>CM060929.1:297654527-300644527 GCA_030765085.1 Allium cepa
ACCTTTTCACTTTGGGCTTTGGGTTTGGTTTAGCCCATTAGCTAAACTATTAATTCTAGCTCAACCCCCTTCCATTCATAACTTCACTTTCATTTCCTAACACTCAAGCTTCATCAAAAATGGAGGAAGGAACGGAAAATTAAAACTCCAAGCCCTAGTTCATTTGCAAATCCAACATCTAACTTCAAATTCAAAGAGAAGCCATTGATTCTTCCTTTTCTTTCCAGCTTCTTCTTCATTGATTTTTGTGTAAAGGTGAGATTTTTATCTCACAACTTTGTCTATAACTACCTTTGATTGTTGGGTATGAATTCCTACCACTTTTTCATATGCATTTGCTCTTGGTTTGGATTAAATTGGTGAAAATCCTAATTTTTAGTGTTTTGAGATTAAGTCTTTAAAAATCCTAACTTTGATGATTGAACACGTTTTTGGTGATGCATCGAGGAGCCAATAGGACCGGGTAGCTGATGGGCGTAATCCCCTAGCGTTCGTGCTCGTTCGGTTGCAAATTGAGAGAGATTTTGCATTTCTTTTGCTTAGGTCGTTCGGCCTGCACATATGATTCTCGGCCTGCAATTTAGGTCGTTCTGTTCCTTAGGTCGCAACCTATAGGTTGCACCATGCTAGGTTGCCCCCATTAAGTCGCACGGCCTTCTTTACCCCTTAGGACGTCTCGTCCCTCGGTCGCTCGACCATATTTGTTAGGTCGCTCGGCTAGGTCGCGTCACTTAGGTCGCGCTATTGGTCTCCTTAAGTCGCTCGGCCTATTCACCCCTTAGGTCGCGCTACGCCATAAGTCGCAATCTCTTAGGTCGCAACCCCATAGGCCGCTTGCCTTAATGTTAGGTCGGCCTGCCTTCGGTCGCTCGGCCTGCTTGCACTGTTAGGTCGCACATGCTTTGGGTCGCGCCACCCTTTAAGTCACACCTGCTTTAAGCTGTATGCGTTTTCGGAGCCGCCGATTTCTTGTGTTGACTTATGTTAAGTCGTAAGTCGTGGCTGTTAGGTCGCAAGGGTATTTCCACTTTGATGAATTTGGAATTGAATTCTTTGGATTTTTGTTCACGTCTTCGAATGTGAATTTTTGAGATTTATTGTTTCTACAATCATTTTTGTGATTTGTTACTTTATCTCACTCGTGCGAGAAATCTAATTAAACGGCTTAGTAATACAAATGGTATGAAACGCTTGCGTTTACTTCGCCGGTTAATTCTTGGACTTGTTCGATTGAATCTCTTGTGACAATTTTCGAGTGGAGATCTACAATTTGTTCGTAAATATTTAAGTTAAGCTAGTGGTTATGGGACATGAAGCTAAGCTTATATATTTACTAGCTTACTGTAATTGACACTTCTTGATGATCGTTGATGATCATTGTTTTTGATTTAGACTAGAAAATGTGCGATTTCTCTTTGTCTACGAGGGAGACTAAACCCCGTTTCTGTAGAGCTTCGGCTCAATTTGGTGGGGTAGCGACCCATGGTCTTCGGGCCATTTTGTGGAGCTTCGGCTCAAAAATTAATGGTTAGCAACCATGGAATAGCATTCCATTTTGTGATTCACGTGTTGGTGATTTTTCATGCTCCCGTTTTGTGATAGGCCTCCCCCTTTTTATGATTTCTGGATTTCCATTGATGATTTCTAGAATTTGTGTTTCACCAATTTTCGTGATTTACATTGATAAGTTTATCAATATTTGTGCATTGGTGAATTTGTGTGTCATTGACTTTTTTGATTGGTATTGACATTATTGTCAATATTTATGGTTTTAGTGAATAAAAATAAAGAGTATGACATTCTTTTTGATCTTTGAGAAGATTCTTGTGATATTGATTAATCCCTAGTTGATTTTCAATTGCATACTTATCGTAGTATGGCTTTATGGTTATCATATGTTTATGTCATGTCTCTTATTCTATATCATTTCATCTGATATTTATAGCTAGACTGATCCGTATATTATTTTCTTATTAAATAATACTCGGGTCAGACCGAGATGTTACAGGTGCTTCTGCTTGACTTCACGTCTAGGATTACCACCCTGACTTTTGGCTAACTACTTAGATTAGTAGTTTTTGTTGTATACATTTGAGATATAGACTCATTGATGAATCCATATTCTTTTGTCTAGCACTTGTAGCTATTCTTTTGTGATATTGTGGATCTTGTTTGACCACTACTCTGA
The DNA here is from genome assembly GCA_030765085.1 of Allium cepa. Taxonomy (NCBI): domain Eukaryota; kingdom Viridiplantae; phylum Streptophyta; class Magnoliopsida; order Asparagales; family Amaryllidaceae; genus Allium; species Allium cepa. The sequence goes on from CM060929.1 coordinate 297,656,716, forward strand.
TGTACACTTTCATGTGTTATATTCATATCTTTTTCCGCCTTTGTGATATGGATATCTGTGACTGATTTGTGTTATGCTTATTTCTATGTTTGTTTCCGAAGAATTTATATCCATTGTGTAGTAGCTTTGAGTTTGTATCGGTATGTCGGATTGTTATACTATCTGACATATTGGTGCTCGCACTAAGCAATTACACGGATGGTCGCTCCTCAACAGCCTTATTCTCCGTGCTAGTTGACGGCATTACACCATAGTGTCCTTGGCTAGCGTGGGTATAGAGGTGGGGCGTCACAAAATGATATTTCAATTGAATATTTGAATTAAAGAACGATAATGAATTTATAATGGATTTGAAAAGGAAATGATTTTGAAATGGTTTTAAATGACATAATCTTTATTTTGATAAAGAATGTGAATTTGGAATGATATTTGATTTTAATCTATTTGATAAATGAACATTTGAAGTTTATAGTAGTATGAAACGATATTAGTTTACTTGTAATTTGAATTTATTTAAATAATATTGGATTTATGAAATGAATATTTCAAAACTAAGTAATAATGAAGTTAAATTTGAGATATATGAAATTATAAAAATTTAGTTTTGAAATGTGGGATAGTAAAGCTTTGAAAAAGTATTAAAATTTGAATAGTTTATTCTTTGGATCCAATCTATATTTGTAATTGATAATTTTTGAAATGGTTTGTTGGAAACTGAATTGAATTGAAACTGATGGTTTGAATTGAATTAAATTGGAAATTTGAAATTTTGGGTTTAATTGAATAAATTTGTAAAATGTAAATGAATTAAAGGATTTGGGTTTAACTGATTTTCAAAGTGTAATGATTTCAAGTATTTTGGTTTCGAAAGAGTTATAACTTTGAAAGTATTATGATTTTTGAAAGGTGAATATATGTTTGAAATGGAAATGATATCGTATTATTTTGAATATAGTTTTGAAATAAAAATGGTTTTGGTTTCGAAGTATAAACTATTTTGAAAGGGATACAGTTTGGAAATGAAATGATTTGATATTTGAAGTATGAACTATTTTGAAATGACCACGACGTTATAATAACGATTGGTTGTTAAAGAGACCGGGATCGGAAGTTGTCATACTCTCTTCCAACTACAAAAACCACTTTAACAACCGTGTAGCGGTGGAGATTCCAGAATGAAGTAGGATGGTGGCGACGTTCTTGAGGTATATTACGTGGACCCGACTCCCGTGAGTTGGCTTAAGGTGGCTAAAACATGAGCAATCTTGGGCCAAAAGGGGCAGCTCCTCTAGTCGGACGCACTTATTCGATACTATACTCTTACTTGTGGTTAATTTGATGGTCATCCTCCGATTTTGATTGGGAGTGTGTTCCGAGATGGACGTAGTGGCTGCTACGTTACCGCCAGCCCATGTGCGTAATTGGTATATCTACCCTGGCATTGCCTTGCGTGCCATGTCACCTACCATAGCGAGCTTTACTATGAGTATATTTTTCTCCCATAGCACATGGAGTATTTAGGGTAGCCTCACGATCTGGAGGTATGCTGATACTGGATGGACTACTAGGACTATTACGTGTTGAGGGCTATATGGGTAACCATTTAACGCTATTTAAAAGTAAGTTTATTTTACAATAGACATTATCATAGTAGCGAATATTACTACATAGTAAATAGTTTAACGGATCCTTAAAGGATGGGCGGTCCCAAGCATCCTTTAAGTTATTGATGCATTTTGTTACTGTTCACTTGAGTTGATTTACAGTTCATAAGTAGTTATTTCCTGACTCGAGTGTTTTGTGTTTTGCTTTACGCTTGGGTCAGACTGAGTGATTCATCATTCAAGACTCACCTTAGGAGTTGGAGCTTTGCTTGAAGATCCAGCCATCTATTTTGCTTTCAGTATCCAGTTATTCCAGTGGTATTCTGATTTGTGTAAGATGTATCTTGTTACTCTTCTGTTGTATCTTATTTAACTCTGATGTATCTTATATATATTATAGCTTTATGAACTATTATCTCTTTTACTTCCTCTACATTATTATTTACTGTGTGTCTGTTATGTGTGATTATTTATTTACTGTATATTCTGAGATTTGCCAAATTTTATTTACAACGCGGTATTTTGAGCAATTCAAGTCCGACATGTGCGGATGCGAATGGTTGAAAATATCGGGTCGTTACATGTGGTATCAGAGCTTTGGTTTTAGGCAAAACTTAGTATATATGGTAAATGTATTTACAGAATCACTTTCACTCGAGTTTGAATCTCTTCCTTTTTGACTCGATTCCTTTGAATTTTAAAACGTTCCTTGCGGTTCCAAAACCTATTCGTGTCCTTCACTCTTCGTCGTCTTTTGATTCTGAAGTATCCCATAACTCCACTTCGAATGATCTTTGTAATGAGTCGACGGTCTTGCCAATCTCAAATTGATTTGAAAAGGGATGAAACCCTTTACCACAGCATCGATTAACCAGAGATTTTTATATCGTCGGTTTAGATGCAAGTATCTCTTATAACTTCGAACTCTATCTCTTGAGACCGAATGTAGATTTACCCTAGAAATCCACATCGATCTTATTCTTTAAGTCATGGTTGACCTGGTTAAGGTTGCCCGTGATTTATATAAGCTTATCCATCTTCCTATTCTATTATTTAATCATCTCTTCTTTGTTTCTAACTTATCTTCAAATCATTCCTAAAGTGTATTTTTGAACTAATTTTTAAAATGTTTTATATATTGTGATTGTCTGAGTTGTTTATGTTGATTTGGGTTTCCGATCGATTCGTCTGATTGACGCTATCGATAAGATTTCCAAAACACTTGAACAGAGAAAATTGGCTAATATGTTTTTCAAATTTGGTAATGAAAAATAATTTGTAACTATATTACAAATTTTTCTTGATTTTTTATTGAATTAGTTGTTAAGAAATAGTAATTGATTTTATATATCATTATCTCTTGTTTCATATATAAATAATTGAACTATAAAACATGGTTATTAATTTATTTGGAAATTTAAAATGAATTTAAAACAAGAATTTGAGAATTTGATTTCCGATGGATTTCAAACCTTATGTTTAGAGTTTTAAAGGATATACAATTCGAAGTATTTTCTAATAGAAATTTGTTTTCAAAGAATTTTAAAGTTTAAAATTAGTACTCTTCTCTTTGTCGCTGGAAAATAAATTCGGTGATGACTGCAGCATCATCGACATTCATTTTCGAGTTTCGAAGTGAAGAGATCGTTCTGTAGTCTAGCTACAGTTTTGTTTGGGGAATTTAATTGATTTGAATTTCTAAAATAAGACTGGATTTATAACATATGCTGATATATGATTCAATGGACATATATATATATGGTATATGTGAATTTATCTATCTCTAAATAGTTTGGATTTATCAGAAATTTAATTCCTAAATTTTATCTTGAAGGATAATTTCAAGTATAATTTCAAGATTTGGATAAATATTCAAGCTTGAAATGATTAAATTAGAAAGTTTTAGTTGTATAATACATAATTTCATTCCAATATAACTTACCTAAATTATATAGAAGTTGAATATGTAATTGGATAATATACAATATAAAAAGTTTTTATAAATAAAATTTGAGTGGTTATAATAAATGTTATACACTTAAATTTTAGTTATAAAAATATTAACGGAGGTAAAAGAAAAGGAGTAATGGAATAATTTACAATATAAAATGATGTTAAAGGAACTAAGAATTAATTAAATCAGTTATGATAAGTGTAATATATTTAACATAGGTGATAAAATATATTGAGAGGAATAAATTTAATTATTATTAGGAATAAAGAAGAATTAATTTTATTGAGTACATTATGAGTATAATAAATGATTTTTTTTCAAATCCATGATTTTAGAGATTGTTTATTTAAGATAATTGGATGATAAGATAATGAAATTAGAGATGAATTTATTAACTTATGTAAAATTAGTTTTCAATTTAAGTTGAAATTTTCATGGTTTCAAATTTATTATCTTATTTCGTTTTTCAAACTATCTTTTGGTTGTCCTTATTTTCCTTATCTTGCTACAGAATAGGAGGCTATTGCTTATACCAGTCTGTTTAGAAATCTTTCTATAATCTTTAATAAATTTGGTACTCATTTTTGAATCTGAACACTACTTGCCATCCACAGACCGTCGGTCAAGCTGAAAGGGTGAATCAGATTTTTAGAGGATCTTTTTCGTGCTTGTGTTTTGAATCTGGAGGATCTTGGGAAGATCATCTCCACCTTGTTAAACGTACCTATAACAACAGTTATCAAGTATAATTTCAATCTTCTTGTCATCTTGTCTTAATCCTATTTCATTCTATCTTTTTCTATGTTTTACCGTACCTCATTCCATTTCGAGGACGAAAATATTTGAGTGGGGGAGAGTATAACAACCTTGTATTTTATGATTATTTTAATTGTATATTTTAATTATTTTAATTGAATTTCTTGATTTAAAAACTTTATTTTATTTATTAAAATGGATAAATTTTGTTATTTTAAATATATGAATTTTAATTCCAAACATGACTAAATAGAATATTTTCCAAAAATGTGAACTTTGGTCAATATGGTCAAACTTTGACTTTTAAATTTAAAATTTTAAAATTTTGAATTTTTTTATTTTTTCTTTTAATATGAAAATAAATAAAATTTTAAGAATACTGATTTTCATTTCGTTGGAATCCGATTAATATTGTGAAAGTTATGCTTTTTAAACCATTGTACGTAAATTGTTTATTTAACAAAATTGTTTATTTTAATTTATATAAATAATATTTTTGTTTTTCATATCATGTTCTTATTTGTGTATATATGTGTAACATTACATGTTATGTATATATTTTGTTTTTAAAACATTTTAAAAGTGTAGCTATAATTTTCCAATGTTTATCGTATTTTGTTTACAATTTTAATTCTAGTTTCAATATAATAAACTATTTTCTTTATTTACTTTTTATTTTCCTAAGAATAATTATTTATTTTTTTAACTTTATTTATGTTTGTCTCTAATTTTTATTTACTGATTTAATTTTGTTTGTTTTGAATAAAAGAAATTAGAAATTTGAAGAGACAAAGCCTTTTCATTTCTTGTGACTTTTCATTTACTTCGACTTTTCATTTCTTTCGGCTTTTCACTTCCTTTCTTTGGCCGTACATTCCCTATGCTTAGCCATGTATTTTGCATTTTCATTTACATGGAAAAACATTTCTCTTCACTTCAACTCACGGCTTTCTCATCTTGAGAAATTTTTTTGTAAGTTTAATGGCTCATTTTCTCAGTTTTCTTCTTCATTTTCCCATTGTTTTGCCTTGCTTCATCTTGTCTACCTTGGCCACGACCACCACCACCATCTCCTCCTCCTCAACATCCACTGCCAAGCATCTACACCTCTGAAAGATTTGTCCATGCCTTTCTCCATGACCAAAACATCACAAAACTTGGCTAAAATTCCATGAAAACCATGTTAGCCGACCTATATGTCACCACCACTTCCATATCTTGCCTTGGCTTCCACCCCTAGCTCCACCACCATCATGACCTAAGCCAAATTGGACCATAGGCTGAGCCTATGCTGCACCATACTCCACCTTTTGGCCTTTGTCCCTTTGTATTCTTCACTTGTAACTCCTACCCCTTCACTCCTCGCCTAGATATGCTTATGTGATGCCAAACCCGAGCCCTCACCACCATATTTACACCATGGCCGAGCAAATTATTGATGGTGGCTAAGCCTATGTTGAGTCATGGTCAAGCACTTTAGTGTTAAAGCTTGGTGATGTTCTTTGTTAATTCAAATTTCCATTTTGTTTCAATGTATTTTGTATTGAATACATATATTATATTGTATTGTTTAATTGTTGTATACAAGATAAACATCTTGGCTCTTTGCTCACTTGAATCAAAAGTCGTGTTGTATCATGCTTTTCGTGCCTTTGGAATCATTCTTGTGTGTCGTCGTGGTCTCTAGCTTTGATAAAGATGAGTCCTTCTCACTCTGACATTTTTACTTATGAAATTGTAAATGGATGACAAGTGATTAGTAATGAAAATGTTATGGAAGTTAATGATGATTATATGATATGTTATACCATGTTATTACCATGTTAACTTTGTTAATTATCACCTGACATATGATATATGACAGTATATTGTGACATTGACGTGTTAGTATAATTGTTTATATTGTTTATGCATATTATCACACTGCAAGTTCCCTGTTAGAATAGAATCACTATGGGTTGAAATGATACATACCCGAACGGAAATCAGAATAGGGAAAAATCATTATGAGGTGAAATGATAGGCTCAAGTGATTTTTATTGTATTTTATTTGACTGGGGATTGCAGGTTTGAAATGATAGAACCCAGGTTTTCTTTGCAAATTGCGGATTGAAAGTATACATATCCATATCACTTGACCTAGGTTAGAAAATTATACACAGACTCCGTGGTATATTTTTAAATTATTTTTCTTAATATATGTATTTTAAAGTATGAAATTTTGATTTAAAAATATATATTTTATGGTTTTGAGAAAGCTAAATATTAAGATTTGAATTGTGAATTTAAGTATGTAAATTTAAAGTAAATGTGATTTTTGACTTTAAATCATATTTGTAAAATGTAAGTAAATAATGGAAATTAAATTTAAAGTTTTGAAATGGATATTTGAAGTAAAATGCTAAGTTTTTGTTAAATTAACAAGTTAAGAAAATAGTGAATTTTTTGACTCAACAAATGAATTGAGTTTTAAATTGGATTTTAATTATAAAATTTTGTTGTGATAAATCATATGTCAAAATTATTTAAATGTGAAATTTTGAAGTCTAGAAATATGATTTATAAGTCTAAAATAACAAAAAAAAAATTGGAGTGTTAATGTTTCTGAAGTTATAATAAAATCTGGAATTTTATTAACAGCATTTCCAAAAATGCTGTGGTCTTATGACAGCATTTTTAAGTGCTGTTGTTTTTGAATTTAACTATGTTTGAAATAACTAAATATCTATAACGGCATTTTATAAATATCGTTGTTCCATAACTAAACTATTTTGAAAACTATAAGCTATGATAGCACTTTATAAATGTTGTCGCTGCTATAATTTGACAATGTTTTGAAATATTTTAGATTTTAACACTATTTGAGTTATATGTTAAAGTGTTAAATGACTTAACTTTTGGTACTGATTATTTGTGAAATTTAAAGATTTTTGAATATAATTTAATATTTAAATTTGAATTTCAAAGGAATTTAAAATAAATTTGAATTTAAGTAGTGTTTACATTGTTATGTGTTAAATGGAATGAAATGAAATGAGATAAATGAAATTTTGAATGAAATTTGGAAATGTGTTTTGTAATGATATTTGAAATAATAAATGAATGACATATTTGATTTTAAAATGATATTTAAATTGAATATTTGAATTAAAGAACGATAATGAATTTATAATGGAGTTGAAAAGGAAATGATTTTGAAATGGTTTTGAATGACATAATCTGTATTTTGATAAAGAATGTGAATTTAAAATTATATTTGATTTTGTTCTATTTGATAAATGAATATTTGAAGTTTATAGTAGTATGAAAGGATATTAGTTTACTTGTAATTTGAGTTTATTTAAATAATATTGGATTTATGAAATGAATATTTCAAAACTAAGTAATAATGAAGTTAAATTTGAGATGTATGAAATTAAAAAATTTAGTTTTGAAATGTGGGATATTAAAGCTTTGAAAATATATTAAAATTTAAATAGTTTATTCTGTGGATCCAATTTATATTTGAAATTGATAATATTTGAAATGGTTTGTTGGGAAACTGAATTGAATTGAAACTGATGGTTTGAATTGAATTAAATTGGAAATTTGAATTTTGGGTTTAATTGAATAAATTTGTCAAATGTAAATGAATTAAAGGATTTGGGTTTAACTGATTTCCAAAGTGTAATGATTTGAAGTATTTTGGTTTCGAATGAGTTATAACTTTGAAAGTATTATGATTTTTGAAAGGTGAACATATGTTTGAAATGGAAATGACATCGTATTGATTTGAATATAGTTTTGAAATAAAAATGGTTTTGGTTTCGAAGTATAAACTATTTTGAAAGGGATATAGTTTGGAAATGAAATGATTTGATTTTTGAAGTATGAACTATTTTGAAATGACCACGGCGTTATAATAACGATTGGTTGTTAAAGAGACCGAGATCGGAAGTTATAATACTCTCTTCCAACTCCGAAAACCACTTTAACAACCTTGTACACAATGGAGATTCCAGAATGAAGTAGGATAGTGGCGACGTTCTTGAGATATATTACGCGGACCCGACTCCCGTGAGTTGGCTTAAGGTGGCTAAAACAGGAGCGATCTCGAGCCAAAAGGGGTAGCTCCCGTGGTCGGATGCACTTCTTCGATACTATACTCGTACTTGTGGTTGATTTGATGGCCATCCTTCGATTTTGATTGGGAGTGTGTTCCAAGGTGGGCGCAGTGGCTGCTACGTTACCGCCAGCCCGTGTGCGTAATTGGTATATCTACCCTGGCATTGTCTTGTGTGCCGTGTCACCTACCATAGCGAGCTTTACTACGAGTTTGTTTTTTCTCCCATAGCCCATGGAGTATTTAGGGTAGCCTACCGATCTGGAGGTATGCTGATACTGGATGGACTACTGGGACTATTACATGTTGAGGGCTATATGGGTAACCCTTTAACGCTATTTAAAAGTAAGTTTATTTTACTGTAGACATTATTATAATAGAAAATATTACTACATAGTAAATATTTTAACGGATCCTTAAAGGATGGGCGATCCCAAGCATCCTTTAAGTTATTGATGCATTTTGTTACTGTTCACTTGAGTTGATTTACAGTTCATAAGTATTTATGTCATGACTCGAATGTTTTGCTTTACGCTCGGGTCAGACTGAGTGATTCAGCATTCAAGACTCACCTTCGGAGTTAGAGCTTTACTTGAAGATCCAGTCATCTATTTTGCTTTCAGTATCCAGTGATTCCAGTGATGTATTCTGATTTGTGTCGGATGTATCTTGTTACTCTTCTGTTGTACCTTGTTTGACTCTGATGTATCTTATAATATATAGTAGCTTCATGAACTATTATCTCTTTTACTTCCGCTGCATTATTATTTAGTCTGTGTCTGTGGTCTGTGATTATTTATTTACTATATATTCTGAGATTTGCCAAATTTTATTTAATACCCGCTAGTTTGAGCAATTCAAGTCCGACATGTGCGGATGCGAATAGTTGAAAATATCGGGTCGTTACAAACATCCTAGGTTCTACCAATATTCCTTATATTATACAGGGATTTCTTATTGCTACTATATGAGTATTCATAGTTATTTATTCATAGCCTTAATTTTTACCCCATCTTATTTAGGCATTCGTCCTTATCTACTCCATATCAAAAAATTGTTCAGCTTTCATCACCTTTATGAAATTAAAACTTCACTGTCATGAGGTACTTAAATTAAAAAACTTATCTTTGAAAATATAAAACTCAGAAACTTTTTTTTAATAAATTCAAAAAAAATTTGGTTTTCAAAAGAAGCAATAAAAAGATTTTCATTCTTTTCAAATAGTACAAGTCAAGCTTTTATTACATGAATGATCATCAAATCAATTTTACTTTTTTAAAAGTAGGTTTTTAACTCAGAACATTTATTATGTTTGCACTCAAAATCTCAATTATCCTACCAAACCATTTTTAAAAAACATCTTTTATAACTTTAAACAATAAAACTAGAGTAGACAAGGATATGCCCATTTATTTATTTTCCTAGTACCTATGCTATTTACACTTTCAATCTTTGCGGAGATTCCAATAACATATGAGGGGGGACTTTTAAAAGATATGTGTAACTACTTCATATACCTATGAAACTATCCATTTTTTCCCCTATATTTTTCTAATTAGACTACTAACCTTATTTAATATGTCTAATGTTGTTCCTATTTAAATTTCTTCTACCTAAGTTACTCTTATTTTAAATGGCTTCTCCATATATAACCCTTTTTCCCATTGACTCATTATAGTGCATTCACCTACTGCTTTAGCCACTGGGCTTTTCTTAATTAATATGAAAAGAGACACCTTATGTATAAATCTATTTTATTTTTTTCCTTGTATTTTCCTTATACAAGAATATTCTTCCTATTTTCATTATCGGGCATTTTTACCCTTTTATTCTCTTTACCTCATTCCAATCAAGTACATTTCCTTTTATCCACCTCTTAAAAGAATTTTAAAACTTTGAACTGACAAAAATAGAGAAATCATCGGGCCAAACATACGCTCTATTTTCCTTTACTTCAAAAATGAAAAATCCCTTTAACAAAAACCCATTAAGTTGAAAATTTTCAACCCAACCGGCTTAAATTTCATAACAATCTCTAAATATCTCCCTAATTTGACTTATAGAACAATAAATTTTCAACTGTAAGGTTCTTCCATTTTTTGATAAATCCTTTTTAAAATCATTCAAACCATTTCGAGAAATTTCCAAAATCTTTTTGTTAAATTCTTTCACATGGGTCGGACTAAGAAATGGACTTTTGTTTGTCCTTTTCTTGGACTTTTCATATTTTCTACTCATTCTTAATTCTTCTTCATTAAGAACATATCAAAATCAAGCTATAATCCTGTAGTGGCTAATGTACACCTTCTTGCGGGAACTTGCTAAATCCTTTTCACATCTTACATCTGGGTGCTCGCGACATATAAGTTCTTACTTCCTATGTGCTTGGATGAAATGTACGTCTTCAATCGGCAATCCATTGAAATTCACAATCACAGGAAATTTCTTATGTTCTTTTTAAGTCTAGTCCCAATAAAGGAGTCAATTATCATCCAACTTCTAGGACCCTTCTATATGTCATGCTTATGTTTTTTTAAGTCAATGTCTTATGGTAAGGCCTACACTCCTTGGAGTAGTTGGGTTGGGTGCATCAATTCAACTAAGTTTATTGTTCCAACTCATAGTTGCCTTATCCATCTTTTTGAAATATGGTCACAACTGCTTCTATAGTCGGAATTTATAGAGCTTGGTGCATTATATATATAAATAAAAATACAAATACGTTCACTCAACTTATCTTAATTCCTATGACTGACTGATCTAAATTATGATATAAAATGTAGCAACCCATAGATTAAATGGACCATATTTTTGGCTGAATCGAAGACCCAAGTCCACATGGGTACGGATCGTTCGTCATAGTACCGTAAAATAAACATAAGTATATGGGAGGGCTATCTACAAAAACTCACACTGAATCGAATGTATATCCGTTTTCTTACTGGTCCAATAGTTGGGGATGTCCCACATCAGTAATATGTATACCCACTGCTGGTAGCATTTAGGTAAAGGGCAGACTTCCATTGTGTAACTCTACTGACCTCGCATCTCAACCTGTACTAAACCAAGCCATTTATCCTGAACCTAAATATTAGGATATGCCCGCTAATTCATGCATGTCATGAACGTATTGTTGAGGCTATACAATTTCCACTATAGAGATTATATTGTCTTCTTAGTTTATTTAATAGTATTTATTTATTTTCTACGGACCTATTCCTATCTTATACTTATTTCCTATATTCTTCATTTCCTTTTTATATCACTTAAGTTTCACTTATTCCTTTACCTCAAAATATTATCCTTAATAAATGGTCATTATTATTCAAATTGGACAATCATTGAAGACATTATTCATTCATTTCAAATCTAACTTATTATGCCTATTTTGTTCCCTCCGTAAATGTCATGTTTAATTCTGCAATTAATCCCCTTAAAACACATATATATGTCCATTTAATTTATGTAACTTCTTATTAGTTGCACATTTATTGCTCATTAATATTGCAATCATTATCCATATATGTTGGAGTTACTACCACTTTTTCATCGCAACCTCGTAATCCTGTGATTTAATACATTATTAATACTTAATGGTCCTAATTGTAGCTAATATGTGTACCACATATATTTATTCATTGTGCTTTATTATTAAAAAAAAAATTGTGTGTATTTAATTAGTAAGCGTTGTTATACATAATATATAAACACATATATTCTTGTTTTTAACGCGCTAATTCTATGTTTAAGAATTTCAAAATATACATTTATTTGTAAAGTCTCATAAAGAACATTTGTTCCATATTTTAACGCACTGGAGCTAACCTTCAGAGAAAAGAATTTATTATCATTATAACTTTCTATAAACTTCATAAAAGTGAGACTTTTTCTCTGTTTGAAATTATAAGGAATTACCTATTTTTATTTTTATTAAAATAAAGACTGCAGACTACGGAGAAGGACGTCCGTACTTTGCATATCTCTTTGATTTTGATATAGTTTTTATTATTTCAAACGACGCACTTTTATATATAGTCGTGAAGTTAGACAATTTATGGAAATTTACATGGAAATAGATACAACCAAATCATACATTTAATGCTCCTAATAAATTAAAACATAGAAATTTACATTCCAAGACACATTAAGGCATTCCAAATGATTACTAAACAATCTACAACCCATTTAACATAAATCTGGAATAAACTTCATAATTTTATTAATATCATACTTTAAAATTTTAAGAGACTAATTTCTAATATTTCTAGATTAGGGTGTATATACCATTCGATCTCAATTACATAACTTAAAGAATATGTAGGTGCGATTTCACGTTATGTACTTTCATTCAACAGATCTTGCATAGGCATTACACTAAAAAATCAATTATATTCAATGTTATATAGAAATTACATGATTTCCCACTCACTTTCAAGCTTTCCAAATCACCAAATCTGAATTCATTACTTTAGCTGACTTCTTTTTCCTATCCAACTAAAAAATATATATAAAGGCATATACATTCTCGTTTGAATTACATATCTGAGAGGAGATTTTAGTTAAGTGGAAATTTAGATTTACAATTATAGTGTTTGCCTTTTTGGTAGGATTGATTCACTCTTTCTCTTCTGCCCTTTTATTTTATGCTCTTCTCCAATATATATATATAATATAGTGTTTTATTTTTTTTTAGAAATAATGGAGAAGGGAAAATAGTAGAGCTTTGCTACTCTATTCATAAAATATGAGAAGAAAAGTAAGTGGCTAGGCCTTTATTTACAGGCGCTCAAATCAATTATGTATGTCCTACTATATTTTATTAACTATTATTAAATCCAGGTCGTCCGGTCAAGATACAAGGCACTCAACCCTAGGTCGACTGGTGGTACGGTCGGTCGATTGCTAAGGTTCAATCAATCGCGCTCTAGTGTCGACCGGTAGGCTCCACTCATCAATTATTATTTATTTCCTTGTTTTTTTTAATTATTTTTTGTCCATAAACACCAAATGCTTATAACTTATTTGTAAAACTCTGATCGCAAAATTTGATATATGAAAGTTGCTCAGAGTTCCGTATCAAACACAATGGGGCATATTTCATGACCAAATTCTAATGTTTCCTGAAATTCAATATTTTAAGCATTAATAATAATCTACCAATTCTTTTTTATTAAACGTTTATTTACGAGGTGTTACACGCTCTATGATTTCTTTATCTAGGATGGATGTCCATTTTCAAACCTAGGAGATAAGGTTGCTTCATGCTATCACAGATCAGTCTATAGGCTTTGAGAGGGTTGATGTTGCTAAGTCTATTATTCTCGCTTGCCAATGGAGTTGAACCTGCTCATTCCATGTTTTTATGAGCTCCTTTGTTTCTTTATGCTAGATAGAGGAAGATGGTCCTCATCAACCATTATCCAGCCTTTTGACTAGGCAATATTCAAACAGACTTAAACAATCAACGTGATCAAGCGAACGATGGAAAAAAAACCAAGGACTTTAAGAATATCATAAGAAGGCAAGAAACAGAGAAATATCAAAAAATGAGTGAATGAATTTGAAAATTTGAAATTTCAAGTTTTTAGAAGGGCTGACTCGAATCAAACCTATAAATCTCAGATCAGACTCAAAGCAGGAAAAACTCAAGTGCGACTCAAAGCATTCCATAAAAAACACTAAGCGTGACTCAGTACTGACCTCCATGGTAGAGATCAATACCGAGTCCTAAAAACTTAAGTTAAACATATGGAAAACTCGGGTCTGACTCCAAGCAAGCGAACATATATTAGGACTCGGGTTAGACACACAAAAATATTAGGTTTGACACCTTGCAAGTGAAGGGAAACTCAAAATATGAAAATCTCCAAAAATCTTCAGGTCGAAACCCAAGAAAATACTCAAATTTCTTCGGTCGAACTCCAAGCAAGTTCAACCAAAGCCAAAACAACCCAAATCAAGACAACACAATAATGGGATTCCCAAATTGAGGATTGTTACTGACTCCCACCTGGAGATCATATAACTCCCAAATATGGCTTAGGTGGACCCCATCTTCTGCCCACATGTCTATTTAACGCCAATAGCCTATTTTCAAAGTTGATATGTTGATTCAATGCAATTCTTCATCGATCTCCACGGATGATTTAAAGTACAACTTTACTCTCCTTCAACTCCATCATTTGGACTCAAAAGCAAACTTATATCGGTGCAAACAACTATGGTATCATAAAGCTAACTATAAGATGATTCGAGGTGAAGAGTCGAAGATAGAAAATATGGCCAACATAGGGATTAGTGACGACCCCCAAAAGGACTCCAAATTGACAACTCCTAGAGTGATGACCCCTCAAATGACGACGACTCCCATAATGATGACTCCCAGAATGACTACTCCCAACTAATGACTCCTGGTTACTAATGATGTAGCGTCTACTTCTTGGGGTGAACCGAACTAAATCATAGCTAATGGCTAGGAGATATTTGGTGTAAGATTTTAAGCTCCCAACCTCTATATATAGGAAGGTAGGGCTCATTTTTCAGGATCTTTTTGGATCTAACTCTTCTCTAGTATGTATTTTTGTAACTCTAAAATTCTAAGTGTTATAGTTGTACCAAGTACCAAGAACTTCTTCCCTTAAGTTGTAAATCAGCAATAAAACCATAAAATAAACGTAAGCCTTGCATTGCCGAACCACTATAAATGATTGTGCCTCTTTTCTTGCCTCTTTTTCATTTACATTTCTACTATTTTTCTTCACTTTTGTTCTCTACATAATCTTCGGGTATTTGGCCCATTTTTGGTTCAAATATTTTGGTGCTTTCACTGAGAAACTGACTTTCAGGCTATTTAGGTCATGGTCTACTATTAGATTGCCTAAAATCCAAGGAAAAGATCCAATTTATTCTCAACTAATTTCCCTACTACTCAAATTTGAACAAAGTCTATAGGAAGCTATCTTCAATGGCCCCTAAGAAAGATAAAGTTACCTCCTCCTCAAGTGCTGCTGGTGGAGTAGAGAACGCAGACCATTAATTTCTAGACGAAGCTCCACAGCAGAATCCCATGGATACCCAGAATCCCTCAGATCTCATCAGCAAGATTGACTATAAAAGGATGACGAAAGAATTATAGGATAGCCATGCAGAGTTGAACAGGCAAATCCAAGAGAATAGGAGCTTGATGAACCAGTTGAACACTGGATGCAGAAGGACTAGGAGGGAGCCAACTCCTCCATACTCGAAATCAGGAAGTTCCCCATCATCTGTCCATTTTTGAAGTAGAAGAAGGTAAAGCACAGATGCACATGAAGCTGTGCAGTTAATGCGCTCGGTAGATTCAAAGCGGTGGAGGTGCAAAAAGTCATAGCGGAGATACAGCAAGGATATAGCGGGATATAGCGGATGGCTCCAAAATAGCGTATAAAACTTGTACTTAATGTTTTTACAAATATATGAATGGTAATTAAATGAAAAATTATCACTCAGTTGAATTATAAATAATACATAAATAATTTTAAATAAAAACATGTACGAATATACTTTAAATAAACGAAAAACTGCTATATAAGTAATTGAATTTGGTAGAATATTAGAGTATTTTCATTTCTAAAAATATATTAAAAATTAAATCAAATAAATTAGCTTCATAATTTTATAATGTATAAATGCAATTTTTCAATTCATTTTATTAAAAAAGATATAGCGGGAATAGTGGAATATAGTGGAAATAACGGGATATAGCGGAAATAGCGGGGATTAAAGCGGAAAGGCTATATTCTGGGGCTATATGGAAAAATCGTAGCGGTAGAAATCCGCTATGAGATATAGCGGGGTTGTAGCGGGGTAATAACGGGGCATTAACTACACAGACATGAAGCTAGTATGTTAAGGCAAGAGTTGAGAACCAACCCCAACCAAGTGTAGGAGTCAATACGGATCTGACCTTGGGGGTCGATACTGATCCCACTTGGGGGATCGGTGCAGAACTCGTTCATGAGTGTTCAAGTCTTCGACTCGGTAATGCATGTAGCATGCATGCACTTTGACTAACTGGCACATCGGAAGTCAAAAATTTGATACTGAATTGTTCCCAAGGAAGGAACGCAGAGTTGCTAGGCAAAACGATTCCTCAAGACCTATAAGAGTATAAACAACGAGGCTCGAATAGGGATCGTTTATCAAGCCAAGCATAAGGAGTGGACTATAGCTAATGCAACCTAAAATCCATTCAAGGAATAGATTTGACTACAATGGTATGATGGCTTGTGAGAGAAAGCCAGGAACAAACTGATGAATACTGAGGCACTTTCCCTAGTCAAAATCCCTTCGCCGATGCCATTCTGCATGAAGAATACCAATGGAGATTCAGTACACCGACGATGCCCTTATACTTAGGAACGACAGACCCTAGACAACACATCATGAAATACGGGTGGTATATGGACTCTGCTAAAGCGTCACATGCAATCAAATGCATGTGCTTCCTAATCTTCCTAGAAGGAGTGGTGACCACATAGTTTACTCAACTACCACCAAGATCCATCTCATTATTTGACTAACTTTCAAGGAAATTTATCGAGCAATTTAGGATGCACACGACTTACCCCAAGGATATCATGTCTTTATCTAACTTGTTCCATGGACCGTGGAAGTCACTCAAAGATTTTCTAGAGATTCAATATTGTAGTGACTGAGGTGAGCAACCCTTAGGAGTGTCATCATAATATCTTTGATCAGCGGAATCCACCTCGACATGGACTTCGGAGAATGGTTATCAAGGAAGCCTCTCACCATCCTAGATCGCTTTTACAACAAGGTGGCCTAGTACTTGCATAAGGAGGAGGCTCCATGGACTAGAAAAGGAGATAGAACAGGCCATTAGGCTGAAGGAATTCATAGAAACATTGTTATTAAATAGTCCAAAGCAAGTCCTGGGAACATTGACACGAATGTATAGAACATGAATGGGAACCAGAGCAAGGGCCATAGAGGGACCCTAGACCAGAATTCAGATTCTAAAGGGCGATCGAGAGTCCCGATATTTGACATATATACCCCCCTAAATGATTCGATTGAAAACACCTACTTAGCCACTCGCGGCTCGGAGAAGTACAAGAAAGCAGCCTCGAGAGAGTTCACGGAAAGCCAGAGGAAGTCTGGAAAGTTCTGTAGACTTCATGTTACCTATAGTCACGAAATTAATAAATGCAGACACCTAATGTTGACGAACCTAAGCAGCTTGAAAGAAGATTGGTTATAAACTTAACCATTGACGGTCATCTTCCAGCTAAGAAGGGCTGGAGCAGAATGGAGTAGCAAGCATCTACGATGCTACTTCACCTAAGAATAAGACTTATTTCTATTTGTTTTGAAATATTTCATAAGACAAACTCTGTTATTCTCTATTTTCAATGAATTTTCTTTCCATTTATTCAACTATCATTTTGTACCATATGAGTTATGAAAATCGACCGATTCAAATGAAACCTCATATAAACAATGGAGGTGTTTAGGTGCCTAGAGTTGGGTTCCTTCCAAATCTCCATGGACCATAACCTGACCTTTGAAGCTCTATTGAGATAAGTGTGATTCGACCATTCCTTAGTCAACTCTTGCCTCTAACTGAAGGGAAATACCATGACTCAAAGTGGATGTGACTCGACCATCCACTCTTAAATTCATGCCTAGAATTTTTTCCAAAACACTTATGGCTTGCCTGATGCTCAACTGGCTCGAAATTCAATCCAATGTGGAAATGACAAGACCATCCACACATTACCCATTGCCTTCTATGCAGGGCCCAAAACATAATCCGAGATGGATGCGACTGAATGTCCATCTCCTAGCCTTTTCCCCTAACTCGATAGAGGGGCATAAAACATAATAAGAGATGGATGTGACTGACCGTCCATTTCCTAATCCTTTTCCTTGACTCGACAAGGGGTCACAAAACAAAACTTGAGATGAATGCGACTGACTATCTATCTCCTAGCCCTTTCCCTTGACTCGATAGAGGGTGTGATAAAACATAATTTGAGATGGAAGTAACTAACCATCCATCTCCTAGCTCTTACCCTTGACCCGATAGGGGAGGGCCCAAAACATAATATAAGATGATTATGTTATTGACAATCCATCTCCTAGTCCATTTCCTTAACATGACAAAGGGGTAATAGAACATAATCCAAAGTGGATATAACTGACCAACTATCAACTTAACTCCTTCCCTTGACTCGACATGGGGAGTTTGAACCAAAGTGCATGTGACTGACCATCCATCAACATAACTCTTTCCCTTAGCCTTACAGGAGGAGTTTGAACAAAAATGGATGTGAATGACCATCCATCAGCTTAACTCTTTTCCTTGATACGAGGGTGGGAGAACGAATTTCAAGATGGGTGTGACCAGATCATCCATCGCTAACCCTAGAATGGATGTGACCAAACCATCCATCTCCTAACTTCTACCCTTAATCTAAGAAGGAGAAGTTCAAATATAAAATGGACGTGACATGACCGTCCAACCAGAACGAATGTGATCCGACCATTCATCCTTCAATTCTATTTTTCATGGCTCACCAAAAAACAAACATGTGATGAATGTGACTTGACCATTCATTCATCTACTCCTATCTTTGATCCGTCAAAGGGAGTATAAATGCAGGATGGGTGTGACCCGACTGCCTATTCTCCAACTCAGACCTAAGACACAACAAGGAAGAATATCACTACGTAAGGATGAGACTTGACCGTCCATATACTAATCTCATTGGCCTTAGACTGATGGTAGAGGGGTATCATCATCTTATATCCAAACATGGCAGCTTGACACTATGGCTCGTGCCTAGCATTCGATACAACTTAAGGCTACGTCTGAAAGGATGCCTCAGAATGGAACGATCAAAGTCGTTCAATCACTGGCCCATGACTTGAATTCATGATGTCAAGGCCAAACCTCATCATCAACACTTACCATTTCATCTTCCTTGGCATCATCTCGAGCCTCCTTAACCTTATTTAATATACAAACATCCTAGAATTAGATGTTGAACTGATAACTCAAGCAGGAAACACTTTACTTGGCAAGCGAAATTAGTCACCTTGACGACTACTCTTCATTAGACTAGCCTGAAAACAACTTTCATTTACAAATCCAACAGAACTTGGTGTCACGCTTAGGGTTTTTATGGATTGCTTTGGATTGCGCTTGGAATTTTTTCTAAGGCCATCCTGCTTCGAGTCCGACCTAAGGATTTTTTGGATTTGCTTCGAGTCTACCCTTCCGAAAGCTTGAACTTTCAAATTTTCAACATTTCACTCATTTTTTTATATTTCTCTTTATCTTGCCTTCTTATGATATTCCTAAAGTCCTTAGGTTTTTTCCTCGTCGTTCGCTCGTTCATGTCGATTGCTTAAGTATGTTCGAATATTGCTTAGTTAAAAGGCTGAATAACATTTGCCCTCCAAAGTGCGTCATATCGTAAACATGGTTGCTTTGAATCAAGACAAGTTAGGATTGCGAGAATGTCGTTGGCTCCCAACAAGCAAAGGGAGACTCAGAACACAAAAAACTTAAAAAATATTCAGGTCGAACCCCAAGAAAACACCCAAATTTCTCAGGTCGGATTCCATGGAAGTTCAACCAAAGCCAAGATAACCAAATCAAGACAACACAACCATGGGATCCCACAAGTTGGGGATCAATACCGAATCCCACACGGGGATTGGTACCGACCCAAAATATGGCTTGGGTGGACCACATCTCCATCGATACCTACGGTTGCTTGAAACTACAACTTTGTTCTTCTTCAACTCCATTATTTGGACACAGAAGCAAGCTTATATTGCTGTAAAAAACTATGAAATCTCGAAGCTAACTACAAAATGATTTGAGATGAAGAGTTGAAGATAGAAAATATGGCTAACTTAGGGATTGATGACGACTCCTAAAATGACGACTTCTGGAATAACGACTCACAAAATGATGGCTCCTAAAATAATGACTCCCAAAATGATGACTCCTACAATGACGACTCCCACCTAACGACTCCTGGTTACAGATGATGTGGCACCTACTTTTTAGGGAGAACTGGTGTAAATCATGGCTAACAGCTAGGAGCTATTTGGTAAGATATTTTAGGCTCCATTCCTTTGTAAATAGAAAGGTGGGGCTCATTTTTCAGGATCATTTTTCTCTAACTCTTCTCTACTCTATATTCTTGTAACTCTAAAATTATAAGTGTTGGAGTTGTATCGAGTCCAAAGAACTTCTGCAGTCAAGTTGTAAATCAGTAATAAAATTTTAAAGTTTACTTAGGTCTTTCTTTGCCGAACCCCAATAAAAGACCGTGTCTCTTTTTTTCCCTCCTTTTCATTTATATTTCTCTTATATTTCTTCACTTTTGTTCTCTACATAATCTTTGGGTGTTTGGCCAACTTTTGGTTCAAACATCAACTTTTCTATCTTGGCTCCCAGTACAAATACAAGCATTGACTAGCTCATGTGCTCTCTTAGGGGAGGTGGTGGTTATGGGTGCTTCAAATTCAATGCTTTCGATGGTCCTAGCATGAATGAGATCATTGAGGCTCTTGCATTCTCTTTAGCATACCACCATTGAGCATTGCTAACTCTTGTTGTAGCATGAAGACTCTCTACTTTGCTTATTAGAGTAAAATAATGTAATAGTCTCTTCCTAGCGGTTTCTTTGGATGCATCCTAACCCCCTTTTACCGAGAATTTCATTATAAGATGCTGATAGGCTATAATTGCATCCAAGTCTGCCAGCACTGGTCAACCTATAAAGATATTATTAGAAGACGGGAAGTCAACTGCAACAAAACTTACCCAAACTTTTTCCATGAGAGGTTCTTTGCAAAAAGTGACTATACGAGAGGTAGTCCATAGTGGTATTATGCCAACACCCCTAAACCAATAGATGGGCAGCGCGTAAGGAGTAAGGCTGGAGGCAGGAAGCTTCATATTGTCTAAAACTTCTTTGAATATCACATTGATGGAGCCACCCCCATTAATGAAAACCCAATGCACCTTTGTGCTAGCAACACCGATTTATATGACCATAGGGTATTGATGGGTGCATCTAATTCCCCTTCCATCCTCCACGGCGATCGCAATGTTAATTGTGTTTTCCTCGGTCCGAGAAATCTTTAGGGTCAGGAAATTAACTGAGTATCCCTAAGCCCTCTCCTATATCGGGCATGAGCTTCTCGACAGCTCTTAGCTATGTGTAGGCAGCTATAGGTTGATAATATCCCTGTGTTGATTACAACCACATCGTTGTTGTCTACTCATTGGGGTTGAATAGGTGGATTTGGCCAGGCATTATGCTATTCTACTTGTTGTCTTATATACTACACCAATAAGCCTACATGAATCAGTCGCCATATTTCATCCTTTAGGTGTATGCACTCAAGTGTTGAGTGGATATTGGACTGATGGAACTTACAGTATTTTCCATTATCTTTGAGCTCCTTCTTCCTTCTAAACTAGGAGGGAACTGGTTGGTTGAATGACATACGATCTTCCATGGTGAGATAGATTGTTTTTATGTTGTGATTCAAAGCTGCAATTTATATATCTAGGCTTGAAGCGCAAACCATCTTTCGTAAGTTTCTTGTTATTTTCTTTTCGATCATTCCTTCGACTGTTGTCTTATCTTGGGCCAGCTTTTTTATTCTTCTATCCTCATCATTATTATCAGAGATGTCGGCCTCATCCTCTATCATTACATTGTTCACCCTCTGGAAAAAATCAATCAAGGATGAAGTAGGTTTCTCTATAGTTCCGTCCACGTCTGGGATTGGAAACATACCCTTGAACATAGGGCGACTACCAAACTATTATTGTCTACTGCCCTAGCATACATATTTTTTAAAGCGGTTGACATACAAACAAAAGGATGCACCTAGGTCCTGTCTAATGTTGCCCAACTTGCTCGCCATCACGACTCTAGTTTTTTATACCAAGAAGTGAGATTTGAAGCCAAAACAAAATTGGTCCTACAAGCGAACACTACCATCTTAGAGATAGATAAACCAATGGGAAGCCATTCCATTCGGAATGAAGGGAAAAGGAAGGCACTTTGCATGGCCAAAGAGCTGGTTGATGTGGGTTATCATGTTGAAGGCAGAAACGTGGTCGGATGGGTGAGTGCTTTCATCATAGTTGTCCGTGGAAGGAAAAGCTTACCTTCAGTGAATGTAGGTATTCAAGATTTCTTTAAACAAAATCCCTTCATTGTCATCACTTGACAACCTCTCATCACATGTTTTCCTACTTTGGATTATGTGCATTTCTGGGGCAAGGTGGCCATTTCTTCTTGTCGACTAGTCTCCATGTGCCACGGATAGCATAGGCCCTTTACTGAGAAGGAATCCTCCATCATTTATATGATGATAGGGATTTATGGTAGTGGTATAGAAAAGGGGAATGATGGTGTCTGACTGATGTTGGAGACCTACTTTTAATGACTAAGGGTGATCTAGATGAATAGGCTCGACTTTCGTAAGACCTAGACCAAGGCACCTCTCGCTGGTGTCCGGAGTGGACTAATGGTTCTCTCAGTTTTGAATTTCTAATTTGTCCCCTACTACTGAGATTATCACAGCACAAGTCACATGCCCCATATGCTACTTGAAGGCAATGAAACATATACAATCTTTATGTTGATGGGGGATAACGATCTTCTTGGAGTTCTCGATACATTCTTAGTTTAGGATTTAGGAAATTGTAGACATTACCCTGCTCATGAGTAGTATACACATCTCGATGGAGGACAAGATCACTTCCAATGAGGGTCTCCAACATGATCCTTTCATGGCATCATGCATTATGTTATAAGTGCTTGGAATAGCAGACTAGATGAGGGTTCGATTAGCTACCGGAGGGACTGCCTTACTGAAGTTATGGTTGTTTGGGTGTCCACTCCGGCTCTAAAGTCGTTCACATCATCGAAAAGTTATCCAATGCTGGTCAAGCCATTGAACATGCTAAGCCACACATTGTTGCTCGAACCGAGGATGGGCACACATCACTAGTCCAAGTTGCCCCATTGGTATTGTAGCCATTTGGGTTATCTACTTCGTTCTCACCGTGGGGCTGCATTGTGTGAAAATGAAAGGAATTTGTAGATAAGAAAAGTGAAGATAAATGAGAGATTTTAAGAGATGGCCCTTGTTCTAACATCAAAATGTTGAGTACAAATTAAGGCAGCCTTAGAGTTATGTTTAAGAGCTGATACTAGTAAAGGTTGATTGCTAACATCTTGATATAAAATGTAAAATGAGGAAGTAAAGGTACTAAAATTGAAAATACACACAAGATTTAGGGCGGTTTGATCTAAGGTGATCTACATCCAATATGAGGAATTTCTATTATTTTGCTTCACTTATAATAGCTCTAATTATAAGAAATAATAAAAAGAAAATAAATGCTTGAGATCTTGTGTTGTTCAACCCTTGTAAAAATGTATGCCACGATGTATTTATAGCTATTGTAATTCATGTTGAATGACAGAGATTGTGCTGCTAAGATTCAAAAATTACTCAAGGTCGTAGATCTTCACATGATGTATGACAGCTGGAGTGCCAGTCGGGATGTGTGACTGAGATTTGCCAGCTGGTAGGTCGTACATTGAGCATCCCTTAAGTAGGGTAAGGTGGCATGGATCAGTAAGTGGTTCTATAGTGGCACTTTGCCAGGATGGTAGCAAATGACATTGAGTGGTTGGTGCAAAGTGTTTCTTTTGTCAGATGAATAGTGTCGTATGCGTAAGTTTTTTAGGGGAACGATGCATGCCAAGCTTCTTTTTGTAGGGCCAGTTATGAGCCAGCAAAGCCAGCTGAGTCAAAACAAGATTGCTTCGGATTATGTGGGTGATTGAGGCAAAGAATGAGGGGAGAGGGGCTTATGGTAGAGTAGGCCATTGGCAGAGCCACTCAGCTGTTGAGAGTCATATTTCATATTTTCCCACCCTCTGTTGCTATCATCTAAAGATAACCAATATGGTATGTAATAACCCGCACATTAATTGTCTCGAATTTCAACTAAATCGAAACCTAAGTCCATTAGGGTATGGATCTTTGGTATTGATAATATGTAATAAACTCAAGTATATTGGAGTACGATCAATATAAACTTGTAAAGGAATTGAAAATTATAATATAACATACGTATTTACTATGACTAGAACCTTGAAATATCATTCCTTGGATATTTAATTGCCTTGTCCGTGTCGTGCATGACTAATTAGACTTTACCACCTACAGTTCCCATCTTGCTCTAGTATCCAGTCCTTCTAAATCTATAATATTTTTTGTTATGGGGGGGGGGGGGTCAGAATGACGTTAGAGTGATCAGGAAATTACATACTTTACCCATCTCGTTAATTTATGCCGATTGATTTCCACTTAAGTGTTATGTCTATTATTTATGGTTAATCCATTAAATCTTATGTGCATGTATGATATATCTAACCTAACCTTCTCCAAGGTATAATTATATAAGTATATGCCTATCTGCATATATGTCTAACCGTTCTACTTAAAAAAAAACCCAACCACTTAATACTGCTTAAATAGGGAGGAGGCACAACCCAATATGGCTACTTAATACCTTAGCCCCCGAAGCGGGCCCTCCACAACATAACTACTTGCCAATCGTTCCTAATATAGATCGATGACACCTAGATAAGCTTTATAATAGCAGTCATATTACTAACACATCACAACTCTACAACTTTATCTACACTGTAGGCCAAAGTCCCTTCCTAATCTCACACAACTACCGTCAATCATGTCCTAACAATGTAAGAGATAGTACCCAACCACTTAGTACCTTTTCAATGGAAACTAGGTAAATTCTAGCCATTTAATATTTACATTTTAGACATGTCCCATCATTTAATATCTATTCCAAAGCAGACTCCTCCCTAATACTATCAAGATAACATTGTAAGGAATCTCATCAGGCCACATAATAGTTCTATATAGAAGAGATGGACCTTATAATAGCTACTTAATATCTCAAACCCAAAGTGGACCCTTCCCGAGATGTTCTCTACCATGCCTAACTGCTAAATCCAACCATTTCTACTTCCTAAATGAGGAGGAGGTTGACCCTGTAATTGCTAATTAATACCTCCATCTTAAAAGAGGGTCTTATTTTTTACACATATCCCTTTCCAACAGGTCCTATGGTTGGATATGTCCCATGTCATTAGTAAGTAAACACAACTACTGGTAGCCTCTAGACGAACAGTGGACTTCTGTTATGTAATTCTACTGACCTCGCATCCCAATCCACTAAAAACAAACCAATCACCTAAAGCCTCCAAGTGTTGGGCTAAGCCTACTAATTCACGCTTGTTCTAAATGTATAATTGAAGCTATATAATTACCTGTTATGAAAATTATATTATCTTCTATGCATATTAATTACTAATATTAATACTTATTCACTACGTAATTATTCCTAATTTATACACTTAGGCATTGGTGTTCTTGTAATGTCTAATAATTGTCTATTACGCATAATAATTGATCATTTATGTCAAAATTGGAAAATTTCTAATCAATCCTCAATTCATTTAATCTATTTACCATTTTCAAAATCCATCGATTATGCCTATTTAGTTTTACCATAAAGGTATTAAATTCCTTAATCAATCCACATTTAATTCCTTTTAACTCTTTGTTAATTACAAATTTATTACATGCTAAATCTGTAATCTATGTCCATAAATCCCAGTTATATAATTACTATATTGTGAATACCTAATACGAATATCGTTGTAAATTACATTATTTATAGAATTTTATTTTTGAACATCAAGTGCGATTATACGTGTTTGTTTATTTATAATTCTAACTATTAATTTATAAATTAGAGCATTCCTTTCAACATTTTAATTTACCAGAGCTGCCTTTTAGAAAGGATTACCATTGTAACTTTCCACAAGTTAATCAAAAGTGAGATCTTTGCTTTGTTTGAAATCACAAGGAAATTTTTATTAAAATAGATAGTGTAAACTACTAAAAATAATATTCACATCTTACACATTTCTTTCCCTTTTTGGTATATCCCTTGTTAATTCAAACGATGTGCTTTTACACATATTTTGGAATTAGATAATTTAAGGAAATTATATAGAGCTCGGTCCAAATAAATTGAAACATAGAAATTATTATTCCAAGTCAATTGGGGCAACCTAATATGCATACTAATTATAAATCTGGAGTAAACAAATATTCTACAATAAAAAAAATGAATTCAAATTTATGGATTTGGTTGTACATATTGTTTCTATTCCAATTACCTATTTTATTGAATGTGCAGGCGGTAATCCTATAAATTTATTTTAAGCCTACAATTCACCAGATCTTATTTAGACATAATAAAATAAAATCCAATGATATAAATTTCAATGTTATAAATAAATTACAAAATTTTCCACTTGACTTTTAAGCTTTTCGAATCTCCTAAATCTTAATCCAACCCTTTACTTGACTTCATTTCCTTTCTAATCAAAAGTATATATACAACAAGTTATATTCCTGTGCAGTTAAAGCACTTAGTGGTTACATATCAGTGACGGTGTGAAAAATTATAGCGGGGATATAGCGTAAAATAGTAGAGGTGCAAAAAAAATTCATTAGATATAAAGCAAAATATCTAAAGTAAATTTATTTTTGTTATCACATCATTTGTGTAGGAAAAAGAAGTATTGTTGAATCTATACAACAAATCAAAGAATAACGTGATTTATGCAGACTAAATCGGGTGACTGCAATAGATTTCTAACATATACTAAGCACTTATGCCTTAAAATTAGGTCTTTACCGTAACTTTGTTAATTGGGTTTAAAAGCAAACTACTCAAATCAACGTTTTATACTAATATTGCTAAAGAGGGTACTAAAAAGTCTTAATTTAATGGGTGCAGTGAAAAATAGTAGGGCTTAAAGCAGGTCTACTGTTTAATAGCTCTAAATTGAAATAGCACAGCGGTCGAAGAGTGCTATGCACTATAGTGGGTACTTTACAGGGCATTAACTGCATATATATACATATTACTAGAATAACATACCTGAGAAGAGATTGGAGTTAAGAGGAATATAGGTTGAAGTATACCTTTTTCCACGGTATTGATTCACTTCTTCTCTTTTATTTTCCACCATTCTTCGATTTGTGTTTTTATATATAATATTTTATAATTTTTAGAAGTAGTGGAGAAGAGAAACTGACAGAGCTTTACTGCTTAGATAAAAAAATATGAGGAGAGAAGTAAAGGGTTAGGCCTTAATTTATAGGCGCATGAATCAATCATAAGCATTAGATTAAAATAAATATATTCAGGCAGTTGGCCAAGGTTTAAATCCAATCCGCAATGTTTGAACCGGTCGACCGCTTCCCTACAGGTCGGTCGGTCGGCCTAAGAGGGGGTTGACCGGTGCGGTCTAGTATATAATGTTATTTATTTCCTTCTTCAATTTTAACTATTTTCGCTCTATAAACTTCAAACGCTCATAACTTTTTTATTTGAGCTCCAATCACGAAACTCCAAATATTAAAGTTGCTCAGAAAATTGCCAAAAACAATTGTGCAAGTTTCGTGGCCAAATTCCAATATTTGCTCCAATATCGTTTTTTAGACTTATTAATTATTTATTAACTATCGTTAGTTTTATGGGGTGGTACATTCTCTCCCCTTAAAAAAATTTATCCTCGAAATTCCTCAAGGGTTGAATCATGTAATATAGTGCACAACCAATCTAAACTAACCAATCAATTAGTATACAACCTACTATGCAGCCAAATATGTACAAGTGCATGGTGTATCACAACATATGAAACACGTATGCAAAATGTTTCCAAATCGACGCCTCCTATATAAATGCCTTTTTTTAATTTTTTTGAAAACATGATGTAAGCAGCCTAGATATACTGGCAATTCTATATGTCCGTAAGTTTTCAAAAGTCCTTTTCCACACAATAATTTTCACACTCTCATGAGTAGGAGTATGGTACAACCAAATTTGCATCCAACCCACACCATCCAAAACCTAGCATACAATCTTTAAAATCCAAAATTTTTGAAAATTTAGATATCTATATCTTTACTTCTATGCCATAAAAGGAATTTAGATGGAAAATCTTACATTTCCACCCTTCTTTTAGTTACATATTCCGTTGTAACATAGAACTACTCTTCAACCCCTAAGTTTTTCCTAACTTTTTCAAGTACAACTGGCATAATGAGGTATTTTTGGAGTTAAAGCATAATTATCCCATGCGCAAGTTTCGTTTTATTATCAATAAGATGTGAAGGTAGAAATTCCAAAGCTAAAACAACATTTTCCCTTATTATTGTCTATGTTTAGTATACTATCACCCTTGTTTGACAGTAGATGCTCCTTATGTTAGTATGTGGCATTTGAAAATAAGAAAATTTCTCATTTAAAAAGAAAACTTTTAAACACAATTTCCAGACAAATTTCTAAATTTCTAAACAATTTGAAGAATCGAGATCGCAAAAGCATTTAAACATCATATTTTATTTTATTCCATATGTTTATTATTATTATTATTATTATAATTTTTTTTAAACACCTGAAAAAAATCTTCCAAAGCATTTGAACTCAACTTCTCAAAAGCATTTAAACAAAAAAATTCAAAGCTTTCAAACACAATTTTTCAAAACATTTGCCGCTTCATCCTTAAATACAAATCAAGCCTAATCTTAGCGAAATCGGGACTCAGTTAATGAGTTAACACATACGATTGACCCAAGTTTAGTGCAATTAATCCTAGATTTGGGGAGCCTTTCCTTTTCTTTTACCATAAAACAGTAAATTCCCTACAAGCACATTTATAAATTTTAGCTTTTAAGGCATAAGGATATTGACCAGTGATTCCATAACAACTTTTCCTTATCCTTTGTTTGCTAAAATTTATTTTTTTCAAACTTTTAAAGTTTTGGAATCCAAGTATTTTAATTTCCAGTCGCTAACTTAATCTCCTGATTTTTTTGCAAACTTCCAGTGTTACTTACATTTTATCGCTAGTTAAGTGTTTTTATGAGATCTTCTTATTTACATTGTTTTCCAATATATTTATATAGCGGCCAAAGCTCTTCCCTTCCATCAACACGGTGATTGAACATGAACATGTCTCATAGGATATCATACGTTTTTTCAATAACCTAAGAGATACAATTAGTGATTACAACTTAAAAACCCTAAAAGAAAATTTTGCTAGAAGCTGCACTTCATCATTAACTTGGATTACTGATGTCGTGACCCTACCACTTCTTACTAAATTAAAATGAACATCCTAGTATGCCATTCAACTATCAACTACCATCTTTAACTTCCCTGCTTGGCTTCTAATAAATGCGGCCTATCGATTACTTCAATTATTATATCCGATTATCGAGTACATTGTGTGTTCCCACATCATAGTGGTTAAGCAATATAAGTTATGCACATTTTGCACAACTCATCAGAAAATTAACTCGCTGGAATAACTTCTATCGCTTATCTTGCCTTCTATAACTTTAAGTCAACCAACATCATCCATGCGTGTTTGTCATCTCACTACTCTCTTCTCCAACCATATTACTATCTTCTCTAAATCAAAATCACTTGACAGTATCCTCAAACTCTGGTTACTTCCTCTACATCCTTGATCTTTCTTGCGAGTATACCATAATTCTCACAAAATTGTACTTTGGTACCCTTTATCATTCCTTTGAGTGTTCTTCTCATGGCTTCCATACATCTCTAATAAAATATTCCTAGTTATATACTAATATTCTTTATATTCAACGGGGATTTCTTATTGCCACCCTATAAGCATTCGTAACTATTTTATTCATAGCCTAAAATCTTTATCTCGTCTTACCTAGATAGTGATCCATGTTCGCTCCATATTAAAACTTTGGTTTGGTTCTCACCATATTTTATAAAACAGAGATTCCATAAGCATGAAGTACATAATCCGAAACCTTTATCTTTAAAAATATAAGCTTAGAAACCATTTTATCAATTCGAAAATTACTTTGTTCGAGAAAGGAACCATAAAAACTTCCCATTTCTAATCAATTTTACCTTCTTAAAGGGCTTTCTACGAAAAAAATATACTTCTTTTAAAAATAAAATTTTTAACTCAAAACATTCAAAAATATGATTATCATACCAAACCATTTTTTTCAAAAACATCTTCTATAACTTTAAAAAATGAAAAGTGAAGTAGACAAGGATAACTTTCATCCTATTATTTTTATATTACTCATGCTATCTCCGCTTCCACATTTGGTGGAGATTTTCATAGCATAAGAGAGGAACTTCTAAAAGAAATGCATAATTGCAATATCTATCTAGGTGTCTATCGAACATATATGCGCGGTTACAACATATCTATGGAATTTATCCATTCGTTCCATCTTATATTTGTTATTTTTCTACTATATTGTTTCTAACTAGATTACTAACCATATTTTATGTATATATTCCTAACGCTATTTCTATCTAAATTGTCGGGCATTCTTACCCTTCTATTCTTTATACCACATTTGAATCAAGTATTGTTTCCCTTTGTCCACCTTTTAAAAGAATTTTGAAAGGGAAATTCCAAATTTATAAAATAGGAAAAAATCATCGAGTCCAACCTATGCTATATTTTACATTTATTTCAAAAATGAAACATCCCTTTATCAAAAATCTTTAAACTGAATTTTTTTTACTCAACCAGTTTCAAACTAAGAATTTCAAAAATAAAAAACCCTTTTTACTGAAAACCTTTAAATCAGAAACTTTTGACATAACAAAGTTTCAAATTTTGAATTACAAAATTTTCCCAAAAGATCTGTTAAGAAACTCATTCAATACATTTCAAGGAATTCTCAAAAACCTTTTTATCAATTTTTCTAAATGGGGTTGGACTAAGAAATGGAGTATTATTGGCCTATCTTTAGGACACTCCTTCTTCCCTTCTCATCCTTAACTTGTCTCCATTAAAAGTCCAGCTTACCTTCTTGTGGTGATTAGTGTACGCCTTCTTATGTGAAATTTCTCCATTTGTTCTTCAATCCTTGCTTCCAGATGCTTGCAATGTATAGTTTCTTACTTCCCATTTGTCTAGATGAAATGTGCATCTTCAATCGGCAATCCACCAAAATCCACAATCATAGGTTGTCTAGGCCCAGGCTCCCAGCAAAGGAGTCACGTATCATCCAGCCTTCGGGATTCTTCTATACATCGTTCTTATGCTCTTCTTGGCCTATTCCTTACTATACGATCTTTGCCTTATAGGGTAGTCAGGGTAGGTGTATAAATTTAAATCTATTTGTTTTTCCATCTCATAGTTGCCTCGCATATCCTTTCGAAATAAGGTCGCAACTACTTCTATAGTCGGGGTTCATAAAGTTAAGTGTATAATTTATATATAATTATAGGTAAATAAACAAATATGTTCTCTCAGTGCGTTCTAATTCCTATGATCGACTAACCTAAGCTCTGATACTAAATGTAACAATCCCTACCTTAATGGGTCCAAAATCTTTTTTGAAAACTTGTTTTCTCAAACTAATTATTTTATATATAAAATACACATTTTTGCACCATTCGAGCGAATGACCAGGACAATTAAACGATTGGGTAAAACACGAGGTATGGGACACGTGCGTTTATCTTTTCGGTTAATTCTTGACTTGTCTATTTGATCGTTTTGACCTTCGGGTCGTATTTGCCGATGAGATGAGGCAAATATTTTTACTGCTTTCTGGTGCAGCATTGGCTAGCTATTGATAAACCGAGTAGTAAAAACGTGTGGTATGGGATGTCATAGCTTTTTTTAAACAAGACAGAACACAAAAATGCACATGCCAAAAATAATGCCCAAACTAAATGTACATCACATCACAGAATAGCAAACAAACATATATATACATATACACTGATAGATCCGTTAGCCACCTGTAGTTTTGTATTAAGCATTTATTGAATATGTCGATCCACTTGAGATAGAAAAAAATTAGAGCATTAATAAACGTATTTAATATATGTTTAAGACAAAGCTATAGATGGTCGCTCCTAACCAGCCATATTCCCTGCATTAGCAGACAGTACCCAGTAATACTCTTTGTTAATGTGAGTCTCGGGGTGGGGCGTCGTAGCAAACAACAGATATATATTTTAGTTGTTGTATATTGTGTGGTCGTCATACCAATTATGTGTATCACTTAAAATTTACAGGTAATCACCCAAAACCAAGGTTTTTACGGACTGACCTCCTTATAAAAATTACGTCCTCGCAATTTCTAGAAGGGGGAAAATCTGTAACAACCCTGGTTTTGAGTGACTACCTATAAATATTAAATTTTAACTATCGAAACCCAAGTTTATTAGGGTAGATTGTTAGTTTTGGTAACCTATAATGAACACAAGTATATAAGAGTGCGGTCAATATATGAAACACCCCACACCCCTTAGTACATCAAAAAGAGCACATTAAAAGATGTGATGCATTGTAGGTATAGCTAAAACTTTACAGAGACTAAGAACCGCAAGAAAAATAAGTCATAACAGCGGAAACATTTAAAATTAAACTTCATTGCTTCATAAAATAAGTCATAAAAACAGAATATGTCTTAAAAACCAAATACATATGTCTCATGAAAAACTCCATATTAGTCACATCATTAGAGTATATAAATAATTATCATCCCTCTCACAAAGTACCAGTACATCAAAATCCAAATGAAATGAAAACTGAAAAGAAGAAGAATACATGAAGAACTCCGTAAATATCTCCAAGCAAGTCTGAAATCTACTGCCCTCGATTCTAATGGCTTGTGGGGGAAAAGGGGAAAATAGAGAAGTGGGTCAGACTAAAGGTCTGGTGAGTGAAAGTAACTACTAGTATTTTTAAGCAAGATAAAGATAATAGACTTAGCAACAGTTCTAGTATAAAAGGAAATAAAGGAAAAGATAAGGCTGGAATAAAATATTGTTTTACGGTTTACTTTGATAGTGATTGTTTGCTTGGATTGTTTGAACTTGTCTTAGATCGTTGCTTTGATTAGGCAAAAATCCTAATCCTATTTTAATTAGGCTGAAATCCTAAATCTATTCTAATTAGGATGAAATCCAAATTCTAACCGCTGATCCAATTTCTATCTCTGTTATGCCATTGTGAGCTAGTTTAATCCTGTGGGTCCTATAGCAAAATGACATCTGTTTAGCGCTTTAGAATGCAGTAGCGAATTATTTACCTTACGCAATGCCACACAGACGGTCATCATGGCACACACTAACTGTCGCCCCCTCTTGTGACCTCTTACAAACCACGGTCAACATAAGCGTGCCTAGCCTCACCTAATCTGTTGTGAGACCATCAGTCCTATCCTGAAGGGGTCCTGCCCAGCCTCACCTAAATATGTTGTGAGACCATCAGTACTACTCGAAAAAGGAGATGCTGTTGGTATGGTCCTAACAAACAAAAATCTAGTTGCACCCCTTTCCCAAATCCCCTGATTTGAGCTTCTATTTATTGGCCACTTATTTACCCTGGGTCCCAGCCTCATCTAATTATTATGAGACCATCAGTCCTAGTTTGAAAGGGAGTGTTATTGGTATGGGCCTTATTTCTATATTTGCTTATTAACGTAGTGTAAGTTTTAAAATAAGGCTCTTCTGTTATCTCTGTTATATTTGCTTATTAACTTAATCCAAGTCTTAAAATAAGCCTTTTTATGTTTTTTCTACTTAATTATAACATATGTTATAATTGTTCTTTTATTCTGCTGTGATGACCCAGAATTTTAGGCAATATCAATTTAATAATCTGAATTAAAAATTAAATTGATTTGATAATATTTGTAATAAAATTTGAATTTAATTTAATAATCTAATTAAATAAATATTTAATTGATAGATTTTATCTTTTAAAGCTAAAATGTATATATTGTAAATAGATAAGCCTTGTTTTAAATTTAATAAATAAATAAATCTTGTTTTCTAATATATATATATATATATATATATATATATATATATCTTTGGTAAAATTGGGAATTATGATTTATTTAAAGTTAAACTTTTAAAAGCTATTTTATAAATAACTATATGGTTTTAAATACTTAAGGTAAGTGTTTATTTATTTTTTTAAAAGAATATCTTTAATTTAGATTTTAAATAAGATTTACAAAATGATTTGTTTAACATTATTTTTAAAAATATTGTTTAATAAATATGATTTGTAAATTAGCTATGAAAGTTTAAAATTAATATATGAAACATCAATTCATTTAAATAATAAGAAATTTATAATCTCTTTTATAAATTATATAAAATTGTCAAGTGTGTTATTTTCAAATAATAAATATATGTACAGTTTTTGTATATAACTATAATTGGTTTTATTCTTTAAAGGTTACCTATATATATATAACTAAGTATTAAAAACTAATTAATTAAGTTAAAAGCTTTTATTAACACTTAATAATAAATACTAATTACTCTTAGGACAAGTGTAGTTAAATTATGTAACTAATGTAACATATGTAAACTAATAATCATCTTATGATGACAAATGTAAAGATTTAATACAAGTGTCAATTTATTTTAGTTTTTCTTTTATTTTAATAAAATCAAATTTCAGCCTTTATAAATACATATGTTTTCTTATCTTCTTCTCTTTTTCAATTTTCATTTTCAAAAGCAAATTTGAATCAATACTTCATAAAACCAGAAATAAGAACAAAGCCTGAAATTTCATCTTCATTATTAAAACCTGAAGCATTAAAATCTGTAAAACAATTTCCTCAAAAACCAAAAACCTGTATTTCATTTTTCAAAAGCAAGACTGCAAATCATTTTCAAAAATAAAACAAGTCTGCATTTTTCTTAGATGTAGAAAGCCTACATGCAAATCTTTCCAACAGCACAAGTTTCAAATATCAAAGCTTGCATGCAGTTTTAATTCAGTTTTTAAACATCAGCAAATCAAGTTTGAAAAATCAAATCAAAGGCATATCAGCAAAGCAAATCCAGTTTTAAAAGATCTAGAGCTGTTTCAAATATTAAAGGATCTGTCTCTGTATAAAATTCAGGTGAGTAACATCACTTCTAAAAGTTTAAGTTTATGAATATAGCTGCATGTTTGAATATCTGAAATATGTATGTTTGTGTACATATATTGTTGTATTTATGGATGTATTGTATGCATGTTGTTTTCATCAGAGTACACTCTGTTTATAGCTTCAGTTTACAAGTTGTGATTTAAATTCTAAACCTTTTGATTTTGACTCTGTTTAAACTTAAGATTTAAATAAAACTTGTTTGTTTTGTCATAGAGAAGATTTTAAAATTTTGTTTAAGTTAAATTAAAATTGAAATCTCATTGGAAATTTAAAACAACAGTGCATGTGTAATAAAACTGAAAACTCAAACATCTTAATTGATAAATTCAGGGATATATTCTGAATTCTTAATCCAAAACATGATTTTTAAAATCAAAATCACAATTTTTAATGTTGAATTGAGGGTGCATTTCTGGTTTAACCAGAAAGGGGTTTTGGGAAGTTTTCTGGTGATCTAGTTGCTCTGGAGGTATGGGATCTTCAGTGATGATGGAGGAGTGAGCATAGATTAATAGAAAAATGCCAGGGAGATTAATCAAATCATTTTGGAGGAGCGCGAGGTTGATTTGAATCTGTAACCCTAGTTTTTAACTAAGCTAATTGTTTTGGTCGGCACGGCTTGTAGAAGTGATCGAGTTCAACGAGTTTTTGGGGGATGATAGCTTGGAAGTTGACGAGATTGAGGCCGGAGTTGTAGCATTCCTGGTGGTCGAAATTTCTTGGTTGAGGCAATGACAGGTTTAGGATGGGAAGGCTTCTGATGTTTCCAGGTTTGGATTTAGCATCTCGAATTCAATTTCGATATTAGGAGTTCCGTTTGATGATCGTGTTAGGGGTTTGGATGATGGTATGGGAAAGATCATCATTGATGATCAGAGTGATCAACGGCACCGTGCATGTGCACGGTGCGCTGTTATCTGATGAAGCTGCTTTGGTGTTGGATTATGTTCGAGCAATTGATGTTGACTCGAAGTGATTTGATGATTTTCTCGAAGGGGTTTGATCTTGGCTCGAAGCAGAAATAGGGTGGCTTAGGTTCAGTAATTTTAACAGGTTTTAACAGAAACCTGTAATGTTTTGTTTTAAAATTTTAAACTTAAGTTTACAGATGAAAAGCAAAGGTTTAAACTAAGTTTTAAATCCAAGTTTAAAATCTGGAATTCAAGTTTAAGTTTAAATCTCAGTTTTTAAAAAAATAAATAAAGATTTTAAACTTGAATTGTTAAACTACTTTAAAAATGTTTAAGTAGTTTGAATTTTAAAAATAAATTTTTAAATGTAAGTAGAGTTTTAAAATCTAAAGTTTAATCTGGATTCAAATTTAAATATGTATTCTAGTTTTGAAATAAAGGAAAGTTTTTAAATTTAAAATGATTTAAACAATTTTGAATGTTTAAAGTGTAATTTAAATTGATTTGAATTTAAAAATGAATTTGGTTTTAAATTCTTTTAAACTTATTTATTAAATGAGTATTTCTTTAACTTGTGAAATAAAAAGGTTTTAGAAATGTGTTTTAAACTTTGTTAAAGATAATTTGTATTCATTTTAAATCTTTAAATCTAAAATGACATTTAAAATGAAAATTTAAAGTAAATTGTTTTAAATTATTTGTTAATGATAATTTGGTCATTAATAAGAAAATGTTTTTATCTTTAAGTAAATGAAGATTTAATGCCTTGTAACTCATTAAATTATTAAGTTAATTAATTTGTAATTAATTTATTTAAATTAATTAATGATTTGGATTAATTAAATAAGTAATTAAAGGTTTTAAATCAATTAATTAAGGTTTAAGATTAATTAATTAAAGATAATTAATTTGTAATTAAGGATTATTAATTAGAATATTAATTAATAATTAGAGGTTAATTAATCAAGTAATTAATGATTAATTAAGTTACAGTTAACACTTAATTAATTAAATATTTAGAGATAAATTAATTGGTTATTAAAGATTAATTAATTTTTAATTAATAATGATTAATCTAAGTTTAATTACTCAAGGAAAGTAATTAAAGAATTAATAATAGTTAATGAAGGTCATTAACTAGGGATTGTTTAGTAATTAAATGTGATTAATTTTAACAATTAATTAGATTAATTAATTAATTATAATCATTTGTGAAATTGTTAAGTTTAATTACTTAATGGAAGTAATTAAGGAATTAATTACTTAATGTAAATTTAAATGTAATTTGTTTAAGTTAATTAATTAAGTTTAATTAATTTAAACACTGGATGCTTTGATAAATAATTACTTAATGTAATTAATGGATTGAAATTACTCAGTGAAGTAATTAATTGATAACTACTGGATGTAATTAGTGAAAATGATTTAAGAATGGAAGTAATTTGGATTAAATTACTTTGTATAATTAAGCAAGGGATTAATTAGGATAATTAATTAAGGAGTAGTTAATTTATTTAATGGAGTGATTAAGGGTAGTTAATTACTGAATGTTATTAATCAAAAGTGATTAATAATTATGGTTTAATTAAAGATTAATTACTCATTGTAATTAATTTTAATAAAGTAATTAATTAAAATGTAATTAAGGATCATTAATTAATATAATTAATGATGAAATTAAGGATTGATTAATAAAGATTAATTAATCAATAATGATAAGTGATTAAAAGGTAATTAATTAATGAAGTAATTAAAGGTTAATTACTATAAGTGGTTAAGAATAATTAATTTGTGAAATTAATTAAAGGATAATTACTTGAATGTAATTAAAGAATAATTAATCAAGGGTGATTAATTAAGGTGATTAATTAGAGAATAATTAATTAATTAATTAATTTGTAATTAATTAATAGTTAAGTAAGCAAGATTTATATTGATGTAAGTAATTAATTTAATTCATTTTGAATTAATTAGAGATGAAAGTAATTAGTTTATTTCAATTTAAATTAATTATAGATGATGTGATTATAGATCATTGCTTATGTATGGATGGATGACATTGGTTGCCTTGAATGGTTTGAGATCTTAGATACGAGATAAGTAATGCTGTGTGATATGGATGCTTTGGATTGCATTATGATGATAATATGGATTATCTATTTTTGATGCTAATATGGATTATCTTTTGATAATGATAATATGGATTATCTGTTTGTGATGATAATGTAGATTATCTATTGTGGTATGTGAATTATCTACCTGTGTGTATATAGATAATGAAATTGAATTGTTTTAAACTTTAAAAAAACTTGGCCTTAAAAGATGCGATTTGGATTTCGATGAGACCGGGATCGGGTTTCCAAATTTGGATATCCGAAAACCACATCGAATCAAATTAACGATAGGTCGTGAATCTCAAGTGAAGAGTGAAGACTCGAGGTGTAAGGACTATTCGTCGTTAAAACTCTGAGGGTGATTCCAATACGAGTTTAATGGGGTAGTACTTTCAGATTCAAGATGAAGATTCAGAGTGCAAGGGTTATCGTCGTTAACTATGAGGGTGATTCCAAAATGAGTGTAATGAGATAATACCTTCGGTTTCGTTCGAACCCGAAACGAACTTGAATGGATTGAATGCTTTCAGAACATCGTCAGGTGGACGATGAGCATTCTAAGATAGATGTGTTCTATAAAGGTAATAGTAGCCTCAAGCCTCATCAACCGGGAATGGCTAAAACAGGGGAGGTGCAGTAAGGCTAAGTGGGTCATG
This sequence comes from Allium cepa, assembly GCA_030765085.1. Classification (NCBI taxonomy): domain Eukaryota; kingdom Viridiplantae; phylum Streptophyta; class Magnoliopsida; order Asparagales; family Amaryllidaceae; genus Allium; species Allium cepa. The sequence continues at coordinate 297,695,972 of CM060929.1, forward strand.
CCCAAGTAGGACGAGATTTTTCCCTGTCTAGAGGTCCCTTTTTATTCGGCTTAGTGGGCAGTTGGACATGCGCACCAACTGCGGGGTTGTCTTGTTCGGGACTGTCCAGTAAGGGATGGTTCTGGCCTTGTGTTGTAGGGGATTGGGAGTACTTGGTAAGGTGATCTAGGCCACGTAATGTGACGGGCGGTACCCCAGTAGCCCTGCCATTGTATGGAATCCAAAATCCAATAAGTGCCATGAGTTTTGATTGTATTACCCATTTTAGTGGCTAGTAGCTAGAATTTAATAGATATAACAATTTCGGCTATTTTCTATTTACTTGAAAACCCTAGACCTATTATAATATCACTGGATTTCCTATCAAATGTTTTGGTTAGCGTAAGGTAAAATTTTTTCCATGTTTATGTGTGGGAAGTCTTACGTGATACTTTTCTTTTCAAAGGTTTTTCAAAGTTAAGCAACCTTAACCTGTTACTTACACCAGACCCATGTCTGACCCGGAGTTTATTTATGTTTTTCTTAAACTCTGGGATACTCAAGTTTTTATGAGTATCCAAGGATTCAGGTTAGCTTTGACGAATTGTGGAGGAGAAATGGAGCAGGAGGCTTCAGCGTGTAGATATATAGTGTTCCGCTATGTTTGATTTCTCTGAGTTTTATTGAGTTGTAATAACTAGACAGGTGTTTATAACTGTCTAGCATGTGATATATAAGTTGTGTAACTCTGATAGATGTCGTATATGATACTATGTGATATCTTATGTTATTAATATAATTTATTCGTTCCGCTGTTGAGATTCTGATGTGTTTTCTCTTCTTTCTTCTCTGTCTTTCTCTTTTCTATCCCTTTTCTTTCTTATTAATGATGCATCATTCTGTGATATGAATGGCGGGTCGTTGCATCTGCCTTTTTAGTTATAATTACTTATTGTAACTATGCTTGCAAATGTCTATGTCGAACTTATTACAGTTCTTCTTACTTTACATCTAATTTCTGTAAATGTAGTGCTCTTATATTTTAGTCCATATTAGCGAATTATTCTCTTTTATTTATTTTATTTGCGTAAAAAGGAATAAAAAAAACTAACATTTATAAGCTAAATTTCAACTAAAAAGTAATAGATGTAAATAACAATAAATGACCGTAAATAATTGAAAAAACGGTAAATGATTGCATATAACTGAAATAAAGCAGCTAAAAGAAAATAAGCAGGAAAGAAAGTCTAAAATTTACTCAAAAATAGACTGTAAATAAACTTGTATAAAGGTTGTCCCAAAATTGTAGAAAAACTACAACTATTGAAAACCATATTATTTTAAATTAGTTAAAATATAAAATAATTACTTAAACACTCACCCATGGTCCTTGGCTCTTTTCCTTGGCCTTCCCGGATCCACTTGTAGGATAAAAAATATTTTAATTAAAAAGATCTTCTCCTTAGAAAAATATTCTATTTAGGGTCCAACCTTAGGCAATGAACCCAAATAGGAGAAAATTTGAATGAGAAAAATAGTTAGGTCTAGGGTCTTGTTTATAGTGTCACTTAGGGATCTTAGACCATTGGATTTGAAGATTAAATCTGGTGAAACCATGTCATAGGCTCGTTGGAAACCATCGGATGGAAGCACGGACGCGCATGATTAAAAGAAATTAGAAAAACATGTCATTGAACGAAGCTGGACAAACTCGCATCTAAATACATGGCGGGTCGACCTTGGGGTCGACCCTTGAATGCTAGGGATCGACCTAGCAAATGTGAGGGTCGACCTTGCTTTATATTATTTATTTTTCCGTTTTCTCGTTTCTTGTTTATTTTGTAACTTCTTCGTTTTAGCTCGGATTTTGACAAATTATACAGGGAAATTAATTAAGTGGATTAAATAATAATAATAATTAAAAGTTAATTAATTAAAATAAACATATATCTTGATTTTTGTATATATAAATTTTATAGTTGAATAAACATATATTTGTCCTAAATTGTTTAAGGTAAATTATAAATAATTATTTTTGAATTATTTAGTTAAAGATTGTTTTTAATTATATAATATAATTATTAAGTAAATTAATTAAATGTTAATTAATAATATATACGCATGTGTGTAATGATGTATGTACATAAAACTGTAAGTGTAATAGTTAAGGGTATATGTACATAAAATTATAAGTGTCATTTTTTTTTAATTTCAAATCATGCATATTTTGAGATTTAAGTTGTAATAATCTACAAATAACAGAAAAAACAAATAAAGTCAAATTAAAGTGAACATAGTCAAACATTAAACTACTATAAATTTGTTTGCTGAATTATTGGTTTCTCTTTCATTCTTTCTCTGCTTTTCTCATACTTATAGTATCTAGATTTTGGATTCAACTGTTTGAACTCATAAACAATGTTAATTAGAGGCTCAATCCATGAATTAACAACAACAAATGATTACATTCTGAGTCATTAGTCCTACATAGTCTCTTCGGGGGTGCTAGACTAAATTTTTAGTTAACAACAGACATATAGAAAATTTCCACAATTAATTATGTAATCAATTATGAAAGAATATGAAAAGATCTCAAAATTACTTAGGAAATTAGTTATCTCCAAGCTAATGTACCTAAATAATTTATTTGTATAAATAAAGGATTTATTTCATCTTCATAGGTATAACGGTTTTTCCATAATAACTTATTTGAAGACGACTCTATTTGGTGAAATTATTCATTTAATTTGTAGTTATATATTTGTCCCTTCATTGTACTACTTATAATGTAGTATTATTTTCAAATACGCATTGTTTGAATAAAAAAAATTGTTATTGTATCACTAGACATTCACCAAAGTATATAAATCGTTTTGTTTCCTAATTTATCTTTGTTGGTGTTTATTGCTTACATAATTGTTTTTTTATGTTATTATTAGATGAATTGGCTATTAATTTTTAATCAGTAATATATAATCCTAGCTTTATTTCTCTGATGATTTGTGAATTTTTCATAACTTCCATTATATATTCTATTTTATTGTTTCTTTAAACAATCATTTCTTCACATTTTCAATATTTCTAAAAAAAGCATAATTTTAACATTTTTGACAGCATTTGTACTATCTATCATTACTTACATATTTGAAAGGTTTAGTATTCTAACTTCAAAATATACTTCAGGTTTTCGCCAATATTCTAATATTCTCAATAAGTATGTTTTGACAAAATTTTCAAATTAACATGAAAGCTGGTCACCTATGTGATGGATTGGTGTTTGAAAACATAAATTGAGAGAATTTTTGTTGAATCAGAAAACACAATTGATCACAATTTACAAATTAAAACATTTTCAGGTGATATAAATGAAAACTCAAATCACATATTAAGTCCCCAAAGTTTATTTTGTGCGGTAAATATAATAATATAGGCAATCATATATTTCAAAGCATTAGTCTTTTATGTGCTGTAAAATTGAAGGGTGATAAAAGATAAATGAAACACATTTTCAACATAATCCTGGCTTTAACTCGATATACAACCAAAGCAGACTCCCCTTTGCTTCCCTCCTTTCCATGTATTATCCACTATATAAATAATTTAACTAAAAAATAACTAACAACTTGGTTATGTTAACTCTATGGTGTGAATTCAATCCTTGATCAATATTTAAACAATTTAAATACTGAAGCATGTGCGAACTTTGTTTAAGTACAGTATCAGACACAAGTTCAAAGCTTACAAATTATTCAAGCGGAATCCAATTTCTAATCTATAACAAGCTCAACTAGTAACAAAATTTTATACACACATTCTTTTTGTCATCACTGTGTCACTAAGATGTCTAAAGTATAGTATAATATCAAAAAAATTACTAGTATCTGTATTTAATTGTGCAGATCACTTTAAGTCATTGGTACAATCCGATAACATTTATTGTTAACGGATTTACTCTAGTATAGTATTTTGATACTAAGTTGACCAGCAATTACAATAATATTTACCTTCTATGATAAGGAGATGAATCATCCCTCAAGTAATGCCTCATTTTAAGTAGTTTAATGTGACCCAACTAAGGTCGTAACATCATCATGTCATTTTTTTAACCATAGTCAAAGTACAGTCTACCTATTATGATTGACAGTACTCTCAAAGTCGGAAGACTATTATATGTCATTACCATGAGATCTTCTATTTGGATTTACATATATTAATCTATAGAAGACTCTTGTCGATTTTTTTGTGACTGTTCCAAACAACCATAACTATATAATGCATCAACACCTCAATAGTCATGAGTAAATCACCATCCATCATATGGAGAGCGTTACCTATATTAGTTTCAACAGACATAGCGATATCCTTTTCTCGATACATCTTAACTAGGAACATTTGAGGAGTAAGTGTTTATATATGTATGTATGTATGTATGTATGTATAAATACATATATATACCAATTCTCATGGTTACGAAAACATTTTTTGCTGCAATTGATAAAATGCTTCTTATAAGGATGTTCTGCTTATATATCTTTAATGTAATTAATTGATTATTTAAGTCATTATATAACAACATATTGAAAGAGATTCAACAAGAACATAATATGTTTTGCAGTAAGAACATAATCAATCCAGAATCCGTAAATCCAAAATAAAATAGCAAAAGGAATTTAAATCTTACAGTTCTGAAGTGAAACATCTTTAGGCGGAAATGTTAATACTAATCTTCAATGAATTTCCTCAGATCTAATGATGGAGACCATATTGCATTTTTTAAACTTATTGGACTTAAAAAACATTTCGTAAATGATCCCTTAAATACGAATTTGGCAGAAGAATGTTTTTGTTTAGAAATATCAACAATCCAAATAGAGAAGGGATATATATATATATATATATATATATATATATATATATATATTCTAAGGCAACCTTTTGGACCAGTATAATTATTAGTAGCAATCTGAATTTTTCATCAATTACTCAGATGCTTTCTTTTTAATTCTTTAAATGAAATTGGTTCACAATAATAACATATGCCACGTAATAAATAAAACAAACATCCTCACACTTGGGCCATAATGTTATAACATAATAAAGCACACATTCAAAATTGGCCAATATAGTTTTCATTCCTAAACCTATTTGGTTAGAAATACCAAACCAAACTAATGTAATCAGATTTTGTCATCATTTGATCCCCATTAATTTTAATATTGGTATTCTTTCCAACAATGGTTGATAACCTTCATTCGGTCCTCATGAATAATTTTCTTAGAATAAATAAAATTATGCGCATCATATTAAGCAAATTTATAAATTCAAAGTCAATATAGAATTAAAGACTTAGTACATAGCATTATGTGTGTGTGTGTGTATTGCAACACCAAAATTATAGTACATTAACTAAACCCATGTTGACAACATGTTCCTTGTAAAGAGTAGGTCGAAGAGCTTTTGTCAGAGAATCAGCTAACATAGCTCTTGTACTAACATGTTGTATCATAATAGTACCATTTTGACCCTATCTCTAACAACAGATATTGGTTGTCAATCCACTTAGATGCACCACTTGATTTGTTATTCTTAGAGAAGAAAACAGCAACTTCATTATCACAAAATAAGGTGAGTGACTTTGCAATACTATCAATTACTTGAAGTCCTGGTGTAAAATTCTTTAACCAAACTGCTTGACCAGTAGCATAATAACATGCCACAAATTCTGCTTACACGGTGGAAGATGCCTTATAGACTGACTGCTTAACACTCTTCCATGAAATTTGTCCCCATGTAAGCATAAATATGTAACCTGATGTGGATTTCTTACTATCAACACTTCTAGAAAAAACCGAACCGGAATAATCAATAACTTCAAGGTTATGATCTCCTGTAAGTAAAGATATAATTTTTTTCCTTTACAAATAGCGTAAAACCTTCTTAGCAGCATTCCAATGTTTCATTCCTGGATTAATTTAATATCAGCTAAGCACACCAACTTCAAATGCAATATCAGGACATGTACAAACCTGAACATACATAAGACTCCCTACTACCTTAGCATAAGGAATTTTCTTCATTTGAGCACATTCTGTTTCATTTTTAGGTCATTGAAACTTGCTGAATTTGTCACCCTTGACAATAGAAGCAATTCTAGAAGAGCAATTGTGCATGTTATATCTTTTAATTGTTTCCTCAATATATGTTTTTTGAGATATGTCTAAGATTGTACAAGACCGATCTTAGCAATTTCAATTCCTATAACATAACAGGCTTCACCAAGATCCTTTATTTCAAATTTGGTTGATAAAAAACATTTTGTCTCGTATAACATATCTAGATCACTACTTACTAATAAAATATCATCTACATACAAAATGAGAAAGATAAATTTACTCCTACTAATCTTGAGGTAAATGCATTGATTGATTGTATTTTCTTTAAATCCAAATTTGGTTATAACCTCATCAAACTTGAGATACCGCTATCGTGAAGCTTGTTTTAACCCATATATTGAATGATTTAACCTACATGTCATATGCTCCTTGCCTTCTATAACAAATCCTTCAGGTTGTTTAATAAAAACTTCTTTATGTAAGTTACCATTCAAAAATGTAGTTTTCACATCCATTTGATGCAACCCTAAATCATAATGAGCTACGAGGGCTAAAAAAAAATCTTAATGAATCTTTCTTTGAGACAGGAGTAAATGTGTTATCAAATGTAAATTTTCTTGTTATGTTAACTCTTTAGCGACTATTCCGACCTTAAATCTTTCAATATTACCTTTAGAGTCAATTTTAGTCTTATAGATCTATTTACATGGTATAGGTTGAAACCGACAGATAGCTCAACAAGATCCCAAACTTCATTAATTTTCATAGATTTCATCTCGTCCTTCATGCCTTCTAATCATTTAGATGATTTAGCATAATAGCTTTCTTGAATAAGATAGGGTCATCTCCATTGCCTATATCACATCCTTCTTCGACAAGGTATATGATATAATCGTCAGGTTTGATAGATCTTCTCTCTTTGTGATCTTCGTAACAGTTCTTGTGGCAGCATAGAAGCTTCATCAACATTAGGAACATCATGAACATGAGTTTCTTTATTATTCTCTTGACCAAGAGGTATAGAATTGTAACTTCTCGAATCATAGGGATTGGAACATAAGTCCACCTTCAAGATTTACTGTTCTATGTACAATACTCTGATTTACGTTGCCATCTTTGGAAAAATATAGCATGCCTAGTCTCTACTGTTCTAGTTGTGTGTGATGGACAATAAAATTTGAAACCTTTGGATCTCTAGATGACCAATAAAATAACAGCTAATGTTTCTGGAATCAAGTTTCTCTAGTTGCAGATTATAGGTTTTTGCTTAAGGAAGACAGCCCCACACACGCAAGCACCCTAATTGCGATTTTCTGCTAGTCCATGGTTCATAAGATGTTTTTGGAATAGATTTACTAGGAACCCTATTTAGAATATGTGTTGTTGTTTTTAAAGCTTATGTCCACAAAAAATCCGGCAAAGTGATATTGCATATCATACTTTGTATTATATCCATTAGTGCATGATTATGTCTTTCAACAACTCCATTCCATCGAGGATCTCCTGGCATGGAGTACTAATGAACAATACCTTTTTCTTGAAAAAATAAAGCGAATGGGCCTGGACTTTGACCAAGGTCGATGTGTCAGCCAAAATATTCACCACCTCTTTCTGATCGCACTATTATTTTAAGGTTATGTTGATTCTTAACTTCAACCTTAAAATTTTTGAATTTATCCAATGCTTCAGATTTTTCATTAATCAGATACATATAATCATAGCGAGAATAATCGTCAATGGGCAAAATAAACGATTTATGCCTGTTAATACCCGAAGTAGGTAAAGGACCACATATATCAGTATAAATAATTTCTAATAGTCCCACACTTCGAGTGGCTCCTTTATTATCTTACTTGACAAATTTTCCTTTAACACATTCTATGCAGTAGTTGAAATCAGAAAAATCTTATGTTGAGAAAATTTCATTTCTAATGAGATGTTGCATTTTATCTCTTAAAATATGACCCAAACTGCGATGCTATAATTTAGAAGAATTCCCAACATCATAATTTCACTTGACTCAACGTTTAGTTATATTCATAGATAACAAAGATTTACAGAAGGAGAATTCAAATATAATGTATATAGATTGTCATATAATAATCCAGAAGCAACAAACATAGACCTTTGATATAGTTTCTACTCATCATTTCCAAGCTAAAACATAAAACCACACGCGTCAAGTCTAGAAACAGAAATTAAATTCCTAATCACACTAGGAATATAAAATACATCATGTAAATCAAGAATAAAGCCAGTCTTCAAAACCGAACGAACATTACGCCATAGATGGCCTATTGCAACGAAAATACAAGATGTTGCTAGCTACAATGTAACGATAGATATGCTGATTTTTATCTCTTACAACATTAGCTTCAGGATATTAGCATAGATATCAACACTATGTTGTAGTAGCTATAGAGTTATAAAATTGTAACGACCTGGAAAATTTTAACAATTTTAATTGATTCTATAACGTATTTATTTAAATATTTGTGAAATCTTATAATAATTGAATTTTTAAATAAAATGTTTATATATTTAGAATACGTATATTTAAATATAGCAGATTTTTAAATTTTCAATTTATTTTAACAAACTTTATTTCATTGGGAAATTCTATTAAATTCAAGCTAAAAATTGCTGATAATAAATTTATTATCAAGCAATAGCCACTATCCTTTACTTTAGTAATTATTTCATCAGTTGCTAAATTTTAGCCATTGCCATCATTTCAAAAATTAAGCGTATAATTTTGTATACATTGTATTTATCTTTTTGAACGGTTGGTATGTTAATTGCCTTTATAGCTTTAATATTTGTCAGCTAAATAAATGGGTGACCGTTACCGCCAATATTTAATTTGATACGTTTCCCGGTCGCCTTTTTCATTCACTTGATTTATTGATTTGTTGCCGTCTCTGTTATTTTCTCTCTGTCTTCATTGCTTTTTAAAGGTAAGAAACTGTTCCCTCAAAACATAAATATTTGATTGTAGCCAGCAGTAACTTGTTTTAATAACCTTTTCCTAAATCAAAGCTTTTGAGCGTTACAATTTCTTTTGATTGGATATATGTGTTTAGGAGAAAATATTGCAGCTGACCGTTACAACTGATTTCGGTGACTTTCTTTCTTCCCATACATCATTATATATTTGCTTTCCATTTTTCCTGAATTTATGTTTAGCAGTTTCGAAAATCAAATGTATACATTTGTATACGTCGTAATTATTATTTTAAAACGATTCACTTTATTTTTCTTTCCCTTTTTAACTTTGTTTCTCTCTCTTTACTTTATATTGGGACTTTTGTTTCCTTTGCTTTTCAACCTGAGCCTTGCTTGCCAAGCAATAAATTTATTGCTTAAATAATTTTCATCTGAAATCAAGAAATTAGACCGTTACCATTTTGGTTATATTGATTTCCCATTTATTTCTGGCTCGTATTGCTCTGACTTTTCCTTTTCCTTTTCTATACTTACGTTTCAAAAATAAATAGTACATATAATAACGTACATAATAAATTGCAGCCAGCTCATTTCTCACATATTTATTTCATGCCTTAAAACCCCGTCACTCAACGCATCGATGACTACCTTTAATTTCGCCAGTTTTGAAATGTAAATGTTGGATACGTTGCATCCATTGCCTTATTCCTATATATTTAGATCTGAACCATTTGCCTTTACCTTTTCACTTTCTTCCTCATTCATAAACCACTTCCTCCTCCTTCACGTAACCACTCACCAAACGTTACATCACTCCTTCTTCTTGCACTATCCACTCTCACGCCACCGAGGCCATCACCATCCACCTCTCCGTTTGTCTCCCCTCCTCTTCCACGCCGAAGCATGAAGCAGTGCCGTGCTCCCCTCCAAGCTCCCCACCACCCCTGACTTCGGCCTTTCTCCTTCCTTTTTGGGTTAGTATATGTATCTTAAATATAAGTATAGTATTCTGTGTAAATTATTTATATACATTAAGTAATAGATTCATAACTGTTGTATATATATGTCTAGCTTCTGTTATAATATGAGTCTAGTATATAGGCAGATTGTATGGGTTGTCTGCATAGTTGTATAAGTTTATAAATAGTTTATATAAGATATTTTAGTTATATAGTTTACATATATATTGGTATAACTTTTGTGTGGTGTGCGTATGTTTTGGGTTATAACTTTTGTATGGTGTGCGTATGTTATGGGTAGTATTTGCAGTGTATGGTTTCATATATTATTATATTAAAGTGTACTAAGTATATTGGGTTCAAATTAAATGTAGTTTTAAATTTTTATGTTTTGAATTGATGTAAAAGCAAAAATATGAATAAGTTGTAAGATTTTGTTTCCGTTGGAGATAAAGTTGGACTTTAAATTTTTTTTTTTTACATGTCTAAATTAAATATAATATATGTATAAAGTTTTAACTGTTTAAGAAAAATATATAAAGTTTTAAGTGTTGTTAGAAGTATTGTTTTATTCGCTAGAAGGAAAGTATTTTGTTTATATTACTTATATAAACGTTGTCAGTTTTAAATACATAGGTTATGGAAATTTGGTATTGAGTCTTTTCATTTGGGTAAGGTTACAATAATTTACTTATACATATAGCTGCATGTTCACCTGTATATGAATTTACCTTTTTGATTTAGGCTGCAACTACATGAATTTTGAATTCCCACGTTTTCTATTCTAAATTTTTTCCAGATTATATTAATATGTATAGGCAATTGTTTATATTTAAGTTTACAAGATTTTTTTTAGTCTACATAGTGAGTTAATATAAAAAGTATATTTTATTTATAAGCGGTTGTATACACATTAGTAGTTGTTTTAGTTAACAGTAATAAAAACAAAATTTATATAGCCTGTGTTAATTTATATATCTAAACTGTCAAGTTTATATGGGTATAAATGATTAGGTCAAAGTGCATATACAAGCTATAAAGATTTCATTGATTTTGTTTATATATAAATAAAATAAAAAATAAAATAAAAATAAAAATAAAATAAATTTTTTTTTGAGATTTATTTCAAATGAATACGTATTTTAAAATAATGGGTTTAAGTGAAATATTAATATAATATGCGTCTCGTCCAAAAATTTATATCAAGCTATTTTGATCCGTTCCCGTCGTTTCTGTTACCAGATTCTGTTCATCAAATTCATGCCAATTTTGCTTTGCTTGGATTTGTAAATCAAATTTCCATTTCCGTATCAGTGTGTGTTTCTGTATCACCTTCGGTACCCTCCAGCCACGAAAGGTGAGCAATCACTCACGACTAACGTTCTTTTATTTATTAAATTTGATTCCAATTGAAACGACAATTGAAATATGCTACTGTTAGTTATTTACATTGCTATATATTTTGTTGTTTGCAAATGTGTTCACCTGTGGGATATGGCACCATATCCCATTGTTATATTATACTGTTATTGATGATATATGTCTGTTATTTTATTATTTGTTATCACTCTGCAAGTTCCCCGTAGTTTAGAATTCAATATGGGTTGAAATGATACATACCTGAACGGACTTTAGAATAGGAGAACTTCGTTATGGGTTGAAATGATAAACCCAAGCGATTTTCAATAAAAATTGAATTTGGGATTACGGGTCGAAGTGATATCTACCCGTATATTTAAATTTCGGATTGAAATCCGTATCCCTTGACCATAGGGTATGAAATTATATACAGACACCGTTGGTCCATATGTATAAATATTTTGAAAATAATTTCTATGGGTTGAAAATAAATATACGGTTTTAATAAATATTAATTCTTAAAATATTATATGAAAATAGAAATTTTATATATAGATTTAATAGTAATATTTTTGAGATCGATTTAATCCATATAATATGTTTAAGTATTTATTTAAATTTATATTTCAAAATTGATTGTTGTAATAATTTGGATAAGTTAAGGTTGAGAAGATAAATTTGAATTAATTGAAATTGTATTTAGTTAAGTATTTTATTTAATTGGATTATTTGAACCAAAGAATTTGAAATTTAAGATTCGATTTATAGCTTGATTTTGATTTAAATGATTAAATGGAGGTTTCAAGTTTAAACAAATCGAAAGGAATATTTAGTTTAAAGGTAAATTGGGTTATTAAATAAATATTGAATTTATTTTGTGAACATTTCAAGACTAAATAACAAGGTTAAATCGAGATCTATATGAAACTGTTAAATCAAACTTTGAGTTGTTGAATATTAAAGCGTTGAAATATAGTAGAATTTAAAAGGTAAAATTTTGATTTAGTTCTGTATTTGAAATGAATATAATTTGAATTTGTTTGATCAAAAAACTGAATTGTATAAAAATTTATAAATTGAGATTGAATTAAATTTGAATGGGATGGTCGGGTTGATTTTGAAAACGATTTGTTAAGTTGAGGAAACTACAAATATTCTACTCTAAATATTTATGTATATATATATATAATGAAAAGATATTTTTGTTGTGAAGTATAAATTAATTTGAAATGACCTCGGTATTATAGTGTATATTTCTACCTTATAGATAGTTCCATGGACCCTTAGAGGATGGTTATCCCAAACGTCCTTTAAGTTAATTATATTTCAGTTGATATTTCACTTGAGTTAGATTTATAGATATAAGAATATTAATCCTGACTCGAGTGTTTTGTGTTTTTGCTTTACGCTCGGGTCAGACTGAGAGATACAACATTTGAGACTCACCTTCGAAGTTGGAGCTTTGCTTGAAGATCCAGCTATCTATCCCTTCAGTCATCCAGTTGATTGGTTCAGAGAAGCCATCTGTTGCATTGGAGACTTCATGGCATTTGAACAATTCGGTTGTATTTTATTTCTAACTCTGAGGTATATAGTAGCTTCATGAACTACTATTTTTTATCTATTCCGCTGCATTGTATTACTCTGTGTAAGTGATCTATGATTGATTTATTTACTGTATATTTTAAGTTTTGCCAAATTTTATTAACAATTCGGTATTTTGAATTATTCAAGTCGGACATGTACGGTTTTATTGTCGATTTGAATGGTCCAAAATAGCGGGCTGTTACAGTTGGTATCAGAGCTTTGGCTCTAGGCAAAACTTAGCATATATGGTAAATTTATTTACAGAATCACTTTCGTTCGAGTTGAATCTCTTCCTTTTTGACTCAATTTCCTTTGAGTTTTGGAATGTCCCTCGGTTCCGAAATTCATTCTTGTCTCTTCCTATTTATATTCGTTTGATTCTGGAGTATCCCATAACTCCACCGAATGTTTTGTAAAGGGGGTGCACCTTTACAATTGGCATCGATTCACCGAAGATTTTTGTATCCTCGGTTTACGATGCTGCTATACCTTGATATGCCGAATTCCATCTCTGACAATCGAATGCCGATTTGTTTTAGAATTCCGCATCGATCATATCCCTGAAGTCAAGGTTGACCCGGTTAAGGTCGCCCGCGATTTATAGAAGTATATCCATCTTCTATTTTGTAATTTAATTATCTCATCTTTGATCGAGTCTATCTTCGAATCAGAATTCTATTGATTGGAGTTCCTCTAATTCAAATCTCTATCTTTGTTTTGAAATCCATTCTTAAAATTATTCTTTGAAAATCGAGTATATTTGCATTTTTGAAATTGTTTTATATATCGAAATTATTATTTTGATAATTATGATTTTATTATATATAAAAAGTGAAAATGTTTTCGATAAGGATTATATACCTATATATAAAACGAATAAGAAATGTTATTTTATATATAAAAGTTTTGAAAGGATTGGAAATTTCAAAAATTTATAAGAAAGTGATTCATATAAAAATGATTTATAACTGAAGGGTTAAATTTGAAATTCGAGAATTGAATTCCGGTATTTTGAAATTGGTTTTAAGATTTTGGAAAATATATAAAAATAATATGATTTAAAAGTATTTTTCCGAATAAGAAATGTTTCAAATGAGTTCAAATGAATTCCAATAATTTTGAAGAAATTTCAAAGAAGTTTTCAAGAAAATAGAAATCCATAACTCACTTATGTCGCTGGAAAATAATTTCGGTGATGAGTGCACGCATCATCGACATTGATTTTCGAGTTTCAGAGTGGGGGAGTGGCCACTTTAATAGCTTCGCTATGCAAGTGATTTTGTAAAACCGGTTTTGATTTCAACTTTCGAAGTATAATTTGATATTTTAGAAAGATATAAGTATATATTTGAAACAATTTAAAATGAGACCGGTGTTCAGTCCTCGAGTTTCGGATTTAATAATTGGTTTATTGATTTATTGTTGATTTTCAACAGTTGAATTGAAAATTTGATTTCTCTAACTATTTCGAATGTTCGAACACTTCCAAATCGAGATTAAATTTTCAAAGCTAAGAAATTTCGAGGAGTATAAAATGTTTGATAAAGAATATAAATTTAGTTTTGAAATGTTTTGAAAAAAATATGGTTTTGAATAATGGTTTTCAGAAAGGTAAATTGGATATTTCAAATAGAAATAGATAGTTTAAAAGTTTTAAAGGGATACTTATAAATTTGGAAACTATTTTTAGTATAATTGATTTTGAGAAAATATTTGGTTTTGAAATTTAATTGAAATTAAAACCAGTACGTATATGGTGATTTTGGAAATGAATTTGTTTGACTTGAATTATTTTAATTTGGAAACTGGGATTATTTTCTAAACCTATTATTATGGGAACTTTGAAATTGAGATATTTAATTTGGAAGAAAATTTGGTGAAATCATATATGATTTTGAAACTGATATTGAAATGATTTGAAATTTGAGAACCTTATATTATTAAGCACTTGATTTAGGAGTGGTCGAACCTATATAAAATGGATTGTATAAGTATGAAGTTGATTTGAAATCTACTGATTTGAAAGGTACTCAATTTGGAAAGAGATTTTATATAATCGAAGTCTATATAAGTATGATTTGATCTACTATTGATTTGGAAAGTATTCGATTTGGGAAAAATGAAATCCTATATATATGGACTTTATATAAGTACGATATTTGAAAGTGATTTGAAAAGGTACTATATGATATATATTTTCGAAGTAAAGATATGGAAAGTGCCTTCTGCTTGATATCCACTTTGTGGCCACATTGTGGATTCATTCTATCGATATTATTCTCTCTGATTTTTGGTTTTCCGGATGTAATACTCGAGTGTTCCCACCGTGGCGTAACCCATGGTTTTTTTTCTCTCGTGAATGCATAGCGCAATTGCCTAGCTGAGTCTTGCCTAGGGGTACGGATTGTTTCCTGGAGGATCCAGGCGTAACCATTGTGTATCCTGCAATCTGTGTAGGTCGCGAATAGTAGCGCAAGTGCCTGGCTGAGTCTTGCCTAGGGGTACGGATTGTTTCCTGGGGGATCCAGGCGTAACCATTGTGTATCCTGCACTCTACTAGTCATCATGGCGTAACTCGCAGGGCTGAGAAAGCTTACGGATATGGATTGTTTCCTGGGGGACCCAGGCGTAACCATTGTGTATCTGCGAACCATGATCGGACAAAGGTTTTGGTTTGGTCGATTAGTTTGGATTGTACTTTCCATATCTGTTTTTAAAGGTTTTTCAAATATTTTCACTGGGTGTTGAAACAGGTCTACTAAGTACTTGAAGAACTCTAGCTTTGCGCCTGATCAACGCATGGCCAGAGTCTGCAAGAACGAGGATAAACTTGTTAAAACATCGAGTTATAAAAGTATTTTCGAAAGAAAAATTGGTTTCGATATAAAAGTATTTTATTTATAAAGGTATTTTATTATAAAAATATTTTCAACAAAGAAATTTTGTATTAATATTTGAAATTCAAATTCTTATGGTTTGAAATAAATTATTCGTGCCCGATTCTATTCTTTTGAATCTACCTCATCTGCTAAGCTTTATTTTTCACCTATATTCCGTTTTCGGAATCTACCTTCCTTTCCTTTTTGAATAAATCTTTTAAATATTGCTTATTTGTATACTACATTGTTTTATATAAAATTTTAGCGTTATAAATATTTTTGAAGTTATAAATTAAATAAAATATCTTTAAAGAAAATGATTATTAATTTATTGATAATATTTGAAAGGTATCTTGAGAAAAATTAAAAATTTCATAAATTTTGGATTTAATATTTTCAATAGTCTTTGTAAATAGAAGTAATAATGTAAATAATTGTTTGCAAAGGAGTTTGAGAAGTATTAAATATTAAATTTAATTTCAAATGAAATTTTCAAATAAATATTTTAAATAAAATTTATATAGTTTTAAAATTTATTGTTTATCTTGGCTTTCAATCTATTTTTTTTTTGGTTGTTTTATTCTCCTACCTCCTTCCTTTTCGGGGACGAAAAGTTTTGAGGGGGGGAGAGTGTAACGACCCGGAAAATTTTAACAATTTTAATTGATTCTATAACGTATTTAATTAAATATTTGTGAAATCTTATAATAATTGAATTTTTAAATAAAATGTTTATATATTTAGAATACGTATATTTAAATATAGCAGATTTTTAATTTTCAATTTATTTTAACAGATTTTATTTCATTGGGAAATTCTATTAAATTCAAGCTAAAAATTGCTGATAATAAATTTATTATCAAGCAATAGCCACTATCCTTTACTTTAGTAATTATTTCATCAGTTGCTAAATTTTAGCCGTTGCCATCATTTCAAAAATTAAGCGTATAATTTTGTATACGTTGTATTTATCTTTTTGAACGGTTGATATGTTAATTGCCTTTATAGCTTTAATATTTGTCAGCTAAATAAATGGGTGACCGTTACCGCCAATATTTAATTTGATACGTTTCCCGGTTGCCTTTTTCATTCACTTGATTGATTGATTTGTTGCTGTCTCTGTTATTTTCTCTCTGTCTTCATTGCTTTTTAAAGGTAAGAAACTGTTCCCTCAAAACATAAATATTTGATTGTAGCCAGCAGTAACTTGTTTTAATAACCTTTTCCTAAATCAAAGCTTTTGAGCGTTACAATTTCTTTTGATTGGATATATGTGTTTAGGAGAAAATATTGCAGGTGACCGTTACAATTGATTTCGGTGACTTTCTTTCTTCCCATACATCATTATATATTTGCTTTCCATTTTTCCTGAATTTATGTTTAGCAGTTTTGAAAATCAAACGTATACATTTGTATACGTCGTAATTATTATTTTAAAACGATTCACTTTATTTTTCTTTCCCTTTTTAACTTTGTTTCTCTCTCTTTACTTTATATTGGGACTTTTGTTTCCTTTGCTTTTCAACCTGAGCCTTGCTTGCCAAGCAATAAATTTATTGCTTAAATAATTTTCAGCTGAAATCAAGAAATTAGACCGTTACCATTTTGGTTATATTGATTTCCCATTTATTTCTGGCTCGTATTGCTCTGACTTTTCCTTTTCCTTTTCTATACTTAGGTTTCAAAAATAAATAGTACATATAATAACATACATAATAAATTGCAGCCAGCTCATTTCTCACATATTTATTTCGTGCCTTAAAACCCCGTCACTCAACGCATCAATGACTACCTTTAATTTCGCCAGTTTTGAAATGTAAATGTTGGATACGTTGCATCCATTGCCTTATTCCTATATATTTAGATCTGAACCATTTGCCTTTACCTTTTCACTTTCTTCCTCATTCATAAACCACTTCCTCCTCCTTCACGTAACCACTCACCAAACGTTACATCACTCCTTCTTCTTGCACTATCCACTCTCACGCCACCGAGGCCATCACCATCCACCTCTCCGTTTGTCTCCCCTCCTCTTCCACGCCGAAGCATGAAGCAGTGCCGTGCTCCCCTCCAAGCTCCCCACCACCCCTGACTTCGGCCTTTCTCCTTCCTTTTTGGGTTAGTATATGTATCTTAAATATAAGTATAGTATTCTGTGTAAATTATTTATATACATTAAGTAATAGATTCATAACTGTTGTATATATATGTCTAGCTTCTGTTATAATATGAGTCTAGTATATAGGCAGATTGTATGGATTGTCTGCATAGTTGTATAAGTTTATAAATAGTTTATATAAGATATTTTAGTTATATAGTTTACATATATATTGGTATAACTTTTGTGTGGTGTGCGTATGTTTTGGGTTATAACTTTTGTATGGTGTGCGTATGTTATGGGTAGTATTTGCAGTGTATGGTTTCATATATTATTATATTAAAGTGTACTAAGTATATTGGGTTCAAATTAAATGTAGTTTTAAATTTTTATGTTTTGAATTGATGTAAAAGCAAAAATATGAATAAGTTGTAAGATTTTGTTTCTGTTGGAGATAAAGTTGGACTTTAATTTTTTTTTTTTTTACATGTCTAAATTAAATATAATATATGTATAAAGTTTTAACTGTTTAAGAAAAATATATAAAGTTTTAAGTGTTGTTAGAAGTATTGTTTTATTCGCTAGAAGAAAAGTATTTTGTTTATATTACTTATATAAACGTTGTCAGTTTTAAATACATAGGTTATGGAAATTTGGTATTGAGTCTTTTCATTTGGGTAAGGTTACAATAATTTACTTATACATATAGCTCCATGTTCACCTGTATATGAATTTACCTTTTTGATTTAGGTTGCAACTACATGAATTTTGAATTCCCACGTTTTCTATTCTAAATTTTTTCCAGATTATATTAATATGTATAGGCAATTGTTTATATTTAAGTTTACAAGATTTTTTTTAGTCTGCATAGTGAGTTAATATAAAAAGTATATTTTATTTATAAGCGGTTGTATACACATTAGTAGTTGTTTTAGTTAACAGTAATAAAAACAAAATTTATATAGCCTGTGTTAATTTATATATCTAAACTGTCAAGTTTATATGGGTATAAATGATTAGGTCAAAGTGCATATACAAGCTATAAAGATTTTATTGATTTTGGTTATATATATAAAAAATAAAAAAAATAAAAAAAAATAAAAAAATTTTTTTTTTGAGATTTATTTCAAATGAATACGTATTTTAAAATAATGGGTTTAAGTGAAATATTAATATAATATGCGTCTCGTCCAAAACTTTATATCAAGCTATTTTGATCTGCTCCCGTCGTTTCTGTTACCAGATTCTGTTCATCAAATTCGTGCCAATTTTGCTTTGCTTGGATTTGTAAATCAAATTTCCATGTCCGTATCAGTGTGTGTTTCCGTATCACCTTCGGTACCCTCCAGCCACGAAAGGTGAGCAATCACTCACGACTAACGTTCTTTTATTTATTAAATTTGATTCCAATTGAAACGATAATTGAAATATGCTACTGTTAGTTATTTACATTGCTATATATTTTGCTGTTTGCAAATGTGTTCACCTGTGGGATATGACACCATATCCCATTGTTATATTATACTGTTATTGATGATATATGTCTGTTATTTTATTATTTGTTATCACTCTGCAAGTTCCCCGTAGTTTAGAATTCAATATGGGTTGAAATGATACATACCCGAACGGACTTTAGAATAGGAGAACTTCGTTATGGGTTGAAATGATAAACCCAAGCGATTTTCAATAAAAATTGAATTTGGGATTACGGGTCGAAGTGATATCTACCCGTATATTTAAATTTCGGATTGAAATCCGTATCCCTTGACCATAGGGTATGAAATTATATACAGACACCGTTGGTCCATATGTATAAATATTTTGAAAATAATTTCTATGGGTTGAAAATAAATATACGGTTTTAATAAATATTAATTCTTAAAATATTATATGAAAATAGAAATTTTATATATAGATTTAATAGTAATATTTTTGAGATCGATTTAATCCATATAATATGTTTAAGTATTTATTTAAATTTATATTTCAAAATTGATTGTTGTAATAATTTGGATAAGTTAAGGTTGAGAAGATAAATTTGAATTAATTGAAATTGTATTTAGTTAAGTATTTTACTTAATTGGATTATTTGAACCAAAGAATTTGAAATTTAAGATTCGATTTATAGCTTGATTTTGATTTAAATGATTAAATGGAGGTTTCAAGTTTAAACAAATCGAAAGGAATATTTAGTTTAAAGGTAAATTGGGTTATTAAATAAATATTGAATTTATTTTGTGAACATTTCAAGACTAAATAACAAGGTTAAATCGAGATCTATATGAAACTGTTAAATCAAACTTTGAGTTGTTGAATATTAAAGCGTTGAAATATAGTAGAATTTAAAAGGTAAAATTTTGATTTAGTTCTGTATTTGAAATGAATATAATTTGAATTTGTTTGATCAAAAAACTGAATTGTATAAAAATTTATAAATTGAGATTGAATTAAATTTGAATGGGACGGTCGGGTTGATTTTGAAAACGATTTGTTAAGTTGAGGAAACTACAAATATTCTACTCTAAATATTTATGTATATATATATAATGAAAAGATATTTTTGTTGTGAAGTATAAATTAATTTGAAATGACCTCGGTATTATAGTGTATATTTCTACCTTATAGATAGTTCCATGGACCCTTAGAGGATGGTTATCCCAAACGTCCTTTAAGTTAATTATATTTCAGTTGATATTTCACTTGAGTTAGATTTATAGATATAAGAATATTAATCCTGACTCGAGTGTTTTGTGTTTTTGCTTTACGCTCGGGTCAGACTGAGAGATACAACATTTGAGACTCACCTTCGAAGTTGGAGCTTTGCTTGAAGATCCAGCTATCTATCCCTTCAGTCATCCAGTTGATTGGTTCAGAGAAGCCATCTGTTGCATTGGAGACTTCATGGCATTTGAACAATTCGGTTGTATTTTATTTCTAACTCTGAGGTATATAGTAGCTTCATGAACTACTATTTTTTATCTATTCCGCTGCATTGTATTACTCTGTGTAAGTGATCTATGATTGATTTATTTACTGTATATTTTAATTTTTGCCAAATTTTATTAACAATTCGGTATTTTGAATTATTCAAGTCGGACATGTACGGTTTTATTGTCGATTTGAATGGTCCAAAATAGCGGGCTGTTACAAAAATATTATAAAAAATGAGCATGGGCTGAAAAAAAAGCGGGTTGAATTAATTTTTAACGCGGGAAGCAAAAAGAAAGCGGCAAAAGTTAACAAAATATCGAAGGGTTTCACTCAAGCCCTAATAATTTCCAAATGGAGGAAATTTTGGCGGGCTCATTTACATTAGGAGAAAAACTAGATATTAGTTGGAACAAAATCCTCTATCCCCAAATTAAAACCAAAACCCTATGTAAATAAATCCTTGGTCATGGCTTCTCTATCATTCGTTGTAGATTTAATTGTTTATCTCCCGGCACACCACGCTTATAGATGTATCCCCAACATCTCTCAACTTATAGAAAGAACTCCAGTTCAGCGAATCTCCACCTCATTAAAATCGAAAACCAAATGATTCTACAAAGGTATCTGATTGTTCTTTCTTTATTAAATATAAAATACATATGGTCGTCGATTGCGACCGCATCAAACTAGAAAATTGATGCGTCGAAGTAAGAATTACGAAAGACGGCTGTCTGTTTGTTCAAATTAGGTAATCGTCGATGTCGATCATTACTAAATATGGCATCGTGTATAAGTATTGACCGATGTTTATAGTTTAACGCAGTCTATGTTCATGTTATTCTGGTTTGAATTATGTAATTGTCAATTTCCATCTTTATTTCTATGATTATTTCTGTGATTTTGGATTTAAACATGAAATTAGGAAAAAAAATAACAACAGCAGAACTAGTAGAGCTCAAAGAGAGGATGCAATTAGGACTGATTATGTTTCAGATTCTGATCATTGAGTAAATATTTGTGTTTATTACTTTCACTAAAAGTTTACTGCTTGGCTGGTATTCCTTGTTGTTGATTGCAAGAAACATGTAGTAGTTTTACACTTTTACGACGGAAGAATATGTATATTCGAAGTTTTGAAGAGCCAGTTTCGCAAACACAGTGTTCTTTGGTTTTATAGTTAGTTGGAACTGCTAGATATAGTTTTCATTTGCACAAGAAAAGATCGATCAATTATGGCTTGCCATGAATAGGTATTTGGAACCTCTAAGTCAAGCGGAATATCCATTCAACATGAGAACAATTGTTCCTGCTAGACTGCCACAATTTACAATGGAGCAATCAAACATGATCAAAGGCTCATTCGATTACATTGGAATTAATTATTATACAATAAACTACATTAAAAGTGATTTTACTCCATGGAAAAATAAAATCAGTTTCGAACATGATACACATATATCTTGGACGGATATGTATCCAAAGGATTAAAAAAATGTTTTATAGTTGTTTACTATTTAAACCATATACGCAGGACCATGATTTTTTTTATAGTTGCTTATTTTCTAAATATGTTTATAGTTGCTTATCCTAATGTGTAAGAAGAGAAGTTTGTTGCTGTGGACCGTGGTTGAAAAAAATATCATTCATTAAATTATTTGGAATATACTACAGAAATGAAACTTCAAATAAATTAAGGTGATTAGCTTGTTCTTCTTTGATAATCGAAACTAAATTATAAAATGAGAAATACAACTAAATTGTAAATGTAAATCAAAATCTAGTATTGTGTGCGTACAAAATGAAAGCATACTTATTTTACTCATTTACCTAAATTATTGAGAATAAAAAGAAAAAAAATTGCAACCAATACTGTAATAATATATTATTTGATGTGTATGTTATCGAGATTATAGTAATTATTATGGCCTATGTGATAGGTATATGGAATGGGAAACCCATAGGACGAGCGGTAATATTCTTTTAATGCCTATAATGCAACTTTTATTAGTTTTCATTTTTCTGTTTGCACACTCGAAGCATTTGATTTTTGTACCACCTGTCAGCTAAACTGGAATTATTAGTTTATGGGAAATTATATCGGATTATAAAATTAGTTGTTGCCTTTCACAATTATAACACCTAAAGTTATATACAGGGCGCATCACCGTGGCTTTTTATATGTCACCAGGGCTAAAAGAAGTTTTGCTCTACATCGGCAACAGATACAACAAGCCTGTTATTTATGTAACAAAAAATGGTAATTTTAAAGGCTACCAATTGAATACAATTTAATTGTTGTCTAAGTATTAACAATTGAGCATTACAGGCGTCGATAGAATAATGATTCTACCATGCAACTAGAAATTGCATTGAAGGACAACATAAGTTGAAATAGTGCACTAGAGGCACTGATGGCACTGGAGGCTCGCAAATATGAATGTAATGTTAATAAGTAGAATTTAGTATGTACTGGTTGTAACTATGAATACATTGGCTATGTTTTTAAGTATGTTTGTTATTTTGTACTTGACTAAGTAAAACTTGTGTTGCTGGTTATTCTGAAATGAAAAGTTCTTTGTTGCAGTGTAATGTTTCCATTAGATATGATATAATATTGCAATATAATGTTTCCATAGATATGATATAATGTTGCAGTAGTATAATGTTGCAGTATATTTCCAATTTAAATTGCAAAAGGTGTTGCCATAGATATGATATAATGTTGCAGTATGTGATGTTAAATGTAGTAATAAACTGGCAAGTGTTGCCATTGGATGGTAAAAGTGTTACCATAGATTAATAAATATGGGCCCACAATATGGTTCCGTAAAGGTGGGCCACAGAATTAGTGGGCCCCACATGTTGGGGTCCAGATTGTGGGGCCCACTTTTTAGTAAATTTGGTACCTGTGGCAACAACAGAACCGATGTTGCCCTAGGGCCGCAAAGATGTTGCCTTTGACTCTAGGGTAACGCATCACCGAGAAAGTGTTGCTTTTGCCCTTTTTTAGCCTACAGCAACATTTTTTGGCACTTCCTGCATCACTTCTTGGTGTTGCAGTATGCAATCTATGGCGTAGTGGAAGAGTTTCAATAGCCTCGATTTCATCCTCTAACCCGTTAGTAATTTTAAATTTCCTTTCTCCCTTTTGAAGCATCCTCGCGGTATGGAATCTCTACAGTGAGTTCGTAATGTGCAAAGAGGCACGAGTGTCAATCCACCACTATGTATTTAAGGGAACATCAACTAAAAACATTTCATAAATCATAAAATTTAAATCATTACCTTTTTTAGCGACCCAACCTTTAAACTTCACACAGTCATTCCTCATGTGTCCATGCTTCTTACAGTGATGACACTTAGGAGCACACACAAGTTTTGTATCAAACATACTAGTCTTGTTTATACCAGTAGCCAATTTCACTTTACTTTTACCTTCACCTTTGTCCTTATTTTCTCGGTTTTTTTACTTTGAACAACAATGTGTGCATAGTTAGGTTTCTCAACATTAATCCTTTCCTCTTCTTCAACACACATAGAAGTCAATTTGCTCATTTTCCATTTTCTTTCTGCGTATTATAATTGATATTGAAAGGACCAAATTGCATAGAAAGAGAGTCATAATGAAATAAACTAAAAAACCTTCAAAAATTGCCATATTGGTGTCGTTAAATTTTGCGGCCATGTAACGACCCATAACTTTGGTCATTTGGTTTTGAACGTTTAATTTATTTTTAAATGTTGAATTTGAAATATTAATTTATTTTGAGTATGGAGATTTTGGTTGAATTAGTGAAATGGTTTAAAATTTTAAATATATAGATTAAATGGATTTGGTGAATGGTAAATCTAATATTTGAAATTGGGTAAATATGTGAGTCTGGAGTTATATGTTAGTGGAATGATTTCTAAAGTTGATTTAAACTCTATTTGAATTAGAGTGATGGTGGTGGACTTTTGAATAGGAATAAAAGTCGATAAATTAAACTTTTATATTTACAGTTAATTTAATAGCGAATTTAATATTGGGAATAGTGTAAATAATTGAATTCGCGATTTAATATGAATCGAAATGGTTTCTAATATGGACATAAACTCTATTTTAATTATAATTGAGTTGGTAAGTTTTAAAAATTGGGATTTATAATTTTGCCAATTTTGAAAATCGCTCGATTTGATCGACACGCTAAAATAGCAAACTGGTGCACAGTCTCAGAATTCGACGAAACAAATTTCATTAGATCCGTAACAGTGTATTATTATCGGATTTCAAATTTTGTAGCGTTTGGAGTTACTGTTTGGTCGTACGGGATAAAAACGCGAAGTATTTAATATCCCAAATTTAATACTATAATTCGATTCGAAAACCTATCTTCAAATACGATGGGATTGGTCTTTGATATATGTTCCATTATATTCGAAATGGGGGTAAAACATTATAAACGTTGGGCGGCAAGCTTCATTTGAAGTTCGTCCGAAAAAGTATGTGAACGGTAAAATAATAATAAAATAATGTATATAAGCCTATATATGCGTATTTAGCCAAAACCCTAGATCTCTATGCCTTAGCCGCCGCCCTCTTCATCAATGGGAAAAAACAACCATCTTCCCCCTCAATTTCTGGTGAATCCATTAGCATTTAGGAAAAACTTCCAACTAGCAAGTCAAGAGCACGTCGAGCTCTACGATATTAACGGTTACGATCTGAATCGGAGAGACGTTGAGGTACGAAATGGCTCGCGTTCATGCTGATCTTGGAGGCAATTTTCAAGGCAAGGATGGGGAGTTAGGGGGGTGGACTTTGGGCGATGGTGGAGCCTGGGCAGCGCATTTGGTGATGTGGTTCAATCGTTGTCTCGATCAGAGATGTGGGTGCGGCCATCTCTTCAATGTCGCGTGCGTATGGATGCTTTCGAGCATGAATGTTCCAGGGAGGAAGATGAAAGAAGGTACGGCCTAGATCTGCTTCAATATGGATGAACAGCCAGATTAATTTTAGGTTATATAAAATATAAAAAAAAGGGAAAGTAATTTATATAAATTTTATTCAAATCTTATAAAACCAATATCTTCTTCATACGAGGTCGAAAGTGGACGAAACAAGCGGCAATGGAATCGTGGCGACAAGCATTACATCATGGAACTAATTTGGAGTTGATTTGAGCTAGCTAAAATTTTAGGTTAAATCGAACGTCGTTCGATTTGATTTAAAATTGGAATGTTTGACAAATTGAAAACTCAAGGTGAGTTAAACTCTCTCGTTTGGTTAATCAGTAATGTTTTATAGCAAATAAAATTTATTTATGTTGTTTGGGCTGCTGAAATTGGTGATTGTCAAAATTAATTGAGGATGACAATATAGCATCTTGAAATGCTATTAGACTGGTTGAACCGGATCTAGGGTGACGATATAGCATCTCGGATTTCTATTAAACTGTTTATGTTTATTTTTAAGCTTAACACCAGTATTGAATCATATATGTGAGAAATTGATAAATGGATGGTTTTGAATTACGTTGTTTTATTATAACGTAAATTGAACTGGAATATATTGACGTTATCTATTTAGCCAAACAAACACCATTGGATAATAAATGAAAGAATTTTATTGTGAATGACAGGTGGTTAGCAGAATCAATCTCTGTTCTGCTATTAGGTTAATTTGGACATTTATTGAAGTGCCAGTTGATTTATACAGAATAATTGATGTGTTAACAATTGATTGTTAATTATGGATTGGTTTACACATAAGCCTGTTATTATGAAAATGCATGTAATTTAACTTGTAAGGTTAAACTGAAATTAAATGGTAGCTTGTTAAGTATCATTATATCGCTAAGCCTCTTTTTGGATTTGGAAGGTTATGGTTTCTGTTTGACTTCAAATTTTATAATTTGAAGTAACAAATTTTATTTAATAATTATTATACAAATTGTTTTGCTTAAATTTTTATTTACAAATATTTTGTAAAATCAATGAGTTAGTAAAGTTAATTATGTTTTAAAATTAATTGTTTAATTGATTTTGTTTGAAGATAATATATTATTTATTTTTATTAGTTATTTAGAACTAGAAAATTATTTCAGTAATAATACAATTCAAAAGTTGATTAATTTTATTTAAAGGTTACTTTAGTTTATTTTATTAAATTTTAAAATATTAAAGGTTAAATGATTATATTATAAATAAATGTTTAAAAATTATTTTTATATTATCAAAAATGGTTAAGATATTTTTGCGGCATTTAAAATCTTATTTATTATGATTATATAATAAATTGTTTATAAAAGAAATCCTTTATGTGAATAATTGGTTAAGGAGTTTATAAATGAGAAGGTGGTTTGAAATTTGAAAAGGGAGTTTACAAATGGTTTGATATTTGTAAAAGAATGTTTCTCTAAGTTAAACTTTGAAATTTATAAAGAAGTTTTATAAATAGAATTGGAGATATATATGAAATAAAGAAATATTTTAGGAAGTAATGGAATATTAATTTTTATAGCGTAATTTGAGGGGTAGCGATTGCCTACAGTTTGGGATGTTTTCCTTGGGATAACGACCTAACCATTGTGTAGACTACGATGTAAGATTGATTGCATGGAGGAAACGAGAGGCAGAGTTTACCTAAGTTAAGTTTGGTTTTTCTTAGATAGAGACGCAACCATTTAGCTACGATCCATGGTCGATGCCGAATGGTACTTCCATATCTATTTAAATGAGTTTTCAAATATTTTTGAAAGAAAGGATTTGTTCATATACTTATTCCGATGAAATAAGCATATGAATGTTTTAATAAGGAAATTTGATTTATAGAAATCAAATTAAATGAGACTCGATGATTTCAATGGGAAATGTAATCGTTGTTTGAATGCTTGTTATTTTATAGTTAAATAACCGACTATCAAATCTTGGTCCTAATATGTAATCCTTCTTAATTTTCATGGTAGGAAATGATTTGTTTACTTAACACCGAGGGATTTTAACTCTGGAAATATCTAGGGAAAACACGAAAATTATATGGTACAGTTACCGTTCAAGGTGCTATACTGTGCATATAAACTCATTGTTCTTCTAGGATAAATGATAAGGAGATCCGTCCACTTAAACGGTTAGGGGGTGATCCTTACTCTTATGTATTGTCCGATTATTTCCTAAAGAACTGGTATTGAGCATTCCGAAAATCGACGAACGGTTTTTGGAGCACTCAAGAAATGGAGAGTGTACTCGTAAGAGATGACTCAGAACCCATGACCTACTCCGAAACCACATACGGTTAAATGGAGAAGATGCGATATATTTTAGGATGTTGAAATCCGTATGTGGTTCCATGACTCATTGATGTGGGAATCTGTGTGAGATTCCACGATCTATTCGAGATGTGGGAATTTGTATGCGATTCCAAGGCCATTGTGGCATGGGAATCCATATGGGATTCCATGATCTATTTTGGAGCGATGCGTAAGCTGGAACGCCGGACGTAACCTCATCAGCGGAAATGACTAAAACCAGAGATAGGTGGCAAGGCCAGTAAGGTTAGCGAACCCATAAGGTGTAATCGGCTCCTTTTCTATTAATATCAATACCTTTAGTTTTTTTGGCATGCCAGAGCGATGCACTCGATCTTAGCAAGACCAGCAATGTTTTTCCTATAATACCCCGGCTAGACGAGTATGTTGCTTCAGAAGGATAACTCTGATCCTTGTGTAGGAGGACCATTCTCGAAGTACTGATGGCACCTCCATGGAAATCCTACACAATAAGCGGACGAGCCTTATCGAGTTTCGATTTTATACTAGTATTGTTATGATGTACACAGCACGAGCATCACAGCTACTTGATTTTTATTATTTTGACCTTTAGACATTATTATAATGTCACTGGATTTTTAATAAAAATGATTTGGTGATCATAAGGTAAAAATCTGTCCGTGTTTATGTGCGGCATGGTCATATGATACCTTTATTTTGGAAAGGTTTATAACTCTAGAAATCAAATTTGGGTGTGTTTTTCTCGCGCTTGTTTACCAAACTGATCCATGTGTTATTATTTTATAATAATATTCGGGCCAAACCGAGCATATTACAGATTTTGATTAGATTGCTTTGGAGCTTAAAAGAGGAGCTGGAGACTGAGAAGTATTCTCATACTTGTTAATTATGTTGCCATGTTTTGTTGAAATTATCAGCAATTGTGTGGACAGACTATTATAACTGTCCAGGTTGATAATTGTTGATTTGTGTACTCTAATTTGAGCTATGTATATTATAGTTTTGATGTGTGTAAAGAGTTGTTAATATTATATATTATTCAGTCCGCTTTGAGATTCTGTATTTGTGTGGTTTCTTTTTTTTCTATCTTCTTTCTTTCCCCCTAATAAACCGTCTTTTCGAAACTCGATTGTTCGACATGCTATATAGTGAACGTACTGATGTCGATTTTCGAGAGTCGAAAAGTTGGGTCGTCACAGGCCACATCATTCATCGTCATGGTATGTTCATGTACACCGCTTGTCCTGTTATACTTGGTAGCGAGCATTTTCATTATGAGAGTACTTACATTAGCCTTAGAAGTACTTTTAAATTGCTCTTCAATAGAAGCCAAATAATATTTTAGAGTGAAAATATTATTTGCATCATCCTTCTCAGAAATACCTCCTCGTATAACAGCCGTAATAGTACCTTTTATGATCATGAGAGACATGTAGTTTGACTGCTCCCATTTTGCAAAATTAGCCTTTTCGTCATCAGCCCTTGTTGCTATATAGTAGGTTTCTCGTAATGCTTGGTCAATATCCAGAACATAAAGACAAACCTCACTTTGCTCTTTCCAAGTGGAAAACTTAGCTCCGTTTAGTGGTACTGTTCCAGAGATTTGAGTATAAACATTATTCAATGCTACATTAGGAAATGAAATGCTTACTATTATCTACTACAAATCCACAAATAGCATAACAACATTAAATCAATTGTATATAGAGGGAATAACTGTAATTATACTGAATTAAATAATAAAAAGTCAAATTATATTTCAATCCTATCATAACGGTTGTTTGCATAAAATTCAATTCCTATTACCGTTGGGAAGAAACAAATTGACTTGTTAAAATAAATAAATTCACTCAATAAATCATAATGGCAATTAAAATTGATAAAATTACCATTCATAATCTATTAAATATAAAAACATAATTTTATGAAAATTAATTTATATCACGGTTAGGCAGAAACAAACTAAACCATTAAAATTAAAACAAATAAATGTACTTAATAAATCATAATGACAATTAAAGTTGGTAAAATTAATGTTCATAATTTATTAAATGTAAAATAGGTAAATTCATGAAAATCAATTTTATCACCATTGGGCAGAAACAAACTGAACCATTAAAAAAATAAATTCACTTAATAAATCATATTGACAACGAAAGTTGATAAAATTACTGTTCACAATTATTAAATGTGAAACATATTTGTGACTTTAAATCAGAAAATTCATTTTAATAAAGTGGCAGTTACAATTCAAAGTTGATAGAAGTTAACAACAACAAATTATTAAAAATTATGTTATATGGTTTTAATTATTTATAAAAAAAAAGGCAATAAAACATAAAGAATAATAACAAATTCAAAATGCAAGATATATATAGACATATCAAAACTTTGGTCATGATCTAGTTTGGACCAAATTTTCACACAAACTTGGTTTTGTTAGATCCAACATATCAAAAAGAGAGTGCTTATATGATTCATGACATGATGCCTCTTAGTTAAAGGTCCTTAACATTACGTGTCCATGAATATTACGTTGATTAACATCTATATGCATAGATAATAGAGAATAAAAATTCTCCTTTTAAATCTTTCTTCTAAAATTATAAGAAAATATTTATACATAAATTATTTGACTTTGTATAGCTTTTATTCGAACCACTGAGAATCAATTTCTTAAAAAAATGCAGCTCATATGAATTTACGATTGATCTGGTACCAAATGAAAGAGACTTAACAAGATCATAATATTTTTTGTAATTAGAACACAACTAATCCATAATTCATGAATCCGAAATAAAATAGCAAAGAAATTTAAATCTTATGGTTCTGAAGTGAAGATTTTTTTGAAGCGGAAGCGTTAATACTAATCTTCAATAGTTTTCCTCAAATCTGATTATGAAGTTCCTATTGTGTTTTCTTTTTCCAACTTTTTGGACTTAAAAAACGTTTCAGAAATGATCCCTTAAATACAAAATAAGAAGAAGAACATTTTAATTTCGGAAGATCATCGGTCCAAGTAGAGAAGTTGTCTATATATATTCTAAAGCAACCTTTGAAATCGGTATAATTATTAATAGCAATCTGAATTTTTCCATCAAAAATTTAGATGGCTTTTCCACTGATTCTTTAAATGAAATTGATGTACAAGAACAACATAAGCCACATAATAAATAAAACCAACACATATATATTAAAAAAAAAAAAAAAAAAAAACTATATGCACACATCATTTTGTAAAGGCCCGTTTATAAAAGTTAAATTACCTAATATATTACATAACTGTTCTTATCCTTATGACACACCTAGCTCCATCAGGTTGAAGCGGTTAGTGAAATCTAATTAAGATAGATTCTTATGGCTATTTCTGAGATAATTTGTAAATTTTTCACTAGTTCTGTATATTTTGTTTTGTTTCTTCTATAAACAACCATTTGACCATTTTTTTCAAGATATTTGAAACGCAAACATGTTTAGCTATATTTCAACTATCTGTTATTATTTAACAAATCATATTTAAAACATTTGTTATTCTAACTTCGAACATAATTTAAGCTTTTACTAATGTTCTAATATTCTCAATAAAACAAATAAACTAACAAAAGAACATGAAAACTGATAGATTGTATAATATATTGGAATGTGAAAAATATAAATCGAGTAGATACTTATTGAACGATAAAACACACCCTAATTCCCTCGAATTTCAACAATACGTGTGTATACGTCTATGCGCGCGCGCACATACATATATACATATATATGGTTATGAACACATTTCTAGTTGCAATCGATAAAATGTAAGGATTTCTACATATATATTTTTAATGTGAATGCTTGATTATTTATATCATTATATAACAACATATATAAAAGGAAACAAACTATATGCATACATCGTTTTATAAAGACCTGCTTATAAAAGTTAAGTTACGTAATGAATTACATAACTGTCCCTATAACTGTCCCTATGACACACCTAACTCCATCAGGATGAAGCGGTTACTGCTCTCTAATCAAGGTTGATTCTTAGGGCTATTTCTAAGATAAACTGTGAATTTTATTTTACTAATTGTATGTATTTTGTTTTCGTTTCTTTTTTAAACAACCATTTGATTATATTTTTTGGATATTTCAAGCACTAAATTTTAACACGTGTATTTCCATTTCTACTATCTATTTTTATTTAACAAATCATATTTAAAACATTCGAAACTTCGAACATAATTCAAGTTTTCACCAATATTCTAATATTCTCGATAAAACAAACAAACAAATAAAATAACAAATATGAACTTGAACACGGATAGATTGTATAACGGATTGGAATGTGCAAATATAATTTGAGAGGATACTTATTGAACCAGAAGACACAGAAAACACAACTGATCACAGTTTACAAGTGAGCTATGAAACAATAAAGCCATGTCCAGATGATTCGTAAGTAAATTCAAACTACATGATAAAGTCCTCAAAGTTTGTTTCACGCAGTCACACATTTCAAAACATTAGCCTGTTATATGCAGTAAAATTGAAGAGTGGTAAAAGACAGATGCAGCATATTTTCAACATAATCTTGGCTTTAACCAGATATACAACCAAAGCCAACACCCCCTTATTTCCATCCGTTCCATATATATCATCCACTATATAAATAAATAAGTACATATATATCAGATGGTATTTTCCAAAATTCTTTTATACCAACTTCCTACTGAGTTCAAGAAAAGAATAAAAATAACCCATCATCTATTTTTACCTTAAGACGATGAAGAACTCTCGTCGTCTGAACTCTCAGGCCTCGAAGCCCTAATCTGCGGAAATAGAGGAGGCAATGTAGGATTCACAGGAACAGGAAAGTGGCGCGCCGAGCTAGCAATGCTTTGATCGTTGATTTTTGCAACTTCTTTGCAAACTAAGTCAAGAACAGATAAAAAATCCCTAACCACCATGAAAATTCTAAAAGGGTGTGCTTCCTCCTTAGTTGAATTTCCATGAAAATATTCAGTTATCTCTTTAACCAAAGACAGCGCAACGCTTTCTTGCGCTTGAACTTTGATGATACCATCTTCTGCCTTCTTTAAAAATGCACTCATCGATTCATTAAACTGATGACTAGTGTTGTTATCTAACCTCAACACTTCTGAAACTTTTCGAACGCCACTTGCAAGTTTAGAGACGTAGCTGCTTAACACTTCTGAATCCATAGCTGCTGCTTTTTTGACATTGGCAAGCTCGCCGCCTAGGCCAGAGACAACTTTAAGGCCTAGCTTTTTTAATTTGAATTCGTTTTGAAGGGTGTCGGGTTGAGTTTTGGAGGAAGAGAGACGGGAACCTTCTGCACGAGTAATTTCTTGAACGACAAAGTGAAGGAGAGTTGTTTTACCATCTGTGCCCTTGACGTCGGCTAGTTTTAGAAGGGTGTCCAGTTTGAAGGCATGGGCATCACCACGATTGGTTCCTACGTTCATTCGGTTTCCTGTCTTTAGGACTGCTTCTAGAAGCTTCAGGAAAAGTCTGCTGTTTCTTAGTTCTTCACATGCTGCCTGTGGTTTTAAACATATTGGTTAATATCATTCATACAAATTTGGTGATTTTATTATCTGGTCAAAGCATTGAGATACCTCAAGTGTGTCGAAAGATTTCTTCAAGTAACTGACTTCTGAATCGAAACTAGCAATGTAAAGCAACGCTTCTACCCTTTTGAATGCAAATGGAATATCAAGCACGGCTTTGAGAAATTTTTCAGCGGGGCCGAGCTTGAATGGAGAGTCGTCTTTAAATTCTTTAAGCTTGATCTCTTCTTCTTTGCTTGGAGCCATCTTTAGAAGAGTCTCCAAAAGTTCAGTTCCCAAGCTTTCTGCATTGCCTGATTTTATAAACATGTAACTGTAACTACAAACGGAAAAAAAAAAAAGGAAGTCTTATGCAGCATGCAATGTACTGCTAAAAATTTTATGTGTCTACTTTACTAGTGATCAATAAGCTCCAATATGACAGTTTGGTGAGAATAATAGTATTCAATAATAGTATACTGGTTATTGGATGCTCAATTTCTACTGTATGAAAGAAGATCATGCAATTCTTTAAAAATTTGCAAAGAAAAGAAAGGAAAAAAAAAAGTAATGGCTTCAGTATTATTTATTTAACCTGATTGGTTGTTTATTACTTTAACTGAACAATATATTAATAAAATTTGCTGAGCTTCTGCCAAAAGTGGGAGGACAGAGATTATATAAGGTTTACAACATGTCAGAGTTCTTATTACTTTAATCGATTCGGTGGATCTGAAAAACTATAAAACTGATGAAGTCAACTGGTTTGATAAGAAATATGGGTCGGTAGTTAAACATCTTAAATACTAAACAAACATTTTATGTTATTACCATAAATTAAATAAAAACATGAAAATGTGATTACTAAGCAAACATTCCAGACCAAGGCTTAAATTTTTATACTTACCTTAAAAATACAATTATGCAGTTTTAGACTATTCATTTGTTTAAGCTCAATACACTCAAAATTACACTTCTGAGATTAATACCTAAAGTTTGACTAAGAGGAAATAGGATAGATACTTGTTTAATGTTGTTAATGGGTATCTAAAAGAAATATTTCGTGATGCAAACTTGTACAATTTTTGAGGTGTAATGCAGAAATGGCAAGCTTTCACTCCAGCTTGATTCTAACGCCTTGAAAGGACATTTTTTAGGTGTAATAATACATCATTCCTAATGCAAAATACAAGGACTTAAAACCTTTATCTTTATTAATAGTTTGAACAGATTCACAATTTTTTGATCCGACTGAAAATTTCCCAAAATACCATTATACACATGATGTCACAAATTTGAATCTTGTCGTGGTGAAAATTAATCTTTATTTGAAAAGTTTGGAATAATACAGGTCGTAAGTTCGAATG
Organism: Allium cepa; assembly: GCA_030765085.1. Lineage (NCBI taxonomy): Eukaryota > Viridiplantae > Streptophyta > Magnoliopsida > Asparagales > Amaryllidaceae > Allium > Allium cepa. Next base: position 297,731,013 of record CM060929.1, read on the forward strand.
ACAATTTTCATATATTTCTTTTTTTCTTTTTTGATGTTCTTTTATTCCAAGCATAAATAAATAATATTCATTCTTTGTTTATTTCATCTTTATGTTGAATAACACTTTTTATTTTGGTTTTTGTGTTTCGGCCTAATTATAAAAAATAAATTACTTTTTAAATATTTGAAAATAAAAGACATTTTCTTCTAATCATAAATAAAATTACCTTTTTATATAACATTTCGTTGACATTCAATTTTTTCTCTTATGCTTGATGGCTACTTTAGAAATAAAAAATTACAACTAAAAATAAAGTTTATAAATGTGCCTTTACATTTTTTTAGTCCAAGAACCAAGTATTATGAGTTTAGTTCTAACTTAATTTTTGTCAAAAAATGTTTAATAATACATGCAAAAGTTTGATGGTTTCAGTAAATATGTATATAGTTTAAAGAGTTTTTTTTATATGCACACGTACATTATACGTGCCAAATTACTTGTAGACAATAGTGACATGTCTTCTAAGTAAATATTTTTAGTTAAATTAGATTTTGTTTTAACTAATAAACGATGATAAACAATGAAAACGATGATAAACAATGAAGCTAAGTCTAAGTAATGAATACTAATCGCTAATTTTGATACTTTGATTAGCATTCTAATTTACTTCAAAATATTCTGTATATATGTTTTCAGTTTTGTCGTATATAATCTTTTTGATGTTGGGGTTTAGAACAAAAAAAAATAGAGAACAAAATTACTGTAACAATATTAAATATGGGTTGAATTACCATATACACTCATATAAAGTTCAGTATAGGTTTCACATAAATTGAACTTCATTATGCCAACAATTTACATTTAAGCTTTCAAAATCGAATTATAACACTTATCTTCCATAGATGGAGCATGTGTCGTTTATACTACTCATTATGTCTATCACACGAAGGGCATGTGTAATTTGTATTATCTGTTTTATTTTATTTTTGGTGTGGAATGCCGGTTGTTTATATTAAACATTTTATATTGCATGTATAAAGGAAGTGCTCCATGCACTAACTATTTTGCCTTGCACGCACAAAGCACGTGCCATTAGACCTCGTCTAAATAGCAAATATAGGCATCGGATGCATTAGCCATTTAAATGGCATGTGATGTGAGTGCTGATTAACATTTAGCAACAGCCGCGATGGATTCCTACTGTTTTAGATTCATGATATGTGAAACATCAAACACCACTAATGTACCAATATCTTGCAGACAAACAAACTAATGCAAGATTATGATAGTTATTCAAGTTTGATCAAGGAATAAGATCAAATGTGATACAATAGGAAGCTCTGGTATTAGGAAGCGTTAGATTCATCATTAAACAGAAACAGTGCAAAAAAAGTCAAAGCTAAGTATCTAAATTAGCGAGAGGGAAAAAATAAATAAATCAAAACACTAACCTTCAAGTAATGCTTCACAAACTTCCTCCTTAGTCACATTCAATGCCCTCAGCAAAATAGCGATATTCTGTGACTTTTTAGGATCAAGAACTCTATTATCCAGTTTGGGAGAGGGAATCACTGGACTTTGTTGCTTACTCTTCATTTCTTTTGGAGTAGCATTGCTTGTATTACAACCAAACAGTGTCTCAATCATCTCTTCATTTACCCTGATCGATAAAAACAAGCAAAATTCTTACTTCTTCCGTGACAATATACCAAAAGTTATCAGTAAAATCAGTTTTATTTTTAATCATGGCTCATCAGCAGTATAGCAATTCCAATACTGTTTATTTATTTTATTTTTAAAAAGTTATAATCATAAATTTAACTTAAAAATAAATTAAAACATACTGAAATGAGCTAGATTTGAGCTGATCCCAGACCATAACTCTGTCGGAGCTGGCCCGAACCTTATCCCAATGCAAAGGCTTCAATTTTGCCTTCGGGGTAGTTTCTTCATTCTTCTCTAACTCTGAACTCTCTGAAAACTCAACGGCTTTCTTCAATTCCAAATGTCTACCATTATCATTGCTGGGCTTATGCACAATTCTTGGTTTCCGAACATGACTTTCCCAGTACCCAAATGGGGGCGGAGGAGGTGGTGGGGGAGGCACTCTATTTGCCACATTTTGCTCTTTATCCCCTAAATTATTCAAATTTTGTGAATCTACTCCAGCTTCCTTGAACCTAGCAGCAGGAGATCTGAAGCTAAACCTCAAATTCCTCTCATTTTCGTTCTCAATCGGTGATAGAGGAGGAGATGGTGAAGGCAGTTTCCTCTTTGGTGGAGAAGGCGTCATTGGTCGAATTGAAGGAAGTGGCGGTGGAGCTGGAGGCGCTGACTTTAACATTTTCGGGCTGGACATATCTGAACCCGAACCCGAACCCGAACCCGAACCCGAACCGGTAGAATTGGAATCTGGATACAAATCCTCGCTCCGAAACCCACTTTTCGTCCTACTAGCGTTATCGGACCCACCCCCTTTAGGCGAGTAGAACTCCTCATCCGAATCGTCGGTGGCATTTCCGTAATTTCTCATCCAATTTTTCTTCGTCAGAGGTGGCAGCGGCTGCAGCTCAGGTGACCCCACCTTAAACACCACCGGAGGAGGAGAAAACGCCTCGCCGTCGGCAGCTGGCACCGACAGACGCGCATTCTCCGCCACTGTTCCCAAATACAAAAACTCCGGGGCATTACGTCCGTTGCCGTCACCACGGTTCCTACCCGATCCCGCCATGTCAGCACGGCTGGATGAACCACCGACCTTGCGGACGTCATCAGCGCCATTTCCGGTCCGTCGGCGGCGCTTATGGAACAGAAAGGCGAGGGAGAAAGTAATCAGAGAAAAGACGAGTAGAGAGATGAGTATAGCAGGGAGCAGCTTAGAGCGATGGCCGTGGGAAGGGCTGCTGGAAGAGGGGTAGTCCAACGAGGAAATGTTGGCCGGAAAGGTGGGAACGTTGGAAGTGGAAGGAGGAGGCGGCGGCGGAGAGGGGTCGTTTGGGAAAAAGGGCTGCTGGGGGTTGGAATCGAAGGGATACTTGGGCAACGGCGGAGAAACATCCGGCGGCGGAGGTGGAGGAGAAGAGAGCGGAAAGAAAGGCTGATGCAGCATTCTTCGAGTACGCATTTCTTGGTCTAGGTTGAGTTGGAATTAGACCAATCCAGTAAATTAGGATAAATTGACAAATAAGAGTCGAAGCAGTAGAAAATGTAGGGGAGAAAAAGAAAAGAAGGGAAGAAGAAGAGAAGAATAAAAATGTGGGTAAGAGTGAGCTGGAAAGCAGAGTGTCTTATTTGGAGTTATGCGACAATTGCTCCTGCTTAGGAGAGAGAAGAAAGAAGGTGCTTTTATTTCAGTAAAGTATATTTGGTTAGAATTTCTTACCAAAATCTTTAACTACGATTGAAAGGAGGATTTAGTAATGCTGTTGCTTAATTTACTCTGAATTTTTTGAATTACACAACTAACCCCGAAATCTCCTGTTTTTTATGGAAATAGATTAAAATAGGTATTTAAAATAAATCAAGAAACAAGTTACAGGTCCTTGTTTTTGTTGTTGTAATAAGAAAAGTCCACGTATATATAACTATGTAAATTTAATCCCTATTTTTTTGAAAAATAGAAAACGCAAGGTGCTTTCCACTTTTCTGACAGAAAATGCAAACTATCTTGCAACTTTTATCAAAAAAGCGTAAGTTAGTTTGCGTTTTTTTATTTTGAATTTTTTTAAAATTTTTTGAAATTTTCTCAAAAATTTAAATTTTTGAAAAGCGCAAGTTAACTTGCACTTTTATAAGAAAAGCGAAAGATAATTTGCGCTTTCTGATTTAAAAAAAACGGGGACTTAATTTGCATACTTACTATCATAGAGACTTTTCTTACAACAACATCAAAAATAGAGACCTTCGGTGTAAAGCCTCAAAATAAATATTTTTGTCTTTTAACCTGCAATAATAATCACTTCCATAAGTTACTTATAATTTTATACCATGCAGCTCGGGATCAATTAGATGTGAGCTATTCCAGAAATGCAGTTGTGCAAATAAGTCCAAGTACAGTGTTTGAATCATGAATTTTTGCTTCTTTTTGCACTTGCTATTCTACGGCTGAGTATAAGTTTTATTCATAAAAAATTAAATTAACCTAGTTTTGTTTAATTTGTTCGGAGAAATTTTGTTTACAAAGTTACTGCGATAAATTCTTTTCTTTGGTTTGTTTTTTGGTTTATTTTTCCTTTTATTTATTTACTTATTTTTTTCCCCTTTTGGTCTGCTACTAACTGTATTCAAATAAGTGGCAATTAAGCACTACCTGTTTTATTAACAACTGTCTTACATGCTTCCCATTTCACATATGTTAGAACCCTGGATGATGCTTCTAGAACTAGCATGGAAACATTTTTATCTTTCTGTAGAATTTTCGGACCCTAATTTCGGTTCACCCTTAAGTTAGAAATTTTACTATTTTTGCAATAAAATTCATTTATGACAGATTTAGACTTTTTTTTAACTGAAAATTAGGGATACGTCTCTCTTTTTAAATCTTAATTGTTTTACATCCATTCATTTTAGAAATTATTTTGCATACAGAAATAGTGAAAAAGTTGTAAAAATATTAGTTCTTAAGGTTAACAAATTTGTTTTTTAGGTTGAATGACACTTTTTAGTGTGAACAGAAAATGATAGTTACAACTATTATTGTGTGATTTACACTAAAAAGTGTCTTTTAGCCTAGAGAGCAAACTTCTTGTCTCTGAAACTAAATTTTTCTCCAACTTTTTCAGTGAGCCTAAAAATCCCTTTTGTATATCAGTCCCTTTTGGATTTCTTTTTCTTTTATTTCCCTCGTTCTAATTTTAAGAATCACCGTCAAGACGTGTATTGCGGACGGTTATGAGTTATGGATATATATCCTAAAAGCATATATTAATGTTAGCAAACTTATTGAAATACCCTTCATGAATGTAAAACAGTATCACCGGCCGACTCTGCCTCAAAATCAATAAATAGTAGTTGAATATAAATAGATGTTGTTGTTGATACGCTATATTTTGATCAATGACAGTGTGCTTCAACAAAAAGGAAGAGTTATGTGTAAAGCTAAAGGAATGACTATGAAGACCAAGGATATCATGAGTACTTATTATATATAGGTCTTAGTCTTAGTTTTATTGTTAAAATCTATCCTCAAGAAGCTTGCACAAACACAAGAACACATTTCATAACTTAATATTTTAGTTAAAAGTTCACTGTGCAGAAACTACCAGTTCAGTCGACTGAATAGGAAATTTCAGTCGACTGAACCTGTTACAGAATTACAACATGCACAGCTTCAATCGACTGAAATTCCATGTTCAGTCGACTGAATTTAAACCTGCGAATTTTTTATGAAAAGACACCTTCTTATTCACAGGAGTTGCAACCATTCTCCAGTGGTAATGGATGCATCTCTTGACTGGATCCTTTGCAAATAGATATACCTCTTCTACACCTATAAATACATGATTCTATCATTTATGAATCAACGAATTCTAATTGCTTTAATTTCTCTATTATCTCAATCATATTTTCAGATTTCTTAAGTTTTCAAAAGCAATCTCAAACCACTTCAATTGCTTGAATCTCTGATGCATCTTAAATACTCTTTTGATTCATAGCAATTTATATTTCCTAAATCTTCATAAACACATTTCATATTCTTGAGGATAAGATTATAGGGAAGTTGTACTCAATTAAACTCATTAGTGTTATCAAGAACACAACAAGTCAGAAATACTCTTTGTATCTAGTTGAAGTCCTCTTCGGTAGTTGATGCAATAAATCCCGTTCGGTTGTTCGGGTAAGTTGTAAACCTATTCCTCCGGGTTAAGTGACGGTTGTTGGTTAGTTGAATCCCTAAGAGGAGCTTAGGGACTGGACGTAGAACAAGGTCTGAACCAGCATAAAGTCATGGTGTCTACTTTATTTACAGCTTATTACTATCTACTTAGACCATTCCACTATTTCATATTATACGATCCTACTGCATAGCTTCTTTCAATTGGTATCAGAGCTCGGTTGTCCTATAACCATAACACCGTTATTTGACATATTGATAATATGGAAAATAACACAAACACAAGCACAACAACTGCATATAGCTCTACATTTGCAGAAGGACTATCTACCCAAAGACCCCCTCTATTCAATGGACTAAACTATAATTATTGGGCTATAAGGATGAGGATTTATATGCAAGCAACAAGCTTTGAAGCCTGTAATGCAACTCAAGCAGAGTTTGTTGTACCCACAACTGATTACCCTACATGGATACAAACTCAGAAGAATGAAGCTAGTGCAAATGCCAAAGCTATGAATATGTTATTTTGCGCTTTGGATAGAAATGAGTTCAATCGTGTTAGCATTTGTACTACTGCACATCAGATATGTGATACACTTAGAACCATACATGAAGGCACAAACAAAGTCAAACAAACAAAGATCTCCATGCTAAAGAACCAGTTCCAAAACTTTAGAATGCGACAAAATGAATCCATCAATGACATGTACTCGAGATTTCAAGACATTCATCATGCCTTAATAGGATTAGGAGAAAAGTATAAGGATTTTGATATTGTATCTAAGGTCCTAAATTCACTCACTGATGAATGGGAGAGAAAAGTCTTAGCAATCGGGGAAGCAAACGATCTATCTACAATGAAACCATAAGAATTAATTGGAAACCTTATGTCTTACGAAGTCAACATGAAAGCTAAGAAAGATCAAGCATGGGAAAGATAAAATGTGGCTTTTCACGTAGAAAAGGAAGAATCGGAGTCTGAAGATGAGGATCTAGCATTTATTGCCAAAAATTTCAAGAAATTCTTAAAATATAGAAAAGGAAATAAAAACGGTTTCAAAAAGAATTTCTTGAACAAACCTTCATCCTCAAATATGGAATGTTTTAATTGTCACAAGAAAGGTCATATGATAAAAGACTGTCCGGAGCTAAAGAAGGAGAATCGGAAAAACTTCAACAACAAGAATAAGAAAGACAAATTTAAAAGAAGGCTTTATCTGTCACATGGGACGATTCAGATTCAGATTCATCAGATAGTGATAGTGATAGCAACAATGAACAAGCAAATGTGTGCTTCATGCCTCAAGAATCTGAGGTTAGTGATTTATCTTATGATGATTTAATAGAAGTAAACACTGAATTTTTAAATACTATAAAAATTCTCAAAAAGAAACTTAAAGAGACACGTGAAAATCAGAAAAAGACGAGAAAAAAAATATTGGAAGAAGAACTTGAAAAAGTTCAAGAATCTCTCTCAAACTCAGATAGTCAACTTTTACTTTTGAGACAAGAAATTGAAACTCAAAAAACAAAGAATGATGAAATTATTTCTGAAAATCACAATTTAAAAAATAAACTAAAATAAGTTGAATTAGAAAATACTAGTCTTCAAATTAAATTAGATAACATTACTAAAAATGTTTCTAATTTTAATAAGGGAAGAGAAAATTTATCTAAAATTCTCAAAAATTCTCAATCCTCTTCAAATAAAAATGGATTAGGTTTTAAAAAGGAATTAAAAATTATTCCAAAGAAAAATGCTAATTTTAAGAAGGAAGATAATTCAAAACATAGTATAGTATTGAAAAATAACATACCAAGACACACTAAAAAGGAAATCAAAATATGGGTTCCGAAAACAAACAATAATTTAATTCGAAACAAATGTATAAATTCCTTTATAGAAACAGTTCACAAAAATAGTAATTATCTATATAAAAAGGATACTAAACCCACTTGGGTTTGGTTTCCTAAGATCTAACTCTTAGGACCCTATTAAAAGGTGGGTACCAATATATTTATTAATATTTTTGCAGGTCCCACTCAAGAAAAGAAAATGGATTCTGGATAGTGTTTGCTCAAAACACATGACCGGAGACAAAGAAATGCTTACAAATATTTCATACTTTGATGGTGGCTCTGTTACCTTCGGAGATAACTCAAAAGGTTTCACATTGGCAAAGGAAATGTGTGCAACTACGGTATATCAAATTTACCCCTTATTACAAATGTTTCTTTAGTTAAAAACTTAAAATATAATTTATTAAGCATAAGTCAACTATGCGACAAAGGTTTTAAAATAACTTTTTTTGAAAATAAATGTTGTATTTTTGATCAAAACCAAAATCTTATTTTTGAAGAAAAGAGAGATAGAAATATTTATGTTTTAAACATGAAAATTAATAATAATAAAGATATGTGTTTAATGGTCAAAGATAATGATCCTTGGTTATGGCACAAAAGATTTTGTCATATTAATTTTAAATCTATTTAAAAACTATCAAAATATGAATTAGTCAAAGGCTTACCAAAAATAAATTTTAAAATAAATAATATTTGTGATGATTGTCAATTAGGAAAATTAACTAAATCATCTTTTAAATCTAAGAAAGTTATTTCAACTTTACAACCATTAGAATTATTACATATGGATTTATTCGGACCAACACAGGTTCAATCTATTAACCATAATCGATATGTTTTTGTAATAGTTGATGATTTCTCAAGATATACATGGATGATATTTATGAAAAAAAAAAGTGATACGTTTGATTATTTCAAAAATTTGGTTAAAAGAATTCAAAATATTAAGAATTTAAAAGTCAAAAATATAAGGAGTGATCATGGAGGCGAATTTGAAAATGAGTCATTTGAATTATTTTGTAAAAAGAAAGGAACAAATCATAATTTTTCATTTCCTAGAACTCCACAAAAAAATAGAGTTGTAGAAAGGAAAAATAGAACTCTTCAAGAATACGCAAGAACGTTATTAAATGGAAGTACATTACCAAAGCATTTTTGGGCAGAAGCTGTAGCAACTGCGTGCTATGTGTTAAATCGTATTTCCATATGACCTTTATCTAAAAACACTTCATATGAACATTTTAATGGAAGAAAACCTAATATTTCGTACTTAAAATCTTTGGGTCAAAATGTTTTATTCTTAACACAAAAGACCAACTTGAAAATTTTGATCCAAAAGCTGACCATGGTATTTTTGTAGGTTACTCAGAACGAAGTAAGGCATATCGTGTTTTCAATAAACGAACAAATGTAATAGAAGAACTTTACATGTATCTTTTGATGAAAACTTTAACAAAAATACAATCATCAAAGATGATGAAGAAATTATATCCAACACAGAAAATATAAGTTTTGAAAATAATGAAAATATTAATCATATCAATAACAATCAAATTAGATCTCCTCCTAGAATCCTACGAGATCATCCTACACAAAATATAATTGGAGAGATTGATTCGCATGTTCAAACAAGAAGTCAACTAAACCAAATGGGTCATGTTGCTTTTCTTTCAACTATTGAGCCTAAAAATTCAAAAGAAGCTTCAACTGATGAATACTGGATTATTGCCATGCAAGAAGAGTTAAATCAGTTTGAACGAAATAATGTTTGGGAATTAGTTCCTCGTCCTGATGACCAATCAGTTATTGGAACTAAATGGGTCTATAAAAATAAAGCAAACAAATTTGGAAATATTACTAGAAATAAAGCAAGATTAGTAACACGAGGCTATAATCAAGAAGAAGGAATCGATTACGAAGAAACGTTTGCTCCAGTTGCAAGACTTGAAGCAATACGTATTTTATTAGCCTTCGCTTGTTTTCACAATTTTAAACTTTATCAAATGGATGTTAAAAGTGCCTTTTTAAATGGTTTTATAAAAGAAAATGTATATGTAGAACAACCCCCTTTATTCATTCATGAAAAATATCCGGATCATGTATGTAAATTAAATAAAGCCTTATATGGTCTTAAACAAGCACCTCGTGCTTAGTATAAGAGACTTAAGAGCTATTTACTAGATTCGGGATTTCAAATCGAAAAAGTAGATCAAACTCAATTCATTAAAAACACTACTAAAGACATTTTAACAATTCAAATATATGTAGATGACAATATATTTGGTCCAACTAATGAAACATTGTGTAAAGAATTTTCTAATATAATGACTAAGGAGTTCGAAATGTCACACATGGGAGAATTATCTTATTTTCTCGGACTTCAAATTAAACAATTAACGAATGGAATTTTCTTAAACCAAGAAAAATATTGTGCTAATCTAATTAAACGTTTTGGAATGGAAAACACTTCTGGTAAACCTACTCCTATGAGTACCACAACTCATCTCGATCGAGATGAAAATAGCAAGAGTGTAGACCAAAAGTTGTTTAGAAGTATGATAGGCTCTTTACTTTACTTAACCGCTAGTAGACCAGACATAATGACGAGTGTATGTTTATGTGCACGTTTTCAAGCTAATCCTAAAGAATCGCATTTAAGAGCCGTAAAACGAATTATGCGATATCTTAATAATACTAAGGACTTTGGTCTTTTCTATCCAAAAGATTGTCCATTCGAGTTAGTTTCATTTAGTGATGCTGATTTTGGTGGATCTCGAACAGATAGAAAAAGTACAAGGGGTATGTGTCATTTCATTGGAAAATCACTTGTATCTTGGTTTAGTAAGAAACAAAATTGTGTTTCGCTTTCAACCTGTGAAGCAGAATATATATATACCGGCATAGCTAGTACTCAAGTCATATATATGCAACAAACACTTAAAGATATTAATATAAATTCAACAAATTCTACAATATATTGTGATAATACAAGTACAATAAATTTATTTAAAAATCCGGTAAATCACTCTTGTACAAAACATATTGATATTCGTCACCATTTTCTACGTGACAATATCGAAAAAGGAATTATCAATTTAGAATATATTTCTACCGAAAATCAAATAACTGATATATTTACCAAACCACCCTTAGAAAATTCATTTGTTAAACTACGTCGAGAATTAGGTTTAATATCAAAAAATGATATTTAAATTTATTAATATAAAAATAAATTACAAAATTTTAAAATCAAAATAATCATCACAACAAAGGTCAGAGTTGAACCTAGGTCACTTGACTATAAGTTTGATAACTTAACCATTTGAGCTATACACTTGAATTAGCTACATAATATTACATAAACTAGAACATCCCTCCAAGACCATTCATTTCAAATAAATTATTAACCGGTAATTCAATTTCTGGCTCTAAACTCCTATTGATTCTACACCACACTTTCATTTTAACTCTAAGCCTATATATATACATGTTAAAAACTAAAACAAAATACAAACTTTTTTTTCAAAACAAAAAGTTCAAACTCTGCAGAAAAATGTCCTTCAACAAATCAAACTCACCCATCATCATAACTTTCTCAACCGATAGCTCAGCCTCATCACCTCATCTTCCTACGCCGACACCAAAACACGAGCCTGTTTATAAAAGGGAAAATTATCGAAAGGGTATACACCAGATTCCAAGAAATCCAAACGTGCGCTATTTATCTCTCCAGATACGAAGAAAAAGATCGATGAAATTCACCATTATCAACAGCAGCAAATAGACCTTCAACGTGAATTGTATTTCGAACAGAAAGTAACGGCTAAATGCTTAAGCTTTCTTGAGCAAATTGGTTTAAAATTTTGCAGCTCAAAGAAAAGGAAGTGAGTGAGCCCTTACCTCGACCAGTTAATTCGTTTGATCCATCTTCTTCATATCGTACAACAATCGATCCGACAAATCCTTGGGTATCTCCACAAATACCTCAATATAGCTCAAATTCATGGGACAAGAACTATATGGCGAATAAGGGATACATAACACCAAAGAAGAAGACTCCATCCCCCAAAGAAATGATGGTTTTATGGTCAAAATAATGTTGTTGTATCATAATATTACTATATAATTGTAATTATTTCATTAAATAAAACATTTGCGTTCAAAAAGTCAAGAAAAACTAAAAATGCAAAATTCAGTCGACTGAATAGTTCTACACAGTCGACTAAATATATGACAGAAACTTCCAGCCAACAGTTCAGTCGACTAAAAATCTCTGTTCAGTCGACTGAATTTTAGCCAGAAAACTTTCGGCTTCCAGTTCAGTCGACTGAACGGAACATTTCAGTCGACTGAACGTAGTTTACCAAGTTTTCTTACCCTACTTAGCCATCTTTTTCACTTTTAACTTTTATTTTTACCGGATCCAAACTTCATCTTCCCCATTTCTAAGAAAACCCTAGCCCCCAATTCCTACTTTTTCTCAATTTCTTCCTCAAAATTTCCACAATTATGCCTCATGAACGTTCTAGAGCTTCAACTTCAACCTCCTCCGAGCCAATTGATGCCCAAATCGCTCAATGGCTTTACAATGGAGTTGCGGTCACTCGGTGGAACAAGATGAAGAAGTCAAGGATCTTCGAGCACTCATTTTTTGATTTCCAAGGCCTTCAAACCTACAATATTCAAGCTTTAACAGACCAGGCAAGTTTGACATCGCTTTTAGACATTAATCGTAAGACCATGCCATCAACCATATTATGGTCAAATTATTCTATGCCAACCTCAACCTCGGACACCAAACTCCACGAAATCCGAATGAAAGTGTTTGGAGTATGGTATGCAGGAAAAAGGTATGGTTTTCACTTGATCGCATTGCTCATATTCTAGGATCCCCAAACATTGGTAGAAAGCTTGAGGAAATAGATTTCAATCCTCATATTCGTGACAATATAAATCATCAGTTTTTAGAGGATGAGATCAATAACCGAGATATCAAATCCACCTCCTTAAGACCAAGAGCTAAGCTTTTACACAAAGCCCTTATGAGGACCATTACCCCACGCACCGGCTCCTATGAAATAGTGTACCCGAATAATTACCGGGCACTATATGCTATATAGGGAAATATTAAAGTAAATTGGGTGTAATTGATACTTGATGAATTTCTTTCCTTCAACAATGGGAAAATGAGAACGATATATTTTGGCGAGTGCATAATGCGACTTCTCCTAGACGTTGATACACCACTACCGAACTCAGAAAATACGATGGTTCATCAAATCAACCATCGGACTATAAGCCTTATGCAACTACCGGTAAGGCCACCTTGTATCATGTCACTAGCCGAATGGGAAGCACATCAACAAGAACCTCACCAACCTCAACCATAAGCTCCACAACAAGAACCTCTTGATCAAGATGATGAAATACGTCTTGTTCAACCAGATTTTGCTACAAATCAATCGTTGGGAATTCTATCAAGGAATCAACAAATCCTTGATACTCGTCTCAAAAAGGTTGATCACAAACTTGATAGGGTAAAGGGTTCATCAATAAACTATGGGATGCCATTTCATGCACCAGCACCGCTTCTGCTTCTACCTCACGCGGCAAGCGCCCTGCTCCAATGTTCACATGGACATCTTCCGAGGAGAATTCGAGCAGCAGCACTAGTGGTAACAGTGGTGGTCAAGGAGGACCAGCTTTTAGACAACCAACCGATGGCCCTGTTATTCGTGAACCAGAAGGAGGACGTGAAGGCTCTTATGATGGGACAAGGATCCTTGATCATTTTGATGGTTTGATTTTCGAAACTCTTTATTAATTTTCAAACACTTCTGAAAAGGCTTGTATAAATAGCCTTCTTTTATTCGTGATACTCTATGGTTTGTATAATTCACACTATGATTATGAATGCATTTGGTTGCTTTGTTTGACAATTATATATTTCTACAAATTGTTACTTCCTTTTTGTCGATGACAAAGGGGGAGAAAAGTCTATGTCACTAAATTTGTTTTGTAGGAAAGATAGTGCATATATTTAGGGGGAGGAAAGATAATTACATCTCTACAAACATAGGTATTGTCATCAATCAAAAAGGGGGAGAATGTTGATACGCTATATTTTGATCAATGACAATGTGCTTCAACAAAAAGGAAGAGTTATGTGAAAAGCTAAAGGAATGACTATGAAGACCAAGGATATCATGAGTACTATTATATATAGGTCTTAGTCTTAGTTTTATTGTTAAAATCTATCCTCAAGAAGCTTGCACAAACACAAGAACACATTTCATAACTTAATATTTTAGTTAAAAGTTCACTGTGCAGAAACTACCAGTTCAGTCGACTGAACATGAAATTTCAGTCGACTGAACCTGTTACAGAATTACAACATGCACAGCTTCAGTCGACTGAAATTCCCTATTCAGTCGACTGAATTTAAACCTGCGAATTTTTTATGAAAAGACACCTTCTTATTCCCAGGAGTTGCAACCATTCTCCAGTGGTAATGGATGCATCTCTTGACTGGATCCTTTGCAAATAGATATACCTCTTCTACACCTATAAATACATAATTCTATCATTTGCAAATCAACGAATTCTAATTGCTTTAATCTCTCTATTATCTCAATCATATTTTCAGATTTCTTAAGTTTTCAAAAGCAATCTAAAACCACTTCAATTGCTTGAATCTCTGATTCATCTTAAATACTCTTTTGATTCATAGCAATTTATATTTCCTAAATCTTCATAAACACATTTCATATTCTTGAGGATAAGATTATAGGGAAGTTGTACTCAATTAAACTCATTAGTGTTATCAAGAACACAACAAGTCAAAAATACTCTTTGTATCTAGTTGAAGTCCTTTTCGGTAGTTGAGGCAAGAAATCCTGTTCGGTTGTTTGGGTAAGTTGTAAACCTATTCCTCCATGTTAAGTGAGGGTTGTTGGTTAGTTGAATTCCTAAGAGGAGCTTAGGGACTGGACGTAGAACAAGAGGTCTGAACCAGTATAAATTCATGGTGTCTACTTTACTTACAGCTTATTACTATCTACCTAGACCATTCCACTATTTCATATTATACGATCCTACCGCATAACATCTTTCAGTTGTATACCTGAAAATAATTATGGTGTAAAATAACTCCAACATGTTAGGATATAACATAATTGTATTTAGTTAACCATGAAACCCAATAATTATACTACATAACCCTACTAGATTAATCGAGAAGAAACTAAAGGAAAATAAATAAAATATGACAGTCACACCTAACTCCATTATTGAGGATTAAAAGAGGAGAATTGAATTGGTCTTTCAAATCGGAACAAGCCTTGTATCTTAAATTATCTTCAAAAATGTGGTTTAGAGCATAATGAGAGATTTCATAATTAAGGACAACAGCTGTAGCATATTAACCCAAAAATAAAACCTATAATGTTGCAGTCTACGCTAAAATTATTTTCAACTGACAAAATAAGGTTGATAGTTTTTCACAACATAAGTAAACAAAGCACCAAAATAATAACTATTGCGAACCAATGGTACAAACACGGGTTTCGCATAATTTCTAGTTGGGCATTTTTCGATTTTTTTTAGCTATGTGAAGGTGAACATACATTTTTGGATTATAATTTTTTCATATTGGTTTTTTCTCAAAAACTACTCACAAACCTTAAACAATAAATATGCTTGAATAATTTTAGAGGTACAAAGTATAACTAATATTTTTGGATACAGTGTTATACGGTAATCACTAATATCAACTATAAGTCATTCCTAACTATAAAGCATTACATTAGTAATAATGTTTATTTTCTAAATTGAAATGTTAACAATTAAATCATTTTGTTAATTGCACGGTAATATTATTTGACATGACTCTAATTTGATTTTTAATTTAATTAGAGTTAAAAATGATAATTAACTACAATTAATTGTATTTTGTTCTAACTAACGTTTAAAATGGTGAATATGTTTTCCATAATTGAAAATGTGAAATAAATAATATTAAATTCAATACTAATCAACATAAAATAGGGTATCATTAGAGAAGACAAATATATGTTTATTATTATATCAACATAAGTAAATTATGATAAATAGATTTATTAGTTAAAATTTTGAGTTGAAACTAAATGGAGAATGAAACATAATTAACTCTAGTTAATAATTATTTATACCTTTCTAAAACGATTCCAATCTTAATTAGAAACTATTTATATATTAAATCTAGAAATAATATTCTTTGATACTATATGACTTAACTACCATTAAGGGGCATACTCATTCAATTGATTAGCTTAATATCAAAGATGGAAAAATATGATATTGTTTCTTTATAATATCAACAATAACCAAACAAAGAAATAAACATGTTATTTAATTTTTAAATTGAATAATTGCTTATCTATATTTTTTGAGAAGAATGTGTGATCCTCTAATAAAAGAGGAGAGCATACATGAAACTATATATATAACACATAGTAAGGCGCTGCCAACATGTCTGGCAGGTGACGAATCTATGTACAAGTAACAACGGAAAAAACAGATACCCCTATAATGAGCTCCGGTAAAGCCACCGCCCATTACACCCTAATATCAAGCTCCGGCATGACCACCGCCCGATAGTAAGATGTTGGAAGTACTTGGAAAACTGAAATAGTATTAAAAGCTAGAGATACTGAAAGCCAGCACCATCTATAAGGAAACTCTATGTAGCTGCCTCGGTAGAAATAGGTTAATCTAGAGAAGATAATGATCTAGAAAGTTGAACTCCACTCTGAAGACTTGGTATAACTGAAAGTAGTGCCTGATGCAGTTAGGAATCCTGGAAATGGCTATCCTGCACACTTGTAAAAAGACAATAGCTATCCTGCACACCTGTAAAGAGACACTAACAACCTATCTATCCCAAACTTGTAACAAAACTAGGAAAAAAATTAGTACGAATCATATATATGTATATAAATAGAATTTATATACATATATGCGTATATAAAATCTAATGTGATAAATTAAAGCAAAGATAATCTAGTACAAAAACTAACAATTCTAAAAAGTAAGGGTAATATGGTCCATACCGAATAAAATTAACGAACTATAAGCAAGAACAATAATAACTAAATTAAAAAAAACATTTATAGAAATATCTTTGTGGACCTACAATTAAAAGCAAATTATGGTACACCGAGGGAACATCATTTAAATTTGAAAAGGTATTAATACTAATATTATTAACGTCAAAATTATTATTGTTTTGTTTGAATATATTAATATGATTACTAACCTTGTTAAGATATTCCTTAAAAAGATTGTTTTTGGCTAATTTATATTTAGGATTAGAAACCCAATTAAAGCAAAGGATGAAATTAAAAATATCAATTTATTGAAGTGATTATTGTTATTATTAAAAATTCTTTGATTTATTTCAAACCAAATGTACCAACAAGATATAGTAAATAAAGTATTAAGCAAGTATCTATTATCCTTATTGAATTTAAATATAAAAGTGTTCCAATAGAAAACACAATCAGTAATTCTAGTGCTAATATTAAATTCAAAAATATTAAGGGTATTCATAAGAATAAAATAAGTCTCCATACAATCATAGTAAATATGATTAATATCCTCAAAGCACGTATTACAAAAATAACATTTATTATCAATGTGAATATTTTTTCTTTTTAAAAATTCTATAGTATTTAATTTACCATGCATAAATATCCATATGTGGATTTTAGATTTTGGAGGAGCGTTAGATTTTCAAGTAAATTTAAAAAATTATTAGTTACACCCGAGAAGTTAATAAATCTATTAAAAGAGTCAGAAGAATATTTTCTTACTCTTATCCCACTCCCAACTAATATAATCATTATCATTATCAATATTATAAAGATTTAATCTAGCGAAAAGCAAATTAAGCTGCCTAAGGTTTGAACCTGCTAGAATTCTGTTAAAACTAAAAATTCAAGGAGGTTCATTTTCAGGATCAAAAACTTCAGAAATAAATGCATACTTAAAGCTACAAATATCATACAACTCATTAAACTCATTCCTAAGAGGAATAGCAGAAATCCAACTGTCATGCCAAAAAGATGTATTATTACCTGAATGAACAATAATATTAATGCCTAAATTAAAATTTTCATTACATTTTAAAATGGATTTCCAAAAATAAGATTGCTTACGAGAAACCGATGGACTAATTTGATAAAGATTATCACTACCATTATAGTAATATTTAGAAATAATTTCCTTCCAAGTGGCATTATCATTTATGTCTCTGAACTTCCATAACCATTTACCTAGTAGAGGCAAATTCATATTCGCAAATTAATGACTCCTAAACCACCATCCTTTTTAGATTTACAAACAATTTCCCAATTTACTAAACATTTTATGCGACTGTTTGAATTTTCACCACTCCATAGGTAATCTCTTTTGATTTTTTCTATTTTATCTACAACCCAATCAGGAAAAAGATGCATTGACATCCAATAAATCGGGAGAGCTGATAAAACAAAAATAATTAGAACCAGTCTACCTGCTCTAGATAAAAATCTCTCATTCCAATTAGAAATCCTATTTTTGATTTTGTCTATGATTATAAACCAATTATCGTGTTTTAGTAGGTCTAATCACAAAACCAAGATAATCAAAATGAAAATTCATAGTATTACAATTTAATGCATTAGCAACTAAATTTTCAAAATTTTCAAAATAAACCGAAACAGAACTTTTATCAAAATTTATTTTTAAACCCGATGAAAGCTCAAAACTATATATAATAAACTTAAGAGCAATTATGTGTCTAGATAGATGAGAAGAAAAAAGCAAGGTATCATCTGCAAATTGTAGGACTAATAAACCATTACGCGATATATCATTGCCTATATTACCCAGAGAACCATTATCAACTGCTTTTTTAATATTCTTCGCAAAAACATCAACAGTTAAGTTAAACAGAAGAGGCCATAAAGGGTCCCCTTGTCTTAAACCTCTCTTAAATTGAATTTTATTACCTAAAATACCATTTACCATAATACTAGAGTACCAGTTTTAAGCAAATTCATGATATAGTTAATCCATCTACTACTAAAGCCTCTAGCATGAAAAATATCTACTAGAAAATCCCAATCAACCGAATCAAAAGCTTTAGCGAAGACTAATTTTAAAATAGCACAAGTAATATTATTCTTACAACAATGATTAATCTACTCCTGAACAACTATCACACCATCGATGATATTTCTCCCTTTAATGAAAGCAGATTGTGAACAGTCAATTAGGTCATTCATTCTTATACTAAGTCTATTAGCTAAAACTTTTGAAATAATTTAACGGAGCAGTTAATCAATGAAATGGGTCTAAAATCTTTTAAATTATTAGCACCTTCTTTTTGTGTAATAAAATAACATTTGCAAAATTAAATTTACCTAATTGTAAATTTCCATTATAAAAATCATTAAACATACTAAATGAGTCTAATTTTAAAACTTCCCAAAATGTTTTATAGAAGAAAATTGGACCCGGAGATTTATCACTTGGTAAATCAAAAATGGCTTTTCGGATTTCCTCTTCAGTAAAAGGATCATCTAACTCAGAAATATTAACATTGGAGACAGCCGGATAAAGATCATTCCATCTAACACTAATTCTATGCTTATTTTTATTACCAAAAATATCTTTATAATATTCTGTGAAAGCCTTATTAAGGTCTCTTTGGTCAACTAATTCCACGTTGTTAACTAGAATGGAATTAATTGTATTACTACGTTTTCTACCATTGGCCATATTATGAAAAAAATCAGTATTATTGTCACCTTCATTGATCCACTGGATTCTGGATCTTTGCTTCCATATAACTTCCTCCTTTTCAAGAATAGAGTTAAGTTCTTCTTTTAAGTTAGTGA
The DNA here is from genome assembly GCA_030765085.1 of Allium cepa. Classification (NCBI taxonomy): domain Eukaryota; kingdom Viridiplantae; phylum Streptophyta; class Magnoliopsida; order Asparagales; family Amaryllidaceae; genus Allium; species Allium cepa. Next base: position 297,750,615 of record CM060929.1, read on the forward strand.
GAACATTCCGCTCGCCTTGATTTAGATGTCTAGTTTCTTCTGTCTTATTTAATTTAAGCATCTTGTTAAGAATATTTTCTTTTTTAATTTTAATATTACCAAAAATATTTTTATTCCACTTTTTAAGTGAAATCCTAAGTTCTCTAAGTTTTGAAACAAAAGTTTTAGCTGAACTATCGCTATATTTAATATTATAAAAACTCATAGACGACCATTTATTAATAATTAAATTCGATAAACTTGGTTCTAGTAACCACATTTTTTCGAATTTGAAAGATCTACTAATAACTTTGTGATGATCATAAGTGAGAATAATGGGACAATGATTTGAAAACGTGTAAGGCAAACTAGACACACTACAGATAGGAAATTTATCCTCTATTCCATCGCTAATGAAAAACCTATCTAAGGGAGCCATTGAGAGAGATTCCCTATTATTACTCCAAGTAAATTCTCTATTGGAAAGAGGAATTTCAATCAAATTAGAATTAACAGTAAATTGGTCAAATTCCTCTATAACAGAGTTGTCTCCCTCTCGTGGTGCACGCTCTCCTATAAAATGAGTAACGTTAAAATCTCCCCCCAATATCCAAGATCCCGGCACAAAAGATCTAAACTCAAGGCATTCATTCCAAAGAATCCGTCGATCTATTTTTGAGTTAGGCCCATAAACATTAGAAATATTTAAAAAAGAATTATCAGTTAGATTAGTTAGAATAATGTGTAAAGAGTGCAGTTTGTAAATACATTGGAGTAATTTAAAGAAATTATCCCTCCAACCAATCATTAAACCCCCAGAAGAACCCACAGAAGGTAAATAAAACCCATTTTCTAAAATGATATCCACCTAATCTTCTGTAAAAACAAATATCAGGATAATCAATTTTAGTCTCTTGAAGAAGAGCAATGTCAATAGAATAGTCTTTAAAAAACCTCTAATCTTATCGCATTTATTTAAGTCATTCAAACCTCTAATATTCCAACTAATGATCCTCATATTCCAGTAGACCTAGCCCTATCAAGTTCCTTACTTCTAATATACTCGCAATCTACCTCAATATCAGAAAAAATGAAAGCAGTGTCACTAGCTAATTGACTAAACTCAGAAGAAGACAAATTATCTAAAGCATAAGATGAATAAGTACTACCCAAAATAGAATGCATACTTGAGCCCGAATTCGTAGCACCGCTCACGGTACTCGAATCAGGAAGCTTACCCATGGGCTGTGAATGGCTATAACGAATCCTGACACTACGACAAACAGATCCGCTAGATGCCATAGCCTTCCTACGTCTACCTCTCTTCGATGAAGTAGAGCGAGATGCCAATTTGCTACCAGACTCCCCAAAATGAACTTCATAAAGAAGACCAGACTTACCCTTGGAAACCAAGACATTATTTACTGTTTCCAAGGTCTCATCAACCACAGTAACATTTCGAGCTACATTGACTAACTCACACATTTGCAGATATGCAGGATCACTATCACCCCAATTCCTCATCAAAAAAATCGCACCCTCATCATTTACCAAACCATTACAATTATCAACAGATCCTATATCTGCCACGAGACCTAAAGCTAAATCAAAACCATTTAAATTCACAACAGTGGCCTCAACAACATCTCCATTTTTATCATAAACAGCACCATCAGTGGAAACGAAATTTTGAGGGATGTCGGCCGAACTATTTGAGATACTATTCACATCAAGATGATTATCAATATCTAAAGAAAGATTTGAAGAATTCATATCATCAACCAGTGACAACTTCTGTGCATCATGCACATCTGAAGCAGCGTGCATGTCATCCTTGGAAAAAGCATTCAAGTAAGAACTCACCTCAGACGAAATTTCAATCAAACTATCAATAAAAACATAAGCTTCCAATTCATAGCCTTTATCTACCTCAATCAGCTGATCAGATGGCCTAATCCAATCACAAAAATCACCAAACTGTAAGAAAAAATCATCACCTAAAAGAGCAGTATCATCGATGACAAGAGAACCACCGAGCTCTTCCAGAAATACTCCATCCCATTTTCCAAAATCCAACATACCATTTTGATCATTGAATTCAACTACGTACGGCATATCAATCTTCGATACTTTCGACCAAAAATCAATACAATAGACCTCGTTTGACTTATTCAACTAGTCTATATCTATTCTAATATGAGGATCTCTACTATCTTCTGACATAGATTTCTGATGATCAAGATCAAAATCTAACAGGAATTCACTTAAATGATAACAGTCCTTAGATCTATTGCTAATATTATCAACAAAGAAATCATCATTAACATTCACTTCTCTCGTATGATTTTCAACAGAGCCATCAGATGAAGAAAAAACATCCATATCATTATCAGCTCCATTCTTGAAAGAATTATAATCTGATATAGTCTTAGAGTTGAGACATTCAAATTTGTTTGCAGTATGAATCTTGAAAGTTTCCGGTCTACGAGGATAAGATTTACCTTTATTCTTTATTTGAATAAATCCTTTGTTTGATTTCAAATCTTTTCCAATAACCTCTGTTACAGATGAAGAAGAACCATTATTATAAAAAAATGACATCAAGATCAAACATAATAGGATCAAATCGTAGAGATCCTTCTCTTATGACAATATCAGTAAACTCATTATCACCCATATTCACAAGATTCTCCTTTGAGGTATTGGAAGTAAAATTGATTTTACCGAAATAAATCTCTGGATCGCCAAATCATTCTTTGTATCCCATACCTATATTCAGTGAATTGATGATGTTAAAGTGATATATCAAATCTTCTAGATAATTAATACCCTCGTATCTTTTTTGCCAAAGATGATCTAATAAAATTCCTTTCAACAGTATACACTTAAGTACTAATTGAAAACCATTTTCAAACAGATATGAGGAAGAAATGGGGAAAGTAGAAGAGGGTTCCAATTTGCCGGAATACAATTCTGGATCACCAAATCTTTCTTTGTAACCCTTGCCAATGTTTGGTGAATTAACAATGTTAAAATGAAATAACAAGTCCTCTAGACGCTTGATTCCTTCATTTCTTTTTTGCCAAAGATGATCCATTAGAATCCCTTTCAACAGCATACACTTTAGTACAAACAGAAAACCATGTTCTACCAGAGATGCAGAGGAGACGGAGATGTTGAGTTTTAACGAACAATCATTTCTCTTGTGACCAAACTTACCGCAAGCAAAGCACCTGATAGGATCTCGACACTAAGAAGCATAACGATTATAATCACCACATCTGAAATAGTAGTCTTTTCTAATTTTGAATCAATCCAGTTTTTGTTCGAAGATTGAGTCGATGAAAATTGATATCTATTCGGTGGACATCGATCCTTTACCACTTGCGCATATAATCGATTAAGAGAAGGAGCTCGACAATTTGGAAGAAATGAAGACGATTGTGACAAGAAAAATGAATTTTGGAAGCAAGAACGATAAGTTTTAGATTCCATTTTTATTTCAACTTGATTAAATTATATTTGCACCTTTTCTCTATTAAGTTTGTACAAAACAATTTTATAATCTAAAAATTTAGGTTTAAACTAAAAGCATAAAACGAGTTAAACTTAACATTATTTTTGAAAATGAAACCATAGATGTGAAAGCTTTACCACTTAGACTTCAGACTTCGCAACCAGTTCATCATTTAAATTTATAGATCATGCATAAATTATGTGTATTGCTTTTTTTCTTATTAATACCATTGTAATTCAAATATATCAATTTAAAATTTTACTCTATTTAATACAATAGTTACACTACATCATTTAATACTTAATTAATAGATGGTAAAACATAATTTTACCAACTGAAATTCTTGGGTAGTTTTTCCACTAAACTTTAGAACTTTATTGGTGAAATTCAATGTCAAATATTACATTACCACCGCTCACCAGTTTTGGGAAAGTTTCTAAAAGTGATTTATTAAGAATGATTTTATCTAAATAGTCATTATTAACTACATTTTTTAAAACAACATTTTATGGACAAGGAATGGCTGCTAAGTCCCCAGAATTGAAAGATGATGGAAGAGAAGTCCCTCCCTAAAAAGTTATGAAAATTAGGTCCCTATTTTTAGTTTTCGGCTAATTTATGCTACTTCTGCCCCCAATTTCAATGTTGAGCCAATTTTCTACAAGGAGACAATTGGGTAAAAAATAACAAAATAGGGACCAAATTTACATGAGTTTATGAGTAGGGACTTTTTGTGGAGGCTATAAAAAATTTAAAATGCAACACTTAAATTTTTTGAATCTTAGTAAAATTGAATAAACATAGTATTTTATTTTCTTTTACCAAACTATATATAGAGATTACTTGAAGCATCTTCTCATGATTTTATCTCATTGGCGATTCGATTGCTAATCATTCATTATTATTTCTATAATTGGAGAGGAAGACGTCAGCTTGTTCAGCTGTTTATTTGAGGACTATCAATCAATCTTTATTAATAGTTGGCTTGGAAGAGCAAACTTTTGGCCTCATCGTGAACTTTCAAAATTGCTCTTTATATGGGACATGGAAAAAATATATGGTAATGAATAATTAATTTATACAAATAAATATATCTTGATTTATTGTATACCATATCTAGAGATTTATGAATTTCAAGGTTATACATTAAACAGTGAATAAATGATACAAACAACAAAATGGAAGTGGTTTTACAATGCTGGAAATGGTTTAATTAGTTGATTATGATTAATAAATTTTAATAAATGAATATATCTTGATTTATTGTATACAATTGATTTATGAATTTCAAGGATATGCGTTAAACTGTGAATAAATGATATAAATAAAAAAACATTTATCTATGAGAAACTTAACGAGTGAATTTCAAGGTTATGCGTTAAACTATGAATAAATGATACAAATATCAAAACGAAAATGGTTTTATAATGTTGGAAACAATTTAATTAATTGATCGATTGATTAATTTATTCAAATGAATATATCTTAATTTATTGTATACCATATCTGGAGATTTATGAGTTTGAAGGTTATACATTAAACTGTGAATAAATGATACAAATATCAAAACCTATATATGCATGAGAAACTTAATGAGTGAAAAATAGTTTTAATGGAGGAGGAATAAAATGTTGGAAAGTGGAATTAATTTGCATTAATTCAATAATGTTGTTATTACATCAATTTACTGCACCATCAAGTAAGTGGCCGATACAATGTTATATAACTATGAAAATAAACATGTAATAAAATTAAGAGTGACAACCACATAACGTCATACAGTCATGGGCAACAACCATATATCATTTTTCATGTTATTTTTTATTTTAAATATGTATAAAGATTATGCTTCTTATAAAAAATGTTCAAAAGTACATGCCCGTCATCACGTTATTATTACTTTAATCCATATATTAAAAAATTAATTTTAGCATACTACACATTTTATCAACCAACCAATGGATAGTAAACACTTTGAAAAACAAAGATGGACTCAAAAAGATGATATATCTTCAAAAGCATCTTCAATTAAAGATAGTTTACATGTCCATAAATCAACAATGACGATGAAAAAATCCCTCTCATAAGATGATATGGTTGGGATGATAAATTTACTTCTAAAGTGGTAAGTGATATATTATTCAAAAATTTTGAAAAAAATAATATAATTAAATTTTATTATCTTATCGGTTTTCTCTTCCTATTTTTGCTATCAGCGTAAACTTCCACGAACGCATCTCTACAGATATTACCAAATGCTACCATCACTTAAAAATAAAATCTTGCAACTATACTATTTTACAAATTCAATATGCTCTCCTACATATATTTCCAAACTTTGTATCATTTAAATATATTGTCTACCAATTAAAATTCCTATACGTTTTCACTCTTTATTAATTGATAACAGAAACAAAAATTCAACCTAATAAAAAATTAAATGTTCCAACTTAGAAGTGAAATTCAAACTAATTACGCATGATTCCAATGCAAAAACATAGTTACATATTTAAGAAAAATATTTCACTTAAATATGTTAAACACATATAATTTGTAGAAAAAATCAATTTACTTCCGAAACATGTGCTATCGTCATGCGCGATAGAGCTTGTTTTTAAATAAAAAATATATGTAATCGTGGTCCAAAGCACCATTAATAGTATGATGAAGTATAATAGGTATTTTGGTCGGTATTTTAAGAAAAGGTATTAGTAGAAGAACATCAAAGTACATTTCAGTAGCTCCTTAAATTGTGAAATAACAATTTTGTATACTTCCTATCACTTTCACAATATTTGGTTTCTAGGAAACTCATCCTAACTACTTGAGGTTATGAGAAAATGTGTAAATATTGTTAACAAAAACTACACAACATGATAAATGAAATCATCGCTTGGAAAATGTAGTTAAGTAAAACTAAAAACAAGTTTGGTCCACTACAAAATCATATGTTATGTTGAAGTAAAAGTGGAATCTAATTTAGGCATTAACACGAACTAATATGTAGTTGATACACTCATCAAATTCAACCAAATAGAATTAACTATCATTAATTATCTTATTACTCTATTCAAGCTAAACAAAATTAGAAGCAAATATGAATGTCAATATAGTTGAATATGATCCTTTTAGTCTCAAATCAATTTATTATAAACATTATAAATAAGTACATCTCTAATCATAATTACCTATAAACATCTATAAACTATAGAAATTCAAAATAATATAACATTAAAAGCACTTTGTAGGAAATAAGTTACCTTATACTTTCGTAAGATCTCAAAAAAATTGGTGATAGCCATGCATAAACGGAAATCATGTATTATTTATCAATATTTTATTGTCCTTTAAATAACACCATAGAAAAATATATGAAACCATGGATTGATTAAGATGAATAATATATGATTTAAAAAAATAAGTTTATGTCAAATTAGATCACATAAAACATTTAAATAAGAATTATAAGTTTATAAAGCAAACATTTACAACTAAATTTTAGAAAAATTGAAGTTGTCTACTGCAATCAAAATAAATGAGCTATTTATACATTTATATTTTTTACCATGGTACAAAATTTATTATTTAAGTATTCTTTTATCGTGTTAATTTTACCACTTGAATTTCTTATATACTTATGTTTAAGAATAGAAAAATGATCAACTTTACATTATTAAACTATATAATAAACATGAAGATTGTTTGGTATGTATGTACTAATAAAAAAATTATTCCCTGCAAATTAAAATACATAAACATAATTCATAATAGTACAAATAGAACAAAATCAAATAAAAGAAACATTAGATATAGAAGTTAAGTTAGAAAAAAAACAGTTCATTTAACCTGCAATATATTTTACCATACAATCGATGATTTTATAGTACCAATGTATTATTTGATCCAACAACTCCTGTAAAATAAAAGAAGGAAAATAAATTCAATGTCATACTAACACTGATATTGTAACTCATTAACTTCAAAGAAGTAATCATCGCAAACATATCCTTTGGCTTGCAGTTATAGTATCAAATAATAGATAATTCAATATATTGTGACATATATATTTATATATTATGACTTTTTAAAAAGAAATACTTAGGGAAATAAAATGTTTTTGAATGTAGTTTAACAGTATCCTACAAAGAAATCAATTTAAAATTTTACAAATGTTTGTAAATCAATTGAAATTCATGTAGTAGATTCAAGAATACCCATGGTGTAATATCTTAACTAAATAAAGCTATTTAGTTCTTTATCGAATAAAGTTATTTAGTGAATCACATAAATTATAATATTTTCCTATTTTATTTATAAGAGGCACATAACAACTTATATTCAGAAAGAATCATTTAATTCTCCTTCTCATTCGCTTGAATAGTGCAAAAAAGTGTATTTGTATATAGAAAATAATTTATTATAAAAAACAAGCTTTTAAAAACTATTTTCGAAATCGTTTGGAAAATAACTTTTGAAATTCTCTTATTATAGAGAATATATAATTTTATTAGCTTTAAAGTGACTATAAATATTGTAAAATATTTATTTCGAAAGCTAAAAAATCTTCCGTAAACGGTTTAGAAAATAGTTTAAAATCTTGTTTTCTATAATAAATTTTTTTGTATGAAAGTACACGTTTTTGCACTATTCGAGCTAATGAGAGGGAGAATTAAACGATTCGGTAAACGCACGTCAAATACGAATTATAATGAAAAGGTCAACACATTTACAAGATTTCAAATGTAAAACACAAATAAGAATTAGAACTAAATATATAAAAGGAGGTTAACATTTTAATCAGAATTAATTAATGCTAACTGATTTTCTTTTTTAGAATAACGAGGCTTTAGAGCTTTCTCTATTAATATAAGAGATTAATATAGTATTAATTGCTAGATTATTGTTGGTATTTTTTGTAGAAGAATGGAATTTTATAAGCGGCTAAAACTAACACTAATCCTTGAATTAAGAATATGAAGTATTCAGCTTGAGTAAAACATTGAAATATATTAATATTTGATAAAGAGTAAAAAAATTATTGCACTAATTCAATCTAAACCTATATATAATCCACTACTAATAAAAATGTCAATCATAAATCGAAAATGAACATAAAGAAATGAGTAAAAGATCATTCTGTAACGACCCGATATTTTTAACCATTCGCATCCGCACATGTCGGACTTGAATTGTTCAAAATACTGCGTTGTAAATAAAATTTGGCAAATCTCAAAATATACAGTAATAATTAATCACAGAATCACAGACACAAAATCAGAATACTCGCAGCGGAATTTAAAAATACTTAGTGGTTCATGAAGCCACTATAAATAGTCTCAACAAATACAAATTACAAAGTCTTTCATCCCAAATATAGTTTAAATCATTAAATAGAAAATCCAAAAATCCCAAAGTCTTGATTTCATAAATAAGATAACGGACAGAAAGAAGCCAGCAGCTTGAAAGGATCTACAGAAGTCCTAGCTCCGGGATGATGACTGAACTGCAACTCAGGCTGACCCGAGCGTAAAATAAAACATAAACACTCGAGTCAGGACATACATACTTATATAGTGTAAGCTAATTCAAGTGCACTGTAATATAAAGCAAGTAACTTAAAGGATGCTTGGGACCGCCCATCCTCTAAGGATCCGTTAAACTATTTACTATGTAGTAATACTTTGCTATTATAATAGTGTCTATTAGTAAAATAAACTTACTTTTAAATAGCGTTAAGGCTTTACATTTTCCACCTTAACACATAATATATTCCCATAGTCTATACAGTACTGTAATCTCCCCCGGAATGGGCATCGTCAGAGGGCACTCCATAGGTATGGTACAAAACCAAAATCGTATAAGGCGCGCTAGGGTAGGTGACACGACACAACTAGGCAATGCCAGGGTAGATATACCAATTACGCTTCCGGACCGATGGAAACGCGCAGCGCGCAGCTGTCGCCCACCTCGAACAACACTCCCAAATCAAAGGTGCGCACCAAAACAATCACAAAAGTAATAGAATGGCATACGAAGAAGTGTGTCCGATCAAAGGTGCTACCTCATTAATCCGTCGATCGCTCCTGTTTTAGCCACCTTATGCCAACTCACGGGAGTCGGGTCCACGTATATACCTCAAAGGAAACATCACCACCATCCTACTTCATTCTGGAATCTCCACCACGTACACGGTTGTTAAAGTGGCTTTCGGTATCGACATAGAGTATGCCAGATATCCGATCTCGGTCTTTTTAACAACCAAACGTTATTATAACCCGTGGTTACAACTTTTAGAAATGGTATTTATACTTTAAAAATCAAAATAAGTTTCAAATACATTTCAATACCATAATATCATTTCAACCATCATTTATTTAAACATCAGTCATTTTATTTAATATAAAATACCATTTAAATCTATTCAATTTATTTAGGAATTAATTTGCCTTTCAACTCACATTTAAAAGTTAAATTCTTCCATTTAAAACCATTTAAAGTCAATTCCTTATTTTTTTATTAATTACATATTAAATTCCAAAATTTAAGCCTTTTTCCCTAAAGATTATTTCCATTTATTTTAAACAATCCGAAAATTCAGTTTTCATAGCATTTATGAAATGCCACCTAAAGTCTGTAAGTCAAAACAGTTCATTTATAAAAGACAGCATTTAAGTGCTGTAATAAATTATTAACTTAACAATCAAATTTTAAATTCCCAAATATAACTTATTATCAATTATTTCCTTAACTAAAACTCACTTTTAACAAAATTTCATAATTTCCCAAAATAAGTTATATTCCAAAAAATTTACTTAAACATTTATTTTTTTAACATTTTGACTTATTCAAAAATCATTATAAATTTTATAAAAATCCTTTACATTTGAACCGGAATATTATAAATTCCCATTTAAAATACTTTTAAACATTTCAGAAAGATATTATATAAACCACGGGTCTGTATATAGTTTTCTAGCCTAGGTCAAGTGATACGGATTTATATCATTTCAATCTGCAATTTACAAAATCCCGGGTTCTATCATTTCAAACCCGCAATCCCAAGTTAACAAATAAATAATTAAACAATTAAATAAATGAACAAATGATTATCGTTCAGGCCTATCATTTCAGCCTATAACGATCTCAAATTTACAGGGAACTTACAGTGATGATTTAATCAGTAAATAAGCATTACATAGTATAACTGCAATAATATTACAATAGATAAACAACTAATGAGGTGTCAATTTAAAATGGGGTTTAACATTATACGTTATATCACAGGAAGATAAAATTTAATAAATAATTTACAAATACACTTGTGATAAATCACAGATATATAGGTATGTTTGTCTGGTGAGAAATACTCACCTTAAAGCTGCAGAAATTTTGATTCAAAATGAAAATCCCCCAAAAAAGAATCGCACAGCGGGTAACAATCAAATTTTCCCCGGATGTCACGCCTAGATTCAAGATCCAAATACCGAATACGTGACTTTAAAAATTACGGTCAAAGCAAAAATTTTGAGACAATTGGAACGAATAGAGTAAAAGAAATTTTGGTTCAGCTTTTGCTCGACTGCCTCACCCCACCTCCCGACCCCAACTTCATAGGCTTGGCAATACTATTTATTATTATTATACATTTTATTATTATTATTATTATTATTATTATTATTATTTCCAACGGCATGTCCTAACTTATCTAGTTTTGAAAATATGTATTTGTGCAAAACTTGCGTCTCTGCCTAAACTATTCTTCAATGCAAACTCTCTCTGTTTCTTAATTACAACACGTCTCTACCACTTCAATTTCAAAACATGCACACGTGCACTAACGCCCAGGCTTATTTCATATCCTATTTTCTTTCTCTACCATATATATCAATTTCCTTTTCAACTACCTCTACGCAACACGTGAACTAGATTTGCAAAATAATAAAACACTTTGGGGAAAAATATGCAGGCAAACACTTATGCATGGCACGGCCCTGGGTTGTTTCACACGCACTACTATATCACAAAGTATTCCAGATGGCTCCAAATATATCCCCATTTGCTAACACACATCAATATGGCTCACATTAAAGGTCACGTAGCCCAACCTATAGGTACGCATGCAACATTTCTCAACAGAATGCAAAAGAAAGAACAAATCTTGGTTTCCTTTATCACTATGGTATGCACGGCAAAACATGACAACACTATCAGTGGTTGTTCGGGATATAAGCTCGGTTATGAAAACTTAGAGGGACGTGACGTGGTGGAGGGGAAAATGGGGTGTAGGCCGAGCATTTTTTTGAAGCAGTGGAGCAAATGATATAAACTGATCATAAGGAAATGTAAAGAAGAAGAAAGAGTAAAACCATTACATGAAGCTTGTACGCAACAGCTCGAGAAGATCAGAGGAGAGGAGGTATATGAAAGTTTAGGTGAACGAGTAGGGTATTTATAGATGATAAAACTTGCGAAATCTAGGAAATCAAATAGGCAAGCTTGAATTTATTTTTGATGACCAGAAAAAACGTAAGAGATAAATGGTAAAGGGAAACGAATATAAGGAGGCAAGCAAAATAATGTTTACATAATTATGCGTGATTTATTGCCAGATATACGAAAAAATTTATTGCAACGTTATATCTTTTTTTTTTTTCAATTAATAGTTGCATGCTATTTTTATAGTCTGAGAGATTTATATACAAAGAATCAGCAAGTATTAATTTGCTTTGGATGCTACTTCAAGGACAGATTTGAATGCATGCATTGATTTATGTCATGGAGAGAAAATGGTAAGAAATTTAATTTTCTGATTGATTGAATTTTAGAAGGCAAGCAATTATATTTGATTGAGAGGAATGAATGGAAAGTGGAATAAAATTTATTTGTGAAAGTTTTTAAATCAAATCTCTATAAAGAGGCAAATGACAAAGATGTTAAAGGAAATAAATTTCACTGATATGTCACGCGCAAGGAAAGCAAGTTTGATTTCTTTCCAGATGATATTTGCGTGAAATGGAAGCACGATTTTGAAAACAATATTGGTAGTGGGAATCTCCTTAATCAGTGCATGATTTTAGAGAAACGGATAGGCACGAAATCAATACGTTTTGGTTGGAAATCTCCTAACTGATTTTATTAATCCATATAGATATTGAAATATAATTATTTAAAATACGCCAAACTGACGCATTATAATACACCCAAAAATTTATACAAAAGTAACGTTTTTAATTATACGTTTTTACGTTACTTATATCATTACAATGCGTACCCTTTTTAAATGCGAAATTTAACAGTCTGTAAAACACTGGATTTTACAAAGTTATTACTTAACTAAAATTTTAACTTGTTTACATTCTTCGTATTTAAAATATACATAGTTCATTTTTATTAAAATTACAATTAGAGTTGTCTTTTAACAAAGTAAAAATTTCAAAACTTTCAATTTTATATTTAGACTTTTAGGAAATGATTAAATCAAGTTAAAATTTATATTAAATTTCAAGGTTTTATAAATAAAAAGAAATAAAGAGTAGGCAATTAAAACGGCAAGCAATTAAGACAATATAACGCATACCCTTTTAGTTTCTTCCAAGCCATAAATAAAAGATATAAACAAGCAATAATCTAATAAATAAACATGACTGTCAAAAATAAAAATAGAAAGATAAAATAGAGGTGGATATATGAAATAATAATAATAAAAACATATATATATATATATATAATATGTAATAAAAGTAGAAAAAATTATTGCGTGTAAAACGCTGTATTTTATCCAAAAAAAAAGTATAAGTTTTAAATTCCCAATAAATCCATATATTTGATTTCTCAATCATGTTATTGAATCGACTATTAACTTATCCTCTTATGGGTAATATTAAAATTGGTTTTTATACTAATACATAAAAAAAAAATTCTCAATTCATCCAAATTTCAATTAATTACTTTCCAATAACTACCATGCTTTAATCCTACTCTTTTATTAAATCTGTTATCACTTTATAAACCTAGTTATTATTTGTTTATCTTTCCTTACAAAAATATATATTCCAATTTTCATCTTTCTTTTGTAATAACTTGTTATTTTCAATTATATTGAATTCCCCAAATATATACATTTATCATAAATAAAACCTAAATCAATTTATTCAACTTGGTTTCATTCCTTTATTTCATCTTATGAATAAAATATAAATTTTCATTTATGTCATTTCATTTACATTCACACATTATAGTTACAGTCCTATCTCACATTAATGAACATTTACCTACATTTAAATGTAATTGACTTCCTACTCTGAATTTAGCAGCCCTAAATAAAAAGGTGACTTGCATAAATGTTGTCCCTAACTTTATATTACACTCAAGTTTATTATTTCCACTAATTATCAGAATTGCTTATATAATGTTGAATTGCTTATATAATGTTGAATTGCTTATATAATGTTGAATTCACTCCATTACCATACGTTTATTTGCATATATTCAATTTAATACCCAAATGTAACAGTTGAAACTACATTAATAGACCAATTAAATAGTAACTTACAACCGTTACTACATCCCTATTATTTTCATTTCATTTTAAACACTCACTTCATTATAAATTATAAAGGTTTTTTCTTCTTCTTAAATTTACTTACAAAAATCTTATTAAATTAACCAGTTTAATTATCGAAATTTACAGGTCATTACACATTCTATACTCATTAAACATTTATATTATTCAGAATATAAGCTAAAATTAGAATTAGGACTATGTAGTTGGAAGGTGATTAGAAAAATATAATGCAAAATAATTAAATTAAAATTTAATTCTGTAATAAAAATATAGAAGTGGGGAAGTTAGATAAGTTACTATATAATTGAAAAGTCATCTATGATATAGTCTTTTAATTCTTCGACTCATCGACTCCATTATTCCAATCATAAACTTGCAACAAGTTAGGTAGAAATGAAAAGGTCAACCCTAAATAAAAGAATTAAACATAAAAAAATAAGCCACGTTCTATAGTTATCAATTTTAGAATGGAGACTTAACATATTTACATTATTCAAAGTGTAAAACAAACAACAAGAATTTGTGAAAATATAATTGTATGAAGTGGGTGACATATTACGTTATAAGAGGAAAGTGGAAAATTAAGCAATTGGAAACCAAGAGTCATAACTCACTTTTCAATATATCTATTAAATGATGGTAAAATAGAAGAATGATGTAACAATTTTCCCTTCATAATACCCTAAAATCAGCACCGAATGGCACAAAAGATAGATTGTCGGGGAAAGAAAATTTAAAACAAATATCACACCAAGGGATATCGTTAGAATCTTACAATGAAATGATAACATATATTATAATGAATATACATAAACAGAACGTGATAACAACATATATAGAGATTGCACTAGCGGAAGTAACTAATAGATGAATATCAATGTAAAAAGTCCGAATACATCAAACTCCCCACAAATGGGTTTTGAATATAATATCTTATACATCAAGTCTCACAGATAAATATAGGTCTATCATGTACTACTACAATATCAAGCGAATATACAAAGTATCAACATCGCCTCCATAAAATGCTCCAGCTGTCCTAAAAGCGTATCCTCAAAAGCACTCGACCACCAAACTACTAAATTGACTACCCAAAAGTTGTCATGACATAAACAGACGAAGACAAAATGCGGGTCAGGCATAAAACCCGATGTGAGGGAAACTATCTCAAAATACTGTATATCAAAACTATATACATATATTAAGCAGGAAGCTACTAAGGCATATTTAGTCCTCTCCATAAACATAGCTCAGAAGTAAGATGGATAGCTAATAAACAAGTAAAGTAAACCATCACAAAAGTAGGGGATCATACCATAACTTGCGCTTCTCTTGTAATCAACGAATCAGCATAACTAATATAAAGTGACTGATACGTAATAATATAATATGATGAAAATATACAAATGTAGAGATAATATAAATATCACAATACAAGCGCATCCTAGAATACACAGCAATATTATCAACCAACTAATAGAACACGCACAATATAACGATAAGCGATAAACAAAGAATACAAATTGATGCTCATCATTACTAATGGATGGAGTCTATGGTAGATTCATGCCCAAGGTAAATAGAGTCGGTACCGCAGTGTACCAAAGTCCTGGAGTTGCATCCAGTGTTGTCGAACTTGGATAGGCAACACCGTACCCCTTAATGAGCATAAGTGAAATACGACCTACTCTATATATCCGAAACCTGAGTCCACATTGCACATCGATGTATATTTCAAATTATCGCAATCCAATGATTCCCATTAAGGGTCAAAAATAAATAGAGTCGGTACCTTAATGTACCATAGACCCCGAGTTGTATCCTCAATGATTGTACTCGTATAGATCTCACACCCCTCGGTGAGCATAAGTGATTTATGATCAACTATATTTACTTGAAACCTATGTGGATCTCAACATATCCCTCAGTAAGTGTAAGATCCACTTATAGATGATCGTCATCATCTCCCCCTCAGCCATCATGGATTTTTCAATAAATTCGAATAACATCTCTACAAAGGAGACCGACGAGCGTATCTCGTATAATACACCATCGGGGCCACAAAGGATCGTCGATGCCATTCATACGTACGTACATACATACATATATCAAATATAACATCACATAATCAAATGCATTTATCACAAATGAAGCTGATATCTCGTCATCATCTATCAATACGGATGGCCTCTACTGTAAGAACAATAATATGTATGGCCACTAATATAAAGCCAACATAGTGTATGTCACTAAAATAAGATTAATACTATGTGTGGTCACTAAAATAAGACCAATACAATTTATCGAACAACGCATACCCCAAGATTAAAGCCTAAAGGTACGAACTTACTCCTTTCGATCATACATGTTGTAGGATCGATTCCACCCTAGAGGGGGGTGAATAGGGTGATGCTGTTAATGATAAAAATTATTGCAGAAGCTTATAAAATTATTTTAACACAGATATATTGAAATTATAGCAGCATAGATAATAGTAGAATAATAAATGTAGAAGTAGAACGACATAGAATTTACCCAGCTTCGGCAAAACCCTGCCTACGTGCTGCCTCCAAGGTTTCTACTAGAAATTAAGTAGTCACACGCTTACACACGTAAACTCGCGACACCCGCTACTGACTAACCTAACTCTACGCTCAAAATCTTACCACAACTCAGCCTCTGAGTTGCGAATTCTCAAACTACGCCACGTAGTTTGTCCCCAAGTCACACGACTAGTAATTACAACGTTTAAAAGAGAAATACAAATTAAAAAACAATTTAAAAACAATTAAACGAACAAAGCCCTTAATTAAAAATAAAAGCCCAAAAATAAAACAAGGCCGACCCCAAATTGAATAAGGAATCCCCTTTCTCTTTTCTTATGTATTCGCCCCGATTCCTTGCTTTGAAAATGGCTGCCTATTGTTCGTTCCTCTCTGATTAAAAATTAGGGCTTTGAGATGCCGGCTTTAAATTGATCGATCGAATTGGGATTTTGCTTTCTTTCTTTGTCGATCCATCATCTCTTCACTTTGCTCACGGCTCCTTTGATGATCGAGTTCGATCTTGCTCCGGTAATAAGTTGTGCTTTTTTCTTTTTTGGTTTTGCTTACTTGAACTGGATTAGATTCAATTTGTTGATTGATTTTTGGTATCTATTTTGCTCGAACTCGAATGCCTAATGCCGATGATGTTTTAGGGTTTATATAGGGTTCAATCTCCTATAATTTCGTTTGTATATTGTATACGAATTCGTCTGATACTTTTATGCTTTGCCGTTTGATTTTGACCGAATGTTGTGATTTATTTTTGACTTGTTCAAATTCGTATATTTTTTGGTATCTTGATTCATACGGCTTCGATTTTGACTCATTTGATTTCTTGGTCATCACGGCATTGAATTGCATTGACGATGTTGATTTCATGTTTCTCATATCATATACTGACTTTGATTCCCTGACATGTTCACTGTTACCTGACTTCGACTTTGGTGAAAACTGTTCATCCCTGTAGCATACTTGACTTGTTCATGCGATTCCATGACTTAATAATGTCTTCGGCCATCACCATTGCATTATTGTGAGAAAAAAGTGACTTTGACTTCGCATTTTCTTTGTGTATTGTTACCGCATACATGTTCATCATGTAGTTCACTATATCATGAGTTTGTGGTTGACTTCATTCTTTGTGCTCGACTTTGGCCATTGAATTTTTCTCTACAGCTTGTCTGGTTCATTGTTTCATGTATGCATACTTAGGTTGTAACTGGAACTATATGTATGCTGTGCATTTGTAGTTGAATTGAGTACTTTTGTGTTGTGTTCATTGTGTTCTGGTAGCACTCGAGTCTTGTTCAAGTTTCAGTAATACTGCTTGCACTCTGGTTTGTTGGCATTGGTTCGTGTATATGAGCAGTTTCACTTTTTTTTGCTGTTTTGCCCTTGTTTGGTTTGTGGTGAACTTGCTTGCTCTAGCTGATGGTTGTATGCATATTGCCTGACCATTTCCATGTATTGTAGCTGTTATCTTATTCATGCTAGCCTAATGTCTTGTTGCACTGCCTTTTTTTGTTTCCTGCTAGTTCATTGTGTAGTCTGGTCAATAATTATGGTATATGCATTGAGTTGCATCACTGGTCTTTGCATTCTGTTTCGTACATATGATGGCATTCTGGTTTATCGCTTGCTGTTGCATGGTGAACTTGAATTATTCCTCTTTGTCTTTGCTTATGCTACTTGCTTTGCATATTTTCTTCAACGTGCAACCTGGTCGAGGCTGCATATATGAATTATGTTTCCAGTCATCATGTAGTTGCATTGAGTTGGTTTGCCTTTGTAAAGTGTACCATCTAGAGCTTGCTGTCCATATTCATTTGAACTTAGTTGATGTTTTGGTTTTGACTTGACTTTATATTGTCACTTGTTCATTGTAGTTTGATTTGTGCATTGACTTGAGTTCAAGCCTTTTTCATACTGCTGGTTGATCAAAAATGCCACTTGGTTTGAACTTTTTGCTAGGATATTGAACTTGATCATTTCATGAACTTGCACCCGTGTTGAATCCAGCTTGGAGCTCAGGGTTTGACCTTGTGCTGATATTGTGACATTATTTTTATTGCACTTGAGTTGAACCCGGCGTTTTGGGTTTGACCTGTGCTCACATGTCCCTGTAATTTTATCAAGTGTATATATCGGTGTGCACGGCCTTGTGGCATATACAGTGATACACTGTGTATGTCACAAGCTGTTCATGTATGATGAATTCAAAATTAAATGATGACGAACAACCCAAATAACTGAGGCAATTATTATTCTCAAAATCCACATTTTATTTTATACTGCAAAAATATTTTATTTTCAATTTTACTGCGTCGATGTATATTTTTGCAGATTGCTCAGATGCTGTATTCACATTGGAATGAAGTTGAAGATCAGTACGAGTTGAGTGAATGAGTGATATGTAGTGAGGTGCAATGTAAATGTGATTTAATCAAATTTGTATTGTAATTGAAATTGTATATAATGAGAGCTTGAAATTTGTACTATTCCAAAATTATAATAAATATTTGTTTGAATAAAATTTCTGTTTGAATTCAAATTTTGTGTTATTTATTTTTATTCGGCAAATATTTATTTAATCTATGAAAATAAAAATAGTCCATTAACAAATACATTTAAATGAATATATATATATATATATATTATTATCATCAAACAAAAATCATATAATCGCATACCCTTTTGATGATAGCAAACATATATTTAAGATTTTGAATATGTTAAATGTATTTGATCATTGATATACTCTAATTGCTCCCCCATTTAAATGCTTCCTCTCTACACAAAGCTCCTCCTTCATATATGCATACAATTAAAAATATGCAAATGTGCCTAGATGCAAAGAGAAAATATTTGACCTTTGCTTGATTTTATGTGACAAAATCTTAACTTTTCTCTCCCCCTTTTGTTATCAGGAAAGAGTAATAGTGTTAGAAAAAAAGAGATAAAGTGATCGATATTAATCCAACATTAAAACTTAATTAAATATAAATATTAAATTTCAATAAAAAGTCAAACAAAAATCATAAATACTTTGTTAGGCGCATATTCCACTTTTAGAATGATGGGAATGATGTCATCATATAAAACCATACAGCTGTGTCTATTTGTGGTATATTTATATCAGGAATTTGAATATCTACCAACCATGCATAACTGTTAGGACATTTAAATGAGATTAGTAGTATTCCATTTTTTTTAAAATTAATTCAAGTATCTTCTAACCGCGCATAACCGTGAGGACTTTTAAATGGGATTAGAATCAACTTGTTTATTTTAAAAATCAATTTTGAAATGCGTTCCATACATGCGTAACCGTGAGGAATTTTAAATGAGCATGGAAGCACATAACAAATTCCAAGTAGTTCGCCTATGCACAACCGTAAGGACTTTTAAATGAGAGTTAATACTTTGGATTTTATTTTAATTTTTTTTCATAATTTTATTAAAAATGTAAAATGAAAAACGAATGATTCCTGTTTAAAGTACCATATATTGACAAACTATATTGAATTTTGATGAGTGATGGTTGTTAGAAATATGATAGAAATAGAGACGGTCATGGAATTTTTACCAACAAAAAGGTTTATAACTCTTGTTTAAATTTCTAAATAAATTTACTAATCATACCGTCTCGAGTCATAATATATGATAAATATCAACACTCATCACTTTTTCAATCACTGTTTATCTTTTCGATAATTATTAGGGAGTCAGATTAGTTAAAATAGTCATTTAAAATCAAAATAAAAAATAATTATAAAATCAATTTTTCTAAATGACTGATCTGAAAACATGGTCAAAAATGATTTTCTAGAAGGGGTTATATAAGAAAAATTTCTGCTATTATAAAATTATTTGAAATGAAAATATGCAGATATTTTCTTTGAAAAACGATGCAGTTACTAAGTCTCAAACATCACGTTCAACTAGTAATTTTTCTATTAACTAGATTACCAGTGTAATGCATCTGAATTTCTCTTTCACTCAAAATTGTCATTAATTAAATTTGATAGACCAGACCATGAAGTGTGCAACAAAAAATCTCAAAATCAATTTTAACAGCTTTTTAAAAGACATTCTCTTGAATTTGAATTGAAGCTGTGTAAATAATCAAAAACCATGAATATAGAGTCAGCCGTAAGATAACCAAATGTATTATCATCTAATAAAACACTATTATTAATCCAAACTAATATATATGAAGTAATTCAAAGACTCTACAGATTTTTATAGTGTTCTTGGCATAAGAATATAATTGGCCAACCATTTTGAATAAGTCAGAATCAAAATCATCATTATTTCATCATCACATTATTGGCTGATTTAACTCAGATTACGGTGTAGATTATCACATTTAATATATCGTTCAAATAAATATACCATTACCTGTTTTACCTTTACGATATTTTTCTTTATTGTCCATTGTGATTCTGTCACCTTTGTGCTAGGCTAAGGAACTTTGCTTTGTCGCTAGTTGTGTCCTTGGAACAGGTAGAATCCAAGTAACACTATTGTTGTTCCTTAGCCTACCACTACACCTACACGATGAAAGATTTTTAAGACCTATTTGTTTTTATAGGTCCATGATTGTTAGTGGTAGAATATTTTGAAAAATAATTTTTTGGAGACCCAAAACTATTTATATATGTTCCTTTCGGCATCCAGATTTGTTTAACTTTGAGAGATTTTATATTTGTGCCTTTCGGAACCCAAATTGGTATCGTTATCACGTGTTTGGGTCTATACTAACAATTATTGTGATTATGTCCATATTTTCTAGAAATTGTGCACATAGAATTGACTTGATTAATTTTATTTTTAACATTTTCAGATTGATTATATCCAAGTCCTTGCCTAACTGTATTAACAGTTTGCTTTCCTAATAGCATATTCAACGATTTTTCACTTTTTGAAAAATTATCTAAAGTCATTGACATTTGTTGGACTTGTGTTTTGAGAGATTCATTTTCGTTCAATAATTGTGTGCACTTTTTAATAGAGTTCTCTCTCCTAGTATTTTCACCCTCTTTCAAAATCAGAATTTCATTTTCAAGTGATTTTATATTAATTTTTGATTTTTTAATTTCTTCTTCAAACAATGGACACTTGTCACACTTAGGGCACTTATTTTGATAGTTTTTAACTAATTGTTCAAGCTGTTCATTAATCAAACTATCTCTTTATGATTCAATTTTAGCATATTTCTCCCTAAGTCATTCAAAACAGTCATTTACTTTGTGGAAATATATAAGTAGTTGTGAGTGAGTTTTGATACCTTGCTTGGCTCGTCATCGTCGCTATCAGTTATATTGCCTTGAAGGCACATATCTGCTTTCTCACTCTCACTTCTAGTAGTTTGATTATCTTCATCACTTGTATTCCACGTGGCTGCAAAATTTCTCCTTTTTGATTTCTTTTCAAAGTCGCGTCGATTTTGAGGACAATTGGGCTTGATGTGTCCGGGTTGGTTGCACTTGTGACAGATGATCTTCTGTTCTTCTGAGTAGTCTAGTGCTTTGGCTATTCTGCTTTTCAATTTTTGATTTCGAGCTGAATTTCCGTATTTGTAATTCCACCTTTTGAATTTCTTTATTATCAGCTCCAATTCTGCTGCTCCGTCATCATCATCATCACCATCACTTTTTGTTGTTCCTTTAAGAGCTATTGATTTCTTTCGAGTGTCACCTCCTCCACGCTCTTCCTTGAATTTCATTTCTAGCTCATAAGTGGCGAGATTTTCGATGAGTTCTTCAACTTTCATCTGTCTTAAGTCTTTTGATTCTTGAATGGCAGTCACTTTAGCTTCAAAACGTCCTGGAAGGATTTTGAGGATTTTTCGGACTATCTCCAATTCTGTGTATGATTTTCCAAGAGCCTTTGATTTGTCTATGATATTGGAAAGTCGTCCGTACATTTCTTTTACATTTTGTTCCTTTGCCATTGTGAAATTCTCGTATTCGCTACTTAGCATGGCAGGATGAGATTCTTTGACTTGAGATGTTCCTTCGTGAGTCACTTTGAGTGTATGCCATATTTCCTGCGCAGTTAGACAATGTGAGACACGATTAAATTCAACCTGATCTAATGAACAAATAATCGAATTCATAGCTTTGGCATTAGTAATCTGTAACTTTTTTCTAGATCTGTCCACTGATCCTTCGGTTTTTTTATTTCTTGATTATTTACAATTATAGTTGGTGCTCTATACCCTGTCTCAACAATATCCCAAGCGTTAATGGTTTTCATAAAAATTTCCATCCTATTTTTCCAGTAAGCATATTCACTATTGAACATTGGTGGTCTAACTATGGATTGACCCTCAGCAAAAGCAGTATTAAAAGAAGCCATTTTAAAAATTCAACTTTTTAAAACAAAATTTGGTTTTTGAAAAACGAATTTTTTAAAACATAAACAAAAGTTGACTTCTATTCCTGACTCTGATACCACTTGTAGGATCGATTTCACCGTAGAGGGGGGGTGAATAAGGTGATGTTGTTAATTATAAAAATTGTTGCGGAAGCTTATAAAATTATTTCAACACAAATATATTGAAATTATAGCAGCACAGATAATAGCAGAATAATAAATGCAGAAGTAGAACGACATAGAATTTATCCAGCTTCGGCAAAACCCTGCCTACGTGCTGCCCTCAAGGTTTCTACTAGAAATTAAGTAGTCACACGCTTACACACGTAAACTCGCGACACCAGCTACTGACTAACCTGACTCTACTCTCTAAACCCTACCACAACTCAGCCACTGAGTTGCGAATTCTCAAACTACGCCATGTAGTTTGTCCCCTAGTCACACGACTAGTAATTACAATGTTTAAAAGATAAGTACAAATTTAAAAACAATTAAACGAACACAAAGCCCTTAATTAAAAATAAATGCCCAAAAATAAAATAAGGCCGGCCCCTAATTAAATAAGGAATCCCCTTTCTCTTTTCTTATATATTCAACCCGATCCCTTGCTTTGAAAATGGCTGCCTATTGTTCGTTCCTCTCTGATTAAAAATTAGGGCTTTGAGATGCCGGCTTTAAATTGATCGATAGAATTGGGATTTCGCTTTCTTGCTTTGTCGATCGATCGTTTCTTTACTTTGCTCACGGCTCCTTTGATGATCGAGCTCGATCTTGCTCCGGTATGTAATTTGGGCTTTTTGCTATTCTGGTTTTGCTTACTTGAACTCGATTAGATTCGAGTTGTTGATTGATTTTTGGTATCTATTTTGCTCGAACTCGAATGCCTAATGCCGATGATGTTTTAGGGTTTATATATGGTTCAATCTCCTATAATTTTGTTCGTATATTGTATACGAATTCGTCTGATACTTTTATGCTTTGCCATTTGATTTTGACTGAATGCTGTGAATTATTTTTGACTTGTTCAAATTCGTATATTTTCTGGTAGCTTGATTCACACGGCTTCGATTCTGACTCGTTTGATTTCTTGATCATCACAGCATTGAATTGCATTGACGATGTTGATTTCGTGTTTCTCATATCATATAATGACTTTGATTCTCTGACATGTTCATTGTCACCTGACTTCGACTTTGGTGAAAACTGTTCATCCCTATAGCATACTTGACTTGTTCATGCGATTCCATGACTTAATAATGTCTTCGGCCATAATCATTGCATTACTGTGAGAAAATAGTGACTTTGACTTTGCATTTTCTTTGTGTATTGTTACTGCATACATTTTCATCATGTAGTTCACTGTATCATGAGTTTGTGGTTGACTTCATTCTTTGTGCTCGACTTTGGCCATTGAATTTTTCTCTGCAGATTGTCTGGTTCATTGTTTCATGTATGCATACTTAGGTTGTAACTGGAACCATATGTATGCCGTGCATTTGTAGTTGAATTAAGCACTTTTGTGTTGTTTTCATTATGTTTTGGTAGCACTCGAGTCTTGTTCAAGTTGCAGTAATACTGCTTGTACTCTGGTTTGTTGGCACTGGTTTGTGTATATGAGCAGTTTCACTTTGTTTGCAGTT
Source organism: Allium cepa (assembly GCA_030765085.1). Taxonomy (NCBI): domain Eukaryota; kingdom Viridiplantae; phylum Streptophyta; class Magnoliopsida; order Asparagales; family Amaryllidaceae; genus Allium; species Allium cepa. The sequence continues at coordinate 297,775,242 of CM060929.1, forward strand.
TTTCCCTTGTTTGGTTTATGGTGCACTTGCTTGCTCTAACCTGATGGTTGTATGCATATTGCCTGACCATTTCCATGTATTGTAGCTGTTATCTTATTCATGCTAGCCTAGTATCTTGTTGCACTACCTTTTTTTGTTTCCTGCTAGTTCATTGTGTAGTCTGGTCGATAATTATGGTATATGCATTGACCTGCATCACTGGTCTTTGCATTTGGTTTTGTACATATGATGGCATTCTGGTTTATCACTTGCTGTTGGATGGTGAACTTGAATTATTCCTCTTTCTCTTTGCTTATGCTACTTTCTTTGCATATTTTCTTCAACGTGCAACCTGGTCGAGGCTGCATATATGAATTATGTTTCTAGTCATCATGTAGTTGCATTAAGTTGGTTTGCCTTTGTGAAGTGTACCATCTGGAGCTTGCTGTCTATATTCATTTGAACTTAGTTGATGTTTTGGTTTTGACTTGACTTGATATTGTCACTTGTTCATTGTAGTTTGATTTGTTCACTGACTTGAGTTCAAGCCTCATACTGCTGGTTGATCAAAACTGCCACTTGGTTTGAACTTCTTGCTAGGATATTGAACTTGATCATTTCATGAACTTGCACCTGTATTGAATCCAGCTTGGATCTTGGGTTTGACCTTGTGCTGATATTGTGACATTATTTTTATTACACTTGAGTTGAACCCGGTGTTTTGGGCTTGACCTGTGCTCACCTGTCCCTGTAATTTTATCAAGTGTATATATCGGTGTGCACGGCCTTGTGGCATATACAGTGATACGCTGTGTATGTCACAAGCTGTTCGTGTATGATGAATTCAAAATTAAATGATGACGAACAACCCAAATAACTGAGGCAAATATTATTTTCAAAATCCATATTTTATTTTATACTGCAAAAATATTTTATTTTCAATTTACTGCGTCAATGAAAATTTTTGCAGATTACTCAGTTGTTGGATTCACTTTGGAATGAAGTTTAAGATCAGTATGAGTTGAGTGAATGAGTAATATGTAGTGTGGTGCAATGTAAATGTGATTTCATCAAATTTGTATTGTAATTGAAATTGTATATAGTGAGAGCTTGAAATTTATACTATTCAAAAATTGTAATAAATATTTGTTTGAACAAAATTTATGTTTGAATTCAAATTCTGTATTATTTATTTTTATTCAGCAAATATTTATTTAATTTATGAAAAATAAAATAGTACATTAACAAATACATTTAAATGAATATATATGTTTATTATCATTAAACAAAAATCATATAATTGCATATTCAACACATGCTTGTCGGATGTGACCGTATGACCAATCGCTGCGCTGATCTCTTTCCCAATAGTTGTTGATCCTATAGGAATCACTTAACATTAATATTTGGATCTTGAGCTTGGCCTTGCATTCCTCCTCCCAGAGTAGCCTATAGTCTTTCCCAAAGTTTCACCAAAGCTCCGCGTGAAACACGCACCGAAAACAAGAGAAGAACCCCCGTTAAATGGCACCTAACCTTATCTTTACTGCCCAAGCCAGTGCACCACCATTCCACTGGTGGTCTACCATCTTTCGACCTGTGGTAGCCTATCCCAGAAAGTAAAGCCTAGGGTAGGTGTGTGATGACCCATAATTCCGTACCCCTTGAGCCGACAATAAAACACTCATGTTCGACCCAAGTTGCGCGGAAGTATGGATGATCAAGGGTAATAAGGAAAAATAGACAAAACAGAATCTCACATGATTGAAACAACATATAATATTGAACAAAATCTTTACAACGGAAAAACTTTTAAATACATATATCAGATGTAACAAACGGGATTTTCGTTCTCCGAAAATTCAACATCGATACTCACTTTATCGACTGCCGAGAATTCGAAGGCCGAAAACCGAGATGTTATGGGTTTTAAAAAGAAAAGAAAAGAAAGAAGAGAGAAAAAGAAGAAAGAAAAAGAAAAATAGAGGGAAAAGAAAATATTTGAAAACAGAAAATTTTAAAATAGAAAAAGAGAATTTGAAATTAGAAGATAGAAGAATTTTAAAAATAGAACGGATAGAAAGGAAACAACAGAACAAACATCAGAATCTCACAATTCGCAGCGGAACAACATATAATAATAAATGAATAATCTTTAAACAAAGAACTATTTCAGTTATTACATTTCATTATATTTCATTACATTATATCATATCATATCATCAGAGTGTACAACAACATACATCAATAAACAGTGCAGCGGAAAAGAAATACTATATAAACTAGTAATATGCCATGCCATCCAGCTTGCCTCCAGCAACTCCAGAATATCCAAAATATCCTGATAAACCTAACTCTTAACTGCCCGTGTGGAAATTGGTGGGCACCCAGAGTTTAGGAAGGAAAACAATAAACTCCAAGTCAGTCATGTGACTGGTGTGAGAACTCAAAACAGTTTATTTATCTTTAAAATCAAAATAGAGGAATATTTTTAATCAATTCGCAATGCTTTTAAAAATGAGACTACCATAAGGCCTCCTGCCACACACACAATGCAAACGCAGACTTGGAGAAGATTTCTCCTTATGATAGTCAAAGATGCTTGATACGCATTAAAATCAAATCAATTTTGATATTATTATTAGTGCATAGTGTAGAAGAAATTCATTTCGAGAGTAGAATATAAATCTTAGCCAGCATAGGTACCATTATATTATGCCTACTATAGCTACCTCCTGAGGAAGCAGGTTCTACAATTAATACCGTACAAGTCACGTATTGTTTCTTTGGATTTCCAACGAATGATCAGGCCAAGGAACTTCCCATTGCCACATGAGAATGCCTCTGGATGGACATCCCCGAGAACCAAACCGGATCTCAACCAACACAAGGCCGGGTTACTCCTAACTGAGCAACAACTGACCGAATATGCCATCCCCCGGTCCTTTGGGACCTTTATCAACCGAGCGCTCGTAATCAATTCACACAATCATAAAGTGTTTTCAACATGAGTAAGTATCTGGGCTCCATACCATGATACCACCCTTTTCCAGAAGGAAATGGACACATCCTAAAGGGTGCTACCCCTCATAACCTTGCTGCTTCTTTCCTGTTTTGACCATTCACGGGGTGTGAGGCTCGACGAAGTCACGTCCACAAAAACATACTTTATACAAAAGCCATGCTTTGGGTCAACAAATGATCAACACAATGATCACAAGGATAGACGATCAAATAAATGATCCTATCACAAATAATCAACACGATGATCATTTCAGCATCACTCAGCATGTCACATTACCAAACTGGGAATATATCGCTGATAACTTCAACTATATAACCTTTGAGCACATACGTCTCAAAGAAGGGTGTTAAGCAAAGAATAAATTCTCCGCCACCAACAGAAATATATTTGAAAGAAATCAGCTTTATATCTCAAATTGTAATGTCAGACATACAATCCATACAAGTCTGTTCCGGGCTCGAACAGAACCGAAGGCACTTACAAAGAAGTCCTTGCAATCCGGATATTCACAATCCTGATCGGATTTCCCATCACTTATGGAATCTCTATACCAGGAGCGACCCAGTACAGAGACAATCGATAGGTCATCCTATCGCTCTCGCAAATACCGGTCTTCAACACCGATCTTCAAATGCAATTCACGTCGTATCACATATTCGGAATGGGTTATACGACCCCATGGTCCTTTCCCGGTTAACCCGAATAGTGAGCGCTTATTCAAAAATAAGTGTGCATTCAAATTCAAACAATCATATCAAATACCCAATCAAAGGGAAATATTGATAGTCGGCTATTGAACTATCAATTGATATGCATACATCACCAGATTCCAAATAATTTTCCAAATTATTTATTTTCCAAAATATCTTTATAAGATATATAATTTCAACACTTCAAAAATAAATCAATATTTATTTTCAAACAAATTCCACTTTTCACATATAAATTCCATAATGAATTTATATTTCAAAATATCCATGCATATTCGATTTCAATAATTCATTTCAATTTATCTTCAAAAAGATAAATTCTAATTATTCACTTCATATTGGAAAACATTTCCATACTTATCAAAAATAAGTAATCGACAAATCTTTTTTATTTTCAACCTTTGAAAATATTCAATATACTTAAATCGAATTAAGTATATTATTCATTCTTTAAGGGAAATCATTCTCTTAAACATTTTTATTTGGGCCAAAACGAATGTTGCGTAAAACATCGTTACAACGTCCCAAAATCACTAGTATAGGGATTCGAAATTTAATAGATATATAAATCCCAATACTATTCAAAACATTTCCTTTCGGAAATCATTTACTATAACAACAGTGTTATAGTCCACTATTTCCTTTTATTTCTCGAAAACGTCTATTTCAACAATAAATGTTGAAATCTATGGTTTCGAATCTCAACACATTTAAAACATCGTTAGATCGTTTTAATTCAATTTAAAACATCAAACCTAAACATTTTCTTTAACATATTATTCATTATTCAAAAACGTGAATAAACTCCGTTAACAAATTTGATTCTTTTATTCATTTTAATTCAAAGAATTATTCACAGTCTAAAAACGTGAATATAACTCCATTTATAAGTTATAACAATTAACTCATCAAAATAGGCTGTTTGCGAATTTATAAAACAACGTTTATAAATTCTATTTCTATTTATTTATAAACTTCCTTTTACAAATTCCTTTATTAACCTATTCCAGTTTATATTATAAGTTAAATACTTATAAAACGATTATTTTACAAAAATCGTTCCTTTAAACTTTAAAATTATAAATATTATAACTTATAAGATTCATTTATTTATCCAAACTATTCTTCTAATAACTTTACAATTTTATAAACCTACTGCTTATAAAATTCCATTTATCACTTCACCGTTTATAATTTTATAAATTTCATTCATTAATGAGATTCATTTTCACTTCATTCAAACACTTATAAAAACTCGTTTTATAATGTCTATATTTCAATTTATAAATATCCATTCATAAATCTCTTAATATAAATCAATTTATATTATTCTCTAAAACGTCTTTAAATTACTTTAAAAACTTCATCATTCTCTTAATTTATAAAATAATCAAATTTTATAAATCCTATATTTAAACTCTTTTAAATAAATTCCAAAATCTCAATTTAAACTATTTTATAAAATCATTAATCCATATTTCTCAAAAATCAACTTTTAACTATATTTCACAAAATCATAATTTTTATAACTTTAACTATTATAACGTTTATTTATTTAAAATGGATCAATTCCGAAAATCTTATATATTTTCAAAAATCACTTTAAAATCATTTTAAAATCCCAAAATCTGGGTCCAATGATGCTACACACCAAATAGTCAATCACGACTAACAACGATATCATATATCGATATGATAATCCATCAAATATCAAAATATCTGAAATTAAATAAATACTGTTGAGGAATCCAGTTGGATCCCTCCAACCTGTTTCCTGCATCCAAAAACATTAGCACAATACCAATTTCGCTCCAGTACGAAATTATCGCGGTACATGTTCTTAATAAATATTATCCGCTTAATAACGGCGTAATAGGGTCTCATCCGCTAAACAAAAAATGCGGGAAATCAATCAACTGCAATATATACATATGCCAATATATATATATTGATATTATATATAATACCAATTTCACTGTTTATGAAATATTCGCGGTATACGTTTATATTAAATAACATCCGCTTACTAACGGCGCATAATGTCTATTTTAACAATCAATAATTTACAGTCATCATTCAAACATGCATTCAAATATTTTAAATCTAACTATTTAAAATAAAATCGAAATCTATTCGATTGAGTGAGAAATTCTCACCTTGGTTTTAAATTCCGTTTAAGCTTTTATTTCGAATAAAATTAAACGCGCGTTTAATTTTACCCGAAATTCTCACTAACTCCAAACGACTCCAAACCAACTCCATCGCGTAGTGCTCGTCCATACGATTCCAACGCAACTGATTTCGCATTTTTTCGACCTCGTATGAAAAAGATATGAATTTTACAAGTTCGTATACGATTTTATATAAACCTTTACAACATTTATTCAACTATCTTCATACCACAGCAAATCCTAGCCACTAGATCTGCATCCAAGGCCTCTCCTCCATCTTCCCCACTCACGCACAAATCTACAGGTATACGTATCATAGCCGAACCCATTTGTAGCTATTAGGGTTTCATTTTGCAACTTCAATACTCAACGATACTTCATCACACTACCACCAACGCGAAGCTCTCGACAAGAGCTATCTCCACCTCCCACCATGTCAGGCTCGGCTTCACCTAGGTGCGTGCGGACGTCACTCTACAGCCCACGTTCATACACCATTTGCTCCGCCATCGTTGCTCCATTCCCGATCATATCCGTATGGATTTAAAGCTCATCTCGTGCTCTTCGATCTTCATGTTGAACACCTCTCCTAATTCTTTGTAGATTGGAAGAGATTGAGAGTTTAAATTGGGCAATTTCTGGCCATTCAATTGTAGGTGGCGGCTGGACATATTGGCTAGGGTTTTGAATATATTTTTTTATTATTTTAGAGTGAGGTTGTATTTATAGGAAAAGCAAGCGTAAACACTATCCATCCCGGGAATTTCGAACTCCGATTTAGACGCCGTAACCAGCGTACCTAGGGTTTATCCCGCGTTCCGGACACAATGGAACAGGTTTCGGAAGCTAATTCGGAAGTATGTGCGAGTTATGGCTGAAAACGCTCAATTTGAATTAAACCGATTTAAACCGATTTCTAGGCGTTTTAAATTTGTACCGGACAAACGGTAAATCCAATTGACTTGAAATTTGAAAACTTACAATAATATCACATTACGGATCCGATGAAACTGGTTTCGTCGAAATCCGAGACTTTTTGAAAAATGGCTATTTTGACTCGCCAAATTTAAATTAAAAATAATTCGATGCGTTTCGAGCTGCCACGAACAAACGATAACTCCGATTGACACGAAAATTGAAATCTGGTAATAACTAACTATTACGGATCCAATGAAACTGGTTTCGTTCAATTCTGAGACTGTTCAAAAATTGGCTATTTTACAGTCGATTATTTAATATTAAAATATTCAATTTTCACAAATTAACTTTTAATTCGATTTTAAAAGTTCTAAAATATTTCTATAACTCCAGTATGATTAAATAAAATTTTACAAATTATTTTCAATCATATTTAACTCAATTTTTTAATTATTTCCATAATTTAACGTATTAAATTATCGATTTAATTATCCAAATAAATCCAATAAATCAAAATAAAATTTATTTGACTTATAAATTCACTTATTAATATTTAAAATTAATTAAATATTCAAATTTTAATTTATAAAAATTCTGGGTCGTTACAGTCCATCTAAATTCAGCTTGGACAGTTATAAACATCCATCCTTACAATTGCTGACAAAAATCAACTGAAACAAACTAAGTACAGCAGATAATAAAATATGTCACACATAGATGAATATCTCCAGCTCTCCTCTGGAAACTCCAATCGTCTTTGACTAAAACTGAAAATACTCGGATCTGACCGTAGTATTGAAAATACCCAGATCAGATTTTATAAACCAGCGTGAGAAAAACTCAATAATAAACGACAGTGTCATATATCAGCCTTTAAATAAAATCCTTCTGAAAAGAAAGAGTATCTCATAAGACCACGTCCACACATAAACACGGACAGGTTTTTACCTTATGATAACTAAAGCACTTTTATATCAAAACCTTTGATATTATTTTTAATGACATCTCAATGAAAATATTTGCTGTAACATCCCGATATTTTCAACCATTCGCATCCGCACATGTCGGACTTGAATTGCTCAAGATACTAGAATGTTAATTTAAATTTGGCAAAAACTCAGTATATGCAATAAATATGTAAATCATAGAATCACAGACACAGAGTATCGCAATAATAAGCAGCGGAAACAAATGAATAGTAGTTCATGAAGCTACCATTTATATATAATAAAGTCAAAAAAATACAACAGAAGTCTCGAATACACAGAAGTCTCGATACAATATCCAAATAACAAATCTAAATACATCACCAGAATTAACCGAATATTTGAAAGCAGAATCGATAGTTGGTTCTCCAAAACGAAGCTTCAACTCGAAAGGTGAGTCTCAAATGATGTGACACTCAGTCGACCCGATCGTAAAGCAAAATACAAAACACCCGTGTCAGGATTAACATTCTTGTACCAATAAATCCAACTCAAGTGAAATATCAACTGAAATACAAATAACTTAAAGGATATTTGGGATATCCATCCTCTAAGGATCCATGGAACTATCTCTAATGTAGTAATACATGCTATTAACAACAAACGTCAATATAACACTGTGGTCATTTCAAAATAATTTATACTTCAAAACCAAAATATCATATCCATTTCAAAACCATATCAAAACAATATCATTCTTCACTTCAAATTATCTATTTCCAAATCAATAACACTTTCAAAGTTATAACACTTTCGACAATATAAAATTAGAATTTTTATAATATTTTGGAAATCATAGCACTCGAAAGCTAACTTTGAAATTCATAACTTTGAAATCATAACTTCCCACTTGAACAGTTTAGATATTAATAATAGTATGTATATAATAAAATAATTTATAAAATAAAATAGTTCATATTAAAATAGTTTATATTAAAATGATTTATATTAAAACAATTTATAAGGTAAAATAGTTAAATATGTATTAAATACTTCCTATAATAAATTAATTTCCTCAAATTTCACAAATCGATTCAAATCAACTCGAATTCCAAAGTTCAAATTTAATTCAATCTCAATTCATCGATTCAATTAAATTCAGTTCCTCAATAAGCCATTTCAAATTATATCGATTTCAAATGCAGATTGAACTACAAAATAAACCATTTCAATTTCAATATATATCAAAGCCTTAATATTCAACTTTTAAAACTAAATTTGATAATTTCATATATATATATATATATATATCATAATTTAACTTCATTATTATTTATTTTTGAAATATTCACTTAATAAACCAAAATCATTTAAAGAACACCCCAAATTATAATAAACTGCATATTTCCTTCTATTTTTTTATCTTGAAATATTCATTTAATCACCTTAAACCAAATCAAGTTAAAAAAAATCATGTTTCAAAATCTCAAATTCAATAAATTTCAAATTGATTTTAATTAATAAAATTATTGGCAAATAAATTTCAAATCAATATCTATTTGTCTTTCCAACCTTAATTTATAAATAACATTAAAAAATCTTTTTTAAAATATAATTTTAAATAAATAGTTAAATATATTATATTTTAATTATATCAAACTTTATTATTAAACTTATTTTATAATAGTAAAATTATAAGTAAATTCTTAAAATTTATAATTTCAAACTAACTTAAAATTTTAAAATTTTCAAAATATATAAATTTAAAATCAAGAATTTAAAATTTATAAAATACATTTATATATATCTTGAAATCAATATTTATCAAGCCATATATTTCTTTCCAAAACCATAGAAACCATTTCAAAATATTTATATATAGACCAGTGATGTCTGTATATAATTTTCTATCATATGGTCAAGTGATACAGATATTTATCATTTCAATCCGCAATTTGAATATATACGGGTATATATCATTTCAACCCGCCATCCCAAATTCATTCAATGAAAATCGTTGGGTTTATCATTTCGACCCATAACAATTTTCTTCTATTCTACAGATCGTTCGGGTATGTATCATTTCAACCCATAGGGAATCCTACACTAATAGGGACATATTAATATAACAAGCGTAACGTCCCACCTTTTCGCACGCTTTAAATCGACACACGTGCTAATTCAAGCCATATGGAAAGGCAGATTGCTTTGGGGTAAATAAGAAAAAAGAGAAAGAAACAAAACAAAATAGAATCTCACAGCAGAAGGATAAAATATAGTAATCCAATATACAGTTCATGAAGCTGTTTACAAATATTTAATTTTTCTTATACAATATATATCAGAGTTGCACATACCAACGAATAAAATCGACGCAGCGGAATATAGTGTAGTAGAATATATTATAATAATAATAATAATGAAATCTTCATCTTCGTCCTCCAGAAATAAAGTCTTCGATCCTGAAATGCTCGGACTGACCCGAGCGAATTGAAAGACAAAACACTTGAGTTAGAACTAAAATATCTTATGTGAGTTAAATCAACAGGAATAAATATGAGTGCGGTAACTTAAGAGATGCTCGGGATTCACATCCCCTAAGGATCCGTTAAACTATTTACTATGTAGTATATTTCGCTATTATAATAGTGTCTAATTGTAAAATAAACTTACTTTTAAATAGCGTTAAGGGGTTACCCATATAGCCCTTAACACAAATAATGCCAACAGTCTATACAGTACCGTAATACCTCCTGATCGGGAGGCTACCAGAGGATACTTCATAGGTACGACACAAATAGAAACTCGTACAAGGCGCGCTAGGATAGGTGACACAGCACAACTAGGCAATGCCAGGGTAGATATACCATTGCTATCCGGGCTGATGGTAACGCATAGCCACAGTTACCGCCCACCTCGAGCCACACCCCCAAATAAAAAAAATCAAAAGTGGCCACCGAATCAATCCAAAAGTCAAAGTATAATATCGAAGGGATGTGTCCGATCAAAGGTGCTACCTCATTGGCCCGAAATCGCTCCTGTTTTAGCCACCTTATGCCAACTCACGAGAGTTGGGTCAATTTACCTCAAAGGAAAGGCCGCCACCATCCTACTTCATTCTAGAATCTCCACTGCGTACACGGTTGTTAAAGTGGTTTTCGGAGTCGGCATAGAGTATGACAACTTCCGATCCCGGTCTCTTCAACAACCAAACGTTATTATAACATCGGGGTCATTTTAAAAATAGTTTATACTTTAAACTAGAATAAAATATCCATTTCAAAACCATATAAATATGATATCATTTCCTTTTTTAAAACCCAAATCAATAAGATATCATTTTATTTCAAAATATATCCTTTTTCCAAAATCATAACACTTTCAAATCTATATACCTTGAAACCCATAGCTTTGAAAACTTGACTTATAATACTTAAATGGTTTAAATACTATATTACTTTATATAATAAAACAACTTCCTTCACAATAAATTCCAAATATCGATTTAAACCTCCAAATAAACCATTTCAATTCATATATTTCAAAGCTTTAAATATTCCACCATTTCAAAACTAATTCTTTTGTTAATTCCATATATATCAAATTCAATTTTTTTATTATTTAGATTTGAAACATTTACTTAATAAATCAACTTCATTTAAGCAAAAACCTTTAAACTTCAAATAACTGGATGTTCTTTAAATTTATTAACTTGATATATTCATTTAAATCAACTCGATATTTATTTAAATCACTTTAACCCAAAATCAAGTTATAAAATCATACCCTTTAAAAATCTCAATTTTGATTAAAATTTCACATCCATTTTTTTCAAGTCAAGTTCTTAAATCCTTCAATTTAAAAAAAAATCATAATTATCTTCTAGCTAAATTTTTATTTAAGTCATCAAAACTCTATTTATACAATATCTTAAATAGGTACTTACCCATATAATAATAAACAATCGAACTCCGTTATTCAACTTATTTTTATTAAACCAATTTATACATAGCTTAAATTCAAGAATTTAGCTATATATATAAAATAATATTTATATAATATCAAAAATTAATATTTATTAAACCTTATATTTCTTTCCGAACCATAGAAAATCATTCCAAAATAATTTTATAGATATATAGACCACGGTGTCTGTATATAATTTTCTACCCTATGGTCAAGTGATACAAATATTTATCATTTCAATCCGTAATTTAAAATAAAAATTACGGTTATATATCATTTCAAACCGCAATCCCGAATGAAATGAAAATGCATAATAACTTGCAGTTTGTAACAATATAAAACACTGCATCCATTCATCCAATATCAACCATCAACCATTTATCACAATCATCATCCAATTCAAACAGTAGCATCAATATAGAACGGATAATAATCATCAGGAATTAACTAGCAGTTTATATTCAATGATAAATTAGTAACTGTTTAACTGGCAATTTATATGCAATAATAAATAAATAACAATTTAACTGGCAGTTTATATGCAGTGAATAAGTAAATGACAATTTAATTAAATAAATGCAATTTAGCTGAGATGATGATTAAAAATATGCCAAACAGTCATAAATAAATTTCTAATTACATCCAAATATAATTTAACAAACATAAGAAATTTTAGAAATTGTGAGTGGGTTAAAACACTCACCTTTTGAATTTAAATTGAATTTAAATCCAATTTGAACCCAAAATTTGAAAAGTCTCCGAATCCATCCAAACCAGCTCTAAATTGTTCAGAATTTCAATATGAACCTAGCGCAAGAAACCGCGCGTAAATTGGACAACGTATGTAGAAGTTATGCTAATAAGAAGAATTGAAACGAAATTAAAAAACAACAAGCTATACCGAGTGCCACGTCATCCGAGGACACGCCATCTTCTCCTCAACACACGCACGCTTCAGAACCACTCCTTTAGCCCTTGCAGCCGCCGCTTTCACGACCTCCACACTGAAGCTTCCCCTCACGAATCACCGATCGATCAACTCCAGCGTGTTCGCCAAACCCCGCCGCGCCTAGGCCTCCCACTACGACAGTCTCAGTCGCCCAGTTCGCCATAAAACGACGACGACGTCGCCCACCTTAGATCCCCAATTGCGGCGAATCCAAGCACTTCCAGTGATAAGCAACCGTATGGATCTGCTCTGCATATCGTTCCCCACGCACTCCTACCCTCTGATCATCGTAAGATCGACGATCGGCCGTTGAAACGGCAAACCCCACTATGAACGGCCGGGGTAAACTGCCGACTTCTGGACAAATTGAGAATCAGATGCAAAAACGAATTTTAGATTTGGGTTGCGCTCATCGAGAGCTTCAATATATATTTTTCAAATTTTTCTGAGGACTTTGAATTTTATGCTTTGGATTTGATTTGTAATTGGATCTGGAAATATAGAATTTTGTCTGCCATTGAGAGGGAGTAGGAATAGAATGAATTTACATACATACAAATGAGAATTAGGGAGGCTAGGTTTTATAGAAGGATATTTATAGAGAGGGTTGGAATAGAATAAATGGATCGGGTTGAATACGCGCTAACGACAAAATGGCCCAAAAAGCCCGTTCTGACCCCCGAATGAAATTGGGTAAATCCATATATCAAAATAGGTGTTCTAAAATATTTTAAACGCAATGGAAAAAGTTTCAGGTTCAAACTACTTCGTATGAAGAAGTTTTGCTAAAACCAATATTTTCAAATTGATTTCAGTTGATTTCAGTTAATCGATTTCAAGGTGTTTCGAGTCCGTATGATCAAACGACATGTCCGATCGCTACAAGACTTGAAATCCTATAACAATTCACCATTATGGATTCGATGAAACTAGTTTCGTCGAAATCCGAGTCAGTGGCCAAAATGGCTATTTTTACATAAATTAAATATTAATAATTAATTAATTAAATCAAATTTTAAATTTCAATTCTTTAGCTTACAAATTTTGTCACTTGATTTATTTAGCCATTTATAACAATTTAAACAAATTTTCGTGTTGATTCAATGTTAATTATTTCAATAATTACTATCTTTGCTTTCAATTTCAATAATTCAGAAATTACCAATTTTAATCTCAATAATTCTATTTAATTGACTTTTCATTTTATTATTCAATCTATCATTATCAATTGGATGAGATTTTCATTGATTCGTAGTTATTGCATTACTATTCACAAATTTCATCCTAAATTCCGTTAGCGTAATATTTTAATATTAAATTCCACTTATTTTCATTTAATCAACTTATTGAATTTTAAATTTCAAATAAATTAATAAATCTTGATTTTTACTTCTTAAATCAACCAATGGTCATATTATAAATACAATTAACATTGGTTACCAATTATTTCCTTAATTTATGCTATCATAGCTTTTAATTTAGATTTATTTCAATTGATTACCAGTTTGTATTAAATATACTAAATAAATGGTTAACATATACTAATCGTTACCATTAATGTTAAAATTCCCTTATAAGCTATAATTAACAAACAAATGTTGCAATTGATTTAGATCTAATTCAATGCATTAAATAAATGGGTAAATGATTAAAGTTTTCACTATTTCCCAAATTACACACCTTCATACTTTAATTATCAACCAACAATTTATTATGCATTATTTCATCAAGTAATATAAAATTTTAATTTATTTCCCAATTTATCGATTTCATTCAGTTATACCCTTACAGTTTGTTTCCCTCGATTTGGTATTGCATTTCATTCGATTTATTAATAATTACCTTAGTTACCCTTAACGTAGTATTAGATTAAAATTTCATTGGTTACATCCTATTGAATTTACATTCTCCGATTACCAAATTAATCTACATCAAATTGCACTACTTAAGAAAATTAACTGCAATTAATTTCAAACTAAATTTTACGAACTAAATAAATAGGTAACTCATAACCATTGTTACCCTGCCTTTTAATTACATTCAAAATTTCATTAATTACAACAAATGTTCAAATCAGCTATATAATTCTAGTTTCATCTTTTATTTGTGTTAACTATTTTATTTCCATTATGCTGAGATTTAGTCACTTATACACACTTAATATTTCAATTCATTTATTTATATTGGTTTCAATTTTTTTTTATTAAATCAATTGCCATCTTATGCATATAATTAACATTTCTGTTGATTTTACATTCATAATTTTCAGTTATTATCTTAACTTACATAAGGTAATGTTTAATTACATTTAATTGCTATTGATTAAATACATTGGTAACGAAAAACAGTTGTCACCATTATACATTTTATACATTTGTAAGTTTATTCTTTACAACCAATCATTACAAAAACTCTCATTGAAATACATTTATTCCGTTTCCATCCATTAAACATTATTTTATAACCTTTTACATCGCACTATAACCAGTGCACACAATAACCAAGCATAGCAGGTTTAAATACAATGGATTGGAATTTCATTAAAATTATTGACAATTACTTGTATTAACATTGTTTCATTTTAATTTAGTTATTATTCCATTATTAAATTGAAAATTTTATTTCTTTTAATATTAACTCATAAAATATTATTAAATTAACAAAATTTAAACATCGAAAATTTATGCGTCGTTACAACAGGCATATATCATCAATATAAATAACAGATAATGGTGTCAGATGTCACAGATGAACAAATATAGATAATAGCATATATATATAGCAATGTAAATAACTAACAACAACATATTTCAATTGTCGTTTCAATTGAAATCAAATTTAATAAATATAAGAATGTTAATCGTGAGTAATTGCTCACCTTTCTAGGTTAGAGACGAACGAGAATTAGATGAGTTACGAATCCAAGCACGAATTCCAAAGTAAAGCTAGATGAACATGATTCGACGAACAAAGCTGATAAATAGGAATTTGGCGAAATCAAATCAGAGCTGGATCGATGATGATAAATAGTATGAGAGAGCTTATATATAACTATGTATATATATATAAATCACATTCTAAATTCAAATATATATATATATTAAATTAAATATATATGCATCAAAATCCATTGTTTCAATTTTAAAACACATATAATAAAATCAACATACATACAGAATATATTAAAAATCAACATATATATATATATATATATATATAAACGGATAGATATATATACTAATATATAAACATATGTACAAACAAACTGACCTATTCAGAATCTTATGTGAACTTTATATTTATAACCAACATATAATTTTTTACTAATATATATTAGATATAAGTGTAAACTGATGTAACTGTAAACATAGGAAAATAAACTCAAGTATTGAGGATACTATATATTTTATATTTTAACATCAAGGTTTTTAGGTAAGGCAAAGAGGGTCCAACGTAAAAATTGAAACAAAATATATTGAACACATATTCCTTTCAAATCTATTCATATTTTAAAACATAAACTAAAATAAACTGTCTATATATTGATATCCCTCGTATTCATATACCTTAATCAAGACTAGAACTGTAACATACAACTACACTTATTGAATATAACACATATTATAACTACAAACATGTATATATAAATTTATCGAAAACAATATATATATATATATATATAATAAAACAAAATGACAATCGATATCTGCAGCTGATATAAACCTTTCTTAAATCAACTTAAAACGTATATAAGAATACTTTTAAACAATATATATACCTTTTAAACCAATGGTTTAATAAACAAACATATAACTAAATAATAAACTAGGTTTCGATGAACATTTGCGTTAACTAAATACTTGAAAAGTACATATATATACACACACATTTATATATACTTAATAAGCTAATATATAACCAATATATACATATATAATAGTCTATACACATATTACTCAGTATTTACTAATACCTTTGCGCTAGAACAAAATATCCTTTGCTGTAAAAAAATTCTGAAGCCTAAAGAATATATATATATATATATATATATATATATATGTAAACAAAGAGATTTTGTTTATCCTCTAAACAGACATTTATAACCGGACGAATCGTATTATACCAAGTATAGCTATCCACTGTAAACACTTTACATTATATAAAACACAATTTAACAATCAATATTTTATAAACAAATATTACCATATAAAACTTATCAGGTCTAAGTAAGCAAGCACATATATGGTGTTATGCTACTTGATGAGGTCGGTTGAGGTGTTGGCAGTGACTCATGGCTATAGAGGGAGGAGATGAAAGAAGGAAAGGTCAGATTAGGTTGGTGGTGTGGGTGAGTTGGGTTTTTTGAGGAGTTGAGATGGAAGAGTGGCTGATGAACGAATAGAAGAAGCATGCTACAGCAAGAATAAAAATATACTTTGCTTAAAATGAACGGATGTTCACTTCCCTTAGTTTATCAAAAGCAACGGGCATATAAAATGATCAAACAAAATAAAACGAAATGTTAAGATGACCGAACTTCAGAAATTAGGTTCTGGGAATATTAAAGGTAGTTTGATTTCAATAGTTAAATAGGTGAACAGACAAGGAGCTCAAAAGGTTGAAACTTGGTACCAGCACGTAATCGTTTTTTTCAATTTTCTGACATGTATCGGCCACCAAAACACAGATATGAATATACTACAGATATCAACATGATAAGACGATCAAAAAGGTATACAGATATCAGTGATACGATCATCCTATCAAAAGTCGATAATCGGTACCGAAAATGCTGCAAATCCATCGAAAATAAGATAAACGGAGCAATTGTTGTCCAATGAAGAAACGAAATATAGCTTCTCACTCAGAAGATGAATTATAAATTTATTGCATAAAAATATTCAGGTTTGGAAATAATTTATTATCATCAAATTTTAACTGATTTGGATTGAAATAAAATTACACAATAAAATAAACTTCCTTATTATCTGATGAAAATTTATCATTTGTTATGTTAAAGTAGACGTATTCCAAATATCAAATTTTCAATTCAAAATTTTATTATTTAAAATTTAACAAAAATTTAGTTAATTACGTTAATAAAATTAATAAAATTTACGGATCGTTACACTCTCCCCCACTCAAAACTTGTCGCCCCCGAAAAAGAAGAAGGTAGGAGAATAGAAACAAACAGAAAGAAAAATAGATTGAAAAACAAAGTAAAACAATTACTTTAAACCAAATAAATTTCAATTTAAATTAATTAATATTCAATAATTTGATTTAATCCATTTATCCATAAATAGTCATTCGATTTAAATTTTTTAGTTCAAACTGTAAATTCAGATCATAAATATTTCATTTAATTTTTAAATTGATTTCCATTTACTTATTTATATAATGATCAATCACTTACATAATCTATTTTCCATTAAAGATTTAAGTCATAAATGAATCATTTCATAAAATATTACTTAAGCTTCTATTGCCATACTTAAGTTAATAACCTAATTTGGTTATTATATAAAAATTTAAGTTTTTGGTATTCGCCCTTGAAGAGAAAAGAAATGTTTCAATATATTTATAAAAAAATCAATTAAAACATTTAACCTCATTTACTTAGTAAAAATATAAGATATACTTAAAACATCCTCATAGCATTATGCAAAGATTTTTCAAAAGTCTGAAACAATGTTAGAAATTTATATCAAACCATTATAATAAGCTTTAAAATAAAGTTCCTTAAATCCAATAATTTATTAGACTCGTTATTTTTGAAAGAAGTATAACTCGAGATTATTTAACTGAGACTAATAGTATACTTCAAATCATACATTAAATTTCTAAATCAAAGTATAAAATTTCACATCTTCATAACTAATTTTACACACTTGTTTAAAATGAATATTCAAATCATGGAAAACATTCATTATGGTTTAACACAAAATTTCAAATAGTAAATAAACCAATAAATTTACTACTAGTACTTCAAAATCAAGTAAACATTCCGAACTATACTTCCAAAATAGAGATTCAAATTTATTTGTCAAGTATATTACTATAAACAAACTTTGCAAATCAAAAATTTTCCATTTATATTATATTATACATTTAAAGAAACTTATATAAATTTATTTGAAATATTCATTTGAAAGCTTCGTTTGCAAATCAATTATCATTAATACTTTAATACCTTTCAAACTCATTTGTAAAATTTCTTGCTTCATTTATAAATACCATTTAAATATTTAAATAACACCTTTATAAATATATGTAAACTATTTGGAAACAATTATTTACATCATTACTGACATTTACAAAGAAGCTATTGAAAACATTAAATCCTAATTCATAAATTTATTTATTTTATCTCAAGAAACTTTTCAAACATTATTAATAAATAAATAATCATTTACTTTAAATATGTTTTATTTAATTAATAAATTCTAAAATATTTTTAACACTAATAATTTATTATTAAACCATGTAGTATAAATAAACAATATTTTAAACATTTTAAATTATTTAGAAAGAAAAATGATCAAAATATCCTTTATATAATACTTTCTCAAAATACTTTGATAACCCGATGTCTTAACAGGTTTATCCTCGTTCTTGCAGACTCTGGCCATGCGTTGATCAGGCACAAGACTAGAATTCTCCAAGTACTTAGTAGACTTGTTTCAACACCTAGTGAAAAATACTTAAATATAATATGAGAAGTACCGCTTAAAATCCAATGTCAAATGATGATAATACCATAGCAGTGGCCCGCTGTTGATCCAGTATTTATGCAGTGGACACAAAACTTTCCAAAAGATCCTTCCACCTTTCGAATTCCAGAAAAATATCATAGCCAGTTCGTAAACAAGAGACCATCGACCCCTGCTGCAGTGGTACACTGCTGATTCAATGATTTACGTAATGGATGCACTTCCTTTTTGGAAGATCCATAAACAAAAGATCCTAGGATCGAAAGTGCCTCCATTGGATAAACTAAAGAACCATCTACCGTGAAAAAAAAATCAAGGAACTCATGAGTTTAAGTCCGGACGACCGTATCAGTTCGAATCCATTTTTGAGTTCACCCATGTCCATTATGGTTTTATCGATCGAATCCATTCCTGGATTCTCGAAGTCCATCTGGGTTGAAGCATATCATACTATACTTCTTCACGGAGGGTACTTCCCCATACCTCTTACATCAAAATATAATATACCATATATAGCACCCTTTCAAAATCAAAGCTTCAAATATTGCATTTATACAAATTCCATTATATGTGATATTTCATTTTCAAATAAAGTACTTTCCAAAATCAATAATCTTGAATATATCAAATCACTTATGTAAATTTTGTTATATATAAGATTTATCTCTTCAATTCGAATACCTTTCAAAATCAACAGTTTTGAAAATCACCTTATACTTATATAAAGTCCATCTTATACAAGAGTCAAAAAAATTTCCAAGATCAATTTCGTTGTATGAAACGCCATATGAGATTCAAAATTAGAGGAGTCCAAATCGAAGAGAACTCAAATCACAGAAACATACTCGAGAGGAAGATATAATAATTAAATTACAGACGATAAAGATGGCTAGCCTTATATTAATCGCGGGTGACCTCAACCGGGACTTCAAAAATAAGATCGATGCAGAATTCTGAGGCAAATCGACATTCGATCGCAAGAGATAGAATTCGAGCATAGCAAAAGACAGCAGCATCTAAACCAAGGACAGAGAAATCTCCGGTGGATCAATGCCCGTTGTAAAGGAGTGTCACCCATTTACAAATCATATGGTGGAGTTATGGGATTCTCCAGAATCAAGAAACACGAATAGGGAGAGACAAGAATGGGTTTTGGAACTGGGGAAATGTTCCAAAATCCAAAGGAAACTGAGTCAAAGAGGAAGGAATTCAGGCTCGGACGAAAGTGATTCTGCAAATTAAATACAATTTATATGCTAAGTGTTGCCTAAAACCAGAGCTCTGATACCACATGTAACATCCCGATATTTTCAACCATTTGCATCCGTACATGTCGGACTTGAATTGCTCAAGATACCATATTTTTAATTTAAATTTGGCAAAAACACAGCATATATAGTAAATATATAAATCACAGAATCACAGACACAAAGTATCGCAATAATAAGCAGCAGAAACAAATGAATAACATTTCATGAAGCTACCATTTATATATAATAGAGTTAAAACAAAGTACAACAGAAGTCTCGAATACACAAAAGTCTCGATACAATAGTCAAATAACAAATCTGAATACATCACTGGAATCAACTGAATATCTGAAAGCTGAATCGATAGTTAGATCTCCAAAACGAAGCTCCAACTCCAAAGGTGAGTCTCAAATGTTGTGACACTCAGTCTGACCCGAGCGTAAAACAAAACACAAAACACTCGGGTCAGGATTAACATTCTTATACCAATAAATCCAGCTCAAGTGAAATATCAACTGAAATACAAATAACTTAAAAGATGTTTGGGATTTACATCCTCTAAGGATCCGTGGAACTACCTATAATGTAGTAATATACGCTATTATCAACCAAACGTCATTATAACACCGTGGCCATTTCAAAATAGTTTATACTTCAAAACCAAAATATCATGTCCATTTCAAAACCATATCAAAACAATATCATTCTTCACTTCAAATCTCTCAATTTCAAATCAATAACACTTTCAAAGTTATAACACTTTTGATATTATAAACTTAGAATTTTTATAATACATTGGAAATCATAACACTTGAAAGCCTAAATTTGAAATTCATAACTTGAAATCACAACTTCCCACTTGAGCAGTTTAGATATTAATAATATTATATATATATATATAATAAAATAATTTATAAAATAAAATAGTTTATATTAA
This sequence comes from Allium cepa, assembly GCA_030765085.1. Lineage (NCBI taxonomy): Eukaryota > Viridiplantae > Streptophyta > Magnoliopsida > Asparagales > Amaryllidaceae > Allium > Allium cepa. The sequence goes on from CM060929.1 coordinate 297,796,786, forward strand.
AATAGTTTGTATTAAAATGATTTATATTAAAATAATTTATAAGGTAAAATACTTCTATATATTAATTACTTCCTATAATAAATTAATTTCCTCAAATTTCACAAATCGATTCAAATCAACTCGAATTCCAAAGTTCAAATTTAATTCAGTCTTAGTTCATCGATTCAATTAAATTCAGTTCCTCAATAAATCATTTCAAATTATATCGATTTCAAATACAGATTGAACCATAAAATAAACCATTCCAATTTCAATATATATCAAAGCCTTAATATTCAATTTTTAAAACTAAATTTGATAATTTCATATATATATATATATATATCATAATTTAAATTCATTATTATTTAGTTTTGAAATATTCACTTAATAAATCCAATACCATTTAAAGAACACCCTAAATTACAATAAACTACATATTTCCTTCTATTTTTTTATCTTGAAATATTCATTTAATCACCTTAAACCAAATTAAGTTAAAAAAAACCATATTTCAAACTCTCAAATTCAATAAATTTCAAACTAATTTTAATTAATTAAAATTCTTAGCAAATAAATTTCAAATGAATATATATATATATTTATCTTTCCAATCTTAATTTATAAATAGCATTATAAAAAATCTATTTTGAAATATAATTTTAAATAAATACTTAAACATATTATATTTTAATTATATCAAACTTTATTATTAAACTTATTTTATAATAGTAAAATTATAAGTAAATTCTTAAAATTTATAATTTCAAAACTAACTTAAAATTTTAAAATTTTCAAAATATATAATTTTAAAATCAAGGATTTAAACTTTATAAAATACATTTATATATATATATATATATCTTGAAATCAATATTTATTAAACCATGTATTTCTTTCAAAAACCATAGAAACCATTTCAAAATATTTATATATAGACCAACATTGTCTGCATATAATTTTTTATCCTATGATTAAGTGATACAGATATTTATCATTTCAATCCGCAATTTGAATATATACAGGTATATATAATTTCAACCCACCATCCCAAATTCAATTCAATGAAAATCGCTTGGGTTTATCATTTCAACCCATAACCATTTTCTCCTATTCTACAGATCGTTCGGGTATATATCATTTCAACCCATGGGGATTCCTATACTAACAGGGAACTTGCAGAGTGATAACAGATATGATAATAATATAACAGGCATATGCGATCAATATAAATAACAGATAATGGTGTCAGATGTCATAGGTGAACAGATACAGATAATAGCATACATATAGAAATGTAAATAACTAACAGCAGCATATTTCAATTGTCGTTTCAATTGAAATCAAATTTAATAAATATAAGCACGTTAATCGTGACTGATTGCTCACCTTTCAGGGTTAGAGACGAACGAGAATGAGATGAGTTACCAATCAAGCACGAATTCCAAAGTAAAGCTAGATGGACATGATTCGACGAACAAAGCTGATAGATAGGAATTTGAAGAAATCAAATCAGAGCTAGATCGATGAAGATAAATAGTATAAGAGAGCTTATATATAACTATATATATATAATCACATTCTGAATTCAAATATATATATATATATATATATTAAATTAAATATATATGCATCAAAATCCATTGTTTCAATTTTAAAACACATATAATAAAATCAACATACATACATAATATATTAAAAATCAATATATGTATTAACGGATGGATATATATACTAATATGTACAAACTGACCTATTCAGAATCTTATGTGAACTTTATATTTATAACCAACATATAATATATTACAAATATATATTAGATATAAGTGTAAACTGATGTAACTATAAACATAGGAAAATAAACTCAAGTATTGAGGATACAATATATTTTATACTTCAACATTAAGGTTTTTAGGTAAGGCAAAGAGGGTCAAACGTAAAAATTGAAAAAATATATTGAACACGTATGCCTTTCATATCTACTCATACTTTTAAACATAAACTAAAATACACCGTCTATATATTGATATCCTTCGTATTCATATACCTTAATCAAGACTAGAACTGTAACTTACAACTACACTTATTGAATATAACACATATTATAACTACAAACATGTATATATAAATTTATCAAAAACATTATATATATAATAAAACAAGGCTAAGTTTGGCTCACATCCCTAATAAGTTTCAAAATAGAGAAAACATCCTTCCCAAACTAAACTTACATTTCCAGTCTCTATTTTCAAATTCGCGCATGCAAAAGGACCCAAATACCCATTATGTTTTTAACATTTCAAACGCGTATAAATTTATGTAGAAAAATCGAATCAACATACCGTTTTCACCAAAAAATCACAAATTTTATGATCTTTAAAATGAGATCCACTGTTGATACAAAAATTCATATTTGTAGTAAATGTGCAGTTATTTCATATATTTGCAGACAATTCAGCAAATGTTGAACACTTACGATTTTTTTTTCAAATTTACAACATTTGTAAATAATTGCAGACATCTCTGCAACTATATGGTATAGTTGCAAAAATGTCTGCAACTATTGCATATAGTTGTAGAATTTTCTACAACTATATGGTATAGTTGCAGAAATGTTTGTAACTATTGCATATAGTTGCAGACATTTCTTCAACTACTGTATATTTGCAAAAATGCAACTATTGCATATACTTGCAGAAATGTCTACAACTATTGCATATAGTTGCAGAAATTCTGCTATTGCATATACTTGTAGAAATATCTGTAACTATTGCATATAGCTGCAGAAATTTCTGCAACTATTTTATATAGTTGCAGACATTTCTGCATCTATTGTGTGTAATTGCAGTTTTCCATTGAAATCGAGAAAGCTGAGCTCGCCATTGAAGAAGAAGATGAAATCAAGAAACATAAGTTCGCCAATGAAGAAGAAGATGAAATCAAGAAAGATAAACTCGTTATTAAAATCAATCGTGTAAGAAGAGGAGGGGTATTTTAGGGAAAAAATAGCCGAAATGTAAAACAGGGACCTTGCAGGAGGAGTTTTAGTGAATTAAGTCACTTTTAGGGATGCGTGCCTAATATTCACATAAAACAAAATGACAATGGATATCTGCAGCTGATATAACTTTTCTTAAATCAATTTGAAATGTATATAAGAACACTTTTAAACAATATATATATATATATATATATATATATATATATACCTTTTAAATCTATGATTTAATTAACAAATATATAACTAAATAATAAACTAGGTTTCAATGAACATTTGCATTAACTAAATACTTGAAAAGTGTGTATACACACACACACACATTTATATATACTTAATAAGCTAATATATAACCAATATATATATATATATATATATATATATGTAACAGTCTATACACTTATTACTCAGTATTTACTAATATCTATGAGCCAGAAAAAAATATCCTTTGCTGTAAAAAATTTCTAAAGTCTGAAGACAAAAAATGTATATATATAAACAAAGAGATTTTGTTTCTCCTCTAAACAGACATATATAGCCCAAAGGATCGTATTATACCAAGTATAGCTATCCATTGTAAACACTTTACATTATATAAAGCACAATTTAACAATCAATTTTTTATAAATGAATATTACCATATAAAACTTCTCAGGTCTAAGTACGCAAGCATATATATATGGTGCTATGCTACTTGATGAGGTCGGTTGAGGTGTTGGTAGTGACATGTGGCTATGGAGGGAGGAGATAAAGGAAGTGAAGGTCGGGTCAGGTTGGTGGTGTGGGCGAGTTGGTTTTTTTTGAGGAATTGAGATGGAAGAGTGGCTGATGAACGCATAGAAGAAGCATGCTACAAGAAGAATAAAAATATACTTTGCTTAAAATGAATGGCTATTCACCTCCCTTTGTTTATCAAAGGCAATGAGCATATAAAGTGAACAAACAAAATAAAACGAAATGTTAAGATGACAAAATGTTAAAAATTAGGTTCCGGGAATACTAAAGTTTGTTTGATTTCAACAGTTAAATAGGTGAACAAACAAGGAGCTCCAAAGGTTGAAATTTGGTACCGGTACAGAATTGTTTTTTTCGATTTTCCGACACATATCGGCCACCAAAACATAGATATGAATATATTACGGAGATCAGCACGATGAGACGATCAAAACGGTATACAGATATCAGTGGTACGATCATCATATCAAAAGTCAATAATCGGTACCGAAAATGCTACAAATCCGTCAAAAATAAGATAAATGGAGCAATAGCAGTCCAAATTTGAAGAAAAGAAATATAGCATCTCACTCAGAAGATGATTTATAAATTTATTGTGTAAAAATATTCAGGTTTGGAAAATAATTTATTATCATCAAATTTTAACTAATTTGAATTGAAATAAAATTACACAATAAAATAAACTTCCTTATTATCTGATGAAAATTTATCATTTGCTATGTTAAAGTAAACGTATTCCAAACATCAAATTTTCAATTCAAAATTTTATTATTTAAAATTTCAAAAAAATTCAATTAATTACGTTAATAAAATTAATAAAATTTACGGGTCGTTACATTTGCAAATAAACTTATTGGTCTTAGCTGAAATTGTTACCATTATTAAATTCCAGCATACTAGGCTTTACAAACAAAACCATAGGTTCTTATAAGGGAATGGATTTCCATACAAATGACCAGGTAAAGGATCTACCTTTTGAATGGGTACACCTCTAGATGTATGTCTCGAGGACCGTCACAAAGGATCCTCTACCAACACAAGACCGGCCTATCACTATAACTAGATAGTACCGAATATGTCATCCCCGGTCGTTACCGACCTTTAACCGAGCACTTGTTTCCATACACCATATTAATTTACATCCCGAACGTCATAGCGGGAAGAAATATATCTAGAAGGGAATGATCATACCCTACTTGGCAATGACCCACTTAGCCTTGCTGCATCTAATCCTGTTTTAGTCATTTTCGGTTTGATGAGGCTTGAAGCTACGATTACCTTTTCACATAGCACAAATCACATTTCTAAATGCCACATTGCCATTTCTGTTAACTACTAATTGTCTTCACCAAAAATACAACCCTTGAGCTCATACATCTCAACAAGGGTGTTAAGCAAAGAGAATTTGCCTTCTCCACCACCACTTCTATACGTTGGAAAAAACCAATGTACGTATTCTTTAGAAATGCAATATCAGACAAACATCTATACAAGTTGTCCAGGAAAAGGACAAACTGAAGGCACTCTCCTACTACCACTACTAGTGAGTAGTCCTTGCAATTCGAAAAATCTCCACAACGAGGAGACCACTACTATATATAACTCTATAATGGGTGCGACTCAGATTAAATCAACAAGCAGTCCTCACACAATGAAGATCCACGGTCTTCAATAATCATCGTCTCCAACATGTCTTCACATTCGAATGTATACATTGGTTCGAAGTGGTTTTCGGATAGGAATAACCCATATCCGACCTATATTCCTTCGAAATCCAATTATCGATAAAAAGTAAATATGGGTATACAGGATTTATTAAGTCTCTTTTCACTTTAACTCTTTTCGGATGATTTTGAAATCTCTTTCTCTTGACTTAGGATAACTCTAAGTAATTCATTCTTTTTCTTTGGATAATATCTCAAATTTTCTTACTTAATTTTCGATCTAATTCCTTAACTTTTAGATGGGTCAAAAACAATGTTATTTAAGACGTCGTTAATGATACCCTAAATCAATTTTAGCAAAACATTTTTGAATAAATAGGGACATAGAAATCATTCATTTTGGAGATTGCTAAAATTTTGGATAATATCAACCTTATTTTATTTTGGAAAAAATCAATAAAATCTTTTTATCTTAGAGCATCCGGGCTTTCCTTTCGATCTGTTCCTCCTCTCGCCTAAGAAAAGAAAACAGAGGCCAGGTGAATTTAAGGCGCTGCTTACTCCATCCCTAACCTTAGTTATAAACCTAGTTTTATCTTCCTAGATCTCACAGACATGACAAAGGTACTAGTCGTTTCCGCATACTCAGTTATTATTACATTGAATATTCTTCACATTTTGTTTAAGTGGTATAATCAATTCCTCTTAACCCCTAATTCAAACTCTTATTAAAACTTCCAAATCATCTTTACATTACTTAATTATTCCTTTAAAATCGTTCATAAAATATTTAGGAAAGAATTGTTAAGGTTAAACTTATATTCAAATGGTTATAGAATTCGCTGCATAAAAGTGCTGTGGAAAGTGCTATATAAGCTTATTTGATTTAAACAACTTTTTAATATTTGAAAATTAATATTTTCCATTCCAAATCACCTTTAAACAATTTTAATAGATTTATCAAATTTATTTCATATTTTTCCATAATTAAAAACGTTCATTTAAACAGATTTTGAGTTATGATCACTTAACTGCACTAGCGCGATTTCTCTAGAAACTTGATTTGGACTTAACTCAAAATCTACTCAATGAAACTTTGATTTTCTTTCTTCATTTAGAAGATATGGATATAGTAGTCCGGAATTTTCTTATTTCGAAGAATTCCGAGCTATATTCCACTCTACACATTTATTTGAACTTTTTGACGCGAAATCGCGAATTACCGTTGCGCGACGCACATAGTTTTAACTTATTTTTCGATATTTGAAATAATCTATTCAAATTGAATTTTATCACTTATAAAATCATTACAAATAATTTTAAATCAATATTTCCAATTTTTAAAGCATTTGAAATGTATTTTCACTATTTCACTATTTTTATATTATAATATTATTTTATTCCTATTATTTTAATATTAAATTTTAAATTCCAATTTCAATTCAATTTCAGTTCTAACTTCAAATTAAACTCATTTAAAACTTAGATTTCAAATCTAATTTCAATTTAAACTTCAATTCAACCTTAATTTCAACTTCAATTTTTCAAAATCGATTTCGATTTCAATTTCACTATTCATCTCAATTTCAATTTAACTATTCTTTTTAAACCCATTTCACTTTAAATTTCAAATTCTCTTTTATTTTACTTTAATTTCACTTCTAATTTAAAAGAGAATTATTTTTCCAAAATATCCCATGTCACAAAAAATTGGTCTTTCTTAATAAAGGGATCACTTAATCAAAAATGAACATAACCAGTATCCATATTTATCACTAACATAACATCCATGTAACCAATCATATAACATATGATTTCCAATTCAATATTCACTATTACTACCATAACAGAATATATTGTCACAATTCAATTATCTAACCAACTATCAAATCATCCATATTAACAATCAATTTGGTATAAATATTAATATGTCATTAGGGTATAAATGTGATTGTTTTAACATAACCCAAATATAATTTCAAAAGCGATAAGGATTTCTCACCTTTATTTCCACTCCGTCGAACTTTAACGTGAGGTACGCGTCTCTCGAGCTAACGTGTTATTTCCAACGTCTTCGAATTCGCTGCTTTCTCTTACTTCTCTTTTTCTTTTTCTTTCTTTCCTTTTCTTTTCTTTAACTTTTTTCTTTTTTATTATTTTGGCTATGGGGTTAAGAGGAGGGTTTGTGGCCTAGGAAGGAGGGCACAGCCATGGGTGTGGGAAGTTGGAGGCTTGTGAGGTGGGGTAGGTGCTCGAGTAGGTTAGAAAGAGGGGATGTGCGTGGCTATTGGGCTTGGCCGTGGGTTGTAGGGGTGTGGGTGGTGGTGTGGCTAGTGTTTTGGTGATGTGGAGGTGGTGTGGCCGAGAGTAGAGGGGGTTTAGGTGGTGGTGGAGATTGGTGGAAGAGAATGGAGAGGTGGGAAGCCATGGAAATGGAGGTGAAGAAGATGGAGAAAGTGAAGAAGGAAGGTAGAGAATGAAGTGTGCAGAATGAAAGGTATGGATGCTTATTTATACTTGAGCTTTGGATGGAAAATGACTACAATACCCTTTTCTACTTTTTGACTTTTAATTTACCTTTTTTACCCTTGATTTGAAATTTACTTAATGGAGAAGAAATGGTATTAAATGTGAAATGATGTGTACCTCTTTTTCTTACACTTTAAAATGTTAGAATAACATTTTTCTCCTTTTCCATGTAAGATAAGTCTTATGCATTAATGAGAAAAGTTGTAAAGTGCAATGATGATATTTAGTAGATTTGTTTATAGGTTTATGTCAAATTATACTTTTATATTTTTCAAAAGTAAACTTCTTTTGTCTTTTAGTGCTAAATGTAAAGTATTTAAAAAGTTTGTAAACTTGTATTTGTATGTTAGAAATTGTATCAAGTTGCAGCAACTTGACGACAATTGGTTTTGGTTGAAAACGGTGTTTTTGTTGACATATTTTAATGTCAAAATTGACGTTTCTATTAAGCTATATATTGAAGTAAACCAAACTTAAAAATGAACCTTTTTACTTCTTTTAAATAAATTAAAACATGTCTATTCATATTTAAATACTATCAAAATCTCTATTTTTACAGTGTATGTAAAACTGACAAAATGCGACAAATTTTGGTTATTTTTATAAAACGATCATTCACATATTTTTAGATCTTTTAATATACTTATATATCTTTATTAGGTATTTTTAATAAGATTTAACTTTTCAAATAAATATTTAAATCCATTTATTTAAGCTTTTATTTATTATTAACAAAACTTAACTTTTGTTGATTTGTTCTAAAATCCAAATTTATACTTTTTAATTTATTAACTATAAGAATAAATAATTTCTCTATTATTATATATAACTTATTTATTTAAGTTTTAAATTCATTGTAAATTTAAAATAAATGAAATCTCTCTTTTTCGAAGTAGCGAAATAATGGGTCGTTACAAGGTGCCACTGATTGCAACAGCTACCGATTCGCGTGCTGTCACCTCCGTCCCTTCGCCTGATGAGCCGCCTTACCTTCCAAGCCTACCTTTATCCATCAGACCCTTGAGTGTGTAGAGCTCAACGGAATGGCAATGTCTAACTTTTTAATTCTACAAAAGGTAGATTGCTAAGGAAAGAAGATTTAAAATAAATATTACGCTGAGGGATATCGATGGAATCTCATAGCGGAATGGTAATATATAATATACTCAATATACATGAACATAATGAGATAAATACACACACACGCGCGCGCGCGCACACACACGCACACACACACACATATATATATATAATAAACTACACTAGCAGATGTAAATGATAGATGAATATCAATATAGAAAGTCAGAATACATCAAACGCCCCACAAACATAGAGTTTTGAAAGTAATATCGGATACATAAAGCCTTACACATAAATAAAGATCTATCATGCACTACTACAATATGAAGCACATATACTTAGTATTGACATCGCTTTCACAGAATGCTCCAATTGTCCTAAAAGAGTATCCCCAAAAGCATTTGACTCCCAAACTACTCAATCAAGTACCCAAGAATTATCATGAGATAAATAGACAAAGACAAAACACGGGTTAGACATAAAGCGTTGTACGATGGGAACCATCTCAATTACTATATATCAAAATTATATACATATACAAATAAGAAGCTACTAAGGCAAATCTGTTCCTGTCTAGAAACATATGCTAGGGGAAATCTAGATAGCCCATAAACACATAAAGTAAACCCATCAAAAAAGTAGAGGATCATACTATAACCTGCTCTTCTCTTGCAACCAACATATCAACACAACTAATATAATGTGACTGATATTTGACAATATACCATGATATGGTAACATAATATACAAATGAAAGACAATATAAATATCATAATATAAGCACATACTAGAATACACAATAATACTATCAACCAACTAAAAAACACATAGAATATAATGATAAGTTATAGACATAGATTACAAATCGATACCTATCATTACTGATGGGTGGAGTCCGCGGTAGACTCATGCCTCAGATAAATAGAACTGGTACCATAATGTACCATACACCCTGAGTCGCACCCAGTATGGTCGAATTCGTGTAGGCTTCACCATATCCATCGGTGGGCATAGGTGATATATGACCTACTTTATATATCAGCAACCTAAGTCTGCGTGGGACATCAATCTACAATTCAAATTATCACGTTCCAATGATTACCATTGAGGGTCCAAAATAAATAAAGTCGGTACCTCAACGTACCACAGGCCCTGAGCCTCATCCTTAATGATCGAACTCATGTAGATCTCACAGTTCTTTCAATGAACGTAAGTGATAATCGATTTACTCTATTTACAGAAAACCTATATGGATCTCACTGTACCCCTCAGTAAGAATAAGTGATATATGATCCACTTATAGATGACTGTCATCATCTGCCCCTCGGCCATCGTGGATTTATTAACAAATTTGGAAAACGTCTCTACAAAAGAGAGTGACGAGCGTATCCTATATAATATACTATCTGGAAACAAACGAGCATCGATGCCATACAGATATGTGTGTGTATCAAATATTACATTGCGTAATCAAATACGTTTATTGCAAATGAAGATCGATATCTCGTCATCATTTATCAATACGGATGGCCTCTACTATAAAACTAATAATAGGTATGGCCACTAATGTGAAGCCAGTATAGTGTTTAATCAATAATATCATATCAATAACATGTACTGTCTCTAATATAAGATCGTTACAATTCATCAAACTACGCATGCCTCGAGATCAAAGCCTGAAGGTATAGACTTTCTCTGTTCGATCGCCCACGGTCGTCAGACATGATCGTATGACCAATCGCTATGCCGATCCCATGCCCGATCGTTGTTGATTCGATAGGAATCAGTTAACATTTGATCTAGATCTCGAATTTCACCTTGTATTCCACCTCCCCGGGTAGCCCATAGTCTTCCTTGAAGTTGCACCAAAGATTCGCACGAATTCACACCTAAAATAGAGGAAGACCCCTACTTAAATGTCACCTGACTTAGGCTTTACTACCCAGTCAATGGACCACCAGTTGATCGATGGTGGCCTGTCCCAGGCAATAAAGCTTGAGGCAGCTGCCATCGATTGCCATGGCCACTGATTCACATGTTGTTTTCTCCGTTGCTTTACTAAATGTGTCGCCTGGCCTTCCAAGCCTTCCTCTGTCCATCGGACGCTCTTCGAAGATCATTGGTTAAAATTTTGAAGTGGTTCCTTATGTGTTCGAAAATCAATTTTGACACAAAATCTACTCCCTGCGCGTGTAGAGTTCAACTGATGACTATAAAGATCCAGCCTCCTCTAATCAAGCCAAAACATACCCAACCGACCATGTAGCTTCATGTGAAGCCTATGCATGTTATCACACTCATTTGTGCACATTTACACATGGGTACATAAGCACACTTCTCAGCACAAGTCACATTTCAAACTTCACTAGAATGACTACTCGGCTCGGTGTACTCTGATGCAACTTAGCACAGATGATAGTCGCTATGGCTATATGAAATGCCTGTAATGTTCTTGTACACCTTAATATATAAATATATTCAAATAATTGCACACATATATATAAAACAATAAACATACACTAATTCTAACTACAATACACAAATGATCTTGATTAATATATAACTTCAAATACACGTATACGTATACCCGCTTGTGCACGTGTATGCACATACATATTTGAGTAAGTAATTCAATTATTACTTTAATCAAAGCTTACTTTTATTTACTAAATCTTATCAGTGAAACATATTTTTTATTTTATTTTGAAAAATAACATATCATTTTATAAAATACTATACTGCTTACAAATCCATATAAGCCTTTAAAATACTATGTCTTTTCATTTAATATGTATTCTTTTCTAAAAAAATTTTATAAAATCTTGTGACCATTTTATAAAATATATTCTTTATATTATTTATAAAATCACTATTTTATAAAATACCGCTTTCTTACTATTTTGTAAAATCACTTATTTTATAAAATATCACCTTTTTACTATTTTATAAAAACAATTTATTTTATAAAAGTCACCTTTTTTTATAAAATAATTTCTTTATGTAAATAATATTTATAAATAAACCATTTACTTATAAAAATAATTTCTTTATTTTAAATAATATTTGTAAGTACTAACTAAGCTTCATCAATCACTTAGTTAACTTATTAATTTATCTAAAATCATTTAAATCAGTTTTAGTATTACTAACAATTGACATGCACTTAATTATCTCATTTAATTAGTCTCTAATCCATTACAATTTCATTTATAATCACTTGATTATCCGAAAATCCATTTCTATGTTTACCAACTATTTCAAAAATAGTGATTAAGATCTTAAACAAATAATCTGATGATATAATCATGCTCATAACATGAATACAAACCTAATTCAACCCAAATAATCTCCAAAATGCTTCATATAATTTCATATTAATCAACAAATGAAAATATGAAGATTTACACATAAATATTGATCAAGAATCATCCCACCCACCATTTTTTCCTAAACCGAGCTCTAATAACCAAAAACCCAAACTTTTCTCTCTTGAAATCTTGGATGAAGATCTAAACTTCGATTTAAGCTAATTCCTTCATGGATTATGTGAGGAATGAGTCGAGAGGAATTACGAGGATTTTAGTTTGAATTTTGGAATTTTATTTGAGTATGAATTAGTGATTTAGGGGTTTGAGATATGATTTAGTGATTTAGATTTCGATATTAAGGGGTAATTAAAGAAGTAATTAGAAAAGAGGTAGAGGAGAGTTATGTGAATGAGAAAAGAACTGAAAATATAAAGAGTAGACAAACTTTATAAGCTAGTTCATGGGCCTTATCCGAAAGTCAATTTTCGCTCCTTTCTAGAAATCACTATTCACTCCAAAAACTCATTGATTTCAAATATAGTCAAGTTTATACTCAATTTTCTCACGAAAGTGAATTCAAATACGGGTGTTTCAAATCCTAATTCATCCATCTCTAAAAAATCGAGTATAATGGGCGTTCCTTTAGTTAATGATTAGATATTTAAATCAATCATTTAAATATTCAATCAATACAATTGTAGGGTGTTATGCTCTCATTAATTCTAGCATTTTTCTCCTCTCTCCTTAACTCTCTTATGATATCTAATTTTAAAATATCTTTATATGGTATGTGACTTTTAAAATCGGTAATGTTATTTTGTTAATTCTTATAAACAATTTTATCGTCAAATAATTATCCTTTCTACTTTCTATGGCTAATAAGTTCTACTCGATTTTTTCTTGGTATTTATACTATGTCTATACATTTAAACTAATTAATTGTCTTAGATATAAATTATTTAAATAAAATTAGTTAACTAATATTCATTAATTCATTTAACAAATCCTAAAATAACCATTTTAACATGAATACCATAATTTTACTAATAAAAATGAAAAAAAATCTTGATTCAAAATAAATATATAAATAACATAACAAAAGTTATATATATATAAATTTACATTTCATTTATCACAATAAATTATCTAATAAATTAGTGGTAGTAAGGCAATGGAATTTTCCACACCTCTCACTAATTCTAAAATTTTCCCTTTCTCTTTATTCCTTACATGTTGTTATAAAGCTTTTAGACCAAGCGGTTTTATATCAAATATGGATGTCAGGATAAAGACGATACAATTCAAAGACTCGGAGGTATGCTTTGAAAAACACTGAAAGTGGTTTCAATAATTTGGAAGCAATAATGTCGAAGGAGACATGCCTGTACTGAACTTTTTTAGGTTAGTACCGAGCACTTTTTGTGCCAAATGAGGTGTTTTAAAGCCTTGCTCTACAGATTTCTAGTTAAGTAATCATCATGGGGCCGTTTTTGAAGGTGTGGGTGAATAACTCCAATGAAGCTCTAAAAGAAAGGAGACAAGTACTAGAGAGTTCAGAACCTCTTGGAAATAATATGATTACTAGGGCAATAGTGCCCTGAACTTGATGGATCTAAGCAAAATGGTAGAGTAGAGGAGGGTGGAACACCGACACTTAAGAATTCTGATCAGTATAATGACCACTTTAGGTTGGCATTGATATTTTTTTCCTACTTTAAACACTCTGTCTCCCTTTCATACATTCTTGGATCTAAAGTTAGACTTGGTATATGGAGATCTGACGATTTTGTTAGATGGTTTCTCTATAAATAGCAAGCGTTTGGCAACTTAGGAAGGAATTTTAGCACTTTATCTTCTTCACTATTTTACCTCACTCGACCCTAGTCACAAGGAAGTTACTTTTTGCTTTTCTAGAATGTTATAACTTGAAATCCCTTCTACTTGTGACCAAAATCTACAAGCAATAACGATAAAGTGGACGTAGGCATCAGATTTGTCGAACCACTATAAAAATTCTCTGTGTTTCTTATTTCTTTTGGCTAAATCTCTTTTTGTTATTTCATTTTGGGGTGTCGTGCCATTTTTTGGTTCATCGTCTTTTGTACTTTCGTTGAGAAAGGCATTTCTCATAAGTAAATCTGGCTATCTATTATGGATTGGAGTGTTCGAAGGTTAGGTTTAGAAAGTTTTGAATCTAAAGCTTGAAGAAATTTCATATTGGAATTAATGGCATTATTAAGGAAGTCTGGTAGATCTAGAGTAGTAGCTAGTGCAGATGAAGGAGCTTCCCATGATACTAAAGTTAGTAATCAACCGACAACAACGTTGGTGGAATCATCTACACCTCAGGAGATGGTCACAAGAGCGGAATTTGATAAGATGATGGTAGAGTTAAAAAAATATGATGGATCGTTAGAAAGATTTACTTAAAAAAATGGATGCTAGCATAGCCTTATTGACCGGACAGTCGTAAAGGATCGGGATAAGTATGAAAGAGGCATCACCTACTAGACCCGTGGAGGAGAATTCATCCGCTTCTGGTTAGAATTGAAGGAATGGAAAACAAAAGAAAGAAAAAACTACTAGAGTGGTAGGGACAAGTACTGAAGGGACTGGAAAATCCCTTGCTAAGGGGATTTAGATAGGTACCAATCATAATTAGGCGATACCGAGATGAATTTGAGGCCCTTAGAGGGGCAGGAAGCTAATGCCCTTAACTTATCTAATTTTAAGGATGATTTGCAACTTGCTGGTGATGAGGATGGATTGGATGTTGAAGTTCAGGATATTGGTGTTTAAACAGCCGCTATGAAGTCAATTAGGTGATAAAGAAGGGCTGAAGGAGTGGTTCTCCCAAAGATTGGAGAACATAGACATCAACGAACATAATAAGTCTATTTGCAGAGTCAAACACTCTTGATAGTCGTCCTTTGGAGCATCAGGTGGCAAAGAGCATATAACATATACGATCAAGCTTTTGTTAGAGGAAAATAATGGGAGAAAGAATAAAGAATGGGGTTCTACGCTTTGCAGAACTCCATTCATGAACAACTTTGTAAGGAAAGAATATCCCAGGAAGTTTACAATGTTAACATGTCATCATATAATGGTCTACCGATCCTAGGCAGCATTTGTTTAAGTATGAATGACACATGGATGGTGCTAGAGTAATGGATGCAGGTCGATGCGGGTGTGTCCCTATTTTTTCAGATAAGGTTGCTTGATGTGGTTTTCTTGGCTCTTGCCAAAATCCATATCGAACTTTGATGAATTAGTAAAGAAATTTTTAGAGCAGTACAGGCTCTACACCACTTGGCCTAAGAATGTGACATCCCTATTGAGCCTTTCTCAAGGACCTCAGGAGTCACTGAAAGGGTTCCTAAATAGGTTTAATATTGTAGTTACTGAAGTTAACAATCTAAATGAAAGTACGGTGTTGATGGCGTTGTTCCCAAGCATACATCCGAACATGGATTTTGGTAAGCAGCTAAGAATGAAGCAACCGACAACTATGGTGGAGTTCCACTGGAAAGCTAACCAATTGTTTCATTTGGAATAATTAAGTCGGGTTGCCGTAAAGACTGGTGGTGGATAATCAAATTTAGCATTCAAAGCAATGTAGCAATTAAACAAACTAACAAGAGCTCTGGTAATATGGTTGTGAATGTTGGTAATTATGATAATCAAAGCAAGAGAAACGAAAGTACTAGCGGCAGGCAGAATGTTACCAAAAAGAGCCTAAGGAATATGAAGCCGAGTGAATATATTTCTCCAAATGATACACTCGAGAACATATACCTTTCCATATAAGGCACAAAAAGGTATAAGAAGCCGCCTATGAGGAAGGCGATTGAGGAAGAAAGGCACTCTAGTAAAACTGTCGGTTATATGAATCTTATAGGCATAACAGAAATGAATGTAGGAATCAAGGGATTTTATTGAGGTGTTGATAAGAAAAAGAATTTACAATAGTATGTAAGAGATCCGTAGGATAGCAGTCAAAGTGCTAGATCCCAAAGGCCGAAAGCCCAAAGGAATCAACATAGACCTAATGGGGAGGGTCCCAAGCGCTCGGGTCATAAATTTGGAGTATTGTGAATGTCATTCAATTTTTTTTTTGTATCATGAACTTTTGGGTCTCATACTTGGTTGCAAATCTAATGGAATTGACCTCCCTACTTATAAAATTGATAAACAAAATCATGAAGTTTTTCAAAGAAATTTTGAAAGTGACGAAGAATTTGATTTTAAACACAAAAATTATATACCAAGAATGAGTCTAAAAAATATCACTCCAATAATGGGTAATTACAATAATCCCACTCAAAAAAATTTAAAGCTCTTTTCGCCATCTATGGAAACTAAAAGTAATTAGGCACAAGTCATCTTAAATGAGTTTTTTCAAAAGAATATTTTTAGATATAAGAACACGCTCGACCATGATGTGTATCTTACTAGAATTCTCATATATCTTGGTATTGATTTATGAGGAGAACCTATTCTACCTTGAAAATTTTTCGACAAGTCCGACATTTCTCTTATGCATATTCCTTCCTATTTCAAATTATATGAAACTCTTGTTGAAAAAGAAGAAAGATTGGCATGGAAAGAGGGGTAAGAAATACAATAAGATGAAGAGGAAGAAGGCGACGAAGTGGATGTAGAAGAAGAAATCAAGAAGAGAGGAAGATGCAACAAATACTTCTTTGGAAAGCTTCGACAATCCACCCCATCCTTCCAATAAAGAGATTTCAAAGAACCAAGAGAAGCTTCTTAAAAACTAAAAGAAGCTTAAAAGTTTTTTAGTATAAAGTTCATTTCTCTCTCCAACAAAGTGGACAAATACTTCGGGATGATCATCAAGAAGCTTGGTGGCTCTTCCACATCATCATCATCATCCTTTTAATCTTATTATCTAGGTTTAGGCTACTTAGTAATGTATGTCTCTAGCTTTATTTCATGTTGTTTTTATGTATTTCTGTTGTTTTTCTTTGAAATCCATGTATTTTCTATCATTAATAATGAAATCAATTTCTTGCTGTTCTATATTGTCCTATTTGTCTTTGCAAACTAGAAAAAAATATAAATAAGTTAATTAAAAACAAAAACTAAGTCAAAAACTTAAATAGTGCAAATTTAGACATATATGTCAACATACATTTAGGGTACAGTTGCCATATCCTAGCCGTTTGGCAAAAATTCAAAATTTAATAATATTATAAGTCTATTTCAAATGACTTTTCACTCCTATTTAAGTCTATTTCTTTCAAAAAATTTCATTATTCATTTCATCTTTTTATCCCTTTTCATTTTCAAACTTCTTTCTTAAAAGGCGACTTCTCTGTATTAAAAATTGTGTGAACCTTGAAAAAACACTTCAATGTTTTAAAGATATTTTAATTTTTGTCTAAAGAAATCAAAGGCATTTAGAATTAAGTCAAATGCAAATGATCGAAGAGCAAGAACAGTAATTTGATGCCCTTCGACGGTTGATTTCTTCCTTTGTCAAAGATGATCAAATCAACAACCCAAAATGCTTTAATAACAAGGATAATGAAGATTGGGATGACATTAAAGAAAATCCAATCTTTGGATCGACTGTTGGGTTGCTTTTCCATGGAATATTGAGTTTGTTTTAAATTTGCATATTTAAATTATTATTAATATGTGTATATTAATAGGTTTGGATTTGTTTGGATTGGTATTTGGATTTTTTTTGTTTTTGGTTTGATTGTATGTTTGGATTAATATTGTGATTTGAATAAATGGATTCAAATTAATAAATATAGTTTGTGTTATCTTATTTATCATTATGCCGTGATTTTATCATAAATCTAGTTTCAATTATTATCATTTATATATCATAATATAATTAGTATATATCATAATCATATCACATTACATAATATATATGCTTTAATTATTTAGCATCAACCATTATTGATTTTGACTTAATATTCCATAAAAGTATATCGCTGAGGGGTAGTTTATATATTTTTACCTATTTTTGTTGATGACAAAGGGGGCGAAAAACATAAAATTTACACATGCATATATTTAAGGGGAGTTATATTATATTTTTTATACAAGAATATTTAATGGCTTTCATCATTAAAAAGAGGGAGATTGTTAATACCTCTGTTATTGATTTTGATAACAATAACCATATGCAACCATATACAAACATATAAAACATAGATACTAATGTTTTTCCACATTATATAATATATAGTGCAGAATATTGCACAAATGTTGAACCGAGGGCTGTACAGTATAAAGACTTATGAGATAAATATGAAGAATCATGAGTTTAAAGGCTGTAACGACCCTAATTTTGACTAACATTATTTAGAAAATTTAATTAGATAAATAAAATAAAATAATGTAAACGGTTAAGGGATTGAGATTTGCATAATTACAAAGTAGCCTTGCCTTAAGTAACGAGTAAAGAAATGAAAATTTAAAATGAAGTAAGTAAAGGTAATAAGATAAGGGAAAATAGGAATATGTTATATTCTTATACCCTAAACCCTTATTCCATTTTCATTTAAAATATTCACAAACAAAAAACTTAACTTAGAGCTTGGCCGATCACCATTAAAAGAAATCTAAAGGAAGATAAGCAATAATTCAAGAAGTAAGCTTAATCAAACCAATTCAAGGGAAAATCTCAAACTCCTTGACAACAAGCTAAGATGAATAATAGATGTAATATTTGTTTTCAATTTCCAGATGAGATCACAATTTATTTCAATGTAAAATGCCATGATTTGATTGTCTAAATGGATATATATGTTGTTGATAATTTATGTTACTTCATATAGATTTTATGATAAGGTTTGATTTGAAAAACCTATTAAATGACATTCAAATTGCTTATGTTTTTGATATAAGGTTAGAAACATTATTATAGTGATGGGTTTCAAGTTTCACAATTTTATAAGTTGTTGTAGATATATTATGAATTTTCTAGTAAAGAAAATGGTTAAATTGGGTTTAAATTATTTTCAACTATTATATGTACACTTTGGGTCTGAAATTTAAATATGTTAGAAAATATATTAAAAGTGATCTATGGGAATTTGTGGAGAATTTTCCTAAATATTTTATTAAAGATATAAAATTATTTAAGGTATGGGACTTAGATGTTTTATATGCTTAAAAAAGGAGAAGGGGCAATTGTCTAAATGTTTTAAATTGTAAATTACAGAATTCGGCACCAGGTTTAGAAAAGATTTTGAAAAAGGTAGTGGCAACCAATTATATGTTGACAAATAAGGCAAGTTAGTTGAAAAGATATTAATTTAAAAAGGTTAAAAATCAAATTTTTAAAGGATTACTGCTTCGCCAATTATAGCAACCACCTTTCGACCCCATACATCTGCCTCCTACCTAGTCGAGACCGATATACATGGTATCAATGCCTTGGTACGTAGTGTATTGGAGAAAGGAGGAAGGTATAGTGTGACGACCCGTCTTTCAATACCCACAAAGACGTACCATCAAATAGAAAAGAAAGAGATAGAAATAGAAAACATAGAAAGAAAAGAACAACAATCATCAGAATCTCACAACAGAACGAAACAAAATATAATATTACACATATCCATTACGTAGTTTTACATATCAGAGTACACAAAATAATATGAATTCATTACATCTGACATTCATAAGAGCCTGCCAAACCATACAACCCAAAACACAACATTAAAATGTCACTACAGCGGATAAAGATAGATAAGTACGACTGGACTCTAGCTCCAGCTTCCAAAACATTTGCCAATCCCAACCTAATCACTTGGCTACTTATAAAAATTTGAGTACCCAAGAGTTTATGAAAAAGAAGATAAACTTCGGGTCAGACATGGGTCTGGTGTGAGTAAATAAGTTAAAGTTGTTTAACTTTAAAATCATTTGGAAACAAAAGGTATCACGTAAGACTTCCCACAAATAAATACGGGTAAGTTTTTACCTTACGCTAACCAAAACATTTGATAGGAAATCCAATGATATTATAATAGGGTTTAGGGTTTTCAAGTAAATAGAAAATAGCCAAAATTGTTACAGTCATTAAATTCCAGCTACTAGCCACGAAAGTGGGTAATACAATCAAAACCGTAGGGTCTCGTAGGGAAAATGGGTTTCCATCAATGGCAGGGCTACTGGGGTACCGCCCGTCACAGTACGGGGCCTAGATCACCGTACCGAGGAGCCACCCTAACTCCCCTGCAACACAAGGCCAGAACCATCCCTTACTGGAAAGCTCCGAACAAGGAAATCCCGCAGTTGTGGCCAACAATTGCCCACACAGCCGAAATAATAAGGGACTTCTAGACAGGGAAAAATCTCGTCCTACTTGGGCATGACCCACTTTGCCTTGCTGCACCTCCCATGCTTTAGCCATTCCCGGTTGATAAGGCTTGAGGCTACGATTACCTTTAGAGAACACATCTCTTAGAATGCTCATCGTCCACCTGACGATGTGCTGAAAGCATTCAATCCATACAAGTTCGTTCCGGGTTCGAACGTAACCAAAGGCATTATCTCGTTACACTCATTTTGGAATCACTCTCAGAGTTAACGACAATAACACTTGCACTCTAAAAACTCCATCTCGATCTTCCTTTTGAGATGTCACGACCTAACGTTTAACTTGGATCGATGTGGTTTTCGAAAAATCAAATTTGATTCATGATCCCGGTCTCATCGAAATCCAAACGCGTCTTAAAGGCCAAGTTGTTTAAAGATTTAAACAATTCAATTCAATTTAAACATAACATCCACACGGTATTATCCACAGATAATAACCAATATCTATCACAGACATATACATAATCTCATCACAGAATATCTCAACTATCATCCAACAGATATCAACCAATTCCAGATATTCAATCCAAAACAATCATCCATAAGCAAGCACATCTCAAATTCATATTATAATTAATTTAATTAATTCAAATTAAATTAATTACTTAAGAATTAATCACATTACCTTGCTTAACCAATCATTGCTTAATTAATCACAATCATTTAATTAATTAATCACTTTTTAATTAACCTCATTATCAATTAATTAATCTTAAATTAATTAATAATCCTTTAATTATTAATTAATTACTATAGTTAATCATTATTAAAACTTGATTAAAAATTAATAATTCCTTAATTGATTACCAATTAACCCTTAATTTATAGTTAATTAATCTTAATTAATTACTAAATTAATTACAAAATTTAAATTAATTTATCTTAATTACTTAATTAATTATAAACTAATTAACCTTAATTATTTAATTAATTAAGCCTTAACCATTAATTAATTAACTATTAATTATAAATTAATTAATGTTTAATTACTTTATTAATTAACCTTAATCAATCAATTAATTAATTCTTAATCACTAATTAATTAATCACTAATCACTTAAGTAATTAGTTACTAATCACTTATTAATTAATCTTTAATTATTTAAATATCTATTAATTATTATTTAATTTAATCCTTAATTATCAAATTATTAATTCATAATTAATTAATTAAATCTTAATAAATTAATTAATCTAAAATTATTAATTGATTAATTTAATTTTAATTACCTTATTTATTAAAGTAGACTTTAACCATGAAACTTAATTAAATTTCAAAACAAAAAAATTTCATTAATTTCTAAGAATTATTATATTTTAAAACATTTCTAATTTGTTTTAAAAACTTAATTACATTTTAAAAGTTAAGTTAAATGAATATAAAATCACCTTAAACTTAACAATCATAATAATAAAATATTTTCAATTAAAATGTTAAACTATTTTACAAAGTAGTTTAAATAAAATTTTAAAGTTTTAAAACTAATTTAAAAACCTTTAAAACATTACTAGCATTTGGTTGACCCGACCAACTCGAACAAGCTAAGTACCAACCCTTACTCTTCCCTTCCCTTTCTTCTTTAGTTTAAGCTTTCAATTAACCCAAAAACAAAATATTGGAAAGAACAACACTTCCTTTTCCTCAATCCCTTACACGAGCAACAACAACATCATCCCCTTACACAACACGAGCCAAAGCCCAATCGACCCGAACGTTGCTTCGAGTCACCTCAGCCCACAACACTCACTGACACGATCACTGTCACGTGAACGACTTGCCGACGTCGTCGCCACCATCCACGACACCATGCGCATACCCCACATCGACCCCTGATGCGAACCCCCACTGTTGATCAACAAATACGTGACCCAATCGAAAATTAGGTAGTCACACCATTACAGGAACTAACCCCTTCCTCAAAAAACTCGCCGTAACCCCCTCAACCTCGTTCAACGTTCGCCACGCGACTTCGGTCACATCACTACAATGTCTTGACGCAGCTATACCCAAAAGCTCTTGCAGCTTGATCCACCCAAGATTTCCCAATCACGAAATTTCGATTGCAAACAAATACAACAATAAAAACCCTAGAATCCCAAATTCTAAATCCTCTGATGATGTATTTCTACTTCCACTATTTTTCTCGGATACATCAATCATCAATGCAACCTCCATCCAAAACTCGACCCCTAGAAATTTCCAAATCGCCCAATTTAGCCCAAAGACCAGTTTCTGGTCATCATCAGCTTACTGCCTCAAATCCACTTTTAAAATTCTGATTTTTATCTTAAAAATCGTGTTTCACAAAGTAGATTCAAGATGTAAAATTGAATCAACCAAATCCAATACTGACTTTATCATGGTATTAAAAAATTTCACTGTAATTTCCTGATTCTGGAGATTTTCAAACAATTTCTTTTTAAATAACAATTTGAAACTTAATTCATGTTTAAATAATCCTACTGCATTTGAAGGTTCATGCTTAACAATGATTTGTTAAGTGAATTTTTGAAATTCTTATTTAAATTTACTCTGTATCTTGAAATTACATGAAGCATTCAACAGATTTAACATGCACAGTTTTAAAACAATATAACACCAAGATTTCACATATATATATATACATACATACATACATACATACATACATACATACATACATACATGCAAGTCATTCACTGGCTCAAAATTTCACATGAAATTTTTTACTTTACTCAAACTTTTCTAATTAAAATTTACTCGCCAGTTTTATTGTAAGCAGAGACCTAAAATTTTACTTCTGGAAAATGACTGCAGATCCTAAAACTTGAAATTGTTTGATCAAATAGTTTGCTTGATGATGATGCTATGATTTCTTCTCAAATCTTGAATTTGATCAGAGCTTAGATACCGAGAAGCTTTGACTTTTTGCTTTATACTAGATTTTGCAGATTTTTGCTTTGAATTTTGTTATGCAGATTTTCTACAATTTGTATTGCAGTTTTTCTTTTGAGATTTTGAAAAGAGGCTTGAGTTTGATTAATTTTTTGTTGAAAGTGTGCAGATTTTGAGGTGTTTCAGATTTGTTAATGGAGGTGTAATTTTTTTTCTTGCTTTAGAAAATTAGAATGAGAAAATTTAGATGAAGAATAGGAAATAGCTTTTTATAGAAAAATTTTGTTTTTATAAAAATTTAAAGAAAATAAATTAAAAACTTTGACCCTTGTCATGATACATAGTTAACTCCTTAACACATGTTATTTATGTGTTTTAAATTGTAACAAATGTCATCTTCATGCAAAAAGAATTTTAAATGTTTTTATTAATTAATTTTCAAATTTTAAAATACATTTTTAATTCATAAAATTCAATTCTTCTTAAAGAAATAAATATAAATCCACTTTTATATCCTAAATACATGAAAATACTCTTTTAAACTCAAAGTATAATTTAGAATATAATTAACCTATTTTGAATCTTTTAATTTAAAAATTCAAATTCAAATTAAAATTTCAATTCAATTCAAAAATCAAATTTGATATGAATATAATTTTAACAAATTCATTACCCTTTTGTATATATTAATTTTAATCAAAATACACTTACAACTTATTTATTATTATTATTTAAAATAACAAATTTATCAATTTAAATTAATTTATTAAAAAGATTATCATATGTAAATTGGGTTTGAAATTCTGGAATATCACATTCCTTCCCCCTTAATAGAATTTCGTCCCTGAAATTTAAACAAAAGCTAATCCAAAATTTCATTTCATTTCAACAATTCAAGCATACATATCATCCATACATAAGAAATCAACAAACAAAACATCCAAACAATGATACATTCAATACAAACATCACTAGCTATCTGGACACATATCCGGATAAGCCTTCCTAAAACTATCCAGAGTCTCCCAAGTACAATATCTGGGATCCCCACTCCACTGGATTTTAACGAGCTTCACTATCTTGCTTCGGAGTTGCCTCTCGTCTTGATCAATAATTCGAATAGGGTGTCTGACAACTGATAAGTCCGTCTCAACCTCTAAGTCTTCCTGCACAGCTGGCTCTACTATAAGAGATGGATCGTGCACATATTTCTGTAGATGAGATACGTGGAAAACATTGTGAATTCCAGCCATTCGGACTGGCAATTCAATCCTGCATACTACGGCACCAATCCTCTCGAGTACTATGAACGGACCAATATATCTCGGAGTGAGTTTCCCTGTTTTCCCAAATCTTACTGCTCCTTTAATAGGGGAAACTTTGACAAAGACTGAATCACCAATCTTGAACTCCAATTGTCTTCGTCTTTTATCTGCATATTTCTTTTGACGATCCTGAGAACCTCTCATCCTTTTCTTGATAACCTCAACTTTAGTAGATGCTTCACGAATCAGATCTGGTCCAAGCACAAGACGGCCTTTCGACTCTATCCAACATGCTGGGGATCTACATGGTCTTCCATACAGTGCTTCATAAGGAGCCATCTTGATACTTGCTTGGTAACTGTTATTATAAGAGAATTCCACTAGATGTAGATGGTCTTCCCACGATCCACCAAAATCCAATACACAGGCTCTCAGCATATCTTCTAGAATTCGATTTAGCCTCTCCGTCTGCCTATCTGTCTGGGGATGATATGCTGTACTTAATCTCAAACTTGTTCCCATTGCCGATTGCAAAGCCTCCTAGAATTTTCTGGTGAAGATAGGATCTCGATCACTTTCAATATTGACTGGAACACCATGCAATCTGGCTATTTCTCTCAAGAAAATTTCTGCCAGAGAAGCTGCAGTACGGGTTGCCTTAACTGGTATAAAATGGGCGCTTTTGGTTAGACGATCAACAATCACCCATATTCCTTCATTTACCTTCTTTGTTATAGGCAAACCGTCGATGAAGTCCATCGAAATCATCTTCCACTTCCACATCGGGATCTCCAACGGTTGTAACAAACCGGCTGGCTTCTGCTGATCTCCTTTAACTTGCTGGCAGATAGCACAACTATTAACGTAAGTAGTTACATCTTCCGCCATGCCCTTCCACCAAAAGGCTCTCTTCATATCCTTATACATCTTCGAGATTCCTGGATGGATATTTAATGGAGCGATGACTTTCTGACAACACCTCCTGTCGCAGATCCCTATCATTCGGAACACAAATCCGTTAATTAATCCTCAATGTTCCTTGGTCATCAATCTGAAAACTAGGACACTGACCCTTCCTAACTCTTTTGATAATTCCTCTTAATTTACTATCAGATTCTTGCATGCTCGAAATCCTTTCCAGAAGAGATGGAACCCTTCCAAAAGAGAAAGAACCGCATTTCTGCTAAGAGCGTCTGCTACAACGTTCGCGTTTCTCGGGGTGTACAGAACATCCAAATCATACGATGCCAAGAACTCGACCCATCGTTGCTGTCTTAGATTAAGATCTTTCTGAGAGAAAAGATATTTCAACGGTTTGTGATCCGTTAATAACTTAAACTTTTCTCCTAAAAGATAGTGCCTCCAGATCTTTAAAGCAAAAACTATGGCCAACAACTCTAGATCGTGCGTAGCTTAGTTCCTCTCATGTGGCTTCAATTGTCGACTTGCATACGCAAATACCCTACCATTTTGCATAAGCACAGCTCCCAAACCAACAATACAGGCATCAGTATACACTTCAAACTTGCTCTTCCCATCTGTAATAGCCAATACAAGAGCACTTGTCAACCTTGCCTTCAGATTTTGAAAAGCCTCCTCACATTCCGGTGTCCACTTGAATTTAGCTCCCTTCCTTATCAGCTTTGTTAGGTGAGAAGAGATCTTGGAATAATCCTTAATAAACTTCCTGTAGTAACCGGCCAATCCCAGAAAACTACGAACTTCTGTTGGTGTCCGAGGCTGCTTCCATTCCAAAATAGTCTCAACTTTAGCTAGATCTGCAGAGATTCCGCACAGGAAACAATGTGGCCCAAAAATTTTACTTCCGATTTCCAAAAATGGCACTTAGAGAACTTCGCCTTTAGAATGTGCCTTCTCAGAGTTTCCAAAACTATTCTCAAGTGCTGCTTGTGCTCTTCTTCCGACTTAGAATAAACCAAGATATCATCGATGAACAATAAAACAAACTTATTCAAAACATCTCTAAAGACTCGGCTCATCGGGTCCACAAAGTAGGCAGGAGCGTTGGTTAACCCGAAAGGCATAACCAACCACTCATAGAAACAATTAGGTCCTCTAAATGCAGTTAAGGGGATACCGTCCTCAGCTACCCTTAACTGATGGAAACTTGATGCTAAATCTAACTGAGAAAAGACTGAAGTTCCATGAAGCTGGATGAAGAGATCATCAATACAAGGAAGAGGATACTTATTTCGAATGGTCACTTTGTTCAATTCACGATAGTCTACACAGAACCTTAGCGACCCATCCGACTTGGTGAAAAATACTGTAGCCGAATCCCAACAAGAAAAACTTGGTCTAATCAAACCCTTCTCCAACAGATCTTGAGTTTGCCTTACTAGTTCCTCCCTCTCCCTAGGAGCCATCCTCCTACTAGGTTGAATTACAGATACTGCTCCAGGAACCAAATCTATACGAAACTCTATTTCTCGGTGCGGAGGCAAACACTTAACTTCCTCGAAAATGTCTGAGAAATCCTGGACTACTTTAATAACTTCATCCTCCTCTTAAGAAGTCTCAACTCCATGTAAAATACTACTTAAGTGAACTCCAGAGTTATCACACATTACTCTGGCAATCCTACCCAGATCAGTTTCCAACGAAACTGTTCTCTCATCACAATTTAAGATAGCCTTATATTTGTCAAGCCAAACCATTCCCAATATAAGGTCAAAACCCTTAAAATCCAATACATAAGGGTCACAGGAAAAACTATGGGATAGATAGGAGATTCTCAAATCCTTATAGATCCTATCTAACTTGGTTACCCCTCCTATAAGATTAGATACACAGATGGGATTGTCTACGGTACTCGGGGTAGGAAAGAAATTCTCTACAGATTCTAGAGAAATAAAACTCAAAGAAGCACCAGAATCAAACAAGACTTTAATATATTTTCCATTTAAAAGTGAGGTACCTTCTAAAACTCCTTTGCCCTTAGAAGAGTTTGTGGTGCACCTTCTAAAGCAAATACTTTGTTCTGCTGGACTTTATGAAGGAGCGGGCTATCTTTAATCATATGTCCCGGTTGATGGCAGTTAAAGCAAAGAGACTTCTGAACTAAAGCTGAGCCCTGGTCCACTATAATGTTGTTGCTGCTTTCTTTCTTGAGGACAATGATTTGCCAAATGTCCCGCTTGATGACAATTATAGCATTTTCGGGGTCCATTGTTGTTTCCGGACTTCTTCTTGTTTTGCTTCTTCCAATTAGGATTGAATTTTCTTTTATAAGGGTAGGAATAATTTCCTCCTGATGCATCTACTCGTGCCACTGATCTTCTGTTCATCAAGTCTTCATATCTTAGCGCCATGTCAATAAGCTCCACAAAAGACCCTTTCAAATGTGCAGTCATTCCTTCATGATACTCAGGCCTCAACCCTTGGACAAACATCTCGTTCTTTTTAAGAGGGGTATCTACAAGTCCTGGACCATAGCAAGATAACTCGTTGAATTTAGTATCGTATTCAGCTATGGACATGTTTCCATGTTTTAGATTCAGAAAATCTTGATAAAGACGAGTTCTCCTTGCAGCAGGCATGAACTTCTCCTCAAACATCTCCTTAAACTCTTCCCAAGACATATCATCTTCCGAGACATTCGCAGTCACTGAATTCCACCAGACTGCGGGACCACCTTGTAATTGCCACGAAGCCATTATTCTCTTCTGCTCATCCGATAACCTCATGCTCTTAAAGATTTTCTCACACGAGCAAAGCCATGCTTGGACCTCTATTATAGTTTCTGATCCTTGAAAGGGTTTTCCTCCAAGATGAACGAAGTTCTTGCGTAATGCAGCAAAACTGACTGGAGACGATACTGGATTAACAGCCTCATTTTCAGTCTGCTCTCTCCTATTACTGGTTGATGCACTTCCTGCAACCCTTCCCCTTTTGCCTCTTGAACTCATTCTGGCTACCTGAACAGGTAACCCAACCTGTTTAGATAGGGATATAGTTATATAAAAAAATTACAAATATGCACTCTCAAGAGAGATACCACTCCGGAGCCTGGGTATTTCTCAACCTATGCTCTGATACCAACTATGACGACCCGTCTTTCAAAACCCAGAAAGACATATCATCAAATAGAAAAGAAAGAGATAGAACTAGAAAAGATAGAAAGAAAAGAACAACAATCATCAGAATCTCATAGCGGAACGAAACAAAATATAATATTACACATATCCATTACACATATCCATTACATAGTTTTACGTATCAGAGTACGCAAAATAATATGACTTCATTACATCTGACATTCATAAGAGCCTGCTAAACCATACAACCCAAAACACAACATCAAAATGTCACTACAGCGGATAGAGATAGATAAGTACGCCCAGATTCCAGCTCCAGCTTCCAAAACATTTTCCAATCCCAACCTAATCACTTGGCTACTCATAAATATTTTAGTACCCAAGAGTTTATGAAAAACAAGATAAACTCCAGGTCAGACATGGGTCTGGTGTGAGTAAATAAGTTAAAGTTGTTTAACTTTAAAATCATTTGGAAACAAAAGGTATCACGTAAGACTTCCCACAAATAAATACGGGTAAGTTTTTACCTTACGCTAACCAAAACATTTGATAGGAAATCCAGTGATATTATAATAGGGCCTAGGGTTTTCAAGTAAATAGAAAATAGCCGAAATTGTACATTCATTAAATTCCATCTACTAGCCATGAAAGTGGGTAATACAATCAAAACCGTAGGGTCTTGTAGGGAAAATGAGTTTCCATCAATGGCAAGGCTACTGGGGTACCGCCCGTCACAGTACGGGGCCTAGATCAACGTACCGAGGAGCCAACCTAACTCCCCTGCAACACAAGACCGGAACCAACCCTTACTGGACATCTCCAAACAAGACAACCCCGCAGTTGTGGCCAACAATTGCCCACACAGCCGAAATAATAAGGGACTTCTAGACAGGGGAAAATCTCGTCCTACTTGGGCATGACCCACTTAGCCTTGCTGCACCTCCCCTGTTTTAGTCATTCCCGGTTGATGAGGCTTGAGGCTACGATTACCTTTAGAGAACACATCTCTTAGAATGCTCATTGTCCACCTGACGATGTGCTGAAAGAATTCAATCCATGCAAGTTCGTTCCGGGTTCGAACGAAACCGAAGGCATTATCTCATTACACTCATTTTGGAATCACCCTCAGAGTTAACGACAATAAACCTTGCACTCTAAAAACTCCATCTCGATCTTCCTTTTGAGATGTCACGACCTAACGTTTAACTTGGATCGATGTGGTTTTCGAAAAATCAAATTTGATTCCCGATCCCGGTCTCATCGAAATCCAAACGTGTCTTAAAGGCCAAGTTGTTTAAAGATTTAAACAATTCAATTCAATTTAAACATAGCATCTACACAGTATTATCCACAGATAATAACCAATATCTGTCACAGATATATACATAATCTCATCACAGAATATCTCAACTATCATCCGACAGATATCAACCAATTCCAGATATTCAATCCAAAACAATCATCCATAAGCAAGCACATCTCAAATTCATATTATAATTAATTTAATTAATTCAAATTAAATTAATTACTTAAGAATTAATCACATTACCATGCTTAACCAATAATTACTTAATTAATCACAATCATTTAATTAATTAATTAATCACTTTTTAATTAACCTCATTATCAATTAATTAATCTTAAATTAATTAATAATCCTTTAATTATTAATTAATTACTCTAATTAATCATTATTAAAACTTGATTAAAAATTAATCATTCCATAATTGATTACCAATTAACCCTTAATTTATAATTAATTAATCTTAATTAATTACTAAATTAATTACAAAATTTAAATTAATTTATCTTAATTACTTAATTAATTATAAACTAATTAACCTTAATTATTTAATTAATTAAGCCTTAACCATTAATTAATTAACTATTAATTATAAATTAATTAATGTTTAATTACTTTATTAATCAACCTTAATCAATCAATCAATTAATTCTTAATCAATAATTAATTAATCACTTAATTAATTAGTTACTAATCACTTATTAATTAATCTTTAATTATTTAAATATCTATTTATTATTATTTAATTTAATCCTTAATTATCAAATTATTAATTCATAACTAATTAATTAAATCTTAAAAAATTAATTAATCTAAAATAAATAATTAATTAATTTAATTTTAATTACCTTATTAATTAAAGTAGACTTTAACCATGAAACTTAATTAAATTTTAAAACAAAACAATTTCATTAATTTCTAAGAATTATTATATTTTAAAACATTTCTAATTTGTTTTAAAAACTTAATTACATTTTAAAATTTAAGTTAAATGAATATAAAATCACCTTAAACTTAACAATCATAATAATAAAATATTTTCAATTAAAATGTTAAACTATTTTACAAAGTAGTTTAAATAAAATTTTAAAGTTTTAAAACTAATTTAAAAACCTTTAAAATATTACTAGCATTTGGTTGACCCGACCAACTCGAACAAGCTAAGTACCAACCCTTACTCTTCCCTTCCCTTTCTTCTTTAGTTTAAGCTTTCAATTAACCCAAAAACAAAATACTGGAAATAACAACATCGATTTTGGTTGGACTAGGGTTTAATACCCTTAATTTGCCATGGTCGGAAACTAGATGATTGGGTCATCTCTGGTTGGTCGAGCTACACGGGATTCAGGGGAATGGTGGCTTGAAGGTCCAGCGAGGTGTGGCCGGAGGTTGTGAAGCTCTGGTGAACTGCATCACCTGAACGAGATGACCTATGGTCGAAGTGTTCTATTCCTGGAGGCTTGATTTTGTTTTTATCTGTTCTCGTGATCGTTTGGATAACTGGCTGTTGTGATCGAAAGTAGGAACGATTGTGGACTTGTTGATGGTCGTCTCAGGCGCCGGAGAATCATCGACGGTGAGTGCACGTGCACAGTTTGGTCGCGTGCACGATTTGATGATTTGAGTGAAGTTTCTCGAATTTATGATCGGGGAAGATGGTTGTACTCATGTTTGTTTTATCAGGAAGCTTGCATGTGTTTATCAGCATAACAGTTAAAATAGGGGAAGAAGAAGAAGAGAGGACGTGGGAAGTTTCAGGGTTTGACTCGAGTTATCGATCAGGGTTTTCCGGGTTGAGCTCGGGGTTCGACCCGAGTTATTTGCAGATTGCCTTCGGTAGTTCTCAAGTATGATATCAGATTTAAATTTTAATCTAGTTCAATGAAAAAAGGGATTTGTCTCAGAACTGAGTCAGTGTCTAAAACTGTTCTTAAATAAATATACCTTCTTGAGGAATCAATGTTTTTATTTTGAGTTAAGAAGTTGAACAATTTTGTTATTTAAATTAATTTAGTTGATTCTTAAGTTTATTTAACTTGATATGTAATTACGTAGTTTATTAATGAATTAATACATTTTTGTATCATATGCTAATGACAAGAGATTTTGAGATTTTTAGAGGTAATAAAGTTTTAAAAGGGGTATCTTGTGATAAATTAAGGTTTTAATTATAGATTAAATAAATGGATAAGTAATATAAAAGTAACTAATTTATTAATGATTTAAGAATAGTTAATTAATTAATTAATTAATTATGAGATAATTAATTAGAAATTAATTAATTCATAATTCAGGATAAATTGATTAAATAATTAAGGATTAATTACTTAATTGGAAACTATTTAAGGTAAATAGTTAAAGAATTAATTAGGAAATTAAATATGGGTTAGTTAATAATGAGTATGATGGAAGTAAATGATAATTAATTAATGTAAATGATTATCGAATAGTTAATTTAAGTAATTAATTTTGGACAAATGTAATAAATGTGAATGGATGATGGTTAAATTAATTTGTGTAATTAACTAAAGGCTAATTACTTATTGTACTTAAAAGTGACAACTAAGGATTGATTAATCAAGGTTAATCAAGTAAGAAATAATTAAGTGATAAGTAATTAAGAGGTTATTATTTAATATAAAGGAATTATTATGAATAATTACTTAATGAACTAATTAAAGGAATTAATTACTCAGTATAATTAAGTTGATGTGGTTAATTTTAGTTAATTAATTCAGTTTAATTAATTAAAAGTAATCAATTGATGTTGAACTAAGTATAATTACTTAAGGTAATTAATGAGGTATAATTACTTAGTGAAGTAAGTAGAGGATAATTACCGGATGTAATTATTTAAGGAAATTACTTGATGGGTAGTAATTAAAGGATAATTACTTGATGGAAGAAATTAAGTAATGATTACTCAGTGTAATTGAAGGATTAATTTATATAATTAATCAAGGAGTTGGTTTAATTGATGAATTAATTAAGGGAAGTTAACTTCTGATTGTGATTAAGCAAGGTTGATTAATAAATGTAATTAAGTTAAAAAGTTAATTATTATATGAAATTTAAGAATAATTAACTAGTGAAAGTAATTAAAGGATCATTAATTAATGTAATTAATGGAAGTGATCAATCTTACTTATTAATGAATTAAATGATGATGGGTGCTTTGAATTGGTTGATATCTCTAATATGAATTGCTTTGTGATATGATGTGTTGGATGGACGATGATAATGTGATTATCAATTAATTATGAATTACTGTGTAAAAGTATTATTCGACAATTAAAGTTGAATTGTATTTAATTGGATAACTTGGGTTTAGAAGATATTGGATTCGAATTGACCGGAGTCGGGTATTAGTAAATACCCGAAACCACTTCGATTCTTTATAATTTCATGTATGGAATCAATAGAATGAAATGGAATGATTAAAGTGAATTGGACCATTTAATCTAAGTTTGGTACTTAGAAATTAAGGTGTGATGTAAGTAATGTTTATAACAGCTTATGAAGTTGTAAATTGATAAGTTACCCCGGGTTTATATAAGTTGCATGTTTTTTTGTATTCCTTGATAGATGGGTTTACTCACGCTAGTTTCCAGCCTGACCCGGGTGTTACTTTGATGTAATGCTCGGGTCAGACTGAGTATTACAGATTTTTAGGTAAGGACGTTCTGGAGCTCAGGAGGTGAGCTGGATGGCTGGAACGTATGGAGTGTTTACCGCTGTGATATATTATTGTATAATTAGGACTTGTTGTTTAAAACTATCCAGTGATTAGTAATGGTTGTAACTCTGATGTATAAATATAAGTGTACTGATACGGTTCTTCTTTTGTAAACTGTTATTATGTGATATTATATTTTGATCCGCTGCGAATGTGAGGTTTTTGTGACTTGTTCCTGTTTCTTCTTCTTTCTCTTTCATTTTCTTTTCTAACTATCTGGAATTTTCGGGTTCGAAATTTCCTGGTCGTTACAATTTTTGATAATAATTCGGTGCCCAAAGTCTAGCATTTTATTTCTCTTTCCCAATGGATGATACCTAATACTTAATGATTGCTAATACTTACAATGTAATACAAAGGATAAAGACATTATAAGAAAACTTATTAGAGAAATTACCATATAACATTGGAGTTTCATTTGTCGATCTACACTCCTCCTAATACATTTTATAAGGAACCTTTGAAGCCATATATTGACATATTAGTAGAGCAAAATACCAATTGCATATCCATTTTAGTGGTGCTTTTGAATTTTCTTAGTTAGTTGCCCAATATCATGACTTATATCAACATCATATAAGCTTTACAATAATGATACAAAAGAATAAAATGGGTTTCTAAATTAGATTGATATGGGAATAAGGAAAAATTGAGATGGAACCTTGACAGAATGAAAAGAATAGATGAAATTATGATTCTGTAATTGGAAAAAATTGAGAAATCATTCATATTTAATCATGGGTAAAGTTCAACGGGAGGAAGAAGTATAATGAGAAGATAAATTATAAAACATCAGCGAGTCTATTGGTATTTCCTTCAAGGAAATTTTATGAAAAGTAAATTAGTGGAACACATGTCAACATAAGAGATTTTAAAGAAAACAAGAAATGAAGGGGCACACAAATTTAAATTAAGTTTTCATATGATATAATAGGTAGATATAAAATTCTTAAAATGTTTTTTTACATCACTAACACAAATTATTTCTCATGCAAGGTGATAATATATAAATTGAGATA
This sequence comes from Allium cepa, assembly GCA_030765085.1. NCBI lineage: Eukaryota > Viridiplantae > Streptophyta > Magnoliopsida > Asparagales > Amaryllidaceae > Allium > Allium cepa. The sequence goes on from CM060929.1 coordinate 297,831,705, forward strand.
AACATAGTCTACTCAAGTGAATACCAATAAGTTTATGGGAAACACAATAATAAGCAATGGGTTAGACAATAGTCCGATGTAAGTAATATTAGCCTCATGAAAACATAACATATGAAAATAAGACCACGCTGCATCCCAGGATAGGTTTTACCCTCACCACCCTAATCGTAAACAATATCATTATAAAATATAATATGATGTGAAATAAGTAAATGAGATATCATCAGTTTAATTTGCATCGTTAATAAAATGTCCACACTAATATTTATCCCAATTCCAATTATGCATCATGATATATTCTTCTAGTAGCACTTAAGCATCATAATAAGGTATCATTTTAATTTTACTAATTCATTTGAATAAGGAGTTAACTGCACACAGAGGTTACTATGGTGCTTGAGTTTTTCATGCAACACACTTTAGGGGATTACACCGTCTTATTTCACAATAACCTAGTTAGGGTTATTACACACTCGCAATCTTAAGTTACACCACCCGACAAGAATCATTGTCATTATCCATTAAGCTTTCTTAATCCCTAAAACCCATTAGTTCGTGTTACTCTTTGTTCATTATAATTGGTTATTCATCTCGCTTCATAGAGTGAAGGGTGTTCCCTTGGGCCAATTGCATAATTTGATTATATAACTTAACTCTTATAGCGAAACTTATTCAAAATAAAGTAAGATTTTTGTTTTATTTTTATTGTATATATTTTTATATTGAGATATAAGTAATATTTTAAATACACTAAATATATACAAGTAGAAAATCTATAGAAAATGTTTAATAGATTATAGTTATGAATGTGTTCCTAACCATGAGTAATGAATCACGCCAATAAATACTTATCCTTAAACATTCCTAGGAAAGATATGTCGAGAGTGGGATATCAATACATCCATTGAGACTAGACTATATAACGCTACCCATATGATAGATGGTGAATTACTCATGACTATCAGGGACTCTAGTGGCTTTACAAACATTTAGTTATTTGGAATAATTTCAAAATTACCCACCAAGATTCTTCTATAGGATAATTATAAAGTCAAATAAAAGATTTCATGTGACAATGTGCAGTAGTCTTTTTTACTTGAGAATACCATGAATCTTAATTACCAAAACTATGGTCAATACATGACAACGATCATCATGTAAATATCATTGTTGGATAAAATTGAACCGCTTGAAGTGGAAGGTTTGTCTCCTTCAAAAGGAATGGTTGTATCACTGTAATTAGTAGTCAAATTCTTTGACTAAAGAAAATCGGTTAATTAATAAATGTTACCGGATTGAACCATGAGCGTGATTGTTGTAATTTGCAATTGATAAGGATATTTGCTAGTATGACACCCTCTCTAGTGATTAAGCAAACACAGAGTGTAATTGCCCGATTGCCAGATTAAAGGGCTCAATATGGGAGATCTCTCGCATACATTACTTTAGGTTAAAAAGTTACAATGTATGAATACATCTGAAATAATATATGTCTCATCTTTGGCACAAAGAGGTAATATGAGTTGCGAGGACTGAGTAAATCACATATCAAAACATATAAATAACCCAAAAAGCGAAACATAGATATTAGAGAATGATAATACAACGGAACGATCAAAATATAATGTATACATCATAGATGTCTAAGTATATGGACATTTGAGAATACGTCATATACACATGACAGGCTATATCAAAACTGCCCAAAAATGACATCCACATACATTGCTACAGTTATAGAAACTACATCACATATCATAGTCAACAAGACAAAACGAATACAACTATGGACTACAATCTCATGATAATATGCAAGATAAGCCAATATTATGACACTACAAATATAGCACGCCGTTATTGTCACACTCTCAGTCCTTTAAACGCATCTCACAATAGATAAGTAACTGAAGGTAATTATCCTGCAATACAACCTTAGTCTGACCCAAGCTTATTAACTACATAACAAACCTCGAGTTAGGCTATAACTAGCTATGAGTGTAACAATTCAAATAACATAAGCATGGTGTTGGGTTTATATGTAATATGTTAAGTAAACAAAATATTTCACATACTCTATATTCCAAACCCAACCCAACCCATATCTCATCATACGAATAGTGCAAACACCTATGTATGGCTCTAATTAAAGAGACCCAAAGCTACCACTCTAATCAATTCAGATCACATTTATGAATTGCATTCTTTATTATTATTAATCACACTATTTAAGTTTTGGTGAATGAGGTTTGTGTACATAAATTAGTGAACCCTACTCATATTCACTCTACGAGACTCTACATCGCACTAAGATATCACTGCCTATTTCATTTGTATATCACTCGATTAGAAGTTGTGGATGCCATAACATGATCCATTAGTTGCATGATCATCTTTTTTGTTCTCGTTGGTACTTCCCTCATCCCGTCGAATATATTTCATCTAACCTTATCCCGACCCTCGTCGTCGCACCACACCTGCCTCGTGGTGTGTTCTTGTAATGGATCATTTGGACTATATAATGGTGGATCAACCCCCACGATTCAAGTAGAAACCCTAAATCCATTAGGCAAGGATGGATAATTTCCTGTCTAGTAATCCCACCTCATGCTGATCACATTTTTAATCATTTACAAACATTCGGCCTCACTCACGTCATTTATTTTCTAAATGATGTTATTATCTTTCATCACATAGTGTGTCATGTATACATTTCATATCTTTTCATATAACATAACAAGAGGTGTAATAATTTATCATTTCATATTTATGTCATTCAATACTTTACATATGTAAGGCATAACACACATATCCAAACTTAGCAACAATGAGGCCATCATAGAATGAACTTGAATATATTCCATATAAAAGCATATATTCGTCAAACATATGCAATATTATAGCATAAAAACCATTCACTCATGTCATAACATTATAATCCAATAACAAATTCATATAACTCAATTATCCATTCATCATAACATAGCAACATATCATACCGTAGAGTTCATATATCATATACAAAATGAAAATATAAATTTTAAAATACATATTTGTAATTCAGTTTTAGAAAACTTCAGGTTATATAATTAAATAAAATTATTTCATAGTCATTTGTTTATATAAATATAACTACTTTCATTTTGAGCATATATATATAGCCTTCTAAATATAAGCAAAAGCATTGAAATTTTTATAAATATATATAAAAATGTAAAAATATTATTTATACATAAAATAATCTCAAAAACATTTTACATAAGTATTAGAATTGGAAAAACAAGTATAAAAACCAAAAATTAAAAATAAAGACTGAAATTGAATACTGCCAAATGATTACTGCTCCAGGAAATGCTCGATCGGTTGATCGATCTATAGCTAACACGTCGATCGATTAGACAACAAGCTAGAGCATTTTGCTTCAGTCCCAAATCCAAACTTATGGTCATCATTTCTGATGAAATCCAGCACTGAAAGACCTGTTTTTGCTACAGAACCACATATTATGAGCATGATGTCAAACACGAGGCATGAAATATGAGTTTTGTAGCAAGGGTTTCTATATTTTTAACATGATCAAGCAACATCAATTCAAAAATTTGCAATTCCAGTTCAAATACTATCAACTCGAGCATATATATAAAATAATCCATCTATCATTGCAACTATATATATCGTATAAGACATGCAAAGCTAGGACTAAAGGTTACCATTGATGATATTTTTCGTTAACCTTAGAGTTATGATAATTCATTATGAAGAATAAAGGTTACTTGCTAATCACTATACTTAATGACAAAAAAAATGAAGGGAAAAAACATTTGAAGTTAAATGACACAGGGTGTGAAGTGGCTCGGCCAAACTACCTACATCCATTGTAAAGTTCTCTTACTATATGGCTCTCTTACAATTACAACGAATTAGAAGAGAATAATAAAAAAAGATGATACACCTAAGACTGATGAAGTTGATAATCTATGGGAACTGCTTATTTCAAGGAGAAAGCAACTAATCTCAGGAAGCTTGAGTGGTGAACCATGAGTTCCAACCTGGGTTCCCCTCCACTAAGGTACGAACCAACTAGGAAACTCCTTCATCTGAGGCTCAACCAACCTAGTGTACCCTCCACCGATGGCCCAACAAATGGTCCCCTCCACCGAGGGCCTAACCAACCTTTCTTGTAGCAATTATCCTAATGTTTGGAAGGTCACGACCGCACTCCAAAATAGGCATATAGTGCACTTGGACATTAATCTGATCGATTGGATTTTATGAAGGACAGTGGGTGAAAGAAAGGAATGTGCGGTTGAGATGAAGCTATCCTTCATCAAATTCATTCGATCGTATCAATTTCTAGGCACGCTTCACGCCTGTTTTGCAGCGCGAAATTAAATATTCAAATATTAGTTCAATAGCTATAAGAATCTCATGCATGGCTACTTCCAAGGCCTAGGTTGGACCCTCGATGGAAGGTATCCCAAGTTGGTTGGGCCTCTGATGGAGGGGACCGCAGGTTTGAATCCATGATCCACCACTCAAGCTCCCCGAGATTAGCAGCCACATTAGTCTTAGGGGTATCATATTTTCTTGTTATTCTCTTGTAGTTCTGCTTAATTATAAGAGAACCATATAGTGAGAGAATTTCATAGTGGACGTAAAGCTTGGCCAAAGCAATTCAAAACATGTGTCATTTACCTCCAAATGCTCGTTTCCCTTTATTTTTCTGTCACTAATCCTGCTGATTAACAAGTAACCTTTGCTCTTCATAATGTATCATCATAACTTCTAGGTTGACCAAAAATATCACCAACGGTTACGCACACCATAAAAGCGATTTAAAGCTAAAAAATCCCTTTATCTTGCTTCACATGCCCATGTTAATGCATAACCCTTACTTTCCTGAAGTTAAACATGCATTATAATCCTAATTTTAACATAAGCAAATGATATTACTGATTAGAAATGGTTAGGAACTACATATCTTTGAAATTTGACCTAAAATTGCGTAGTTTTTTGATATGATGAAACCTTAAGCTTGGTTAGCCGTTTTAAATCTTTTTGAAGCTATAAGACTTAGTTAGGAATTGAGAATGGATAAAAATGTTTTCCTTGGCTAGTTAAGTTAAAACATAGGTTCTAGCCCTTAAAGAACCCATGTGGTCCATTTTTAAATAAACGAAAATTTCTTTTTTTCCTATATATTATTGCTAACCATTTACCTACCAGTTAAAAAAATTTATTACTTACACAAATTATCTATGGCATTACAATATTCTTCTCAAATTTATTTTCACTCAAAATCATTTTTTGATGACCAAAAATTCCATTTTTGAACCTCAAATATTTATGTATTCATCAAAATAATTTATAACTTCAGTATTACAATTTATTTACCAAATATAAACTTTAAATAGCTTTTAGACTCATATAACATATTTTGTACTTAATATTTTAAATTTAAACCAATATTTTGAAATTCATTCCAAAATAAACACAATACACAAGCATACACAAAGCATCTAAAGTCAAACAAACAAACACATGCTTATTAAGACTAGTGCAATTCGATTTTTGTCCATTGAATCAGTTCTTTGGTCTCTCATGCATAATCTCTTGGGTTATTCTACCATTGAACTTTCACCAACGGAACACTTTTGTTCCTAAACCACTTCACCTTCGAGTCTTTGATACGAGAAGGCTCGGTGGTGTATGATAAATCAGGATGCAAGTCCAAATATTTGATCTTCCTTGTATATAAAACTATATCTAAGTTTTGGATACACTTCCATAAGGAAACATGAAATACATCATTTTACGTACTCACCTATATCTCGCTTCATTCTTTTCCAATAATGCATCTTATTCGTTCCTCGTAATCTTCGTAATAAAGAACACCGAACTGTGACACTTGTCTAAAATTTCTTTCTTTAGATTAGCTATGTTAGGAACACACAGCCTTCCATTGTACCTTGAACATCCTTTTGAGTCAAGCTTGAATCTAAAAAGATCATCGAAAACATTACCATTCTGCAATCTACTAATCATGTTAGCTAAAACTGGATTGTCTCTCTAACTAGCATAGATTCTATCAACTAAGCTTGAACGGACCTCAAAATTGGCATGGATAGCCATCAATCATCCATCCTTCCAAAACGGAGATCACAAGAAGATAATTACATCAATTCTTTCCATTCTTCTATCATGATGGATACGACCATTTGATGTTTCCTGCTAAGGGCATCTATAACTCTGTTTCCTTTTCTCAAAGTATACTGAATTTCAAAACCCTATGCAGCTAAGAATTCGAGCCAATGTCATTATCTTATATTCAAATCTCTCAGACAAAATAAGTACTTCAGTAGCTTTAGTCTGTATATAAAACAAAACATTTACCTAATCGATAATTTCGCTAAAGATTTATTGAAAATACCATTGCTGCCAATTCAAGATCACAGGTGGCATACCGAATCTCACTTGGCCTGAGCTGTTTGGATGCATAAGCTATAACTCTATCATGTTGCATCAATAAAGCACAATGGCCTGTCCCATAAGCATTTTTATAAACTACAAGATCCTAATTGCCTACGAGAACTATAAGCACTGGAGCATTGGAAAGTAACACCTAAAGCTTCTGAAAGCGTCCTCGCACTTATTCGACCAAATAAACTTCACTCCCATCTTTGTCGTTTGAGTAAGCGAGCAATCTTGAAGAGGTCTATAATGAATCTCTTATAATATCCTACTAAACCCAAGAAACTATGAATCTCGATCAATAGCTCTGGCCACTTCTACTTCTGAACTACATTGACATTAGCTAGATCGACTAAAATTCTCTTCACTAAAATTATATACCCTAAGTACTTAACCTCTTTCTGCCAAAATTGGCACTATGAGAATTTTCTTTGAGTTACTGTGTTCTTAGAGTTTCAACACAGTCCTCAAATGAATAACATGCTCTTTTTCTATGTTTGAATACACAAGAATAGCATAAATAAATACTTATATAAATTTATTTATGTAGCTGCTAAAAATCCAATTCATCAGGTCAATGAAATATGCTTGGGTGTTCGTCAAACCAAATGGCATAACGAGCCCCTCATAAGAACCATATCTTGTTAGGAATGCAGTGAGAGGTATGATGTCTTCGGCATCTCAAAGCTGTTGGAAATCTATGGCAAGATTGAGCTGTGAAAAGACTTTGGCACTACTCAATTAGTCAAAATGATCATCTATTATCGGTAAAAGATATTTGTTTTCGATCGTAAGATCATCTAGCTTTCTATAATCTATACAAAGATGAAGAGATCCATCTGCCTTTCTAAAAAATACTGTTAAGGAACCCATAGAGAACTGCTTAAAGGATCAGAATAGTCGAAAGCGGGTGAAATAGGTAGATCTTAAAAAAAAATCCTAATTTAGATCTTTTGGGCTATGAAGTCTAAAGGTATTTTACATCCAATCAAATCAAGTTATAGTTAAATTCTTATTTTATTTATGTTGTTTAAAATGGAGTTTGAGTTTGATTTAAATTTAGATGCATGAGTGTATTAGATATACATATGTGTGATAGTTACTTGTTGAAGTTAATTTGAAGAAAGAAACCTTTCGTCTCTTTCTTTAAAACTTATGCAATTGGTTGAGAGAAGATTTCATTTTTATTTGGAGAGAGAAATCTTTCATTTCTCTCTCTTCAATTTAATTGATTGATTAAATTAATGACATTAATGAGCAATTCACACAACATAAATTATGAGTATATTCAAATATATTCTAGTGTATATTATGTAAGTGCAATATAGTAGTGTACATGGTTAATGTGTAGGAATGTATATGCTAAGATTTACACTATAATGGACACATTCACCCTTTATATATACCTTTGTTGTTAATAATTTTATTTTAAAATATGTATATAATAAATAACACACACACATACATATATACACAAACAATTGCAAACTATGTTTAACATCAAAATAACACACACCTACATACATGGAGATATGTGTGTGTATGTGTGTAAAGTTTGTAATCTAATATATTTTTTAAATTAAAGCAACAAATTGGAATCTAATTTCAACTTAAAAGGAAATAATAAAGTTTATGATGTTTTTCACAAAATTACACTTGTTTTTTTTTCAAACCAACTTTCTAAATAAAGTATACAGTGACAAAATTACAGTCAAAACAACATGCATAAAAATCATACATTTAATTTCCAAAGAATTTCAAATAGACAGGGTATATAGTTTATCCATAATTTTGTATGTGAAAAGTAACAAAATTAAGCCACTTAACTTAACTTACATTTCAATCAAAATTGTGTTTTGTTAAATAATAGTTTTGTTCTATAACAATAACAAAATTAATTAGGATAATTTAGGCATATCTAAGTTTATGATGATATTTTCAGATCTAAACTACATAAAAAATTAATTAAATGATGTATCACATGTGATAGATCTGATGTTAAAAAAACATATAATAAATTAAAGTATATCATAAAATGGATGTATATAAAAAGTAATATGATGAGCATATGTAATTAATTGAATGTAGTAGAAAGAGATCCAATCAATGTAATAAAATAAGCATATATTCAGACAAGATGTAGTATGTAATGGATCTAAATCATACAAACAAGGAGAATATATGAATAGATGAAATTATAATTGTTACCTTAAGACGTTGCCAAAAGAATGTAGCTTGAATGATGAAAAATTCCAAGATTCCAATAATTCGACCTCTGGATCTTGTAGAATCAAGAGACAAGAACCACCTTAAATTGATTTGATTTTGTTTGAATTTTGAAATTTGTGGCTTAAGAGGGAAAGAGAAAATGAATTGTTAAGAGAAAACAATTGAGCAAAAGAAATGAAGGGAGATTTGTTTTAAAGGAATGATAGGAACCTTCCCTATTCCTTCCTTAAAGCCTTCCCCCTTTAATTCTTTGTTAGATCCAATAAAATCCTCTCCCTTCTTTACATGCATAGTCGACCATAGGTGGTGCCACATGGGCCCTCAAAATTTTCAAAATTCCATTATTAGTTCATTTTAAATCCAATTTAAAAGTTCTGCCGATATCGTAGTGATTCGGCTTTGGTGCGAGAGGTCACAAGTTCAAAACTTGTGTAACGTGATTCGAACGTTTATTGACATGTGATATGTTGTCCTAGTGATATGTTGTATATAAAGTACCATTTAAAAAAAACAATTATTATTAACCGTACTTCTCTGGCTAGAGACTTTGATTTTAAGTTGACCGCAATTGACTATGACATTAACCCCATATAACTAAAGAGATAAATTCTCTATTGAATGGTGTTTCACTTCCAATGCTTTAACTAAGACCCAACTACAGTTGTTTGATGGACACCATGCCATGGTATAATCAAAGTGTAGTGTTCGCATTGAAATTCCATGATATACATAAGTCAAGAAACTGTGTAACATCATCATTTTGAGACAATCTGTTTGACCTTAGTTATACTAACTAAAAGAGAACTCTCGAGTGAGTCATTTCATAGTTATCCAATAACTATACAGCACCATTTGGTGCCCCCAACGGCTATGAGAAAATACACTGTCCAACATTTAGAGAGCATTGCATACCCTAGTCTCGACAGATGAATTGATATCCTTGCACGAAAAATATTGACTAGGAATATTTAAAACAATATTTTATTTTTAATGTGATAAAGTTCTCATGATTACAACACTTTACAATTACTATCACACAACATAAGATTTAAGGATTTTCCATCTATGTACTTTAAATTAATCACTTAATCATTAATATCACTATGTGACATGTAAATGATAGAAAGAAAAAATACCTTTTATTTTGAACAGTATTGGTCAAAGAGTTAAATATATGTAACACATTACATAGTTTCCTCTAGGGAATACCATTAACTCTATCATTTCTCGGTCTACTCAAGATTTTCCGCTCAAGATCTTCTAATTGATTTTTTTAATTCCTCCATTTATCTATGGCATATGTGGTTAAGTGGACTACTGAACAATTGATCGCTAGGAATATGATCGATCTTCAACTAAACAACTCGATAAGGCGGTAAATTCATAACCGGCTCATGAATATCAGGGAAATCTCTAACTATTGGAATTTGCTTAATCTCATCACTTGAGGTTCCATTGTATATAAAGAATAACCAAAACTAGCATTGGATGCTTCAAAAGAAATAAGAATTTAATCATAATGACTAGGATAATGAAGTGTAATCACCTTCTCAGCACAATATAATAACATTAATTGCGCTCGAATTAGTCCATTCCAAGAATAATACCAAAATCAAAAGAATCCATAATAAATAAATCACATAAGAACAATACGCAAATAAGAAAATCATTGCATTACAGTACTTCATGTCTTGAGTAGGATACCCACCGATTGGACTAGTCACTCTAAGAGAAGTGATAAGAGGATCAAACCGAGGTCTGCTTCCTCTTGTCTTGCTCAAATGGGAGGATCCCCAATAGCGAATATCTTTCCTTGAGTTTGCTTCTTTGGCCTTATATGCTGCCTTAAAATATAGTTGTGGTTGAAACATCTCTTTATTTACCCTTGACTTGAGTTTCTGCATTGATTAGCATAATGGTCTTTATTCCTCCAAGCGTAGCATTCAACCTAAGATATGCCTGTATATGGATTTCAAACGTCTGAACCTAGTCAAAAATCAACGTTTTTCTTTTGTTTTTAGTTTTGTTAAATTCAAACGTTTGATCCTTGGATTTAGACATCAAAGCTAGTGTATTTTCACTTCTTCTCTTTTATTTTGTTTACCTTTATTCCAGGTTTATGATAATTGTACATTTCTATTTATATACAATTTTTACCTCATTCATTTCTAATTCTTTTACGTAGTTTATTCCGTTAATTGTGTGTAACTATCTGGTGATTCATCTACGTTTATTCAATTTTATTCAAAGTTGATAAAATCAGATCAAGATTATTTTTATGGGATGTATACATAGATTCACTTTTATGAACTCAAATCTACTACATAAATCAAATCTAAATGACTTTGAGGTGAATTTAACTCACTCAACCCTCCTTCCAAGTTTCACATCAATTATATTATCAAAACAATGAAGTAGGGTTTTCTAAATTATTTAATTCATATAAATCTCCAATTAAAAATTATCAATTCAAGTTGAATATCATATTTTTTAATCCTAAATGGACATATTTACAAAGCTTAAGTACTTAAATACATCATACTCATGTCGTAGTTAAATCCACTCGCCTTGTATGATGTTTTGAAGAAATCTCCTTCTCTGCTCTGATTTAAGTTAGCGTTCTTCTCCGCTACTTATTTGTAATTGTTTCGATTTATTTTATCTCTTCTTTTAAATTTGATTCTCTCATTTTTGTTTCATAAAATCTAATTTAATTTTTTTATAAGAGATTTGAGGAGATAAAATTGAAGAGATCGATTTAGATCTAGGTTTTCTTTATTTGATCGAGGCTTTTAGAATGAAAGGAGTAGGGCCTGGCTATGTATTACCATAGAAATTAGGTGAGGTTTAGGCTTAGGATAATTATTGCTTTACCCATATCCCTTATCCTTACATAAATGGAAATTTCCTTTCCTTTTCTTCTGTAAAAAATAATATTTTTTTATTCTAATCAATGCCATTAATTAGAATTCAAACCAATATCATTAGTTGATATTATAACATATGTATCATCGACTGTTATAAGGAATTATAATTAATATTCAAACATACACACACACACATAAATATATGCATGCATGCATATATGTATGTGGATTGTATTTAGTTAGGGCTTACATAGATTTGTAGCCTTATTATTGCTTGGGCTACTGCGGTATATTGTATTCTATAATTATGTTAAGTTAAAGCAATGAAAGGAACCTATTTCAAAAAAAAATGTATGTATGTATGTACATTGATATTATTAGTAAACTCACTCTTTATTGTTAATTGTTCTATAATTGTAAAAAAACTAATGCTAATTTTTTCAAATTTAAAAATCCAATTTTCCTTTATTCACCACAAATAAAGATATAACAAACATTTTCCTTAAGAAATGCATTCCTTATATTATTATTTTATGAAATACGTAACATTTTCTTTCAATAATTATAAAAATTACTTTTATTATCATGGTAAATAATGCTTTCCCTTTGAAGTGGTTTAAAGTTTGTGCATGCAAGTATCTCTCACCTTTTCTTCTAAGGGAAATAAAACAATTGTACTATTTTTAGATTAGTTCAAATATATTCATAAAATTATTGTATGCAAAAAGAAGTTATAAATTACTTACTAAATAATTTTTACTTATTCCTGTAATCAAGCTTAAATTTAAGAATAAGTATAAAACCCGAAATGTGAGCAATGGTAAACAATCTGTTTATCATTCATCTGGATCCGTTTCTGATGTTTTATATATGAACTTAGGGTAGAAAAACTTAATTGACCCAATGGAAAATCAGATTTCCCACATTCCTTAATTTATAGAAATTCAATTTTTCAGCTTTATATAAAACTAACAAAATGCCTTTTTTAATTATTATATTTAAAAATACGGGGTATTACATTCTCCTCTCTTTAGGGAACTTCACCCTCGAAATTCTAAGAGAAGGAAAGTGCAACTTATACTCAACCATACATAACAACCATGTGTATAAGTAATACATACACTCAAACCACACCACACATAAAGCAATCCGAATAATCCACGTAAAACATATGCAATCCTATCACTTCTTGCAATATAAGATATGATATCCTTATGGATATCAACTATATTTTAAATCCAGATAATAATACATAGCAATTGCAAAATAAATGCAAAGAAATAAGATATAGTATAGCTAAATAGATGGAAATAAATAACATTCATACATCAAACTAACATATGCCATGAAATAGCATGTGAATAATGCATAATATTAACGTGACCTCTATATGAATGTTAGATTATGGCATACAGGGATGGACGCAAATCATCCTAAAATATACCGATAATTTATATATGTGTGCAACATGAAATATAATGAGTCAAGTCACATATCAAAACATTAGCTATACAAAAAACATACTATACCATCTAATTCTCTAATTTAATAGTATTAATCCTAGCGACCATTCATCCATGTTTTAGTAAACTAGTCACTTTAACAAACAAGCAAATGAAGAAATCTTCTAGAAAAGAGTTGACATGGAAAAATCAGATTCTCTCCATCGCTTTGCAAGTATCCTTGACTGGATCGTTCTCCTAACCTCAACTTACTAACTTTACTGCTGGCATATAAAACCGATCCAAATCTTTACAAATGTATGTGCATAGGTAAAATTTTGTAATCCATGCTACTAACCCAGATAAAATGATGTCGACATGCACCATAACTGGTATCATGAGCATACGTATGCCTCATTGGAAAACATAGTTGTATGCAAACCTCAATGCACATAACTAATAAAGTAAATCATCCCCGTAATATACCAATCACTTCACCTTCCAGATATTAGGTAAGATTGCTCGAAAGTGAGTGGTGTCGAATCTAGCATTGAATAATGTTAATCACTTATTATTCCTCATTTTAACCTAAGGAAATCAAAATCCGGTGATCTCTTAAACTGATTAAAATAGCATAACTTCTCTTCTAATTTTGATTCAACTTAGGTTATATCATTTCACTTATGGTATCTCATTTCTAATCTTCCAACAATTATGATACCAAGGTGTCATGTTTCTAGTCTGCAAGAATTTTACCATGTTCTATAGCATACGAGCAACAAATACTCAAGCATTAAGTAAGGTAATTCTACTCTATTTACTAATTTGAACATAGTAACCAAAATCCTAAATCTAAGCGTAGTCCTAAATTTATGTGAAATCCGAGCCAAAAGTTATTTTAGTACTAAAAATAATTAACTAAGTGATACGTCGTTTACGTGCAATCATTATGCAACACAAATACGTACCATTAAATTGATACTTCGTAACATATTTCTTAAATAAATAGTATCCTTCTAACCCAATGGATTGTCGAAAAGAATCTTACTATCCACTTCTCGAAATCATATTGAATACGTAAATCCCATTTTTGGTGAAAATCACCACCACATTCTTAAGTGTACAAACTATAATATCTTTTACTTAATGAAAATATAAATTCCTGAATTAACTATTCCTTGTGTAATCTTAATTCCGACTTTCTCTAGGATATCTTTTACAATCCAAACATCCAAATTATACCATTCCTTCATGCAATCCCATTAATGGAGTCTTTCCCAAACATAATTTATCATCACTTTATTTCAACTATTTTATGGTCAAGATAATTCAAGATGGAATGGCATCTTGCCTTATTGATGCAACAAATATGGTCCGCTTATTAATTTTTCATTTTAGGTCAGATTTCAACAAGTTATATATGAAAATTGTCCAAAAAATTACTACAGAGACAATATTGCAAGTTCCGTAGACAAATTCGGACATTTGTGAAAATTTTGCTTTTAGGTTAGTTCTTAAACTTTAATTATATTTTCTTATTTATTTTTGGAAAATTTCGAGGTGTTACATTCTCCCCTCTTTAAAAAATTTCATTCCAGAAATCTCCAAGGATAGAAGAATACAAAAGCAACCAACGATCAAATTTACATCCATTTATCATCCATCATCCATAGCAACCATAGTCCTTAATATTTCTAATGCAATTATGAAATTATGTAATTATGCAACGTGTGATGCATATGAACCTGAATTAATGCAAAAGAGTAGTCGGTCTACTGATTCTGTCAACCTTTTTATGCAAGTATGTTTATGTCATGCCCAAATGTATGCAAGTCCTAAAGTAAAAGGATAATTCTACATGTATGCTCAGCCATACATCCTAGTGCAACATCCAAATGCATCAATGGATAGCAAACAAAACTAGCAAACAATATGCGTAAGGTATGAATGTGTGCGCATAAGGGACTCAATATCCTGGCGCATCCAAAGTGACCACTTGCATCCATAAACATTCATGTAGATCCAATAGCATCCGTTAAACATAACATGTCTCAATGGCATGTTTACAAACACACCTATCATCCAAAGGTCTCTACTTAATATAATCTACCCTCCCCCAAAGGTTCTACCTAAGGGTTCTAACTATGAAAGATCAAAATATGAGACATACTAGAAAAAAGCTGCGGATGGGAAGCTCGAATCCTCTCCTCTGGATCTCAGATACTCAGATGGATCGCCTTCCCACTGAATATTAACTATTCAAATCCCCTTATTGCGGCACCGCTTAGTACCATGCTATAGAATGCCCGTAGGTACGCGGCGAACAAGTTTCTCATGCTCCACCTCAACCTCTTCCAAACTATTAGGCTCCACTACAATAGCCGAATCATGCAAATAATTTCGCAAATTCGAAACATGAAAAACATCATGAACACTGGCCAATTTCTCCGAAAGTCTAACTCGATAAACCAATCTCCCAATCCTAGCCACAATCAAAAATTGTCGAAAAAATCTCAGAGCTAGCTTCCCTTGACTTCCAAATCTCGTATCACATCTCAAGGGTGAGACCTTTACAAATACCATATCTCCAAGTGCAAACTCTAACTCATAGCGCCTCCTATATGCATAAGACTTCTGTTGGTTTTGAGCTGTCTTCATCCCTTTTAGAATCAAGTCAACCTTCTCCAAAGTCTCCCTAAACATATTAGGCCCAAAGATAATCCTATCCATAGTGTCCTACCAACATAACAACGATCTACAAGGTCTTCCATACAAAGCCTCAAATGGTGCCATCCCAATACTAGCCTAATAACTATTATTGTAGGCAAACTCCACTAGTGGCAAATAATCCTCCTAAGAGCCTCCAAAATCAATGATACACATCCTAAGAAAATCCTCCAAAACCCGATTTACTCTCTTCGGTTAACCGTCAGTCTGTGTATGGTATGTTGTACTCAAGCTCAACTTAGTCCCCAAAGCCTCCTGTAGACCCCTCCAAAATTTGCTAGTGAAGCGTAGGTCTCTATCACTAACTATACTAGTAGGTACTCCATGAAGTCTAACTTCCTCCTTAACATACAAAGCCGCCAATGAAGCTGCTGTCCTAGCGCTCCTCATGGTATGAAATGAGCGCACTTGTTCAATCTATCCGCTATGACCTAAATGCTCTCATTCCCTCTCCTAGATTTGGGTAATCCATTTATGAAGTCCCTAGAAATTCTCTCCCACTTCTATTGTGGAATGTCCAATGGATGTAACAGTCCTCCAGGCTTCTCTTGTCCTGCTTTAACCCTCTAACAAGTTATACACTTAGGCACATGCACCACCACTAGCCTCTTCTTCCCAGGCCAAATGAAAACTCTCCTCATGTCCCGGTACATCTTGTCTTCGTTTGGGTGAATAGTTATCCTAGATTGGTCAGATTCTGCTACTGCATTTATCAAGTCTGCACAATAGGGTACAAAAAGTCTACCATCTATCATCAACCATTCCCTCGAGTCTAGAGCATAATGCCTAAGATGATTCAATGACTCTCCTTTCCGCAATCTATCTAAAATGTCCTCCAGCTCATCATCCTCTCTCTTCCTAGATCCATTTTGCTCCCTCAAGGTTGGCTGAATATCTAGGGCTATTAATAATTCAGGGGTAATACTGGAAGATGGCCTAAATTCAAAGGTGGAAATATACTCCAAATGTCTCTACTCCAAAAATAACATAGCTCTCTGTCTACTCAATGCATCTACAACACCATTCCCCTTGCTCGTGGTATAAGAGATCTCAAAATCATAAAAGGCTAAAAACTCCATCCATCCCTGCTGCCTCAAGTTTAAGTCCTTTTGGGACAACAAGTACTTCAGAGACTTGTGATCTATAAAAAGCTCAAATCCTTAATCCAAAAGATGGTGTCTCCTAGACTTAAGAGTAAAGACTATAGGTACTAACTCAAGATCTTGCATTGGTTAGTTCATCTTATGAGTCTTTAACTGCCTACTAACATAGCATGCACCTTTACCCCCTTACATCAACACTGCTCCTAGTCCCATACCACAAGCATCGGTATAGACCATAAAAGGCTTACCGCCATCAGGTAACACTGATATAGGTGCATTAGTCAAAGCCTCCTTCAATCTAACGAAGGCATCCTCACACTCAGCATCCTATACAAAAGCTAGATTCTTCTTGGTAAGGCGGGTCAATAGGGCAGATATCTTAGCGAAATTTTGAATGAACTTCCTATAATAACTCACGAGACCAAGAAATCTCCTTACCTCCGTGGCATTTTTTGGACCACGCAAATCTTGTGCCGCTGAAATTTACTAGGATCTACAGCCAAACCACTATCAGAATCAACATATCTCAGAATGCGAACCTTGTCTCTCCAAAAGTAGAACTTAGAAAATTTATCCTTAAGCTTATGTGCTCGAATGGTCCTAAGCACCTCCTCCAAATGCAAAGCATGCTCCTCCTTAATCCTAGAGTACACCAAGGAAGCCATCCACAAACACCACTACAAACTTATTCAGTAACTCCCTAAACACTCGACTTATCAAGTCCACAAAATAAGCGGGAGCATTGGTTAGTCCAAAAGGCATGAATAACCCCTCATATAACCCATCAGGAGTCCTAAATGCTGTCTTATGAATACTATCCTCGGCTAATCTCAACTAATGGAAACCTATGGCTAAGTCAAGTTGACAAAACACTCTCACTCCAACCATCTGATCAAAGAAATTATCTATGCGGGACAAAGGATAGCGATTCGTTATTGTCAACTTATTCAGCTCGCGGTGATAGACGTAGAGTCTAAAGGAACCATCCACCTTAGTGGCAAAGATGATTGGCGCTTCCCACTTGGAAATGCTCCTCTTAATAAATCCCTTCTCTAGTTACTTATTCGCTTTCTTATTCAACTCACGTTGTTACCTTGGAGCCATATGCTTCAAAAGCAAAGCAACCGGTCTAGCACTCTCAACAAGATAGATCCTAAAGTCGATCTCTTTCTGAGGTAGGAGACCAGTAGCCTTAGAAAATACATTGGAAAAATCCCTAACTACTAGGATAGAAACAAGCTTATCATGTGGTAGGCCTAAAGAATAAAGGTAGCTCTACATAACTGACCCTAGTGGATCACAGACAACCTCTAAGCTACACCCTCTACAAGAGCCAAATCTAATAGTTCATCTATCATAGTCTAGTATAGCCCCAAATGGGGACATCCAATCCATGCTCAGCATCAGTCCAAACCTAGAGAACCCCAGCACATATGCATCACATTCAAACTCGACCCCTAAAATCATCAACCTCAGATCCCAACATATAATAGAAAAATAGATTCCTCCATTGGATTTAACACAACTATAGGGTTAGTCACACTACTGTCTAAGTGCAAATCATTAACAAGTCTACTAGAGATAAAAGAATGAGAAGTACTAGTATCGAACAAAGTACGAATAGAAAGACCAGAAAGGTATGACACACCTTCAATCACTACCTTCTTCCCCTTATCCAGTCCTGGATGAACACTAACATTATGAACAACCCCCACAACATATGCCTGGACCACCTGAGTAGAAGCTAGAAAAGTATATATGGGTGGTATTGGACAATTCCTCTTAATATGCCCAACCTGATCACAGTTGAAGCACTTCGACTTTTGCAGGAAACGATCTCGAACATGATGCTTTCCTTCACATCTAAAACATTTCAACTCCTTCTTCTGGATCTTCCCTTTAGGTGGGGGTTCATCCTTCTTCTTTCCTTTCTAAAAATTCTTCACTCTAGCATTTGGAGCCACATCTACTTCTTAGCAACAGAAGTAAGCAATGCCATCTCAACCAGACCCGCATAGGAGCTCCCATACAAATATGACTCACTACTAAGCCCTATAATGGCTGGTTCAAATTCTTAGCAAATTTGAATGCCTTTTTATGTAGGGTATTGATCAACTACATTTCAAACCTTGCAATCTCATTAAACTGATTAAATAACTGATAAATCACCCTGCTTCAGATTTATAAACTTCTCTAATATAACTCACTTCCCAGCCTACAACAAGAACTTCATCTCAAACATTCGCTTAAACTCTTCTTCAGTCACGATACCACCACCAATC
Organism: Allium cepa; assembly: GCA_030765085.1. Classification (NCBI taxonomy): domain Eukaryota; kingdom Viridiplantae; phylum Streptophyta; class Magnoliopsida; order Asparagales; family Amaryllidaceae; genus Allium; species Allium cepa. The sequence continues at coordinate 297,850,823 of CM060929.1, forward strand.
TTAGTCACAAGAACCTCCCACCAATGAAGAGCCTCTCCCTGTGGGTGCCAGGTAGCAAGCTACCTCATTACCTTGTTTTTTAAAACCATAAGTCCAAATATGCGCTCACAGCTATGGATCCAAGCACTAGCATCAGTACAAGTCTTTATGCTTAAGAATGGCTTGCCACCCAAGTTAGAAAAGTCCTTGCATAGCTTAGAAAAGTCATGAGCGAGATGTGGGTGGGTAGAGGCCCTACCAGCCACTATCTCCACCGGCTCTCTAGACGAAGGCTCAACCGATCCCATAGCCTATAAGTAACAGTGGAACCAAATGGCATGTTCACTCTTGGAATATCGGGGATGTCGGTAGAGCCAAATCCTATGGGATTAGCCATCTCTATCCTTGAATAGTAAAAATTTAATTAATTGCTTCCACAGATAGCTCAAATAAGATTAAGATAGAGAACAACACATGCAGAAATTACAATAAGCACATGCATGAATTTAAGGAATACTTAAAGATTTTTTTTTTCCAGAAATACCTTTATGTATATATAGTTATCTATGGAAATCTATTTTGGAAAAACTTTAAAAAATCATTTTTTTCTTTTTAAAATCATATATACAATATCTCAGTACAGTTCAAATACGCTCCTATCCTTAGGAATATTGAACCTCGCTTTCATACCAGATGTAACAACTCGTATCTCTTAACATGCCAAAAACACACATCAAAAGATGTAGATCGTCAGTTTAAGGTTAAAAAATAGCATTAGAAAGAAAAAGATATCAATATAAAAAATCTATCTAATCCAAACGTTATCATAGCAGAAACATAATATCATAAATAATGTTAGTCTCAGAAATAACAGTAATAAAAATTCATAAGCATCAAAAATATCCAATCTCAAAATATGATAGCATAGTATTCTTAGAAAATCATCAATATATATCAAATATCAGAGTATCATTAAAATAATCCCTCATAAGCAAAGTGCTGAAAAAGCAAATGTACTGATGGGGAAAACATGATAAAAGATAAATAAAGCTAGATTCCAGGCACGATAATCCAATGGCAACAATGGACCTGTCAATGGTTACTCTGTCCACCAGTGGTGGGGGAAAAATGGAATGGGTTAGACATAAAGTTCGATTAATAAAAGCAAGACTAACAAGGAAATTAAATATAACTGACCCCAAGTCTAATCTAAATGATATAAAGTGCATATAGTGTTTGTGGATCCAAGGGCACATGCCTAAGGTCATAAGTCAACCGTCTGTCCCACTTTAATTCATACTAGGACTATAGAGGAAGAACACATGTGTAAACTCGTGTAGTGACTCATCGAATGCATCTATGCCCATCCCCCTGTACCTAGTAGCAAAATACCTCTAATGTACCTCCAGGAGTTATTACACCTAACTCCTACCGGTACTAGATATAACCTAGCTAAAAGTGCCATAAGCCCATATGAGCACAACAAACAAAAGTTCAAAAATCCAATCACAACAAATAAGAGACTGATAATCCCTGTCCCAACACATAATTGCACCTTTAGCTGTCTAAATGACACACACACCTAACTTCACAATATGAAAAAAGCGAATTAAATCCACACCTCAAAATAAATGATGCAAATGTCCACTAGTCAAACAATATAAAGGACAACAAGGCCCACAAATCAAAAGGTACAAGGCCTCTAAATTGTCTAATTTGGCATACAATGGCCGACCTATGTAAGTCTTAGGTCGATTGCCTATAGGCTAATAGCACAATCCCCCAAACAGTTTACTTAATCCAAAACGACATACGAAAATCGACCTATGTCAATCTTAGGTCGATAGCTTGCAAGCTAACATCTTCATTTTACATATTTTATAATTCAGATTTCATTTAATTACTTTTAGTTGCCAAAAGATATTCCAGCTAATCATTACGCAACTAATAATTTCAACAAAAATGAAACCTGATCATTACACAGTCTAATCATTATGTTACTACTATATTAGATCTTACCATTATGCAGTCTAATCATTACGCAACTTTCACATTATTTAAATCCTCAGTTTAACATTATAAAACCATGTTTTAGCATTAGATTTAGAATTCTACTACTTGCATATGTCAATTGCAATTAGAGAAAAAGATTCATTGTTTTGGATTTTGGATTTACTATTTCAATAGATTAAATTTAGAATTTACTGCCTAATCAGAATAGGGTAGAAATTAGAATCAATTAATTTAATAGTCTTATTAAGAGCTATGCCCATTCACCTTCATCTTAAGCTCTAGGTTTTCGCCAAACGCCGCAAGCCTTTTTCTTCACTCCTCGCTTAGGACCCTTCTTTAGTTGTAAGATCTCTCTTATTTTTATTTTTAGGTTGAGATTTGAAAGAGAATTGGAGTTCAGAAATTGATTTATAAAATTAATGCTTAGGGTTCTATTTTGACAGAGCTTCACTAGGAAGAAGAAGATTAGGTTTAGGCTAACCTGTAGCTATGAATTCACTGAGAAACGCCCTCAGCTAAGACCGTCAAATTGGAGCCCTAACCGATCTCTGCCACTCTCTAAAGCCTTGCCACTCACAAAAGAATCTGGGACGAATGAATAATACGACCGAAAAATCGCAACCCTCGGTTTCACCAGATGTCAGGTCGACTACCAATGCTCTTTATTGTCCGCCCATAGATGACCTGGCCCATGTTTGGTCGACTGCCTCATAGTCGATTATTTATTATTATTTCATATTTTTATTCGTTTTATATTTAGTTTCACATTATTCAATCCTTTATAACTTTTTCATTTTAGCTCGAATTTTAGCAATTTTGATATGAAAATTGTCCAGAAAATTACTACGGAATCATTAGTGCAAGTCATGTAGTCAAATTTGGACGTTTGTGAAAATGCTCCTTTAAATCAATTCTTACCTTTAATTTTATTTTCTTATTTATTTCCAGAAAAATTCTAGGAAGCTACAACTACTCAAGAACTTCATTAGCATAATGAAAGCATGTTCGCACTCAGAGTTCCACAATAAAACTAAGTTCTTTGTAGGGCATGCCAATAGCACATAATTATTCACAAAGACCTTAATAAACTCCGTGTAATAGCCAGCCAAGCTAAGAAAACTCCTTACTTCGTAGTATTTTTCAATACAAGCCAATCTTGTACTACATCAATCTTACTTTAAATTAAATAAGCCTTAGCCAAATCACATCTTATACAAAGCTCTAACAAATTAAACCATATTTGGTTAAATAACACAAAGTGGTGTTGACTCTTTATTATTGCGGAAAGTTCAATTTGGTATTCTACCCTTCTAATTCGAATATCAATTAAAAAGACAATTAGTTCTCTATATTAATATCTTTATTTACCCTGAATCTTCCAATGCTTCACAATATTCAATACTATCAAGTCCTTATAATACTGGCATAGTAACTATTCTAGTTAGATCAACATAACAATTGAATTTTTTTGGCCGTGTAATTCTAGTTATCTAATTTCAATCAATTTTTTTTGAGTTTGATCGATAATCATAATGACACTTTCATTTTTCTTTTTAAATAAAAAATCTTTGATTTACACATCATTTCCACAAAACAAGCAAGCTTCTAAAACTGTAAAATTCCCTGCTAATTTTAACAAAATTTTCTTTTGACAAAAATCATGAAACTTTTTATTCAATTTAATTTTTATCCAAAACGGTTCAATTTAACTAAGAAAGGTAGATAGGTAAACATATCTTTCTTAAATTTTGTTTTATATATATGGAAATTTGACAATATTGTATTTTACAAGAAATGTAATATTTTAACTTTTTTTCGAAGAGTGACTTAAATATTTTGAAAATAAAAACCATTCATAAAGAATGGTTCCATATAATTTTTCAATTTTCCTTTTGAATGTTTCACTATCGAAGTAAAGTGCACATCAAAAAATAAGTGCAACAATGTGCCTAACTCTAAACTTTATTTTACAAAAATAAAATCTTGAATATAGTTATGGAAAATTATTTTTATTAATTTTCCCCATGTTTAAAGCTTAAAATGACGGTCACTAATTCTAACTTTAACTTTTATACTTCTCCAAAAACCTCTAACATTAAGGTTTCTGTTTTCTTAGAAAAACATTTAAAATAGTTTGTCACTTGAATTGGAGTACATGAAAATGACATAACTTACACAAGCCTAACTACTTCATATAACTGTACTTTAATGCATAAGGTTTTAGCTCCTCTTCTTTAAAAATTGTTAACTCAAGTCTATCCATGTCCAGCCAATCCAAGAACACTCTAGCTATTCAATTCAAGTCAAATGGAGTTTATGCAACTATTTTCTATATAAGAGTAAAACTTCTATTTTAACTGAGAAGATTTACGCTACTCTTTAGGAGTCCTTCTTTTATGCCTCCATTATATCTTATCAATATCACACTTATTTTCTAAGGATTTAGAGGTGATACTCTTCTTTTTATTCAACCCAAACTATTGCTGGTTATATAAGGACCCTCTATTAGCAATTCTACCATGATTAAATTATAATACATGTGATAAATTTATTTTTCACCCAAACTTGTTATAATACTAACATTTATTTACCTAATAGATCTTTGGTAATATAAGGGAAGAGCCAAAACCTACCTCTATAAGCTAAAATATATGGGGTATGACATATAAATAAATATATAAAAATACATATGACAGAAAATTACGAATACTTCTCTCATACATTCTAATTTGTAGGAATCACTTAACCTAAGCTCTGATACCAATTATAACAACCCGCACATTCAGACACACCGATCCAAAGCCTAAACATGATGTTTGAACTTGTGTCACGCCAAGAATAATGAATCATTGGTTTTTTAGTTTACATGATACAGATACAAAAATAGTTTTAGATGTTGTATACTTTTAGTCTCACAACGGCCGAAATAAAATGTAAATATTGAAAATATTCCATATTTGTTACTATTTCACAAACAACCGTATTCCGTATAAGAAATGTCTAAATGGCATCTTCAAATATAAAAACACATAAGTCTAAAGTGAAATGGATAGAGAATGGAAACAATAAATATAGCTCCTAAGCGCATGGTCTCCTTCTCCATGCATCTTATTATAACTGTACTATCTACTACCTAATCATCCCATAATAGGCGTATAAAGGGAATAATTGAGGGTTCTGATAAGTTCTGGCGAGTGAATAATATCACTAAGGGTATTATATTGAGAAGTAATTAAATTGCAGTTATAATCTACACAGCCTGGGGGTGTTGTAATACCTTATAAATCGAATGTAATTAATTGAAAAGAAATAAATTAAAAATTATTAAAGCCAAAAGTGGAAATTTTACACACATCAGAATTTGGCTACGAAACATGCAATGTTGTGTTCATGGTGACTTTTCGATCAATTTTCATATATAAAGTTTTTTGATTGGAGTTAAAACGAAAACATTTTGACATTTGAAGATTTCAGATCAAGAATAATTATATATATAATTAAGGAAATAAATGTAATTAACTAACTTTAATTAATGTTAATGGTTACTTAACATGTAAGTAGAATAAACGTTAAATCAGATCGGTTAGAATAGGATAAAATAAATTTTGAAAGGAATTAAACAAAATGCAAAAATTAATTAACATAAACAAAGCGAACGATCGACGCTTTTATTGGGACTGATCAACCACTCACGATTGAGCGGTGGCATCAAAATGGTCGAACGAAGGTAGGCACACCTGTATTTTGACCTAGATTAATGGTGTGGATTTAACATAATACAATCTAATGGTTGATATCAATTCGAACCACTATAAATATAAGCCTAACCATTCACTATTTTTCTTATATTTTCTAAAGCAACGACGAAGCTCTACCATTTTCCTTGCTCCACAAATTCTAGAAAAATAAACTATAATATACATATATACATGCATACATATACATACATAATATATATATATAAGCATAAGCAGAGAATAATAAAGGATAACAGAGGAGAAGAATAGGTTTAATCGAATTGTCAATGACAAGGTAAATTTTAAATCTGTATCCAAATATAAATTAAATTCAAATCTCTTCTCGGATCTAAATTTCTAACAAATTTGTCTATGCTTGTAGCATATTTTTTGGTAGGAAGAAGAGTGAGTCAAACATGAATAACAGATTAAGATCTAGAGATTTGGAAGCTTAAAGGTGAGTGAAAAGTTATATACTTTTGTATAATATTGGATTTATATTGTTGTAAATCTGTTCCTTGTATGCTGAATATAATTTTGGAGCTGTAAGCTTTAAGTATATACATGTAATGAATTTGAAAGCTATGCCTACATATTTTATGAATTGTAAACTTTGATTTAACATTGCATATAATTGAATTTGGAAAGTAAGGGTGAAAGTGGTCCCTCTCATACTCGAATAAGCCCCGTAATCGTAGAAAAGTAGGTTTTTTAGCTATGGGCCTAGCAAAAGAAAATTTTAGATAGGTTCCTATAAGATTGGATCCCCCCTTTAGAAATCGAACGTGAAGGTTTCCTCTCATCTGGCTCATGTAGTTATACCAAATAAAGAAGGGAGTTTATTTACATTTTTCAATAAAAAGAAAAGCCTACAAAAAAACTACTCCTTGAATTTATAATATTTTATAATAATTCTAGGTTTGGTGGTTGAATGATATATGTTAGTTAGTATAAATTAGAATTTACTATAATTTGGACTGGGATTTAAGTAGCATTTTATTTAACTAGAATAAGGTGTGTTGCTATGTAAATTTCTATATATTATCCAGTTTTATAAATATGAATGAAAGTCTATCGTTTGAAATAGCAAGAAATATCTAAACGAAGGAGACGTATGAAATAAGGATATGTACTTTATTTTGTACCATCTATTTTAATAATAACAAAAAAGATAATTCCACGTAATTCTAAACATAACACAATTCATCTTTTAGATAATTTATGGAAAATTCCAAACATAACACAAGGCGAAAACGGTGGAAGGGCATGCATGCTCGACACTGACAAGGGCTTCAGATATCGGAGGTATTAGACTTGGTCAGTAATTATATCTTTATTATATTTTACTATTTCGCTGCGAGTTTATATTGATAGTGCTCTGATATACTTTCGTTATTTATAGGATACCAACACTAATGGTCCGTATTTTGAAAGACTCGGATTTTTCGATTTAGCCAAAATTCGAGCCCACTAAGGTGCAGATTTTTACGTTTGTATCAAAGCCTTATTAATTGACCATAGGAATTAGGTTGCATTGAGTGAATGTTATTGTATTTTTACTATATTTTACATAATACACCAAGCTCTACAAATTCCGAATGTAAAAGTAGTTGCAACTATATTCTTAAAAGATGGATAGTACGACTATGAGTTGGAACAATTAATGAAGCTAAAGATATACACCTGTCCTAATTACCTCATGGGAAGTAGTCATATTGAATGGCATTGATTTAGGAAGAGCGTTGTGACGCTCCACCTCTATACCCACGCTAGACAAGAACATTACGGTGTAATGCTGTCGACTAGCATGGAGAATAAGGCTGTTGAGGAGCGACCATCCGTGTAATTTCTTTGCACGAGCATCGATATGTCAGATAGTATAGCATGCAATTCTTTTCAAGTGGAAATCCGACATGCCGACACAAACTCAAAGCTACTACACAGTGGCTATAATATCTTCGGAAACAAATATAGAAGTAAACATAACATAAATCAGTCACAGACAATTCATATCACAAAGGCGGAAATAGATATGAATATAACACATGAAAGTGTTCATCAGAGTAGTGGTCAAAAAGATCCACAATAATACAAAGGAATAGATACAAGTGCTAGACAAAAGAATAAGTATACATCATAGAGTCTGTATCTCAAATGTATACAACAAAAACTACCAAACTAGAGTAGTTAGCCAAAAGTCAGAAGATGGTTCCAGATAGGAAGCCATGAGGAAGCACCTGTAAAATCTCAGTCTGACCCGAGTATTATTTAAGAAGAAAATAATAAATGGATCAGTCTAGCTATAAATATCAGATGAAGTGATATATAATAAGAGATATGACATAAACATATAATAATCACAATGCCAAGCTGTGATAAATAAGTAATTGAAAATCAACAAGAGATTAATCAATATCACAATAATCTACTCAAGATAAAAAGGAATGTCATACTCCTAATTTCATTCACCAAGCCACAATAAATGACATATATATCAATGCCCATCGTAAAAGTTGGTGAAACATAAATTCCAGAAATCAACACACGAAATCCAGAAATCACAAAAAGGTATGTGTGAGCGGAATCACACAAGTGGTGTCTAGGCTAACCGAAAAAGTATGTGTGAATGGAATCACACAAGTGGTGTCTAGCCTAACCAAAAAGCAAACAAAGAGACATCGCACATTGCTAGTCTAAACCATAAAGATGATCGTCATGATCAACGAGAAGTGTCAATTACAATAAGCTAGTAAATATATGAGCTTAGCTTCATGTCCCATAACCACTAGCTTAACTTAAATATTTACGAACAAATTGTAGATCTCCACTAGAAAATTGTCACAACAGTTTCAATCGAACAAGTCCAAGAATTAACCGACGAAATAAACGCAAGCGTTTCATACCACTCGTTTTACTAAGTCGTTTAATCAGATTTCTCATACGAGTGAGGTAAAGGTTTGTATATACTAATAGATTGGAAATCGGTTTGAGAAAACGAGCTTTGTTATAAAATAGTGTTGAAATCATTTGAGGAAAGAGTTTTGATATTTACTACTAGTATAGAAAACCTTTATATTTTTAAAGTGACAAATCACAAAGAAGGTTGTAGGAACAATCAATCACTAAGATTCACATTCGAAGACGTGAATAGAATCCAAAGAAATCGATATAAAATCCATCAAAGTGGATATATCTAAAATTCCCAAAGAAAAGGTCATCAAAGTCGATAATAAACGACAATAACAAAAGGGAGACAACACGAATCGATTAAAGTTGGATATTCAAACGGATTAGCAAAATAGGCTAATCTGGCAAAAATCATCAAGTCGGTCGACCGGACTCCCTGAGTCGGTCGACCGAACCAAAGGTTGGGAACCTCTCGGGACAGCAGGTCAGTCGGCCGAACCCTGTACTCGGTCGACCGAACCTTAAAATAGAAAGTGCTTATGCACTTGGAAGCAGGTCGGTCGACCGGACCAGAGGGGTCGGTCGGCCGAGCCTGTTTCTAGCCTCATCCATGCCTATTACAAATGAGGTTCAATCTTGACCAAAATTGCATTCGCACGAGCAACGGCGCTAAGGGTTTATGTCAATCGACTACCCGGCCCTATACGCTCCTCGATGCATCACCAAAAACATGTTCAAACATAGAAGTTAGGATTTTTTAACGAATTGAACTCAAAACGCTAAAAATTGGAATATTCACAAAAGCAATCCAAATCAAAATCAAATGCACACGAATAAGTGTTAGGAATTCATACCTAACAATCGAAGATAAATATAAGCATAGATGTGAGATTAAAAATCTCACCTTTGAACTAAAATTTATGAAGACGAAGCTTGAAAGCAAAGAAGAATCAACCACTCTTCAAATCCAACTCAATAAGCTTGATTCTAAGCTTTAAAAGAAGAACGTTCCCAAAATTAGGTTTAGGAATTTCTGAAATGATAAGAGAATGAGTTGGAGAAGAAGAAGAGAAGCTTACCAATGGGTTCTTCTATTAGTTTGGAGCTAGAATTTGGATTATCAAGAGCAACTAGGGCTTGGGAGTTTCTATTTCGTTTTCTCTTCCACCATTTTTGCTTGAGCTTGAGTGTTTTAATTAAAGAGGAGAAGTTATGAAGAGAAGGGGTTGGGCTGAGCTAATAAGGGTGCAGTCCAAACCAAAGTCATAAGCGGGAAAAAGTAGCAAAAATCAACTTTTTCCAAACATATCGAAGCTTATACTCAAAAAGGTCGCAAACGTCATTTTGAACTCAATGGGGGTGGTCTCGAGTCTCAATTCGACTGTTTGCAGAAAGTAGCTTTTCGGACTAAAATTCGATTAACGATAAAATATTTAAATAAAATATTTAAATATAAAATCGATAAATATGCGGGTTGTTACAGACTCCCCTCCTTAAAGAAATTGCGTCCTCGCAATACTTAAGAGGAAAATAAGAAGTAACAACCATGGAAGCATATCAACACAAAAGAAAATTTGAAATAGGAAGTTCACCATAAAGTGCACGAAAGAGTTAGCAAGAAATCTGGTGAAACTTCAATTTCCACAATAACACCGGGCTCAAGAATGAAAACCGGAATCCCTAAGGCATTTCCGTAGGTAAAAGACGTGGAAAACGCCAAGAATAGCAGAAAGTTGAGCCGGTGCAACGGCGTAGTACAATCACGGTACGCCCGAGAAACTAGAAACTCGAATAATTTGGAACACCGACGTAGTACAAAGACGGTACGTCCAGTGAACCAAAAAGCCAAGTCATTGATGTAGTACAAACGGTACATCCAATGAATCTAACAACAAAGACATTGATGTAGTACAAACGGTACATCCAATGTATCCAAAAAGAAAAGACATCGATGTAGTACAAACGGTACATCCGATGAATCAAAAGCGAAGACATCGATGTAGTACAAACGGTACATCCGATGAATCAAAAGCAAAGACATCGATGTAGTACAAACGGTACATCCGATGGACCAAAAGCAAAGACATCGATGTAGTACAAACGGTACATCCGATGGATCAAAAGCAAAGACATCGATGTAGTACAAACGGTACATCCGATGGATCAAAAGCAAAGACATCGATGTAGTACAAACGGTACATCCGATGGATCAAAAGCAAAGACATCGATGTAGTACAAACGGTACATCCGATGAACCAAAACGTCCGATGAACTTGATGAAAAGATGATTCCATTCAGACAACATCAAAGAATCAACCACTTGTTGCTTACGACATAGCGCATTGGCAACACGATTTCCCTTCCAGGAATAAAAAGAATATCAAGATCATAAGATGTCAGGAACTCGAGTCAACATGGAGTTCCATATGAGAAAATAATTATTCCAAAGATTTATGATCGAGGTGGAGAACAAATTTCTCCCCCAAAGATGATGATGTCAAACTCTAAAAACAAAAACAATAGCCGCGAGCACTAGATCATGAGTGGCATATCTAGTCTCGATAGGCTATAATGATTTAGAAGCACAAGTGATAGCACGTTCTCTATGGCAAGAGAATGGCATCCAAACCAATACGACTAGTATCGGTACAAATAGCAAAGTCTTGGTTCCCCTTCAGGAATCACAAGAAAGAATAAGAGTATCGAAAAGAAAGAACTTCTTTTTAAAATAATTCTCTTCCCCGAAAAGTTAAAACTTTCAAAATGACATTTTTACTTTTATGTAATAATCTTTCTACAAAAATTTACATTTTTGCAAGTCAATATATCGTGTCTGATTGTCACATCAAAGCGTTTAGGAAATTCCTATCGATAACGTTGATCAAGCGCATCGACCAAAATTCTTAAAGCACTCAATGGGCAATACAATCACAAAATCATCTTTTATAGGATAAATAAATCTCTTAAAAAGTTTTAAGAATTTTCTTTGTTCGTTTCAAGAACAAAAATCCAGTTATACTTCTAAATAAATCTTATGAAAAAGATTTTGCAAAATTTTAAATTGCTATTTTCATCCAAATATCAATAAATAAAAGAATGGTCTCATCGAAATATTCATAGAATATTCGATTTATAAAATGGATGAAATAAGCTGGACAAACTGAATGACATAATAATTCATTCATAGGATTCATAATGAGTGCGGAGTGCGTAAGTGGAATGCTAACTTCCGCAACTCGTAGCAAATGAAAATCGGTGGTAAGGTCAAACTGAAAAGACCTTAGCACCACACAAAAGATTACTTAGGTGATAATCCTAAACAAGCTCAAAGATTCCGGAAAATTTCTCTAACTACATGAATGAGAGAAAGAACACTTTCCTTATAAGTGGGCTTAAGGAATAAAATGAGGCCATCAAGTTGGAATCAAAATCATAAAGGAAAAATAGAAATATGCTTAACAGATTGAAAATGTCAAAGATGAATAGTCCATTCGGAAAATAGGATATGGGCTTCATTAATGATAAAGCCAATCCTATCGCACAAATCAATTCCGGAGCCTAAGTAAATATTGGCTCGGAAAGAAAAATCACATAAAATAGTTTCGACATTAAAAGAAAGCAAATTGAGTGTTGCGGATCTACCATCCGGATTCGCAATCCTCAAAGAAGTCATCAAGCACAAAATATTTTCAAAGAAAAAGAATCGACAAATTCTTTTGATATAAAATAGTGAGATGGAACCCATATCAAAAAGAACTCAAATAAGAAGATCACGAAATAAAGCAATGCCATCAAGGATTGAGTGAAAAATACCTTGGCCAAGAGAAGAGTTGCTAGGGGCTTGCACAATATTTAGCTTTCTCATGTCCTTGTTCAAAAGTTTGGGACACGTGGATAAAAGATGACCCGGTTTCTTGCAATAGCGACAAGAATGGGGTTTTGGACTCATATTCGCACAGTGTTCCATAGAATTACAATTGTAGCATCCTCCACGATTAGGGATTGGAGTATTTGCTACAAAAGTAGTTTGCTTCACTCTCTTATTTGGATTAAGGCTCTTGAACTTAATATGCCTCTTCTTGGAAGTCCCAATATCACAAACACTTCCTTTACCAACCTCTCCATGAAGAAGAGTAACATCCACAAGCTGATTGAAAGAAACTTCAAGTTTCAAAGGTAGAACCATTTCGGGGTTCTTACTCAAAGCATAGATAAACTCTTGATTCTTTACAAGATCCAAAAGTTGTTGAGCAGACATAAAAACTCCATCTTGGGAAGTAGAACTAGATTGGTCGGCGCTGGGGCGGCCTGGTCTAACCATTTCTCTTCCTTAAGAAAGAAAGAAGGAATAAGAAGAAGGTTATTCACAAATGAATATCAAGCAATCTTGATAGATAAAACAAGGAATCATAAACAAAATAGGATGAATCGGTACGAAGATTCGAATTAAATCCTAAAGCACGACTCCTAAGATGGACTTAGGACGATGATCCTTGTTAAATTATTCTACATTGTTCCGAAGTTTGGCTCTAATACCAAGCTGTGATGCCCCACCTCTATACCCACGCTAGCCAAGAACACTACGGTGTAATGCTGTCGACTAGCACGGAGAATAAGGCTGTTGAGGAGCGACCATCCGTGTAATTTCTTTGCGCGAGCATCGATATGTCAGATAGTATAGCATGCAATTCTTTTCAAGTGGAAATCCGACATGCCGACACAAACTCAAAGCTACTACACAGTGGCTATAATATCTTCGGAAACAAATATAGAAGTAAACATAACATAAATCAGTCACAGACAATTCATATCACAAAGGCGAAAATAGATATGAATATAACACATGAAAGTGTTCATCAGAGTAGTGGTCAAAAAGATCCACAATAATACAAAGGAATAGATACAAGTGCTAGACAAAAGAATAAGTATACATCATAGAGTCTGTATCTCAAATGTATACAACAAAAACTACCAAACTAGAGTAGTTAGCCAAAAGTCAGAAGATGGTTCCAGATAGGAAGCCATGAGGAAGCACCTGTAAAATCTCAGTCTGACCCGAGTATTATTTAAGAAGAAAATAATAAACGGATCAGTCTAGCTATAAATATCAGATGAAGTGATATATAATAAGAGATATGACATAAACATATAATAATCACAATGTCAAGCTGCGATAAATAAGTAATTGAAAATCAACAAGAGATTAATCAATATCACAATAATCTACTCAAGATCAAAAGGAATGTCATACACCTAATTTCATTCACCAAGCCACAATAAATGACATATATATCAATGTCCATCGTAAAAGTTGGTGAAATATAAATTCCAGAAATCAACACACGAAATCCAGAAATCACAAAAAGGTATGTGTGAGCGGAATCACACAAGTGGTGTCTAGGCTAACCGAAAAAGTATGTGTGAATGGAATCACACAAGTGGTGTCTAGCCTAACCAAAAAGCAAACAAAGAGACATCGCACATTGCTAGTCTAAACCATAAAGATGATCGTCATGATCAACGAGAAGTGTCAATTACAATAAGCTAGTAAATATATGAGCTTAGCTTCATGTCCCATAACCACTAGCTTAACTTAAATATTTACGAACAAATTGTAGATCTCCACTAGAAAATTGTCACAAGAGTTTCAATCGAACAAGTCCAAGAATTAACCGATGAAGTAAACGCAAGCGTTTCATACCACTCGTTTTACTAAGTCGTTTAATCAGATTTCTCATACGAGTGAGGTAAAGGTTTGTATATACTAATAGATTGGAAATCGGTTTGAGAAAACGAGCTTTGTTATAAAATAGTGTTGAAATCATTTGAGGAAAGAGTTTTGATATTTACTACTAGTATAGAAAACCTTTATATTTTTAAAGTGACAAATCACAAAGAAGATTGTAGGAACAATCAATCACTAAGATTCACATTCGAAGACGTGAATAGAATCCAAAGAAATCGATATAAAATCCATCAAAGTGGATATATCTAAAATTCCCAAAGAAAAGGTCATCAAAGTCGATAATAAACGACAATAACAAAAGGGAGACAACACGAATCGATTAAAGTTGGATATTCAAACGGATTAGCAAAATAGGCTAATCTGGCAAAAATCATCAGGTCGGTCGACCGGACTCCCTGAGTCGGTCGACCGAACCAAAGGTTGGGAACCTCTCGGGACAGCAGGTCAGTCGGCCGAACCCTGTACTCGGTCGACCGAACCTTAAAATAGAAAGTGCTTATGCACTTGGAAGCAGGTCGGTCGACCGGACCAGAGGGGTCGGTCGGCCGAGCCTGTTTCTAGCCTCATCCATGCCTATTACAAATGAGGTTCAATCTTGACCAAAATTGCATTCGCACGAGCAACGACGCTAAGGGTTTATGTCAATCGACTACCCGGCCCTATACGCTCCTCAATGCATCACCAAAAACATGTTCAAACATAGAAGTTAGGATTTTTTAACGAATTGAACTCAAAACACTAAAAATTGGAATATTCACAAAAGCAATCCAAATCAAAATCAAATGCACACGAATAAGTGTTAGGAATTCATACCTAACAATCGAAGATAAATATAAGCATAGATGTGAGATTAAAAATCTCACCTTTGAACTAAAATTTATGAAGACGAAGCTTGAAAGCAAAGAAGAATCAACCACTCTTCAAATCCAACTCAATAAGCTTGATTCTAAGCTTTAAAAGAAGAACGTTCCCAAAATTAGGTTTAGGAATTTCTGAAATGATAAGAGAATGAGTTGGAGAAGAAGAATAGAAGCTTACCAATGGGTTCTTCTATTAGTTTGGAGCTAGAATTTGGATTATCAAGAGCAACTAGGGCTTGGGAGTTTCTATTTCTTTTTCTCTTCCACCATTTTTGCTTAAGCTTGAGTGTTTTAATTAAAGAGGAGAAGTTATGAAGAGAAGGGGTTGGGCTGAGCTAATAAGGGTGCGGTCCAAACCAAAGTCATAAGCGGGAAAAAGTAGCAAAAATCAACTTTCTCCAAACATATCGAAGCTTATACTCAAAAAGGTCGCAAACGTCATTTTGAACTCAATGGGGGTGGTCTCGAGTCCCAATTCAACTGTTTGCAGAAAGTAGCTTTTCGGACTAAAATCTGATTAATGATAAAATATTTAAATAAAATATTTAAATATAATATCGATAAATATGCGGGTTGTTACAAGCGTGAATGCGACATATGGAAGAGTCCCTAAAGCTGGATAATACTTATCTCCCTTGTAGAGCGGCGATTGCCCTATTGTTGTAGATCCCCGTAGGATTGCCGATTCATGATGTATGTTAGATCTAGATAAGGGGAAAGTAAGAATCATTATGTTGCAGATATCTAAAAGTAAGAGTTAAATAAGTTTCCAAAAGAAAGTTTGTAGCAATCACTCCAAGGTAATAGCCGGATTTTAATATTCTGAAAGATGATAAGTTAGAAGTAAGTGAAAAAGAATAAAAATCCAAACATAGGTAGAAGTAAAACCCAATCCGAGTCCAATCCTATATGAAATAATTCAGTAAAAGGTTTAAAGAAAAGATTATTTGAAATAATTTTCAAAGGGTTTATTTAAAAGTAGAAAACCCTATTTTTGAAAAGTATGTAAATATTAATTTTTATATAGGAGAAATTTGTATTTAAATAAAAATTATGGTAGAAATGAAAAATTATATTTACAGCAAAAGTAGAGCATGTATATAGCTCGTTGATTTCTCTGAAATAAAAAAATTTAAGTTGTGTAATTCTTTTTAGGGGTGGACAATAATAAGTGGTATTGGTTTATAAATGAGGTAAAATTAATGAAAAGGAGTCAAGAACCTGAAAATAAAAGCGGTAGGCGGGCGCATCACTATGGGTAGATAGGAATTTTTCAGAATGGTCAAAATGAAGACGGAGAAGACAGAGGCGGAATGAAATAACATTAGTTATAATAGATAGTTATGATTCGATCTGGCCTAAAAAGGGTCTCGGTTCAACCTAACCCAAATAGGCCAAGAGCGGTCGACCCCTTGGGAACAATCGATCGACTAGCGGTCGACTGGTTACGAGTTATGGACATGACCCGAACCTCGAACACAACATAAAGTCGCACCGAGGTTTGAACCTCCACTTCATTTCATCACTTCGCCTTTCCCTTCAATTGAGACAACATCCACCTCCTCCTCAAAAATTAGCGACCCACCTTCGACACACCCCACGTCAACGGTGACCACCCAGTAGCACTCCACGACCTTAAAGACCAACAGTGCCTCACTTTATTCAACCCAAGATCCAGATCTAGAAACCTCTAACAAACCAAAACATGGCCCCTGCGCGCAGCAATCTCTTTTCTCACCCCCAAGTCCGACTCTGTAAGAGATTGCGTGGCTCTAGATAACAAAGAAATGACTAAGGGATATGAATTTGCGACGAGCTTTGCATTTCTCCAAGGGAGTCTAGTGAAGTTCGAAGACTTTGCCAGTCATGATTTGGAGGATTTATTTACAGCTATAGGATTACTGCCAAGCCTTAGCCATGATATGTTGAGCAAGGATGCTACACGCGATGCATGCGTTTGTTTGACACTAATCTGGAGATTCTTTTGATGAGGATGGCAACAACTTCACATTCGAAGTGAAAGGAGTAGCATTCGAATAAAAAACGAGCAGTCTGGAGGAGTTCAGCGTATCTCCTCCGTAGGCGAGGATCCGGAGGAAATCGAGATCTACGATCCAACTACTCTTAAGTAGATTTTTTATAGGGAGTAGGAGTCTGGCAGAAGGACAACATGCGGGACAAAGTGTGATTTAAGACAAAGTATGATTATACAATTTTGTGTTAACTTAGGATAAATCATTCGTAATTAACCTTGTATTCATTTATTTGCATTAGTTCATGCATATTTAAAAAAATTCAAAATTCAAAACTAAAAATATTGTTAATATTCCCTGATTTTTCAGAAAAACAAAAATCCAAAAAAAAAATTAAAAATCTTTTTAGAAAAAATAAATTTTAAAATTCAAAAATCAATTTTCCATTTTGCAAAATAAATTCAATTTGTAAATATTTTTTTCTTTATAAAAAAAACCAAAAAAAAAATCTTGAAAATGTCCAAATTTCCATATTCACATAAATTCTACGATAGTTGTGAAAATCAATATAATCCATATAATTTCACACCAATTTCTTACGGATATTTCAACAACATCTATTGTTTAAACGATTCAAATTTTGAACCATAAAATCTTCAAAATGATGGCCAACCTTCAAATCTTGAAAATAACATTTCGTCTTTACTTAAAATCTCCACACAACGAAATCAAATGATAAATGTTTTGTGTAATTCTTATTTATGTTATAACTCAAGTCAAAATTTTCAAAGTAATCAAGATTTGAATTCACTTTAAAATGCAAACGATTTCAAGTATAACCCATGCCAATTCAATTTTGAACTCCAAAATGAATTTCAAAATCAAAACGAAAATGTTATCCACTTTTCAACTAGTCTTGGCAATGTTATAATCTCGACTACGATAGGAGTGAAAACTTTTGTTCTCAATAAATCTAAATCGAAAATTCTTAAGTTAATAACTATAAATTGGATTTTGTTGAACAAGTGGACGAAATCTACAATGATCACATGAATTTGTTGTACGAAACATATACGAAACAACGTGAGAAATAAAATCAAATCCCAACATGTGGCGAGTCAAATGATAATCCATCTTTTACCCAAATCGACTGTTTTCAAACAATAACTTTTGAAATTGAAAATGATTATCTTAATGAAGTTGCTGAAAACATGGTAATTGAGTTGGATTTCATTTCTTTTGAGGGTGAAAAACTCGAATTAAGATTCATCTTCCTTTTCCTGATTTTGAAATTTTGAAAACAACTTTGGATTTTGAACTTGACACATGTAATAAAGTTGTTGATAATTCAATAAAGGAAGATGAATTCAATAAACACAATTTCTTTGGACTTTTCGAAAATGAGTTGTTAAATTCTAAAGGGAAAGATTTTGATCCACCCTTTCAATTTTGAAATCAATAATTCTGAAAAATTTGTTGATGAGGAGCTTAACTTGCAATTTGGTGAAAGTAAACTTGAATTTCAATCAAGTGTTTTATCAAATTCGAAAATCATCGAAAGTAAAACAACTCGTACGATTTTCAATAAAACGACATTCGTTTTTTCCAAATCCACGTTCAACTTCGAAATCTTTTATGGTTTGATTTTCTGAGCTTAAGATGTGTCTCGCATACTTGACGAGACAAATGAATCGGTCTTTGGAAGACCGTTTCATTTAGTTTTTAACATTTTATGTTCTAGTATCATGTAATTAATCTTTTCATTTTTATGTAAATTTATGTCATATTTTATTTTTCTTTTATTTTTCTCCTTCCACTTAGGTTGATTGTGTGGGGACACAGTCAAAATCAAGTGTGGGGGGAGTGTCATTATTTTCATTTTCAATGTTTCATGGTTTATTTTTACATTTTATTTCCAAAACTTAGAAAAAAACAAAAAAATCTAAAAAATTCAATTTTTTTTAAGCATTTTTGATTTATTTTTAAAGAAACACTATAGGATAAATATATGGTTTTGGTTTACTAAATTGAAATTTTTGAAAATTTAATTGTATTAACAAAAATAAAAATGAAGTTTGATTATAAATAACAATGGTTTAACTAGTATATGGGAAGATTCATACATGTTAATTATGAAATACATCCTAATGGAAAATCTTCGTTTGAAAAAGCGGTTGATTTAATGTAAAGATATAACGTTTTTTTGTCTTCTAAGTTAAATGGTGCTAAGATAGTGTGAAACTCTCTCTTCAAAATAACAAAAAACAAAAAACAAATTTATTATATATAAGTTTATATTTTTTAATAAACACCTAGAGTCATGTGTTCACACTTGTGTGTTCACTTACCATGCTCTGTACCCTTCTCACATAAGTCCGAAGGCAGTGCATGATCGATATATCTGCTTCGGTTTATCTGAGTTAAGTGTGCATATAAAAATTCTTTTACTAATAAAGCCTACAGTCAATAACACTTGTGTTCTCACTCGCCATGCTCTGTATTCCCCTCACATAAGTCGACAAGGCAGTGCATGGGTAATATATTTGGCCTCAGTTAATCTGAGGTAGGCATATGTATATATTGTTAATATCCATAAAATTTTCAAAACAAAGAGAGAGTAAGAAATTGCAATCTAAGCACTATTTTAACCATTGGATTTTGTAGGATCGATTTCACCCTAGAGGTGGGGTAAATAGGACGATACTATTAATTATAAAATTTATTGCGAAAGTTTATATAAAATAATTTCAATATAGATCATAGCAGAATACTAGCAGCATAGATAATAGCAGAATATAAAAAACAAAAAATAGAACACATAGATTTACCCAGCTTCGGCAAATCCCTGCTTACGTGCTGCCCCCAAGGTTTTTACTGGAAATTGAGCAGTCAGACACTTACACATGTAAACTCGCGATACCCGCTATCGACTAACCTTAACTCTGCGCTCAAAACCCTGCCACAACTCAGCCACTGAGCTGCGAATTCTCGAATTACACCGCTGTAGTTCGTCCCCTAGTCACACGGCTAGAAGTTTAAAAGAAAAATACAAATTTAAAGACAATTAAAAAGAAAAACCCTAATTTATAAACTAAAGCCCAATTTAAAAAACCGGCCCAAATGTGAAGTTAAAAGGAAACCCTCTTTTCTATTATGTTATCTCGGCCTGTTTGCTTGTAAAAAATGGTGCTCGTTCCTTTGTTCCTTTGTTTGAAAATTAAGGCTTTTGCAATTGAAGAAGCCTCTTGATTGTAGGTCGATTACAACGGGCATTACTCTGCTTTACGTCGGCAATCGACCGTCTCTTCACTTTGCTCACGAGTCCTTCAATTTGAGTCGAGTTTATCTGTTGCAAAAATTGGTACGTTCGTTCCTTCTTCAATTTATACTATACTCGACTTGATTCGAGTTAATGATTGATGTTGTGATCTGTGATATTCTTGAACTCGAATGCTTTTCACGGTTGATGATGATTGGGTTTATACATGGTTCGAACCCCTAAAATTTAGTTCGTCTAATAATCTGCTCGGCCGTTTGATTTTGCATTGATGACTGTGATGATTTCTGACTTGTTCAAAATCGTATATTTTGTTACTTGATTGACACGGCTTTGAATTCTGATGTGCTTGATACCTTGGTCATCACGGTTTCAATTCTGTTAGTATTTTGTTGACTTGTCACTTGATATTAATTCTGTTCTTCACTCTATTGACATCAACCACTTTTTATTTTGCTACAATTTGAACTTGTTTGATTTTAGCCTTGACATATCAAAGTGTTTATAAGTTTTGTATCTCTGGCTTTGACTTGACTTAAAGCTTGTAAGCTGTTCATCCAGTTTTGACTGATACTTTGATTCCTATAAGACTGTGAACTGCTACTTGACTTTGTTATAACTGTTTAGTTCATTGTTGTAGTCTTTATTCTAATGTTGTCTGGTTTCCCTTTAGTTGACTAATATACACTGCTGCATGTCAGATATGTATTCCTTGGTTTTGTTAAAAAAATGTTGAATGTTCTGTAGTATTTTTGACCTGGAATATTTATTGTTGTTTGATGAACTCTATGCATCTGCTATGTCTTGATCATTGGCCTTCACTACACATGTATCTGTTCAGATTTGCATTTTTAGTTTGTTGACGATGCTCTGGCTGTTAAGGCAGTGCCATTGATATTCGAGTCTTCGTTTGATAGTTGTTGTGCACTTGGTTTGTACTTATGGTTTGTGTTGCATATCTATTGAGATCATATGCACGGGAGTCTGCACTGGATTGAGTCATGTTGAACTGGTATGGTGTAGTGTGACTATGCAGTCTACAATGCTTGGAGATTCATGTATGATTGCAGTTTTGGTTTGTGTGTGCCATACATGTCTTGTTCGATTCAGTTCACCACTCATGTGTATGCATTCATCTTGAATTCCTTTTCTTCGAGTTTATGCTGTTGAGTTCTGATAGCTTCTTGGTTGTTGCGTTCATGATGAATCTGGGGCCTTGATTTCACTCGAGAATTATTAGCTTTTTGAATTGCACCTGAGTTGAATCCAGCTTAAAGCTAGGGTTTGACCTTGTGCTGATATCGTGATTTTATTTTTATTTCACTTGAGTTGAACCCGGTTTTTGATTTGGGTTTGACCTTGTGCTCACCTATCCCTGCAATCTTGTCAAGTGTATATTAGTGTGCATGGCCTTGTGGCATGTACTGTAATACTATGCATGTCACAAGCTATTCCTATATGATGAATTCAAAATTAAATGATGACCAACAACCCAAATAACCGAGGCAAATAATATTTTCAAAACATTTTATTTTACACTGCAAAAATATTTCTTTTTCAATTTTACCGCGTTATTTTGTATTTTTACAAATAACTCAGACGTTGGATTTAATCTGGAGTAGAGTTGATGATAAATACGAGTGAATGAGTGATATGTAATGAGATGCTAATGTAAATGATAAATTGTGATGTGATTGAAATTGTGATGTAAATGAAATATATATGTATATATATAATGAGAGCTCAAATTCGTACTATTCAAAATTATAATAAATAGTTGTTTGAATAAAATATCCATTTGAATTTAAATACTGTGTTATTTATTTTATTCAGCAAATACTTATTTAATTATGTGTAAAATAAAATAGTACATTAACAAGTACATTTAAATGAATATATATATATATATATGTTTATTATCATCAAACAAAAATCATATACTAGCATATTCAACAATCTCCCCCTTTTGATGATAACAAAAATATATTTAAGATTTTGAACTTCTTAAATGTATTTGATCATTCAAGTTGCTCCCCCTATTTGAATGCTCCCTTTCTACACAAAGCTTCCCCTTCATATATGCATGAAAATTATAAAAATATTCAAATGAGCATTGATGCAATTAGAAAATATTTGATCTTTATTTTCCAAAATCTTAATTTTTCTCTCCCCCTTTTGTTATCAGCAAAAGAACAATAGTGCTAGAAAAAATAGGGACAAAGTGATAGGCATTAATACAATATTAATATTCAATCGAGTATACATATGAATTTCAATAAAAAACAAACAAAAATCATAAATACTCTGTTTGACGCATATACCACTTTAGAATGATAGAGGTGATGTCGTCAATTAAAACCTTACAGTTGTGTCTTATCTGTGGTATGTTTATATTAGGAATTTGAGTATCTACTAACCATGCATAACCGTTAGGACTTTTAAATGAGTTTAGTATTATTCCAAATTTTTATTAAAAGTGAATTCAAGTGTCTTCTAACCACGCATAACCGTGAGGACTTTTAAATAGGATTAGAATCAACTTGTCTATTTAGTCAATCAATTTTGATATGTGTTCCATACATGCATAACCGTGAGAACTTTTAAATGAGCATCGAAGCATATAATAAAAAATTCCATGTAATTCACCTATGCATAACCATGAGGATTTTTAAATGAGAGTGAATACTCTAGAGGTTTTTATTGCTAAAAATATAACAAAATGAAAAGCAAATGATTCCTGTTTAAAACACCACATATTGACATACTATATTGGATTTTGATGAGTGATGTTCGATAAAAATATGATAGAACTAGAGATGGTCATGGAATTTTTACCAACAAAAAGTGTTTATAACTCTTGTTTAAATTTCTAAACCATCTCAAGTTATAATATATGATCAATATAAAACACTCATCACGTTTTCAATTTCTATTTATCTTTTCGATAATCAAAGGAAGTCAGGTTAGTCAAGGTAGTCATTTAAGATCAAATCCAAAAATAATTATAAAATCAAATATTTTAAGATGACTAATCTGAAACAAGGTCAACAAAAAATATTTTCTGGAAGGAGTTTTTATAAGAAAAATGTCTGCTAATGTGAAAATTATTTGAAATGAAAAATATGTAGATTTTTTATTTGAAAATGCGATGCAGTTAATGAATGTTTCAACATAAATCACGTTTCACTAGTAATTTTTTTACCAACTAGATTACCAGTGTAATATGCATCAGAATTTTCCTTTCACTCGAAATTATCATTAGTTGGATTTGATAAACCAGACCGTGAAGTGTGTACCAAAATATGTTAAAATCATTTTTAACAGTTTTTAAATGAAATTCTCTTGAATTTGAATTTTAAGCCGTGTATATAAGCAAACACAAAATACACTGTCAAGTCAAACATGTATATAGAGTGGTCAAAAATCAACATTTTTCCACAAATTAGTTTCGAAAATAAGAACAAGTCAAATTAGAATATACCAAATAAGAATAATTCAGAATCAAGATCAACATTTATTTCTTTATCACATGACTGGCTGATTAGATTACGGTGCAGATTTTCATATTAAATATATCGTTCAAAATAAATATACTGTTACCTCTTTTACCTTTATGATAATTTTTTGTTATGGCCCATTGTAATTCTGCCACCTTTATACTAGGCTAAGGAACTTTGACTAGTGTCCCGTTGTGTGTCTGGAACAGCCAGAATCTAGATAACACTGTTGTTGTTCCTCAGCATGCCACCACATCTACACGAGAGAAGATTTTTATGACCTCTTTATTTTTATAGGTCCATGATTATTAGTGGCAAATGATTTTGAAAAATAAGTTTGTGGAGACCCAAAACTATATATATATATATATATATATATATATATATATATATGTTCCTTTCGGTACCTAGATTTGTTTGACTTTGAGGGATTTTATATTCCGCCTTTTGGAACCTAAATTGGAATTGTTTTCACGTGCTTGGGTCTATACCAGCAAATGTTTGAGTGTGTCCAAATTTTCTACAAATCATGCACATAAAATTGACTTGATTAATTTTGTTTCTAACATTTTCAGATTGATTATACCCAAGTCTTTGTCTAACTGTATTAACAGTTTGTTTCCCTAATAACATATTCAACGATCTTTCTCCTTTGGAAAATTTTCCCAAAGTAATAGAATATTGTTGAACTTGTGTTTTAAGTGATTCATTTTCATTTAACAATTGAGTGCACTTTTTAATATAATTTTCTCTTCTAGTATTTTCACTCTTTTTCAAAATCAGAATTTCATTTTCGAGCGATTTAATTTTAGTTTCTGATTTTTTTAATCTCTTCTTGGAGTGATGGACACTTATCACACTTAGGGATCTTACTTTGATAGTTTTTAACAATTGATCAAGTTGTTTATTTAAATATATCAAAGTATCTCTTTCTGATTCAAGTTTAGCATATTTCTTCCTAAGTCTTTCAAAACAGCCATTTACTTCGTGGAAATATATATGTAATTCTGAGTGAGTGAGTTTTGATACCTCGTTAGGCTTGTCATCGTCGCTATCTGTTATATCTCCTCGTAGGCACAGGTTTACTCTTTCATTCTCACTGCTAGTGCTTTTACAATCATCACTTTTACTCCACATGGCTGCAAAACTTTTCCCTTTTGAATTCTTTTCTTGGCCGTGTTGAAGTCGAGGACAATTGGGCTTGATATGACCGGGTTTGTTGCACTTGTGATAAATGATCTCGTGGTCTTCTGGTTTTCTAGAACTTTAACTATTCTGATTTTCAGTTTTTTATTTAGAGCTAGATTTCCATATCTGCGATTCCACCTTTTGAAATTCTTCATTAATAGTGTCAGCTCAGCTGCTCCATCATCGTCGTCGTCGTCATCTCTTTCAGTTGTTCCTTGAATTTCATTTCTAGCTCATAAGTGGTGAGATTTCCGATGAGTTCTTCAACCTTGATTTGTTTCAAATCTTTCGATTCTTGAACTGCAGTCACTTTTGCTTCAAAACTTCGTGGAAGGACTCTGAGGATTTTTCTAATTATTTCCACTTCTGTGTATGATTTTCCAAGAGCTTTTGATTTGTATACGATATTGGAAAGTCGTCCAAACATCTCTTTGACATTTTCATCCTTGGCCATTTTGAAATTCTTATATTCGCTACTAAGCATGGCAAGGCGAGATTCTTTGACTTGAGACATTCCTTCGTGAGTCACTTCGAGTGTGTGTCATATTTCCTGTGTAGTTAGACAATGTGAGACACGGTAGAATTCAATATGATCTAATGAACAAGTAATAGGATTCATTGCTTTAGCAATAACATTCTGTAACATACTTTCTATATCTATCCATAGATCAACTGGTTTTTCAATTTCCTGATTATTTACTATTATAGTTGGTGTTGTATAACCTGTCTTAACTATATTCTAAGCATCAATGGTTTTCAAAAAAAATTCATTCTATTCTTCCAGTAAGCATATTCACCATTGAACATTGGTGGTCTAACTATGGACTGACCCTCAGCAAAAGCAGTATTAAAAGAAGCCATTTTAAAAATTCAAATTTTTAAACAAAATTTCGTTTTTGAAAAATCAAAATTTTAAAACAAAAATGACTTTTGAACCTGGCTCTGATACCACTTGAAGGATCGATTTCACCTTAGAGGAGGGTGAATAGGGTGATACTATTAATTATAAATATTATTGTGGAAGTTTATATAAAATAATTTCAACATAGATCACAGCAGAATAATAGCAGCACAGATAATAGCAGAATATAAAAAACAAAAAAAGAACAAATTGATTTACCCAGCTTCGGCAAAAACCTACCTATGTGCTGCCTCCAAGGTTTCTACTAGACATCAAGAAGTCAGACGCTTACATACGTAAATTCGCGACATCCGCTATCGACTAACCTTAACTCTACGCTCAAAACTCTGCCACAACTCAGCCACTGAGTTGCGAATTCTCGAACTACGCCATCGTTGTTCATCCCCTAGTCACACGACAAGATATTACAAAAGTTTAAAAGAAAAATACAAATTTAAATACAATTGAAATGCAAAACCCTTATTTATAAACTAAAGCGCAGTTTAATAAACCGGCCCAAATGTGAAGTTAAAAGGAAACCCCCTTTTCTATTATGTTATCTCGGCCCGTTTGCTAGTAAAAAATGGCGCTCGTTCCTTTGTTCCTTTGCTCAAAAATTAAGGCTTCTGCAATTGAAGTAGCCGCTTGATTGTAAGTCGATTGCAGCGGGCATTACTCTGCTTTGCATCGACAATCGACCGTCTCTTCACTTTGCTAACGACTCCTTCAATTTGAGTCGAGTTTATCTGTTGCAAAAATTGGTACGTTCGTTCCTTCTTCAATTTATACTATACTCGACTTGATTCGAGTTCCTGATTGATGTTGTGATCTGTGATATGCTTGAACTCGAATGTCTTTTACGGACGATGATGATTGGGTTTATATATGGTTCAAACCCTAAAATTTAGTTTGTCTGATAATTTGCTTGGCCGTTTGATTTTGCATTGATGACTGTGATGACTTCTGACTTGTTCAAAATCGTATATTTTGTTACTTGGTTGACGCGGCTTTGAATTCTAATGTGCTCGGTTACTTGATCATCACGGTTTTGTTTCTACTAGCATTTTGTTGACTTGTCACTTGATATTAATTCTTTTCTTCACTCTGTTGACATCAGCCACTTTTGATTTTGTTACAATTTGAACTTGTTCGATTTTAGCC
The DNA here is from genome assembly GCA_030765085.1 of Allium cepa. Taxonomy (NCBI): domain Eukaryota; kingdom Viridiplantae; phylum Streptophyta; class Magnoliopsida; order Asparagales; family Amaryllidaceae; genus Allium; species Allium cepa. The sequence continues at coordinate 297,878,062 of CM060929.1, forward strand.
TTGACATATCAAAGGGTTTACAAGTTTTGTATCTCTGGCTTTGACTCGAGTTGAAGCTTATAAACTGTTCATCCGTCTTTGACTGATACTTTGATTCCTATAAGACTATAAACTACTACTTGACTTTGTTATAACTGTTAAGTTCATTGTTGTAGTCTTTATTCCAATGTAGTATGGTTGCCCTTGAGTTGACTAATATACACTGCTGCATGTCATATATATGTTCCTTGGTTTTGTTAAAAAAAACTGTTGAATGTTCTATAGTTTTTTTGACCTAGAACATTTGTTGTTGCTTGATGAACTCTATGCATCTGCTATGTCTTGATCATTGGCCTTCACTACACATGTATCTGTTCAGATTTGCGTTTGTAGTTCGTTGATGATTCTCTAACTGTTGAGGCAGTGCCATTGATATTCAAGTCTTCATTTGATAGTTGTTGAGCACTTGGTTTGTACTTATGGTTTGTGTTGCATATTTGTTGAGCACATGTTCACCGATGCATCGAGTCTACACTGGATCGAGTCATGTTGAACAAGTATGGTGCAATGTGACTATGCAGTCTGCAATGCTTGGAGATTCATGTATGATTGCAGTTTTGGTTTGTGTGCCACATACAAGTCTTATTCGATTTAGTTCAACATTTATGTGTATGCATTCATCTTGAATTCCTTTTCTTCGAGTCTGTCCTGTTGAGGTCTAATAGTTTCTTGGTTGTTACATTCATCATGAATTGGTGGCCTTGGTTTCACTCAAGAATTATTTGCTTTTTGAATTGCACCTGAATTGAATCCAGCTTAAAGCTCGGGTCTGACCTTGTGCTAATATCGTGATTTTATTTTTATTTCACTTGAGTTGAACCCGGCTTTTGATTTGGGTTTGGCCTTGTGCTCACTTGACCCTGCAATCTTGTCAAGTGTATATTGGTGTGCAAGGCCTTGTGACATGTACAGTAATACATTGTGCATGTCACAAGCTGTTCGTATATGATGAATTCAAAATTAAATGATGACTAAGAACCCAAATAATCAAGGAAATAATATTTTCGAAACATTTTATTTTACACTGCAAAAACATTTCTTTTTCAATTTTACTGCGTTAGTGTGTATTTTTGCAGATAGCTCAGATGCTGGATTCAATCTAGTGTAGAGTTGAAGATAAATACAAGTGAATGAGTGATGTGTATTGAGTTGCTAATGTAAATGATAAATTATGATGTGATTGAAATTGTGATGTAATTGAAATTTGTGTATATATATAGTGAGAGCTCAAATTTGTACTGTTCAAATTGTAATAAATAGTTGTTTGAATAAAATATCCGTTTGAATTGAAATTCTTTGTTATTTATTTTATTGAGCATATTTATTTAATTATGTGAAAAATAAAATAGTACATTAACAAATACATTTAAATGAATATATATATATGTTTATTATCATCAAACAAAAATCATATAGTAGCATATTCAACAGATTTGATTTGTTATTGAAAAGAATGAAATACCACTTTGATAAACTTTGATAATCAACCAATGATCCTTTCATAATTGCACTATGCGATCATTCAAAACAATGAGTTAAACTATAGTCCATTTGTTATGATAACTTCGTTTTTATTGGAATTTTGACAAGTAAAAGGCTTGAATTTTCAAGATAATGACCAAAACTTTTATTTAACTTCTTTGTGTCTATTTAAAAGTAAATCTTTCATTTGCAAATATTTTCAAAAACTTGCATTCGTCTCTTTGTAAATAAATCTTGTATTTTGTAAATATTTTCATCATGCATTTGGATTTTGTGGTTAGTATCCGCTTAAAACCCTCATGAGATAAAACTCGTCCTACTAGGGACAACTAGAGATTTAACGGCTTGTTGCATACGCTCAAAGCAATCATGCTTCCTACGAAAACGGATTTATCTTAGTTTTTCTTTATTCGAGGACGAATAAAAAGATATGTGTGGGGGTATTTGATGTGCACATAAATGTGCATGTTTTTACTTCCATATTTTATCGAGTTTAACTAAATAAATGATTATATTAGACGTTTCAATATGTTTAAAACAAAATTCAAATTATTTGAAATTGTCACATATTCATCTTCATCCAAGGGCAAAATGGTCATTTTTGTGCATATATTAAATTGAGAAAATTTAATTGGAAATTTATATATTATTTTTCTAGGAATTTGAACTCAAATACAAGTGGTTTCATGAAGACATATGCCTGTAGAAAGAAGATACAAAGGAATGAAGATGGAAAAAATTCAAAGTCATGGATCATGGAGGACCCCACCTACCCACCTTTTTTCATGTACAAATTAGAAGCTAATCCACATGCTAATGGCCATTACACTTTCATGCACACTTAATAGGTGATTATTGGAACTAATGATTACTTGGCCACCACACTTTTTAGGCGGATAGTTTGGGCAGTTCCCAAAAAATTTGATTAGGGTATAAACTTGTATAAATACCATTTATGTTTCATGTAACCTTTCCCTCTTCTTTAAGCTCTTCTTTTCGGCTCTCTTCTCTTTAGTTTAGTTTGGTATCAAATAAAAAAAAGCTCTTCTCTTTTCTTTTCATGGCTACTTAGCCATTTTCACTTTGTGTACTTTTTTATGAAACTTTAATACATTCCATTACATGCTTATTTACTTTTATGTTAGTAGTGTAGATATACATTTCATGCAAGTAGATTAGTTTTTCCTTTCCTTTTTCTCTCTTTTTCCTTTTGTTTGTTTAATGTTGCTTTCTACATTTCTTGATTTGATAACAAATATGAGAGGCTAATCCCTTCAATTTAGGGGTAATGAAGCTCTCTAGTATGCTGATCCAACATTCGATGTTTATGCTCTCTTTTCGTGATTTAATAAGAATGCATGAAGTGGTTAACTTGTTGTTTTTGCGTTGAATTTGATAGCCTATATTGTTGACACCAAATAGGCTATGCTTAAACAATCACAACACGAATTACCACTTCATCTACATATGATGATGGTAATGAAGTGAGTGTTGAAATTAAAATTTGATGGTCTATATTTCTAATTCATAGTTAATAGGCCATGCTTAAAATAGATTTTGTTTTCAATTTTGTTGTCATATTTCATGAAAGTTAAAAGTGTATTAGTGGTTGTGTTATAGTTTGATGGCTTATGTTGGGCTAATTAATAGCACAAATATGTCATACTTATGATAAGCACAATAACTAATTACACTAATGACCAAAAGAGCGATCATAACTTCATTTGTTGATTTATGTGATCTAGAGAGTGGAAATTAACTCTTAATTGTCAATTAACTCTCATATTTTTATCATTTTCTTTTTTTTAGTTTTCTCCTTTTCTAACTTAACACTCTCTTCAAGGTTTAATTTGGTTGACTAGAATTTTAAAATCAACAATCCCCTACGGATCGACCCATACTCACTACGTACTACGATAGTACACCGTGCGCTTGCGATAAAACATAATTGTGATATAATCACATACCGCATAGAACTTCATGTTATAAAGCATCATGAGGTGTGAAACTAGGTACGTCACCAGCGTGAAATAAGTACATGATGTTGTTGATCTCCACGTAGTTATGTGAACTTCTGAAAGTCAAGGAAGTGGGAATAATTTTCACTGAGCCATCGTACTTGGCCTGCACCAGGTCCAGGTTCAACCTGGGATACCTAAATAATTCAAACGTCTAAATCCAGTGTTCAGACATCTAGACCTCTTTTTTAACGATTTAACTTTTAGTTCTGATATCTGATTTCCTATACAAAGATAACTACATGAATTCATACATCTAAATTTATTTCCAGATACCTTACCCCTAATTTAGACATTTGAATACGGATTACAAATGTCTGAACCTAATCAAAAATCAACTTCTATATTTCATTTTTCATTTTTATTAAATTCATCTGACCTTTGGATTCAAATGTCTGAGCCGGTGTATTTTCACTTGTTTACCTTTTCTTTTGTTTACCTTTTCTTTTGTTTACCTTTATTCAAAATTCAAATATAATTATGTAGTTCATTTTTAAACAAGTAGTTATAAACAATTTCAACCTTATTCATTTCCAAACTTTTTACATAGTTCATTCCATTAGTTGTATATAACCATCCAACAATTAATCTACATACATTCAATTTTATTCAAAGTTGACAGAATCAGATCTTGGTGAATTTTAGGGGACATATACATTGATTCACCCTTTTCAATTCAAATATACTACATAAATCATATCAAAATGACTTTAAGGTGAATTTCATTCCATCAAACCTCCCCTCAAATTTCACACTAATTGTATGATTAAAACAATGAAACATGATTTTTCCAAATTATCTAATTCATACAGATCTTCATTTAAAAGTATCAGTTCAAATTAAACTTAATCTTGTTTTTAAACAAAATAGATCTTCATTCCATACTAATTATATATCAAATGTATACCCATTTCGTATATAAACTCACTCACGTTATTCGCAGTTTTGAAGAAATCTGCTTCTCTGCTCTAATTGATTTGGCGTTTTTCTCTTTGACTTAGCTCGCAATTGTTTTGATTTGATTCTCTTCTTTTTAACTTGATTCTCTTATTTTCTTTTGAAGGAATTTGATCTAGTTTTTGTTTATAACAGACTTGAGGAGATAGAATTGCATGGATATATTTAGATTAGGTTTTCTTTACTTGGATAACAGCTGGGTTTTTTAGAATGAAAAGAGTAGGGCTTGGCAATGTATTTATAGGTAGAAATTAGGTGAAGTCTAGGCCTGGAAAATTATTGCTTTACTCATGTCACTTATCCTTACATATCTACATGTTTTGTTCCCTTTTATTTTGTTAAAAATAACGTCTACTTTATTCTAGTCAATGTCATAAGTCAGAATACAAACATATCATTAGCCGATATTCTAACATATATATTATTGACTATTTTAAGGAATTATGATTAATATTCAAACACACACACACGAATATTTACACACACACACACACAAATGTGTGTGTTTGTGTGTGTATTGATATTAATTAAGAACCTTACTCTTTATTAGTAATTATTCTACAATTTTAATTAGTTAGTATTAATCTTTTCAGATTCAAAATTTTGATTTTCCCTTATTCTCTACAAATAAGGAGATAACAATGTCATTTCTTTAAGAAATGCTTTCCTTTCATGATTATATTATTACATTCTCTTTTCAAAATATGTAACATTTCCTTTCATTAATTATAATAATTACTTTTATCATCATTGTAATTAATGCTTCCCTCTAAAGCGGTTTGAAGTTTGTGCATGTAAGTATCTCTCACCATTTCTTTTAAGGGAAATAAACATTTGTGTTCTTTTTAGAGTGAATCAAACATATTTATAAACTTATTTTATACTAAAAAGAGTTATAAATTAATTACTAAATAAAATTTAACTCATTCTTCTAATCAGTCTTTAAGCCTAAATTTCAAAATAGGTACAAAACCTGAAATGTGCGTTATGGTAAACGATTTGTATCTTTTTTATCCTATGTCCATTTCTGACGCTTTATATATGTTTTTGGGGTAGAAAATTGTAATTTTCCCAATGTAAAAGAATAAATTTTACAAAAATTCTTTATTTGTAAAAATTTAGTTTTTCAATTTTATGTAAAATTAGCAAAATGCCATTTTTAGTTAATTAAGTATTTTTGTTAAAAATATGGGATGTTGCAACAATGACAACCAAGCAGCCAATATATTATGTCATCATAAATACGGGTAACTATAAAAATAGCAATACACATCTATAGAAAATCGCATAAATCAATAATACTCGATGTTAACCCTAAACATCAAATAAATACACAATAATAAAAAAACCATTATGTGTGTACTAATCATCCATCATTGGTAACACAACATTAGTAACATAAATTCAGGTATAAATCGAATAAATGTGCACTTATAACTCTATATTAGTAAGACCACATCAAACTCATCAAATTTGTACTAACTACCATATATTAGTGATACAACATCAAATATTTACTAACTACTTTATATTAGTAATACAAACATCAACGTCATCAATACAACAAAACCATAAATAACTACATGACGATCATGTAGTAATAATGGTAAAAGTGGTAGAGTTAGAGGTATGCCCTATGGAAATTACGTAATTTGGTTTATATCTAACTCGACAAACAATGTTGTTGAAAATAAAAGGTGTTTTCATTCTATTATATACTAGATATAATGTGTTATATTAATTAATTAATTTAATCGAAAGTATATTTAATAGAAAATCCATAATGGTGTGTTTGTGATAGCAATTACAAATATTTCTAATCATGAATATTGTATCAAAATATTACATTTTAAATGTTCCTAGTCAAGATGCATCGAGAATGGATATCAGTGTTTCCATTAAGACACATAATGCTCACTAAATGTTGGGCAATGTATTTCTCATAACTACTGGGGCACCTAGGGGTTACATATTGATTGTTACTAAATAATTATGGAACAACTTCCTCAATAGTTTTCCGTTGGTTAATATAACTAAGGTAAAATAAAAAAAATATCAATGTGACTAATTTACACTGTTCTGTCGGCTTGAGAATACTATCTATCTACAATATGAAAGCTCCATTTTTAATATAGTCAAATCATGGCACGATGTCCATCGAATGACCATAATTGGGATGAGTGGAATATTGGAAGTAAGCACTACTCAAGAGAAGATTCATCTCCTCAGTTATATGAGGTTAGTATCATGGTCAACTCAAGTCAACTTAAAGTCAAAGTCTGTGGCCAAAGCATTTTACTTAATAATAATTGTTGCTGTTGAACCGAGGACTTTATGTTTGGAATATAGAGTTGAATATGAACAATATTGGAATTTTGACCATTACCAAATTCCATAAGTTCAAAGTACTATAGTTTTGATGAAGAGAACTTATGTACAATAAAAGTCACAACCAGGTAATGCTTAATAAAGTAAAATCCGATTTTATCAGAACAAAGTAAGCGATAAATTTGGCCAAAATGTCACACCACCTGCTAAGTGACGTGTGAACATTAATATTCGAATAGTTCGATATTAATCGCCGATCGACTTTACACCTGACGAGTCACACAACCGAAACGATGAATTTCTCCTTTGACTAAATGATTTAATTAATTTATATCTATTATAAATTAATTAAATTAATTAAATTAATTAATATTTATGAAATATTAAATGTAAAATTTGATTATGGTTTGATGAGTAAATAATATTAGATAAATTTATAATAGTTATAAATATATCAATCGATGTACGATATTGATAAGAGATTGAACTGGATTTAATTGTATAATATTTTATTTAGACATAAATGTGTTTAAGGCCTATTATAAGGCTTGATATTTTGGCAATAAACATAGGTATAGGCTGCTCAAATTTGGTTAGAAAGGTGTAACAACCCTAAATTTTGTGGTTTATTTTAATTGTTTATTTTGATTATTTTATTTGAAATTTTGATTTAAAAATTTTATTCTATTTATTAAAATGAATAAGTTATGTTATTTTAAATATAAATGTGACTTTTAAGTGATTTATAGTTCAAATTAGTATAAATTGAATATTTTACTGAAAAGTGAATTTCTGGTCAAGCTGTTCAAACTGTGACTTTTAAACTTCAAATTTAAATTATTTAAAATCTTAAATTTTGTCTTTTATTATGAAAATAGATGTAATAACTTGAACGCCGCTTTTCGTTTCGTTGAAAACGGAATTAAACTGTAAAAGTTATGTACATTTCAATTTTGAGTGTAATTTGATTTATTTAACAATTTTGTCTATTTTAAATTATATTAATCTTATTTTCTTTGTCATATTTTATTTTAATATGTTATTTTATGTATATTTTTGTATTATAAATTTTTTAAAATGAAGTAAACAATTTTCCAAAGTCAATGGTGATTTATTTGTAATTTCTGGACACTGTTTTGGATTTTTAAACAATTTCTTTAAATCTTTTTCTATTTTCTTTAAATTTAATTTTATTTTAATATGTGTTAATATGTTATTTTAAATATATTTGTCTTTTAATATTTTAAAGTGATAATATAAATTTTTTCTAAAGTCTATTGAAATTTATTTTTACTTATTAAGCCTAGTTTCTATTTTTCTTTGCTATTTTCTTCATTTAAATTATATTAAATTAAAATTTATTTATTTATTTTGTGAAGACATTTTCATTTTATTTTCTTATATTTATTTTTAAATATCTCCTAAGTCCATAGTAATTTTTCCAAGTTTGTTCCATTTAATTTCAAATTTTCTAGACTAGTTTTCATTTTGTGCTATTTTCTTATTTTAATCATATCTAATTAATATTTAATTACTAATATTTTGTTTATCTATTATATTTTCGAATTTGAACTGAAATTTATAAGTATTTTCAGTTATTTAAAATGTATATAAATATATATAGGAAATTTAAAAGGTTTTAAAAGCTAAGAAACGTAAAGTCGTTTCACCGTTTCTTTTACCGTTTCTTTTTCAATCAATGAATCAATCTATTGTAGCCATTCCTTTTCTTTTGCTTATTCACGTGAAATTTCTCATTCCATCAATAATACACATCCATTTCAGATCTGAATAAAGAAAAATAAGCAATGGTCTCTCTTCCCCCTCTCATTTTTCTACTTCTTCTTCTTTGTTTTGCTTGATTTTTGCCATGACCTCTCATTGCTTTGTTTTGCCTAACACCTCCACCATCTCCTCCACCGACCCCACCACTTCCTTCCCCACATCATACACGACCAAAAACCTTCCTCTTCTGACCAGCAAGTGCCATGACCATCCCATGATGCGAAATCCACAAAAACTCCTTAAAAAGCATGTCTAGCCACCTAGTCTTCATCACCATCACCTTAGATGACCTTGACCACCTCCTATTGCTCCACCACCACCTTGACACACCCCTAACCATCACCTTCATCCTCTGTCCAGATCTGAAACATGCCATAGCCGAGCCATAGATCCATGTAGCCTAGCCCAAAATGAACCAAAAACCCATTATTCGTATAAGCCTCTTCATATTCATGCATAGTAACTCCTCCACCACTTCAATACCTTGTAGCCATGCCTTATAGGACCCAAACCTAAACCAAAGTTGTCCAAACCTGAGCCAAAACATTCCTTAAGCCGTGCTAGCAAGTGTAGAAGGCAAGACAAAAAACTTTGTATTCGTATCTCTTTTTATTTTCAAAGTTATTCCTATTCAATGTTGTATTGAATTGTAATTTTATTTTGTTTTGTTTTGGGTTGTAACACAAATTCTAAGCTTGGATCTCTTCCCACTTGAGCCTATTGTTGTGTCATCGTGCCTTCTGGAATCCGTTGTGTCATTTGTATTGCAATCTCCAGCGGAAAAAAAAGTGAGTATTTCTCACCAGACATTATGTACTTATATAAGCAGTAAATTGACACCCTGTGAAAATGTAGAACTATATTAACATGTTATAACTGCTTATATTATTATCATATGATGTTCACACCTGTTATTACACATGTTATATCATATGTTACTGTTATTTCATGCTATTATATATATTTTATCAGTTTATCACACTGCAAGTTCCAGGTAAATTAGAAATCACTATGGGTTGAAATGATACATATACCCGAACGGACTTTAGAATAAGGGAAAATTGTTACGGGCTGAAATGATAGGCCTGAATGATTTTCAATTTATTTGACTTACTTGGGACTGCGGGTTTGAAATGATAAAACCCGGATTTTCTTTGTAAATTACGGGTTGAAATGATATATTACCCGTATCACTTTACCTAGCGTAGAAAATTATATACAGACCCGTAGTTAATATATGTTTTCTAAAAATTTTAATTTTTTTTAGAAATGTAAATTTTAAAATACTTTGATTTAAATCTAATTAAAAAGGATTTTTGTAAAATATTATTGATTTTTTTGAATAATTGTAAGTGAAATGAATTAATGAAAAGGTTAGAAAATTTTGAATGTAAGTTATTTTGGAAAATTTGATTTAATTATAATTGGAAATTAAATTGAATATGAAATTATGATAAATTTATGATAATTTGAATTTAAATGAATTCAAAGTGAGTTTATATCATATTAGTGATTTTTAATAAAGTTGAAATGTGAAATGAATGAATACTTTAAATTGAAATTTTGAAATATAACTAAATTGAAAATTTATGAAATTGACTTAAAAGTGAACTTTTAGTTAAGTAAATAAAAATAAAACTAAGTTATATTTGAGAATTTGAACTTAAGTGTTAAGTTGAAATTTAATGCAATGAATTTAAAATTGAACATTGCAATTTAATAAGTGAATTATTATTAAATCTTGATTTTTGAATGGAAATTTAACTTTATAAAATCATGAACTTGAGGAAAATTAAATGATGTTTATAAATGTGAAAATGTATGATTTTATGAGTTAAAAATGTTTTAAATAAAAAATATAATTGGTTGAGAAATTTTATTGAATATTTGAAGTTAATTGACTGCATTTTTGAAATGCTATTAATTACAATGTAAATGATATTACAGCATTTGTAAATGCTATAGTCGATGATAATGAACTAAAAAGCTAAATTGAAATAAAAGCTATTATAGCAATTTTTGTAAGTGCTATAATTTTTGAATTTAACTAAGTTTATTTGAAATTTAAGTAAACCCAATTACAACATTTTAAAATGTTGTCTTTTGTTAAATTGAACTGTTTTGAATGTATCTTTCCGTAGCGTTTTCTAAATGCCACGAAATGTGAATTTTCACTGTTTTGATAAACTCAAGTGAATAAATGAACTTTGGAAGTTGAAAATTTTGGAAATTTAATAATTTAATTATTGAACATAATAACTTCATTTTAATGATTAAAAATGATTTTTTTTGAATATAAACTGTTTTGAAATGTGAACTGAAATGGTATTTTAAATTGAATAAAATGAATAACGATTTGAAATGAATGTGGTTTTGATATTTTGATATATTAAATGACTGAAATGTGGTTTGAAAAGATATGATATTTTGATATATGAAAATGATTTGAAAATGGAGTTTTGAAAGATATGACATTTTGATATTAAAATAATTTAAAAGGAAGTGCTGAAAGATAAGATATTTTGAACGAAGTTTTGAAAGGTTATGATATTTTTCTATATTAAAATGATTTGAAAGGAAGTTTTGAAAGGATATGATAATTTAATATATTGAAATGGTTAGAAATGACTTGATATTTATTTTGATAAATATTTGAATCGAAAGATATGGTATGATGATATATTGAAATGGTTTGGAAATAATTTAATCTTTATTTTGATAAAGATTTGGGTTGAAATGATATTTTATTTTGAAGTATAATTTTTTTTAAAGTTATAACTACGGGTTATAATAACGATCGGCTGTTAAAGAGACCGAGATCGGATATTGTCTTATAGCCGGCCAATACCGAAAACCACTTTAACAACCCTGTACGCGGTGGCGACGTTCTCGAGGTATATTACGTGGACCAAACTCCCGTGAGTTGGCATAAATGACTAAAACATGAGCTATACCGGGCTACACAAAGGGTCGCACACTTTCATCGAGCATGCTCCATCGGAAACCATCTATTACTTTTGTGATTCGATATGTGGCGCCACTTTGATTCGGGGGTATTGTTCGAGGTGGGCGGAAGCTGCTGGCTTGCCGTCACCATCGGTCCGGGAGTGCAAACGGTGTATCCACCTTGGCATTGCCTCGCGTGCCGTGTCATCTCCTTATATCGAGCCCACTACGATTTTGGTTTTAAAGATCCGACCGCGTTAAGGTTCACCATCCCCTTAACGCTATTTTCTATATGATTATACTTTACTGGTTAGGCACTACTGTATATAGCGTATATTACTACATAGTAAATAGTTTAACGGATCCTTAGAGGATGGGCGGTCCCAAGCATCTTCTAAGTTACTTGTATCTTTGTTACAGTTCACTTGAGTTGGTTTACATTGTATAAGTATGTATGTCCTAACTCGAGTGTTTGTATTTTTATTTACGCTCGGGTCGGCCTGAGTTATTCACAGATTTGGATTTCCACTTTCTGGAGATTGGAATCGCTAGAGATTATCTACTTGTCAAGTTTCATCTTTTCAGTTCGGTTGTTCTATTCAGCTTGTACTTGGTTATCATATTTAAACTTCTGTTGTACTTTATTTCTTCTATTGTATCTTATGTAATTCTGATATATTTATATAGTAGCTTCATGAACTACTATTTCTTTACTTCCGCTGCATTATTAAATACTCTATGTCTGTGATCTGTGATTATTATTTACTGTATATTCTAAGATTTGCCAAATTTTTATTTACAACGCGGTATTTTGAGCAATTCAATTCCGGCATGAGTGTCTACCTATACACTTATAATGGATGTGAATGGTTGAAAATATCGGGTGGTTACAGTTGGTATCAGAGCTTTGGTAGCTCTAGGCAAAATTCAGCATATGGAGTGAATGTATTTATAGAACCACTTTCATTCGAGTTTGAATATCTTCCTTTTGACTTGATTTCTTTGAATTTGGAACGTTCCCTACGGTTCCAAAATCCATTCGTATCCCTCACTATTCATCTTCTTTTCACTTCGCAGTATTCCATAACTCCGCTTCGGATGATCTTTTTAGTGAGTCGGCGGTCACGCCATTTTCAAATTGAATTGAAAAAAAGGGGAAACTCTCTTACAATTAGTATCGATTCACAAGAGATTTATATCTATCCTTGGTTTAGATGCTAATATCTTTTGTTATCTCAAACTTTAACTCTTGAGATCGAATGTAGATTTACCCCAGAAAAAAAATCCACATTGATCTTATTCTTTAAGTCATGGTTGACCCGGTTAAGGTTGCCCGCGTTTTATTTAAGCTTATCCACCTCCCTACTTTGTTATTTAATCATCTTGTCTTTTGTTTCCAATCTTTTCTTCCAAACATTTTGAATTGCACTTGTATATCTATGTTTTGTTTTATATATTGTGTTGTTTGAGTTGTTGATGTTGATTTGGGTTTCCGATCGATTCGTCTGATCAACGCTATCGATAGGATTTCCAAAACACTTTGACAGAACAAACTTACACAATATTATTTTAAAATTTGGTTAATGAAATAAAATTTTGATATATAAGTAATTTTATGGAACTTAATAAACTGATTTAAAATTGATTATTTGAAATGATAATACTTAATTTGTCATTTATTGTTCTATAAATGAATTTATAGATAGTTTTTTATAAATTGATTTGGGAACTGAAATGAATTTAGAACAAGAAATTTGAGGATTTAATTTCCGATGGTTTCAAACCTTTTGTTTAAAAAGTTTTATAAGGGATATATTATTTAAAGTATTTTCAAATAGATATTTGTTTCCAAAGAATTTTAAAGTTTAAAATTAGTGCTCTTCTCTTTGTTGCTGGAAAATAACTTCGGTGATGATCGCGACATCATCAACGTTCATTTTCGAGTTTCGAAGTGAAGAGACCGCTCTGTAGACTTACTACAGCCTTGTTTTGGTAAATCAAAATGATTTGAATTGAATTTCTAAAATATGACTTGATTTATAATATATATAGACATATGATTTAAATTTGATTCGATAAATTATGTACATACATTTATTTATCTCTAAATGGGTTGAAGAAATCGGAAATTTAATTCTTAAATTTTATTTTTAAAGAATAATTTCAATTATAAAAAGAAAATCAAAATTTTTGAATAAATGATTTAAGCTTGAAATGATTGAACTGGAAAGTTTTATTTGTATAATACAATTGCATTCAAATATAACTTACCTTACTTTTAGAAGTTAACAATGTAATTGAATAATATACAATATAAAAGATTTTATAAATAAACTTTGAGTAGTTATAATAAATGTTATACACTTAAATTTTAATTATAAAATGATTAACAAAGGTAAATATAATAAAGGATAATTGAATAACATACAATAAAATAATGTTAAAAGAACTAAGAATAAAAGAAAGCAGTTAAAGATTAAATTGACACTCTGTGAATCTGTAGAACTATATTAACATGTTATAACTGCTTATATTATTATCATATGATGTTCACACCTGTTATTACACATGTTATATCATATATTACTGTTATTTCATGCTATTTTGTATATTTTATCAGTTTATCACACTGCAAGTTCCCTGTAAATTAGAAATCACTATGGGTTGAAATGATACATACCCGAACGGACTTTAGAATAATGGAAAATTGTTACGGGCTGAAATGATAGGCCTGAATGATTTTCAATTTATTTCATTTTCTTGGGACTGCGTGTTTGAAATGATAAAACCCAGATTTTCTTTGTAAATTACGGGTTGAAATGATATATTACCCGTATCACTTTACCTAGCGTAGAAAATTATATGCAGACCCGTAGTTAATATATGTTTTCTAAAAAATTTAAATTTTTTTAGAAATGTAGATATTAAAATATTTTGATTTAAATCTAATTAAAAAGGATTTTTGTAAAATATTATTGATTTTTTTGAATAATTGTAAGTGAAATGAATTAATGAGAAAGTTAGAAAATTTTGAATGTAAGTTATTTTGGAAAACTTGATTTAATTATAATTGGAAATTAAATTGAATATGAAATTATGATAAATTTATGATAATGTGAATTTAAATGAATTCAAAGTGATTTTATATCATATTAATGATTTTTAATAAAGTTGAAATGTGAAATGAATGAATACTTTAAGTTGAAATTTTGAAATATAACTAAATTGGAAATTTATGAAATTGACTTAAAAGTGAACTTTTAGTTAAGTAAATAAAAATAAACTAAGTTATATTTGAGAATTTGAACTTGAGTGTTAAGTTGAAATTTAATGCAATGAATTTAAAATTGAACATTGCAATTTAATAAGTGAATTATTATTAAATCTTGATTTTTGAATGGAAATTTAACTTTATAAAATCATGAACTTGAGGAAAACTAAATGATGTTTATAAATGTGAAAATGTATGATTTTATGAGTTAAAAATGTTTTAAATAAAAAATATAATTGGTGGAGAAATTTTACTGAATATTTGAAATTATTTTACTGCATTTTTTTGAAATGCTATTAATTACAATGTAAATGATATTACAGCATTTGTAAATGCTATAGTTGATGATAATGAACTAAAAAGCTAAATTGAATTAAAGCTATTATAGAAATTTTTGTAAGTGCTATAATTTTTGAATTTAACTAAGTTTATTTGAAATTTAAGTAAACCCAATTACAACATTTTAAAATGTTGTCTTTTGTTAAATTGAACTGTTTTGAATGTATCTTTCCGTAGCGTTCTCTAAATGCCACGAAAAGTGAATTTTCACTGTTTTGATAAACTTAAGTGAATAAATGAACTTTGGAAGTTGAAAATTTTGGAAATTTAATAATTTAATTATTGAACATAATAACTTCATTTTAATGATTAAAAATGATTTTTTTGAATATAAACTGTTTTGAAATGTGAATTGAAATGGTATTTTAAATTGAATAAAATGGATAACGATTTGAAATGAATGTGGTTTTGATATTTTGATATATTAAATGAGTGAAATGTGGTTTGAAAAGATATGATATTTTGATATATCAAAATGATTTGAAAATGGAGTTTTGAAAGATATGACATTTTGATATTAAAATAATTTGAAAGGAAGTGCTGAAAGATAAGATATTTTGAACGAAGTTTTGAAAGGTTATGATATTTTTCTATATTCAAATGATTTGAAAGGAAGTTTTGAAAGGATATGATAATTTAATATATTGAAATGGTTAGAAATGACTTGATATTTATTTTGATAAATATTTGAATCGAAAGATATGGTATGATGATATATTGAAATGGTTTGGAAATAATTTAATCTTTATTTTGATAAAGATTTGGGTTGAAATGATATTTTATTTTGAAGTATAATTTTTTTTAAAGTTATAACTACGGGTTATTATAACGATTGGTTGTTAAAGAGACCGCGATCGGATATTGTCTTATAGCCGGCCAATACCGAAAACCACTTTAACAACCCTGTACGCGGTGGAGATTCCAGAATGAAGCAGGATGGTGGCGACGTTCTCGAGGTACATTACGTGGACCAAACTCCCGTGAGTTGGCATAAATGACTAAAACAGGAGCTATACCAGGCTACACAAAGGGTCGCACCCTTTCATCGAGCATGCTCCATCGGAAACCATCTATTATTTTTGTGATTCGATATGTGGCGCCACTTTGATTCGAGGGTATTGTTCGAGGTGGGCGGAAGCGGCTGGCTTGCCGTTACCACCGATCTGGGAGTGCAAACGGTGTATCCACCTTGGCATTGCCTCGCGTGCCGTGTCATCTCCTTATATCGAGCCCACTACGATTTTGGTTTTAAAGATCCGACCGCGTTAAGGTTCACCATCCCCTTAACGCTATTTTCTATATGATTATACTTTACTGGTTAGGCACTACTGTATATAGCGTATATTACTACATAGTAAATAGTTTAATGGATCCTTAGAGGATGGGCGGTCCCAAACATCTTCTAAGTTACTTGTATCCTTGGTACAGTTCAATTGAGTTGGTTTACATTGTATAAGTATGTATGTCCTGACTCGAGTGTTTGTATTTTTATTTACGCTCGGGTCGGCCAGAGTTATTCACGGATTTGGATTTCCACTTTCTGGAGATTGGAATCGCTGGAGATTATCTACTTGTCAAGTTTCATCTTTTCAGTTCGGTTGTTCTATTCAGCTTGTACTTGGTTATCATATTTAAACTTTTATTGTACTTTATTTCTTCTATTGTATCTTATGTAACTCTGATATATTTATATAGTAGCTTCATGAACTACTATTTCTTTACTTCCACTGCATTATTAAATACTTTGTGTCTGTGATCTGTGATTAGTATTTACTGTATATTCTGAGATTTGCCAAATTTTTATTTACAACGCGGTATTTTGAGCAATTCAATTCCGACATGTGTCTACCTATACACTTATAATGGATGCGAATGGTTGAAAATATCGGGTGGTTGCAAAAGGGCTTGATTTTGGATGGCTTGGATTACAGGAGAATTAGGATGAGATGTGACCCACGTTTCTCTTTTTTCATCCACCGTAGAAGCTACTCAAACCTAATTAGATTTAGATCTTTTTTTGATGCCTACTCCTCTACGCAAGTTGGATGAAATCCTTACCGATCTCTCTCCATCTCATCAAGTTCAAATCAAGTTAATTTAGTCGTTATTCGATAGCTGATGGTCAACGGTTCGAACACTAACTATCTATTGAATCGAAAATAGTTTCAAGGGGTAGAAATCTTCTTTTCAAGGTGTACTTCAAGGCATTGGTATTAAGGCATGTTTCCAATCAAAATATAATTATTAATTTTCAATTATAATACTTTATTATACATGTATATATTATATATTGTTAGTTAAGTGACGATTCTGATATGTAAGTAATGCTGTCGAAAGGTTGTTTGGTTGTACGCATGTATATTTATTTATCTAAAATAACTTTTTTAATCAAATACAACATTGAATAAAAAATACAATTTTTTTATTTTTATTAAATTAATATATATAGTTTATAATTAGTTATAATATCAAAATTTAATCAAAAATAATCATACAATTTTATATGTAAAGAATTAAAGCTATAATATTCGACAGTGGAAAAATGCTTTTTCATTAGTACTTAATTATCATCTAATATTATTTTCGGTTTATTACAAAGATAAATTATATAAATTCAAATATAGTATGAAAATTATATTTGGTATTTTACAAATAATATTAATAGTAAAGAAGCTCTCGGCAAAAAAAAAATATTTTTTAGGATTAAATTAATTATTAATTTTTGTCGAAAAAAGAAAAATTATTTTAAAAACTATTTTAAATTGAAAATATTTCCAAAGCATAAAATATCATTTAGGATTTTCTAGAAATTTAATTTAGAAATAAAATTTAGAAATCAATTTTTAGTTGATATTTTGTTAATTTTCGAATAGATGTTTAATTAAATGCATTTTATAATATAAAAAAGTAAATAATTTTCTAAGCTGTAGTGCACAAGACTTGGACTTTTATATTTAAAAAAATTAGTTTAAGTATTTTATTAATACACATACATACATACATACATACATACATATATATATATATTATCATACATATATTTGTGTGTGTGTATTTAAATAAAAAAATATTTTATATTTATACACATGTACATTTTTGTTGTGCACGGTTTATAAAAAATTAACTTAATATTTATAAATAATTTATTTATATTTAAATAAATCCTTTGCAATAATGTGTATGTAATATTAATATTTTATTCATACAATTATATATTAATATATAAACATATATATATATATATATTTATATACTTATATAAAATTATTTAAGCAAAACTTAATATATATATATATATATATAATATTATATAAATACTGCATATACATACATACATATATTTGGACAATACATACTTGCATATTGGATTAGCTAACATGTACGTTGCGATGTAAATCCAACACTTATAATGGGCATGTTACACTTTGCACAGGTTGATATGTTACACATGCACAGACTCACATATATGTCCATATGATACACATATATAAATATATCATAACATAAATTAAATAAGCTATCTATTTCATAAATTTAAATAAAGCAAAAGATTTTATTTAAATAAAATTTAGAAATTTTCTAAACAAGTTAGACTTCATAGACTTAATAAAGATATAATAGGGTAAAAAAAATTGAAATTCACTCTAACTTCCATTGCGGGCTTGCCCAAATCCAACAAAAATATCACATAGCTCATACTAATACGATTCTATCTCTATAGAACGAACATAACTAAAAATTTCAAACAACGATCAATCATCTATGTTAGAACAATCCAAAACAATGTATTTGCACATTTTATTTCCTTTTAAGTATAAAATCAACCTACCATTGTTTATTATAAAAAAATACTCTCATTTTTATTTCTCAATACAACAATGTTTTCTTGATGCAAGAATATACTTCAAAAATCATTCACTTTTCATTTATTACTTCAAATGTCTCAAAACATTGATTTAATCGAAAATAGTGGTTTATGTCAAATTGCTTTCAAAAACGATAATATTGCTACTTTATGTCGAAATAATAATGTTTACTAAAATTCCCTTATTATCTTCAAAGATCAATTAATTACTATTTAACTCAAAAATAACAATGTTCTGCATTTAAGCCCAAAATCCACATTAGTATTATTTATCTCAACAACAGTAATAATTTAATTCAAAATACTTTTCAAAGATATGTCGCATTATTATTACAACAAAAATATCTCTTACTTCTATTACTCAAACAATAATAATACTTTTCCATAAACTCTATAAAAATAATTGTATTATTATTTACTCAAAGTTATTACAACCTTCCCAGAAATCATATTATTATTTATTAAATTACACTTTCCTTTATAAATAGCAATAAATTCTCTAGAATTCACTTTAAAATATATTTTTAGTTATTATTTATGAATTTCCTCAAAAATTTATTAATAATAACCTTATAAGAAAATTAAACATTTATTGCAGTAAGTCATTAATTATGATTATCTACTAATACCATCCAAAATATAAAGATAATCCTATTCAAAACACAATTAGATAATTTTATTTACTTTCAGTTAATTACTTTTTTTACAAAACCTACAATTAATTATAAAAATTTCATTGTCAATAGTGCAATAATTTACTTATAACTATCATAGCAGCACATATCATATCAAAACACCATAATACAAAAAAGGTACACTTTATATCAATAAACATTTATTTTGTTGATGAATGTTTATTTAATATTTTTAAAATACAAACACTTACCATCATTTAATCCTATCAATGTGCTTTCCAAATAGCTCCAAAAGCCAAAAAACCACAAGCCAAATAATTCGAAATTTCGTCAAGAGTCCAATAGAACGAACCGTGTGTGAATCCGACATCATAATCAAGAGATATGTTTAATAAAAATTCCTGGGTCATCTAGATAAATCTATGAATTGAAATACGAATGAAACCCTAGGGAATTTTGAGAAGCCTCCCTATCGCCATAGTTCTATCTTAACCATGAAAGTTTCAACTAGTGCCTGTCATGCCAGAATCCAATGCCGCCACCACCTTCTCCATCATCGGCCATGCTTGACAACCCGCCTCCAACAACTTGTGTTACTGCCTAGTGGAGCTACTATCTGTTGAATATGCGAGTATATGATTTTTGTTTGATGATAATAAACATATATATACTCATTTAAATGTATTTGTTAATGTGCTATTTTATTTTTCACATGATTAAATAAATATTTGCTGAATAAAATAAATAACACAGAGTTTAAATTCAAACAGATATTTTATTCAAACAAATATTTACTACAATTTTGAATATTACAAATTCAAGCTCTCACTATACAATTTTGTTTACAATAAAAATTCAATTACATCACATTGTTTCATTTACAAAATGTTCTCACTAATAACGCTCATTCACTCATATTTTATCTTCAACTTCATTCCAGATTGAATCCAATATCTGAGCAATCTGCAAAAATACACACCGACGTAGTAAAATTGAAAATAAAATATTTTTGCAGTATAAAATAAAATGTGGATTTTTAAAATAATATTTGCCGCAGTTATTTGGGTTGTTCGTCATCATTTAAATTTGAATTCATCATACATGAACAGCTTGTGACATACATCGTGTATCACTGTATATGCCACAAGGCCGTGCACACTGATATACACTTGATTAAGTTATAGGGATAGGTGAGCACAGGTCAAACCCAAATGAAAAGCCGGGTTCAACTCAAGTGCAATACAAATAAAGTCATAACACGAGCACAAGGGCAAACCCGAGCTACTAGCTGGATTCAACACAGGTGCAATTCCAAAAATCAAGATGAAGTTCGAGTGAAATCAAAATGAAAAGTGACGTGCACACGCACAAGAACATGTCAGAGAAGCAAGTGAACCACAAGCCAAACAAGGGAAAAACTGCAAACAAAATCAACACAACTACAAGCAACTCAAAGGATCAAGTACAACAATGAAACCAAATCTATACCAGACTACATGAAGCACACATGCCCAAGCTCAAAGACATATATACAATATGTTCTGCCTCAAACAATAACAGGAACCAATACACCGTGACTGAAGGAAAAATGCAATGCATTAATGAGACTAAAGACTGTAACCATACATGAATCTCCAAGCGTTGCCGACAACGTAGTCAGACTGCACATTCAAGTGCAAGCTTGGATGAGCAAGTGTCGACCATGCAAAATTGACAAACAACAGAAAAATGCAACTGAATTCGGTGGTCAGTGCAATGCAAGACCAAATCTTAACCAAACTACCCAGGCCCAAAGATAAATGAAAATACAACGCATCAGTACACATGAGGAACAACTCAATGCACATGTTCAACCGAGTTAATATGCCAACATACAAAGTGGAAAAGATGAATGCATATAAGACATACATAGGCAGTGCATACATGAACAAGACTCAAGATTGCACATCAAAACTAGAACAGACTACAAAACAATCATATACAAGTTTCACTAACTCAAAGGAGCAAACATATAGAACAATGGATAGTGCAATGCAGACATGTTAGCAAGACCACAAATCCAAACCAAGTTCAACAGTCAAAGCATCATGAACAAAGTGAAACTACAAAGTCAATGCAATAGTGGACAATACAAGCTCAACTTCAACCATACGTATATATACAGAATTGTACATGTACCCGAGACAACATGGAAGCAGTGCACATTGCAGGACAAAGCATAACCGAAGTCAGCCACATATAAAACGGTGAACCCAACAGATGCAAACTTCAAAAGGTATCAGACTTGAAACAGAGACAAGTACACAAAGACTCCAAGTTTGTAAGCATTTCAAACATTGAAGTTCCAGACAGTATCATGTTCGAACAAATCCAAAGCCGAGACAATACCAGCATAAGCAAGTGAAACGGCTAGTTCGAACAAGGACAGAGGAGATTTCAAACTGCAGTTCAAAGTGACTGAAGTCAACATACCAAAGAATTCAAAGCCGTGGTAATCAAGAAATCGCAACTTCAAAGCCGTTTAAATCATTGTAACAGTTTTGAAAAAGTCATAAGAAACCAATTCAAATCACTGGCCGAGATAAATCAACATCTTCAAACCAGAATCGAAACTGTGATGACCAAGGAAAATGAATAGTTCAAAATCAAAGTTATGAAATCAAGTAACAAAGAATTATACGAATTTGAACAAGTCAGTGAAAATCATCAACATTCAAGTTGAATCGAACGGCAAGCCAAAAATTATCAGACGAATTCAATGAGTACATACGAACGAAATTATAGGGGATTAAACCCTATATAGACCCAATCATCATTGGCATAAAAATGATCGAGTTCAAGCAAGCATAACAGTAAAGCAAAAGCAATAAATGATATACCAAATAACCGAACTCGATCGAGAAGGAGCAGCCGTGTGCAAAGTGATAAATACAATTAATCGTCAAGCAATCATGAGAACAACCTACCTGATCGATCAACAAAGTCGGCGCCTTCGTTTCTAGGAACCCCCAATTTCAGATTGAGGAACGAACGAATGAAATAAGAGCTGCCACTATCCCCAAATAAGGACATGCCGGAAAAATAAAAAGAGAAAGAGATTTATTATTATTTCTTTATTTGTTTGGGCCGTTTCTTTTTTATTCTTTGGGATTAGCTTATTTAAATTAGGGTTTCTTAATTTTAAATTGTTTTTAAGTTTGCAATTTCTCTTTTAAACGGTTGTAATTACTAGTCGTGTGACTAGGGGACAAACCACGTGGCGTAGTTTGAGAATTCGCAACTCAGTGGCTGAGTTGTGGCAGGGTTTTGAGCGTAGAGTTAAGGCTAGTCGATAGCGGGGGTCGCGAGTTTACGTGTGTAAGCGTCTGACTGCTTAATTTCTAGTAGAAACCTTGGGGGTAGCATGTAGGCAGGGTTTTGTCGAAGCTGGGTAAATTCTGTGTCGTTCTATTTTTGTATTTATTATTCTTCTATTATCTTTGCTGCTATAATTTTGATATATCTGTGTTGAGATTATATAAACTTCCACGATAATTTTTATAATTAATGGCATCACCCTATTCACCCCCCTCTAAGGTGAAATCGATCCTACAAGTGGTATCAGAGCTAGAAAAAAAAGCCATTTTTGTTTTAAAAATTTGATTTTTCAAAATACAATTTTTTTTAAAAAATTTGAATTTTTAAAATGGCTTCTTTTAATAATGCTTTTGTGGAGGGTCAGTCCATAGTTAGACCACCAATGTTCAATGGTGAATTGCTTATTGGAAAAATAGGATGGAAATTTTTCTAAAAACCATTGATGCTTCGGATATTGTTGAGACAGAGTATAGAGCACCAATTATAATTGTAAATAATCAGGAAATAAATAAACTAAAGAATCAAGGACAGATCTAGAAAATAAGTTACAGAATACTAATGCCCAAGCTATGAATTCGATTATTTGTTCATTAGATCAGTTTGAATTTAATCGTGTCTCACATTGCCTAACTGCGCAGGAAATATGACACACACTAGAAGTGACTCACGAAGGAACATCTCAAGTCAAGGAATCTCGCCTTGCCATGCTAAGTAGCGAATACGAGAATTTTACAATAGCCAAGGAAGAAAATGTTAAAGAGATATACGAACGGCTTTCCAACATCGTATACAAATCAAAAGCTTTCGAAAAATCATACACAAAATTGGAAATATTCCGAAAAATCCTCAGAGTCCTTCCACGAAGTTTTGAAGCAAAAGTGATTGCCATTCAAGAATCGAAAGATTTAAAACAAATCAAAGTTGAAGAACTCATCGGAAATCTCATCACTTATGAGCTAGAAATTAAATTCAAGGAAGAGCGTGAAGGAGGAGATACTTGAAAGAAATCAAAAGCTCTCAAAGGAACAACTGAAAGTGATGACGACGACGATGACGATGGAGCAATAGAGTTGGAAATGGTAATAAAGAGATTAAAAAAAGTAGAACCGCAAATATAGAAATCCGCTCTAAATCAAAATTTAAAAAGCAGAATAATCAAAGTTCTAAATAACATAGAACAGCAAGAAATCATCTGTCATAAGTGCAACCAACCGGGCACATCAAGCCCAATTGTCCTCCAAATCGACACGACTTTGAAAAGAAATCAAAAAGGAGAAATTTTGCAGCCACATGAAATATAAGTGATGAAGATAATAAGAGTACTAGCAGTGAGAGTGGGAAAGCAGATATGTGTCTTCAAGGTAATAACTGATAGCGACGATGATGAGTCAAGCGATGTATCAAACTCACTCACTCAGAATTACTTATATATTTCCATGAAGTAAATGGCTGTTTTGAACGACTTAGGGAGAAGTATGCCAAACTTGAATCACAAAAAGATGCTTTGATAGATTTAAATAAACAACTTGACCAATTAGTTAAAACCTATCAAAGTAGAATCCCTAAGTGAGATAAGTGTCCAAGATTCGAAGAAGAGATTAAAAAATCAGAAATCAAAATTAAATCGCTTGAAAATGAAATTTTGATTTTGAAAGAAAGTGAAAATACAAGACGGGAAAATTCTAGTAAAAAGTGCACACAATTATTAAAAGAAAATGAATCTCTCAAAATACAAGTCCAACAACTGTCAACGACTTTAGATAAATTTTCCAAAAGTGAAAAATCATTGAATATGCTCTTAGGGAAACAAACTGTGAATATAGTCAGACAAGGACTTGGATATAATCAATCTGAACATGTTAAAAGAAAAATTAACCAAGTCAATTCAATGTGCACAATTTGTAGAAAATTTAGACACAATCAAAATTGTTGGTATAGACCCAAACACATGAAAACTATACCAATTTAGGTTCCAAAAGGCACGAATATAAAATCTTTGAAAGTTAAACAAATCTGGGTGCTAAAAGGAACATATATAAATAGTTATGGGTCTCCACAAAATTATTTTTCAAAATTATCTGCCACTAACAACCATGGACCTATAAAAACAAATAGGTTACAAAAATCTTTCATCGTGTAGGTGTGGTGGCAGGCTAAGGAACAATAACAGTGTTATCTGGATTCTGGCTGTTCCAGAAACACAACGGGCAACAAATCAAAGTTCCTTAGCCTAGTATAAAGATGACAGAATCATAATGGGCAACACCGAAAAATTATCGTAAAGGTTAAACATGTAATGGTATATTTTGAACGATATATTAAATGTGATAATCTGTACTATAATCTGAATTAAATCAACCATTAATGAGATAATGAAATGAATGTTGATAATGATTCTGAATTTTTCAAAATTGTTGGCCAGTTATATTCTTATGCCAAGAACACTATAAAAATATCTAGACTCTTTGAATTACTTTGTACAAATTAGTTTTGATTAATAATAGTGTTTTATTGGCTGATGATAATACATTTGGTTATTTTACGGCTGACTCTATATTCACGTTTTTAATGATTTACACGGCTTCAATTCGAATTCAAGAGAATTTCATTTAAAAAGTTCTTAAAAATGATTTTGAGATATTTTGTAGCACAACTCATGATCTGGTCTTTAACATTCAACTAATAATAAGTTTGAGTGAAAAGAAATTCAAATGCAGATTACACTGGTAATCTAGTTGATAGAAAAATTACTAGTGGAACGTGATTTATGATGAGATATTTAGTAACTGCATCATTTTTCAAAGAAAATATCTGCATATTTTTCACTTCAAATAATTTTCAAATTGCAGACATTTTTTCTATAAAACCCCTTCTAGAAAATCATTTTTGACCTTGTTTCAGATTAGTCGTTTTCAGAAAAATTGATTTTATAGTTATTTTTGAATTTGATTTTAAATAACCACGTTGACTAATCTGACTCCCTACTAATTATAAAAAAGATAAATAGTGATTGAAATGGTGATGAGTGTTGATATTTATCAAATATTATAACTCGACATGGTATAATTAGTAAATTTCTTTAGAAATTTAAAAAAAATTGTTGGTAAAAATTCCATGATCATTTCTACTTCTATCATATTTCTATCGACCATCACTCATCATAATCCGATACAATATGTCAATATGTGGTGATTTAAACAGGAATAATTTGTTTTTCATTTTATATATCTTTTTTTTTAAAAACAAAAAAAAAACAAAGTATTCACTCTCATTTAAAAGTCCTCACGGTTATGCATGGATGAATTACTTGGAATTTTTGATTATGTGCTTCCATGCTCATTTAAAAGTCCTCACGGTTATGCATGTATGGAACGTATATCAAAATTGATTTATTAAACATACAAGTTGATTCTAATCCCATTTAAAAGTCCTCACGGTTATGCATGGTTAGAAGATACTTGAATTCATTTTTTTTAAATAAAATAAAATTGGATTACTACTAATCTCATTTAAAAGTCCTAACGGTTATGCATGGTTGGCAGATATTCAAATTCTTCATATAAATATACCACAAATCGACACCACTGTATGGTTTTACATGATGGCATCATTGCCATCATTCTAAAAGTGGAATATGCGCCTAACAAGTTATTTATGATTTTTGCTTGATTTTTTATTGAAATTTAATATTTATATTCAATTTAGTTTTAATTTTGTATTAATATCTATCACTTTTTCTCTATTTTGATAACACTATTACTCTTTTGCTGATAATAAAAGGGGAAGAGAAAAGTTAAGATTTTGTCAAATAAAAGCAAATAAAGGTCAAATATTTTCTATTTGCATCTAGGCTCATTTGCATATTTTTATTTACACGCATATATAAAGGGGGAGCTTTGTGTAGAGAGGAAGCATTCAAATAGGGGAAGCAAATTGAATGTTCAAATACATTTAACAAATTCAAAATCTTAAATATATGTTTGTTATCATCAAAAGGGGGAGATTGTTGAATATACGAGTATATGATTTTTGTTTGATGATAATAAACATATATATACTCATTTAAATGTATTTGTTAATGTACTATTTTATTTTTCACATGACTAAATAAATATTTGCTGAATAAAATAAATAACACGGAGTTTAAATTCAAATAGATATTTTATTCAAACAAATATTTACTACAATTTTGAACAGTACAAATTCAAGCTTTCACCATACAATTTTGTTTACAATACAAATTCAATTACATTACATTCTTTCATTTACAAAATGTTCTCACTACATATCGCTCACTCACTCATACTTTATCTTCAACTTCATTCCAAATTGAATCCAGCATCTGAGCAATCTGCAAAAATACACACTAACTTACTAAAATTGAAAATAAAATATTTTTGCAGTATAAAATAAAATGTGGATTTTGAAAATAATATTTGCCTCAGTTATTTAGGTTGTTTTTCATCATTTAATTTTTAATTCAACGTACACGAACAGCTTGTGACATACGCCGTGTACCACTGTATATGCCACAAGGCCGTGCAAATCGATATACACTTGATAAAGTTACAGAGACAGGTGAGCACAGGTCAAACCCAAATGAAAAGCCGGGTTCAACTCAAGTGCAATACAAATAAAGTCATAACACGAGCACAAGGTCAAACCCGAGCTACTAGCTAGATTCAACACAGGTGCAATTCCAAAAATCAAGATGAAGTTCAAGTGAAATCAAAATGAAAAGTGACGTGCACAAGCACAAGAACATGTCAGAGAAGCAAGTGCACCACAAGCCAAACAAGGGCAAAACTGCAAACAAAGTCAACACAACTACAAGCAACTCAAAGGATCAAGTACAACAATGAAACCAAATCTATACCAGACTACATGAAGCACACATGCCTAAGCTCAAAGGCATATATACAATATGTTCTGCCTCAAACAATAATAGGAACCAATACACCGTGACTAAAGGAAAAATGCAATGCATCAATGAGACTAAAGACTGTAACCATACATGAATCTCCAAGAATTGCCGACAACATAGTCAGACTGCACATTCAAGTGCAAGCTTGGATGAGCAAGTGTCGACCAAGAAAAACTGACAAACAACAGCAAAATGCAAATGAATTCGGTGTTTAGTGCAATGCAAGACCAAAACTTAACCAAATTACCCAGGCTCAAAGATAAATGAAATTACAATGCATCAGTACACATGAGGACCAACTCAGTGCAAATGTTCAACCAAGTTAATATGTCAACATACACAGTGGAAAAGATGAATGCATATAAGACATACACAGGCAGTGCATACATGTACAAGACTCAAGATTGCACATCCAAATTAGACCAGACTACAAAACAATCATACACAAGTTTCACTGACTCGAAGGAGCAAACATATAGAACAATGGATAGTGCAATGTAGAAATGTTAGCAAGACCACAAATCCAAACCAAGTTCAATAGTCAAAGCATCAGCAACAAAGTGAAACTACAAAGTCATGCAATAGTGGACAGTACAAGCTCAACTACAACCATACATTTATATACAGAGTTGTACGTACTCGAGACAACATGGAAGCAGTGCACATTGTAGGACCAAGCATAACCGAAGTCACCAACATATAAAACAGTAAACCCAACAGATGCAAACTTCAAAAGGTATCAGACTCGAAACAGAGACACGTACACAAAGACTCCAAGTTTGTAAGCATTTCAAACATTGAAGTTCTAGACAGTATCAAGTTTGAACAAATCCAAAGCCGAGACAATACCAGCATAAGCAAGTGACACGGCTAGTTCGAACAAAGACAGAGGAGATATCGAACTGCAGTTCAAAGAGACCGAAGTCAAAATACCAAAGAATTCAAAGACGTGGTAATCAATAAATCGCAACTTCAAAGCCGTTTAAATCAATGTAACAGTTTTGAACAAGTCATAAGATACAAATTCAAATCACTGGCTGAGATAAATCAACATCGTTAAAACAGAATCGAAACCATGATGACCAAGAAAAATTAACAGTTCAAAATCGAAGCCATGGAAATCAAGTAACAAAGAATTATACGAATTTGAACAAGTCAGTGCAAATCATCGACATTCAAGTTGAATCGAAGTGCAAGCAAAAAATTATCAAACGAATTCAATGAGTACATACGAATGAAATTATAGGGGATTAAACCCTATATAAACCCAATCATCATTGGCATAAAAATCATCGAGTTCAAGCAAGCATAACAGTAAAGCAAAAGCAATAAATCACATACCAAATCACCAAACTTGATCGAGAAGGAGCAGTCGTGTGCAAAGTGATAAATACAATCGATCGTCAAGCAATCACGAGAACAACCCACCTGATCGATCAACAATGTCGGCGCCTTCATTTCGAGGAAGCCCTAATTTCAGATTGAGGAATGAATGAATGAAATAAGAGCTGCCACTATCACCAAATAAGGACAGGCCGACAAAATAAAAAGAGAAAGAGATTTATTATTATTTCTTTATTAGTTTGGGTCGTTTCTTTTTTATTCTTTGGGCTTAGCTTATTTAAATTAGAGTTTCTTAATTTTAAATTGTTTTTAAATTTGCAATTTCTCTTTTAAATGGTTGTAATTACTAGTCGGGTGACTAGGGGACAAACTACGTGGCATAGTTTGAGAATTCGCAACTCGGTGGCTGAGTTGTGGTAGGGTTTTGAGCGTAGAGTTAAGGCTAGTCGATAGTGGGTGTTGCGAGTTTACGTGTGTAAGTGTCTGACTGCTTAATTTCTAGTAGAAACCTTGGGGGCAGCATGTAGGCAGTGTTTTGCCAAAGCTGGGTAAATTCTGTGTCGTTCTATTTCTGCATTTATTACTCTGCTATTATCTATGCTGCTATAATTTTGATATATCTGTGTTGAGATTATATAAAATTCGGTGATAATTTTTATAATTAATAGCATCACCCTATTATCCGACACTATCCATTCCCTCTACAGCAAATTTTAATGAAATTTAGTACCATTGGAGAAATCGATCCACACTAATTTACTCTTCTCGACCTCCTCTACAACCTTGCACCTTCTGATCTCCCTATAGTCGCCAATCCGCCATTGATAGAAAAATCCAAGAATCAATGGCCACGAATTTTCCTTTGATTCCATAACTACTAGAGAATATTATGACCATATAACTGAATTATGGCAAATAAATACCGTCACCGAGTTTATATCATCGCACTGTCTGAAATGACATATCATAAGGCCTAGTTTCAAGTTGATTTATAAATCATTATATTTTTTTAGTTAGTAGAGATAATCTCCACTAGCCAAGGAAAGATACAGATTTAAGAAAAGACTAGAAAATGATGAAGAATAGAGTGACAGCTGATTAAGTTTTCAACATAGCACTCAATTTGTAGGCAAAAATGAATAGGAACATCAAAATTCCCAAATAGACACCTCAAATCAAAATTATGTTTCAATATTATTTAAACAAACAGCTATTTAGAATTAACGTATTGACTTGTAGGTCATTACTTAGTAAGGATGCTTGCTAAAATGTATTTAGAGTGCTTAAATTCAACCTCTTAGGAGAGTCATAGTGGCCCCATAGTGAAATGAGTGGCCATTGTACCGGCAACATCGTTTGATAAAAAGATAAATAAGTTACAGAGAGAACTAGGAAGGTAATCACTAAATAAAGTTAAGAATAACTTCAAGATTGACTCCTAAATTAGAGTCCAGGTGACCCTATGTGGATGGGTATGATACATGTATGATGTGGTTCACAAAATATTGACAAGTTTAGGTTATACCTAAACTAAAATTGATGCACATATGACATTGTTTATAAGTGAACAATAACTACAGAGGAGACTTATTTTGACATGATGCTTATATGGATGCTCATGATATAATGATTTTGTTGCATGATAAGATTTAATAGTTATTGTTTTTTTGTGAGGGGAGAAACACATTTCGTTAGGTGGCGTAGTCTTACTATATGTTGTAATTATGGATATGTATTTCTCACACTAGTATTTATGTCCGACGTGTGTTTTTGTTATTGTTTTCCTCTTATACTCATGGGAGCTCATTCAATTAGGCCGAGTTTATAGGAATAGACATGTAGCATTTTGGAAGGCAAATAAAAGCTCCTAAGATGTAGCAGAAGAGTTAGTAGAGAATAAAGTTTGGCTTGATTACCACTGTTGTAAAACCAGGCTATTTAATTAGTTAAGTGTTTCTTTTAGCATCCACATATGTCGAGTGCGACCCTACTATCTACATTTTTATTTTATTTTGCCGCTTTATGGGCACATTTTGCGGTATAAAAAATGTAAAAAACAATTCATGTAACAGAAAATTTATTTAGCTGCTCTATTTTCTTAGTTTTGCAAAAAAAACTAATCCTATTTTATGACTTGAAAATAATTATGGTGATGACTACCGCATCATCAACATTCATTTTCGGGTCTTATTGTGGTGGATTTTACAACTTGGTATCGGAGCCAGATTAGGGGACACCTAAGTAACACAAAGCTAAGTATGAACCGAAGTATAAACAAGATAGTTGGAAACGAACTTCATGAGGACGGTATACATAATATCTATAATATACTTGTATTACGATATAGATATATAGGTGGATGCCTTTTCTATTTCTCTCTCTCCCTGCTTTCATTTCTTACAAATGCTTGCTTATGCAGAAAGTAGGAGTGGAAACCTAAATCAGATGTATGATGTTATGAGGTGCTAGGGAAAACATTCGTAGGGGTACTGCGTGTACAAGGACCAATGACAAAGAAGGGGAGACAACCACATGTGTCGATACTGAGAAAAGTTCCCAAATGCCTATCCCCCTAGTTGGAGCAATATGTGACAACCCTCAACTTTGGACACACCGATTCAAAGCCTAACATGACTTTCGAACTCACGTCGTGCCAAGAAGTACAATCATCGAAGTTTTAGAACATGGTATAATATAAAGACTAATAAAAAATTTAGAACATTCTACACTTTCAGATCTCACAGTAGAAGGAAATAAAATATAAATACTAAAAATAGACCAAATCAGATAACAATGTTAGAATGGTATCTCTAAATAACCATATAAAGTCTGACTAAAATAATAATATAGTATAAAATATATGGAGAATAACTATAGGAATGTAACTCTAGGCGCCTAGTCTTCTCCTTCACATGTTGTGTCCTGGCTAATTCACCTACTGCCTGTCCTCCTGTAATGGATGTAAAATGAGAAGAAAAGGAGTGGATGAGATAAAGTCCAGTGAATGAATTGTGTTACTAGTGTATGGTGTTTACAAGCAATTAACTTCATCTATAATCTATAAAACCTAGGGTGTCTACATGTGTTTTTGGATTACAAATAAAGGATTAATTTCTTTGCAAACCATAGGTATAATTCTTATTATACCTTTGTAAATGAACGAATCATGAAGGTTTCCAATCGAGGGCTGAACAACCAACTAATAACTCTGGATCCATTCTTAGTATATATTTCCGATGAATAACTTCCTAACCAACACTGAGTTAACATTCTCAAAGATGAATCACGTATATTGTACACACTGAGCGAACATCACAATACATGGGCATGCAATCAGTGTACTTTCTCGATGATTTATGGCCTATCGCATTTATGTCACATTCTCAATGGTAAACGTGTCCTATGCTCTTTATCATTTAGCCTGAAGCTTAATAAATCATAACAGTTATTTCCCCGTAGAACCAGGTTCTGCCTAGTCATATAGCCGTATTATTACAGATGTCTTCTTCTCCCTTTCTGGGCTCCTACATGTTTAACATGTGATTGGTATACCCTAGTAACAATAAGAGCTTCTAATTGCGCTGCTATCACCTAACTTGTCGAATTTCATGTCACACCCACCATGAAGCGTGAACCTAGGTACGTACTCCGATGTAGAACTAACGCTCCCTATTGTACCTTCTCCATGAACCACATGAACTTCTAAAAGTCGACAAAGTGGGGACATGTCCCCTTATTCACCCTACTTGTCTTGCACCTGGTCTAGGTTCAACTAGGGCTCATTAAAAACATTCAGACGTCTAAAAATTATTTCAGACATCTTATCTACCTTTTAAAAAATACTTTTCATACATTCAGACATTTGACTTTCTTTCTCAAACGTCTGACTTCGATTCCAGACATTTGGAAAAGGATACAGATGTCTGAATCAAGTCAAATTTACATTAAGTCTTCTCAGGTTAAGATTTTCTAAAATCCAAACATTTGAATCCTAAATTAGACGTCTGATTTCCTCCTTAGAAGTCAAGTTTGGTGTTTTCCATATTATATATATATATATATATATATATATTATTTTGATTATTTCATTTGTCTTGTTTACTTATTCGAGTTTGGATTTAAGATTCATTTTTAACCTATCTTATGAGAATCTCTATCTTTGTTTACGAATTCACTAGTTAATTTCAATGATTTTCTATATATATAACTTTTAAACAAACTACCTATATACCTTTAGACAAAGGTCTACGTATATATATTCCAAGTTATATAATCAATTCAAAGTAAGATAAAAGAGATATTCGATCATTTTGTTCATCGAATCAAAACATAACTTTACCAACAAGGATTTTTCTTTATAGAATTTGATATGAATTTCACTATTATATCCTCTTCTCATTTTCAATAATTATTCTTATTAAATCAATTCCCAGGATTTTCCCATTACTACTATCCATATTGATTTACAGTTGAAAGTATAGAAATAAAGTCTAGGTTGAAACTACTATTCCAAATTCAATAATTATATTCTTTTAATCAGGTATAATTACAAAGGAATTTAATTAATTATGGATCATTATAACATCGTAATCAGTTCAATTACCTTAACGAAGCTTTCTTCTTCCAATTTGGGTTTAATCTCCTGCCTTTGACCTCCAAGCTTGATTGATTCGCCCTTCCTTTTGTCTTCCTCTTCTAATATATTTTCCCTATTTCTTCTATAAAGATATGTTTTTTTTTAATTTTTGATTCAGAAATTTTAAAGAGAATAGACGTATTATTTAGATTTGAGAAGTTTCTATAGATGAAGAAGAAGAATTGTGAGTACAGAATAGAGAGGCGATGGCTAATGTATAGAGTGAATAGGAGTGAGGGTTAGGGTCTTATTAATAGCTGAAAGCTAGGATAATAATATGGTCTGCACCAAAAATTAATAATTACGAAAGTGCCATCGGTTATAGTTTTTACTAATTTTGACCCGTTTTATCAAATTTAACAAGCTATATATCTTTTCTAACTATAAAGGACATTCTACACGCAATGGAATACGTCCTGAGACCTTATTCCAACATTTGTGAAAAATTATTATTTTATGTATAATTACATTTTTACCATTATTTATATTTTAATTTATTATTAAAATTTTCGGTGTGTAATATTCTTCCCCTTAAAAGGATTTTGTCCGCAAAATCTCTAATGACGGGAAAATGTAATTCGCTTATATAAAATTATCCACAAACACCTATTCAATCATCAACCACTTGCAAACATTGTACTTAAATTCAAAATTTCTAATGCATAATGCATGTATAGGTATGAAATGCATATGAACATATAAGTATGATAAGTTAAGCGGTCTGTTAAACTAGTCAATATCTTGAAATGCAATTGTTTATACCATGAAACAAAGATGATCCAACGTCTTATACTTGAAATTCTATATGGATGAGCAACCATTCAACACATATGCAAAATGCAACAACCATTATGTATGTAACTAGTAAAATAAAATGGATAATTTGATGTTTCATAGGCCATCATGAACATATCAACCCATATGTGCAATACTAACTAATAAAATACATCCATTAGCAACTATCATCCAAAACACTCCTACTTATGGAATATACTAAGCTAAATACTATATGCACCAGTAATTATGCCAACTTAAATGGAACCGTAACAGAAAAGAGCTCTGGATGTGTAGCTCGAATTTTCTCCTCGGGGTCCATATATTATCAACTAGATTGTCTCTCATTGGACTCTAACAAGTCTAATTACTTTATTGCTGTGTCGTCTCATCCCATGCTCAACAATATGGGTCGGTGCAAGGAAAAAAGGCGACTCTCTCTCCACTTTAACTTCTTTTAACTAACTCGGCTTGACCACAACAGTTGAATCGTGTAGACACTTCTACAAGTGCGACAAATGCTCCCACTTACTTTTCAGGAAGCTCCACTCTGTGAGCTAACTTCCCTACTCCATCCATGATCTAAAAGGCCCTGTAATTCTTGGTCTTAATTTCTCGAACTATCAAACCTCATAAAATCTATTAGCCGTGAGACATCTACAAAGACTATATCGCCCATAAAAAATTCCATCTTGGTGCTTCTCCTATCAGCATATGATTTCTTCCTATCCTAGGTAGTCTTCAACCTTTTGTGAATCAAGTATACTTTCTCCAAAGTCTCCCATATAATTTATGGTCTAAGAATGACTCTATCTGTAGTTTCCCACTAATAAGATGGTGATTTATATGGACCCCTATACAATACCTCGAATGGTGTTATCCCAATAATCGCTCGATAATTATTACTATATGAAACTATACTAACGACAAGTGATCCTCCCAAGTGCCTCCAAAATCCAGAGTACACATTTGAACCAAGTTCCCTAATACTAGATTATCCCTCTCAGTCTGCCCTTCTATCTGTGGATGGTACGTGGTACTCAAATTTAGTTCAGTACCCAATGCATCCCAAAGACTGCTTCAAAACTCACTAGTGAAAAGAGTATCTTGGTCACTGACAACACTAGAAGGAATTCCATGCAACCAAATTATCTCTATCAAGTATAAGGTAGCCAAACATGTAGATGTCATCATATTCCTAATTTGACAAAAATGAGTGCATTTGGTCAATTGATCGACTATGACCCAAATACTCTCATTCCCCCTTCTACTCTTAGGTAACCCATTAACACAGTCCACAAAGATACTCTCCTATTTCTACTAGGAATATCCAACAGCTATAATGTTAGGACCCGCCTTTTTAGACAGTTTAAACCGACGATCAAATACACATGCCGATTCCAAACCATTCAAAAGGGCAGATGGTTATTGGGGTAAATAAGAAAAGAAAAGAAAGAGAAATAAAGGAAATGAAATAGCACAGAATCTCGTAGCGGAACGATAAAATATAATAGTCAAATAAACAGTTCATGAAGCTGTTTGCTATACTTTGACAATTATTTATACAACATTTATCAGAGTTATACATATACAACAGAACAATTAAAATAATGCAGCCGATAGCATGATGCAGGGGTAATAATAGTAATAGTATACCAAATCTTCATCTTCATCCTCCAGAATAGATATTCAAAAATCTGAAAAACTCAGGACTGACCCGAGCGTAATGAAAAGACAAAACACTCGAGTCAGGACTAAAATATCCTTATGAAAGTTAAATCAATCGTAAATAAATATGAGTGTAACGGCGTCAGAGATGTTTACGGGGTTTGACATCTCATATCCAGTGTCGCGTGAAATAACTCAAGAGATGTTACAGGATTTTCATCTCTTAAGGATCCGTTAAACTATCTACTATGTAGTAATGTACGCTAAGTAGATAATGCCTATCAGTATTATAAAGTATCAAAATAGCGTTAAGGCGTTACCATAATCCCCTTTAACACATTTTTATAATGCCATAGTCTATACAGCACCGTAAGCCCCACCGTAAACTGGTGGTTATCAGAGGGTACCCCATAGGTATAACACAAAACATAACGTAGTGGTCGCAAATAGGATAATCAGTATGACAAGGTATATGAGGCGATACCAACTAGGATACTACTAGTTGCGTGATCCGGACTGATGTTGAGCATAGCCAGCAGCTACCCCAACACCGCGAAACAACACTCCCAAATCAAGGTGTGCACCCAAATCGAATCACAAATGTAATAGATATGGTATCGAAGAAGAGTGTCCGCTAGAGGTGGCGAACTCAATGGCCCGACGTGGCTCCTGTTTTAGTCATATCAGGAGTCATCCAATAATCGTTCTCTTTCTTCAGTCAACGCGTTCACCAAACCATCCACTTCATTCTGGATCAACACTCCGCGTATACAAGTCATTAAAGTGGTTTTCGGTATCGACAGAGAGTATGTCCATATCCGATCCCGGTCTCTTTAATAACTACGTATTATTACACTGATGGCTCTTTTACATTTCAAATCGATTCATAATTGATATCGAAATATCATATTCGCTTCAAAAATCAAATCCAGTTCAAATATCATCGTATCTTTCCAAATGTAAGATTCCGTTTCAAAATCATTTTCCGCATCAATACGTCATTTCGATTTCAATCATTTCGAATTTCAATTTAGGTTGCAACTTCATTTAATCCAATTCGTATTCAAATTCAAGATTTAAACATAAACATTTCACCATATTAACCAGCTTGAAATTTTTAGAAAATAGTTTAAGTAGTTTAAAAGTAGTTTTAAATAATTAAAATAGTA
The DNA here is from genome assembly GCA_030765085.1 of Allium cepa. NCBI lineage: Eukaryota > Viridiplantae > Streptophyta > Magnoliopsida > Asparagales > Amaryllidaceae > Allium > Allium cepa. The sequence continues at coordinate 297,915,599 of CM060929.1, forward strand.
AAAGATACTTAAATCTAAAATGGATTTAAGATAGATGAATTAGTTTAAATAATTTAAATTGGGTTAAGTAGATTTAAAATAGATTAAAATAATTTAAGTATTCAAAAATGGTTTATATAACCGAGTAATTTGGAAAACAAATAAAACAGCTTCAAAACCGAACCATTTCAATTATAACTTCCCAATTCAAAACAATTTCAATTTCCCTTCTACCGATTCGATTTCGATTTCGATTCAATCAATGTCAACTTTGACTTCAAATTTGTTAAATTTTATATTCACTTTCAATTAATTCAATTTCAATTTATATCGATTTGGAGCTTGATTTTCAAAATATCCATTTATAACACTTAACAAAATTTTCCATCAATATTCAAGTTTAAATCCAAATTTCAAATATGATTCAATTCCAAGCTCGATTTCAAAATATCATTTTTATATCATTTCTACTCAGTAATATTCAAAGCTCGAATTAAGGTTCAATCTTTAAACAACTCAATTTTCGAAACTAAATCATATCCCGATTTTAAATTCCAAAGTCTCCACTTTAATTATTTAACAATTTCTTTTAACCAAAATTTATTTCAACATTCCAAACTCAATTTTTCAATAAATTTGATTTCTATAAATTGATTTCTATTTATAACTTTTAAATCAAAACATTTAAATAAATTTCAAATCGACAATTTTTAAATTTTTAAATTTAGCCAATTCGGCGTCCGTATATAATTTTCTATCCTATGGTCAAGTAATTATTTATTTCAATTAAATGCCAGGGATGAATATATATCACTTAAATCAAATCACAGTTTCTTATGTATGCATAACAGGATATATATAAGCAAATAAACATCCAAACATTTAAATATCAACCAATAGCATCCATCGAAATACATCATCCAATAGGCAATACAGTTCATGGCAATTTCATAGTTATCAATGTCAGGTAATTTAATCGTAATTCAATTTTTATTTCAATTTAACTGTCAATTTAAATTTCAACGGTTAATTCAAATGACAATCTATATGACAATTAAATTTTATCAAACAACAACAAATAAAATCATAACACTTCATAATGTCAAATTTAACTAGCATAAAGATATTTAGTAAGTTGTGAGCGTTATAAAACACTCACCTTGATTTCAATGTAGTTCCAGTGTTTTATTTCGAACAAAATTAAACGAGCGTTTAATTTTACCCGAAATTTTCACTAGCTCCAACCGATTCCAATCCAGATCCATAGCGTAGTGCTCGACAAAATGATTGCAATGCAATTCGTTTCGTCTAAAACGAACCTCGCATCAACAAGTTATGATATTTAGAAGTTAATACGAATTTAAATATAAATTTTTTTACACTTTATTTTTAATTTAAAACCCTATCTCACATCATAGCCGTTGATTTCCATCCCCCATCCATCAGGCCGCACGCACGCTTCCTCCCTCCTCTCTCACGTTCGAAACCCACGTACAGGAACCCAAGCCGCCACTTCCTCTCCAATTATCGCGCCCCATACCATCACTTCGAAGCCGATCAACCACCACCACGTTGAAGCTCGTCACGTGCTCCACCATCACCGAGAATAGCGTCGAGCTCGGTCAAGTCATTGGCTCGGAATTCGTGCTTGAACGCACAGCCCACGTGGCCCCCCATCGACCACCACACTGCTCCAAATCCAATCTCCACCGTTGATTAGCTAGATCTCCCTGCCCTCTTCGATGTTGTAGTTGACTTTTGCGTAAATGTCGACAGATTGAAGGGAAATTGGAGGAGAAGGGGACGAAATTCTGGCCATGGGTTATAATAAGAGGCGGCTAGCAATAGAAACCCAAGGGTTTTCTTTCTGGTTTGCAAATGACAATTAGGTAGGTGCTTTTGTAGAAAATAACGAACACTATTCATTCCAAATTTCGAACTCCGATTTACGTGCGGTGACCGGCGTTTCTAGGGTTTACCCCGCGTTCCGGACACAATGGAATAGGTTTCGCAGTCTAATGCGATCATCTGTGCAAGTTACGGAAATAAACGATCAAATTTAAATTAAACCGGTTAAACGAATTTCTATGCATTTTGGCTCGCCCTGGACAAACGGTAAATCCGATTGACATGAAATTTGAAATCTTACAATAATATCATGTTACAGATCCGATGAAACTGGTTTCCTCCAAATCCGAGACTGTTTGAAAAATGGCTATTTTAACTCGTCAATTAAATATTAAAATATTCAATTTTCACAAATTTACTTTTATTTCGATTTTAAAAGTTCTACAACATCATTATAACTTTAATATGATAAAATAAAATTTTACAAATCATTTTTTAATCATATTATACCCGTTATTCAATTATCCAATAAATTTCAATTTTGAAAATCTTATTAACTCTATTATAATCCCAATATAACTTACATTCACTTTGGAAACCAATTTGAATCATATTAAATCAAATTTCTATTATTCACTCTATTTTCATATACTAAATTTCAATATCAAATTAATCATATCAAATTCGGAATTTAATTATTCAAACATTTGTAATATTAACTTTAAACAAATTTGATTATTCTTAAATCACTATCTTTTGAAATATTCAAAACGAACTTATAAAATTTAACAAATTCAAATTATAGAACAACCATTTTCATTAAAATAGTTATTCAATTCCCGTTATTCAATTATTCAATAAATTCCAAATATTAAATTTAAACAATTTAATTGTTCAATATTTGACGGATTTCAATATTGGATTTTTAAATAAAAATTTCATTATCAGTCGATTTACTATATTACACCAAATGTATTCCACATTATTATTTAACTACAGTTAGAGATAATGCACTCAACTAATATATAAACTTTCATTTCAATTGCAATTGGTTCACAAATTCAATTCGACTAACTAAATGAATAGGTAACTTAAATAATTATCACCGTTAACTTTTAATTACTTATAAGTTTATTATTTACAAACAAGCGTCACAATTACCTATACAATACAAATTCATTCAATTACCTTTAACTACATATTATTTCAATTGATTTGGGATTTCATCCAATTCATAAATAATTAACTTAGATAAAATTTGTTGCATTTCATTCTAGTTATTATTATTCCAAACGAATTACAAATTTTTTTTCTAACATTAAATCACGAAATCTTATTAAGTTAGCTAATTTAATTATCGAAAATTTACGGGTCGTTACACTCTCCCCCACTCAAAACTTTTCGTCCCCGAAAAGGAAAAAGAAGTTAAAAGGAACTATGTATAGAATTCAACATTAGATATATTTTATTCAAAGTTACCAACTTATAAAACAATGAAATTCCGCTTATAAAGTCATAACTACGCTTCCACTAAGTTATTCCAAACGGCTTTCTAACTTTAAAAGTTAGTTATCAAAACAAGTTATAAAAAAATTTAAAACATGAAAATTTTTCTAACACCCGGATTTACGGAAAATTTCGGCAGAGTCTCCTTTGCGCGGCTCGATCGAAAAAAAAAATGACAGTATATATATCACAAATATACATCTCATCATGTGATGAGGCATCCCGCAGGGAAAAAAGTGTAAAAGTACGGTATGTAATCTGAGATATGTACCTTATATATTATTAGCGAGCATATACGGCTAATATAGCGCGAAAGCAAGCTCCAAATGCGAAGCAAGCGCAACCCGCACCTACTAAACACTCATTAAACCATGAGAAACATGCATATATGAAAATAATATCAATATACACCATATAGCAACATAACAACTACACGTGCCAACATAGCAAATGCAACAAAACAACAAATGCATCCACCAAATCAATTATCATCCAACTATCATCCAACAAATCCATAATCAATCAATATAAATTCACTTCTCATTAATATTTATTCACTTGGTTTTCAATTTTAATCACAGTTGATTCATTAACGTTGGATTTTACTAACATTCATTCTCAATTCAATTAGTTAACATTTACTAATTTATATTTACATTAGTTTACTTCCAATTTGAATCAAATTAAATTCTATTTAAATTCATTTAACTTCCAATTTTATTTCAATGATTTATAGCTTTCAATTTCATTAACATTTAATGAATTATATACAATCAACTAACAATCATATGACAACCAAATCATACCCAACATAACCAAATTATTAATTTTACATTCAATTTGGTTTATCTCTTTTATATATATATATCCTGTTGTATAATTTTAAAAGAATCATTTTATATTCGGCATCTTAAATTTCCAATATTAACTTTAATTAAGTCCGTAAGCCGTACATATATCATCCGTGAGCAATATCAATCTAATTGCTTATTCGATCACACAATTTCACTTCCAACTAGTATCGTTCACCCGAGTCTCTAGTGCGGACTCAGATTTGGTTCCTTGATTGGAAACTGTTACTCTCCTTGCATAGCCATATACTATGATAGAGAATTTCAAAATCAAATTAAAAATCCATATCTAGGGTTCGCCGTCGAAAATCGAGTGAAAAATCCTAACTTGGATCGATATAAATCATCTCGAAATTTTGTGCTCGAATTTGGATCAAATCATTATGCGAATAAAATAATATACGTACAATCTCACGTATTACCTTCTAATGGATTTCTATCCAATTTATCTATACTAAATTGTTTTATTGACTTCTATTTTTTTTCACTTAATTACTCACAATCCATTATTCAGTTAGTATATTCATTTCTTTACATATCATATTCTTTAACATTATCTTTTCTTAAACAACATATCAAAGAATTTGCTTACTCAAGTTCATTTTAAACATTTTATATAATTTAATTAAATTCAATTTCATCTTTCAATTGATTCTTAGCTATAAGAAATTCCTTTGTTTACATTTTTTGCATTTTCATAATTTCATTTAATAACGAATTCATTTGTGGAACATTTTATTAACCGGCACTTTAGTTTATTAATCATGCTATAAAAGTCTAACCTCTCATAAATGACTTTTTTTAGTTTACAGTTATCTTGATGGTTACAAATTAAATTTTTTTTATATGCAATTTATATTTATTTTTTATAACCAATTTACAAAAGATATTATACAATTCATTTGTCTTCTTTCTTAAGTTCACTTACTTGTTCCATTTATCCATTCATCATTTCATGCTATATTTAAGTTTATAACATTTTTATCACAACCAAATTTTCCGTCTATATACAGTTTAATTCCTTTTGAGTTTTCCTTACTTGTATATTTCAATTACTTTCAGGTTCTGTTTATCAATACAATATCTCATTACATGTCCAAAACATCATTTTAACTTTTAACATTTGGTAAGTCTTGTTATATGTTATCAGAATGTAAATTTGGTATTATACAAATCTATAGAATTTCATTTTACTTAATAAGAATGTTCACAATTTTAATTTGTTTAAATCCTCTTTACCTTTCAACTTTAAAGTTTTCCCAAACAATAGCTTAGATATCTTAATCCTCTTATTTTATAAATTCTGGTTATTCACATTCAAATAATTTGAAAATTATTAATTAACAGAACTTAGAAATTTAAATGCCCGGTTCTTTTCAAATCATTTGAAATAAACATGTACACTTATATCTTTAATATATCAAATCATACCTTTGGAGTTTAAACCAAAACCCATTTATCCAAATAATTTCGAAGAAAGCAAAGCTTCTTAGAAGTCTCCCCTACTTTGGGACTCGAAAATGAACGTCGATGATGCTGCGCAGTCATCACCGAAATTATTTTCCAGCGACATAAGAAAGGAGTGCTGAATTCATTCCTTCTTAAAAATCCTTTCAAAATATTTCCATAAACATTTTCCAAATAATATTACTATATATTTCTTCAGAGCTTTGAGAACCATTTTCAAAATCCCGGGTCTTAAATTCAATATTTTCCAATTTGAATCTATTTTAATTTATAAGTCACCTTTATAAAATATTCTTATAGGATTTTCTTTCTTAAAACATTCCACAAGTGTTTTATCATTGTTTATTTTGTAGTTCAGCTTATTTATCAAATTACAATATCCAATTAATGATAATAACCAATATTTTCATTTCTAACAACCAGCTAAGCTAGATAAGTCACAATAATTTCTGAAAATTTTCTTTATATACAAAATATAATTAGAGCAAAATTATTTCATTTACCCAATTTCAAAACAATACTATGTTGAATTGTTCTGTTTAAGTGTTTAGAGATCCCTATCAATGATGTTAATTACTCGTATTGACCAGAATCCATAAGCCACTCAACAAATCAACCGACACAATATAAAACATTTTATATCACTAAAAAATACGCTCTCTCATATATATACACTCAGCGACTCATCATAGGGTATTACTACCCTATTTATAAAGAGTCAGACCCCACAAAGCTAAGGTTATCGCTAAACCAAAGCTCTGATACCAACTGTAACGACCCGCCTTTTTGGACAGTTTAAACCGACGATCAAATACACATGCCGATTCCAAACCATTCAAAAGGGCAGATGGTTATTGGGGTAAATAAGAAAAGAAAAGAAAGAGAAATAAAGGAAATGAAACAGCCTAGAATCTCGCAGCGGAACGATAAAATGTAATAGTCAAATAAAAAGTTCATGAAGCTGTTTACTATACTTTGACAATTATTTATACAACATTTATCAGAGTTATATATATACAACAGAACAATTAAAATAATGCAGCAGATAGCATGATGCAAGGTAATAATAGTAATAGTATACCAAATCTTCGTCTTCATCCTCCAGAATAGATCTACAAAAATCTGAAAAACTCAGGACTGACCCGAGCGTAATGAAAAGACAAAACACTCGAGTCAGGACTAAAATATCCTTATGAAAGTTAAATCAATCGTAAATAAATATGAGTGTAACGGCGTCAGAGATGTTTACGGGGTTTGACATCTCATATCCAGTGTCAACGTGCGTGCAATAACTCAAGAGATGTTATGGGATTTTCCATCTCTTAAGGATCCGTTAAACTATCTACTATGTAGTAATGTACGCTAAGTAGATAATGCCTATCAGTAATATAAAGTATCAAAATAGTGTTAGGCGTTACGATAATCCCCCTTAACACATTTTTATAATGCCATAGTCTATACAGCACCGTAAGCCCCACCGTAAACTGGTGGTTATCAGAGGGTGCCCCATAGGTATAACACAAAACATAACGTAGTGGTCGCGAATAGGATAATCAGTATGACAAGGTACATGAGGCGGTACCAACTAGGATACTAGTAGTTGCGTGATCCGGACTGATGTAGAGCATGGCCAGCAGCTACCCCAACACCGCGAAACAACACTCCCAAATCAAGGGGTGCACCCAAATCGAATCACAAATGTAATAGATATGGTATCGAAGAAGTGTGAGATGGCGAACCTCAATGGCTCGACGCGGCTCCTGTTTTAGTCATGTCAGAGGTCATCCAATAATCGTACTCTTTCTTCAGTCAATGCGTTCACCAAACCATCCACTTCATTCTGGATCAACACTCCACGTACACAAGTTATTAAAGTGGTTTTCGGTATCGACAGAGAGTATGTCCATATCCGATCCCGGTCTCTTTAATTACTACGTATTATTACACCGATGGCTCTTTTACATTTCAAATCGATTCATAATTGATATTGAAATATCATATTCGCTTCAAAAATCAAATCCAGTTCAAATATCATCGTATCTTTCCAAATGTAAGATTCCGTTTCAAAATCATTTTCCGCATCAATATCTCATTTCGATTTCAATCATTTTGAATTTCAATTTAGGTTGCAACTTCATTTAATCCAATTCGTATTCAAATTCAAGATTTAAACATAAACATTTCACCTTATTAACCAGCTTGAAATTTTTAGAAAATAGTTTAAGTAGTTTAAAAGTAGTTTTAAATAATTAAAATAGTAAAAGATACTTAAAATCTAAAATGGATTTAAAATAGATAAATTAGTTTAAATAATTTAAATTGGGTTAAGTAGATTTAAAATAGATTAAAATAATTTAAGTATTCAAAAATAGTTTATATAACCGAGTAATTTGGAAAACAAATAAAACAGCTTCAAAATCGAACCATTTCAATTATAACTTCCCAATTCAAAACAATTTCAATTTGCCTTCTACCGATTCAATTTCGATTTCGATTCAATCGATGTCAACTTTGACTTCAAATTTATTAAATTTTATATTCACTTTCAATTAATTCAATTTCAATTTATATCGATTTGGATCTTGATTTTCAAAATATCCATTTATAACACTTAACAAAATTTTCCATCAATATTCAAGTTTAAATCCAAATTTCAAATATGATTCAATTCCAAGCTCGATTTCAAAATATCATTTTTATATCACTTCTACTCAGTAATATTCAAAGCTTGAATTAAGGTTCAATCTTTAAACAAATCAATTTTCGAAACTCAATCATATCCCGATTTCAAATTCCAAAGTCTCCACTTTAGTTATTTAACAATTTCTTTTAACCAAAATTTATTTCAACATTCCAAACTCAATTTTTCGATAAATTCGATTTCCATAAATTGATTTCTATTTATAGCTTTTAAATCAAAACATTTAAATAAATTTCAAATCGACAATTTTTAAATTTATAAATTTAGCCAATTCGATGTCTGTATATAATTTTCTATCCTATGGCCAAGTAATTATTTATTTCAATTAAATGCCAGGGATGAATATATATCACTTAAATCAAATCACAGTTTCATATGTATGCATAACAGGATATATATAAGCAAATAAACATCAAAACATTTAAATATCAACCAACAGCATCCATCGAAATACATCATCCAATAGGCAATACAGTTCATGGCAATTTCATAGTTATCAATGTCAGGTAATTTAATCGTAATTCAATTTTTATTTCAATTTAACTGTCAATTTAAATTTCAACGGTTAATTCAAATGACAATCTATATGACAATTAAATTTTATCAAACAACAACAAATAAAATCATAACACTTCATAATGTCAAATTTAACTAGCATAAAGATATTTAGTACGTTGTGAGCGTTATAAAACACTCACCTTGATTTCAATGTAGTTCCAACGTTTTATTTCGAATAAAATTAAACGAGCGTTTAATTTTATCCGAAATTTTCACTATCTCCAACCGATTCCGATCCAGCTCCATAGCGTAGTGCTCGACAAAACGATTGCAACACAATTCGCTTCGTCCAAAACGGACATCGCATCAACAAGTTATGATATTTAGAAGTTAATACGAATTTAAATATAAATTTTTTTACACTTTATTTTTAATTTAAAACCCTATCTCACATCATAGCCGTTGATTTCCATCCCCCATCCATTAGGCCACACGCACGCTTCCTCCTTCCTCTCTCACATTCGAAACCCACGTACAGGAACCCAAGCCACCACTTCCTCTCCAATTATCGCGCCCCATACCATCACTTCGAAGCCGATCAACCACCACCACGTTGAAGCTCGTCACGTGCTCCACCGTCACCGAGAAATAGCGTCGAGCTCGGTCAAGCCATGGGTTCGGAATTCGTTCTTGAACGCACAGCCCATGCGGCCCCCAGCGACAACCACACTGCTCCAAATCCAATCTCCACCGTTGATTAGCTAGATCTCCCTGCCCTCTTTGATGTTGTAGTTGACAACTTTGCGTAAATGTCGACGGATTGGAGGGAAATTGAAGGAGAAGGGGACGAAATTCTGGCCGTGGGTTATAATAAGAGGCAGCTAGCAATAGAAACCCTAGGGATTTCTTTCTGGTTTGCAAATGACAATTAGGTAGGTGCTTTTATAGAAAATAACGAACATTATTCACTCCAAATTTCGAACTCCGATTTACGCGCGGTGACCGGCGTTTCTAGGGTTTACCCCGTGTTCCGGACATAATGGAAGAGATTTTGGAGTCTAATTCGATCATCTATTCGAGTTACGGAAATAAACGATCAAATTTAAATTAAACCGATTAAACGAATTTCTATGCGTTTTGGCTCGCCCCGGGCTAACGGTAAATCCGATTGACATGAAATTTGAAATCTTACAATAATATCACGTTACGGATCCGATGAAACTGGTTTCGTCGAAATCCGAGACTGTTTGAAAAATGGCTATTTTAACTCGTCAATTAAATATTAAAATATTCAATTTTCACAAATTTACTTTTATTTCGATTTTAAAAGTTCTACAACATCATTCTAACTTTAATATGATAAATAAAATTTTACAAATCATTTTTTAATCATATTATACCCGTTATTCAATTATCCAATAAATTTCAATTTTTAAAATCTTATTAACTATATTATAATCCCAATATAACTTACATTCACTTTGGAAACCAATTTGAATCATATTAAATCAAATTTCAATTATTCACTCTATTTTCATATACTAAATTTCAATATCAAATTAATCATATCAAATTCGGAATTTAATTATTCAAACATTTGTAATATTAACTTTAAACAAATTTGATTATTCTTAAATCACTATCTTTTGAAATATTCAAAACGAACTTGTAAAATTTAGCAAATTCAAATTATAGAACAACCATTTTCATTAAAACAGTTATTCAATTCTCGTTATTCAATTATTCAATAAATTCCAAATATTAAATTTAAACAATTTAATTGTTCAATATTTGACGGATTTCAATATTGGATTTTTAAATAAAAATTTCATTATCAGTCGATTTACTATATTACACCAAATGTATTCCACATTATTATTTAACTACAGTTAGAGATAATGCACTCAACTAATATATAAACTTTCATTTCAATTGCAATTGGTTCACAAATTCAATTCGACTAACTAAATGAATAGGTAACTTAAATAATTATCACCGTTAACTTTTAATTACTTATAAGTTTATTATTTACAAACAAGCGTCACAATTACCTATACAATACAAATTCATTCAATTACCTTTGACTACATATTATTTCAATTGATTTGGGATTTCATTCAAGTCATAAATAATTAACTTAGATAAAATTTGTTGCATTTCATTCTAGTTATTATTATTCCAAACGAATTACAAATTTTTTTTCCTAACATTAAATCACGAAATCTTATTAAATTAGCTATTTTAATTATCGAAAATTTACGGGTCGTTACATATAATAATCAACCAGGCTTATTTTGCTTTGCTTTTACCCTCTGATGAGTCACGCACTACGAAATAAACTCCGTTACATTCTCTTCATGTTAAGCTAGTAAAATACTCTCTTCATTTCAAGAAATATTTTATCGCCAATAGGATGAATTTTCATCGTCGAACAATGTGACTCTACTTACACCATGTTTACCAACTCCTTAACAAGAGGGACACATAACCTACCATCTCTTCGCAACCATCCTTCCAAAATCAATGAAATAGTCGTCCAAATGACTCAAAGTCTCTCCTCTATTCAACTTATCAAAATTTTCCAATAACTCTTTGTCTTGCCTCTGACTTAAACGAATATAGTCCATAAGTGAAGGTTGAATACTTATAAATGCCAATAATTCTGGTGTAATATCCGATGAAGGTCGAAAACAAAATGTAAAAATGAACTCCAAGTGCTTCCATTCCAAAAACATAGGGATCAGCGTTTCATGCTTTATACTTAGGGCATCGTTTACAACATTACCTTTGCTTGGAGCAGGGTTTTAAATATCCTATATATCTGTAACAGCCCGCAAATCCGTACCCCTTGAGTCAACACTATTCTACAACAATCAACTCAAGTTGCACAGAAATACGAACCATTTGGGTTAAAGAAGAAGAGGTAGAAGAAGAGAAAACAAAATTTTCATCAGAATCTAACCATCGCAGCGGAATAAAATATAATAGATAATAAATACTCTTTACTCAAAATCAAATATATCAGTTTACAAATATTACATCATCAGAGTACATCAATCACAACTCAACATCAATGTCATACAAATGGATACACAACAACTCAACACAGCGGAAATATATATATATATATATATATATATACACACACACAAGTACGAGAGTACGTATCGTCATCCAGCTCGTCTACTGAGCTCCACAGCATCAAAAACCTGTATTCTATAATACTCGGTCTGACCCGAGCATTACAGTTAAATAATACCCGAGTCAGTCTGGAATACCAGCTTGAGAAAATCACACCCAATTGATTATTAAAGTTTCCAAAAATCCTTCGAAAACAAAAGCATCTCGTAAGACCACGCCACAAATAAACATGTCGGGTTTTTGCCTTACGATAGCTAAAACAATTTTTATAGAAATCCTCTGATATTATAATAGGGTCTATATACAAGTACTTATAAAATAGCCGAAATTTTTACATTATTAAATTCCAGCTACTAGCCACAGAGTGGGTAATACAAACAAAACTCGTACAAGGCTCGTAAGGAGAATGGATTTCCAACCAATGACTAGGCACTGGGGTACCACCTGTCACAGTACGGGGCCTAGATCACCGTACCGAAGATTACTCCCTTCATCCCCTGCAACACAAGGCCGAAACCATCCCTTACTGGACAGTCCCGAGTGAGATCACCCTGCGGTTGGGATCAGCAACCGCACCACTAAGCCGAAAATAAAAGGGACATCTAGACTGGAATGACCTCACCCTGCTTGGGTGCTACCCACCTAGCCTTGCTGCATAACTCCTGATTTTCAGTCATTCCCATTTGATGAGACTTGAGGCTAAGCGTTACCTTTAGAACGTTTTCACTTAGAATGCCCATCGTCCACCTGACGATGTTTCGCAAGCATTCATCCATACAAGTCCGTCCCCGGTTTGAACGGAACCGAAGGCATTATTCCTACTACATCCATTTTGGAAATATCCTCAAGATTAGTAGCGACTAGCCCTTGTACTTCACTGCTCCATCTTCGAATCCAAAATCGTTTTCGCGAAATGTACAAACCGGATCGAAGTGGTTTTCGAGAAATAAATCTCGATCCCGGTCTCTTCGAAACGATCAGCGCATTTGTCCAATATTGATAGTCGGTGATTTAACTATCAATTAACATTCACAAACATCCATCAAACAATAAATAATTTCCCAAATTATTTATTAACCTCAAAATATCTTCACAAGATATATTTTTATTTTCTATCCTTTGAAAACAGTCTCAAAATCATCTTTCCTTTCAGGATAAACTTTCCCGAATATTTACTATCTCCTCTGAAATCACCAAGCACAAAAATAGATTTTTAAAAATAATTTAAATACTTTACTTTGAAATATATACTTTAAAACACTTAGGATAAAGCTACTTAATTAATTTGTTAAAAATACACATTATATGAATTTGAGAAAATAAGGTTACTTTATAAAATATAAAATCAGGTTTTCACTTTTAAAACAAAAACTAAGTCACTCTTTAAATAATTAATGCAATAAGATATTAAAAGGAAATACTTGCTTTAGAGATTAAATATTAGAAATAATAAATTTTACAACACTTGCTTTATTTAAAATCAACTTTAAAACATTTAATTTATATTTACAAATTTATTTTTAAAAACGTGTACTTGGCCATCCAGAGAGAATTCCAACTTCAAGCACTTAAATCAATTTCCCGAATTGATTTTCAATTCATTCTATTTGAAATAAATTTCTATACTTGCTCCGTTCATTTCAAAATTCATTAATTATGGACTTTATTTTTTTGTTAATATTATTTGTTGTTTGATTTTAAATCTTTTAACTGAAATATACAAATTTCAGGCTTTTCCCATTTTCCTCTTTGCTCCTTTCAAAATTTAAAATCTTAAATTTAAAATAAATGTTCTGTTCTTTTAGATAGTAGCATTTGAGTTTACAATTCATTAACTTTCTATTAATTCAAAAATTTCATTTCTATATTCGAGATTAATTAGGATTCTTATGTCACTTTATTTTATTTTTATTTCATTCTTAACTTTATTTAAATTTCATAATTATTTTACTTACAAATTCACTTCCTTTCTCTTCTTTCCAACATCCAAATTATATATTTTCAGGAAATTCATTATACCCAATTATCCAAACAAACCATAGCATTCAATATTTCAACATAATCCATCACAAAATATCAATTCATCATAACAGGGTCATTTAAATAATTTAAATAAATGTTGAGGGATCCAGTTGGATCCCTCCAACCTGTTTTTCCTGCATCCACAAACGTTAGCATTACATAATTGGTCAAATTCAAATTATACTATACTCTATCACATCAATCAATCCAACCATACAATCAATTATTTAAATTTAATCATTTAAATTTAAATTTCAACTGAGTGAGATTAACTCACCTCTGCTTTTATTTAGCAAAACCAATCCACCATGAGTTGTTTCTCCATGATGTAGACCTTGAATAAATATTATAGGATTTATTAATATTAGAAATAACTGAACCGTAAATTTCCGTTTTAATAAAATTAATTAACTAGTAATTTAAACCTAAACAAATTTTCTTTTAATAAATTATCCTTAGTAATTAGAATAATTTAGATTTAATTTAACAAATAAATCTTCACCATAAGTAAATGAAATATGAATAGGTATATTTACTTTATTTTATGTTTTCAAACGGTTTACAAAAACAATCAATATCCCTTTAAATAAAAATATATCCCTGTTTACATTTTAAATGGAAACATATATATATATCTACTTATATTATCATTTCCCTCACTGAGTATACCTACTGATATTATACATCTCTACCCTAAAACATATTCACTGTAAACTAAATCTAAAACTAAATGTGTGAATATATTACTTATTTTATTAAATTAAAATAAACGAAACTACAAATACCTTACAGCCAAATTCCCCCACGTGCACGGCTACCCTCCAAACCATTACCCAGATCACAGCAACCATGTCGCTAACCACTCGCTAAGATTACGGATCCTCCTTGCTGTCGCAACCATCATGAAGGCTTCTTCTTCGCGTGCTGCCATCGCCGCTCGAAGGAACCATCATGAGCTTCCATATACCTCAAACGCGAACGCGCGCTACAGTCAAACCTTGCTAACTCGTCGCGGCCCCACACGAACTGCCCTTTTCTTGCCTCGCTCGCGAGTTCGAGGCTTGCCTCGGCTCTTCGATTTGACCAGAGGGTTCGAAAATAGAAGTCGCAATTATAAAGGACTTGCGATTTGAAAAGAAACGAGAAAGGGAAATTCGATTTCCTACTGGAAGTGGCCATGATGTTTTTTTTTGTTTTTTTATTTATATATTTTGATTTGTGCTGAGGAAGAGAGATCTGGAATTTATTCGTGGCTTTGGTTTTCGGATGGAAGAAGAAAGAAGGGAGTCTCGGTTTTAGAAGGAAAGAATTGGCTTCTGAGGGAAGATAGAATAGCGTGCTTGAAACGAGAAGGGGAGATAACTAGGTCGACGGAAATCAGATGCTAGGGTGGCTATTGATTTAATAATAATCAATTAATTATTATTATTATTTTTATTAAAAATACCGATTAAATTTTCAACGCGTTTACTTATCGTACGCTCACATAACAACTCCGATTACTACGAAATTTGAAATCCGGTAATAATTCAATATTACGGATCCAATGGAACTGGTTTCGTCGAATTCCGAGACTGCGCATCGGAAGGCTATTTTTAAATTCAATTTAAACGACATAAAATTTTAAAACTGAACAAACCACGGTTCATTTCAATTTTACAACTTCTATTATCTTCAGTGTTATCAATATAAATTTTATAAGCCTTCAAATTATTTTTAACAAGCTTAAAATTCCAGGTTCAATATTTTATCCAACTTCAAACAATTTAATTCAATAATTTAATCATCAAATAAATTGTGATATTCGTAATTCAAGTTAAAATTATCCTATTGAATGTTTAAAATAAATTAAATATTCTGATTTTAAATGCTTGAAAATTCCGGGTCGTCACATTCCTCCCCCCTTAAAAGAATTTCGTCCTCGAAATTACTAACTAGGAAGAATGGTCCAAAACACGTTACTTTTCCAAAACTAAACAGTTTCTAACAACTCAGCAACTTACCAACTATCTCTTATAAAAGATCCATTATCATTCTTATTAACTTCCACACCTTTCCCTATTTTCAAACCATACCATTTGTTAACCATTCAAGTTTCAATTTAAAACCAAATTTTGAATTATCAAAATTTTCTCAAATTTTTTCTAACTCCCTAAATTTCCGAAAAATTTCGCCAGCGTCTCCTTTGCGCGGCTGACTCGGTACAACTACAAAAGGGCTCTACGGCCTCCCAAATCCAAAAAGAAAACAAAATGCCAAGTGGCTCAATCCAAATCCCAATCAAATTCCATACCAAATTTAAATACGTACCTTTTGTCGGGAAATACAAATTTATTTCTTGAAATCAAATCCAATTTCCTTTTCCCTTTTATGATACCTGTATATCCTGCTTAGCACTAATATCCAATCACAATATTCCCAAAACATTATATCAACTTTCTCACAAAATGCCAATATCTATTCATCCAAATACTAAATTGGAATATATTTAAATTATTAATTTCCAATTAAGAATTCACTATTCCTTTCTTAAGTTCGGTATAAGTATTTAATATGATTTTTATATTCACTATCACCTTACCACTTCAGTTTATTCATTTCTATTCAAATTGATTCTTTCATTTCCATAAGAATTTCAATTTATCTTAAACTCTAAATATTTAAATTTTATTTTTCATTTATACTAATTCATGTCCTTATTTTAATTTGTTTCATTTACTAACTTATTTCAATTTCCAATTTGAAATTCTTTTGTCCTTAACAAAATTTTCCAAAATTTCCAAAAATTTTCTAACTCCCAAAATTTCTGAAATTTTTTGGCAGAGTCCCCTTTGTACGGAGGAGCTTTTGCAATTTGACAAAAGATATAAATATATACACATCGACCCACACGGTCGGAAAAATAAAAAACAGTTCATATTTCCTATTTTTATTGCGTAGGCGTACCTTATTTAGCATTTTAAGCGAGCGGCTTATTATTTTTAGCAAATAGCACAACCCAAATCCAGTCATACGGCTTTCAGGTACCTGTACTTACTCAATTAAAACATGTAAGTACGATATAAATGAAGTTTAACTACATTTCACTTATTTACAATAGTTAGAACATATGAATTCTAAAAGAAATTCACACCAAACATTTTTCCATAAGCAACTTTTCATATTAATTCCACTGTTCGAATTTAATTTATAACCATTTTCATTCAATCTGAATGGTTTTCAATCCATTCGCATACAACTTCACCAATTCGAATGGTTTAACACTCAATTACTTACATTTAATTTATTATTAAGCAAATCCAAACTCATATTTAATTCAATTGCTCTCAAAATCAATTTATTTTACTTCTATCAACTCATAGAATTTTAATTACTTCCATTTACATCCAATGATAATTTATGCTTTGCAATTTGACGAGATCTATGTGAATAAACAAGTATTTATGTTTTATAACCAATTTGAATGGACTTCAACTCAATTTATACTTAATTCTATTCCATTTCGGATTTATTCCCAATCCATATATTCTCAGTTTCATTGCATTTCAATTTTATTAACCAAACTAGTCCATTCAAAACCATTAACAAATTAGGTTCCATCTCCATTACCAATTAAATTTCCTTTTTATTTTAATCCATTCACAATCATTTATTTTGCTCGACACATTCCATTTAAATTTTATTTACAATCCATTTATTTACATTTCATTCCAAATTTGTTTATTCCAAACTATTTTATTTAGCCCAAAAACAATCCAAGCTATTTCATTTAGTAACCATTTCTAAACTTATTTAAACCACATTTCATTTGATACTTATTTATTCCTCCATTTATTTATTCAATATAATGAGTTTATCCACATTCACTTAAACCATTCTAATAAACTCAAAACATTCTGTTTTCCTTATTGTCTCAAGTTATTTCAATTCCTTAATAATTTAAAAAGGTTTGCAATTATTTATTTAAGCATTTTCGTTTCATTAAATATTATCGGCAACTCACCAAATTTTATTTCGATTAAAATTTATTTTTACTTGGTTTAAAACCAATCCAATATTATTAAACTTTGTTTAAGTTGAATTCAATTCAACTCTCCTTCTTTCATTTAGCTTAAGTCGATTTACTTCAATTTATTCAAATTTCATACTTAAGCTCATTCTCATTTTGCAAACGAATTCTCTTTTCAATTTAACTTGATTAGTTATTATAAATTTCAAATTTCCAAGCTAGATTCATTCTCAGTTCGCTTAATAAATTACAAGGTCAAAATCCAATTTATTTCCGCATATTTGGATTTTATTCACAATACAAACCATCCCACTACTATTTTAATCAAATCACATTTTTATTCGATATATTCCCAATTATATTTAATTTGTTAACACTTCAAGTTAAATTTTAATCCGTAACTCAAGTTCTGGATCCATTATCCATTTTCAAATTACCATTCACTTGTAAATTACCATCCAATTTTATTAACTTACATTGTAATTTCATTCTCAGATCAATTAATTAATTTCAAGGTCACTTTTAATTATATTTTCTTCATCGACAATGTAAGTCGAATTTAATTATAACTTGAGTTTTATTTTCAAACCTCATCATAAACTCACAATTCAATTTTCAATTTATAAGTCACAACTTATATTTCATACAATCACACTCATTCTAGGCTTGAATATATTCATCTTTTATTTTTAACCCAAGCCTTATGCTTAGTTGTAACCCAAGCATATTTTTATTTCATGGATTTCTAATTCTTTTACAAGTCATTCTGATTTATTTAACTCAATCTAATTCTTATCCAACTTATTTCCCAGTTATCCAGATAAAAATTTAATTTCATTTAATAACTTAATTGAATTCTTATTCCAATTCAATTTCATTCTAAACTCAGCTTTATTTAATCCCAATTTGATTTCAACTTAATTTGAATACAACTGGATATTATTTCCAACCTACTCAATTACTTCAATCCAGTTAAATTATTTATTCCCGTCCAAGTTAATTTCATTTTTAAATTTCCTCTTTAAATTTAAATTCCATCATCCAAAGCTTATATTTCCCTGATTTAAAAATCATCTCAATTTATAAGCTTATAACCTATCTCATCAGTATTTTAAAACACCCGACTTTGATTTCAATTATTTTGAAATCTTCAACGTCTCAACTCGCATTTCTCAAAAATGTAAACCAATCCTGGTTTTTTTTTACTTCCCAACAAATTTCCTTTGAAATTTTCAAAAACAACTAACTTTTCTAAACAATCAAATTTTTGGTAGCAATCCATCACTTAGAAACTCGAAAATAAACATCGATGATGTTGCAGTCATCACCGAAGTTATTTTCCAGTAATTGAAGTGAATTCAATGCTATTTCACTTCCAAAATCCATTTTAAAACAAATTTCCGTTCAGAATTACTTCCAAAACAATAATGCCATCATTTATCATTAAAACACTTCGATAAACATTTCCAAATCTCCGGGAATTCTAACTTCTAAAGCCTGCTTAGATAAATTTTAACTACAATTCATTTGTACACTTTATTTGTACAAATTCTTATTTAATTGTATTTTAATGCATAAATTACATTTATAATACATATTTATAAATTTCATTTTATAATAAATTTATTTCCTTAAATTTTTAGTTACATTTCCATTTCCAGTCAAATTCTCACTTATCAATGATAATGCTTTATCATTATCCTTCCTAACATCCAAGCAACCATATATTAACTAAATAGTTGTCAAAAACTATTCTTTATATCAAAATATGTTTTTGGGTAAAATTATTTCATTCACCCATATTTAAAACAATATCGTGTCGATTGTTCTATTCAAGTGTTTAGAAACCCCTTCGATACAGTTGTACGGACTGTGCCGACGAAGGTTCATATGCCACTCAATAAACCAATCAACACAATATTAAAACAATTTATATTCACTAACAAGTACGCGCTCATATTTATTAATACACTCAAACTCATTATAGAGTACTACAGACTCTATTTATGAGTAATTCCCACCAGAGCCAAGGTTATCACCAACCTATGCTCTGATACCAACTGTAACAGCCCGCAAATCCGTACCCCTTGAGTCAACACTATTCTACAACAATCAACTCAAGTTGCACGGAAATACGAACCATTTGGGTTAAAGAAGAAGAGGTAGAAGAAGAGAAAACAAAATTTTCATCAGAATCTAACCATCGCAGCGGAATAAAATATAATAGATCGTAAATACTCTTTACTCAAAATCAAATATATCAGTTTACAAATATTACATCATCAGAGTACATCAATCATAACTCAACATCAATGTCATACAAATGGATACACAACAACTCAACACAGCGGAATATATATATATATATATATATATATATATATATATATATATATACAAGTACGAGAGTACGTATCGTCATCCAGCTCGTCCACTGAGCTCCACAGCATCAAAAACCTGTATTCTATAATACTCGGTCTGACCCGAGCATTACAGTTAAATAATACCCGAGTCAGTCTGAAATACCAGCGTGAGAAAATCACACCCAATTGATTAATAAAGTTTCCAAAAATCCTTTGAAAATGAAAGCATCTCGTAAGACCACGCCACAAATAAACATGTCGGGTTTTTACCTTACGATAGCTAAAACAATTTTTATAGAAATCCTTTGATATTATAATAGGGTCTATATACAAGTACTTATAAAATAGCCAAAATTGTTACATTATTAAATTCCAGCTACTAGCCACAGAGTGGGTAATACAAACAAAACTCGTATAAGGCTCGTAGGGAGAATGGATTTTCAACCAATGACTAGGCACTGGGGTACCACCTGTCACAGTACGGGGCCTAGATCACCGTACCGAGGATTACTCCCTTCATCCCTTGCAACACAAGGCCAGAACCATCCCTTACTGGACAGTCCCGAGTGAGATCACCCCGTGGTTGGGATCAGCAACCGCATCACTAAGCCGAAAATAAAAGGGACATCTAGACTGGAATGACCTCACCCTGCTTGAATGCTACCCACCTAGCCTTGCTGCATAACCCCTGATTTTCAGTCATTCCCATTTGATGAGACTTGAGGCTAAGCGTTACCTTTAGAACGTTTTCACTTAGAATGCCCATCGTCCACCTGACGATGTTTCGCAAGCATTCATCCATACAAGTCCATCCCGGGTTCGAACGGAACCGAAGGCACTATTCCTACTACATCCATTTTGGAAATATCCTCAGGATTAGTAGCGACTAGCCCTTGCACTTCACTGCTCCATCTTCGAATCCAAAATCGTTTTCGCGAAACGTACAAACCGGATCGAAGTGGTTTTCGAGAAATAAATCTCGATCCCGGTCTCTTCGAAACGATCAGCGCATTTGTCCAATATTGATAGTCGGTGATTTAACTATCAATTAACATTCACAAACATCCATCAAACAATAAATAATTTCCCAAATTATTTATTAACCTCAAAATATCTTCACAAGATATATTTCTATTTTCAATCCTTTGAAAACAGTTTCAAAATCATCTTTCCTTTCAGGATAAACTTTCTCGAATATTTACTATCTCCTCTGAAATCACCAAGCACAAAAATAGATTTTTAAAAATAATTTAAATACTTTACTTTGAAATATATACTTTAAAACACTTAGGATAAAACTACTTAATTAATTTGTTAAAAATACACATTATATGAATTTGAGAAAATAAGGTTACTTTATAAAATATAAAATCAGGTTTTCACTTTTAAAACAAAAACTAAGTCTTCTTTAAATAATTAATGCTATAAGATATTAAAAGGAAATACTTGCTTTAGAGATTAAATATTAGAAATAATAAATTTTACAACACTTGCTTTCTTTAAAAACAACTTTAAAACATTTAATTTATATTTACAAATTTATTTTTAAAAACGTGTACTTGGCCATCCAGAGAGAATTCCAACTTCAAGCACCTAAATCAATTTCCCGAATTGATTTTCAATTTATTCTATTTGAAATAAATTTCTTTAATTGCTCCGTTCATTTCAAAATTCATTAATTATGGACTTTATTTTTTTGTTAATATTATTTGTTGTTTGATTTTAAATCTTTTAACTGAAATATACAAATTTCAGGCTTTTCCCATTTTCTTCTTTGCTCCTTTCAAAATTTAAAATCTTAAATTTAAAATAAATGTTCTGTTCTTTTAGATAGTAGCATTTGAGTTTACAATTCATTAACTTTCTATTAATTCAAAAATTTCATTTCTATATTCGAGATTTATTAATTAGGATTCTTATGTCACTTTATTTTATTTTTATTTCGTTCTTAACTTTATTTAATTTCATAATTATTTTACTTACAAATTCACTTCCTTTCTCTTCTTTCCAACATCCAAATTATATATTTTCAGGAAATTCATTATACCCAATTATCCAAACAAACCATAGCATTCAATATTTCAACATAATCCATCACAAAATATCAATCCATCATAACAGGGTCATTTAAATAATTTAAGTAAATGTTGAGGGATCCAGTTGGATCCCTCCAACCTGTTTTTCCTGCATCCACAGACGTTGGCATCACATAATAGGTCAAATTCAAATTATACTATACTCTATCTCATCAATCAATCCAACCATACAATCAATTATTTAAATTTAATCATTTAAATTTAAATTTCAACTGAGTGAGATTAACTCACCTCTGCTTTTATTTAGCAAAACCAATCCACCATGAGTTGTTTCTCCATGATGTAGACCTTGAATAAATATTATAGGATTTATTTATATTAGAAATAATTGAACCGTAAATTTCCATTTTAATAAATTTAATTAACTAGTAATTTAAACCTAAACAAATTTTCTCTTAATAAATTATCCTTAGTAATTAGAATAATTTAGATTTAATTTAACAAATAAATCTTCACCATAAGTAAATGAAATATGAATAGGTATATTTACTTTATTTTACGTTTCAAACGGTTTACAAAAACAATCAATATCCCTTTAAATAAAAATATATCCCTGTTTACATTTTAAATGGAAACATATATATATCTACTTATATTATCATTTCCCTCACTGAGTATACCTACTGATATTATACATCTCTACCCTAAAACATATTCACTGTAAACTAAATCTAAAACTGAATGTGTGAATATATTACTTATTTTATTAAATTAAAATAAACGAAACTACAAATACCTTACAGCCAAATTCCCCCACGTGCACGGCTACCCTCCAAACCATTACCCAGATCACAGCAACCATGTCGCTAACCACTCGCTAAGATTACGGATCCTCCTTGCTGTCGCAACCATCTCGAAGGCTTCTTCTTCGCATGCTGCCATCGCCGCTCGAAGGAACCATCATGAGCTTCCATATACCTCAAACGCGAACGCGTGCTACAGTCAAACCTTGCTAACTCGTCGCGGCCCCACGCGAACTGCCCTTTTCTTGCCTCGCTCGCGAGTTCGAGGCTTGCCTCGGCTCTTCGATTTGACCAGAGGGTTCGAAAATAGAAGTCGCGATTATAAAGGACTTGCGATTTGAAAAGAAACGAGAATGGGAAATTCGATTTCCTACTGGAAGCGGCCATGATGTTTTTATTTATTTATTTATATATTTTGATTTGTGCTGAGGAAGAGAGATCTGGAATTTATTCGTGGATTTGGTTTTCGGATGGAAGAAGAAAGAAGGGAGTCTCGGTTTTAGAAGGAAAGAATTGGCTTCTGAGGGAAGATAGAATAGCGTGCTTGAAACGAGAAGGGGAGATAACTAGGTCGACGGAAATCAGATGCTAGGGTGGCTATTGATTTAATAATAATCAATTAATTATTATTATTATTTTTATTAAAAATACCGATCAAATTTTCAACGCGTTTACTTATCGTACGCACACACAACAACTCCGATTACTACGAAATTTGAAATCCGGTAATAATTCAATATTACGGATCCAATGGAACTGGTTTCGTCGAATTCCGAGACTGCGCCTCGGAAGGCTATTTTTAAATTCAATTTAAATGACATAAAATTTTAAAACTGAACAAACCACGGTTCATTTCAATTTTACAACTTCTATTATCTTCAGTGTTATCAATATAAATTTTATAAGCCTTCAAATTATTTTTAACAAGCTTAAAATTCCAGGTTCAATATTTTATCCAACTTCAAATAATTTAATTCAATAATTTAATCATTAAATAAATTGTGGTATTCGTAATTCAAGTTAAAATTATCCTATTGAATATTTAAAATAAACTAAATATTCCGATTTTAAATGCTTGAAAATTCCGGGTCGTCACAATATCACCCGAGATCTTCTCCGAAATCTACTTTTCACACTTAAAACGAGACGAGACATCAAATCTCCTCCATATCTCCCTCGACACTCATCTCGTCTGAAATATTCAAATCTCGCCCGACATATGGATCAAATTCTCAATCCGAGATCTCACCGAAATTATATATTTTCTTATTTTCTATAATATTTTTTTTATTTTCGTATTGATTCAAAAGAAACTACTCAATCCAATTATAATTTATCAACTTCTTGAACATATTCTTTACTTTTTATCTTAATGAGTCATAGCAAAAGGTTTCACTTCTTTATTATGTTCAAATAAAAGGACATTATTCAATCATTACCAAATCAATTAAGATAATCAAGCCACTACTCTTCTAAAAATATTCCTTTTTCCATGTAAATTAAGTATGTTACCATTTTCATTTTGACCAAGAAAGTTATAACCGTTAAATAAATTTTTGACATATCAATTTTATACACATAAGTACATCCGATATATTCCCGAGATGAATTATATGACCCGAGAAGTCAATCCGAGATGTACACCCGATACATACTCAACTCGTCCGAGATCTCCCCCGATATGAGATAACTTGTGTAAAAATTCCGAGACGAAACGTGACCGAAATTCGTTATTTAAAACCTTGGCTTGGAGTATAGGAGTTATTGAAATCATATGGCACTAAGAACTCCAACCAGCTCTGATGCCTCTTATTCAAATCCTTTTGGGAGATTAAATGCATCAGAGACTTATTATTTGCGAAAAGCTTAAAATGCTCCCTTATGATTTAAAGGCGAAGACAATGCCGCCAACACAAGACCATGGATTGGGTAGTTTCTCTCGTGTACCTTCAATTGTCGAATAGAATGAAAATCAACTCTATCCTCCTACATAAACAATACACTCAGTCCGGTACTACAAGCATTGCTATATACTATGAGCGATTTTGAACCATTAGGAAGTACTAGAACATATGCAATAGTCAAAAACTCCTTCACCTAAATAAAAGCATCTTTGCTCTCTAAGTTCAATGAGAAATTTTCATTCTTCTTGGTATGGCAGGTTAACGATGCAGAAATTCTAGTGAAGTACTTAATGAAGTTCCTGTAATAACCAGCGGAACTAAGAAAACTTCTCACCTCTGTAGTATTTTTTGTACGTGCCAATCCTATATTGCAAAAAAAATTATAGGATCAACTGCTAATCTATGCTTAGAGACAAAATGTCCTAAAAAGTGAACCTCCTTATGGCAAAAGTATCATTTGAAAATTTTCATCTTTAGCCTATGCCTGCAGAGAGTATTGAGCACTTCTCCTAAATGAAACACGTGCTTTTTCTCTCTCGCCGAATAGATATGTATGTCATCGATGATTACCACCACAAACATATTTATAAACCCTCTAAAGATTTAATTCATAAGGGCGAAAAAATATGACAGTGCATTTATTAGTGTAAATGGCAGGACTAACCACATGTAAAGTCCACTGGGTATGTGAAAAATAGTTTCCTAAATACTATACTCAGCTATACATAATCGACATAACCCAGTATCCGAGTCAAGCTGAGGAATGCATTTGCTCCAACTAACTGATCAAAGAGATCGTCTATACAAGGTAGTGGATGGCAATTCTTCTTTGTCATCTTATTCAATTCATGATAATCAATGCAAAGCCATAAGAGCCATGTGTTTTAGTAGAAAAAACAACCAATGCTTCCCACTTACAAAAACTTCTCCGAATAAAGCCCTTCTTCAATAATTCATTCACTTGCTTATTTAGCTCATGTCTTCCTCTAGGAGCCATATGCCTAATGAGTAAGGCAAAAATTCTGACATTCCCTTCAAGATGAATTCGAAATTTGATCACTCTATGGGGAGGAAGACCAAAAACTTCAGAAAAGATGTCCAATTAGTCATAAACTGTGTAGTTAAAGCTAACTCATCGTGTGACGGGTCTAATTAATACATGTAATTCAAAAAACTGAACTCTTGGGATCGTAGTAAACCTCAAGGCGGAACCCACTACAAGTGCCTAACAGAACCACCTTCCAATCATAATCAAATACTACTCCATACATAGTCATCTAGTCCATTCCCAAACCCAGAGAATACCAAAACAAAAGCATCACAATTGAACTCGACACTCCAAATACATACCTTCAAAACCTTACAAATAATGGATAAATGAATCGATCCTCCAACATTTCTTAATACTTCTATAGGTACAGTAACTATACCAATTTCTAAGTATAGTTCATCTATTAGTCTACTCGAAATGAATGAGTGTGACACTCTAGTGTCAAATAAAGTACGAATATATAAAACAGAAAGAGTTAACTCACCTTCTATGACGACCTTCTTTCCTTTATCAATAGCAAGAGCAACTCTTGAGCTAGGAATAGAATCTAGTGCATATGTTGGAATCACTTAGGTAGAACTCTTAGGTGCATTCGGACACTCTCTTTTCACATGCCAATATTGTCTACAGTTATAGCATTTGATCATCGCAATACTTATAATGCAATTGCTTGCTAGATGTCCCTTACCCTGACACTTCTTAAACTTACACTTTAGTTTCTTTATTTTGCTCTGAGCTTTGATTGTGCGACAGACTTGCTAAACCGGCATAACTTTGGCCTTTTTAGGTTCCTCCTTCCCTATTGAATTCAGCAATGCCATCTCAACAAAGCTCTAAAAAGTAGATACATAGCTCAAAGCAGTACCTGAAAAAGACAGATTGAACCCCTTAGCTAACTTCATCGCCTTTTTCGCTAGTTTATTGATATGATCCAAGCCATACTTTGCCAGTTGATTAAACTGGTAACACCCCTAATTTTTGTTTAACATTATTCAAGACATTTAATTGGATAAATTAAATAGAATAATGTGGTTGATTAAGGAATTGAGATTTAATTGTCAATTAACTTGTCCATGGCTAACCTAATAAATGTATAAGTATGGATTATAATTTATAAGTTAGGAAAATAAGAGGAGGGCAATATGGGAATAGCCATACCCAAGTACCCTTAAAACCTCCCTTATTCTCATCTACCATTTCATAAATCAAAATACACATAAAAGAGAAGTTATAGTTAGTCATTAAAACACCTTAGGAGATCATCAAACTTGGAATATCCAAGAGAGAAAGCTAGAAAATTAAAGCTAGGACAAATTTCAAACTCCAACAACTTAATCAAGGTGAATAAAGTGTAAATCATCTTATTTTTCCTGGTTTTGGTTTGGTTATGGATAGTAACCGAATATATTTTGCTATGTTGATCATATGTGGATCTAATAACCATTGTTTGGATAGAATAATGATATATGGTGATTTGTTGGAATTTTTATGGAATTAAAATGAGGGTTTATATAGTGAAAACCTTAGTAAACGACCTCCAAACGACTTGATTTTTGGATATGTTGTGTAAAACATAATTATCAAGAAGGTTATTTAATTTCATATTTTTCTGAATTAATGAGAATATTTTATGAATTTTCTAAGGTGAAAAAGGCATTTATTTAACTTTTTAATTATTAAAATACAATAATAAATAATTTTACCCTGAAATTTTTATATGATGTAGAAAATGTTATTTCAGATTTTTGCTGAACTCTTTAGATTTTTTCCAAGTGATTTCGATTTATTATGAATTTTCTAAGCTAAAAAGGTTTAATAATTATATTAAAATATAAATATAATTAATTATTTCGAAAATAATTTTTGAAGTAATGAAATATGATCTATAGCAGTTTTTTTGCAAAGAAAGTTTTAATGTATGTCATTAACCAATACAAATTTGACAAAGATTAGAAGTTGGTGAAAAGAATATGTTTTAATTAACAAAATAACAGTTTTCAAGTTATTTACGACTATACCCTTCGACCTTGTCAATGACTCTTTCGACTGCATCATTTTGCAGTAGTTCTGGACCCTTCTGTAGCATTTTCGAAAGCACCTTTCGACCTTGTCGTCAATACCTTTCGACTGCATCATTTTGCGGTTGTCGTCAATACCTTTCGAAAGCACCTTTCGACCTTGTCGTCAATACCTTTCGACCTTGTCGAAAGCACTCTTTCGACAGCAGTTGTAAATGTAGCGGAAGCTCTTTTGTTGCAGTTTTCTCCAGCTTTGTTTGCAAACTTCAAATACACATAACTCTCTAACGTAATCCCGTTTTTGTACTGTGACCACTCTACGGAAGGGAAACCATCATTTGAACACAATGAAATAGGTTAGAGACCTTACTTCTGCACCTATAAAAAGTTATAGCTAAAAAAATTTATATTTCCTAAGGTTTTGATTTTGAATACGTTTGCTTGGTTTTCTTTGCCTTCAAAGGGGATACTTTCGAAGGGGTTGTAAAAATTGTTTTCTTTTAACCAAGTTTTATACTTTTGAAAAGGGTACTTTCCACTAGTTTGGAAGCTAAGCTTCTAAAGTTAAATGCTAACACTTTAATATATTCAAAAGTTTTTTAAAGGTAGAATTTAAAGTATTATAAGGAAGGAGCCTAATGTTTTTAAGAGCTTCCGAAGGAGGTTATCCTATGAAGTGGAAAGCTAGGTTTCGAAGGTATCAAAAGGTTTTATGACCCAAACTCTATTTTTAAAAGAAAAGTCCATGGCCATACTAAAAGGTGTTTTTTATAATGTTTAAGAAGAATCTATCTTTGATAAATTAAACCCACGGGAGTGGTATTGCTATGTTGATATATTACTTTTTCTAATATGAATATATTCCCTTTATAATGGACCAATAACTGTATTTTGGGGAAAAATGGTAGGAGAACCAGTTAGGTTAACCCAGTGGTGAATATAAATTGAATAAACTCCTAAATGATTAAAATTGCATCCAAATGGTCAGGAAGACCAGAAAATAGGATGCTAAAATATAAAGGAAATATTTTGGCAGGGGCCAATAGGTTTACAGTAAGCCCATGAAAACTGTATGATATTGGCTGCAGCCAATAGGTTCACAGTTAGCATATGAAAACTATGTATATAAGAGGATGTCAAATAGATAGGTTCATATTTAGCCTATAAACTATGCGTAAATAAAGATGTTAGATAGACAGATTCAAAGTAAGCCCATTAAAACTATGTAATTGGACAGGGACTCCTTAAATGTTTAACCCGTAGCCCATGAAAACTAATAGGATAATATTAATCCTAGAAACTATAATCGAGACAGATAGTTAGAATGAATGGGGATGGGTAATCCAGATTTGATTTGCTTGTTTTGCACATCATCATAATGTTTTGAAATACTGTATTTTTAACCATTGTTGATGCAGGAGCACAGTATGTGGTTGTATAAAGATTTTTGGATACCAGTGAGGGGGAAACTCGTTCCGCTATGCGGTGTGGTCTCACTACCTATCAATTTGGTTTAAGATGATAGACTATTATTCATACCAGGCTTTATGATGATACAAAAGTTTTTGTTTTCCCCTTAAACTCTCGGGTATTCAATTGATTTTGAGTAGTTTGAGGTTTAGGGTTTTCAGGTTCTCTTCTTAGACAAATAAAGCTTCCGGATGCGTGCAAGAGGCATATAGTTATTTAGAGATATCTTTTCCGCTATGTGTTTTATTTGTAAATGCGGATTTATTGGCCTTATTATATACTCTGATCTACCAAGGGGGCGTCTTTATATGTCGCCCTTGGTGTATGTGTAATAATTATATTTTACTGAACGTGGTTAATGTTTTTCTGATTATGTAATGAACATCAAATGTTTTGAATGAAATGTGGAAATGTGTTTTTGAATTGTAATTTTTTTCCATATTTCTGTGATCTGTGTATCAATGAATCTAGAACCACTATATTTGGTCGCCAAGGATTAATAACTATGGATGACTGTTGCATCTATAGCCGTTAGTTTTAGGCTCCAAGTAGAAGGATGTTACAAGTTGGTATTAGAGCATAGGTTTATGAAACTTTAAAAGATAGTTAAAACTAAAATATTTTTCAAACATAATCCAATGAATTTGAAAATATGATCAGGGTTTCGGTTAATGCTATCATAACGTACTTATATTTGATATATATATATATATAGGTATATATGTATAAGTACGTGTTCCCTCTCTCTTAGACCGTTCTTTTATATCTTACTAAGGCTCATACGCAGATTTACGAGAAAGAAGATACCGAAGCTAGAAATGGAAGAGGAAATCTAGGTGGTGGAAGCACCACAAAAAATGGTAATGCTCGACCTAATACCAAGAGAAACCAAGGTCGACAGGATAATGCTAATCCAAGTGCAGAGGTCATTGTAGGTGTTGGAAACCCACCAGTAAATATGGGGATGATTCATCAGTTCTTCGTCAACTTGATGCAATCTAGAGCAGCTGCAAGGGTAGCTGAGGTAATGTTTGAATGCTGGAGGAGCCAAACCTATGACCTCGACTGGCAATAACTATGCCAGGCTAAGCTGTGATTATACCAGTCTGAGATGGAAGCCTTTTCTTGGAATAGAGGACGCTGTTGAAGTCGAGAACCGGATTTTGAACTATAAAGGGATCTTTACAGATTTAGGCTTTGATGATGTAGAGAAGTGAAGTTTAGCCTCTAGAAAGTTGCAAGGGTTAGCGCTTCACTATTGGAGGAGTGTGATAGTCGGAGTTCCAAAGGAAGAGCTGACATGGGCTGAGTTTAGAACAAGATTCGAGCAGAGGTTCTTGTTCGAGGTTTCCAAGTTGGCATTGATGAGGAAGTTCATGGATCTTATACAAGGAGTGATGTCAGTGATCGAGTATGCCGCTAAGTTTGATGAGCTATCTCGATATAGTTATGCATTGGTTAACACCGATGTCAGAAGGAATGAGAGATTCACTTGATGTTTAAGGCAAGAGCTAGGCAGAATGACCATGACTCATATTAGAGTGCCTTGTCATGCAGTGGAAGAGATAGCCATTTTCCATGACGAGATGCTTGCTGTGTTTGTTAGGGAGCAACCAGTTGAGTCCCAGGGTCCTCAGGGAAAGAATAGAAAATTCTTCAAGAATAAAGGAGCCCAGAAAGGGGACACTGCCAAGAAGGGAAAGGCTGATTTAGTGTGTTATAAGTGTGATAAAAAGGGCTATTATGCCAACGATTGCAGAACTGGTAAAAGAAAGAAGCCTGTAAAGAAGAAGAATGTGAAATACTTCAATTGTGACCAAGTTGGACATTATAAGAGCCAGTGTCTAGAGCTAGTCCGGGCAAACAAAGGGAGGGTTTTTGCTATTGGACCACCGTCTTCTTCTAGACCTATTATCGTAGAGAAAGGGAAAACTGTGATGGAAGTACGCTTTTGATTCAGAATATACCAGTTAGGGTACCTTTTGATACTGTTACATCATAATCATTTATATCACAGTATTTGGTTAATAGGTTATGTATAGAACCCACATCCTTGTTACTTCCTTAAGGGTTGCAAATCCAATAGGAGGGCATGCAACTCTTAGGATGAGATGTGACCAGTTAGAACTTGATTTGTTAGGTCATAAGTTTGCATGCAGCTTGTATGTCTTTGATTTCGTAAATTTCGGGATCATTTTGGGTATGGATTAATTGGGTAAGTATGAGGCTAGGATATTTTGCCAGGATGGGAAAATATCATTGAGACACGAAGGTAGTCATAACTGATTCATCTTCTTAGTGGAGTATTCCAGTAAGAGTGTTTGTGCTTTGTTAGGTGCCATGGAGGTTGGAGATGGGCATAGTCAGATTAGTGTAGCAAGAGAATTTGCAGATGTATTTGAACCGATCACTAGATTACCACCGAAAAGAGCTGTAGAGTTTCGAATAGACCGCGTACCAAGAGCTAAACCTATCGGTAGACCACGTAGCAAAACGACACCGACAAAGATAATGGAATTGAAGGTGCAGCTAGCGGATCTTAAGAGAATGAATTTTATTCGACCAAGCAGTTCGTCTTGGGAAGCGGCCGTAGTGTTTGCAAAGAAACCTGATGGGTCGTTAAGGATGTGCATTGACTATCGTATGTTAAACAAAAGGACGATCAAGAATAGGTACCCTCTACCGAGGATAGATGGTTTGTTTGATCAGTTGAGTGGAACCAAAATATTTTCCCAATTGGATTTGGCGATGGGCTTCCATCAGTTGGGAGTGGTGGAGGATAGCATTCCTCTGACGGCATTTTAGACTAGATATGGTTCGCGTGAGTGGTTGGTGTTGCCATTTGGATTGATAAATGCACCTGCTTTCTTCTTTGATTTGATGAAATGGGTTTCCCGAGAGCACTTAGATAGGTTCGTGTTGGTATTCATAGATGACATTTTAGTATACTCAAAAGATTAAAGAGGGTATAAGATTCATCTTAGAGTGGTGTTGGTGACACTTAGGTAGAATCAGCTGAAGGCGAAGCTTTTCAAATGTCATTTTTGGAAGAAAGAGGTTAAATTTCTTGGTCAAGTGGTTTCAGAGGAAGGATTGTCAGTTGATCCAGTTAAGATCGAGGCAATCAATAATTGGAATAGACCAGTAACGGGAACCGAGATTAGAAGTTTTCTTGGACTTGCTGGCTATTATCGAAGATTTATTAAGGATTTCTTGCGGATAGCAGCACCTTTGACTAAGTTGACCAGGAAGGATGTGAAGTTTGTTCGGTCCAACAAATGTGAGGAAGGGTTCCATAAGTTAAAGCTTTTATTCACCAACGTGTCAGTGTTCGTAGTTCCAGATGGTAACTGAGGGTTGGTAGTATACACTGATGTATGTGGTACTAGATTGGGAGCAATATTGATGCAGAGGGGCAAGGTCGTTGCATATGCATCTAGGCAGATTAGACTGCACGAAATTAGATATACTACTCATGACTTGGAGTTGGCTGCCGTGATTTTTGTCTTGAAGATTTGGTGGCATTATCTTTTGGGAGAGAGATTTGAGTCATATATCGATCATAAGTCATTAAAGTATTTATTCTCTTAGAAGGAGTTGAATATGAGGCAGTAGAAATGTTTGGGATTTTTGGCTGCTTATGATTTCGGTATAGAATATACTCCTGGAAAAGGTAATAGAGCAGTGGATTCTCTCAGTAGAAAACATCAGAATATAGTGTTTGTGATGTTGGCATAATTAAAGGATCTAGAAGCTTTAGCCAGTTGTGGTGTGCAGTTGAGATCTACTGCTAGTTCTAGTTAGGGTACTGCCATGTTAGCTTGTTTAGAAGTTCGACCAGTGCTGATCGAGAGGGTAGCTTCTAAGCAGAGAGAAGATCCAGTTTCAACCGAGTGGATTAAAGGCTTGAGGTAGGATTTGAGATTGATGACTTAAAGGATTTTAGTCTTGACCAAAGTGGATGGTTGGGAAAGAAAGGACGCTTATGCGTTCTGAATGTAGAGAACTTAAGGAGAGAAGTTCTAGAGGAATGTCATCGATCAAAGTTTACGATTCATCCTAGAGGGACTAAGATGTTTCAAGACATGAAGAGAAGCTTCTATTGGGAAGGCATGAAGAGGGATGTTGGCTTGTGGGTTAGGCAGTGTGCTAACTGTCAACAAGTGAAGGCCGAACATCAAAAGTCAAGTTGGCTACTTCAGACTTTAGATAGTCCAGTCTAGAAATGGCATTCTATATCGATGGATTTTATAGATGGATGCCAAGGTCAAGCAGAGGAAATGAAAGCATATAGGTTATTATGGATAGTTTGACCAAGAGTGCCCATTTCATTCTGGTAAAGTCAACCAGAACGACACTTGTCTTAGCAAAGTTGTTTATAAATAACATGGATAGACTTCATGGAATTCCTAGTAGTGTAGTCAGTGACAGAGATGCATTGTTTACTAACGAATTTTGAAGGAGTCTACAAGAGGAATTAGGTACCAAGCTCAAGATGAGTATAGCTTATCACCTACAGATGGCTGGGCAGACTGAAAGAGTCAACAAGGTACTGATCTTGGTGGATCTTGGGCGGATCACCTACATCTGATTGAGTTTTCTTATAATAATAGTTATCAAACTAGTATAGGAATGGCGCCATTTGAAGCTTTGTATGGAAGGCCATGCAAATCGCCAGCAAGTTGGTTGGAGACAGAAGACAGATTCGTCTTAGGTCCATATTTGGCTAGAGAGGCATCGGAAAAGATTAAGTTAATTCGAGGACGGATGAGGGAAGCTCAATCCAGGCAGAAGAGTTACGCAAATAAAACGCGCAAAGACCTAGAGTTCTCAGTGGAAGACAGGGTTTTCATTAATGTATCACCGATGAAGGGTGTGGTATGGTTTGGAAAGTCGAAAAAGTTAGCCTCGAGGTATGTTGGCCCATTTTGGATTATATTTAGGATTGGAAAGCTCGCATACAGAGTAGAGTTGCCGAGCAGTATAGCGGGTGTCCATATTGTGTTTCATGTGTCTCATCTTCGCAACTATGTGCACGATCTAGAGGCTACTATTCCTCATACAGAGTTGGAGGATTTGGTAGTAGAGCTTGATTTAACTTTTGTTAAACAACCGGTCTGGGTTGTAGCGAGAGATGAGAAACGATTGAGGACTAAGACAGTCATGTTGGTGAAAGTTCAGTGAAGCGACAACAAGAAGGAATGTACTTGGAAGACAAAAGACAGGATTCCAGATGCATAACCTGATTTGCTTTGAGGGTATGTTCTATATTAGTTTTATATAGAATTATTAACTGGTATGATGTACTAGCTTTTTTTACATGGTTGTTATGCTTGTTTGTAGTCCTTACTGAATTTCAAAGACGAAATTCTTTAAGGGAGAGAGCCTGTAACAATCCTAATTTTTGGTTAACAATATTGTGGACATTTTATTGGATAAATAAAATAAAATAATGTAGTTGATTAAGGAGTTAAGATTTAATTGTTAATTAACTTGGCTGTAGCTAAACTAATCATTATATAAGTATGGTTTATAATTTATAAATTAGGAAAATAAGAGGAGGGAAATATGGGAATAGCCACACCCATATACCCTTAAACCCTCTCTTATTCTCATCCGCCATTCATAAATCAAAACACACAAAAAAGAGGAGTTATAGCCAGCTATTAAAACACTTTAGGAGATCAGCAAACTTGGAAGATCCAAGAGAGAAAGCTATAAGACAAAAGCAAGGACAAATCTCAAACTCCAACAACTTAATCAAGGTGAATAATAATGTAATCATCTCATTTTTTCTTATTTTGGTTTAGTCATGGATAGTAACCAAATGTATTTTGCTTTGTTGATCATGTTTGGATCTAATAACCATTGTTTGGATAGAATAATAATTCATGGTGATTTGTTGGAATATTTATGGAATTAAAATGATAAGCTTTAAAGTTAAAATCTTAGTAAACAGCCTCCAAACGACTTGATTTATGGATATGTTGTGTAAAATGTAATTTTGGAGATGATTTTTAATTTCATAATTTTTGGATTTAATAAGAATATTTTATGAATTTCCTAAGGTGAGAAAGAAGTTTATTTCGGGTTTTAATTATTAAAAATAATAACATAAATAATTCTACCCCGAAATTTTCATATGATGTATAAAATGTTGTTTCAGATTTTGGTGAATTTTTTGGATTTTTCCCAAGTGATTTCGATTCATTATGAATTTTCTAAGGTAAAAAGGCTTAATAATTATACTTAAAATATTAATATAATTAATTGTTTTGAAAATAATTTTGAAATAATAAAATCTGATCTATAGCAATTCTTCTACAAAGAAAGTGTTAAAG
Organism: Allium cepa; assembly: GCA_030765085.1. NCBI lineage: Eukaryota > Viridiplantae > Streptophyta > Magnoliopsida > Asparagales > Amaryllidaceae > Allium > Allium cepa. The sequence goes on from CM060929.1 coordinate 297,951,607, forward strand.
TATTTCATTCATCAATTGAAATTTGACAAAGATTAGGAGTTGGTGAAAAATATATTTTAATTTGCAAAATAACAGTTTTCAAGTTATTTAGGACTCTAACCTTCGACCTTGTCGACAACACCTTTCGACTACGTCATTCTACCGCAGTTCTGTACACTTATGTAGCATTTTGGGAGGCACCTTTCGACCTTGTCGACAACACCTTTCCATGGCATCATTCTGCAACAGTTTCTGGACCCTTCTGTAGCACCTTTCGACCTTGTTGAAATCACCTTCGACCTTATCGAAATCTCCCTTTCACCAATAGTTGTAAATGTAGCAGAAGCCCTTTTGTAGCAGTTTTCTCCATCTTTGTTTGCAAACTTCAAATAGGCATAATTGTCTAACCGTAAGCCCGTTTTTCTGTTATGACCACTCTACGGAAAGGAAACCATCATCAGGACACAATGGAATAGGTCAGAGACCTTAATTCTACACCTATAAAAAAGTTATAGCTAAAACAAAGTTTTATATTTCCATAGGAGTTGATTTCTTTGCTTTTGAATATGTTTGCTTAGTTTTCTTTGCCTTCAAAGGGGATACTTTCGAATGGGTTGTAAAAATTATTTTCATTTAACCAAGTTTTATGCTTTCGAAAGGGATACTTTCAACTCTTTCGAAGCTAAGCTTCTAAACTTAAATGATAATACTTTAATATATTTGAAAGGTTTTGAGAGGTAGAATTTAAAATATTATAAGGTAGGAGCCTAATGTTTTTAAGAGCTTTCGAAGGAGGTTATCCTATGAAGCCAAAAGCTAGGTTTCGAAGGTATCAAAAGGTTTTATGACCCAAACTATTTTTTTTGAAAGGAAAAACCTATGGCTATATTAAAAGGTGTTTTTATAATGATTTTAGCAGAATCTATCTTTGATAAATTAAACCATGGGAGTGGTATTGCTATGTTGTTACAGTGCTTCTTCTAATATGAATATGTTCCCTTTATAATGGACCCATAACTGCATTTTGGGGATAAATGGTAGGAGAACCAGTTAGGTTAACCCAACAGTGAATATAAATTGAATAAACTCCTAAATTAGTAGAATTGCATCTAGGAGGTCGGGAAGACCAGAATATAGGATGCTAAAATATAATGAAAAGATCAGGGACCAATAGGTTTAGAGTAAGCCCATGAAAACTATGCCATATTGGCAGGAGCCAATAGGTTCATAGTTAGCCCATGAAAACTATGTATAAAAAAGGATGTCAGAGAGAGATTTATAATTAGCTCATGAAAATTATGTGTGAATGAAGATGTCAGATAGAGATGTTCATAATAACCCCATGAAAACTATGTAATTGAACAGGGAGTCCTTAAATGTTTTACCGGTTATTAGTTAGCCCATGAAAATTAATAGGTTAATAGTAATCCTAGAAACTATAATTGAGACAGATAGTCAGAATGAATGGGGATGGGTAATCCAGAATTGATTTGCTTGTTTTGCACATCATCATAATGTTTTGAAATACTGTGTTTTTAGCCATTATGGATGCATGAGCACAGTACATGGTTTTATAAAGGTTTTAGGATACTAGCGAGGGGAAAACCCGTTCCGCTATACAATGTAATCTCACTAGATATGTGTTTGGTTTGAGATGATAGACTATCATTCACACCAGGCTTTATATTTGACTCGAAGTTTTTATTTTCTCCTTAAACTCTCGGGTACTCTGTTGATTTTGAGTAGTCTGAGGTTTAGGATTTTCAGGTTCTCTTCTTAGACGAATAAAGCTTCCGAAGGCATGCAGGAGGCATACAGTTATTTAGAGATATCTTTTCTGCTGTGTGTTTTGTTTGTAAAGGCATATTTATTGGCCTTATTATATACTCTGATCTACCAAGGGGGCATCTTCATATGTTGCTTTTGACGTATGTGTAATAATTATATTTTTTAGAACGTGGTTAACGTTTTTGGGATTATGTAATGAACAATAAATGTTTCGAATGGAATGTGGAAATGTCATTTTGAATTGTAATTTTTTTTTACCATATTTCTGTGATCTGTGTATCAATGAATCTAGCACTACCATATTTGATTGCCAAAATTAATAACTATGGATGACTGTATCATCTGTAGCCGTTAGTTTTGGACCTCCAAGTAGGGGAATGTTACAAAACTCATTCATATACTCCTTGACATTACGGTCAACCTACTTCAAATGAATGAACTTCTCTAACATTACTTCCCATTATGCCTCAAAAATGAACTTACTTTCAATGTGCCTCCTAAAATTAGTCCAGGAAATCCTAGTCTCATCTGTCTTCACAATAACAACCTCCTACAAGTTTAAGGCATTTCCTTGCGAATGCTGTGAAGCTAATATCTCTTCAAAGCATCCTCTAAACCCTTCATGGCAAAAATCCTATCACTATACCTTAGCAATGTCCACACTCAACAAATGATCCAAAGCAGTCAAAAGAGCTATGGCTGCAACTTGTGCTTGCACTACAGGTCCTCTATTGGTATTGATTTTGGCCTGGCCACTTGGTTGATACCAGTGGAACAATATAAGAACGTTTACATCTGAAACCTTAGTTGCCTCATTAGAACTATTCTCGGTTTGATTGCTCATTTTCACTTATTTGTAAATAGGAATTATTATTAACTTTCCCTAGATAGTGTTAAGCATTATTGGAATAAAAGGATGTGTTTACGTTATACTTATACATATATAAGTACGCACATAATCCCTAAAGAATCCTTAACCTAGGGTGTAATAAAAACTATGACAACCCGCACCTCCAGATGCACCGACTCAATGCCTAAAATGACTTTTGAATCGCGTCGTGCTAAGAAGTACTAGTCATTAGGGTTTTAGAACATTACATGGCATAGAGGCTAATATAAAATTTAAAGCATTCTACATTTTAAGACATCGCAATGGAAGGAAATATAATTTAAATATTGAAAATAAGCCAAATCAGACAATAGTCTTAACAAACCATAGAGTCCATATAATGACGCCTCTAAATAACAACATAAAGTCTAACTAACACAACAATATAGTATAAAATACATGGAGAATAACTATAAGAAATGTAACTCTAGGCTCCTAATCTCCTCCTTTACATCCTGTGTTTTTTCCAAATCACCTATTGGCAAATCCTCCTGTAATGGGTATAAAAGGGGAAGAAAACAAGTGGGTCAAACAAAGTAGGATGAATGAATTGTATTACTAGTACATGTTGTTAACAAGCAATTAACTTCATCTATAGTTTACATAACCTAAGGTGCCTATTTGTGTTTGTTTATTACACATAAAGATTAGTTACTTTATAAATCATGGGTATAATCCTTATTACACCTTCATAAATAAATAACATACAAAGGTTTCCAACCGAGGTTGAACAACCAATAACTAATAACGCTAGGTCAATTCCTAGAATATGGTCCTGGTTAATAACGTCCTAACCAACATTGAGTTAACATTCTCAACAATGAATCATGTATATCACACGTACATATTGAGTGAACATCGCAATGCCTAGGTTTGCATTGAATGTACTACCTTAACTATTTATGGCCTACTATAGCATTCGTGTCACCTTCTTAATGGCAAACATGTCATATGCTATTTATTAATCAACTTAAAGCTAAAGAAATCACTATAGTGATTTCTAAATTCGGCCCGTCCACTGCCCAACTGTATAGCCCTACTATTGTGGATGTCTCCATCGCCCTTCCCCGGTTCCTACATAATTAACATGCTCAGGCATCCCCCAGTGACATAAGAACTTCTTGTTGCACTGCTGTCACACATCCTATCGAATTTCACGTTATGCCCACCATGTATTGTGAACCTAGGTATGTTATCTAATGTAGACCTAATACTCTATGTTGCACTGCTCTATGAAGCTATATGCACTCCTAAAAGTCGAGAAAGTGGGAAAAAGTCTCCATGTTCACCCTATTTGGACCGCACCTTGTCTAGGTTCAACCTGGGCTTGTTAAAAACATTCAAACGTCTAACCTTCCTTTTTAAATAAATACTTTCTAGGAATTCATATGTCTAGATTCCTTTCTTAAACGCCTGATTTCGGTTCTAAAGGTCTAAAAAAGGATTTAGAAGTCCATATCTAGTCAAATTTACATTGATTCTTCTCGATATAAAATTGTCCGAAATCTAGATGTTCGAATCTTAAATGAGCCATCTGATTTCCTCTTCAGACGTCTAGTTGGTGTTTTCTAAATTTTATAATTTCATCTTTTTTTTTCACTTGCCTTCTTCATTAATTCAAATATGGATTTAAGATTCATTTTTAATTGAATCATGTGATTGTCTCTATATTATTTTACATGAATTCGCTAGTTAATTTCAATGATTATCGACGTAATAATCTTCTAAATAACTACCTATATACCTATAAACAAATATATATACGTATGTATATGTATTCCAACTTATATAATTAATTCAAAATAACATAAAAGTAACACTCGATTACTTTGTTCATCCAATCAAACCAAACTTTATCAATAAAGATTTACCTTCATAGAATTTGATATGAATTTCACTATCCCATCCTTTTCCCTTTTCAACAATTATTTTCATTAAATTAACGCCTAGGGTTTTCCCATCACTACTATCCTTTTTGATTTATAGTTGAAATTGTAAAAAAAACAATCTAGGCCGAAACTACTATTCCAAATCTAATAACCATGTTTTAAAATTAGGTAGAATTATAAAGGAATTTAATTACTTATGAATATCATAACGTCGTAATCAATTCATTCACCTTTACAACACGTTCTTCCTCTAATTTAGATTGAATCTCCTTCCCTAAACCTCCAAGATTGATTGATTCATCCCTCTTTATCTATATCTCTTCTTTGAATTATGTTTGTACCAAAAATGGGCACAACACTCATCGAAAGTTTTTGAAGAGATAAAAATAAAGAATATAAATTAAAAGGTGGCTTATCTAACAAAAACTCAAAAAATTGATAAATAAATGCACAGACACAAGCGATTTAGAGTGGTTCGACATGTTGCCAACGTCCATTTTGAATTTTTTATGACTTTATTGATTCTTTCTTGATGAATACACTTGATTACAGCGAACAACAGTGAATTACAACTTCAGAATTCGAGTACAATAGTAGTAGTAGGCTGTAGAGTTCGGTCCGGTAGAGTCTGGGCGCTTTAGAATCAAAAGATCTTTGATCTGTAGGCCCTGGGGCTCTGTTTATAGGCGTAGGAGGCTGATATCTCGCTCAAACTTCAGGAGACTCCTTCTGGCACGTGAATGGGCCCACGCGATCGATCCTGGGAAATTTCGACTCGATCCGTGATCGATACGAATGCAATTCGCACCAATCAAGATTTTGTCCAATAGAGTAGAAACTTGGTGTGAACCTTCTTTAGCCTGTACGTAAGCTCTTGTGAAAATTTCATAGCACTTGGACTTGTGGATCTCGAGTTATGATCGATATGTGATGGAGGTTTTCGGTGAATTGTTTGATTCGAATCAATCAATTGGAATCGATCTATTCGAATCGATGATAGCGTGTGCCCTCGTGACGATGTGGCGCGCAGTCCTCGCATCGATCCTCCTTTCACTCCGAGTTGACCGAGTCGTTTCCCTAAACTTCACCTCGTTTGTAACAATGACCGTTGCATATCTCGAATTGATGGAGATGCTTCTAGTTCGCAATGATGATGGCGACGTGGTTCGCATCGATAGAGGCAGCTTTGTTCGTGTAACAACCCTAGATTTTTGTATATTGTTTAAATTGGACTTTATTTTATTTTTAAATTTATTTTATTTCAAACATTTCATTTTTAAATATAAATGTTGATTATTAAGTGATTTATAGTTCAAACTGGTATAATTTGAATATTTTACTGTAAAGTGAATTTCCGGTCAAACTGTTCAAACTTTGACTTTTAAACTTCAAATTTAAATTATTTTAAATCTTAGATTTTATATTTTATTATGAAAATAGATGAAATAACTTGAACATTGCTTTTCGTTTCGTTGAAAACGGAGTCAAACAGCAAAAGTTATGTACATTTCAATTTTGAGTGTAATTTGATTTATTTAACAATTTTGTCTATTTTAAATTATATAAATTATTTTTTCTTTGTCATATTTTATTTTAATATGTGTTAATCTGTTATTTTATGTATATTTTTGTCTTTTAATATTTTTGAAGTGATAGTATAATTTTTCTAAAGCTTATTGAATTTATTTTCTATTTTTAAAGCCTAGTTTCTATTTTCTTTGCTATTTTCTTCATTTAAATTATATTTAAATTAAAATTTATATATTTATTTGTGAATGCATTTTAGTTTATGTTATTATCTTTGTTATAAATATTTTTACAAGTACATAAAGATTTTCCAAAGTTCATTGCATTTATTTTTCATATTTTCAAAACTAGTTTGCAATTTTTGCTGTTTTATTAATTAAATTATATATATAATTAATATTTATTTATTTATTTTTGTTTATTTAATAAATTTTCGTACTTTTATCTGAATTTATATATATATTTCAGTTATTTAAAAATTAAAATAAATTGATGGAAATTTTAAAGGTTTTAAACACTTTAACTTCCAAAGCCTTTTTACATTCCGACCTTTCATTTTCTCAACTCCACTCTTTAATGATTTTTTGCCGTGCTTTCATTTCTCATTCTAGCTGCATCTCCCTCATTTTTCACGTATTCTAACCTTCTCATACTCATAAAAAAATTGCACGGCCATTGCTTCAAAGGTTTGGGTAAAATTCATCTCCTTCTTTCTTGTTTTTCTAGTTTTCTATTGAATTTTGTATATGTTCTCTACCTTCATAGCTTTGTTCCTCCACCTCCAGCTGCTAGGCCGACCCCATCACCACCACCACCTCCAGATCACCACCCCATCAGGCCGACCTGCCCTAGGCAAGAGATCCACCCTCCATTTACACAAACCATCACCATATAGTTTAGGCCGAGCATACCCTTCCTCTATCACCACTTCCACCACCTTTTCCACCACTTCCTCCACCACGCCTTGCTCTGACCTGACCACCACCCACCACCACCTCACCCACCACCATCTGGACACCTGGCCATGCCCCTATAGCTTGAGGCCGAGCCCATGTATAGCCTAGAAATGATGATATGTTGCCTTGTGTGTAGATTGTTGCACCCTATGTCCATCGCCTTCAATTTCCACCATGGCCATCACCAATAGCCTCCACCACCTCTAGCTGCCACATCAGACCCCACTTGACCTTCACATTGCATGGCTAGACCCACAACAGCAAGGGTCGAACCCTATGGTGCAACAAAAGCCACCATTTGCCTTAGAACCCTTTGTATTCCATTGTCTTCTCTACTTGTAACTCCCACTCACCTTATCACCTTGTAACCGAGCCTATACTGGACCCAAACCAGACCTTAATCCATGCCTTGGCTATGCTATTTCAGTTCATAACTGAAGTATGTGTAGTTGAGAACAAGTGCAAACCATTTAACTTGTTTTGGACATTGATTTCTAGTGTTGTTCAAGTGTTACATTGTTTTGTAACTTATATGTTGCATTGTTTTGTGTAAATGTGAACAAGGCAATTATCTTTGGCTCTCCCAATATCAAATATTTGTCGTGCCATCGTGCTTTTGAAGATCTCAGTTTGTGTCAGTTGTATTGCAATCTCCAGCTCAAACAAGTGAGTTATCCTCACCAGACAATATGTACATATATAACTAGTAAATTGACCCCTTTTGAATCTGTAAAATGCATTAACATGTTACATATGCTATATTATGATTATATGATGTTCACCCATGCTTAAACACCTACTATAACATCTGTTACTGTTATATTATGTTGTTCTATTATTTTTATCAGTTTATCACACTGCAAGTTCCCTTTAGATTAGAATCACTATGGGTTGAAATGATACATACCCGAACGGACTTTAGAATAGGGGAAAATCATTATGGGCTGAAATGATAGGCCTGAGCGATTTTCATTTTATTTCATTTACTTGGGACTGCGGGTTTGAAATGATAAAACCCGGATTTTCTTTGTAAATTACGGGTTGAAATGATACATTACCCGTATCACTTTACCTAGGCTAGAAAATTATATACAGACCCGTAGTTAAAATATATTTTTCTAAAATTTTTAAAAATATGTTTGAAATGTAAATATTATAATATTTTGATTTAAAACATAATTAAAAATGATTTTTGTAAAGTATTATTGATTTTTTTGGAAATTTATAGGTTAAATAAACTATGGAAAAGTTAGAAAATTTAAATGTAAGTTATTTTGGAAATTTTGATTTAATTAGAATTGGAAATTAAATTAAATATGAAATTATGATAAATTTATGATAATTTGAATTTAAAATGAATTTAAAATGATTTTATAATATATTAATGATTTTTGAGTAAAGTTAAAAAAATGAAAGGGATGATTATGTAAGTTGAAATTTTGAAATATAACCAAATGGGAATTTGTGAATTTGGCTTAAAAGTGAATTTTAAGTTAAGTGAAAAAAATTGAAATTAAGTTATATTTTGAAATTTAAACTTAAGTGTTTGGTTGAAATTTAATTTAATGAATTTAAATTTGAATGTTGAAATTTAATAAGTGAATTATTATTAAATCTTGATTTTTGAATGGAAATTTAACTTTATAAAATCATGAACTTAAGGAAAATTAAATGTTGTTTATAAATGTGAAAATGTATGATTTTATAAGTTAAAAATGTTTTAAATAAAAATATAATTGGTTGTGAAATTATATTGAATATTTGAAGTTAATTAACTGCATTTTTGAAATGCTATTAATTGCAATTTAAATGATATTACAACATTTGTAAATGATGTAGTTGATGATAATGAACTAAAAAGCTAAATTGAATTAAAGGCTATTATAGCAATCTTTTTAAGTGCTATAATTGTTGAATTTAACTAAGTTTATTTGAAATATTAAGTAAACCCTATTACAACATTTTAAAAATGCTGTCTTTTGTTAAATTGAACAGTTTTGAATGTAACTTTCCGTAGCGTTTTCTAAATGCTGCGAAAAGTGAATTTTCACTGTTTTGATAAACTTAAGTGAATAAATGAACTTTGGAAGTTGAAATTTTTGGAAATTTAATTATTAAATATAATAACTTCATTTTAATGATTTAAAATAATTTTTGAAATATAAACTGTTTGGAAATGTAAATTGAAATGGTATTTTAAATTGAATAAAATGAAAAATGATTTGAAATGTGGTTTTGAAAAGATATGATATTTTGATATATTAAAATGATTTGACAAGAATTTCTGGAAAGATATGATGTTTTAAAATGGTTTGGAATTAATTTAATCATTATTTTGATAAAGATTTGGATTTGAAATGATATCCTATTTTGAAGTATAAACATTATTTTAAAAGTTATAACTACGGGTTATAATAACGATTAGTTGGCAAAGAGACCGGGATCGGATATCTGGCATACTCTCTGTCGATACCGAAAACCACTTTGACAACCGTGTACGCGGTGGAGATTCCAGAATGAAGTAGGATGGTGGCGACGTTCTTGAGGTATATTACGTGGACCCAACTCCCGTGAGTTGGCATAAGGTGGCTAAAACAGGAGCGATCTCGGGCCAAGTGAGGTCATTCCTCCTATCGGACACATTCCTTCGATACTATACTCTTACTGGTGATTGATTAGATGGCCATCCTCCAATTTTGATATGGGAGTGTGTTCCGAGGTGGGCGTATGTGGCTGCTGTGTTACCACCAGCCCGTGTGCGTAATTGGTATATCTACCCTGGCATTGCCTTGTGTGCCGTGTCACCTACCATACCGAGCCTTTACTACGAGTTTGTTTTTCTCCCGTAGCCCGTGTGGTATCCTCTGACAGTCACCCGGAGTGGAGATGGCATGATATTGGATGGACTACTCGGACTATTATGTGTGAAGGGTGATATGGGTAGCCCGGAACGCTATTTAAAAGTAAGTTTATTTTACTGTAGACATTATTATAATAGCGAAATATTACTACATAGTAAATAGTTTAACGGATCCTTAAAGGATGGGCGGTCTCAGGCATCCTTTAAGTTACTTGTACCTTATTATAGTTCATTTGAGTTGGTTTACATTATATAAGTATATATTGTCCTGACTCGAGTGTTTGTATTTTTATTTACACTCGGGTCAGCCTGAGTTATTCACAGATTTGGATTCCACTTTCTGGAGATTGGAATCGCTGGAGATTATCTGCTTATCTAGTTTTATCTATTCCAGTTCTGGTGTTCTATTCAGCTTGTACTTGGGTATCATCTTAAGAGTTCTGTTGTACTTTATTTAGTCTGTTGTATTTTATTTAACTCTAATATATTTATATAGTGGCTTCATGAACTACTATTTCTTTTACTTCCGCTGCATTATTAAATACTCTGTGTCTGTGATCTGTGATTTTATTTACTGTATATTCTGAGATTTGCCAAATTTTATTTACAATGCGGTATTTTGAGCAATTCAAGTCCGACATGTGCGGATGCGATTGGTTGAAAATATCGGGTTGTTACAGTTGGTATCAGAGCTTTGGTAGCTCTAGGCAAAACTCAGTATATAGGGTAAATGTATTTACAGAATCACTTTCATTAGAGTTTAAACCTCTTCCTTTTTGACTCAATTCCTTTGAATTTTGGAACATTCCTTGTGGTTCCAAAATCCATTCGTGTCCCTCACTATTTATCTTCTTTTGTTTCTGGAGTATCCCGTAACTCCACTTCAAAAGATCTTCATAATGAGTCGGCGGTCTCGCCAACCTCAAATTTATTTGTAAAAGGGGAAAACCCCTTTACAACAACATCGATTCACCAGAGATTCTATATCCTCGGTTTAGATGCTAGTATCTCTTATGATTTCAAACTCTACATCTTGAGATTGAATGTAGATTTACCACAGAAAATCCACATCGATCTTATTCTATAAGTCACGGTTGACCCGGTTAAGATTACCCACGGTTTATTTAAGCTTATCCATCTCCCTACTCGGTTTAACCATCTTGTCTTTTGTTTCTAAACCATCTCCAAACATTTTGAACTATACTTGTAAATCTATGTTTTATATATTGTGTTGTTTGAGTTGTTGATGTTGATTTGGGTTTCTAATCGATTCGTCTGATCAACGCTATCGATAAGATTTCCAAAACACTTGAACAGAGCAAACTGACACAATATGTTTTTAAAATTTAGTAATGAAATAAATTTTTTGAAATAAATTTTGAAACTATATTATAAATCTTTATCTGGATTTTTATTTGAATTAGTTGTTAAGAAATAATATTTGATTTATATATCATTTTCTATTGTTTCATATATCTAATTGAACTATAAAACATGGTTATAAATTTATTTGGAAATTTAAAATGAATGTAAAACAAGAATTTGAGAATTTAATTTCCGATGGTTTCAAACCTTGTGTTTTCAAGTTTTAAAAGGATATCTTATTTAAAGCATTTTGAATAGAAATTTGTTTCCAAAGAATTTGAAAAGTTAAAGAAATTTGTGCTCTTCTCTTTGTCGCTGGAAAATAATTTCGGTAATGAACCGCGGCATCATCGACTTTCATTTTCGAGTTTCGAAGTGAAGAGACCGTTATGTAGTCTTGCTACAGCTTTGTTTTGGGAAATTTAGTTGATTTGAATTTCTAAAATAAGACTGGATTTATAATATATATATATATATATATATAATATATATATATATATATGATTTAAATATGATTTGACTTATTATGTTTATATATTTATTTATCCCTAAATGGTTTGAAGGGAATCAGAAATTTAATTCTTAAATTTTATTTTAAAGAATCATTTCAATTATAAAAAGAAAATCAAAATTTTAGATAGATGATTCAAACTTGAGATGAGGAAATTAGAAAGTTTTATTTGTATAATACAATTGCATTCAAATTTAACTTGCCTTAATTTCAAAAGTTAACAATGTAATTGGAGAATATACAATATAAAAAGCTTTATAAATAAAATTTGAGTGATTATAATAAATTTTATACACTTAAATTTTAGTTATAAAAGATTGACAGAGGTAAATATAGAAAAAGGGGTTAATTGAATAATTTACAATATAAATGATGTTAAAGGAATCAAAAATAAATTAAAACAGTTATAATAAATGTAAGTATCTTAACATAGGTGATAAAACATATTGAGAGGAATAAATTTAATTTTTATTTAGGAATAAAGAAGAATTAAATTTATTAAGTACATTTTTGAATATAATAAATGATGATTTTTCAAATACATGATTTTAGGGATTTGTTAATTTAAGATAATTGGATTATAAGATAATGAAATTAGAGATGCTTAAGATTTATTTGACTTATGTAAAATTAATTTTCAGTTTAAGTTGAAATTTTATGGTTTCAAATTTATTATTTTATTTTGTTTTTCAAACTATCTTTTGGTTGTCCTAATTTCCCTTATCTTGCTACAGAATGGGAGGCTATTGCATATACTAGTCTGTTTAGAGACCTTTCTATAATCTTTAATAATCTTTGGTACTCATTTTAAATCTGAGCACTGCTTTTCATCCACAGACCGTCGGTCAAGCGGAAAGAGTTAATCAGATTCTAGAGGATCTTTTCGTGCTTGTGTTCCTGATTTTGGAGAATCTGGGGAAGATCATCTCCACCTTGTGAAACATACCTATAACAATAGTTATCAGGTGTAATTTAAATCTCCTTGTCATCTTACCCTAATCTTATTTCACTCTATCTAATTCTGTGCTTTCCCGTACCTCATTCCTTTTTGGGGACGAAAAGTTTTGAGTGGGGGAGAGTGTAACAACCCTAGATTTTTGTATATTATTTAAATTGGACTTTTTTTATTTTTAAATTTATTTTATTTCAAACATTTCATTTTTAAATATAAATGTTGATTATTAAGTGATTTATAGTTCAAACTAGTATAATTTGAATATTTTACTGTAAAGTGAATTTCTGGTCAAACTGTTCAAACTTTGACTTTTAAACTTCAAATTTAAATTATTTTAAATCTTAGATTTTATATTTTATTATGAAAATAGATGAAATAACTTGAACACTGCTTTTCGTTTCGTTGAAAACGGAGTTAAACTGCAAAAGTTATGTACATTTCAATTTTGAGTGTAATTTGATTTATTTAACAATTTTGTCTATTTTAAATTATATAAATTATATTTTATTTGTCATATTTTATTTTAATATGTGTTAATCTGTTATTTTATGTATATTATTTTCTTTTAATATTTTTGAAGTGATAGTATAATTTTTCTAAAGCTTATTGAATTTATTTTCTATTTTTAAAGCCTAGTTTCTATTTTCTTTGCTATTTTCTTCATTTAAATTATATTTAAATTAAAATTTATATATTTATTTGTGAATGCATTTTAGTTTATGTTATTATCTTTGTTATAAATATTTTTACAAGTACATAAAGATTTTCCAAAGTTCATTGCATTTATTTTTCATATTTTCAAGACTAGTTTGCAATTTTTGCTGTTTTATTAATTAAATTATACATATAATTAATATTTATTTATTTATTTTTGTTTATTTAATAAATTTTTGTACTTTTATCTGAATTTATATATATATTTCAGTTATTTAAAAATTAAAAAAATTGATGGAAATTTTAAAGGTTTTAAACACTTTAACTTCCAAAGCCTTTTTACATTCCGACCTTTCATTTTCTCAACTCCACTCTTTAATGATTTTTTTCTGTGCTTTCATTTCTCATTCTAGCTGCATCTCCCTCATTTTTCATGTATTCTAACCTTCTCAAACTCATAAAAAAATTGCACGGCCATTGCTTCAAAGGTTTGGGTAAAATTCATCTCCTTCTTCCTTGTTTTTCTAGTTTTCTATTGAATTTTGTATATATTCTCTACCTTCATAGCTTTGTTCCTCCACCTCCAGCTTCTAGGCCGACCCCATCACCACCACCACCTCCAGATCACCACCCCATCAGGCCGACCTGCCCTAGGCAAGAGATCCACCCTCCATTTACACAAACCATCACCATATAGTTTAGGCCGAGCATACCCTTCCTCTATCACCACTTCCACCACCTTTTCCACCACTTCCTCCACCACCCCTTGCTCTGACATGACCACCACCCACTACCACCTCACCCACCACCATCTGGACACCTGGCCATGCCCCTACAGCTTGAGGCCGAGTCCATGTATAGCCTAGAAATGATGATATGTTGCCTTGTGTGTAGATTGTTGCACCCTATGTCCATCGCCTTCAATTTCCACCATGGCCATCACCAATAGCCTCCACCACCTCTAGCTGCCACATCAGACCCCACCTGACCTTCACATTGCATGGCTAGACCCACAACAGCAAGGGTCGAACCCTATGGTGCAACAAAAGCCACCATTTGCCTTAGAACCCTTTGTATTCCATTGTCTTCTCTACTTGTAACTCCCACTCACCTTATCACCTTGTAGCCGAGCCTATACTGGACCCAAACCAGACCTTAATCCATGCCTTGGCTATGCTATTTCAGTTCATAACTGAAGTATGTGTAGTTGAGAACAAGTGCAAACCATTTAACTTGTTTTGGACATTGATTTCTAGTGTTGTTCAAGTGTTACATTGTTTTGTAACTTATATGTTGCATTGTTTTGTGTAAATGTGAACAAGGCAATTATCTTTGGCTCTCTCAATATCAAATCTTTGTCGTGCCATCGTGCTTTTGAAGATCTCAGTTTGTGTCAGTTGTACTGCAATCTCCAGCTCAAACAAGTGAGTTATCCTCACCAGACAATATGTACATATATAACTAGTAAATTGACCCCTTTTGAATCTGTAAAATGCATTAACATGTTACATATGCTATATTATGATTATATGATGTTCACCCATGCTTAAACACCTATTATAACATCTGTTACTGTTATATTATGTTGTTCTGTTATTTTTATCAGTTTATCACACTGCAAGTTCCCTTTAGATTAGAATCACTATGGGTTGAAATGATACATACCCGAACGGACTTTAGAATAGGGGAAAATCGTTATGGGCTGAAATGATAGGCCTGAGCGATTTTCATTTTATTTCATTTACTTGGGACTGCGGGTTTGAAATGATAAAACCCTGATTTTCTTTGTAAATTACGGGTTGAAATGATACATTACCCGTATCACTTTACCTAGGCTAGAAAATTATATACAGACCCGTAGTTAAAATATAATTTTCTAAAATTTTTAAAATTATGTTTGAAATGTAAATATTATAATATTTTGATTTAAAACATAATTAAAAATGAATTTTGTAAAGTATTATTGATTTTTTTGGAAATTTATAGGTTAAATAAATTATGGAAAGGTTAGAAAATTTAAATGTAAGTTATTTTGGAAATTTTGATTTAATTATAATTGGAAATTAAATTAAATATGAAATTATGATAAATTTATGATAATTTGAATTTAAAATGAATTTAAAATAATTTTATAGTATATTAATGATTTTTGAGTAAATTTAAAAAAATGAAAGGGATGATTATTTAAGTTGAAATTTTGAAATATAACCAAATGGGAATTTGTGAATTTGGCTTAAAAGTGAATTTTAAGTTAAGTGAAAAAAATTGAAATTAAGTTATATTTTGAAATTTAAACTTAAGTGTTAAGTTGAAATTTAATTTAATGAATTTAAATTTGAATGTTGAAATTTAATAAGTGAATTATTATTAAATCTTGATTTTTGAATGGAAATTTAACTTTATAAAATCATGAACTTAAGGAAAATTAAATGTTGTTTATAAATGTGAAAATGTATGATTTTATAAGTTAAAAATGTTTTAAATAAAAATATAATTGGTTGTGAAATTATATTGAATATTTGAATTTAATTAACTGCATTTTTGAAATGCTATTAATTGCAATTTAAATGATATTACAGCATTTGTAAATGATGTAGTTGATGATAATGAACTAAAAAGCTAAATTGAATTAAAGGCTATTATAGCAATCTTTTTAAGTGCTATAATTGTTGAATTTAACTAAGTTTATTTGAAATATTAAGTAAACCCTATTACAACATTTTAAAAATGCTGTCTTTTGTTAAATTGAACAGTTTTGAATGTAACTTTCCGTAGCGTTTTCTAAATGCTGCGAAAAGTGAATTTTCACTGTTTTGATAAACTTAAGCGAATAAATGAACTTTGGAAGTTGAAATTTTTGGAAATTTAATAATTTAATTATTAAATATAATAACTTCATTTTAATGATTTAAAATGATTTTTGAAATATAAACTGTTTGGAAATGTAAATTGAAATGGTATTTTAAATTGAATAAAATGAAAAATGATTTGAAATGTGGTTTTGAAAAGATATGATATTTTGATATATTAAAATGATTTGACAAGAATTTCTGAAAAGATATGATGTTTTAAAATGGTTTAGAATTAATTTAATCATTATTTTGATAAAGATTTGGATTTGAAATGATATCCTATTTTGAAGTATAAACATTATTTTAAAAGTTATAACTACGGGTTATAATAACGATTGGTTGGCAAAGAGACCGGGATCGGATATCTGGCATACTCTCTGTCAATACCGAAAACCACTTTGACAACCGTGTACGCGGTGGAGATTCCAGAATGAAGTAGGATGGTGGCGACGTTCTTGAGGTATATTACGTGGTCCCAACTCCCGTGAGTTGGCATAAGGTGGCTAAAACAGGAGCGATCTCGGGCCAAGTGAGGTCATTCCTCCTATCGGACACATTCCTTCGATACTATACTCTTACTGGTGATTGATTAGATGGCCATCCTCCGATTTTGATATGGGAGTGTGTTCCGAGGAGGGCGTATGTGGCTGCCGCGTTACCACCAGCCCGTGTGCGTAATTGGTATATCTACCTTGGCATTGCCTTGTGTGCCGTGTCACCTACCATACCGAGCCTTTACTACGAGTTTGTTTTTCTCCCGTAGCCCGTGTGGTATCCTCTGACAGTCACCCGGAGTGGAGATGGCATGATATTGGATGGACTACTGGGACTATTATGTGTGAAGGGTGATATGGGTAGCCCGGAACGCTATTTAAAAGTAAGTTTATTTTACTGTAGACATTATTATAATAGCGAAATATTACTACATAGTAAATAGTTTAACGGATCCTTAAAGGATGGGCGGTCTCAGGCATCCTTTAAGTTACTTGTACCTTATTATAGTTCATTTGAGTTGGTTTACATTGTATAAGTATATATTGTCCTGACTCGAGTGTTTGTATTTTTATTTACGCTCGGGTCAGCCTGCGTTATTCACAGATTTGGATTCCACTTTCTAGAGATTGGAATCGCTGGAGATTATCTGCTTATCTAGTTTTATCTATTCCAGTTCTGGTGTTCTATTCAGCTTGTACTTGGGTATCATCTTAAGAGTTCTGTTGTACTTTATTTAGTCTGTTGTATTTTATTTAACTCTGATATATTTATATAGTGGCTTCATGAACTACTATTTCTTTTACTTCCGCTGCATTATTAAATACTCTGTGTCTGTGATCTGTGATTTTATTTACTGTATATTCTGAGATTTGCCAAATTTTATTTACAATGCGGTATTTTGAGCAATTCAAGTCCGACATGTGCGGATGCGAATGGTTGAAAATATCGGGTTGTTACAGCTCGCATCCATCAAGCCAGTCCTCGTTCGTATCGATCAAAGTCACTTCAACTTAATGGATACGAATAAGCAATATTATGATGGATTCGAATAGGTGGCAGTACTACTTGGCTCGATGGATACGAATAACGATTACTCAATGGATGCAAAGTATGGTCACCTAATGGATACGAACTAGAGTTAACTGATGGATATGAAGTAGGTGAGAGACGATCGACACGAAGTGAGATCTTTTGATGGATACGAGACTGATCGATGTGAAGTCGATGGATACAAATATGTGGCCATTCTAATCGATGCAAAGTCAATGGATTCGAAACGAGGTGCGATGATGGATACGAACCAGATTGATACGAACTAAAGCTTACTGATGGATATGAAAAAGAAGCCATTTCCTCCAATGTACATCGATCATAACTTGAGCATACGAACTCGGTTTGGCCTGAAATTTGGAATGCTGGCTTTCATGGCTTCGCTTGTCGTGCCTTGTCAATTCTAGCATGATCCGGACTCGAACAAAATCCATCGATATCTATAGCGAACCTGTGCATGCTCGATACCCAGTACGAGAGATCATTGGTTTTCAACCAGTTCCTTGATATCTCGGCCTTCCCCAAAGGCGGGATAACATTTTCCCCCCAAAGTACGCCTTGTGGAAAGATGACGTGATTTGAAAAGCTGCATCCTCATTCTGAATAGTTATCGTCTTTTTGTTGAAATTTGTAGTCTTTGACTGATTCCCTCAGTAATGCGAACTGCTCAACTGTTGTACTCCGTATCGTTGTAACTGATTGCTGTATGATAGTGATTAGCTGTTTGTTGCCGTAATCATTATTAGATTGGTATCCAATTCCTGTGAATGTTGAAAATTGAATATTAGTCCAACATGTATGCATGTATGCTAATCTTACTCTCGTTAACGTTGCACGTTCACAAGTCATTGACAATTTTCTCGTATCGAATCCCGTATCGATCCTCTCCTGAACCGATGTGAAATTCGAGTCGCAACAAGCTTGATTGTTGTTCTTAGTTGTTTCTTCGTATCGATCCTAACCTGAATTGATATAAAGTGTTGAAAAATTGCTCTCGCATTGATAGACGTTACATCGATGGATACGAAAATGATCATCTCGCATCGATGAGTGTGAGCTTCGATGAACACGAAGTTTAACGTTCGTATCGATGAACTTCAACTATTGTGGGTCGAGCACCGATGGATATGAATTAGTAGTTTCGAACCGATGGAGCTTAATGCCTTCAGAGTTGCCTTCATCGTGCACTTCGTATCGATGGATCATGCGCCATAGGATAAGAATAGATGATTCACAATTCGTATCGATGAAAGTTAGCTCCTAGATGCTTTGATTTGATGGATTCGAATGGCGTAGTTGTATCGATGTATTATGGATGGGGTCGATCCAATCTATATGAACAGCAGTTTCGAATCGATGGTTTCTGACGACTATTTCACATTGATGAAGGTCTGAGCTGATGGATGCGAACTGCTCGTTGGAATCGATAAGTCAAAACCATTGCTACCGATCGCTTTTTACTGGGAGGCGAATCCCCTTTTATCCTTCCCTTGGATCCATATAAATACTATGGACTTGGGCGTTTTTCACTTTTTACTTTTACTTTGCTCTCTGTCTTCGCATCGCTTCTGTGGACCTGGAAAATTAAGAATTCTATTGCCTTCGAATCGAAACCAAACCTTCAACTCCTCGAATCAATTGTTAGATTTAGGTAACCCATTAAATGAATTCAACATCTAAGCGATGAGCTTTGAAATTTTTGCCATCTTATTTGCCTTTGCGATCGATTCTTGTGGGATCAAGGCCAGAGATGGGCCAGAGTAAGGTCGAAGACAGAGCATGGAAATGGAGTTAAGGCCATTTAGAGAAGGAGTTGCGAAGGAATAGCTTGAATTCCATTTCATGTTGATTTGGAGTTGGAGCACTCGAATCGATCCTGACGACTTGATTTCGCATCCGAGTTCGTACCGATCCCGGGAAGGCTAAATGGGATGATGAGGTTCGTATCGATCGAAGATGGTTGGAACTCGTATCGTTTTGGAATGATCGATTCGAGGATCTTGCTCGTACGATCGATGTGAAGTTTTGGCTCTAACTATCGATACGAAGAATGAGGCGGTGACCGATGCGAAGATGAAAGTTTCAGATCGATGCAAGACCAATGGATCCGATCAATATAAATCTGTATGCCCTGACCGATGCGAAATTAATTTTCCCTGATCGATGCGAGATACATTCCCAAAATCGATACGAGACGTACCGATTCGAACTTTATCGATATGAAACGTATCGATTCGAACTAGATTTACACGATCGATGCGAAGTGGGGGTGTCTCGATCGATACGAAGTAAGGGTCTTGCGTGGTCGATCCAAGCCTGAATCTTAATGGAGACAAAATCTTGTGTAATCAAATACTTGACTCGGACGAGCTTCAACCTTGCTTAACCGGACATGATTGTAGAATTGCATATTTGACTGCCTTTTGAAGCTCGTCGATGGAACTGTAACTTACCAAAAATATAACGAACTCCAACTTGGATCGTCCGCTAATGTCTGGATGGCATGGTTGTGACGGTCAGCGATGATAGTCATTCCAACTGGATTTCGAAGTCGTGTTGTTTGCATACTTTCATTATGTCTACAAAATCTGTTCATGTTATGCACAACACTGCATTGCACAACACATTAACACACCTTACACTAGGGGACACACTGGCTCATTATCATCTAATGATGATTTCTCGTGAGTTAGCTAGTTATGGAACCTTCAAGCTCATAGCAACAGGAAGCTCAGGGTTTAATTCCTCCAACAATCGAGATACCGGCCATCGAGGCCGAAGCTATTGATTCGCCCCCGGTCGAGGCACCTGGTGCATCTTTCATTGCCAATCCGACGGACTCTGATCCATCCAATGTTTTTGAATACATGCTGGGATGAATTTGTTTAAGGCATGGCTTATTTCTTGATGATGTGCTATTGCCGGGACCCGATGATAGTTCGCACTGCCCTTCGGAAGGGTATACCACATTCAATCGCCATGCGTGTGCAGTTGGGACGCTTCCCTCGTTTAACCAATACATTAGGGAGGTGTTACCTTTTCTGAGGATTGCTCCCTCTCAATTGCACCCGAATGGATACGCTTTGTTGAATAGCTTGTTCATCGTAATCATGGAGCATCTCTTTCGACCACCGCTCCCGATTGAGATCAGATATCTATTCAACTTCAACAGTCGGGGAGATAGCCTGTCTTTCACATTCCTGGAGGCAGTAAGAAATTTCCAAGTAGTCATGGGATCCTAGATGAGGCTAAGTTACTTTAAGACGGAATGGTTTTATATCCGATGCCCCCAGAGATTTTCCAGTTGATGGCTATTTCTACATAAGTATTGCCGTCTTCTCAAATAGCTGATAAGACAGTCATAAATGAAGTAAACTTATATCTCTTTTTCTTTGTAGCGGTAATTCAGCGACCTGAAGGCATTTATTATAGGGAGATAGTTCGGACTCTTCAAGAAATCCAGAGTGAAGATAGACACATTGATTTGGTTTTGACGGACAGGAACCTAAGAATTCTCAGGCTGATCGAGCGAAAGCAAAGTATAAGGCTCGAGGGAACGCTTCGAACTAGCTCGAAAAAACGGACAAAATGAACGACGCCCCATCTTGTTATAACCGAGGAAGTTGATTCGAAGAGGACACATACCGACGACGAACCTCTAGCTGAGCTTTCGGATGCAGTTTCGGATTCCGAAGGAAAAAGAAAAGGCAAGGAAGCTACTTTTAAATGTCCGGACCTAGGAGATGGAAATATGTGGTTACGTCTCGGCCTGCTTCTGGAGTTAGAATTTTGTAGACTTCTCCCCCACGAGTGGAAAATCTCTTCGCAAGGCTCACCGATATCCCAATTTCGGACTATGTGTCCTTCCATCATGATGCTAGATTGGAAGATCTTCAGCATGCCTTAGATTTAAGCGAGTCTCTTCCCACTAGCTTGGTCGATACTTCCAGTTGGTCGGGGGTTGCACACACATACATGATTCACAGCACCACACGAATTCTGACCATAAGCTATCCACTATTGGAAGATCACTAACTCTATTCTTGCTTTACTTTGCAGATACGATGTCTAGCCGTGGATCTATGCTTGGTAGTCTATGGAATACTCACCAATCTTCGTCATATTACAAGTCGTGCTAAAGAGAAGGAGAAATGGATTATGACCAGGGGTATTCTAGTCAAGAACGACATGGCAGAGATAGGGGATACGTACGCCGTTCTCGATCTTGCTCACCCCCACCCAGAGCTCCCGCATTGCCTCCAGTTCATGTTTCATGGCCTACCGAAACTTCAGGGCATAAGCCGTCTTCTCATGCTCCAAGTTCTGATTCTCATCGCAGAACTGAAATAGTGGCACCCCTAACTATAGAACAGGTCCTTACTGAGCCTACCGAGTAAGAAGCGATCAAACTTGCCCAATTGAAAAACGATTTCTCCGATATTTTATTTGATGGTTACATCTTCCCCCCGCACCAAAAGAGAATCCCGGCGGAAGCAGAGAACACTGTTCACGACTATGTTGTAGATATCTTCTTCCAGTACAAGGAATGGTCGAAAGCTGCAAAAAGCGTGGAAGGTGGCTTTTGATCGAGCTGCAAAAATTGAAAAATTGGAGAAAGAGCTTTCAAAGAAAGATTGGATTATTCAGGTGCTTAACAACGAAGCCGAGTCTTCCAGAAAATCCAAAATAGAAGCTCTCAAAAAGGCCGATGATGCCCACGCGGCCATTGATAGAATGAGGCAACAACATTATGCCATGATGAAAGACATGGACCACAGGAATACCACTGTCACGGCCGAGTGGAATACAGCCCTGATAGAGCTCAACGAGCTTAAGTCCAAATTTTTCGAAATTATTAACGAGAAGGAAGCTGCCAATATCTCCGCCCAAGAAGCATGTGATCAGGCGGTGGAGCTTCAGAGGGAAAGAGACGCGGCTATGGAAAAAGTCCACGTGGTAGAGGCTGAGGTTAATGAGAAGGTTCGAGTGGCGGAAACCAGGCTTGAGGCTGACATAGAGGAACTTCTCATCACTTACAATGCCAACGTGCTGAGACATTGAAACCTGGTTTGGCTCAATTATTACTCAACTCATCTCTATAATGCTTGGAATCTATTGGTCGAGGAGGAAAAGGCGGTGCATCTGGGTGGAGCATTTGATGAGTTCGAACTGGAGAACCGTATATTGAACGAAGATGAAAAGAATGTTCTCCACGACTCCATGATTTCACACGCAAGAGAGAAGCTTGGCACCCAGCACCAAGAGATTGGGGAAGGATAAGGCATCGAGCATCATGCAACAAGTTCCGAGATTATTACTTCATCTCGATCTGAGCCTACTTCAGTGGTTGAGCCCCAGCCTGTCCCAGCTTACGACCCAGTGCAGCCACATTTATCTCCTATAAAGGAGCACACTTTTGAAGCTATTCAGCCAACTGCGAGCCAAACTGAAGAAGGTATTCTAAACAAATCTCATGTGTGTTTGAAATGAAGAACTTGTTTTGAAGTGTGTATTAACAACTTCTCTTCTTCTTTGTCTAATGACTGATGTTATATCGACAGCGCCTCCTGCAATCCAGGAATCACATCAAGCGCAGGAGGCCATTATCACCAAAGTAACCACTACAACAACGACCGTGCCCATTGAAGTAACGCAGGGGGCTCACTATTTTTTAATGAGCAGATGATAAAAGAGCTTCTAGGCCGATGGAGTGACCCCTTCGCGGACTTACCATTTGTCATTAGTGGATTCGTGCCGCCTCTAGCGCTTCAACACAGACCACTGCTTCCCTCAACGAAGACTAATCTATTCGAGAAGAAGAAATACTGGCTAAAATCAACGCTGAGTTGGAGGCAGCGGCACATGGCGGTAGTTCTGAGGGTGGAACGATGGCGCTCGTCCCAACTCCACTTAGAATGATATCACCTAGGGGTACATTAGTTGATACTAGTGCGTCCATTCCGCCCCCGGTTGTAGATCTGGTTCCTCTGACTCCTCCTGTAGAGAGCATTCCTCTAGACTCAAGTTCGAAGGAGGATGTCGACATCATGCCTTTGTTTGGAGGTGATCCGCCAAAGAGTAAAAGCTCAAAGTGAAAAATCACTAGTGGCTCTAGCGGATCCACACCAAAGAGGAAACCGAAGAAAAATGAATAGATAGGCCTCTCCGACGCATTTTTTGATAGTTAGGAACTTGTTTTGCTTTCATTGTCCATGTATAGATGCGGGTTCGGCCCCTACTAGTTGGAATTTTTTGGAAGAACTTATATATGAATCTCCACTTTCAATTAGCTGAAATGAAATCTTGCTTTCTTGTTTCAACTGTTATTGCTGTCTCTTATGTTTAAGTGTTGTAGCGTTTAATCTTTAGTTCAGTGCAATTGTAGAGTTTCAACTTTTGAGCTGAATTCACTCTATTTGCCAAGTATGAAAGTTACGAACACAAATCGTAATGGGAGATTGAGTTGGACTTTTGACGTTGCACTGCTTCGGTCAATGAAAAACACTTAAGCTTTGACCCTGGTTTCCAGTATAGGTTTCAACGATCAGCTAGTGATTGCCATTTGTCTTTAACATTTCAGGCTTTACATCGTTTACTCATAGTACTCATAGTACTCACAAGTAAGAGTCGAGCAGTCGAATCACACTCGCTTACTCATAGTACTCACATCCGCGCTCTGGGGATCTGCATTTGTATTTCGACGATCAATCGCGTCCGTTGAAGTTTTTAAGCACATGTCCGCACTCTGCTGACTTAGGTTAGTTTATAAGCGATCGTTCGCCCTCGAGCTATATTTATACTCTGACCACACTCTGGAGACTCAGAGTTATTTGCGATCGATAGTCTGGCTCGCACTCAGGGAATCCATTGACTATCAAGGTTTGTAACACAGTTCACACTCCGGGAACTTGGACTTAGAATTTATACTCCAATTCACACTTTGGGAATTTGGAATCGGTGTTTATGCTCCAATTCACACTCTGGAAATTTGGAGTTAATGTTTATGCTTAGGTTCGCACTTTGGGAATCTAGAGTTGATGTTTATACTCTAATTCACGCTCTGGGAATTTAGTTAGTGTTTATACTCTGGTTCGCACTCCGAGAACCTAGAGTTTATGTTTATACTCTAGTTCGTGCTTTGGAAATTTGGAGTTGGAGGACAGATGGTCAGTCACATCTGCTTAGACTTTTTTAGGAGTTCGTTCGCGCTCAGGGAACGAGGGATTTATCGGGATCGTGGATGGTCGGTTCACATCCACCCCGAGTAAACAAGTGAGGTCGTTATATGGATGGGTCCGTCCTCCTCAAGCTTGGTTAGGATACGGCCGAAGTCGTTAGGCAGACGGGTCTACCCTATATAGAACCGTATTTATGAGTTTTATGCTCCAACTCGCACGCTAGGAGTTCGGAGTTGGTCAAAGGATTGTCGTGCATTAATCCTTTTCAATTTTGGCGTAGTGGCTTGCCCCCGAGCTCGGGTTTCACTTAATTCTCCGTGCATCATGATGTTGTATGTCATATTCAATAAATCACAGCTCTAGCTCGAAGAGATGGAATTTTATTGCTGAAATGAAAAAATATGGCAAAGTCAGTTGCCTTATTACAATTTCAAATTTCGAAATGCAGAAACAAATTGTGAATGGAAAAAAAAGACTGAAGTAAATAGAGCCTGTCGTGTGTAGTAGCGACAGAGACTCTCGCTGTTCCAGGCTCTTGGCAAAGTAAGACCGTCAATGATCGATAACTTGAGCGTGCCATCCTCGAGCTTTTGTGTAATCACATACGGTCCATCCCAATTTGGCTTCATGTGTGAAGGAACCAGATAGATTCTTTTGAGAACGAGATCGCCGAGTTCAAAGGTTCGTGGCCGAACCTTGGCATTGTACAATCGGGCGACTCGACCACGATATGCAGCTGCCTTCAAATCAGCCTCTTCCCGCTTTTCATCTAGTAACTCCAAAGGTTCAGCAAGTATTATGGCATTTGTCTTCAGGTCATAATAAGTCATGCGATGAGAAGGTACTCCATCTCGACTGGATTAACGGCTTCGGAGCCATAAGATAGAGAAAATGGAGCGTGTCCGGTCGCGGACTTATGGGTTATTCAGTAAGCCCATAAAGCCATGGGAAGTTCATCAACCCACTTGCCCCTAGCTTTTTACAGTCGTGTCATCAGAATGGATTTGATAACCTTGTTAACAGCTTCAACTTGGCCATTCGCTTGAGGGTGTGCAACTGTAGTGAATTTGTTGTGGATATGAAATCGTTCAACACTATATAACTGGGCTCCATTATCAGTGATAATGGTATGTGGGAGACCAAATCGACAGATAATGTTGCGAACTACGAAGTTGATCACTTTCTTCGTCGTGATTGTTGCAAGGGGTTCGGCTTCAGCCCATTTGGTAAAGTAATCAACTACGGCGATGGCATACTTTGCTCCACCTTTGGCCAGAGGTAGAGCACTAATAATATCAATGCCCCATACTGCAAATGGCCACGGGCTGATCATTTGGGTTATCTCAGTAGGTGGGGTTCTAAGAATTTGAGCATGTTTTTGGCATTTATCGCATTTCCTAGCATAGTCTGCTGCATCACGGTTTACAGTGGGCCAGTAATATCCGTATCGGAGTTCTTTCTTAGCGAGAGCTTTCCCCTCGGTGTGATCACCGCATTCTCCTTTGTGTACATCATGTAACACTCGTTTAATTTCATTGTGCGCGATACATTGGAGGAAAGAAGTAGAATATCCTCTTCTATACATGACTCCATCCTGAATATTGAACCACGAGGCATTTCGAAGAATCTATCTTCTTTCACTCCTGCGCTCAGGCAGTGTTCCATGCTCGATGTAATTTGGTACGGAGTCATCCATGATTCCCTACCGGGAGAGGTTTCGAATAGGAAGTCTGTCTCCATCTCATCAATACTCGAAGTCTCCACAAGAACAAGCCCCATTTGTTGTGCTTCGCTCGTACTCGCTAACTTCGCCAATGAATCAGCCTTTTGGTTGTGCTCATGGGGTATGTAGAAGATGGCATAATAATCAAACTGATCAAGTACTTCCTGAATGAGATAGATAAGCAGCTAGTCTTCGATCCTTGGCCTGATATTCATCCCGAACTTGGCATACGACTAATTGGGAATCGCAATAAACTTCCACAGCAATAATTCTCGGACCACGGGCGAGTTTTAATCCAGCAAGAAAGGCTTCGTATTCAGCTTCACTATTGGTCGCCCAAAATTCAAATTTCAAAGCATAGCATATGGATCGCCTTCGGGGATTTCAAGTACTACTCCAGCACCCAAGCACCGATCATTGGACGCACCATCGGTATGTAGCTTCCAGATGTATTCGGGAGATTTACTGGTTTTGGACAAGTCCTTTGGAATGGTAAATTCAAATTCGAAGTCTGCTAAGACTTGTCCTTGAATGGCTCTCCTTGGAGTATATGTGATATCAAACTGACTCAGTTCAATGTTCCACTTGAGTAACCTACCAGATGTCTCTGGCCGCGTAAGGACCTATCGTAACAGCTGATCGGTGTACACAGTGATAGGATGAGATTGGAAATATAGACAGAGCTTCCTTGAGGCAATGACTAGGCAGTAAGCCAATTTATCTAGCTTTGGATAATTTCTCTCAGCTCCGGTTAGCCGTTTGCTAACATAGTAGACTGATTTCTACACTCGGTCTTCCTCTCGAATTAAGGCAACATTGATTGCATTCTTTGATATCGCCAGGTAAAGATATAACTGCTCGTGGTCGATAGGCTTCGACAAAATCGATGGCATGGAGAGATGTTGAACTAGTGCTTTGAATGCGTCTTCACATTCAGTGGTCCATTCAAAGTTTCGCTTTCCTTTTAGGATCAGATCGAAGAAGGGGATGCATTTGTCCGTGGACTTTGAAATGAACCTGCTCAATGTTGTTACCTTCCCGTTGAGACTCTGGACCTGCTTTATGGTTATTGAAGTTTGTAAATTTTTGATTGCCCAGATCTTTTCGGGATTTGCTTATATTCCTCGAAGATTGACGATGAACCCAAGGAATTTTCCAGATGCGACTCCAAAATGACACTTCACGGATTGAGCTTCACCCTATATTCTCGAAGTATGTTGAACATTGATTCCAAATCTCTGATATGATCAGTGGAGAATTGTGACTTCACCAGCATGTCGTCTACATATACTACCATGCTCTTTTCGATCTGGTTGGCGAACATCCGGTTGACTAGGCTTGATACATTGCTCCAGCATTCTTGAGCCCAAAAGGCATGACTCTGTAGCAGTAGATTCCCAGATCGGTCACGAAGCTGGTATGTTCTTGGTTAGCTAAATGCATGGTTATTTTATTGTAACCGGAATAAGAATCCATGAAAGATAATAACTCATGTCCAGCCATTGAATCAATGAGCCGATCAATTCGAGGAAGTGGAAAGCTATCCTTCAGGCAAGCTTTATTCAAGTCATAATAATCAACACACATCTTCCATTTCCCATTCGACTTTCAGACAAGTACGAGGTTGGATACCCACTCTAGGTATAAAGAATCTTGAATGAACCCATTTGTTTTCAACTTATCGACTTCTTCTTTAAGGGTGGCAGATCTCTTTGGATCCATACCATTCCTTTTCTGTTTAACCAGGATACTCCACGGATTAATATTCAGGGTATGGCTCGCGATGTCCGGTGAGATCCCACACATTTCAGAGTTCGTCCAGGAGAACATGTCGAGATTTTCCCGTAGAAATTCAATGAATTCCTATTGAGTTTGTTGGCTCAACTGAGGCCCAATCTTTAGCATTCTTGAATCATCATCATCGCTAATTGAAAAATCGATCGTCGGTTCAGCCGGGGAAGCTTGACTCTCTTTAGATTCATCTTGGCTTTCAGTGTCTCTTGGGTCAAGATCCCTTTGTAATTGGTTGGAGTGCCGGGTCTAGGCCCAGGAACCTATTGTTAATTGTCAGCAAAACAGACATAGAGAGATTCCTCTACGCCCTTTCCTTTCTCCCTTCCATGCGCCTCGCACAGCTCAACAACGTAACAGGCTCTCCCAATAGCTTGATCTCCTTGAACTACTCCGACCCCACGATCGGTGGGGAATTTCAGAGTCAAATACCACGGGGCAGTGGCTTCCCTAAATTCAACAAGGACCAGTCGGCCCGAAAAGGCATTATATGGAGAATCAATGTCTAGAACAACAAACTGTAAAATCCGGACTCTCCGGCATTCTCCAACCCCCAACTCACTGGCAGTTCCACCACTCCAGTGGGTATCGTTGCACTTCCATTGAAGCCGTGGATTCGAGATTAACAAGGTTTCAAATCCTTGGCTTCCATCTTCATTAAGTCATAAGCTCGCTTAAACAAAATATTCATAGAGCTCCCACTGTCAACTAGGATCCTCTTTATCCAAGCAGGACCTACCTGGGCAGATATGACTAGTGGGTCGATAGTGGGGGCTTCGACCTTATCAGCATCCCGGTTTCTGAATATGATGTCATCGGTCATCATCCTTTGTTGCTTGGACGGAGCCCCGTCATCGGAATTACTACAACACTCGAAGTCCGCATGCTTGATAGAGCTGGCATGTGACTCCATTTCCCTCCAGCTTCGGTGTGTTGGATGATGACCACCACTTACTGTGTTTATAACTAATCTCCCGCCTGTACGAGCGGGTTCCTCCTGTCTTTCCTAATTCTACACACGATTTTGATTTTATGGGCCTGCACCTCCAGACTGCGGTGCCCGCACGAACTGATCCAACTTTCTCTCCTTGACCAATTTTTCAATGAGGTCCTGTAAATGACGACACTCATTGGTATTGTGGCCATAGCTTTCATGAAACCTACAAAACTTTCCCATCTGAACCTGCCTCTTCGATAATGGCTTCAGAGCAGGCTTCTTGTATTGCATAGCATTGCAGGTCTGCAAATATACGTTCTCCAAAGACATATTCAAGGGAGTGTAATTATTAAACATTGGAGCCCTACATCGCTGGCCTCGATTTTGATCTCGCTTCATATTCTAATTAT
The DNA here is from genome assembly GCA_030765085.1 of Allium cepa. Lineage (NCBI taxonomy): Eukaryota > Viridiplantae > Streptophyta > Magnoliopsida > Asparagales > Amaryllidaceae > Allium > Allium cepa. Next base: position 297,981,416 of record CM060929.1, read on the forward strand.
CATTATTTCTTGGCCGAGCTTGCTTGTTTTGTATGTTCAACTGAATCTTTCTGGAACTCTCACCAGACTGTTCGACTGCCACATTACTCTGTATACCTTCCATGCTGGGTCCAGCATCATCCTGCTTCCTAGACTGTTTCGCGTCCTCCCATCTCAAGTATTGAGCAGCTTTGGGGTAGAAACGGTCCAACGACGTAGGGGTTTTTCCAGCTAGCCAATTTCCAAACTCGGAATCAGGATCAATCCCCTTTGTTGATGCCATCAGAATAGAATTGTCATTGGGATTGCTTATTTCCGCACATGCAACATGAAATCTTTCCAAGTAGCGTCTAAGTGTTTCTTCAGGAGCTTGAGTGACGCTGGATAGAGTATTAACATCTTTTGGCCTTGGTACATGCATTCGGAACTATTCAATGAACTTGGTGGCCATTTAGTCGAAGCAAGAAATGGATCGGGGTGGCAATCGTGTAAACCACATGGTAGCAATGTCCCCTAAAGAGATGGGAAAGCTACGGCACTTCACTACATCATCGGCTCTTGCAACATTCATCAGCCATTCATATTTCAGGATGTGCTAATTTGGATCTGATTTCCCTTTGTAAACTGACAGAACCGGCATTTTGAATCACCAAGGAGGTTCGGCATAAAGTATGTCATCCGTGAAAGGGGTATGACTTCGAGAGATTCCCCAGTCGTCATTAGTAAGACCCTGGCTTTCACGGATCATTTGCCGAATCACAGTCGGAGTGTTCGGCATTTGGACATTCTATGCATGTTGAGCTAAGGTGTGGTCGGGCTCCACAGTGCAAGGCTGGACCAGGCGCTATCGACAGTCCATGTCTCGCCTCCTTGGCTAATAGTCTTCAGGGACGTATGGTTCAGGAGTACGCCCATGCTGATGTTGGTTTGGATCGAGCTGATTCTGGGCATCAACCCTTGGTTCTGCGGCAGCGGTTGTAGTGCGGTTATCCATGGTATAGTGTGGAACCATACCTCCTTGAGAGGAGGGTCCGGTATGGAAACTGGCCGATGGGCCAACTCTCAGCTGCCCAATGGTCATCGCAGGTTGATGTCCGATAGCCCATGCGTAGCTCCCGTCTAGCCGGGGACTGGTGGATCTGTGATGGTAATCGAAGGAGGCAGAGCTTTCTGTGGAGGAACTGGAAGCATGATCCCTTCTAGATCTTCTGCGTCTTTGGCGGTTTAGCTGGTTGGTCTACTCACCAATAGCGCGCAGCTGTTCAGTTAGTTGCTGCTAACTCTAGGTCAATTCTTGGAGCAGCATCTGAAATTCTTGCCTCGTGCCGGGCCTGACGGATCTGAGGGTCTGGTAGCGTTTTGGTTGGATGGAGGCAGTTGTGCGGGATTCTGTCTATCCCAGCTTCCTGGTCAACAGTATTGGAGGTGGTCCTTGTGCTTACCATCATGAGAGATGAAGTCCTTTCTTAGATTTTTTCCAAATCTGAATAGCTTGGAAGGATTTTGGAGTAGAGATGTGGATCTTCCTCTTAGATTTTTGCAATCCGGTATCGACGGTAGATCTAAGGAGCAGGAGAAAATATGGGTTTTCTCAGTGAAAGCACCAAAGTGTTTGTACCAAAAATGGGCACAACACTCTTTAGAAGTTTTTGAAGAGATAAAAATGAAGAATATAAACTAAAAGGTGGCTTATCTAACAAAAATTCCAAAAATTGATAAATAAATGCACAGACACAAGCGATTTAGAGTGGTTCAGCGTATTGCCTACGTCCAATATGAAGTTTTTATGACATTATTAATTCTTTCTCGATGAATACACTTGATTACAGCAAACAATAATGAATTACAACTTTGTAATTCGAGTACAACAACATTAGTAGGTTGCAGAGTTGGATCCGACAGAGTCTGGGTGCTTTAGAATCAAAAGATCCTTCTTCTATAGGCCCTGGGGCTCTATTTATAGGCATTGGAGGCTGATAGGTCGCTCAAACTTTAGGAGACACCTTCTGCCATGTGAGTGGGCCCACGCGATCGATCTCGGGAAGTTTCAACTCGATCTGTGATCAATACGAGTGCAATTTGTATCGATCAAGATTTTGTCTAATGGAGTCGAAACTTAGTGTAAACCTTTTTTAGCGTGTACGTAAGCTCCTATGAAAATTTCATTGCATTAGGACTTGTGGATCTCGAGTTATGATCGATATGGAGGTTTTCAGCAAATTGTTTGATTCGAATCTATCAATTCGAATCGATCTGTTCGAATCGATGATAGCACGTACCCTCGTGACAACGTGCGCGCACTCCTCGCATCGATCCTCCTTTCACTCCGAGTTGGCCGAGTCGTTTCCCTGAACTTCGCCTCGTTTGTATTGATGACCGTCGCATATCTCGAATCGATGGAGATGCTCTAGCTTGCATCGATGATGGCGACGTGGTTCGCGTCGATAGAGGAAGCTTTGTTCGCATCCATCAAGGCAGTCCTCGTACGTATCGATCAAAGTCACTTCAACTTAATGGATACGAACAAGCAATATTATGATGGTTTGGAATGGGTGGCAATGCCGCTTGGCTCGATGGGCACAAATAACGCTTACTCAATGGATGCGAAGTATGGTCACCCGAAGGATACGAACTAGAGTTAACTGATGGATATGAAGTAGGAGAGAGACGATCGACACGAAGTGAGATCTTCTGATGGATACGAGACTGATCGATGGTCGATGGATATGAAGATGTGGCCATTCTCATGGATGCGAAGTCGATGGATTCGAACCGATGTGTGATGATGGATATGAACCAAACTGATGCGAAACAAATCTTACTGATGGACACGAAAAAGAGGCCATTTCCTCCAATTTTTATCGATCATAATTTGAACATACGAACTCGGATTGACTTAAAATTTGAAATGCTGGCTTTCATGGCTTCGCTTGTAGTGCCTTGTCAATTCTAGCATGATCCGGACTCGAAAAAAATCCATCTATATCCTTAGCGAACCTGTGCATACTCGGTACACTACAAGAATTATGATTTTTAGTAGCGCTCAAAAAATGCTACTAAAAGTTTTAGCAGCATTTTGATGAACGCTGTTACAAAGTCTGCGACCAAAAATATCTAATTTTTAGTTGCACTTATTTCAACGCTACCATAAATCGTTTTACTGCATCATTTATAAAACGCCACTAAATTCTTTTTTTGCAGCGTGTATAAAACGCTGCTAAAAGATTTTTTGACGCTACCAATAGAATTTCCAACTTTACCCCTACTTTACGGTTGCGTTTACTCAACGCCGCTATATGAATTTTCGTACCGTTTTTGAAACGCTACTAAAATTTATTGATCATTTTGCACCATTTTATCATGCTATTATTTCCCGTTGGTGGTCTATTTTATTTCTACTGTATCAATCAACAATCACTCACATAATCATCATATTCGAACAATTAAAAAAAATATTAATCATATAATCAAATAAGATATTCATAACCATTCTAATATAGTAGATTTTTTATAAAATGACCAACATACAATAACCATTCGTATCCAAATTTACACATCTAGCACTAATAAAATGTTATACCAAACTGGTGCTAACAAAATACTTGATTATCCATAATTCTTTGTTGCATGCAGAAGTGAAAGCTAGCACCACAAAAGTTCAACCTTGCGCTCTTCGAAAGTCCAATGCATGCACAAGTGAAAGCGCAACGTATAGATAAACAATTATGTTAATTCGTATGTTACGAATTCCATAAGCCTGGCCTTTTACTACCACTCCATCACCTGCACAGTTCATTTGTTATATGTTTATATAAACATTTATTTGATAACTATTTGCAATCAAACTAAAGACAAAGGCACAAAGTCATACAAAGAAGCAAGAGAAATAAATTTGAATGTATAAAATTAGGCGCAGACTGCTAGTCCCATGTTGACACAATACTATTTCCATGGTAGTATAAAGATTCAACCGAATTTAACTAAAGAGTTGAACCAAATTGTTTGAACCATCTTGTGGCCACAAAGCCAGTCAATGAGATTTTTTAACCAAAACAATGTATCCATGTGTAATGAAGAATATTAACTTCAATAAACACTTAGTTAGGAAATTCAGACAGCTAGATTGATAGCTCATCTGTTTGTACAGTGCAATAATAACTGATGTATGTAGCCCAAATATCTGTGACAATTGTAGGTATCATCAGCATGCAAGGTGTTAACAACTTCTACACCCACAAATATTAAATTAACGTTCCAAGTTAACAGAAGGAATAAGATTGAACTTCTCTTCTTCTTCTCTTTTTTTATGAGAAAAGGAGCCGAAGATAAGAAGGAGAAGCAAAGAAAATGTCAACTCCCGCAAAGAAAAGATTAATGAGGGATTTCAAGAGCCTGCAGCACGATACACCTGCTGGCATAAGCGGAGCTCCTCATGACAGTAATATTATGCTTCGGAACACTGTCATTTTTTGGTACTTTATTTTCAAAATTTTAGTATTATCTCTACGTTACCGTCGGACAATAATTTTGAATTATGAGATTATAATTAACATTGGTTTTTTGAATTTGTTTGCGGGCCTGATGACACTCCATGGGATGGAGGTAAGTCTAACTTGATTTAATTTCTTTTGATGTATAGCTCAAAAACTGATGTGATAGTACACGTTACCATATTGTCTAATTTTATGTCCAATTCCGCTGTTGTATTTTTATTCCATACTTCTATTGTATTGCTTGATATATAAATATGTAAATATTGCAATCTTCTGAGTTTATGGTTTCCAAGTCAAAACTTGAATTCTTAAAGTAAATTTACAACAGGGTATTATATGGTCCATATAAGCAAGCTTTACTTCAAATTTAATGTGTGAATCTGATAGCTTTTTTCATGTTGCAATTTAGGTACGTTTAAACTAACCTTACAGTTCCTTGAAGAGTATCCTAATTGGCCACCAACTGTCAGGTTCATTTCAAGAATGTTCCACCCAAACATTTCCCCCCCGCATCTGCTACCATACCAGATTCTTGCCTGCACTGCTACTCTGTGCAATAACTTCTACACCTACAGCCAGCAACTCCACCGCCTTGCTGCAGTCCACACATTTCTTCTGCTACTGCTCCACAACTACACAGTTACTTCTACCATACCCACATACACCTGACTATGCATTATCAACTTGCATAGTATATCAGTGCACAACATTGATCTGTGCACTTCAGTTAAACTGCCCCATATCACTGCCTACAGGGGAATTGGTTTATAGTATATCAGTTCATTATTATGTATAAAACTTTGTTAAATTAGTTATAGTATTGTTATTTATAAAATTTAGTTAACTTAAACTTAGTTAATTTTATGAATCTTGTTTAATTTTAACAAAACTTAATTAATTTTTATTAACTTGATTAACTTAGTTAATCTATTATCATTATTACTGCTACTATTAAAACTTGGTTAACTTAATTATATTATTATTATTAATTCAATTAATTTTTATGAACTTGGTTCATTTTTATAAACTTAGTTAATTCGTCGTCGCCGTCATTGTAATTTAACGTACGAGTTGAGGAATCATGTGTTTAGTTATACTGCCCAAATAGTAAAATGTTATCAAGCAAGTAGAAGATTAACTCTTGAGCCTACAATCATCAATGCAGACTGGACAAAGAAAATTATGTATCCTGGGTATAATCCCTGCAGTTACATAAATTTACTGTAATATTTAGTTTTATCGATTATCGATTTTAGAAACATAATCCAAGAGACAAATGAAAAGAATGTTAATTACAATGCTAATAAAACTTCCGTTATATACATTACATTAAAATAATTTAAGGAGATTTTCTAATATATATAGTTTAAACTATGAAGTATAAAAACTCTGGTTAACAAACAAATCAGATTAAGCGATACGGACCATACAACCTCATCAAACTGCCTCATCACAAAAGTACAACCTGGCCTACGAATTGTAAGCAACACAACCTGTAAATAACTTGTTTAATTTTTATAAACTTAGTTAGTGATTTAATTATTATTATTATTAGAAACTTATTTAATTTTATAATGCTTAATTAATTATCATTATTATTTTATTATTATTAACAATCAGCTACAACTTCATTCATACAATCGCAACATACTCTACGACATCTACCACTTCACTTTACACTTACATCATTCCACTGCCACAAGCACATAGCAGCTTCCCTTCCCCACTTCCAATACAAACCAAACAACCATTCACCAATCAACATTCAAAAACCATACAAACTTCCTATTCCAGCATGTTCATGAACTGGCTATTCCAGTCTCGACCATTGTCATAGCCTCTTCCAGCCACTAACATTCATCACTGCCATACCTAATACTAACCGCTGCCAACACTATAAGCCCATGCCATACTTCCACCATTTAATTGCCTCTCTACAACATTTCTAACCAAACAACATGCAGTCAACAACATATCAATCTCTGATCACCACACTTGCATTCCTTCTACGACAAACCATCCCCTCAAACTGCCACATACATATTACAACCCCTCCGTACCAAAAAAACATCTTCCATACATACATACCTCTACTCTATCATCCACCATCGACTGCTGCTACATATCACTAACACAAATCTCTCCCTCCAACAAATCGTACAACTTGCCTCTTTCCACTCACCTTCACAGATCACCAAACTGCTGCAGGATCAACCATCGACCAAACTGATCCCCTGCCACTTCCAACTATATTGCCACCTCCACTTCGTCTACTTCCATTATCTACTTTTATTTCAACCTTCTGTCGCATCACCAGAACCACCACCGCCAACTCTGCCTTGCTTTGACCATCACAACAACAATTCAAGCTTCAACAGCCATCTGCCTCTGCCTCACAACAACATCTTCCACCACTCAACTGTCAAACATATCCACAAACCCATCCACGACCATCATAACACTCCATTTGCCTATTCTCCTTGAACTCTTTAAATTGCTCCATTTGCCACACTCCACATTTGCCACCAAGATTACTCCCTCTAAGACCATGCATAAGTTTGTATCTGAATACTCATTGTTTCTCTCTTTCAATCCATCATACTATGATTTATGTTGAATTTTGTAAATGTTTTGAAACAACACAATTTTTGTTTAGATGGTCTACGTCTAATAATATTTAAACCAACTATACAATCGCAGTTCCAAGGGACTAGAAATTTAAATATTAATATAATAAGGTACAACGTAATTAAGAACATAACCACACCTATAATTGCACCCATTCGTTACTTACAGCTTTGGTGGTAGGAAGTGGTAACTCGGGTATGGATTGCTTATGATCTTTTCTCTTTCGATGCCAAAAATTCAATTGTAATTCAAAGATCTAAAAGCTAAACACGTGATACGAACATGGTAGTTTAGAACCCACACGTATACATGAAGAAAAACTTAAAATGAATTATAAGCCATTAATTTGTACCATGGAAGTGGTATAATTAAGAACTCCTTTTCCTTTTTTGATACAATTTTCAATCCTTTTATATGTTCCATTTTATTTCTTTTACATGTTCCTACGATAGATATAAGCATGGAAAAAAATGGTAGTTGCTTTCAGATTTAACTTGTAGTCCGAACTGGGTGTGCATCCTAGTTAGAGTGTAGAGATTTTGAATTCAACCATGAAATGGTAATTACTTTAACAACTTCAACACCTTCTTGATGTCAAATCAGTAAGTTAAAATATTTTTCAGTTTCTAATTACAATGACATGATAATTACTTTGACAACTAATTTATTACTCTATCAATGACATGGTAATTTATAGTAAGAACAACATTGTGTAGTCTATAAGCAATGTTTTAAAAATAAATAAACTAAAGACAAATTGATATAAACCTTTAGTGCCACGATGGAGATTTCTCCAAGTTGTGGGAAGCACCGAGGATGCTCACTCGTTACTTTTCCTATTCAACCTAAGAGGAAATAAAAACATCCTTTACAAATAATGAATACAATTAACTATACATATATTTCCACTGGAATATATGTTAAAGATGCTTGTCTAAACCTATAAAAAATCACTAGTTTGATGATGAAAAAGTCTTATTTGTAAATATATACGATTATGTGAAAAAATTGGTTAGAACTATATCACGCAAAACAATTAAAAATACAGTTAGGTTCTGTACGATCTGTGCTCCAATTTCTTTGTTTTAAAAGATTAATCGTAGTTCTTTTAAAAAAATGCCATAGACAAAGCACCCAAACTTATATTAGTCAAAAAGAATTAAATTCAGTAAAATTTTAATTCAAAACAATGAATAACTATTATCGAATAGAACAAGGAAACTAAAACTCAACAGATAGCAAAACTTCTTACACAACAAGTGAGCATAACTGGGATGCTTCTAGGAACTATATATACCTTTAAGTTGAGCATCAGTATCATCACAATTGGTCGTAAGATAAAAATAAGTTTTAAGATTTATCATGGATGCACAAATCATATTGAAAACGAAATCAATAAAAAATTACATTGAGACAAAGTGAGGAATTGACAACGAAGGGAGAAGCATTCATGGGTGGCAGTCAACGGGCGGAGGAACAACCGATGAATTTGGATTTATGATTTAGGGTTGCTTATTTTAGAGAGAGTAAAATAAATTTTAAGCGGTAAATGAAAATAAAAGAGGGAGAAAGATCTTTTGAATAGCCATGAAAATGAATTAAGTCCCGCCTTAAATTTTTGTTCCCTCCATTAGTTAGACTTAGATAAACACTGATCCGTAAAATATTGGTTGCACTTAAATAACTTTTTGGCTGCACTTGATAATAAACGCCACAAATAAATGCAACTAAAAATTCTTTTTCTTATAGTGATACCCAGGACGAGTGATCCTTGGTTTTCAACCAGTTCCATGATAGCTCGGCCTTGCCAAAAGGCGGAATGACAAGTTACATATGTTTTATTTCATTTTTTATGTACAAACTTTCAAAGAGAATAGAAATATTATTTAAATTTGAGAAGTTTCTGTAGAGGAAGAAGAAGAATTGTGCGTATAGAATAGAGAGGTACCGGCAAGGTTTAAAGTGAAAAGAAGTGAGGGCCAAGGTCTTATTTATAGTTGAAAACTAGGGTTATTTGGTCAAAACCCAAAATTAATAATTACGAAAACGCCATGGATTAATTTTGGCCCGTTTTATCAAATTTATCAAGTTCTATATGTTTTCAACTATAAATGACATTTTGAACATAATGGAATATATTCCGAAGCCTAATTCCAACATTTATAATATTTTTTTATTTTTTATTCTATTTAAAATTACATTTTTACCCTTATTTATATATTTTTATTATTATCATTTTAGGGTGTTACACAATGGGTATGAACACTCTTTTCCATTAGCATATGGTGGAAATAATGTGGCAATAGGTTGCTAAAGTCGATGAGCCAAGACTAGTAGTCAGAGAAGGAGACTTTTCAAGATGAATCAAGCTTATATGAATTATGGAGGAAATTTTTTTTACTGGAAGGGACCTGTTTTAAATGTGCTAAATTGGTTGAAGTTGTGTGAGCTTATCTTTGGAGACATAGTGTATGATGATGCTTAGAAAAGGAGATTGACTTTATGTCAGCTTCAAGAAGAAGCTTTGGCTAGTGGAAGGCATTAACTTCTGAAATTCCTAAGGAGTATATTACTTAGAACAAATTAAGGATTGATTTGAGGCTCAATTTATCCCCAAATAATAGAATAGTGCGTTGTTCCTTGAATTATTGATTTAAAGTAAGGAGAAATGGCATTTGTCGAATATATCCAACATTTGAGTGCTTTGTCAAAGTATGTTAGGGAGAATATTAGCGTGCCACTAAAGAATGAGAATTTATAGAAGGGCTAAGGAAGGGATTGAACCATAAAGTAATGGCACGCTTGTTCTATCTTCTTTAGATAGTAGTGGAAATGGTGAGGAGTTATGAACACTTGTACTAGGAAGAGAGAAAAGTTGATGTTATGCCTAAGATGGGGCAGAAGAAATAGTTTAACCCAAATAAAAAAAGGAATAAGAATCAGCAAAAAGTTGGAAAGACCTCAGGTGGAGGAGCTTAAAAGTCGAATGTGGAGGATGTTTGGTTTAATTGCGAGCATAAAGTTCAGTATTCGACCAACTGTACTAAGCCGAAGAATAAGGGGAAGGTAAAGTGCTTCAGTTGTAATAAGCTTGGCTACAAGAAGAGAGATTCTCCAAATTTGAGAAAGGAAAAGTGTATGCTTTGGAAAAACCATCTGTTGGACCAATTGTTTAAGAAAGGAAGGGTGCAGTGCTTAGTGGTATGATTCCGATTTGTAGTATATTACTTAGAGTTTTGTTTGACACTGGGTGGCACAATCTTTCATTTTGAATGATTTATTTGATAGAGAGTTAGATACTACCTATTTGTACCGTGTGCACACTTGTTTTATTGCAGAATATATGGTGCTGATAGAGTTATCGCTTTACGAAACCCTAGAAGTGAGGAAAGGATTATGTGGCAGTAGATATGTTGAAACAGATTTTTTCAGTTTCCTTCTTTTTGTTAAAGACTAAAGAAGATGAGATCGATGGTGTGTGAGTAGTTCGAGAATTTGCAAATGTTTTTGAAACAGTAATGGGCATACTGCCTAGTAGAGTGATTGAATTCCAAAGTGACTTCATAACAAGCGCACAACCTATTAGTATACCACCTAGCATAATGTCGTCCAGGAGGATGGAGGAATCTAAGAAGCAACTTATGGAAATTGACTAAGACTCTATGTCATTTGTGTATCTTATCAGCTAGATCTTTCACGATAGGTTAGATGACTTTCTGTTGGCCTTTACTAATGATAGTTTGGCATATTTTAAGCATTAGAGAGATTATGAAGTCCATCTTAGATTGATGTTGAAGACCTTGAGACAACATAAGTTAAAGGTGAAGCTTCCTAGGTGTCACTTTTGGAGAATGCACTAGCTGGTGACCATTGATGATAAAAACAATATCTAGCATTAGAACCGAGAAATTTCTTAGTGAATCTATACTTCGAGACGAAGTCAAAATAGATAAGGAACTTAAGAGGTTACAAGGGATGATGGAATGATGGAGCAAAAGAACTTGGAATTAATTTAGAGCAAGTGAATTATGGTCGGTACTGAACAGTTAGGTAAATTACAACTATACTTCGTAGAAAAAGTCAAGACCTACGTAGGAAAAATCATGTCAATATCGACATGATTTGGTGGAGAAATTTTGACAATTAAGCTTGAAACTTGAAGATATAGAAAAGTACGACGAAGCAAGCTTTATGGCGATGAGTAATAATGGTAAATATGAACTTATTGTGGTTGGAATCGACATAGTTTTATGCGCAAATTTCATACATTATTCCTTCCTATTTGCACGGGTCTGATCGCTTATCTGGTCTTCTGTGATCTAGTGACTATAATAGATGATTTCGACTATAAATATGAGCGATTCTACAAAGAGAAAAGGACCTTTTCCACTCTTGACTCTTTGGCCATAGATCTTAAACTCTACTCTCTATACTTTTACCTTTATCATGAATTACAATCAAACATGAATTTGCATTGTTTTATATACTTAAAAACCTTGTAAATCATTTGTATTCATGTCAAATCTCAAGCAATAAAATTAAAGTGGAAGTATGCAGTTATTTGAGGTCGAACCACTATAAAAATTTGTGTCTTCCTACTGTTCTGTTTCTTTTTGAATTGATTTACTCTCGTTTGTGATCGATTTAGGGAGTCGCGTCGCTTATTGACCCAACATTTTTGGTGCTTTTAGTAAGAACCAAGATTATCAAGCAAGATCTAGCTTAGAACTTTGGATTTTGAGCATTCGAAAGTTAGATCTATAAGTTTGTTGTTATAGATCTAAGGTACTTGGATTTGAAAAAGAATCTGGATCAAATCTAAATGATATATCATCTAAGAGAGCTCCCACGAGATTTGGAGATATTGGTAGAGAAGATGAAGCTTCTTAGCAGAGTCAAGAAACCGCTCAGCCAGCACGTGCTTTACCGGGACCTTTTCCCCATAGGAGATGGTAACCAAAGCCAAACTTGATAGAATGATGGTCAAAATGAACAAGAGGATGTTGAATAGCCAAAATGTCATCATCAAAAGCGTGAAGAAAAAAATTTCTTTGTTGTCCCAACAACCACAAAGGCATAGGAAGAGCCATAGTGATTCACTCTCGTCAGGCTCCGAGGAATGTAGTTCATCTTCATCAAATCAAAATAGGAGAGAAGGCGAGAAAAAGATGAAGAGAAAGGCTGCTGGAATATCAAAGAAGGAAAGCAAGGGAACTTGATTTGTCCTGGCCATGACCAACATGGTCGGTACCGACGACAGTTAACTCGGTATCGACCATGTTGAAGGTGAGGGTAGTGGAAAAACCTTTAAAGTAGTGAATCTTTTAGATAGTGGGGATGATTTGAAGGATGCTGTAACAACGTTGTTCAAGATACTGGTAAATATACTAATGGTGTTCAAATGATTTTTGTGGGACCAACAAGATGAAGTAGAGGGTCGGGGGGAATGGCTCCCCCAGATATAGGGGACCTAAGACATCATGCAGTGAACCAATATCATTTGTCAAGTCATACGCTTGAGGTTATTCCTAACGATCATAGTCCAGTTGCCCAAACTAGTAAAGAGTTTGTAACAGATATGATAAAAAGACTGCTAAATGTAAATCAACCTTAGAGTAATGATTAATGGGTTTTGGAGCCTAGTAGGACTCCATTCACCGATGCTATATTAAAGGTGAAATATCCTAAGAGGTTTATGATGTCAATGATGCCATCTTATAATGGAACGAAAAATTCAAGGCAACATCTACTCAAATTTAAATGTCCCATGGACAGTTCTGGTACTACTGACGCGGTGAGATGCAGGTGCTTCCACACATTCTTAGATAGGGTAGCTACGATGTGGTTCACTAAACATGCGCCGAGGCCTACATCTTCTTTTGAATAGTTAGCCAAGAAGTTTATGGAGCAGTTCAAACTCCATACCACTCGATCAAAGGATGTGATGTCCATGTTGAATGTCTATTAGAGTTTTGAAGAGACTTTGAAGGATTTCTTGAAATGATTCAATAATACATTGATTGGTGTAAGTAATCCAAAGGAGGATATTGTTTTAATGGCATTGATTCGTGGGGTTCACCCAGATACAAACTTTAGTAGATGGCTTAGAAGAAAGCTATAACTATATGTATTTTACGCATTGAATGGTTGTAAAATATTATTATTTAACTTATATGAAGTCGTATGACCGTATAGTTTTGAGAAATGACCACCAAGGACATTTTCCATCTTTAAAATTTTTGTCGAACAGTTTGGACCTAGAAATTCTTGCAAAGCCTATAACTTTTAGTAGTAGTTAAATTAGGGTCCAAACCCAGTTCATTAGATTTGGATGATGGTTGCTCTTTCCTCAGAGTGGTCATAATAGGAAAACAGACTTACTGTTTAAGAGATAGTACCATTTTAAGTTTGGACTGCTATTGGCCAAATTAGTGAGTAAATATCTAAGCATAGACTTTAGCCCACTAACCATTTCGGGGATTGTGCATAATTGGGATCGATTGGACATATCTAAATTATTTCACTTCCTAAAATCGAGCCACCTAATTTCTATAAAAAAAGCTCCTCATTTTCATACTTAATCTAGCATAAAACATTATTAGAGGGTAATTAGTAAAGGGGAAACTCTAGATCCTTCATTTGGCTACCTTAGGAATCATTTTTTTCTATCCACTTCAAAGTTTCAAGCTCTAATTCAACCCTAGTGACATGTTTATAGCCTTATTCAAAAAGATGAAATTGGATTTAAAATCGTTTTACACCTTTTACTAATCATATTGTCATTTTGGCATAAAACAACATCTAGGCAATATCATATATGTTAATCACTTTGGATGAATTGGATATGTTGTTTGGATGCTTATGGATGTTATTTGGATGTCGTGTATTGGTTGCCTATTTTGTTGTATGCTTTAACATGTTTTGTACAATAAGAATGTGGTTGTTGTTTAAGTGATTTGGGAAGCAAAACTACTCAAAGTTGGGTATGACTTGGACATTTAATTGTGGGAAGTCGGAGGAGCATATAGTTTAGGCCGTAGGTGGTTTGGAGGGTTTGAGGTGTCCAAATTCAAGTCGGTGGTAAGTTGAAACTCAGGTGGATGGAAGTGCATTTTTGTTCGTTGGAGGTACTGCTTTGGGAATTTGACCAAGGAACTTTGGGGTAGGCTTTCGGTAAGGCGGGAAAGGAGATTTTAAGGTTTGGAATTAGCAAAATTTCTAAGCAAAACAAATTAATACCGAGCTGTTCATCTCGAAACTGGCTTGTTTGCTACAGGGAGGCATGGTATTGCTTCAAGGTAGGAGGAGCTGGACTTCGTGGCATATGAAGGCAAACTTCAAGCAAGGTACGAGAAGCTTTGGGAAGGGAATACTTAGCCATTTCGCTAAGTCAATCATGTCAACACTGACATGATGGATCATGTGGTACTGGCATTACTGGAGGTCGGCCAATGCGACCAAATTTTATAGGGTCGCAAGTGGTGTCCGAGAGATCATGCAGGGAGTGTTCATTCGTTCGTCTAATGCTTGGTTGCTATGTGGTAGCACGACGAAGGGTAATGATTAATGGATGAAGCAAGGTTGAGATGCTTAATTGTGATGGCTTCGGAACTGTGCCATGTTGATCCTATGGCTTAGATAGAATGTCTAAAGAGGTTCTAGTATGGATGAATCGAAGGATGAGAGTCATAATGGCCCAGAAGGGTGAGTTCAAGGATAAGAGCTTGTGAGCAGAACAAAGGACAAGTTCTACTATGGACAAGTGGAAAAATGATAGGACGATGATGGGTTCGAAGACACATGTAAAGAGATCATAGACACTCGAAGGTTTCTATTGGGTACTCGTGCTGCAAGGGTATGTTGGGCGCCCACTTGGATTATGTGGATTTTAATTGCTTATGTGGATGTATGTCCCTAGACCTTATGTGGATGGTCTAGTCCTTAACTATAAAGTGGTGGGATGCGAGTACCAAGGGACTAAATCTTTTCCATTGGTCATTGGCATATGAGGATTTCATTCAAGCCGTCTTACATCCAAAGCATCTAAGTGATAATGAGGATTGTTTGATGGATGCTGTGTTTTCCATGGTTTTCTTATCACCCTAGGGATGTCATAGGATGTATGTATTATGGATGTGGATGCCTTGTAACCCAATATTGTACTTAGGATGTATTACATCTTTATGATGATAGATTTTCGTATATTATTATGTGCTAACTATTTAGATGTAGAGATGGGTCAGGTATGGTTCTTATACCCTGGTTCATTACTTTATCGACCAATATAGTATTTTGAGATTTGCTTATCATGCATACCAAACTATTGTCTTACTCAAGTTTTTATGCTTTGTTTCTTATTATTAGGGTACTCCTAAATGAGTAGACTGGATAGCAGTTTTGTGTAATACGCGGTGCTATGCGGAGGAGGAACAAGAGGTGGAGCTTCCTCATATATTATATGGATTTACTATTGCTTATTTCGCTGTGCGGTCTTATGGAGCCTAGGCAGCGTCTGCTATTTTATTTAGAGACAGTTATCTTTGAGTTAACTTCTATTTGTATAAACTCTATTATCATTCATATAGCTCTATGAACCTACGCGCTCTGATATTTATGGTTCATCTAGTTATTTCTATCTCTTCTGCTTTGTATCTGCATTTATTATTATATTTTTTTCCGATAAGAAGTGATATATACAGCAGTTCTATGATTTTTTTGTTTACTTTACAACCCTTAACTATAGTTCTGCATCGGCCGTGCACCATTACAATGCACTATACTAGTATACTGAGTGTCGAAGGTATAAGTCGATCGTCAAATTTGGTATCAGAGCCAGGTTGCATAGTTAACTAGAGTTGATACCGTAATCCAGTAGAGATAGGTAGGCGTTATCACCTATGACTAGGTCGAGAGTATATATAACACGAGAGAGGGCCTACTTGTTATATATTTTGGTTTTCAAAACAGTATAGTAGCACATATAGTATATAGTTCGCATTGCACACACTAGTACCGTTGATGTAGTTTTCTTTATGAGAGACCGGTCATTCTTATTACAAATCAAGAATGAGTTGGCATATAAGGAACATTGCAAGAAACTCCATCTATAGAGTCGAGAAAGAAGCAAGCTCAGGGGTTGCTAATCTTGACTTATAGGCAATGTTCAATACGTGAACATGCTGCAAAATGTCCAAGCGAATGGTCCAAATGTTGCTGTTGGTGGTGGTGCTTAAGTGTAGGTGCCTGGAGCCAATTTCAAGAAGCTGAACAAGGATTTTTCCAGTCTTTAGGGAAAACTGTTCCAAGGAACGAAATCATCTGTGGAAGTGCAGGACTGGTTGGACATACGTAAGTGGATTTTCGATGACTTGAGGTGGGATGATGCTATAAGAAGAAGTTTGCTTCTCAACAGCCCCAAGGTAGGGCATGATTTGGTGGAATAGTATTAAAGTTGCCACTCTCGAAGAATAGTTTACTTAAGACCGCTTCAAAACTAAATTTGATGAGAAGTTTATATGGCTGCCTATGAGTCAATGCTGTTTAGGAATTTTCTAGTGCTGAAGCAGGGGAACTTGTCTATCTTCGAGCATGTTGCCAAATTTGATTCTTTATCAAAGTACAGGATGTCTTTCATCGATAATTCATCTAAGGAGAATGAAAACTTATTATGGTATTAGATAATTACTTGTATGAGAAGCTTGTGGGGCACATTGATTAGTCATTTTATAAGGTAGTGGAGAAGGCCCTCCAGTTTAATTTTTTTTACCCTAAACTCAAGTCCGCTATTATTGTTTCCACTAAAGGGCCGAAGTCACAAGCGGGCATGAGAGGCAAGAATAAGTGGAACAACAATAAGAAGAGCATTTTTAGCAGGGTGGCCAGAAGAAGGTTAAGTGGGATCCTATCTGCTATAAGTGGAGAGAAAGGTCACTTAAAGAGGGACATCAAATTTGAAACGAAGTGCTATAACCGTAATAAACTTAGATAGATGCATAAGGAATTCCCTAAGCCCGTGAAGCAAAAGAAGGCGGTGAAGGCATATAATTTAGATGTTATCTCAACTTCGTTAAGTGCTCTCTCGATGAAGTAGTAGGGGAAAAGTATCGCTATTCAGGATATGCATTCTATTTATAGTGTTTCCGTACATGTTTTGTTTGACAACTAGGCTTTGTATTTCTTTATATCTAGTAACCTAGTAGATAGAATGGGATTGAGACCTGAAATAGTTGACTGGCCTTTAGTAGTAACGTACCCTGTTGGAGATCCCACTATTATTTGTATGGTTTTTCATGGTTTGGTCTTATGGATTTATGGATGGTCTTTTGTTTTTGAATGCTTTGTTTTGGGTTTCGTTGGGTTCAGGATTATCTTGGGGATGGATTGGTTGAGATAATATGTGGTAGTGGTGGATTGCAAGAAGTCGTTGGTGACAATTTAGGCTAAGGAGGGGCGGAAGGTAGAGGTTGGATACGTATGAGAGGATGAGATAATGGTTAGCTTTCTATATTCGCTAGAGGTCCCACACAATGATTTGTCATCTTTACCTATCGTTAGAGAGTATATAGACATATTCGAGGAGGTGACTATATTACAGCCACGCCGATAGATTGAGTTCTACATAGACTTAGTGAAGGAGGCTATAATGATAGTAATGCCCTTTAGGCATATGGCACCTAGAGAGTAAGAGGAGTTGAAGGTGCAAGTGAATGACCTATTAGGGCAAGGGTTCATTCATAGGAGCATATATGAGTGGGGTGCACCCGAAATATTCGCCACTAAGTAAAATGGATTTTTGAGGTTGTGTGTAAACTAATGTGAAATGAATAAGATGATGAGAAAGAACAAATGTCCACTCCTGTGTATTATTGACTTGTTCAATCAACTTTATGGTGCGAAGGTGTTCTCCAATTTGGATCTTGCGATGGGGTTTCACCAGCTGAGAGTAGCAAAGGAGAGTGTGTCGATCACTGCATTTTGTACACCATCTTATTATGAGTGGTTGGCTACGCCGTTCGAGCTAACCAATGTTCCGACATGCTTTACTGTTCAGGAATCGACTAAATAAGTTCATGCTTGTGTTCGTGGATGATATTCTGGTCTGTTCTAAGATGGAGGAGAAATACAAGATGCGCTTGAGGATTATGCTTAAAGCTTTGAGGAAATATAGGTTGAAAGTAAATGTAACATCCCCATTTAAGGCCCAAAAATAAACGCTACCAAGTTGTAATCATCAACAATATTATTTATTAGTGACAAGATGAGATCAGTAGTTGTATCCATAACATCAAAAACAAATGAATATGAAGGAAAATTAAAACATATTTCATTAATAAATTTTCACATCATTACGTAATCCCATTGATTCCATGTTTACAAAAAATATAATAATCATAAATATATTCCAAGAGCGACATATGAAAATGCCCCCGTGGATGATTAGAGCCCAACTACTTGACATTTATAAATTTTGTCATTACATCCATTCAAACATAGAATAATCTTAAAACAACATAGTGGAAATAAAACTCCTAATATTAGCTAGTTTACCTCCTGTATGTCTCTAGAAGCTTATTTGTCTAACTTGAAAATCCCTACTCCCGACCTACTCAAATGAGTACCTGATTGTTTAGAGGGGAAACAAATAATTCAGGTCAGACAAAAAGTCTGGTGTGAATAATTATATAACATCTCAAACAAAAATAGATATCAAGTGGGACCACGCTACAGAGTAGAATGGGTTTTTCCATCACTAGTATCTTATCAAAATATGCCATTCATAAATCATGCACATGCAACCACAATGGTTAAAAAAAACATAACATGATCATATGCATGCTTGCAACGTGGGCGAGTCTGACTAGTCTGTCATCCTAGGGTTATGCATACCCAAGGTTTACCCTTCCCAAAATTTGACTGTTTGTCTCAAATCATAGTTTCCCTAGGATCACCATAAATCCAATGGTTTCGCAGTCCAAACAATAACTATCGAACTGACTAAAGGCCAAAATTTAATAGATATTCAAAAATCTCCAGATATAGTTAGGAGTCTCCTAATACAGTTAAGAGTAAAACAACTAAACATTCTGGTGAGCATATGAGGTACAAGTTCCTTTCTATGCATAAATATCCTTTCGTCTTACTACCGAGAAGCCCTACGAACAGGAATCACGGACCTTTACTAACCGAGGCTAATGGTTGAAGCATAGGGTGCAACCCTATACTAGTCGGACTTATATTATTTTAGATCCATGAGCCATATCTTTTGATCAATTCAGAGCATCCTTATACAATTGATCTATATACCTCCAGGATGAAATTATACTCACTTAGGAGTTTAGTTTGACCATACACACTACTAGAACAACCTAACTTATAATTATATTCCTAGTACCAAGATGTAATGTTGAGTCATGAAAATGTGAGTATAACAATGATAAATATGCAAATTTAACTAATCAAACGATAACAAGAACATATAACATTATTCAACAACATATATTCAATCAATAATTGGCATACCAAAATTACTTTATTTAAGTAGTAATTCCTGTAGCAAATCCATGTAAAACAGGGGCTAAAATACCATTTTATTTCCTTGCAAATATCCATCTTCATAAATAATTTCTCACTTATAATCTTTCTTTAAAAAAGAAAACTTAGCCCATTACTTAGCCAAATTTTATGCCAAAATACAACCATCTGTAGCTTTCTAAATAATTTGGTATCAAAAACGAGGTTATCGAACCTCTAAAACACAAGTCTATCGAGCCACTGAAAAAAAATATTTAGTTGTAAAACATATGGCCATTATGCCTCTCGCGTCGAGTCTTTAAAATATAATATTGTTTGGTTAACAAAACATATGGCTATAATGCCACTAATATATGGTTATCTAGTTTATAGAATATACGGGCTACCAAGTTTGTATACATTCGACTACTATGCCGCTGAAAACATTGGTGTTAAACAAATAGGAGACAAGATGCTTCAAATTTTAAAACAATTAGGATGTTGAACCCTTAAAACAAAAGAGGTGTCTAATTTTTAAAACATTAATATTAGGTCTCGAAACTATAGGGTTCTAAGCCTCCATAACCTTGTGATATCGAATCTCTACAATACTTAGTGCTGAGTTCTATACAAGACGATACATCACATATCTACTATGTATATATCACATGCATCATCCCATATAGATGTCGAGTCTATAAATTGGATACATCATATAACTATCAAATAGTTATTCTATGTATCGACCTTTATGGATGTCGAATATCGATATAATATAGGTGTCGAGTATCTACAATGGGATTATGGCAATTAAATAAAAAAAATTATTTCCTTTTAAAGCTAATATTTTCCACCAAATCTTGCCCCATGTCAAATTATCATTGGATAACAAAATTCTTTACATTTCTTTTTAGAAATTGCTAGTAGATCTATTCTACATTCTCAACTGTCTTAACAAAACCTTATAATTAATATATTTATCTTATGCTAATTAAATACCTTTCTAGGATAATAAATTCATAGAAAATCATTACCGTTAGAGAAAAACCCCAAAAATCCAAATTTCCATCTTCTTCCTTATATAAAAATTCTATAACCAAAAGATTAATTTAATTATTTTTAATAATTAAAACTCGAAATAAACATCTTTTACCTTTTAGGAAATTTATAAAATATTCATATGAACTTGAAAAATTATGAAATTAAAAATCCATCCCCAAAATAATTTTTTACACAACATGTTCAAATTTCTATTTAATTGGAGATTAAAACTTAGGTTTTTCTTTTAAAACCTATTAGAACAATTCCATGAAAATTCCAAAAAATCATCATTCAATCCAATAATGATAATTATTATCCCGCCTTTTGGAAAGGCCGAGATATCAAAGAACTGATTACAGGCTCAGGATTGAACGTCCTGGATATCTAGTATGCATAGGCTCGCTTTGGATATCGACGAATTTTTTCCGAGTCTGGAACGGGCTATAATTAACAAGAAAGGACAAGCTAAGCCATGGGAGCCCGCATCCTAAATTTCAAGTCAATCCGAGTTCGTATGCTCAAGCTATGATCGATGTGAATTGAA
Source organism: Allium cepa (assembly GCA_030765085.1). NCBI lineage: Eukaryota > Viridiplantae > Streptophyta > Magnoliopsida > Asparagales > Amaryllidaceae > Allium > Allium cepa. The sequence continues at coordinate 298,002,611 of CM060929.1, forward strand.
GGCGATAACCCCATTTTCGTATCCATCACCTTCGCATCCATCAGCTGCCAAGGGTCATTATTTCGTATCCATGAAGTAACTACCTCCTTTCGTCTCCATCCTCCTTTGTTCGTTCGAATCCATCACCAAGAAAGGGTTCGTATCCATTAGCAAGGCCTATTTCCTATCCATCCACGACGCATTGATCTAGTTTGAATCCACCTACAGAGCATACATTACATGTTGATCGGCTAAGGCCTCCTTCGCATCCATCAAGTATCTACCTGGTTCGTATCCATCAAGGAAAGCCCTTTTTCGTAACCATCAGACTTCATCACTTCGTATCCATCAATGTTGCTGCTGCTCGAATCCATCGAGTTAACACTGCTTCGTGTCTATCAACACAAATTGGATAACGACACTCGATACAAACGAGGCAAGAACCATGGATGCGACACGGTCAAACCGGAGAGAAAGGTGGATCGGTTTGAAATGCACGCTACATCATCTCAAAGGCACATGCAACCATAGATACGAGGGCATCGGTTCGAAGCTATGGAGTCGAACCCAACAGCCATCTGAGAAATCTCAACTCGTATCGATCATATCTCAAGATCCACCGATCCAAATGCCATGAAATTTTCACAGGAGATTGCATACGAGCCAAGGAACGTTCACACAAAATTTCAGCTCCATCGGACGTGATCTTGATTGATACGAAATTATTTCGTATCGATCACAGATCGAGTCAAAACTTTCTGGAATTGGTCGTGTGGGCCCCCTCACATGCCAGAGCGAATCTCCCGAAGTTTGAGCGAAGTCTCAGCCTCCTAGCCTATAAATAGAGCCCCAGAGCCTACAGAAGAAGGATCTTTTGATTCTGAAGCGCCCAGACTCTGCCGGATCAAGACCTACATCATACTTTGCTATTGAATTCGAATTCCAAGTTGTATTTTGTTGTTGTTCGCTATAATCACTTGTAATCGCAGAAAGAGAATTGATAAAGTCACAAAAACTTCATAGTGAACGTCGCAACACGCCGCATCACTCTAAATCGCTTGTCTGCGCATTTACTTTCCCGTTGTTTGGAGTTTTTGTTAGATAATCCTCATTTTAAATTTATATTCTTCAGTATTACCTCTTCAAAAACTTTCGAAGAGTGTTGTGTCCAATTATGGTACAAATACTTTGGTGCTTTCACTGAGAAAACCTAGATTTTCTCCTGCTCGTTGGATCTGTCGTCGATACCGGATTGCATAAATCTAAGAGAGAGATCCAGATCACTAATTCGAGTTCCTTCCCTTCTATTCAGATTTGGATAAAGTCTAGGAAAGGAGATTAACCCCCAAGATGGTTAGCACAAGGACCACCTCTAACGCTGTCAATCCAGATGACCAGGATAGACAGAATCCTGCGCCACTACCTCCCTCTAACCAAGACGCTACCGGACACTCGAAACCATTAGGTCCGGCTACCCAACAAGAGTTCCAGTTGCTGCTTCAAGAGCTGACTCAAAGTCGGCAACAACTAACAGAGCAGCTATGCGCCAATGCTGAGCTGACCAACCAGCTAAATCGCTAGAAGCGGAGGAGATCCAAGAGAGATCATTCTTCTCACTCCTCCAGCGAAAGTTCTTCCTCTTCTGATTATCATCGTCGGTTTCCGCGACCCCGGCTAGATGGGAGTCGCATACAAAATGCTGGATATCAACCGACAATGACCGATGGACAGCTACGAATTGGTCCATCAGCCCGTTTCCAGACCAGACTCTCCTCCCGCGGGGGTGTCGCTCCTCACTACACCACAGACTACCGCGCCACGACAGTCGCGGATGAACCAGGGGTCGATGCCCAAAATCGGTCGAACTTGGACCGTCATCAGCATGGACGTACTTCTGAACCATACGTCCTGGAAGACTATAAGCCAAGAAGGCAAGATGTGGACCGTCGACAGCATCCGGTCCGACCTTGTAATATGGAACACAATCACATTCCGACACGAGCCACACAGAACGTACAAATGCCAGATTTCCGAACCATGATACGTCAGATGATTCGTGAGAGCCAGGGTCTCACAAATGACGACTGGGGAATCTCTCGAAGTCACACTCCTTTTACAGACGATATACTTACTGCTGAACCCCTTCGGCGATTCAAGATGCCGACTCTACCCACGTACGAGGGAAACTTCGACCCCAACCAACATATTCTGAAATATGAATGGTCGATGAGCGCTGCTAGAGCTGACGATGTAGTGAAGTGTCGTAGTTTTCCCATTTCCTTAGGGGGCATCGCTACCATATGGTTCACCCCGCTGCCGCCACGATCCATTTCCTCCTTCGACTAGTTGGCCACAAAATTTGTTGAGCAATTCCACATGCACGTTGCGAGGCTGAAAGATGTCAACACTCTATCTAGCGTCACCCAAGCTCCTGGAGAGACACTCAGACACTACTTAGAGAGATTCCATGTTGCATGTGCGGAAATCAGCAATCTGAACGATAACTCCATTCTTATGGCAATGACCAATGGGACTGACCCCGATTCTGAGTTTGGCAACTGGTTGGTTGGAAAACCACCTGCATCATTGGACCGTTTCTATGCCAAGGCGGCTCAATTCCTGAGAAGGGAAGATGCAAAACAGCCTAGGAAGTAGACTGATGCAGGGCCAAGTACGGAAGGGATCCAAAGCAATTTCGCGATCAAACAGTTCGGTGAGAGTTTCGAAAAAGTTCAGTTGAACGTTCAAAATAAACAAACTCAGCGAAGGGAGAACGTGGATCAAACTAGAAAGCGAGATCAGAATCGTGGCCCACAGTGCAAGAATCCTATGTTTGACAATTACAGTCCTTTGAATACATCACTGGAGAACTTGTATTTACAAACCTGTAATACAATTCAATACAAAAAACCTGCACCAAAACCATCATCGGAATGGCAAATCCAGACGGGAAAATTTTGCAGGTTTCATAAAATCTACGGGCACAATACGAATGAATGTCGTCACTTGTAAGATCTCGTAGAAAAATTGATTAGAGAAAGGAAGCTGGAACAGTTTGCGTGGGCACCGCAGCCTGGAGGGCCGGGCCGATCAAACCAAAATAATGAGCCCGATCGACCGAGACAGGAGGACTCTACCCGTCCCGGCGGGAGTTTAGTGATAAACACCGTCAGTGGCGGACCCACTTTTTCAGGAGCCTGGAACGACGAGGTTCTTCGTCACTGTTACATATGATAGCAATAAATTACCATCTCTTCAAGCTAGAGTTGTGATTCACCGAATGCGACATTCAACAATCACGACGCACGAAGAGCTAAGTTCTATCGCACGATGGAATTTATTCAAATAGCGAGTGATTGTGATACGACCGGCCACTCACTAAGTGAAACCTCAGCTCGAGGGCAAGCCGTCACATTAAAGGCTGAACTGGACCGACATTCGACATTCCTGTAACCAACTCTAAATTCCTAGAGTGCGAATTGGAGTATAAACATCAACTTTAGGTTTCCAGAGTGAGAACCGGAGTATAAACACTAACTTCACTTTCTTAGAGTGTGAATTGGAGTATAACATCAACTCTAGGTTCCCAGAGTGCGAACCGGAGTATAAATACTAACTCTAAATTCCCAAAGTGCGAATTGGAGTATAAATATCAACTCTAGGTAGAGTGCGGACCGGAGTATAAAAACCAACTCCAAATTCCCAAAGTGCGAATTGGAGTATAAACATCAACTCTAGGTTCCCAGAGTGCGAACTAGAGCATAAACACTAAACTCCAAACTCCTAGAGTGCGAGTTGGAGTATAAACATATAAATGCGGTTCGGGAGAGGGCCGTTCGCCTAACGACTTCGGCCATATCCTAACCAAGTTCGAGGAGGATGGACCCATCCGTCTAACGACCTCGCTTGTTAACTCGTGATGGATGTGATCCGACCATCCACGATTCCGATAAATCCATCGTTCCTAGAGTGTGAACGAATTCCTAAAAAGCCCAGACAGATGTGACTGACCATTTGTCGGCTAACTCCAAGTTCCCAGAGCGTGAATTGGAGTATAAACATCAATTCCAGGTTCCCAGAGTGCGAACCAAAATGTAAATGCTAACTCCAAGTTCCCAGAGCGTGGATTGGAGTACAAACATCAATTCCAGGTTCCCGGAGTGCGAACCGAATTATAAAAGTCGACTCCAAATTCCCAGAGTGAATTAGAGTACAAATACCAAGTTAAAGTTCCTAGAATGTGAACCTTATTACAAACATCGGTAACTCTCGAATTCCTAGAGTGCGAACAGATTATCCATCACAGATTATCCTAAGTCCCCGGAGTGGGGACATGTGCTCAAGATTTGCAATAGGTGTGGTTGACCACCGAAATACAAATGCTGGTCTCCGGAACTGGGGGAAAAAAGCTTAAGTGTTAATCACCAACCGAAGTGATACAATGTCAAAAATTCAACTCATTCATCAATTACGACTTGTTATCTCAATTTTGATACTTGGCAAATAAAATGAACGCGACTTGAAGGTAAAAACACCACAAGTGCACTGGACTGAAATTCAAATACTGTAAATACTTGAGCATAAAAGAAATAAAAATTGAAGCAAAGAAACAAAATTTCATTTCAACTAACTGTATGTGAAGATTCATGTACAAGTTATTCCAAAAATTTCTACTAGCAGAGGGTCGAGCCTGCATCTATACATGGCCTATAAGAAGAAAGACAAAAGTACACTCCAAACTGTCAAAAATGCGCCAGAAGGGGATAATCTACTTTTTCTTCTTCGGCTTTTTCTTCGACGCGGAACCACTGGAACCGCTAACAGTCTTTCTCTCGGGCCCTTACCCTTTGGCGGATCATCCTCTGATGAAGGAATGATATCGACATCTTCCTCCGAACTTGAACTTAAAGGAATATTCTCTTCGAGAGGAGTCGGGTCTACCACCGGGGGCGAAATTGGCATGCTGGTACCGACGATCGTGTCGCCGGATGACATCATCACAAGTGGAGTCGGACCCGGCGCCGTCACTCCGCCCTCAGAATCATCACCGCGAGCCGCCGCCTCCATCTCAACGTTAATTTCGGCCAAAATCTTTGCGCGACGAGTGGCACGGGCTTCACGATAGGCAGTGGTGGACTGTGACGAATCAATGGAAGCTGGTGGGAACGCGCCAAGAACGAATGGCATGTCAGCAAACGGATCGCTGCTTTGACCTAGGAGCTCGTTCATCATCTGCTCGTCCAAAGACAGTGAGCTCCCCTGTGTTGTCTTTGTCGACGCGACCGCAGTCGTGATGATCGCCTCAATAGTGATGGCCTCCTACACTTGATGCGACTCTTGGATTGCAGGAGGCGCTGTCAGTGTAACTTCAGTCACTGAGAAAGGAGAAAGAATAAGTTGTCAATACAAGCTTCAGTACAAATACTTCATTTTAGACACACACAAGATTTGTGCAGAGTACCTTCCTCAACTTGGCTTGTGGCCGCATGAACAGCTTCTGAAGGGTGTTCCTTTATAGGAGATAAGTGTGGCTATTCCGGATCATATCCTGGGACCGGTTTCTGCTCAATCGCTGGCGTCGGCTCGGATCGAGATGAAGTTGCAATCTCAGGACTTGTAACAGAATGCTCGACTCCGTAACCTTCCTCGGTTTCTAAATGCTGGGTGCCTAGCCTCTCTCTTGCATGAGAGATCATAGAATCATGGAGAACTTTCTTTTCATCTTCGCTTAAAATGCGGTTCTCCAGCTCGAATTTGTCAAGGGCACCACCCGACAGCACCGCTTTCTCATCCTCGATCACCAAGTTCCAGGCGTTGTACAAATGTGTCGAGTAATCATCAAGCCAAGCCAGATTCCTGTGTCTCAACACATTGGCATTATTAGTGATGAGAAGCTCCTCTATCTCCGTCTCAAGCTTGATCTCTGGCTGCCGAACTTTCTCATCAACTCCGGCCTCCACCTCGCGGACCTTTTCCACGACCGCATCTCTTTCCCTCCGAAACTCCACCGCCTGATCACACGCTTCCTATGCAGAAACGTTAGCGACGTCCCTCTCCTTTGTGATCTCCGAGACTTTGGCCTTAAGCTCATTTAGCTCCTTCAAGGCTACATCCCGCTCGGTGGTTACGATGGTGTTTCGGCGGCCCATATCCTCAACCGTGGCGTAATGCTCATGCTTCATCCTTTCCATCGTCGCTTGGGACTCGTTAGCTTTTTTAAGAACCTCAATCTCAGATTTGCGAGAAGATTCGGCCTCATTGCTGAGCGCTTGGATAATTCAGTCTTTTTGACCAAGTTCTTTCTCCAGCTTCTCAATCATGACCGCCCGGTCATAGGCCACCTTTGATGCCTTTTTCGCTGTTTTCGACCATTCCTGATACTGGAAAAATATATCGGCGATATAATCATGCACTATGGGTTCGACCGACGTTGGTACCCTTTTTAAACGCAGAGGGAAGACATACCTATCGAAGCAAATGTTAGGAAAATCTTTCTTCAGCTGAGCAAGCCTCGCTGCTCCTTCCCCAGAAGGCTCGGTTAGTACCTGCTCTGTTGTTACGGGGGCCACAATCTCAGTCCTACGGTGAGTTTTAGACCTTGACGATTGGGAAGACAGTATGTGTCGTGGAGCCTCGGAAGGTCGTGAGGCATGGGCAGGAGGCTGTGCAGAGACTCTGGGAGGTGGCGTATGAGATCGAGATCGACGCCTATACTCTTTATCTCTGTCAGAGCGTTCATGACTCAAGTACCCCTGGTCATAGTCTCTGTCTCCTTCTCTCCTATATGATTCATAATATGATGAAGACTTGTGTTTGCTACGAAGACTGCCAAGCATCGAGCTTCGACCAGACATGGTATCTGCAAGTCAAAATAGAGACAAAAGTTAATAATCTCTCACAGTGAGCGTATTACATTCAGAAATCGTGTAGTTTCGTGAAGAGTGTGTGTGTGTGTGTGCAACCCCCTGACCAACTGGATGTGTCAACTGCGCTAGTGGGCAGAGGCTCGCTTAAAACTTAGACTTGTGAAAGTTCGTCCAATCCGACATCATGCTGTAAGGACACATCGTCCGGAATTGGAAGATCGGCGAGCCCTTCATAAAGATTCACTGTTCTTGGGGGAGACATCTCCGAAATTCTAATTCCGGAGGCCGGTCGGGACGTAACAACAGATTTCCATCTCCCCTTTTTAGATGGCTTAAAAACGGCTGCCTTGCCTTTTCTCTGCTCTTCGATATCCTAGGCCACATTCGTAGGTTCACCCAACAGTTCCTCATCGGTGTGAGTCTTTTCGGAGTCAGCCTCCTCAATTATGACAACTCTAGCCTTTCTTCGTTTAACTCGTTCTTTCGAGGCAGTCCTTAAAGCACCGTCGAGCATTATACTTTGTCTCCACTCGATCAGCCCAAGAATCTTGAGATTCCTATCCGTCAAGAGAAATTCGATATTCCTCTCTTCGCTTGGGACCTCTTGGAGAACCCGAGCTATCTCCTTGAAATATTCACCTTCGGGTCGTTGAATTATCATTGTAAAGTAAAAGAGAATATAAGTTGGGTTTCATTTGCAACTGCCTTGCCGACTGCTCGAAAAGATAGCAATACTAACGTCTAAATAGCCATCGCCTAGCAAATCCCGGGGTGCTTCCAGGAATGTGAAAGATGGACTATTAGTTCGACTCTTGAAGTTAAACAAGTATCTGATCTTAATCGGGAGTGGCGGTCGATAGAGATACTCCATAAATGCAATGAACAAGTTATTGAGTGCGGCATATCCGTTCGGGTATTAGCTAAGAGGGGGCGATCCCAAAAATGACAATACTTCTCCTATATACTGGTTAAGCGGAGGGGGTGTCCCAGCTGCGCACGCATGATGATTGAATGCGGTATATCCCTCCGGTGGATTGTGCGGTCTGTCGCTTGGTCCTGGCAATAATACGTCGTCCATCGACAGACCATGCCTTAAGCATATTCTTCCTAGCATGTCTTTCGAAATATTGGACGGAACAGAGTCGATGGGTTACTGATGAAGGACGCGTCAGGTAACTCGTCCGGGGCTGGACCAATGACTTCGTCCTCGATATCCAGTATTTCAAGTCTGGAAGGAGTCGAACTCTGAGTTTCTAGCGGCTGCGAGCTTTAAGTTTCCATAACTAGCTAACTCACGAGAAATAATCATTTGATGCTGAAGAGCCCGTGTGTTCCCCTCGTGTAAAGTGTGTGTTGTGCAGTGCGGTGCTGTGCATTACTTGAAAAGATTTTGCAGAGTTAAAGAAAATATGCAAACGACAAAGCGTCGAAGTCCAGTTATAATGACCGTCATCGCTGACCGCCACAACCATACTATTAAAATGCTAGTGATCGATTTGAGTAAAAGTTCATCATCGTGTCATTAAGTTACAGTTCCATCGACGAGCTTCGAAAGGCAGTCAAGTATGCAGTTTGACAGTCAAGTTCAGATATGCAAGAATGAAGCTCGTCGGAGTCATGGTATCAAGAGTTCAAAGTTTCGTACCCATCAAAGATACACGTTCGAATCGATCACAGGAAGCTTGTTCGAATCCATCAAAATACACGTTCGTATCGATCCCGGGGGGCATGTTTCGAATCGATCGTCAAGGGTGAGTTCGTATCGATCAAAAAAGGATGACTTCGAATCGATCCTTGATTACCTGGTTCGTATCGATCAGGGAGGTCTCAGCTAAACATCGATCACGTTCGAGTCGATACTTCTCGTATCGAACATAAAAGTAAAATTTGTATCGACCAAAAGCTGAGGACTTTGAAATGACCGATTACTTATTTTTCGTACCGATCATTTCGTGTCGATACGATCCACCACCATCATAATCGGTACGAACTGCATCATCTCCATTAGAATATTCCAGGGATCGATGCGAAATCCAAGGAAAAATATCATTGCCTTCATCGATTCGAACACAAGCCCCTAGATCGATCTATTTCTTGTCTTTTCCACTCTTTCTTCTCCAATTTACAGGAGCACCGCTATGGCCATTCACGACCAAGCTTTGACCCAGATCTAGTTTTACCGATTGCCAGAATGGATAATTGATGAAGAAGGAGTGGATCTGAGATAACTTCGTCATTTGGATTCGTGATTAATTACCTAATTTAGAATTGGAATTCGAAGATTTGAAGGGTTGATTTTGATCGAGTCGAAAGCACGGCATAGTTATCCTCTCTCTCAAATTTCTGGATCGATGCGAAGGTTAAAGGCGGCAGTAAAAAAGTAAAAAGTAAATATGGATGAAGTCTAGAGTATTTATATGGAGCCCAGAGAGAAACCGGGTCGATTCGCCTCCCAGTCCACGTGACCGGTCGCAACCGGTCAACCCACGGATCGAGCCGAATGCCCTGTTCGTATCCATCTAGCCAAAAATTTCCATCGATTCGAAATGGATGATGAATCCATCGATACGAAGCACACAGCGAGGACGGCTGAAGATTGTGAAGTCCATCGACTCGAAGCCCTTGTTCGCATCGATGAGTTCGCAACTCCATCCACTGCACATTGATACGAATGGCGATTTCGTATCCATCATAACTTATACATTGACATCGATACGAATTGTGAATCGCCTGTCCGTGACAAACGGCATGGTTCATGGATACGAAAAGAGTGATGAACGTTCATCACTGCCGAACATATCGATGTAAGAACAACTTTTCAAACTTCTATATCGATCCAAGAGAGTAACAGTACGATGGAACGCTAAAAAATGACTGTTAATTATTGTTGCAACTCAAATTTCACGTCGGTTCAGGAGAGGATCGACACGAAATTCAATACAAGAAAATTGACAGCGACTCGTGAGCGTGCAACGTTAACGAGAGTCGGGTTAACATATGTTCATATGTCAAAACAATATCCCATTTTCAGCATTAACAGGAACTGGACATTCATTTAATAACAATTACAGCGACAAAAAACTAAGCACTGTCATATAGTAATCAGTTATAGCAATGCAAGGTTACAACCTTCGACAAAAGAGCAATGACTGTTCAGAGTGAAGACTGCAGTTTTTCAAAGCACGTCATGTTTCCACAAGACGTACTTTGGGGGGCAAATGTTATCCCACCTTTTGGCAAGGCCGAGATATCAAAGAACTGATTACAAGCTCAGGATTGAACGTCCTGGATATCCAGTAAGCATTGTCTCGCTATGGATATCGACGAATTTTATCCGAGTCCGGATCGGGATACAATTAACAAGAAAGGACAAGCTAAGCCATGGGAGCCCGCATCCCAAATTTTAAGTCAATCCGAGTTCGTACGCTCAAGCTATGATCGATGCAAATTGAAGGCGATAACCCCATTTTCGTATCCATCACCTTCGCATCCACCAACTGCCAAGGGTCGTTATTTCGTATCCATGAAGTAACTACCTCCTTTCATCTCCATCCTCCTTTATTCATTCGAATCCATCACCAGGCAAGGGTTCGTATCCATTAGTGGGCCCTATTTCGTATCCATCCACGTCGCATCGATCCAGTTCGAATCCACCTACAGAGCATGCATTACATGTTGATCGGCTAAGGCCTCCTTCGCATCCATCAAGTATCTACCTGGTTCATATCCATCGAGGAAAGTCCTTATTCGTAACCATCAAACTTCGTCACTTCGTATCCATCGATCTTGCTGCTGTTCGAATCCATCGAGTTAACACTGCTTCGTGTCCATCAACATGAATTGGATAACGACACTCGATACAAACGAGGCGGGAACCATGGATGCGACACGGTCAAACCGGAGAGAAAGGTAGATCGGTTCGAAATGCACGCTACATCAACTCAGAGGCACGTGCAACCATCGACACGAGGGCATCGGTTCGAAGCTATGGAGTAGAACCAAACAGCCATCCGAGAAATCTCAACTCATATCGATCATATCTCAAGATCCACCGATCCAAATGCCATGAAATTTCCACAGGAGATTACATACGAGCCAAGGAACGTTCACACAAAATTTTAGCTCCATCGGACATGATCTTGATCGATAAGAAATTATTTCGTATCGATCACAGATCGAGTCAAAACTTTCTGGAATTGGTCGTGTGGGCCCCCTCATGTGCCAGAGCGAATCTCCCGAAGTTTGAGCGAAGTCTCAGCCTCCTACGCCTATAAATAGAGCCTTGGAGCCTACAGAAGAAGGATCTTTTGATTCTGAAGCGCCCAGACTCTGCCGGATCAAGACCTACATCATACTTTGCTGTTGAATTCGAATTCCAAGTTGTATTTTGCTGTTGTTCACTATAATCACTTGTAATCGCCGAAAGAGAATCAATAAAGTCACAAAAAATTCGTAGTGGATGTAGGCAACATGCCGCATCACTCTAAATCGCTTGTCTGTGCATTTACTTTCCTGTTGTTTAGAGTTTTTGTTAGATAATCCTCATTTTAAATTTATATTCTTCACTGTTATCTCTTCAAAAATTTTTGAAGAGTGTTGTCCCAATTTTGGTACAAACAATAATCATCAATCAAAGCATGGCATATATTCATAATCAACTCGAAAACCATTCATAGATCTGAAAACAAGCATAAATAATTGATATAGATAATATTATTCCCTTTAGCTTGGATAAGAGAAATTGAGATTTGATGTAGATTAGTTTCCCAAAGCCTTTTCCTTTGGATACCTTTAGATTTCCCCTTCTTTTCTTCTTAGGTAATGGTCGACTTTGTTTATGCTTGTTTTGTTTTCGAAAAACGAAAATGAGAATGAATGAGAGGAAGGTTTTAGAGAATAAAAAAGGAGATATTCCCATTATGCCCTCTTATTACTTACTTTCTATTTTGTGTTCAAATCAAGCTTATTAATTTATTACTTAAGGAACGACCTATATTAGTTAGCTAATCTCATTTTTCTTATCAGACCATACATTGTTCTATTTAATATATCTAATTAAATTCCTTAAACAATGTTAAACAAAAATTAGGGTTGTCATAACAAAGTTTCCAAAGTTTCACTTTTAGAGGAGATAGTAAGATTCTTGGATCATTTCATCTCTAAGCAGGGTATCACAATATGTCCTACCAAGGTGGAAGGGGTTCAAGATTGGAACCAGCCCAAGAACGCTACTGACATTAGGAGTTTCGTAGGACTGGCGGGATATAGTAGATGTTTTATTAAGGACTTCTCAAAGGTAGCAACACCATTAACCATTTTGATATGGAAGAGTGAGGCCTTGGTTTGGGATACAAAGTTTGAACATGCATTCGTGAGTTTGAAGGAGAGATTAACCAGTGCCCTAGCATTGACCATTTTTGGATCAGGTGCGGTGCTAATGTAGGGAGGTAAGGTTGTTGCCTATGCTAGTCGATAGCTGAAGCCGCATGGGAGGTGGTATCTGACCCATGATTTAGAGTTGAAGGTAATAGTTTTTAATTTGAAGACATAGAGGCTTTATCTACTTGAATAAAGGTCAATTTTTTCGTGGACCACAAATCCTTTAAGTAATTTTTCTTCTAGAAGGACCTCAATCTTCATTAGCTACGATGGTTAGAGTTCTTGGTCTCTTACGACTTTGGCATTTATTATACCACAGGTAAGGGAAATGCTATCGCTGATGCACTGAGCGGAAGAAATGCCAGTTAAGGAGTATTGTTGCTAGAGTGGAAATAGTTGAAGTATATTATCGGTTATGACTTTAGACATCATTGCGAGTTAAAACTAGAGATGTTGGCAAGTTTGACTATCAGATCGACTTTGATCGAGAGAATTGGTACCATTTAAAGTGAGACGCTAGACTAGTAGAGATCATAGCAAGGAGTAGAGCTATAACATCCCCTATTTAGAGGTCTGAAGCTAAGCGCTACAAAGGCTGCAGTCATCCATAATATTAACTTCTGGTGACCAAATACGGTAGTGTTAATGGTATCCATAATATCAGAAGCATTAGAATAAGAAATAAAATCATCACATATTAAAACACTTTTTTGATTACATTTCAAAACACATTTCATATCCAAGTTACATATTCCCAATCGTTTCCTAGGTTCAGATCAAATATAATTATTAAAAAAATGACAAGAGCGGCATATGAAGATGCCTCCTTGGTTGATCAGAGTACTAAATAGTCATAACAGACTTAATACAACACAGCGAAAATAAAACATAACAACTTATAAATAGCTAACTTCAGCCTCCTACTCATCTTTAGACGCTTATTCCTCTACTAAAATCTGTAAATCCTCAACCCTCAGCCTACTCAAATCAATTTTGAACACTAGAGAGTTTAAAGGGAAAACCTAAACATTGAGTCAGACATAAAACCTGGTGTGAATAATACTATACATCTCGGTTATTTGATGTTAAGTGGGACCACACTACTTAGCGGAACGAGGGTCTATCTATCTAAACAATATAGTAATATCATGTATGCATACAAACGAAGTGACAAATGGACCATCTGTCTAAACAATATAGTTTGTGTTTGGCTAACTACTAACATTTGGCAGACTTGGGCCTACCGGACAAAATAAACAAATAATCTAACCTCTGTTAGATACTCCTCTTCTGAACGGTCTATCCCTAACTTAGTACTCCAGGGTCAACTGAACCTAATGGTTTTGCGGGCTCGCTAATAACCTATCTCTACTCTATATATTCCTTTTTGTGTTTAACATCATTTTAGTCTTACCTGTGACAAAACCCTACACACCAGAATTTTGGACTAAATTCGCCAGGGGCTAATAGTTAATGTATAGGGCACTATCCTATACCAGTCTCATCTGGTATTCTAATGTCCAAGTCATTTTACTTAGTGTCATCTACCCATAAAATTTTCCTTATAAAATTTTCTTTCAAATTGATTTAAATCTTTTATATCATACTTTAACAAGGAAAATATACTATATGATTTACTCAAATCGCCTTTCAATGTTATATACACTTAACATAAAACTTTGATGATGAAAACATTTAAACCTTTGAAAGTACCCCTTTTGAAACCATTGAAAGTACCCCTTACGAAACCAAATAACAACTTTGCTTTATAACCTTAGGCCGAAAGGCCAAAACATACCTTTCAGAACCATTCTTAATAAACCTTCCAATAACATTGAAAACCTTTTCTTTCGAAAGATTTAAAACCTTAGACATCCTCTTATTAAAACACTATAAACATAACTTTCGATCCTTTGGAAACCTTTCACTTAAAACCTTTCGAAAACTTTTTAGAACCACCCCTTCGAAACCTTCATTTAAAACCTTTCGAAACAACTCAAAGTCTTTTCTATAAATAAATCTTTCGTAAGCATTGGGTTCAAGTAAAACATGTGGAACAACATTTCGAAATCATTCAAAACTACACCTTTCGAAACCTTTGGGCTTATCTTTCATAATCTCGAAAGGGTCCTAAAACAACAGAGTCGAAAGCAACACTTTTGAAATCTATTTCCCAAGTAAAAGAAGTGGATGGTGTTGAAACCAATCACTTTGAAAGTATTGGAGAAGCAGCTTGGGTTTTAAAACAAAAAACCTTTTCAAAGGCATTGCTTCGAAAGGTAAGATGCGATAGCAAGGGGTTTCGGCCCCTTTGAAAGCATTTACTTAAATCAAAAGGTGCAACCTCTCTCAAAACCATTTCTTAAAATCATTTAACCAAGTCGAAAGCTAACTAAGTTGAAACCATTCCTTTCAAAAGCATAGCAGGCACATTGTCTTTTAAAACAAAGCAAACCTTCGACCTTTTCGGAACCCCATGTTTCGATTACATACCTTTCGACTATGTCCAATTTGCTACATACCAAGTCTTTGATACCATGCGCATTGGTTTCGATGGTGATAGCAGAGGAACCTAGTCGAAATCTAGGTGCCGAAAGCGGCAAAATATGTAAAAAGCATGTTTAAACTGATTTTTAACTTTTTAAAACAATTCTTTTCAACTAACGTGCCTTATTTGTCAGAACTTGGTTGATAATTTCTTTTCTAAAAGTACTACAGAAATTTATGAAATAAACAATTTAAATTATTTACAAAATACCCCTTCTCCTTTTATAAATATATAAAGCATTTAAGTCCCACGTCTTAAATAATTTTATATATCTATTAAAACACTTAGGAAAAGTCTATAAAAATTCTCATAAATCATTTTTTATATGTTTTCTAACATATATTAATTTTTGACCCAAAATCGCCATAAAATAACCGTAATTAATTTAAACTCAAAATAACTATTTTTTCACTAGAAAATTCATAATAAATCCACGTTAATTTAAAAAATTATGAAATTTGAAACCTATTTCCAAGATATTATTCTGACCTTATCTCAAAATCGCAAGGTACTGGATGTCATTTAATAAGT
This sequence comes from Allium cepa, assembly GCA_030765085.1. Taxonomy (NCBI): domain Eukaryota; kingdom Viridiplantae; phylum Streptophyta; class Magnoliopsida; order Asparagales; family Amaryllidaceae; genus Allium; species Allium cepa. The sequence goes on from CM060929.1 coordinate 298,017,914, forward strand.
TTTTCACATTAAAACATATCATAAAATCTATATGAATTTGCATAAATCATCAACAAGCATATATATTCATTTTAACAATAAAAAACATGGCAACACCTTGTAAAATGTTTTGAATTTAATCTAAAATCGAGAACAATCAAAAACATGAGATGTAGTCACTATTCATCTTTGCTTTGTGATTAAGGAGTTGAGTTTTGATCTTTGATTAACTTGCTTAAGCTTTCCTCTTGAAATATTCTCTTGTTTTCCCCTAATGGTGGCTGACCTCTCTAGCTTTTGTTTTAGTTTGTGAATGTGAATAATGAACATGAGAATCTAGCATAAGGGTTTAGGGTATAAGAATATTACTTATTCCTATATTGCCCTTGTCTATTTCTTTAACATTTTATTTCATTTTCTCTTAGTTCGTTTGTTCAATTGGCACAGCTACCTTCAATTACACAAACGTCAATCTCTTAATCATTTGCATTATTTTATTTTATTTAATTGATTAAATGTCCTAAATAATGTTAATCAAAATTAAGGTCGTTACAAAAGTCTTACGAGATGAGGCAGTACATACTCGATCGAGATGATAGGCTCCATAAGGATGGGATATTATTTATACTCGATGTTGATGGATTATACGATATGCGACTACGAGAGTGCCGTCGTTATAAATTGAATATACATCCCAACGGTATAAGATGTAACATGATACGAAGTAGACGTATTATTAGGCGGGGATAAAGAAGGATGTCGTGACATTCACCTTGAAGTGTATGGACTGCTAGTTGGTAAAGGCAGAGAAGATGAAGCCGAATGGGTTGATACAACCACATAAAGTTTCTAAATTGATGTCGGAACAAGTATCGATCGATTTCCAAGGACCAGAGGAGGGTATGATTGCATATGTGCCATAGTTGATAGATGACGAAGAGTGCTCAACTCATACCTATTAATTCTAATAGAACGACATTCAAATTGGCTGCGTTATGTATGAAATGGGTGTTGCGATTCCATAGTGTGTCGCAGAGCACTGTAAGGGACTGAGACCCTTTTTTCACTAGTGGGTTTTAGAAAGCTTATAAGAGGCGTTGGGGATGGAGCTGCATCTCAGTACATATTATCACCTGCAAATTAATGGGAAAACCAAGAGGGTGAATCATATATTGGAGGATTTCTTGCGAGCTTGCATTCTCGATTTTTGAGGCTCTTGGAACGATCCGTAGCACCCTTAGTTTTGATTAACACTGTTTAGGACATTTAATTAGGTAAATTAAAAAAATAATGCAAGAGGAAAAGGAGATTGAGATTTAATAATCATAATATGGGTCCAGACTTAATTAATAAATAAACAAGAATGGTTATAACTTAAATTAGAAAGAGGAAATTATATGGATGGTAAAATAGGAATAGGCACAATTCCTAAACATAAGCCGTTACACTTTCATCTCCTTTATTTTATTTACATTCATATAAATCTAAACATACTCAAGACCGACAATTGTTAAGGGAGCAAAGAGGAAGAGAAGCTAGAAAATTAAGATTTAGCTTAGGGAAATCAAATCTAAACTCAAATCTCATCATTCTTTATCAAATCCAGGAGAATTGTAGTTATCCATCTTTGCATGTTAATTTTTTTATGATTAAATCCGGATTTTATGATTGTATTATGCCATGTTATGATTGATTGGATGATTATATGCTTAAATGATGAATTATTGGATTTATTTATTATATTTGTTAATACATTTAAGTATGAAAATCCTACCATATGACACCCAAATGACCTGAATGTTTAATATAACGTTAGAAAACATTAATGTAAAAGTGGGTTTTTAATTTTATAATTTTCCAAGCAAGGATGAATATTTCATGAATTTTCTAAGTGAGGAAATTGATTTATTTCGGGTTTTAATTATTTAAAAAATTAAATAACGTTCTTGGCCCCAATAATTTTATACGTTAAAGAATATGATAAGTCTGATTTATTATAATTTTTAAGGATTTTCCCAAGTGTTTATAATTTAATATGAATTTATTAGGCTAGAAAGGCTTAATAATTATATTAAAATATTAATATCAAATTATTGTTTGCAAAAATGTTTGGGAATGTAATTTCTGATCTATAACAGTTCTTATAAAAAAGGTTGGTAAAGAAAGTTATTATCTAATAAGAATTTGAAAAAGAATTAGAGTTGGTGAAAAGATATTGTTTTTCAAAGAAATAAAATAATTTTTATGTTAATTAAAGTATTGCCAGTGATATTAATCAATGTCGTAGCCCATCCATGTCGCATATCATTTCTAACCTATAGGGAAGCATATGATAACAACTTGATTGGTATGCAATGATTCCACTAAGGTTGCGATGTATTAATGCCGACATTGATGCCTACGACGTTGGAAGTGCCGTTGGTGTTCAATGCCGCTAGTCTTTTATGCCGCCTGTTCTTATACCTCATGTTTTACTATGACATTAATAATGCCACAAGTTTATAGCGACATCCATGATGCCGCATATTTTCTATATTGATATGAAGTCCGTAAGGCACCAATGCCTCTACAAGTATATTTTTCACATAAATTATATTACGACATTGATGCCACATGTATGAATTTCGACATTGATTATAAAGAGATAATGATGCTTCTATTTTCTTATGTCGGCTTGCTTAAGCCATGATGCCGCTATAGGCTATTTTTGACATGAATTTTATAAGACCATGATGCCGCCTAACCTTAATATCAACATTCCCATAATTCTATATTTAAAGTTTTGTTCTATGCAAACTCATAACTCGGTCGCTTATAGTCGACAACCTATATACATCTAGGATATGCGACATAATTGTTTTTGGGCTTATGGCCTTATGTTTTATAAATCAGATACTTTAACATGGTTTTGATATATAGGGGTGAAATAATCCCATGCTGGCATATTAATGCCATACTTTATCAATTTAATGGTTTTATTATATATGGCTTCATAGCCTAAATTTTGAGGTGAGTCAACCTCTAAGTGATTATGAAATTCATTAATGTTATTTTATAAAAGCATATATATCTTGGCATAATATTTGGATGAAGTAAAGGGCTATAGTTTTCTTGTTTTAAAGTATGATTTCAAGGGTTAAATAATTATAAAGGTTCACGTCTTTAAGTAAATAAAAAGGGTATTTAGCTTAGAATTTTACTGGAAAGATTATTCTTATCGCCTTTAGATAAATTGTGATAGGATGAATTGACTCAGAGATTAGAAAACCTGATGGTATTAGTGTACGATCATGCCCTATACTTCAGTTGTTAGCCCCTAGCTGATATTAGTCCAAAATTACATTGCATAAGGTTTGGTCAAGGATAGGGTTTATGCACAGAAAGGAAAACACAAAAATAAGGTAGGTTATTGGTTGGCCTGCAAAACCATTAGGATCAAAGTGACCCTAGGAATGGTAAGTTTGGGACGGACCATCCAGTTCCCTTCTACTAGTAAGTTGGAGAACTTGATACATCCGGTAGGCCAAAGTCAGCCACATATGTTTGTAGTTACCTTGAGAAAACTATGACGTTGGGAGAGATAGTCCATTTATTTAGAGAAATTGGTTATGATTACCCAGGTGGCATGCACGTATATAATTGTTTATATTATCTAGTTTAACCATTGTTGTTGTAGGTGCTTGATTTATAAAAGACATATTTTAGAGTGTACTAGTGAGGGGAAAATCCATTCCGTTCAGTGGTGTGGTCACACTAGATATCTATTAACCGAGATGTCATATTATTATTCACATCAGACTTTTACCTAATCCGAAGTTTTTGTTTTTCCCTTTGAACTCTTGAGTACTCATTTGAGTAGTTCAGGAGTAAGGTTCTAGGTTATTTAGGTTTCGCTAATAAAGCTTCTGAAGACATGGAGGGGAGAGAGAGTTAGCTATATTGGAGTCTATATATTTATTTATCAGTTGTGTTGTTATGACTTTTGTCCATTTGTAGGAAATAGTAGAGATTGTATCTGTTTAGTAGTTAACTTCGATCAGCCAATGGACATTTTCATATGTTGCTCTTGGAGTATTTTGTAATAATTATATTTTATCTGAACCTGTACAACATTTGGGATTATGTAATGAATATGAAAATTATTTAATGAAATCCATGTTTTGAAAAAAAATTCATATTCCTAATACTTTGATGTTAATAATACTATTAACTAATCTCATTTTATCATCGGAGAATAATACTATTAATGACTGGAGTATTAATGGCGCTTATTTTCAGGCTTAGAATGAGGTATGTTACACGATCACTTGCATTTAGCTAAGTTCACATACAATAACAATTATCAGTGTAGTATCAGTATGTCACCATTTAAAGCATTGTATGACCGACTGTGCAGTGCCCCTTTATGTTTGTGGAAGGCGGATAAGAAGCTGATACATGGGTTAGATGTTGTCAGAGAGACCTTGGAGAAGACTAAAAATATTTAGCTACGAATAAAGGCTGCTAAGGATAGATAGAAGAGCCACACTGATAAGAGATGTAGATATTTGCAGTTCATTGTTGGTGATATGGTGTTTGTTGAGATTTCTCCATTAAAGAACATTGTTCGATTCGGGAGAAAAGGGAAGTTGGCGTCGAGATTCATTGGTCCTTTTCCAATAACAGAGAGGATTGAGAGCCTAACATATAGGGTCGACTTACCTCAGAAGATGGCAGGTGTGCACAACGTATTCCACACGTATCGTTGTGGAAGTTTGTGCATAACTCGGGCATGATGATCGCACCGGATCAACTTGATGATATAGAGATTGTACCTGAAGCTTCGAGGCCATGTAGGCAGGTTCATATTGTCGAACATGACACAATATAGCTAGGGAAGAAGACGACGGAGTTAATAAAGGCTCACTAGGGGTGAAAGTAAAGGTTATTGCACGTGGGAAACAGAGGAGGGTATAAGAGCTACATATCTAGAGCCCTTTATATGGTAAGGCCTATGGTTTATCGAACTTATTTTCACTTTTTATATCACATAGGATAGTTTAGTATCTCGCATGCTAGGTTGGGTTCAACTACATTATTGATTGAATGGCTGCTAGTTTAAGATTGTTGATGGTTGCTTATGATTGTTAGGTATGCATGGTAACTATGGATGACTATTCTTTGATTTAATTGGGAATTTTGGGGGAGAAATTTCGAAAGTGGGATAGTGTAGTGACTTGTATTTTACATATCGAAGGATCGTAAAAAAATAATTATTTAATTCATATGAGATCGTACGAATCTATAGTTTTGAGAAATGTCCACTATGGACATTTTCCATCTTTATAATTTTTATCGGACATTTTGGACCTCAAAACTCTTGTAAAGCCTATAACTTTTGACAAGAGCCGAATTAGGGTCTAAAAACACTTCCATTAGATCGGGATGATGACTTCTCTTTCCGTAAGGTGGTCATAATAGGAAAATGGATTTACCGTTTAGGAGATATAGACGTTTTATGTTTGGACTACTACTGGCCAAATTAATGGGTAATTAGTTGCCTAGACCTGAGCCCACTAAACTATTTTAGGATTCGTGCCTATTTTAGATTAATATGAGATATTTAAATCATTTTCCACTTCCCAAAAACATGTCTAGACCTTAATTGTCCTAATTTCTATAAAAAAAAGCTCCTCCTTTTCAAACTTAAGCTAGCCTAAATATCATTAGAGTGTAACCGGGTAAGGGAAAACTCTAGATCCATATTTGGCTTCCTTGGAATTGTGTGTTTGTTGTCCACTTTAGATTTGTGCGTAGAAATATTTTGGTTCCGGGTTAGTGATTCGATATCTCTCATATTTCTATGCATGTTTATATAGTTAAAAATGATGTTTTTAATATGATTTTAATGTTAAAACATTTTCAAATTATAATCCAACATTAATGACATGTTTATGGCCGAGTCTAAAAAGATGAAATGGATTTTAAATCGTTTTTCATCTTAATACTAACCATATTGTCATTTGGCATAAAAATAGATATAGAAAATACCATATATATTAATCATGTTTGGAAAAATTGGATACATTGTTTGGATGCTTATGGATTGTGTCAAATCTGACATGATCGGAACTCAGCCAATGGCGACCAAATTTTATGGGGATGCAAGTAGTGTCTTGGAAATCATGATGGGATTATTCTTTCGTTTGTGCAATATTTGGTTGTGATGCAATTGCACGATGAGGGACGATGATTAATGGATGAAGCAAGGTAGAGTTTCTTCAACATGATGGCTTCATAACTTTAATGTGATGATCATATGGCTTAGGTGGAATGTCTAGGGAGGTTTTGGTGAGGATGACTCCAAAGATAAGAACCATGATTGTCTAGAAGGGCAAGTTCAAGGATGAGAGCTCGTGAGCAAACAATGGATGAGTTCTACCTTGGACAAATAGAAAAATGATAGAACAATTATGGGTTTGGAGATAGATGTGAAGGGATCGTAGAAAATCGAAGTTGAGGAGTACTCATACAACAGGGGTATGTAGGGATGCCCACCCGAATTATGCGTATTTCGGTTCCTTATGTGGATGGTCTAGTCCTTGATTATATGGAGTAGTGGGACGCAAGTACGAAAAAACTATGATTTTTCCATTGGTCCATAGCTTATGTGGATGCCATTCGAGCTGTCTTATATCCAAAGTAACTAAGTGATAATGAGAACTGTTTTATGGATGCTATGTTTGCCATGTTTTGCTTAATGTTCGAGGGATGTCGCAGGATGCAGGTACCATGGACGTGGATGCCTAGACACCCGATATTGTACTTCAGGTGCAGTATACCTTTATGATAATAGATTAGCATATATTATTATATACTAACTCTTTTGATGTAGGGACATATCAGGTATGATTCTTATACCTTGGTTCCTTACTATATCCACTTGTATAGCATTTTAAGATTTGCTTGTCACTCACACCAGACTGCTGTTTGACTTGAGATTTTAAGCTTATGTTCTAATTATCTTGGGTACTCTTAAATTAGTAAACTAAATAGTAGGTTTGGGTGATACATGGTGTTGCGCAGAGAAAGAGCATGAGGTGGATCTTTCTCGCATTATATATGGACCTACTATTGCTTATTCCGCTGTGTGACACTAATGGATCCTAGGTAGTGTCCGCTATTTTATTTTGAGATGGTTATACTTGAGTTTACTTCTTTTTTTTTAAATTCTGTTACCGTTTGTATAACTTTATGAACCTACACCTCCGATATTTATAGTTCATTAGTTGTTACCATCCCTCTTATTTTATATCTATGATGATTATTATATTTTATTCAATTCCTTGCGAGATATGTGACAGTTTCAACAATTGTTTTGTTTACTTTAAACCCTTGGTTATCATCCTACATCGTTCGGGCATCATTACTGAGCACTGTATACGTATGTTGAGTACCGAAGGTATAAGGCAGTCGTCATAAAATAGCCACCTACTATGTAAGAGTTTTACTGAAAGGTATCTCGGTTCCTACGCTTGGAAGAGGTAGTTCTGGCAGTAGGACCGACTAATAATAGACTATCAAATGATTTAGTAGAGTGCAATGTTACTATCAAGCAAACCAGTGAGAGCATCATAAACATTGTTGTAAGTGTTGGAAACCATAATCTGAAGAGAAAAAACCAAGGCGATGGTTGGAAGAATTAGGACACCAAAAGCACACGATGTACATGAGACTAGAATATTACACTCCTTTGAATGATTTGATCGAAAACATCTACCTTCACACATCGGGCACAGAGAACAATAAGAAGCCACCTCAGAGGGGGTAACCGATGCAGAACTTTACTTCGGGAAGTATTGTTGCTTCCATGAGCTCAAGGGCATAATACCAATGAGTGTTGTCATTAAAGGGATGCGATCGAAGACTTGATTCAAAAAAAGAAACTACAGTAGTATGTGAGGAACCCTCAAGTTGGTGGACCAATGAATGATCGACCCCAAAGACAATGCCCAAAAGGAACAGCTTTGGTCCCGTGGATTGGACCATGGAAACTTGAGAGATGGATCGTTATAAATACAATATCCCACGGACCTCATACAGTAAAGAAAAGTTGGAATGAAATGGAGTGGTATGACAGTTCGTGGAAACATATACTCAAGAGACTTGTTTTGTTGTCAAAGATGGAGCTCCTGTGAAACAATTGAGAATGATGAATGACAACAACTCTTTCTGGAATACATATACTGATAGGATCAAAGTGCCTACACTTGATCGCGCTGCGATAATGGCCATTGTTGGGTCAACGACAATGCATCGAGCTTTTATTGACATTGAAATCTTAGTTAATATTCTATTCAAGAAATCTATGATCAGATGAAGATCAGACCAAAGGTTCCGAAGCCATGTAAATCTCATATCCAGGGATTTACTAAAGAGGCTAAAGAGCTTGTCTTTGTATTGACTTCTCTGGAGAGTGAGGTAAAGGAGGCCATAAGATGGTACGGGTTCATAATTTTATGGTGTTAGATGAATTTTCGGGTTATATTGCTTTTCCGGGCCTACCGGCCCTTGTTAGTTTTGGAGTAACATTTTCCCCATGGTGTTTGACGATGAACCTCCCCACCGAGAAGGCAATTGGAGCTATAGTGAGTTCTACCAACCCATAGACCCTGGAAAAGAGCCAGAAAATACAAGGGAAACGCCGACGGAGCTGAGATTAACATCCAAATTAATGGTTATAATCCCACTTGGATTCTCAAGGTCAGATATCAGGTCATCATAAAGATGAAAAAGGTGTGGTCATGCATTGGCGTGATTCCCTCCTCGGAAGCTGTAACATCCCGCATTTTGAGGCTTGAAACTAACCGCTACAAATTTTACAATCATCTATATTATTAATTTCCAATCACAAAATGCGGTAATGTTAATGGTATCCATAATATTAGAAGTATAGGAATATGAAATATTTCAAATATAACTTCAAAACAAATTTTCTCAATAAATTTCAAATCAACATTTCATATTCAGTACAAAATCCCATAACATTGCCCATGTTCAGATAAACATAACTACTACAAAATACACTAAGAGCGACATATGAAGATGCCACTTTGGATGATCAGAGTTACTAAATTGATAGTTATAACATCGGCCATTACATACAACATCAGTCATAAAGGAATAGATAAATAGATAATCTCGTACATAGCTAGATCTGGCTCCTGCATGTCATAGGATGCTTTGTTCGTCAAAACCTACTAAACCTGAAACCTTAACTCTCAACCTACTCAAACCAAATTTTGAGCACCCAAGAGTTTAAGGGGAAAACATAAACTTTGAGTTAGACATAAAGCCTAAACTGAATAATAATGTGACATCTCGATTTTAAGTCAGACCACACCGCCTAGCGGAATAGGTTTCTCCTCACTAATATCCTTTAAATGCAAATATTTTACATTCAAATTCCAAAAACCAAACTGGTTGTAATAAAAAATGTAGAATAACATGTATGTATACAAAATAGGTAATCAGTGGACTATTTGTCCCAACATCATAGTTTTATTAGCTGACTATAAACCTACGGCTGCTTAGGGCTACTAGACATAATTAATGTTCTAACTTGCTGTTAGAGAAAAACTAAATGGTCCCTCCGTAACTTACTGCTTCTAGGGTCAACTGAGCCTAATGGTTTTGCAGGTTCACCAATAGTCTATCTCTATTATGTGTATTTCTTTCTATGTGTAACAATCTTTTAGTCTTATCCATGATGAAGTCCTGCACACTGGAATCTTGGACTTATATTATCGAGGGGCTACTAGCTAAGGTATAGGGCATGATCCCACACCAGTCCCATAGTCTTCTAATATCTGAGTCGTTCTTTTAGTAAAATTCTAGATTAAATACCCTATCCATATTTTCTTGAAAACAAAGTCTTTGTAAATGATTTAACCCTTGAAATAATACTTAAATCATGGAAAATGTTGGTCCTTTATTTTACTCAAAACACTTATGCCATGATATATGCTTTAAAAACATTGTTGATGAAACTCAAAACTATTAGGATCTTCGACCTAATCAAAACTTAGGCCATAAGGCCAAAACTATGTGATACCTTTACAATTATAAAACTTGGCAACATCATCACCATTAAAATCTTTGCGCACTCAAAAGCACATTGAAGCCTTTTATTTGAAAATATATGGGGATGCAGTCGAAATTATTACTTCATAAATCATAGTGATAAACAGTAAAAGTTGAACTTTGGCGACTCTTAAAACATTGACACTGTTGCCTCATCGAGGGTATAAAATATGAATTATGGGTTAAGCTCGATGACTATAAAAGCATGGTTTAGGGTTGACGATTAGTTAAAGGCATCGACTAAGCTCGATAACAATAATAAAAGTGGCGTAGTACTAACTTGATGACAAGTTAAAAAGCAGCAAGAGGTTTGCTAAATGAAAAGTTAAATGCGACATAGATTAGGCTCGACAAAAAGTTGAAAGCAACATAGTATAAGCTCGATGACCAATGCGGCGTCATGCGCTTCGACATGACCATGTCAAGGGCTATCCCTTTATGTTTATTACTGCCTCGATGAGCTCCAATCCAATTCATTTCATGCTAAGCTCATTGACATCATACGTATTGGCTTGTTCCATATCGATGACTCTGAGATGTAGTGAGATGTTGCTCGACATGGACAATGTCGACATAGCAAAGTTGTAAATAATTTAAAAACTGCTAGATTGCTATAAAAAGATGTTTCTTTTCACACGACCTCTATAATTTATCAAAATCTCATTGACTAGTAAGAGCTTTATCAATTTATTTACTGAAAATATACCACACATGATAGTTTGAAATATTAAAACATTTTACATTTTGAACCTATAGCTTAATGTCGCAATTAAGCAATTAAACCTCCTTTGCTTAAATAATTTATTCACCATATTTTAACACTTAGGTAAAATCACCAAAAATCCAATTAAATCAAATTAATCATTCTCCTTGACATATAAAAATTCCAGGCCAAAAACTATTTTAAATATTTCTTTTATAATTAAAACCTGAAATATATCAATTTCTTCAATTAGAAATTCATATAAAATCCATACTTGCTTGAAAATTTATGATTAAAAACCCACTTCTAAAATGATATTTCTAACGTCATATCAAAACATCAAGTCACTTGGATATCATATGATAGGTTTTCCAACTCAAACTTATCACTAAATTTCATATTTTAATTCTAGAAAATAACCAACAAGCATATAATCATTAAAACTTCTAAAAAATGGCAGAATACTTGCAAGAGAAATGGTTTACACTTAAAACCAAAGCACAATAAAAAACATGAGATGTATATTTAATATTTATCTTAATTTGGATGAGAAAGATGAGATTTGGTGTGGACTTGATTTCTTTTTAAGCTTTGATTCCCTAATCTTTTAGTTCCCCTCTTGTTTTCTTTTTGTTATAGCTGACCTCACTTTTGGTTTAGTTTGTACGTGTGTAAATGAATGAATGAAGGAAATGAAGATAAAATGGTTTAAAGTGGTAGGAATGGAGGCTATTCCCATTTTGTCCTTATCATTTTCCTCCTTCGTATCCTAACCTTTAGCTTTTCTAATGGTTCATTAACTAAGGCACGACCTCTTAATTATCCAATCTCAATTTTCTTCTTCCTCTACATTATTTCATTTAATTTATCTATATAAATGTTTTAAATAATGTTAGTCAAAATTGGGGTCATTGCAAAAGGAAAAGAGACACAGCCTAGGTCTGGAATGATCCGCTGAACTGAAAGAAGTAGTGGATAGCCGAAGGCAAAAGTCTTCATCTGCAATACATTATACCCTAAACTAATATCGAATCCTACATTTATCAAGAATCTAAATGGAAAGTGGTGAATATGCATTAATTATTTGGACTTGAATAAAGCATGCCTGAAAGACAGCTTTCCATTATCGAAGATTGACCACTTCATGGATTCTACCATCGAACCTGAACTGCTATTCATTATGGATGCATACTCCAACTACAACCGAATAACAAAGCATATTCCTAATTAGAAGCATACAATTTTCACTATTGATTTGGGCCTATATTGTTATTGAGTAGTACTATTCAGTTTGAAGCACGTTTGAGCTACTTGACAACAATTGGTGAATAAAATGTTCAAAGGTCAAATCAAATGGACTATGGATGTCTATATGGATGATATTTTTGTGAAGCAACAACAATTGATGAATTATATGGATGACCTCTCGGAGATGTTTAATGTGCTTTAGAAGTATGGAATGAAGCTTAGTCCATTGAAGTGATTTTTCAGAGTTGTATCGGGTAAGGTTTTAGGTTTCATTGTAAACTCAAGGGCATTGAAGCTAACTTGAGCAAATCAAAGAATTGAAATAGGTTGTTTCCCCAAGGACGGGGAAGAAAATGTAGAGCTTGAATGGGAAGGTCATTGTACCAAGTCGAATCATCTCAAAAGCGACAACAAATGTATACTTCTCTTCGATGCCCTCAAGAAGGAAAAATGAAAGTTTGTCTACATGAAGGAATGCCAGGAAGCTTTCTAGAATTTACAGTGCATATGGAAAGACCACTAATATTTTCAAACCCTTTGAAGGAGAAGATATATTCATTTACTTACCAGAGTCTTATCATGCATTGAGTGCAACCTTGGTACGTGAGGAGTTTAAAATCTAAAGGCTCATATATTACTTCAGTAAGCAGTTCACCGGAGTGGAAAATAATTATCCAAAGCTAAAAAAGTATACTACTTTTTGATAATTTCAAGGAAGCTATAACTATACTTCCAGGCTTACTTGATAAAAGCACTTATTGATCAGCCGTTAAGAAAGTACTCCATCGACCTTAGATTTCGGGGAGGTTAATAAAGTGAAATATTGATCTAATCAATATGATATAATGTACCATGCTAGGAAGATGATATGTGGAAAGACATTGGTCGAGTTCTCTACTGAATTCACCAAACCAGATGGAGAAGTGGTAGACAATGTGGTCTAACCTTCCCAATGGAAATTGTGTGTAGATGGAACTGAGAGTCAAGACACTATATGCATTCAACGGCTCTTAGTTGGACAAAAGCTTAAAAATGAGTTTTAAGCTAAGGGAGTGAAAATCACCCCTTACCAAATGAAGGTGTTAGAACTGCTGAACGACATCGAGCACTATGAAAATGCACGTCCTTGAAGAAGAAAATACAAAAGTTGATTCATTAGCTAAACTTGCTAGCTCGTAGGATTGGTAATTATTGGACTTATTTCAATGGAGATTTCGTTGGCTACAAGCATCGACTTGATGGATGTTGATTGGATATTGGAGGCCTGGGAAGAAAATGATTTATGGATGACTCCAGTAAAAGAGTATTTGGCGAAGGGAACTCTCCTAACTAGAAGGAATGAATGGTAAAAACTTAAGCATAAGTTTCCATAGTTTATTACGCAAGTAGGAGTACTATATAGGAGAAGATTCCTAAAACCCTTGCTACAGTGTGTCACCAAAGATGGAGCCAATCAAATCCTTGTTGTACACAAATGAAGCTATGGTGATCACATTGGGGGCAGACTTTGGAAAAATAGTTCTTCGAGATGGATAATTTTGGCCAATAATCAACCGAGATGCAGCCGATTAAACCAGACGATGTGATAGGTGCCAAAATTTTGCGAAGATACTAAGAGAACCATCTACAGAGCTTATACAAAACATTAGTTCATGGCCATTTGTAGTTTGGGGAATTGATATAATCGTTGTGCTACCGGTATCGAATGGCTGAGCGAAATATGCTATTGTAGCTATGAACTACTTCACAAAGTGGGCTGAAGTAGAACCGCTAGCCATGATCAATACAAAAAAGTGACCAACTTTATCTTGAATAATATCATATGTTGATTTGGAATTCCACATAAGATCATTAATGATAACAGAAATCGATTAGGGAGTCAGGTTCAAAGTTTTCTATAGTCTGTACCGAATTAAGAAGATCTTTTCAATGATAGCACACCTATAGAGAATGGACGTCTGGAGGCAGTAAACAAGATCATAAAATCCATCTAGAAGAAACAATTGATGAAAGCCTAGAGCAACTGGGTTTATGAGTTACCACTAGCATTGTAGACCTATAGGGCGATCCATAAGTCGATGACTGGGCACGTTCTATTCACTATAGGAAGAATTACGATCCCAATATCAATGTGGAACGCTTTCTTGAGTCCCTTGACTTGGTCGATGAAACACTAAAAGAGGCTGAATAAAGGGTAGATGCTCATGAGAAAAGAGTAGCAAGGCACTTCAATGCTAAGGTCAGAAACCATACCATTAAGGTCAAAGAACGGATGGTAGGAGATAGGCATCTAAAGAACTGAATCTTGAAGATAGGATTTGATGTATAATTGGAAATTTTGCAGACAAGACTACACTTACGCGAGGTACTCTCGGCTGAAGATAAGTGAAGATGGTCGGTAAATGTTTTCCACTAATGCCTAGAGATAGGCGAGGTCGAAGGTGGATGTTGAAGGATATGCATTCGACACCCTAATTCCTGGAGATATGAGTCGGTATATAATTGAACTTTTGCAGGAATAGCCACATTTATAGCGCTGCGTGACATGTTTGGATGATGATAAACTAGGCCGATTGGTGAGATATCTTTAATTATCACCCAGTTAAAGATGGAATTATAGGTGGATGTCCTGAGATATGCATCCAAACTTCGATTCGCTAAGATAGGAAATGGTGCCGAGTTAATATTTTTCATAAATACAGCTTTGTTTACGGCCGAATGGATTACATCTGGCTAAAAATATACAAGGTCGGCCAATGAATTAGCCAAAGTGATATGGCTTTATTTACGGTTAGCGAGATGAGCTCAACCAAAGATATGTAGAGTTAGCCAGAGAAATATTGTTTTGTTTAGCCGAGAAAGAAATATACTAGCAATGATAATAACTGATAAGTAATGAAATAACATCGAGCAATTGCAGAAATTTATTTAAATGTACAAAGTTACAATAAGTAATGGCATTGCACATTCACGAGCATGTATGATATAAATGTAATTGTATTATAGATGATTATATTATATATGTAGGTAGTAATATAGCCAAATTAAACAAGATATGCGGTATTGTTAATACGAAAAAGACTGAACAAAAAATAGTCTTTTATTTGCATAGGTCTTTTGTACAAGTATTATGGGGGTTTCTCTTGCACAATGATGGCTTATATACAAGAAATTCCAAAAGAGAAACAAAATACATGAAAGGCAAGAAGAAAATGTGTTCCAAACACTAGGGTGATCACCTACTACTCACTTTGACGTATGTTGCTCCTGATAGATGGATTAGCGGCGTATCATGGGGAGTAGGAGTTGATTTTCTAGAGCTGACCATAAGCTTTTTCAGTTCTAGCTCTCTTCGGGTGGAGAAGCTTTCTCCTCAGTGGTCCAATGGACATGATCTTTGAGTTTACAGGAGGCAGGATCAGAGGTCTTCATAGTGTAAGCAACGCGGCCTCGGGGAGGTTTGATTTTCAAAGGGGAACTTTCAGAGTAGGAGTTGATTTTCTAGAGCTAACTATAAGCTTTTCCAGTTCTAGGCTCTAGTTTGATCTTGATCTTATTGAAGTCACGTTTCGACCCCTCTGCCATTGTGATGGAATCATTAGGGTTCTTTGCAATTATGGAAGTCCCCTCTTCCTTTTGAGATAGATCAACGCCCTTCAACCCTTCCAACACCTCTATCTTTTCTGAGTCTATGCCGGGGCTAGAGTTGGAAGGAGGAATTAGAGCGATGAACTTTTCATAATGGAGGAAGATATCATTATGATGACACTAAGGCTCGCAACTGGATTGAGGAATTGGAGCAATGAACATTATGGTAATGGAGGCATACATCGTTGTGATGGCACTAAGGCCTACAGCTTGAGTTGCAGGTGGAGAAGTGGCAGTGATGGATGACCTGCAACTTGATAGACATAATATATAGATTAATGATGTCCTCAAGCAAGAACTGAAGTTTCTCAAAGACCGGAGAGACTAAAGATACATTTTGGCACGCTGGAGTCTCCTTTGATGAGGACTTGGAGAGTTCTCCTTCTTGAATGTAGGTTGGATCAGTTAACTAGCTGGAGCAGTGACATATGGAGTTTAAACAATTGATGTAGCAAAGGCAAGACTCTCAATAAGGGCTACCTCAGAGGTGGCCATCATGGATGTTAATATATCTATTTCAGGCTCTTTTGAAGTATAAATGGATGTTTCCGCCTGATCTAATGCACTGGGACCAACAATAGCCTCAAAAACCACCTTCTCTGAACCCGCATCTATGCCACCAATCTAGTTTTCTATTTTTCTAGGGTCATAAGATCCTCCTTATCAGGGAAGATTGATTTCAGAGATTCTTTGTCAATGTTGTGGCTAACTTTATTGGCCATATAGAGGATCACTTCCCAGATATCAGCTAGTGTGACTGGATAGCTCTCTCCAATCCATTTCAGATTCTTCATATCAATAACATTGGGAAAGAATTAAAGAAGAGTGGCTCCCATTTCTTCCTTGATTTGTATGGCCTTTGCTTTTAAGCTTCGTGATTTCTCCTCTGGTGCCAACGAGCTCGACTTAAGTTTGAACTTTGGATTCTGTCTCATATTTTAAGCTAGCCTTAAGATTCTCCAGCTCATCTTGAAGAGTCACAAGCTATTCTTCTTTGGATTTGAGCTTTTTCTCAAGGTTGGCATTTTCATCATGTATGGACTTAAATCTTCTCTTGCATAACTATCATGACTTGCATCTGGGCTTTTGATAGCTAGGTTGTTAAATCTTTAGAATCTTTGGCTGATTTAATGCTTCATCCATTTCCTTAGTAATATCAGTCAATTCTTGTTTGTAGCTTCCTACTATCTTGTTGTGATTAGCCTTCTCTGAGTCAAAAGTACGGTGGCCTGGTTGATGTCCAAGAGGCCCTTCGTAAGCTTTTACTATTAAAGCACCTTCTTTATAACCTCTTTATGTTTTTTGAGTTCGTCATTGGCCTTTTATTTTGAGATGCTTATGTCATTGTAATATAACATTTCCCACTCTTGGTAGAAGCGGGGGGAAGCTACCTGCATTTTGGTTATAATAGCTAAAGATTAGCTGATGAGGTAGGGTAGGGGTGGAGGAGTGGTATAACTTGGAATTCTTTCGCCAGCACTATGATATGGAAGTGATTATATAGGCCTGGCTTCTTAGGATTAATAGAAGATGGAAGAAGTTGTGGTAGGAGGTTGAGGTTGTTAAGTTTTTCGTTAAGAAGATCCGGAGTGCGAGTGTAACATATAAGGGTCATAGTCACGTCTGGAGTGCTTGCGCAAACTCCATTATACATGTAGGCGGCTTTGCATCCTTTACGCACGAGTTATGCTTGATCATCATGATGGCGCTTCTACGTCTCGACGCTCCTTATCTTTCCATCTCCTCTTTTAGGTGGTTGATTCCTGATGAGTGGTTGGGCATTGATAGTAATCCTTCGGAGTTAAGAAACAATAGTGATCTACACTCGAGCAGAGATGACCGAAGCATTATCTTTCCATTGCACCAGAAAAGAAGTAATATGTAAAAACTAGGATATTTTATTAAGAATGAGTGCTCGGTGCTTGGTGCTTGTGCTCGTGATCCTAGAAATATGTGAAGTGTCGGTGTCTCCCTATATAAATTTAGAAACCGGGCTCAAGGCATCCCAATGATGGAGTTTCATCACCCTCGGCAGCCGCAACAATATCCCTAGAAGGGAAGTTGAATTCATAGGAGCAGGCATTGAGAATCTCTCCAAAGCTTACTCCCCGGAGACAATTCCAAGATCGCCCTGGGAACCAAAGATGGTTTCAAAGGATCTTGTAGGAGGATTTGTTTCTTCAATGGGTTCAGGCTTGGTCCAAAAGCAAGTTGCAAAGAATTGATGACTAATCATTTGGATGGACAGACACTGTGATTATAGTGCCCTTGAGAGATGTCTCTCGATATGATTCATCCCCATTGAGATCGTATCCCTCTCATTATCATTATCGTCGTCTTCCTCTTTGCCTCCTCCTTCCTCATCACCTTCTTCCTCTTCTCTTTCCTCTCTCCCCTCGCCAATTTCCCTTGCTACATTCCCTTCTTCTCTTCTTTCTATACCTCCCAAGTTACCCTTACCTTCCTGACTTTCCTCATCCCCCTGGTCTTCATTGTCAAAGTCATAAACTAGGGCAGAAGTATTGGGAGTAGCTTGAGCTCTTTTGGTAGGGAGTCTGTTTGGAATATTTATCATGCCATTATATAGAAATTAATGCGGGTGAAGTCGAGTGTTTATTGATGATAGGAAGTGATAGGGAATCCATACAACCACCTTCAAGAACTCTAAAGTGTCAGTATGGGAATCGATGACTTCTCATTCAGGGAGGTCTGTGAAGGATACAAAAAGGTCGTTAGATGATTGGGTGAATAAAACCCAAATGAGAAAAAGACATTAGATAAAAGGACTTACGGCTAGACATCTAGAAGAGGTTGAAGCATTGGTGGTAGAAATGGAAAAACATATGCTCATAAAGTAATAATGTCAACTGCCCTACACCACCACGCATCCAATATAACTAAATATTGCGCTGTTGTTAGGCCTATTCAATGTAGGACAATTGTTACGGGATAAAAAGAATTAAAAACATTACAGAACCCGTCGTACACTTCACAGCGCATCCAATATAATATAATAATCATCATACATATAAAATAGGGGAGACAATAATAACTAAGTGAACCAAATATCATAGTATAGATCCACGGAGTACACCATAGTAATAAAGTATGTACAAATGGAAATAAAATCAAATAAACTATCTCACTAGTAAAGCAAATACTGCCTATGCTCCACAATGTTACACAATAAAAAAGCAATAGAATATCCATATATAATAAGAGAAAGCTCCATCCAGCTCATCCACTACACATCCGCCTCATATCACCTAGACCTGCTATCTAGTCTAGTCATTTAACAGCACCCAAGATAATAAGAAGCAAAGCATAAATCCTCGAGTCAGCCAACAACTTGGTATGAGCGATAAAT
Source organism: Allium cepa (assembly GCA_030765085.1). Classification (NCBI taxonomy): domain Eukaryota; kingdom Viridiplantae; phylum Streptophyta; class Magnoliopsida; order Asparagales; family Amaryllidaceae; genus Allium; species Allium cepa. Next base: position 298,036,981 of record CM060929.1, read on the forward strand.
ATATCTCAAAATACTATGCAATTCGATATAGTAAGGAACAAGGGATCGAACCACACCAAACATGTCCCTAAAATTGAAGAGTTAGCACATAACAGACATAGTATGTTTCTCTACAAACAACATGAGGGTGTACTACATACTAAGTATAATGACGAGTGTTTAGGTATCCCTATCCATGATACCTAGCTCAAGTGACATACCTAGATTGATAAACTACAGGAGAAAACAACCAAAGCAAAGATATCATCCACCAACAATACTCACTATCACTCAATGTGCCCCGGATATAGGATAACTCGTATGACCATTCCTTTGTCAAATAATATTGGATAAATCTCAGTTTAAAAACTGCATTCATCCCAAAGCTTATACTAGACCCATTCCACTGGTCCAGGGTACACAGATCCATTCAATTGATATGGGGTAGGCAAATAAAGTACCAATAAGCGTCCTCACAATACATTATTTTCAAGCACATCAGAAAACAATTCAAGTATCAATGATCACCTAGCACGCTTATCTTAACCCTTTTCTTGCTCTATCTAGTTTCCATTATTCTCTAGGAATCATTCCATATTCCTTCTTTTTATGATAGAATCTTCAACATTCTATCCACGGATCAACCTTCCTAGAACCCACCTTATGAGGATAATTATCTTAACTACCACTTTCAACATTGAGCCACCTTTATTGGAACTAATTCCATTCACCATTGATTAAGTCGAAGCTATTATTCTCTATCATGCTACTTCATTGCCACCGAACCTATAGTGAACATACGAACACCTCAGCACGACCTGTAGAGCCAAACACTTCCCCTCCTGGAAGTTTCATCACCCAAGGGCCCCTAATTTCATATCAGTACTGACCAAAAGAGGTCTCACCGATATGGTTTTCTTCATCTATACTTAGCCAAAATTTGGCAAAGTATTTCCACACTGAGCTCTCCTCCTTTGTCCTAGCTAGGACCCCTTACTCCATTTCCTCGAGCCCCCAAGTCCTCACCACTTTCTTTTGGCCAAGAAAAGACGTCGGTATCAACAAAAAGCAATTAATACCGAGCTCTATACTTAGCCAATTTTCGACCATTGTCTTCTGCAGTTTCTTGCTTGCATTGCCTCAAACCACTTCTTGAAGTTCTACCTCTCATAGCCCGAAGCAACGCACCCAAACGAATCAGATCTATAACTCCACTAATTGAGTTCTTCTCGACATCGAAATGAATTCCCATGCCCAAACTTCATGTGACTTGAATCATGGGCTTGCCTAATACCCCAGATCTCGTCCTCTAAGTTTCATCCAATTCCGATCACCTTTGCCTTCGATTTGGCTAAATCGATGACCTCTTTCCTAACTACCTAAAAGCATTAGCAAACCATATCAAAGCACAACATGTTAAAGTGAAAAATCATCCATATACATCCATACACACTTGCAATTCATCAACATATGATTATCATTTAAACTCTTATCTAGATCTAAATTTTTATGCTAGCATGTCAATATGATCAAATGGGGTTGCGAAACCATTAAAAACACTTTAATTCTTTTAATCTTAGCCATAAACATGTATATAAATGTGATTAAAGTTATAAAGTGTTTTTAAGATCAAAATCATGTTAAAAGCATCTACTTTAACTACATGAAAGTGTACAACATAGTAAGAGGTCAAGAACCACTTACCTAATACCCAAATTACCACTTTTCATCCAAATATGCAAATGGATAGTAAGGAGAATGAACCCAAATCATCCAAAATGTTAGATTTAGGATCTCCTTCTATGGTTACCTTTCTAGTGATGGATTTGGCTAAGATTAGTAAGGGAAAGATGTTCATTTTGAGGAAATTAGGTGTAATGGAGGTTTTTATCTAACTTGGCAAGGAAAAAATGATTTTGGGGATGTTGCTTCAGCCACCATTGGCACAAATCCTAAGTTGGGCCTTAGGCTTAGCCCTTAAATCTCTCTAGTTATCCATTAGTTTGTCCAGTTGTAAATGGAATTTAAAACAGCGATTTCCACCAATAAGTCAGTTTGTTTTTCTATTATGACCACTCCACGGAAAGAATAACCACAAGCCCGATCTAATCGAAGTGGTTTTAGACCCTAATTCGATCCCTATTAAAAATTATAAGCCTTACAGAATTTCTTGATCTGAAATGTCTGATAAAATTTCTAAAGTTGGAAAATGTCTCTCGTAGTCATTCCCAAAGTTTTAATGTCATACAACCTCATATGAATTAAATAATAATATTCTATGATCCTTTGAATGTAAAATACGGGTTGTTACAATAACTTCACTTATTATGAAGCACCTCGATGATCTTGCAATAGTTGTATGCCTTAACTAGTTGCAAAGAGGGTGAATTCTACCTCTTTTTGAAGCTCAGAAGAAAAGTGAGATGTCCCAATTTTAGGGGACAAATTAATTGGATCATGAAGAGGATGTAAAGAGAATTAAGCAGTCTTAGCCGTTGGGATGTACTTGAGTGGAGCCTGCCCGATCTCTTGAAGGAAAAACTTGATAAAGTCATTAAATGGTTTGTAGCCTGGAGGCAAGAGATGAGCTAGTTGGTCGAGCGCTATTAAGAGGACTTCATACTTGGGAATCCCGTGTTTAAGGCATATTAAATGAAGCGCCTATGTAGTAAGCTTAGATGGGGTCTAATCTCAAGGATGATCCAAGACCATTAGGACAGATTTTTCATTCAATGGAGGAGCTTGACCATAAGGCTAAGCGTTTGGAAGGGCATAAAGTGTAAGTTCCCGAGTCATAGAACACCTTGCTCTGCATGGAATGGATATAGAAGATTGAGCAGTAAAGGAGCCCGCCTCTAGAGGGGAAGAATGGCTAATGCTGACCTTAAGGCAAGTAGATCTTCTAGTCATTTTGAACTAAAAAGCTTAATGGCCAACGATGTTAGGTATGTTTTACTTTAAGGAGTTATTTAATCAAAACTTATATAGCCAATGTACAGGATCCAGCGGATGTCGACGTGTGTTGACCAATTGTATTCTACACATCGACCAGGGTAATGTGAAGTGTCAATCTATGCAGTGTGTGTCTTATGTTTAGAGCACAGTTGCAAGAACCAGATTTTGAGAAGAAAAGCCAATTAAATTAACAATAGTGATTTAAATAACTAATTGAGTTTAAATAATAAATTGCATATGATTTGGGCTTAATATATATATATATGTGTGTTTAAATTTTAGAGGTTTTGTATTTTGGTATAAGATCTTTAGAAATATAAATTTGCAAATTAACTTCATTCATGACCTTTGGGTTAGAATAGCTGTATTTCTTGCATATTGCCCATTGAATGAAGAAACTCCATATATTCTTGAATTTCATATTGATTTACATTATTTTTTGAAATTTTATTTGAATTCTTATTTCAAAATATTTTGATGTTAAGCTAAAAATTGGTTCAACATTTGGTGCTTTCATTGACAGCTGAACTCAAGACCCTTGAATTTCATAAAAATAACGAAAATGCCATTAATTTCGAAAACTATTCAAAATTTCTGAAATAATTTTAATGTGAACATATTGGTCAAAGAATTTTTAAAGCAGACTATTATTGAAGAACATATGAAATTTAAAAGTTTTAACTTTTTTTAAACCTTTGTAAATAACCATCATGATCTACTACATGTATGTAAAATATGGTTCTCCTCCCACATTCGTTATGACAGCTTGGATTTCAATTCATGACCCTTCAACTTCAACAAGTCATGATGACTCCCTCCTACGTTCATCATGACATCTATTACTTCAATCCATGACCACTCCATTGTGATAAATCACGATGGCTTTAATTTAAGCAATTCACAATGATATACAAAGAGACAAAGGGATATGTAGTGATACACAGAGATATACGATGATACGTTAATGATACCCGAAGGCTCTGATGACCTTTGACGATAATATGATTATCTATGAGGTCCTTCAATGACTATTAATCCACGACGGCTCTCATCAGTTACCGTCACAAGTGCCACATTCAGGGGAAGAATTCTCAATGCAAAGATAACATATGATTGATATTTACATATGATCATCGTGCTTGATCATGACGGCATAACCATCACTCATAAGAATACCTTGCATCGTGATTGGTCATTTTCCATTAATTTTAGAAGTAGTGGTGGTCAGATAAACATGTTTATATGTAAAGGCCAAAGTTCACCTATGATAATAACTCTAATCATTTCGATTGACACTAATCGCCTAAATGTTTGAGTCTAGAAAAATTATCAACAAGAAGAACAACTCCTCATGAACCAAAGCCCCAAGATTCGCCTGCCTGAACCAAAGACGTAGCCATGAAAATTGGTATTCCGTTTAGGGTTAGCATTAGAAAATTATAGATGAACGAAGGCCAAATTCTCAATCATCGTGGCCTTAAAAATTCCATAACCAGTACAAGCACGATTCCCTACCTCCCCTCCATCTCATAGTAGCAACATGATGACTCGTAAGTTGCAAATCATGACCAGAAAAATCAAACAATGAAAGTATTTTTTGGGTTTTTGAACCAATTTCTGGCTAACTTATGTAGAATTAAGACGGTTTGCAATTGTAAATCAGTTACATTCATTGAGATCCATGAGCCTATATAATCAATTTGACCAACGAGATAGCGGGTTGAAAGTTACAAATTAACGGCCAAGATTGGCCATATTCACTCATGAAAACCCAAGTAGGGTTAGCTTTGGATGAATCTAGTGTCGTTGGAAATATCATGGGAAAATATGAGCAATGGCGAAGATCGTATACTCACATCTATCCATATATGAGAGAAATTGCAAGTTGAAGCTTAGAAAATTATACAATGATCAATTTCGAAATTAGAGAATTTGAACGCTGTAAAAAATTCAAGGTAATCAAATATAAATTAAAACATAAAATAAAGCAAGGAAGTTAGATAAATTTTCAATAAATGAATGGTAAAACTAATTACTCACTTCGATAAATAACATAAAATATATCGCAATAAAATGATTTCGATAAAAGGCAATGTTTCAATAGTGAAATTGTGGAAGTATAAATTACTTATATCCATCACAAATGTACTAAGTATGTGCTTATTATTAAATTGTTATTCCTCTTATATTAGGAACTAATAATGTTGACCGCTCGCATTGAAAATTTCTTTGATCCACTAATCAGGAATTAGAGTTTCTTTGCTGGTAAACATAAGGATGCAAAACTATCGGATTCTGAATTATTCATCAAACACAAACAACGAGGCTTGGAGTGTCATCTTCTGAATTATTGGGTTAAAAACAAAGGTAGAGAATCTCTGTTTATTATTTCTAAGCGTACATTCGGGTTTTCTTATTAAGTAATCGTGGATTTTTTTAATTGATGGTTTCCTAACCTACTTTACTATTGCCAAATAGAATTTTTCTTTCAAGGGAAATTCATCAATGAATGAAAGGCAAATGCTGTATAATATTCGAGGTGATGAACCCTATTGTCCATAGAAACCCTATTGTCCATAGAAATTCATGATGTTCTTGTTCCCATTACCAGATTTAAATTTCTATCCAATGGAAGCTAGAGCCAAATTCTCCTCAATATGACAATGGAATTTTTATAGACTTCTAGGTTTCTTGTGACAGAGCCCTTTTTGTTGAAGAGTCTCCTTTTTGCTCATGGTTGGTGGGATTCTTGGAGTAAGATATTATTATGATTCCCTACGTTAGATGAATCTTAAAGAACTTGAATAAGGGCTCTCTTCTATTTGACGATGGATATCTTTTCCATATAGACTTCTGGTTTTCTCATTATTATAGTTTGGGCTATATAACTCCTATTGTTGAAATATGTTTCTCCTCTAGTGGTTAATAGACTTTTTGGGATAACATGTTATTACAGCTCTTATGTCAAAAAACTTAAGTTCCCAAGCATAAATAAAATGAATGAAATCAAGGGTTATTGAATACTCAGGACTGTATATGCCTTATCATCAGAGTAGTGAACCAAAAAAGCTTCAAATTACCTTATCAAGTGTAAATTGTTGTTTAATAATGGAGCTTGGAATATTATTCTTTAAGTTGTTTGGTCAAATAGGATCATGAATAATGATTTTTGAACAAGGATTTGAGTTTCCCACCAAGTATTGGTGGATCTCTCTATTGAATAGGTTTCTGATCTTATTCATCATTTCATAGATGACAAAATATATACAACCAAGCGTTTAGGCCAATAGAATTTCTAGAATATCGATATGACATATAATTTCAAGTGAATTTCCAAAAAATGTGAAAAAGCATGGATTGCTTAATATCCGAACTTACAAATCCCAATGTTAGAATACAAATACTTGTTTCATAAAATGGGTATTAAAGATTTTCAGGCTAAACAAATACTATTATGATAACCTATGAAGGTGAAATACTTCATTAAGCAAGGCCTTAAATTCCTAGATTCTTTTATTGGGAATAAATAGTACTTAACAATGAAATTTAAACCATAGTTCCCTCAAATTATGATGGCGCTCGTAAGAAGAGAAATAAGCAATCTCTATATAATCACCATGATAGTAAGGTTTTCCTATCAAGTATGGTTCCTTATCTAGTAAAGTCCAGAAGTATCATCTTTTGGTTTAGTGTGATAATAGATCCGATCTTCTACTTCGAGAGGAAAAATCAAAGCATCCATTATCATGGATTTCTGAATAGAAAACATATTTGATGAGGGCATACTACCCTAATCTAATGATTGACAAGGTTTGTTAAGAAAGGTATTATTTTGGTTCTCTTCTACGGACAAGCTTCCAAATAAATAAAGATCATACGATTTTTGATCCCATTAAATTTCATCAATTAAAGGCATGTGTAACAACCTGCACCTTAGTAGGCCCGAGTTTTGACTAAATTAAAACCCATGTCCATTAGGGTACGAATCGTTGGTTTTGGTAACCTCTAATAAACATAAGCATATCAAAGAGCGATCAACATAAACTCACAGTGGAATGGAAAAATATAATAGAACATACGTACTGACTAAGGCTACTACCTTGGAATTAATATTATTCTTTAGATGTTTAGCTGCTTTCTCAATGCTGAGCATGAATAAGAAGATTTCTCTATCTACCATTCTCATCTTGCTCCAGTAGCATGTCCCTCTAAATCTATCTTGTGGGTTATAATAAGGAAGGGGGTCAGAACAATGTTCTGGTTATTGGAAAATTACACACTTTATCCATAATACTAATTTATGCCGATTGATTTTCACTTAAGTGTTATGTCTACTATTCATAGCTAATCCTTACAATCCTATATATGTGTGCTATATGTCCAACTATCTCCGAGGTATAACTATATATATATATATATATATATATATATATATATATATATATATATATATATATATGCCTGTATACATAGTGTAACAACCCTGTATTTTGTAATTATTTTATTGTATATTTTAATTATTTTTAATGTAAGATTTTGATTTAAAACTTATTTTACTTATTTGAAATGATTAAATTTATTATTTAAATATAATCTTGATTTTTATATGAGTTATAATTCCAAACTTGTGTAAGTTGAATATTTGCCTGAAATGCTGATTTTGGTCAAAATAGTCAAACTGTGACTTTCAACTTAAAATTTTAAAAGTTTAAAATTTTATTTTTTTTCTTTTATTATGAAAGTACATAAAATTCTAAGAACAACACTTTTCGTTTCGTTGAAATCGGATGTAAATTGGGAAAGTTATACCCTTTACAATATTGTGCGTATATAGGGTTATTTAACAATGACTATTTTGAATTGTATAAGTTACTTCTTCTTTGTTATATTTTACTTTAATATTTGATAATATGTTGTATTATGTATACTTTGACTTTTAAGTATTTTTAAAATGATAATATAATTTTTCTAAAGTTCATTTGAATTTATTTCTAATTTTAAAGCCTAGTCTACAATTTTAAGCCATTTTCTTAATTTAATTATATATAATTAAAATTTATTTATTTATTTTATGCACTCACTTTTATTTGCTGTGTTTTACTTTATTTTATTCATTTTACATGTATTTAAATTTAAGAAATTTTTTCCAAAGTGTATTGAAGTTATTTCTAATTCCTAAGTCTAGTTTTCATTTTCTGTGCCATTTTTCTTATTTTAATCATATCTAATTAATAATTAATTATTAATATTTTGTTTATCTGTTATATTTTCGAATTCTAACTGAAATTTATAAGTGTTTTCACTTATTTAAGATGTATATGAATATATATAGGAAGTTTAAAAGGTTTGAAAGCAAAGAAACGTAAAACCGTTTTAACGTTTCTTCTTCCGTTTCTTTTCCAATTAATAGATTTAATTTCCTTTGACCGTTCCTTTCTTTATTGTAGCTGTGCATTTTTTACCTCATTTTCACGTGAAAACATTCCTCTCCACTTCATTTTTCACGGCTAGAAAGGTTTGGTAATGGCTCCTCTTTTCCTCTTCTTTTTGCTCTTCTTTTTCCATTGTTTTCTTATATTTTGCCTTGTTTTCTCATGTGTATTGCTTGGCCTCTCCTCCATAGCCACGGCCACCACCTCCTACACCTCTTCCCTGCCATCATCACCAGCTACCCCTCTGGTCTTGACGAAGGCCGAGCCCACCATGGTGCCAAAACTCCAAAAAAATGTAACAATGCCCTTGAACAATGCAAGTTTGACCACCTTTGCCTCATCTCCTTCAACCACCACCTTAACCACCACCATAGCCACCTCCACCACCTCCAGCACCACCTGTACTCTCGGCCACACCATCCCCTTTGACCCCAAAGTACAGGCCATGACCATACTAGCCTTGACCGTGCCTTGTAGTGCCTTGAAAATCATGTGTATGTTGATTGTTGTGTTGTTTTCCATTCTCCACACTTTTGCACCATGTTAACCTACGTTAAGCTGACCATACCCAACCAAAACCTGATCCAAATCTTACCTTAGACCTGTAGTATACCTTATGGCTGAACCTAGAGTGTGTTGGAAGCAAGTGCATAGCAACTCTGCCTTGATTTATGCAGTTATTTCCAGCCTAGTTTAGTCGTTTTTGAATTGAAAACTTATGTATTATTGTATTGTTTTGGGTATATGTTTACAAGACAAATATCAAGGCTCTCCATTCATTCAAATAAAAAGTCATGCTATATCGTGCTTGTCATGCCTTTGGAGTCGTGCTTGTATGTTGTTTTGGTCTCTAGCTTTGAATAAGGTGAGTCTTTCTCACTCCGACATTTATACTTATGAAAAGTGAATTGATGACAAGTGTTTAGTAATAAAAATGTTTATGCAAGTTAATGATGATCATATGATATGCTATGCCATGTTATTACCATATTATTACCATATTAAAACTGTTAATTTTCACCTGACATCTGATGTATGACTGTATATTGTGATATTGACCTTGTTTATATTATTTCTGCATATGATCACACTGCAAGTTCCCTGTTAGAAAAATTGTTATGGGCTGAAATGATAGGCCTGAATGGTTTTAAAATTTTCATTTTGACTTCGTATTGCGGGTTTGAAATGATAAAACCCGAATTTTCTTTGTAAATTACGGGTTGAAATGATATATTACCCATATCACTTTACCTAGCGTAGAAAATTTTATACAGGCCCGTAGTTAAAATATGCTTTTTAAAAAATTTTAAAATATTTTAGAAATTTAATTATTACAATATTTTGATTTGAAATTTAATAAAAATAAGATTTTTGTAAATATTATTGATTTTCTGAATAATTGTAAGTGAAATGAATTAATGAAAAAGTTAGAAATTTTGAACGTAAGTTATTTTGGAAATTTTGATTTAATTATAATTGGAAATTTAAGTGAATATGAAATTATGATAAATTTATGATAATTTGAATTTAAATAAATTTAAAGTGATTTTTATATCATACTAATGATTTTAATAAAGTTTAAATGTGAAATGAATGAACATTGTAAGTTGAAATTTTGAAATATAACTAAAACTGGAAATTTATGAAATTGACGTAAAGGTGAACTTTTAGTTAAGTAAATAAAAATAAAACTAAGTTATATTTGTGAATTTGAACTTAAGTGTTAATTTGAAATTTAACGTAATGGATTTTAAAAATTCAACATTGCATTTTAATAAGTGAGTTATTATGAAATCTTGATTTTTGAATGGAAATTTAACTTTATAAAATCATGAACTCGAGGAAAATTAAATGATGTTATAAATGTGAAAATGTATGATTTTATAAGTTAAAAATGTTTTTAATAAAAATATAATTGGTTGAGAAATTTTATTGAATATTTGAAGTTAATTGACTGCATTTTTTGAAATGTAATTACAATGTAAACGATATTACAGCATTTGTAAACGCTGTACTTGATGATAATGAACTAAAAAGCTAAGTTGAATTAAAAGCTATTATAGCAATCTTTGTAAGTGCTATAATTTTTGAATTTAACTAAGTTATTAGAATTTAAGTAAACCTATTATAACATTTTAAAATGCTGTCTTTTGTTAAATTGAACTGTTTTGAATGTAACTTTCCGTATAAGTTTTCTAAATGATGCGAAAAGTGAATTTTCACTTTTTTGATAAACTTAAGTGAATAAATGAACTTTGGAAGTTGAAATTTCTAGAAATTTAATAATTTAATTATTAAGCATAATAACTTCATTGAAATGAAAAAAAAAAGAATTTTTGGAATATAAACTGTTTTAAAATATGAATTGAAATGGTATTTTAGATTGAATAAAATGAATAATGATTTGAAATGAATGAAGTTTTGAAAAGATACGATATTTTGATATATTAAAATGATTTGAAAATGAAGTTTTGAAAGGATATGATATTTTGATATATTAAAATGATTTGAAACGAAGCTTTGAAAGATATGATATTTTTGATATTAAATGATTTGAAAAACGGAGTTTGAAAGATAGGACATTTTGATATTAACATGATTTAAAAAGAAGTTTTGAAAGATATGATATTTTGGAACTGAAAGGTAGTGTTGAAAGGGTATGAAAATTTAATATATTGAAATGGTTAGAAATGACTTGATATTTATTTTGATAAATATTTGAATTGAAAGATATTTTACGATGATATATTTAAATGGTTTTGGAAATGATAATCTTTATTTTGATAAAGATTTGGATTGAAAAGGATATTTTATTTTGAAGTATAAAATATTTTTAAAGTTATAACTACGGGTTATAATAACGATGGGTTGTTAAAGAGACCGGGATCGGATATTGTCTTATAGCTGGCCAATACCGAAAACCACTTTAACAACTGTGTACGCGGTGGAGATTTCAGAATGAAGTAGGATGGTGGCGACGTTCTCGAGGTATATTACGTGGACCCAACTCCCGTGAGTTGGCATATATGACTAAAACAGGAGCTATACCAGGCTACACAAAGGGTCACACCCTTTCATCGAGCATGCTCCATCGGAAACCATTCTATTACTGTTGTGATTCGATTCGGTGGCGCCATTTTGATTCGGGAGTATTGTTCGAGGTGGGCGGAAGCTGCTGGCTTGCCGTCACCACCGGTCCGGGAGTGCAAACGGTGTATCCACCCTGGCATTGCCTCGCGTGTCGTGTCATATCCTTATATCGAGCCCACTACGATTTTGGTTTTAAAGATCCGACGGCGTTAAGGTTCACCATCCCCTTAACGCTATTTTCTATATGATTATAATTTACTGATTAGACACTACCGTATATAGCGTATATTACTACATAGTAAATAGTTTAACGGATCCTTAGAGGATGGGCGGTCCCAAGCATCCTTTAAGTTACTGATGCATTTTGTTACTGTTCACTTGAGTTGATTTACAGTTTATAAGTATTTATGTCCTGACTCGAGGGTTTTGTATTTTTCTTTACGCTCGAGTCAGATTGATTGAGTTAGCATTCAAGATTCACCTTCGAATTTGGAGCTTTCTTTGAAGATCCAGCCTTCTATTTTGTTCAGTATCCAGTGTTTCAGTGATGTATCTTGTTACTCTTCTGTTGTATCTCATTTAACTCTGATGTATCTTATTTTTTTTCTAGTAGCTTCATGAACTACTATCTCTTTTACTTCCGCTGCATTATTATATACTCTGTGTCTGTGATCTGTGATTTTTATTTACTGTATATTCTGAGATTTGCCAAAAATTTATTAACAACGCGGTATTTTGAGCAATTCAATTTCGGCATGAGTGTCTACCTATACACTTATAATGGATGCGAATGGTTGAAAATACCGAGTCATTACAGTTGGTATCAGAGCTTTGGTTAGCTCTAGGCAAAACTCAGCATATGGAGTAGATGTATTTACAGAATCACTTTCATTCGAGTTGAATCTCTCTCTTTTGACTCGATTCCTTTGAATTTTGGAACATTCCCTACGGTTCCAAAATCCATTCGTATCCCTCACTATTCATCTTCTTTTGACTCTGGAGTATTCCATAACTCCGCTTCGAATGATTTTTCTAGTGAGTCGGCTGTCACGCCAATTTCAAATTTAATTGAAAAAGGGGGAAAACTCCTTTGCAGTTAGCATCGATTCACCAGAGATTCTTATCTGTCATTGGTTTAGATGCTAATATCTTTTGTTATTTCGAACTCTATCTCTTGAGGTCAAATGTAGATTTGCCCTAGAAAATCCACTTCGATCTTATACTTTAAGTCACGGTTGACCCGATTAAGGTTGCCCGTGATTTATTTTAGCTTATCCGCCTCCCTACTCTGTATTTAATCATCTTGTCTTTGTTTCCAACATATTTTCAAACATTTTGAATTGTATTTGTCAATCTATATTTTTTTATATATTGTGTTGTTGGAGTTGTTGATGTTGATTTGGGTTTCCGATTGATTCGTCTGATCAACGCTATCGATAGGATTTCTAGAACACTTTGACAGAACAAACTTACACGATATTATTTTAAAATTTGGTTAATGAAATAAAATTTTGATATATATATTTATGGAACTTAATAAAATGATTCAAATTGATAATTTGAAATGATAATACTTGATTTATCATTTATTGTTCTATAAATGAATTTATAAATAATTGTTTATAAGTTTATATGGGAACTTAAATGAATTTAGAAAAAGAAATTTGAGAATTTAATTTCCGATGGTTCCAAACCTTTTGTTTAAAAGTTTAAAGGGATATAATATTTAAAATATTTTCAAATAGAAATTTGTTTCCAAAGAATTTTTAAGTTTAAAATTATTACTCTTCTCTTTGTCGCTGGAAAATAATTCCGGTGATGACTGCAGCATCATCGACGTTCATTTTCGAGTTTCGGAGTGAAGAGACTGTTCTGTAGTCTTGCTGCAGCTTTGTTTTGGGAATTAAATTGATTTGAATTTCTAAAATATGACTTGGTTTATAACATATATATAAATATATGATTGAAATTTGATTTGACATATTATATATGTATATATATTATTACTTATCTCTAAATGGTTTGAAGAAATTGGAAATTTAATTCTTAAATTTTATTTTAAAGAATAATTCCAAAAAAAAAATCAATCTATCAAAATTTTGGATGAATATCAAGCATGAAATGATTTAATTGGAAGATTTATTTGTATAATACAATTGCATTCAAATATAACTTACCAAAATTTCAGAAGTTAAAAATGTAATTGGATAATATACAATATAAAAAAAAGATATATAAATAAAATTTGAGTGGTTATAATAAATGCTATACACTTAAATTTTAAGTTATAAAACGATTAATAGAGTTAAAGAATAATAAAGGGTAATTGAATAACTTACAATAAAACAATGTTAGAAGAACTAAGAATAAAATAAAGCAGTTATAATAAGTGTAAGTATATTTAACATCAGTGATGAATATACTGAGAGGAATAAATTTAAGTTTAATTAGGAATAAAGAAGAATTAAATTTATTAAGTACAATGTGAGTGTAATAAATGATTATTTTTCAAACCCATGGTTTTAAAAATTGTTAATTTAAGATGATTGGATAATAAGATAATGAAATTTGGGGTAGTTAAGATTTATTTAACTTGTGTAAAGATTTATTCTCTATTTAAGTTGAAATTTCCATGCTTTCTAATTTATTTTCTTATTTTGTTTTTCAAACTACCTTTTGGTTGTCCTTATTATCCTTATCTTGCTATAGACCGGTATAGGCATCTTTCTATAATCTTTCTGTTTAGAAATCTTTCTATAATCTTGATAGACCTTTGGTAATCATTTTGAATCCACCTTTTTCGTGCTTGTGTTCTTGATTCTGGAGGATCTTGGAAAGATCACCTCCACCTTGTTAAACTTACCTATAACAACAGTTATCAGGTATAACTTCAATCTTCTTGTCATCTTATCTTAATCCTATTTCACTCTATCTTTTCTGTGCCCTTCCATACCTCATTCCTTTTCGGGGACGAAAGGTTTTGAGTGGGGGAGAGTGTAACAATCCTGTATTTTGTAATTGTTTTATGGTATACTTTAATTATTTTTAATGTAAGATTTTGATTTAAAACTTATTTTACTTATTTGAAATGATTAAATTTATTATTTAAATATAATCTTGATTTTTATATGAGTTATAATTCCAAACTTGTGTAAGTTGAATATTTGCCTGAAATGCTGATTTTGATCAAAATAGTCAAACTGTGACTTTCAATTTAAAATTTTAAAAGTTTAAAATTTTAATTTTTTTCTTTTATTATGAAAGTACATAAAATTCTAAGAACACCACTTTTCGTTTCGTTGAAATCGGATGTAAATTGTGAAAGTTATACCCTTTACAATATTGTGCGTATATAGGGTTATTTAACAATGACTATTTTAAATTGTATAAGTTACTTCTTCTTTGTTATATTTTACTTTAATATGTGATAAGATGTTATATTATGTATACTTTGACTTTTAAATATTTTTAAAATGATAATATAATTTTTCTAAAGTTCATTTGAATTTATTTCTAATTTTAAAGCCTAGTCTACAATTTTAAGCCATTTTCTTAATTTAATTATATATAATTAAAATTTATTTATTTATTTTATGCACTCACTTTTATTTTCTGTGTTTTACTTTATTTTATTCATTTTACATGCATTTAAATTTAATAATATTTTTCCAAAGTGTATTGAAGTTATTTCTAATTCCTAAGTCTAGTTTTCATTTTCTGTGCCATTTTTCTTATTTTAATCATATCTAACTAATAATTAATTATTAATATTTTGTTATCTGTTATATTTTCGAATTCTAACTGAAATTTATAAGTGTTTTCAGTTATTTAAGATGTATATGAATATATATAGGAAGTTTAAAAGGTTTGAAAGCAAAGAAACGTAAAACCGTTTTAACGTTTCTTCTTCCGTTTCTTTTCCAATTAATAGATTTAATTTCCTTTGACCGTTCCTTTCTTTATTGTAGCTGTGCATTTCATACCTCATTTTCACGTGAAAACATTCCTCTCCACTTCATTTTTCACGGCTAGAAAGGTTTGCTAATGGCTCCTCTTTTCCTCTTCTTTTTGCTCTTCTTTTTCCATTGTTTTCTTATATTTTGCCTTGTTTTCTCATGTGTATTGCTTGGCCTCTCCTCCATAGCCACGGCCACCACCCCCTACACCTCTTCCCTGCCATCATCACCAGCTACCCCTCTGGTCTTGACCAAGGCCGAGCCCACCATGGTGCCAAAACTCCAAAAAAATGCAACAATGCCCTTGAACAATGCTAGTTGACCACCTTTGCCTCATCTCCTTCAACCACCACCTTAACCACCACCATAGCCACCTCCACCACCTCCAGCACCACCTGTACTCTCGGCCACACCATCCCCTTTGACCCCAAAGTACAGGCCATGACCATACTAGCCTTGACCGTGCCTTGTAGTGCCTTGAAAATCATGTGTATGTTGATTGTTGTGTTGTTTTCCCTTCTCCACACTTTTGCACCATGTTAACCTACGTTAGGCTGACCATACCCAACCAAAACCTGATCCAAATCTTACCATAGACCTGTAGTATACCTTATGGCTGAACCTAGAGTGTGTTGGAAGCAAGTGCATAGCAACTCTGCCTTGATTTATGCAGTTATTTCCAGCCTAGTTTAGTCGTTTTTGAATTGAAAACTTATGTATTATTGTATTGTTTTGGGTATATGTTTACAAGACAAATATCAAGGCTCTCCATTCATTCAAATAAAAAGTCATGCTATATCGTGCTTGTCGTGCCTTTGGAGTCGTGCTTGTATGTTGTTTTGGTCTCTAGCTTTGAAAAAGGTGAGTCTTTCTCACTCTGACATTTATACTTATGAAAAGTGAATTGATGACAAGTGTTTAGTAATAAAAATGTTTATGCAAGTTAATGATGATCATATGATATGCTATGCCATGTTATTACCATATTATTACCATGTTAAAACTGTTAATTTTCACCTGACATCTGATGTATGACTGTACATTGTGATATTGACCTTGTTTATATTATTTCTGCATATGATCACACTGCAAGTTCCCTGTTAGAAAAAAATGTTATGGGCTGAAATGATAGGCCTGAATGGTTTTAAAATTTTCATTTTGACTTGGGATTGCGGGTTTGAAATGATAAAACTCGGATTTTCTTTGTAAATTACGGGTTGAAATGATATATTACCCATATCACTTTACCTAGCGTAGAAAATTTTATACAGGCCCGTAGTTAAAATATGATTTTCTAAAAATTTTAAAATATTTTAGAAATTTAATTATTATAATATTTTGATTTGAAATTTAATAAAAATAAGATTTTTGTAAATATTATTGATTTTCTGAATAATTGTAAGTGAAATGAATTAATGAAAAAGTTAGAAATTTTGAACGTAAGTTATTTTGGAAATTTTGATTTAATTATAATTGGAAATTTAAGTGAATATGAAATTATGATAAATTTATGATAATTTGAATTTAAATAAATTTAAAGTGATTTTTATATCATACTAATGATTTTAATAAAGTTGAAATGTGAAATGAATGAACATTGTAAGTTGAAATTTTGAAATATAACTAAAACTGGAAATTTATGAAATTGACGTAAAGGTGAACTTTTAGTTATGTAAATAAAAATAAAACTAAGTTATATTTGAGAATTTGAACTTAAGTGTTAAGTTGAAATTTAACGTAATGGATTTTAAAAATTCAACATTGCATTTTAATAAGTGAATTATTATCAAATCTTGATTTTTGAATGGAAATTTAACTTATAAAATCATGAACTTGAGGAAAATTAAATGATGTTATAAATGTGAAAATGTATGATTTTATAAGTTAAAAATGTTTTTAATAAAAATATAATTGGTTGAGAAATTTTATTGAATATTTGAAGTTAATTGACTGCATTTTTTGAAATGCTATTAATTACAATGTAAACGATATTACAGCATTTGTAAACGCTGTAGTTGATGATAATGAACTAAAAAGCTAAGTTGAATTAAAAGCTATTATAGCAATCTTTGTAAGTGCTATAATTTTTGAATTTAACTAAATTATTCGAATTTAAGTAAACCTATTATAACATTTTAAAATGCTGTCTTTTGTTAAATTGAACTGTTTTGAATGTAACTTTCCGTATAAGTTTTCTAAATGATGCGAAAAGTGAATTTTCACTGTTTTGATAAACGTAAGTGAATAAATGAACTTTGAAAGTTGAAATTTTTGGAAATTTAATAATTTAATTATTAAGCATAATAACTTCATTGAAATGAAAAAAAAGAATTTTTGGAATATAAACTGTTTTAAAATATGAATTGAAATGGTATTTTAGATTGAATAAAATGAATAATGATTTGAAATGAATGAAGTTTTGAAAAGATACGATATTTTGATATATTAAAAGGATTTGAAAATGAAGTTTTGAAAGGATATGATATTTTGATATATTAAAATGATTTGAAACGAAGCTTTGAAAGATATGATATTTTTGATATTAAATGATTTGAAAAACGGAGTTTGAAAGATAGGACATTTTGATATTAACATGATTTAAAAAGAAGTTCTGAAAGATATGATATTTTGGAACTGAAAGGTAGTGTTGAAAGGGTATGAAAATTTAATATAAATGGTTAGAAATGACTTGATATTTATTTTGATAAATATTTGAATTGAAAGATATTTTACGATGATATATTTAAATGGTTTTGGAAATGATTTAATCTTTATTTTGATAAAGATTTGGGTTGAAAAGGATATTTTATTTTGAAGTATAAAATATTTTTAAAGTTGTAACTACGGGTTATAATAACGATGGGTTGTTAAAGAGACCGGGATCGGATATTGTCTTATAGCCGGCCAATACCGAAAACCACTTTAACAACTGTGTGCGCGGTGGAGATTCCAGAATGAAGTAGGATGGTGGCGATGTTCTCGAGGTATATTACGTGGACCCAACTCCCGTGAGTTGGCATATATGACTAAAACAGGAGCTATACCGGGCTACACAAAGGGTCGCACCCTTTCATTGAGCATGCTCCATCGGAAACCATTCTATTACTGTTGTGATTCGATTCGGTGGCGCCATTTTGATTCGGGGGTATTGTTCGAGGTGGGCGGAAGCTGCTGGCTTGCCGTCACCACCGGTCCGGGAGTGCAAACGGTGTATCCACCCTGGCATTGCCTCGCGTGTCGTGTCATATCCTTATATCGAGCCCACTACGATTTTGGTTTTAAAGATCCGACCGCGTTAATGTTCACCATCCCCTTAACGCTATTTTCTATATGATTATACTTTACTGATTAGACACTACTGTATATAGCGTATATTACTACATAGTAAATAGTTTAACGGATCCTTAGAGGATGGGCGGTCCCAAGCATCCTTTAAGTTACTGATGCATTTTGTTACTGTTCACTTGAGTTGATTTACAGTTTATAAGTATTTATGTACTGACTTGAGGGTTTTGTATTTTGCTTTACGCTCGAGTCAGATTGATTGAGTTAGCATTCAAGATTCACCTTCGGAGTTGGAGCTTTCCTTGAAGATCCAGCCTTCTATTTTGTTCAGTATCCAGTGTTTCAGTGATGTATCTTGTTACTCTTCTGTTGTATCTCATTTAACTCTAATGTATCTTATATATTTTTTTAGTAGCTTCATGAACTACTATCTCTTTTACTTCCGCTGCATTATTATATACTCTGTGTCTGTGATCTGTGATTTTTATTTACTGTATATTCTGAGATTTGCCAAAATTTTATTAACAACGTGGTATTTTGAGCAATTCAATTCCGGCATGAGTGTCTACCTATACACTTATAATGGATGCGAATGGTTGAAAATACCGAGTCGTTACACATATATATAATGATGTACTACCCAAAAACCCTGGACATGTAATACTTTTTAAATAGGGAGGATGCAGATCCAACAACCATTTAATACTTCAATCCCGAAGCAGGCCCTTCGCAACGTAAACGCTAGTCAATTGGTCCAAGCTTCAAAGACTGATGACTCATAGATATGGCTTTATAATATAATTGCCGTATTACTAATGCATCTCAAAGATTCATCTAATGGTTAACTAGTCCACTTCCAACAAATAAACAACCAACCAACTAACTTTGAGATCTTTACGTATCCCATACGAATTCTACACTAGTAGGAAGTGAAATTCGTCACGGCGTAACCTGATTTTTTGCTACCTACCGCTCGGGACCATTGGTGGTCAGAGCCTATATACCAGCCCTATCATTAAATACCAGTCAAACAACAATATTGACATAGCCCACCGACCATCCATAGCTTAAATCATGTCTACGCTAACCTAATGTAGGTTAAGGATAAAGCACCTTTCTGTTACTTAAAACCCCTTATTAGAAATGAAGCTGACCTTGTTTCCCTAAAAGTATTGGGCCATTTAATAATTAAAATCGAAAGCGAAGACTTGGTATATTTTCCTCTATCTATACGCAACCGCATTTCCCTTCCACATGAGTCCTATGGTTGGAGTTATCCCCACATCAGTAGTAAATATGCACAACTGCTGGTGGTATCTACGTGAGGGGCAAACTTTTGTTGTATAACTCTACTAACCTCACATCCCAAACTACTAAACCAAACCAACCATCTTAAGTCCGAATGTTGGGCAAGGCCTACTAGTTTACACTTGTTCTAAACGTATCATTAAGGCTGTATAATTTTCCGCTATGAAAATTATATAGCCTTCCAACACTTAATTCATATCTTAAATGCTTGTTTACTTTATTCCATAAATGTCAAGTGTCTATGATAAATGGTCATAATTATTCTAATTGGACAATCTCTAATAACATTAATTTTTCCGTTCCCATTCAACCTATTATGCCTGTTTCATTTTCCCACCAATGCCACATTAATTTCTTTAATTAGTCCCATTAAACCCATTAATGTCCCCATTTAATTAATGCAACTCCCTATTAATTGGACATTTATTGCGCTACTAGTTTTAGAGTTACCATCTCTTTTCCATATACACCTCCTAATCCTATAATTTACTATGCTATTATAACCAGGCATAACTAATTCGAATATTAACTTATATTACGCTATAAATATACTTATATTTTAATCGGTAAGCATGGTTATACTTGTGTGTTTGTGTGTGTGCGTGTATATGTATATTCTTATTCCCAATATATTAATTCCTATTCTTAGGACTTCTAAAATATTAATTTCTATATTTTAATTGACTAAAGCCATCCTTTTCAAAATGCATTATCATTATACTTTCCATAAATTAGCTAAAAATGGGACTTTTGCTCTGTTTGAAATTATAAGAAATTCTCTTTATCTTTTATTTAGATAGACAGTGCAAACTACAGAGAAGATTATTTGTACTTTACGCGTCTCTTTCCTTTTTGGTATATTCCTTTTTTTAATTCAAACGACGCACTTTTTTGCATATTTTTAGAATTGGGTAATTTATAAAAATTACATGGAAATAATTAAATTAAGCTCCACTTCCAATAAATTAAAATATAGAAATTTACATTCTAAGTCAAATTAGGGTAATCTAAACTAATATTAACATTTTACAATCTAACTATAAATCCGGAGTAAAATTTGCACTTTAACAAATTTAGCGACTGATTTCCAAACTATCCAGATTAGGGTGTAAATAACATTCCTATTCCAATCGCCTCTTAATGGAATTTTCTGATGATATTCGTGTACGTTCATTTTAAGCATACAACTCATCAGATATTAGATATGTATAATAATTAAATAACATTCATTGATATAAATTTTAATGTTATAAATAAATTATATAATTTCCCACTCATAATTTAAGCTGTTCAAATCTTCCAAATCTGAATTCATCCTTTTGATTCCTTCTCCTTTCCAATCCAAATGAATATGTACAACAAGGTGTATACATACTATTAGAATTACAGATATGGGAATAGCTTTGGGGTTAAAGGAAATATAGATTTATGATTATAAATATTTCCTTTTTCTTTTGCAATATTGATTTGCTTCTTCTCTTTTATTTTCTGTCCTTTTCCAATTTGTATAAATATAAAATATTTTATAATTTCTAAAAATAGAGGAGAATGGAAAATGGCAGAACTACGCTGCTTTGTTTAGAAAATATGAGAAGAGAAGTAAGGGGTTAGGCTTGTATTTACAGGCATTCGAATCAATCATATCCGTTAGATTTAAATAATTTAATCTGAACTATTTGTTCAACGTTCGACCTTAGCCACCATCTTCACCATCAGTCCATAACCTCCTATAAGTGATCGATCGCTAGTGGTCGATAGACCCATGTAAGGGGTTGATCGATGTGGCCCATTCTATTAACAATATTTATTTCCTTTTCTTGTTTTTAATTATTTTTATTTTAGAAACTTCAAATGCTAATAACTTCTTTGTTTAAGCTCTGATCGCGAAATTCCAGATATGAAAGTTGCTTAGAAAATCTCGATGGATGCAATGGCACAAGTTTTGTGGTAAAATTCTAATATTTGCTCAAATTCCATTTTTAAGCCTTAATAAATGTTTATTAATTAATGTTTATTCAATAGGGTGTTGCAGCATGAGTTTACTGGAGTATGGATTTCTTTACTTTACTAAATGTGGATTCTTCCTGATAGTAATGTCCTAATCCCAACCTTGATGCATGGATTACTAGTTTTATTTGAGATAAATTCTTACCACCAGCTTAAGTATGAAGACGAGATAGAATTTCAGCCCCTACTTTACATACACCTTTGGAAATCTGTGGTCGTTAAAATCAGCATACGATTAATTGGATAAGTACTAATAAAAGAAACACCATTACAAGGTAAGTCTAAATCAAATGAATTAAAGAAGTTACGTCCTCTTACATTATAATCGACAAAGCACTATTAAAAGGAATCAGCCTTTTCAACCTCAACTTAGATGTTAGACTCACAAAGAGAAAAAAGTTAACAATTTTATCAAACTGAGAGGTCGAGACATAATCTACCAAAAAGTCTTGGGAATCACAGATAACATAAAACAATAAATAAAACGACCAAGAAATACCCCAAAATGAATATTTCAATTAGGCATTCAATTAATGTAACTATTCCTAACTTGTGATCATACAAAACTAAAAAAAGGTGCCACTAGAAATACCGTTCTTTCACTAACATAATAATTTAAAGTAATGGTACCAAACATAATATGGGTTCCACCATTTTAGGAAATCACATATGGTTGAGAATCAAACTAAGAACCTACAAAGAAGTCCTCGGATTTAGAAAAAACCATATTATAAACTGTGGATTATTAACAGGATAATTTAGGTATCTTAGTGCAGGAGAACTTACAAGGACAATAGTTTAGAATTCAAGAGGTAAAGACTAGAGTCAAAGCATGGCAGGTAATTTTAAAAACCAACATTGAAAGAAAGCTCTACTACTAGACAGCCATTAGACAAGCAAACTTAATAGAGATGTAATATTAGGGATATGGAATTTAAACAATTTGAGAAAAGAGATAAAGGATTTTGAAAGACTCATGCTAACAAATCAACCCCGAACTAAGATGCGATATGCTTAACTTAGCTATTAACCTAATGAGGTTAGCAAGATTAGTTAAGCAAAGGAACACCTCATACCCAAAAGTGGTCAATTAAGCCTTTGATCCATGCTCTGGGCCTAGTCAAAGCACTCATTAAAGGAAGATGAATTAAAAGCCTTTGGTCTTGCCATAAGGCCTGGCCAAAGCAACCATCCAAAGAGTGATGGTCAATTAATACTTTGATCCCCCCGCTTAACTGAGTCAAAGCACCCATCCAAGGAAGATGGACAAAAAGCCTTTAGTCCTGCTACAATGCCTAACCAAAACAACCATCTAAAGATTAATGGTAAATAATGCCTTTGATCCCACCGTCAAGCCTGATCAAAGCACTATTCCAAGGGAGATGGATGAGAAGCCTTTATTCCAGCTGCAAGGCCTAGCCAAAGCAACCATCTAAAGAGTGATGGTCAATTAAGCCTTTGATCCCGACGTTGGGTCTGTCAAAGTACCTATCCAAGGGAGATGGTCAATGGAAACACTAATGCTCAAGCTAAGTCTTTGAAAACAACCATCCAAAGAAGAACAATCAAAATCAGAGTATGTGAACAACAAAATGCATTTCCTCAAAACTATAGAAATTTCTTAAGCAATATCAATTTATTCTAACTAAAACTCCTCCCATGAGGTTTCAAGTGGATTTCCTTACATTCAAAAATTCATTTTTCTATACAACGCACTATGATTAGTGTATGCATGTGTATTTGGTTTTCGCAGCAAATTATTTCCAAGTAAAGTACGAAATCTCTCAGTAAGAACAATCATTGTAAATGGAAAATTTTCGAAAGGAATAAAAAGCCTATGAATTTTGAAAAACCTTTTTATAGAAAGTCGTAGTGTTAAAGAGAAAAGTTTTAGCAAGATAAGATGTCACAAGTAACTAATGATGAAGAATAAAACAACAAGGAATGTTAACTTGAGAGAAGAAGAAATAATTCAAGAGCAGAAGTTTACTTAAGCTAAAACATAAGAAAACTTCTTATGTAGAGGGGGATAAGTGTTACATCCAGAATTCCAAGGACAAATTGATAAACGAAAGAGCTTTTGTGTGTTAATAGAGCCTTTATGTGTCAATTGGAGCCTTTATGTGTTGATCAAAGCCATAATTTGTCAACTGGAGCCTTCGTGTGATAATTGAAGCCATCATGTACTGATAGAGCCATCGTGTGCTGATAGAGCTTTCTATTGTTGATTAAATCCTTCATATGCTAATAGATGCCATCGTATGTCAAGTGGAGCCTTCATGTGCTAATTGAAGCCATCATGTGTTAATAGAGCCTTCCTATGCTGATAGAGCATTCAAGTGTTGATTAAAGCCTTTGTGTGTTAATCAAAGCCATCGTGTGTTGATTGGAGCTATTATATATTAAATAAAGCCATTGCAAGTAATCTATTCAAGCTATTGAGTCATCATTAATTAAAATCCTTGGACAGTTAGTTATTTAAAAAATTTCAAGTGGGCGATACAAGCCATCACACAATAGTGAAATGCTAGCAATAGCCTATGTAAAGAAGTATTATATTAATATTGGGAAAATTTTATGTAATGAGGCTTCAAAGCACTCTTATACAACCATGCCACCTTTGTTGATACCATTGCCAATATAGTGACCCGCGTGGACTACTATTGTATTGAGATGATGACAAGTGGCAACATTAAGATCATCCATCTTGACAATTCACCAATCCACGTCAACTTGATCAACCAATCCGAGCAAGCTACGCCACTCTCCAACCTCTATAAATAGAGACCCACCCCTACCTAAGAAGGGGCTCTTCTCTTATTTTTCTCTCCTTACATTAATCATTAGTCGAGGCTTGACATTCTCAAGTTCCCTTAAGGGCTTGAGATCTCCTTTGATGGATAACAAAGAAGGAGATGACTTGAACTTTTGGCATAATGACCTTTAAAAATATAAATTTGCAAATTAACTCCATTCATGACCTTTGGATTAGAATAAACAAAAGATGGCTTGAATTTCTTATATATTGACCATGAATAAGGAAGGTTGCATAGTCATGACTTTCATTTTGATTTATGTTATTTTTTGAATTTTTATTTGAATACTATCTTTTCAAAACATTTTGATATTGAGCTAAAAACGGTTCGATAGAAAGTATAGAGATTTAATTAGAATTTTAATGATGAAGTATTTTTGTGAAGATTAGAGATTTTGAATAATAAATATTTATCAATGAGAAAAGGGTGAAGATATAAATTAGTTAGGTGATAATAAAATTATATAGTGGAAAATATTTTTTTATAAAAATTTATAATGTTGAATAATCACTTGAGTAATACAAACATGATTTTTATTTGGAATTTGATAGTGATTTGAGTTAGGTAAAATAGTTTTATGAAGACGAGGAAAATGAGAAATATTTAGTTTTGGAAGCCTATATGAAGTCCAAGTCCAAAACAATGTAAGCTCGTACCTTTCTCTCTATTTCCTTTCATATTTCCATAATGTTTGTTTACAGCCTTAAACCAAAGGTAATATTTCATTTTTATCATCCTAAAGCAAAACCAAAAATGCAAATTCTCTTTTCGAATTTAAAATAAACGAAATAAAATACCAGAAATTCGCAAATCAATGTATATGCTTATCCATACTAGGCTACACTACTAGGACTTTGCAAAATCTTGAATTGATTAAGTTTGGAGGGTATGGTGACTTATTGTAAATCAAGGAGGAGAAGATGAAGGAGCCGGGAGATGTCTATTGTAATTTCAGGTGAGTGAAACTCTATAACTCACACAACTATGCTATAAATTATTGTGTGATTATGATTGAAATGTTTCGTTGTGTTGATTATTTGTAATCAGTGATTGATCTTTAGTTTTGTTTCCTCTATGTTAACTAAATGAATCCATTTACAACGTAATGTTCATTATCCTATCCATTTCATAAACTTGTATTTGATGTTTATATGGTGATGACTGATGCTTAAAATCAAGTTAGAAGGAAGCGAATAGAGTAGAATGTTGACTGGAGGGGGACGAGCTTAAATTGTGTCATGGACTGGGCTTCCCACCTAGACCGCAACCTATTCAGTCGACCACCCATTGAGGAGCGGCTGATCGATAGGCACTAGTTTAGAGCAGTAAGCTCTAGGCAGTAACCCTAGTTTATTAAAAAAATTGGGAAATAAATTAAATTTTTATTAGGAGTCAAAGAATAATCGTGTTGTTAATGTGAAATTATTTTAAAGAATTTTTTCTTTAAGTTTACTAAAGCACAAATTGATTTATCTTCAAAAAATTACTTAAGGATTCTAGTTAATTCTATAAAAATGTGATATGGTTTATAATTAACAGTTCGTGATTTTTAAATTATGTTCCATGATTTTAGTATATAACAAAGTGTTGTGAAATATATTTTATGGGATTGAAATAAAAGAAAATTAGATTTAGAGTTTATAAATTCATTTTTAGTCATATTTAATTGTAATACCTATGTAATGAATTATATATAATATGTGATTATAAAAGAGATTTCTATGGATTTGAACATAAAAAAGAGATCAAGAAATATATTTTATGGATTATAAAAGGAAAATTATATTTTTATTATTTATATGTATATATTAAAAGATTTGAAATAAATAAATATAATTTTCCTATATAATAAAATCTCTTTTCAACATAAATTGTGTGCTATATGTGTTACTATTTCCACACGACGGGAATATTGAATAAACAGAGTTATAATACCAATTGGTATGGAACTTTTGATAATAATCCTTCGGTTATTCATTAGACTTGTTACATATAATATTATCTTATGGAATTCTGTATTGTGATAATCTCGAGTAAACGATTTAGTAATACCATCTAGTAACACACATTTGTTAATATTATTCCGATTACTCCATTGACTCATGGTATAGAATATTATGGTAGAGCGAGTGTGATTTATGGATATTGAATAAAGGAGTGAGTATCACAAGGTGGTATGGGACATCTGTGTTGATATTTATTCCGTTATTCTTTTTAAGTATATATCACTCATACAGGGATAAGTGATATGTGTATATGAGGCGACGCTTGCTGTGGAGATTAAGGATGTCTTACAATGGATATGTGCCAATAGATATATATCGATGCTATATTGTGTGATCCTATTATACATGCATTAGTGAACCATGATTAGTATCCATTTTAGTGGCCTAATTACGGGGTTATGAATTGGATCCATGACATACTATGAGTTGTGCATAGCGGTGTGATGCTATTTACCCTAGTGTCATATAGGCAAGTAGTTTGTTACTTTAGGGAAACTTCAGGTTCATGATCGATGCTTAGCATTGACTAGCACCCGATGGATATTGGGTCACGATAACGGTTAAGGTAACTAAAGACTGTTGGAGCAATGCCGGGCTGGTACATGTGTAGACATATAGAGTATGCAAGTGGCTAAAACAACCTACACCGCAGGACACACCGATCCGAAGCCCAAAATGGCATTTAAACTTGCATCATAGTTAAATCATGGCATAGCATCCATCAAATGATTTAGGTGGGTCTGAGTTGAAATGATTATAGCTGGGTCAAAGTTGAAGCGTTGTAAGTGAAATATTAATCAATAGAGAATCTGCCTCCTCAATTATACGAGGTTAGTACAACGGTCAATTGTTATTAACTCAAAGTCAAAGTCACTAGCCAGAGCAATACAGTTGATAATGATCGTTATTAATGAACTAAGGACTTTATGTCCGGACTAACCGATTTAAATGCAGACAATATTGGAATTTTGACTAAAACCAAATTCCAAAAGTCTAAAGCGATATAGTTTTTATGAAGAGAACTAATGTAAATAATCTTACTACTGGGTACCGCTTAAAATCATAAGATTATATTTTTACCGAAAAGATGTGTAAATGATAAATTTGGCAAAACTGTCATATTACTAGTTAAGGTGACATGTAAACTTTAATATTTGAATCATTTGACATTTATCGCTGAGTAAATTTACATCTTTGAGTAACACAACTGTAATGATAAATGCACCAAAATACAACACAATTTAATTAAATAGGCTTTGGACTTTTGACGGCCCATCTTGGCACAAACTATAGCCAACCTAGGATGTGTGGGAGATGGGGTCTAAGGTTTTTAAGTTTGTTTTGAAAGGATAAACAAGTAATGATTAAAAGAATGAGAAAAGAGCTCCACTTTTACCTCTTCTCAAGTGCTACTTAAACACGCATCCACACGTTGTTTTTTGCTCACTGATTTTACACTTCCAGCCGCAAGTTCTAAAAGATTATAGACAAAAATCCAAAATCAAATAAAAAAGCCAAAAATCAAATAAAAATTCACATGGTGGACCTTTAGATCTTTCAATTCTAAAGGTGGTCATACAGAATCTAGGAGTTTCGTTTATTCAAAGTGTGAATCACCAGAGACTTCCTCAGGTAATCATTCTCTCATTTTTTTTATATTTACCATGATGGTGTATATTAGATCGTTTATATTTTACGACGAATATATATGTGCCTGTGTCATCTAATTTAATTCAAGTATATAGATTGACTTAGAAATAAAAAATTTATCATTGTAATAAAAATTTCGGCCACGATAGTTTAAATATCTTATTAATATTTTTTTGAAATTTAAAATGATTTTTATTAGTTAAAATAATTTTATAATATGTTAAATACCCATGCATACATATATATATTATTATTATTTGTTTAAAATTATTTTTTTATATATGCTTTCAAGTTATAATTTTTTTTAACTTATTTCCTTATATTGATAATTAACAGTTATTTTAAAAATCATTTTAAAATACATATAAACATATGTGCATTTTATGAAATATTAAAAATGAAATATTTTGTATAAAATTGAAGTAAAACAATTTTTTTAAAACCCTTTAGCCGATAGTAAATATTTAATATATTTCTATATACATATATTCGAATGCTATTTAATTTATAAATAGTATAATTTTATGAAATTAAATATATATATATATATGTATGTATATATGGATATATATATATATATATGTATATGTATGTATGTATTATATAAAATAAATTTTATAAATATATAAGTTTATATTACTTATTTTAATTCACAATGGATATTTAAAAAATATCCAAGTTTAAATTTTCAAAGTCAAAGTTCGATTTTCTTTAAGAAATTAATTTTAATTTCAAAACATATTAAATTAGTCAATATATATATATATATATTTATAATTATTGTCATTATTATAATTTTGAATTTATTTACGATTACATAGATATTAAGTAAAAAAACTATTGATAACAAAGCCATATATAATAGGCGATACGTCTGTAGCGGGGTAAATCCCAACACCCGTAAACGTACACATTAACCATGTACATTATTTATACTTGGTCAAACACTATACATATATGAGTTTATTTAATATGCCCATATTAATATACTTAATTGAAATTAGATAAAACTTCTTTTAAATTAATTAAATAAAATAATATTTTATTTAAAGTAACTTTAGATTGGATCTAAAATCGATTAGACTTCATAGGTCTAATAAAGAACCAAAAATAGCAAAAAAATTAAAACTCGCACATTTAACCCATTGCAGTCTAGCTTGGTTTACATAATGGTTTATGAGCCCAATAACTTATGCGGTCTAAATTAACAATATTAGGGCTAACTTATGAATGTCAACCCACTTAGTAGGTTATCTAGAAATGTAGTGTCAAAAATTAGATTTCGGTAATCAAATACTCCACCCTTCCCAGTTATTGGTTTGGCCTTAAGGATTACGTAAGCCTAAAGGTTATCCCCAATATAAAGGCCCGAATAGATTTGGTGCGTAGGCAAATTTTCAAAATTCGGTTTTAAACATTTAAAATTAAATTTTTTAAAAGTTAAGTCTCACAAAAGCTATAAAATATTTTTTATAAATTGTTTTGAAAATAAATTAATATTTTTCAAAATTATTTAATAATTCAATTAATTGGATAAATTGAACAAAAAATTAAATAATAGTTCATTAACTAAAGTAAACATACATACATACATATATATATTTATATATATTGATATATATGTGCGTGCATCTTGTTTTTATTTTCTGGTTGCAAAAGCAGATTGGAGGAGTCGCTTGCTTAGCCTTGCTTATACAAAAATGCATGCTTGCTATATCTATTGTTTTTATTTGCCTTGCATTGTTATTTGCATTTTAAAAAAACAAAACAAATGTCATTGTAGTTGCATTGTTAATAGACGTTTAATTTCTGCTTTATATTTCATCTTAGATTTGGATTAATAAAAATAGTCAGACATCATTAACACTTAATTGTATATTGACAATTTTTCTTCTCTGAATAATTTAATTTCTTGGTGTCTAGGCTATGGCAGAGTAATAACCATTTATGAATATTACGGTGATTCATAAATATTATAGTGGTTGTTCCTCTGAAGCTACTTAAACCTTCGACTACATTGCTACGGCGATTCATGGTACATCGATAAATCATGTCTGTTACTTGCTGAGAACTATCCTGTTGATTTAAGACAAAGTGCGATTATACAATTTTGGGTTAACTTAGGACAAGTAATTTGTAATTAGACCCTTGCATTCATTTAAATGCATTAGTTACATTTAAAAAAAATCCAAAATTAAAAAAATTGTAAATATTCCTTTTCCTTTGAAATTTTTAAATCCTTTTTCTTTGAAATTTTCAAAAATTCAAAAAAATTTTTAGAAAAACCAAAATCCAAAAAAAAATTATAAAAACTTTTCAAAAACAAAGAATTTTTTTTTGAAAAACCATAAAACAAAACAAAAATCAATTTCGCTTTTGAAATATAAATTCTATCTGTAAATATTTTTCTTTATAAGAAAAGAAAAACCAAAAACAATCTTGAAAATGTTCGAGTTTCCCCACTCACTTGAATTTTACAATAGTTTTGAAAATCAATATAATCTATATGATTTCACTCCAAATTCGTATGGATATTTTAACACCAACAATTGTTTAAACAATTCAAATTTCAAATCACAAAAATTTCAAAATAACGAGAAACCCTCAAATCTTGAAATTAACATTTCGTCCTTACTTGAAATCTCTACGTAACAAAATCAAATTATAAATGATTTGTTTAATTCGTATTTATGCGATAACTCGAGTTAAAGTTTTCAAGGATTTCAAAATTTGAATTCAATTCAAAATTCAAACGATTTCGATGATAACCATGCCAA
Source organism: Allium cepa (assembly GCA_030765085.1). Classification (NCBI taxonomy): domain Eukaryota; kingdom Viridiplantae; phylum Streptophyta; class Magnoliopsida; order Asparagales; family Amaryllidaceae; genus Allium; species Allium cepa. Next base: position 298,068,242 of record CM060929.1, read on the forward strand.
TTCAATTTTGAACTTCAAAATTAATTTCAAAATCAAAACAAAAATATAAACCACTTTTCAAATAATTTTGGCAATAGGAATAATCTCGACTACGATACGATTGAAAATTTTTGTTCTCAACAAATCCCAATCGAAAATTCTCAAGCTAATAAATAAAAATTGGATTTTGTTGAACAAATGAACGAAATTTACAATGATCACACAGATTCGTTATTTGAAACTTATATGAAACAACGTGAAAAACAAAATCAAATTCCAACGTGTGATGAGTCAAATAATAATCCAACTTTTATCCAAATTGACGATTTTCAAATAACAACTTTTGAAATTGAAAATGACGATTTTAATGAAGTTGTTGAAAACACGGTAATTGAGTTGGATTTCAATTCTTTTGAGGGCGTGGAACCAAATTTAAAATTCGACTTTCCTTTTCTCGATTTCAAAATTTTAAATACAACAACTTTGGATTTTGAACTTGAGATACGCAATGAAGTTGTTGATAAGCCAACAAAGGAAGACGAACTAAATGAAGATGATTTCTTTGGACTTTTTGAAAACGAGTTGTTGAATTCTGAAGGGGAAGATTTAAAGCACCATTTTGATTTTGAAATCAAAAATTTCAGAAAATTATCAATAACGAGTTTGAATTTCAAAATGGTGAAACTAAACTTGAATTTCAACCAATTGTTTTATCAACCTTGAAAATCATCCAAAATGAAGTGACTCGTACGATTTTTAGTAAAATGATCCAAATCAATATTAAATTTCGAAATCTTTTACGATTTGGTTTTTTGAGCTTAAGCTGCGTCTCGCACACTAGACGAGATAAATGAATCAGTCTTTGGAAGACCGTTTCATTTACTTTTTAATGATATACTTTTTGATGCAGTGTAAATACATTTCATTTTCATGTAAATAATAATAAATGTTCCTTTCACTTGGGTTGACTGTGGGGATACAGTCAAAATCAAGTATGGGGGGAGAATCATCTTCATTTTTTAATTTTCATGGTTGATTTTTGCTTTTATTTAAAAACACAAAAAAAAATCCCACAAACAAATTTTCTTTTGATTTATTTTTAAGGAAACACTATAGGATAATATATGGTTTTGGTTTATTAAATTGAAAATATTGAAAATTTATTTGTCTTAACGAAAATAAAAATGAATTTTGATTACAAATAACGATAGTTTAACTAATATATAGGAAGGTTCATACGTGATAATTATGAAATATATCCTAATTGAAAATCTTTGTTTTAAATAGTACTTGATTTAAAATAAAGGATATAACATTTTTTCGTCTTCTAAGTTAAGTGATGCTAAGATTATTTTGCAAAACTCTCGCTTTTAAAAAAAACATTTATATACATGTAAATATTTTCTACTAACACCTATGGTCGATAGGTGTACACCCTTGTGTGTACACATCATGCTCTGTACCTTTCTCACGTAAGGCCGAAAAGGCAGTGCACGATAGGTATATCTGGCCTCAGTTTATCTGAGGTAGGAGTATATATAAAATGATTCTTTCTAATAACGCCTATAGTCAATAGGTGTTCACACTCGTTTGTTCACTCGTCACACTCTGTATTCCCCTCACATAAATCTGCAAAGCAGTGCATGGGTAATATATCTGGCCTCTGTTTACTTGAGTTAAGCATATAAATATAGTAAATATCAATAAAATTTTCAAAAAAATAAGAGAGAGTAAGCAATTGAAATTCTAGCACTATTTTTAACTTATTTGATTTGACTTGTTATTGAAAAGAAATGAATATACCACTTTGATAAACTTTGATAATCAACTAAGGATCCATTTTATAATTACACTTTGTTATCAACCAATACAACAAGTTAAACCATAGTTTACTTGTTATGATAACTTAATTTTTGTTGGAAATTTTTACGAGTAAATGACTTAAATTTTCAAGGTAATAACCAAAACCTTTATTTAACTTACTTGTGTCGATTTAAAAATGAATCATTCATTGTAAATATTTTCAAAAATCCGCATTCATCTCTTTGTAAATAAATCTTGCATTTTGTAAATATTTTCATTCTGCATTTGGATTTTGTGGGTAGTATCCGCTGAAAACCCTCACGAGACAACACTCGTCCTATTGTGGACACCCAAAGGTTTAACGGCTTATTGCATACGCTCAATGCAATCGTGCTCCCTATGAAAATGGATTTATCCTAGATTTTTTATTATTATTTGAGGACGAATAAAAAGATAAGTGTGGGGGTATTTGATGTGCATGTAAATGTGCATATTTTTACCACCATATTTTATCTACTTAAATTGAATAAATGATCATATTAGGTATTTTAACTTGTTTAAACCAAATTCGAATTATTTTCAAATTGTCACATTTACATCTTTATATAGGGGCAAAACGGTCATTTATGTGCATATATTTCTTTGAGAAAAATTAATTGGAAATTTATATATATATATATTTGTGTAGGAATTTTTTCTCAAATAGGAGGGTTTCATGAAGACACATGCATGCACAAAATGAATACAAAGGAACGAAGATGGAAATAATTCAAAGTGAAGAACATAGAAGATACCAACTATCCACCACTTTAATGTACAAATTCGAGGCTAACACACATGCTTATGGAATTAATGGCTTCATGTATACTTAAATGATGATTAGTAGAACCTAATGATTACTTGGCCTCCACACTTTCTCATGGTTATTTTGGAAATTCCCTAAAAATATGAATTAGGGTTTAACACATGTATATATAACCCTTATGTTTCATGTAACCTTCTCTCTTTTTTAGTCTTTCTTTAGTTTAATTTAGGCTCAAAATAAAAGACAAATTCTCTTTCCCTTTTCCATGGCTACTTAGCCATTTTTATTTTTATGTAACTTTCATTTTTTCAATGCAGTGTTAGTTAGTGCTCTCTTTCTTTTACATGCTTCTTTTGTTTATTTACTTTCATGTTAGTAGTGTAGATTTATTTTTAATGCAAGTAGAATAGTTTTTTTTCTTTACTTTGCTCTCTTTTTCCTTTTTATTTTCTTTCATGTTGCAAGCTATATTTTTTGTTTTGATAAAAAATATGAGAGGCTAATCCCTTCAATTTAGGGGTAATGAAGCCTCTAATCATGTAGCTTCAACATTTTGATAATTATAGCTCTCTATTTGTTCTTAATGACAATGCTTGAAGTGGTTTAATTTGTTGTTTTTATTTTGAAATTGATAGCCTATATTGTTGACACCAAATAGGCTATGCTTAAACAATCACTAACACAAATGCCTCTTCATCAAAATATGATTATGGCATAAGAAAGTGATTTGAAATTCAAATTTGATGGTCTACATTTCTAATTAATAGTTAATAGGCCATACTTAAAATAGATTTCATTTTCAACTTTGTTGTCATTTTTGTTAGTAAGTGTTTTAAGGGTTGTGTTATAGTTTGATGGCTTATGTTGAGCTAATTAATAGCACAAATGAGCCATACTTATGATAAACACATCATTTAAATTCACTTATGACCAAAAAAGAGAGAACATAATTTCATAATTTGTTAAACTATGTAATCTAGAGTGTGGAATTATCTCTAAATTGTCATTTAACTCTCATATTTTTATCACTTTCTTTTTTCATTATTCTACAATTTTAGCTTCATGCTTCTCAATTTTGGTTAATTTGATTGAATAGAAAATTTTAAAATCAACAATTCCTGCGGATTGACCCGTCCTCGCTACGTACTTCAATAGTACGTCTTGCGCTTGTAGTAATTTTTATTTCTAAATTCATTCGACTATTTTCTAATTCATATAACTTTAGTCAACGTGAACGATATGTCTCAAATCATTCTAAAGTGACTGGTAATATTAGTTAAGTAATTATGCCACCTAAATCTGTTATTGATGTGGGAGAGGAACCTTGGAAGACACACTTGTTGGTTTCATTTTGGATAGTAGACACTCTTATGCAATAGTTAGAAACATCTTAGGGCCAAATGGAAACTTCAGGGTTCGTTGATTATGAGATTGGATAGTGATATGTTATTTTATTTTGGAAACGAAGATGAAAAGCATATGGCTATAGAAGAAGATCCTTGTATTATATATGGGAAAGTATTTATTATCACTGGATGGAATCCATTAGTTGTATCATGTCCATTCGTAGTTGGGATATGTTCCCATGTATTACATCTTCAATCCAATCATTAGAGGTCCTTGATTGGTTGGTTAGTCATATTAGAGAGCTTATATGTTCTGATGAAAATACTGAACAAATAAATCGCATCAGTTTTGCTAGAGATCTTTTAGAAATCACTTTGGATACACCTTTACCATCTCATCTCATAATGGCTCTCTCTGGTAATAGGACTCGCCAAGTTAATGTCTCCTACTTATGGCAGCAGCCTATTTGTACTATAACGACTAAGGATTTCAGCACTTTGATTTAAATATCTGAATTATTTAAATATTTGAATCTTGGATTAAATAATAATAAAATGATTTAATAAGCTATTTGACCCCCGTTTAAATCATAAAAAATGATGGTAAAATTGTTTTGAAACAATATTTATAAAAATATATTGTTCGAAGATAAATCAATAATGCGACCGAAAATCGATTTATTGGTAAACAACTTTTCGATCGATACAAGTTGTCCGAACTCTTATGGAATTGTCTAATGATTAAACGAAAACATCAGCAACTAATTAACATTCACCACACTTCATTGAGCTTGGAAGTTCCTAGAAGCTTCCTTTGGGATAATAGATATTATCGTGGTGAGGGTATAATGGTAATATGCATATAAGGGAAGTGACATAGAGAAGAAGTGATGGGAGGTATTCCATTGGCATGGTGGGGGTGAGTACAAGGCTAAAGAGCACCATCTTGAGCCTATAAAAGAAGGGACACACCCTTAGAAATAAATCACAGAAGCACAAATGAAAACCAAGCTCCTTTAATGGCTTCTTCATCTTCTTTCTTTCTTATGTTCTCAAATGAAATAGTTGCAAATCAACTCCAAATCACTTCAAACATTTCCATAAGGCTTAGTATAATATTGTAACACCTTCCACCATGCCAAAACTTAAAGAAGTGAAGCTATACCCTCACCCCACTTAGAAATAGTGAGCATTAAGAGAACGAGGAAGGCAAAAGGGCAAGTGCAACGCAAGGAGGAGGAGGAGGAGGAGGAAAGGTGTTGCAAGGATGGGGTTGGGCTTGGGTTCAAGGATCTTGGTTATTTATATGATAAAAGGTGAGTTAACACCTCACTTTGAATGAAGATATAACATATATATGTTTTTGTTTGATTGTGTCTAAGTTGTTGAATTGTTGTAGACATAAGTTGAAACAATGGTTTGAATTCTTGCTTTGAAAGTCAGTGACATATGTGATCCATGTATATAGACTTGAATGAACAAAGAATGGACTTGAATGAAATTTATGACATACCACTAGACTTTGAACAGAGAACATTGGCTAAAGATGGACTTTGGTCTAGATTGGACTCTGATTTGAAAGTGCATTTATGGCGATAGTCGTTATAGATGCAGTTGTGAATTGCCTTATTTTGGAAATTACTATAGAACTTTGTAGAGAGATCCTTAGAGATATCCCACCATAATTATACTGTCTTATATATATATACATATGATTATTGCTATTAGAAGCTCGAATAGTAAAAAATGAAGTTACATATTGAAAAGTGGCCAAAACATCACTTATGCAAAACTGCTCCAGTTAGACTTGAAAAGATACTCAGATTTATGTATTTTGTTACATTTTTTTATTAGGGTTTACTAACTCTTAGCATAATATTACAAAAATAGTTCGAGATATTTAAGAATTTTTAAGAATTAGTCGTGAATTTTTAAAGAAGCGATATTTTGTTAAAATATGTAGAAAATATGTTGTTTTCAAGTTTTTAAGGATATAAACTTGTTATTTACAAATAATATTTTAAGTAAATGTTTTAAAACATATTATCAGTATTATAAAGCAATTTAAAATTACTATTTAGTATATACAGTTTTTATAAAATAAGTTTCTATTTTATATCTTATGTAATAAACACCTTCTAAAATGGTTTATTTAATATCTAGTTTTATAAATAAATTACTTTACATACATATATATATATATATATGTCTATTTGAAGGGTTTTAAAAAGTACAAACAAAAGGTTTAGAAGGGGTTAGTAATTGCTTAATGGTCAAATGGTTAATTATTTGATTACTTGTTTGAAAACTAATTAACTATGCTTAACACCAAAAGCCGACGAAGTTAGGCTTTTCTATTTGTGAGAGTTAATATTGATGTCGAGCAAGGATGGGGCAATAGAGCTTTAACCTATCGGTTTCCCTCTTGGTCGAGGAATAGTAAGTTGGAAAATGTTGAAAATATGTTAATCGTGTTGATTTCTTGTTGTTTATGGAAATCATTAATACTATATTTAACATTAAAAGCCAACGAGGTAGACTTATTTATTTGCAAGATTCAAGAATGAAGTGTCTAGGCAAGGTTTTGATGCAATCGGTGCTCTAACTTACCTGGCTTCCGTATTGAACGAGGAATGGTTAAGTTGGAATGTTGAAGACAAGTTAAGCGTATGAATCTTGATTTCTACAAGCAATCATCTTTAGAACTTGATAGTTAACTAGTCAAATACTAAACTTGACTGAATACGAATATAGATCTTTAAAACAAAGGTTTGCAAAGATAGAAACAAGTATAAGAATAGTTTTGGGTTTATGGTGACAATGTATTATTAACATTCGTCTTTAACCCTTTTTCATTTTACTTATGAATGTAATAGATGTTTAAAAGGAAAGTTTTAAAGATAAGCATAGGCAAAAGGATTTTGGGTTGTACTGACAATGTTTTTAGTTATATTGGTCTTAAACTAAATAGATTTGTGAAAGTAATTAGATCCTTTAAATGGATATTTTAAAGGAAAATTATAAGTATGGAATCTTTTGGAAAAATATTGACAAAATAGAAGTTTAATTAGATAAAATAAGTTTACTAATAAAGGATTTTAGATTAATAAAAGGATTAATTAAATAGAAGGGGTTAAGTAGCTTAACCAAACTTTGTGTGATTTGATAGTGTTTTGTATGTTCATTTGTTAATGGAAAGTATACTAGACTTGGTTTGCATTTACGAAAAAAATATCATGTACTAGATAGTAAATTAGTTGACTATCGAAATTGGCCAAATATTACTCAGGGAATATCTAGAAGAAAAGTGGAAATTATATGGTATGGTTATCGTATACTGTACATATAAACTCATTATGTTCTTCTAGGACAAACGATAAGGAAATCCATTCGCTTGAATGGTTTGGAAGTGATATCTGCTCTTATGTATTGTTTATTTATTTCCAAGAGAACCGGAGTTGAGTTTACCAAAATTCATCGATTGGTTTTAGAGCGTCCATCAACATGGAAGAGTGTTCTTGTATGAGACGATTCGAAGCCGTAACCACTTCAAAACCATATACGCGATCTATTTTCTAGAAGCGGTAGAGAAGTTGAATTTTAAGGAGTTGAACTGTCTATCCTAAGGTTAAATCCGAGGGAAAGGTCAGCGTTATCATTTCGAATGATGATATCATGTAGGACCATCTATCTTAAGGAGTATTCTAAGAGAGTACACTGTGTTAGCATTCGTCAAAAGATTATGCAGGGAACCTATGTGGAGGTTCAGATCTGTTCGACATGCTAGAATCCATGTAGTGATTCTATTCTGTTCAAGATGAAGGAATCTAATTAGAGATATGTGTGTTATTCGAGTGATGAAGACTCATGTGAAAAACACCGAACGTAGCCACCATATCAGAAATGACTAAAACCATAATAGATGCACAATCTCGGGTTTAGCTTGCCAGTGAGGGTATATCTACTTCATATCTTGAGTATGCTTACCGATATGTTGTGCGTGAGAGTTGTTCATACTTAGTATCATGCAGTTCATTATTGGGCCAGTTGTGTTTATCTTAGAGTACATCCTACCTAGAGATATACGATGCTCGTAAAGAAGTTTGTGATCCTCGTCATGGAGATCCGCTTCAGTTTACTAGAGTTGCCTCCGTGGAAAACAATCCATATACGAATGCATCTTAGCGTATTAATTGTATACCTATTATTTTTATGGCATTCACACAATAGCTATTTCATATGATTTATGTGCTACACTCTAGACATTTATCTATCATATCACTTTATGTTAAACTTAATGAATGGTTGTTTCATTTGAGGGGAAAACCATTGCGGTAATCCATACGGTCTCAAAAATATTCTATTATATGTTACTCATCTTGCGTTTCTCACACAGATTTACCAGACTAATCTAGGTGTTATTTTCTTATAATACTCAGATCAGCCCATATATGTTTCCAGAATTAGCTTTGGACACTTTGGAGCATCAGGAGGAGAGTTGGAGTTCTACCTACCATAATATTTATTTTCGTTGCATTACTATTATGTCATCATCATTTGTGAGGACAGGTTGCTATAACTATCCAGACTGACTATTATGACTTCGAAAAACTTTGCAACTTGAAGTGACGATTTATACTGTCTTTTGATATTATATATAATCGTCCCATTGTGAGATTCTGATATTGTGTTCCTTCTTACTTGTTCTATTTCTTTATCTTTTATTTCACCCAAACAATTCCTCTTTTCGATACTTGGGTGTACGACACATGAATACTGTGGATGTATTAGTGTCGACATTTGATGGTTGAAAAGGCGAGTCGTTACATGTACTTTCTGCCATTCTTTTGGACATACCCACAACCTTTGCTCCCACTACCCTGTAGAAGCTGGAAGTACTTGTATTTCCCCTCCTCCTATGTCAGAAAAATTTCCACTTCAGGAGTCGCCTCCATGTCAATGGAAGATCAAAGCCCTAATTTTACTAATCTGACACTGATTTCTCCTATGCTTTCACTGACAGCACCTCCTCCAGTCTATTCTGAGGACATTGCCTATCAGGATGCTTGCATATCCTCTATCTTCACTACTAATCCTCCTCCGGTAATCCCTACTACTGGAATCCCAACTATGGTTTGATCGACCTTTTCCGCAGCTTACAAACAACCTTTTCAAATAGCCACTGTCCAGGTCGCTACAGCTCCATCCACCTCTCCCAATCATGCTAGCCCAGATTGTTTGGATGATGAGATTGAGTATAGCTTAGCGAATCTTTTCCCATTCTAGACATCCTTCATATTAGTTTATTATTGTGTGATATTTGTACTATCGTTATTCATGTTTATTTCTACTTGTATGGTCATAGGTCCGTTTTATGTCAATTGTAGCTACTAGGGCATCCGGCCTTACACTTGTTGTCATGTGACATAAAAAGTGGACGCGCCACTTAAAAAAAACTGCTTGACTTTCAAAAAATAATAATATAAGTCATACTCTACCAATTTTATATTAATAGATTTACTATTCCTCGGGTTAGAGATGTTATGTGTAGTACTATTAATATATTGAATGGACGAGGTAAGATACATGCATGTTTTTGTTAGTATTCTTCAAGGTGCGTGCATTTATACTTAGACGGATGTGAAATGGTAGGTACGAGTAAATAATCTCTTTTGATTTGTTTATATTCCTTAAGGTCGAGATGAAATTTGGATAAAGACCATAGGCAGGATCTGTATATAATACAACCAATAAAGTGTTATCCATCACTTGCTTGCATATGATTTATTGATATTCCTCAAGGTTAGAATCCAAGGCAGTTGATTCCTAACACCCACTGGAGAAATAAAAAATATTACTATGTTTCCTCCTAGGGTTTTGAAAAACATAAAAGTCTAATGGGAGCTTACTAAATAAATGAAATGCTATATTATCATACTTGATATTATAAGAACATTTATTATGCTTAATGTATCATAATCTACTTAAATGGAATTTATAGCAAAATGACCAACCTAAGACTGTTTTCCAAAAATGATAAGCTCACTAGACCAAAATATATTGGCTGTTAGAAGAAATCAAGATAGTGTTAGTCGCTATGCACTAGATTGAAGATGGCTAATAGTAGCAAAGAATGTGTAAATGTAGTAGAAATAATAAGTAGATCACATAGCCGATTTTATACTGGTTCGGGCCTCCCATCCTTCATACAATCCCGAAGCTTCCCTTATATTTCTAACCAAAATACCCTTACTTCACTCAAAGGAAAAGGTTTGCAGAATGTGCTTGAGCAACCAAGCAGGACTTCAACAATAATTACAAGCAGTGTAACAAATGTTACTTTCTGAGACACATCATATCCTAATATACAAAATGACACTTTGATGTACAATAACTCCTATAACCCAACAATACTATACTGAGTGGATGTGTAGTGGTTAAGGAGTTTATTCGACTAGAATATGGGATATGGAGATGAAGCAAACTAGTTGAAATCTCTGAATCACTTAAATCTCTTAAAATTCGAATACTGTTATAGGAATTGACAGTTTAGAAATTGCATTGAGTTTTGTTATGATTCTTAAAGGCCTAAGGGTATAGATAGTTGTTGTAGGGAGTTAAGATAAAGATGTAACCTTCAAGATTTTCTATTGACAAAGTGATGAGAAAATATCGCTTCAGGAAACTATTTGTTTTATACTAATTCAGTCGACTAGGAGAGAGGTTTAGTTGAATGAACTATTATAAAAATCAAGCCTTAGAGCAAGACCAAAACAGACAACTATATATTGTTTTAGCCAATTGGGTTTGGCCAACTAGAAGCTTTACACAGTCGACTGAATCACTACAAATTTTAAAAACTTGATTGGCGCAGTGGTAAAGGCACGTGCTATCATCTCAGCCCACCTGGGTTCGAACTCTAGCTTTGCAAATTTTTAGCCATTTTATTTTCAAACTTTTCCATCATCATTTGGACCTGAAATAACTCAATAAAAACATTAGTAGCACTTTTGTATGGTTGTTATCACAAAAACACCATATATATGGTTCTTTCATTCTCTCTCATTCTGATGATGACAACCATGCAACTTTACAATATAAAATAATACCTCCCCTAAGTATATGTTATATATAATAAGTTTATTTCCCTCAATTATATAAAATGCCAATATGAAATTTGTAAAGCACATGTTCTTTTCTCCTTTGTCATCAATAAAATGAGATAAGAGCAAAGGCATATTATATTTTAAAAACTCCGCTTAAATATAATATTTCTCTTAAGAAATAAATATATATACTTTTTTTATATATGCGTAAAAAATTTCTCCCCCTTTGTAAAAGAAGATGTGAAGTATCATAAATATGTTAACATTACAAAGTGATGAAGATCTATTAGATATGTCAAATATAGGAAAAACGACCCTCATTTTACAAAAAGTAAAGGGTTTACGACTTAGATAAACATATCCAATTGGATGTGGTTGATCGCTAAAAATATAATTTTCATTATTAGTCACAATGTCGTAATAATTGCTAATATATAATTTTCTATCACTATCATCTAGATTAGCAATAACCCATATATCAACATTGACTGTCATTGATTTGATATTCAAAGAATGTTCCTTATTTCTAAGTGTGATACTATCATGACATGAAGTGGTTTTAGCACTAGTATTAAAATGTGTATACATGAAAGTATATCTTGCACTATTTCTATAGTTATCTTGTTTATAGCCTGAACTAGTTCTATTATTGTGAGCTTTGGTAATCGTAATTAAGAAGGATAAATCATCTTTTTCTTTATTAAAATTTGCGATTTTCGCACTTAATTTGTCAAAAACAGCTTTAGAATCACAAAATTCTTTTCACGAAAAGATATTATTATCTTTTAATAGTTCACATTGTTTAAATAATTCTATATTTCTATCATTTAAAGTGTTATTTTCCTTTTCAAGAGACGAAAGTATAGGATTACAATTATTTAAAGAATTTTCCAAAAATATATTTTTATTTTGGAAAACATTAATTTCCTTAAAAATATCAATATTTTTATCATTTAAACGCTCATTATTATTCAATAGAAAATCATTTTGTAAAGTAGGTTCTTTAAATGTATTTTCAAAACATCAGGTTGTTTTACTAAAAAATTATTTTCTTCCGTTAAAATACCAATTTTACGCTTACAATCATTTAATTCGGCTAAAGCAACATAATTGACCTTTTGTAATGCTTTAAAATCTTTTAGTAAGTTCTCGTTTATTTGTAAAAGATCACTATATAAAGAATCTAAGCGTACCAATTTTGATCGGAGATTAGGCACGTAGCACATGTACCTTGATTCTATTGACTGTTGCTTGCTTTCAAAAAATTTCTTCTACTCGACTGACTTTGTGCTCTTACTAGTTCTTCTCTTTCTAGCCACTGTTCTAGGATGTTTTTATGATCAATAAGGCACTAGACTCTGATACCACTTGTTAGTCGCTATGCACTGGATCAAAGGTAGCCAATATAGTAAATAACGTAAATGCAGCAGAAGTAGTAAAGTAGATCATACAATCGATTTTATATTGGTTCGGACCTCCCATATTACATCCAGTCCCAAAGCTCCCCTTCGGTATTACTTTCCAAAATATCCTCATTTCATGTGGAGTAACAAGTTTACAGACTCTTCCTAAATCACCGAATAGGACTTCAACAACAATTACAAGCAGTGTAACAAATGTTACTTTGTAACCCAGTGTATCTTGATATACAGAATGTCACTTTGATGTACAATGGCACCTACAACTCAAAAAACTATATTAAGTGGATATGTAGTGGCTAAAAAATTTATCAACTAGAATATGGGATGTGGACATGAAGCAAACTAGTTGAAATCTCTAAATCACTTGAGTCTCTTGAAGTTCAGAGTATTGGTTTAGGAATTGAGAGTTTAGGAATATCATTGAGGTGTGATGTGATTCTTAAAGGCTTAAGGATATATATAGTTGTTGTAGGGATATTAAACTAGGGGTGAACCTTCAGATTTGTCATTGATGAAGAGAAGCAATAGTAGGAGCGAAGAGGTGCAAATGTGGACATGAAGTTATGTGAAGATACCACTTCAGAAAACTAGCCCTTTTATACTAATTCAGTCGACTAACTAGTATAAAAATCAAGCCCGAGGGAGCCAAAAATAGATGACTATATATGGTTTTAGTTAATTGGGTTTAGTCGACTAGAAGCTTTATTCAGTCAACCAAATCACTATAAGTTTCAAAATTTTGAATGTTGTAGTGTTAAAGGCGTGTGCTTTTATCTCATTCCACCTAGGTTCGAATCCTAGCTTTGCAAATTTTTAGCCGTTTTATGTTTCAACTTTTCCACCATCGTTTTGACTTTAAATAACTCAATCAAAACATTAGCAGCATCTATGGTTGTTATCATCAAAACACCATAAATATGATTCTTCCAAATAGCACTTACATACGAACGTTTACGATCGAGTATAATTGGACCTTTTGGAGAGAAACCCGCTAAAGGCACTAACCCAAATCAGTTAAGTCTTATAAACTTAGATAGCCAATTGCAACACCGCTCAAACGTTCATGTTTTATACTTTAGACAAACAATTGCAAAGGCAACATGAACATACGTATGTATATCCACAAAATATTTGAAAACCTCAAAGCTTTATTTGGGGAGCAATCTCACTGTAAGGTATGAGATTACTATGACATTGTTCAACACGAAGATGAGTAATATGGGAACTCGCATTGAGGATTTTGTTTTATAAATGAATGGCCATATTGATAGACTTTTAGATCTATAAGTGGCTATAAGCGACAAACTACAAGTGGATTTGATCACAGACCCTCTAACTCTATAGTTTCAGCCATATATATTGAACTATAATAAGAATTGATTGAGCATAAACCTTATCGAGCTACTCGATATGTTGAGGTCAGTGGAGGGATCTTTAACATTAGGACATGGTGTTAGCTGCAAAGAGAAAAGAGAAAGTTTCAAAGAAATACAAGTGGGGTTCCAAGTAAGGTAAGAAGGACGGTCCTTCTAACAAAGATGAATGTCACCAGTGTCATAAGAAGGGGCAATAGAAGCGCAAATATCCAAACTATTTGAAGATGGTCAAGGAAATGAAGGAAACTATTTCTTCCGCTCCTTAAGGTATGTTTACAATTTAAACTCGTTTTACAAGCAATACATTATCTTGAGTTTTAGATAATAGATCTGATATTCATATCCGTAATTCAATAAATTGACTTAGGGATAGACAATATGTTGCAAAGAATGAAATGAGGCTTCAAGTTGCTGATGGATATATTATAGATGTAATTGCACTTGGAAACTATCACTTGACTTTGCTGAATGGATTTTATTTAGTTTTAAATTACTACTATTATGTTAAAAACTTTATTTGCAGTATTATATTTGTTTATAGATTGTTCGATAGATTTTGGTTTTCATTGTAAAGATGGTATTATGAATATTGTGTTTAGCATAAATAATATTTGTAATGATGTTTTAGATAATGGTATTAATATTCTTAAATTGAATCATATATGTTCTATGAATAAAATCTATGCTAACGTTAATAATTGTTTTTAAGGCACCATGCGCTTGGTCGTATAAATGTCAAAAGATCGCACAGACTAGAAAATGAAGGTTTTCTACCATCATATGATTATGAATCAATTGACACTCATGAGTCAAGTATAAAAGGAAAAACAACCAAGCACACCTTTAGTGGGAAAAATGAAAAAGTTAATAAACACTTTGTCTCATACATACAGATGTTTGTAGCCTAGTGCCTATAGTGAAAAAGAACAATTGAACTTATTTCGTAACTTTTACCGATGATTTCTAGAGCTACGACATGTATATCTTATAAGGATAAATATGATGTCTGTGAGTAATTTAAAGACTATAAGAACAAGGTAGAAAATCGAATAAACCATAAATTTCAAATTCTTTGATAAGATCGAGGAGGTGGCTATGTTGGACAAGAACTCCAACAGTAGTTAAAAGATAACGAGATTATCTCTTATATTACTCCATCCTATACTCCACAATACAATGGTATTCAACAAGAAGAAATCGAACATTTCAGATATGATTTGTTCCATGATAAGTTTGGCCGAGTTACCTCTTTCTTATTAGGAATATGCACTAGAAACCGCAGTGCATATGTTGAACTTAATACCGACTAAATTTGTGCCTAATACGCCATATAAGACGTGGTAAGGGAACAAAACCCACCTTGATCATTTGAAGGCGTGGAGTTGTCCATCCTTTGTTAAAGAACATTACCCTAATAAACTTAAGTCAAGATCAATCCTGTGTAAATTTGTAAGATATACAAAGAACACATGGGATATATTTTCCATAATATCGAAGAACAAAAAGTTACTATATCTCAACAAGTTTTCTTTTTAGAATAGGAAATTCTATCAAAAGAAATTAAAAGTGAAACTGTAAACTTAGACTAGATTCAAGAAACTAACATAAAGGTTGAGTCAATGGGAGAACAAAAGTATTATACAAAATCACATAATCTATTAGAAGGTCAAATATGGAATCTCGTGCACCAAACAGATACCATGTTTTCTCATTAATGGCAAGAAAGGGTTCCATGTGTTAGATGACAATGCTCCTCTCTCATTCTAACAAGCATTATAGAGTAAAGACTTTGAACCTAGGATTAATGCTATAAAATCCAAATTGGATTCCGTGAATATCAACAAAGCGTGGACTTTGGATGACATACCTAAAAGGGTAAAAACCATTGAGCGTAAATATATATATAAGAAATAGTAAATATAGATGGACAGTTAGAGACCTATAAGGCAAGGCCAGTAGCGATAGAGTTTCACTAATTTCAAAGCGTTGACTATGACGAAATGTTTTCGTCTGTAGCCAAGCTTAAGTCCATTTAGATAATGCTAATCATCGCCGTATTCTATGATTACGGAATATAGCCAATGGAGGTGAAAGTGGCATTTCTAAATGGTGTTTAGAAGAGATCATTTACATGTTGCAGCCTGAGCATTTAGAAGTAAGTAGGAGCTAGGGAAAGGCATGCAAGCTGTTAAGATCCATTTATGGTTTTGAGCAAGCATCAAGGAGTCATAATAAGTGCTTTGATAAAGTTATTAGGTAGTTTGGTTTATATCGGAGTACAGGGCAAGCATGCGTATACCAGAGAGAAAAAGGAAGTGCTATTGTAATGACCCATAAATTTTCAATAATTAAATTTTATTAATTTATTAAGTTCTGGAAATTTAATTCCGAAGGAAAAATAAAAATCTGTAATTTAATAATGAAACCACTAAATAAAGGTAATAATGTTAATGCAAGTGAATAAATAACTAATTTAGTGCAATCCCAATTAATTGAAACAATTGTAAGGTTTTAATTTATTATGATTGGTAAATCGAGAATTAGATTCAAAGTTATATAAATTGATAAATTGATACATAATAAATTGTAATTGGATAGGATCAATGCTGGAAAGTAATTATAAAAATTGTTGTTTGATAATAAAGTAAGAATGGGAATCAAGATTTTTGATTTAAATTTAATAAATTGGATAAAGTGAAATTGAATGAAATTTAATATTTAAATATTACGCAAATAGAAATTTGGATGAAATATGAGAATATTAAGGTAATAGATCATGAATTCAATGTTAAATGCATCCATTTGACAACAATGAATTAAATAACAGGGTGAAAGTAAATTTAATGGAATTATTGGAAATTAAATTTATAATTCCTAAATTTAATGGAATTAAGACTAACACTGAAATTGATAAAGTTGACATTTAAATTCGGTTAAATTAGTGTAAATGATTAAGAAATTTAAAAATGACGAAATTTGTTAATTATAGAGTTGAAATTGAAAACTTGATTTAATTAATTAATTATTAATTTATTTAATTTACTAGAAAATAGTCATTTTGGCCACTAACTCGGATTTTGACGAAACCAGTTTCGTCGGATCCATAATGGTGAATTATTGTAGGATTTCAAGTTTCATAACGATCCGACTTGTCGTTTGATCGTACGGACTCGAAACGCTCAGAAATCAATTAAATTGAAATAAAAGGATTTTATCATAACTTCTTCATATGATGGAATTTGGACCTGAAACCTGCTCCATTGATTTTAAAATATTTTAAAACATCTATTTTGATATATGGGTTGACCCAATTTCATTCCGGAGTCAGAACAGGCTTTTCGGGCCATTTTATCGTTCAACGCGTATATTAATCGTGTCCATCCATTCCAATTTCAGCTTTGCATATATATACCTTGATACCAAATGTAACAACCCGGAAATTCTGATCCCGAAATTTCCAGATAGTTAGAGAAAAAGAAGAAGAGATAGAAGGAAAAGAAGAACCAGAAACACCAAAACATAGAAACCTCACATTCGCAGCGGATCAAAATATAATATCACATAAATAATAGTTATACAAAGGAACACTGTACTTGTCAAATACACTTTAATATATCAGAGTTACAACATGATTACAAACACAGGATATATATCATAGTAGAAGATGAAGAGACCCGAAGTCTAGACTCGAGCTATTCTCGGTTGGAATCCTGAAGTAGGTATAAAATGCAAGAATATAAAAGTTTTTTTTTAAAATTGAATTTAATTTTAAAACTATTATGTAAAATGAGTGTTTTTCTTAAAACAATTGATTTATAAAATCTGAAGTTGTTTAACTTAAATTTGCTAAGTTCAATCGTAAGTTACTTTAAATCTTAAATTTTCAATTTAAAGATTTAATCTAAAAGTGCAATGTTTTGGAATGTATTTAAATTTGTTAATAATAGGTAATTCATTAATATAAAAAATAAAGTTTTATCTTAAGTGATAATTAAGATTTGGATAATAAATGACTAATTAATTAATAAGGTGATTAAGAGTAATTAATTAGTTTAATTTAATAATGTTTAAGGTTTATTAATTAATAGTTAGAGATAGATTAATTAAATAATTAAGTTGAAATTAGTGGCACATTAATTATTTAATGGAAGTAATTAAGGATTAAATTACTAATTAAGGATTGATGGGTTAAGGAAACTAATCAATGATTAGTTGAATAATGAGTATGATTTATTAAGGGATAATTGATCAATGAAGTGAATATGAGATAATTAATTTGAGTGATTAATCAAGGATCAATGTAATTGAATATGGATGTGTAAAGAATAATTAATATGTGTAATTAATTAAGAGTTAATTACTTATTGTAATTAAAGAATGATTAGTCAAGGATGATTAATCAAGATGAATAATTAAGGAATGATTAATTAATTGAATATAATTTATTAAATGTAACAAACCGGAATTCCGATCTCGAAATTTCTAGATAGTTAGAGAAAAAGAAGAAGAGATAGAAGGAAAAGAAGAACCAGAAACACCAAAACACAGAAATCTCACATTCGCAGCGGATCAAAATATAATATCACATAAATAATAGTTATACAAAGGAACACTGTACTTTTCAAATACACTTTAATATATCAGAGTTACAACATGATTACAAACACAGGACAGATAAATTAATCTGTTTCAGATAATATCTTAGCGGGAAACTCTTCATACGTTTCTGCTCTCCAGCTTGCCTCCTGAGCTCCAGAACGTCCTTATCTGAAAATCTATAATACTCGTTCTGACCCGAGCATTACATCAAAGTAACAACCGGGTCAGGCTGGAAACCAGCGTGAGTAAACCCATACACATGGAATAAAAAGCATACGACTCATATAAAACCCAGGGTTAACTCATATCAAATTACCAATTCACAATTTGTTATAGACATTACCTATTCCATACCTCAATTTCTAAGTACCATAACTTAGACTAAATGGCCCTATTCACTTGAATCATTTCATTCCAATCTATTGATTTCACAAATCAATCTATAAAGAATCGAAGTGGTTCCGGGTACTAACCAATACCCGACCCCGGTCTCTTCGAATCTAATGTCATCTTATCCAAGTTATTCAAGTGAAAAAAAAATTCAGTTTTAAATACGAGATAGCAATTCAAGATCGAAGGATAATCCACATTAACACTGTCCACCCAAAATCATATCGCATAGCATCCTGATCACATACCAGGAATAAAAGATAATCCAAGGTATTCAAATATCATTCAATCATCCATATATAAGCAAGGATTAATTAATCGTACCACCGCTAACAAATTTTAATTAAATCAAATTAATTGCTTTCATTTTTAATTAATTTAAAATAAATTAAATTAATCACTTCATCAACTAAATCTTGCTTACATAATCATTAATTAATTTTCAAATCAATTAATTAATCACCATCTAATTATCCATATTAATTAATCATCCTTGATCAATTGTCCTTTAATTACCTTCAAGTAATTAGCCTTTAATTAATTTTACAAATTAATCGTTCTTAACCAAATACAGTAATTAAACCTTAATTACTTTAATAAATTAATTTTCTCTTTAAAAAACTTTGATACCAAATGTAACGACCCGGAAATTTTGATCCAAAAAATTCCATATAGTTAGTGAAAAGAAGAGAGAGGAAGAAGAAGAAACAAAAAAATCAAACTCAAAATCTCACATTTGCAGCGGATAAAATATAATATCACATAAATAATAGTTATACAAAGGAAAACTGTACTTGTCAAATTACACTTTAATATATATCAGAGTTACGGCATTTTTACAAACACAGGACAGATATATCAATCTGTTTTAGATACTATAATATATCACAGCAGAAACTCTCCATACATTTCTGCTCTCCACTCGCCTCCTGAGCTCCAGAATGTCCTTACCTAAAAATCTGTAATACTCGGTCTGACCCGAACATTACATCAAAGTAACACCCGGGTCAGGCTGGAAACCAGCGTGAGTAAACCGATCTAACAAGGAATATAAAAGTATACAACTCATATAAACCCTGGTAACTTGTGTCAATTTACAAATTCACAATTTGTTATAGACATCACCCATCACATACATCAATTTGTAAGTACCAATACTTAAATTAAATGGTCCAATTCACCTAAATCATTCCATACCAGCCTATTGATTTTACATTCAATCTATAAAGAATCGAAGTGGTTTCGGGTATTCACTATACCCGACTCCGGTCTCTACGAATCCAATGTCATCTAAAACCAAGTTATCCAATTAAATACAATTCAACTTGAATACCAGGTAACATTTTTACACTTCAATTCACAATTGATAGATAATCACATTATCACCATCCATCCAACATATCATATCACAAAGCAATTCATATCAAAGATATCAACCAGTCCAAAGCACTCATCATCATTCAATCATTAGTAAGCAAGATTGATCATTTCCACTAATTATATTAATTAATGATCCTTTAATTACTTTTGTAGTTAATTATTCTTAAAATTCATTAATAATTAACCTTTAACTTAATTACATTCATTAATCAACCTTGAATAATCACAATTAGAAATTATCTTTTCTAAATTACTCCATCAGTTAAACCAACTCCTTGATTAATTTTATTAATTAATCCTCTAATTACTCTGAGTAATTATCACTCAATTTCTTCCATCAAGTAATTACCCTTTAATTACTTCCCATTAAGTAATTTCTTTTAATTAATTACATCTAGTAATTATCCACTCATTACTTCACTAAGGAATCACACCCCAATAATTACCTTAAGTAATTATGCTTAATCTTTAATTAGTTATATTTATTAATCACCCTTGATTAATCTCATTGTGTAATTTATTACTCTTAATTAATTACATCTCTTAATGATTTCAAATTTTTTTTAAAGGCAAGTTTAAATAAAAGTTTTAACCTATATTTTTTTTAAATGTATAAAATGTTTAGGTTTAGCAAATAATGTCTAAATTAAATATAAGATTTTAAGTTTGGATTTTTAAATTTGAGATTGTGTTTTAAAAATAGTTTTGATTTGTTAAAATATTACATTTTGTTTTATATATTTTAAATCATTGATTCCTAAATGATTTTATAACGGTATAATTAAGTAATTAATTAAGACGAAGAATTTGTTAAGGTTATGATAAATTCAGAATAATTAACTAGTGGAATTAATTAAAAGCTAATCACTAAAAGAAAGGGATAAAGGTTAATAAATGTTAAAAAGTGTAATTACTTAGTTAAGAAATTAGTAATGGTAATTACAAGGTGTAATAAATTGATGTTTGAAAGTGGTTTAGGATTAATTACCTGGTGTAATTAATATGAAAAGTAATCACTTAGTAGAAGTAATTAATAATTAATTACTTAATGAAACTAATATAAGAACGTACTAATAAAAAAATTATGGAAAGATAATTAATGTAACGCCTGGGAATTTCGATCCCGAAATTTCCAGATAGTTAAGGAAAGAAGAAAAGAGAAAAAAGAAGAAAACAGAAACAAGACACGGAAAACTTACATTCGCAGCGGATCAAAATATAATATAACATAAATAATAGTTATACAAAGGAAAACTGTACTTGTCAAATTACACTTTAATATATATCAGAGTTACAACATATTTACAAACACAGGTCAGATAAATCAATCTGTTTCAGGTACTATAACATATCACTGCAGAAACTCTCCACACGTTCCTGCTCTCCAGCTCGCCTCCTGAGCTCTAGAACGTCCTTACCTGAAAAATCCGTAATACTCAGTCTAACCCGAGCATTACATCAATGTAACACCCGGGTCAGGCTAGATACCAGCGTCAGTAAAACCCATCTAACATGGAATTCAAAAGCATACAACTTATATAACCCGGTTGACTTATATCAATTTACAACTTCACAAGTCGTTATAGACATTACTTACATCATATCAATTTCTGAATACCCGAAACCACTTCGATTCTTTGTAGATTGATATGTGAAATTAATAGATTGGAATGGAATGATTTAAGTGAATTGGATCAATGCAATAACTCGGAAATTTCGATCCCGAAATTTCCAAATAGTTAGAGAAAAATAAGAAGAGATGGAAGGAAAAGAAGAACCAAAAACACCAAAACACAGAAACCTCACATTCGCAGCGGATCAAAATATAATATAAAATAAATAATAGTTATACAAAGGAACACTATACTTGTCAATACACTTTAATATATCAGAGTTACAACATGATTACAAACACAGGACAGATAAATTAATCTGTTTCAGATAATATCTCAGTGGGAAACTCTCCACACGTTTCTGCTCTCCAGCTCGCCTCCCGAGCTCCAGAACGTCCTTACCTGAAAATCTGTAATACTCGGTCTGACCTGAGTGTTACTTCTTTATAGATTGATTTGTGAAATCAATAGATTGGAATGAAATGATTCAAGTGAATTGGGCCATTTAATCTAAGTTTTGGCACTTAGAAATTGAGGTATGGAATAGGTAATGTCTATAACAAATTTTCAATTGGTAATTTGATATGAGTTAACCCCGTCTTTTATATGAGTCGTATGCTTTTTATTCCATGTGTATGGGTTTACTCACGCTGGTTTCCAGCCTGACCGGGGTGTTACTTTGATGTAATGCTCGGGCCAGAACGAGTATAAGATGTAAATTAAGGTGTGATGTAAGTAATGTTTATAACAGCTTATGAAGTTGTAAATTGATAAGTTACCCCGGGTTTATATAAGTCGCATGTTTTTTTGTATTCCTTGATAGATGGGTTTGCTCACGCTGGTTTCCAGCCTGACCCGGGTGTTACTTTGATTTAATGCTCGGGTCAGACCGAGTATTACAGATTTTCAGATAAAGACGTTCTGGAGCTCAAGAGGCGAGCTGGAGAGCAGAAACGTATGGAGAGTTTCCCGCTGAGATATTATCCGAAACAGATTAATTTATCTGTCCTGTGTTTGTAATCAATTTGTAACTCTGATGTATTAAAGTGTATTTGACAAGTACAGTGTTCCTTTGTATAACTATTATTTATGTGATATTATATTTTGATTCGCTGCGAATGTGAGGTCAGGTGAGTAAAACTGTTTCTTTTTTTTATGCTTTAACTTGTTTGAAAACTGATGCTTGTGAATAAACATTTAAACAACCTTTTAAAAATTGTTTGCATATTAGAACGTGTTTGTATATAGACAAGTATGCAGATGTTTGAACTTGAATGACTGTACATATGTGTATGAATTTCCTGTTCTTAGTTACAGGGTTATAATCCAGCTTTAAAATTTGATTTCTCTTTAAAAAGCTAATATAAGGCGAGTAAACAATTTTAAAAAAAGGCTTTGATGTTAATATATCTGTGTGATGATAATGAATTCATGTTTGCATGAATGTTTCAATTTGAATTTGGGTTGAATTATGCTATTTGGAAGTATGCCTGTATATATAGTCACTGTTTTAATCTCAGGTTCAAGTTTTACTTTTTAAAAAAAAATCATATCTTCCAAATGATCCATCATTGAACCTTGATTATTGAAAAGAAATTGGTTGTAACAATGTAATCTTGTTATTAAAATTTATCTTAAGTATTTATATTTACTAAATATTTTGAAATTTTAAGATTACAGTTAAAAGCTAAAATATGTAAGAAAATCAATGTCAATGGTTTCATCTTTGGGTTATAGAATATGATTCGTATAAACAAAACACGAATTTTAGTTCTGATACCAAATGTAACAACCCGAAAATTCCGATACCGAAATTTCCAAATAGTTAGAGAAAAGAAGAAGAGATAGAAGGAAAAGAAGAACCGGAAACACCAAAACACAGAAACCTCACATTCGCAGCGGATCAAAATATAATATCACATAAATAATAGTTATACAAGGGAACACTGTACTTGTCAAATACACTTTAATATATCAGAGTTACAACATGATTACAAACACATGACAGATAAATTAATCTGTTTCTAAGAATATCTCAGCGGGAAACTCTCCATATGTTTCTGCTCTCCGGCTCGCCTTTTGAGCTCCAGAACGTCCTTACCTGAAAATCTGTAATACTCGGTCTGATCCGAGCATTAAACCCGAGCCTATTCCTTGTGTTCATTATTCTGTACGTACAATTCAGTTGTCTCTCCTCCTCATTCGCAGACTATCAAATTCTAGATCCGATTGCAATTCAAAATCAAATCAAAATTTCAAACTCCACAAACTATATCAAATTTTATATCGTCGGAAAGCTCTCGAAGAGCGCATCTCAATTCTGTGATTCGTTTTTCAGTTTGATGCATTATTTGTCCACAACTGATGAACAATTTGTAGTCGTTCATCGCTTGTTGATCGACATCGTCTGATCATCAAATCAATGGTATTGTTGGGTGGAGATCGACGAGTGGATATCATCGGCATGGGTAGTTAGTGCATTCAATGGCCAGAGCATTGTATTCAATTCAATTAGGGTACGTGATAGGGGTGGCGGCTGCGTTCTTTCGACGGCGAGGTGGTTGCTGTGATGGTCGTAGGAAAGATCGCGGTGATGTGCCTAGGTGGCTGCAAGGGGCGACATCGGCGTGGAAGCATGGCTGTGCATGGCGGCTCTTTTTGTTTTGCTTGTGCGTTCGTTTCCTATAGCGCTTGCGTTTGGGGCATGCTAGGGTTTCTGCTAGGTGAAGAAGGTGACGTGTACGACTTTATTAATTTATTTACTTTTTTATTTCAAAAATTATATAGTGTTCTAACGAACGTAAGTTCTTCATACGAGGTCCAATTCATGCGCTGTTTTTTCCGCTAGGTTCTTATTGGAATTCCGGACATTTTGGCACTGGTTTGGAAAAATTCTGAGACTGTTTAAATTTTGGATTTAAATTGGATTTAAATTCAATTTAAATTCAAAAGGTGACTGTTTTAACCCACTCACAACTTCTAAAATTTCTTATGTGTATTAAATTAAATTCTGATGTGATTCGAAATTTATTTATGAGTGTTTGGTATATTTTTATCATAATTCTAGCTAAATTGAATTTATCGAATTGTTATTTAATTTACTATTGCATATAAACTGTCAGTTAAATTGTTACTTAATTTATTTTTGAATATAAACTACCAGTAAATACCTGTTATTTATTATATGTTTATATTGATGTTATTATAAGAATTGGATGATGATTGTGATAAATAGTTGATGATTGATATTAGATGATTGGATATTGTATTTTATACTGTTATAAACTGTAAGTTGTTATGCATTTTATTTCATTCAGGATTGCGATTTGAAATGATATATAACCGTATTTTTATTTTAAATTACAGATTGAAATGATAAATATCCATGTCACTTGACCATAGGGTAGAAAATTATACGCACACACCGTGGTCTATATATAAAAATATTTTGAAATGATTTTCTGTGGTTTTGTAAAGAAATATACGGTTTTTATGAGATATTGATTTGGATATTTTATAAATGTTATATTATATATGTTTGCGCCAAAATTGGTCACAAACACCCAATACCGCGAAAGCACCCGTTTACGTACTCAAATTAATAATAATCAACATAGTCCTCAGCAACAATCAATATAGAATTCAGATCTAAGCAACTAATCACAATAATTCACAGACAATAATCACAAACACAGGATTTATAGTGGTTCGACGTTCGTGCCTACGTCCACTTTGAAGGTTTTCTCTTTATTGCTTCACTTGATGATCTTATTCAATTACAACGGGTTGTAGCTTTGAACTTGATAATCTTAATTGATTACAACGGATTATAGCTTTGAACTCTGAACTCAACAGCAATAGTGACGAATAGGATTGAATTCAGCAGAGTCTGGACTTGCTTTCTCCCTTCTGAATCTCCTCCTCTTTTCTGAATGACCAGGGGCTCTATTTATAGGCGTGGAAGGCCAAAATCCCGCCCAAAACTGGAGAGGCTGCTTGGCACGTGACGGGGGGCCCACAGGCCCGCGTTCTTGGACTGCGTGCCCAGTTTGGCATCGATTCGAAGTGAACTTCGAATCGATCAAAAAATTGTCCAATTGCGATTAAACTTGGCGTGGACGTTCTTCATCATGTAATCAAGCTTCTGTGAAAATTTCATGGCATTTGGATCAAGGGATTGAGAGATATGATCGATTCAAGGTGATGCATTTCGGTACGCTGGCAACTTCGAACCGATCCTATGGGTCGTTCGAACCCATCGAATCCATATGGTTCGAACCCATAGGTTCGAATCCATATGGTTCGAATCCATACGGTTCGAAACCATAGGTTCGAATCGAACCTGTTGCATGAGGGGGCAGCGGCGCTTCGAATCGATGGCTCTGGATCGATTCGAAGTTGTTTTTAACGTGTAGGGTTCGAAGACAGCATGGACTCGAAGCTTGTGATGGGTTCGAAGCTTGAGGTGGACACGAAGTGGTGATGGATACGAAGTTGATGGACGGATTCGAAGTAGTGATGGATACGAAGTTGATGGATGGATTCGAAGTAGTGATGTATACGAAGTTGATGGATGGATTCGAAGTGGTGATGGATACGAAGTTGATGGACGGATTCGAAGTAGTGATGGATACGAAGTTGATGGATGGATTCGAAGTGGTGATGGATTCGAAGTAGTGATGGAGTCGAAGCATGAATTGGCTTGATGGATTCGAAGGGAGACGTTGGCTGATGGATTCGAAGGGAGACGTTGGCTGATGGATTCGAAGGGAGACGTTGGCTGATGGATTCGAACGTCGCCTCTTCCTATGGGTTCGAATATGATGGGTTCGAACATGATGGGTTCGAACCGAGCAATGTGTACCTTCTTAACTTGAATCCATCATAACTTGAGCATATGACCTCGGATTGACTTGAAATTTGAAATGCTGGCTTCTATGGTCTTTCTTGTCATGCCTTATTAATTGTGGCCCGATCCGGGCTCGGACAGAATTCATCGATATCCATAGTGAGGTGAAATACGCCCAATCTCTGAGGCGAACTATTTTCTGTTTTTGACCAATCTTTTGGTATCACGGCTTTTGCCCAAAAAGCGGGATAACAATATATAGTTGAATTCTTGATTTAAACTATGTATACATTGGTTTAAAGTATAAAAGAAGTTTAATACTAAAGTTTGATTTTATTAAGATATAATATGGTTAAGTATTTATTTAAATTATATTTCTGGAGTTTATAATAACTTAAATGAGAAAATGGTGGGAAGATAAATATGAAATTGATTTGAAATTAAATAAAACTGAGATTTTAAAGGTACGATTTTTATAACTGGATTTTGGTCTAAGATGAATTAAACAAATATTTAAAGTATAAATAAATTGAAGGAAATATTTAGTTGTTTGTGATTTGAGTTTTATTTTAATTGTAATTGATTTATTATACAAATATTTCAAAACAAAATAATAGAACATTGAATTGTTGAATCGTAATTACCAACTTTAGTTTTGAAATTTGTTTAATGCTCAAAGTTTGAAATATATTGAAATTGAAATGGTTTATTGAAACTGAAAGTGAGTTGAAAGTTATGAATTGAGACTTAATTTAAAGTGAACAAAATTGTGAAGTCGAGAAAATTATTTTACTTTATAAAGAAATTTTAAATTCAAACTATTTTATTTTATATACTGTTTGAATATCCAACCCATTTAAGTTTTGGAAGTTATGGTTTAGAAGCTATGAAATTCAAAGTATTATGTTTTGAAAGTTTATATTTCAAGCGTTTGGTTTCGAGATATTATAAATTTGCAAGTGCTAAGATTTTGGAAAAGAGATATATTTGAAATAAAATGATATTATATTGATTTGGGTTTTTGTAAGAATGATATCATAATGATTTGGTTTTAAAATGGAAATTATATCGTACTTATATGGTTTTAAAATGGATATTATATTCTGGTTTGAAGTATAAACTATTTTTAAAAGACCGCGGTGTTATAATAACGTTTGGTCGTTAAAGAGACCGGGATTGGAAGTTGTCATACTCTCTGCCAACTCCGAAAACTACTTTAACAACCACGTACGCAGTGGAGATTCCAAAATGAAGTAGGATGGTGGCGGTGTTTCCTTAGAGGTATATGTGTGGACCCGACTCCCGTGAGTTGGCATAAGGTGGCTAAAACAGGAGCGATTGACGGGCTAAGAAGGTAGTACCTTTTATCATACACACTCCTTCGATGCCATTCTATTACTTTGTGATTGTTTGGGGCCCTTTTGGATTTTGGGGATGTGGCTCGAGGTGGGCGCTAGTGGCTGCTACGCGTTACCACCAGTCCGGAAGCGTAATTGGTATATATACCCTAGCACTGCCTAGTTTTGCCGTATCACCTACCCTAGCGCGCCTTATACGAGTTTGATTTGTGTCATACCTATGGAGTATCCTCTGGTAGCCTCCTAATCAGGAGGTATTACAGTACTGGATGGACTACTGGGACTATTACGTGGTAAGGGCCATATAGGTAACCCCTTAACGTTATTTAAAAGTAAGTTTATTTTACTAATAGACATTACTATAATAGTGAATATTACCACATAGTAAATAGTTTAACGGATCCTTAGGAGATGTGAATCCGAACATCTCTTAAGTTACTGCACTCACGTTTGACATTGGATAGGAGATGTCAAATCTCGTAAACATCTCTGATGCCATTACACTCATATTATTTACAGTTGATTTAACTTACATGAGATCTTTTAGTTCTGACTCGAGCGTTTTGTCTTTTCAATCCACTCGGGTTAGTCTGAGAATTTTAGGTTTTAAAGAATTTATTTTGGAGGATGAAGACGAAGATATTATTATTATATATTATGTTGTTCCACTGCATCACATTGTTCCGCTGCATTGTTATTTATTATTCTCTGGTATGTGTAACCCTGATATGTATTGTATAAGTATAATCAATGTTTTTTGTAAAACAGCTTCATGAACTGTTATTTGACTATTATATTTTGTCGTTCTGCTGCAAGATCCTGTTTTATTTTTCTTCTTTCCCTGTTTTCTTATTCACCCTAATAACATCCACCCTTCTGTATGGCTTGACTCTGATGTGTGTGGTTTATCGTCGATTTAAAGCATACAAAAAGGCGGGATGTTACATTTGGTATCAGAGCTTTGGTTTGGTGATAAATCTTAGCTTTGTGGGGTCTGACTCTTTACTAATAGGGTAGTAATACCCTATGATGAGTCACTGAGTGTATACACATATAGAGAGCATATTTGTTAGTGTTATAAAAGGTTTTAATATTGTGTTAATTTGTTCCGTTTTGTATTTATAAATTCCGGTTGGTGCATAGGACGCTATGACATCAATAGGATTTCTAAATACTTAATATGACAGACTGACACAATATTTGTTTTGAATATAGGTGAATGAAATAATTTTGGCTATTATATTTTCTGTATATAAAATAATTTTTTTCTAAAAGCAATATTTGGTTGTAATATATTGGTTGATAGGTAGTAAAATTTTATAAATATTAGTTGTAAAATAAAATTTACTAATAAAGTGAGAATAAATTGGAAATTTAGAACTTAAGTTCCAGGATTTTGAATATGGCTTTCAAAGGATTTTGGAATATAATAATATTGCTTATGAGTATTTTCTGATATAAATATTCCAATTTAATTTGAAAGAACTGCTTTAAAGGAAGTTTGGAAAGAAATAATTTCTGTACTCCTCTCTCTGTCGTTGGAAAATTATTTCGGTGATGAGTGCACACATCATCGACATTCATTTTCGAGTTTCGAAGCGGGAAGGCCACTGTAGTAGTTTTACTACGGATTTACTTTGATAACCAAATATAAATTTTTAATTCTTTTAAATATAATTGGATATGTAAGTTGTAGGTATACATTTATCTATTATTATTTTTAAATGATTTGAAATTTAACCCGGTATTTAGTTCGTAAGTTTCAGTTGATTGATAGTTTCAAGTATTATAGTGAAATGGGTCGTAACTAATTAATAATTGGAACCTCTAATTAAAATAAGAGATTAAATGC
Organism: Allium cepa; assembly: GCA_030765085.1. NCBI lineage: Eukaryota > Viridiplantae > Streptophyta > Magnoliopsida > Asparagales > Amaryllidaceae > Allium > Allium cepa. The sequence continues at coordinate 298,098,119 of CM060929.1, forward strand.
TAAGTTGTAAATGGAATAAAAAAAATTGAAATTGGTAACATATAAAACAAAGGATATTATTATGGAACATCAAGTTAATTTAAAAGAAATCAAAAAAAACTTGTATAACTTTTAGTTACATTCTTAAAGCATATATATGACTTACCAACTATAAAAAGTTAAAATGTTAAAAGAAAATGTAATGAGAAATTTTACAATTGAGTAATGAAAAGTATTCAATGAAATTCTCTAACGAATAAGGATTTGATTGGGTAGTTGTTATAAACTTATGTTATAATTAAAATATTACTATAATAAATTATGGTAGAAAGTAATCATTATAAGAAAATAATTAAAAAATTAAGTAAATGAATTGATATGTTAAAAAATTGAATTGAACACAAATACTATAGACAAATGAATGTAAATAAATGAAGTTATGCAATATGAAATGAATGAAAAAAAATGAATTTTGTGTAAGTATAAGTGCAAATAAGTGAAATAAACACTGAATTAATGGATGGAAATAAAAGTTTTTAAGAAATAAATGTAAATTAAAGGATGAATCATTATATAAACGTAAAGGAAATCAAACAACAAACCTTATGAAATGAAATTGATAATAAGTAAACTTGATCTATTGTTTGGGATTGTTGTTTGTTTGGCTTATGGTTATTTGGGCAAGGATACTTTAAAATTATTTGGACGTATGAGTAATCTATTTAGTTTCATCCAAGACTGCTAAGTAAAAGGCGCACTTAGTAGTTTATCTTTCGTTCCGTACAATTTAAAGTTTTTTTTGAACCCGGACAACTATTTGTTTTGTTTGATAGGAATGGGTAATTGATTTGTGTTGATTCTGTATGATGGTTGTATGTTGTGATTGCAAGTGATTATTATTGATTTGTTTGTTAGTGGTTGAACAACCTAAAATATTTCATTTTATATAATTATTAATCTTTTTAGATTATATAAGTGAAATACAGGTTATGCAAGCAATTGCTACTGCTTTTGGTTTCATAATTAAGCACTAATTGCCCGACAAATAGGTTCATTTTCGGATTACGGTTTATAGCGCTATTATATTGTTTTTCCCATGTTGGGATATGTATTATTTTGGAGAATATATGTTGTATATTGGTATATTTGATATTATATTTTCTCCCAAGCCTCTCCGTACAATGGAGACTCGGCCGAAATTTTCCGTAAATTTTGGACTTAGAAAAATTTTGAAAAATATTTTCCAAACATTATTAATTTGAGTATAAAGGGATTTAATGGTTATAAATTGGTATATTTTATTTAAATTAATTAATTTTGTAAACTCATTTGTTTATAAATTTAATATTTTAAGTAAGATATATTGATTTCTTAATTCTCCTTTTCCATTTTTTCCTTTTCGGGGACGAAAAGTTTTGAGTGGGGGAGAGTGTAACGACCCGTAATCTTTCAATAATTAAATTTTGTTAATTTATTAAGTTCTACAAATTTAATTCGGAAGGAAAAATAAAAATCTGTAATTTAATAATGAAACCACTAAAATAAAGGTAATAATGTTAATGCAAGTGAATAAATAACTAATTTAGTGCAATCCCAATTAATTGAAACAATTGTAAGGTTTTAATTTATTTTGATTGGTAAATCGTAAAATAGATTCAAAGTTATATAAATTGATAAATTAATACGTAATAAATTGTAATTGGATAGGATCAATGCTAGAAAGTAATTATAAAAGTTGTTGTTTGATAATAACGTAAGAATGGGAATCAGGATTTTTAATTTAAACTTAATAAATTGGATAAAGTGAAATTTAATATTTAAATATAACGCAAATAGAAATTCAGATGAAATCTGAGAGTATTAAGGTAATAGATAATGAATCCAATGTTAAATGCATCCATTTGACAACAATGAATTGAATAATGGAGTGAAAGTAAATTTAACGGAATTATTGGAAATTAAATTTATAATTTCTGAATTTAATGGAATTAAGACTAACACTGAAATTGATAAATTAATCAACTCTAAATTGGCATTTAAATTCGGTTAAATTAGTGTAAATGATTAAGAAATTTAAAAATGATGAAATTTGTTAATTATAGAGTTGAAATGGAAAGCTTGATTTAATTAACCAATTATTAATTTATATAATTTGCTAGAAAATAGCCATTTTGGCCACTAAATTGGATTTCGACGAAACCAGTTTCATCGAATTCGTAACGGTGAATTATTGTAGGATTTCAAGTTTCATAACGATTGGACTTGTCGTTTGATCGTACGGACTCGAAACGCCCATAAATCAATTAAACTGAAATCAATTTGAAATAAATTGATTTTAGCATAGCTTATTCATACGATGGAATTTCGACCTGAAACTTGTTCCATTGATTTTAAAATATTTTAAAACATCTATTTTGATATATGGGTTGACCCAATTTCATTCCGGAGTCAGAACGGGCTTTTTGGGTATTTTATCGTTCAACGCGTATATCAATCGTGTCCATCCATTCTAATTTCAGCTTTGCATATATATACCTCGTTATAAACCCTAGCCTATTCCTTATGTTCATTGTTCTGTATGTACAATTCAGCTGTCTCTCCACCTCGATGGCAGACAATCAAATTCTAGATCCAATTGCAATTCAAAGTCAAATCAAAATTTCAAACTCCATAAACTATATCATATTTTATATCGTCAGAAAGCTCTCGAAGAGCGCATCTTAATTCTACGATTCATTTTCCAGTTCGATGCATTATTTGTCCAGAAACCGATGAATAATTTGCGGCCGTTCATCGCTTGTTGTTCGACATCGTCTCATCATCAAATCAATGGTACTGTTGGGTGGAGATCGACGAGTGGAGATCATCGGCATGGGTAGTTGGTCGGTTCAATGCCCAGATCATCATATTTAATTCAGTTAGGGTTTGTGATATGGGTGGCGGTTGTGTGCTTTAGGTGGCGAGGTGGTTGCCGTGATGGTCGTGGGGAAGGTCGCGGTGATGTGCCTAGGTGGCTGCAAGGGGCGACGTCGGCGTGGAAGCGTGGCTATGCACGGCGGCTCATTTTGTTTTTTTGCTCGTGCGTTCATTTTCTATAGCGCTTTCGTCTGGGGTACGCTAGGGTTTCTGCTAGGTGATGAAGGTGACATGTACGATTTTATTAGTTTATTACTTTTTTATTTCAAAAATTGTATAATGTTCTAATGAACGTAACTTCTTCATACGAGGTCCAATTCACGTACGATTTTCTCAGCTAGGTTTGTGTTGGAATTCTGGACATTTTGACGCTAGTTTGGACGAATTCTAAGATTGCATAAATTTTGGGTTTAAATTGGATTTAAATTCAATTTAAATTCAAAAGGTGAGTGTTTTAACCCACTCACAACTTCTAAAATTTCATATGTGTGTTAAATTAAATTCTGATGTGATTAGAAATTTATTTATGACTGTTTGGCATATTTTTATCATCATTCCTGTTAAGTTGAATTTATCGAACTGTTATTTAATTTATTATTGCATATAAACTGCCAGTTAAATTGTTGTTTAATTTATTTTTGAATACAAATTGCTAGTAAATACCTGTTATTTATTATATGTTCTATATTGATGTTATTGTTTGAACTGGATGATGATTATGATAAATAGTTGATGATTGATATTGGATGAATGGATGTTGTATTTTATATTGTAATAAACTGTAAGTTGTTATGCATTTTATTTCATTCAGGATTGCGGTTTGAAATGATATACAACTGTATTTTTATTTTAAATTACGGATTCAAATGATAAATATCTGTGTCACTTGACCATATGGTAGAAAATTATATATAGACACCGTGATCTATATATAAAAATATTTTGAAATGATTTTCTATGGTTTTGTAAAGAAATATATGGTTTTTATGAGATATTGATTTGGATATTTTATAAATGTTATTTTATACATAGTTAAATTCTTGGTTTTAAGCTATGTATAAAATTGGTTTAAAGTATAAAAGAAGTTTAATAATAACGTTTGATTTTATTAAGATATAATATGGTTAAGTATTTATTTAAATTATATTTTTGGATTTTATAATAACTTAAATGAGAATAAGGTGGGAAGATAAATATGAAATTGATTTGAAATTAAATAAAATTGAGATTTTAAAGGTATGTTTTTTATAACTGGATTTTGGTTTAAGATGAATTAAACAAATATTTCATGTATAAATAAATTGAAGGAAATATTTAGTTATTTGTGATTTGAGTTTTATTTAAATGATAATGGATTTATTATACAAATATTTCAAAAATAATAATAGAACATTGAATTGTTGAATCGTAATTACCAACCTTAGTTTTGACATTTGTTTAATACTCAAAGTTTGAAATATATTGAAATTGAAATTGTTTATTGAAACTGAAAGTTATGAATTGAGACTTAATTTAAAGTGAATAAAATTGTGAAGTCGAGAAAATTATTTTACTTTATAAGAATATATTCAAACTATTTTATTTTATATACTGTTTGAATATCCAACCCATTTAAGTTTTGGAAGTTATGGTTTAGAAGCTATGAAATTTGAAGTATTATGTTTTGAAAGGTTATATTCAAGCGTTTGGTTTCCAGATATTATAATTTGCAAGTGCTAAGATTTTGGAAAAGAGATATATTTGAAATAAAATGATATTATATTGAATTGGGTTTTTATAAAAATGATATCATAATGATTTTGTTTTAAAATGGAAATGATATCGTATTTATATGGTTTTGAAATGGATATTATATTCTAGTTTGAAGTATAAACTATTTTGAAAAGACCGCGGTGTTATAATAACGTTTAGTTGTTAAAGAGACCAGGATCGGAAGTTGTCATTCTCTCTGCCAACTCCAAAAACCACTTTAACAACCATGTACATGGTGGAGATTCCAGAATGAAGTAGGATGGTGGCGGCATTTCCTTTGAGGTATATACGTGGAGCCGACTCCCGTGAGTTGGCATATGGTGGCTAAAACAGGAGCGATTGATGGGCTAAGAAGGTAGCACCTTTTATCGGATACACTCCTTCGATACCATTCTATTACTTTGCGATTGTTTGGAGCACTTTTTGATTTTGAGGGTGTGGCTCGAGGTGGGCGGTAGTAACTGCTATGCGTTACCACGGTCCTGAAGCTTAATTGGTATATCTACCTTGGCATTGCCTAGTTATGCCGTGTCACATACCCAACGTGTCTTGTATGAGTTTGATTGGTGTCGTACCTATGGAGTATCCTCTGGTAGCCTCCCAATCAGGAGGTATTACGGTACTGGATGGACTACTGGGACTATTACGTGGTAAAGGCTATATGAGTAACCCCTTAATGCTATTTAAAAGTAAGTTTATTTTACTAATGGACATTATTATAATAGCGTATATTACTACATAGTAAATAGTTTAACGGATCCTTAGGAGGTGTGAATCTCGAACATCTCTTAAGTTACTGCACTCACGTTTGACACTGGATAGGAGATGTCAAATCTCGTAAACATATCTGACGCCGTTCCACTCATATTATTTACAGTTGATTTAACTTACATAAGATCTTTTAGTTCCGACTCGAGTGTTTTGTCTTTTCAATTCGCTCAGGTCAGTCTAAGCATTTCAGGTTTTGAAGACTTTATTTTGGAGGACAAAGTCAAAGATATTATTATTATATACTATGTTGTTCCACTGCATCACATTGTTACGCTGCATTGTTATTTATTATTCTCTGGTATGTGTAACTCTGATATGTATTGTGTAAGTATAATAAATGTTTTTTGTAAAACAGCTTCATGAACTGTTATTTGACTATTATATTTTGTCATTCCGCTGCAAGATTCTGTATTGTTTTTCGTCTTTTCCTGCTTTTCCTATTCACCCCAATAACAATCCGCCCTTCTGTACGGCTTGAGTCTGACGTATGTGGTTTATCGTCGAATTAAAGCGTACAAAAAGGCGGGATGTTACAGCTATAGTATTCTTAGTCCAGCATGTTGATAATTTCCTCCTAATTGGAAATGACATTGCATTGTTGCAATTGGTGAAGGCATGATTTTCAATGAACTTCTCTATGAAGGATTTGGAGGAAGTGTCCTATATACTTTGTACAAGGATCTATAGAGATGAATTTAGGAGGTTGATGGAATTATCCTAATCCCTGTACATAGATACCAAATTAAAAAGGTTTAATATGAAGAATTACAAGTGTGAAAATGTTCCAACACAATCTGGAATTATCCTTTCTAAGAAGGACGCTCCTTATACTGGTGAGGAGAAGAGCATATGAAGAGGATACCATGTGCATCTGTAATCTGTTCCATCATGCACATCGTGCTATGTACTAGACTAGGTGTGGCCTATGCATTTGTATGCATACATTGATACAGTCTAATCTCTGAAAAAGCATTGGACAATAGAAAAATATATTTTTAAGTATTTGAGAAATACTAAAGACTTATTTCTTGTATATGAGAATGATGACGTCTTTTAAAGGGGTATAAAGATTCAAGCTTTCAGAGTGATAGTGATGATAGTAAATCTGTGTCTGGTTATGGTTCACATTTAACGGTGGAGCGGTCAGTTGGAAAACTTATAAGCAAGAAACAACAACTGATTCAATGATGGAGGCCGAGCACATTGCTCACAATGAAGTAGCTAAAGAAGCGGTCAGGACGCACAAGTTTATTACAAAGCTAGGCATGTTTCCAGATGTTGAGAAACCCACAACATTGTTATGTAATAACAATGCAGCAACGTAAATCACATCGGAGCCTCGATTTCATACGAAATCTAGAAACATTCTTCGAAAGTACCATATTATTAGGGAGTTGGTCGCTAATAAAGAAGTTATGATTGAAATATTGGATACCAAGGAGAACATAGCAGATACATTCATGAAGAAACTAGCTCGGTCATTTTTTGGAAAACTAATCAAAGGGATAGGATTGAGATTCCTAATTTTTCTTAAGTGCGGGTGGTAGATTGATAGAGTTAGGCGTATACCCTAAGGGCAATTTTGTAGTTTATTGAAAATTACTAATCTATAACAAAATCTCGTTCGAAATAATAGATGTTTTTCTTTCTATCATATATTTTTCCTATCATGTTATGTTAATTACAATTATTTAATTTATGTATATTTAATATAAAATCCTTAAATGATATGTTATGTAATTGCAATTACAATGTGTTGTCATCATGAGAAATTTATCAGACTGAAAATAACATATAGCTTTAAACCTTCCTGATCAAGATGTTTCAAGATAGGATATCGATACATATAATGAGAATAGAGTACATAAAGACCGCCAAATGTTGGGCAGCGTATTACTTATGGCTGCTAGGGGAAGCAAGGTTTACGATGTGATAGTTTTGGATAACTGTGGAATGACTAACATGGAATTTATTTGTTGGTTAACATAACTAATGTCAAACAGAGAATCTCAAAATGATGATATTAAACGGTTCTCTCGGCCTAAGAATATTATTAAACTTCAATGTGGATACTTAACTTCGATTATCGTAAAACCTTGACATGATATTCTTCGAATAACTATAGTTAGGTCTGAGGTGAAGCACTAGAAGTGAAACACTATTTAATAGAGAATTTGTCTCCTCGATTATATGAGATTAGTATCAAGGCCAACTACAATCAACAAAAAGTTAATTTCTCAGGCTAAAGTGGTATGGTTAATAATAATTGTTATTGAATCAAGGTTTTTTGTTTGCACTAATTGAGTTGAATGTGGATGATTTTCGAATTTCAACCAAAATTAATTTCTACAGCTTCCAAAGTGATATAGTTTTGATGAAGCGAATTGGTGCTTAAATAATCATCGCTCCAGGAACTGCTTAAAAGTAATAAGATTGTATTTCAACGAACAGATGTGTAAGCGATAAATTCAAACCACTAGCAAAGGTGAAGTGTGAATGTTAATATCTGAATTATTCGATATTAATCGCTGACCAAAATTACACCTTTGATCCGCACAATAATAATGATGGATACTCCAACATACCACGCGATTTAATTAATTTATGGTTATTGTTATCTGTTAAATATTAGTTATTAATTTTTTTTATTTTTTGGATGTCATTAGTAATTAATTGGGTGCATATATAAAAGTTATATATGTGCATGTATCGATAAATGATATCGATAGAAATTTAAATTTGATTTAAAGAAATTATTTATTATATAGGGTTCAGACTTTTGAAGGCCCATCTAGCACAAACTATGGCTAGCCTAGGGTGTGTGGGAAGTAGCGTTTAAGATTCCATTTTTTTTTAAAAGGACAAGCAAGGAATGAGTAAAGGGAGGAGAAAAGAGCTACAATTTTACCTCTTTGCAGGTGCTACTTAAACACACATCTACACATTAGTTTTTGCTCAATTATTTTCTCTACCTGATCATAAGTTCTCTGAGGTTATATCAAAAAATTCAAGAGGAAATAAAAGGCCAAAAATCAAACAAAAATAAATTCAAAAGATGGTGCTTAAGATCTTGCAATTTCTGGAGATGGCCCTACCGAATCTACGAGTTCCATTCATTCGAGCTGCGAATCAAAGGTAACTTCTTTAGTTAACAATTCTATCACATTTTTATATACACCTTCATGATTTCTTAGATTAGATCCTTTGTATTATACAACGAATTTACATGTGCCTGTATCATTTGATTTAACTCAATTATATAGACTGACTTAGAAATAAATGGTTTAGAAAATTATTATTATTATTATAAAAATTTCGACAATGGCATTTTAAATATATAAATAATGCTTTTTGAAATTTATTCACACCAAATTGGCACAAATATGAAATAGAGATTTTGTAGAGGAATAAATGAAGAATAATAAATGTAAACAGAGAGAATGTAGTAGTAAAGTAATAAGAGATAAGCAAATTTGAAAGACACGGCAGTTTATATTGGTTTGGCATTGTTTGCCTACATCTATTTTGAAAAGATAGCTTTATTAATCACTTTGTAAACCGAGTATAAGAGGGATCGGAAAAAAATTCTTAGTTACAGAAGAATACAAGGTAATAAGCAGTGTAAAGATCCCAAAAATGAACAATCAAGTCTATATTTATGGAGAAAGACGGTGAAATATCTCCCTGAAAATTCAGTAGAAGGCTCTCCAGATCCATAGAGGCGCATAGGAGTGGTCGCATGCCCCAAATCCTAAGAAATAGGGATCCGGGCGGATCCCCATTTTGGAGGAGTTGGGGGCTGTGATCCGTATGAGAGTTTCTCTATGTTGTATTACGTTGGTCCTTCAAGTTTCATGTCAATTGGACCTAAAGATGTGATTTACTAATCGATCTTTGTAGCAATGTATTATATAATCTGATTATGGTTTATTCCACTAGAGGGAAGAGTGTTGATCCCACTTGCTTGCTTCTTTTGGAGTGCGATACTTAGGGTGGACTCCCTCGGGTCCTCTTTTCTTATTTCCAAAGTTTAGCTTTAATCCACCATATGGTTGTTGAGTTATGGAGCAATCATCATTGAGTTGTGTTGTATGCATCATGTTCAATCCAATTCGTCCCCTCTATTCTGATCCCTCTATGCCGATCCCTTCTTGTAGAGTGAATATTCCAATTCGATCCTTTGGTAGAGAGGGATCATACAAAATCCATTTTCTAGATTAGACTATATTCCATACTTAGAACGTTCTGTATAGCATATCTCTTCATTTCGTTCGATCATGGCTTCATATTATCATCTATACTTGATTTCTGCACCCCACAATCATAGCTCTGGGCTAATAGTTTTGATGGCAATCAAGTCTAACTTGTCCAATCAGTTCAGACATAGCTGGATCAAATTGCCGGACGACACTTGCCCCCCCCCCCAAAGCACATCTTGTGTTGAACATGATGTGCTTTGAATCGAAGCAAGTTAGAGTCGTCAAAAGGAAATCCATCCGGTTTTCTGAATAGTTGCTATCATTTCGTCGAATTATTTTCCTGAAGTGTCGTATCTCTCTTTGATTGTCATGACGCTTGGTCGATTTCCAATAGTATAAATTCAGGATCGTATTCCATAAGTTGTTATCTGTGTCCGATTCTATGGAGCTAGTAGGCTTTAGCTATCTGATTCAGTTTCTTTTATGAAAGCTTCAAGTTAGACTTTAATTTCTATCGATTTCAAAATTTGAATTTTTAGAATACACATGTGCATGTTCAGGTACATGTCTTTGTCATTGGCTCTCGGATGCATTTGTACGCTCGTGGGTCATTGCCAATTCCTTATAGTTTAATTGCAATTGGATCACAATTCCTTGTTTATATTTTTTATACTGAAATAGGGTCCGTAATTAGTCACTCGATGAGAAGGGACTTCAAGTTCAACTGGGATGATAGCCTCAGAGCCGTAAACAAGGGCGAATGGAGTATGGCCAGCAATGGACTTATGGGTGGTCTGTATGCCCATAATGCTGATGGGAGTTCGTCCACCCACTTGCCTCTAGCCTTTTCCAAACGCTTACTTAGAATGGACTTTATGATTTTGTTAACAGCTTCAAATTTTCCATTAGCTTGAGGGTGAGAAACTACCGCAAATCATTTCTCATTATGACACTGGTGGCGGAACTCTTTGAATTTAGCACTTATGAATTAGGTCCTGCTGTCAGTTACAATTATTCGGGGAAAACCAAAACGACAGGTGATGTTTCAGATAAAAAAGTTGGTTTATTTTTGTTACGATCATGGCTAAAATTTCAGCTTCAGCCCATTTGGTGAAGTATTCCACTACTACGATGGTGTATTTCGCACCACTTTTAGAAATCGGCAAGAAGCCGATGAAGTCAATACCCAAGTGGCAAACGGTTATGGACTGAACATTTGAGTAATTTCCATTAGCGGGGATCTTAGAATTTTTGCAAGCATCTTGCACTTTTCGCATCAGCTAACATAATCAGCTACATCTCAATTGATAGTTGGCCAATAATAGTTGTAGCGGAGTATCTTCTTTGCTAGGGTTTGCCCTCTGGTGTGATCGTCGCATTCTCCTTCTTGGGATTTTCTCAACACTTGTTTGATTTTACCATGGGCGATACATCGAAGCAAGGGAATGGAAAAACCCTTTCTAGACACGACTCCTTCTTGGATGATGTAGCATGAATCTTTGAAGAGGACCTATCATTTTTCATTCCTCCATCCAGGAAGGATCCTTCATGGCAGATTACCTTTGATAGGAGTCATCCACAACTCCCTTTCTGGCTCTGTCTTCAAACCCCAATCAATCTCCAAATGGTCGACGCTCAGAGCATTTAGTACTTCAACCCCGACCAAGCCCATCTGCTACGCATCCCCGAAACTGTCTAGCTTGGCCAATGAGTTGGCTTTCTCAATTTTTTGGGTGTGTGTAATAGTGTAATACTCGTAGTACACTAGTAGCTCTTAAACCCGGTCGAGATAAGGAGCAAGTTGCTACCCCTAGCTAATAATCTCCCTTGACTTGGCATACTACTAACCGAGAATCACAAAATATTTATAAAGCTTTCACTCCCATTTCTCTAGCAAGTTTGAGCCCGACAATCAAGGCTTCATACTCAGCTTCGTTATTTGTTGCAGGGAAGTCGAGTTTATGGGCGTAGCAGATCGATTGTTCTTCAGGAGCCACTTACACGACTCCAGCACCAGAACACCGATTGTTGGATGTTCCATCCGTATACATTTTTCATCGGTTGGTCAATTCTTCATTGCTCTTCGGAGAGTCATATAGTGCACTGAATTCGGCTATGAAGTCCACCAATGACAGTCCTTGGATAGCTCTCTGAGGGAGATAAGTGATATTGAATTGACCTAGCTTGATATTCCATTTGATCAACCTTTCAAACATCTCAAGTTATTGTAGGATTTGTCATAATGGATGGTCAATGTAGACATTGAAGGGGTGATCTTGAAAGTAAAGGCAAAGCTTTCATGACGCAATTAATAGGCAGTACACGAGCTATTCTAGCTTCGGGTAGTTTCTCTTAGCTTCTACCAATCGCTTACTAACATAATATACTGGCCTTTGGATCCGATTCTCTTCGCATAATAGTGTGGCATTTATGGCGTGTATCGACATCGCTAAATAGATGTATAAGTCTTCACAATTTATTGGCTTGGATAGGATGAGAGGTCTCTCTAAGTGATCTAACAGATCTTGAGACACATCTACGCAATCATGCGTCCATTCAAAGTTCCTTTTCCCTATTCTAATCAATTCGAAGAAAGAAATCCACTGTCGACTGCCTTGGAGATAAATCAGTTAATGTGGTAACCTTCCCATTTAGGCTTTGTACCTAATTGATTGTTTTTGGTGCTCGTACATTCCAAATTGCTTCAATCTTCTCAGGATTGGCTTCGATTCCACAAGAGTTCACGATGAAACCCCGAAATTCCCTACTACAGTGTTAACAGAGCATTTCAAGGGATTAAGTTTCATTCCATATCTCCTAAGAATACTGAACATCTCTATTAAGTCGTCAATGTGGTCGTTCGATCGTCGTTGACTTCACAAGCATATCATCTACACATACTTCCATCGATCACCCAATCTGGTCTTTTAACATCCGGTTAACCAGTCACTAATAAATAAGTTCAGCATTCTTTAGTCCAAACGGTATCACAACATAGCGATATAACCTAGATTGGTAGTGAAGCTATTGTGCTCTTGCTCTGGGACATGCATTGGGATCTAGTTGTATTTGGAGTATGCATCCTTAAATTAAAGCCGTTCATATTCTACAGTCGAGTCTACTAGCTGGTCAATCTTCAGTAGTGAAAGCCGTCTTTCAGGCATGCCCTGTTCAGGTTTGAGTAGTTGATGCATGTCCGTCACTTTCCATTAGCTTTTATCACAAGAAATGGATTGGATACCCATTTTGGCTGGGAGGCATTATGGATAAAACCATTATTTTTTTAGTTTACCCACCTCCTCTTTAAGTGTATCAAATCTCTCAAGATCTATGCTGTGTAGCTTTTGTTTCATTAGGATATGCCTCGGGTCAATATTCAATACATGGCTCATGATAGTCCACAAGATCCAACATATGTCAGAATGGGTCCAAGCGAACACATCAAGATTCATTTGGAGAAAGCTAGCTAATTCCATCATCGTCATTGCACTGAGCTATTATCTGATCTTTAGTACTCATGATAAGTCATCGCGGCAGACTATAATGTCGATCGTTAGAATGGTAGGTGCAGCCTTAGATTCTTTGGGCTCCTCCTCTCTCTTGGCTTTATATCTTTATAGTACCGACTGTGGTGTTGTTGCTTGATATTGGCCTTATGTTGTGAGTTGAAACATGCTTAAGTGGATTTGTCCAAGTAGTGGGATAGATTCTAATCCCTTGTATTAGTGGGACTTAAGTAGTTTCGATTTGACATGAACATATTAGGCCATATAAACTAAAAATCGAACAATGGGATATGCCATATATGACTTGCATACTTGAACTAGCATATGGCTTGAATCTCATGTTTACAACTTCAGACATCAATAGATTAGCATATTTGTACTTATATAGTTTGCAACATGTGCCTTGAATGAACTTGAATATGAATGTCAGATTCTTATACGTGATAGTCGATCCCTGAATTCGAACATAACTATTTCGCGTAACCATCGTCATGAAATCCGGTAGGAACGATCAGCGATGATGGTCATTTCGGTCAAACTTCTAAGTTTCACCATAACTTTCATATAGTATTGAACTGTATTACACTACACAACATCGCACTAAATTATAGTAAGCAGGGGGACATCTGAATTGGGATTTCAAAGTCGCCTAAAAGAAGGGAACAGTGTCAGTCCCTTGCCTAGGCAAGTCTTGTAACTTAAACACTTTGGAGGTGTATGTAGGCAAAGAGAATGGTAGTTGGATTTGATGTCAATCTCCATGTTCGAGCATTTCTCTAATGCATAATCAATGGCATGGAAGTCGATCAGGATGACATATGATGATAGGAGCTCCGGTTGAACTTACGAATCTTGCCATGAGATGATGAGTCCGATGGTGAAGGGCTTTGGATGCTTTGAGAGATTATCTGCAAATGGCCGAAGATCCGGCTTAGAAGCACGTCAAATCAAATGTCAAATATAGCTCAGCTTCATGTTGCGCACAACTGCATAGTTGGTTCTTACTTTGAGTATGAATTTGCTTGTGTATTCGAGTAACGCACTTTCCATTCAATGTACTCACGATCAAGTTGGAATGATAGTCAGTCACCCATTAGCTTGGTCATTGGTCCAATGATTCTATCTCTAAGCGTACTTTCGGCCGTAGCCTCGTGTCATTATAAACACTAGGTATGAATCACGGTATTAAGCTATCGCAGTCAGTGTTTAGATGATCACATTTATACCTCCGGTCTCGGTTTGATTAATGTACTACCTGGATGGTCGAGTCTCGTCCTAGTCGTGTTTATACTTCCACCTCAGCTCTGAAGACTTCAATTTGATCGATGAATGGTCGGTTCACATTCATCTTGGTTCTTGCACGTGCCCCTTAAGTTAGGGGTAATGTCGATAAGGGGATAGGCATGTCGCATCTGTTTTGTCTTTATACTCTTTCCTGTTGATTCGTGGGATCAAGTTAGTTAATGGAAGGATGAGTCGCGCTTATTCTGGATTATATTTTGGCTTTTCCTTCCCAAGGGAAGTTTCAATGCCATGTCATATTTCGGGCATGAGCTGAGTACTGGATGATCAATCACGTCCACTATTGATGCCCATGTCGCCATACTCCAGGTAAGGACCAAAGATGGATGGTTAATTCACATCAAATAAGTGACTATTGTTCTGCCTAGCGAAAAAAGGCAAGGATAGGTGTGCAGAAGGTCAAGTCATGTCCATTTCGAACTACTCTTCTAGCTGAATCACAGTCAGAGCTAGCGAATGAATGGTCGTGACGCATGCAATTGGAGAAAGATGGTCCGTCATGTCAATTTTGATCTATGTTCTCCTATCAGACCAAGGGATAGAATTAGTTCAGGAGCGGTCGAGTCATGCTCATTCGGTTTCATACTCCTCCAAATGGATCAAAGGAGGGTAAGGGAGAATGAATGGTCAAGTCACACTCATTTGTGGTTTATTATCCTATCCATGCTCTGGTGATTGGAGCTATTCGATGGATGTTCAGGTCACATCCCTTTGTGGTTGGTGTGGATTGATACTGACTTTTAATCCATCGACACGATATAGAAAGTATGGATCGATATTGCCTATCGATCCGATGGCACGATAAAGTCAGTTACCCGTAACTTCGGATGTCTTTCCAATTAGTTTTGTTATAAGGCCTCACCATAAATTATTGCATTGAGTCGTAAAGAACCCCAAATTGGAGCTATGATGAGCTGTTGTATTCAGTTTTCGTAGTTTTTACTCCTGCGCCCACTCTTAGGTTAGCGGAATTACTTCATGGATGGCGAATTCCATTCGTAGTGCGTTTATACTCCTCATGTCGAGTTCAGGTTGGAGTTTATGGAATAATGAGTGATCAAACCATACTCATCTATTTGTTTATACTCATATCTGCACTTTAGGGATAAGAGTTTGTTTGCAGGTGGTCGAATCGCATCCAATTTGTGTTTATACTCAAGTCCACACTCAGATGACTTAGATTTATTCTGAAAAATGGTTGAACAACATTTTCCTTAGTCCTTTGTTCTGCCCCCAAGTCAGGGCGAAAGTCGAAGAGTGGCCGGTCATATCACGTTCGCTCTTACTTGGAGTTCTTTACATTGAATCATGGGATCGAGCTGATTAGTGGATGGTTAAGTCACATCAGTTCTATGTTTATACTTAGCCTATCAGTTTATAGGGGAGAGTTAATGGATGAACGATCGAACCACCTCCATTTTCTACCTATACTCTTATTCGAGCTCTGGGAACCAGAGGTTGTTAACGAGCAGTCATTCGCACCTGTTTGATGTTCATACTCCAATCTGCACTAGAGGACCAGAGTTATTTGATGAATGGTCAAACCGCGTCCATGTCTTGGTTTGGATTTTGGTCTTGCTGATTTGGGCAAGGCTTGAATAGTTTGATGTACTTTAGGCGCGAGCAAGGTTGTGGATGGACGCGTCACATCCTCTTTGGATTGGATGGTCGAACCACGTCCAATTTAAGCTTGGGCTCTCAAACTGCCCCTTGCGTCTGGGGTGGGATTCGATGCGTGGACGATCATACCACGTCCACTTCCATTTGGATCTTTTTTCTGTGGTGCCTTGGGAGTAAGATAAGTGTTCTGAAGAACTTCGAGCTTGAGCTGGGGAGCAGATGGTCGAAATGCAACCACTTTGAGTCATGTCTCTGCCTCTAATTCAGGGGCAAGAGTCGTAGAGTGGACGGTCGAACTGCATCAACTTTTGTTTATGTTTATACTCCGGTCCATGTTAAGGGACCAGAGTTGGTTGATGGATGGTCGAACCGCATCCATCTTTTTGTGTTTATACACTGGTCCACGAGCCGAGGACCAGAGTTTTATTATGGGTGGTTAGTCACCTCCATTTTTGATTTATACTCAACCTATCAGGTCAAGGTAAGAGATGTCAAATGAACAGTAGAGTCATGTTCATTCGTTGGAAGGAACTCTATGCCCTATGTCGAGGACCAAAGTTAGCGGGTGGATGGTTGATTGACATCCCCTTGGTAATTAGCGATGGATGGTCGGACCACATTCATGTTCCATGATTGGATTGGACAATCAAGTCTCATCCAATTTGCTTAGTACTCCTTTCAATAATCAAGGAAGAGAGTTATTGGGTGGACAGTCAAGTCATATCCACCTCACGTTGTAGTCGTGTCCTCATGTCAAGGGTGGTAGTTGATGAGTAGACGGTCAATCGCACCTAATTTAAGTTGAGCTCCCAAAATGCCTCATGCACCCACTTTAGTTAGACCTTGTTCTTGCTGAGCTTCAGGAGAGGCATGATTATTTTGGTGAACTTCAATTGAGCTAAGGAGTGGATGGTCGGGTTGCATCCACTCCAAGTGTTTCTCTGGTCTTCAAGTCAAGCGCGGAGGTTGATGAGTGGACGGTCAGTCATGTCCACTTTGTATTAAATTTTTACCTCGTCGAGCTTTAAGTAAGGCATGGTTATTCTGTTAGAACTGAAGAATAGAGTAAGAAGTGGATGATCGAGTCACACATACTTTCCATTTCGAGTCCTTGACCCCAAGTCAGGGGCATACGGTAGCTGATGAGTGGTTGAATCACGCTCATCTTGATGATCCTCCAAAGCTCTGATCATGGTCCGTGGAGGTTATTGGTGCCCAAATCTAAGTATTTGGTCACTTACATCGTTTGGAAGAAGTTTAGTTCAAGTTGGTCATAGTTCACAACATAATTAAAATTGAACATTTTGATAAGTGAAGTAGCGTCATATGCATGCTTTTCCACTTCGCCCAAGCCCTTCTTAGTTGGAAACCGACCGTAGGTGGTCCAATCAATAATCAAAGTTCTTTATTGATTTGGGTCGGATGTTCCCTACCTGCCATTCTACATGGCTTGCACATATTGTTGGAGCTTTCCTTTTTGGATCAGTTCTCCGATCACACCTTGGAGTTGTCTGTAATTGTCAGTGTTATGACCGTATATATCATGAAATATTCAATACTTCCCAGACCTCCATTGGGTCTCGGTGGACTCTCTTGGCATGGTTTCCTACGTTGCTTTGACTCATGAGTCTCCAAGTAGACGCTTTCAATTGAATCATTCAATGGAGTGTGCGTGTCGAATCTTGGGATTCTAGGGCGTCTTATAGAATCCAAGTTCTCATGTAGGGCCTTAAAGTTGCTCGTTGCTTTGAATTCTTCAGCCAATGGGCCTGCATTGTTCTTTTTCCAAGTTTACTCTACCTCCTCCTTGCTTAGGTTATGGTTCGCTTTGTAACAGAAACAACCCGAGATCATAGGAGGCTCTCCAGCTTACCAGGCGCCAAATTCTGTCTTAGGGTCGATTCCCTTTATTAACGCATCGGTATGATATTCTCCCTAGGATTGCTCACTTTAGTAATGAAGACGTTGAATCTCTATAGGAAGACTTTGAGTGACTCACATGGCATTTGGAATAAATTGGATATTGACCTCACATCCTTGGTGTGAGTCGCATGCATCCTGAATTGCTCGAGAAACTTCTGATCTGGTTGATCGGATGGGGAGATAGACCGGGGTGGTAACTACATGAATCCTATGATCGTTATTCCTATGAGGAATATGGGAAAACATCTACATTTGATGTCATCCATCGCTGCGAGATCCATATGCCACTCGTACTTCATGAGATGTTGTCGGGGGTCTACATTCACAGAATACACTAGCATAGCCGGTACATTGAATCTCCTCGGATATTCTGCATGTTGAATGGCTTTGACAAATAGGTTTTGACTAGGGAGATGCTCCAATCATCGTCAGCCCAGTGCATTTTCAAGTTACGGCTGCTTGTAATGCTTATGAAATTTGTATGCATAATTGTCCAACGTTTGATGGTTGAGAAAGCCGATCAAATGGTTAATCGGTTAGGATAGGGTCGCGGATCGACGATCCCTAAACTTTCACTCAAATGTGGAGTGATCAGTATAAGGCAGTAAGGAAGGCCTCTTGAGGTCGCACACCAAGTTTCAGATCATTTAGAGTCCATATGCCCGACTTATGACCAAAACAAGATTGACCGGTACTAACGGATTGGTGATAATTTACTAGGAGTCCAACCCAAGAAAATTTTCTATTTGCTTGGATTCAGCTCCTGGTTCGCTTGGAGTCGTCGAATTTGAAGTGATGGGTTGGTGACGAATGGTGCTTGAAGTCATATTCGTGTTTGCTTAGAGAAAATCTTGGTTTTACACGAGTTTGACCTTGGGCTAGAATTTTCTGGGTTTGCTCCGGGTCGAATGGGTGATTATGCGAGTTCGACTGCGGGTCGAAACATATAGAATCTGCTTCGAGTCATATAAGTGAGTACTTTGGGTCCGACTTTGGGTCAGCCTTGAAAGGAGTATTTCGACGAACATTTCGATGATTTTTGATGGTTTTTAATAACTACCACTCGTGACTGATGGAGATTCCATAATGGTAAGTGATGACTTTGATACAGGATAACTATGTGTCAAGATGACATAGTAAGCGACGTAAGGCAGTCGTCACACAAGCCATCATACCATAGCTGCAAAATTAGGCATTTGGAAGTTGATCAGCTGGGAGCAGTTGTAGTCTACTCTTAAAGCCCAATCCAATAACCGATCCCAGTTCGCATCAAATCATCTTGGTTCTCCAGCCTTTGGGAGTACCATTTAAGTAGCAGTTCCTTGTCCATTCCTTGGGTATAATTCAGTAGCTGCCACTTGATCCCATATGCCCCGATCAGTCACAGGACGTAAGGGAAGTGGATAGAATGCGTCGTCTTTAAGTTGAGTTTCGAATTCAAGAAATTAACATAAAAGCTGAGTCAATGGAAGAATCAAAGTAACCATTATACAAAATCACACAATCTGTTAGAAGATCTAATAAGGAATCCCATGCACCAAAGAGATACCATGTTTTATCGTGAATGGAAAGAAAGGGTACTGCATGCTAGAAGATAGCACTCCTCTCTCATTCTAACAAGCACTATAGAATAATGACTCTGAACTTAGGATTACATCTATGAAATCAGAACTGGATACCATGATTATCAACAAAGTGTGGATTTTGGATGACATACCCAAAGGGGTAAAACTACTCGGTTGTAAATATATTTATTAAACAAATGGTAAATGTAGGTGGACGGTTAGAGACCTATAAGGCAAGGCCAGTTATGAAAGAGTTTCATCAATTTCAAGGCACTGACTATGATGAAGTGTTTTCGTCTGTAGCCGAGATTAAGTCCATTCGGATAATCTTTCCATCACCGCATTCTATGACTATGAAATATAGGCAATGGATGTGAAAGTAGCATTTCTAAATGGTGATTTAGAAGAGATCGTATACATGTTGTAGCCAGAGGGTTTCGAGGTAACTGAGACCAAGGGAAAGGAGTGCAAGCTGTTAAGATCCGTTTATGGTCTTAAGCAAGCGCCAAGGAGTCAGAATAAGTGCTTTGATAAAATAATCAGGCAGTTTGGTTTATATGAGAGTACCGAGGAAGTGTGCGTATAACAGAAAGAAAAAGGAAGTGCTATAGTATTCTTAATCCAATTTGTTGATAATAATTGGCAATGACATTGTGTAAGTGCAATCGGTGATAGCATTGTTTTCAAAGAACTTTTTCTTGAAGGATTTGGGCAAGTTACCTATATACTTTGTATAAGGATCTATAGAGATAAATTCAAGAGGTTAATGGGATTGTCCAAATCCTTGTACATAGATAACAAATTGAAAAGGTTCAATATAAAGAATTACAAGTGTGAAAATAACACAATTTGGAATCATCCTTTCTAAGAAGGATGCTCCTCATACCGGTGAGGAAAAGAGGTATGAAGAGGATACCATGTGCATCTACAATCCGTTCAACATGTACATCATGCTATGTACTAGACTAGGTATGGCCTATGCATTAGGATGCATATGTCGATATCAGTCTAATCTTAGAGAAAAGCATTGGACTATAGTAAAATAGATTTTCAGGTATTTGAGAATTAATAAAGGCATATTTCTTGTATACGAGAATGATGACCTCTTTTGAAGGGGTGTATAGATTCAAGCTTTTAGAGTGATATTGATGATAGTAAATCAGTATCCAGTTATTGTTCACATTGAACGATGGAGCGGTCAGTTGGAAAACTTATAAGTAAGAGACAACAACTGATTCAAAGATGGAAGTTGAGTACATCGCTCACAACGAAGTAGCTAAAGAAGCGGTCAGGATGCACAAGTTTGTGACAGAGATAGGTATGTTTCCAAACGTTGAGAATCTCAAAAAATTGCTATGTAATAACAATGCAGCAATGCAAATCATGAAGGAGCCTCAATTTCATAAGAAATCAAGAAACATTCTACGAAAGCACCATATTATTAGGGAGTTGGTCACTAATGAAGAAGTTGTGATTGAAATATTAGATACCAAGGACATCATAGCAGATATATTCATGAAGAGACTAGCTCGGTCAGCTTTGGGAAAACTAATCAAAGGGATGGAATTGAGATTCCTAATTTTCCCTAAGTGTAGGTGGTAGATTGATAGAGTTAGGCATATACCCTAAGGGCAATTTTGAAATTTATTATAAACTACTAAATCTATAACAAAATCTCATTTGAAATAAAAGGTGTTTTTTCTTTCTATCATATATTTGTCCTACCATGTTAAATTAATTATAATTATTTAATTTAAGTATATTTAATAGAAAATCCTTAAATGACGTGTTGTCATCATGAGAAATTTATCACATTGAAAATAACATATTGTTTTAAATCTTCCTAGTCATGATGTTTTAAGATAGGATATCGATGCATCCAATGAGAATAGAGTACATAATGACCTCCAAATGTTGGGTTGCGTATTACTCATGGCTGCTAGGGGAACCAAGGCTTATGAAGTTATAGTTTTGGATAACTATGGAATAACTCACATGGGATTTTTTGTTGGTTAACATAACAAAGGTCAAATAAAGAATCTTGAAGTGATGATATTAAACAGTTCTCTCGACTTGAGAATATTTTTAAACTTCAATGTGGATACTTCACTTGGATTATAGTAAAATTTTAACATGACATTCGTCGTACGGCTATAGTTGGGTCTGAGGTGAAGCACTAGAAGTAGAACACTATTCAATAGAGAATTTGTCTTCTTGGTTATATGAGATTACTATCATGGTCAACTATAATTAACTCAAACTTAAAGTCTTAGGCCAAAGCAATATGGTTAGTAATAATTTTTATTGAACCAAAGACTTTTTGTTTGGACTAATTGAGTTGAATGTAGATGATATTTGAATTTACAAGAACTAAATTCTATAAGTCCCTAAGTTATATAGTTTTGATGAAATGAATTGGTGCGTAAATATTCATTACTTCTAGATACTGCTTAAAGTAGTGAGATTTGATTTTAATGAATAGACGTGTAGGCGATAAATTCAAACCACTAGCAAAGGTAACATGTGGTTGTTAATATCCGAACTATTTGATATTAATCACTGATTGAAATTACACCATTGAGTTACACAACCATAATGAAGGATGCTCCGATATACCACACGATTTAATTAATTTATAATTATTGGAAATTAATATTAATTATTAAATTTTTTGGATGTCATTAGTAATTAATTGGGTGCATATATAAAAGTTATACATATGTATGTATTGATAAATGATATTGATAGAAATTTAAATTTGATTTAAATAAATTATTTATTATATGGGGTTGGGGCTTTGAAGGCCCATCTAACACAAACTACGGTTGACCTAGGGTGTGTGGGAAGTGGCATTTAATGTTCCAATTTTTTTTTTTGAAAGGACAAGCAAGGAATGAGTAAAGAAAGGAGAGAAGAGCTCCACTTTTACCTCTTCGAAGGTGCTACTTAAACACACATCTACACTTGGTTTTTGCTTAATTATTTTCACTTCTCGGCCATAAATTCTATGATTTATAGCCAAAAATCCAAGAGAAAATAAAATGCCAAAGATCAAACGAAACTAAATAAGAAAGCTGGTGCTTCAGATCTTGCAATTTCTAGATATAGTCCTACCAATTCTAAGAGTTCCATTCATTCAAGGTGTGAATCAAACGTGGCTTTCTTCGCTAATCATTCTAATCACATTCTTATATACACCTTCGTGATTGCTTAAATTAGCTCCATTATATTATACAATGAAGTTACATGTGCCTATATCATTTGATTTAACTTAAGTATATAAATTGACTTAAAAATAAATGGTTTAAAAAATTATCGTTATAATAAAATTTTCAACCACGTCATTTTAAATATATTAATAATATTTTTGAACTTTATTCACACAAAAAATTAGCACAAACAACCAATAGAAATTTTGTAAAGAAATAAATGAGGAATAATAAATGGAAACAGAGAGAATATAATGGTAATGTAATAAGAAATAAGCAAATTACAGAGACACGATAGTTTATAGTGGTTCGGCGTTGTTTGCCTACGTCTGTTTTGAAGAGATAGCTTTATCAATCATTTGGAGTACAAAGTGGATCGAATGAAAATCCTTAGATATAAAAGAATAAAAAGTAATAAGCAGCGCAAAAGATTCCAAAAATGAACAATCAAGTCTGTATTTATAGAGGAAGAGGGCAAAATATGTCTTTGTAATTCGGCAGAAGGCTCTCCAAATTCATAGGGGCCCATATGAGGGATCGCATGGCCCAAATCACAAGAAATAGGGATTGAGATTAACCCCTATTTTGGAGGAGTTAGGGGCTATGATCCCTATGGGAGCTTTTCCATGTTGTATTATGTTTGTCCTTCAAGTTTCAGGTCAATTGGACTTGTAGATGTTGAGTTACGGATCGACCTTTGTTGTAATGTGTTGTGTGATCTGATTCTGGCCAGTCCCTCTAGATGGAAGAGGGCCAGTACTTCTTGCTTGCACCTTTTAGGGTGTAATCCCAAGGGTGGACTCCCTATGGTCCTCGCTTCTTGTTCTTAAAGTTTCACTTCAATCCGCCTTGTGGTTGTTGTGTTATGGAGTGATCTTCATTAAGTTGTGTTGTGTGCATCTTGTTTAATCCAATCCCTTTATGCCGATCCCACTATTCTGATCCCTTTTTGTAGAGTGAATATTTGGATCAGATCCTTTCAGTAGAGAAAGATCATACCCAATCCTTTTTCAAGATTAGACTGTACTCCATAATTAGAATGTTCTGTATAGCATATCTCTCAATTCTTTCGATTACGGCTTCATATTATCATCTGTGTTTGATTTTTGGAGCCCACAAGAATAGCTCTGGGCTACTGGCCTTGATGATAGTTGAGTCTAGCTTGTCCAATTAGTTCGGATATAGCTGGGTCAAAATGCCAGATAATAAAATTCAAAACTACTTTTATTAGTTAAAATAATTTTATAGTATATTAAATACATACATACATATATGTGTGTGTGTAACATATTTATTTATTTTTGCATATATGCATTAAGCAATTATAAAAAATAAATATTTAACTTATTTCCTTATATAAATAATTGATAAGTATTTAGAAATCATTTTAATATATATATATATATATAATATGTGATGAGTAAAAATATCAAAATTAATTGTTTTAACCTCGCGATTGAAAATAAATAATTAATATGTATATTTTAATATTATCGAATCTGTAAATAAATATAATTTTATAAAGTATATGCATGTATATATATATATATATATTATACATAATAAATTTTATAAATATATAAGTACATATTATTTATTTTAATTCAAAATTCAAAATATATATTTTGTTTAAATATTATGGATCTATGTTTTAATTTTCAAAGTCAAAACATGATTTTCTAAGATATTAAATTTAATTTCAAAATATAATATATTAGTGAAAAAGAATTTTTAATATATATGTATAAAAATAAGTAATACCATTATTAAAATTTTATAATTATTTATAGTTATACATACATATATATATATATATATATATATATATTAAATAAAAACTATGGACAATAAAGACATATATAAAGGGCCAATGTGTCCATCACAATGTATATCCTAGACCTATAAACGTGCACATTTACCATGTACATTTATTATATTTTGAACCGACACTACACCCATGATTTATCTCCTGTGCTAATATAATATACTAATCGAAATTAAATAAAAATTCATTTAAATAAATAAAATACAATAATTTTTTATTTAAAACAATTTTACATTGGATCTGAAATCAATTAGACTTCATAGGCCCAACAAAGATTTCAAAAGGGAAAAAAATTGAAATTCATCCATTTAACCCAATGCGACCCAACCCGATTCAAGCGAGAATTTGCTTCTAAAATGAATAATGGTCCAAATTTTCCTTTGAAATGTAAAGTTTATAGAAACGCCAATTTGATGAAACTTTGAATCCTAAAAGGGATCAATAATCTGTTGAAGAATCATTTAGAATCGATTACTTTATTGTGGTATTGGATATTGCTCTTTAGAGATTGAGAGAGATATTTAAGCGGTTGCATTTATTTCAGTCAATTTTTGGTTTTTCTGTTTGATGCCTTGAAATTGAAATCATTAGAAGATGATGAACTAAAATATCATTGTGAAAAACTTGATTTGGCTTCGAAAAATGTAAATGCCTCTGGTGTTAATGTAAATGGTTTACTTTCGAAGCTATAAGTACTACAACTTAAATTGCCTAGTGAATCATATGATGTAGGCAACCCATGAATGAATATCAAAATTTTGGATTTTTTGAGAAGCATGGTTATTTTTCCAAATGTGACGATTGTATATTGGTCTTTGTTAACTCTTCCCATGATAATCGCATCCGAAGAATGAATTTTTCAAAATTGAAGTTATCAAAATCACATTTGTGAGCAACAATGAGTCAAGACAGACTTAATGGATTAGCGTCATATGCGTTGAAATAGATATCTTAAAAATCATTGAATATGAAGATACCATTGATGATTTTGCTTCTTAAAAAACAAGAAGAAAACTTTTCAAATGATACATTTTGAACTTGTCATGTTACAAAGAAGATAATATGGTACGTCATACACATTATATGTTATTATTTGTACCATTTGTTATAAAAATAATGGTATTTTATGTCTTCTATTTTATAATTACCTTTTACACATAAAAAATCGTGTTATCCATATTTTAATTTGCAAATAGATGATGTGCTTAGTATATCTATTGGTACCAAGGAAGCAAGTGATAATTTGTAGTAGTTGGAATACTTTAAACCTGGTATGAAAACATCTTGATATTCAGACTTATTTTTGTTAATTTTTTATATTATAGTAGTGTAATTTTCATTTTTCTTGTCTGCAATGTTAGTTAATAATAGTAGTAATGAGTTTCAAAAAATTAGTTATGTTTCCTTATAAATAGGAATTTAATTCAATACTTTAGTCCAATTTTTAAAACATGAGACGTCATTTAGTGAGTCACACTATATACTATAAACTCCTGAACTGGCTCTAGTTAAGGCATTCAACGTTTGTGTGTGTGTGTGTGTGTGTAACATGCCCCATTTCGAGACCCAAAGATGAAACCTCAACGTGCTGCAATTATCTTTTGGCGATGTAATGAGTTCATATTTTTAAACGGTTAAGTAACAGCGCAAATAAATAAAAGTCATTATGTGCAAATTATCTTACATATTTCAAATCCCAAGACATTCCCATATAGGGGAAGAAATAGTCATTACATGGTGGAATCAAAGATGTGACCTATGAAGATGAAGAACCTTTGCAGTCTCCTGAACTTAATAAATATTTACATTACACATTGGAATATAAGCAACTACAAAAGATAATAATATTAAGGCCTTCTGCCTCACTTCGTCTTCAATTGGGTAAAAGTTTTATCTTTAGGTAATAACTGAAAGCTGGAAATCCTATAAACTCAACCTACTCAAATGAGTACCCGTAATTTTGTAAGGGAAAAACAATAAACACATGGGTCCAACATAAGTTTGATATGAATAATATCATTTTCCGTCTAAGTTCCTTTACTAGTGGTACAAAGCAACTAAAGCACAGAACGGGTTTCCCTCCACACTTGCCTTAGTTACCCCCATCAATATAAGACTATCATAAGTCATAAAAAACATATGTTAACATAAATATACAAAACACATCACAGTAAACTACACTTGAAACTATCCTTTTGATTTTGCATAGTACAATTTCTATACCAAAAGTTACAACCCCTTACGGTCTTGGTGACGTATTTATTAATTTCAAATGCAAGGCATACCCCCAAGCAGTCTCAATTAGTCTTTTACTTAGTTTATTCTATAAGGTACAATGCCATGCAGTCTTGATTCTTTTATATTTACACTACAAAGTACTACCTTAAGCCATCTCGCTTCATCATGTTTATACTGTAAAGTACAACCCTAAACGGCTTCTTTATCTCTAAGTTTATACCTCAAAGTATAATCTTAGGCAGTCTTGGTTCTTAAATTTTTATACTGCAAAGTACAACCCTAAGCAGTCTTGGTTCTATAAGTTTTATGCTGCAAAACAAAAATCTAAACGGTCTCAGTTCTTTGAGTTTTGAAACTACAACGTACAACCCTAAGTAGTCTCGGTTCATTATGTTTTTGTATTGCAAAGTACTGATCAAGAAGTCTTGGTTCTTTAAGTTCTTATATTTCAAAGTACAACCCTAAGAGGTCTCGATTCTCTAAGAATTTATACTACAAAGCACAACACCAAGCACTCTCATTATCTTTTTCTTAAGGTAGAACCCCATATAAGAGTTATAACACTCTCACAAAAGCATCCAACTCGCCTAGACTCTCATATCCCTTGAGAAGTTGAATGTCCAACCCTACTTCTTTAAGTATGTGCATTCCAACAAGCGTCCCCACTTTGGGTCAATAGCCCATCCGTACCCGCATTATTTGTTGGTTTTCACTTATTTTCTTCTTAGTTATCTTTAACTTTCAATACTTCACCAAAATTTTCATTTATTAGGTCTCGACTTTAGCTATTCATTAAGCCTTGTTAGGTTCTCTGCCTTACTTCGATTATCATAAACCCTAGAACTACTTCCGCAACGCATTATGCGTTAGAAAAATCTTAAAACTACCTTCGGCCATCTTAAGGCATAGTTTCGGTATTAGCATTCCTTTGAAAGCTAATAGGTCTCAGTATATACCCTCCTCAAAATTCAAAAGGCCATGGGTACAGAATCACTACCTTAGGTCTTGTCCTAAAGAAGCCTGGTTTACTACCATTTAGAAATCTTTTGTTCGGCGTTCTCATTTGGAAACTTTGGCTGTCTTCTTCGGTAATACTGTTACTTTGTTCATTTACTTAAAAACCTTATTTTTTGAATTTCTTAATTCATTTTAGGTTTTGATTGTTATGCCAACTTATCACCTTAGTCTAGTCTCTCCCTTGAGTCTACATATAAAGTCTGCCATACTAATTGTATACGTCTGTACAACTATGCATAACTTTCCATGTGTCGCCTTCTTATTCGCTTTGCCTGCACTTTCAGGTAGCGGCAATGTCCGTTATTTAATTTTAAAATAATATTATATATCTTGTCCCCTTATTACTAAATCGTGTAAATTACATGCATAATTTATCCTCGCTGGCATTATTATTCATTTTGGCACTCCAATTAAACGTCCAAAATAGGTTATTCTTACTTAGAAAAATACTTATAAATTTCAAGAAAATCATGACTGATTGCTTTAACATATTTCTACTCATGTTAAAAAAATTAAGTCATTTTATTTTATTTATTTTACTCTTGGGTTCCTTTAAGAAGTCAAAACTAAATATCTCAAAGTTGGAAAGTTCTCTAAATCAAAACCCATTACCAAAATCATGTTTTATCCATCATATTAAATATTCGTAGTGTGATGAAATTATTAAAGTAAGGAACCATAGCTAAATTTCCCAAGTAAAGCAATTTTAGGCCAAAAGATTTTTAAAATCTTGATATATTAGTTAGTAATACATATCATACGAACTTCATCAAAAAATAGTTAACACACAATCATCTATGTGAAAATAACCTAAAAGAAATGATATTACTCACTTAAATTCCTTGTTTATCTTTGATCTTTATGTGCCCTACGTTTTCCTTAGCTTTTCTTCTTCTTCCTCAGCATTGGCAGTTGATAGTGTTTTTTTTCTTTTGCTTCAATTTGAGGAGAATGAATGAAATATATAGAGCAAGATATGTTTGTGGTATTTATATAGCCAGTGTTTTGGTTTGCTTCCTTATTTACTAATTTATTTCCTCCTTTGCAAGATCCTTTCTATTCAAATATTAATATAATTGCCTTATATGTAGAGTATTTAAATATTTTCCATTCACATATTTACATTAATTCCTTATATATGGTCAAATTTAATTACATACAATTACCCTTAATAAAAGATATCATATATCCAATCTTTTCTCGCCTAATTTATTTTCTTTCATAAAAATATGCTTCATTCAAATGCTTTTATATTTACAGCATAAGATCTCTTTTTTAAATGTCAAATCTTCTTCTTACATATATATTTACAGCATAAAATCATTTTTTAAATGTTAAATCTTCTTCTTACATATTTACAACCAAATTTAGCTATATCTCATTTGAATTAAATCCACCAAATCTTCACTTAAAATTTTTCTATTATTAACACTGTATACAGAGCAAGTAATTAAATGTCCCTATATATTTACATTGTTTAATTTTGTTAGAGCTGGATTAGCCCGCAATAGAAGTTATGGGTGAATTTAAATGATTTTACCATACTGAATCCTTATTGGCCCTTTGAAGTCTAACTTATTCAAAACATTTCAAAGTTTCTTTTAAAAAATCATTATTTTATATAAATTTATATTGTATTATATTATTTATGTTATAGTGTGTGTGTGTGTGTGTATCTATGTGTGTGTATCGTATACACATATGTATGTGTGTGCATGTGTAACATATCAATACGTGCAAGATATAACATGTATGTGTATATGTGCTAGGATTTATACCGCAACGAACACTTTAGTTCATCCAATATAAAAATATATTGTCCAAATATATGTTCATATAATTTTACTTATATGTATATAAATGTTACAAATGCATACATATACATAAGATATATTTATTTATAGATAACTTTGTGTGTGTATGTGTATTTAAATTATAAACATAAAATGAAATATTAACATTTTATAAATATATGTAACTACATGAATAAATTTAAAAAAATTATAAATTATATTAAATTAATTTTTAAAGCTGAAAACTCTATCTATATAAATGTAATATATATGTATAAACCGTGTATATATATTGAATATACATATATATGTATGTATGTATGTGTGTGTGTGTGTATACATATCTTCTTGTGTATTACAATTTATAAATATACATGATATGTATTTTAAACCGACATGCAAACCAGATCTTGCATAAGGCATAAAACATTTTTTTATTTCAAATTTTAAAATATATTTTATAATAATATCCGTACAGATATTTTAAATTAAAACAAATATATTCAAAACTTAATTTCAAAAGTTAAATTTCCAGTAAAAATCTATGTCATAATTTTGTACTTTGAAAATTTATTATATAATTTTGTAATTTTAAAACAATTTTAAAATCTATATAATTTTTGAATAATTATAAATATAGGAAAAAATTGTTTTTTGCCAATAGTATGTTATATGTTAATCTAATTTTATAAATTATAAAACATAAATTTTAATATATATATATTATAATTAATTTATATAATTAATTGATTTAAATATTATTTAAATAATAATATATAAATTTAAAAAATTATTTTGTTGGTGTCGAAAATACTATATGCATAACGCCTTACATACAGAATTATACAATTATATAACCATATTTGTATAAAGTATTATATTTAAATATTATTTATTAAATCATTAAAATAAAATAAATTATTTTTGAGTCATATTGTCTTAGGTACGTGCACATCAATATTATACATACAAGTATATGCAAACATACAACCAATCTAATTATGATAATATATTTGCATATTGGAATCGTCATCTAGTTAACAGCATAGTGTGTGTGTGTATATGTATAAATTATATGTAAATATTAACAACTATAGATAGATTAGTACTTTGCTTTATAACCAAATCCGTAAGGTATACCATGAAATGATGAGATTTTGCACCTTGAACTTATTTTCAATACAGTAGATTGCTAGTCTTTGAATCGATGACCACTAGCTATCGAATAGAATTACATTTGATTTAATTTAACTTGATATGATAGAGGATGGTAGGGTTATGGTTTGGCCAGAAATGATTATGAATTATGGCTTCAAAATTTTTAAAACAAGTGTGGGTGAGATATATATATATGGAGAGGAGAATCTAGAGATATTTTAGGATCAAGATCCTACATAATCTCTTACCAATTCTCCTCTATCTTAACCTCCATATCAAAGGCTTTCCAGCACCATCAAATGGTCACATGATGATCCAATCATAGCCAAATATGACCATCCCCTATATAGGCTTCAAATTATTTAAAGCCCAAATAGTATATTTTACATTTAAATCCAATTTAAATGCTTGCCGATACCATATATCGATTAATATATTTATAATTTTTTATATATACATTTAACAATATTGTTTCATCAAATAAAAATCAAATTTTATAATTAATATTTCATAAAATTAACTAAACTTAGTTAACTTATAATAATTACAAATTAATTAAATCGTTTTGGTCATAAGAGTATTCATCATTTCAGTTGTGTGACCCGTTAGGTGAATGTTTAGCCAGCGGTTAATATCGAACTGTTCGAGTATTAACATTCACATATCACTTAGCATGTGGTGTGACATTTTGGTTAAATTTATCACTTACCTAGTTTTGATAAAACCCAATGTTATTTTATTAAGCATTACCCGGTTGTGACTTTTATTTACACCAATTCTCTTGTCAGAACTATATCACTTCGGACTTATGGAATTTATTAATGATAAAATTTCAATATAATCCACATTCAACTCTTCAGTCCAAATACAAAGTCTTTGGTTCAATAATAACAATTATTATTAACCAAACTACTCTGACCAAAGTTTTTGGCTTTGAGCTTACTTAAGTTGACTGAGACACTAACACCATATAGCTGAGGAGATGGATCCTCTCTTAAACAGGGTTTCACTTCCAAAACTTCCACTCGATATAGGCACTAGATGGAAGTCGTGCCATTATTTGACTATAATTAAAACGGAGCTTTCATATTGAAGGTCGATAGTATTCTCAAATTGAAAAGGTTGCATAAATTAGTCGCATCAATATTTTTTGTTTGACCTTAGTAATATTAACTAACAGAAAACTATTGAGTGAGTCATTCCATAATCATCCAATAACTATCGGTACGTAACCCCTTGGTGTCCTTCAGCAGCCATGAGTAATACAATGCCCAACATTTGTAGAGTATTACATATCTCAAGAAAGTATCGATATCAGTCTTGATACATCATGACTATGAATAATTAAAATGGTATATTTATTTTCATTGAAATAAATTACTCACGATTACAACACTTTGTACCTAATATCACAAAACATATCATTTATGGATTTTCTATTAAATATAATTTTAATCAAATTAATTAAATAACACATTATATCAAGTATATAATAAAATAAAAACACATTACACTTTGAAAAAGATTGGTTATCAAGTTAGATATATGTAACAAGTTACATAATTGCCCCTAGGGCATACCGCTAACTCTATCAATCTACCACTTGCACTTGGGTTCAATTATGGAAACTGTTCCAACTTCTTCAACCGGTTTCCTCAAAAACCAATCAGGTCGGTCCCTTGGTAAATAAGTATGCTATTATGCTTCAATTATCTACTCTGTCAATCAACTTTGCACGATGTTGATAAACTGTTTTATCATGTGGAACAATTCAAAGTATATCTCTCGACTTCTAGTAAGTTCTAAATTCAATTACGAACTATATCGCAATATTGTTATCATATAACAATGTTATAAGACTCTTAACATTTAGAATCACTCGCTATTCAACTATAAATTGTGCAATTATTATATATACATTGCATTTATTGTGGCGCTATTCGACTCAATGTAGTTAGTCTTTTCATTGAATCACCCACAATCTCTTCTAATTGGAACATCACTGACTTAAAAATTATGGACTTAAATTTATTATTGACATATTATACTCAGTAGCACCTATGATGTCCGAGTCCGAACATTCCTCCATAAGTTGTTCATTGTTTCTGTAAACAGTTCTCTAGTATTTCATAAATGCACGAGAATACCTTAAATAACCATTTAGTGGTATCTATTTGGATTTGATATTTTCTTCATATACCAAATACAACAACAAATTATGATATCGTAGACAACATAACACGTATGATAATTCACATTGCTAATGCATAAGGAATCCATATTACATGTTTCATATTAAACATTTTAATAAGCTGTCCTTGCCTATCATTTAGGATATTCCCAATATCTTTTATACTTACTATAAAAGACATCATTTACAAATCCAACTTCGTGTATTAAAAAAACTAAAGCTGATTATAACACAAATACATCGTAAACAATCAACAATGTTTTATTTACTGATGGTTTAGAAATATCTATGTACCTTTTAACATTCTTTCTTATGAACGCGCGCTTCCTCTGCATTTTGATCGATAATCAGATTATTTGATATTCCTATCCAAACATTTGTTCAATTTTGATGCTTATTGAAAGACACTTTCATATATGCTCTTGGATCATATCCAAAACTCATAAACTCAATATCTCTACCATTGATTTCGAGACACTTTGGGTATGCGTAAACAATTTACCCTAAATCATTATTTAGATTTTTCTATTTCAACACATATGTACAAATATATAAAGCCATACCATGCGATAATTTTTGTGAGTATAATCCAAACCAACTTGAGCACATCGAATGGAGAATCTATTACATTAATATTAATAATTAAAATTCATGGTGTTATTCTTATTAATGTGGCTCACTATATTCCAACCGCGTTTATCTTTCTCTTAAAGACACATTTGCGACCAATGGATCATACCGTTCGGATATAACTATCAAAATCATATTTTGATAATGTATTTGGAATCTATTTTGGATTTCCACATCACACGGAGTCAATTCTAATAATGGTTTAATTAAACAGCTAAGGATTATTTATTCTTGACGTTGACAGGAAACTCATAGTTTCTCTTTAATGTACAAGAATACTCATTAGACGTTACATTGTATTTGTATTCACTTAGGTTCGGTCAACTTCATTTCATTGCTTGTAATCGGTTTTATCATCGGATCATATCCAAATTCATTTTATATTAATAATTTCTGAAAGAAATTCCTTTGCTATGTAGCTGGTATTTCTTCAAACGATGGTTGTTTCTTAGTGCAATGAAAGGTGGTACATAAACATTTTATGAACTGCCTTATAAAGCTGATTTTGCATTAGCTCATAATATATTTATGTTCAAAACATAAACTAGTCATCTAATGATTATCGTTCCCAAAATTTTACAAAATTCTTAATGCTCAATTGTTATGTGCAGTCTTTCAACTCATATAACCCGCCAACTCCTTGGCCTAGGATATGTAGAGGTTTCTTATAAACCCTTATCTTATATGATTTTGTAAACTATCTTTGGATGATATTAATTTTAACCTTGTGTACTACTCTTAAGACACTTCTCATAGAAAGAGTTTAACTCAACTTCACTCATCAGTAATCGTGCTTTGTCAAATAAAGTTCGATTACTCCTTATTTGTACATCATTATGTATTATAAGGAGGAGTGGCCTTTGAGACTGAATCTTAATTCATATTAGGTACATGCGGAACTCTTGCCGATATACTCACCCATTTGATCAAATTAAATGATATATGTTGCTTATTATATTATTTATTTACGTTTTATATTCTTTAAGCTTATCATATCCTTATGCAAGCATATCAAATACACATATTCATGTCTATGCTAACTCATCGATGAATATAGCAAAGTATAAGGAACCATTTTTGGTATTAATAGACTTACGATTGCATATATCAATATGTATCAATCCAAAGAGTTCATCAACTGTAATGACGCACCCACTAAAAGGGTGCACAACCCTAAGTTGTTTGAGATGTAATGGACTAGTATCATATTATTTATGATCATATAATAAAAATTATTTCTCAAAACTACCGCTTAATCCATAATTCCAAAATAATTGTAAATAATTTCGGATACTTCAGTATTTTAGAATGCATCACTTTTTCTATGAAATAAATACCATTTTGAAGTTTTATTTCATAATGAATATTCATAATATTCACGCCGAAATAAAATATTGTGTATTCTTTGGTCATCACCGAAGAACAAATATTATTTAATAAATAATGTGCAGTACGTTTTACGAAAATAATTTCCTTAAATTGATGTGATCGATAAGTGTTGCATGGCAAACTCCCACTATTTTTGCTATTATTATAATTGCGTACCGAATGTGGAAGTCCATCATCCAATTAATATGGATTACTTATTTCATATACTGCAAATAGTTTACACTGGAGAGTTCTTTGATCAAATATCTTGAACTCAAAGAAATAATCTGACAGAAAATAATTTTCTATGCAAAAATATATCTTGGAATAGAAACCATATTTCTTGTTCCAATGTTATGTATCAATCATTATAATTTCGATTCTCATTTCTGATGTTTCTTTATGAAGCAGAAATGACCATTCATTCTTTTCATCCCAACTGTACCTTAAATCATATCTACTATTGTGCATTTTTTATTCTTTCTAAATGAATATTCAAAAGAAATACCTTACCACAATATCATAACGAACTCTTTAAAAAAGTGCATTTGATCATCCTTAACATTTAAGGATATGAAATATAATTCACCTTATGTAAATCGATCAAATTGACATTTCAACGATCGATTTCTTAGATTTATATTGTAGTTTTGATCTTGTATATCATTTAACGATCTTTATTGTAATCAATTAAGTAGATTACCCAATCTCGTACTATGGTTTATTTGCTAATTTCTGATGAACTAATTTATCAAAATATCGAGTATATGTTATATTTCAATTGCCAATCTTAAATTCCGTTAAATTGTGTATCTTAATTGATAACCATTTTATCAATCATATTAAATGCACAAGTTAATCGATGTAGATTATTATAACATTATATAGCATATGTTCTTACAATATGAGAAAGGTTAAATGTTATCATTTCATTTTCCTAATATCTCTCCCATTAGTCTTTTATGTTTCACCAAACCTAAGTTGAGACATAGAAGTCTTTTGATTTCATTGGTGAGTGTTAGGACTCGTCTATCTTCGAATTCTGACCTTGAGTTTTCTCGATAAGTTATAGTTCCATAGACGGTGGATAACCCTTAGTACCGTGTCCGAATTTCACTTCGACCTTGATTTTGCTTAACAAATCGAAATGAAATTATACAGTCGTACCAACCATATCACGACATCCAAGGTATAGTATATGTATCTTTAGTTTTCTTAACAAATACACATAGTTATCTTACCTTGTCTATCCAGTATATTAATAATACTAAACATAACATCCCAAGCATGAGTTTGCTCAACAACTAAGGAGTATGAAAGTAATTTAATAATACATGTATATATGTATGCATGGTAGAGGATGTTAAAACGATGAATTTTCTATCGATTGTAAAACCATCGAAAAATATATTCTTACAAAAACTACAAGCGCACGGTGTACAACCATATAGTACGTATGCGAATATGGCTCGATCCACAAGAAAGAATTAAATTCTAATATTACTCAATCAAATTAGCCCAAAGATTTGGAAATTGTTTTAAACTAGAAAATTATAGAAATTAAACTAGAGCAAAAGTGAATGAAACTATGTGATTAAGGAGCAATTTGGAGGCAAATCCTCTTCAATCATTCATATAAATCAACATAAAATTCATTTATAATCTCTCATTAAAATATTAAGTAGAAATAATAGTGTTAACTCGCCTTTGGAAAGGCAATGTATAGGAAGATTTAACCCAATCGACTATGCTGCTATCGATGCTAGATTGACACGGACTTAGTTCAAACAAATGGATGGACAATCAATCACAGATAATAAACATGATCATGAGGCCAGGATATAGCGTAGTCGATGGACAAACAACGCGACATACTTGGAGTACAGATTATAGAAAGAATGGGATGCATGGAGTTTGCTTCGAGTCACCTTCATGTTTACTTTGGGTTTTCAGGAGGATTGCTTCGGGTTAGAGAAGGGCTTGCTTCGGTCTTTGAGGGATCGACATATTTACAAGGGCTCCGCAACCACTTTGGGTCGCCTCAGCATTTACTTCAAGTCACTAGAGGGCTTGCGTTTTTTGAAATCTTTGGGAAAAATGGCGTTCTCTCAAGCTTCTCATCCTCAGTTTTCATCTTCCTCTCTGAAATCTTTCTTGTTTTGTGATATCCCAAAGATTTCAAGCAATTAAATGCGATAATCTGTTTTAATAACTTTTTTAAAAATCGGTAAAGTTGTTATTTTCTGTAACATCCCGCCTTTTCGCACACTTTAAACAGACACACATGACGATTCAAACCATATGGAAGGGCGGATTTTTATGGGGTAAATAAGAAAAAAACAGAGAAGAAATAAAACAAAACAGAATCTTACAGCGGAAGGATAAAATATAATAATCAAATATATAGTTCATGAAACTGTTTTACAAAATATTTTATTTTACTTGTACAATGAATATCAGAGTTACCCATACCAATACTATCAATGCAGCAGAGTTAAATGGTGTAGTGAAATAGTATAGTAGATACTAGTAATACAAATCTTTGTCTTCGTTCTCCAGAGCTAAATCCTCAAATCCTGAAATGCTCGGACTGACCCGAGCGAATTTGAAAAGACAAAAACACTCGAGTCAGAACTAAAAGATCTTATGTGAGTAAAATTAACAGAAATAAATATGAGTACAGTAACTCAAGAGATGCTCGGGATTTACATCTCCTAAGGGTCCGTTAAACTATTTACTATGTAGTATATTGCGCTATTATAATAATGTTTATTTATAAAATAAACTTACTTTTTAATAGCGTTAAGGGGTTACCCATATAGCCCTT
Source organism: Allium cepa (assembly GCA_030765085.1). Taxonomy (NCBI): domain Eukaryota; kingdom Viridiplantae; phylum Streptophyta; class Magnoliopsida; order Asparagales; family Amaryllidaceae; genus Allium; species Allium cepa. Next base: position 298,135,908 of record CM060929.1, read on the forward strand.
AACACAGAATATATTCCCATAGTCTATACAATACCGTAATCTCCCCCGTAATGGGCGTCGTCAGAGGGCACTCCATAGGTATGGTACAAAACAAAACTCGTAGTAAAGGCTCGGTATGGTAGGTGACACGGCACAACTAGGCAATGCCAGGGTAGATATACCAATTGCTATCCGGGCTGGTGGAAACGCGCAGCGCGCAGCTGCCGCCCACCTTGAACAAACTCCCCCAAAATCAAAAATAAAAGTGGCCACTGAATCAATCCAAAGTCAAAGTATAATATCGAAGAGGAGTGTCCGATCAGAGGAATGACCTCATTGGCCCGAGAATCGCTCCTGTTTTAGCCACCTTATGCCAACTCACGGGAGTCGGGTCCACGTATTTACCTTACAGGAAATGCCGCCACCAACCTACTTCATTCTGGAATCTCCACCGCGTACACGGTTAGTCAAAGTAGTTTTCGGTATCGACAGAGAGTATGTCCATATTCGATCCCGGTCTCTTTGCCAACCAATCGTTATTATAACACCGCGGTCATTTAAAATAGTTTATACTTTAAAACCAGAATAAAAATTCCATTTCAAAACTATGAATACGATATCATCTTAAAACCCAAAACAATATGATATCATTTTATCCAAATATATTTATTTTCCAAAACCATACTGCTTTAAAATTTAAAATATCTGGAAACCAAATATTTGACTTATACTTTCAAAGCATAATATTTCGAAATTTATATATTTTAAAACCATAACTTCTAAAACTTGAATGGTTTGGATATTCAACGGTATATAAAATAAATGGTTTGACTTTTAGGTTACTTTGTAAAGAAAATAATTTCCATGGCTTTAAAAATATATTTCTTTATTTAAAGTCTAAACCAAAATTTAAATATCACTTTCAAGTTCCAAAACCACTTCAATTTCTATATATATATATATATATATATATATATATATATCCATTTGGAGTATTAATATTTCAAAACTAAAGTTGGAATTTATTCCTTCAACCAAATTAAATGTTCTATTATTTAGTCTTGAATATTTACATAAAAATCCATAAATAAAACTCCAATTTCTAGCAATTAAATATTTTCTTCAATTAAATTATACTAGAATATTCATTTTAAATTTATCTTGGAAAAATCCAGTTATAAATATCATACCTTAAAATTTTCCAAACTTAAACATATAATATGAATTATCAAATTCCATTTCTCAATTTTCCCATTTTTATTTAATAGATTTATACACAGCTTAAATTCAAAAATTTTAACTTCATATGTATATATATAGAAGAATAACATTTATAAAATATCAAAATTAAAATTTTTATAAACCTTATCCCATCCAAACCATAGAAATCACTTTAAAATAATTTATATATAGACCACGGTGCCTGTATAAAATTTTCTATCATATGGTCAAGTGATACGGATATTTATCATTTCAATCCGCAATTTAAAAATAAAATTTGCGGTTGTATATCATTTCTAACCACAATCCCGAATGAAATGAAAAATGCATGATAACTTGTAGTTTAATGATATACAATAAAACATCCATTCACCCATCATCAATCAAAATTATTTCAAACATCATCAGTTTAACAACCATCAATATATATACAATATAACAAGAAATAATTGACAGTTATTAACTAACATTTTATATTCATTTAAATTTATAACTGTTTAACTAGTAGTTTATATGCAAATAAATAAATTCTAACTGTCAATTAATATGCAATAAATGAATTAAATTGACAGTTAAATTAAATAAATGTGAATTAACCGATATGCTGAATAAAACATGCCAAACAATCATAAATAAATTTCTACTCATATCTAAAATAAATTTAACAAACATAAAAACTTTTAGAAGTTGTGAGTGGGTTAAAACACTCACCTTTTGAATTTAAATCGAATTTAAATTCAATTTAAACTCAAAAATCCAACGGTCTCCAAATCTGTCCAAACCAGCGTCATCAGATCCGGAATTTAATTACGATCCTAACAAAAGAAATTTCGCGCGAAACGGGTAACGTATAAAAAAGTTGTTCAATTTTAATTTGTTGAAACAAAAATTAAATAAAACAAAATTAAACAACCACCTAATTAAAGCTTGCCACGTCATAAAGCTTCTTCTCAACTCACGTATGCTCGTCCAGGGAATGAACCCATTTCAACGCACGCCCTTCCCATCTTTGACCGTGCCTTTAGACCGCCCCAGGCCACCAGATGGTGACGCGCCTCCACCATTACGACTTCCCTAGCCGAGCTCTCCAATACCCAGAAACCAATTTGCAAATAGTCGCTCCAAATCAAAACGCCCAAATTGACTTAGGTTTCGAATTTCCTTATTTTGACCGCGATTTGCCGCTGACTCGAGTATCGATTTCGAAAACAGAGACTGCGCGTAGATTCGTATGGATGAAATCTACAACATATAATTTTTTTTTTCGAATTTTTCTGAGATGTTTGAATTTTCATTTGAAATTTGAATAGAAATAGATCTAGGCTTGCATCCATTTGAGGAGGAGAAGGAGTTGAAGAAAAGAACGTACAGACAAATGATAGAAGATGGAGGCTAGGGTTTTTTTGATCGTCTATTTATAGATAGATCGCAAAAGAATAGGTGTGCACGAATTTTAACGTGCAAACGGAAGTGGTCCCAAAAGATAAATAATATTAATTACACACGTTACGGATTTAGGAAATAAATAAATTCCTTATCGTTTACATTTTAGTTTAACGTATATACAAATGTAAATCTAGACGTTTCGTTTACGTTTCAAAATATATCCACAATTTTATTAATTTCCAAATTGATCTAAACAAATTTAGATGTAAATTAAAAGCTGATAAGTCTATCCATTGCAGTGTTAATTTCTCCACTTCCTTATATTTAGAAATTATAAATTAAGTTTTCAAAAACCTATTTTTGATTTTCAAACTTTTATATACTCATCTTTTACCAGTAATAAGGACTCATTAACATTTGTTCATGGTTTCACCTTATTATCCTCAACTTCCATTTTAATTTTCAATAATTACAATTGTTGAATATTGATACTTTAATTAAATTTATACATCTTGCTTTCTATAATCTATATCAACAAATGGTCCAATTATAAATAGAATTAGCATTAACTTCATCTTATATGATTAACTACTCCAATTACAAAACAAATCTACGCTAACTGCACGATTTAAGTCAATTTTGTAATTGAGTCTACATTAAACATTATAAATTATAAATTGGAACCTCAATAAATTCGCTTATTGATTTAAAATCTTTCTATTCAGTAAATAGACATTTTATGGGTATAAATAACATTTGAATTATAACACATGTCATTAGTGCATGCTTCATTTCTTATAAACTCCCCTTTATTAACTAGAACACATTAACCAAAACAAAATAATTAATTTAGATTTATTTCAATCGATTGCCATTCTTAACTTAACATACTCAAAATGGTTAACCTAAATAATTGTTACCCTTTTACATTCAAATTCACTTACAACCATCATTACAAAAATGTTGCCGTAGATTTAGATTTAATTAAATAAATTAGATAAATGGGTAAAGTTCTGTAATTATCACTAATGCCAAATATACATGCATTAGTTACTACTTATTATTATGAATTCATTTATTAATTTACTAGTTGCCTTTGTCTTCTTATATCCTATTTACTACCAATCTTTCTATTTAGTTATAGTTTATCAATATATATATACCTAGGCAAATCAAGTTCTTGTCTTTTCTGTTATTTCAATTAAATCGGGTATGCACAAATAAATTGTTTATAACTTATTCTTACAAAATTATTTACATGCATTCGGTTACACCTAATTTAATGCATTGATTTTCATTTATAAATTAAAGGTTTTTCCATTAAAAGCTTTTATTACTAACCATATTCCAACCTCTACAGGACATTGATTTATTAAATTTGCACTTATTATGCATACTTTTAGCAACCCATATATACTTTGCGTCTATTTCCCAAATTTCACATTCTATTGTTACATAATTTGCATTGATTACTATTTATTATTATTGCTTTACTGATAAATTAGATATTTGCATTGGTTTTGCTTATGCTAAATTAATTTCCCATAATAAATAAGGTTTCAAAACAATCAATAACATTTCCTTAGCCCAAACCCCGTTTACCAATTATTTTCCTTCAATAATTCATGTTGCTATAAATACGTACATTTACACTTTATTGTTATTCTAATGTGCCTATTCCAACACTCTTAACCCTTATCTTTACTTTCACCCACTTGTAACATAAATTTTTATTTTCAAATTTATTCCCATTTACGATTAATCAATGTTATTTTACATTAACCAATTTTAATATTCACCTTTAATTTCACATCTTCAAAGTATATCTAGGAAAAATCTTTCCACCACTTAATATACTGAATCTTATGCAGTCTTACAATAAATAGGTTTTAAATTACCATTACTGTACATTCAATTACTATCCAAAGTATTTAGTCATAAATCAATTCGATATATACGTTTGTTTCCTTCTATTTGATTTATACCTAGTATACATTTTTCTAAATCCTCTTTTATTACCCTCATTAAATGGTTATCGCATTGAGATCAAATTTATTAGTTTATATCGCATTATTACCATTAATTAAAATTGCCTTAAATTTTTTTTTTATTCAATACTCTAAATAAATAACATATTATTCCATAATTACTCTTGTTTTCACATATTCCATTCAAAATTTAAACCACAATATTTACATTATTTTATTGAATTGGAAATCTCATTTTAAATTATTTACTTTTAATAAGAACAAATGGCAACACCAAATTCCTAACATTCATTTTATTAAAAATTATGGAAAATATGACAAATTTGGTTAACGAAATTTTTGGGTCGTTACACTCTCCCCCACTCAAAACTTTTCGTCCCCGAAAAGGAAAAGAAGGGAGAAGAAAGAATTAAATAACAATACATCTTATTCAAAATATTTAACTTATAAACAGTAATTTACTAAATTTATTACCTTAAATAAAATATACCCATTTTATAATCATTATATCCTTTTATACTTAAATAATTAAAGTTTGGAAAACATTTTCAACATAATTCTAAGTCCAAAATTTACGAAAATTTTTGGCAGAGTCTCCTTTGTACGGAGAGGCTCGGGAAAATATAATACCAAAATATAACAAAGTATCATATAGAATATTCAAAATAGTATACCCCAACACGGGAAAATATATAAAAATAGCGCTACAAAACGTAAACTGAGAACGTACCTATTTGTTGGGAAAATTACGCTTAATTTATGGAAACAAAAGCAGTAACAATTGCTTCCATACCTGCATTTCACTTATATAATCTAAAAAGGTTAACTATTTATATAAAGTGAAATATTTTCATGGTTTCAACTACTAACAACAATCAATTTCGACAAACAGTATACACAACAAAACAAAACAACCATTCAATCAAACAAGAAAATAGTTGTTCGGGTTCAAAACTTGAAATGGTACGGAATGAAAAATAACTATCCAGTGCATCATTTACTCAACAGTCTTAGATGGGACAAAAATAGATTATTTATTCATCCAACAACTTCAAATTTCCTTACCCAGCCAACTATAAAGTAAACAATATCGATTTAAACCAACAAATCAATTCAACTTATATAAATTCATTACATACTTTAATTGTTTGATTTCCTTTCTTTTATTCAACCCATATAAATTTTCCTTTTTATAATTTACATTTATTTCTAACAACTTCAAATTTTATTTCTCATTCAATGGTTGTTTCCTTATTTCTACTTATTACTTACCATTATTTTTATTTTATTTAGGTTATGTAAGTCTCTTTTATTTGTATTACATTTAATGCACTTCTCAAATTCAATCATTTATTAAATGCTTACATGCTATTATATTATATTACAGTAACCCTTTTTTTAATTACACTTAAATTCTTAACCTTATAACCTCCATTCTTATAAATAAAGGATTTTATTAATTTATTACCTAAGGTTTACAGTCATTTATTTATATTACATACTTTCCATTTTATTCAACTAGTAGCATTTAAATCATACTAAATTTTCTAACCATACACATCAATCCTTATTTATTAAAGAGTTTCGTTTTATTTACTTAAGTTTAAAATCACCTATTTATAATACTTACCTTTAATTATGGTAAAATTTCAATTATAACTTAAGTTTATAACATTAAATACTCATTTAACAGCAATTCATTGAATACTTCATTATTTCCAAAATTTCTACTTGTATAATATTCTATTCCGATCACTTATTTAACATTTAAACTTTCATATTTGGTAAGTTATATATGTTAAAGAAAATGCAAAAGAACTTATACAAGTTTTATCTCTTCTTTTAATTAAATTTAATGTTCAACAATATTACGTTTTGTCTCATATGTTAAAAATTTCAAATTTCCCTTTATAACTTTGCATAAATTTTCTTACCTAAATTAGAGGTTTAAATTCATTAATTACTTACCTTTTATTTCACTAAAATAATTTAAACTATTAATTAATGGAAATTTAAGAATTAAATACCGGGTCAAATTTCAAATTATTTTAAAAATAATAGATAAATAATTTCTTACAACTTTTATATCTCTAATTATATTTAAAACAATTAAAATTTTAAATAATTTCAAAATAAATCTGCAGTAGAATTTACCACAGTGGCCTTTCCCCTTCGAAACTCGAAAATGAAAGTCGATGATGCGGCCGCCATCACCGAAATTATTTTCCAGCGACAGAGAGGAAAGTACAAAACTTATTTTCTCCAAAATCTTCTTTAAAACAATTCTTCTGGATTATACTGAAATATTTATATCGGAAAATATTTATAACAATATTATTATACTTCAAAATCCTTTGAAAGCAAATTTCAAAATCCCGGACTTAAGTTCTAAAATTTCCAAATTTCATTGATTTTAAATTCAATCTTATTTACCTATTATATATAAATTTTATTCCTAACACCCAATCTATTGCAACAATATATATATATATATAATATCTTTTAAAAATTTATTTTATATATAGAAAATATAATAGGCAAAATTATTTCATTCACCTATATTAAAACAGATATTATGTCGGTCTGTCCTATTAAGTATTTAGAAATCCCTATTGATGACACAGCGTCCCATGCATCAACCAGAATTTATAAATACAAAACGGAACAGATTAACACAATATTAAAATCTTTTTATAACACTAACAAATACGCTCTCTCATATATATACACTCAGTGACTCCCATAGGGTATTACTACCCTATTAACAAAGAGTCAAACCCCACAAAGCCAAGGTTTATCGCTAAACCAAAGCTCTGGTACCAACTGTAACATCCCACCTTTTCGCACACTTTAAACCGACACACATGACGATTCAAACCATACGGAAGGGCGGATTTTTATGGGGTAAATAAGAAAAAAAAGAGAAGAAATAAAACAAAACAGAATTTCACAGCGGAAGGATAAAATATAATAATCAAATATACAGTTCATGAAACTGTTTTACAAAATATTTTATTTTACTTGTACAATGAATATCAGAATTACCCATACCAATACTATCAATGCAGCGGAGTTAAATGGTGTAGTGAAATAGTATAGTAGATACTAGTAATACAAATCTTTGTCTTCGTCCTCCAGAGCTAAATCCTCAAATCCTGAAACGCTCGGACTGAACCGAGCGAATTTGAAAAGACAAAAACACTCGAGTCAGAACTAAAAGATCTTATGTGAGTAAAATTAACAGAAATAAATAAGAGTACAGTAACTCAAGAGATGCTCGGGATTTACATCTCCTAAGGGTCCGTTAAACTATTTACTATGTAGTATATTGCGCTATTATAATAATGTCTATTTATAAAATAAACTTACTTTTTAATAGCGTTAAGGGGTTACCCATATAGCCCTTAACACGGAATATATTCGCATAGTCTATACAGTACCGTAATCTCCCCCGTAATGGGCGTCGTCAGAGGGCACTCCATAGGTATGGTACAAAACAAAACTCGTAGTAAAGGCTCGGTATGGTAGGTGACACGACACAAATAGGCAATGCCAGGGTAGATATACCAATTGCTATCCGGGCTGGCGGAAACACGCAGCGCGCAGCTGCCGCCCACTTCGAACAAACTCCCCCAAAATCAAAAATAAAAGTGGCCACTGAATCAATCCAAAGTCAAAGTATAATATCGAAGAGGAGTGTCCGATCAGAGGAATGACCTCATTGGCCCGAGAATCGCTCATGTTTTAGCCACCTTATGCCAACTCACGGGAGTCGGGTCCACGTATTTACCTTACAGGAAACGCCGCCACCAACCTACTTCATTCTGGAATCTCCACCGCGTACACAGTTAGTCAAAGTGGTTTTCGGTATCGACAGAGAGTATGTCCATATTCGATCCCGGTCTCTTTGCCAACCAATCGTTATTATAACACCGCGGTCATTTAAAATAGTTTATACTTTAAAACCAGAATAAAAATTCCATTTCAAAACTATGAATACGATATCATCTTAAAACCCAAAACAATATGATATCATTTTATCCAAGTATATTTCTTTTCCAAAATCATACTGCTTTAAAATTTAAAATATCTGGAAACCAAATATTTGACTTATACTTTCAAAGCATAATATTTCGAAATTCATATATTTTAAAACCATAACTTCTAAAGCTTGAATGGTTTGGATATTCAACGGTATATAAAATAAATGGTTTGACTTTTATGTTACATTGTAAAGAAAATAATTTCCATGGCTTTAAAAATATATTTCTTTATTTAAAGTCTAAACCAAAATTTAAATATCACTTTCAAGTTCCAAAACCACTTCAATTTCTATATATATATATATATATATATATATATATATATATATATATATATCCATTTGGAGTATTAATATTTCAAAACTAAAGTTGGAATTTATTCCTTCAACCAAATTAAATGTTCTATTATTTAGTCTTGAATATTTACATAAAAATCCATAAATAAAACTCCAATTTCTAGCAATTAAATATTTTCTTCAATTAAATTATACTAGAATATTCATTTTAAATTTATCTTGGAAAAATCCAGTTATAAATATCATACCTTAAAATTTTCCAAACTTAAACATATAATATGAATTATCAAATTCCATTTCTCAATTTTCCCTTTTTTATTTAATAGATTTATACACAGCTTAAATTCAAAATTTTTAACTTCATATGTATATATATAGAAGAATAACATTTATAAAATATCAAAATTAAAATTTTTTATAAACCGTATCCCATCCAAACCATAGAAATCACTTTAAAATAATTTATATATAGACCACGGTGCCTGTATAAAATTTTCTATCCTATGGTCAAGTGATACGGATATTTATCATTTCAATCCGCAATTTAAAAATAAAATTTGCGGTTGTATATCATTTCTAACCACAATCCCGAATGAAATGAAAAATGCATGATAACTTGTAGTTTAATGATATACAATAAAACATCCATTCACCCATCATCAATCAAAATTATTTCAAACATCATCAGTTTAACAACCATCAATATATATACAATATAACAAGAAATAATTGACAGTTATTAACTAACATTTTATATTCATTTAAATTTATAACTGTTTAACTAGTAGTTTATATGCAAATAAATAAATTCTAACTGTCAATTAATATGCAATAAATGAATTAAATTGACAGTTAAATTAAATAAATGTGAATTAACCGATATGCTGAATAAAACATGCCAAACAATCATAAATAAATTTCTACTCATATCTAAAATAAATTTAACAAACATAAAAACTTTTAGAAGTTGTGAGTGGGTTAAAACACTCACCTTTTGAATTTAAATTGAATTTAAATTCAATTTAAACTCAAAAATCCAACAGTCTCCAAATCTGTCCAAACCAGCGTCATCAGATCCGGAATTTAATTACGATCCTAACAAAAGAAATTTCGCGCGAAACGGGTAACGTATGAAAAAGTTGTTCAATTTTAACGAGTTGAAACAAAAATTAAATAAAACAAAATTAAACAACCACCTAATTAAAGCTTGCCACGTCATAAAGCTTCTTCTCAACTCACGTATGCTCGTCTAGGGAATGAACCCATTTCAACGCACGCCCTCCCCATCTTTGACCGTGCCTTTAGACCGCCCCAGGCCACCAGATGGTGACGCGCCTCCACCATTACGACTTCCCTAGCCGAGCTCTCCAATACCCAGAAACCAATTTGCAAATAGTCGCTCCAAATCAAAACGCCCAAATTGACTTAGGTTTCAAATTTTCTGATTTTGACCGCGATTTGCCGCTGACTCGAGTATCGATTTCGAAAACAGAGACTGCGCGTAGATTCGTATGGATGAAATCTACAACATATTTTTTTTTTTGGAATTTTTCTGAGATGTTTGAATTTTCATTTGACATTTGAATAGAAATAGATCTAGGCTTGCATCCATTTGAGGAGGAAAAAGAGTTGAAGAAAAGAACGTACAGACAAATGATAGAAGATGGAGGCTAGGGTTTTTTGATCGTCTATTTATAGATAGATCGCAAAAGAATAGGTGTGCACGAATTTTAATGTGCAAACGGAAGTGGTCCCAAAAGATAAATAATATTAATTACACACGTTACGGATTTAGGAAATAAATAAATTCCTTATCATTTACATTTTATTTTAACGTATATACAAATGTAAATCTAGACGTTTCGTTTACGTTTCAAATATATCCTCAATTTTATTAATTTTCAAATTGATCTAAACAAATTTAGATGTAAATTGAAAGCTGATAAGTCTATCCATTGCAGTGTTAATTTCTCCACTTCCTTATATTTAGAAATTATAAATTAAGTTTTCAAAAACCTATTTTTGATTTTCAAACTTTTATATACTCATCTTTTACCAGTAATAAGGATGCATTAACATTTGTTCATGGTTTCACCTTATTATCCTCAACTTCCATTTTAATTTTCAATAATTACAATTGTTGAATGTTGATACTTTAATTAAATTTATACATCTTGCTTTCTATAATCTATATCAACAAATGGTCCAATTATAAATAGAATTAGCATTAACTTCATCTTATAGGATTAACTGCTCCAATTACAAAACAAATCTACGCTAACTGCACGATTTAAGTCAATTTTGTAATTGAGTCTACATTAAACGTTATAAATTATAAATTGGAACCTCAATAAATTCGCTTATTGATTTAATCAGTAAATAGACATTTTATGGGTATAAATAACATTTGAATTATAACACATGTCATTAGTGCATGCTTAATTTCTTATAAACTCCCCTTTATTAACTAGATCACATTAACCAAAACAAAATAATTAATTTAGATTTATTTCAATCGATTGCCATTCTTAACTTAACATACTCAAAATGGTTAACCTAAATAATTATTACCCTTTTACATTCAAATTCACTTACAACCATCATTACAACAATGTTGCCATATATTTAGATTTAATTAAATAAATTAGATAAATGGGTAAAGTTTTGTAATTATCACTAATGCCAAATATATATGCATTAATTACTACTTATTATTATGAATTCATTTATTAATTTACTAGTTGCCTTTGTCTTCTTATATCCTATTTACTACCAATCTTTCTATTTAGTTATAGTTTATCAATATATATATATACCTAGGCAAATCAAGTTCTTGTCTTTTATGTTATTTCAATTAAATCGGGTATGCACAAATAAATTGTTTATAACTTATTCTTACAAAATTATTTACATGCATTCAGTTACACCTAATTTAATGCATTGATTTTCATTTATAAATTAAAGGTTTTTCCTTTAAAAGCTTTTATTACTAACCATACTCCAACCTCTACAGGACATTGATTTATTAAATTTGCACTTATTATGCATACTTTTAGCAACTCATATATACTTTGCGTCTATTCCCCAAATTTCACATTCTATTGTTACATAATTTGCATTGATTACTATTTATTATTATTGCTTTACTGATAAATTAGATATTTGCATTGGTTTTGCTTATGCTAAATTAATTTCCCATAATAAATAAGGTTTCAAAACAATCAATAACATTTCCTTAGCCCAAACCCCGTCTATCAATTATTTTCCTTCAATAATTCATGTTGCTATAAATACGTACATTTACACTTTATAGTTATTCTAATGTACCTATTCCAACACTCTTAACCCTTATCTTTACTTTCACCCACTTGTAACATAAATTTTTATTTTCAAATTTATTCCCATTTACGGTTAATCAATGTTATTTTACATTAACCAATTTTAATATTCACCTTTAATTTCACATCTTCAAATTATATCTAGGAAAAATCTTTCCACCACTTAATTTACTGAATCTTATGCAGTCTTACTATAAATAGGTTTTAAATTACCATTACTGTACATTCAATTACTATCCAAAGTATTTATTCATAAATCAATTCGATATATACGCTTGTTTCCTTCTATTTGATTTATACCTAGTATACATTTTTCTAAATCCTGTTTCATTACCTTCATTAAATGGTTATCGCATTGAGATCAAATTTATTAGCTTATATCGCATTATTACCATTAATTAAAATTGGCTTAAAAAAATTATTCAATACTCTAAATAAATTACATATTATTCCATAATTACTCTTGTTTTCACATATTCCATTCAAAATTTAAACCACAATATTTACATTATTTTATTGAATTGGAAATCTCATTTTAAATTGTTAACTTTTAATAAGAACAAATGGCAACACCAAATTCTTAACATTCATTTTATTAAAAATTATGGAAAATATGACAAATTTAGTTAACGAAATTTTCGGGTCGTTACATTTTCAAACAATAATAATGTGTTGTGTGTGTGTCTATATATATATATATATATATATATATATATATATATTAAATAGAGTATTATTTACAAATTTAATTTGTGTTTGTTTAAAATATATATTTATCAAATTGATTTTTAAATTGAATTTGAATTTAAATTTTAATCTTGGATTTAAAATTTGAAATCAAAATGATGTATATCTTAAATATTTTTTTCTTTAAAAGTATATTATATATGATTTATTTTGAATATAATTGGTTTTTATTTTATTTTCTTTAAAAGAATTTTATTTTTATATATTTAGAAAAATATTTATTAATTAATAAATAAATACAAAAGCTTTTATTTAACATTTAAAAATTAATTAAATTTTCATAATTACAAATGTTTGTTTATAAACATGTTTGTGACATGTGTTGCGCAATGAAATGGTGTAATTGACAAATGTTAAGTAAATTAACATGTATCACTATTTTATTTTAATTTTCTTGAAATTTAAATAAATCATAAATTAGTCTATATAAACATACATCTTCCCTTTTCTATTTCATTTTCTATTCTCATTCCTAAAACAAAGAAAAACTCAAAATCTAAACTGTAAAACAATCACCAGATCAAGCTCAAACATTTTTTTTCTCAAAGCCTGTAATTTCTAAAGCCTGAAATCAATTCTCAAACCTGTAACATTAAACCCTGTAAACAAATTCAAGCTGAAACAAGATCATCTCTGATCAGTAGGAAAATCATTCATCTCAAGTTCCAAGCAACATAAATCAGCAGGCAAAACAAAGTTCCACTTTTTAAGTAAAGAAGAAAGCTTTCAGTCTTAAAAATTCTCAAGATTTCTCTGTTTAATCTATGAGTAAACTTAATCCATAAATCAGTTTTTAATTCGATATAAGTTGGAAATCTTGTGATTCATGTTTAAACTTATGTATGCATGCTTGATAAAATCTGAAATCATGTCTATATGAATGTATATTGGTATGCATGTTTGTGATCTGCTCTATTTATTTTCTAACAAGTTCAATATTGAACAAAAATGAAATTCTCTTCATGTAATCTCTGTTAGGCTGAAGTATTCAAATAAATTTTGTCTTTTTAAACATAATTAAGTTTTTTAAAATTTTAATTATATGAATTAAGTTTGAAATTTTCTGGAAAATGGAAAATAACAGTGAAAACTCAAAAATGGGTTGAAATCAAACTAAATGATTTATTAATTCAAGTATATAATCTATATCCCCTATACAAATTAGGATTTTTAAAACAAAAATCTCGATTTTTAGTTGAGTATCGATGGTGCAGTTCGATGTTGATCAGAATATGGGTTTTGGGTTATACTGGGTGATCGACGAACTCGGGGTAGTCGGGATTTGTGTCGAGGATAGCTTGTCCATTTGGGATGTCGGGATAAATAGTGGAAGTGGCTATCAATTGTCATGGCATCGGCAGTGGTTAGAACTAGGGTTGAAAACCCCAAAGTGGTTAAGGTTAGAATTGTTGATGATGAGGTGTCTCTGGGTGATCGAGTTTCACCTGGGCTTAGGAGATGGTAGCGGGGACGCTAGCAAAGGTTTGGACGGAGTTTGGAGGGATCAGGTGGACGGCGTCGGTGGTTCTAGGGAGATTTATGGTGATATATGGGTTCCAGGTTCGACTGGAAAGCTCGGAAATGATTTGGGCTTCGTGGTGATGAATCGATGGTCAGAATCGATTCTAGGGTTCTTCGTCGACCTATGGAGGGTATCGACGAGGGTTGGGGTGGCATAGATCGTCGATGCATGTGCACATCAATGTGTGCTTGTCAGTGTTGTGTGCGAGGTTATTGCCTCGGGTTGGTACATGGGAGAAGGAATTTGGGCTCGGGGTTGTACTCGTGTACGTTAGTGTTAATTGTATCTGTTTTTTTTTAAATTAAAAAAAATGAAGAAGAAGAAGGAGACATGAGGATGGACTCGAGTAAATAGCGGGTTGAACCCGACGCAGATATTTGAATCATGTTTTAAGTTTTTAAAGAGCAAAGGTTTTGAATTTTTTTTTTTAAATGAATTTGGTTTCAAAAACTTTTCTTAATATAAATTCCTTTTTCCCATATATAAATGTTCTTTGACATGTGATTAAGAACATATAATTGGTTTAACTTAAATTTGTTAAGATTTATCTTTAAGTTAATTTAAAACTTACTTTTTAAATATAATTAAGTGTTCGTTAAAAGAATAAATGTTTTAAGAATAAGATGATTAAGTAATTAAGATATAATTAGTGATTAATTAATTAAGTAATTAAGATATAATTAGTGATTAATTAATTAAGTAACGTAGATATAATTAGTGATTAATTAATTAAGTAATTAAGATGTAATTAGTGATTAATTAATTAAGTAATTAAGATGTAATTAGTGATTAATTAAGTTATTAAGATGTAATTAAGCATTAATTAATTAAGTAATTAGAGATTTATCAAATTGTAATTAAGGATTAATTAATTTGTAATTAAGTTTTATTAATTAATAATTAAGGTTTACTAATTAATAATTAAGGGGTAATTAATTTGTTAATTAAAGACTAATCAATTGATTATAAAAGTAATTAAGGAATGATTAATTAATTAAATGATTGTAATTAGTTAATGATTGATTAAGCAAGGGTAGATGATTAATTCTTAAGTTATTAATTAATTTGAATTAATTAAATTAATTATAATATGGATTAATAATTCTTTCTTGTGGACGATTGTTTGAATAGGATGTCTGGATTGATTGATATTTAGTGGATGATAATCTATGATATTCTGTGATCTGATATTGGATATATCTATGGTAAATGTATGTTATTTATCTATGATAAATGCTATGTGAATTCAAAATAATTAAATTGAAATGCTTAACTTTAAACAACTTGACCTTTAAGATACGTTTGGATTCGATGAAACCGGGATCGGATGTCAAGTTTGATTATCCGAAAACCACATCGACCCAAGTTGAACGTTAGGTCGTGAAACTTAAAGTGAAGATCGAGATGGAGAATGCAAGGGTTATTGTCTTTAACTCTGAGGATGATTCCAAAATGAGTGTAACGAGATAATGCCTTCGATTTCGTTCGAACCCGGAACGAACTTGTATGGATGAATGCTATCAGACCATCGTCAATAGAGGACAATAAGCACTCCAAGATGCACTACACCAGAAAAGACTTTTGGTAGCGTTGAAAAAATGCTACCATAACTTATAGTAGCGTTTTAGAGAACGTTGTATTATGGCATGCAACTAAAAGTCTAAAACTTTTTGTTGCGTTGTAGTAAACGCTACCAAAAGTCACTTTTAAATGCAACTATAGGTATTTTCTGTAGGATTTAAAAAATGCTACCAAAAGTCACTTTTAAATGTAGCTATAGGTTTTTTCTGTAGGGTTAAAAAAACACTACCATAAGTCTTCATTTTTTGGTTGCATTTTTTGTTTATATGCTTTTTTGATTTTCAGTAGCGTTTTTAAAATGCAACTGTATACTTTTTATATTAGTTTACATTTGTTTCTGTAGCATTTCTGAAACGCTACTAAAAGTTATTGGTTGTTTGGTAGCATATTTTAAATGCTACTATTTACGGTTGATGGTTTATACCATTTCCAGCAATCGCTTATATACTATTCATATTAAAACGAACGATCAATCGCATAATTTTCATATATTCAAACAAACAATTAAATCACATAATTAGCATATACAAACAATCAATCATATGATCATCATATTCAAATAATTGCAAAAGCATGCTAATCTCACAATCAAATATAATATCCATAATCAATTCGATAGTAGTTTTTCAACAAAATAAGTCACATACTACAAGCATTCACAGACAAGTTTTCACAAATGGTACTAACAAAATACGACAACATATATAACAATTAAATTCATGTTTGTTGCTTGATTACCAATAGTTCTTTGTTGTCGACAGTCTTCGCTTCGAAATAGCTAATTACCTGCAAACGAGTTTAACAATCAACAATATATATATATATGTATATGTGCGTATATATATATACAAATAATTCAAATAATTGCAAAAACATGCTAATCTCACAATCAAATATAATATCCATAATCAATTCGATAGTAGTTTTTCAACAAAATAAGTCACATACTACAAGCATTCACAGACAAGTTTCCACAAATGGTACTAACAAAATACGACAACATATATAACAATTAAATTCATGTTCGTTGCTTGATTACCAATAGTTCTTTGTTGTCGACAGTCTTCGCTTCGAAATAGCTAATTACCTGCAAACGAGTTTAACAATCAACAATATATATATGTATATATATGTGTGTATATATATATATACGTATGTATATATATGTACGTACGTATGTATATATATGTACGTACGTATGTATATATATGTACATATGTAAGTATATATATGTACGTATGTATGTATGTATATATATATGTATATATGAAAATCATGTAATCTATAACTCGATATTCTATATAAACACGTTTACCATAGAGGATATGTACTGAAATGTTGTGGCATTGCAGATAAAAACTTAAATGTTGTGATACAGATTTTTTTTAATACCCGAATAAACAGAACTAAAACTTAATGTTGAGATATGATGTACTGAAAAATAATACTTACTGGAACTTGATTCACCAATGACATATGCTGCTGGCCAAGCTATCGTAGTACCAAAAGCATCTTCCATGTACGTGCACTCAGATGTAGGTCGCCATAGCAATGCGTCATTAACTCTCATAAAGTTTACCCAAACTTTTACCGCATCTTTTCTCAGCGGAACACAATGAACCATCGTTGTTGGATCAGTTGAAGCGATAGTTCCTTCAGCCACTACTTGTCCCGTTTCACCCCCATTAATCAGCTTACAGCTACTATTTGGTACCATATTTGCACCCTGTTGGATAAGCAAATAAATAAATCATCATCAAATATGTCATAATAATCAAATAAATAAGCAAAAGGATTAACCGTTTGAAAAAAGGATTAACATGTTATCATTGCAATCACAGCTAACTAGTAATCAAACAATCCACAAAAGTAAACTCTCCCCTTGACAGGGTTACTAACTAATTTAGTAGTGACATAAGAATTCTAGAATACTGACCAAAAGTAGTGACATACCTAACTAATTTAGACCTTTTACCTCCACCATTGATTATAATACAGGTTAAAAACGCTAGCTTGGAAGACATTCTAATTTATTATTTATCATTTTCCAAACCTAAAAGGAATATTAATAATGAAAAAATACTATGTTTTCCTGTAAAATTTGAACCATGTTGATTTACCAAAGCAGTTAGTTACCCTGACAGTTTTATCGATAGATCCGCTTAAAAAGCTATCTTCTTGCTCAGAAAGTGCAAAGCAAGTAAAAGGCTACCGTACGGGAATTGGTCTTTGCCCCTTTATGTCCCATACCTGTTACGGTACATTTGAATTTTTATTCTATAAAAACTTTTTACTGTGTCTTTTATGACAAATTTGATCTAATATTATTACCTTAACCGAACCATCTGAGTATTCAGCACTATGTTGGCCCTTGTAAAAAATGTGGGCAGTTACTGCCCCATCACCAATTTGACCTATTTCTAAAATTTGTGTATGCATTAATGACACACTGCATGTTACATTAGCAGTTATGTTGTAATTTAACAAAACTATACTTTATAGTTTATGTTTTTAAATACAATGCAACCACTTAGGTAATTTAATTGAACTAACCTATTGTGTATTTAGAAAATACTCTGTTACTTTAAGTAACTCTTCAGCCATCCATGTAACACCAGAAAGTCGCCTAAGTGAATCACGCGAACCTTTAGAAAACTTCTGCTTACCTAAAATTTATAAGAAGAGGAATAAGTAAACTATTCTACTGTAATGAATGAATATGCAAATATTGTTTGTTGAAGTGTAAAATAAACAGAATTTATGATGTTTATGAGCTGTATGTAATTATTTACCTTTCCCCAAAGTATATTATAAACACTCAAACATGCTAAAACTCTCTCCTCAAGATTTGAACCAGGGTGTAGAAAAGCTATTGCATCATTTAGTAAGATTTCACAAGCAGTAAATCTGAGGCTGCTTCCATCTATAGTCGGCATTTCACTTCCTAGGGTTACAAGACATTCTTGTTGAACATTTTATGTCTTGCTTTTAATTCCTTGGCCTAAAGAATTGAATACATGTGCTCCAAATTTGATTACCCTCTTGCTAATTTTGTACTCCATGCATAAATTTTCGAAACCTGCATCATTTTTATTTATTTTTAATTTCATTTATATATTTAATTTGAAATTTATGTGATATTTATTTTGGTTTTCTTACCTGCAGGCAGGGGTCCAACCAGTCAATATTTCTGGACATATTCTTGTGATTCATGGATATCAACCCAGTCTTTTTGGCTAGCCAAGCAGCAGTATATGATTCACCTTCCGAAGAATATGTTCCACCTATATTTGAAAGAGTAATTGTGCATTGGGGTTCATTTCAAACGCAACTATTTCCAGCAAGATCTCAATTGCCTCTTCTCTGAAAATTTTCTTTATATTTGATCCTACCTGAATGTTAAGTAAGAGAACATATCTTATACTCATGTGTTACAGATTTATCATATGCAGGTACTCTTTAAAATGTAATGTATGACAAGGAATTTTGATCATATATACTATGATTTATGAGTGTTCAGTAGGCATAGACTGGACTAGGTGAATTTTGTGAATTTAGGATACAGATCAACTGAATTATTCTCACTTCAGTATCTATATATCCCATGATACTGTAATATCACGGGGGTCTAGTATCATCCGTTAGATCCTCATACAGAAGCTTTTTGAATAAAATGTTACGGAATAAATGGTTGGTTTGGTGCCCATAGGCATGGAAAAATGAACGAAAGGAACAAGGAAATTCGAAAGTTGTTGATGAAAGATGCTTGGTTCTAATGGATCTTTATTATCCATTAGCAAATTAAGAAAAATGGGGAAAAAAACTTAATGATAGATGATCAAAAGCCAATGACGGTAGATGACAAAGTGGTGACTGAAAATTTTGAATAGCTCGGGTTTTTTAATCATTTTACAATTAAGAGATTGAATCATCCACACTATAGAAGAAGTTGATGAAGCCAACGCAAAAATTTCGACAACGAGGCATTACGAGTGTCAGAATTGATACAATTAAAGCTGAAGGAAAGCAAATCAAGTGGTGAACACAAACAAATTTCAATTGTGGATTAATTAGTTGTTTTCAAGTACAATATGGATGGCAAGATTCATACTAATGAGTTAATAGGCAAAAGGTTGGAAGCTGCTCGTGGTATCACTGAACAACTCAAACTTGGACGGAGTTGTTTCAATAAATTCAATTAGTTAGTAGCATATTCAATGAAGAGATGAAAAAGATGAATCTCAACTATGAAGAGTAACCCTTATTTACCTAGAAGAGCTTAATTTTTTTAAGGAAAAAGATAAGAGATAAAAAAAGTTGAATTTCAACAATGAAGATGACAATCACAACTATTTAGAAAAGCTTTCCTTTGCCCAAGAAAAACCAAGGTTCAAGAGAAGAATCTATGACACCTTAACATGCTAAAGGAATAGGATGGTCATCAAACAAGAAAATAAGTGAAAATGGAGAGTTAGCATGTTACTACTGTTAAAAATTTGGTCATATGCACAGTATTTTCAAGAAGCTCAACCATCGAAGGCGTTAAAGATAGAAATATATAGCAACCATAGGGGTACTAGCAATGAAGATACAAATATAGGCATGTTTGATGGATCCATGTTTTGTGTTGATATAGATAAGGCAAGATAACGGTTGTTTAATTTAGGTGCATGTATCCATATGTGCAAATATAAGTAAAAGTTGGTAGATTACAAGGAGAAACGGTGAAGGTGAAATCAGCCAATAATAACTGTTAGGAGACCTTCTATTTCTCTCAATGGCTTCCACACAAACTTTTTCCTATTCAACCAAAAATTAGTTTTAATTCTAAGTAAGGATTGTTGTACAACCAACTGGATATGACCGAAAAAGAAATGAAACTCCGGTCATCAACATTTCACATGAAGAAAATGGAACTACTGCCTCACTTGTTTAAATAAAAGTAAGTATACTAGTTTGACCAGGAAATAAATACTATTTACCGCATTCTACAATGACCCTCACCTTAAGGCGAAGTGTCAGGAGCAATGCAAGAAACTGCAGCTCTGCTTTTGACAACACCTGAATTTTTGAGATGTTAAGATCAAATTCAGTAAATTCATGTCATAATATTGGTTCACTATGTGAAAGAGTTTCTTGAATTACCTTGGCTTCAATTATCCACAATTATCCAGACTTGAGGTCTTTTGAATCTGGAGGCAGTAAGGAGAGCATGTAATCAACTTCAGGTGGAAAATACCATCTTGCAATCGGTTACCTCCCTAAATGTGGTTTTTATTAATATAAATAAATAATTATGTAAGAAATAATCATATAAGATAGTGATAGTCATGTAAACATATGATTGTATTGAGAACTTGTTATTTATTATTTTTACATACACAAACATATTTTAAAGGACAAATTTATAAATATTACTAAGCTCAAGAAAACAACTTATTGCACCTATAGAATTGGATAAAAACTTATTGTAGAATTAGGTATGGTTTTCACCAGGTTTAATTAGCATTTGCGCACTTGCTTTCAAAGTGCACAAGCTTTAAAAAATTAAAAAAATTACATACTTTTAAAGCACGCAAGCACAAATAAGAAATTATTAGGTACAAACAAAAATTGTGGCCTTGTTAAAACCAGATGTATTTCAACAATAAGTTTTCACCTAAGCCTAAAAAAGGTGCAATAATTTTTTTTCGCAAGCTTATTTATAGAATTTATCCTACTTGAAATGCCATAGAAGAGAAGTTGGATGCATCTATCCCAAATTTGGTTCCCCATATCCTACTAAATTTGGGTTAATACATTAGCAATTTTGTTAATGATTAATACTTCCCTGTAACTTGCTACCATATTATTACCTTTTATAAGTCAGCAATTTTGTTAATGATTATGCTAGAAAAGTATGATAACAGCAGCATAGCTGCATGTTTTAATCAATACACATGACATAAATGGAGCCTTCAACTAAATACAAGTATATAGTTTAATATATTCATATTATATAATGAATAAGGCAT
The DNA here is from genome assembly GCA_030765085.1 of Allium cepa. NCBI lineage: Eukaryota > Viridiplantae > Streptophyta > Magnoliopsida > Asparagales > Amaryllidaceae > Allium > Allium cepa. The sequence goes on from CM060929.1 coordinate 298,158,023, forward strand.
ATGGTAACTGAAGAAAATTAAGAAGATGTATGGTGAATTGCCAGAAAATGCAAAGCATTATCTTATAAACCTCAACAATTCTATAAGCGATTACAAATGTCTCAATCTAGCAATAACGCGTGCACATGTGACAACCTGTTTCTTAATCCAATACTACTACGCCACGATAAGTATTAATCCACCATTAAGTACTAAGCACAAAGTGACAACCTGTTTCTTAATCCAATAATACTACGCCACTATAAGCAAAATAAAGAAACCCGTTTCCATACAATGATAATCAAGTAACTGGATGCACATGTTAATTTGTTTTAATTTTTAGCTATTAGCAGGTTTAGGATGAACAAGTTGCCACAATATGCATGTTCCATTTGCAAATGCTAAATCACCCCCACAATTTTTTCATTATGATTGCAACATTCTCAGGGCTAGTTTTCATATTTTACAGTACTATTTACGAGCCTTTTCTTTAGAATAGCGATTTTGGTTGTTAGTGAGAAGTCAGGTTTTGAAATATTGGTAGAAAATTATTTTGAAATCATTTAATCCCTGCTTAGAAATATAATGTGCAATGATTTTGGGAGTATTTTTTAAAATAGTACAATTATAGTTTGCTCGAAATTCACACAAAATACCAGTTTTGCTTTTTTTTTGGGAATGTCGAGAACTCAAAAGCGCAGATTTAGTAAAACTTTCAAGAATTGAGCAAACAAAAATTTCCAAAATCAGTACAAAAGAAGCGGTTCAGTGAAGATGCTAGTTCTAAGCTAACATAAATAGTATTATCCAATTAGGTACTATAACAAATATGGTTTCCAATGGGTAAAAATTGGATAGTAAGTCAAAGGAAATTTCATAAAGAAAAGTATAAACCTGTGCTAAATCTTGATCATCCCTGTCCTATTTTTCTATTGCTTGTTGTAAGTATTTTACAGCTACAGGGTAAAAATTTCTTCGTAACATGACAGCACCAAGTTCAAATAACTCTGTCGCATTGCTGCCACCATTGCGAACTTATTTCTGATACAACCACATTAAAATAAGACAAAAATGAGCACCTAATTGATAACTCTAATATTTAGTAAATGTGGGCTATGTAGCTCGCCATAATCTTGTACCATGTGTGGACAACCAAAATATAAAATTGTATAATGAATAGTGTAATGAAAAAGCATACGTGCATATTGAAGAAATGTAGCATTGCACTAATAAGCAATCGTTTCTTCAATAAAAAAAATATCAATTTTTATTCATACACGAAACTCGTACAAGAAAGCGATAAGTTGGGATATGTGTGTCTTACACATTTTCTTCTTGAAGGATGTAGAATCCAAACTAGTCATCTTAATCTTCGTAGTTATATGAGTGTAACGAGTTTCATTATATCTAGAACTAGACATCTTGTCTAATTATTGCAGAATTGTACAATAATCAATGGTTTCTTGGCATTGCAGTAGTATAACACTACAAGGTTAATTCATGAGAATACCATGATGCCAGGATTGTAGGAAACTGGATGTAAATAGATATTAGCATATTAGGACATGAAAGAGAACAATTCATATCCAATATTATAAAGAAAATTAATATTATCATGGAAGTGACACAGGAAACTAATATATCCCATGACTTAGAATCATCTATGTAGTTAACCAATTCCTTATCGACGGACTATAGTACTAATATACTCCAATTAAGTTATCTCACATGTTTCTATCGAAATACCCTGCCAAGGCACAACTACATATACCTTTGATGTACTCTTGATAAGTCATTGGCCTTGTATCAGATACTGCTGCATGAATTGTTATATTCTTGTTGTTGACATGCCTCACTACACTTTGTGTTATACAGCTTTAAGTAAGCATTAATCTAGCAAAAGAAGCAAATGCAATTTTGAATTTTAGATGTCATAAATTTTCATTTATGATAATCTCTAGGCTTATACTAGGATGACTTACGTTTCAAATCATTAGCATATCTTTGTGTCCATGCATAATAATTTTACAAAATAGTGGTAACATAGACGGTACGGTGATATACCTGTAATTCTTTAGCAGAAAGGTCAAGCACAAGCTGAATAAGAACTTGGGGAATAACAAAAAAGAATCCTTTAACAAGTAATAATGGTAATACAAGCACATAAGAGAGCAAAATTCCCATTCCAAACAGTTGTCCAACTTCATATACCATATTGGTACTAACACCTTCACTTGATTCAGCCTCTTGAATAAAACTCAACCACAATGTTGCTGCTCTACATGAAAAGGAACCTAGTTGCCGCAATGTATAGATGTCAATTTGGATATCTCCTTAATTTAAGTATTGCAATAAGGAGAGGTATAACGTTGATGTTTCAGTTTGCATAGTGGAAGTGTAAATTAGCTCCAAAGTGGAAGTGACGTCTAATTAAATCGGATCTTAACATCCTATTGTCAACAATTAAAAAAATAACTGAAGATTAAGCATAAATTAAAGTAGCAAAAGCTTGATGTTTGTAACTAACCTCATACTGGTTAGCAAATTTAAAAAAATTAACATCGATAAAACATGCAGCATCAAAAGTAACTTTTAGGAATCGGCAAATTGAAATCGATAGATACCTGACAGCAAAAGAAGGGATTGGAGCGGATTGATGTGAGTTGGTCATAAGTGTAGTCACCGCCATGGTAAGATCGTCGACGAGACGATGAATTCATGAATGGTGGAGAGGAAATTTGTAAACCTAGGTTTTTTTTCCTTAGACTTGCACAAAAAGCAAAAGAAGGGAAATGATGAAGGGTTTGCGTAACACACATTTCTTTTGCCAAAACATAAGTGGGCTGGGCGGCAAACATTTTAGTATTGACTTGAGATTTTATTGGTAGCATTTTTGCATGAAACGCTGGTAATAGATGCTACTGAAATTAGGTATTCTTGTAGTGATGTGTTCTTGTAAAGGTAATCATAGCCTCAAGCCCCATCAACCGGGAATGGCTAAAATAGGGGAGGTGCAGCAAGGCTAAGTGGGTAGGACCTAAGTAGGATAAGATTTTCCCCTGTCTAGAGTCCTTTTTTATTCGGCTGCGTGGACAGTTGTTTGGACACAACCATGGGGTTGTCTTATTCGGACTATCCAGTAAGGGGTAGCTCCGGCTTTGTGTTGCAGGGGACTGGGAATGATCCTCGGTACGTTGATCTAGGCCATATACTGTGATGGGTGGTACCCCAGTAGCCCTGCCATTGTATGGAATCGAATTTCCAATAAGTGATCTCGGACTTGATTGTATAATCCACTTTGTGGCTAGTATGTTGGAATGTAATAATGTAACAATTTTAGCTATGTGAATATTTATTTGAAAAACCTAGACCCTATTATAATATAACCAGATTTCTTATCAAATGTTTTGGTTATCGTAAGGGAAAAACTTGTCTGTATTTATTGGTGGAGAGTCTTACGAGATACCTTTTATTTTCAAAGGTTTTCCAAGTTAAACAGTTTAACTGTTTACTCACACCAGACCCATGTCTGATCTGGAGTTTATTTCTATTTTTCTTTAACTCTTGGGGACCCAAATTTTTATGAGTAGCTAAGTGGTTGGGTTTGGCTTGACAAATTTTGGATAGCTTGGGGCAGGAGACTGGCGTAGCTATATCTATCAATTTCCACTGTGTTGAAACCCTATTGACTGTTGTATTTTGGAATGTAATGGATAGACAGGTCTCTATAACTGTCTAATGTGATGATGATATGTAATCTATGTAACTCTGATAAGTAAAGATTATGTAATAGTTATGTGAAATATTATATTTTGTTCTGTTACCGCTGTGAGATTCTGATGTTGTTTAGTTCTTTCTTCTATCTATTCTATTTCTACATATTTCTTTCTTAATGATGATACGTCTTTCTGTGGAATGAAAGGCAGGTCGTCATATTTGGTATCAGAGTTGAAGGTTAAGCGAGAACCTTTTCTCTGGTGGGTTTACTCATTAAGGATAGGGTCAGTGATACCATAGATTGAGTTGAATGTATATTTATGTGAGGGCATATTTGTTATTTTCCTATAAAAAGATTTTAAAACGGTTTTCAAAATCAGTTTTTATACAAGTTTATATTTTGATATATATAAAGCAATATTTTTTCTATATATAAAAAAGAAATTGGTTGTTGAATCATTGGAATTAAATAAAATAATGAGAATTAAGTGGTAATAGTAATACAACCAAATTGAAATTGAATGAAGATAAGTTTGAAATGGATCCAAACTGAAATTAAAATCTTGAATTTTTAGAAGTGTTTTTAGATTGAGATAATAATGAATTGGTTTGTAGATATGATAATCTTGGTTACTATCATAAATGGTAGTTGTGTTTAATAATAAAATGTTTGTTGTATCTTATTAAGAGGATGTTTATCTCTCTAAGATAAATAATGATTAAGCAAAACGAAATGTTTTAGGAAAGTAAACATTTAGGTGAGTATGACTTATAAATTGGAATTAAAGATAATTTAAATTGTGAATTTTTAAATCTAAGTCCAGAAAATTTGGAATTTGTTTCAAAGTGTCAAAAGAAATAATAAATAGTATTATTTACAATGTAATTAAATGAAAAGGGCCTGTTTCAAACAAGATTGTTTGAAAATTTTAAAGAAATTATGACGACCCGCCTTTCTCAACCCCAGAAAGACGTTTCATCATTAAGAAAAAAAGGGATAGAAATAGAAAAGAATAGAAAAAAAGAATCAACAACATCAGAATCTCACAGCGGAATGGAACAAAATATAATACATCATATAACTATTACATAGTTATACATACATCAGAGTCATACAATATCACATAACAGGACTGTCATATACATATATGTACATACATACATCCAAAATACAGCATCACTATCCACACAGCGGAACTACATATATAGATACATATGTCTGTCTTCTCCCTAAAATAGCATCTCCAGAAAATCAACACTTCCAATACCTATCACTTGGCTACTCATAAAAATTTGAGTACCCAAGAGTTTATGAAAAGCAAAATATAAATCCGGGTCAGACATGGGTCTGGTATGAGTAAACAGGTTAAAGTTGCTTAACTTTGAAAATCATTTGAAAATAAAGGTATCACGTAAGACTCCCCACAAATAAATACGGGTAAGTTTTTGCCTTACGCTAACCAAAACATTTTATAGGAAATTCAGTGATATTATAATAGTGTCTAGGGTTTTCAAGTAAATAGAAAATAGCCGAAATTGTTACATTCATTAAATTCCAGCTACTAGCCACGAAAGTGGGTAATACAAATCAAAACCGTAGGGTCTCGTAGGGAAAATGGATTTCCAACAATGGCAGGGCTACTGGGGTACCGCCCATCACAGTACGGGGCCTAGATCACCGTACCGAGGATCACTCCCGACCCCCTACAACATAAGGCCGGAACCATTCCTTACTGAACAGTGCTGAACAAGATATCCCCGCAGTTGTGGTCAACAAATGCTCACACAGCCGAAATAAAAAGGGACATCTAGACAGGGGAATATCTTGTCTTGCTTGGGCATGACCCACCTAACCTTGCTGCATCTCCCCTGTTTTAGCCATTCCCGGTTGATGAGGCTTGAGGCCACGATTACCTTTATTGAACATATCTTAGAATGCTCATCGTCCGCCTCACGATGTGTTGAAAGCATTCAATCCATAAAGTTCGTTCCGGGTTCGAACGAAACCGAAGGCATTATCTCGTTACACTCATTTTGGAATCACCCTCAGAGTTAACGACGATAACCCTTGCATTTTGAAACTCCATCTCGATCACCATTTGATAAGTCATGACCTATCGTTTAATTTGGATCGATGTGGTTTTCGGAGAATCAAAAGTTGATTCTACCGATCCCGGTCTCATCGGAATCCAAACGCCATTTTAAGGGCCAAGTTGTCAATTTAACTTAACAGTTCAATTTCATATCAGAATTAACATAACATATATAACAGATAAATCAAACACAGTTAACACAAATATCCATAATATATCAAAAAAAATCACAGAAACATCATCAAACAGATATTAAAGTCAATCAAACAGAATCATCAATGCATACCAAAAAGTTTGGTTTTACTTAACTAAATTATTTGCTTAAAAATAAACTATTTTATTCTGTTTAATTAATTACTGATTAATTAACTTATTAATGATAAATTAATCAATTAGTTAATCATTAATTATGAATTTATTAATTATCTAATCTTTAATTACTTATTCAAATTAATTAACTTCTATTCATTAACTGTTACTTAATTACTTAGTTAATTTATTTATTTTTAGTTGTTAATAACTTACTTATTAAAAAGTAATTACTTATTTAATTACCATAAATTTCTTCAATAAATCAATTATTATCAATTTAATTAATCATAAAATCTTTAATTAATCACTTAAGTTAATTATCATTAATTAACTTTCAAGTAATTAGCTAGCATATTTAAATTTTAAAATTAATTTAATATATGAGAAATTTTAAATCACAAAATTAATTTAAAGTTATCAATTAATCTACATTCTAATTACTTTATCTAAATCAACTATCTTTACATCATTAACCTTATTAAACCTTTAAACAAATATTAACTTAAATTACTAATTACTAACCTAACTTAGTTATAACACAAACTAAAACTAAAAATTTTATACACGTTTATCCAGTAAAATACCCGAGACAATTCCCTTTTTTGCTCGTGACGGTCTCGAGTCTTTCCCCCCTGTTTCCTTGCGTCTCTCTCCCCATCTTCTTCTCCTCTCCCCAGTTTCTATTCTTCTTCTCATTTTTTTTAAAGTTAAAGTTATAAACAGCTGAAGCACACACACGAGAACGACCCAAAGTCACCTCCCCTTCCACTCGAGTATCCCACGATACGAAGTCACCACGGCTTCACCTACACACTCACGCCACCGTGCACGTGCACGGTGGTGCGCTTGGCCTCCGGCGCCTCGCGACAGCCCCCACAAACCACAAGTTATCCACTCAAACAAAAACAAAACTCAGATTCTAATTTCAAGTTGAAAACAAAAAAACGACCTGATGCTCGAACATGCGACTGCAACACCCACTGTCAAACCATTCGTGCGGCCACCATACATCACCGGAGGTGATGAAACTCCACCAGAACATCACTCACACCCCCCTAACTCCACCTAAAATCGTGTTCCACTCGGTTTCATGATGATGCCGAAATCAATATTTTATAGAGCATGAAAAATATTAGCACTAAAACCCTACTTTAATCAAAATCTCCAAATCTATGTATTCGAATTTTTTTTGACATTTTTCTGGAATCACATAGATTACAAGCTTACTTCCTATCAATTTACAGGAACTAAAATTAACTCGATCTTCCAGAATTTGCAAAAACCCATTCTAGTTTCATTATAAAACTGCTCCTAAATTCCTTGCTTAAAAATCCTAATTTTTATGTTAAAAATCATAATTAGGTGTATGGAATCTAAATATGTGATGGAATTTTCAAATTTAAACATTTGAATTTTAAACCTTGATTTCTTTTTACCTACAGTTTGAAAATACAGTATTGATAACATGCTGTTTAAACTTTCCAACATGTTTGCAGGCTTTTGTTTAAGATAAACAAACTTGAATTAGCTCAATACAAAGTTCAAATGGTTATATGAATAAGTATTATAGATTTCTTGGCTTAACTTTTATCAGATTTCAAAAGTTTGGAAGAACAGCTACCTGTACTATTCAAACAATAGGAAATACCAAGGCTATTTATATAAACAATATCCAAGCACTTACCATTTACAAACTAAAAATACAAGTTTAGATTTAAAATGGATAAGTTTACTCACCAAAAACAATGTGAACAGAAGTGAGGTGTTGAAGAAACTACAGTTGGAACTTCCCTGAAACCTTCTTAAGTTTCCTGTCTTGAATTAATTTTGTTTGCAAAGCCAAAACTATGTTTCTCAGGTTTGTTTTTAAGTTAAAGTTTGTATAAATGAACTGATGATATATATAGGTGTATATATATAAATAAGCTACTGAGTAACAGGTTATAACTGGCCAGTTAATATTTGTATTATCATTTTCTTTTTTTTATTATTATTATTGGTTACCTGATATTCACCTGCAAAATGAAGTGATAAGAAGATTTTGGCTGCTTGTACTATACTTAAACAAGATGTTAGGCTAATTAATGCTTTTGCTTTTAATTATGACAACATGTATTTAATGGTTTGCTGAGTTCCAATTTGTACAAAGATACTTATCAAATTCGGCCAACATATTTTTGTATAGACACAAACTTTTGGTTTATTATATTTAAAGTAAAACTTGTTTTTCTTGTGCATATGAATTTTCCTGCAGCACATAAACTTTCCATTTAATTCATAGCATTGATTGCACAAAGATATTTATTTCATTCTCTTTCTTTCAGGTTTATACATCCTGGTTTAGAATGAGCATACATATGTTACTTTTTTCATTTCTTACTTAGCTTGTATTTTATATATTTTTTTCAAGTGTAGCTTTGACTTGTTTTCTTTGCATATTTCATTTGTATATACAGGTTATGCATAAATATATTTTATATGAAATTTGTATACTTGTTCATATGATCTTTTTAAGATTTTTATTACAGATTTTGTGTTGTACAATTTGAATTTTAAAGATTATTGTTTGACTAAAATACTTGTATTTATATATTTCAAATTATAATTTATATTTGTATATTTATATTACTTTGATTACATCTTATAATTTATGATTACGTTTTATACTAGTTTCGAATGTTTATGTTTATAATTAATTATATTGTTTTTAAACTTGTGTTAGATTTCCATGTTTATGTTTAATAATACTTTGTTTGTTTATTTTAAAACCTATCATTTTAAAAACTAATATTGTATTCATATATGTATTATCAAAGATCTCATCAATTTAAACATTGACAAGCTTATATTTAATTTAAATTAGATTAAATATTCATTAATATATACTGTCAAAAATTCTGGGTTGTTACATTCCTTCCCCCTTAAAAGAATTTCGTCCCCGAAATTTAAACAACAGTTAATTCAAAAGCTTTTATATTAACCATCCAAACATACATATCATTCATACAATAGCAAACAAACATCATTAGTTATCCGAACATAAATCCGGATAAGCACTCCTAAAAGTATCGAGAGTTTCCCAGGTACAATCTCTGGGATCCTCACTCAATTGCACCTTGACGAGTTTCACTACTTTGTTCCTGAGTTTCTTCTCGTCTCGGTCCACAATCTGAACTAGATTTCTGACTACAGTTAAATTGGCTTCAACTTCCAAATCTTCTTGAATTACTAGTTCTACGACCAATGAGGGATCATGAACAAATTTCCTCAAATGCGATACATGAAACACATTGTGAATCCCAGACATCCGCACTGGCAATTCAATCCTGTAGGCTACAGCTCCAATTCTTTCCAACACTCTAAATGGTCCAATGTATCTCGGAGCAAGTTTTCCCATCTTTCCGAATCTTATAGCACCTTTAATTGGGGAAACTTTAACAAAAACCAAGTCTCCGATCTCAAATTCCAATGGTCTTCGTCTCCTATCCGCATATTTCTTCTGACGATCTTGAGCATCTTTCATCCTTTTCTTGATAAGCTCGACCTTCGCAGAAGCTTCTCGAATAAGATTGGGTTCGAGCACAAGACGATCCTTCGATTCAATCCAACAAGCTGGGGATCTACACGGTCTTCCGTATAAAGCTTCATAAGGAGCCATCTTAATACTTGCTTGATAACTGTTATTATAAGAAAATTCCACTAGATGAAGATGGTCCTCCCAAGATCCTCCAAAATCTAAAACACAAGCCCGTAGCATATCCTCAAGATTACGATTCAGCCTCTCTGTCTGTCAGTCCGTTTGAGGATGATAGGCTGTACTCAATCTCAAATCTGTTCCCATTGCTGATTGAAGAGCTTCCCAAAATTTGCTAGTGAAAATAGGATCACGGTCACTTACTATGCTGACTGGAACACCATGCAATCGAACTATCTCCTTTAAGAAAATTTCTGCCAAAGAAACTGCAGTGCGGGTTGCCTTTACTAGTATAAAATGGGAACTCTTAGTTAAACGATCTACATTAACCCATATACCATCATTCCCTTTCCCGGTTCTAGGCAAACCATCAAGAAAATCCATCGAGATCATTTCCCATTTCCAATTCGAAATTTCTAAAGGTTGCAATAATCCGGCAGATTTTTGTTGATCACCTTTAACTTGTTGACAAATGGCACAACTGTTCACAAAAGCAGCTACTTCTTCCTTCATGCCCTTCCACCAAAAGACTCTCCTCATATCTTTATACATCTTCGAAATTCCCGGATGAATATTCAATTTGGAGCGATGACTCTGATAAAACTTCCTGCTTCAACTCCTTGTCATTCGAAACACAGATTCTCCCATTAATCCTTAGTGTTCCTTGGCCATCAATTTCAAAACTAGGACACTGACCCTTCCTGACTCTTTTAATGATCCTCCTCAACTTCTTATCAGATTCTTGCTTGCTTGAGATCCTTTCAAGAAGAGATGGAACCACTTCCAGAAGAGATAGAACCGCATTCCTGCTGAGAGCATCAGCTACGACATTCGCTTTTCCCGGAGTGTACAGAATATCCAAATCATAGGATGCAAGAAATTCTACCCACCGTTGTTGTCTCAGATTAAGGTCTTTTTGAGAGAATAGATATTTCAATGGTTTGTGATCTGTGAACAATTCGAATTTCTCTCCCAAAAGATAATGTCTCCAAATTTTCAGAGAAAAAACAATGGCTAGCAGTTCAAGATCATGCGTAGCATAGTTTTTCTCATGAGGCTTCAACTGCTGACTAGCATACGCAATAACCCTTCCGTTCTGCATCAGAACTGTTCCAAACCAACTATACAAGCATTAGTGTAAACCTCGAATTTGCTCTTCCCATCCGGAATAGCAAGTACTGGTGCACTAGTAAGCCTTATCTTCAATTCCTGAAAAGCTTCTTCACACTAAGGTGTCCATTTGAATTTTGCTCCTTTCCTGGTCAGCTTAGTCAGATGCGAAGAAATATTGGAATAATCCCTGATAAATTTCCTGTAGTAGCCAGCCAATCCTAGAAAACTGCGAACTTCCGTCGGTGTCTCTGGCTGTTTCCATTCCAGAATAGTTTCAACTTTCGCTGGGTCTACAGAAATGCCTTCACCAGAAACAATGTGTCCTAAAAATTTAACGTCCAATTTCCAGAAATGGCACTTCGAAAACTTCGCCTTCAGCACATACTTTCCTAGAGTCTCCAACACAATCCTCAAATGCTCCCTGTGCTCTTCTTCGGATTTGGAAAAGACCAAGATATCATCAATGAATACCAGCACAAACTTATTCAACACATCCCTAAAGACTCGATTCATGAGGTCAACGAAATAGGCAGTAGCGTTGGTTAATCTGAACGGCATAACCAACCACTCATAAAAACAATTCGGTCCCCTAAATGCAGTTAAGGGAATACTGTCTTCAGCTACCCTCAATTGATGGAAACCTGAAGCTAGATCCAATTGAGAAAAGATAGAAGCACCATGCAACTGGTCAAAAAGATCATCGATGCGAGGAAGAGGATATTTATTACGGATAGTCACTTTGTTCAATTCTCTATAATCCACACAGAACCTCAGTGTTCCATCCGATTTGTTCACAAACACTGCTGCTGAACCCCAACAAGAAAAACTGGGTCTAATCAATCCCTTTTCCAAAAGATCTTGCGTCTGCTTAATCAATTCCTCTCTTTCCCTAGGAGCCTTTCTCCTACTGGGTTGAATCACTGGCACAGCTCCTGGAATCAAATCAATACGGAACTCTATTTCTCGATGTGGTGGCAGACACTTAACTTCTTCAAAAACATTAGCAAAATCTTGAACCACATCGATGTCTTCAACTCTCTCTTCAGAAGTCTCAATTCCATGTAAAAGACTGCTCAAGTGAATTCCAGAATTATCACACGACACTCTGGCAATCCTACCTAGATCAGTTTCCAACGAAACTGTTCTTTCATCACAATTCAAGACGGCTTTATACTTATCCAGCCAATCCATACCCAAAATAAGATCAAATCCCTTAATATTCAACACATACGGGTCACAAGAAAAACTGTGGGATAGATAAGAGATCTTCAAGTCCTTACAGATAGCGTCTAATTTAGTCACCCCTCCTATAGGATTAGATACCAAGATAGGACTGTCAACAGAACTAGGGGTAAGTGAAAACTTTTCAACAGAGTCCAAAGAAAGAAAACACAAGGAAGCACCCGAATCAAACAAAACTCTAATATATATTTCATCTAAAAGTAAAGTACCTTCTAATACTCCTTTTCCCATCGAAGAACAAGATGGTCCGGCTTCCAAAGCAAAAACTTTATTCTGAGGCGCCCTCTGCAGAAGTGGACAGTTCTTGATCATGTGTCCTGGCTGATGACACTTAAAGCACAATGATTTCTGAACTATAGCTGATCCGGGGCCACTCTGATGCGGTTGTTGTTGCTGCTGCTGGAATCCCTTTCTTGGACACTTATTTGCCAAATGCCCTTCTTGTTGACAAATGTAGCACTTTCGAGGTCCGTTGTTATTCCCAGGTTTCTTCTTATTCGGCTTCCTCCATTTAGGATCAAACTTTCTCTTATTCAGATTAGTGAAATTCCCACTTGAAGTTGCAACTGGAGCCATCGGCTTCTTACTCATCAAACTTTCATATCTCAATGCCATACCAATCAAATCAACAAAAGATCCCTTCAGAAGCACCGTCAATTTCCCATGGAATTTAGGCCTCAACCCTTGCACAAATTTCTCATTCTTTTTCAGAGGAGTATCGATGAGTTCTGGTCCATAATAAGAGAGCTCGTTGAATCTAGTTTCATACTCCGAAATGGACATACTACCCTGCTTCAAATCCAGAAAATCCTGATATAATTGGGTTCTTCCTGCCGTTGGCACAAACTTCTCTTCAAACAATTCCTTGAATCTGTCCCAAGAAATGTCATCCTCAGAAATATTTGCAATAGTTGAATCCCACCATGTTGCTGCCCCCACCTTGCAGTTGCCACGATGCCATATGCCTCTTACGCTCATCATTCAACCTCATGCTCTTGAAAATATGCTCACAAGAGCGTAGCCAGTCTTGAACTTCAATTATTGACTCCGAACCTTTGAATGTTTGGCCTCCAAAATGTTTGAAATCCTTGCATAAGGCTACAAAACTAACTTGAGACGGTACTGGATTTACAGCCTCACTAACATTTTGACTCCATCCATTATCTGTAGAAGTACTGGCCCTAACTCTACCTCTTCTTCCGGAACTCATGTCGGTTACCTGAACAGGTAACTCAACCAATTTAGATAGATATATATATAATTATATGAAAATACAAATACGCACTCTCAAGATAAATATAACACAAGAGCCTAGGTACTCGCTCTACCTAGCGCTCTGATACCAACTGTGACGACCCGCCTTTCTCAACCCCAGAAAGACGTTTCATCATTAAGAAAGAAAGGGATAGAAATAGAAAAGAGTAGAAAGAAAGAATCAACAACATCAGAATCTCACAGCGGAATGGAACAAAATATAATACATCACATAACTATTACATAGTTATACATACATCAGAGTCATACAATATCACATAACAGGACTGTCATATGCATATATGTACATAAATACATCCAAAATACAGCATCACTAACCACACAGCGGAACTACATATATAGATACATGCGTCGGTCTTCTCCCCAAAATAGATTCTCCAGAAAATCAACACTTCCAATACCTATCACTTGGCTACTCATAAAAATTTGAGTACCCAAGAGTTTATGAAAAACAAAATATAAACTCCGGGTCAGACATGGGTCTGGTATGAGTAAACAGGTTAAAGTTGCTTAACTTTGAAAATCATTTGAAAATAAAGGTATCACGTAAGACTCCCCACAAATAAATACGGGTAAGTTTTTACCTTACACTAACCAAAACATTTTATAGGAACTTTAGTGATATTATAATAGTGTCTAGGGTTTTCAAGTAAATAGAAAATAGTCGAAATTGTTACACTCATTAAATTCCGGCTACTAGCCACGAAAGTGGGTAATACAAATCAAAACCGTAGGGTCTCGTAGGGAAAATGGATTTCCAACAATGGCAGGCTGGGGTACCGCCCATCACAGTACGGGGCATAGATCACCGTACCGAGGATCACTCCCGACCCCCTACAACACAAGGCCGGAACCATTCCTTACTGAATAGTCCCGAACAAGATAACCCCGCAGTTGTGGCCAACAACAGCTCACACAGCCGAAATAAAAAGGGACATCTAGACAGGGGAATATCTTGTCCTGCTTGGGCATGACCCACCTAACCTTGCTGCATCTCCCCTGTTTTAGCCATTCCCGGTTGATGAGGCTTGAGGCTACGATTACCTTTATTGAACATATCTTAGAATGCTCATCGTCCGTCTGACGATGTGTTGAAAGCATTCAATCCATACAAGTTCGTTCCGGGTTCGAACGAAACCGAAGGCATTATCTCGTTACACTCATTTTGGAATCACCCTCAGAGTTAACGACGATAACCCTTGCATTTTGAAACTCCATCTCGATCACCATTTGATAAGTCACGACCTATCGTTTAATTTGGATCGATGTGGTTTTCGGAGAATCAAAAGTTGATTCTTCCGATCCCGGTCTCATCGGAATCCAAACGCCATTTTAAGGGCCAAGTTGTCTATTTAACTTAACAGTTCAATTTAATATCAGAATTAACATAAAATATATAACAGATAAATCAAACACAGCTAACACAGATATCCATAATATATCACAACATATCATAGAAACATCATCAAACAGATATTAAAGTCAATCAAACAGAATCATCAATGCATACCAAACAGTTTGGTTTTACTTAACTAAATTATTTGCTTAAAAATAAACTATTTTATTCCGTTTAATTAATTACTGATTAATTAACTTATTAATGATCAATTAATCAATTAGTTAATCATTAATTATGAATTTATTAATTATCTAATCTTTAATTACTTATTCAAATTAATTAACTTCTATTCATTAACTGTTACTTAATTACTTAGTTAATTTATTTATTTTTAATTGTTAATAACTTACTTATTAAAAAGTAATTACTTATTTAATTACCACAAATTTCTTTAATAAATCAATTATTATCAATTTAATTAATCATAAAATCTTTAATTAATCACTTAAGTTAATTATCATTAATTAACTTTCAAGTAATTAGCTAGCGTATTTAAATTTTAAAACTGATTTAATATATGAGAAATTTTAAATCACAAAATTAATTTAAAGTTATCAATTAATCTACATTCTAATTACTTTATCTAAATCAACTATCTTTACATCATTAACCTTATTAAACCTTTAAACAAATATTAACTTAAATTACTAATTACTAACCTAACTTAGTTATAACACAAACTAAAACTAAAATTTTTATACACGTTTATCCAGTAAAATACCCGAGACAATTCCCTTTTTTGCTCGTGACGGTCTCGAGTCTTTCCCCCCTGTTTCCTTGCGTCTCTCTCCCCATCTTCTTCTCCTCTCCCCAGTTTCTATTCTTCTTCTCATTTTTTTTTAAAGTTAAAGTTATAAACAGCTGAAGCACACACACGGGAACGACCCGAAGTCACCTCCCCTTCCACTCGAGTATCCCACGATACGAAGTCACCACGGCTTCACCGACACACTCACGCCACCGTGCACGTGCACGGTGGTGCGCTTGGCCTCCGGCGCCTCGCGACTGCCCCCACAAACCACAAGTTATCCACTCAAACGAAAACAAAACTCAGATTCTAATTTCAAGTTGAAAACAAAAAAAACGACCTGATGCTCGAACATGCGACTGCAACACCCACTGTCAAACCATTCGTGCGGCCACCATACATCACCGGAGGTGATGAAACTCCACCAGAACATCACTCACACCCCCCTAACTCCACCTAAAATCGTGTTCCACTCGGTTTCATGATGATGCCGAAATCAATATTTTACAGAGCATGAAAAATATTAGCACTAAAACCCTACTTTAATCAAAATCTCCAAATCTATGTATTCGAATTTTTTTTGACATTTTTCTGGAATCACATAGATTACAAGCTTACTTCCTATCAATTTACAGGAATTAAAATTAACTCGATCTTCCATAATTTGCAAAAACCCATTCTAGTTTCATTATAAAACTGCTCTTAAATTCCTTGCTTAAAAATCCTAATTTTTATGTTAGAAATCATAATTAGGTGTATGGAATCTAAATATATGATGGAATTTACAAATTTAAACATTTGAATTTTAAACCTTGATTTCTTTTTACCTGCAGTTTGAAAATACAGTATTGATAACATGCTGTTTAGACTTTCCAACATGTTTGCAGGCTTTTGTTTAAGATAAACAAACTTGAATTAGCTCAATACAAAGTTCAAATGGTTATATGAATAAGTATTATAGATTTCTTGGCTTAACTTTTATCAGATTTCAAAAGTTTGGAAGAGCAGCTACCTGTACTATTCAAACAACAGGAAATACCAAGGCTATTTATATAAACAATATCCAAGCACTTACCATTTACAAACTAAAAATACAAGTTTAGATTTAAAATGGATAAGTTTACTCACCAAAAACAATGTGAACAGAAGTGAGGCGTTGAAGAAACTGCAGTTGAAACTTCCCTGAAACCTTCTTAAGTTTCCTGTCTTGAATTAATTTTGTTTGCAAAGCCAAAACAATGTTTCTCAGGTTTGTCTTTAAGTTAAAGTTTGTATAAATGAACTGATGATATATATAGGTGTATATATATAAAGAAGATACTGAGTAACAGGTTATAACTGGCCAGTTAATATTTGTATTATCATTTTCTTTTTTCTTTTTTTATTATTGGTTACCCGATATTCACCTACAGAATGAAGTGATAAGAAGATTTTGGCTGCCTGTACTATACTTAAACAAGATGTTAGGCTAATTAATGCTTTTGCTTTTAATTATGACAACATGTATTTAATGGTTTGCTGAGTTGCAATTTGTACAAAGATACTTATCAAATTCGGCCAGCATATTTTTGTATAGACACAAACTTTTGTTTTATTATATTTAAAGTAAAACTTGTTTTTCTTGTGCATATGAATTTTCCTACAGCACATAAACCTTCCATTTAATTCATAGCATTGATTGCACAAAGATATTTATTTCATTCTCTTTCTTTCAGGTTTATACAACCTGGTTTAGAATGAGCATACATATGTTACTTTGTTCATTTCTTACTTAGCTTGTGTTATATTTTTTTTTTTCAAGTGTAGCTTCGACTTGTTTTCTTTGCATATTTCATTTGTATATACAGGTTATGCATAAATATATTTTATATGAAATTTGTATACTTGTTCATATGATCTTTCTTAAGATTTTTATTACAGATTTTGTGTTTTACAATTTGAATTTTAAAGATTATTGTTTGACTAAAATACTTGTATTTATATATTTCAAATTATAATTTATATTTGTATATTTATATTACTTTGATTACATCTTATAATTTATAATTACGTTTTATACTAGTTTTGAATGTTTATGTTTATAATTAATTATATTGTTTTTAAACTTATGTGTTAGATTTCCATGTTTATGTTTAATAATACTATGTTTGTTTATTTCAAAACCTATCATTTTAAAAACTAACATTGTATTCATATATGTATTATCAAAGATCTCATCAATTTAAACATTGACAAGCTTATGTTTAATTTAAATTAGATTAAATATTCATTAAAATATACTGTCAAAAATTCTGGGTTGTTACAGAAATCTGTTTTGAATTAAAACCCTAAGGTAGAGTTATGAATCTTTCCTTAGAATGTGATATGAAAATCCAAAGTGATAAGTTTCTTAACTTAAGTGGGAAGATTTTTAAGTTTTAAATTTGAAACGGAAATTCAAATTGAGTAAGTTGACTGGATTGTTTAAGTGAAATTGAAGTTGAATAAGTTTGAAATTCAAATGGGAGTTGATTTGAAATTGGGATAGGAATTGAAGTTAATTTAAATTGAATTGAAATTGAATCGATTTAAATAGAAGTAGAAATTGGAAATTATTTGTTGAATAAATTGTTTTTTTGGATGAGTTATTTGTTTGGTTGATAGTGTGTGACTGATATATATGCTTGAAATTGTTGAAATAAAATAAAAGCTTTGGATTATCTTTTGTTTTAAATTTCAAGGACGAAATTCTTTTAACGGTGGAAGAATGTGATATCCCAGAAATTTCAAGCAATTAAATATGATAATGTCTTTTAATAAAAAAAATTAAAATTGGTAAAATTGTTATTTTCAAACAATAATAATAATGTGTTGTGTGTGTGTGTGTATAGATTTTATATAGAGTATTATTTACAAATTGAATTTGTGTTTGTTTAAAATATTTATTTATCAAATTGATTTTTAAATTGAATTTGAATTTAAATTTGAATTTGGATTTAAAATTTGAAATCAAAAAGATGTATATCTTAAATATATACTTTGGTCTAAAAACATATTATATATGATTTATTTTGAATATAATTGGTTTTTATTTTATTTTCTTTAAAAGAATTTTATTTTTATATATTTAGAAAATTATTTATTAATCAGTAATAAATACAAAATATTTTATTTAACATTTAAAAATTAATTAAATTTGCATAATTACAAGTGTTTGTTTATAAACAGGTTTGTGACATGTGTAGTGTAATAAAATGGTGTAATTGACAAATGTTAAGTAAATTAACATGCATCACCATTTTATTTTCATTTTATTGAATTTTAAATAAATCATAAATTAGTCTATATAAACATACATCTTCCCATTCCTATTTCCTTTTCTATTCTCATTCCTAAAACAAAGAAAAACTCAAAATCTAAACTATAAAACAATCACCAGATCAAACTCAAACATTTTTTTCTCAAAGCCTGTAATTTTTCAAACCTGAAATCAATTCTCAAACCTGTAATATTAAACCCTTTAAACAAATTCAAGCTGAAGAAAATCAACTCGGATCAGTAGGCAAATCATTCATCTCAAGTTCCAAGCAACATAAATCAGCAGGCAAAACAAAGTTCCAGATTTAAGTAAAAAGGTAAGCTTTCAGTTTTAAAAATTCTCAGGGTTTCTCTGTTTAGTACGTGAGTAAACTTAATCCATAAATCAATTTTTAATTTGATGTATATTGTTAATCTTGTGATGCATGTTTAAATTTATGTATGCATGCTTGATAAAATCTGAAATCATGTCTATATGAATGTATATTGGTATGCATGTTTGTGATCTGCTCTGTTTATTTTCTAACAGGTTCAATATTGAACAGAGATGAAATTCTCCTCATGTAATCTCTGTTAGGCTGAAGTATTCAAAAAAAATTATTTGTTTAAACATAATTAAGTTTTTTAAAATTTTAATTATATGAACTAAGTTTGAAACTTTCTAGAAAATGGAAAATAACAATAAAAATTTAGAAATGGGTTGAAATCAAACTAAACGGTTTATTAATTCAAGTATATAATCTATATCCCCTATACAAATTAGGATTTTTAAAACAAAAATCTCGATTTTTAGTTGAGTATCGATGGTGCAATTCGATGTTGATCAGAATATGGGTTTTGGGTTATTCCGAATGATCGACGAACTCGGGGTAGTCGGGATTTTGGTCGAGGATAGCTTGTCTATCTGGGATGTCAGGATAAATAGTGGAAGTGGCTATCGTTTGTCGTGGCATCGGCGGTGGTTAGAACTAGGGTTTAAAAACCAAAAGTGGTCGAGGTTAGAATTGTTGATGATGAGGTGTCTCTGGGTGATCGAGCTTCACCTGGGCTTGGGAGATCGTAGCGGAGTGGCTATTAAAGGTGTGGACGGAGTTTGGGGAGATCAGGTGGTCGGCGTCGGTGGTTCTAGGGAGATTTCTGGTGATGTCTAGGTTCTAGGCTCGACTGGAAAGCTCGAAAACAATTTGGGCTTCGTGGTGATGAATCAATGGTCAGAATCGATTCAAGGGTTCTTCGTCAACGTGTGGAGGGTATCGACGAGGGTCACGGCGGCGTGGATCGTCGGTGCATGTGCACGGCGATGTGTACGTGTCAGTGTTGTGTGCGAGGTATTGCCTCGGGTTGGAACATGGGAGAACGGATTTGGGCTCGGGGTTGTACTCGTGTACATGAGCGTTAATCATATCAGTTTTTTTAAATTAATAAAAATGAAGAAGAAGAAGAAGGAGACTCGAGGATGGACTCGAGTAAATAGCAGGTTGAACCTGAAGTAGATGTTTGAATCATGTTTTAAGCTTTTAAAGAGCAAAGATTTTGAAATTATTTTTAAATGAATTTGGTTTCAAAAAAATTTCTTAATATAAATTTCTTTTTCCCATATATAAATGTTCTTTAACTTGTATGGATGAATGCTATCAGACCATCGTTAATGGAGGATGATGAGCATTCCAAGATGTGTTCTTGTAAAGGTAATCATAGCCTCAAGCTCATCAACCGGGAATGGCTAAAACCGGGGAGGTGCAGCAAGGCTAAGTGGGTAGCACCTAAGTAGGATAAGATTTTCTTCTGTCCGGAGTCCCTTTTTATTCGGCTGTGTGGGCGGTTGTTTGGCCACAACCGTGGGTTTGTCTTATTCGGACTATCCAATAAGGGGTAGCTCCGGTTTTGTGTTGCAGTGATTGGGAGTGATCCTCGGTACGTTGATCTAGGCCACGTACTGTGATGGGCGGTACCCCAGTAGCTCTACCATTGTATGGAATCTAATTTCCAATAAGTGATCTCGGACTTGATTCTATAACCCACTTTGTGGCTAGTATGCTAGAATTTAATAATGTAACAATTTCAACTATGTAAATATTTATTTGAAAGCCCTAGACCCTATTATAATATAACCAGATTTCTTATCAAATGTTTTGGTTATCGTAAGGGAAAAACTTGTCCGTATTTATTGGCGGAGATTCTTACGAGATACCTTTTATTTTCAAAGGTTTTCCAAGTTAAATAGTTTAACCATTTACTCACACCAGACCCATGTCTGACCCGGAGTTTATTTCTATTTTTCTTAAACTCTTGGGTACTCAAATTTTAATAAGTAGCCAAGTGATCAGGCTTGGCTTGACGAATTTTGGATAGCTTGGAGTAGGAGCTTGGCGTAGCTATATCCATCTATTTCCGCTGTGTTGAAATCCTTTTGACTGTTGTATTTTGGAACGTAATGGATAGAAAGGTCACAATAACTGTCTAATGTGACGATGATATGTAATCTGTGTAACTCTGATATTATAGACTATGTAATAGCTATGTGATATATTATATTTTGTTCTGTTTCCGCTGTGAGATTCTGTGTTGTTTAGTTTTTTCTTCTATCTATATTATTTCTACCTATTTCTTTCTTAATGATGATACATCTTTCTATGGAACGAAAGGCGGGTCATCACACGTTTCCCCAATCTAACTTCTTTAATCATAATTCAACTCCATTTTCTTACGCACAAGCTGTCAAGAATAGATTTCCATCTCAAACCCAAAGATCGTTTAATCGCGACTCAAAAAAGAAGTGGATTGCTGCCAAGAAAGAAAAGAATTATTGTTTTAGATGCGGAGACCTCAATCACTTCGCAAATCAATGTCAAGATCCTATAAGATGTTTTGCTTGTGGATTTTTTGGTCATAAGAGCAAAGATTGTTTGAAGAAATTGTCCTTCTCAGATTCAAGTCCAAATTGGTTGATCAAGGCTTTCAATTTGTTTTGAAATGCATGTTGCTAAAAGGAATTTTGCTCAATCGTCTTTGGCATAAGAGAGACGAAGGAGTTAACTATCTTGAGGACTTGTTCTATCATTTTGATATCATCAACGCATCGAGTATAGGTAAAGGCTACAAAAAAATATGAGGCAATCCAGGGGAATATTTTGATAAACCTGAATCCTCTTTTAATAATTCTAATTCGTCAAAGAAGAGCCTCTTAGGTTCGAGCATCTTTGAAAACTCTGCTGCTTATTTGAAAGAAGTAAGTTTGGGTTACAATCCCATTCTTCTTGATCCAAATGTTTCGATATGTAAAGAGGAATGTCTTTCGTCTAGTCTAGAATCATTTATAAACGAAATTGGAATGGATAAGGATTTGGATGATTTCGAGCATGGTTTTTCCTCGGTTAACAACAAAAGACTTAAATCCAAATATCAAAAACAAAGCAAATTCAAGATAACTACTAATAAATTCGATTGCCTTTTTTCATGGCCAGGCTCCGACTTTAATTTAAATAGTCTTAGAGGTGATTGCGGTTTGGTTTGTATCTCTGATAATCGTGTTGCTGAGCAATCAAAGGTTTTAAAGATAATATAATAATATCTGAAATAAGTAATGATGTAAGTTCTATTGATAGCGGTTTTTCGACTGTTGCTTGGATGGATTGGTCTGATGATCTAGGAAGTTTGGATTATGAACTGTTGGAACAAGATGCTATAGTTTTTGACAACAGCTTGAATGAGGATCGTGTGATCTATGGCTTTAAGAGTTTTGTTGTAAATACGAAGTCAGATGAGGTAAATTATTTTGGAAAAGGACTAGATGTATCATCCGTATATATTTCTTATGAAGTTCAATTCTCAGAATTGGTTAATTTGTCAAAGATCTTTCAAGAAGACATACTCAATGTAAGTTACTCTGATGAAAATTCTCCTATCATATATGATGATATTTTGGATTGGAGTGTTATGTTGGATGTTGAAGTTGAAACATTGGAGGAGGAAGCCTTCGTAAATTTTGAAAAATAGTTGGAGTTCGAGAGTGCTATGAATATATATATATATATATATATATATATATATATGTATGTATGTATGTATGTATGTATGTATGTATGTATGTATGTATGTATGTATGTATGTATGTATGTATGTCAAAGACACGGCTGATATGTATACAGCTTTTAACATGCTCGAATCACCTAGTTTGAAACTAACAGATGGCAACCAAGCTTTGGACTCTGCTTTGTATAAGGATAATATGGTTTGTGTAGATGGCATAATAAATGTGTTTGGCATTCTTAAGGATTTTATCAATGAATCGGTCAATGGGGATGATGTTGTTAGGTTGGATAAAGTGAATCTGACTGTTTGGAGCAGGTAGAAAAGAGTGGTCTCTTTAACAAGCAAGTTAGTGATGTTTTTACGTTAGTTATGGATAATGCTAGTGATAGTGGGTTTGGCAGATTTAAGCCACTTGTTTTTCTTCATCAAGGAGAGATATGCATAGGAATTCAACGGCAGCTAGTGCTTCAGTTCAACGTAGTGCAAGGATATGTCGTTGTTGATCTCAATCTTCTGGTGAGTTTCCTAATTCAAGCACCATGAGTGGTGCTCCAAATCCAGGCTCATGTTTGCATTCTGATTTGGGTAGCGTATATTCTTCTTACGCATTAGGTAGTTTGTCTTCCTCTCGGTTTAGTCAGCTAGCCATTGATATTGCTTTCATTTTTTCTAATGTTGACTTAGATCTAGAGTACATTAGAGGTAGGGAACTCGATAGGGCTAGATCTGTTGGCATACGAGGATTATCAGTTGGAATATCAGAGGTTTAAATGATTTAAATAAATGTGACAAAGTTAGGGCTTTTATTAAAGACTACTCCATAGACATTGCATTATTACAGGAAACTACAATTGAACGTCCAGATAATCGTTTTTATAGAAGTTGGGTGGTTTTCATTTTAGGAAATGGGCTTGTTTACCTTCAATGGGTGCCTCTGGGGATATACTGATTGGTTGGAGAGATGATTATTTTAAAATGCTTCAATGTACTTCCAAGCATCACTCATTACATGTTATTTTCACTAATCTTAATGACAATTCTTTCTTAAATATTTCTAACGTTTATGGTCCTAATTTGAAAATTGATCGTCGGATTCTCTGGAATGAATGTTTGGGCTTTAGAACTTTTGCTCTGGGTTCTTGGATTTTAGGCGGTGGTTTCAATTTTACGCATTTTCTAGTAGAACGTTCTCCTTGCAAAGGAAATTTCTCCGCTATGGAGGAATTTGACCAATTTATTATTAATTCTAATCTAATTGAAATCCCTCTATCTAACAGAAAATTTACTTGGAGTAATTCTAGAGAATCCCCACCTATGGCTTTACTTGATAGGTTTTTAAATAGTGATGAAATTGAGGATAAATATCCAATATGTAGAGTTTCAAGTTTGCCTTTCACTTATTCTCATCATTGTCCTATTATTCTCATAGATGATCAGCATAGGGTTATCAATAAATCTTTAAAATTTGAAAAAATGTAGTTATTAGAATCTAATTTTTCAAATTTGATTAAAAATAAATCGACTTCTATGAGTTATTATAATATTAGAAATAAGGATAATTCTGCTTAAAATTTTGTACTAAAACTTCGGGATTTTAGGATTTTTCTTAAAAACTGGAATAAAAATGTTTTTGGTGGTATTAGAATTAAAAAAGAAAATATTCTTTTTGAGTTGCTTAAATTAAATAACATAGATGAAACTAGACAATTAAATTTAGATGAGCGTAACGTTCAAGCTAATCTAGAAGATGAACTTAATTCTATTTTAGAAAAAGAGGAGGTTATGTGGAAACAGAGATCTAGAATTCAATGGATTAATGAAGGTGACGATAATAATAATTTTTTTCACAATATGGCTAATGGCAGAAAATGTATTAATATAATTAATTCCATTATTGTAAATAATGAAGAGTTAGTTGATCAAAGAGATCTTAATAAAGCTTTTACCGACTATTATAGAGATATTTTTGGTAATGAAAATACTCGTAGGATTAATGCTAGATGGAATGATCTCTATCCGTCTGACTCTATTGTTGATCTTTCTGAGTTGGATAATCCTTTTACTAAAGAAGAAATTTGGAAAGCTATTAACGTTTTGCCAGGGGATAAGTCCCCATGGCCGGAAGGGTTCCCTATTTTCTTTTATAAAACGTTTTGGGATGTTTTAAAATTAGATTTTATTAATATGTTTATTGATTTCTATAATGGAAATTTGCAACTAGGAAGATTTAATTTTGCAAACGTTATTTTATTGCATAAAAAGTCGGTGCTAGTAACCTTAAAGATTTTAGACCTATTTCTTTGATTAAATGTTCTGTTAAAATTATTTCTAAATTTTTAGCTAATAGACTATGTACAAGAATGAATGATTTAATTAACTAATCATAATCTTCTTTTCTTAAAGGGAGAAATATCACCGATGGCGTGGCTGTAGTTCAAGAATACATTAATCATGTTGTAAAAATAATATAACTTATGCAATTTTAAAATTGGACTTTGCAAAAGCTTTTGATTCAGTTGATTGGGATTTAATTGTAGATATTTTTCATGCTAGGTGTTTTAGTCATAGATGGATTAGCTGGATTACAAATTTACTTAAAACTGGTAACTCTTGTATTATGGTTAATGGTATATTAGGTAATAAAATACAATATATGCATGGTTTAAGGCAAGGGGATCCTTTATCACCTCTGTTATTTAATTTAGCTGCAGATGTATTCGCAAAAATTATTAAAAAAGCAGTTGATAATGGTTCAATGGGATATGTAGGTAATGATATATCTAGCACTGGTATATCTGTCCTTCAATTTGCTGATGATACCTTGCTTTTTTCCTCCCATTTACTTAGGCACATTATCACTCTTAAGTTTATTTTATGTAATTTTGAACTGCTATCACGTTTAAAAATTAATTTTGATAAAGTTCTGTTTTAGTTCTAAATGATTTTGAAAAGTTAGTTGCTAATACCCTTAATTGTAAAACTGTGAACTTTCCATTTGACTGCCATGGCTTTGTAATTAGACCTACTAAACTATAACATGACGATAGGTTAATAATCATAGATAAATTCAAAAATAGGATTTCTAATTGGAATGGAGATTCTTATCTAGAGCGGGTAGATTAGTTTTAATAAACTATGTTATATCGGCGCTCTCGATCTATTGGATGACTATGTATCTATTTCCAGACTGGATGATTGATAAAATAGATAAAATTAGAAGGGACTTTTTATGGAGTGGGGATAACTCTAGTTGCTGCATTAAATGTTTAGTTAATTGGAAAACGGTGTGTAAATCTAAAAAGGATGGTGGTTAGGAGTCATTAATTTGCGCAATATGAACAAGTCCTTACTAGGTAAATGGTTATGGAAGTTTAAGGATATTAATGATAAAACTACTTGGAAATATATTATTTCCAAATAATATTATAACGGTCGTAGAAATTTATATCAAATTACCTCTCCAGTCATAAGTAAACTATCTTATTTTTGGAAATCCATTTTAAAATGCCATGAGATTTTTAATCTAGGTACCAATACAATAGTCCATTCTGGTAATTGTACTTCTTTCTGGTATGATCGTTGGATTTCCGCTTTACCTCTTAGGATAGAATTCAAAGAGCTTTATGAAATCTGTAATTTTAAGTATGCTTTAATCATTGAAGTTTTTTCTCCTGAAGATGATCCACCTTGGAAGTTTAGTTTTAAGGGTATTTTAGTAGGTTCAATCTTTAGGCAGCTTTCTTTGCTTTATGCTAGATTAAATTTTTACAATATTGATAATGATAATGATATTATGTTGGGAATGCAACAAGAGTAAGAAATATACTTCTAATTCATTTTATAGATTTATTAAGTTTTTGGGTACAACTAACAACTCTTTTAAATTTATTGGAAATCCAATGCTCCTCCTAAATGTAAAATTCAATATGGTTAATACTGCATGGAAAAGTTAATACTATATAATTTTTAAAGAGGAAAAATTTCAAAATAATAATAATTGTTATTTTTGTAATCTGTATTTTGAAGATATTAAACATTTATACTATGATTGCATGGATACTTATTTTATTCTAAATAATATTCTTAAAATTTTTAACTTTAATATAAACACGAAAATTTCAGATTGTGAATTCTATTGGAATACTTTTAGATTTAAGTATAAATAGAATATTAGATTCTTACTTGACATTTTATTCATTAATATCTGTTGGTATATTTCGTTTGAAAGAAATCAGAGAATTTTTTATAATAATAATCACCTTAACAAATTGATTTTTACAATTTCTTCATTTTTTTTATTAAATCCCGAATCCTAAATATAAATTTGCTAAAAATAACCTATTTAAAGAGTGTCTTAATAAGATTAGTTATAATATGAATTTATTTAAGCACAATAACAATATCTTTAACATTAACAATTATAGTATTAATATTCATTCAAACTTAAATGATGATTATACTGTGTATCATAATTTACTTTCGATTAAAGGTCCATAAGAACATTTTAAGATTTGTTTCAAATTCTGAATTGGTCATTGTTTATACTAGATTATCAATCTTTTAGTTCTTTAATTTTGCGATCTATTGGCTTTTCTTAACTAGCTCTTATATTTGTTTTTTAGTATTTCTTCTCTCTTTTCTTTATTTTGTTCAGTCTGTCATTTTTAAGTATTTTTACTCCTATCTTATTAACACATATAAATGTATATAATTTTAATTATATACATTTATGTGTATCATACTAACTATTTACTTAGTTATTTTACAGAAACAGATATGGGTGACAGGGTAGTAGATAGGGTGCTAGGTTCTCTTTATAGGTTCTTAGGACTATAGTTTGCAGGATTCCAGATTGTAGAGAGGCTCACTTCTTAGTTCATATTCAGCATCATCATGGCGGCTTATTTTCAGGGAGATTCGTTTTTCAGCTAGGCACTACTTTTACCATGTCTTCAGAGTGGAGTCTTCCTTTCAGGATCACTAGCAGTTCCACCTCATTGTAGTCACATCCTCTCTTCTTCCGAGCCAGTAGCATGGAGCTACCTTATTAGAGAGTGTTGGCTTCTTGTATTTTTGGCTTCGTGTTTTTCTTTATATTTTTAGATACTTCTAACACCTTATTATTGGATGGTGGCCATGCCAAAGCTTGATAATAGGGTGTAATGAGTGGCGGCTTTGCCGAAGCGCATTTTAGGGGTATATGAGTTATTATTTTCTGAGACCTGTAATTAGACTTGCTACCTGTCAGGCATGTTGACAGCACTTTGTTTTGAGTTATATATATGTATATACAGTTGTATGTGTGCTCTCCTCTATTATTAGAGGATCACACATTTTTCTCAAAAAGTTACTGCAGGGTTTACTTCGAGCCAAGGAAGCCGCTACTTCGGGTCAGAGTCATGGATCGATCAGTATCCATCTACTTCATACTCATTAACTTCGTGTCCATCCGGTTTGTATCCATCACTCTACATCCATCCCCTTCGTATCCATCAAACGATGGCCACGATTCTAATCCATCTACTCAACTGCTGCCCACATCGTACCGATCACACTTCCATTCATTTCACATCGATCAACCAGGCATCGATACGAAACCAACAGCTAGCGATCGATATGAAGGATGGACTTCGATATCAATACGAAGCAACACACGTAAAGCATTGATACGAAGGTGGGGATATGGTATCGATACGGAGGGAAATACACAGGATAGATACGAAGAAGGCATAGTCAACTAGAGCAAGCAGTTTACTGGCATGGAAAGTGGATCTCCATGTCGCTCCACGTCATCGATACAGGATCGATTGATACGTAATTGATCGATACACATGGATCGGTACGCAGGCATCAGCCAACCTATAAATTGAATCTTGGATCGATCATAACTAAAAATCTACAAGTTCAAATACTATGAAATTTCCACAGGAGCTTTCTTATTCACTCAAGAATGTCTAAGATTGATCGTAGCTCCATATGGCCTGTCTTTGATCAATACGAAGTACATACGGATCGATCCTAAATAAGCCTTGATCGATTTGGTGGGCCCACCCGCGTGTGAGAAAGAGTATTCCGAGTTCAAAGGCGGATATTTTCGGACCTAATCTATAAATAGCACCCATATGCCTATAGAAAAAGGACTTTTTGGGCTCTTCTACACCGCCACTCTACTGAAACTCCATTGTAACCTGAGTGCCATTGATTGTACTATCGTAAATCAATTGAGGATAAGCAATAAACAGCAAACTCTTCACAGTCGACGTAGGCTACAATGCCGAACCACTATACACACACACACACACATATATACATAAGTATAAATATTTAGAATATGTATATACTTACAAATATATTAATATGTTTAAATCATTTATAAAATATACTAAATAACAAAAAAAATTGTAAGGCCAAAAACAATACATGTACATATATGTTATGTGTGTGTGTGTGTGTATATAGTATATGCATAATAATAAATGCGTACTAATACACAAAAAAACCATAAAATAATTTATACTAAATAAATAACCTCCTAGTCATGTGCATGCATGGCTTTGATTTTTTTTAAAATTTTAAATTTTAAATAAATGAATAAATATATATATTAGTAAAACCATACGAAGTTGTTTAAAATTAAAAAAATCAAAATTAAATTAGAATTAGTTTCTAGTAAAATTTTAAACGAATATTTTATAATTTGAAAATTTAATATGTATTATATTTTAAAACCAATTCAAAATCTAATTTCTAATGTTTGATTTATATTTAAATATTTAAAAATATAAAAAATTGTTTTTATATTTTTAGGTGGGAGTATAATATGTATTAATATAATTTTTAAAATATAAACATATTTTATTTTCATATATGAATTTATTTAATTATTTATATGATTAACCGATTTAAATATTAGTAAAAATAATATATAAATACATAAAATTATTTTCTTCCCGCCGAAAATACTATGCTTATTAAACATTATGTATAAAATTATATTTTGATATTTTACATAAACATAATATATGATTTTAATTACAAACTATATAAACATACATACATACATACATACATATATATATTATATTTAGTTATTAAAATAATAATAAAATGTATATATTGGAGTATTGAGCCATGATGCACATAGATTTTTTGTCATAAATTTTTTTTAAAACATATACATACACACACATATATATACAACCAATCAAAATTATGCTATATCTTTATATGTTAGAATCGTCACTTAACTAACAATAGAATATATAAAATAAACATTATAAATGTAACTTAATATTTATTACCATGTTAGGAATATATAGCCAAAACAAATAAGCACACCTTGAAATGATGAGTTGATCACCAGCTATCAATTAGCATTGAATCTAATTTAATTTGAAATTGATATGAAAAGGGGATGGAAAGGGGAAGTCGGCCAAAAATGAATAAGATATGAAGGCTTCAAAATTTCTCCAAAAGATTAGGGTAGAGATCTATATATAGAGGAAGAGAAGGAGAGAAGTTTGGATCTAATCTTTTACACATTCTCCTTTCTTCTTAGCCATCCATTTCAAAGCTTTCTCATCCCACATTAGGCCGCACCTATTACCCTTCATTTGAGCCAATCCTACCATCCCACTTCATGGTCTTTACCCATTTTGAGCCTGAACAAAATATTCTATAATTAAATCTAATTTAATGCTTATCGATATCGTATATCGATTAATATATTTATAACTATTATAAATATACTAAATAATATTTTCTCATCAAATTAAAATCAGATTTTTTATAATTAATATTTCATAAATATTTGGTTAGCGATTAATGTTGAACTATTCGAATATTAATGTTCACACGTGACTTAACAGGTGGTGTGACATTTAGACAAAATTTATCACTTACTTGGTTTTCAGTAAAATCCAATTTTTTTGTTAAGCTTTACCCGATTGTGAATTTAATTTACATCAATTATATTTGTCAAAACTATATCACTTTGGAATTATGAAATTTAATGATGGTAAAAATTCCAGTATCATTCGTATTTAACTCTATAGTCCAAACACAAAGTTTTGGTTCAATAATAAAAATTATTATTAATGGAAATTCTCTGGTCAGAGACATTGACTTTTGGTTGACTTCAGTTGACCATGATACTAAACTCATATAACTAAGGAGTCAAATCCTCTCTTGAATAGTGTTTCACTTCTAGTGCTTCCGCTCGACCCAACTATAGTCGTTCAATGGACGTGTATGTGAGAGCTTTGGATCTAGTCAATACCATTGCCTCATTTTTTGACTTGAGGGCTTGTCCTTCAATATTAGGACTTTGTTGGAAGCCTACTAGCACAATTCGGGTCTTGGACCTTCCCCGTGAACTAACAAGTTTGGTCAAAGAATCAGCTTGGGAATCTTTCCCTCTAGGTACTTGGTGTATTGAAAAATCTTCAAATTGAATCAACATGTTTAGCATCTTTTTGACATAAAGGATCAGTTTAACATCTTTTGTTTGATATGTCTGAATCAGCTTATTAACCATCAATTGAGAATCACAAAAAAATTCAATCCTTAGGATCATCAACTGAAGGGCTAGGGTAAGTCCTGCCACCATTGATTCATCCTCAACTACATTATTGGTAGCGGGAAAACCTAACTTCATTGCGTATGCAATCATTGTCCATCAGAGGTAATGAATACGTAACATGTACCAGCTCCTTATTCATTTGAGGCCTTATTAACAAACAATTACCATTTAGGCTTTATATCCTTCTTCCTTTTCGATTGTTGTTTAATAAACCTGATGCATTCATTAACAAAATCGGCCAGGATCCACCCTTTAATTGCCACTTAGGGTTGGAACCTAAAATCATATTGGCTAAGCTCTATCCCCTATTTTACTAGTCTTCTTGACACCCCAGGTTTACTGAAAACTTGATTAAGTGGAAAATTGGTTAAGGCCTTGATTGGTTGTGCTTGAAAATAGGCTCTTAACTTTTTTGCAATGAGAATTAAATAATATGCCAACTTCTCTATAGCTGGATATCTAACATCTACATCTCTAAGCCTTTCACTAGTATGATGTATCAGAAGTTGAGTTTTATTCTCCTTTCTTAGTAAGATAAATTTACTGCATGTTTGGAGACCGCCATATAGAGATATAAAATTTTCCCCTTCTATAGGGAAAAACTGGATCAGAGATTTTTCAAGATGGTCCTTTAATTATATGAAGGCCCTTTGGCAATCCTCTCCCTAGTCAAATTTCTTCATTTTCCTACTCACATCAAAGAAAGGGATGAACTTATCGGTGGCTTTAAAGATAAATCTGTTTAGAGCTGTCACTCTTTCGTTTAGGCTCATAATATCTTTACTTGTTTTTGGTTCTGCCATATCCTTAATGGCTTTGATTTCATCAGGATTGGCCTCAATTCCCCGAGCACTGATAATGTATCCCAGAAGCTTTCTAGATCGTATCCTGAAGAAGCGCTTTTGCAGTTTTAGTTTCATTTTTAATTTTCTTAGTACTTCAAACATTTGTTCAAGATCCTTTAAGTGGTTAGTTTCCTCTTGTGAGTTCACTAGCATATCATCGATATATACTTCGATGTTTCATCCAATTTATTCTTTAAACATTTTATTCACCAACCTTTGATATGCAGCCTCTGCATTCTTCTGCCAGAAAGGCATAACTTTGTAACAATAAATTCCCTAATCTGTTATAAAAGTTATGTGCTCTTCACCTGGTTTGAACATGAAAATTTGATTATAATTCGAGTACGCATCCATAACAATTTATGTGCTCTTGTGGCATCAACCTACCGGACAATTCAGGGTAAAGGGTAACAATCCTTAGGGCATGTTTTATTTAGATCGGTGTACTCGACACATTTTCTCTCTATTCTATTGGACTTTTTAACTAACATGAGATTGGCTAGCGATTTGGGGTAAAACACTTCCCTAATTAATGCACTCTCAAGTAATCTTTTGATTTCTTATTACAATGCTTTAGCGCGACCTTTATCAAATTGATTTCTTTTGCGAACCAAGGACAATATTTGGACCATATTTAGAGTGTCTCGTGAACATTGTGTCTATTCTGATCATGTCCGAGTGGATCCGGATTAACATATCCTTACTTGACCGAGGAAATTGGATAAGTTCCCTTCTGAGCTTGTCGCTTAACAATTTTCCCATTTTTACCCTTTTTTTAGGTAAAGTGAATCTAGGGTTACCTTTTCTAAGTCCTTAGCAGACTTCATTCTTTCTTGCGCATTTCTACAATCTAATTTTGTAATGATCTCTTTTCCATCTACTTTGTTGTCTACCTAGTTTTCCACTTTTCGTTTTCTTTTCCTCTCAGAAATGTTAAATCTTTTTAGCACATTCTTAGGCTTTTCAACTATACTTCTCTTCTTATTTGCCTCGGATAGTCGGCTTAAAGGACTATCGTCCAAGGGGTTCTTAATTTCAATTTTACTTAACTCACTTCTCTCCGAATCATAATAAGAAACACCATCTCTTTTGAATTACTTAAATTTAGCGAAGTACAGTTCTTGGTAGCTGAATTGCGCCCCTCTTATCTCCCCCTAACCATTCTTGGTTAGAAACTTTATAACTAGATATTTTGGTGTTACGAATGCATCCATTTCATCAAGGGTTGACCTCCTAAACAAAGCGTTGTGATAGGAAGGTTGGTCCATTATTACAAATAGAGCCTCAAAAGTCTTAGAATGTGGCTGTATTCACATCTGCACTAGGAGCTTGATCATTCCTATTGGGGTAGACCCTTTATTGTTGAATCCAAAGACTAGCTCAAAGCTCAGCTTCCACTTCTCCTTTGGAATACCCATTTGATCAAAAGCATGCTTAAAGATGACGTTTACTACGCTTTTGGTATCCACTAAGATCTTTGTTACCACAGATGGCCTGATTTGTAAAGTTGTTATCAACGGATCAGTATGCGGGTGATGGGTCCCCCTCAGCTATTGCGGGGTTATTGTTAAGTTGGGCATTTGAAGTTGATATTTATGATTTTTGAGCAGTGGCTCCTCCTGAATAAAATTGACTTCATCTCTTTCCTCCCTCACGTACTTGCTCTTAGCTTCTTTACTGCTTCTAGCGAGATATGGACCTCCGTAGATGACATCTATGCAGTTAACAAGTGGAAGGAAGTCCGTTTGAAAATCATTCTCCATGAAATTTGCAGTATTTCTTGGTAGGCTCTATTTATTCCTTTCAAGATTGGAGTGTTTTTTATCCTCCTTGACAAACTCCTTGAAAGATCCGGATCTAATCATGTTATGGATTATTACGGCCAAAATGCGGCATTCGTCGGTTTTATGTCCGTTCGCCTTATGGTAAGCGCAATAACCTACCCATTCTTTGGCTCTGATTTGTTCCTAGCCTTGTATAAAGTTGGGAAGTTTCCTCCATCTTTTTTCATGGCAAAAATATAGGAATTGGGTATATTCAAAGCCACATCCTCTTCTATTTTCATCCTACCTCAACTTTTTGTTGGGGTGATCATGGCTAAATTTTCCTCCTTCCTTCTTTGGCTAGGAATTCTTTTTAGCATAATACATTTCATCCAGACGGGTAAACTTATCGGCCTGGAAATGAAAATCTTGCAGATCCTTACAACCATTGAAGTAGAGTTCCTTCCAAAAAGGGGTCAGTTCAACTAACCCAGCGCACGCTGCCATTAGTTTTTCTCTATCAGTCATGTTTTCTGCCTTTAGTGCCTTAATGTTGAATCTCTTTAGATATTCGTTGAGCAGTTCTCCTGGTCTTTGTTTGACATTTGTCAACACACTAGAGTCAATAGTAGGGTCTTTACATATGTAGAATTTTGTTGAAAACTCATAACGAAATTATTTCCAAGAGTAAATAACTTTCTCTCTATAGTGTCTATACCATTTGGAAGCTGCTCCTTGAAAAGTTGTAGGAAAGAGTCTGCAATGTACTGCTTCAGAAGCATTGTGCAAACTTATTTGGCTCTCAAAAGCCAAAAGATGGTCATCGAGGTCATTGATTTCGTTATACTATAATTATGGGACTTCTATGTGCGACGGAATCCTAACGGACATTATTTCCTATGTAAATGGAGATTCACAAGGGTTATTATTTACTCTTGGGTCGAGGGTCCTTTGTCTTTTAAGATCAAGCGTACTTTCCACTATTTTATTTAGCCACATTTTTCAGACATGCTTCACCATCATGATAATACTTTCTGGAGGGCTTGTATTCTTTTGGGGAATACACTATTGGCACTTCATTTTGAGTTTCTTTCTTTCTACGGGGACCCATAATGATTTTACCCTTATCTTTGCTTTTGAGTCGCAAGGTGCCTAGATTCCCCCTTGGAGATTCCACTTCTTCTCCTCCTTCAGTAAGCTTAGCCATTTTAGAAGACATCTGATAAAGAATCTTCTCAAGGAGTTCCTCCATCACTGTAAGCCAATGTGTTAAATCTTAAATCATAGCCTTACTGTTTGTTGGCTTCACTGGTGTCGAGTGCTTCTCAGGTTCCACATTCTCTGAATTGAAGTTTGGCGTGATATTTTCCACCAATTTTGTTCTTTGCACAATCTCTTCACTTAGAACATTGACTTTTTTAGCTCTCACCATTTTCTTGTAACAAAACTTTACATAATTAGTTTCTAAGTAAGAAAATAATGGGTCGGAGGTTCGATCCCTCGTTCCAGCGCCAAAATGTTAAACCAAAAAATGGATCGACACTCCAAATGTTGCAATAAATAGTATTATTTCAAATGGACTCAATATTACCCATGAGCTTTTATATAGTTATGAAGTTGTTCAAACTTTTGAGTCATATGTCCAAGGATAAAATAGACAAGGCACATAAATGTGCAATAGTCCATTATTTTATAAGAAAAATAGGCAATTCACTTATATCACCAACCTTTCTTCATATGTCATTGGGCATAGTAATCATATGTAGTGTAAACTTTGATGTAGGTAAGGGCTTAAGTGGCCTTGTTCAAATTATCAATATGCAACTCCAAATTTACGTCCAAGTATAAACATAAGTCATATGAATGTCCACTCCCATAATAATAGTCAAAGATACATATATCGAAGGCATAAGCTATGCAATGTTTATTGTCCAAGCCCTTATATGCAAAAAGCTACAATTGTATGATCGACTTTAAAAATCCCCAAATAAATTTAGGGTTTTTAGTTTTAAAATATGGGGAAAGGGAGAAGAATTAATTGCCCCTTCTTAAGTGAGAGAAGGGATCAATTTATAAAGGTAATGGCAAGCAGCATGATTGTCATTGCTCGCCTAGTTAGATGTGCTCTATCTATTTGTATTGTCAAAATTTGACATCCCGACATCCATCAAGATTAGGCATCTTCTGCTATCTGTTGATGTTTGATACCTTCATTATCCATTAAGATTAGGCATTCCTTGCTATTTGTAGAAACTCAAGACCATTTGCCGCTTGTAGATGCTTTACAAAAATTAACATTGTAGAGGCTCGGTAACTAATACAACTGTTGATGTTCGACACCTTGTACTATAATATTTTGTTAATAACTTTAATGAAGGTTGGTGATACTCAACGTCCTTCATTGTTCATCATCCATTTCTTAATATGCTTTATGATTGCTAGGCCTAGTATTAGGACAAGCTCGACATCCATCTTTTTGATTATATGCTCGATCTTCCATAGTGATACAACATCTTTTCTCTATTCTATACTTTGTGGCATCTTGTGTTAGTTTCGAAATTTCTACCGCCTTTTTTGAAATTTGATACTCTCTCAGCATAAGGCGCTTGGTATGCTTTTGTCTAAGGCTTCAACATCACCTTTCATTCATGAAAGCATGTCAATGCTTATTGTTGCGATTCGTCACCTCAATTATCATGAAGATTTGATATTCAGATATGACCTTAGATGCTCGACAACGTTAGTGGTTATCGAGGATTGATATCTGCTATTTTTTTGAATTTAATTCGATATCTACTTGTTGATATTCGAAACCTTCATTTTTTTAATCAAATATTTGACAACCTTTCTCATTTGTAGAAGCTCGTTACCCCTTTAAGGATTCGATACCTCCTCTCGGCTCAATAACTACTTAGAATTCAACACCTTCGGAATCTCCTTACAGTTATTTTAGATTTGCTACCCTTTTTTATTTGCTCAATAGCCTTTATGGTTCAACACCACTAGCTCTCTCTGCTAACCTCTTTAAGCTTTTTTACTCCTGATACATCAATCACTGTCCTAATGTAGTCACTCTATGCTCCTTACTTCCTTATCTTCCTTGTTTCTTTTTTAAGCATAATTGTCAGAAAATATGGAGATAACATTTTCCCCCCTCCTTGTATAAAAGAAACATTTTAGACTTTAGTGTAAAACTAAGTATTTTCTTACCTTTCCAACTTTTTGTGAGTTCTTCATTCATATTTTCATGGAAAACATAAAGCAAAGGATGATGACTTTCGTTACTTTCTTTAAATTGAATTTTAGACAAACTCTTTTGGGTCTTCGATAAGGAGATGGATTAATTTGTCTCATTCCTTATATTAAGGAGCTTTCTATATTTTAATGTAAAGCTAAGTTTAATGAAGAAGACCAGAAATTTGCTCGATAAGAAGGCCATAAAATCAATTGGTAAGGTGTAGCAACTCGCCTTTTCGATCGTCAAAAGTCGACATTAATACGTCCACGGTACTCATATGTCAAACATCCAAATGCCATAATGACATATTATTGAGGGGGAGAGAAAATAAAAGAAAGAATAGAACTTTACAAAGTGACTAGTAATATAACGTCCGGATCAGTCTGAAAAAACATCATGCGAAACACAATTAAATGGATTACTTAATGTTATAAAAACCATTTAGAAATAAAGGTATCTCATAAGACCACGTTGCATATATATACGGATCATTTTTTACCTTAAAATAACCAAATCATTTTATAGAAAATCTTGTGATATTATGATGATGTCTAGGGTTCAAAATAAATATGGAATCATAGACGAAATTGTTACTTTAATTAAATTCCAGCATAATTAGTTTACAACTAAATTAGCAGGGACACATATTAGAGATTGGATTTCCATCAATAATAAGGCTAGTGGGGTGCCTGTAATATACCCCTTCTTAGAGGCCTAAAACTAACGGCTACGGATGTTGCATTCGTCCATAGTTATAATCCTAGGCACTAAAATACGGCGGTGTTAGGTTCATTAACACACAGAAATAAATGAATATGGAAAAAAATTAAAACATAAAACAAGATCACATTCCATTTCAAAACATTTCCAATTCATTATATAATACCACAATCGCCAACCACGTTCAGAGAAAATATATTTAATAAGAGCGACATATAAAGATTCCCCTTGGACGATCAGAGTATATACGTGCGACATAACAACTTTGCCATTATAAACAACACAGGGGGATCAAAATAACAGAGAACTATCGATAGCTATCATGCCTCCCGCACGTCTTCAGAAGCTTTATTCGTCTAACGAGGTACCTGAAAACCTCAACCCTTAAGCTACTCAAAATCAATTGAGTACCTGAGATTTTAAGGGGAAAACATAAACTTCGAGTTAGCATAAAGCTTGGTATGAATAATAATCTACCATCTCACACCATTTAGATATCTTGTGAGACCACGCTGCTTAGCAAAATGGTGTTTCCCCTCACTACTATCTTAAAACCTTTATAAAACCATAAAATGTGCTCTTGCATCCACAATGGTTAAAACAATTCAAAACAATATGATATGACGATGTGCAAAACAAATGAATTAATTATGGATTACCCATCCTCGTTCATTATGACTATCTGTCTCAATTATGGGGTCTAGGATTACTATTAACCTAATAGTTTTCATGGGCTTACTAATAACCGATAAAGTATTTAAGGACCCCCTATCCAAATACATGGTTTTCATGGGATTACTATGAACAATTGGTAACTCCAATATCTTTATACTTATCTTAGTTTTCATGGGTTCACTAGGAACCTATTGGTAACCCCAATATCTTCCAGCTTATCCTAGTTTTCATGGACTAAGTAGGACTCTATTGACATCTGTCAATATCTTAATCTATATATAGTTTTATGGATTCACCATGAACCTATAGGCCCTGTCAATATCAAACCATAGTTTTCATGGCTAACTATGAACCTGTCTTTTTGACATCTTCATTTATACATAGTTTTCATGGGCTTAAAATGAACTTATTCGCCCCTACCAATATCTTTTCCTATACACTGTTTTCTTAGGCTTACTAAGAACCTACTGGGCCCTGCCAATATCTTCCTTTAATATATTAGCATCCCATATTCTAGTCTTCCTGACCTCCTAGATGCAACTCTACTCATTCAGGAGTTAACTTAATTTATACTCACTACTGGGTCAACCTAGCTGGTTATTCCACAACTTGTTTAAAATAATTAATTAATATGAACATCGTTAATAAAATTATTAATATCATTTATAATTAAATAAAAACTTATCCACAACTTGTTATAAAATTTAACTTGCTTTTTTAATCCATAACCTTTCAAATTTTAGAAAGAGGCTTAACGATCCAATGATACTTAGTCAACTACCATTTTATTCAATTTTAACTTTCCCAGCCTTATCACCGGTACATAAGCAAACATATATGTAAATAGAATCAACCATTTATAATCACTGGCAAACCCAATACTTATCCTATATTAATTCATCAACATTTTAATTAACTAGCATATGAATAAATGTCCAAATTGATACAATAGCAGAACGGGGATTTATTCTCCTAACAGATGTCATCAATAATCCATTCAATTCGACTTTAGTAGAATGGTGTTTTATTCTACTCAATAAATGTCCAAAATAATCTATTCAATTTAATTTAACCAAACGGTGTTTTTATTTGGCTAAATAGATATCATGAATAAATTGATTTAACTACGCTATTATTTAAACAACGTAATCAAATTCAACCCCCACAATTAAATTATAAATTTGTACTTCATCCAAACAATCAACAATTTTGTACAATAGTGTTCTACTAATTCATATGAACCTAATGCCACAATTTATAGGTCGGTCGGTTCTCAAATGGGTGAGATATCGTATTCCAAAGTTAATACATATTATTAATAAAATACTTAAGCAAGAAAACTTATTAATTTCTCACCCGAGATAATCAAGGCCTAGCCCAACACCTAACTAACCCAACCCGCTTCCCTTCTGTCTCCCCAAATTCAAACTCCAAACCAAAACCCAGATAAAAAACTAAAATATAAACTGGAACCCAATTTCGGTGCACAACCGAGCACATGTGCTTATGTGCGACTCATCACCATCTCCGATCATCGCTTCGACCTCTCCCGCTAACGCCTTATGTCTCGCTTGACCTGACCGACCCATCATCGTGCCTTCCAACGTTCTCCACCAGGTTTTGACCCAAATTCCCAAAATTTGAAAATAATTGTGCATGCACTTCCATATATCGACCCCCATCCTCAAATTGCTCTCGCCGCATCCCTTGGCCAACACCCAACATTTCCGTTACCTCCATCTGAACCGCCTACCACCCCTTTACCTCCAACCGAAGCCTTATCGAGCTCGATGCCTCCAAAAGCTGCCATTCCAATGAAGATCGAACCAAATATAACGACAACCTTAAACCCTAAAACGAGCTCAACTGAGTACCATTGACCACCAAACTGCCTCAGACCACCGCTGCCATTGTCGCCTCGACTCCACGCCGCCCCCAAAACTGTTGTGACTCCTCTAACTAACTACATTGCTGAAAATCCAATTTATACTGAAATCGATTCAACTCAATACTCTGATAAATCTTAATCGCTTATAATCACGCAGCCATCACTAAAAATATTGATTTGACAATATAGACCAACCAATGCTCTTCTTTTGCCATTCCATGTTTAACAAAAAACTGCCAATATCTGACCACTTACTGTTTTAAATCCATATTACACACATCACATGATGAAAATGGATGTGACTATTTTTTAAAAATACTAATGTCTTTATCGAACAACTTTTCAGTTGATCGTACTTGCTAATTCTAATTGGTTTAAGTGCTAGTGATTTTTGAATAGGAGATGATGATGATGCTTTTTTTTCTTTTTCAAACAGAGAGCAGGATGGAGACAAAATAAGAAGTGAAGATCATTATGTACAAGTTAAATTTAACAGCACCTATAATTTTCATTCCCAAGCAAATATAAATAAAACTGTGATTTTTAAAAAATATATTTAAACATGATTTTCATAAAAAATCAAATTATTAACAAGCTCGCAACATTTCTTATTTTATACAAAATATACTTAAAAAAAGATTAAATTTCTCACCTTACTGGATTAGCGAAACCAAGCTTCAAGATCAATTTTTGGAATGTTTCAAGTTAAAAGATGTGGAATTTTTTAGAATTTAAAAAGGAAAGAAGATGGGAAAACAAAGAGAAATGAGTTAAGAAGATGAATGAAATAAAAAGGATAAAAGTGCATGTGTTGTGTGTGTGTGTCCATACATATACATATACATATACATATATATATATATATATAAGATGGAGTGAATATATATGAAATCGACTATGCAAGACATATATAAAAACCTGAAAATGCCCTCAAATTCAAATGTTCAAATTCTCCATCTTATCACAAGCCATCTAGTCATGCATTAGAAAGTATGGTGGATAACAGAGTGATTATGTACTTTTGTTAACTTCATTACTTAAGGAATTATTTCATTATCAAATCCATCATTTCACATTTTCAAATTAAATACATTTTTATATTTAATAATCCTTATTATCATTATTATATTAATTCTTACATTTCAAAATAAAAATGTGCGACCTAATCATAAAAATGTTTTTCTAAAGATGTAAACTAAATCTCAACAATTTTCTACAATTATTGTTCAATAAAAAGTGGAAAATCTGAAAAATGGGTTTTGGCCACATTTTCTGGTTTTTATCGAACTACCTATTTGCGTAAACGAAATTCAAAAATGACTTTTCTACCTTCAGTTATAAATTAAAAGAGAGTTATTTTAATAATTAAAAGCATAAACCAAATATTTGAAATAAATTAAATATTCATAAATCAAAGCGATAAAATTGCGGACCGTTGCATTTCACCCTTCTTAAAAGAATTTCGACCCCAAAGTTTCATCTCAAACAAACAGTTAACACAAAACTTAAACAATCTGCTTCCATAACAATTTATGGAAACATTTTCAATAATCAGCGCTTAAATTTAAAAATTGAATAATAACCCACTACATCCTGACAGTATATACCACTATCATATTCAAACTTTTTATCTTGAATTTATTTTCCGTAAATAACTCAAGATCCAAATACTCTGTTTTATTTCAAAATCCTTTTTGATACACACACACAGAGAGCCCAAGTAGCCCCATAATGATACTAAGGAATTTTTACTTCCAAATAGTATTATATATTCCTTGACCAAAATGGTAATACTTAAGAGAAGTGCTTACTATACGAACACCTCTCTTTCCCATTTTTAGTTATTTTGCTACTTGAACTAGTTGACTTAAAAATACTTCCACTAAATCAAATTTCCACTTTTTGAAACCATACTGTAAATATATCCATACAAATGTTTTAACCAGATCCAATACCAACTTGTTTTGGATTTGTTCAGGTCCAAACTTGCTTCAATCGTACAGTGATAAAAATAATAATTTACTAAGTGCACTGTAATGTTAACCTAGGCAAACATCCGATCGTCACTTAGAAGATTATTTAGATCATAACTAAACAAATCAAGAATGTTTCCCCGAACCAATCCAAAGAAATTATTCCTTACTTCAAAATTCTCTTTCTAACATATTCCTACTTGTAAAAACTTTCAAGAAATATTATTACTATTATTTTCGAAAAACATATGAAACAATAACATACATATATCATTTTTGTAAATCAAATCATACTTTTGGATTCAAATCAAAATCTGTTTTATCGAAATTTATAGCAAATTACAAAAGTTGCATTTCCTTACTTAGGAACTCAAAAATGAACATGGTGATGCTGGGGTCATCATCGGAATTATTTTCCAACGATGCAAGTGAGTTTAGTGCTTTCTATCTCTTTTTAAAAATCCCATAGAAATATTTCTATTTTAAATGCTTTCAAATAATACAATTATTATTATTATTCCAAAACTTTAAAAATCATTTTTTTAAAAGTACCAGGATTTTAGTCCTTAAATTATCTACATAAATCCTTTTTATTTATAAGTCACATTCTTATAAACCAATTTCATAAAATCAACTTCTCCTATAAAATCATTTCTCAAATATTTATTCTAAATGTTCTAGCTTTCTCTTAATAAGCATTCTTTTTATTAACATCCAATTTTGATCTAACATTATGATCGAACGCCTCATAGTCAAATATTAAAACTTAATTCACAAGGTGTTCGTTTTAATATTCTCACAATTACTATCTACCAAACCCATGCTTTAAAATGGAAAATTACTTATAAATCAACAAGTAAAAGTCAATGCCCATAAATTGGACGAGCATGGCTAGTCAAACCCAAAATGATAATAATTCAATATTATCATTTCCTAACAAACAAGCATAACAAAAATAACTATATTAAATTTTTTGAAAATTTCTTTTATGTAAAATACACTCCTAGGTAAAATTATTTCATTTACTAGTTTAAAACAATACTATGTTGGTTGGCCTTGCTAAGTGTTTAGAGATCCCTATCAATAACGTTAGCTACTCATATTGACTAGAGTCCATAAACCATTTAACAGATCAATCAACACAATATAAAATATTTTTATAGCACCAACAAATACGCGATATCATATATATATACACACACACGCTCAAACTCATTCTAGGGTGTTACAAACCCTATCTCTAATGAGTTTAACCTATCGGTGCCAAGGTTCTCGCTTAACCTTTTGCTTTGATACCAAATGTAACAACCCGCCTTTTCGATACTCAGAAGTCCACATTAATACACCCACGGTACTCACGTGTCGAACATCCAAGTGTTGGAAAGATGGATTATTGAGAAGGAAAGAAAAGAAAAGACCGAGTAGAAGCTCACAACATGAAAAGTAATATATAATACACCAATGGTCTGTATAAAAGAAAATAGAACTTTAATATACATACATAAATCAGAGAAACTAATCTATCATCCGCTTAGACAGTTATAACATCATGTCCTTACAATTGTTGATAAATGCAGACAAGAACAAATAGCAAAAGATAAAATACGAAAATACATCTTGGAGGATCCAGTTCGTCTCCTGATGCTCCAAAGTGTCCAGCTAAATCTGGAAAATATGCTCGGGTTGATCTAAGCATTGTAAGAAAAATAACACCCAGATCAGTTTGGAAAAACCAGCATGAGAAACAAAATCAAATGTATTACTTAATGTTATACAAACCTTTCAAAAATAAAGGTATCTTGTAAGACCACTCCGTACATAAACATGAACGGGTTTTTACCTTACGATAACTAAATCGTTTTATAGAAAATCTTGTGATATTATAATAATGTTTAGGGTTTAAAATAAATATGGAATCATAGTCGAAATTGTTGTATTAATTAAATTCCAACATAATAGTTTTACAACTAAATCTGTAGGAGCCGTATTGGAGACTGGATTTCCATCGATGATAAGGCTATAGGGTTACAGCCTGTTACAATAGACATCTAGAAAATTATACCGAAGGGCTCACATGGACCCCCTACCAACATAGAGCCAACTACCCCTTTAACATGGCCTGATGGATTATATCATTCCCTCGGTTCCAAGGCTCTAAAAAAATGTGCACCAACCCTGGCTCCACTCTTTATGCGCATATCAAATCCATAAATATCGATTCCTCGTCGAGGAATGAATATTCCAAATGGTAGCGAACCACATAGCACTGTTGCATATCCTCTATTCTAGTCATTACCAAGT
Organism: Allium cepa; assembly: GCA_030765085.1. Classification (NCBI taxonomy): domain Eukaryota; kingdom Viridiplantae; phylum Streptophyta; class Magnoliopsida; order Asparagales; family Amaryllidaceae; genus Allium; species Allium cepa. Next base: position 298,202,908 of record CM060929.1, read on the forward strand.
TATGAGGCTTGTGAGTTCATGATTACCTTTTTCCTCACTTAGAAAATCCCACTTGAAATGCTAATGGTGCCTTCTAGGCACAATGCAATGCCAGCATTCATCCATACAAGTTGTTCAAAATAAGAACAAAATGTAGGTACTACTTTTACTACATCTATTTTGGAATCACTCTTAGAATTGGTAGCAAGTAGCCCTTGCACTTCAAATGGCTTGATTCCATCATCTTGAGCTAGTCTCAAACCTCTTCCAAAGCATTGAATGTGCATATGGTTTTGAAGTGGTTACAGTTTCAAATCATCTCATATAAGTTCTCTCCCCACTTACCGGTCGCTCCAAAATAAAATCAACAATTTCGATACACTCAATGCCTGTTCTTTTGGAAATAATCAAATAATACATAAGAGTGAAGATCGCCTCCTAACCATTTAAATGGACAGATTCCTTATCATTTGTCCTTGAAGAACAAAATGAGATTCATACACATAGTACAGCATCATCGAAGATGACAGTGCCATATAACCTCCATGTTTCTCCTAGACGTTTCTAGAGTTAGATTTGGTCAGGATTTGGTAGTTGATTATTTAATTATCATATAAATAAATAATCAAACATTGATTAAATTCCATGTGGAATCCACCAAGCCTTTATTAATTTACCCTTCATTTATTGAAATCTCTTTCAATTATTTGATTCAAAATCTTCACAAATGACAATATTCGCAAGCCCCTTATACTCCTCACAATAGTTGGAAAGACATTCATATACTTATCTCATTGGTATAAGTATATCTTCAAACCCTTTTACTTTCTATACTTAGAAAATATATTCATATACTTATCTCAAAGGTATAAGTATATTTACAAAACTTAGGAAAGATCTTTCTCTTTTCCAAATTTATATTTAAATGAGTCAAATCAAATATCATTTAAAACATCTCTTACTATAAACCAAACCACATATCCCTCGGTGTTAAGTACGGAAAGAATATTTCCATGCCACCATAATTAAGAAGAGATATTTATTAAATCAAACCTCATTCCTTTTGTATCATTCCCTTTTCATAAGCCCTTTTTCATATTTACAAATCCTTTTATAAATCTACAAATTAATTTATAGAACTTCTTCTTATAAATATCTAAAATTCTTTTATAAAACTCCTTTACAAAGTATCATTTGTAAATCTTTTTTAATAAACACATTTTACTCGGGTAAACCTTTTTATAAAACAATTTATCATTTATAAATATCTTTATTTAATTAACTAATTACCTTTAAGCATCGTAAATGAATAATTAATTAACTTTAAAAAAATCATTAATAAAATAACTAATTAATTTTAAACACATCATTAATACAAAAATTAGTTACCCTTAAACTAAACAAAACTAATTAAATAACTTAAGCAAATTTATAGTATAATTAAATAACTTCAAATATCATTAATGATATAATTAAGTAACTTCAACCAGCTTGTCTAAAATAATCAATTAACTTAAACATCATTAATAAAATAATTAATATCATTTATAATTAAATAAACACTTATCCTCAACTTGTTATAAAATTTAAGTTGCTTTTTAAATCCATAACCTTTCAAATTTCAAAAAGAGGCTTAGCGACCCAATGCTACTTAGTCGACCTACCATTTTATTCAGTTTTAACTTTCCCAGTCTTACCGTTGTTCTTTGCATAAGCAGGCATATATGTAAATAGAATCAACCATTTACAGTCACTAGTAAATCCAACACTTATCCAATATTAATTAATCCACATATTAATTAACTAGTATATGAATAAATGTCAAAATTAATACAATATCAGAATGGGGATTTATTCTCCAAATAGACGTGATCAATAATCCATTTAATTTGATTTTAGTAGAGCGGTTGTTTATTTCGCTCAATAGATGTCCAAAATAAGCTATTCACTTTAAGTTAACGAAGGTGTTTTTATTCGGCCAAATAGATATCACAAATAGATATATTTAACTACGTTATTATTTAAATCAACCCATATTATATCATAAATTTGTACCACCGAATTATTAACAACTAGTACTACAGCGTACTACTAGTTCATATGGACCTAGTGCAAAAATTCGTGAGTCAATTGGATATCAAATAGGTGAGATATCATATTCCAAAGTTAACACATATAATTAATAAAATATTTAAGCAAGCAAACTTATCAATTTATCACCTAAGATAATCAAAGCAAAGCCCAACACCTAACTAACTTGACCCGCATCCATTCCTTCTCCTCAAATTTATACTCCTAAATCAATACCCAGATAAAAAACCAAAATATAAATCGGAACCTAATTTCAGAGCACATGTATGCCTAACCACCATCTCCGATCATTGTTTCGACCTCCCCTACAAACGCCCCATGCCTCGCTCGAATTGACCGACCAATCGTCGTGACCTCCAGCCGCCTCCACAAGGTTTCGACTAAAATTCCTAAAATTTGAAAATAAACGGCGCATGCTTCTAGGTTTCAACTTAAACCCTCAAATCGCGCTCACCACGTCCCCTCATCTAACGCCTGACCTCGCCACCACCTCCATCTGAACCTCTCACCACACTCTCACCTCCAACTGAAGCCTCACCAAGCTTAGCGCTTCTATGAACCACCATTCCAGTCGTGTTCGTACCAAATATAATGAGATCCTTAAACCATAGAACGAGCTCGACTTAGTACCACCAACCATCGAACTGCCTCAAACCACCATCTCCACCTCGATCCCATACCTCTCCTAAAGTCATCGCTCCTCCTCTAACCAACCACATTGTCGAAAATCCAAATTTATACCATAATCAGCTCAACTCAATGCCCTAATATATCCTGACCGCCTAAAATCACACGACCACCACTAAAAATATCGATTTGACAATACAGATCTAATCATGCTCATCGTTCGCTATTATGTGCTCGATGAAAAACTGCCGATATCTGACCACTTATTTTTTAAACCCATATTGCACACACCACTCGATGAAAACGACTGTAATTATTTTTAAAAATTACCATTGTCTATATCAAATAACTATTCAGCTGATCGTACTTGTTAATTCTAACCTCTGTATCTCTAGGCCTTTACTGGTATAATATACTGGAAATTGAGTTTTGTTCTACTCTCTTACTAAGACCGAACTTACTAAATGTTCGGAGACTATCATGTAGAGATATAAATTCTCTCCTTCTATAGGGCTAGATAGGATCAGAGGTTTTTCAAGATGATCCTTTAATTCTTTGAAGACCCTTTGGCAATCCTCACCTCATTCAAAGTTCTTCTTTTTTCCTTATCACGTCAAAGAAAGGGATGCACTTATCAGTGACTTTAGAGATAAATCTGCTTAGAGCTGCTACCCTTATGTTTAGGCTTATCACATCTTTGCATGTTTTTGATTCTGTCATATCCTTAACGGCTTTGATTAGATTAAGATTGGCCACGATTCCTCATGCACTGATAATGTATCCCAGAAACATCGTAGATCGTATTCCGAAGGAGCATTCTGTGGATATAGTTTCATTTTATTCTTTCTTAGTACTTCATTTTGATTCCTATTGAGATTTCGCTAGCGTATCATTTACATATACTTTCATGTTTCATCCAATTTAATTGTTCTTTAAACATTCCGTTCGCCAACTTTTGATATGTAGCCCATGCATTCTTCAACCCGAAAGGCATAACTTTGTAGCAGTAAATTCCTTAATTTGTTATAAAACTTGTGTGCTCTTCATCTTGTTTAAACATGAGAATTTGATTATAACCAGAGTATGAGTACATAAAAGATAACAGCTTGTGTCCACTTATGGCATCAACCAACTGGTCTATTCGGGGCAAAGGATAACCATCCTTAGGGCATGCTTTGATTAGATCGGTGTAATCGACACATGTTCTTCATTTTCCAATGGACTTTTTAACTAACAAGGGATTGGCCAGCCATTTGGGATAAAACACTTCCCTGATAAACCCATTCTCAAGTAATCTATTGATTTCTTCTTTCAATGCATTAGCATGAACTTTATCTAATTGCCTTTTCTTTTGCCGAACAAGTACAATATTTGGATCTATATTTAAATTGTGGCTCATGGCCATTCTATTCCAATCATGTACGAGTGGGTCCAGATAAACACATCCTTACTTGACTGAAGAAATTGAATAAGTTTCCCTCTGAGCTTGTCGCTTAACTCTTTTCCAAATTTTTACTTTTTTGGTTAGGTCAAGTGAGTCTAAGATAAAATATTCTAAGTCTTTAGAAGACTTCATTCTTTTTTCCTCATTTCTACAATCTAATTCGGTAGAGATCTCTTTGCCATCTACTTCATTGTCTACCTGGTTTGCCCATTTTCATTTTATTTTCCTCTTGGAAAAGTTAAATCTTTTCAGCACATTCTTGGGCTTTTCAGCTATACTTTTGTTCTTATTTTCCTTAGATAGTTAGCTTAAATGACTATTTTCCAAGGGATTCTCAATTTTATTTTTACTTAACTCTCTTCTCTCTGAATCATAGTAAGAAACACTATCTCTTTTGAATTGCTCAAGTGTAGCAAAGTACAGTTCTCATCAGCTAAATTGCTCCCTGCTTTTCGTCCCCCAACCATTCTTGGTTAGAAACTTTACCATTATATATTTTGGTGATATGAACACATCCACTTTATCTAGGGTCGGCCTCCTAAAGGAAGCATTGTAGGAAGGTTGGTCCATTATTATGAACAGGGTTTCAAAAGTCCTAGTGTGGCGGATTTCCCATTTGCACTAGGAGCTTGATCTGTCATATTGGAGTAGACCATTTATTGTTAAATCCTCAAAGCATGGCTCTAATTTCTCCTTTGGAATACCCATTTGATCAAAATAATGCTTGAAGCTGATTTTACTACGCTTTTGGTATCCACTGATCTTTGTTACCACAGATAGCCTAATTTACAAAGTTATCATCACCAGATCATTATTCAGGTGATGGATCCCCCTTAGCTCATGTGGCGTTATTGTTAAGTTGGGCATTTGAAGATGATATTTTCGATTTTTGAGCGATGGCTCCTCCTGAATAAAAAGATAATATCTCTTACCTCCCTCACGTATCTTCTCTTAGCTGCTTTGCTGCTTCCAATGAGATGGGAACCACTATAGATGACATCTATGCGGTTGATCGGAGGAATGAAGTCCGACTGAGAATCATTAATAATGAAATTTGCAGTATTGCTTGGCGGCCTCTGATTGTTCCTTTCGGGATTAGAGGGTTTTGATCCACTTGACAAAATCCTTCAAAGATTTGGACCTAATCATGTTCTGGATTATTCCAGCCAACACATAGCATTCGTCGATTTTATGTCCATTCGACTTATGGTAAATGCAATAATCTCCCCCTTCTTAGGCTCTAGATTGTTCCTTTCCTTGCCTTGTAAGAAGTAGGGAAGTTTCCTCCATCTTTCACTGTGGAAAAAATATAGGAAATTGGTTTATTCAATTCCACATAGTAGGATTTTAGGATCCCCTCTCATCTTCCTCTTCTATTTTCATCCCATCACGGCTTTTAGTTTGGACGATCATAGATAAATTTTCCTCCTTCCTTCTTTGGTTGGGATTTCTTCTTAGCATGGTACATTTCATCCATACACATAAGCTTATTTGCCTGGAAGTGAAAATCTTGCAAATTCCTAAACCCATGGACGTAGAGTTACTTCCAAAGGGGGGTCCATTCAATTAATCCTGAGCACAATGCCATTAGTTTTTCTCTGTCAGTTATGTTTTCCACCTTTAGTGCCTCAGCGTAGAATCTCTTCAAGTATTCATTGAGCAACTCTTTCGGTCTTTGTTTAAAACTTTATAGCACACTAGAGTCAATAGTAGGACCTTTACATATGCAGAATTGTGCTGAAAACTCATAATAAAATTGTTCCCAAGAGTAAATAGTTTTCTCTCTATAATGTCTGTACCATTTGGAAGCTGCTCCTTTAAAAGTTATAGGAAAGAGTTTACAACATACAACTCCAGAAGCATTGTGCAAATCTATTTGGCACTCAAAAGCCAAAAGATGGTCATCAGAATCAATGGTTCCTTTATACTTTAATGATGGAATTTTGATATGCGACTGGATTCTAGTAGACATTATTTCCTCTTTAGATGGAGCTTCACGAGGATTGTTATTTACCCTTGGGTCGAGGGTTCTCTTCCCTTTAAGATCAAGCATGTCTTTCACTATTTTATTGGCAATGTCTTTCAGATATGCTTCGTCATCATGGTAATCCTTGCTGGAGGGATTGTATTCTTTACCTAAATTAGGCCGTCTGACTGCTCGAAAGATCTTCTTATCTCCTTTCTAAAGCTTTCTCTTTGATGATTTATTTTAATTTCATTATCGTGAAAGCTCAGGGAATACACTATTGGCCCTTCATTTTGAGTTCTTACTTTCTTTACGTACCTTTGATGCTTTTACCCTTATCTTTGCTTTTGAGTATTGAGGTATCTAGATTCCTCCTTGGAGATTCCACTTCTTCTCCTCATTCAGTAAGCTTTGTCATTTTAAAAGATTTTTGAAAAGGAATCTTCTCAAGAATTTCCTGCATCGCTGTAAGCCGTTATATTAAATCTTGAATCTTAGCCTCACCGTGTTGGCTTCACTAGCGTCGAAGGCTGCTTAGGTTCCACATTCTCTGAATTGAAGTTTGGAGTGATATTTTCCTTCAAGTTTGTTCATTACACAATATCTTCATCCAGAACATTGACTATTTTAGCTCACTATTTTCCTGCAACAAAACTTTACATAATTAGTTTCTAAGTAAGAAAATAATGGCTCGGTGGTTCGAGCCCTTCTTTTTGCATCAAAATGATAAACCAAAAAATGGATCAACACTCGAAATGTTGCATTAGATAGTATTATTCAAAATGGATCTAATATTACCCATGAGCTTTTATATAATTATGGAGCTGATCAAAAGTTCGAACTATATGTCCGAGGATAAAATAGGCAAGTAGCGTAAATGTGTTATAGTCCATTATTTAATGAGCAAAATAGGAAATTTGCTTATGTCACCATCCATTGTTCATATGCCATTGGGCATAGTAGTCATATGTAGTGTAAACTTTGATATAGGAAAGGATTTAAAGTAGCCTTGTTCAAATTATCAATATGCAAGTCCAAATTTAAGTCCAAGTCCAAACATAAGTCATATGTACGTCCACTCTCATAATAATAGTCAAAGATATATATACCGAAGGCATTATGCTATGCAATGTTCATTGTCCAAGCCCTTATATGCAAAAAATTACAATTGTATGATCGGCTCTAAAACAATCCCCAAATCAATTGAGGGTTTTCAACTTTTAAAATTTGTGAAAAGAGAGAAGAATTAATTGTCCCTTCCTAAGTTACGGAGGGGTTCTATTTATAGAGCTAACGACAAGCGGCATGATTGGCACGTGTCCGTTCAGTTGAATGCACTCTATCTATTTGTCTTGTCAAGATTCGACATCCCCAACATCCATCGAGATTTGACATCTCTCGCTATCTGTTGATGTTTGTACCTTCATTTTCCATTGAGATTCGACATTCCTTGCTATTTGCAAAAAATTACAATTGTACGATCGGCTCTAAAACAATCCCCAAATCAATTTAGGGTTTTCAACTTTTAAAATTTGTGCAAAGAGAGAAGAATTAATTGTCCCTTCCTAAGTTACGGAGGGGTTCTATTTATAGAGCTAACGACAAGCGGCATGATTGGCACGTGTCCGTTCAGTTGAATGCACGCTATCTATTTGTATTGTCAAGATTCGACATCTCCAACATCCATCGAGATTTGACATCTCTCGCTATCTGTTGATGTTTGTACCTTCATTTTCCATTGAGATTCGACATTCCTTGCTATTTGTAGAAACTCGAGACCATTTGTTGCTTGTAGATGCTTTACGATAGTTAACGTTGTAGAGGCCGGTAACTCATACAACAGTTGATGTTCGAAACCATATACTATAATATTCCGTTAATAACTTTAATGACGGCCGGTGATACTCGACATCCTTTATCATTCATTGTCCATTGCTTAAGATGGTTTATGTTTGCTAATCCTAGTATCTAGGACAAGGTTTCAGTAGAGACTCGATATCGCTCCTTTTTTGATTATATGCTCAATATCCCTTAGTGGTGCAGCATCGTTTCTCTATTCTATACCTCGTGGCATCTTGTGTTAGTTTGATATCTCCCTTGCCTTTTTGGAAATTTGATACTCTCTCAACATAAGGCACTAGATATACTTTTCTGTTGTCTATGGTTTCGACATCACCTTTCACTCGTGAATGCCGGACAATGCATGTTGTTGTGATTCTACACGTTAATTATCACGAAGATTTAATATTGAGACTTGACCTTAGATGGTCGACAACCTTAATAGTTGTCGAGACTTGATATCAACTGTTTTTCTGGATTTCTTGTACCTCGTTATCTACTTGTTGATATTTGAAACCTCCATTTGTTCTTGGAACATTTGACAACCCTTCTCGTTTGTAGAAGCATGTTACCCCTTTAGGGATCCGATACCTCCTTTTGGCTCGATAACTACTTGAAATATGCCACCTTCCGAATCTCCTTACAATTGTTTGAGATTTTCTACCCTTCTTTAATTTAATTTCTTGATAACATTAATGGTTCAACGTCAGTAGCTCTTTGTTAACCTCTTTAAGCTTTTTAACTCATGAATATGAGCTCAATCGCTATCTTCACGTAGAGGTTCAATACTCCTTGCTTCAGTATCTTCCATCTTTCTTTTCTTAGCATAACAGTCAAAAAATTTGTGGATAACAGCTTCTATATAGCAAAATCAGAATGCCTTCTTCCACGTAGGTTTGACTTTCAATGCAAAAATGATGTTTTAACTTATGTTATGCGCTTGATCCTTGAACTCAGATTTACACTCGAGTATGTTGAGTTTATGAATTTAGACAGAGCATTTGTGATGGACGAATAAGGAGGGCGAAGACAAGCGGGGGCTCGTGTGCAAATAATTACCATATGTCCTACATAACTTCTATTACGTTTAAGTAGTGAAATATTCAGTTATTCTGTTTCCTTATATTGTTACAGTCTATACATGCAATGAAATCATTTTGATAATTCAAATGTGATCGTGGCATATTGTGGTTTCACGTGTCATGGTTGCGCTTTAATCCAAGGTATGTTAAAAATTTAAACAACTGGATTATGTCATTCAACGGTGACAAATTTGGTCATAGATAAATTGACGGTGAAGATAATAGCAGTTTCATCGTAAAGTGCGTGAGACACACAACACACATTGCCTGGTAAGAATAACGTGGAATTTGTTTCATCTTCAACTGACGGTCCTCGCATTTTAAAGCAAACCATGAAAAATACAAATATATTCTTAGTTTTATCATGAATTGACCACGTGGTCACGTGTTTTGTAGTAACCTTGTGTCAGTCTTTATAGGACCTGCATGCTTTTTCTCCCTTTTCCATTTCCAGTTTCCAACCATTGTTCCCTGTTCTTAAATGTTTATTAATTTTATTCACCGACGCCTGCAAGTGTTTCTTCGTCTGCCTTTACGTAATATATTATCATATTTATTATAATAAAAAATATAGATACATGCATGTATGTGGTTGGTTGATCTTATTTTCAGCTTATACGAGTATGTTTTTTGATGTGAATGAAACCATGATTGGAACCAAAGCAGCGCGCGAATAAAGGAACTTATTGCTTTTATTAGTTTTAGAAGACTTCGTTTATTTTTCTTAGCTACGCTTAAGAGCGTCTCCGTTTTAAACTCCTGAAAATTCAGCCCTGGAACCCAAGTAAACGATTCAATAATCGGGTGACGTTCATTCAACAAGTGCTTAACATTGCATCCGAGGTCAGATTTGTCCGACCATTTCAAACTTAGTGCATGAAATTAACCTTCTCAAAAACATTAATAAGTTTTTGAGAAAAGGTGCTGTATATTTTATAACTTGACTGTGATATTTTGCAAAAGTTGCCTACTTAATATAAATGCCCGAGCATATGAGTGTATATAATCAACTCTCCCATTAAATTCCTTATTTCTAACATCAATTTTATTTTTTGATTTTATAAAGATAAACGCTAAAATATTGTTACGATCGGAAAATATATACAGACGAACAATCTGTGCATAGTAATGCCGAGACTGGATTGGTACGTCCTACACCGGCTCTTGGCACCACTAATGAAATGAGAAAGTAAACCCTTCATCTCGTTACTATATATACACGAAGACACTGTCACTGCTGCCGTTTGATCAAGCCTGCTTCTAATCCTGAGCGTCAATAATATTATCTTGATTTGGTTACAAGGTTATAGGCAGAAGCCCATTTGTAATTGAATATTGCTCAAAAGACATTGTATAAAAACCGTGCAGTACTCTCATTGTAAATTAATCTTTGATGATTATTAATAAAACTCAGTTTCATTTTCTCCCTTCGTCAAATTGTTTTAAGAAATACTTTTCACATTTAAAATCTTTTATGGTATCAGAGCCAGAGATTGAAATTGCTTAACAACAAGAAAAATACTCATCATAGGATAATCTCATCATATGAGTTTATCCCTTATTAGAAATTTGCATTTCATCACTTAAAGAATTGATTCAATTCAAAATTATGTGCCTCGCCAGTTTATCCAACAGGATGCAACAAGATTCATCACTGAATCATGAAAGATTGCAATCAAATTTTCAAAAATCCAGATCAAGAAATCAGAAAACAAAACAAGAAACAGAAAAGTGCCATCCAGAAAGAATTCTTATCAGAAACTCATCATCTAAGTATTTCTTTGCTTGCATCTTACATGTTCTGCATTTCATTCCGAGTTCTTGAACTCAACTCCAGTTTTGACTGCATCAATTCTTTAATCTTTCCCTCCTGATCAGATTGCCTCAGAATCATCATGGCCGATGAAGGCAAATCAAAGACATCATCAACTGCCAATAACACTCAACTCGCTAATTTTACAGAGAATTTGATCAAAACTGTAATCAATCCTCAAAGTAAATTGCTTACTGTCCACCTAAATGAAGATAATTATCTTTTATGGAAGCTTCAAGTCGAAACAGCAATACAAAGATATGGACTTGAAAGCTATATTCTGGGAACAATTCAGATCCCTCTTGTTTGTATCACTGATAAGGAAAAATAAATTGTCAGCAATGAAGAATTCATCAAATATCACTGACAAGATAGACTCATATGTATGAGAAATGCGAATTACGAATCTTAAGGCTAAGATTAACACTAGAGAGGGGGTTAATAGTGTTAATAAAGAATTACTAGATCTTTTTGAGTTTATGTTAATTTAGACACTGATGTATGCAATATACAGACACAGATATAATCACAGAAACAAGCACAGATGCAGAAATAAAACAAAATCAATAAAGTAAAGAACACACCGGATTTTATACTGGTTCGGAGTTACCCTACATCCAGTCCCGCAATATAAGTACGGATTTCTTTTCAAAAGCAATTGTACAATTACAGCCTCGGTTTCACGGCTACGAGGTACATCCTCCAGAATTTCTATCCTCTAGGTAGAGATACTTGATTTCCGGGCCACAAGTTTACCCAATTGATTTACCAAGGCTACAATCACACATTTTCTCTCTTGATTGATTTCCAAGGCTACAATCACACCTTTTCTCGCTTAATAGATTACAAAGAAGTCTATAACTCTGAATAGCACTAAGAACCTTGTAGAGATAGTGATAGAGAATCAAACTAGAAGTAATCGAGTTTGATTCAATGTTGATTTCGGCAGAGTAATGGTAAGAATATGTATTAAGAAATGTGGAAGAAGAAGAGGAGTGAAAAACCAGAAAATCTGATATAAAATTCGTTGAAACTAACCCCTATTTATGGAAGAACAACAGACATGTCCATTCATAAAGAGTTATGGCGAATAGACACTTCTTTTGAAATTTAAATTTTGAATCCAACTGACACCATGTCGACATGGTTACCCTAGGCAGTCGACATCCCGAAGTAATTTTTGGTGATTTGATTTTCTTTGAAAATAACCTTTATCATATATTAAAACTATTTTAAACTTTACAAATATACTTGACTATAGTTAAAATTCATAAGTAAATATTGAGAATAATATATATAGATTTTAACTATAATTTTATATTTAAATCTAAGTATAAAAGTTAAATATATAATTTAAAAAGATAGTTTAAAATCGGGAGTAATTTGACTTTGAAATTAAAGATAATTTTGAGGCTAAAATTATTTAAAATCGGGATAGAGAGTTTTGATGTTTTAAAAGGAAAATTTTAAAATCATTTTGAAAACAAGATAATTTTGTAAAATCATTTGAATTAAAATTAGTGGATACAAAACAGTGTTCCACTAGATTTTCGTAGGTTCCATCCTACTTAGGGTTTCATCCCTTTAACAGGCTCGAAGTGGATTCCATTCCACGAATAAATTGAATTTTAAGATGCCAGTGCTTTTCTACGAGTTTTAACAAAAATTCCTAATAAAAATACTTGTGCTTGAACTCTTGATAATCTTGATACTCACGAGTCTTCTATCTTGATATCTTGAATTTCTATATTGTACAGTCTTCATTCTTGGTACCTACATGGTTAAATCCTGCATATACATATATATCTAAACTTATAATGTCAGTATTTATATTTTATAATCTATTCTAAGGTTGTTGTCATCAAAACCATCATCTCACGGACTAACAATCTCCCCCTTTTTGATGATGACAACCTTTGTTTATAAAATTTTACTTCTATCCTAATAACTCCCCCTAAAAAACTAATAACTCCCCCTTAATTTATGCGTAACAACCCTATTTTATATTTCTCCCACCTTTGTCATCAACAAAAACTCACTCCCCCTCATTCTTGGACTTCAGTACCTGCATTGATAAACTATACAACGGAATATATAATATATAGATTAAGAAATAATTATACTTATGATCATGATAACTAATTAAAGACTATATACATTTCAATGTGTATATATATATATATATATATATGTTTTATAAAACAAACTTCAAACCAATATCAAGAAATCAATTCACACAGAGTATCAGTTCAAACCAAATCAATTCAAACAAATCAAACAAAGTAATGAAATCAAACGTTACAAGGAACTTCCACCCATATTTCTTCTCCAAATATAGGGTCTGCATTAATTGCATCCCAATTTTCATTGTCGCTAGTGAGAGAGACAGGAGGATGTGCTTCGTTATCATCCTTGTGTAGAGATGATATCATCCATCGTATCGCATCGAAGTGCCTTTCTTGTTCCTTGATCATCTGTATTTGACTCAATTCTAAGTGACGCTAGTTACGTAGAATAAAAGAGAGAATATTCTTGAACGAATTATGGGTTTCTTCAAGATTTTTGGACAGCTTGTGAATAGGATTAACCATAGTTGAATTTGTGAAAGAAATAAAGGATATAGATGATAAGAAATAAATTTCAGTGAAGAATTCTGGAAGAAACAGGAATGGTTAGGTGTAAAAATTCGTTTGAAATGAATAGACATTTGATAGTTATTCAAATTTCAAATTCAAAATCAATTGTCATTTCTGACCAGTACATGTCGACATGGGTTAGTGAAAACTTATGACTAATTTGATTTTGTGAATAATTGTGTGTGTGTGTGTGTGTGTGTGTGTGTATAATATACTAACATTTATTCTGGAGATAAGATAAGGTAGATGACAGAAAGAAAATTTCATTTCGTTGCATACTACGATAATACAACGATTAAGCACACAACAAACTACATGAATATTTCAAATAAAGCAAACTAAAACAAATACAACACAATACGAGAAGATAAAACTAGTTGGAGGATGAAGATGATGAAGATAGTCCAAGTTTCTTGCTGACTTTTGAAATGAACTTGTTCATCTTCGAGGAAATATTATCCAATTTTTTACTAACGGATCGTTTAAGAATCCGTTGTTTCTCAACAATAGTCATTTGGTTTTTGAGAAGGGTTTTGTTGGACGGATTTGGAGGATAGTCAATACTTTTCAAAGAGGTTTCATCTTCTTCTTCAATTTCCATTTCATCCCCTTCTTTTTCTTCTTCCTCTTCTTCCATTTCCTCATGAGCCAAACGCTCTTCCTTTTCGGTAAGGGTCTCATAAGGTTGAAATACAAATAAGCGAAATGTTGGAATGATTGAAAACCTTTTTAGAAACAAATTCTTCGCCTTTGAAATCCACTCCAAAATAGTTAAAAATCCGAGTGAAATAAATTCCATGATATAAAGTACTCTCACCCATTTCAAGATTTGTGGGACGAAGTTCATCCAAAATAACTTGCGCCCAATTTATGTCATAATTTCCAAAAATAGCATACAGTGCTTTGCAAACTTTTGAAGTGGGATTGTTAAAATGCCCCGATCTTGGGGTCAAAGTATATTGCAAAAGAAGATTGACAATTCTTGCTTTTGGTTGAAAATTTCTATTTTTAAATTCAAAATCATCATCTCTTTCGAAAATGTGATGAAATGTCTCACGATCATGTTCATCGATTTTAAAGTTAGAAAGATCCATTCCCGAATTCTTACAATTGAGAATAATACCCAAAAGATCTCAATTCAAAACAATTCTAGTGCCTTTGACACTACTCCAAATTTCATTCTCATTACCATCATAAAATCCGCGATTTAAATTCGCATAGAAAATTTTGACAAGATTAGGATACCAAACAAAATAATTTTGAGAAGCATCAATAAGACTAAGAACTCCATTGTTTGTAAAAAGAGAATCAATTTCATAAGAAGAAAAATCTTGAAAAATAGCAAATTTTCCGGGATGGATTTTGGCATAGTTAGCATAATTGATATATGCTTTTATTGCCTCCGGATCATTGAATAATTCCTCTTTGATTTTTCTGGAAATTCTCATGGTGGATGGGTTGCTTGAATAAGCCATTAAAATAGAGAGTAGAGAGCTTGAAGTTATGAAGAGAGAGTTTGAATTTGAAAATGAGAGTGAAAAGATATAATAAAAGATAGTGGGTAAATAGATTCTCAAAGGACATATTCTCTGATCAAAAGGTAGCTTTTCAAAGAATTAAATGAAGTGAAAAGGTGGAGGGAAATTCAAACATTTGAATTCAAATTTTGAAATTCAAATTCAGGTACCCATGTCGACATCATGGTAGGGACCATGTCGACACGTGCCTTTGAATTTTCATGAATTGATTTTCTCTACGTTCTCTAATATATATATATATATATATATATATATATATATATATATTTATTTATTTATTTATTTATTATTTTTAATGCCCATATATATATATATATATGAAATATTATTAAACTTCAAGTATATTTCAGAAAATATTATTATACTATTAAAAAATAATAAAAATAATACTAAAATAATGAAATAATAATAAAAAATAGAAAATAAATTTTAAAACTCAAACAACACACCAATTCGAAATCAATCAATCAAACAATCAAACAATCAAGCAACTAATTCTAAGAAAGCAATTTCAACCAATTGTTTTGTAAACGTGTACCTTTTTCTGAGTCCGTTTCTTTGAATTCGTCGGAGTCATGAACAGCTGTGAAACACAAATTCAAATTATCTATCTTCTGATCATCATCACTTAAGGACGAATCTGAGTCATCTAGAGTAGCAGTAAATGCACGCTTCCATTTCTTTGCTGGATCATTGTTCATAGGAGAATTTTGCCTATCGAGATATGGACAGTCTCTTTTGAAATGGCCTATTTATCACAGTTGTAACATTTGTCATTATTTGGCACTACATTCTGATTTCCAGAATTCTTATTGTTATTTCTCTTGAGATTATTCATCTTTCTGTATTTCAGGAATTTCCTAAAATTTTTGGTCATAAAGGCTATCTCTTCATCATTATCACTGTTTGAGTCTGATCCATCGGTCAATGCATTGAATGCCATTGATTTCTTTTCATATGCTTTACTTTCTCTTCTCCCGATCATTTGAACTTCATTAGATTTCCAATTAATTCTTCTATCTTTAAAGTACTGATGGCATTTGCCTCTTCGATCGCAAGTGTCTTTTGATCCCATTCTGGAGTTAGAGAATTTATAATCTTTCTAACTTAATCTTCTTTAGAAATTTCCTTTTCCAAAGATATTAGAGAATGCACAATATCCTGAAATCTACTATATATATCTGAAATAGACTCATTAGGATTCATTTTAAATAATTGAAACTGATTTGTGAGAATGGAAATTTTGGTCTGTTTAACTTTGCTTTTTCCTTCATGAGTAACTTGCAAAGTTTTTCAGATTTCATATGCAGACTTTCAAACTGACACTCTATTGAATTCATTTCTATCAAAACAGAATATTCATAGCCTTAGAATTATTTAATAGTCTTTTGCTCAGTAGTCCACTATGCAAAATTAGTTGTGGGTTCAGAATATTCGGTTTGTGTGATATTTCAAGTGTCTAATCCTATAGATTGTAAATATATTTTCATCCTACATGCCCAAATGCATAGTTACTGCCATTAAAAATTAGTGGTCTGACAGTAGACTGACCCTCTACAAATGAACTAGTGACAGGGATACTAGTGTTAGTAACAGTACCAGTGTTGGTAGCCATTTTGAAAACTTTTCAAAAATCAGATTATGAAACTTTGAAAACCTTGCTTTGATACCAATTGTGAGAAATGCGGATTACGGATCTTAAGACTAGGATTAATACTAGAGGGGGGGTGAATAGTGTTAATAAAGAATTACTAAATCTTTTTGAGTTTATGTTAATTTAGACACCGATGTATGCAATATACAGACACAGATATGATCACAGAAACAAGCACAGATGGAGAAATAAAATAAAAGCAGTAAAGGAAAGAACACACCAGATTTTATACTGGTTTGGAGTTACCCTACATCCAATCCCGCAACACAAGTACGGATTTCTTTTCAAAACCAATTGTATAATTACACCCTCGGTTTCAAGGCTACGAGGTACACCCTCCAGAATTTCTATCCTCTGGGTAGATATACTTGATTTCCAAGCCACAAGTTTACCCAATTGATTTACCAAGGCTACAATCACACCTTTTCTCTCTTGATTGATTTCCAAGGGTACAATCACACCTTTTCTCGCTTAATAGATTACAAAGAAGTCTATAACTCTGAATAGCAATGTGAACCTTGTATAGATAGTGATAGAGAATCAAACTAGAAGTAATCGGGTTTGATTCAATGTTGATTTCGACAGAGTAATGGTAAGAATATGTATTAAGAAATGTGGAAGAAGAAGAGGAGTGAAAAACCAGAAAATCTGATATAAAATTCATTGAAACTAACCCCTATTTGTAGAAGAACAACAGCTATGTCCATTCATGAAGAGTTATGGTGAATAAACACTTCTTTTGAAATTTAAATTTTGAATTCAACTGACGCCATGTCAACATGGTTACCTAGGCATATCGACATCCCAAAGCAATTTTTGGTGATTTGATTGTCTTTGAAAATAACCTTTATCTTATATTAAAACTATTTTAAACTTTACAAATACACTTGACTATAGTTAAAATTCATAAGTAGATATAGAGAATAATATATATAGATTTTAACTATAATTTTATATTTAAATCTAAGTATAAAAGCTAAATATATAATTTAAGAAGATAGTTTAAAATCAGGAGTAATTTGGCTTTGAAATTAAAGATAATTTTGAGGCTAAAATTAATTAAAATCAGGATAGAGAGTTTTGATGTTTTCAAAAGGAAAGTTTTGAAATCATTTTGAAAACAAGATAATTTTGTAAAATCATTTGAATTAAAATTAGTGGATACAAAACAATGTTCCACTGGATTTTCGTAAGTTCCATCCTACTTAGGGTTCCATCCCTTTAACAGGCTCGAAGTAGATTCCATTCCACGAATAAATTGGATTTTAAAATGCCAGTGCTTTTCTATGAGTTTTACCAAAAATTCCTAATAAAAATACTTATGCTTGAAATCTTGAACTCTTGACATTCTTCATACTCATGAGTCTTCTATCTCGATGTCTTGAATCTCTATACCGTACAGTCTTCATTCTTGGTACCTACATGGTTAATTCCTGCATATACATATATATCTAAACTTATAATGTCAGTATTTATATATTATAATATATTCTAAGGTTGTTGTCATCAAAACCATCATCTCACGGACTAACAATATGTTCTTGGTTATTGTCTTCAATAAATGTGAATCTTTTATCGCATGTTATTGGATGCAAGACAGCCAATGAAATCAGGGTAACCATTGACAAAGTTTTCAATACGCAATCTGCAGCTAAAGTTATGTTCTACAAAAGACAGCTGCAATATATAAAGAAAGACAACCAAAATATGAGAGAATATCTCTCTAAAATCAAGACCACTTATGATCTACTTGAAGCAGCAGGCCATAAAATCAGCGATTCAAAACAATTATGGCAGTTCCAAATGGATTAAATGATGAATATGAAGCCGGGGTTGCTTTAATATCATCTCAAAAATTTCTGCCATCTATAGATGATGTTCATGCTGTGTTACTTGCTCATAGAGCAAGAATTGATAACAAAAAAACTCAAGATTCTGATTTCATAGTCAACTATGCAGCAAGTTACAAAGGTAAAAACCAAAACAGTAAAAGGAATGATTAAACAATGCAAAGAGGTGCATATTCTAACAAAACCAGAGGCAGAGGTAGATGGAACAATAACAACTGACCAAGATATCAGATTTGGGAAAAGTTAGGTCACACTCATGCTAAGTGATATTTTAGATTAAATCTGAATTATGATCCAAGACAAAATTCCAACAATCAAAGAAGTAAAAAATCTCAATGCAAATGTTGCCCAAGTTTAGAACAATTCAAACAATCAATCAGACAACAAGACTTGGAGCCTAGTTCCTTTACTAAAAAATAAAAATGTTGTTCAGTGTAAGTGGACTTTTAGATTAAAGGAGAATGCTGATGGTACAATTTCTAAATACAAGGCAAGATTAGTAGCAAAAGGGTTTTTCACAACAGAGTGGTTTTGACTTTAATGAAACTTTTTCACCTGTTGTAAAACCCACTACGATAAGAATAGTTATTACAATTGCCTTGTACAGAAATTGGACCATCAAACAAATTGATATAAATAATGCTTTCTTAAATGGTGTTTTACAGGAAGAAGTTTACATGGAACAGCCACATAGGTCTGTGCAAAAGGAAAAAGAGAATCTGGTGTGCAAACTGAATAAGGCAATTTATGGTCTTAAACAGGCTCCAAGAGTGTGGTGTGAAGAGCTCAAGACAACTCTCATTGGATTAGGCTACAAATCTACAAAATCTGACAATTCCCTATTTACAAAATTCAGTAAAACAATAATAGTTTATGTAGTAATATATGTTGATGATTTTATTATTACAGGTAACAATGAAGAGGAAATCAATGGACTTATACATCAGCTTAATAGAAATTCAGTGTTAAAGATCTTTGCAACATAAACTATTTCCTCAGCATTGAAGTTAAGAGGCTGTCAGATTCAACCATACAATTAAGTCAAAAGAATTGCATTCATGAGATATTGAATAGAGCCAAAATGAATCAAGCCAACTCTATATCAACATCCATGGTCAGTAATCTACATATGTCAAAGTTCAAAGGTGATGAAATATCAAATGAAAAAGAATACAGAGTATTGTTGGTGCTTTTCAACATGCAAATATTACAAGACCAAACATTGCCTATAGTGTTAAAAAAATTAGCCAATTTATGAAAAGACCAACTACCAAACACTGGAAAATGGTGAAAAGGATATTAAGATATCTCAAAGGGACTGCAGGCTTTTCTCTAACTCTAAATTCAAGCAAACACATCAATATTACAAAGATATGCAGATGCTGATTGGGCCAGTGATCCTGATGATAGAAGATCTACAACTGGCTATTGCATATTTCTGGGTAGCAATCTTATATCTTGGTGTTCAAAAAAACAACCTACTGTGTCCAGATCAAGTATAGAAGCGGAATATAGAAGTGTAGCCAATGCAACAACAGAAGTAATATGGATACAACCATTACTTGATGAACTACAATTCAAGACAGACAGCAAAACAACAATATGGTGTGATAATTTATGCACAGTTCATCTTACTGCAAATCCTATTCTACACTCTAGAACAAAACATATGGAACTCGATTAATATTTCGTTCGTGAACAAGTGGCTAAAAGAAAATTAAATATTAATCACATGCCTTCTTATTACCAAATAGATGAAATCCTAACCAAAGCACTGTCCAAAGCCAATTTTGTGCATCTCAGAGACAAGCTGAAAGTAAACTACTCACAGAGGTCACATGAGCAGACGACTATCAAAAGAGACTCATTGGAATCCTTAACCAGAGACAATCTCAAAGCAAACACTGCCTTGACAGGACTTGATAAGCCACTGAATTGCTGAATCTCAAGCTTCAGACATCATACAACTGAAGGGTCTCAAGCTCAAGTTTGCAATACTAGCCTCAATAAACCTCAACAAATATCAGAATCGAATGACCTCGAGTCTCAAACAACGCATGGTCAAGAAAAGAAGTCAAGATCGAATGATGCTGCGACAAAATTTGCTGTCTGAAATCGCTCCTCTAAAGATAAATAGACTTACTTTGAGGGTTTGAGATTATTTTTAAGCCAAATTTGAGATTTGTTTCGAAGTTGAAGTGATATGGGAATAATCTTTCGCCGAACCCTAGCCGATGAAGGGTTTGCGGGGTGATGATGAAATGAGAAAGTAAACCCTTCATATCGTTACTATATATATGAAGACACTGTCACTGCTTCCGTTTGATCAAGCCTTCCTCTAATCCTGACTGTCAATAATATTATCTTGATTTGATTACCAGGTTATGGGATGAAGCCCATTTGTAATTGAATATTGTTCAAAAGACATTGTATATAAACTGTGCTGCACCCTCATTTGTAAATTAATCTTTGATGGTCAATAATAAAATTCAGTTTCATTTTCTCTCTTCATTAAATTGTTATAAGAATTACATTTCACATTCTAAATCTCACCACATATCATGAATTGAGTGTTCTCATGAGTTAACACATAAAGTTCATTATAAAAGTTCTACCGATTTATAAACGCAACATGTATATTTATGTTGGTAGTCTATTACATTACCTCTACTATTAATAATGAGAATTCAATCCATTAGTTTCAACCGTGTCTTTTTGAAAAGCCCAAAATGCCTTTTACATCATTAAAGGTTCTTAAAATATAGATATCATTTCTCAACTACCGCACGATCAAGTTACCTTCCCTTACCCTCCCCCCTCTTCACAATTTTATAGGTTTTGCACAACAGCACAATCTATAACTTCCTCTCTTAGCTTATATACACTAACAACTAAGATATTTTTGATGATGTGGTACTAATTAAAATTAATTAGTTTCCATTTACAACCACTTTAATTTGTTCAATGCTTTTGCACGTTACTATGTATAAATAATTCATAAATCATAATGATGACTACATACAAATTTCTAATGAAATTTGTACCTTCAAACAAGTTTTCTTTTTTTATAGAGGAGTGATCCATTAACCAAATAAAAGCTTCAAACCAAATTAAGATTACAATACATGGGCTATACTTAAATTACACACCGAGATGGCATAACAAGATTGAACTGAAACGAAAATGCAAATAGTTATAATGCACTGGACGGCCATAACAATGCACCAGGTATCATGTATCTACAAGTCATGAACTAGGCATGAAATAGGGATATCGTAATTAAGGATGATTTACATCATTAAATACTAAATATTATAGCGAATGTGTTTACTATGCGCTTTACATTGAAAACTCCAGCATATTATTATCTGCACTTTCCGTGGCGCCACCTTTAAAAGTTACTTGTATACAAATACATATGTTACACAAGAGCTTAATTAATTTTCCTAATTGTACTAATAATTGTTGTGTAATTGTGCATCTGGAGTGACCAAAGTAAAGCACGGGTGAGTGACCATGGGCCGAGTGAATAATAATTTGGGTTTATATGTAGTATGTACAATGAAACTAGGATTAGTGCTAGTGCGTATCATATATGTATGTAATATCAACGAAATTAACATATTTATTAATCTAACCATTTCTACAAAAAAAAATTTACAAATGAAACTTATTCTACGGTGTCACCCACTACTGTCGTATAGTTAGACTTATATCATGCTTTCATGTGACATATAAAAGTTGTTGCTAACATATTATAGTAACTTTACACACTTCACAAATCTTCAAAATAATGTATATTGAGGTTTACACTAAATACTATTGCTGGTGATATCTTATTAAAGTGGATACATGAATAAGCCCGTAAACATATCTCACATTCGGAGTATAATCGTCAAATACTTGCTGAATTAGATATTTGGTCATTTTATAACAAAATGAACGTTTTTAACGTGTAATCTGAGTTCTAATAAATACTTGCTCAGTTTTGCATAGGTATTGCACTCAATCTTTATCATGTATTGTGGGATTGGATTCTCCATCCGGGTGTCATTATAACAGTCTTTTAGATTAGTTGTAAACCTATAAAGATAGCTCACATTTAAAAAAGTGAATGTTTTCCCCTTTTGGAATTAGTCTGCAAAACAAAATTTCCAGTTAAATCAAATTTTGACTATAGAGTTAATACATGATATATGCTAATTGTATTTATTCATGTTGCAGAAAAAAATTAATAATCGGCATGATTTGTATAATATTGTTGCCTTATTGAATTAAAGATGTGCAAGGATCATTTCATTTTTTTTGAATATATCATTTTTAATTATTAAAAACTACTTATAATTAGACTCTTATAGAATTAAGATAAACAGTAATTCGTAAGTAGCATGGGATATACCTGTGCCATTGCGCAGACCGCATTCTCACCAAATCAATTATCTTGCTACATCCTTTATGTACTATGTCTTACTTCTAATCTTATTTTTAAATAGAAATAATAATATTTTAATTTTGATTCTTATTTTATCCTTTCATGACAAATTAATGAAACATAGGCCGATGGATCAAGTGGAAGCATCCATGAAGGCACTAATGCTCATGTCTATATCCCAATCAGTGAAATATTTGTAATCCTTGATACCACTCCTTTAGGAGAAACTTGATAGAATATATAAATTATTCTATTAATTTATAAAAGTTATAATTTACAAATTTATAGAATAATTTACATAATCTATTAGATAGTAACAAGAAGTCAAAATAATGCTTGAAATTGATGAGATATAGAAGTATTCCAGCTGAAGTTGCAGACTGAGCCTTCAACTAGAGTCAGATTGGAATTAACCAATGATTGCACATTGGCCAAAGATTTTTGGGTAATGGAGTGCATAAACTGTGTATTCAAAATATCTTGAATCACTGGACTTGCTATGGACAGTAAACACGCCTGTGAAGAAAAACTGCATTGATAACAAAAAAACTAGAGGTCTGCGAACTGCATCTCTGAGAAGAATTGCTACAGTCTAACATGGTATAAGCATGCATTTCTGTGAACTGTAAGCATCTCTTTGTACTCCATCTCTATGGATGGCATATGCTAGCATTTTATGTTGCATAGCATACCATGGGTTATATAGCATATATCAGTTCATCAAGCATAACTTAGGTTGCATAGCTATGTAGAACATAGCTGCAATATAATATGGAGTGCAACATGGAGCATAACAATGTATGGTGCAGAAATGGTTGCGTAACATAAAAAATAACAGAGAAATTCATAACATCTTAACAAAGCGCGTCAATCATAGATAATGTATTATTGTGTTGAATTCTTAATTCACTGTAGAGTCTTTGCAGTAGGTGTTATTATAGTATCAGTTAGGATGAGTTCATAATGAACTAACAATTTTCTTGGTTAATTATATCAGGAGATGTTCCAAGAGTTAATGGTATATTGGTCGTCTCTCGAGCTTTTGGAAAAAGGAAAATCATGTCAGAATTAAACTGCTGACATAAACGTTCTAGACAAACCCTCGAATTGTCAACTTTATTAATTACTTAAATGTCATACTATATTATATTTCCTAAAAACTTTATTTTTGAATGTTTTGGGCTTTATTTTTTCTCAATAATGTACTATTTAAGTTTGTTATGCCTGTTGGGTTATGTTTTTGATTTGTTATTGTGTTTTGACGTTGCTTTGAAATTTACATTTGATTGACATTTTAGTTTGTTAAAATTAATGCATTAATTTACTCTAAGTTATGGTAACATTCATCAGAACCATTTTACAAGTTTGTTATGACAATTCCTATTATTATTTTGTTCAAACTTGCTCATGTTTAAACTATTTTATGAGCCATATCTAATTGTAGTTCATTAGTCACACGTATGAAGTGTTGGACAAATAAATCATTCAAATCTGATCCTTAAATGACAGTTCCTGTTCTTTGATAAATTGGATGGACGGACATTCGTAAATTTATGACAATGTACTAAGGTATTAGAAATACAACTTGAACAACTTAAGTTTAACACAGTTTTCTTTTTTATAAATATAATAAAAATGTACCAAAATTTTTGTTTTAAAAAGACTATCGTTTATGTAAATCATATACATAATTCGTAAATTAAAATTAAAAATAGTATTAAATATGGTATTGGAAAACCAAAAATCATTGTATTCTTATTTTGTGTGAAAATAAATATGAAATGCTATTATTAAATTGTGACGAGCCTACTATAAAAGGCTCATAAATGCCTTATAATTCCAGCATATGGTCCATACCTGAAAATAGAAATTTATGAGCACTATGAAATGAATGAAAAAAAGTGTGTACTATATTTGTAAACAAAACATTATACATGCTAAATACAACAAAATATTATATATGCTTTGAAGCATGCTATACAAGTGCATTATTGAGTTAATGAATGCACATTGTTATTAGATGCAAGCCCATCAGGACATGCATATACACTCGTTACTAATCACATTAACTGTTACCATTTTTAAGCAAATTATCTTGTTGTTCCTATTATGTAAATCTTGAAACGTACTAATTTTTATATTGATCGGTGGGCCATAAAATTATGTAAAACTTGTTATTTTAGTCCGGTATGTAATTCAGCATCAATCATGGAATCAATATTTGTGAAATAGGTGAAGTATGTTGGCGTTTGGACTGTTGGCCTAGGTGCATTTATCGTTTTTAAGGTACACCTTAGTTCTTTTGTTCTATCTCAATTTATTATATCATTACAATCCTACGATTAATGCCCGTTTAATATATCGCTAAAGAGATGGTGGTCCACTACCAACACCTTTTACTTTTCAAAATTTGTGTTAGGCCATACATCCAATTAACTTTAACATGTTAACCGGCATAGAGAAAGGTATGTAAAAGCGCATTCCTATGCCTTTCGTAAGCACCTTTGAGCGTGCAAACAATTACAGTTCTTCTGCCAAACACCAATGTGAGGAATATCGATAACAAAACCATCCAGCTCACTTGCTTGTAGCATTATTGTTAGCCCAAATATTGTTATAACATCCCTGTAGGGGTTATGGAAAAACGTCGAGGTTGATCTGATTATATGTATGGATTTCAACCTTTGATTCATTTGTATTAAGTTCAACCTATTAAATCTTCAATCATAAAATGAAATTTACATTAAAAGGAATGTAAAAGGAAATATACATGATTTTATATTGGTTTAACTATGCCTATGTCCACTTTAAAGAATTTATTGTTGTTGTTCACTATATATTTTCCCGACGGATTACAGCAATCAAATTAAAATTCAAGATCAGAACCAATATTGAAACCGTCAGTCTCCTTCTTAGAACAAAATGAATTCATTCCCCTTCTTTGATGACTTGCACCTATACTTATAGGCATAGATAGCGATATTTGGAGCCTTGATCCGCTTGAGATTCTTCCAACAATTCAATCGAGAAAGATTTGCTCAAGGTTCACCAAGATAGAAAGAGAATTAAGCTACAAAGACTCAACCCGTAGTTCAAAAATCGCATTCGATCAATACCGATTAATAGATTTGTACTAGTTTCCCCGCTTTGCTCTAATATATTGCTTTTAGGCTAGTGATCCATTGCTGCATCAAGGCTTATGTTCAAAACACGATCCAAGACCAGATTTCATTGAGTGATCATTGAAATTCCAATGATCTATCGACTAATACTGTTCATCAGTACTGATCGATGATACTTACCAAAATTTTGAACTTTCCTCTTGTACCATTTGGCATCCTTACACTACATCATCGATAATCATTTTTGTTCCTCTATCATTCCGAGAACATATATCATCAAATGTGCGAGTGTGAAAAACAAGGATAATAACAACATTGGCACGCAAAGAGATATAGTTGAGATGAGCAATTCTATTGTGTGTGCTTTCCACATGTACCTAGTTGATTGACTTTCTTCTCGAACCAAAAGAGCACAATTCGCTTGAGATATTTGGCTTTGATTTTAAATCTGATCCAGTCATGGACTGTTTATCGAGGAATAGCTTTACTAAGTTCTCTTTATTCTTCAATGGACTCTTGTGTTTTAAATGTGTTCCATACCATTATGACTTTAGCTACTTCTTGGCAATTTGGTACCGTAAGTCCATATCAAACTTACATGTTTCTATTTATGAGACTGCCTGGGTGAGACAAAGTCGTTCTTCTCTTGGGTGAGACATTAGAAGAGTGCTTAGGTTCGACCACATACACTCTATGGGGTTCAGCATAAGCTTATGTTGACCCATCAGTAGTTAGATATGCGTCACCGAGGCAACCTTGGATTGACACCATGGGGTAAAAACTAGATAAAATTTTCGAGGGTGGGAAGCTAGTTGTCGCTTACCCATTGACTATTTCACACTTTTTGTAGGGGTGTTAGATTCCTTTGCAACATTGGATCTTTATGAGTTGGTGCATGGAAGACCGGTTGAGTTACTAAACTTCGAGTTAGTTATACATTCCAATTTACTCCTGCCTAGCTATGCTTTAGAGAGGAAAGGAATTGTGTACGTTGCTAAGTTTAGACGTGTTCATTTAAAATAATTTATGTATCAAAGCTAACCATTCAATTTTGTGGATCGGTTGTCGTTGGACCACGAATAGCTCATATTGCCATGGTGGAAAGATTAATTAGAAAAATATCATAGATATCAGCATCTGCTTATCCAACTTGGTGGACTAGTAGCAATTGGTTTGGCACCCATCCATCAAATTAGATCGATAAAGATCCTAGGGTTAGAACGTTTTGACTACTTCCACTTTTCATATTTTTAAACTTATTGTACTCTCTGAATTGTCTACAATCCTTTCCTTTAGATATTTTACCATAAACTTTATGACTTTATGAGGTATTCTGATTTTTTTGGGTTGTGCCCCATACCCTATTTAGGTTTGTTAAACTCCATCCTAGACCCACGTCGTAAACCTGGCGTAGATCAACATTTTCACCGAGACTCGTACGAGTCATGGTAAGACAAAACCCGTCTCAGAACCCGATATGTCTATGTATATTCTCTCAAATGTTTTTTTCTAATTTATATTCACTAATATATTTATGTGTAAAAAGTATAGATATTAAAAGTACATTAATTATATATAATGGTGAGTAGGCAATAAAAAAACTAAACGAAGTGTTCAATTACAATTCAAATAATATGTATGTTTTACTATTCAATTAGCAATTATGCCACTTAATATTTCAAAATACTTGAACAAAACATTATTGTTAAAATATCCTTGATATTGGCATTTGCTTATCCAACTCGGTGGACTAGTAGCACTTAGGTTTGGCACCCATCCACCAAATTGTATTGATAAGATCCTTGGGTTAGAATGCTTTGATTACTTCCTCTTTTCATATTTTTAAACTTTTCTTGGACTTTCTAAAATGTTTTTAATTCTTTCCATTAGCTATTTTACCTTAAATGTTCTGAATTTGTAGTATTTTGGCATTTTTGGTTTTTCATGCCCCATACCCTATTCGAGTTTGTTAAACTTCACCTCAGACCCATCTTGTAAACCCAGCTTGGATATACATTTTCATAATGATCTGCACAAGTCAAGGTAAGATGTAGCCTGCTCTAAAACCCGGTGCATCTTTGTATATTCTCTTAAAAGTTTTATTCCGATGTTCATTAATATTTTATGTGCAGAAAGTACAAATATTAAAAACTATATTAATTTTATATAATAGTGAGTAGATAATAAGTGTTAGATTTGATACCTTGATTTCCATTGCTGAAACCCTAGATTAGAGGAAGGTGCAAAATCGAAGCATGAAGAAGAAGGGTCTTCAAACCGTAAGTCACGATGTTGAAGGAGCTGGAAGTGAGCTTGGCCGAACTAGAATTTTTGTTTGATGGCGGAGGCTATCTTATTCAATGGTAGATTAGTAATTACCGGATTAGATTTATGGTCTGGTCATGATCACATTTGGGAAGAAAGCGATGGTGCTTCGATTCAGCAGTGGAGGAGCAGTGATACGGATTCCATGAAAGAAATAAAAAATTGAATGGTAGAGTATTGATTCGGTGCTGATTTGAGAAGGGATATGTTTCATTCGATGATTTCGGGCATACCGGTGCAAATTTTTCGTTCGGGTGTTGTAATGCCGCTCCAGATGAGTGTCAGCCTAGATTTATTATTCAACTGTCGAACCAAGCTTGAACAGAATGCCGATTCAAGTGATGCTGAACTAAGTTAAGGTCAAACCAAATATTTGGTTCAGTATTGGACCATGCTGGTCCAGATCTTGAGTGTTGTTTACCGAACCAAATGTTATTGTGTTGTTTGCCGAACCAGATGTACCAAACCAAATCTTAGAACTTCTATATAGCAGCTACCCTCCTCATTTCTTCACTATATAAATAGTGGAACTTGTGAACAACAATGGAAGCCATCCTAAAGAGCTGAAATTCTGCAGAATTTTGATTGTATTATAAATTTTTCTTATATATAGCCTCCAAAAGTGAATCAATCTTGTAACTCTAATATTTCAATAATTAATAAAATCTTCTCTCTCCAAGTGGACGTACACTGCCTCATGGTAGTGGAACCACTATAAATACTGATGTTATTTATTTTTTCTACATTGCATAGATCTATGACTGTATATTCTGGTGATTATCTCTATTGGTTTCATCTCGATACAATCACGATCCATTTGTTTTCCACTGCGTTGGGTTTTTTATTCCCTTAGACTGATCATCTAAAGGGATTTTCTCCAACAATAAGAAAAATAAATGAAGTGCCCAATTACTATTTAAATAATATGTATGTTCATTATTTAACAACTAGGATGAACCCATGCTACACACATGGAGTTTAGCCAATAGTTTGGTTAAAATATTTTCCCGTTATATTATTTTACAAATATTCTGACAATGCAAAACATAACCAACACCAAAATGAATTTTTGGCACTTGACACAATTCAATTTGTTACGAAAGAGTATCATAGCTAATTGCTTTTTTTAGTGTTATAACAATAGCAGAAAATGTAGGATCAATTTCACCGTAGAGGGGGTGAATAGGGTGATACTATCAATTATAAATATTATTGTGGAAGTTTGTATAAAATTATTTCAACACAGATATATCAAAATAATAGCAGCATGGATAATAGCAGAATAATAAATGCAGAAATAGAACGACACAGAATTTACCCAGCTTCGGCAAAAACCTGCCTACGTGCTGCCCCCAAGGTTTCTACTAAAAATTAAGCAGTCAGACGCTTACACACGTAAACTCGCGACACCTGCTATCGACGAGCCTTAACTCTATGCTTAAAACTCTGCCACAACTCAGCCACTGAGTTGCAAATTCTCAAACTATGCCACGTAGTTTGTCCCTTAGTCACACGACTACAAATTACAACAGTTTAAAAAGGAAAATACAATTTAAAAACAAAACAAAAACAAAACCCAAATTATAAGCCTTTTATTATAAACCCAATACAAAGGTAAAGGCCGGCCCAAATATATTTTTCCTCTTTTTCTTTTATTGGCCCGTTCCTTTGTGTTTGTGATAATGGCTGCTCTCGTTCGTTCGTTCTTCTGAAATTAGGGCTTCGTGTATGAAGTTGCCGCCTTCAAATTGATTGATCGAATATTTGATTATTGCATTGCTAGCTCTGTCGATTGACCGTCTCCTTGATTCGCACTCGACTGCTTCTCGATCGAGTTCGATCTTGACTTTAGTATGTAATTTATATCTTTTTCTTTTTCTGATTTGCTTGCTTGAACTCGATGCATTTTGTCGATGATGTTTTAGGTCTTATATAGGAATCAAATTCCTTATTTTTCGTTCGTATATTTCATAAGAGTTCGTCTGATAATTTTTGGCTTGTCGTTCGATTTTGCGTTGATGATTGTGATGATTTCAGACATTTTAAGTTCGTATAATTTGTTTACTTGATTACCACGGTGTTGATTTCTTTCGTTGCCACCACGGCTTCGATTCCTGACCTGTTCGACTTTGGCACTGACTTGTTCAATTTCAGCTTTGAAAACGCTGTCGACATTATTTGATTCTTGTTTGAAATCCCCTGCAACCTTGTTTTTGGTTCGAACTTTTTGCTATGACTTCGGCCACTTGATTTGATTTGAAACTGTTGATCCATGATTTGTTCAAACTTGCTGTGTATCATTATTTTGAAACTACTACATGATGATTGTATTCATCTGCAAGTTTTGCGTTGCTTTGCCTTTTCCATTGCCTGACTCTTCTTGTGTGTCTGCACATGTATACTCAAGTTTGATTCATGTAGTCTTGCTTCCATGCTGCTATGATGTATTGTGTTTCCAGTCATCATGTAATCTGGTTATGCATATGTATATAGTTGTTGTATGATACTAGTCTGGGTTGTTTCAGTGGCATGTGAATTTTATTGTTTGTCTGTTCCATTTGATCTGGACATGTCAACTTGTATTCATTTGATTTGAGCATTTCTGGTCTGTATGTTCGATCGCTGTCTCGCTTAGAATTCACATGCAATTAGTCCAAACATTGTTGACTTCACTTGCATACTTGTTCGTGTAGTTCACTATATTGGGTTTTGTTGCACCACTGTTGTTATCTGTGTCATTTATTGGTTCTCTTGAACTCTAGACTTGTAGTTGACTTGATTTTATGGTTCACCACTATTTTATGTACTTTGGGTCTGGTCTTTGGGTCTGGTCTTTGATGTTAAGGCTGCTTTTCCATGACTTCGACATATATTCTGTTGAACTTTATGTTGAGGCCTGATGAACTGTTTCATCGTGTCACTGTTAACTTGTTGCACTGGATAGTTGCTGTGCGCTGTGTATATCACTGCATTGCTTCGAGTCATGGTAGCACTCGAGTCTTGTTCAAGACTTCATGTATTGTCCACTGATCATTTGTTCATGTTGCATATATGTCGGTCATGTCTTGTATCTTGATTCACTGTTTGCTGCCTGGTCGTCATTGTATATTGTTACTTTACACTAGTTTGATTAGATGCACTGTGACTCGAGTATGCTTGCGTCTGCAGTGTTGCAGGGTTGTTTCATTGAGTCTGGTTTGGTGCTTGTAAAACTGTAGTTGTCTCCATTTTGTATTTTGGATTGCTCTGACCAGTTCATTTAAGTCATGTGCATTGAGCTCTTGTGCAGTTTGGTTTGATATTGATATATGGTTCATGTCTGAACCTTCCAGTCAGGTCTGGTTGCTTCATGTGCATTGACCTTGAGTTGATTTCATGACTGGTTTCATGTTGTACTGTTATTGCTTTAAGTCATATCACATTGTATTTATGTCTTTTGTGCATGTTGCATTTAAGGTATGCATTCACTGTTTTAGTGATCATGTCTGGTCGCTTGTGTGGCCTTTGCCTGTACATGTTTCTTAAGATGAGTTGAGTTGCATCTTCACTTTGTTGCACTATATATTCAGTGTATCATGACTTGTGTACTTGTCTGGTTCATTTGTTGGGTATCATTTTTGCCAGATCTTGTTTCATTTCATTTGAATTTGCACCTGCGTTGAATCCAGCTTTAAAGCTCAGGTTTGAACTTGTGCTCGTGACGTGACTTTATTTTTATTGCACTTGAGTTGAGCCCGGCTTTTGATTTGGGTTTGACCTTGTGCTCACCGGTCCCTGTAATTTTATCAAGTGTATATATTGGTGTGCACGGTCTTGTGGCATGTGTAGTGATACATTGTGCATGTCACCAGCTGTTCGTGTAAGATGAATTCGAATTAAATGATGACGAACAACCCAAATAACTGAGGCAAACAAAATTTCCAAAATCACATTTTATTTTATACTGCAAAAATATTTTATTTTCAATTTTACTGCGTTAGTGTGTATTTTTGCAGATTGCTCAGATGTTGGATCCTTCACCAGCTCTTCGGATATACCCCAACCTTTCAAATCCCTCTTTACTACTTCCTTCCATGTTAATCTTGGTCGACCTCTACCTCTCTTTGAGCAATCAACACGGCCTATAATACCAACACTCACAGGTTCCTCGGGAGGCCTTCATTGAAGATGTCCAAACTATCTTAAGCGATGTTGGATTAGCTTCTTCTCAATTGGTGCTACTCCAAGTTTATCACGTATATCATCATTTCTAATTCGGTCTCTTCTTGTATGACCGCAGCTCCATCGCAGCATACGCATCTCTGCTACGTTTATCTTTTGGACGTGTTGGCTTTTAGTAGGCCAACATTATACACCATACAACATCGCAAGCCTTATTGCCGTTTTGTAGAACTTTCCTTTAAGCTTTTGTGGGACCTTCCTGTCACAGAGAATTCCAGACGCTTGTCGCCATTTCACCCATCCCGCTCGAATTCTAAAACTAACATCTTCATCAATCTCACCATTATACTGCAACATTGATCCAAGGTATCGAAATGATTCCTTCTTGGGAACTAATTGTCCGGCCAGAGTGACATCTCCATCCTCCGACCTGACACCGCTGAACTCGCACTTCATATACTCTGTTTTAGTTCTACTAAGTCTAAATCCCTTCGATTCTAAAGTCTGTCTCCACAACTCCAGTTGTCTATCAACCACAATCCTACTTTCATCAATTAGCACAACATCATTAGCAAATAACATACACCAAGGAATCTCGCCTTGTATATCCTTCGTAATCTCATCCATCACTAGAGCAAAAATGTAGGGACTCAAAGCTGACCCTTGATGTAATCCTATGTTAATGGAAAAATCGCTAGTTTCACCGTCGCATGCTCTGACACTAGTCCAAACATCATCGTACATATCCTTAATAAGTGTAATGTACTTTGTGGGGACTCTCTTCTTTTTTAGAGCCCACCACATCACCTTTCGCGGTACCTTGTCATAAGCTTTCTCCAAATCGATAAATACCATGTGTAGATCCTTCTTTTGCTCCCTAAACCTCTCCATAAGTTGTCTTATCAAGAAAATCGCCTCTGTGGTTGACCTCCCAGGCATGAAGCCAAATTGTTTTTTGAAACAATTGTCATTCTTCTTAATCTATGTTCAATGACTCTCTCCCAAAGCTTCATTGTATGACTCATAAGTTTAATTCCTCTGTAGTAAAAAGGGATTTGAAAGATTGGGGTATATCCGAAGAGCTGGTGAAGGATCGGAGCGAGTGGAAGTTAGCGATTTACGTACCAGAACCATGAGCATTGAGTTTTAGATTAGGACTAGAGAACATGAGCCTAAGACGTAGGTTTAGTCTTTGACCAATATTACTGTTAGTATCATTATTGCAATTAGTATTATTATTATCATTCCTCTTATATATACATATACATTTTTATTTTATCTTACTTTACTTAGTTATTATTATTAATTTACCTATTTGACTTTATTTTATTATTATTATTTATTATTATTATTATTATTTAGGGTTCCATCTCTAGCCGACCCCAACTTGTTTGGGAATAATGGATTTGTTGTTGTTGTTGTTGTTGTTGCTGCTCAGATGCTGGATTCAATCTGAAATGAAGTTGAAGATAAAATATAAGTGAATGAGCGATATGTAGTGAGGACAATTTTAAATGAAAGAATGTGATGTAATTGAATTTGTATTGTAAAAATTGTATAATTAGTGCTTGAATTTGTACTATTCAAAATTGTAATAAATATTTGTTTGAATAAAATATCTGTTTGAATTTAAATTCCATGTTATTTATTTTATTCGCTTAATATTAATTTAATTATATGAAAAATAAAATAGTACATTAACAAATACATTTAAATATATTTATATATATATATATATATATTATCGTTAAACAAAAATCAAATACTCGCATATTCAACAGAAAGTAAGCAATATGTTGAAGTGGTTTAGTGGTTAATATTTATCTAGGAAAATATAAACGTACATCAAGCGGAAAGTCGATAATAGTTTTAGAGCAGCAGCTGCACATCTATCCATTTTTAAGTGCAAATCACATCAGAAAATAATAACATGAATTATGTATATGTGTACATATGAAAGCGCATATGCATGCGAGAAATAATCCAGTGAATAATCAAAGTTGACTGGGTGAAAAGTAAAACAAAAAACGTCATCACATTCTTCATCAAAACAGAGGAATACACCGAAAGAGCCTAAAAGAAACTTATCAAAACTATATATATATTTGTGTGTGTGTGTATGTGATTTTGTACAGGATAGAAAATAACGATTCACCTTATTGTTAAAGCTTAAACCTCAAATACACATCGATGAATTCACTCATTATATAATACAAATATTAGATGCCACTAATATGAAACTGCCTTGATGAAAGTGAGGAAGAACATCATTCTGCTAAGTCTTATTGACTTTAGATCTTTACATACAACACTGCAGAATGTAACAAATAATATACCAGTACAATCCAATGATGTATGTTAAATATCGATTTTCAATCAATATCGGAGTAATAGTAAATCCAGTAGCACCAAATATTTTTGACTTGGTATTACCAACCGACCTTTGTTCACATCATCACAGGTTGTACTTTAGCACACTGGTTTTCATAATGATTTAGGATTTTAAAGTGATATAAAACCAAACCACTTAAGCCAATAAGACCGAAATGAATAAAGTTTAAGATTTGGGTAAATATAATATTTTTATAAACAATATATAAAGTAGTTATCGAATGCAAAAAATAATTTAGAAAAGAAGGACTCCCAACCTTGAAATAAAACCAGTAAATGTGAAGTAACAAAAATAAAATGAAAAAAAATCATCTCCTTTAGCCTTTCAATTCCTATTGTTTTATAGTGTAAACATTTATAAATGAAGGAAAATTTATGTGCAAATTTATGCATAAATAAATATTAATCAACATTATAGTATGTACCGGTTTGAAGTCTTTCATTGGTTCATAAAATGGTAACTCTTAGGTCCACGAGGATGTAATGTCTAATATAGTCTTTATTGGGAAATTAAACCAAGTAAAGGTTAAGTAGCTTATAAAAATGAAAAAAACAATGAATATGAAACTATATTAATGCTTGAAATATTTGTTTACCTTTGGATTATTTGTAGGAACATGCGCTTGAAAGTGTAACATTCTAGCCCTGCATCCTCATCTTCCTAATAAAAAGACAATCAGATTCTAGTTATTAACCCTTTATCATATAGAAAACACTAAAACCAACAAAATGAATAAATTAAACTACGCAACAGAAAACAAAAGTCTACTGAAATAAAAAGGGTCCTATAATCAAAAGATATTTAATGATTTAATATCAAGTACTCAATGAATGTACTGTATGGGATCTTAAGCATTATGTGATCCAATGTAAATAATAGACCATAACTTTGACAAAGTTAACTGGAAATATATTTCGGTTGTAGTTTTTGCTTTTGAAACATCTGTTAAGGGTACCTGTAATGGAAATCAAAATCAAATCTGAAATTTGCAGCATTAAAACAAAGTGTTTAAGATGCCATAAGAACTTAACATAAATATACTTAATGCCATATCATATTAGCACAAAAGGTATGCAAGTATAACTAAGTATATTTTGAATAGTTAAATTAGCATTACTATGTAAAAAAAGAATGCATTAAGATGTCAATAACTCATAGTGTACTAAGTGTTAAATCAAAGCTTAAAACCAAAAATTAGATTGAACAATAAATTCGAACATTAAAATGATCGTTGCAAGTTTCTACCCCTCAATTCTTCCGCTTCTGCATGGAACGCCAGACCATGAAAACTCATTAGTTTCTTGCTACATCGATTTCCCCATCGAAGCTATTTTAATTACGGCAAGAAAATTTTAGTCAATATTTTTAGCCTAGAATCAATTTATGCTGCATGGTTCATCTTTTTATATCATTATATTTGCAAAACCCCATGAACATAAGCATGCATTTGAAAATTAAAATTGTAAACATAGATTCATCAATTGAATCGTGCTCACAGAAGCAATGATGTTATTCAAGTGAACCAGCACATATAAACAACGTTAAATAGAATCATGATGGACAAAACCAAAAGCTAAATAAGATTTTTTTTGTGCCACATCAAATATTCAAAATGGAAATAAAGTTTGGTTGAAGTAACAACCCCTATCAAGCCAAAAGTAATTATTTTCCTATTATTTTCAAAAACAAACTTTTGATGTTGTATAAAAATACCAAGTTTTTCCTAAATTAATACAAATTAGAATCAACTGTATGTGAGGATTCATTAACTTTTTCAAAAGGAAAAAAATCCAAGCATTTACAAAATAATTTTACATAAAACAAAGATACGATAGTGAAGAAATTATTGCTCACTTAAACAGAATTCAAATTGTTGCAACTTGATGAAGACATCATCACACTTGTGTCTTTTTCCCTACATATTAAGAATGAGAAAAAACTAATCAGCTAAGTACCCAAACAATTGGACAAGGAGGAGCATTAGTGAGAACAACATCCACCATGGTTATGAGGAAACTGCCACAGACTGGTACAAATGCTTCCATTCTCAGTATCTAAGTATTTGGGCTACAAAAATTAAACACACTGATATGAACTGAAAAGAGATTAATGCCTCAGTTGGAACAAAATATATTTTGGTGAAAATCAGTTGGTTAAGAAAAGATTAGAGGTTCGCATTAAAAAATTAAGAATGATATGCTATCAGTTCTATTTTTAACTAAAACTCAACAAAATTCAACCTCCAAGGTTTTTCTTTGCCAAAGTAACATAACTGATTAGATAGCAGATGCAAATTGATTGGTTAAACGGTAGGAAAATAGTCTGCCGAAGTAAGCAAATTTAAATAAAAGTTATTAAAGGCAGTAAGCAGCAAGAATCAAACGCAACATCCCAGAGACATCCAAAATGTAGAAGCTCCAAAACCACAGTACGAATAGACAGTATAAAAGAAACGACCAAACTGAACTCTAGCTCAAACCGCAAAGCAACAACTAAGATAACTGGATGATGTGAGATGAAATTACAAATAAGATAACTGGATGATGTGAGATAAAATTGCAAATAAGATAAAGGAAAGAAATGTTGGGATAGAAAAATAACATTTTAAACTAATCGCATGAGAGGAATCAAGCATAACCAAGCTCATACCCTCTAAAACTCTTGTACCGTTAAAATTAAAATTAAAGAAGTGGAAATCCATACATGGTAAACATAAAAGGTTTAATAATGATTCTTAAAGAGAAAGAAAATGAATGGGAAGTAGAAATTCACCAACTCTATTTCAAAGATACCTGATTTTGATCTTCATTAACTCGAATCTAAAATGCTCAAAAGAGGATTAGGGATCTTGCAGACTTCATGCAATTTGTGAATACTTATTCCATGGAATATATCGTATTTAGAACACGAAGGAAGGAGATGGGAGGAAAAAATGTAATGCAATTATATTGGACACCGATTGATTTCTGATTTATTTTGTGGATGGTGGTAAATTTTTTCGATGGCTGCAGATTGGGAAATAATAACGATAGAAGGTTATAGAAAAAATGATTTAGGTCGGTGTCGGGATACGAAAAAAAGGAATGTAGGTGACGGTTGATTTCAAAATTTTCAAGAGGGCTGTGAGCTGTTGAAATCAAACTCAATAATAACAGTATAGCGTAGATTTACTGCTCAATGCATATTGTTTAGACAATATGATATGAAATGCCTAATGATTATCTAGTTGTCATGTGAAAAAATGAGCAATGGTTATATTCAGCCCATTACAGAAATAATCGATGGAATGAGCCAACATTATGTATATCAGTATTTTTCAAGTAAATGTTGCAACTAAATTTAATATAAAACTTCTAGGAGGCACCATGATGTTACTGCACCCAAGAAAACATTGAAGTCAACATTGTTGAGATAGCGTTTTCTACTTCCTCTGATTCATTTAAAGCAGTGTCAAAGTCAATCAAATATTGTAAAGGTAACCGAATCATGTATCTACAGTTCAATGTATATCATAATGAGAAGGAAAAAATAAAAAATAAAATAAAAGGAAAGAGGTCTTGTAGCCTCACATGGTTCTTAAATCCAGGCCCATCAATGCAGAGGATTAGATTTCATTAGTTGGCAGTGACATTAGTATCAATTATTAAGTGCTATTGTCCACATTACAGGCAAACCTGCACAGGCGACCTGCGCAGAAAATTCACATGATCAGAACGCACACCTAAACATCAATCTATGCAACACTGACTAATCACATGGGATGAATTTAGTTTGAACATTAGGTTAATGGTTACCATTCCAGTATATATTTCCATATAAAAATTCAAACAGTACTAATACAATATATACTAAAAAAAATATAAATAATCAATTCTATAGCTAGATATATATCATAAACAGTATACCAATAATGAATCTGGATCCTTACCATGTTATTGTTTAAAATCTCGAGGTTTTATGAAGAAGTTAATGATATTTTTAGATGTAAAGAATAAAATGTTATGGTTTCTTACCTTACATCCATTCATAAAGAAGTAGAAGTATATTCAGTCATACAAACATGATATCTAAGTAGTAATTGTCTATGCATTATTATTAAAATAAATATTAATAAATTTTCTAAAATTATCAATTCTCCTTGATTATCTCCAAATTTTCAAATGTTTTTTTTTTGCAAAAGCTCACTAATGCATCTTCATGTGAACTTAACAAAATGAATAATAAATCCATGAAAGAAGCAATTAACAATGAGATAACTAAAAGAAGAAAATATATTACTATATGAAAAATACCTAGTTATGAACGATTTACTTCATATTAACTATTACTCGTCATATTGATCCGGTCTAAAATTTGAAATTTCTAAGTTGTACACTAGTTTCACCATCATGATTCTTTCACAATTCATAAGAATATTTATGATTAGTAATATTATTAACCTATATAAGTTGTAACAAAACTTATGTTTAATTAGTGATTCAAATCATTTTTTTCATTGAGCTACCTTTCGGATAAACCAACCTGAAATTAAGATGATTAATACACATATTTGGAGTCACTACTTGATTTTTTAACAGCTAAATCCCGTCTTGGAAAATAGTAGGGTTCATCCGGAAAATTCAATTTAAATCAAAATAAATTTGGCTTATTTAAAATAAATATATGAATATAAATAACAAAGACTGAAGACTGGAATAAACTGGAGTCATATTATAGGAGCAGCTACTGCTTATGAAGTTGCTTATCATATCAAAACTTCTACAGTTGTTGTAGTATTTGAATGCAGTATTTCTAACATCATTTCAAATTTACTGTTTGTCAATAGATGAAAGGACTAAAAGAATCATTTATGCATGGTAAACTTATTGGTTTAGCTTGATAGTCATAAACTCATAAACGAAGATACAAACTCTTACATTATATCATTAGCCTAACACGTTACGACCTAAGCTAAAGGAAAGATGTTCAAATTAAAAGTATTTAAAGAATCCATTAGAAATGATATTGATAAATTTTTTGAATTTGTCAGTTCATTTTGGTTGTCTCCAACTCCTTATAAGTTTATTTGCAGAAACTCACTGATGCATCTTCATATACAATTAACCAAACGAATAATAATTCCATGTGAAAACAATCAATAGCACGATAACTGAAATAAAATCATTCAAAAAAATACCTGAATATGAATGAACGGTTTCAAATTATCCGTCTCTCATCATTATTGAGCTGGTATATTCAATGAAATCCTTCATGTTTTACCTTAGTTTCACGATCATTGTTCTACCACAATTCGAAAGAATAACAGATTAATTATCTTCACTTGGTTATAAGTAAGTGAAAATAAAGCAAACACTCGGAAGAAAAAATAGTGTTAGGGTTTAAGTACTTGCCGATCTAATCCTAAATCACTTACGTGCTAGCAACTTTGAAGGCACCCCATCGATGAACCATTGTCCTTCACTCATACATCGATGGGAGTAGATGGCCACTGCCAAAGAATGGATGAGAAAAATCAAAAGGATGGAGATGCGAAAGCGGTTGTTAGTCGTTCTGGCAATGATTCAGAGTCAATTGGGTTGGCGACGGGGGTAGGAGGGGAAGTCAACGACGACAGAGCGAAAAAGACAGATTGAAGGGAATTTTATTATTTAGGTCATATGAAGAGGGAGGAAGGGAAGAACAACAATAGTAGAGAAACGAAGTTTCAAGAAAGATTATAAATTTACGGATAGTTCAATGAAGGAAGTCTTGACGGATCGAAACAGAGACATGCTGGCTTTGAATCTAACCCACCCAATTTCCATTAATGGTGGGGATAAAATCAACGGCAACACACTTAATTAACTTTATATTTAGAAGGTCAGGACTGTAGAGCTGGGTAGATCCACTGATATAAGAAAACTACAAATTTGGAATTTGATCTTGGAATAAACAAAAACAGGTCCTGTTTGGTGTTAAGGTAAAGTTAAAGCTGTACCGAAACTTTGTTCTTTCGTCCAGGAAAAATTGGATCTGCAGTAATAATTGAGTAAGCACACAGTACAATGCAGAATTTAAAATAGAAGAATCAAATACACACGTTGTGAAAGTCCAAAAGAGAAAAGTGTCGGCAAAAGCAACAATGAATACTGTGCCAACATGTTTTCACACTACCAATATTATGACTCCATTAGCCAATTATTATAGTGGCCGTAACACGTCCTTTTATTATTTAAGATACGTTTAAGTTAGTTAAGCAAAAATGATTTCTACAGAATAGAAAATAGCTGGGATGTTTTTTCCGTTTTCATATAAATTATTATCAAAATATGCATTTTTTATACTAAGATCGCTAACTATATGTGTTATGACATTATTAATATTAAAAATGTTTGTTATGCGGAGGTTGTCACGTCTTTATTTGCATGGAAGCCATCGAACGGCATGCCTAACTGTGAATGACATCAAAGCAAGAAATAGACAAGGTATTTAGTTATTTTTTATTGCATATTTGAAGTAGAGCTGTCAAAATTTGATCCAACCCATTAACCCAACCCATTTATTCAACTTATAAATGGGTTGGGTCAACCCATTTGTAAATATTATAAAATGGGTTATCAGTTGGGTTGACTATTTTTAAAAAAGTTATAAATGGGTAACTCATTTATCTATTTGTTAAAAACATTAAATTTTAATATAAATTTGAAAAATAAGAATTTTGAACATACATTATAATTTTTCATGAAAACTGACAGTTGTACTTAGAAAATAACAGGACACCGCATCTCCATAATTGAATTCCATCTAGTGCAGAACACGTTATTTTTTTATTCAGACGGAATAACTTCTTCGTTCTAACTCGAAACCAGACGAGACTTCGACCGACCAACTCCAACCTAAATTAGGGACAATATGAAACACTCGGATACTTCATTGTGTGAACGCACACTGTAGTTCTCCAAGGGGACTGACAGTTGTACTTAGAAAATAACAGGCTATCACATTACCATATTTGAACTCCACCTAGTGCAGAAGCCGCTATTTTTTTGTTCGGACTGCAATAACTCGTTCGTTCTAACTCAGAATTAAGCGAGACTTCAACCGATTAACTCCCACCTAAATTACGGACAGTATGAAACACTCGGATACTTCATCGTGTGAACGCAAATTGTATTTCTCCACGGGGACTGACAATTGTACCTAGAAAATAACAGGCTGCCACATTCCCATATTTGAACTCCGTCTGCAGAAGCCGCTATTTTTTTGTTCGGACTGGAATAACTCTTTCGCTCTAACTCAGAATTAAGCGAGACTTCGACCGATTAACTTTCACCTAAATTACGGACAGTATGAAACACTCGGATACTTCATCGTGTAAACACACACTGTAATTCTCCAAGGACACTGAGAGTTGTACTTAGAAAATAACAGGCTACCACATCCCCATATTTGAACTCCGCCTAGTGCAAAAGCCGCTATTTTTTTGTTCGGACTGCAATAACTCTTTCATTCTAACTCGGAAGCGAAACTTCGACCGATTAACTCCCATCTAAATTACGGACGATATGAAACACTCGGATACTTCATTGTGTGAACGCACACCGTAGTTTTCCAAGGGGACTGACAGTTGTATTTAGAAAATAATAGGCTACCACATTTGCATATTGAACTCCACCTAGTTCAGAAGCCGCCATTTTTTTGTTCAGACTGCAATAACTTCTTCGTTCTAACTCGGAATAAGACGAAAGTTCGACCGATCAATTCCCACCTAAATTACATACAGTATGGAACACTCGGATACTTCATCGTGTGAACACAAATTGTAGTTCTTCAAGGGGATCGACAGTTGTACTTGAAAAATAACATGCTACCACATCCATGTATATGAACTCCGCCTAGTGCAGAAACCGCTATATTTTTGTTCAGACTGCAATAACTCCTTCCTTCTAACTCAGAATCAGACGGAACTTCGATCAATTAACTAATACCTAAATTACAGATAGTATGGAACACTCAGATGATTTATCGTGTGAACACACACTGTAGTTCTCCAAGGGGACTGACAGTTGTACTTAGAAAATAATAAGCTACCCCATCCCTATATTTGAATTTTGATGAAAACTAGAATTAAATTTTTAAATTTTTGTCGGATCTCGAAACATAAAAATTAGAATTAGAATTATTTTATATTTTTTTATCAGTCAAATTAAATTTAAATCTTTAAATGTGTTAAATGGGTAACCCGCTTACTAAGTGGGTTGGGTCAAAAATGGGTTGGGTCATAAATAGATAAAAGAGAATGTGTCATAAATGGGTTGGGTCAAACTCGACCCAACCATTTTGACTCAACCCAACCCGTTTGACAGGTCTAATTTTAAGAACCCGTAAAACGTTGTCATCGTTGTAGTTTGATATATTTAGTTTCTTCCTATTTTAATATTTTATGTCCCATTTTTCAACTTTGTTCATTATAATGTTATCTATCCCTATGTGTTAAAATTTGTGTTTAGGCTATTTCTGGTTTAGGTTTTTGTTAAAACCCGCCCTAAACGAACATGTAATATAAAATGCTCTAAAGTATTGATTTATTTTTTGTCCCTAAAGGTTGAACTAACCAAGTGAAAAAGCATCACCAGGCGATTATACCGTTGTAAATTTTCAAAATGGATATAATTTGAGTATTATTTTAGAAGAAACAAGAAGAAGACACATTAGTCTGCATCTTGAAATAAACAATGATAACTTTGTTTACAAAGTGGATTCACAAGAAAAGGTTGAACACTTTGGGCAGTCAAATATTTTCTTTTAGGTTGAAGAATGAATGTCAACACACGCAGTGCTGCCTTCTTTCAACCAGGCTTATGTCATATATTTTGACGAATTTTGAACGCAAGGAATTGAATCCAACTACGAAGGCCGTTACAGTGAATGGACACGATCATTGAAGGTGCCTTTTCGCCGTCTACATAAAAGCAAGACCGAATTCACTTTCAAAATCATTATTTTTCCTTTTTCTTCTTTATTTATTTGATCTCCATCATATTGCATCATTTGCCCTTGAAATAGAA
This sequence comes from Allium cepa, assembly GCA_030765085.1. Lineage (NCBI taxonomy): Eukaryota > Viridiplantae > Streptophyta > Magnoliopsida > Asparagales > Amaryllidaceae > Allium > Allium cepa. The sequence continues at coordinate 298,246,906 of CM060929.1, forward strand.
AGTTTTCTTAGGCGAATGAAGGGCGTACAAACCATGAATTCAGTCCACTGTTATAATACTTTATTGAATCCTAAAAATTAATAATTAAATAACTCGTTTGTACATGGATTGAGTTATCGTCTAAAAGAATCTATTATATAGATCTTTGAATTCAAATGTACAATATTTGCTTCATTATCACGCTCAAACCAATGAAGATACACAACAATTCCAGATAATAGATTCAACTATGAAGGTTCGAGCAACATCAGTGTCCTGCAAGTCATGAATCAACTTCCTACTCGATTAGAGCGATTTGATGGAGATAATTTCATTGGATGGCAAGAAATATGAAGTTCTTTCCAATCACCATCCAATTTTTCTACATTCTAGAAGATGGCGTCGAGGTAATACTCGAGGAAACTTCTATAAATAACAAGGCACTCAAAATGAAGCGTGTAAAGTGCAAAGATAATGATTTTCTATGTAGAGGATACATCATTAATGCGCTTTCAACAGTTGTGTACAATGCACATGAAAGCGTAGAAACAACAAAAGCACTCTAGACTGTATTGAAAAAAATAATACTTTATATTGAAGGTAAGCAATAAGAAATTCCTAGTACGCAGTTTTATGGATTTCAGAATGACTGATAATAAGTCCATTATTGGACAACTTAGTGAAATGTTGTATATAATAAATCAATTTATAGATGCCTAGATTGATCTCCGTGAAATATTAGGCAAGTTAGTGTTATCCAAGAACGAATGGTTCATTGGATAGGGACACTCTTGTAATGATATGATAAAGTTGAATTTAATGAATAATAATTCTGCATATACTATTGATTCTATTAATTTATGACATGCTAGACTAGGACAAGTTAGTTATGGTTCTCTTAAGAATATAAATAAGTTAGGATTAATTTTTGATTGCACTTTTGCCTCTATCTAATGTGAAGTTTGTATTTAAGAAAAAATACATAAGGACCTTTTAAATCTGTAGAGAAAAAACTATTTTGCTAGAATTAGTATATAGTGATGTTAGTGATTTAAAAGGACATACAAATTATGGTGGTAATATGTATTATGTCATGTTTAGTGATGATTGTATTAGATATACATATGTTTATCCATTGAAAACTAAAGAAAACGTTTTTGATAAGTTTAAAATTTATAGGGTGAAGCGGAAATGCAACTAGGACTTAAAATTAAAGTGTTGCATTTTATCGTGGTGGTGAATATTTTTCAAATGATTTCACACTATTATGTAGCCAACGTGTTTTCACACATCAGTGTATTATTCTCTATGCACATCAACAAAATAGTCTCTGAAATAAAGAATATGATATTTGTAGAAACGGTAAATGCTATGCTAATTAGTTAGAACTTACCAACTACTAACAGGTGCCGCTATATTATCTGCTTGCTATATTTTAAACCGAGTTCCTTTGAAAAAGAAGGATATATCACCTTACGAATTATTATTTAAAAGAAACTTAATTTATTAAGATATAAAGTTTGTGGTTGCTGGCTTATGTTAGAAATTAAAAGACCTAAATTGGAAAATAAAATATTTAAGTGTGCCTTTATTGATTATTCACCTTATTGTACAACTCATCGATTTGTAATACTTGATATTTTGAAGTAATAGAATTTGTAGATGTAAAAAATTTTAAGAACAAACACACATACACACACACATCTGAAAATCAGTTGTTGAGGACCCGTTGATATCATCTAGTTCAGAACATATGGAAACTGTATTACTAAAAAGCCAACCTCACAATTAGACTAAAGCATTTGTATTAATAAAAATTATTTGCTAACACTAGCTTAAAAATGGAAAATGAGAAGTAAACGAGAAAAATAATGTAAGTGATGTAAGGTATAGAGTGGTTCTGCAGAAGCTTGCCTACATCTACTACAAAGATCTCTTACCATGTTTATATCTTACCATTACAATAAAGTACAAGGGAATAATAAAAAATTTAGTACTTAGACTTGCGATGGTACAAAACATAAGGGCTTATAAGGAGTTTCTTGCTAGCAAATGAATTCCGAGCTTAGATATTAGCTAAAGATTTCAAACAACTAACAAAAGAAGGAAGCAAAGCAAAAAACCTTTTTTTCCAGTTATGAAAGGGTCATTCATTCAAAATATAAAGAAGAATCAAATAGGAAGTAGTTTAATGGTTTTCAAAGAAGAAGCAATCTCGAAGTTTTTTGATAGTCTTTGGAGGTTTTTAAAGGCAGCAAGTGTTTTTTAGCTTCAGTAACAAACGAAGAGGAATGAGAAGAGAGACATTTATATATCTACCCCCTCAATCACAACTATTTGATTCGAAAGGGCAAATTGATCTCAACCCTTTGGGTATAATCAATGTTATTATCACATCACAATATTGGAAATGTGAACCGCCCCTTCCACGTTTGGAAAAGCGAACAATCTCAGCCAATTGCATGGTGCCACGTGTAGCATGCATTAAATGAAAAATAGAAAGTCCGATTGGTAGGATCTTCAAGATTTGACAAGCCTGCCTCTTCTCACAATGATAGACTAAGTGGAAAACTATTGCTCTAATTCCCATCAAGTATAATTTGTCCCATTGCAGGTCAATTTGCATAACAAGACTCCAATCGTCAAAGACAAGTCGGCCTGCAACGCTAAGCCCAGACCGGTCAGTAAAACATCCTATTTATATACCAATTCATTTTGTCACCGTTGGGATGAACAGTCATCTAAGCATGATGGGGCTCTTCGAGTTCCATATCAGTTAACTCTTTAATAAGAGGAACACACAACTTTTCATCTCCTCTCAGCCATCCCTTAGAATCAATGGAATGATGGTTCAAATGGGTCGAATGCACTCATCTATTTAGCTTCTTATATATACCCAATAACCATGTATCTTGCTTCTGACTCAAACTAATATGGACCGTAAGTAAAGTCGGAACATCTTAAGCTGCCAACAGCCTCGGTGTTATGTCAGCTGGAGGTCAGAAATCAAATGTAGAAATGAACTCCAAGTTCTTCCATTCCAAAATATGGCTTTGCATCACATGTTTTCTACTCAAGCCATCATCTACAACATTGCCTTTGCCCAAAGTATAGGAGATACTAAAATCATACGATGTCAAGAACTTCATCCATCTCTGCTGCCTCAAATTTAGATATTTTTTTTTTGGGAATAACAAATACTTTAGAGATTTATGCTCTATAAATAACTCAATTCGCTCCTTTAAAAGATAATGTCTCCAAGATTTGAGGGTAAAAACAATAGTTGCTAACTCAAGATCATGGGTTTGGTAGTTTCTCTTATGCATTTTCAATTATCAACTAGCATAACAAAAAAAATCTTCCTTCTTGCATCAAAATAACATCCAATTATATACCACAAGCATAAGGATATACCGCCAATGCCTTCGAACTATTAAGAAGTGCTAAAACAGGTGTACTAGTCAATAACTCGTTTAACTTAATAAAAATATGCTCGCATTTTATGTTCTACGAGTACACTAAATTCTTCTTGGTAAGGCATGTCAATGATGCGAAAATGTTTGCAAAGTCTTCAGTGGACTTCCTTTAATAGCCAGCCAAACCAAAAAAAATTCTTACTCCATAGCGTTTTTTCGTATGTGCCAATTCTATATTGCAATACCTTTACTAAGATCGATCGATAGTCCATGCTCGAAAATAACATGTAACGACCCTACAGCGATGCCCATATTATTAATGAACATTATAAATAATGTCGTCAAATAATGCAGAGAATTCGGCTTCTTAAAAGCGACCAAATGCGAATATATCTTTAATATAACATTAACACATCATACTTATTGTTTTTGATAAATATATAAAATGAAAATTTTGACATGTACGGTCTTAGTTTAAAGAAATAAACACATCGGTTTCCCAAAATCAAAACAATATATCATATAAAGTAATAACCACAGACCACGGTATGTGTTGTATGTGATGAAATATCGACCGCAAAACACGGAATAACACATGAAAACCCATAAATTCCAGCATAAAAACTACTATCTCCAGAACTCCAAGAAAAGAAAGTCATATCATTCTCAATGATCGTGCACATACTATGTAAAAAAGGTGGTATCACCCATACCGATCCTATACAAATTATCGTCCATACCATGAAAACAAAACTCAAACCAAGAAAACAAAGTCTCAACCGATTAGAATCGTAAAAAAATCCATGAGTTTACTTCTTATGATCTAGCAGCCCCATGCCGTATACCACAAACTCTAATGTGCAAAGTATTATCACCTTTGGTAATCATGAGAACTTAACCAAAACATCCTATACCGTTTGGTGAAATTCATGTATTTACTGGAAGCTAGTAAATCTCACTCGTTATGAATACTACTGGAAAACCTAAAATATTTATCTAGTAGCCCAATGCATCACACCAAAATAGAATACAACTCTAAAGTGTTCAATATAAACACCAAAAGCAATCATAAGAATTTAACCAAAGCATCTCATGTTATCTGGTGAAATTCCAGTAGTCGTTAATGGATCAGTAAATTCCGCTAAAACATTCTATTCAATTAGTTATACAATATACGATGAAGTATTACTCGAGAGCAGTTGAACCAATTGGTAACACTACATCGATTATTAGTATTCTCCAAATTATATATTTAAGGTTCTCAAAACATTTTATTTAAAAAATTCAAAAGTCACATGAAAATGTCCAAAATTGCATAAAATCCAAGTTTTAATTTAAACTCTATTAAATAATATAAAAGCACATTTATTAAAGAATTATGAAATTGAAAACAATAGTGATATATATATATATATATATATATATATAATTCATATAAATTCATTTATAGCTATTAAATAATTCAATTTCCTTTATAAACTTTCTCTTTCAAAACAATATTTGTATAAAACTCTCCCGCAATCACTTTGAAATTTCAGGTATATGTATATATATAATTTCTTTGAACATTCTTTTCCAAATTACACATTTTTTCATATGTAAATATTTTTGTAATCGAAAACTATTTAATTCAAAAAGGAATTTTTTTTGCAGTAACTTTACAAATGGATACAAACAAATTGTATACTTAGCACTTAAAACATAGAGCAAGAGTTCAACATAAACAAGATCATTAAAGTGGTTTGACAACTATGAAATGTAACCAAAATCATTACAAAACAAAGTTCGAACAAGGTTAAGAAAGAGAAAAGAACAATCAAGGCCCCTAAAATCGTAACTCACAACACAAAAAAGTGGGCAATAAATTAACAAACAAAATCACATAAAGTTATCGCAAAACTCATTTGCCTAAAAACAACTTTTCACAAAATTACTCGGTTCAGGTCTTCAGTTTTTAAATGCAATTTCAATCCATTAAATCTTAGAATTTTTGAAAACTTACAACATGAAAGTTATTCCCTAAAGTCTCATCTTTCCATCAAACAATAGCTTGCACAATTTGGATCCATGGTTAAGATGTTATGGCGATTTTAATCTCAGCTTTCAACTTAGAAGATTACACAGGCCTGAGCTATACCATCAGCCTCAAACTCAATTAGACCCCTTAGAAAGCTGTATTTCGAAAATGATTAAAAGAGAACCTTTAGCCTATTGAAATAACTTTCTACCATAAAAAAATTGAGTCATTTCACATCATTTTGCACCAAAATATCATTTTTTACCTCAATGATTTTTACAAATAATTTTCAGCGAACAATCAATCAATTCATCCAAATCAAGTAAACAATTAAGAACAACAAAGATTTCTACATTCAATCCTCCAAAGATAAGTCTTGTGAGTTTAACTCACCTTGATTCTTTTATCTTCTTAGAAAAATCACAAATTTACTACCGCTTCCTTCCCTATTCAGCAAAACCTAGCAATAGAATTTGATAATAACATACAGTAAATTACTAACTGTAATTGATCCTAGAAAGGAGTAGAGTTGAGATTGCATACCTGAATTAGTTTCCCTATTAATTTTAATAATCATTTCAATAATTTGGTGAGGATTTGAAGCTGTTGTTTGAGGGTTTTCAAAAGCAATATGTGTCGTAATTTGTTTCTGGTTTCATGAAGAAGTAAGAAAAGAACTAACTGTTCTTTTCTTAATTCCATAGTCTTCTCTCTTAAATGGGCTAGGCCTAAACTAGCTTAACCTTATTCTAATTAGGTTTTAATGCAAGTCTCATTTATATTTTAATTTAATTGCAATACTTATTATTTGAAACAATACTAATCAAACTCCAAGCACCCAATTAAATCATCTCGTTTTACCGATTCCTTATTAGTTACAATAATTAGTCGCTTATTTATTTATTTTCTTTGTTAAATTAATTATTACACAATTTCACGCTAATTAATTTACGATTCCACCTAGTAATCATTGTTAAATATCAAATTATCTTTCATGATTGTTCTATAAGAATTGTAATTTCAAACAACCATTTAAATAAATATTAATAATACACTTCTCAAACTTACAAGTCAATGATTGAATAATGTAACAAAATAAAATCTTCAAATTCTTTGTTATTTAAAAAAATAAAAGATTCACTTCAATTAAATATTCTTATTTTTATAATATTTATTAAACCTAAAATTCTCATTTCGGAAAGAACTATTCATATTTAAAAACACAAGGATCCCAATTTCTCAATTATTCTATGAATTTAAATTCTCCATCATTAAATAAAATCTCAATAATATTTTCAAAGTGATTTCAACACTTTAGAAATACTAATTAACACTTCCAAATTTCACAACGATTTAAGAATTAATCATTCTAAAACAAATCATTTTTTATAAAAGACTAAAAATTCCAAACTAATGATTTAAATTCTACAATTTAAATCATTATTTATTTCATTTAGCTTACTCAAAAATTCGGCTTGTTACACAACACGTCCTATAAAGTGAACTACTTGCGCCAAAAGCAACATTTGAATTTTTTGCCTTTAGCTTATGTCTATGGATAATATTTTGAATACATCCCTAAATGCAACTTATGCCCTTTCTTACTTTTCGAATAGACAAGTATTCATCGATAAATACCACCACAAACTTATTCAACAATCCTCTAAAGACTTGACACATAAGGTCAACGAAATATGTTGGTACATTAGTCAGTCCAAATGGCATGGCTAACCACTCATAAAGTCCGTCAGGTGTACGAAAACTAGTTTTCTAAATACTATACTTAATCACACACAACTAATGAAATGTGGTAGCCAAAGTAAGCTGAGTGAATAATTTTGCTCCAACTACTTGATCAAAGAGATCATCTATAAGTGGCAGTGAATAATGATTCTTCTTTGTTAGCTTATTCAATTCACGATAATCGTCGCAAAACCTTAGGGAATCGTCTACTTTAGTAACAAACACAACAGTTGCTACCTACTCCGAAATACTTCTCCGAATAAAGTCTTTCTCCAATAAATCATTCACCTATTTATTAAGCTCACGCTTTTGTCTAGGCGCCATATGCTTAAGAGGTAAAGCAATAGGTCCAGCATTCTCTTCTAGATAAATATGATTTCCCTATAAGGAGGAAAATCAAAAACTTTGGTAAAGAATATGGGTTATCACGATCTATGTGTATGAAGGCTAATTCATCTTATGATAGGTTTAGAGAATCTAGGTAACTCATTATAACAAAAATTTTGGATTGTAGTAAACATCGAGGCTGCCACTAAAAGTACCTAAATAAACCACCTTTTTATCACAATCCAATATTGGTCCATATATAGTCATCCAGTTCATTTCCAAAATTAAACCAAGCTAAGAAAATCCCAATGCAAAAGCATCACAATCGGATTCGATACCAAAAAATATGCAATCCAGACCATTAAAGATCATGGATAAATGGATCAATGTCCTTACAAGGTTCGACACAATAATAGGATCTGCAACTATATTAGTCTCTAAGGGCAATTCATCTACTAGCTTACTTGAAATAAATGAGTGTGATGCTTCGAAGGTAAATAAAGTGCAGACAGATAAACTAGAAAGAGTTAACATTGTAGGATTGGTTTAAACTTAGAGGGAGGAGGGGGTGAATAGGGTGTACAAAAAATTAATGCGGAAATAAAAATAAAAGCAGTAAGTAATGCAATAGAGATCAAACACAGATTTACCCAACTTCGACAAAAATCTGCCTACGTGCTGCCCCAACGTTTCTACAAGAGACTAAGTAGTAAGACGCTTATAAATACACGTAAACTTGCGACACCCGTTAACTTGACGAAGCTAACTCTAAGCACAAAATCCTGCTGCAACTCAACCACTGAGTTGCGAATTCTCAAACTACACCCCGTAATTTGTACCTAGTTACCCAACTAGAATGTTACACAATTTAAAAAAGAAATTACAAATAAAAAATGAAAAATAACAAGCCAAAACCCTATTATTCTCAAGCCCAATATAAAATTAAATAGTGGCCAACCAAAAATGATTAGAGAAAAACATAATGTCTCCCCTTTATTTTATTTCGTGCTTATCCATGTCGTCTCCTTTTTCTTTTCGATTCGATATTAGCGTTTGTTCGTTTTGAAGCCGCCGCTTGAAAGTTGATCAATTGACTATCGTTCCTCGATTCACTTTGTTGTTTCTTCGATCTTTGTTCTTTTTTTTGCTTTGATACTTCACTATGTCGAGCTCGAATGATAAAAGTGCAATGCAATTTTCCCTTTTTTGATTTTTGATAATACTCGACTTGCCTGATTTGAGTTTTGGATATTTTCTATGATTTGTTATAAGTATGATCTCTGATTTTGTCTCGAACTTGAATGAGAATTTTGCCGATGATGAAATCGGGTTAAATAGGGATTAAAAACCTATTTTATCGTTTGTATGTTTGAGTTTGAATTCTTCAGTTCATTTGCTTTGCCATTTGATTTTTGCTTGAACATCTGTGATGATTTTGACTTGTTCATTTGTTGACATGTTACTGCATATACCTCTGATGAATTTGAATGTTATCAGTTCTTTTCTGCTATGAATTTGGCATCGTTCGCTGACTTGTTGGCATTTGACTTTGAGAAAGACTTGATGAAGTTCGACTTGTTAATCATGTTACTTTAAACACTTCTCTGAATTTTTAATTGAACACTTCAAGACATTTTTGTCTGACCATTTCTCTTTGAAAAATGACCCACGACTTTAATGGTGTAAACCATTATGACTTTATTCAAATCGCTAAATGATAAATCATCGAATTCTTGAACACTTTTTTGTTTGACCAATATTTTTATTTGAAATAACTCCTTGACTTTGTTCGAACTACTTTCATGTTGCCTTTGTATTCTCTGGAGTCTTTTGAACTTTGAAGTGGTCTTCATGAATATACATACATACGTGTATGTATGTATATATGTGTGATTCATTCTTGTGTTGTTTAAGTGGACTGATATATGTGTTCATTCATGTATACGTATCCTTGTGCTTCACTTTGCTGCATTCATTGAGTTCATGCGCATTGTTCTAGGCTGAGTTGCGTTTGTAATCTGAAACTCAAGATGTTGTCTTGTTCTATGTGGTTGGTCTGCACCATGTGCATGTATTGATATGAGACTTCATGTTTTTATCATCCCTGTTCTTGTGCCTGTTCACCATTGTCAGATTGTCACAGAATATTTGAACATGTCTACACATTCATGCTGGACTTGCTGTGTCGAATCTGAAATGTTGCATGTACCTGTGTGCATTGTTCTGCTCTTATGTAGATTTGAGCCTTCATGTTTTCATGTGTTCATTTTATTGTGTTGCAGTCCTTATGTTTGCACATGTATCGATGCATGTTTGTCTGCATTGGTTGCTCCATGTCCAGTTGCTTGCACTCATGTGTGTGTGATTCTTTGAATTATTATTCAAGTAATCGTGTAGTTTCATTTGAACTGTAAACTGGTCTAATGGAAGCTTTGCATTCAAGTTATTTAGCTTTGCATTTTGGTCTTGACACTTTATTGCTCTGATGCATTATCATTTGAGGTTTGGTTATGGCTCCATGTTTTCATATTGGTTTGTTTTGAATACTCTATCCAGTCTGGGTTCATTGATGACCTTGTCTGGTCTGGTTCACTTCAGTTTTCTATAGCTCTTCGGTACATTTGGTGTGTGTTCTTATAATCTGGTTTTATGTACTTCGGTATAGTGGTCTTGTTTTGGTCGAGATTTTCACTTGAGTTGAATCTAGCTTTTGCTTGGGTTTGACCTTGTGCTCACCTATCCCTGCGATTTTAATAAGCAAGTGTATATCGACGGCATGACCTTATGAAATGTACAGTGATACACCGTGCATGTCGCAAATTGTTCGTATAAGATGAATTAAAAGAAATGACGATGAACAACCTAGATAACTAAAGAAAATAATATTTTCAAACACACACTTCATTGTACACTGCAAAATATTTCTTTTTCAGTTTTACTGCATCGGTGTTTATTTTGCAGATAGTTCAGATGCTGATACATGCTAGAACAAAGTTGAAGATCAAAATACAAGTGAAGAGTGAAGAGTGAAGAGTGAATATGTAGTGAGGTGAAAAATGTAAAATGTAAAATGTAAATTGTCTTGTAATTGAAATTGTATTGTAATTGAAAATGTATTGTAGTTGAAAATGTGTAATGTAGTGAGAGCTTAATTTTATACTATTTAAATTTATAATAAAATATTTGTTTGAATAAATTATTTGTTTAAATATGAATTTTGAGTTATTTATTTTATTCAATAAATATTTATTTAGTTATGTGAAAAAATGAAATAGTACAATAACAAATACATTTAAACGAATATATATATATATATGTTGATTATCATCAAACAAAAATCATAGGCTATTGTATTCTACAATCTCTCCCTTTTGGTGATAACATACATATATTAAGATTTTGACTTTATTAAATGTATTTGGTGTTGATGAATTCCATGAGCTCCCTCTATTTGAATACTCCCCTTATAACAAAGCTCTTCCAAACATAGATGCATGTAGTTAAAACTGAAAAATTAATTAAAAATAACTTTGAATAAAAACACTCTCGGATATTAGTAAGGATATCGCTCAAAGATTAAAATATCAACCTCTCTTCCCCTTTTGTTATCATCAAAAATAATAATAGTAATTGAAATAGCAACGATTTTTATTAAAAATATAAAGTCAAATCAAGAGGGAAATATTAATTTCAAATTCCAATTAATCAAACAAAAATCATAATATTTTATTAATTAGAAGCAAACTCCACTTTAGAGAAATGGTAGGATTATGGAAAACTTTATATAGTGACAAGAGTTTGATTTTTTCAATAAAGGCATAATTTTTTCATTTTCCCTTTTTAAATATTATACGAAAAAAATGTAAAGCACCTACTAATCATGCATAACCATTAGGACTTTTAAATGAGGTTAGTAGTTACCCTATTTTTAGAAATAAATGTAAGAATTTTTTAACCATGCATAACCATGGGGACTTTTAAATTAGATTAGAATATACTTGATATTTATCCTTTTCTTATATGCGTCCCATCCATGCATAACCGCGAGGACTTTTAAATGAGAATGGAAGCCCATATATAGAAATACAAGTAATTCACTTATGCATAACCGCGAGGACTTTTAAATGAGAATGTATACTTTAGGATATAATTATTTTACATAAAAAAATATTTCCTTATTTTGAAATACCAAATTCTACATACTATATTATGATGTACGAATTGACAAAAAAGTGAAAGTGATAGAAATAATCATGGAATAAGTATTAATCTAAAAATATTATAAAATTTGTTTAATTTTCATGAAATTATAAAATTATACTTCATCTTGTTATGAAATATAATTTAATTACTATCCACCACTTTTCAAGCACTATAGTAATTTTGATAAGTTCTAAAAGATTCAATTAGTCAATGGTTATCTTTTCCAGAGTAAATCTCTTACTGAAATAAACTAGAGTATTTTTAACATGATGAAAACCAAAGTTTTAAAAATTAAAATAAGTGAAAATCAATTTTTTGTAAGGGGGTTTTGTGAAAATGACTTCTAATTGAAAATCAATATAAATAATTAAATAATTAAAAAAAAAGAATTTCAACATGAGATGATATCAGATACCACTTGTATTTGAGGTGTACATGGTGATATATAGTGCTATATAAAATTGTACTCCTCAACACTTGAATTGTTTTTTGAAATTTTCAGCATTGTCCATTTATATCAAGCACAAATAAAGAAATCTATATTGAGAAAAAACAACACATTCAAAAAATTCATCAAAGCAGTTTTGAAAATTGATTTCATAGACATGAAGGGAGTCAATAATGTTTGTTGTTTCAAAGTAGTTAACAATCTTTGTTTCGAAGACTCACTCAATTTGAAACCTTTATTTGGCTGATAAAAGTTTGAAATTTGATTTGGCTCATAATGAGTGAGTTTTTGATGTTCAAAAATGCTACTTTCCAAATTTGGTTTCAAGTCAATTTGTCAAATCATTCGAAAATTATACTTGAAATAACATAACTTTTTTCTGTAAAATAGATATGTTTTCCGAGTTATATATTGAATTTATTGCAGTTTTTTCATGACATTCCAAAGTGAATAAATAAAAACTAAAAATAGAAAAGTTGTAGAATTATTGGTTAGCTTTCAAAAACTTCAAGAATTTCAAAAATCAAAGTTGAGATGTTCAAGATATGATCAAATTACTACAACTATGTTAAGAAAGTTTTGAAACTATTTTCAAACGTTACTCCAAATGATTTGTAATTATTCGCCCATTTAACTTTAGATTCTGGGAAAGCACCAAAAATAAAATTTGTAGCATTTTAAATCTATTTCCAGGACATCTTGAATTTTACAAATCGGAGTTAAGAAGCTCAAGATATGGAAGAAATACTTCAACAATGTTGATGAGAATTAAGAATATATGAACAAAATTGAGTTAAGAGATCATACCTCACTTTCCTTCGATGCCGTGATATCTGAAATGTGATGATCTCCATATAATCTTTATAAGCTAAGGAACATTTAAATTTTATTTTATCATTTATAATAACTAGAAATCTATCTCCATCAAATTTGTTCCTTAGCCCACTTATGTTTCTAAATTTTAGAGAAGGTAAGTGGCCTAACTTAAGAGGAAGGACCACTATTATTATCTATTGAAATCTTTGATACCCAAATTTTACTATATAACAAACTCTTAGCATCTACAATTTTACCTTTGGGAATCCAATTTTGTTTAAATTTCAAACCATTTATATTCGTACTTTTTGGAATCCTTATTTGTTTAACGATTTTGTGTTTGTATATATTTCGGCAATTATTCTTGTCATGTCCAATATTTCCACACTTTACGCGTTTGGGTATCACACTTTTCCCCTTAACTATGTTATTTGTCGTTTGTTCATATTTTGACACTTCGCAAGTCCAAATCCTTTTCTTTTATTCTCGAAGAGTTGATTTTCTAAGAGCATATTAAATGATTTTTCTCTAGTAAAAAATTTCCGAGCAATCAACTCAAGTTTATTAACTTTGGATTTTAAAAGTTTATTTTCATTATTAGCTTTGAACAACAACTAATGGTACTATCTCTTTTTTCAAAATTATTCATTTTCAAGCACATAATTTCATTTCAAGCTCTCTAATTTTAGTCTAAATTTCTAGTTACTCAGTTTCAAAGAGTTTGTAGTTTTTTAAATTCAATTTTTTCAAAATCCTAGATTTTTTTCAATCTCATTTTCAAACTCATGATTTAATTAAATAATTTCAGATTTTCTCGAAATTGCGGTTTCTTTTTCATGGGTTTTACAATTTTCATTGACTCATTTAATTTCTTTTCAAAAATCACGCATTAGAACATTCCGACCTCTTAAAACTATCCAAATCTTTTTGCAAAATATTATTTTTACAAATCAACTGACTTTGATTCTTTTCCTGAATTAAAATTTTGTTTTCTAACTTTTGAAAGTTTCATGAAAACAGGCAAATTCTTTTTCATAGTCCAAACGCCTTTTGCAATTAGAATATTTATTTTTCTTAATATTTATAAGCTTATTTTCCAAATTGTTATTTTTCTGACGCAGTTTAGATTATTTCCTTTTCAACTTATTATTTTTCATCTCAAGAGCTTCATTATTTTCAATTAATTTTCGGCACAAGAGAACTAAATCATTGAATGAAAAATCACTTATCTCATCGGCTATTGTATCTTCGTTACTGCCGTCCATTGCTAATCCGTCAAGCACGTTTCTTTAACTGAGTTGATTGTGGAGAATTTCTCACCGTTGTTGACTTTTGCACCATATATTGCATCAACAGTATTCTAGATTTGCTATGCACTTTCACAATGAGAGATATGGTTAAAATTATCTCGATTAATATGAGAATATAATATATGCATAACACGAGCATTAATCGAAGTATTTTTCTTGTCTACTATACCACACCCATTTTCAATAATATCCCAACATTTAGAATTAATAGATTTCAAATAAAATTCCATTTTTAATTTCCAATTTTAAAAAATCTGGTCCATAAAAAATAGAGGGAATAATACTAGACTGACTCTCGCTAGATTTGCAACTAAGGTTAGACATCTATGCTTTGCTCTGATACCACTTGTAGGATCGTTTTATCCTAGAGGTGAGTGAATAGGGTGTACTAAAAATTAATGCGGAAATAAAAAATAAAAACAGTAAGTAATACAATAGAGATCACACAAAGATTTACCTAGCTTCAGCAAAAAGCTGCCTACATGCTGCCTTTAAGGTTTCTACAAGAGATTAAGTAGCAAGATGCTTACAAACACACATAAATTTGCGACACTCGCTAACTTGACTAACCTAACCCTAAGCTCAAAACCCTGCCACAACTCAGCCACTGAGCCGCGAATTCTCAAACTATGCCCCATAGTTTGTACTTGGTTACACAACGAGAAAGTTACACAATTTAAAAAAGAAATTACAAATAAAAAATAAAAAATAACAAGACAAAACCCTATTATTCTCAAGCCCGATATAAAATTAAATAGAGGCGGGCCCAAAATGATTAGAGAAAAATAAACTGTTCCTCGTGCTTATCTATGCTGTCTCCTTTTTCTTTCCGATCTGGTATTTGGGTTTGTTCGTTTTGATGCTGGCGCTTGAAAGTTGATCGTTCGACTATCGTTCCTCAATTCACTTTGCTGCTTCTTCGATCTTTGTTCTTTGTTTTGCTTCGGCTGCTTCAATGTGTCGAGCTCGAATGATGAAAGTGGTATGCGATTTTTCCTTTTTTCAATTTTTGATAATACTAGACTTGCCGGATTCGAGTTTTGGATATTTTCTGTGATTTTTTTCTAAGTATACTCTCTGATTTTGTCTCAAACTCGAATGAGAATTTTACCGATGATGAAATTGGGTTAGATAGGGATTATAAACCCTATTTTGTCGTTCGTATATTTGAGTTTGAATTCTTCAGTTCATTTGCTCAGCCATTTGATTTTTGCGTGAACGTATGTGATGATTTTGACTTGTTCATTTATTGACCTGTTGCTACATATACCTTTAATGAATTCGAATTTCATCCGTTGTTTTCTACTGTGACTTTAGTATCGATCGTAGATTTATTGGCATTTGACTTTGAGATAGACTTGATGAAGTTCGACTTGTTAATCATGTTACTTTAAACACTTCTCCGAATTTTTAATTGAACACTACAAGACTGTTTTGTTTGACAATTTCTCTTTGAACAATGACCCACATCTTTAATGGTATAACCCACTGTGACTTTATTCAAATTGCATAATGATAAATTATCGAGTTCTTGAACACTTTTTCGTTTGACCGATATATTCTTTGAAACATCTCCTTGACTTTGTTCGAACTGCTTTCATGTTGCCTTTGTATTCTATGGAGTCTTGTGAACTTTGAAGTGGTCTTCATGTATATACATACATACATACATGCATGTATATATGTGTGATTCATTCTTCTGTTGTTTAAGTGGACTGATATATGTGTTTATTCATGTATACGTATCCTTGTGCTTCACTTTGCTGCATACATTGAGTTCATGTGCATTGTTCTAGCTTAAATTGCATTTGCAGTCTTAAACTCGAGATGCTGTCTTGTTTTATGTGTTGGTCTGCACTGTGTGCTTGTCTTGATTTGAGATTTCATGTTTTTATCATCCCTTTTCTTGTGTCTTTGAAGTATTGTTCCACTTGAGGTTTGATTGTACATGGTATTTGGACTTGTTTCACATGAATTGTGTTCACCACTGTCTGATTGTCGCCGCATATTTGAACATGTCTATACATGCATGCTGGACTTGCTGTGTCAAATTTGAAATGTTGCATGCACCTGTGTGCATTTTTCTGGTCCTTTGTAGATTTGAGCCTTCATGTTTTCATATGTTTATTTTGTTGAGTTGTAGTACTTGTGTTTGCACATGTATCTGTACATGTTTGTCTGCATTGTTTTGGTTGATCCATGCCCAGTTGCTTGCACTCATGTGTGTGTGATTCTCTGAATTGTTATTTAAGTGCTCGTGCAGTTCCATTTGAGCTATAGACTGGTCTAGTGGAAGCTTTGCATTCATGTTCTTTAAATTTGCATTTTGGTCTTGACACTTCATTGCTACGATGAATTGTCATTTAAGGTCTGGTTCTGGTTCCATGCTTTCATGTCGGTTTGTTTCGAATACTTTGTCCAATCTGGGTTCATTGATGACCTTGTCTAGTCTGGTCTAGTTCACGTCAGTTTTTATGGCTCTTTGGTATATTTGGTGTGTGTTCTTGCAATCTGGTTTCATATACATTGGTATTGTGGTCTTGTTTTGGTTGAGCATTTTCACTTGAGTTGAATCTAGCTGTTTCTTAGGTTTGACCTTGTGCTCACCTATCCCTGTGATTTTAATAAGCAAGTGTATATCGATGTGCACGACCTTGTGGGATATACGGTGATACACTATGCATGTCACAGGTTGTTCGTGTAAGATGAATTAAAAGAAATGATGATGGACAACCCAAATAACTAAGGCAAATAATATTCTCAAACACAAAAATCATTGTACATTGCAAAATATTTCTTTTTCAATTTTACTGCGTCAGTGTTTATTTTGCAGATAGTTCAGATACTGAATATAAGCTGGAACAAAGTTGAAAATCAAATACAAGTGAAGAGTGAATATGTAGTTAGGTGAAAAATGTAAATTGAAAATTGTGTTGTAATTGAAATTGTATTGTAATTGAAAATGTGCAAATGTAGTGAGAGCTCAATTTTGTACTATTTGAATTTGTAATAAAATATTTGTTCGAATAAAATATTTGTTTAAATATGAATTCTAAATTGTTTATTTTATTCAACAAATATTTATTTAATTATGTGAAAAATGAAATAGTACAATAAAAAATACATATTGTAACGACCCAGAATTTTCGATCCTGAAAACTCCAGATAGTTAGGAAAAGAAGAAAAGAGATAGAAGAAGAAGTAACATAAAACCAAACTCAGAATCTCATATTCACAGCAGATAAAATATAATATCAAATAATATCAGTTATACAAAGGAAAACTGTACTTGTTAAATTATACTTTAATTCATCAGAGTTACAACATATACACAAACACTGGACAAATAAAAACAACTTGTCCTAGATAATTCATAATATCTCTCAACGGAATATACTCCATACGTTCCTACCATCCAGCTCGCTTCTTGAGCTCCAAAACGTCCTTACCTAAAATCTGTAATACTCGGTTTGACCCGGGCATTACATCAAAGTAACACTCGGGTCAGGCTGGAAACCAGCATGAGTAAGCCCATGTAACAAGAGTATAAAACTTATAAAAAACCCGGGGGTAACTTGTATCAATTTATAAATTCACAATTTGTTATAGACATCACTTATTTCACACATCAATTTCTAAGTACCAAAACTTAGATTAAATGATCCAATTCACTTAAATCATTCCATTCCAACCTATTGATGTCACATATCAATTTATAAAGAATCGAAGTGGTTTCGGGTATTTACTAATACCCGACTTCGGTCTCTTCGAATCCAATGTCATCTTGTCCCAAGTTATTTAAGTGAATACAATCCAATTTTTAATACTGGATGCGTAACGACCCGGTCTTTTCAACCATTCGCATCCGCACATGCCGGACTTGAATTGCTCAAAATACCGCGTTGTAAATAAAATTTGGCAAATCTCAAGACATACAGTAAATAAAAATCACAGAACACAGACACAAAGTAAGAAATGCAACGGAAGTAAAAGAGATAGTAGTTCATGAAGCTACTATTAAAATATATTAGAGTTAAATAAAATACAACAGAATAAATAAAGTACAACAGAAGTCTCAAGATGATAACCAAGCACAAGCTGAATCGAACAACAGAAAGTGGAATCCAAATCTGTGAATAACTCAGGCTGACCCGAGCGTAAATAAAAATACAAACACTCGAGTCAGGACAATATATACTTATATAATGTAAACCAACTCAAGTGAACTGTAATAAAGTACAAGTATCTTAAAGGATGCCTGGGACCGCCCATCCTCTAAGGATCCGTTAAACTATTTACTATATAGTAATATTGCGCTATTATAATAATGTCTACAGTAAAATAAACTTACTTTTAAATAGCGTTTCGGGCTACCCATATCACCCTTCACACATAATAGTCCCAGCAGTCCATCCAATATCATGACATCTCCACACCGGGTGACTGTTAAAGGATACCACACGGGATACGGGAGAAAGACAAACTCGTAGTAAAGGCTCGGTATGGTGGGTGACACGGCACACAAGGCAATGCCAGGGTAGATATACCAATTACGCACACGGACTGGTGGTAACGCATCAGCCACATACGCCCACCTCGGAACACACTCCAATATCAAAATCGGAGGATGGCCATCTAATCAATCACAAGTAAGAGTATAGTATCGAAGGAATGTGTCCGATCGGAGGAATGACCTCACTTGGCCCGAGACGCTCCTGTTTTAGCCACCTTATGCCAACTCACCGGAGTTGGGTCCACGTAATATACCTCAAGATCGTCGCCACCATCCTACTTCATTCTGAAATCTCCACCGCGTACACGGTTGTCAAAGTGGTTTTCGGTATCGACAGAGAGTATGCCAGATATCCGATCCCAGTCTCTTTGCCAACCAATCGTTATTATCTCGTAGTTATAACTTTAAAACAATATTTTATACTTCAAAATAAAATATCATTTCAATCCAAATCTTTATCAAAATAAAGATTAAATCATTCCAAACCATTTCAATATATCATCATACCATATCTTCCAAATTCAAATATTTATCAAAATAAATATTAAGTCATTTCTAACCATTTCAATATATTAAATTATCCTATCCTTTCAAATCATTTTAATATATTAAAATATCATAACCTTTCAAAGCTTCATTTCTAAATTATCATATCTTTCAGAATTTCTTTTCAAATCATTTTAATATCGAAATATCATATCTTTCAAACCTTTATTTTTTCAAATCATTTAATGTCAAAATATCATATCTTTCAAAACTTCATTTCAAATCATTTTAATATATTAAAATATCATATCTTTACAAACTTCCTTTCAAATCATTGTTCATTTTATTCAATTTAAAATAGCAATTCAATTCACATTTCAAAACAGTTTATATTTCAAAAATCATTTTAAATCATTAAAATGAAGTTATTATATTTAATAATTAAATTTCCAAAATTTTCAACTTCCAAAGTTCATTTATTCACTTAAGTTTATCAAAACAGTGAAAATTCACTTTTCGCAGCATTTAGAAAACGCTACGGAAAGTTACATTCAAAACGGTTCAATTTAACAAAAGACAGCATTTTAAAAATGCTGTAATAGGGTTTACTTAAATTTCAAATAACTTAGTTAAATTCAACAATTACAGCACTTAAAATGATTGCTATAATAGCCTTTAATTTAATTTAGCTTTTTAGTTCATTATCATCAACTACAGCATTTACAAATACTGTAATATCATTTACACTGCAATTAATAACATTTAAAAAATGCAGTTAATTAACTTTAAATATTCAATATAATTTTACAACCAATTATAATTTTATTTAAAACATTTTTTTAACTTATAAAATCATACATTTTCACATTTATAAACAACATTTAATTTTTCTTAAGTTCATGATTTTATAAAGTTAAATTTTCATTCAAAAATCAAGATTTAATAATAATTCACTTATTAAATTTCAACATTCAATTTTAAATTCATTGAATTAAATTTCAACTTAACACTTAAGTTTAAAATTTCAAAATATAACTTAATTTCAATTTTATTCACTAAACTTAAAATTCACTTTTAAGCCAAATTCACAAATTCCCATTTGGTTATATTTCAAAATTTCAACTTAAATAATCATCCCTTTCACTTTTTAACTTTACTCAAAAATCATTAATATATTATAAAATCATTTTAAATTCATTTTAAATTCAAATTATCAT
This sequence comes from Allium cepa, assembly GCA_030765085.1. NCBI lineage: Eukaryota > Viridiplantae > Streptophyta > Magnoliopsida > Asparagales > Amaryllidaceae > Allium > Allium cepa. The sequence goes on from CM060929.1 coordinate 298,267,381, forward strand.
AAATTTATCATAGTTTAATTTCCAATTATAATTAAATCAAAATTTCCAAAATAACTTACATTCAGATTTTCTAACTTTTCCATAATTTATTTGACTTATAAATTTCCAAAAATCAATAATACTTTACAAAAATTATTTTTAATTAATTTTAAATCAAAATATTATAATAATTACATTTCTAAAATATTTTAAATATTTTAGAAAAACATATTTTAACTACGGGCCTGTATATAATTTTCTACGCGTGATACGGGTAATATATCATTTCAACCCGTAATTTACATAGAAAATCCGGCTTTTATCATTTCAAACCCGCAGTCCCAAGTAAATGAAATAAATTGAAAATCGCTCATGCCTGTTATTTCAGCCCATAACGATTTTCCCTTATTCTAAAGTCCGTTCGGGTATGTATCATTTCAACCCATAGTGATTCTAATCTAAAGGGAACTTGCAGTGTGGTAAACTGATATAAATAACAGAATAACATAATATAATAGTAACATATGATATAACAGGTGTTTAAGCATGGGTGAACATCATATAATCATAATATAGCAGGTGTGATATGGTAATGCATTTTACAGATTCAAAAGGGATCAGTTTACTAGTTACATAAGTACAAATTGTCTGGTGAGAATTACTCACATGTTCAAAGCTGGAGATGACACCAAAGAACAGATACTGACACAACAAAGGCAAGAAACTACGAACAAGACTAGAGAGTGGAGAGCCAAAGCTATATCCCTTGAAAACAATTACACAAACAATAAAATGCATACATAAGTTACAACATACATTTATCATCAAACAACATATAATTCAACACCCAAAACCATAAACATTTGCATTGCACTTGCTCTCTACCTTAGGTACTTTAGTTATGCAGTGACTAAGCTCAGCTAACACAGGGAAGTGGGTCTGGTTCGGGTGTGCAAAGGGTCGGCCTACACATGGGTTTGAAGGTGGTTGTGATCTAGGTGCATAACTAGGTGTATAAGGCTAAAAATCATGACATCTAGGTTATATTATGGTTCGGCCAGAGGTCATTTAGGCTCGGCCTGATGCTCAGGTGGTGGTGGGTGGTGCGGAAGAGGGTGGAGGTCAGGTCATAGGTGGTGGTGGTGGAGGTTGTGGCGGCAGGAGGTGGTAGAAGGAGGAGATGACAATTCTAGACTAGGCTTGGCAACATGTGATGGTTAGTGATAGTTTAGGTGGATTTTTGTGATGATCTTCACCTTGGATTGGCTCGGTCTGAAATGGAGAGGTAGTAGGATGTGTGATGGTTAGAGGAAGGGGGTGGTGGTGGTCAGCCAAAGCTTGGAGGTAGAGGAACAAAGCTACGAAGATAAAGAGCATGTGCAAATTCAATAGAAAAAACATAGAAAACAAGGAAGAAAGAATGAATTTTTACCAAGCTTCAACAAGGGGAGGGCTGTGAGTTTTTTTCTCTTGAGAGATGATAAAATTTTTGTGAAAATGAAAAGGAGAATTGGGCTGAAAGGTGGAGTAAAGGTACGGCCAAGCATTGAAGAAAGGAGTTGGGAAAGTGAAAAGATGGAATGTAAAAGGACTTAGGAATTTCAAAAGTTTAAAACTCTTCGAATTTCCTATATTTTCTTTTTATAATTTTATATAACTGAAATATATATATAAACTTATATAAAATACGAAAATTTATTAAATAAACAAAAATAAATTAATTAATTATTAGTTATATATAATTTAATTAAATAAAATAGCAAAAATTGCAACTAGTCTTGAAAATATGAAAAATAAATGCAATGAAATTTGGAAATTTTTTATGTACGTGAAAAGTATTTATAAATAAAGATAAGAACACAAAATAAAAATGAATTCACAAAAAATATAAATAAATATATTTTAATTAAATATAATTTAATGAAGAAATTAGCAGAAAAATGGAAACTAGGCTTTAAAAATTGAAATAAATTCAAGTAAACTTTAGAAAAATTATACTATCACTTCAAAAATATTAAAGACAAAAATATACATAAAATAACATATTAAAATAAAAATATGACAAGGAAAATATAATTTATATAATTTAAAATCGACAAAATTGTTAAATAAATCAAATTACACTCAAAATTGAAATGTACATAACTTTTACAGTTTAACTCCGTTTTCAACGAAACGAAAATCAGTGTTCAAATTATTACATATATTTTCATAAAAAAAGATAAAATTTAAGATTCAAAATAATTTAAATTTGAAGTTTAGAAGTCAAAGTTTGAACAGTTTGACTAGAAATTCACTTTACAGTAAAATATTCAAATTATACTAGTTTGAACTATAAATCACTTAATAATCAACATTTATATATAAAATGAAATGTTTGAAATAAAAAAAATAAAAAAAATTTAAAAATAAAAGAAATTCCAATTTAAATAATATACAAAAATCTAGGGTTGTTACAGGATGTCACTTTACACAACAATTCATCATAGATAACCACATTATCACTGTTCAACTCAAACGTATCATGTCATAAAAACATTTCATTTCACAAAGCATCAAAATCACATATCAGGGATAACAAATAATCCAAGACATTCAAATATCCTTCAATCATACATAAGCAAGATAAATTAGTCATACCATTTCTGATTAATTTAGTTAACTACCAATGAATTAAATTAATTACTTTGTTTCTTAAAAACCTTGCTTATTTAACATTAATTAATTATATTCAATTAGTTAACCATCCCTTAATTATTCATCTTGATTAATCATTCTTGATTAATCATTCACTAATTACATTATGTAATTATCCTTAATTAATTACACAAATTAATTATTCTCAAAGAATTATAGTAATTAATCCCTAATTACTCCTATTAATTAATTAACTATAATTAATCACATTAATTCTTAATTAATTACATTAATTAATTCTTCTATAATTACTTCATTGATTATTTAACCTAGATTAATCAATCCCTTAATTACTTCATTAACTATCCTTCTAACTAATTAAATAATTAATCTTTAATTAACCACATTCATAACTTAACCTTAATTAATCATAAACAGTAATTAACCATCCTATAATTATTTACCTTAATTAATTAACTCCTTAATTATATTAATCCTTTGATTAATTACACCAAGTAATTAATCCTTAATTACTTCCATTAAGTAATTTTCCTTTAACTTATTATATTCCGTGATTATCCATTAATTTCTTACACTAAGTAATTATACTTTATTAACTACATTGAGTAATTTTACTCAATCAATCAACAAGTGCTTATATTTAATAAATTAAACTAATTAACTAACTTAAATTAGTCACATTAATTTAATTATTATATTGATTAATCAAACCCTTTTATTACTTCTATTAATTAATTACTCCTTAAATTCTTTAAAAAAAATCATTGGTAATTAGTCACAAAATTAAAACAATTACCTTTAAAACAAACTAAAATTATTATCTTTAACATTTCAAACTTTAAAACTTAACACAGTTTTTTGAAAACTAAGCCTATTTATACTATAACTGTTTAAATCTGTCTATGCTTTCACTTCCTTCAAACCCTTGAAACCTAAACTCTAAAACCCAGATCAATGATGCTACTACCCTGAGCTAAAATCTCAAATCATCGAGCAAAGATATGAAATCCCCAAAAAGAACTTAACAGCCTCGAGTCCAGCACGCAAACAACTCGAGTTCGACCTGAGAAAACCTTCTTCCCCAAACTAACAACCAACATCGTGCATGAATGTACCCCGTGCGTGTGCACGACAAACTCGCATGTCGCCGACCAACGCTCCTATTCTCACCAAATTGCAAACGACTTCAACGAACCTCCCGATCAATCAAAACAATGAAAACAATGTCCAAGCAAAATCGAGTAAATCGATCAAAACTGGAACACGAACATGATCGAAAAACCATCGTTGGTCAACACCTCCTATCTTCGGAACACGCGCCTTCCAATCTGAAGCAACGCCATACTTCGACGAACAGTTCCCCCTATCGTAATCGTTTCCTGTGATCAATCGGCGACTCACGAGGCTTTCAAAAACTTCGATCAAAACTAGCCCCCGAACCCTAGTTCATCGCTGGTTGGCCACCACGGCCCCTAATAAAATCTTCAACTATTTTTCTCGAGACCACCGAGCTGCCCTCCACCCTAAGGAACAACCAAAAACCATCGGTCAACGCCGATCAACCGAAATCGACGAAATACCAAAAATCGCATAACTCTGATTAACTCAACAATTCCCTATCTAAAAATCTAGATTTTCCCATCATAATTCATTATTTTTCTTTATGAATTAGATTATTTAATCAAAGATTGAATTTAGCTTGATAACCTATATTTTGATATTTACTGTAATATTTACTTTCTGAGATACTTACTAACATTTTTACGGGAATTAATTTTTTTTAAAATGAAGTTTCTCACTTACCAACAATTTTTACTCAAAGATCAAGCCCAAAAAGAAAATCATCTTTTTAGTAGAAGATTTCAATTCTAAAACCAGGTTTAAAACCTGTAATGATTTTAAACAGAGGCATGCCTTTGCCTGTTCCAGTCATGAGCACGGATACTAAGTCACCATTATATATAAATCATTTTAACAACATGCACAACATTATTTCATATCATACTTCAAGAATTAATCACAAACAAATTCAGATAAATCAGATCTTAAGAAGTTTACTCACTTGTTTGTTAAACAGAGGAACAGGACTTTGCTTTTGAATTGGAATTTGATTGTTTTATTTGAGTCTGATCTCTCTTGAATCTGAACCGCTTGCTATACTTTGTTTAGTTTCAAGGCTTGAAGTTTTAAAAGACTTATTTGTTGATTTCTTTGCTTTAGCTCCTAGGTTAAAATTTTTGAAGGAGATTGTTTTACTGGAATTTGTTTTATAGGGTGAAGATACAAATGTTTACATTTTTTTTTCTTCTAGTTTGTTATTCTTTACTGAACAAAGAAAAGAAAAGGAGAGATAAGGAAAGATGTATTTATATAAATTTAATTTAGGTATTATTAAAAATAAAAGAAAAAGGAAATAAAGTGACACTTGTCGCTAAACTCATTTAATTTCTTAACACATGTATTTAGGAGTGATTACAAGATAACACATGTATCTTCATGCATAATTAGATTTTTAAATATTTAATAAAGCTTTTATAATTCATTTTTCTAATTTATAAATACACATTTAATTTATGTAAATAAATGTATTTAAAAAGAAAATAATATAAATAAAATCATGAAAATACATTTTAAAACCATAGTATGATTTAAGATATAAATAACTAACTTTTGAATTTCAATTTAAATATCCAAATTCAAGTTAAATTTCAAATTCAATTTAAAAATCTAATTGATGGATACATACTATTTTAACAAATCCAAATTCCATTTGTATATAATAATTCTATTTAAAATTTATATATATACAACGCAATTATTATTATTGCTTAAAATAACAATTTTATCAATTTTAATTAATTTATAATGGAGATTATCTAATTTAAACTTGGTTTGAAATTCCGAGATATCACATTCCTCCCCCTTAGAATCTCTTCGTCCTCGAAAAGGAAAGAAGCCAGAATCTATTCAACACTTAAAATCAGATAAATTTTCTTTGATCATTTTAAAACACTTTTAAAATCTATATAATATTACAAAACAGTTTGATGTCCCGACCAGTCCATCCTTGTTCTCATAGAAATTCCGTCATACGTTGATCAGGCGTAGGACTGAAAATCTATAAGTACTTGGTAAACCTGTTTTCAACACCCAGTGAAAATACTTGGGAAATAATTTTTATTGAAAATATAAAAAATATTTTTGAAATAGAGGAAATAAATTTGGTGAGAATGCTCTGGAAATCATCACCCCTATCCATGGTCGCAGTTACATCCTGGGTTACGTTGCCATCGCAGCAAAAGTCCATGTAACTATAGACACTTCGCCCCCTCGATTACGCCATGGAACCCACAATAGATCGCAGTTACATTCCAGGGTTACATTGCCTGTAGGCATCAGCGCCCTCGATTTTCGCTGCCAAAAATGAAACTTCTTCACTCCCACATAGGTCACAGTCTATCGATATAAAATCAAATGCAGACTGTTGGCTCTCAGCAGCACACACGACATCAACTATGTTACCATAGGTCGGAGTCTACCAATATAAAATCAAATGCAGACTGTTGGCTCTCAACGGCACACATGACTTCCGCTATGGTCTGCCGCAGATCGCAGTGACATCGAGTTAAAATGTCGTCACAACATAATCCAAATTCCTCTGTAGGCATCAGTGCCCTCGATTTTTGCTAGACACTACACATAATCCTCAGGAACTAGTTTTGTCCGGACTCCTCACAGGATCAACTTTGGAACCCCCCCTTAGAGGCTCAAGGCAGTACCAACCTATGGTACTCCTGAGAATTTCATTTCAAGGGTGCGCCTTTTTCTCCAGAGCCATTGTCAAAACACTTTATACTGTACACACATAGCATCTTTCAAATCAGACACCTAGTATGATCTTATATAAAGCTCCTTTACACAAAATTGATTATCCCAAAATCGATAATTCTCAAACTAGGCTTTCCAAATTCCAATATTGATTTTACCCAAAAACCAAAAGCCTTTCCAAAGTCCATAAGTTCCAAAAACCTTTTCTCAAAATCATTGTCATAAGATCCTTTATATATATATATATATATATATATATATATATATATATATAACTTTTAAAAATCTTTGGATCACTTCAAACTTGTATAAATTCCCTTTTTATACTTCAAAAACTTTCAAAACCCTTTTCTTCTGGCAAAAGATTCAACAAGGGAAGTTTTATCTTATATAACAAAGATATATAACTTTGTTTACTCCAAATCAAATATTCAAATTGATTACTCTATAAAGTCACTTACAAAATTGATTACTTCCATAAAGTAAATTTTTACCATAGAAATATCCAATTTTCACTATTATTCATTGTATATTTCACAAAATATACTTTTATTTCAAAAACCATTTTACATTTCTTATCCACAAATTTCCCAATATCAATTTCATTCAAATCCATACGATGTACACATATCATCCGTACGCTATATCAATCTGATCGCTCACTCGATCACACAATTTCACTTTCGAACAAGCATCATCCACCCGACTTTCTAGTGCGGACTCAGATCTTGTTTCTTGATCAGAAACCGTCATTCTCCTTGCATAGCCATAACTATGATAGAGAATATCCAGAACCAATCAACAATCCATATCCAGGTTCGCCGTCGAAAATCGAGTGAAAAATCCTAACTCGGATCGATAATACTATCTCGAAATTCTGTGCTCGAATTTGGATCAAATCACTATGCGAATAGAATAATATACGTACATCCTACGTATTTATCTCCATTGATTATTAGCTAAATCAATTTCTCCTATCTATTCACAATCACTTTAATTTCTATCCACTTATTCATAATTGTTTCAATTCCATTTGGATTATCACTTTAACCCTTATCTCAATTGGTAAGTAATCATAAATAGTTTGCACTCTGACCAACTTTTAAATTTAGAAAATAGCTTGAATTTTTTTAAAAAGATAAGTAGTTGAAAAATAATTGTTAGTTTGTAAAATAGCTATAAAATAGTTAAGTAGTTACAAAATAGATGGAAAATAGTCAAATGGTTATAGAAATTTTACATAATTGCAAAATAGTTGTAAAATAGTAATTAGTTATAAAGTAGATGAAAAATAGTAATTAGTTTATAAAACAGTTGAAAATTGTTAAATAGTTCCAAAAATAATTGTAAAACAAGTACAACATAGTTTGGGGTTTAAGAAGAAAGATTGTATAGTAAATATTTTGGAAAAATAGATTTGTATTAAAACAATTTATTTTGAAAATAGTCTAGAGCCAAACTATTTAACTTCCCAATCTCAATTTCCAATTAATTTCCCATCAGTTCAATTTAAATTTCCACTCCCATTTAAAATCGACTCAATAACTTCAATTTCCATTGAAATTGATTTTGATCCCAATTTAAATTGAATTAACCTCAATTTCTTTCCAAATTCAAATCAAATTCCGTTTGAATTTTAAACCTATTCAACTTTTAATCACAATTCCAAATTATTCAAATCAATTTGGATTAATTTCATGAACCAGCTTCAATTTCAAATCATATCAATTGTAGTTTAAATTAATCCCAATTCTCATTTGAATTTGAACCATTCATCTTCAATTTCATTTCAAAACAATCCAATTCAAAAATTAAACTTATACATCTTCAATCACAATTCCATATTCAAATCAAATCCAATGTGAACTAATTTTAATTTAAATCTCAACTTAAACTATCTCGAATTATAAATTCGAGTTAAATTTTAAAGGTTGATTTAATCCTTTAAATCAAATCAACTTATATCTTTAAACCATTTAATACTGAATCGAAATTCCATTTTTAATCTATTTCAAAGTTCAAATAATAATTCAAATCCCTTTTAAACAACTAAATCTTTGATATTAATTTATCATCAAATTTCAAATTTTGAAACCAAACATTTGAAGTTTTATCTTAAACATTCAAATTTTAAGTCCAAAATGATTCCATTTTATCCTAATAATGGATATATTACCACATTCCATATCTCCATTCATTTAAACAAATCCAATTTCAGGTTAAAGATTATTAATAACAACAGGATGATATCATTCAAATTATTTAAAACATCCATCTATTTTCAATTTCCAGCTCTCGAATCCATTTTGAGATCACACAAACACCCAATTCAAATCAACCATTTAACTTTCCATGTCAAATCTCTATTTCATCTTGATATTTCCAATTCAGGTTGTTTGTCAAAAACTTATTTAACTTTCCCAAAGTTAAATTTCAATTTACTTAATCCAGCCAACCTTACCCAATTTGAATTCCCATTTCAAATTCTAAATATCACATTAATAATCTTCCCACTTATAAGTTCAAAAACTTATTACTTTGGGTATCACATCTCATTCCAAAATTAAAAGTCAATATTTAGAGTTTTATCTCAAATCATCTTTGATATTATGTATATACACATATATACATATTAATTTCCTTTACACACCAAGTTATACTTTAAATTTTAAACCACCTTTGGTTTTTAATTCAAAATAAATTCCTTTAAATTTTCAAACAACTCTTGTTTGAAACAGGACCCTTCATTCAAATACATTAAATAACATTATGTATTATTTCTTTATAAGTTTGAAACTAATTTTTAAAATTTCTGGACCTGGATTTAAAACTTTAAAATTAGATCATCTTCAGTTCCAATTTATAGGTCATACTTACCTAAATGTTTTACTTCCCTAAAACATCTCATTTTGCTTACTCATTAATGCACATTTTATTATTAAACACAACAATCATTTATGATAATAACCAAGATTATCATATCTGGAAACCAATTCATTATTACCTTATTTTGAAACTCTTCTCCAAATTCAAGATTTAAATTTCAGTTTGAATCCATTTCAAACCTATCTTTATTCAATTTAAATTTGAATGTATTTCTATTACCACTCAATTTAATTCTAAAAATTTAACAACCAATTACTTAATATATATTAGAAAGAAAAATTGCTTTATGTATCAAAATATATTCTTATATAAAATCATTTAAAATCTTTATATAAGAAAATAACAAGTACGCTCTCACATATATGTACACTCATCTCATTCTAGGGTACCATTGACCCTATCTTAATGATAATCCCACCAGAGCCAAGGTTCTCACTTAACCTTCTACTCTGATACCAAATGTAACGACACAAAATTTTCGATCTCGAAAACTCCAGATAGTTAGGAAAAGAAGAAAAGAGATAGAAGAAGAAGTAATAAAAAACCAAACTTAGAATCTCACGTTCGCAGCGGATAAAATATAATATCAAATAATATCAGTTATACAATGGAAAACTGTACTTGTCAACTTACACTTTAATTCATCAGATTTACAACATATACATAAACACTAGACAAATAAAAACAACTTGTCCTAGATAATTCATAATTTCTCTCAGCGGAATATATTCCATACGTTCCTGTCACCCAGCTCGCCTCTTGAGCTCCAGAACGTCCTTACCTGAAATCTATAATGCTCGGTCTGACACGAGCATTACATCAAAGTTACACTCGGGTCAGGCTGGAAACCAGCGTGAGTAAACCCATCTAACAAGAGTATAAAACTTATAAAAAACCCGGAGGTAACTTGCATCAATTTATAAATTCACAATTTGTTATAGACATCACTTATTTCACACATCAATTTCTAAGTACCAAAACTTAGATTAAATGATCTAAATTCACTTAAATCATTCCATTCCAACCCATTGATTTCACATATCAATTTATAAAGAATCTATGTGGTTTCGGGTATTTACTAATACCTGACTCTGGTCTCTTCGAATCCAATGTCATCTTGTCCGAAGTTATTCAACTGAATACAATCTAATTTTTAATATTGGATGCCACTTTACACAGCAATTCATCATAGATAACCACATTATCACCGTTCAACTCAAACATATCATATCATAAAAACATTTCATTTCACAAAGCATCAAAATCACATATCAGGGATAACAAATAATCCAAGACATTCAAATATCCTTCAATCATTCACAAGCAAGATAAATTAGTCATACCATTTCTGACTAATTTAATTAACTACCAATGAATAAAATTAATTACTTTATTACTTGAAAACCTCGCTTATTTAACGTTAGTTAATTATATTCAATTAATTAATCATCCCTTAATTATTCATCTTGATTAATCATTCTTGATTTCTCTAATTACATTATGTAATTATCCTTAATTAATTACACAAATTAATTATTCTCAAACAATTACACTAATTAACCCTTAATTATTCCTATTAATTAATTAACTATAATTAATTACATTAATTCTCAATTAATTATATTAATTAATTCTTTTATAATTACTTCATTGATTATTTAACCTAAATTAATCAATCCCTTAATTACATCATTAATTAACTATCCTTCAAATTAATTAAATAATTAATCTTTAATTAACCACATTCATAAATGTAATAGTCTGATTTTCCGTACCTCTTGAAGTGACACTAATCTCCATCGATTAACTCAAGATGAACAGAAATACGAACCATTATGGGTTTAAAGAACAAGAAAAGAAAAAGAAAGAGGTAGAAGAAGAGAGAAAAGATAGAAAATAGAACGGGACAGAAAGAAACAACGGAACAATATCAGAATCTCACAATCGCAGCGGAACAACATATAATAGATAAATGAATAATCTTTAAACAAAGAACTATATCAGTTATTACATTACATCACATTTCATTTCATTACATCAGAGTGTACAACAACAAACAACATCAAACAGCGGAAAAGAAATACTATATAGTAGTAATACGCCATGCCATCCAGCTTGCCTCCAGCAACTCCTGAATTCCAGAATATCCTGATAAACCTTAACTCTTGACTGCCGTGTGGAAATTGGTGGGCACCCAGAGTTTAGGAAGAAAAACAATAAACTCCGAGTCAGTCATGTGACTGGTGTGAGAACTCAAAACAGTTTATTTTTCTTTAAAATCAAATGGAGGAATATTTTTAAAATTAATTCGCAATGCTTTTAAAAATGAGACTACCATAAGGCCTCTCGCACACACACACATGCAAACGCAGAATCGGAGGAGATTTCTCCTTATGATAGTCAAAGATGCTCGATACGCATTAAAAAGAAACATTTGATATTATTACCAGTGCATAGTGTATAAAACAATTTCGAAAGTAGAATATAAATCTTAGCCAACATACGACCATTATCGTATGCCTACTATAGCTACCATCTAAACAGTGGTGACCACCATAAGTAAATGGCAGGTTCTACAATTAAAACCCTACATGGTACGTATTTGATGAATGGATTTTTCCAACAAATGGTCAGGCCAAGGAACTTCCCATTGCCACATGGAAACGCCTCTGGAAAGACGCCCCGAGAACCAAACCGTTCTCTGCCAAACAAGGCCGGGAACCCCTTTTCCCAAGGGATATTATAAACCCTCAGATATGCCACCCCCGGTGCTTTGGGACCTTTAAACGAGAGCTCTCTAACCAACATCACACCATAATAAGTGTTTCAACATGAGTAAGTATCTGGGCTCCATACCATGATACTATCCTTTTCCAGAAGGAATGGTCATACCCTAGGGACGCTATCCCTGAAAACCTTGCCGCACAATTTCTGTTTCGACCATTACCGGTTTGTGAGGCTCGACGAAGTCACGTCCACAAAGCCACGCTTTATACAAAAGCTGTGCTTTGGGTCAACAAATGATCATAGAAATGATCACCAAGATAGACGATCAAATAAATGATCCAATCATAAATGATCAAAACAATGATCATTTCACAGCAACACTCAGCATGTCACATTACCAAAATTGGGAGTATATCGCTGATAACCTTCAACTATATAACCTATGAGTTCGTGCGTCTCAGAGAAGGGTGTTAAGCTAAGAGAATAAATTCTCCGCCACCAACAAAAATATATTTGAAAGAAATCGGCTTTATATCTCAATTTGTAATGTCAGACATACAATCCATACAAGTCTGTTCCGGGCTCGAACAGAACTGAAGGCACTTACAAAGAAGTCCTTGCAATCCGAATAATCTCTAATCACGTCCGAATTTCCCATCACATATGGAGATCTCTATACCGGGGATCAGCCAGTGCAGAGACAATCAACAAGAAAACCTTTCGTTTTCGAAGATATCCGGTCTTCAACACCGATCTTCAAATGCAATTCATAACGACGTATCACATATTCGGAATGGGTTATACGACCCCAAGGTCCTGTCCCGGTTAACCCGAATGGTGAGCGCTTATTTTTAAAAAAATAAGTGTGGCATTCAATTTCAAGCAAATCACAACAAATACCTATTTAATGGTAAATATTGATAGTCGGTTATTGAACTATCAATAGATATGCACAACATCACCAGATTCCAAATAATTTTCTAAATTATTTATTTTCCAAAAATATCTTTACAAGATATATATTTTCCATTCTTCAAAAATAAATCAATATTTATTTTTAAACCCATTTTCCAATTTCATTTATAAATTCCATATTGAATTTACATTTCCAAAATATTTTCATGAGTATACGATTTCCATTCGAATTCTAATATTCATTTTCAATTTACCTTTAAAAAGATAAATTCTCTATATTCACTTAATATTGGAAAAACATTTCCATACTTATTTATTTATAAGTAATTCATAATATCTTTTTATTTTCTATGCTTGGAAAATATTCAATATACTCAAATCGAAATTAAGCATATATTTCATTCTTTAAGGAAATCATTCTCTTAAACATATTTATTTGGGCCAAAACGAATGTTGCGTAAAACATCGTTATGACAACCCAAAATCACTAGTATAGGGATTCGAAATTAAAATAGATATATAAATCCCAATACTATACAAAACATTTCCTTTCGGAAATCATCTATTATAACAACGGTGTTATAATCTACCATTTCCTTCTATTTCTCGAAAACTTCTATTTCAACAATGAATGTTGAAATCTATGGTTTCGAATTTCAATACATTTTAAAACATCTTCAGATCATTTTAATTCTATTTAAAACATCACATTCAAAACATTTCTTTAACATATTATTCACTATTCAAAAACGTGAATATACTTGTTAACAAATTTTATCATTTCTATTCACTTTATTTTAAAGGATTATTCACTTCCTAAAACGTGAATATAACTCCATTAAAAAATTACAATAATTTAATTATCAAAATAAGTCGTTGCGGATTTATAAAATAATGTTTATAAATTCCATTTCTATTTATTTTATAATACTTCCTTTTACAAATTTCCTTCATTAATCCTATTCAATTTTATATCTCAATGATATACTAAAAATTCATATTATAAGTCAAATACTTATAATTTATTTGTTTACAAAAATCGTTCTTTTAAACTTCCCAAGTTTATAAATCTTATAACTTATAAGATTCATTTATTTATCCAAAATCTATTCTTTTAAATAACTTTACAAATTTTATAAACCTACTGTTTATAAAATTCCATTTATAACTTCACCGTTCATAATTCTATAAATTTCATTCATTTATGGAATTCATTCACAATCCATTCTAACATTTATAAAAGCTCGTTTTACAATTCTAATATTTTTAATTTATAAATATCAATTTATAAATCTTTTAATATAAATCAATTTATATTACTATTTTAAAACGTCTTTAAACTCCTTTATAATTCATCATTTTGATTTATAAAATAATCAAATTTCATAAATCCTATATTTAAACTTTTTATAATAAATTCAAAAATCTCAGTTTAAATTATTTTATAAAATCATTAATCCCATATTTTCAAAAATCAATCTTTTAACTATATTTCTCAAAAATCATAATTTTATAACATTAAAAATTATATCGTTTATTTATTTAAGATGAATCAATTCCAAAAATATTTTATAAACGTATACTTTCAAAAATCACTTTAGAAATCCCTTGAAAATCAAAATCGTTATTTTTAAACTTCAAAATTGGATCCGATGATGCAACACATCAAATAGTCAATCACGACTTTAAACCATCATATATCGATATGATAAACAATCAAATATCACAATATCTAAATCAAATAAATATTTGTGAGGAATCCAGTTGGATCCCTCCAACCTGTTTTCCTGCATCCACAGACATTAACACAATACCAATTCCACTTCGAGGTGGAATATCGCGGTATATGGGATTTATAAAATATTATCTGCTTAATAGGCGGCGCAATAGGGTCTCATCCGCTATACAATGCGGGAAATCAATCAAATGCAATATATACATATGCCAATATATATATATATTGCTATATATATATAATATAATACCAATTCCACTTCAAGATGGAATATCGCGGTATATGTGAGTAATAAATAACCTCCGCTTACTAACGGCGTATAGGGTCTATTCACATCCAATATATATATATATATATATATATATATATATATATATATATATATATATATATATATATATATATAACAATCATCATTCAAGCTTTCAATCAACACAGTCTAACAATTTTAAATCTAACTATTTAAAATTTAAATAAATCCTTTAGAGTGAGAAGTTCTCACCTTTGCTTTTATTAGCAATCCATTTCCCATCTTGACTCGATTTTTCTTGATTTATACCTTGTATAAATATTTACACAATTTATTAATATTCGAACAAATCGAATAATAAATTTTCATTAGATAATTTCGATTCATCGGCGATTTCATTTTAATAGTTAAATTAACTGATAGTTTTATTTAAACCAATTTATCTCCTTTAATAAATTTATTTTAACTAAAAATTAAATTTAATTAACCAAACTCTCTTTTAATAACTTAATCAATTATAAATTCAATTTTAACTAAAAATTTTCTTTTTAGTAACTATAATAGATAAAACAAATTTATTATCGTAAACTATTTATTTTATAACAACTTAACTAATCACTTTACTTTAAATTAATATCCTCATATCAAATTCTTTAAATAAATTTGTTTAACTAAAAATTTAAATTTTAAACTAAATTCTCTTTAAATAAAAATTATTTTTAACCACTAAAAATTAAATAAGTTAATTTAAACCAATTTGTAAATCCTCACTGACTTATTTAAATTTACTTCTCCTTTAATAATTTTTATTTAATTTCAATTTATTTTTAAAACTAAGTTTTCCTTTATTAAATTATTTTACCTAACAAATTTTTCTTTTAAAATTAATTTAAATTAACCAAGGATTTTATTTTGAACTAATAATTTTCACTTTAAATTAATATCTTTTAGTCACTAAAACAAACAAATAAATTTTGTCAAGCTAATTAATCCTCACCGACTTATTTAAATTTACTTCTCAAATCTGTAAACTTATTTCTCACTTTAAAAAATAAATCCGTGTTCATTTTTTTTTATTTCGTTATCTGTAATAATAAAAAAAATTTCTGTAAATTTATAAAAATCTGCAGTATTAAATTTAAATCAATATTTACTTGTTTCTGAACATATCTACATATTTTATTTTCACAAACTTCTGAATTTTAAAATTCTATCTAACATCTAAATTTAAATAAGCTATAAACATTACCTCACTGATTCAGCCCCCTCCTACGCGCGCGCGCCTCGTTGCCGCGAGTACCCACTCCATCGCGGCATCGCCGCCTCGTGCCTCACCTGACCTGCGCGCCGCCGTCCCTTACCTCGCGAATCCCACGACAACAGCCATCACGAATTCGCCCCCATTTCCAGTCGCATCCACCATCACGCGAGCGCTTGCTATAGACGCCGCCAGTCGCCCCTCGTGCCGCGTGCTTGAAGCCCACGCGCGACATCGCACTGCTCGAAATCGAGCACCCCCCCATCGCCTTTGATGTCGACGAGGCCGAACGCGATGATGTTCAAATCGCGTAACTTCCTCCATTTTTTTTTCGGCGATTTATTTGGGAAAAAAAGATGAATGCGGCCATTAATTTTCTTCTGAGATTTGATTTTGAATAATAAAGGAAGGGCTTCGTGTTTCAAGGGGAAGGGGAACGTGTATTAGCGTGATTTAGGGCGTGATGGAAGGCATGAATGAAGGCGTGTTCGCAGCTGAATAAGGTAAGGCAGTGTATACTTATTTTATGTTTATTTATTTTATTTTTATTATATATATTATTATATTTTTTTATTTTTATTTTTATTTTGAAATCAATTTTGTTTTGTAAATTATTCTCTTTAGTGAATATAGAAACGTTTTGAAGTTCAACTATCAACATCAATTTATAAATTTACATAAAAATAATTCGTAAATCCAAACTATTTTTTTTCTAAGTTATTAGTTTGAATTAAAAATACAAATTAAATATTCAGTTTAACTCCAAAGTCAAATTTAAATTTTATTCAACTTTAAATAGATTAAATTCTATAATTTAATCGCCATTTTCATTCTGATAATTTGAAATTCAATTCAAACCATCATTCAAATATTTAAAATTAATTAAATATTTTCAAATTAATATATTCAAAATTCTGGGTCATTACAATCTTCCCCCCTTAAAAGAATTTCGTCCCGAAATTACAAGTTAAGAAGAATGCCCTTATCTCGATTATTATTTTTCACAATTCAAATAGTTTTATCAACTTACTAACCTAAATCTTTTTATTAGAGATTCATTATCATTCCAACTAGCTTTCCAACTTCAATTACAGGTTCCAAACAACATTGTTTTCCTAACAATCCAAATTTAAAATTAAATTTAAATTTCAAACTTTCAAATTTTTCTCAAAATTTTTCTAACACTCTAAATTTTCGAAAAATTTCGCCAGCGTCTCCTTTGCGCGGCTAGCTCGGTACGACTACAAAATGGCACCACGGCCCCTCAGAATCAAAAAGAAAAGAGAAAGCCAAGTGGCTGGAGAAGAAAATCACCAAATCTCATACTGAAATTGAAATACGTACCTTTTTGTCGAGCAATTCAATTTTATCTTTGAAATCAAAATCTCAATTCCATTTCTTTTAATACACCTGTATATCCTGTTAGTCATAATATCCAATTCCAACATTCAAACTATTTTGCACCTTTCATTACAAAATTTTCAACATATACTTCTTATACATTTTTACTTCACTATTGAAGTTATATATTTATTTTCATTCAATTTTACATTTCAATTCATTTGAATTCAATTCACAATTTCAATTCTATTTGAATTCAATTCATAATTTAAATTCTATTCGAATTCAATTCTCAATTCTAAATATTGAATTCTAACGATTAACTTTCATTTATTAATTCATATTACTACTTTAAATTAGTTTTATTCACTAATTCATTTCAATTAGTACATTCACTTATTCATTTTCAATTTCCATATTCAATTCATCTCGAATTTCTTAATTACTAACAAAGGGAATTTCAATTTATTTCTTTACTTACTTAAATTTATATACAAATTCAAATTTATCTTCAAATTTAGCTCACGACTAAACTTTAATTTAACCAATTCAAATTCCAATTCATTAGTTCATGAATTAATAATTTATCAAGTTAGTTTACTTGAATTCAATCCATTTTATTTCTTAGTTAATTCCATATACTAATGATAATAATTTAATATTATTACTTCCTAACAATCATGCAATCATATACTATAATAGTTCATAGAAAATCATTTCTTCTCTATGCAAAAATAGTTTTGGGCAAAATTATCTTATTTACTCGATTCAAAAATAATTTTATATTCACTAACAAATATGCGCTCATATCTATTATTACACTCAAACTCATTCTAGAGTATTGCTGACTCTATCTCTAATGAGTAATACCCAACACCAACAGAACCATGGTTGTCGCTTAACCATATGCTCTAATACCAAATGTAATAGTCCGATTTTCCGTACCTCTTGAAGTGACACTAATCTCCATCGATTAACTCAAGATGAACAGAAATACGAACCATTATGGGTTTAAAGAACAAGAAAAGAAAAAGAAAGAGGTAGAAGAAGAGAGAAAAGATAGAAAATAGAACGGGACAGAAAGAAACAACGGAACAATATCAGAATCTCACAATCGCAGCGGAACAACATATAATAGATAAATGAATAATCTTTAAACAAAGAACTATATCAGTTATTACATTACATCACATTTCATTTCATTACATCAGAGTGTACAACAACAAACAACATCAAACAGCGGAAAAGAAATACTATATACTAGTAATACGCCATGCCATCCAGCTTGCCTCCAGCAACTCCTGAATTCTAGAATATCCTGATAAACCTTAACTCTTGACTGCCGTGTGGAAATTGGTGGGCACCCAGAGTTTAGGAAGAAAAACAATAAACTCCGAGTCAGTCATGTGACTGGTGTGAGAACTCAAAATAGTTTATTTTTCTTTAAAATCAAATGGAGGAATATTTTTAAAATCAATTCGCAATGCTTTTAAAAATGAGACTACCATAAGGCCTCTCGCATACACACACATGCAAATGCAGAATCGGAGGAGATTTCTCCTTATGATAGTCAAAGATGCTTGATACGCATTAAAAAGAAACATTTGATATTATTACTAGTGCATAGTGTATAAAACAATTTTGAAAGTAGAATATAAATCTTAGCCAACATACGACCATTATCGTATGCCTACTATAGCTACCATCTAAACAGTGGTGACCACCATAAGTAAATGGCAGGTTCTACAACTAAAACCGTACAAGGTACGTATTTGATGAATGGATATTTTCAACAAATGGTCAGGCCAAGGAACTTCCCATTGCCACATGGAAACGCCTCTGGAAAGACGCCCCGAGAACCAAACCGTTCTCTGCCAAACAAGGCCGGGAACCCCTTTTCCCAAGGGATATTATAAACCCTCAGATATGCCACCCCCGGTCCTTTGGGACCTTTAAACGAGAGCTCTCTAACCAACATCACACCATAATAAGTGTTTCAACATGAGTAAGTATCTGGGCTCCATACCATGATACTACCCTTTTCCAGAAGGAATGGTCATACCCTAGGGACGCTATCCCTGAAAACCTTGCCGCACAATTCCTGTTTCGACCATTACCGGTTTGTGAGGCTCGACGAAGTCACGTCCACAAAGCCACGCTTTATACAAAAGCTGTGCTTTGGATCAACAAATGATTATAGAAATGATCACCAAGATAGACGATCAAATAAATGATCCTATCATAAATGATCAACACAATGATCATTTCACAGCAACACTCAGCATGTCACATTACCAAAATTGGGAGTATATCGCTGATAACCTTCAACTATATAACCTATGAGCTCGTGCGTCTCAGAGAAGGGTGTTAAGCTAAGAGAATAAATTCTCCGCCACCAACAGAAATATATTTGAAAGAAATCGGCTTTATATCTCAATTTGTAATGTCAGACATACAATCCATACAAGTCTGTTCCAGGCTCGAACAGAACCGAAGGCACTTACAAAGAAGTCCTTGCATTCCGGATAATCTCTAATCACGTCCGAATTTCCCATCACATATGAAGATGTCTATACCGGGGATCAGCCAGTGCAGAGACAATCAACAAGAAACCCTTTCGTTTTCGAAGATATCCGGTCTTCAACACCGATCTTCAAATGCAATTCATAACGACGTGATATCGGAATGGGTTATACGACTCCAAGGTCCTTTCCCGGTTAACCCGAATAGTGAGCGCTTATTTTAAAAAAAATAAGTGTGGCATTCAATTTCAAGCAAATCACAACAAATACCTATTTAAAGGTAAATATTGATAGTCGGTTATTGAACTATCAATAGATATGCACAACATCACCAGATTCCAAATAATTTTCTAAATTATTTATTTTCCAAAAATATCTTTACAAGATATATATTTTCCATTCTTCAAAAATAAATCAATATTTATTTTTAAACCCATTTTCCAATTTCATTTATAAATTCCATATTGAATTTACATTTCCAAAATATTTTCATGAGTATACGATTTCCATTCGAATTCTAATATTCATTTTCAATTTACCTTTAAAAAGATAAATTCTCTATATTCACTTAATATTAGAAAAACATTTCCATACTTATTTATTTATAAGTAATTCATAATATCTTTTTATTTTCTATGCTTGGAAAATATTCAATATACTCAAATCGAAATTAAGCATATATTTCATTCTTTAAGGAAATCATTCTTTTAAACATATTTATTTGGGCCAAAACGAATGTTGCGTAAAACATCGTTACGACAACCCAAAATCACTATTATAGGGATTCGAAATTAAAATAGATATATAAATCCCAATACTATACAAAACATTTCCTTTTGGAAATCATCTATTATAACAACGGTGTTATAATCTACCATTTCCTTCTATTTCTCGAAAACTTCTATTTCAACAATGAATGTTGAAATCTATGGTTTCGAATTTCAATACATTTTAAAACATCTCCAGATCGTTTTAATTCTATTTAAAACATCACATTCAAAACATTTCTTTAACATATTATTCACTATTCAAAAACGTGAATATACTTGTTAACAAATTTTATCATTTCTATTGACTTTATTTTAAAGGATTATTCACTTCCTAAAACGTGAATATAACTCCATTAATAAATTACAATAATTTACTTATCAAAATAAGTCGTTGCGGATTTATAAAATAATGTTTATCAATTCCATTTCTATTTATTTTATAATACTTCCTTTTACAAATTTCCTTTATTAATCCTATTCAATTTTATATCTCAATGATATACTAAAAATTAATATTATAAGTCAAATACTTATAATTTATTTGTTTACAAAAATCGTTCTTTTAAACTTCCCAAGTTTATAAATCTTATAACTTATAAGATTCATTTATTTATCCAAAATCTATTCTTTTAAATAACTTTACAAATTTTATAAACCTACTGTTTATAAAATTCCATTTATAACTTCACCGTTTATAATTCTATAAATTTCATTCATTTATGGAATTCATTCACAATCCATTCTAACATTTATAAAAGCTCGTTTTACAATTCTAATATTTTTAATTTATAAATATCAATTTATAAATCTTTTAATATAAATCAATTTATATTACTATTTTAAAACGTCTTTAAACTCCTTTATAATTCATCATTTTGATTTATAAAATAATCAAATTTCATAAATCCTATATTTAAACTTTTTATAATAAATTCAGAAATCCCAGTTTAAATTATTTTATAAAATCATTAATCCCATATTTTCAAAAATCAATCTTTTAACTATATTTCTCAAAAATCATAATTTTATAACATTAAAAATTATATCGTTTATTTATTTAAGATGAATCAATTCCAAAAATATTTTATAAACGTATACTTTCAAAAATCACTTTAGAAATCCCTTGAAAATCAAAATCGTTATTTTTAAACTTCAAAATTGGATCCGATGATGCAACACATCAAATAGTCAATCACGACTTTCAACCATCATATATCGATATGATAAACCATCAAATATCACAATATCTAAATCAAATAAATATTTGTGACGAATCCAGTTGGATCCCTCCAACCTGTTTCCCTGCATCCATAGACATTAGCACAATACCAATTCCTCTTCGAGGTGGAATATCGCGGTATATGGGATTTATAAAATATTATCCGCTTAATAGGCGGCGCAATGGTGTCTCATCCGCTATACAATGCGGGAAATCAATCAACTGCAATATATACATATGCCAATATATATATATATATATATATATATATTGCTATATATATAATATAATACCAATTCCACTTCAAGATGGAATATCGCGGTATATGTGAGTAATAAATAACCTACGCTTACTAACGGCGTATAGGGTCTATTCACATCCAATATATATATATATATATAGATATATAACAATCATCATTCAAGCATTCAATCAACACAGTCTAACAATTTTAAGTCTAACTATAAATCCTTTAGAGTGAGAAGTTCTCACCTTTGCTTTTATTAGCAATCCATTTCCCATCTTGACTCGATTTTTTCTTGATTTATACCTTGTATAAATATTTACACAATTTATTAATATTCAAAAAAATCGAATAATAAATTTTCATTAGATAATTTCGATTCATCGGCGATTTCATTTTAATAGTTAAATTAACTGATAGTTTTATTTAAACCAATTTATCTCCTTTAATAAATTTATTTTAACTAAAAATTAAATTTAATTAACCAAACTCTCTTTTAATAACTTAATCAATTATAAATTCAATTTTAACTAAAAATTTTCTTTTTAGTAACTATAATAGATAAAACAAATTTATTATCGTAAACTATTTATTTTATAACAACTTAACTAATCACTTTACTTTAAATTAATATCCTCATATCAATTTTTTTTAATAAATTTGTTTAACTAAAAATTTAAATTTTAAACTAAATTATCTTTAAATAAAAAATATTTTTAACCACTAAAAATTAAATAAGTTAATTTAAACCAATTTGTAAATCCTCACTGACTTATTTAAATTTACTTCTCCTTTAATAATTTTTATTTAATTTCAATTTATTTTTAAAACTAAGTTTTCCTTTATTAAATTATTTTACCTAACAAATTTTTCTTTTAAAATTAATTTAAATTAACCAAGGATTTTATTTTGAACTAATAATTTTCACTTTAAATTAATATCTTTTAGTCACTAAAACAAACAAATAAATTTTGTCAAGCTAATTAATCCTCACCAACTTATTTAAATTTACTTCTCAAATCTGTAAACTTATTTCTCACTTTAAAAAATAAATCCGTGTTCATTTTTTTTTATTTCGTTATCTGTAATAATAATTTTTTTTTCTGTAAATTTATAAAAATCTGCAGTATTAAATTTAAATCGATATTTACTTGTTTCTGAACATATCTGCATATTTTATTTTCACAAACTTCTGAATTTTAAAATTCTATCTAACATCTAAATTTAAATAAGCTATAAACATTACCTCACTGATTCAGCCCCCTCCTAAGCGCGCGCGCCTCGTTGCCGCGAGTACCCACTTCATCGCGGCATCGCCGCCTCGTGCCTCACCTGACCTGCGCGCCGCCGTCCCTTACCTCGCGAATCCCACGACAACAGCCATTACGAATTCGCC
Organism: Allium cepa; assembly: GCA_030765085.1. Classification (NCBI taxonomy): domain Eukaryota; kingdom Viridiplantae; phylum Streptophyta; class Magnoliopsida; order Asparagales; family Amaryllidaceae; genus Allium; species Allium cepa. Next base: position 298,291,109 of record CM060929.1, read on the forward strand.
CCCATTTCCAGTCGCATCCACCATCGCGCGAGCGCTTGCTATCGACGCCGCCAGTCGCCCCTCGTGCCGCGCGCTTGAAGCCCACGCGCGACATCGCACTGCTCGAAATCGAGCACTCCCCCATCGCCTTTGATGTCGACGAGGCCGAACGCGATGATGTTGAAATCGCGTAACTTCCTCCATTTTTTTTCGGCGATTGATTTGGGAAAGAAAGATGAATGCGGCCATTAATTTTCTTCTGAGATTTGATTTTGAATAATAAAGGAAGGGCTTCGTGTTTCAAGGGGAAGGGGAACGTGTATTAGCGTGATTTAGGGCGTGATGGAAGGCATGAATGAAGGCGTGTTCGCAGCTGAATAAGGTAAGACAGTGTATACTTATTTTATGTTTATTTATTTTATTTTTATTATATATATTATTATATTTTTTTATTTTTATTTTTATTTTGAAATCAATTTTGTTTTGTAAATTATTCTCTTTAGTAAATATAGAAACGTTTTGAAGTTCAACTATCAACATCAATTTATAAATTTACATAAAAATAATTCGTAAATCCAAACTATTTTTTTTTCTAAGTTATTAGTTTGAATTAAAAATACAAATTAAATATTCAGTTTAACTCCAAAGTCAAATTTAAATTTTATTCAACTTTAAATAGATTAAATTCTATAATTTAATCGCCATTTTCATTCTGATAATTTGAAATTCAATTCAAACCATCATTCAAATATTTAAAATTAATTAAATATTTTCAAATTAAATTATTCAAAATTCTGGGTCGTTTCGATAAATTAACCTTAATTAATCATAACCAGTAATTAACCATCTCATAATTACTTACCTTAATTAATTAACTCTTTAATTATACTAATCCTTTGATTAATTACACTAAGTAATTAAGCCATACTTACTTCCATTAAGTAATTTTCCTTTAGTTAATTACATTCTGTGATTACCCATTAATCACTTACACTAAGTAATTATACTTCATTAGTTACATTGAGTAATTTTACTTAATCAATCAACAAGCGCTTATCTTTAATAAATTAAACTAATTAATTAATTTAAATTATTCACATTAATTTAATTTATTATATTGATTAATCAAACCCTTTAATTACTTCTATTAATTAATTACTCCTTAACTTCTTTTAAAAAAAATCATTGGTAATTAGTCACAGAATTAAAATAATTACCTTTAAAACAAACTAAAATTATTAACTTTAACATTTCAAACTTTAAAACTTAATACAGTTTTTTGAAAACTAAGCCTATATATACTTTTAGTCTTTAAATTTATCTATGCTTTCACTTCCTTTAAACCCTTGAAACCTAAACACTGAAACCCGAATCAATGATGCCACTACCCTGAGCTAAAATCTCAAATCACCGACCAAAGATATGAAATCCTCGAGAAAACTTAACAGCCTCGAGTCTAGCACGCAAACAACTCAAGTTCGACCCAAGCAAATCTTCTTCCCCAAACCAACAACCAACATCATGCACGAATGTACCCCGTGCACGTGCACGACGAACTCGCATGTCGCCGACCAACGCTTCGGTTCTCACCAAACTGCAAACGACTTCAACGAACCTCCCAATCAATCAAAACAATGAAAACTATGTCCAAGAAAAATCGAGTAACTGAACCAAAACTGGGACACGAACATGATCGGATAACCATCGCTGGTCAACACCTCTAACCTTCGGAACATGAGCCTTCCAATCTGAAGCAACGCCATACTCCGGTGAACAATTTCCCCCTATCGTGATCATCTCCTCTGATCAACCGCCGACTCACGAGGCTTTCAAAAGCTTCGATCAAAACTAGCCCTCGAACCCTAGTTCGTCGCGGGCCGGCCACCACGGCCCCTAATAAAATCTTCAACTATTTTTCTCGAGACCACCAAGCTGCCCTCCACCCCCAGGAACAACCATAAACCACCAGTCAACGCTGATCAACCGAAATCGGCGTAATACCCAAAATCGCATAACTACGATTAACTCAACAATTCCCTATCTAAAAATCTAGATTTTCCCATCATAACTCATTATTTTGCTTTGCGAATAAGATTATTTAATCAAAGATTGAATTTAGCTTGATCGATTTTGACCCATATTTTGATATTTACTGTAATATTTACTTTCCGAGATACTTACTAACATTTCTACAGGCATTAATTTTTTTTAAAATGAAGTTTCTCACTTACCAACAATTTTTACTGAAAGATCAAGCCCAAAAAAGATCATTTTTTAGTAGAAGATTTGAATTTTAAAACCAGGTTTAAAACCTGTAATGATTTTAAACAGAGGCATGCCTTTGCCTGTTCCAGTCATGAGTACATATACTAACTCACCTTTATATATAAATCATTTTAACAACATACACAACATTATTTCATATCATACTTCAAGAACAAACAAATTCAGATAAATCAGAAGTTAAGAAGTTTACTCACTTTTTTGTTAAACAGAGGAACATGACTTTGCTTTTGAACTGGAATTTGATTGTTTATTTGAGTCTGATCTTTCTTGAATCTGAACTTCTTGCTATACTTTGTTCAGTTTGAAGTCTTGAAGTTTTGAAAGACTTGTTTGCTGATTTCTTTGCTTTAGCTCCCAGGTTGAAATTTTTGAAGGAGATCGTTTTATTGGAATTTGTTTTACAGGGTGAAGATAAAAATGTTTACAGCTTTTTTTTTCTTTATTCTAGTTTGTTATTCTTTACTGAACCAAGTAAAGAAAAAGAGAGATAAGGAAAGATATATTTATATGAATTTAGTTTAAGTATTATTAAAAATAAAAGATAAAGGAAATAAAGTGTCACTTGTCCTAAACTCATTTAATTTCTTAACACATGTATTTTCATGCATAATTAGATTTTTAAAGATTTAAAAAAGCTTTTATAATTAATTTTTCTAATTTACAAATACATATTTAATTTATATAAATAAATCTCTTTAAAAAGAAAATAATGTAAATAAAATCATGAAAATACATCTTAAAACCATAATATGTTTTAAGATATAAATAACTAACTTTTGAGTTTCAGTTTAAATATCCAAATTCATATTAAATTTCAAATTCAATTTAAAAATCCAATTGATGGATACATACTATTTTAACAAATCCAATTTACATTTATATATAATAATTCTAGTTAAAATGTATATATATACAACACAATTATTATTATTGTTTAAAATAACAATTTTATCAATTTTAATTAATTTATAATGGAGATTATCTCATTTAAATTTGGTTTGAAATTCCGGGATATCACACATTTAAACAAATATATATATATATATATATAGGTATGTATGTATATATATGTGTGTGTATGTATGTATATGTATTATTATCAAACAAAAATCATAGGCTATTGTATTCTACAAACACACCTTTTATGACGACTTTCTTTTCCTTTTCCGCAGCTTAGCTACACTTGAGTTAGGAACAACATTTGGTGCATAATATGGAATCACGTGGATAGAAGTCCTAGGCAAGGTCAGACACTCTTTCTTCATGTGGTCAAGATGGTTGCAGTTGTGGCATTTGATTTTTTGTAGATTCATTTTGCGTTTCTTAGCCACAAGCCTCTTGAAGCTTCACTTACTATACATGAGCTCTTGCTTCCTTATTATATCTTGAGCCCCCATTCCACCCTTGCATTGATTTTGCTGAACTCGCTTCCCTTCTACCATCTTAGGTCCGTCTTTATCGATATAACTTAGAAGTGTCATCTCAACCGTGTTGTTAAAATTAGCTCTAGTGGGTACATGACTCAAAATAATTTGCCTCCAAGACGGAGTTAATCCCTTAGATAATTTTATCGCATTTTTCACTGGTGTATTAATAAGGTCTTGGCCATATTTTGCTAGTTTATTAAATTCATTGTACTCCATAATATTAAGTTCTCCTTTTTCCTAATGAATGAGCTTCTCTAACTCCACTTCACATTTAGCATCTGATATAAGTTTAGTCTCAATACGACTCTTAAAATAAGTTAAGTAATTCTTGTCTCATCTTTCTTAGCATTGACAATATCCTACAAATTCAATGCCTCTCCTTGCAATTTCCATGAAGCTAACTGTCTGTTCATTGCATCCTCCATACTAATAATAGAAAATACTTGATCATAAGTTCTTATTCATTTTGGTCCCAACAAATGATTCAGTCCTAAAATAATTCTTTCCACCCGAACTCTGGAAGTCATGACACGGCTTGGGGAGGTCCAAACTAGGTGGAGGAAATAGCACTATACCTTGAGCTTGCACCATGGACCCTCCATTGGAGTTAAATTCGATATGGCCCTTAGTTGAAGGTACCGATGGAAATATATAGGAACATTCATGCCCAGAACCTCATCTGCTTCACCAGCACCACTTATAGTTTGATGCTCATTTCTCTTATCTGTAGTTAGGAATTTTTAGCAACTTTTCTTAGATAGTTTTAGGAATTACCGACATTTAAAGGGTGTGTTGGTGTGTTACATACATACATACATACATACATATATATATAATTTTGAAAATATACAAGTAAGTTACCTTAATACACCCATGATCCCTAAGGAATCTTTAACTTAAGCTTTGATACCAATTGTAACAGCACACAATCCAGAGCCCAAAAATGCCATTTTTGAACTCACGTCCTGCTAAGAAATACGAATAAGTAGATTTTTATAGTTTGCATGATATAGCGACAAATATAATTTTAAAACATTCTATAATTTCTGATCTTAAAATGGAAGAGAATAAAATATAAAAACCTGAAAATAATCCCACTTCAGCATTGTCTCAAAATAGTCGCAGTTTGTATAAGTACCGATAAAATAGAGTCTCCAAATGACAATACAGCGTAAGTCTATACAATAGATAAGGTAAGGTACAAAGGAGAATAACTATAAATAAATATATCTCTATAGTGACATGTCACCTCCTCCATGCACCCTATCCTGCTTCCTTCACTTACTGCCATATCCTCCTATAGCAAGTATAAAGAGGGGGAAATGGTCGGGATTGTACAAGTTCTTGTGAATGAATTATATGACCAGTAGTATAGTGATGACAAGTAATTAAAGTTTAGTTATAACTTACACATCCTAGTGGTTTTCCTTTGTGTGCATGAAATATATATAAGAAATTATTTACTTTTACATTATAGGCTTACCATCCATAATATGCCTAAATCTAAATATGATTTATATAAATTTCCACTCACAGGCAGTACATACCAAAACCGAGTAATCCTATAAATGTCTCTAGCATATGGTCTTAATGATAGACCACCTAACTATACATCGAGTTAACATTCTTGATGGTAACGCTTTATTATGCATTGAGTTAACATTCTCAATGGTAGTCTTTGAGTCACATCTAACCGAGTATTTCTCATAATGCTAAGTCTACACATCGGGTTAACAATCCCGATATAATACTTTGGGTAACAATCCCAATACTAACTTGTCACTTAAGCACGGAGTAAAATTCTTATTAGCGTCCATATCAGATGCCCTATATCATTACATAAGCAGTAATACGGGTGGGTTAACTGAGCTGACTCCTCCTTAGGATTAACAGATCCTACTATGATGAACGTCTCCACCCACACTTTCCATCCTTCACAAATAGGTGACTAAGAACTGCTACTTCTAGATATAATATAATCACATGCCACATTGATTGTCACGTTTAACAACTTCATGAAGTAAGAACCTAAAAAGTATAATACTACTCTAGCTTGTACCATGATCCCATTTGGTTACATAAGCTCCCTAGAGACAAGCAAGTGGGAACAAGTCTCCCTGATCCATCCTAGTTGGCTTGAAACATGTCCAAGTTTAACCTGAGCTTGTAACAATTCAAACGTCAGAATTTTGGTTCGTACGTTTGATCCCCTGTATTTGGCTATAGGTATTCAAACATCTGACTCTATATTCAAAAGTCTAGATATCCGAATAGTGGTTCGGATATGTGAATCGGGTTTGATTTTAAATGTTTCTTTTCTATTTTGAATTTATTAAAATCCACACTTTTGATTCCGAATTCAAACCTCTGAATTCATGTTTTCTAGTCCATTGTCTTATTCATTTCATTCACCTTCTTTACGGACTTAGGTGTAGCTTCAAGGTTCATTTTAAACAAGTTTTTGGTGTAATTTTCCTTTCGTTTGTACTGAACTATTACTTGTTTATCTCACTGATTGCATAATATTTCAATCAGTTATCTATGTATAATGTAATTAGTTAACTATGTTTTTAATATAATTCAATCTTGGTAAATTCCAATCGGTGTATTCATTTATTCATTAAAATCAATCCAAATTTATCAAGTAAAATCAGATTTTTAGAATTAGATGTGGTTTCAATCTAATTAGCCCTTTCCTCTCAAGTTATCATAATTATTTTATCATTCCCATACCCAGGGTTTTCCAGTTATTTCAAATCACAAGTACTTTCGAATAAAACACATTGATCAAACTAAAAATCATATTTTTAATTTTTGGAAGGTATATAAATGAAGTTTAACTGTTTATTTACATCATGACCACATCGAGGTAAATCAAATCACTTTAAAGGGTTGTTGAAGTTGTATCTCTTCTAAACTGATTCGAATTTGATGCTTTCTCCCCTTTTACTTATCCCTCAACTACTTTGATTTTCTCTCTCACTATTTTGCAATCTAAATTCTTTAATTCCATTTGGATATGGAATTTATTTTAATAAGTTTGGAGGGGAGTGGGGAGGAAGAAGAGAATGTGAAAATTAGAGAGGCCTTAACTAAGGTTTTGAGTGAAGAGAGGCGGGAGTTAAAAATACATATAGCGCTATCAATTTCCAACACAACCCAAAATATGATCCGAAGACTACATGGAAATTAGCAGGTTAACCGGACCTGTTTAAGTGAACAGGACATTTTTCGGGTCAATCCAAATTTGAACAGTTTATGAACGGGTGGGTTTCGGGTTGATCCGTGAATCTGAAATTGACCCATTTATAGCCCGTTTATACTTATGTGGGTTGACCCGATCCGCTTATAACCCAACCCAATCCATGAATTCGAATTTGACCCATTTATAACTGTTTATGACCCGCTTATAATCCATTTATATCTTATATGGGTTGACCAGACCCGTTTATTACCCGACCCGACCCAATCCAACCCGTTTATAATCGAGTTACACGGGTCAAGTAAGGTCAACCATTTATAATTGGGTCGGATTGAGCTATTTTTAACCTGTTTAATAAATGGGTTAACTCGACTCATTTAAAATCAACCCGAACCCTACTCGAACCGACCAGAACCCGATCCGACCCGACCCATTAACAACCCTAATTATATATGTAGTTGAAATTAGGATTATTAGGGCTTAATCCTAAAATAGTATCAATGAAAATTTAAGAGGCCGTAGCTAGGTCCAATTTCCGTCAACCCTGACCCGTTTCATCAAGTTCAGTAATATATATGTATGTATGTATATTTTGATTATAAATGGCATTCTAAATGCAATGGAATAGGTTTCAAAGCCCAACTCCAACATTTTTGAAAATTTACTAATTTTGCCCTTATTTGTAAAATTATAATTTTACCCTTATTATTGTTTTTAATTTATTATTAAAATTTATAGGTGTTACATAAACACACACGCATACGTATGTGTGTAAACAGGAGTTAAGATCGAGTATCAAATAAAGTTAAGGTGACATATTATTAATATTGAATATTTTAGCTTTTCAAATGGTAGTAATAATTATTTATGCTCCCATTTGGAAAGTTCCACTCAAAACAGGGTTGTTTGTTCGACTAGTTATCTCTGATAATTAATCAGTTGAACTTTATTTAAAAATACTAGTTTGGATCAAAAGTCTTGTTTAGTCTTTAACGTTAATGAGAAGCTTAAATAGATGTTATTTACTTTTATGGAGGATGGGTATTCTTATTAATGTTCAAACTGAACCTACAAATGGTAGACAAGTAGGGAAAGTGGGACCAAGTCAAAGAATGAAAAATATCATAAATAGAATTCTTGTATAAATTGATATAGTAGATTTAATAGAAATATTGAGAAGATTGTATAATCAGAGATGAAGAGTAATTGCTGAAATGAAATGTTGATTTTATTGATAGTTCTCTTTACAACATTGCTTCAATATATATACAGTCGAAATGAATTGTATTGGGCCTGTTCTGTTAGCCTAGAACCCGATACCAATACCTAGTTTTAAAAGATAAAACAATGTTACACCGTATACTTTTCATTCTAACCCCCCTTCAATTTTATATTGGGTTTTCTTCTTTCCTCCCCATTTTTGTGCCGCCATCTTCAACTCTTAAGTCCTCCTTCAATCGAGTGAAATTCTTTGTTGACAATTGCTTCGTAAGTATATCGGCTCTCTGAAACTGAGTTGGAACATGGTTAACTCTCAGTTTTCCCTCTAAAACCTGCTCACGAACGAAGTGCAAATCTATTTCGATGTACTTTATTCGTGAATGCCAGATCGGATTTGATGAGAGTGAGTACGAGCTTAGATTATCGCACCGGATTATCGGGGTGTTTAAGGGTTTGACTTGGATTTTGTTGAGAAGTGACATAATCCAAGTAATCTCTGTTGTAGTGCTGGCGATCGCTCTATACTCGGCTTTAGTACTGGAGCGTGAGATGGTGGCTTGTTTCTTCGAGCTCTATGAGATTGGGTTGCTACCTAGGTATACACATAATCTTGTAGCGGATCTCATATCGTCAGGGTCGGAGGCCCAATCTACATCGCTGTAAGCTTGTATGTTTAAACCCTTTTTATCGTTGAGATGCAGTGCATGATTCATAGTTCCCTTCAGGTATCTTAAGATACGTTTTACTGCTTTCCAATGATGACTTAGTGGATTATGCATGAACTGGCAGACTTTGTTTAAGCTGTAACTTAAGTCTGGCCTAGCAATCGTAATGCATTGTAGTGCTCCTACAATACTTCTGTATTGTTTTTCATTTGTAATGGCTTCTCCAGAGTCTTTTGATAGTCTGAGACTACTGATCATAGGAGTAGGAAGTGGTTTTTCCTGATCCATGTTTGCTCTTTTTAGTAAATCCTGTATATATCGTTTTTGACATAGAAACATTTCCGAATCAGATTTTCTAGTGACTTCAATTTCAAGGAAGTAATGTAAGTCGCCTAGATCCTTTATAGAGAATATATTGTCAAGATGTTTGACTATCTGATTGATTGTCATTACCAGTAATGATGATGTCAACCACGTATACTGATATGTAAGTGTCCTTTTCCTATTTGCATTGCATGTATAAGGAGTTATCTGATTTTGTTGGTGTAAATCCCAAATATATCAATGCCGACTTAAGTTTTTCATTCCATACACAAGAAGCTTGTTTTAATCCATAAATAACCTTATGTAGTTTGCATACTAGATTGTTGCTGACCTCCTTGTTGTAACCCTCTGGTTGCTCCATATATACATTCTCTTTTAAGTCTCCATTGAGAAAAGCATTACTTACGTCAAGTTGTCTGACCTTCCATCCTCTGTGAAGGGCTGTGGTTAACATAATTCTTATTGTAGTTGGCTTGACAACTGGGAGAATGTTTCATTGAAACCAAAACCATATTGTTGATTATAGCCCTTAGCTACTAGCCTTATTTTATATTTTGTAATACTTCCATCTTGATTTCTTTTGACTTTGTAGGTCCACTTACATCCCACTATGTTTTTGTCTTTGGGTAGTGGAACTAGACTCCAAGTTTTATTTTTAATAAGAGCACCATATTCATTGTCCATGGCTTATTTCCAATTGCTGTTTGTGATGGCTTCATTGTAATTTCTTGGCTCGGTTGAATCAAGTTGAACATTGTATGTTTTTTGGTTTGAATATTCCATTTTTGCTCTTGTAATCATATGATGTCTTGAAATTTCAGGTGGTGGCTCTTGAATATGTGTTCTTTCATCAATATGTTGAGACATGGATGAGGACGATTCTCCTTGACTTGGATTGACATTACTCTTTTGACTTGCATTATGGAAGGATCTGGAGGATTCAGGTGAATCATGACCTTATCCAGTGCCAATGCTGGGTAGAGTGTGTTGTGATCCTTGGTCTCTCTGCACACTTCCATCAGCTTTATCTCATTCAGGTATAATAGGTATAGAAGGTATTAAGAAGCTGTCTTTACTATTCACTTTCTTAGTTGCCTTTACATTCTTATCTGCAAATAGAAAAATATTCTCATTAAATACCACATGTCTTGAGACATAGATCCTACCATCATTGCTTAAGCATCTGTATCCTTTCTGATTATTTCCATACCCTATAAAGGTGCATGGGGCAGACCTAAGACTTAATTTATGCTTATTATATGGTCTGATACATGGGAAGCATAAGCAGCCAAATGTCTTTAAGCTTTTATAGTCAGGTTTTACCCCAAATAGCACTTCTATGGGAATCAAATGCTTAAGAACTTTAGTAGGAAATCTGTTAATTAAGTATACAACAATGTTAAAGGCTTCTGGCCAGAATTTCATAGGTAAAGAAGCCTGTGCCAGTAAAGTTAAGCCTGTTTCCACTATGTGTCTATGTTTTCTTTGTGCTATTCCATTTTGCTCAGATGTGTGTGGGCAAGTTGTTCTGTGAATAGTACCTCTTTCCTGGAAATATTCCTTTAGCGGCTTATATTCACTGCCACCATCTGTTTGTATAATCTTGACCTCATTGCATAGTTGTTTCTCTACTTGAGTTATTAATTGTATTACAGCCTTTTGTGCATCTGATTTAGATTTTAAAAAATATATTCATGTATATCTATAAAATGAATCAACAAATGATATATAGTACCTGTAGCCATAGTCTCAACTTATAGGAGCTGGTCCCCATAAGTCTGTTGCAACTAATTGTAGTGGTTTATTAATAACCGTTGTTGAATCTGCAAATGGAAATTTATGTCTCTTGCCTAATTGACAGTAAGTGCATACAAATGGTAGAGATACATGAAAAGAGATATTATTACTCATAAGAACTTATTTTACAGTGTTCACATTGGGATGTCCTAGTTTATAATGCCACCGAGTAAATGTTTCTTCATCATTTATGACATGAGACTCGGTTCTGTTACACCATATATTTCTAATATTGCTCTTTCTTGTATTCCCAAGATTGAATTTGTATAATCCCTTGTCCAGTTTATCCTGTAACAATATGTCCTAATTTAGTAGATCCTTAACTAAACAAAATCTAGGGTGAAACTCAAAATACACACTGTTATCATTAGCAAATTGAGATACACTCTATCGATTATTGTTAATCTGTGGCACTCTCAATAAATTATTGAGATAGAGAAGTCTTTTACCTGGAATACTACTGGTTCTAACATATGTGATTTTTAGAGCTTCACCATTCCCCATATGAATAGAATGCGTACTTGTATATTCTTTATTGCCAAGATTAAGATTCTATAGGTTGTTTGTGAGGTGATTGGTTGCACCTGAATCTGGGTACCAGTCCTCTTCTGCTATCTCCTTAGATCTTGTAAGTCTTTCTGAGTTTAAACTTTGAGTTCTTGAACTTTCTGAATGGCTGCCTTGCCTTTGATCTATATGTGCTACATTTGCACTGGAATTATGATTTCTCTGATTTGCTTGATTTTGTTGATTTGGGTAGTATTCAGTGTTGAGTCTAAAGTAACATTGTCTGGCTATATGTCCAGGCTTTTCACAAATCTGACATTTTGTTCTGTTGTTATTCCACCTTTCATTTCTCCCTCTACTTCTTTGTGCTGCATTACCTCTTTGATTGAAGTTGTATTGTCTGGTATTTTGATTCTCTTGCTTCTTCCTTGATTTCTGTTTCTTGAATTTGATGCATAATTGAGAGATAATTCTGTGCTGCTTTCTTTCCTCTACTCAATTCTTCCTTCATGTGCTAGCAATATTGAGTTAACATACTGCATATTAGGTAGATCTTGTTGTGATGAAATAATTGCTACTACAGACTTATATTCACTATCCAGACCATTCAGAATTGTTAGTATTTGCTCAGTTTCAGATACTTTGTGTCCTGCGGTATCAAGAATATCATAGTATGATTTCACCTTAGTTAGATATTCTCTCATTGACATGTGTTTCTTTCTTGAGATTTTGCAGTTGCTCTTGTATTACATAATTCTTGCAGCTGACTGTGTGTTGAAATTTTGTTGTATTACAAACCATATTTCAAATGATGTTTTACATCCAACAATCTGTGATATTAGCCCTGAACTGATAGATGAAAGTAGCCATGCAGCCAGTAGGCTGTCTTGTCTCTGATAGTTGATGAATTCTTTGTTAATAATTCTTTCTCCTGTGCTATCAGTTATCATTCTCGCAGGTATAGTAGCAGTTCCATACAGAAAGTCTTCCAGTCCATACCCTCTTATATTGGTTTCGGCTTGATACTTCCATAATATGAAGTTATTTTCATCAAGTGTTGTTGTTACTAAATTATTTTTTGGCTTTATAATCTTGTAGGAATTTATTTCAATGGTGGATGAATCTTGATTTCTTGATCTTGACCCTTCTTGATTTTTAACTCCAGTTGTTGCTGATGATGTAATGCCATCATCCTTTGCCATGGTGGATTATGAGGAAATGCTGTTGATATTTCTGATATGAGTGTTCCTATGGTGCAGCCAACTTTCTTGGCTCAAGAATCTTGACGAGGCACTTTTACTGAGAATTTTTGGTTCAGGGACAGGTAAACTTTAACTCTCATATGATGAGATAGCTAAAATCTGAGAGCAAGCAGGATAGTGAGTGATGATATCTATCTGACACCTCCTTCGGATGGCTCAGTGATGATACAACGATTCTCTGATGAGAATCTGATGATGATCAGACTTTAGCTACTGTCGCTTGACAGATTTTGCTACTCTGATACCAAAATAGAATTCTTATGTAAATTGATATAGCAGATTTAACAGAAATATTGAGAAGATTGTATAATCAGAGATGAAGAGTAATTGCTGAAATGAAATGTTGGTTTTATTGATAGTTCTCTGTACAACTTGCTTCAATATATATACAGTCGAAATGAATTGTATTGGGCCTGTTCTGTTAGCCTAGAACCCGATACCAATACCCAGTTTTAAAAGATAAAACAATGTTACATCGTATACTTTTCATTCTAACTATCATGCATTCTTGCATTAATTTTATAGCAATAAATAAAGTTATTTGAATTTGAAAGTAGTATTTGATTTTTTATATGCACCTTTATGAACTAAAATGATACTATAATTTTTTTTAATCAATTATCAATGCAAGATATATTTATTTATAGCAAAAGATTTACTAAAAATAAATAAATAAATAAAGTTCGATGTCTTTGCTATGTCTCATCGCAAAGCTAATAGGATCTTTTAGATAAAATATGATGTAAATGTTGACTCGAAATATAATACGGATCGTCGTAAAAGCATACCCAATTAACTACGAATTACCAACGTTTTTGCCACAAGATATGATTTGCCAGTGCTCCAAGAACCATGCATCAGCGGGACATTGGCAATGGAAGTTGCCAATTTTTCTAGCAGTGGCAGATCAACTACCTTGGAAGAAGTCTCTGAGTATGGCCATTGTAAATGCATGAACAAAAATATACGTAATGTATTGAAATAGTTCATAGATGATTCACGCACCATTAACAAGTCAACCGGAAGGGTTTTCTAACAGTCCAACAAACGTACACGAACATTCTTCGATAATCGCCTCTTGAAAGAAAACTTGCAGCACTGTGAAACTTTTAGTCATATCTTATGCAAAATCCAAAGTGGGGGCACTTATGTATCTATCAAAATGCAAGAGACAAATAAATACCTGGCCATGATTATCAAAACCGGTTACTTGTTTGGTTGCTTTGTTAAATATTTATTGATTCAGGTTGTGAATAATAATAAGAACATAGTTTTGCAAACTAACTCTTATGTCGTCTTCCACACATCTATTTAACTCATACAATATCGTTTTCATACATCACTATTTTAAAGATCACTATCTTCACTTTTCAAGTTCCGTAATGGCGACATAATGAAAGTCTTATTTAATGGATATTATGATTTAATTATAGTTAAAAGGTTAATTTTCATTTGACTTTCAGTAAATCAAAATATGTCTGTCTGATGATAAATCATATAAGTATTCCAGGCACATGGATGAAACCTACATGTACGCATGGTTTATTTTTAATTTAGGCATATATACGATAGCGTGAGGTTAATAGAATATGCATAATATACATGTCTTGCGCAATATTGTGGACACACAAACAACGCAGAAAATGAGATGCTAGGCCACATTTCATATTCTATGAGACATAACAGAGCATACCCGAAGAACAACCTTAGGCGTGAACGATAAATTAACCTTAGCTAACAATGTGTAATTAGTAGTAGCTAGTAAAATGAACAAAACCATACATGATCAGAACCGACCCTAAGGCAAAGCTGTCACGGCGACCGTCTATGACAATGGATAGGGGAGGGGCTACAAAGTGGGAAGATGCAACAATTAGAGAGTATGTAACTTCTCTAAGTGGTAGGTCATTTCAATGAGTGTTTATCAATTCCTTGCTGCTTCATTGCAAGTTGATTTCTTTTGCTTTTCTCCCTACATTACTAGTTTTGATTTGTCAGTGTATGTGCTAAATCTTTTTACTGAGATCCAATGATGTGTGTATGAATACTATATAAACATGATTCTTTTAACCATTTCATCTTTCTGAATTGGAACAATACAAAATGGTGACTATATCGTCTTTTGCTGTCTCACAAGTGTCCAAATTAACACGACATATCTATTATTTCCAGCAAAATATGCCTTTAGTTCATGCATAATATAGTAAACTTGTGCCGAATATTAGGCGTAACAAAATAACAAAAATTTGATGTTTGCCTTAGCCAACCCAAACATTTGGACCGGTCCTCTCCATGACAAACGGCTTTTTATCGTGTCACTTTCCTATTTAACTAGTTCTCCATTTTCTTGATAAGTGAAGAAATATGTGCGTGTGAAGTTCCTAGCTAAGTAATGCTTCACTTGATAAGTGAAGAAATAAACAACTGTATCAGTGAAGAATAAAGCATTTTCTTCCCTACCTCTGCCATTTTTTAGCTGTAAAAAGTAAATTCGCTTTAACTCGTCTTCCATTTTCGTCATGTTGTTGTGATGGGCACTATATTCCACCCCACTTATTTTCCCACTAACGTTATATACTATATATATTGGCAATATAGTTCTATATGCATTTACATATATAACAATATAAATGTAAAAGTAGTTGATTATTTTTATCAAAAGTTGTTGAAGAATGTCCTTCACAAGTTGTGCTCTTTTGCATGTGACACTCATCACTTTTTGGTCAAAACTGCAAACATCAGCATTAATAATAAGTTTCATATACTATTATGGGCTACTTTTGAACTGTGAAATGTATGTTTCAACAAATGAAATGTGATTTATGCTGAAAAGAGACGGTATCATATGAAAAATCACATTAGAAGAAACGTATTTACAAGAGAGGGGAAAAAAACCTCATTTTGAAAGAATAAATAAAATTAAAAACATTTACACACATCAAAATAATATAAAAATTGACATTTAATTTAATTAACAATACAAATAATGCATTAAAACTGGTTTTCTTTATGCGTGAAAAAGGCATACTAGAAACATAGTGCCCTAGAATCGAATCACTGGCCGATACATTTCACACTAAAAGAATTCAACTTCCACAAATACAAATACCTTATTTGAATTATGTCTCTATTACACAAATTCAAGAGCCAAAGGACGTACATGAGTTATTTGCAGGGTATAACTTGAGTCAGGGTGGGTACGTCAGCAATCTGCCTAAGCCAATTCAATCCAGTACAAAAGAAGTTGGATTAAATGTTCGTGCAGATGTGACATAATGGAAAATGGATGTCTAGATCTGTTAACAGACTCAGCTTCGAGCCTATTTTGTAGATGCTCTTTGCAAAAAAAAGCATCTGGGGTTATAGATGTCATGAGTTGGAACGGACAAACAACTTAATTTCCGTTGAAGTAGGTTGATCTACCGTCTTCCAGAGTTTCTCTGTATTGTGGAGTTTCTATAAAATAATATATTAATAAAAAACAATACAGTTAAAAAAATTTGTAGATAAAATCAAAATTCACAAATACATCTTTGAATGATCGATTGGCAAATCCTTACGGTTACTGTTAGCATTTTTTAAATAGAACTATTAAGTTATTCACAAAACCATTTGGTTAACGTAAACATTGGCCTCTTTATCTTTGTCTATGCTGTTAACAATGAGGTTTCAATGAATATAATTTCAACCATGCCCATTTGAAATTTCAAAAATACCCAACCACATATAAACACAATCTCGTCAATGGATTACAATATTCAACACCATCACCTTCCCAACCATACATCAATAGAATTCAATATCAATATGCAATCCACACCACTAACAAACCTGTTTGAAATAAAGGTATTGCTACACTAATGCTTTTGCAACACATCCATCCATTATTATTTTTATTAAGTAAAAAGTAAACTTCGCTATGTTGTTGGTGCATGACTGCTGTAAATGGCTGGGTTGCGTACTTCATCGCTTTCTTTATGTAGATTTGCGACTTAGCCCTAAGATGCAAGGTTAGTTATCAACCACTCCGTCTTCATGATAAAACAGGCTCTAAAATTTGATTGATTTGTTGTTTGCACGACATCAAATCGTTCTAAATTTAGGACTTTCTAATTTATCCGCTTGAAAGAATTCTGTAGAGAGAGAAATGATTGAGGAAGAAGAAGAAAGAAAATTATCTGTTACCTTATTTTTTTCTTTCTGCCTACCTATCATTTAAATAAGGAGAATCACAATTGTATGCGTTACTGAAATGAGAGATTTTACAGATTCAAAATTATAGTCATTCGTTATGAATTTTATTACCATTAATTTTTTTCGACGGCTCAATAATAATAGCTCATAAATATATTACCATTATACAACGTCATCCATTATGAATTTTGTTGCCATTGATGTTTTTTTAATTGATTCACTTGAAATTCAAACAATCCCTTACTTGAATTATTAAAAGAAATCATTTCCAAACATATTCTGAAAATACAAGATTCTACATAAACATAGATATCTTTCGATTTGAATCTTTGCATAATGAGTAAGATTCATAATATACTAAAGTGACACGTAGTCTTGAACTCTATCTCTGGCATCAAACCGCATACTACCTTTCTAAAGCGCTTTTAACTAGTTCATGCATTAATGGCTATGCACATCTATCCTGGTCTAGTGAACACTCTGGAAAATTTTTGCCCTCAAAGCTTTTATAGGAAAAATGTAACGACCCGGAATTTGACCAATTTAAAATATAATATATAAAGTGATTTTAAATGTAAAATATGTAATGTTTTAATATTCAAACAATATTAGATAGGATTTGAAAAGAGAAGTATACACAAAAATAATAACAATTGCCAATAACGACAAAAGTGACAAAATGCTGATTTCAGAAAAGTATGTTTCAATGGTTAAATAAATTATCTTGATTAATTTATTTGTGTCTATATTTTTAAATAGTATCATACAAATTTATTTTTAAATTTGGTTTGCATAAATAAAAAGTTTAATTGAAACGTCAAAATATGACCGTAAAACATTTTATCGAAAAAACGACGTTTTGTCGATTAAAAGTTGTCGCAACGTCGTCGCACCTTTATTTTCTTATATAGAAACATATATTCAAATAGTGTAAGTATTAATTAATTCACAAACATGTTTACTTTTACTAAATAAGATTAGAAAACTTCTATAATTCATTAGTAAAAGTAAGTAAAAGTAAACATCAAATCACATCAAATCAAAACCAACATAATTATGATATTCTTTACTTAATCTTTAAGTGACTAAGACATAAAGTAAGAAGTGAAAGGATGATGTTAAGTTTTGAAAAAATGGAGATTGCTTTAGGTTGAAGTAAGCTTAGTTTGGTAATTTGGTAAGAGGTTATTTTGGTAAATTACTATTTTTTTCTTTTTCTATAAATACCCACCTCCTTCTTCACTTTCATTCACATTTTTCTTCTTCTTCTTTTCTCAAGCTTCTTCATCTTCTTCCTCTTCTCTTTAATGGCTTCCAAGCCATAGAAAAAAAATTAGAAAGAGATAATGTCAAAACATTTCCAAAATATTCAAAAGAAATCAATGTTCATCCTCTGCAAATCAAACTCCTCTTTCCTTCATATTTTACCTCTTCTTCTCTCGGCCATAACATCTTAAAAACCAAATCAAAATGCAAAATTATTTTCTTCAAGTCATGTATTTTTCCAGTGGCTACAACTTTCATGTTGACCACTTTA
Organism: Allium cepa; assembly: GCA_030765085.1. Classification (NCBI taxonomy): domain Eukaryota; kingdom Viridiplantae; phylum Streptophyta; class Magnoliopsida; order Asparagales; family Amaryllidaceae; genus Allium; species Allium cepa. The sequence goes on from CM060929.1 coordinate 298,309,510, forward strand.
TTTCATTCCGAAGTTAACTATATCAAAAATACATTTCTTTCCAGTGCATTTGCTGGCCTAGTTTTTAAACCAGAGAATATGTCATTTTGTTTTGATCATAACTTAATCATAACAGATCTAAATTAAGAAAATATTTTTTTGAACCCATATAAAATTCCGGTGGCTACAACGTTTTTGTTTATCACTTTTTTCAGTTTTGAAGTTTGCTATATCTGAAACCTAATTCTTTGAAGTGTATTTTTAGGCTTCATTTTTATCAATCTGACAATACCTCTTCTTCATTCTATCTTATCTCCCTTAAAACAACTTGGATTAAAATGATTCTTTTATTCAAATTCAATAGAAAAAAATTTGCAACAACATTTTAGTTAACAAGTTTTTCAAATTTTATGAGTAAGAGAGCCAAAAACAAGAGAGAAGATGACCCATTTTTCGGATCTAAATCTTGAGAATTCAAGTTCAAAGCTCTATCGCTTCTTCTCTATATTTTCGGCCAACCTCCATCTTAAGCCTCGGCCAAGCTATTGTAAGGTAGAGGGTGTTATTTTCTAGTGTTTAATGGAGTATGAATTAATTAGTAAAGTGTTGGTTGATTAGAATGTTGGTAGGAAGTTAATCGCTTTGGTTTATGGTGAGAAACTCTATTTAGAATCTCTATTTATACATACACACACACACACATGTTTGATGATGTATTATGATTGCTATGAATGTTTTTATATGTTTTGATCATCAAGTATTGATTGTTTGATGTGACTGTTAAATTGTTTTATCAAGTCACGTTAATACACGTCGATAAGCACAAAAGAAATTACTTTCCTTTTGAAAATGAAATGGTGTATATGAAATGCTTAAACATTTTGGAAATAGTTTTAAAATGAGTTAGAAATGTTTTATAAACATTTGAATATGTTTAAAGAAGTAAAGGAATAAAATCAAGATTTTACCTTGTATATTTTAAATATGTCCAAAACAATTTTTCAGAAAAATCGCGCTTTTGCGGTGAAGTGACCAAAGTTTAAAATTGATATTTTAAATGTTTTAAAAAAATAAATTAAATCATAAAAATATTTTAAAATGTATTAAAAGATTTTTAAGTTGAAAATATGGATTTCTAAATGATATAAAAGTCGTTTTGAAGAATATAGCTTTTAAAACGCTATTTTCAGCACTTTTCGCAAGGCTTTTCGCAACAATTTGAAATAACTTTTGAAATGCAGTTTAAACTTAACAATTCTTTCCTGCATATTTTATGAATGATTTTAAAAGAATAATTAAGTTATTTAAAGATGATTTGAAAGTTTTAATAAGAGTTTGAATAAATGGTTAAGTGAAATTGTTTATACCACTTAAACAAAAAGTGAAGAAGATTGAATATAATAACAAACTGAGTATGAAAAAACGACTAGTACAGTTGTCCTGCCTGTGAGATCCGGGGAGATAAAATAATGTGTTTAACTAAGGTTAGGGATGGAGCAACCAGTTCCCTGAACTTGCTTGGCCTATGTTTTCTCTTCTTAGGCGAAAGGTGGAACATATCGAAAGGAAAGCCGGATGCTCTAAAAAATAATAATTAAGTTTATCTAAGATAAAAGAAAAGAAATAAATTCTTTGAATTTATTATGAATGGTCTATATATAAGATTTATAAAATTTATATTTTATAAATAAAAGTTATGTAATTATAAAAGTGTTTTAATTGTAATCAAATTTATATATGGGTTTGCAATTGAAATTTAGAAAAGAATTTATAATAGATTTTATAAATAATAAGATTTGAAAGGAATGAATTTGTAAATAAGAGTTTTATAAGTAATTAAATTATAATTGGATTTTGACTTATAAGTGAGATATAAATGGAATCTGTAAGTAAAGAAATTTTGTATATGGAAGTTTATAAACTATAAATGGAATTTATAAACACCGTTTTGTAAATCTGAAATCAATTTAATTTGATAAGTTAAATGAGAAAGTTTATTAAAGGAATTATATTTGCGATTTTGGACAATGAATAATCCTTTAAGTTAAATGGATGTTTTGGAAAGTGATATTATAAAAGGGGAATATTTTCCCTAAGTTAAAAGTTAAGAAGAAAAATCTTTGATTAAGATTTAATGAATGATTTGGAAAGGTTTTACTAAGTAAAAGAGAAAATGATTTGGAATTATTTCAGGATTTAAGAAAAGTTTAACAAATCAAATGAGGTGATAAATAAGGCTTAATGATTCCATATACTCTTGACAAGAAAATGGAATAAATTGAAAAGAATATATCTAAGAAAGATATTTGATTAGATAAAAGATGAAGCAATTGATTGATGATTGATATCCATATATGAACTTAACATCTTTTTAAGCGATGACTGGCGTCGAAGGAACCGGAGTCGAATTTGGGAAATTCCTATCCGAAAACCACTTCGAACCAATGTATACATTCGAAAGTGAAGACATGTTGAAGATGATGATTATTGAAGACCGTGGATCTTCATAGCCTGAGGAATAGTTGTTGAACATGCTCTAGGTCGCTGCCATTATAGAGTTATTTATAGCAGCGGTCTCCTCGTTGTGGGGATTTTTCGGATTGCAAGGACTACTCGCTACTAGTGGTAGTAGGAGTGTGCCTTCGGTTTCTTTCAGTCCCAGAACAAACTTGTATGGATGTTTGTCTGACATTGTACTCTAAATCACATTTGAGTGATTTCTATAATTGTATATCAGTTGGTGGTGGAGAAGGCAACTTCTTTTAGCTTAACACCCTTTCTCAAGACATATGAGCTCAGGAAGTTATACTTTTCTAGAAATCAGTCATGTGGCGTGGAATGACAATGTGGCATTCAAAGAGGTGCTTATTATGGTCAAAGCGTGGTTTTGTATGAAAAGCGTGGCTTTAAAGAAATTGATCGTAGATTCGCGAGCCCCATACCCCGGTTATGGTGGGATACTGTATGGTCTAAAAGACGCAAATTAAGGATAAGTGAGTATGTATGGTGGTGTCAAATACGTTTGGCCTTTAGGGGATACATCCCTCAAGGCATTTATTGCCCCATTTTGATAAAGTGGTTAGCTTGAGAAAAGCAAGGAACTATCGGTTATCAGTGATAGTATAGCAAGTATAGTTCCAAGTGACTAGTTTGAGAAAAGCGATTAAGGCACCGTGGGAACTATGTTTGTTATGCGTGGATCGGAGAAAAGGTCACGAGTTCCCTATCATGTTGGAAATCCAATCCTAATACGAGATTTACAGTTTTGATTATATTCCGAAAATAGATGTAATGACTTGCAAACATTTCAGCTACTCCCTTTATAGTATCATCTATTCCGTTCATTATATTCCATTGACCCAGTCCGGATATATTACCTTAGACTTAATCCAGATATTGATACCTTATTTGAATAAGGTTGTTTGCAAATGTTTTCAAAGAGATGTCATTAGAAATAATATTAAAGGTTTTGATATAAAAGTGTTTTAGTTATCATAAGGTCAAAATCCGTCCGTGTTTATGTGTGGGCGTGGTCTTATGAGATATCCTTCTTTTCAAGATTTTGATGACAACGTCATTTTAAATTTCGAGTATCTCACGCTGGTTTATCAAGCCTGATCCGGGTATTTTCAATACTCGGATCAGATCTGAGTAGTTTCAGGTTGAGTTAAAGATGGTTGGAGTTTCGAAAGGAGAGATGGAGATCTTCATCATCGTATGGACGTATGCTATTATCCGCTTCCTCTAGTGCCTTTGTTTTGTTGTTTGTCTGCATTTGTAAGGGCAGGTATTATAACTGTCCAAGTTGAATCTAGGTTAGACTCTGATATTGTATTTAAAATTTTCCGCTGTAAAGATTATTATTGAAATAATATATGTTATTCCATTCATGTGAGATTCTGTTCTGTCTTTATTTTTCTTTCTACCTTTAATGATCCGCTTATTCGTACAATTTGAGTTGGACATGTGTAGTTTATTGTCGATTCAAAGGGTACGGAAAAAAGGGCCATTACATTTGGTATCAGAGCAGAAGGTTAAGCGAGAACCTTGGCTTTGGTTGGGTAAAGACTCGTCAAAGATAGGGTTTGTAATACCCTAGAATGAGTAACTCATAAGAGATTGGGTTAGTAACACCCTAGAACGAGTTTGAGTGTATTATATATGAATGCATATTTGTTAATGATTAATAAATAGTTTTGTGTTGATTTATCTATTGAGTGATTTATGGATTCTGATCGATGCGCTGATCACCATTATCATTGAGGGTTCCTAAAAATTTAAGCAAGGCGAACCGACACACTGATTTTGAAAAGATTGGTAAATGAAATAATTTTACCTAGGATTATATTTTGAATATAACGTATACATTTTGAAAAGTTATATAGTTAGAAATCAAGATTAATGAAATTTGAATACGAACATCTTGTGATTAGAATTTCACAGTTTGACTGTAAGGTGTTTCATAAAGATAATAGATAAGTAAGAAATATGATAAGGTAACTAAGATCTTTAATACCTATTCCGAAATAATAAATTAAGAAATGATAATTTAAATTCGAGTAAAAGAAATGTGGAAATTAAATGAAGTTAATTAATACAAGATAAACTAAATTTATAAGATATGTTTTGCAAAGTAATCTCTAAAGGATTTTGAAAATGGTATTGTTTCAAATATAAAAAGGTATTTATGATAACTAATTCGATTGGCTCGAAAACAAAATAAAAATGGGCAAGAGATGTGTTCGGATGGTAAACACTTCTCTTAAGCATTAATCTTCTTGTTAAGAGGATATATGATACTATTGATAGTACCAGTTCCTTAGATTGTTTTGGAGTTACTCGATCTATATAATTTTATTAAGTTAGAAGAAATAATGTGAATCATTGATTAGTAATCTTTATAAAAGTGTTTAAACTAAAGATAAATTGGAATCACTAATTGATAAGATAAAGTGGAATTTTCGACGATTTTGGACAGTCGAAAATTTCTGAATCATACATAACTCAGAGCTAAGAAATTTAGGAAAAATTTGGTAAAAGATTGTGAAACATTTTGAGTAAATGAAATTGGATAAGTATAATTTATAAATGTGATTATAAACAAAAATAAATTGTAACATAGAAAATATTTTATTAATGAATTCCAACATTAATTAAGGATTTGGACTTAAGTCTTTAAATATGATTGATATGCATAAGTTATAAGATGTAATAAACTTAAGCAATAGTTTCACGAATGATTTATAAATAATAATAGTATTAAAGGAAATATACTAAGTTAAAAGATTGTGGGAAAACTTTTTTATACAGATAAATTATCTTTTGAGTGAAAAATGGTTTCTTTAGGATATTTTCCTTTAATAAAAATATTTGAAAATAAATAATTAAAGGGATTATTTAAAGAAGCACATTTATAAAGTGTTTGAGCTTAAGATAAAGTTTTTATGAAAATTTTGAGAGGTAATAAGTACATATATGTAGATCATTTTGTCACACAAATGTTTATTTAATATTCGAGTATAGAACTTCAAGGAGTTTACACTAGTCCGAAAAGGATTTATTACTCGATTTCTTGACGACAAATATTGATGAGGATGTTGGTTATGTACTTTAGTTTTCTATCATAGTTGAGCACTATGCAAGGAAAGCAAAGGTTTTTGAGCAAAGAGCCTGATAAAAGTCCACAGTAGAGGGTCGGGGGATCGATACTAGTTCGAAAATGAAGTTAAGTATTCGAATAGGAGATCGAACAAGATATTTCATATGGATGATCTGTGTATATTATATGGAATTAGATTTAAAGATAAATCTTTTAGGTAAACTTTTGTTTAGGTAATTTCGAGGACGAAATTCTTTTTTGTAAGGGAGAATGTAATAACCAGAATTTGACCACTTTAAAATATAACATATAAAGTGATTTTAAATGTAAAATATGTAAGGTTTTAATATTCAAAAAATATTAGATCGGATTTGGAAAGAGAAGTATACACAGAAATAGTAACATTTGCCTATAACGACAAAAGTGATAAAATGCTAATTTCAGAAAAATATCTTTCAATGGTTAAATAAATTATCATGATTAATTTATAAGTGTTTATATTTTTAAATAGAATTATACAAATTTATTTCAAATTTGGTTTACATAAATAAATAGTTTAACTAAAACGTCAAAATGTGACCGTAAAACATTTTGTCGAAAAATCGACATTTTGTCGACTACAAGTTGTCGCAACGTCGTCGCACCTTTATTTTCTTATATAGAAACATATATTCAAATAGTGTAAGTACTAATTAATTCACTAAACATGTTTATTTATACTAAATAAGTTTAGAAAACTTTTAGACGTCATTAGTAAAAGTAAGTAAGAATTAACAAAAGTAAGAAAAAGTAAACATCAAATCAAAGCCAACATAATTATGATATTCTTTACTTAATTTTTAAGTGACTAAGATATAAAGTAAGAAGTGAAAGGATGATGGATATTGCTTTAGGTTGAAGTAAGCTTAGTTTGGTAATTTGGTAAGAGGTTATTTTGGTAAATTACCATTTTTTTCTTTTTCTATAAATACCCAACTCCTTCTTCACTTTCATTAACATTTTTCTTCTTCTTCTTCTTTTCTCAAGCTTCTTACTTCTTCCTCTTCTCTTTAATGGCTTCCAAACCATAGAAAAAAATTAGAAAGAGATAATGTCAAAATATTTCCAAAATATTCAAAAGAAATCAATGTTCATCCTCTTCAAATCAAACTCCTCTTTCCTTCATATTTTACATTTTCTTCTCTCGGCCATAACTTCTTAAAAACCGAATAAAAATGAAAAATTCTTTTCGTTAAATTATGTATTTTTCCAGTGGCTACAACTTTCATATTGATCACTTTATCTCATTCTAAAGTTAACTATATCAAAAATATATTTATTTCCGGTGTATTTTCTGGCCTAGTTTTTAAGCCAGAGAATAAGTCATTTTGTTTTGATCATAACTTGAAATTAGTGATCCAAATTAAGAAATTATTTTATTGGACCCATATATATTTCTAGCAGATACAACTTTTTTGTTGATCACTTTTTCCAGTTTTGAAGTTTCCTATACGTGAAACTCAATTCTTTGAAGTGTATTTTCGAGCTTCATTTTTATCAATCCGACAATACCTCTTCTTCATTCTATCTTATCTCCCTAAAACTACTTGGATTCAAATGATTTTTTTTTTCAAATTCAAAAGAAAATAATTTGTAACAACTTTTTAGTTAACAAGTTTTTCAAATTTTGTGGTAAGAGAGTAAAAAACAAGAGAGACGACGACTCATTTTTCGGATCTAAATCTTGGGAATTCAAGTTCAAAGTTATATCGCTTCTTCTCTATATTTTCGGCCAACCTCCATATTAAGCCTCGGCCAAGCTATTGCAAGGGAGAGGGTGTTGTTTGCTAGTGTTTAATGAAGTAGGAATTAATTAGTGAAGTGTTGGTTGATTAAAATGCTGGTAGAAAGTTAATCACTTTGGTGTATGGTGAGAAACTCTATTTAGCATATATATATATATATATATATATATATATGTATGTATATATATATATATGTATGTATGTATTATATATATGTGTTTGATGATGTATTATGATTGCTATGAATGTTTTTATATTTTTTGATCATCAAGTATTGATTATTTTATGTGACTGTTAAATTGTTTTACCAAGTCACGTTAATACACGTCGATAAGCACAAAGGCAATTACTTTCCTTTTGAAAATGAAATGGTGTATATGGAATGCTTAAACCTTTTGGAAATAGTTTCAAAATGAGTTAGAAATGTTTTATAAACATTTAAATATGTTTAAAGAAATAAAGGAATAAAATCAAGATTTTATCTTGTATATTTTAAATATGTGCAAAATAATTTTCCAAAAGGTTTAAATATGTGCTTTTGCAGTAAAGTGACCAAAGTTTAAAATTGATATTTTAAATGTTTTAAAAATATGAAATAAATCCTAAAATCTTTTGAAATGTATTAAAAGAGATTTATGTTGAAAATACGGATTTCTAAATGATATAAAAGTCTTTTTGAAGAATATAGCTTTTAAAACGATATTTGCAACACTTTTCGCAGCAGTCGGAAATAACTTTTGAAATGCAGTTTAAACTTAACAATTCTTTCCTACATATTTTATGAATGATTTCAAAAGAATAATTAAGTTATTTAAAGATGATTTGGAAGTTTTAATAAGAGTTTGAATAAATGGTTAAGTGAAATTGTTTATACCACTTAAACAAAAAGTGAAGAAGATTGAATATAATAACAAACTGAGTATGAAAAAACGACTAGTACATTTGTCCTGCCTGTGAGATCCGGGGAGATAAAATAATGTGTTTGACTAAGGTTAGGGATGGAGCAACCAGTTCCCTGAACTTGCCTGGCCTATATTTTCTCTTCTTAGACGAGAGGTGGAACATATCGAAATGAAAGCCCGGATGCTCTAAAAGATAATATTAAGTTTTTCTAAGATAAAAGAAAAGAAATAAATTCTTTGAATTTATTATGAATGGTCTATATATAAGATTTATAAAATTGATATTTTATAAATAAAAGTTATGGAATTATAAAAGTGTTATATAAATATTAAATGGGATTGTAATCAAATTTATATATGGGTTTGCAATTGAAATTTAGAAAAGAATTTATAATGGATTTTATAAATAATAAGATTTGAAAGGAATGAATTTGTAAATAAGAGTTTTATAAGTAATTAAATTATAATTGGATTTTGACTTATAAGTGAGATATAAATGGAATTTGTTAGTAAAGAATTTTTTTATGTGGAAGTCTATAAAATATAAATGGAATTTATAAACACCGTTTTGTAAACCTAAAATCAATTTAATTTTATAAGTTAAATGAGAAAGTTTATTAAAAGAATTATATTTGCGATTTTGGACAGTGAATAATCCTTTAAATTAAATGGATGTTTTGTAAAGTGATATTATAAAAGGGGAATATTTTTCCTAAGTTAAAAGTTAAGAAGAAAAATCTTTGATTAAGATTTAATGAATGATTTGGAAAGTTTTTAGTAAGTAAAAGAGAAAATGATTCGGAATTATTTTAGGATTTAAGAAAATTTTAATAAATCAAATGATGTGATAAATGAGGCTTAATGATTCTATGTACTCTCGACAAGAATATGGAATAAATTGAAAAGAATATATCTAAGAAAGATATTTTATTAGATAAAAGACGAAGTAATTGATTGATGATTGATATCCATATGTGAACTTAACATCTTTTTATGCGATGATTGGCTTCGAAGGAACCGGAGTCGGATTGGAAAATTCATATCTGAAAACCACTTCGAACCAATGTATACGTTCGGAAGTGAAGACATGTTGAAGATGACGATTATTGAAGACCGTGGATCTTCATAGCGTGAGGACTACTTGTTGAACATACTCTAGGTCGCTCCCATTATATAGTTATTTCTAGCAGCGGTCTCCTCGTTGTGGGGATTTTTCGGATTGCAAGGACTACTCGCTACTAGTGGTAGTAGGAGAGTGCCTTTGGTTTCGTTCAGTCCCAGAACGAACTTGTATGGATGTTTGTCTGACATTGTACTCTAAATCACATTTGAGTGGTTTCTATAAATGTATATCAGTTGGTGGCGAAGAAGGCAACTTCTTTTAGCTTAACAACCTTTCCCGAGACATACGAGCTCAGGAAGTAATACTTTTCTTGAAATCAGTCATGTGACGTGGAATGACAATGTGGCATTCAAAGTGGAACTTGTTATGATCAAAGCGCGGTTTTGTATGAAAAGCATTGCTTTGAAGAAATTGATCGTAGCTTCGCGAGCCTCACACCCCGGTTATGATGGGATACTCTGTGGTCTAACAGACGCAAATTTGGAATAAGTGAGTGTGTATGGTGGTGTTAAATACGTTTGGCCCTTTGGGGGATACGTACCTCAAGGCATTTATTGCCCCATTTTGATAAAGTGGTTAGCTTGAGAAAAGCAGGGAACTATCGGTTATCAGTGGTAGTATAGTAAGTATAGTTCCAAGTGACTAGTTTGAGAAAAGCGATTAAGGCATCGTGGGAACTATGTTTGTTATGCGTGGATCGGAGAAAAGGTCACTAGTTCTGTATCATGTTGAAAATACGATCCCAATACGAGATTCACGGTTTTGATTGTATTCCCAAAATAGCTGTAATAACTTGCAAACATTTCTGCTACCCCCCTTTTTGGTATCATATATTCTGTTCGGTATATTCCGTTGACCCAGTCCGAATATATTACCTTAGACTTAGTCCAGATATTAATACCTTATTTGAATAAGTTTATTTGCAAATGTTTTCAAAGAGATGTCATTAGAAATAATATTAAAGGTTTCGACATAAAAGTGTTCTAGTTATCATAAGGTAAAAACCCGTCCGTGTTTATGTGTGGGCGTGGTCTTATGAGATACCCTTCTTTTTAAGATTTTGACGACAATGTCATTTTAAATTTCGAGTAGCTCACACTGGTTTATCAAGCATGATCCGGGTATCTTCAATACTCGTGTCAGATCCGAGTAGTTTCAGGTTGGGTTGAAGACAATTGGAGTTTCCAAAGGAGAGCTGGAGATCTTCATCATCGTATGGATGTATTCTATTATCCGCTTCCTCCAGTGCCTTTGTTTTGTTGTTTGTCAGCATTTGTAAGGGCAGGTGTTATAACTGTCCAAGCTGAATCTAGGTTAGATGTAACATGTCTGATTTCTCGGCACCCGAAAGTCGACATCGATACATCCACTACATCGAATGCCGCATAGTCGAATGTCCAAAAACCGAACCGTAAGGGTTTAAAGAAGAAGAGGTAGAATAAGAAGAAAGAAGAAGCAAAAACTATAACAGAATCTCACATTTCGCAGCGGAACAAGTATAATAGATAAATAAATATCTTTAAACAGAATCACTATATCAGTTATTACATTACATCACATTACATTATCAGAGTGTACAACAACAACAGCGGAAAGAAATATTACATATATAAGTGATACACCTCGCCATCTAGCTCTAACTCCTGATTCCCACATCAACTTCTTGATTTTGCTCCCAATTAACTGCTAACCTGACGCTAGGCTGCCCGTGTGGAAAATTATGGGCACCCAGAGTTTAGAAAGGGAACAATAAACTCCAGGCCAGTCGTGCGACTGGTGTGAGATCTTAAAAACAGTTATTTTCACAAAGAAAATAAAAGGAAATCCGCTATGCTTTTGGAAAATGAAACTATCATAAGGCCTCCTGACACACACACAATGCAATTACACCCATAGGGGAGATTTCTCCTTATGATAGTCAAATATGCTTACTACACAAAATTCTTCTTTTATATTATTATTAGTGCATAGTGGAAAACATTTCGAAAGTATAATATTAATCTTAGCCAGCATAGGTACCATTATATTATGCCAGCTATACCTACCATTTTAAATGGAAGGTTCTACAACCAAAATCGTACAAGGTGCGTATTGTTTCTTTGGATTTCCAACAAATGGTCAGGCTAAGGAATTTCCTACTGCCACATGGGTACGCCTCTGAAGGGACGTCCCGAGAACTTAACCAGCTCTCTGCCAACACAAGGCTGGGTTACCACTGTAACTAGGTAACTACTACACGAGTATGCCATCCTCCAGTCCTTTGGGACCTTTATCCGAGGATCCTCAACCACAAAGAAACAACCACAAAGAAAAGTATTTGCAGTAAACACAAAGGTTAAATATCAGGGCTCCATGCCTGACACCACCCTTTTCCAAAAGGAAATGACATACCCTAAAGGGCGCCTCATAACCTTACCGCATCTTTTCTGTTTTGACCATTTCTGGGGTGTGAGGTCTGACGAAGTCTCGTCCACAAAGCTACACTTTTCACAAAGTCATGCTTTGATCAACAAATGACCAGCAACACTTCGTGTGCCACTTTACCAAACTGGGAATGTATCACTAGTAACCATCAACTACATAACCTCTGACCTCGTACGTCTCAGAGAAGGGTGTTAAGCTAAGAGAATAAATTCTCTGCCACCAACAGAAATGTATTCGATAGAAACCAGTTTTACATCTCAAAGTGTAACGGCAGCCACACGTCCATATAAGTCCATTTCGGGATCGAACGGAACCGAAGAAACTTCAAAGAAGCCCTCGCAAATCCGGATATTCATTAATCACGTCCGAAATCCCCATCACGAAAAGTGATAAAATCTCTATACCGGAGCAACCTAGTGCTGAGACATTCGATAGGCAATCCTTTCATTTTCGAAAATACCCGATCTTCAACACCGTCTTTAAATGCAATCCCATTTCGTCGTATCATTATTCGGAATGGGTTTTATGACACAAGGTCCTCTCCCGGCTAATCCGAATAATGAGCGCTTATTTTAAAAATAAGTGTCACATTCATATTTCAAACAAATCACAACAATTTCCATGTTGATCTTTTAAATAAAAGATCCATCACAATCACAAAGGTTCGATGTGGTTTTTGGATATCAACATGGAATCCGACCCCCGGTCGCATTGAAATTCAAATGCCATTTAAAAAGGCCAATATTGATAGTCGATTATTTACCTATCAATAAATATTCATAACAAACACCAAGGTTTAAATAATTTTCCCAATTATTTATTTTCAAAATATCTTTGCAAGATATATTTCACACTTCAACCATTTGAAAACAATTTCCAATTCACTTTTCACTCGTGGAATAAGATTCCCGATATTATTTATTTCCACTGAAAGTCTGACGAGTTCAAATACTTTAAAACACTTTAAATCACTTATCCATGATATATACTTGGAAATATTTAAAGTGAAAATATTTTAAAACACTTTCTTAAATATTAGTTATGAAAATACTATATGGAAATCTCGTATAAAAAATTCAAAGCCAAACTAATTTTAAAATAAAATTAGTAGATAGGATATAACTATTTAAATATTCATTTTCTAAAACAAATGTCAATTTAATCTTTAAATAATTTCTTCTATAATAAATTAAAATAATATTTACTTTAAAGATTTCCAAAATAACCCAAGTAAATAATTTCTCCAAAATAATCTTTCCTTAAAACCATCTTTTCAACTTCAATTTCATATTTATAGACTATATTGAAAACATATTCGGCTTTCCACGGAAAGTACACCTTCCATTCTTAAATGGTTCATTCAAATAAATTAATAAATTCTTCTAGATTTACTTTAAATTTACGTTCCAAATCCGTAAATCCCTTTCCACCCTTTTAAAAATAAAACGACATTTATTTTTAAAACAAATTTCTCTTTCCTTTATAAAATTTCCATTGTGAATTTAAACTTCTAAATATCCATTGATATACAATTTTTTTCCAAATCGTTTCTAAATATTCATTTTCAACACTGAATTAAATTCTAAATTGATATTTGAATTTATTTTCAAGTACCAAATCAATTTCCAAAAATTGATTTCTAACCTTATTTCAACACCAAATTTATTATCTTTTGAAATAAATTCCTTCTTTTGAATTTATTTAATTTTCTAACATTAATTTACTATAAATTTGTACTAAATTTCAAAAATCAAATTTTATTAATTTCTGGTATCCTACGATACCAAAAACATATTCGCTAAATTATAGCCTACAATAATTTCAATTACAATATAATCACACAGAGATTATCAACACACAACATATGAAACAAATTCAATATTTGAGGAATCCAGTTGGATCCCTCCAACCTGTTTCCCTGCATCCACAGACGTTAGCATAACAACTAAATACCAATTCCTATTCAAGGTGGAATATCGCGGTATATGGGATTTATAAAATATCATCCGCTATTATGTGGCGCAATAGGGTCTATTTCATACAACTGATATAAATTATCATCCAAGCACACAATCAACAATTAAATTTAACTTTCACAATTCAACCATCAATCAATAACTAAAAAATTTCGATTATTAAAATTTTGAGTGAGAAGATCTCACCTTTGCTTTAATTTTGCAATCCATTTGCATTCCAGCTATTTCTTCACGATTTTAGACCTTGTATAAATATTTATATGATTTTATTAATATTCAAAATAATTGAACAACCAATTTCTTTTTGATAAATTTTAAATTAACTAGTTTAAATAATAGTCAACTATCCTAATATACATTTGGAATAAATACCTTCGGTACCCCTTGAGATAATAATAATTTATACACTAAATTTTAAATAAGAATTAAATCATAATTTATAATGATTCTCATTTTTGAATTGAAATTTATCAGGTTAATAAAATTCCAAATCTTCTTTACTGTCGAATTTTGATAACCAGTTTTAAACTTACCCATCATTAAATTAAAATGTTATAAAACGAAAATATTAATATATGTACCAAATCTCAGTTAGTACTCGATAAGTGAAATAATATACCTTCTGCGTAAAATATATAGCTAACTAGTTTTAAAACAAACTGTGAAGAAAATTTAGTAGATGGAACAATGCATCAAATAATTCGTTACCAGATTTATCTTAAGTAACCCTTAAACGAGAATGTTGAAATTAGGTTACTGAATCGAACGAGAGGACCCAGGAGCATCAAGCTCCTGCTCTAGATCTGCACAAGATTCGAAGACGCCCAATCTGCTGAAGCTTCCGCCTCGTCGAAAATTCCTCGAGGGATGCAAATTGCGACCCTCTAAATATCGATTTCCAAAATTGTCGATTCCCTAGCTCGTGTCACCACCAGTCGCAGCTCCATCTCTCAAACGTCTCCACCAATGCGCACATGCACGCAACACGAAATCGGAGCGCGCGGACATCCCTACGTCTCACTCGCGCACGATACTGGCTTCGAACCACCACGATCGCGATTTATCGCGAACCCCTCCTTCCTAGAACTCGAGATGCTCCTGTGCGACAATCAATCGCAGATGATTGATTTTCGAAAAAGGCTTCGGCCATTAAAATATTTTAGATCGAACGAATGAAATTTGTTTTGATTGATTCCCTTTTTTTCTCTGTGGATTAAGGAGGTCGGCCATTAAAAATGATTTGAATCGCTCTGAAGATCTGCTGCGAAAATGGGAGACAGGATTTGATATTAGCATGCTCGAGTTAACAGGCTACGGTGTTTTGAACGGAAAGGAAAAAGGCTGATGCGATATAATTTAAACTGCAGCTGACTAGTGTAAACATTCAATTTGAATTCAAATCATTCGATAAATGCAATTTAAAAACTTGACCTCCTATCGAGGAATGCCGCTAGGCGTTCATAAAGTTGTACACATCTTTCGAACACAATGGAAAAGGTTTCGAGTCCAAATTTAATCGTATGGAGAATATAGCTTTCTAGACCCAGTTATTGTATTATATTTTCGATATAAATTTCAGTACGTTTGCTTATCGTACAGCCAAACGACAGCTCTGATTGCTTTAAAAATTGAAATCCGTTAAAAATACAATATTACGGATCCAATGGAACTGGTTTCATCGAATTCCGAGACTGTGCCTTGCAAGGCTATTTTTTAATATCGATTTAAACGGTAAATTTCCAAAGCTGAATAAATCATTTTCATATTCAACTCTGAAGCTTTTATTATCTTCAGTATTATTAATATAGATTTTTCGAGCCTTAAAATTATTTTAATTAGCTTAAAACTGAAGATTCAAGTTTTCATCCAACTTTACTAAATAAAATTTCATAATTTAATTGCCAAATTCATATTTATATTCGAAATTCAAGTTAAACTAACCTCCAAATATTATAAATCACTTAAATATTTTCAAATTCAAAGACCAAAAATTCTGGGTCGTCACATTAGACTCTGATATTATATTTAAAATTTTCCATTGTAAAGATTATTATTGAAATAATATATGTTATTCCATTCGTGTGAGATTATGTTCTGTCTTCATTTTTCTTTCTACCCTTAATGATCCGGTTATTCGTACAATTTGAATTGGACATATGTGGTTTATTGTCAATTCAAAGGGTACGGAAAAACGGGCCATTACAAAAAAGCTTCATTCCCACATTCACAGAGGTGTTTCTATCGGGAGTACTTCTATAGCTAGGTATCCACTTCATGTAGAGTGTAGATCTCATTAAGAGTTTTTATTAACTCATCCTCTAATCGCTACTGGAATACATGCTTCTAAATTTTTTATAATATTGCATGTTAATCTCTTATCACTTCACAACGTGTTGTTTACCATTAAACCTAGTTCTTGCGATCTCCAGTCATATAGGTTAGATTACCATTGTGAGTGTCTAAAGGCATTAGTCTCGTCTTTTTGGATGTTTTATGGACTTTCTCTTTGGCATCCTTTCATCAACGGATCTGCTAAGTTTTCATTAGTGTAAATATGATCTACTCTAACAGCACCTGAAGAGGGTAACTCTCTTACAGTGTTGTATTTAAGACGTATCTATCGTCTTTTACCACTATAATAATGGTTCTGAATTTTTGCAATATCCACGGTACTATCGCAATGGATCAACACAGCTGGTATCGATTTTTTCCATAAAATATCTCAACTAGCAGATTTCTTAAATAAGCCACTTATTCACTAGCTATTGATACTTCTATCATCTCAGACTCCATATTGGACGGAGTCAAATTGTCTATTTCTTGGGTTTTCAAGAAACAGCCTCATCAGCTTTACTAAAAATATAACCGTCGGTTACTTTAGAACCATTAGATAAAGTATTCACTCTGCGTCGGTGTATCCTTCAAGTACAACTAGAAACTTTTCATAATGTAATCTAAAATTTTTGGTCTGTTTTAGGTATCTCGCGTCCCAATCAATAGCACGTCAATACTCAATACTAGATCTACCAGTAAACCGATATAATAATCCCACGACATATGTTATGTCAGGTCTAGTACAATCAGTGGCATATCGAAGTTTTCCTATGATACTCGCATAATCTGACTGTCTTACACCTTCACTAATGTTCTTAAATATATTTACACTTGGATCATATGGAATACAAACATGTTTATAGTCAAAGTAATTATATTATCTAATATCTTCTCAATAGAATGTGATTGATCCAAAGTAATTCCTTTATTAGACTTCATGATCTTAATACCAAGAATTATACTTGCTTCTTCTAGGTCTCTCATGTCAAAGTTAGCAATTAAAAGATATTTAATCATATTAATAGCATGAATGTTTGAAACAAAAATAATTAGATCATCTATACACAAATATATAATAGTACAAATATACAAACAAGTAGATCATCTGCATACAAATAAGTAGATCAAATGTTAAGACCGCATTGAGGAAACCAGACGGATGCTTTGAGTGGTTGGTCATGACTTTTGAGCTAACCAAACTCCCGGCCAATTATATAGATTTGATGAACCATGTTTTTAGAGATGTTCTAAAATAACTTTTATGGTGGTATTCATGGTCGACATTTTGGTGTTTTCCAAGAAGTATGGGAGAGCTTGTTATTCATCTAAAGGAGGTTTTTTGTACGCTTCGTGTTTTTCAGTTGATAGCAGAGTTCTTGAAGTATAACTTTTGACGTGCGTTTATTGGGGAATAGAGAATGTCTACACATGACAGAGATTTAAGAACGGTTTTGTACATTTAGGATTGGGATTATGGAAACCCAAAGAGAGATATGCAAAGGTTAGAGACGTACAATAAAATTTTGTTGATAAGCAGAGAAGAAAGCCCATGTGTAGGTAATTGTAGAAATTATAATTGTCTAAGACAAGTGGATTTGACGGTGATGCCTTAGAATAAATATGAGTATACGAGAGGAATAGGAGCAAAAGCCTTTGCTTTAGGAAAAGTACTCCGAGTGTAGTAAGTAGGAGGATCCACTTTATGCCAAGCCCAATAAAATGAAATTTTCGAAATTTCAAAAGTTGGAAAAATGAAAATTGCAATTGGTTGAATTGAAAATTTTCATTATTAATATTTTCTTTCAAAAAATAAACATGGGGTTTTTGAATGATAGTGTGAAATTTAAGTTGGTTTTTATATAATGAAAAATTGGAATTCTTTTTGAAGAATTATAGAGTTTGTATGTGTGTGTGTGTGTGTGTGTGTATATATAACTCACTGGTTTCACTATAAGTAAACAAAGGTTTTAAACATAAAATCCTAGAGTGTATCAAGTATCGTAAATGTAGAATACAACTTTTATTGTTGTAATAAATGTTTTCTGAAAATAAGAGGAGCTTAGGCTATAACACTATTGTTAAGATAAGTGAATTCCAAGAGAAATCTGTTTACATAGGTATAAGAGATTTATAGATATTTATTTAATTGAATCCATATACTAGTATTTTTGGGTTGTAGTAACGGTATTTGACGCAATATCCGTTTTAACCAAATAAAAATGTACTTTATAAGATAATTTCTAAGTATAGAAACAAAATGGTTTGTAAAGTACACTTATTATTAATAAGTATAAGGAAGGGTTTTTTTGCAGTTATGGAAATATTAAAATTGTTTTGAAGATGAGTTTTTCTGAAAGGAAAACGTGTAAGTTAGAAATTGGATAATATTTATCATAGAAGAACATAATTTAAACATATTTTTAATCTATTGGAGTGAAAAGAATAATTATATAATTTCTGTGAAACCGATAAAATTGTTTTGTACAAGTTACAAGGAATACATGAAAGAGATATACAAGGTATGAAAAGCATCATATTTTTCAAAGCCTATTTCGAAAAATATAAAATAAGTTCCTTATAATTTCACATAAACATGAAATGCTCTTTTAAAAGATTCATAAAAGATTTTAGCATTAATAGCTTCTCATAAGAGAAAGTAGTTCCAATACATTAAGATACGAGACTGTTAGGTGTAATAAGAAGCTGTTTTGAAAACACATAAAGGATATTTTAAAGATATTCTAAAAAGTAAATGGTTTGGTGAAAAAGTAAATAAGTTTTCGAAATGAAAAAAACTAATAAAAGTAAAATTTGAAAATACAAATTTTTATATAAAAAACTGTAAAAGTCCTTAAAAGAAAGAGAGATATAAGTTTTATATTTAAAAATTTGGAAGTTTTCCCTCTAGGTTGGAAAATAATATTAAGCGACTAAGTATTTTTGAAATTAATAGAAACTAGAAAGATAACACTTTTAAAAATAAAGATTTTGGAGATCTGATGTTTTAATTTTTTTAGAAACCTTAGTTTTTAAAATAAGGTGATAAATACTAAACTAAACTCTTAAATGTGGAGTAGATAAGAATCATTTTCTATGAGTAATGGAAAAGGTGTAAGAAGATAGAAGTAATTACTTTTAGAAGTAAAAATGAAAGTTTTCATAAAGTGTATATGTGTAACGACCCGCCGCTCTGACCGCCTCTAGCCGGTAATTAAACCAACTAGAAACGTTCAAAATGACGGATTGTTATTTAGTTTATAGAATTTAAAAAGAATCAGTCACAGAATCACAAAACAATAATATATTTTTCATAAATGAACTTTCTTTTATATACAATTATCAGAGTTAATACAATTAGTTACATTTTATACAGCGGAAACAAATTTTATTAAGTACAAGAAAAATAATTTTCTGAAAAGCTTTAGTTGTGCTTTCCCCTCTCTCTCTAACTTCGCTGCGCGCAAAACTCCAAGCTGTAAAAATACTCGGTCTGACCCGAGCGTTATTGCAAAACACAAAAACACTCGAGTCAGGATTAATCTTTATTCAAGTAAATAAATTTGAAATGAACTGAATAAATGGTAACAGAGATGATGAAACAAATGAACTAATTTAAAATCTATTTTAGATTTTTACATTAACAATTTCAATTTTTTTTTTAAATTCTGTCGATCCCGTGTGGCTGCAGTACACACGTATATTTACACACATGCGCACTGCCTCGCCAACACGTGTGCAAGTGCAAATCACAAAGACCACAAAGATACAATAACAAGCCAGAACAGAAATAACACAGCAGGTCAAAGGCAGAGAACACAAGTACAGGCAGCAATGCACAACAAGTTCAGCAGCCCCAAATACAACAGTGAATACAACTACAAGCACAAGGTAAATCAACAGCCATAGAATCAACATGTATGCACAACAACCCAGCTACACAAGCAGTGCAGACCACAAGGCTGAGACAATAGAACCCAAATACAACCCAAGTGCTTAGTGCAGACTACAAACTCTTACTTGCAAGTGAATTAATTGCCACAACTCAATGCCAACAATATGGACCGGACAGTGCACCAAGGGTAAAAACAGAGCAAGGCCCAGCGTATAACAGATACACAAGGCAGAGACATCATAATAAAGGTCACCAAGCCATAAACCAAATGCAAAAAGGATCAAGTCAATAAGTCAATTCAACTGCAACATCAAAGAGCAGTGACCAACACAAGTGACAGTGCCAATTTGAACAAGTATACATGTATCAGAGGGTATGTACAGTGATATGCAGTGATCAAATAGTCTGCATTTGCTCAATTTTCCAGAGCTGTTGCTATTCATTTAGCTTGAATTCGTTACTGAAACAAAGTGCAAGGTTAAACAATCTTTTGAACTTGCTTACATTCAAAACTACAACTTATTTTGATTTTATGGTGCAAGTTTAAACACAGACTCCAACTTATTACAAACCAGTTTCAAAGAGATGAGGAAAAGGGATTTAGATCTTGTAACTGTGTTTCAACAGTTTCTAGAAATAAAGAAGCTTCACAACTTTGCTTGATTTATCATTGAAACACATATTTCAAGTTTAAAACAAAAATTTAACTAGTTTACAACTTTTCAGAAACAAGGAGAGAATCAAAATTCAGATGCTACTGTGTGTTTGTTTTTCTTTTTCTTTCCACATTTTCTAGAAATAAGAATAAAAAAAATTTGCTTAAATCTTTATTACTGGAACAAAGTACAGAGTTTTAAACAAACTTGAACTTGGATTACTTTCCATTCCAGAAGAACTGAGGGGGAGAAAGATTGGTTTGGCCATAGTTACACTGTAAACAAGAGAGCCAAGGAAATAGGAAAAAGAAATGTCTTTTCTAGGCATGCATTCTTGGTTTTGATTTGTACGAATATATTTTTTTCAAGTTCAATTTAAGTGCATCTGAACAATTTTCATATTAACACTTTAACCTATCCACAGTTAACTTCTTTTGAGACTGTATATCATAACAGAGGTGGCCTATGTATATACTCAGGCATGAATCAACTACAAAGAACAGGCATTTGGGGACATGAAGACTGGAACAACTAATGAAGACAACATAGGTCAATGCGACACTACATGCAACAATGAAATGAGTAATGCAACAAGACAGAATGCTACTGCACAAGACAAAGGGGCAGGCACAATGCAAATACAACATAGCAGTACGAATGGTACATGCAACTGAGATGAACAGAAGTGCCACAATGGTTAGGGAATATGAGATGCAGACAACATCAAGTTCGAGCCAGCAAAGACTCAGCAATGTCAAAGAAAACAAAACTACAAATTAACCAAGATTTAACCAAGGAAAATGGATTTTTTTTTTAAATCAAACAGAAGTTTGAAATTGAGGAAACAGGAATATGACAGATAACAAGCATGCACGCATAGATATATTCGTATTCACAGCAAATTCATTTATAAATTAATTTCTTATTAAAAACATGAAATCAACCTTTACCTATTTAATTTTTTTTTTTTAAGTTGAGTTACTCACATGCATTTCAAAACAGAGGGACAGTCAACATAAACAAGCATGCAAACACATTATCACTTAACAAAAACAATTTCAGGTACCAAAACATCACAACATATTATAGGCTTAAGTGATTGATTCACAGATAAACAAAGAAGAAGGTTTGGGTTCAGAGGTTTCCATATAAATTTTCATTAACAAAGCAAGATCCAACACATGCAGCAACACAAAGCAAGTCAAGATTTAATAGCCTCTATTCTCATCAGATTCTTAAAATGATAGCATCTGTTCTCAACAGTAAAAAAAATTTTAAATTTATAGCATCTGTTCAAATCAGTTTTTAAGAAAAACAAATTTTCAAAACAACAATCTGAAATCAAACATTTGGAAGCACCTGTTCTCATCAGGTTATTTATAGCATTTGTTTTTATCAGTTTAAATTAAAATTTAAATAGTGTCTGTTCTTACCAGTTTAAAACAAATATCAAATAGCATTTATTCTTATTAGTTTAAAATCAAAAATTGAGTAGAATCTGATCTTAACAGTTCAAAAACAAAACATCAGAGCAAGTGATAACGAATAGCAACCAACAATCCAACATGCAGTGAGTTATCTGTTCTTATTAGTTTAAAATTCAAATTTAACCGAGCAACTGAAAGCTAATAATCACCAAATCATAGCATGCAACCAACATTCAATCCAAACAAATTTAAACACCTGAATTAAAAATTAATCGTGAGCAGAAAACTCACCATAACAAAGTCGAAATAGCCCCAAATTTGATTACAAGCCCTAGTTTTTGAATCGCGAGAAGTAAAGCCCCAAATTTTCCAAAGCAGAACATGTCGAGAAGAACGAAGCCGCCATATTTTTTTTCTTCGTGATTTTTTTTTTGGTTTAGGGTTAATGAACGAGTGAATAACGAAATAAAGGGGATCGGATAAAAGAAAGGGCACTAGTATTCAAACGTGGGCCGGTATAAATTTCAAAGCCCAAACCATAAACAAGTTTTCCTCTTATTTTTTTTATTTTTTTGAATTTCAATAGGTTTTATTATTACTTTGTTTTGTTTTGTTTTTGTTTAAGTTATGTTGTTAAATTTTTTTACTAAGTGTATTTGTTTATTTTATTTTGTATTGATTTTTTTTTTATTTAAGCTAAAGAAAAGAATGTTATTAAAATTTTAACCATCAATTTATTAATTTACATAAATAAAAATTCTTGTATCCAAATTATTTTCTTAAGTCATTAGTTTGAATTTCAATTACAAATTAAATATTCAATTTCAACTCCAAAGTCAAGTTTAAATTTTTCTTCAGCTTTGTATAGATTAAATTTTAAATATTTAATCACCAATTTCATTGTTATATCGGAAATTCAGTTTAAATTATCATTCAAATATTCAAAATTAATTAAATATTCACAATTTAAATTGTTCAAAATTTAGGATCGTTACAATCTCCCCTCCTTAAAAGAATTTCGTCCCGAAATTACAAGTAAGGAGAAATGATTGTTGAAATTTCACTAATATTTATATCCTACACAATTTTTATCAAGTTTGGGACTTATTAAAATTAAATTCCATTTGATTTATCTCATTAGCTTCGTTAATTATCTCCATTGTTTATTGATTTCTACAACCAAGACTCAAAAGTCTTTTACTAAAATTTTCAACTTACAAAATCCAAATTTTAAATTTGAAATTCTTCATTTAAGAAATTTACATAGTATAACTTTTCCAAAGCTGTGGACTTTCAAAACATTTCAAAAATCCTCTTCCTTAATTTATTAGGTTGGAATTTACATCACTTTAATTTCAGATAATTGATTTGCTATTTAAAGTTTGAAAATACTTGCTAACTCGAAATTTAACAAGTCTACTGTCGTTCTTAAAGACATTAGGCATACGCTGGCCAGGCGCAAGTCTAACAATCCCCAAGTACTAAATATACTTGCTTCAATTCCAAGTGAAAATACTTTAAAAATTCTTTTAAAAATGGATATGGAAAGCACATTCCCCCATGGATCACAGTTTACTCGGCGGTTCCGCTACTATCCCAGTAGAGTCGCTTGTAACTGTGGATATCTCATCCCTTGAATTTCGCCATGGTTGTTGCCAAAGATCGCGGTTCACACGGCGGTTACGCTACTATCCCAGTAGAATCGCTCGTGACCGTAGGCATCTCGCCCCTCGAATTACGCTTTGGTTTGTAGATTGCAGTTTACACAGCGGTTACGCCACTATCCCAGTGGAATCGCTTGTAACTGTAGGCATCACGCCCCTCAAATTACGCTACCACCCGAGTGTAACTAGATCGCGGTATACACGGCGGTTACGCCACTATCCCAGTGGAATCGCTTGTAACCG
The DNA here is from genome assembly GCA_030765085.1 of Allium cepa. Classification (NCBI taxonomy): domain Eukaryota; kingdom Viridiplantae; phylum Streptophyta; class Magnoliopsida; order Asparagales; family Amaryllidaceae; genus Allium; species Allium cepa. Next base: position 298,333,513 of record CM060929.1, read on the forward strand.
TAGGCATCTCGCCCCTCGAATTACGCTAGCACACTATACCAGTCCAAAAGGACATTCCAACTAATGGAAATACTACGTAGCTACGATTTTCAAATGGACACTCTTCTCGAGTTCCAACAACCTTCACAATTTTAAATGGAAGGTACTTTTCCATATCCTCAATTTGGAAAACATAATATTATACATACATATATAATATTTCATTTCACATTTAGTACATATCATACTCATGTACTTACATAAGTTTTCCACAACAATTACTTTTCCAAACTAATTGGTTTTCGAATTAATCGTATTCACACATATACGTTATGAAAACCACAACATTTCATACCCATAACAAATAGAGGTTTCACAAATTTCCATTTCATTATCCATTTAAAATTTTCCTCTAAGTCGATTTGGAAATTTAAGGTTATCTCAAACCTACTTCACATTCATAATCCAATTTATTATCGACTTCACACTCGATTTGGATTTCACGTTACATCGTCAATCCTCAACACATAATTGATGTCTATCGATATATAACCTCTGAGCTCGTACGTCTCAGAGAAGGGTGTTAAGCTAAGAGAATAAATTCTCCGCCACCGCAGATATATATTTAATAGAGATCAATTGATATGTCGTCAATTCACAATGTTAGACATACAATCCAAATCATCCATTTAAAATTCAAAGTTCAACTTACATTGTTTTTGTGTGTCAAAGTTAAACTCAATTTAACTCAAAATTCAATCACTTTGAAATTTTTCCAAGTTGAACTAATTGTTCATATTTCTCAAAATAATATCTTTACAAGATATATAATTTTCACACTTAGCCATTTGAAACAAATTTCAAATATTCACTTTTCAATTTATCTTCAAAAGATAAAATTTCAAACCTTTACATTTCATATTGGAAAATATTTCCATACTTATTTAATAATAAGTAATTCACAAATCCATTTATTTTCAACACTTTGAAAATATTCGATATACTAAAACCAAAATCAAGTATATATTTAATTCTTAAAGGAAATCATTCTTTTGAACACATTTTAAAAAAACTTAAAATGGATTTACTCCATTTTATATAATATTACTTCCCCAAAAATTCTCATTTAAGTTTTTTTTTTTTCAACTTCAACTTAATTCATAGTTTGAATTCTGCACATTTCAAAATATTGGTTTTAAATCAACTTCAAATTTCCAATATTAAGTTTTCCACTTAACTTAATTTCATGCCATACAAATTCAAATTCTTCATTGAATCAATTAAATCTATTATGAACTTTCATTGGATTCATATCTCCTTTTATATCTCAGTTATTGTCCAAAACCATAGATACAACTCCTTTAATAAGTTATAATAATTTTACTTATCAAAATAAGTCGTTTGTGGAATTTTACAAACATCTTTAGAAATTCCATTTCTATTTATAAAACTTCGTTTTATAATCTCCTTTCTTAATTTGATTCAATTCAATTTATATAACTTAGTTATATACCCAAGTCCATATTATAAGTTAAATACTTATATCCCGTTGATTTACTAAATCGTTCTTCACAACATTTGAAATCAATTTCAAAAGAATTCAGAATCAAATTCTCAAGTTATAGTTCAATAATCCACTTGATTATAATCAAATTGACATATCATTTTATTTCCCAATTATTACATTGGAGATATTCACAATATTCGATTTAAACCAACTTAAACTAATTCGTTAATTCACTTGACTCATATTTTATTTTCCATAAATCTCAAAGATTCGAAAATGAGTTTCCGAACGATTGAAACTCAATCTAACGAGACCTCACTGAAGAGAAACGGTCGCAATCCTAAATTTAGAGAGGGGAATCTCTGAAAATAATTCTGATTTTCAAAATACCTCTTATTTAAAGAAAACAATTTTAACTTCTTTAGATTTGAAAACACTTTCTTTAAAGTGATTCTAGTAACTATTCATATTAAACGCCATAAACTAAGCTTTGTGTAAACCAAAGCTCTGATACCACTTTGTAACGACCCGCCGCTCTGACCGCCTCTAGCCGGTAATTAAACCAACTAGAAACGTTCAAAATGACGGATTGTTATTTAGTTTATAGAATTTAAAAAGAATCAGTCACAGAATCACAAAACAATAATATATTTTTCATAAATGAACTTTCTTTTATATACAATTATCAGAGTTAATACAATAAGTTACATTTTATACAGCGGAAACAAATTTTATTAAGTACAAGAAAAATAATTTTCTGAAAAGCTTTAGTTGTGCTTTCCCCTCTCTCTCTAACTTCGCTGCGCGCAAAACTCCAAGCTGTAAAAATACTCGGTCTGACCCGAGCGTTATTGCAAAACACAAAAACACTCGAGTCAGGATTAATCTTTATTCAAGTAAATAAATTTGAAATGAACTGAATAAATGGTAACAGAGATGATGAAACAAATGAACTAATTTAAAATCTATTTTAGATTTTTACATTAACAATTTCAATTTTTTTTTTAAATTCTGTCGATCCCGTGTGGCTGCAGTACACACGTATATTTACACACATGTGCACTGCCTCGCCAACACGTGTGCAAGTGCAAATCACAAAGACCACAAAGATACAATAACAAGCCAGAACAGAAATAACACAGCAGGTCAAAGGCAGAGAACACAAGTACAGGCAGCAATGCACAACAAGTTCAGCAGCCCCAAATACAACAGTGAATACAACTACAAGCACAAGGTAAATCAACAGCCATAGAATCAACATGTATGCACAACAACCCAGCTACACAAGCAGTGCAGACCACAAGGCTGAGACAATAGAACCCAAATACAACCCAAGTGCTTAGTGCAGACTACAAACTCTTACTTGCAAGTGAATTAATTGCCACAACTCAATGCCAACAATATGGACCGGACAGTGCACCAAGGGTAAAAACAGAGCAAGGCCCAGCGTATAACAGATACACAAGGCAGAGACATCATAATAAAGGTCACCAAGCCATAAACCAAATGCAAAAAGGATCAAGTCAATAAGTCAATTCAACTGCAACATCAAAGAGCAGTGACCAACACAAGTGACAGTGCCAATTTGAACAAGTATACATGTATCAGAGGGTATGTACAGTGATATGCAGTGATCAAATAGTCTGCATTTGCTCAATTTTCCAGAGCTGTTGCTATTCATTTAGCTTGAATTCGTTACTGAAACAAAGTGCAAGGTTAAACAATCTTTTGAACTTGCTTACATTCAAAACTACAACTTATTTTGATTTTATGGTGCAAGTTTAAACACAGACTCCAACTTATTACAAACCAGTTTCAAAGAGATGAGGAAAAGGGATTTAGATCTTGTAACTGTGTTTCAACAGTTTCTAGAAATAAAGAAGCTTCACAACTTTGCTTGATTTATCATTGAAACACATATTTCAAGTTTAAAACAAAAATTTAACTAGTTTACAACTTTTCAGAAACAAGGAGAGAATCAAAATTCAGATGCTACTGTGTGTTTGTTTTTCTTTTTCTTTCCACATTTTCTAGAAATAAGAATAAAAAAATTTGCTTAAATCTTTATTACTGGAACAAAGTACAGAGTTTTAAACAAACTTGAACTTGGATTACTTTCCATTCCAGAAGAACTGAGGGGGAGAAAGATTGGTTTGGCCATAGTTACACTGTAAACAAGAGAGCCAAGGAAATAGGAAAAAGAAATGTCTTTTCTAGGCATGCATTCTTGGTTTTGATTTGTACGAATATTTTTTTTTCAAGTTCAATTTAAGTGCATCTGAACAATTTTCATATTAACACTTTAACCTATCCACAGTTAACTTCTTTTGAGACTGTATATCATAACAGAGGTGGCCTATGTATATACTCAGGCATGAATCAACTACAAAGAACAGGCATTTGGGGACATGAAGACTGGAACAACTAATGAAGACAACATAGGTCAATGCGACACTACATGCAACAATGAAATGAGTAATGCAACAAGACAGAATGCTACTGCACAAGACAAAGGGGCAGGCACAATGCAAATACAACATAGCAGTACGAATGGTACATGCAACTGAGATGAACAGAACTGCCACAATGGTTAGGGAATATGAGATGCAGACAACATCAAGTTCGAGCCAGCAAAGACTCAGCAATGTCAAAGAAAACAAAACTACAAATTAACCAAGATTTAACCAAGGAAAATGGATTTTTTTTTTAAATCAAACAGAAGTTTGAAATTGAGGAAACAGGAATATGACAGATAACAAGCATGCACGCATAGATATATTCGTATTCACAGCAAATTCATTTATAAATTAATTTCTTATTAAAAACATGAAATCAACCTTTACCTATTTAATTTTTTTTTTTAAGTTGAGTTACTCACATGCATTTCAAAACAGAGGGACAGTCAACATAAACAAGCATGCAAACACATTATCACTTAACAAAAACAATTTCAGGTACCAAAACATCACAACATATTATAGGCTTAAGTGATTGATTCACAGATAAACAAAGAAGAAGGTTTGGGTTCAGAGGTTTCCATATAAATTTTCATTAACAAAGCAAGATCCAACACATGCAGCAACACAAAGCAAGTCAAGATTTAATAGCCTCTATTCTCATCAGATTCTTAAAATGATAGCATCTGTTCTCAACAGTAAAAAAAATTTTAAATTTATAGCATCTGTTCAAATCAGTTTTTAAGAAAAACAAATTTTCAAAACAACAATCTGAAATCAAACATTTGGAAGCACCTGTTCTCATCAGGTTATTTATAGCATTTGTTTTTATCAGTTTAAATTAAAATTTAAATAGTGTCTGTTCTTACCAGTTTAAAACAAATATCAAATAGCATTTATTCTTATTAGTTTAAAATCAAAAATTGAGTAGAATCTGATCTTAACAGTTCAAAAACAAAACATCAGAGCAAGTGATAACGAATAGCAACCAACAATCCAACATGCAGTGAGTTATCTGTTCTTATTAGTTTAAAATTCAAATTTAACCGAGCAACTGAAAGCTAATAATCACCAAATCATAGCATGCAACCAACATTCAATCCAAACAAATTTAAACACCTGAATTAAAAATTAATCGTGAGCAGAAAACTCACCATAACAAAGTCGAAATAGCCCCAAATTTGATTACAAGCCCTAGTTTTTGAATCGCGAGAAGTAAAGCCCCAAATTTTCCAAAGCAGAACATGTCGAGAAGAACGAAGCCGCCATATTTTTTTTCTTCGTGATTTTTTTTTTTGGTTTAGGGTTAATGAACGAGTGAATAACGAAATAAAGGGGATCGGATAAAAGAAAGGGCACTAGTATTCAAACGTGGGCCGGTATAAATTTCAAAGCCCAAACCATAAACAAGTTTTCCTCTTATTTTTTTTTATTTGTTTTGAATTTCAATAGGTTTTATTATTACTTTGTTTTGTTTTGTTTTTGTTTAAGTTATGTTGTTAAATTTTTTTACTAAGTGTATTTGTTTATTTTATTTTGTATTGATTTTTTTTTTATTTAAGCTAAAGAAAAGAATGTTATTAAAATTTTAACCATCAATTTATTAATTTACATAAATAAAAATTCTTGTATCCAAATTATTTTCTTAAGTCATTAGTTTGAATTTCAATTACAAATTAAATATTCAATTTCAACTCCAAAGTCAAGTTTAAATTTTTCTTCAGCTTTGTATAGATTAAATTTTAAATATTTAATCACCAATTTCATTGTTATATCGGAAATTCAGTTTAAATTATCATTCAAATATTCAAAATTAATTAAATATTCACAATTTAAATTGTTCAAAATTTAGGATCGTTACAATATGACACTAGTAAGAACCTAGGAATATTGGCTCATGAAGAACAGTAAAATGAAATTAGTAGAATAATAAGGCTAGCATGGTTGAGAATGAGTATTCTTGATTTTGGAAGAACTTGGGAAAAGTATCTTTCTTTAGCGGAATTCATATGGTAGTAGTTTTCAAGCTAGCATTGAAATGATACCTTTTGAAGCTCTTTTTAGGAAGGCCGTGTAAGACGTCTTCATGTTTGTTGGAGTCTACGAATAGGTTACTTCTTGACTCCGACATGGTTAGAGAGATTTCGAAGAAGACAATTTGATTAGGACAAAAATTCGTATCTTAGATCCACGTCTCTTTGGTAATAGGTTTCAGAATTTCCTTTTTCTATCTTTAGATTTGAAAAGGTTCTTTCCTTTATTATCATTGGAAAGGTAAAACTTAGGATTTAACCTATGGATAGTACGATTCAATGTAAACATGTTAATAGAACATATAATGAATGATGTATGCTAGTGGTTGTAAGCATTTGCTAGTGGATGCTATGGATGTATATAGTACTAGGCAGTATTATTCCTTAGGGATCGGCCTAACTAGGACACTAGTGCATATGCATATAGATTTGTGTGCATTTTTACTTTATTTCTATGGTTGCCATAAATGGATGTTTATCACATGATTCTTGCATTTGGATGATGTTTGTAGCATGCATATAGAATTTTCAGTTATTATTAGGAAAATTTTGCTTTCATTTTAGTACATGCACAGACATGATTGCATAAAAAGAGGTCAAGTGAATCAGTGGACTGCCTAATCTTTTGCATTAGTTAGAGATATTTACACTGCATTAATTGCATAAGTATCATAAGTTGCATTAGAAAAACTTAAGAACAATGGATGAATGATTGATGATTGAGTACTTAGCTGTAGAATTGGATGAAAACATTTAGTACATTCTTTTTAGGGATTTCGAGGACGAAATCCCTTAAGGGTGGGAGAATGTAACAACCCAAAATTTAACCCGTAATAATTAAGTTGTTAATTAATTAAATAATAAAACAACTTTAAGAAATTATCAGAATTGAGCCATAGAAATTGCACCATTGTGTCCGTAGTAATTTTCTAGTCAATTTCCATATATTGAACGTCAAAAACCGAGCTAATATGACCAAGTTGTAAAATAAACAAAATAAGCAGAAATAAAAAATATATATATAGTCCGGTCGACCGGCCGGTCGACCTAGGAAAGGGGGCAGTCGACCCACCTTGTATTTCGGCAGGCAAACGAATGTTAATTCGTTCGAATGAATTAGAGACCACCGAACACGTCATTTGCATCATTTAGTTTAATCTGGTCCCTCCATTTCCGCATCGGTAATAATATGAAATTTTCAATTTTTAATTATTCACTTTTAAATCTAATTTTAAATGTTAACAATCTTTATATTGTTTAAATAAAATTTACAACAACTTTCAATAACATTTCCAATCATATTAAACTCATAATTCAATTATTCAAATAATTATGATGTTAAGTGTAATCAATTTGGATATTTCAATAAATCACTATCTTTTGAAATATTAGTTAATGAACTTACAAGATTTAACTTTTAAAACAAATTCACATTATAGAACAACATTTTTATTTTACAGTTACTCAATTCCCATTATTCAATTATTTAAATAATTTCCAATATTGAATTTAAATAATTTAATTGTTCAATATCCAACAAATTTCAATATTAGATTTTAAATGAATTTTGGTTATCAATCAGTTACTTTATTTGCATCTAATGAATTCAACATTTATTATTTTATCTAACTATTGATTGTAAACACATTCACTATATAGCGTTGCCTTTCAACACTTGTTATTACTTTAATCTTCGAAATTATTTTATTTCAAAATTGTATTCAAATCTATATCCAATGACTTACATTTGAAATCAATAAATCTATATTTTTAGCCATTTTTATTTAATAATTACACTAAATTTAATAATTTAAAATCGCTAAAAATACGGTCGTTACAATCTCCCCCACTCAAAACATTTCGTCCCCGAAAAGGCGTTATGTAAAGAATTTGACATTTGATATATATTATTCGAAATTATCATCTTATAAAACAACAAAATCTTATTAGAAAACTCTCACTACGATTCCGTTATGCCACTCTGATCGGCTTACGGAATCACACTTTATTTATAAAAACAAGTTATACAATTTTAAAACTTCAAAAAAATTCTAACAAGCGGATTTACAAAAAAATTCAGTAGAGTCTCCTTTGCGCGGCTCGATCGGCACAACTACAAAACCTCTACGAACCCCAATCCAACAAAAGAAACCAAAAGCCAAGTGGCTTAATGAAAGGCAATCACCAAATCCAATGACAAAATAAACACGTACCTTTTGGTCGGGCAATCCAAATTTCCTTGATTTAAATAACTGCATGTTATTTACTTATGATATCCAATCATACAATTTAAAATCATTTTATATTTTGCATCTTCAATTTCTAGTATTAGCTATACTTAAGCCTGTACGATGTAATAAATCATCCATACGCAATATCAAATCTGATCGCTCACTCAATCACATAATTTCACTTCCTAACTAGTATCGATCGCTCGACTCTCTAGTGCATACTCAGATTTGGTTCCTTAATCAGAAACCGTTATTCTCTTTGCATAACCATATACTATGATAGAGAATTCTAGAATCAATCAAAAATCCATCCGTTGAGTATCGAGTGAAAAATCCAAATTCGAATTGATTTAAATTATCTTGAAATTCTATGCTCGAATCTGGATCAAATTGTAATGCGAATAAAATAATACACATACAACTTACATATTACCTTTTAATAGATTTTTATCCACTTTATCTATATTAGTTTCTTTTACTTACCTTCATTTCATTTTCAATTAGTTATTCACAATCCATTATTCAAATCCTTTATTTACTTAGTATACATCTCTTTAGATAGCATATTCTTTGATACTATCATTTCTTAAACATCATTCAACAAAATTTTCTTACTTAAGTTTGTTTTAAACATTCTATACAATTTAATTAAATTCAACTTCATTTTCTATTGATTCTTAGTTACACCCAATCCTTTTCATTCACATTCATTTTCATAATTTCCTTTAATAACCGATTTATTTATGAAACACTTTTTTATTTTTCATCACTTTAGTTTCTAGTCATTCTATAAAAGTCCGACTTCTTATATATATGACTTTTCTCAGTTTATAGTTATCTCAAAAGTTACAAATTCAACCTCTCAATTTCTATGAAAATTTATATTTAATTCTATGGACAATTTACAAAGATATTATTTAATTCATTTGTCTATTTTCTTAAGCTGACTTACTAATTCCATTTAGTCATTAGTCATTTCATAATACACTCAAGTATATAACATTTATTATTACAACCAAATTTCCATTTACATGCATTTTACTTACTTTAAGTTTGATTACTTGCATAACAACCCACTACATATCCAAGTCATATTTTAACTATCAACATTTGGTAATTCTTATTATATGCTATTAGAATGTAATTTGTTATTATACAAATTTATCAGAATCATTTTACTTAATTTTAATGTTTAATCCTTTAACTTTCTTAAATTTTCTTTACTTTCAATTTAACTCTAAAGTTTCTTAAAACATTTAGTTTAGATTTCTCAATCCTCTTACTTTATAAGTTTTGGTTATTCAAATATTTCGTTTCCTTCAAATAATTTAAAGATTATTAATTAACAGAACTTAAAATTTAAATACCGAGTTCATTTTAAATCATTTGAAATAAGTATGTATACTTACATCTTGTATATACCAAATCATAACTTTGGAGTTTAAACCAAAATCCACTTATCGAAATAATTTCAAAGAAAAGTTTCTCAGAAATCTCCCCCACTTTGAGACTTGAAAATGAAAGTCGATGATGTTGCGCGGTCATTACCGAAATTATTTTCCAACGACAGAAGAGGGGAGTACTTAAATTCATTTCTTTTGAAATCCCTTTTAAAATGTTCTTCATAAATATATTTTTAACTAATACCACTAGATTTCCCAAAACTTTGAAAACCATTTTCAGAAATGCCCGAACTTAAATTTCTCAAATCCTATTTTTATTCATTTACTTACAAATTATATTTTACAAATCACATTTATACAATTTCATTTTCTTATAACCTTATAATGGCTAATAGTTTAGGAATATTGACTAATCAATCAATAAACGATAACGATCAGTATTATCATTTCTAACAACCTAACATAATATATGTACCATAATAATTTTTGAAAATTATTCCTTTATATAAATATATAATCAGGGTAAATTGTTTCACTTACCCAATTTCGAAACAATATTATGTCGAGTTGCTCTGTTTAAGTGTTTAGAGATCCATATCAATAACGTTAATTACTCGTATTGAACAGAATCCATATGCCACTCAACGAATCAACCGACACAATATAAAATAATTTTTATTTTCACTAACTAATGCATGCTCATATCTATTAATACACTCAAACTCATTCTTGGGTGTTACTGACCCTATCTCGAATGAGTTACCCCACAAAGCTAAGGTTATCACTAAACCAAAGCTCTGATACCAACTGTAACTGTCACGGCCTGAAATTCAGTATTCGAAAAACGACATCAAATACCTCACTTGTATATGACTGCCGAAGATTCAAATATCGAACTCTAGTTCGGATAGAGCTTATAACAACATTAGATGAGTATAAACAGCGGAAACAAAATGAATTTCATTGATCAACACCGCAGATACAACATCGTCACAATATCCATTACAACACTGTCACCGACATCAGAGCATTTTATACATATAACACAACTTCAAAATAGAAACAACACTGTAGAACAACAAGTTATCATACTTCAAGAAAGTCTCTAAAGAAAGAGAGTAATAGTGAGCTTCCAAACTAAGCACCTTGAGATCCGAAAAGCTTCCAAAAGATCTCCAAGACAAAAGCCTTCAAAAATAGATAGCATCCAAACCAAAAGACTTCAAAAAGATTCCAAGCTAGCTCCAAACACGGATAACCTGTTTCTAGGCTAACCGTGTGAAAATTATGGTTACCCAGAGTTTAGAAAGGGAACAATAAACTCCGGGTTAGTCATGGGACTGGTATGAGTAAACAAAAACAGTTATTTGTACAAAAATAGTTTATAAAATAAATTCGATATGCTTTTGGAAAATGAAACTATCATAAGACCTCCCGCCACACACACGATGCAATCGCAGAATTGGAGGAGATTTCTTCTTATGATAGTCAAACATGCTTGATACGAGAAATTTTTTGATATTATTACTAGTGCATAGTGTAGAAGAATATTTTGAAATATAATATTAATCTTAGCCAGCATACAACCATTATTGTATGCCTACTATAGCTACTGTCTAAACAGTGGTGACCACCATAAGTAAATGGCAGGTTATACAACTAAAACCATACCGGATTCGTATTGGGGATTGGATTTCCAACAAATGGTCAGGCTAAGGAACCTCCTACTACCACATGGCCACGCCTCTAGAGGGACGTCCCGAGAACTTAACCATCTCTCTGCCAACACAAGGCCGGGTTACCTCTGTAACTAGGTAACTACTGCATGAGTATGCCATCCCCCGGTCGTTTGCGACCTTTATCCGAGGGCCCTCAACCACAAAGCAATAACCACATAGTAATGAGATTGCAGCAACCACGTAGGTTAAGTATCTGGGCTTCATACCATGATACCACCTTTTTCTAGAAGAAATGACATAACCTAAAGGGCGCGACCCTCATAACCTTGCCGCATCTTTCCTGTTTCGACCATTTCCGGGGTGTAAGGTCCAATGAGGTCTCGTCCACAAAGCTAGGCTTTACACAAAAGCCTTTCTTTGATCAACAAATGATCAGCAACACACAGCAGCACTCAGCATGCCACATTACCGAATTGGGAGTATGTCACTGATAACCATCAACTACATAACCTATGGCTCGTACGTCTTAGAGAAGGGTGTTAAGCTAAGAAAATAAATTCTCCGCCACCATTAGAAATGTATTTGAAAGAAATCTGCTTTATATCTCAAAGTGTAGTGTCAAACATACAACCATACAAGTCTGTTCGGGGTTCGAACAGAACCGAAGGCACTTCGTCCAATATAGGAAGAAGCGCTTGTAATCCCGGTATCCACAATCCCGATCGGACTCCCCATCGCATGTGGAGATATCTATGTCGGAGCAACTCAGTGCAGAGACATTCGATAGGTTATCCTATCGTTCTCGTAAACACCCGGTCTTTACCACCGTCTTCAAATGCAATCCATTTCGTCGTATCACTATTCGGAATGGGTTACATGACACAAAGCCCTCTCCCGGCTAATCCGAATAACGAGTGCTAAATTTCAAAATAGTGGATGTATCATTCACAAAGATTTACTATCAAGGTTCGATATGGGTTTAGGATAACCAACTGGAATCCGACTCCCTGTCGCATCGAAATTTAAATGCCATTTTACATGCCAATGGTTTTAATATTCACAGAAACAATCATAGATATCACAGCTCAGCACAAAGAAATTCACATTACATAGCATCACAATCACATAGCAGAAATATCAATCCAATACACAACATTCGATAATAATCAATCATCTTTAATTAAGATGAATTAATTGTGTGATTTAAATTAATTAATCACATAACTAATTTCATTAATTTTCTTTAATCAATGATTAATTATCCTTAATTATAAATTAATTAAATCTTAATCAACTTTATTAATTAATTATTCCTTAATTAATTATCTTAATTAATTATCTTAATTAATCAATCCTTAATTGTTAATTAATTAAATCTTAATTACTTTATTAATTAATTATTCCTTAACTAATTATTAATCACAAATAAATTAACCTTAATTATTCACTTAATTAATCTTTAATATTAAGTAATTAATTAAATAGTTATTCTTTAAGTAATTAACAAATCATTAATTACTTAATAAATTAAAAGTTAAATCTTTTTATCTTTGTTAATTGCTTTAATCACCTTATAACTCTTGTTTAACAATCATCCTTTAATTTATTCAAGTTAAATACCTTTACTTTAATCACATTCAATTAAATCAGTAACGTCTTGTTTGGAAACATTTAGAGATTAATTACATAATTTAACTAAAGCAATATTTATAACCCAAACTATTTTTAAACAAAAGTTTAAACTTTGAAAATCCATACTTTAAAACTAAAATTCTTTTTTTAATATCGTACTCTAAATCAGACATTCATACTTTATAAAACTAGTTAAAAACTTTGTTAAAAATTTAACTTGCTTTCTAATTTTGAAATTCATTGTTAGTTTAGAACAGAACAGGATTTTTTAATTGTGGTAACAAAAATCATCCCGAGTCAACATTGCCAAAAACCCAAGATAATCCACCACTTACCCGAGCATCTGTTGCGTGACCATTCCCTCGAGTCGTACATGAGAAAAACATCGAAAATCTTTGGGCCAAACCCGTCTCCCTAAAAAAACAAACATCCAGATGCACGAAATATCACCGTGCACATGCACATCGATTCCGATCATCGATGATCACCACCACGACCACTGACATGACGACCCTTACCCTCTTGACCACGTTGATCGACGCAATCGCCATCGAAAAGAAAACGAGCCTTTCAACACTCATTAGGAAATGAACTCGAATGACCAAATCGCCTATCGACAATGATCACGTTGACTGGAAACTCCGGCCTTCCTCCCAGAGCAGCATCACAATCCAACGTTGTGATTCCTTTCTTCGCGATCGATCGCACTTGATGCGCCATGGACGTCAAGATCACTACTTCACCATCCAAGGCGAAACGTAACAGCAATACCCTACTTTGCCACCTCACAGCCACTACGGCCATCAGAAAAATATCCCTATATTTTTCTCGACATCGCCAAACCTCCCTCCTCTTCCAGTCGAAACCCCGACGACCAAAATACCTCCGACCATCAGAAATTCCTCAATAACTATTTTTCGGCTATCCCCAAATTTCACATTCAATTCTGCACAAGAATTCATGATTTTCATCTTAAAAATCATATTATCTAGAGCTGATTCAAGTTATATAATTGAAACGATAAATAATAGTACTTGATTTTAACCCAATTTAAAGTTTTCACTGTTGTTTTCCCTTTCCATAAAATTTCAAACTTAATTCATCTTATTTAATTTTATTTTTAAACTAAATTATGTTTAATCAAACAACTTTTGTTTGAAACTCAAAGCTTATCAGTGATTAGTTTACGGGATTTTGAATTTTTGATTAAATTTGCACTCTGTAAATTTTGAAACTGAGATGAATCAAACCAGACCAAACATGCACAGTTCAACCCAAACATATATACAGAGATTTTGCGCATATATATATATACATATATATATATATATAGACATGCAACATAAGCATCATCATAGAAATACACATGCGACATCATTTATTTGCTTAAACTTTTAAATAAGTGTTTACTCACCTGTAGCTTTGAGATAAAGGCTTTCTCGTTTAAAAAGTTGAAAGTCTGGAACTTTTTTTTTAACTTGATCTTGAATTTTTTATCTGCAACTAATTGATGTAAACTTGTTTAATATCTGATGGATTTACTTACTTAATTTATCAACAACAAACTAAAATTCAAACTTACTTACAGTTTTGTTTTTAATGAAAACAAAGAAAAACTTTGGTCTTCAACTTGAAAACTGGAGTTTGCAAATCTTGAGTTGACCCTAGATTTTGTTTAATTGCTGAAGTTGACTCCTGCTTGATGTTGAACTATTTGTTGAAGACTTGAAGTCGTTTTGGGAATTTCTTTTCTGGCTAAAGATTTTGAAAAAAAATAGTTACAGATTTTTTTACTGGAATTTTGGTCTTGATTTAAAATGTTGAGGTGGTTGTTGCTTTGATTACTTGTTACTGATGATTTTCTTTCTTCTTTATGTTCTAAAATTTTATACAGGCTTGGAGATGAATAAAAGAGGTAAAAGGGAGGAGATAAAATGGCTTATATAACTATATTTCCTTTTTTATGAATTTCAAAAAAATGAAAATGATGTAATGACACTTGTTAATTTCTTTCTACATGTTAAACACTTGTCTCTATAGTTATTACTTACTTAACATTTGTTATTTTTTTATTAGAATAATATTTTTTACATTATTTAAATTGTATTTAAATTTACATTTTCCATTTTCTAAAGGCATTTGCTTTGTTTTACTAAATACTATTTAAAAGAGAATTTTGAATCAAATACACATTAAATAAATTACACACACACACACACATATATATATTTGTAAATCCAAATTATTTTCGTAAGGCTTTTATTTAAAATTTAAATTCAAATTCAAAGTCAAATTCAAATCTACTTATATATACACGCAAATATATATATATATATATATATATATATATATATATTCATATATAAAAAAGTAAAATTCAAATGATTTTAAAAACATTTATTATTTCAAATTTTAAACTCAAAAGAAATTGAAATCTTATTCATATAAATTAACACTTATTTTATTTTATTTGAAATTTTCAAATTAATTTCAAATTATATTCCAAAAATTCAAACAAATATCTAATTTAAGTTGATCAAATTTTGGGATGTTACAGGTTCCACCTTTAAGAAAATTTCATCCTCGAAATTTGAAAGAGAGAGAAAAGCAAACAAAGGGTATAAGAATATAGAAAAAGATAGAGAAGGGCTTACCAGTCTAAGCCGGAATATCCACTCTACAATTGGGATAGGACATTTGCATGCTATCCTCCGTCCCCCAAGCACAGTCCTTTTGATCACCACTCCATTACACTTTAACTAGTTTCACAACTTTGTTCCTTAATTGCTTTTCATCACGATCTATATCTTTATCGGTTCTCTTTTAGCTGCTAGGTTTGGTGTGATTTTGAGATCCTGCTGAGCAGCCACTTCAATGATACTGTCTGGATCGTGCATATATTTTTGAAGATTAGAAATGTGAAATACATTATGCACGCCAGATAACCAGTTTGGTAGCTGCACTCGATACACTAAAGGACGGATCCTCTCCAGGATAGGAGAATGACCAATATACCGTGGTGCCAGCTTACCAGTCTTCGCAAATCTTAACACACCACGCATTGGAGATACTTTAAGAAAAACAGAATCTCCAATCTGGAATTCCTAATCTCCTTCTGCGATCACCATAACACTTTTGACGACTTTGGGCCGTTTTCAATTTCTTTCCTATAAAATCAACTTTCTCTGTGGCTTCCTTAATCATATCTGGTCCAAGGATGAGTCTATCACCTGACCTGATCCACAATGCAGGTGATCGACACGGACGACCATATAAAGCTTCAAAGTAGCCATCTTGATACTGGCCCGATAGCTATTTTTATATGAGAATTCGACCAGATGCAAATGGTCCTACCAAGAACCACCAAAGTCAAGAATACAAGCTTGCAAAAGGTCTTCTAATATTCGATTTATCCTTTCAGTCTGCCCATCAGACCGTGGGTGTAAGCAGTGCTGAAGTTCAGTTTTGTTCCCAATGCAGCTTGAAATGCCTCCCAAAATGTACTAGTGAAGATCGGATCACGATCACTCACTATACTGCAGGGTATACCGTGGAGATGGACAATTTCTTTCACATATAACTCAGCTAAACTTGCTACCGTGCGGGTAGACTGCACTGGTAAAAAGTGGGCTGTCTTAGTCAAACAGTACACAATAACCCGAATTGCTTCATTGCCTTTCCAAGTACGGGGTAACCTGTCGATGAAATCCATCGATACTTGATCCTATTTCCACTTGGGTACCTCCAAAGTTTGGAGTAAACCCGCCATTTTCATCTAATCACTTTTGATTTGTTGACAGGTAGCATAGCGACTTACATATATAGATATGTCCCTTTTCATTGTCTTCCAATAGAAAGTTCTTTTGATATCTCTATACATCTTATTAACTCCTGGATGGATACCGAGTTTAGACTTGTGACATATATCTAAACCTTCACGTTTCAGTTAAGGGATGTCCGAAACGCAGATCCTGCCTTTCAACCTTATAACTCCATTATTATCGATTCAAAAACTGGAATCTTCACCATGATGAATTATCCTATACATTTCTCGAAGAAACTTATCTTCTATCTGCTGTTTTGCAATCCTTTGAAGAAGAGTAGGAGCAATAACAAGATGAGCGAGAATAGCATGTTTTATACTTAAAGCGTGGCAAGTACATTGGCTTTTCCAGGTGTATACAGAATATCTAGGTCATATGACGCTAGAAATTCTAACCATCGTTGTTGCCTTAGATTTAAATCTTTCTGGGTGAAGAGATATTTCAGAGGTTTGTGGTCGGTAAATAATTCAGAATATTCACCTAAACCAAAGAGAGTTTATTAAGTATATTTATTAAGTTAAGTTAAATTCTTAAATCATTAGGGAAGCTGAAAGAGGTTCTTACCCAGAAGATAGTGTCGCCATATTTTCAAAGCGAAAATAACAGCTAGAAGCTGCAAATCATGTGTTGGGTAGTTTCTCTCATGCAGACGTAATTGTCTACTCACGTAGGAAATTACCTTCCAATTCTGCATTAGTACCGCACCCAAACCATCACCATAAGCGTCAGTATAGACAGATAAACCCTGGTTCCCATTGATAATAGCGAGAACAGGAGCGGTGGTTAATCTCTTCTTCAACTCCTGAAAAGCTTCATCACATTTCGGAGTCCAATCAAACTTAGCATTCTTCAGCGTTAGCTTAGTCAATGGACTCGCTATTTTAGAGAAATCCTGAACAAACTTCTGGTAATATCATGCTAAACCCAGGAAACTTCGAACTTCTTTTAGGGTAGTGGGTTTCCTCCAATCAAGAGTAGAGGAAATCTTGCCTGGGTCAATAGAAATTCCATCTTCATTAACAATGTGCCCGAGAAATTTAACTTCTTTGACCAAAAAATGGCATTCGGAAAATTCGGCGAATAGAATATTCTTCCTTAATATCTCCAAAACGATTCTCAAATGTTCAGTATGCTCCTCCTCGATCTTGGAATAGACCAGAATATCATCAATAAACACAAGCACAAATTTATTTAAGACTTCTCGGAACACATGGGTCAATAAATCTACGAAGTATGCTGGAGCATTGGTTAGTCCGAAAGGCATGATTCACCATTCGTAGAACATGTTAAGACCCCTGAACGCGGTCAAGTGAACACAATCTTCGGCAATTCGTAGCTGATGGAATCCTTGAGCTAGGTCCATCTTAGAAAAGAAACGAGCATCGTGCAGTTGATCAAACAGATCATCAATTCTAGGTAAAGGAAATTTGTTCTTGAGAGTTAACTTATTGAGATCGCGGTAGTCCACACACAATCTCAACGGTCCATCAGATTTAGCAATAGACACTACCGCTGAACCCCATTCGAAAACACTAGGACGTATTAACCCTTTATTTAGCAAATCACTAGTTTGCTTGACTAATTCAATTCTTTCCCTGGGTGCCATCCTGTGACTTGCATGAACAACAGGACGAGCATTAGGTATTAAGTCAATTCTGAAGTCTATTCCTCTGTGTGGAGGTAAGCATTTTAATTCTTCGAACACATCTGGAAATTCCCGGAAAATGGGTATGGACTTCAGACTAGGTTTGGGATATTCCAAGTTATACATCAACTCATCTCTTTTAGGACTCAAGTCCTCACAAGAAATCTCAATGAAATCTCCAAATTTGGCATTGATTGAAATCAATTGATTGTTTCAATCTAATTTGGCTTCGTACTTTGTTAGCCAATCCATTCCAAGTAAGATTTCAAACTCATTAAAATCAAGGACAAAGAGACTGATAGGGAATTGGTAACAAGAAAATGATATAGGAATGTCTCTACATCGTAGACAAAGATTCACGGGGCCACTAACTGGATTCTTTACGTAGATGGGCTCGTCGACAAAATCAGGTTCAAGATTTAACTCATTTACAGCTTGTTGAGAGATAAAACTATGTGTAGCGCCCGTGCCAAACAAAACTCTAACAATTCTATCATAAATAGTAAGGTTGCCTTGCAGTACTCCTTTCCCTTTATTTGCTTTGGAGGTTGCTGGTTTACCTTTGACTGTGTACACCTTTGTTGTCTGAGCTTGCTTCATCGTTGGGCAGTCTTTAACTTCGTGTCCCGGTTTCTGATAGTAATAGCATTTCCTGGGTTTTGCTTATACAGGTTGATTTACTTGTTTCTTAGGCTTCTTACATCTGCTCGGGTAATGGCCCATTTCTAAACAATTAAAACAAGTGACACTTTTCCTTATCCTCTTGATTGTTCTTCTTCTTCTCGTTTCCCTGACATGGTTTCTTGTCTCCGAATTTTCTTTTTTTCCAATTTGGATTGCTCGTATTTCCATTCTCCTCCATGGCTTCTTGCATATCCAGGGTAGCATATCTATACCCCATATCGATCAGATCAGAAAAAGATTCTTTAACGTGGCCAGTCATCCTTTCGTGGAAATTCTTATTCATCCCACGAATAAACCTTTCATTTTTCTTTAGAGGTGTATTTACCAACTCTGGACCGAATTGAGACAATTCATTGAATTTGTTTAAATACTCTTCAAATGATAAACTCCCTTGCTTCAAGTCCATAAATTCCTGGTACATTCGGAAAATACCAGCCGACGGCGTATAGCATTTCTCGAATACTTCGTTAAATTATTCCCACGTCAATTCATCTTCTGGCTCATCTACTGTAACTGTCTCCTACCAGGCTAGGGCTTCTTTTTAAAGCTGCCAAGAAGCTATGAGTCGCATTTGATCGTCTTCCAGTTTTAGCCCTTTAAAAATTCTTTCACTTGATTTGATCCCAGCCTGGGCCTCGACAATCGACTCCTTGCCAGTGAATGTCTTACCACCAGGTCTCGAGAAGCTCTTATATAAATCAGCCAGATTCAGCTGATGTTGAGTAATTATTGCTGCTTCTCCTGTTGGGGGGACTTGACCAGTTGTGATATTTCCTTGTCTCCTAGCTCTTCCTTTTTGCCCGTTCATTCTTACTCTCTGTAATTAGTAAGAAAACTTGATTTAGGTATATAGACGAAATATCTTAGGAAATATCAGCAGTTAAAAGAATCAGACCAAGAAAATTTAGGGTTTTGGTCTTTCGGTTTATACTCATTCTAGGGTATACTTCACCCTATCTCTAATGAGCCATCCAATGTGTTATGCTCCGCAGCTAAAGTTCTTACTCAACCTTTAGCTCTGATACCACTTGTCACGACCTGAAATTCAGTGTTCGAAAATCGACATCAAATGCCTCACTTGTATTCGAATGCCGAAGATTCAAACTTCGAAATCCAGTTCGGATGGAGCTTATAACAACATTAGATGAGTGTAAACAGCGGAAATAAAATGAATATCATTGATAAACACCACAGGCACAACATCATCACAATATCCATTACAACACTGTCACCAACATCAGAGCATTTTATACATATATCACAACTTCAAAATATAAACATCATAGCGGAATAACAAGTTATCATACTTCAAGAAAGTCTCCAAAGAAAGAGAGCGATAACGAGCTTCCAAACTAAGCATCTTGAGATCCAAAAAGCTTCCAAAAGGATCTCCAAGACAAAAGCCTTCAAAAACCGATAGCTTCCAAACCAAAAGACTTCAAAAAGATTCCAAGCTAGCTCCAAACACCGATAACCTGTTTCTAGGTTGCCCGTGTAGAAATTATGGGCACCCAGAGTTTAGAAAGGGAACAATAAACTCTAGGTCAGTCATGGGACTGGGATGAGTAAACAAAAACAATTATCTATACAAAAACAGTTTATAAAATAAATTCGATATGCTTTTGGAAAATGAAACTTCCATAAGACCTGCCGCTACATACACAATGCAATCGCAAAATTGGAGGAGATTTCTCCTTATGATAGTCAAACATGCTTGATACGAGAAAATATTTGATATTATTACTAGTGCGAAGTGTAGAAGAACGTTTCGAAAGTATAATATTAATCTTAGCCAGCATACAACCATTATTGTATGCCTACTATAGCCACCATCTAAACAGTGATGACCACCATAAGTAAATGGCAGGTTATACAACTAAAACCGTACTGGGTTCATATTGGGGATTGGATTTTCAACAAGTGGTCAGGCTAAGGAACTTTCAACTGCCACATGGGTAAGCCTCTGGAGGGACGTCTCTAGAACTTAACCAGCTCTCTGCCAACACAAGGCCGGGTTACCTTTGTAACTAGGTAACTACTACATGAGTATGCTATCCCCCGGTCGTTTACGACCTTTATCCGAGGGCCCTCAACCACAAAGCAACAACCACACAATAATGAGATTGCAGCAACCACATAGGTTAAGTATCTGGGCTTAATACCATGATACCACCCTTTACTAGAAGGAAATGACATACCCTAAGGGTGCGACCCTCATAACCTTGCTGCATCTTTCCTGTTTCGACCATTTCCGGGGTGTGAGGTCCGATGAGGTCTCGTTCACAAAGCTATGCTTTACACAAAAGCCTTGCTTTGATCAACAAATGATTAGCAACACACAGCGGCACTCAGCATGCCACACTACCAAATTGGGAGCATATCACTGATAACCTTTAACTACATAACCTCTGAGCTCCTACGTCTCAGAGAAGGGTGTTAAGCTAAGAGAATAAATTCTCCGCCATCAAAAGAAATGTATTTGAAAGAAATCTGCTTTATATCTCAAAGTATAGTGTCAGACATACAACTATACAAGTCTGTTCCAGGTTCGAACAGAACCGAAGGCACTTCGCCCAATAAAGGAAGAAGCCCTTGTAATCTACGTATCCAGAATCCCGCTAGGACTCCCCATCACATGTGGAGATCTCAATATCGGAGCAACTCAGTGCGAAGACATTTAATAGTTTATCCTATCGTTCTCGTAAACACCTGGTCTTCACCACCGTCTTCAAATGCAATCCATTTCGTCCTATCACTATTTGGAATGGGTTATATGACACAAATTCCTCTCCCGGCTAATCCGAATAGTGAGCGCTAAATTTTATAACACATGGATATATCATTCACAAAGATTCACTATAAAGGTTCGATGTGGATTTCGGATAACCAACTGGAATCCGACACCCTGTCGCATCGAAATTTAAATGCGTTTTATGGGCCAATGCTTTTCATATTCACAGAAACAATCACAGATATCACAGCTCGACACATAGCAATTTACATTACATAGCATCACAATCACATAACAGAAATATCAATCCAATACGCAACATTCGATAATAATCAATTATCTTTAATTAAGATGAATTAATTGTGTGATTTAAATTAATTAATCACATAATTACTTTCATTAATTATCTTTAATCAATGATTAATTATCCTTAATTATAAATTAATTAAATCTTAATCATCTTTATTAATTAATCATTTCTTAATCAATTATCTTAATTATGTAATCCTTAATTGTTAATTAATTAAATCTTAATTACTTTTATTTATTAATTATTCCTTAATTAATTAATTATTAATCACAAATACATTAACCTAAATTATTTACTTAATTAATCTTTAATATTAAGTAATTAATTAAATAGTTATTCTTTAAGTAATTAACAAATCATTAATTACTTAATAAATTAAAAGATAGATCTTTTTATCTTTGTTAATTGCTTTAACCACCTTATAACTCTTGTTTAATAATCATCCTTTAATTTATTCAAGTTAAATACCTTTACTTTAATCACTTTCAATTACATCAATAACATCTTATTTGGAAACATATAGAGATTAATTACATAATTTAACTAAAGCAATATTTATAACCCAAACTATTTTTAAACAAAAGTTTAAACTTTGAAAATCCATACTTTAAAACTAAAATTCTTCTTTAACATCATACTCTAAATCAAACATTCATACATTATAAAACTAGTTAAAAACTTTCTTTAAAATTTAACTTGCTTTCTAATTTTGAAATTCATTGTTAGTTTAAAAACAGAACAGGATTTTTAAATTCTGGTAACAAAAATTGTCCTGAGTCAACACTGCTAAAAACCCGAGATAACCCACCACTTACCCAATCATCCCTCGCGTGACCATTCCCTTGAGTCATACATGAGAAAACATGGAAAATCTTTGGGCCAAACCCGTCTCCCCAAAACAACAAACTTCCAGATGCATGAAATATCACCCTGCGCATGCACATCGATTCTGATCATCGATGATCACCACCACGACCACTGACATGACGACCCTTACCCTCTCGACCTTCTCGAACACCTTGATCGATGCAATCACCATCGAAAAGAAAATGAGCCTTTCAGCACTCATCAAGAAATAAACTTGAATGACCAAATCGCCTATCAACGATGATCACGTTTTGATTGGAAATTCTGCCTTCCTCCCAGAGCAGCATCACACTCCAACATTGCGATTCCTTTCTTCGTGATCGAACTCGACGCATCATGGACGTCGAGATCACTACTTTACCATCCGAGGCGAAACATAACAGCAAAACCCTACTTCTCCACCTCACAGCCACCACGGCCATCGGAAAAATATCCATATATTTTTCCCGACCTCGACAAACCCCCCTCCTCCTCCAGTCGAAACCCCAACGACCAAAAGACCTCTGATCATCACAAATTCCTCAATAACTACTTTCCAGTTATCCCCAAATTGCACATTCTATTCTAAACAAGAATTCATGATTTTCATCTTAAAAATCATATTATCCAGAGCTGATTCAAGTTATATAATTGAAGCAATAAATCATAATACTTGATTTTAACCCAATTTAACATTTTCACTGTTGGTTTCCCGTTTCCAAAAAAATTCATACTTAATTCATCTTATTTTTTTTAAACTAAATTGTGTTTTATCAGACAAATTTTGTTTGAAACTAAAAGCGTATCAGTGATTAGTTTAGGGGATTTTGATTTTTTGATTAAATTTGCACTCTGTAAATTTTGAAACAGAGATGAATCAAAGTAGACCAAACATGCATAGTTCAACACAAACATATATACAGAGATTTTGCTTCTATATATATATATATATATATATATATATATGTATATACATGCAACAAAAACATCATCACAGAAATACACATGCAACATCATTTATTTGCTTAAGCTTTTAAATCAGTGCTTACTCACCTATAGCTTTGAGATAGAGGCTTTCTAGTTTTAAAAGTTGAAAGTTTGGAACTTTTTTTTCCTAACTTGATCTTGATTTTTTTATCTGCAACTAGTTGATGTTAACTTTTTTAATCTCTGATGGATTTAATTACTTAATTTCTCAACAACAAACTAAAATTCAAACTTACTTATAGTTTTGTTTTTAATGAAAACAGAGAAAAACTTTTGTCTACAACTTGAAAACTGGAGTTCGCAAATCTTGAGTTGATCCTAGCTTTCGTTTAATTGTTGAAGTTGACTCCTGCTTGATGTTGGACTATTTGTTGAAATCTTGAAGTTGTTTTTGAAATTTCTTTTTTGGCTTAAGATTTTGAAAAAATGGTTACAAATTTTTTTATCGGAATTTTGGTCTTGATTTAAAATGTTGAGGTGGTTGTTGCTTTGATTACTTGTTACTGATGATTTTCTTTCTTCTTTATGTTCTAAAATTTTGTACAGGCTTAGAGATGAATAAAATAGGTAAAAGGGAGGAGATAAAATGGCTTATATAACTATATTTCCTCTTTTATGAATTTAAAAAAATGAAAATGATGTAATGACACTTGTTAATTTGTTTCTACATGTTAAACACTTGTCTCGATATTACAAACTTACTTAACATTTGTAATTTTTTTGTTAGAATAATATTTTTTACATTATTTAAATTGTGTTTAAATTTACTTTTTCCATTTTCTAAAGGCATTTGCTTTGTTTTAATAAATACTATTTAAAAGAGAATTTTGAAATCAAATGCACATTAAATAAGTTACACACACAGATATATATATATATATATATATATATATATATGTATGTATTTGTAAATCCAAATTATTTTACTAAGGCTTTTATTTAAAATTTAAATTCAAATTCAAAGTCAAATTCAAATCTACTTATATATACACACAAATATATATATTCATATATAAAAAATTTAAATTCAAATGATTTTAAAAACATTTATTATTTCAAATTTTAAACTCTATAGAAATTGAAATCTTATTCATACAAATTAACACTTATTTTATTTGATTTGAAATTTTCAAATAAATTTCAAATTATATTCCAAAAATTCAAACAAATTACAAACTTAAATTGATTAAATTTTGGGATGCTACGGATAGGGATATTTTTCTGATAGCCGTGGTGGCTGTGAGGTGACGAAGTAGGGTTTTGCTGTTACGTTTCGCCTTGGATGGTGAAGTACTAATCTCGACGTCCATGGCGCATCAAGTTCGATCGCGAAGAAAGGAATCACAACGTTGGAGTGTGATGCTGCTCTAGGAGGAAGGCCGGAGTTTCCAGTCAACGTGATCATCGTCGATAGGTGATTTGGTCGTTCAAGTTTATTTCCCGATGAGTGTTGAAAGGCTCATTTTCTTTTTGATGGCGATTGCGTCGATCAAGGTGGTCGAGAGGGTAAGGGTCGTCATGTCAGTGGTCGTGGTGGTGATCATCGATGATCAGAATCGATGTGCATGTGCACGGTGATATTTCGTGCATCTGGAAGTTGTTGTTTTGGGGAGACGGGTTTGGCCCAAAGATTTTTGATGTTTTTCTCGTGTAAGACTCTAGGGAATGATCACGCGAGGGATGCTCGGGTAAGTGATGGATTATCTCGGGTTTTTGGCAATGTTGACCCGGGACGATTTTTGTTACTAGAATTTAAAAATCCTTTTCTGTTTTTAAAAGTTGAAAGTCTGGAACTTTCTTTTCTTAACTTGATCTTGAATTTTTTATCTGCAACTAATTGATGTAAACTTGTTTAATCTTTGATGGATTTACTTACTTAATTTCTCAACAATAAACTAAAATTGTAACTCACTTACAGTTTTGTTTTTAATGAAAATAGAGAAAAACCTTGGTCTGCAACTTGAAAACTGGAGTTTGCAAATCTTGAGTCAATCATAGCTTTTGTTTAATTGTTGAAGTTGACTCTTTCTTAATGTTAAACTATTTATTAAAGACTTGAAGTTGTTTTTGAAATTTCTTTCCTGGCAAAAGATTTTAAAAAAAAATGGTCACATAATTGGTCTTGATTTAAAATGTTGAGGAGGTTGTTGCTTTGATTACTTATTACTGATGATTTTCTTTCTTCTTTCTGTTTTAAAATTTTGTACAGGCTTGGAGACGAGTAAAAGAGGTAAGAGGGAGGAGATAAAATGGCTTATATATAAGTGTTAACCTGCCTTTTTAGCAAGGCCATGGACAGGCAGATTTGACATTATCGACTGCTCAGTCTTCAAGACTGGTGTACGATGGAGTTAGCCGACTAGATGGATGGATGACTGCAACACGCTTAGAAAATGGAAATTGGATTGGATAAAGATGGATCAACTATAATCTGGGTCCAGGAAATTTGGTTCAGTCTGGAGAGTTAGAAGTCGTTCGGCAAAATGGATCATTCGGCCTGATGGGTGGTTCGGCATTATGGGTGTTCGGCATTATGGGTCGTTCGGCATGATGGATCATTCGGCACTATGGGTCGTTCGGCACTATGGGTCGTTCGGCATGATGGATCGTTCGGCATGATGGGACGTTCGGCATGATGGGACGTTCGGCTCGATGGATCGTTCGGCTCGATGGTTCGTTCGACATGATGGGTCGTTCGGCATCATGGATCGTTCAGCATCATGGATCGTTCGGCACGATGGGTCGTTCGGCATAATGGGTCGTTCGGCATCATGGATCGTTCGGCACGATGGGTCGTTCGGCATGATGGGTCGATCGGCATGATGGATCGTTCGGCATTATGGGTCATTCGGCATTATGAATCGTTCAGCATGATGGATTGTTTGGCATAATGGGTCGTTCGGCATGATGGATCGTTCGGCACGATGGGTCGTTTGGCATAATGGGTCGTTCGGTATAGCAACCTCGTTCGGCATACGAGTGCGTTCGGCATGGCAACCTCGTTCGGCATACGAGTACGTTCAGCATGGCTACCTCGTTCATCATACGAATGCGTTCGTCATGGCTACCTAGTTCGACATCCTCTGTTTCAACCAACCTCGTTCGGTATGCATGGATCAGCATCAAGTGGCTCAGCAATCGCTTTGTTGGGCCCAAGCTATTCAGGAGGCCCAACAACTCAGGATTCGTCTATAAATACAGCATATGGGGGTTCAAAAAAGGGAACTTCTCTTCTACTCTCTAACTTTCTATTTTCTAAGGCTAAAGTTAGTCTACCACTTTATAACTGTAATCGATTATTACAGCAATAAAAAGTAAACTTCTGGAGTGGACGTAGGCCGGAGTTAGCCGAACCACTATAAAATATTTTTTCTTTACTGCTTTCATTTTAATTTCGACTATTCTTCATATTATTATTCTCTACATATATTCTATCTGTTATTTATGACCGTTAGTTGGAGCTTTCGCTTACATTTGGGTGTTAGTGACCGATTATGGCGCTAACAACTATATTTCCTTTTTTATGAATTTCAAAAAAAAATGAAAATGATGTAATGGCACTTGTTAATTTCTTTCTACATGTTAAACACTTGTATCTATAGTTATTACTTACGTTACACTTGTAATTTTTTATTAGAATAATATTTTTAACATTATTTAAATTGTATTTAAATTTACATTTTCTGTTTTCTAAAGGCATTTGCTTTGTTCTAATAAATACTATTTAAAAGAGAATTTTGAAATCAAATACACATTAAATAAATTACATATATATATATATATATTTGTAAATCCAAATTATTTTACTAAGGCTTTTATTCAAAATTTAAATTCAAATTCAAAGTCAAATTCAAATCTACTCATATACACACATAAATATATATATTCATATATAAAAAATTTAAATTCAAATGATTTTAAAAACATTTATTATTTCAAATTTCAAACTCAAAGAAATTGAAATATTATTCATATAAATTAACACTTATTTTATTTGATTTGAAATTTTCAAATTATATTCCAAAATTTAAACCTAGATCAAATTTTGGGATGTTACAGATTCCCCCCTCCTTAAGAAAATTTCATCCTCGAAATTTGAAAGAGAGAGAAGCAAACAAAGGATATAATAATATAGAAAAGATAGAGAAGGGCTTACCCGTCTAAGCCGGAATATCCACTCTACAATTGGGATAGGACTTTTGCATTCTATCCTCTGTCTCCCAAGTACAGTCTTTTGGATCACCACTCCACTGCACTTTAAATAGTTTCACAACTTTGGTCCTTAATTGCTTTACATCACGATCTATAATCTTTATCTGTTCCCTTTTAACTACTAGATTTGGTGTGATTTCGATATCCTGCTGAGCAACTTCTTCAATGATACTGTCTGGATCGTGCACAAATTTTCGAAGGTTAGAAATGTGAAACACATCATGCACGCCAGATAACCAGCTTGGTAGCTGCACTCGATATGATAAAGGACCGATCCTCTCCAGGATAGGAAAAAGACCAATATATTGTGGTGCCAGCTTACCAGTCTTCCCAAATCTTAACACACCACGCATTGGAGATACTTTAAAAAAACAAAGTCTCCAATCTGGAATTCCAAATCTCTCCTTCTGCAATCAGCATAACACTTTTGACGACTTTGAGCCGTTTTCAATTTCTTTCGTATAAAATCAACTTTCTCTATGGCTTCCTTAATCATATCTGGTCCAAGGACGAGTCTATCACCTGATTCGATCCAACATGTAGGTCATCGAAACGGACGACCATATAAAGCTTCAAAGGAGCCATCTTGATACTGGCCTGAAGTAATTGTTATATGAGAATTCGACCAGATGCAAACGGTCCTCCCAAGAACCACCAAAGTCAAGAATACAAGCTCGCAAAAGGTCTTCTAATATTAGATTTATCCTTTCAGTCTGCCCATCAGACTGTGGGTGATAAGCAGTGTTGAAGTTCGGTTTTTTTCCCAGTGCGGCTTGAATTGCCACCCAAAATCTAATAGTGAAGATCGGATCACGATCACTCACTATATTGCTGGGTATACCATGGAGACGGACAATTTATTTCACATATAACTCAGCTAAACTTGCTGCTGCGCGGGTAGATTTCACTGGCAAAAAGGGGGCTGTCTTAGTCAAACGGTCCACAATAACTCAAATTGCTTCATTGCCTTTCCGAGTACGGGGAAACCAGTCGATGAAATCCATCGATATTTGAGCTCATTTCCACTTGGGTACATCAGAGCATTTTAAACATATAATACAACTTTAAAATAGAAACATCACAGTGGAACAACAAGTTATCATACTTCAACAAAGTCTCCAAAGAAAGAGAGCGATAACGAGCTTCCAAACTAAGCACCTTGAGATCCAAAAAGCTTCCAAAAAGATCTCCAAGACAAAAGCCTTCAAAAGCCGATAGCTTCCAAACCAAAAGACTTCAAAAAGATTCCAAGCTAGCTCCAAACACGGATAACCTGTTTCTAGGTTGCCTGTGTAGAAATTACAGGCACCCAGAATTTAGAAAGGGAATAATAAACTCCGAGCCAGTCATGAGACTGGTATGAGTAAACAAAAACAATTATTTGTACAAAAACAGTTTATAAAGTAAATTCGATTTGCTTTTGGAAAATGAAACTACCATAAGACCTCCCGCCACACATACAGTGCAATTGCAGAATTGGAGAAGATTTCTACTTATGATAGTCAAACATGCTTGATACGAGAAAATCTTTGATAGTATTACTAGTGCATAGTGTAGAAGAACATTTCGAAGTATAATATTAATCTTAGCCAGCATACAACCATTATTGTATGCCTACTGTAGCTACCATCTAAAAAGTGGTGACCACCATAAGTAAATGACAGGTTATACAACTAAAACCGTACTGGGTTTGTATTGAGGATTGGATTTCCAACAAATGGTCAGGCTAAGGAACTTCCTACTGTCACATGGGTACGCCTCTGGAGGGACGTCCCGAGAACTTAACCAACTCTCTGCCAACACAAGGCCGGGTTACCTCTGTAACTAGGTAACTACTACACTTGTATGCCATCTCTCGGTCGTTTGCGACCTTTATCCGAGGGCCCTCAACCACAAAGCAACAACCATACAGTAATGAGATTCCATCAACCACATAGGTTAAGTATCTAGGCTCCATACCATGATACCACCTTTTTCTAGAAGGAAATGACATACCCTAAAGGGTGCGACCCTCATAATCTTGCTGCATCTTTCCTGTTTCGACCATTTCCTGGTTGTGAGGTCTAATGAGGTCTCATCCACAAAGCTACGCTTTACACAAAAGCCTTGCTTTGATCAACAAATGATCAACAACACACAGCAGCACTCAGCATGCCACACTACCAAATTGGGAGTATATCACTGATAACCTTCAACTACATAACCTCTGAGCCCGTACGCCTCAGAGAAGGGTGTTAAGCCAAGAGAATAAATTCTCCACCACCAAAAGAAATGTATTTGAAAGAAATTTGCTTTATATCTCAAAGTGTAGTGTCAGACATACAACCATACAAGTCTGTTCTAGGTTCGAACAGAACCGAAGGCACTTCGCCCAATAAAGGAAGAAGCCCTTGTAATCTACGTATCCATAATCCCGATCGGACTCCCCATCACATGTGGAGATCTCTATACCGGAGAAACTCAGTGCAAAGAGATTTGACAGTTTATCCTATCGTTCTCGTAAACACCCGGTCTTCACCACCGTCTTCAAATGCAATCCATTTCGTCGTATCACTATTCGGAATGGGTTATATGACACAAACTCCTCTCCCGGCTAATCCAAATAGTGAGCGTAAATTTTAAAACACGTGGATATATCATTCACAAAGATTTTCTATCAAGGTTCGATGTGGGCTTCAGATAACCAACTGGAATCCAACTCCCTGTCGCATAGAAATTTAAATGTCGTTTTACGAGCTAATGGTTTTCATATTCACAGAAACAATTACAGATATCACAGCTCGGCACAAAGCAATTCACATCACATAGCATCACAATCACATAATAGAAATATCAATCCAATACGCAACGTTCGATAATAATCAATCATCTTTAATTAAGATGAATTGATTGTGTGATTTAAATTAATTAATCACATAATTACTTTCATTAATTATCTTTAACTAACAACTAATTATCCTTAATTACAAATTAATTAAATCCTAATCATCTTTATAAATTAATTATTTCTTAATTAATTATCTTAATTATGTAATCCTTAATTGTTAATTAATTAAATCTTAATTACTTTAATTAATTAATTAATTATTAATCACAAATAAATTAACCTTAATTATTTACTTAATTAATCTTTAATATTAAGTAATTAATTAAATAGTTGTTCTTTAAGTAATTAACAAATCATTAATTACTTAATAAATTACAAGATAAATCTTTTTATCTTTTTTAATTGCTTTAATCACCTTATAACTCTTGTTTAATAATCATCCTTTAATTTATTCAAGTTAAATGCCGTTACTTTAATCACATTCAATTACATCAATAACATCTTATTTGGAAACATTTAGAGATTAATTAAATAATTTAACTAAAGCAATATTTATAACCCAAACTATTTTTAAACAAAAGTTTAAACTTTGAAAATCCATACTTTCAAACTAAAATTCTTTTTTTTAACATCATAATCTAAATCAAAATTCATACATTATAAAACTAGTTAAAAATTTTCTTTAAAATTTAACTTGCTTTTAATTTTGAAATCATTGTTAGTTTAAAAAAACAGAATTTTTAAATTATGGTAACAAAAATCATCCCGAGTCAACATTGCCAAAAACACGAGATAATCCACCACTTACCCAAGCATCCCTCGCGTGACCATTCCCTCGAGTCGTACGCGAGAGAAACATCGAAAATCTTTGGGCCAAACCCGTCTCCCCAAAACAACAAACTTCCAGATGCACGAAATATCACCGTGCACATGCACATCGATTCTGATCATCGATGATCACCACCACGACCACTCACATGACGACCCTTACCCTCTCGACCGTCTCAACCACAATGATTGACACAATCACCATCGAAAAGAAAACGAGCCTTTCAGCACTCATCAGGGAATAAACTCAAATGACCAAATCGCCTATCGACGATGATCACGTTGACTGGAAACTCTGGCCTTCCTCCCACAGCAGCATCACACTCGATCATTGCAATTCCTTTCTTCGCGATCGAACTCGATGCGCCATGGATGCCGAGATCACTACTTCACCATCCAAGGTGAGACATAACAGCAAAACCCTACTTCGCCACCTTACAGCCACCACGACCATCAGAAAAATATCCCTATATTTTTCCCGACCTCGCCAAACCCCCCTCCTTCTCTAGTCGAAACCCCGACAACCAAAAGACCTCCGATCATCAAAAATTCCTCAATAATTAATTTCCAGTTATCCCCAAATTGCACATTCAATTCTAAACAATAATTCATGATTTTCATCTTAAAAATCATATTATTCAGAGCTCATTCAAGTTATATAATTGAAACAATAAATCATAATACTTGATTTTAACCCAATTTAAAGTTTTCACTGTTGTTTTCCCTTTTTCAGAAAATTTCATACTTAATTCATCTTATTTAATTTTAAAATAAAAATAAATTGTGTTTAATCAAACAATTTTTTTTTGAAACTCAAATCTTATCAGTGATTAGTTTAGGGGATTTTTAGTTTTTGATTAAATTTGCACTCTGTAAATTTTGAAACAGAGATAAATCAAAGCAGACCAAACATGCACAGTTCAACACAAACATATATAAAGATATTTTTCTTATATATGTAGACATGCAACACAAACATCATCACAAAAATAAACATGCAACATCATTTATTTGCTTAAGCCTTTAAATAAGTCTTTACTCACCTCTAGCTTTGAGACAGAGGCTTTCTGGTTTTAAAAGTTGAAAGTCTGGAACTTTTTTTTCTTAACTTGATCTTGAATTTTTTATCTGCAACTAATTGATGTAAAGTTGTTTAATCTCTGATTGATTAACTTCCTTAATTTCTCAATAACAAACTAAAATTCAAACTTACTTATAGTTTTGTTTGTAATGAAAACAGAGAAAAACTTTGGTCTGCAACTTGAAAACTGGAGTTTGCAAATCTTGAGTTGATCCTAGCTTTTGTTTAATTGTTGAAGTTGACTCCTGCTTGATGTTGAACTATTTGTTGAAGACTTGAAGTTGTTTTTGGAATTTCTTTTCTGGCTTAAGATTTTGAAAAAAAATGGTTATAGATTATTTTTACTGGAATTTTGGTCTTGATTTAAAATGATGAGGAGGTTGTTGCTTTGATTACTTGTTACTGATGATTTTTCTTCTTCTTTCTGTTCTAAAATTTTGTACAGGCTTGGAGATGAATAAACGAGGTAAAAGGGAGGAGATAAAATGGCTTATATAACTATATTTCTTTTTTTATGAATTTCAAAGAAAAATGAAAATGATGTAATGACACTTAATTTCTTTCTATATGTTAAACACTTGTCTCTATAGTTATTACCTACTTAACATTTTTAATTTTTTTTATTAGAATAGTATTTTTTACATTATTTAAATTGTATTTAAATTTACATTTTCCATTTTATAAAGGCATTTGCTTTGTTTTAATAAATACTATTTAAAAGAGAATTTTGAAATCAAATACACAATAAATAATTACATATATAAATATATAAATATATATATATATATATATATATTTGTAAATCCATATTATTTTACTGAGGCTTTTGTTTAAAATTTAAATTCAAAGTCAAATTCAAATCTACTCATATATACACACAAATATATATATATATATATATATATATATATATATATATTCATATATAAAAAATTTAAATTCAAATGATTTTAAAAACATTTATTTTTTCAAATTTTAAACTCTAAAGAAATTGAAATCTTATTCATATAAATTAACATTTATTTTATTTTATTTGAAATTTTCAAATTAATTTCAAATTATATTCCAAAAATTCAAACAAATTACTAATTTAAATTGATCAAATTTTGGGATGCTAAAGATAGGGATATTTTTCTGATGGCCGTGGTGGCTGTGAGGTGGCGAAGTAGGGTTTTGCTGTTATGTTTCGCCTTGGATGGCGAAATAGTGATCTCGACGTCCATGGCTCATCAAGTTCGATCGTGAAGAATGGAACCACAATGTTGGAGTGTGATGCTACTCTGGAAGGAAGGCCCGAGTTTCCAGTCAACGTGATCATCGTCAATAGGCGATTTGGTCGTTCGAGTTTATTTCTTGACGAGTGCTGAAAGGCTCGTTTTCTTTTCCATGGCATTTGCGTCGATCAAGGTGGTCGAGAGGGTCGAGAAGGTAAGGGTCGTCATGTTGGTGGTCGTGGTAATGGTCACACGAGGGATGCTCGTGTAAGTGGTGGATTATCTCGGGTTTTTGGCAATGTTGACTTGGGACGATTTTTGTTACCAGAATTTAAAAATATTGTTCTGTTTTTAAAAGGTGAAAGTCTTGAACTTTTTTTTCTCAACTTGATCTTGAATTTTTATCTGCAACTAATTGATGTAAACATGTTTAATCTTTGATGGATTTACTTACTTAATTTCTCAATAACAAACGAAAATTGAAACTTACTTACAGTTTTGTTTTTAATGAAAACAGAGAAAAACTTTGGTCTACAACTTGAAAACTGGAGTTTGCAAATCTTGAGTTAATCCTAGCTTTTATTTAATTGTTGAAGATGACTCCTGCTTGATGTTGAACTATTTGTTGAAGACTTGAAATTGTTTTTGAAATTCCTTTTATGGCTTAAGATATTTAAAAAAAAATAGTTATATATTTTTTTACTGGAATTTTGGTCTTGATTTAAAATGTTGAGGAGGTTGTTGCTTTGATTACTTGTTAATGATGATTTTCTTTCTTCTTTCTATTTTAAAATTTTGTACAGGCTTGGAGATGAGTAAAAGAGGTAAGAGGGAGGAGATAAAATGGCTTATATAACTATATTTCCTTTATTATGAATTTCAAAAAAAATGATGTAATGACACTGGTTAATTTCTTTCTACATGTTAAACACTTGTCTCTATAGTTATTACTTACTTAACATTTGTAATTTTTTTATTAGAATAATATTTTTTACATTATTTAAATTTAATTTAAATTTACATTTTCCATTTTTCATTTTCTAAAGGCATTTGCTTTGTTTTAATAAATACTTTTTGAAAGAGAATTTTGAAATCAAATACACATTAAATAAATTACATATATATATATATACACTTGTAAATCCAAATTATTTTACTAAGTTTTTTATTTAAAATTTAAATTCAGATTCAAAGTCGAATTCAAATCTACTCATATACACACACACAGAGATATATATATATTCATATATATAAAATTTAAATTCAAATGGTTTTAAAAGCATTTGTTATTTAAAATTTTAAACTCAAAAGAAATTGAAATCGTATTCATATAAATTAAAACTTATTTTATTTGATTTGAAATTTTCAAATAAAGTTCAAATTATATTCCAAAAATTCAAACAAATTACTAATTTAAATTGATCAAATTTTGGGATGTTACAGTAACGACCCACCTTTTCGGACAGTTTAAATCGACAATAGAACACACATGTCAACTCAAACCATTCAAAAGGGTGAATTGTTAATAGAGTTAAATAATAAAATAAGAGAAGAAGAAGAAAACAAACACAGAATCTTACAGCGGAACGGTAAAATATAATAATCAAATAAACAATTCATGAAGCTGTTTACTATACATTTGATTATAGTTTATACAACATTTATCAGAGTTATACATATAAATTGGAATAAAATATAATGCAGCTGAAAACATGATGCAGGAATTATAATAGTAGTAATATACCAAATCTTTGTCTTCGTCCTCCAGAATAAATCTTCAATAGGCTGAAAAACTTAGGACTGACCCAGGCGTAATGAAAAGAGAAAATACTTGAGTCAAGACTAAAATATCCTTATGTTAGTCAAATAGATATCGCATATAACATAAGTGTAACGGCGTCAGAGATGTTTACGGGATTTCACATCTCCTACCTAGTGTATAATGTGCATGTAATAACCTAAGAGATGTTATGGGATTTTCCATCTCTTAAGGATCCATCAAAATATTTATATGTAGTAGAATACGCGATACATATAATGTCTAATCGGTAAAATAAATATTAAAATAGCATTAAGGCTTTACATTAATCCCCCTTAACGTGTTTTTAAGCATTGTCGTACAGTTTGCATATAAAACACTAGTTAAATGGTTGGTGGGTAGGGATACGCCATGATACGACAACACTAAACCAAAATCGTACGGGTCTCGTTTAAGATAAAAGTATGACAAGGCACGTGAGGCAATGCCCAAGATAGGATACTACTAGTTCGGGTGGCAGGGCTAGTGGTAATGCATCATAGCCATGACCGCCCACCGCATCCATTCATTCCATATCGAGTCAAAGGGATGTTGTCCCAATCAAGGTGCTCCAGTCAAAACCAACATCAAGAGTAATAATGTGGACCGAGTCCAAAAAAATCAAAGAATGGATGTCTGCTCAGGGAAATTACCCCACTTGGCCCTGTCAAGCCGTCCTGTTTTAGTCATTTCAAATTGGCATAAGTGTCGGGGTTTATCCATCATCGTTCTCTTTCTTCAAATCCAGCAAACGACGCCAAATCTAGCCACTTCGTTTTGGAGTCTCCTCTGCGTACACAGTTGTTAAAGTGGTTCCAGTATCGACAGAGAGTATGCCCATATCCGACTCCTGACTCTTTGACAATCAAACGTTGTTTTACACACCGGTTGATACTTTTATATTTCAAAAACAGTTCATACTAGATATCAAAATATCTTATTCGCTTCAAAATTAAATCCATTTCGAATTCATCATATTTACTCAATATATACTATATCAGTTCAAAATCATTTTTGGCATAATACCACAATAACACTTCCAAAATCATTTCGAATTCCAATTTGGGTTATAACTTCATTTCACCCAGTTCGTATTTAAATTCATGATTTAAAATAAACATTTCACCCTTCACCAGTTTTAATTTTTGGAAAATAGTTTGAATAGCTCTAAAATAGTTAAAATAGTTAAAATAGTTAAAATTGTTAAAATAGTTTAAATGGTTAGAATAGTTAAAATGGTTTAAATGTTCAAAATAGTTTAATAGAAAATAGTTTAAATATTAAAATGGTTTATATAACAATACAATTTGGAAACCAAAATAATTTGTATATTTAAGAAGTTAGCTTTTCAAAAGTTTTATATTAAATAATTTATTTGAAAATTGTTTCAAAGGAAAACCAGTCAAATTCCAACTTCCCAATTCAAATCAATCAAAAATTCCCATTCAACCGATTTGATTTTGATTTCGCTTCAAATCAATTTCGACTTCGATTTCAAATTAATTCAATTCCACTTTCAAATCTAGTTAATTCAATTTCAATCCTAATTTATCGATTTCGAGCTCGATTTTCAAATATCGGTTCAAAACATTTAAATCCAATTATCCTTCAATATTCAGTTTAAAATCCAATTTTCAAATGTAATATAGTTCCGAGCTCAATTTCAAAATACCGTTTTTATATCCTTTTACTTAGTAATATTCAAGTTTGGATAAAAGTTCATTCTTTTAAAAACAATCGATTTCCACAAATCCAAATTATATTTCGATTATATCTTCAAAATCTCAAATTCGATTGTTCAAAAAATTTCGATTACCACAACATTCAGGGCTCAAGTTCGAAAATAATTTGATTTCTATAAATTTGATTTTTATTTCCTTTAAGTCAAAACCATTTAAATAATTTCAACTAAAATATTTTAAAATCAATTAATTTAAGGAATCAAGTGTTTGTATATAATTTTCTATCCTATGGCCAAGTGATCAGTTATTTCGGTTAAGTTAGGGATGGATACTTATCATCTAAATCCAAGTCACAATGTCATAGGTATATATCATTTCAACCTATTTTCTAATTTATTCGAAATAATTCAATTTATAGTTTTATACACTATAAATAATATACAGGGTGACAACATGATATATATATATATATATATATATATATATATATATCTG
Organism: Allium cepa; assembly: GCA_030765085.1. Classification (NCBI taxonomy): domain Eukaryota; kingdom Viridiplantae; phylum Streptophyta; class Magnoliopsida; order Asparagales; family Amaryllidaceae; genus Allium; species Allium cepa. Next base: position 298,371,597 of record CM060929.1, read on the forward strand.
TGTGTGTAAATAAATAAACATCCAAACATCCAAATATCAACCACTCTGCATCCATCACAATCAATCATACAAACAGACGATATAACTCATAACAGTTTCATAGTTGTCAATATCATGTAATTTAATGGCAATTAAATCCCACTTTCAATTTGGCTGTCAATTTTAATGTTTAACAGTTAATTCAATGACAATCTAAATGACAACTAAATTTATGAAACAACGACCAATAAAATTTATATCACTTCATAAATTCAAATTTAACCAGCATAACAATATTTTAGTACGTGTGAGCGTTATAAAACACTCACCTTGAGTTTCAAATTTAAATCAAATCGAACGATGTTCGATTTAACCTAAAATTTTAACTAGCTCCTATGAACTCTAGATCAGTTCAAAATGTAGTGCTCGTTTCCATGATCCCGTCGCCGCTTGTTTCATCCAATTCCTATCTCGTATGAAATAGTTATGATATTTATAAGATTGGCGATTTTATAATTAAGTTCACCATTTCTTTTTTATATAACCTTGTGAAATCTAGGCCGTAGATCAAGCCTCCACGAACTCGGAGCCGCATGTAGCATTCTTCCTCATTAGCATGAGTGCTACTAGGTTATAGCATGCAAGAGAAACCCATAGCCGCCATCGTGAATCTTTTGGCCGCTCCACCTACGTTGCTCCAAAACTCGATCAGGGACTGCCATCACAAAGCCCTTTGCGAACTCCCCTCTTAGCCATGATCTCGCTGAACTCGGCCACCCCCTTGACTGGGAAAATGCGCTCGAACGCGTGCTCTTCATCGTCAACTCTTGGCCACCATGAATCTTCGATTCAGATCATAGCCGTTGGATATAAAGATTGTGTCGAGCTCTACTTTGCAGTTGAGAGTTTTTCAAATTGGTAGATGGATGTGGAGAAAATTGAGGTGGAAGGATAGAAGCTTTCCGCCATAGATTACATTGGTGGCGGCTACGATAAGGGTTAGGTTACTACCACGCATATATATACGTGCAATATATATTATTTTAATATTATTTTCATTTTTTTACATATGTTTTCAAACGAACTCCAAACAAAGCATGTCGCCAGGCGTTTTTAATGTTTTACCCCTATTCTAAACATAATGGAAAATGTTTCGGGGCCTAATTCGATTGTATATAGAAGATAGCTTTTTGGATCGAATTAAAATATTGAATTTCGATATTTATTTCAACACGTTTCTATATCGAACAACCAAACAATAACTCCGAACATAACGAAATTTGAAATCCTATAATAACACACTATTACGGATCCAATGGAACTAGTTTCATCAAAATCCGAGACTGTGCCCCAGATCGCTATTTTTAACGTCACGATTATAATATGAAATTTTCAATTTTTGATTATTCACTTTTAAATCCAATTTTAAATGTTAACAATCTTCATTATTGTTTAAATAAAATTTACAACGACTTTCAATAACATTTCCAATCACATTAACCTCAAAATTTAATTTTTCAAAATAATTACGATATTAAGTGTAATCAATTTGGATAATTCAATAAATCGCTATCTTTTGAAATATTAGTTAATGAATTTACAAGATTTAACTTTCAAAACAAATTCAAATTATGGAACAACTATTTTCATTTTACATTATTCCTTTTCCATTATTCAATTATTGAAATAATTTCCAATATTGAATTTAAACAATTTAACTGTTCAATATCCAACAAATTTCAATATTAGATTTTAAATGAATTTTAGTTATCAATCAATTATTTTATTTACATCTAATGAATTCAACATTTATTATTTTATCCAACAATTGATTGTAAACACATTCACTACATAACATTGCCTTCCAATACTTGTTATTACTAAAATCTTCGAAATTAGTTCAAAATTTTAGTCATGTCCATATCTAATAACTTACATTTAAAATCATTAAATCTATATTTCTAACCATTTTTATTTTATAATTACACTAAATTTAATAATTTAAAATAGCTAAAAATACTGGTCGTTACAGTACAAGAAAGTGTTATTGCACAGTGAATCTTTTGTCTTATGAACACGCCGATTGATACAAACATTTAGAGAAGCGATGCATGCGGAGGCTCACTTAAGCTGAGAAAGTTCGATGCCTGTAGAAATGGTTGACGGTAACTGGAGGAACTTGCTAGCGATGGCGGGCCAGAACAAAGAAGATGATGGGTGAAGGAGCTATATGGTGGTCTACTGATTGGGTAAATCGACCGCCGGTGCACCCTAACCTTCCCGAGTAACCTAACTCGACCTCATTTCCTAGTGCTTGTGCAAAAGTTCAGTCCATTAATCTCACCGAGGTAGATGAGGCATTCCTTAAGTGGACTAGACTTGGAAGTTCGATAGGTGAAAAACAAAGCGGGTGAGGTAAGCTTCTAGCAGGGGCGATGACGGGTCGATGATTACCACTTGAATTAGGTTCGGTGAAGGGCTGGACAATTGTGGCACGTGGGTCGAGAAAGATATAGTAGTCAAAACTAGTCGGCTCACTTCTTTATCACAAAAATATGAGCAACAGTTAATCACCATGGAGAACTATAACATTAGTTTAGAATATAAATTATCCAAGAGTTCCGTATCATTTATCACCTAGATGCATGTTCATTAGCCAAACTTTTGTTTGATTCCGAGTCAGTACGAAGAAGTTACTTTAGCTTGAATGAAAAAAATATCGACTTTTGCCTAGTCGAAGTTGAGATTACTACACCAAAAACCATTTATAGTAGCAAAAATTTATGTCATTTCAATCAAAATGCAAATAATAATATTTCACAAATAATATAAATATGACCCAAAAAATTCATGTTCCCGCCTTTATAAAAAAATTCTGGTTAACCAAAATAAACGTAACCCAAACTTTACCGCTCTATTCCTCTCATACTTAGAATAATTTCTAACCCTCGTATTTACTTTTCCCCTTTCCACTTTAATCGTCCTGAAGAATTCTTTTTCCCTTTTTAGTCGTCCTCGGTTTTGATTCATCTATTCCTCTATTTTCATCTCTGATTTTGTCTTTGTACTCCATTCCACATCGTCATGGTAGCTAGCAAGAATTTCTCCTCATGGTATCCTAAATAGGTATATTTAAGTATGAATTTTATGAATTGATTTTGTGATCCTATTTGGATTTTTATGAATTTGTTTGCATCTTATTTTCGGATTTCTACTTAAACTCTAACTGAAATAGTTTATTTAACCCTAATTAGAATGGTTGATTTTATTTTATTCTATACGAGACAAAAATTACATGTTCGTTTTTTACAAGATTTTTTGCACTGGAATTGGTTGCCACTAGAATTGTTAGATAATGGTTATGACTCTATATGGGAGCAATAACCAATAAAACAACAATGTTAGGAAATTTCCACCTTTATGTTTGAACAATATTATTTATAGAACTCCTATATGTCAAAATGTAGGCTAACTGTATGAAGCAATAAGGCATCGGTTAAGCATAGGGTTATAGTAAGTAAGCAATAGTTGATTGTATTTAGAATATACATAAGATACCAATTAGAGTTTCGACTCTTTCTTTTTATCTGTAAAACAAGCTATTTGATTTTTATTTTTATTTAATATAACATTCATAAATAGTGTGAGAAAAAGTCATTTATATATAAAGACCGAACAATGTGATTCGGAATCCTAATAAAGTTTGATTTTGAATGAATAAATGAACTGCTATTGTTTTATCATGAAGGAATTAAACAATTATTCATATATTTTATGTATAAAAATATAAACAATGTATTAGCATACTAATTGCAGGTTATGTAAGTACCCATTAACTCAAAAGAATATATGCATCAAACCTGATCGTATTATACTACTTTTATATGATGACTTGATCTATAATTCAATAGTTTAGATCTGAAATTTACCCTTTTGATCTAAGTTAGTACATTTTTTTGATAGTGATTATGATGTTGTTAATAAGTTACAATGCTTTTTTCAGAGGAAGTAGTAGATTTATCTAAATTACTCTAAGAACTATATAAATGAAGACTGGATTAGAAAATAAACGGAGCTCGATTATTTTTTAATTTCGTAATGCTTCTAAATTTATAGTTTATCCAATTCTCAAACTTAATATTATACTGCTCCTAAATTCGTAATTGAAATTTAGACATACTTTGATCTATGTAATTATGCGTATTTAGGTTTCACCGACTCAAACTTTTAATTCATATTAATTTAAACTAATTTTAAATATGCATTTGCTTGTATGTTATAAAATTACATGCATATACATATATATACACACACACATACATACATACGCGCGCACACACATACACATATATATATTTATGTGTGTGCGTGTGTATATTTATTGAAGATTTGGAGGGAATATAATAAAACTGATACAAAATATCTTTAATGTCTCTTTTCTCATGTAGATTAAAGTCAGTTTGTATCTTATTTGGTCCTTAACCAACTATAGAACTCAGTGCTCTTTATGGCTTCTTAGTGTACCTATAAATGCAATGGTAGTCAAATTCTCTAACTTTAAATTTGCAATAGAGCATTTAAATTTTGAATACTACAAACTACTTTAGTGAATAAGAATAACTTGATAAAATAGAGAACATTTTGCACATGTACATTTTTCCTTTCTATTTTTTCATACCATGTATCATATGAATTAAACATATAGCATATGATCATTCATTCATTTATGTTTCATGACTTACCTAGCCATGTTTACTCACTTGAATAGATTTATACAAATGGCATTGAGACTCAAATTAACTGAATAGTATTAGGTGATTCTATGGAAGTACCTTATCTAATATTTATCGAAATAAAGCTCATTTAATTATTTGAATAGAACAATATAATCATGAGCAGGAATTGTGCTATCTTTTACCTTAATATTTTTCATTTTTCTATTTCCTAATCATTATTTTATTTCGGTAAACATGAACAAAAAATAAACAATGATATACCTTTTAAGATTTGTATACACATAATGCAAGCTAGAATTTAAGTTACAAATGTGATACATATATAGGTAGAAAAGCCGGTTTTGTGCTATTTTAAAAAATACCACAATAATAAAATAACAATGTAGTAGATTGGATATATTGTTCAATAACATAACATCGTATTATAATTTTTGAAAAGTGAAATATACGAGAAGTAGATGTTTTGTTATGAGCTATTATCAGCATTAGATGCTTTTGCTGACACCCACCTGCACTGTCTAGCTGATCTCTTTTTCATCTTTATGGAAACAAAGGCAATACAAGTAAATATTATCATTCTTTAATAAATTTGTATGTATACTTCAGCTTCCTTTTTTAGTTTGTAATGTTATTGATGGCTATAATGAGTAATAATACCTATTTTATGATATGTTTTTGATATGACTAAAGAAACCAATGAATCCTTCTTAGCGTTCTTAATGATTTTCAATCAATTTTTTTGTCATTTTGAATTTTTTTATGGAAACTTTTGAAATTGTTTATAGAAGATGAAGTTAATGTTTCATGGAATTGTTTATGTCCGCCACAAATTAAAGACAACAATTATCTAAGCAATGATTGAAATACGCATTTTTATTAATGTTCATGATATGTGTTCAATAAGGCGATGCTCTAGATTTAAAACATATTGAATGAAGAATTGTGATGTGCATGAAACTAGAACTAAATGGTCATTACTCAGTTGGTAGGCCAGAATATGACACAAAATTTAACACATCACCACTGATTTTGAATTCTATTTTTATTTTTTTGTAATTGTAGTTGTATAGCCTTTACTTAAAATGAATTTCTATTCAAGTAGTTAATGGTATCTTTTATTATATCAGAGATTTCATTAGTAGCTGACCAATACAAAATTTTGGTTTTGTTAGTCAGATGTTTTCAAGCTTGATCTAGGCATTGATTAATGCAACGAATAAAATATGTTCAATGGAGAAATTATAAATAAATAATGGAACTGTTTGGATTTTAAATATTTTGGTATTTTTTTTTCAGAAAGCTAGAATTTCATTATGGCATGCAATAAATAAAGTCCTTGAAGACAAGAAGAAAGCAAGTGAGGACATCTAGTTCTATTTGAAATAAGATTGTGGTTTGGTAACAAAACTAAATAAAAATATCCAAATAAGATTTAATAGTGTATAATGTTGCATTAGCAAATTCATAAAATCTTCATGTGCTTGAGAAATTAATCAATCCAACTTCTACATCATAGAGAACAGCTAGCTCTTTAGCCTTCTTAAGCAATATGTTTCTTCGCTTCGAGAAAGTCACTTGCCTACTTGTTGAGTTATCAATTCTGCTAATCACAATTTTCCCTCTCCCCATTAAGCACAATCAATTATAAAAGCTAATCTGTTTCAGATATGCAAATTATACTTCGAAATATACCTCTTTTTTATTGTAAAAAATGCCTATTTTTTTATTATAATCATTTAAATGCATAAGATATTTTCCTAGTTAATAAAAAATATATTTACCAATTATCCATGCATGAGAATGCTTGAACATACTAAACTTTATCCACAAACGATTTGAATATCAGAGAACATCTTTGAACATACTGAACTTTATCCACCAATGATTTGAATTTGATAATAATTTGATCTGCTTCCTTATATGTAGCAAATTAAGGTGTTTTCCTATGTTTGTTAGTACGTTCTATAACTGTTGTAAGCATGATGGCCTCTTTTTTAGATCTGGTCTATAGTGATTGTAGAACTGCAGCCTTCTCTTAGCAACAATTCCCTCCTAATTTACATTCAAGCAGGCAAAATCTCTCACCTTACTGAATACATTTTCTTACATTGTGTTCATATATGGGAAGTCATGTTTTACAAGTTACGTAGAATCCCTCAAATGAATAGGTATCATTCTTGCATTTTACTAACTAAAGAATATTCCTATTATAGGTAACTGAGGATTATTGCACCTTTTATGGAATGAAAACTGGCTAGTAGCTTTTGTTTCCCTAATTGGTTGTAGTTGGTGATTTTGCTTATCTTCTTCAAGTGAGTAGTTATTCCCTAATTAAAGAATCAAAAATAACATCCATCTCTTGGATATCATAAGTGAACTACTAACAAACGTATGTCTCTACACCTGTTATATATTATACCACTCATCCTACTAATACAATACTTTTATTTCCCTATTTCTGACTGTTTTAGAATATAACAACCTACTCTTATATTTTATCCATTCTAATTACATATGCATGTCTGTGTGTAACTCAATAAAACTTCACCAATTTCAAATATTTGTTTCATAAAATATATAGATAGACAAACATCTTAATACAAAACCTTAACATATCATACGTAGTTTTTTTTCCTAAGGCTTGTCTATTATGGTCACATATACATTTATAAAAGAACAAAAAATTATATAATAGTAGAAATAAATATGTGTAAGGTGTTTGCCCTAGATAGAGTTGGAATGGAGATGGACATCGGTGTTGATATGCATGGAAGATGCCCTTAGTATTCCTATAGCTTGGCCGATGGTAAAAGTCATTATGTATATGAAATGAAAGGTACATTTATTATGTGTATCACTCCCTATGTAATTTACTTGCCATCTTATTAACCGAAGGAAGATAGGTTCGAGTTTTTTTTTCTTAATTTTACTTGCATCTGGGCCATTACAATTGGACTGGCCAATGAGATGAGTGTGTGGAATGATAGTCGCTTGAAAACGATTGAATATAGCATATGTGATATATAAATTGTAGAAAATTTCTGATTCCGAATGAAAAGTAAATGTTTAAATATCCACACTTTGACATGTCATCTTAGTGTTTGCTGGATATATTTTTTCTTTGTTATAGGTGAAGTTTTTCTTCCTTTTTGCATTGTCTTCTTACTATTTGATATGTTAGTTATGTATGTAGACTTATCATAAGCAAACTTGTCTCCTTTTGGCATTCTCTTTATTAAGGCTGAAGTTTTTCTTTCTTTGTTAAGGCCGAAGTTTTTCTTTGCTGGATACATTTACACTTTTTTTAATATTTATTAACATTATCTTTCAAGTAATTTTTATTTGTAGTAACATTAATCGATACATATCTTGTTTCTTTGTCTTCGGGTCTTTAAAAGTTAAATATGCAGGGAGCTCCAACTTTAGTTGTTTATTGGGTTTTAGGCTAACTTTTGTTTCGAAACTAATGTAAATTCTTTATGTATGGGTTTTAGCTTAAATTTTTGTTTGGAAACTAATTTATTTATGTATAGTAGTGTACTAATATGGTTATATACTTATTGTGTTTACGGTAGCTTAGTTGTTCATGTATTTTTTGGTTGTTTGAATCATATCTTAGTTGGTTTCATATTGAACTGTTTATTGTTACTGTATGATATATGCATGGGCAAAGTGATCGATCGCAGTCCAACTGGACACGATCTTGATCGATACGAAGGAGACTGGGTTCGATCCCAATCGATCCCAAAAGACTCCGGATAGATCTGGTGAGCCTAGCCACATGTGAGAAGGAGTATTCCGAGTTCAAAGGCAGATATTTCATACCTATGCCTGTAAATAATACCCCTATGCCTGTAGAAAAAGGACTTTTGACTTTGCCATGCCGTTACTATGCCAAATCTCCATTGTAACTTGAGTGTTAAAGTTATTTACTGTTGTAATCAGCTAGCAATCTTCAGTAAATAGCAAATCATTCAAAGTGGAAGTAGGATATTACACCTAACCACTATAAATTTCTGTCTATTTCTGTTTCTGTTTGCTTTGATTGGCGTGTTTGTTAGATTATCCCCTTTTTACGCCTAAATACTCCATTCTAATCTCTTCAAATACGTTCAAAGAGTATTGTGCCTAATTTTGGTGAGCCGGAAGAGCGGAGGAAATATAGGCAGCAGTGTAAAAAAATTTAGCAGCGTATATCAAACACTATAGAAATAATATGTAACAATAAAGGCTACAAAAAATTATGTTGGTGCGTAAAAAACGCTACAAAATCTATATTGGTATGATGGAACGCGTAAAAATATTATATAGTGGCATTTAATAAATGCAACTGTAAGGTGTTAGATCCTTGAATTTTCGTGTTTTTATTGTGACAAATATATAAGTAAACGTATCATTTTGATCTAACTAAACTTGCAGGAGAAGATATTCTTTTTTGCATGAGAAATATTTTAATAATTTAAAGACCAGATTTCAGATTGAAGCTTCAGTAAAGTATTAAGTTTAAGATCTGAGATTAGTCATAAAAATTTGTTAAATCTCTCCGGAGTGGTATATGCACACACATAATATAAAGTTCATTAAAACAAGTAGAAAACACTAACTCAACCGGCTGAATGGCATGAGTCAGCTGGCTGGCTACTATACATGTGCACAAATATGATTGAATATTCAGATGGCTGAATATGATAATTCAGTCGGCTAAATTTGATGCTTTTTGCATTATTTACTTGCGGGTTTTATCTTTAATCAATTCAACCGGCTCAGTTTTCTCAACTCGGACAGCTGAATCATCCCAACAGCTAGTTTTTCGAGATACTTCATTTTAATGAACAGAAACAAGTCTTGATTCAAGAGCCGCTTCCATATCTTTTCATGGCTATCTTTCACGAGTGAATACAACTCCTAATCTCTACAAATAACCATGAATTCCATTGTTTTGATATTCTTATTTCTATTCTATCTTGCTATTTGAACTCTAAGCATTCAATACTTAGAACTTCATTATGATCACTTGTTCATTCAAGAATACTTCATTGGTGATCTAATAAACTTCACGTCTTCATGAATTACACGATATACCACAAAATAGAAGATTATAAGAAGGGTTTACTCTAAAGCCTTATCCATTCTATTAAAAGAGCACATTCAGTTGGATAATTTTTGTATTATTGAAGTCCTATTCAGTTGCTCGGACAGTTAAAGTCCCATTATGTTGCTCAGATAGTTAAAGTCCTGTTTGGTTGCTTAGGTAGTTGAAGTCTTATTTGGTTGCTTAGACAGTATAATACCTATTCCTCCAGGTTAAGTAAGGGTTGATAGTTAAATTCTAAAAGGAGTTTGGGACTAGACGTAGAACGCGAAGTTCGAACCAGTAAAAAAAATCTCTAGTGTCGTTTACTTTATTACTTTACTTTTACATTTACATTTTGCATACGTAGATAGTTTATTTAATATTGCATGATCCTTAGTCACTTTCAATTGGTATCAAAGAAAGGTCATCATATAACCATAACATAGTTGCTTGATATTCAAATAATATGGAAAATAACACTAGCACGGTTTCATTGAAGGTCAATCCACTACACGACCACCACTGTTTAATAATTTAAACTATAATTATTGATCAACTAGAATGAGAATTTACATGCAAGTAAATGGATATGATACTTCGAATATCACTCAGAATGAATACACTATACCAACTACACCATATGCACAATGGTCTAACACACAAAAATTAGATGCTACTGCTGATGCTAAAGACATGAATATGTTGTTTTGTTCATTAGACAAAAAGAGTTTAACAGAGCTAGTATGTGTAATTCGGCATATGAAATTCGGCATACTCTTAAATTTACACATGATTGTACTAATAAAGTTAAAAAAAGCAAGATTTTTATGCTTAAGAACCAGTTCCAGAATTTAAAAATGAAGCAACATGAAACTATAAATGAAATGTATTCTAGGTTCTAAGATATATCATTTGATTTTGGCGTTAGGAGAAAAATACACAGATTTTGATACTGTTTCAATAATCGCGATTCTTTAAGGACGAATGGAAATGGAAATTTTTGGCAATTGAAGAAGCTTACGATATTTCAACCATAAAACCAGAAGAGTTGATAGGAAATCTAATGTCATATGAATAAAATTACAGGCGAAATGAGCTCAGGCACAAGACAAAAAAGACAATAGCATTCCAAGAAGAAAAGAAGAATCAGATTCGAAAGAAGATGACATGGAGTTTATAGCTAAAAATTTCAATTTTTTTTTGAAATTTAGGAAGAACGATAAATTTGGAAATAACAATAACATTAACAAACATCAGATTCAAATCTCGAATGCTATCAATGTCCCAAAAAGGGTCACATGAAGAAAGGCGGTCCTAATCGAAAGAAAGACAGGTACAATATAAAAGGGACAATATAAGAAGAAACAAGCATTTTCTGTTACATAGGATGTATAAGAATCATCTTATTTATCAGGCAGTGATAGTGACAATGACACATAACAAGCCAAAGTATGCTTTATGGCTTCAAATGACGAACTAAGTGATCTTACTTTTGATGATTTAGTGGATATAAACTCAGAATTACTAGATACAGTAAGGAATATCAAAAGAAAATATAAGTATACACTTGGAAAATTAAATAGAACTGAAATTGAAGTAGATAAGTTAAAAGATGAGAAGAAAATTTTAAAAGAAGAACTTGTGATCGCTCAAGAATCTTGTTCCAGTACAGCCTCTCAACTTATAATGCTAACTAGGGAAACAGAAACTCAAAAAATAATAATGAAATCTTTCATCTAAAAATCACGAACTAAAATCTACTGTAAAAACACTAGAATTAGACATCTTTAGTCTTAAAAAAATATAGAACATTACTAATAATATGTCTAAGTTTAATAAAGGAAGAGAAAATCTTTCTAGAATTATTGAAAATTCACAAGCTACTTCAAATAAAAGGGTATTAGGGCATAATAAGATGACAAAAATTCCTAAAAATAATAGTTCTTTATATACAAACTTTAAAAAGAAAGATAATACTTTCGTACAACTTGTTTTAAAAGAATCATTTAAAATTTATCAAGATTTGGGTTTCAAAGATAAATAATTGTTTAATTAGAAATATTTATATTAAGACTTTTATAGATACAGTTCATAAAAATGAAAATTTTACTTATAAAGGGAATTGTAAATCCTCTTGGGTTTGGTTTCGTAAGACCTAACTTTTAGGGCCTCAACAAAAAGTGGGTACTAATGTCATCTCTATGTTTATTGTAGGTACCAACTAAGAAAAGAGGAAAGTGGATAGTTGATAGTGGTTGCTCAAAACACATGACAAGAAACAAAGACACGCTGACTAAAATTATCTACTCAGATGGAGGATCTGTCACATTTGGAGATAATTCCAAAGAATATATCATCGGCAAAGGTGATACAAGCAATGACGGAATTTCTAACTTACCTCCTATTACAAATGTTTGACTAGTTAAAAATTTAAAGCATAATTTGCTTAGTATATGCCAACTATGAGATAATGGCTTTAATATATCTTTTTCGTAAAAAAAATGTAATATATTTGATTAAAACAAGAATCTCATTTTTGAAGGAACTAAAGAACGTTGCATATACATTTTAAATATGAAAGTTAATCATAACATAAATATATGTCTAATAGCTAAAGAAAATGATCCTTGGTTATGGCATAAAAGATTTTGTCATATAAACTTTAAAGCAATAAGCAAATTATCTGAAAATAATTTAGTAAAAGGTTTAACAAAAATGAATTTTAAGGTAAAAAAACATTTATAATGCATGTCAATTAGGGAAATTAACAAAATCTTCTTTTAAAGCAAAGAAAATTTGTACATTACAACCATTAAAATTGTTACATTTAGATCTTTTTGGACCAACTCAAGTTCAATCTATAAACCATAATAAATATGTTTTTGTAATTGTAGATGATTTTTCGAGATATACTTGGACAATATTTATGAAAAATAAAAGCGATACTTTTGAAAATTTTAAAAACATTGCTAAGAGAATTCAAAAGATTAAAAACATAAAAATTAAAAACATTAGAAGCGATCATGGTGGTGAATTCGATAATGATATTTCTGAAAATTATTGTAATAAGAAAGGAATTTTTCACAGTTTTTAATTTCCTAGAACAGCATAACAAAATAGAGTTGTAGAAGGAAAAATAGGACACTTCAAGAATGTGCTTGAACCTTATTAAATGGAAGCACTCTACCGAAACATTTTTGGGCAGAAGCTTTAGCAGCTGCTTGTTATGTTTTAAACTGAGTCTCCATTAGACCATTAACAAAACGTATTCCGTATTAACTTTTTAATGGAAGAAAACCTAAAATATCATATTTTAAATATTTTGATTCAAAATGTTTTTTATTAAATACGAAAGACCAACTTGTTAAATTTGATCCAAAATCCGATGAAGGAATATTCATTGGATACTCAGAATGAAGCAAGGCATATAGAGTTTATAATAAATGAAATAAAATAATCAAAGAAACACTTCATGTGTCATTCGATTAAAATTTCAAGCTTAACAATAAAAATGAAGATGAAGATATAATTTCAAAATCAAATATCATAGAAGATGATGTTGAAAGTATTGAAAATAATACTAAAATTGAGAACAACAATTTGAAAATAGACTCGATCTCCACCGAGACTACTAAGAAATCATCCAATTGAAAATGTTATTGGAGAAATAAATTCTAACGTAAGAACCCGAAATCAATTAAATCAAATGGGTCATGTAGCTTTCTATTGAACGTTAAATCTAAAAATGCTCAAGAAGCCTCAACTGATGATTACTAGATTATAGCTTTGCAAGAAGAGTTAAATCAATTTGAACAAAACAAAGTTTGAGACTTAGTTCGTAGACCTAGTAATCAAACAGTTATTGGTGCTAAGTGGGCTTATAAAATAAAGTCGACGAGCAAGAGAGTATTATTCGAAATAACAATAGATTAGTCGCTCAAGGCTACAATCAAGAGGAAGGAATAGAATATGAATGAATATTTGCTCATGTAGCCCATCTAGAAGCGATATATATTTTATTAGTTTTTACATGTTTTTATAACTTTAAACAATATCAAATGGATGTAGAAAGTGCTTTTCTAAATGGATTTATAAAAGAAAAACTGTATGTAGGACAACCACCTCTATTTACACATGAAAAATTCTCAAACCATGTCTATAAATTAAAGAAAGCCTTTTATGGTTTTAAACAAGCACCTCGTGCTTGGTATGATTGTCTTAATAGATATCTTATAAATTTTGGTTTTAAAATTGGAAAAGTATATCAAACTCTGTTTATAAAACAAGAAAAGGATATTTTAATAATATAAGTTCATGAAGATGACATCATTTTTGGTTCTAGGAATGAAAAATTTTGTCAAGAATTTTCGAATATTATGACAAGAATTTGAAATGTCACATATGAGAGAACTTTCATATTTTCTTGGATTACAAATCAAACAATTAAATAATGTAATTTTAATTAATCAAGAAAATTATTGTAATAATCTAATAAATCATTTTTGTATGGAAAATACTTCTGCTAAACCAACACTATGAGTACTGTGGTACATCTCAATCGAGATGAAAATGGCAAAAGTATTGTCAAAAACTAAATCGAAGTATGATTGGATGTTTACTTTACTTAATTTCTTGTCGTCCAGATTTAATGATGAGTGTATGCTTATATGCACGATTTTAAGCAAGTCCTAAAGAATCACATTTACGAGCAGTGAAACAAATTTTGCGCTACTTAAGCAAAACTAAAGACTATGACCTCTTTTACATGAAACAATGTCCTTTGAGTTAGAATCATATAGTGATGCTGACTTTGGAGGATGTCGAATGGGTTGAAAAGGTACAAGTGATACATGTCATTTCATTAGACAATCTTTAGTATCGTGGTTTAGTAAGAAACAAAATTGTGTTTCACTTTTGACGTGTGAAGCAGAATATATTTCTACTGCTTTGGCATGTATTCAAGGAATATATATGCAATAAACTCTTCAAGATTTTGATATAAGTTTATCTAAGTCAACGGTTTATTACGATAATACAAGTGCTATAAATTTATTAAAAAATCCAACAAATCATTCAAAAGCTAAACATATTGACATCTGGCATCATTTTCTTCATGACAACATAGAAAAATGTAATCTCTCTGGATTTTGTATCATCAGAAAATCAAGTTGTAGACTTATTTATTAAACCTTTAAATGAAAATATATTTCTTAAATTAAGACGTGAACGAGGAATTACATCACTACATGATTTATAATTTAATAGTAAAGTGTAAATAAAATAAAAATATAATTGGACAAAAATTTAAGATGATGGCACTCGAACTCGGCACTCATAGGAGATAGACATGTGACTTTTCAATATTTTATTTTATTCATTGCATTAAGACCTTTCCTTCATTTTGTTTTATATAAGGTAATAATCTTTTTATACTTTTTCGCCTTATAAACTTATACTATTTATAACTTATAGATAAAATGAAATGATTAGCAGAAGATTAAAGACTAATGTTAACCAGAAAATTTCAACTTCAGAAATAGCAAATGAAATCACAATACACACACACATGAAGATAATATTTTAAAATTCATATAAAACTAACATCCATCCACTTATAAAACGTCGTCGTAGGAAAATTCCGACCTTACATCAATTGTTTTCAACACTTCAACTTCAGATTCGTCAAATAAAACTACTCCAGTATATGTTTCAAAAAGATTACTCTAGTCTATATACGGGAACATTATTTCAAAGTATATTAAGTGGTAAATTTCTACTTTTTAAACATGTTTCAAAGATTGTTATTTTTCAACAATTTTACACAAGAACAGTATTTCAAAGTTGTCCAATTTAATCATATTAACGTTATGTATATTTTAAATATTTCTCCTATCTATTAAATATTTCTTTTTGTCAATGACATAGGGGGAGAAAAATGTACGTCATAACGATAAGGGGAATATTAAATAGGGAGAGTATATATCTGTTTTTATTTATATAACTTACATAGTTGTCATCATTGAAAATGGGGAGAATGTTAGAACCTCGAATTTTGGTGTTTTGATTGTGACAACTCTATGAGAAAATGTATCGTTTAGATCTATCTCAACTTGTAGGAGAAGATATTGTTTTTTACTCGAGAAATATTCTAACATTTTGACGACCAGATTCCGGATTGAAGCTTTAGCAAAGTATTAAGTTTAAGGTATGAGTTTAGTAGTAAACATATGTTAAAGTCTCTCGAAATGGTATACGCACACGCATAAATAAAGTTCATCAAAACATGAAGAAAACCCTAAAAACACTAACTCAGCCGACTGAATGGAAAGATTCAACCGGCTGGTAGTTGTGCATGTGCATAAATGCGATTGAATATTCAAATGGCTAAATATGATAATTTAGCTGACTAAATTTGATGCTTTTTGCACTATTTACTTTTGGACTATTTTTAATCAATTCAGCCGGCTAAGTTGCTCTTCATACGGCTAAATCTTCATAACAGTTGGATTTTAAAGGGACGCTTCATTTTAATGAACATAAACAACTCTTGATTCAAGAGTTGCTTCTGTACCTTTACTTAGCTATCTTTCAACAATGAATACAACTCTTAATCTCTATAAATATCCATGAATTCCATTGTTTTGATAATCAATTCTTGTTCTTATTTCTAATCTATCTTGTTATTTGAACTCTAAGCATTCAATACATAAAAATGTCATTCTGATCACTTGTTCATTCAAGAATACTTCATTGATGTTCTAATAAACTTCTTGTCTTCCCGAATTACATGATATATGATGCAGCGGATATACGGATTGACAACGAAATGAAGATTTCATGTCAAACTAATCGAAGAACGATTAGAAGAAGCAATATAATCGATGGATTGAAAGATACCGAAAGGCCCAAATTCGTTGATCCCGAAAGATACCGAATTCTAGCTATCTTCGATACGTTGATCGCGCACGATACCGTGAAAGAAGATCTACAATTCTTCGAACGTTGATCAAACGCACTTGATACCGTGTATTGGCTTCAACAGTCGTTGATTCGAGCATACTCGAATAACCGAAAGTGGAGATAGGAGATCACATTCAACTACCAATTTCAAAAGAGGCACAAAGCACTCAAACAAAGTTTCACTCAAAAATCAACCACCTTACAAATGACACTACCCTCCCTATTTATAGGGTTACAACACCTAGGACACTAGGTCGTTTACGCGACCTACGACTTAAGCAAGGTTGTTAACAACCTAACACTACACGATTCAACATAGTCCTCAAGCGACCTAACATATTACAACAACACATCAAAACAACATATCAAAATGACTTAACAGTATTTACAACATAGAAACATATTACAACAAACGAGTTACGACCTAGGTAACAAACAACCTATCTCTTTACAGTAACAGGAATCTTCACGCGGCCTACATTGGAGCGACCTATGCTCTGTAGCGGAATAAGCAGATACGCGGTATACGGTCGAGCGACCTAACTTCAAGGCGGCTTAAGGTCGAGCGACCTAAGTTCTGTGCGACATAAGGAGATAGGATGTGGCTAGGTCGTTAGGTCGTCCCAACGACTCATGAATAACCTGCCGATGTTCTTCCACTGTGCTATCTATATCCTCCTCCTCGTTAGGTTGTATGCGACCTAAGGTACCTAAGTGACTTTCTCTAGGTCGTGAGCGACCTAAGGATCTGGAACGACTTAACTTCATTGAATCTGTAGGCTGGCCTGCATCATCCTCCCTTGGTTGGGAAAAATTCATCCTCGAATTTAAAAATTCTTCCCCATTGGATTGTCCATCTCCATAATAAGGTATAAGATGTTTAACATTAAACACGTCAGAAGTGTATACATCCTCCGGCAGTCTCAACCTTTAAGCGTTTTCATTGATCCATTTCACAATCTTTACAGGACCAATCTTTCGTGCTTTAAGTTTATTGTATGCTCCCACAAGAAAACGATCCTTCGTTAGTACAACATATGCTAAATCTCCTTCGTTAAATTCAACACTTCTTGGCTTCAGATCCGCTGATCGTTTATACTTCTCGTTCGTCTTCTCCAATCGTTCCTGAACGATTCTATGGAATTCTGTCAATCCATCAACAAAATCAGCAGCCCGCTTAACTGTCCCCTTCGGTTGTCGTACTACTGTTAAATCCAATGGCCCTTTTGGCAAGCTTGAATATACAATCTGAAATGGGCTGAAACCCATACCACGGTTGATAGCATGATTATGAGCAAACTCTGCTTGAGGTAACTTCACATCCCAGCTCTTCAGATTATCCTTCACGAGACACCGCAACAAATTTCCCAGGGATATGTTCACAACTTCAGCCTATCCATCTGTCTGTGGATGATACGCATTACTGAATTTCAGCTTCGTTCCCACCATTTTCCACAAACTAAGCCAAAAATGACTCAGAAATCTGGTATCCCTGTCTGAAACTATAGATTCTGGTAAACCATGCATGCGATAGATCTCTCTGAAGAACAACTGTGCCACATGGACTGCATCTGCCGTCTTCTTACAAGCAACAAAATGTACCATCTTCGAGAAACCGTCCACCACAACATATATAGAGTCATTTCCCCGTTGAGTCCTTGGCAAACCCAACACGAAATCCATGCTTACATCTATCCACGGTTTTGTAGGAACATGTAAAGGAATATACAACCCCACATTTGTAGTCGTTCCTTTCGAAACTTGACAAACCTGACATCTACGCACAAACTTTTCAACTTCCCGCCTCATCGATGGCCAATAGAAAGATTGAGAAATCAACTGTAATGTGCGATCCCGTCCAACATGTCCTTCCTCATGTAGCTCCTTCACTATCTTCATTCGCAAGCTACAATCTGGTACGCACAATCGATTCCCCTTAAATAAGAATCCATCTACCAACACAAACTCATCAGTACTTCCATCCTTGGCTTTCTCAACAATCTTTGCAAAGTAAGGATCCTCTTCAAACAACTCTGGTAATAGTTCAAATCCTATCACTTCAACCTTCATCGTTATCAACAAATGATTCCTTCTGCTCAAAGCATTCGCTACACGATTCGTCACCCCTGATTTGTGCTTTACAACAAAAGTAAACTGTTGTAGATACGCGACCCATGAAGCGTGTCTAGCTGAAATCTTGTCCTGCCCTTGCAAATGCTTCAAAGCTTCGTGATCTGTATAAAGAACAAACTCCTTCTGAAACAGATAATGTCTCCAGTGCCTCACAGCTTGAACAATCGCGTGAAACTCCACATCATAAGTGCTATATCTCAACTTGGCTCCAAACAATTTCTCACTGAAATAAGCAACTGGTCTTCCCTTCTGACTCAATACTCCACCAATCCCGACTTTCGATGCATCAGTATGTAACTCGATCAATAACTGAAAATCCGACAATACTAGAATTGGTGCTGAGGTCAAAAGTGTCTTGATCTTCTCAAAAGCAACCCCTGCTTCCTCTGACTACTCAAACTTCTTTCCTTTCATGCAATCGGTTACAGGTGCCATTACACTACTAAAGTGTGGAATGAATCTTCGATAAAAAGATACCAACCCATGAAAGCTTCTCACTTCAGTAATTGTCTTGGGTTGTGGCCAACTCCTGACAGCTTTCACTTTACTTTCATCCACTTGAATACCCTCCTTCGACAAAACATATCCCAAAAACAAAACACTGTGAGTCATGAATACACACTTCTTTGCTGCTGCATAGAATTGCTCTTGTCGTAGAATCAACAATACTTCTTGCAAATGTTGGACATGCTTTTCTATACTCCCACTATAGACCAAAATATCATCAAAGTAAACTACTACAAACTTCCCAATGAATGGTCTGAAAATCTGGTTCATTATTCTCATGAAAGTACTCGGAGCATTTGATAAGCCAAATTGCATAACCAGCCATTCGTATAAATCTTCCCTCGTTTTAAAAGCAGTCTTCCATTCATCACCCGGTCTTATACGAATCTGATGGTATCCACTCTTCAAGTCAATCTTTGAGAACACAACAGCTCCACTCAATTGATCAATCAAATCATCGAACCTCGGCATAGGAAACCTGTATCTCACAGTGATCTTGTTTAAGCCCAACTGTCCGTACACATCCTCTATGAACCATCCTTCTTTGGCACCAATAGATCTGGCACTGCACAAGGACTCAAGCTCTCCTGAACACGCCCCCGTTCTAACAACTCCTCCACCTGCCTTCTCAGTTCCTCATGCTCCTTAGGACTCATCCTGTAATGTGGCCTGTGTGGTAATACTGCCCGTGGCACAAGATCAATCAGATGTTGTATGTCCCTCAACGGTGGTAACTCCGTTGGCAACTCTTTAGGAAATACGTCTTTAAACTCGTCCAGAACTGGTTTTACTTCTTTAGGAATTTCAACAGATTCAGTAGCTTCTCGTCCAATCAACAAAAATACTTCTGGACTCTCTTCTACGTCTTCAACAAATTCTTTCAAAGTCAACAAAGTCTTCAGCTCCTCAATCTCTTCTGATCTGCTCCCTCCTTGCTGTCTCTTCTTCGGAACTAAAATAATCTTAACACCTTCAAACATAAAGCTGTAGCGATTGGTTCGACCGTCATGCTGCACTACTCGATCATACTGCCAAGGTCTCCCCAAAAACAAGTGACAAACATCCATCTCCGCCACATCACACCAGATCTCGTCTTTATACTTCTTCCCAATAGAAAATGGAACATGAACTCGCCTGTCCACCTTCACCTCTCCTCCTTTCCTTAACCACGCTAACTTGTAAGGATTTGGATGGTTCTCCGTCTTCAACTTCAACTTTCTCACAGCTTCGGTAGAAATGATATTGTCACAACTTTCCGCGTCAATCACAAATTTACACACCTTCCCCATTATAGTGCATGTTGACTGAAAAATATTACTCCTCAACCAACTAGCTTCTTCTTCTTGCTTCGGTGTCAAACAAGATCTCCTCATCATTAGATTACATCCTTCATCTCCCGAAGCGATATCCTGTCCATACCTCTCAACTGGACTAGAATAATCTTCACCAACATCCTCACCTTCCGCTTCACAATCATTGCTCGCTTCTTCGGTTTCGGACATTCATTGCTTTTGTGACCAAATTCCTTACAATAAAAGCATTTGATACTGTTGTTGATCTTTGCCTTTGCAACCTCATTCACAACTGGTTTGCTAACAGCTTTCGAAACATTGGAACTTCCACTAGCACCTTTGTTCTGAGTATTGGAACTTGGAAACACACCACCCCCTCGTCTTCCCTGCTTCTCCCAAGCCAACGCTTTCTGGTGCACTTCAGCCATAGATCTAGGATCAAACATATTCACCATATCCTGTATCTGCACTCTCAACCCCCCAACAAACCTAGCAGTCAATTGTTCCTCTGTCTCCATGATATCATTCCTGGCAATCAGTTGATAAAATTCATCAGCATAATCATTAACAGTCTTCGTCCCTTGCCTCAGATTCTACAACCTCTGATACATGAGTGATTGATAATTGTAAGGCAAGAATGTAGCCTTCATCATCTTCTTCATCTTCTCTCATGATTCAATCTTTGACTTCCCCATTCTCTCCCGTGTAAGTTTAGTCTGCTGCCACCATGCTAAAGCTCTCCCCCTCAACCTTGTAGCAACTAACTTAACCCTTCGATGCTCAAGAACTTCTTTGAAGTCAAAAATCTCTTCAACATTAGACAACCAATCAAGAAATTTTTTAGCTACCATTCCACCCTTGAATTCTGGAATTTCCATCTTCATGCCCGACTCCCATCGTCGGTCATCCTCAACATCCCGATATGAGTTTCGAACTTGGCCTCGATCTCGGTAATGAATGCTAGCTCTATCACCCTCTTCATCATAATCAAATGTACGTCTATATCGATCTCGACCATCAAATTCCCTTTGATCACGCATGTCTCTTCTACTATGTCTCTCTTCATCACGATATGGCTCATCTTCAAACTCACGTGGAGTTCTTCTCTCTTCATGTCCATATTCATGGTGATCTCTTTTCGATGAAATTGATGTTTCTCTTCTTTCTCTAAAAGATTGTGGCGACACCCTCCTCGCTTCCGTAACCAATGGAGAAACTCTGTTTCCTCCATGGTTCGACATTGGTGACCTTCTCCTTTGATTCATATCTATCATCAATTTCTCCAATTTTCCAATGCCTTCGTCAAATTTCTCATTGATACGTTGTTCCATTTGCTCGGCTTCTTCTCTTCTATACAACGCTTCAACATTCTGATGGCGGTTAGCTCTCCTCGGAGGCATTGTCAAATAAAACAATCAAACACAACTTCAAAAACTTCAAAATGAACTTCAACTCTCGGATCTACACTTCAATTCTCGGCTTGAACAACAAAGTGATGCTCGGCCTACACTTCAACACAAAGCTATGCACAACTTCAACTTCAAACTCCTTGGCTCCAAGACTTGGCTTAGCTATGATTGGCTAAGTCTAGCTCTGATACCAAATGATGCAGCGGATATATGGATTGACAACGAAATGAAGATTTCGTGTCAAACTAATCGAAGAACGATTAGAAGAAGCAATATAATCGATGGATTGAAAGATATCGAAAGGCCCAAATTCGTTGATCTCGAAAGATACCGAATTCTAGCTATCTTCGACACGTTGATCGCGCACGATACCGTGAAAGAAGATCTACAATGCTTCGAATGTTGATCAAGCGCACTTGATACCGTGAATTGGCTTCAACAATCATTGATTCGAGCGCACTCGAATAACCGAAAGTGGAGATAGGAGATCACACTCAACTACCAATTTCAAAAGAGGCACAAAGCACTCAAACAAAGTTTCACTCAAAAATCAACCACCTTACAAATGACACTACCCTCCCTATTTATAGGGTTACAACACCCAGAGCACTAGTTCTTTTACGCGACCTACGACCTAAGCAAGGTCGTTAACGACCTAACACTACACGATTCAACATAGTCCTCAAGCGACATAACATATTACAACAACTCAAAACAACATATCAAAACGACTTAACAGTATTTACAACATAGAAACATATTACAACAAACGAGTTACGACCTAGGTAACAAGCGACCTATCTCTTCACAGTAACAGGAATCTTCACGCGGCCTACATTGGAGCGACCTATGCTCTGTAGCGGAATAAGCAGATACGCGGTATACGGTCAAGCGACCTAACTTCAAGGCGGCTTAAGGTCAAGCGACCTAAGTTCTGTGCGACATAAGGAGATAGGATGTGGCATAACATTGAGCGACCTATCGTACTGTCTTAGGTCGTTAGGTCGTCCCAGCGACTTATGAGTAACCTGCCGATGTTCTTCCACTGTGTTATCTATATCCTCCTCCTCGTTAGGTCGTAAGCGACCTAAGGTACCTAAGTGACTTTCTCTAGGTCGTGAGCGACCTAAGGATCTGGAACGACTTAACTTCATTGAATCTATAGGCTGGCCTGCATTAATATACCACAAAGAAGAAGAGGAAGGATGTACTCTAAAGACTTATCCATGCTATTAAAAGAGCACATTTAGCAAGATAATTTTCTATATTATTGAAGTCATATTCGGTTGCTCAGGCGGTTGAAGTCCTGTTATGTTGCTTAGACGGTTGAAGTCCTATTCGGTTGCTCAAGCGGTGTAATATCCGTTCCTCCAGGTTAAGTGAGAGGTTATAGTTAAATTCCAAAAGAAGTTCAGGACTGGATGTAGAACGGGAAGTTTGAATCAGTATAAAAATTTCTGGTGTCATTTACTTTATTACTTTACTTTTACATTTACATTCTGCATAAGTAGATGGTTTATTTAATATTCCATATTGCAAGATCCTTAGTCACCTTCATAAAGTTCGAACTAAAGCCAGAATATCTATAGTCATTTTAAAAATCTACCAAAACATTTTGTAGTAGCATGAAAAAGCCTTTTGTTGGCCTTTTTGAAACGCTGCAAAAAAATATTGTTGCGCTTAATGAAATGCTACACTAAATTTTTTTTTACGGGGGAATTTACTAAAACACAACCAAAAGTTATCATTTTTCGTTGCTTGTCATTCCACGGCGTTTATTAAAACGCTACTAAAACTTTTGGTAGCATTTTTTCAACTCGACCTAAAACAGTTTTTCTTGTAGCGGATATAGGGACGTAACATGTTATTCGCTTCATACAACTATCAGTCGCGATGAAGAACTACAATATAAGTTCATAATGTAAAGTATCCTAGTGTTGCATACTGTCTGTGATGTAGATGCGAGCTCAATGGTCAATGTTTTCTTGATTCCGAGTCAGTATGAAAAGGTTATTATAGTTTAAACAAGAAAAATAGCAAATTTTGCCTAGTGATATGGGGTATAGCCTTTTATTTGATAACTATTAGTCACCATAGAAAACTACAACAAATGTTCAAACTATGAAGTGCCTAAGAATTCCTCATCGTCTGTAATGTAGATGCAATTTTATTAGTCAAAGTTTCATCTGATTACGAGTCAATGTGAAGAAGTTATTGAGGATTGAACGAACAAAATAGCTACTTCTGTCTAGTTAGAATGTAAATATGGGAGGTGCACATGCACGCATGGTGGAAAATATAGAGGGCATTTTTTCGATTTCAAAAATACATGATGGAAGCTGATGGACTGTATTTTCTCTATTAATAGTATAGATAGTATAAAGGGTCTATGGAATTTTGCAAAATTGTAGACGTCAAAAAATTGAAAACTTCCACAACTAAATATATAAACAATGCAAAACACTCAAAAGTAGAATAATCATGCTGTAACGAACCGGAATTTAGGCAATAACAATTTAATAATCTGTATAAATAATTTAACTGGTTTGATAATTTTTCTTTATAATTTTAATTTAAACTGATAAATTTATTCTTTTATGGTCAATAAATATTTAATCTAATGGTTGTGATTAATATCCTTTTGACAATTTAAAATGTGATATGATTTATTTTTTCAAAGTTAATGAAATTTTATTCTGTTTATAATATATACATTTGATATATATTGTGGATAGGATAATCTTTTGTTTTTAAACAAAAGATTGAATTTTCAAATTGTAATATATATGTATGTATATGTTATAATTTGGAATTGTTTTGAAAATTTAATTTTAATCTATTGATAATTTATATATGTATGAATGGTAATTTAAAGCTTTGTTTTAATTTATATTTTCAAAAGTTAATTCAAAGATTAATTCATTTGTTTTCAAAATGTAAGATAGTTGTTTATTTTTATTTTTTTTAAATATGATAGTTTATAAAGGAATTAATCAATGTTTTATTTTTGTTTTCTTTAAAATGTTCAAATTAAAATGGTTATAAATGCATATGTATAATTGTTTTAGATTTTAAATACATATATAAGAATTATTTGCATTTTTACTAGTATTAGAATATTTCTTTAAAAGGTAAGCTATTTATAAAATAAAGGGTTACAAAGATTTCACACTTGTATTTATTAAAACTCAAAAGTTTATTATCATAAAAACATTACACTAATGCATATAAACATTTCATAAATACATATAAATACTTTATGAATACATTATAATTTAAATAATTTAATACATTAGAGTTTAACACTT
Source organism: Allium cepa (assembly GCA_030765085.1). Lineage (NCBI taxonomy): Eukaryota > Viridiplantae > Streptophyta > Magnoliopsida > Asparagales > Amaryllidaceae > Allium > Allium cepa. Next base: position 298,396,995 of record CM060929.1, read on the forward strand.
GTAAATTGAGATATGCATGCAAATGACATTTGTTTGAATTAAAGAACATGTGGCAACATTTACTCTCATTTAGAATTTAAATTTATATAAAAGTTTTTGTTTGAAGAGAAAATTTGTTTTCACAAACCTTTTTCTTTGTTTTCACTTTTAACTCAAATAAATGGCAACCAACAAACTACTTTTTCAAATCTGAAAAATTTAAAAACAAAATCAAAATCTTAAGTAAATGTCAATCTACAAATCAATCTGCAACTTCATATCAATTTCAACCTGCATGGAGTTCAACCTGCAAGTTCAAATCAGTTTCAACTTTTTAAGCAACAGATCTCAGCATGTAGTAGGATATCAGCAAACATCAAAGTTTTTTCAAATTTAACGTTCAAGCCTGGGTAAAAGCAATAAAGCTTGTTCTGTTCACTGCATACAAACAAGTGAGTATATTTTATTTTAAAAACAGTTTCACATCTGAGAATTAACTGGGAAATATGAATAAGATCTTGAAGTATAATGGTATGAATTTTTATCATGTATGCTTGAATTTGAATGCATGTATGTATGTATGCTATGTTGTGCAAAGTTATGTATATGGGAATGAATACTATCTCTGTTCTATGTTCAGGTTCATTCTCTTTGAAATAAAATTTTATTTTCTCACTAATCATTCAATTTTAGAGTTAGATATCTTGTAGGAAGATGATTTTAAGGATGTAGGTTTAATTTTAAAAATAGTTACAGTAAATTTAAATTTATAAATAATTTTTAAATTGGAAAATTCAGTGAATTTTGATTCATGTCAGAAAATCAATCATCTTGATTTTTGTTTTGGATAATATGAATGGATTAGATGTTAGGAATCATGATTTTTAACATGTAATTTGTAATTTTTAAATTGATATTCCATTTGAAATTTGATGTTGAAAGGTTTCGGCATTTGGATGAATTGTCGTCAATCTACATAATAATATGATTTGAAATCTTGGTCGATGCTGGTATATAGGACGTAGATTATAGGAAAAATACAACAGAATTTTTCTATTGGGTAAATCATTCGAATTTGTTCGAACTAGGGTTTCTGTTGTTATTGTTTTTGGCTCGGCTGTGAAGGAAATTGCGGCTTGGTTAGTGGATCGAGTTCAATTGTGTTTGGGGGAAAAATGGAGCTCGAGTCGAGGCATTTCGATGGTGGGGTTGGCGAGGGTCAACGGCGTCGAGTTCGTCGGCCGAGGGCGGGTTTTGGATAGTGACATGCAGTTATTTTCGAGCTAATGGGTCATATTTTGTTTCGCATATATGTTGATGGATCTGGGGACGTTTTCGAGCTCACACACGATCGTGTGGTGGTTGTAGATGGTCGCAGTGACCGTCGCTGGCCAGAGGTGATGTGCTAGGTGCACATGCACGTTAGTGTGCACGACATGGATCTGGGGGTTCGAATTTGGGGAAGACGAGATGAAGGCTCGGTGGGTTCTCACGTTATGCTGGGGAATGACTCGAAGTAAATGAGATGGAGGGATTGTCTCGGAGCAAATGTTGGGAATGCTTGGGGTTGTCACGAGTTTTGGTGATTTGGTTCTGTATAATGTAAATGCACATAAACTTGTACTTGAATAATTTAGGATCAGGTTTAAAATTATAAACAAGTTTTATAAAATATACAAATTTTCAAAGTTGAAAGTTGTTGTTTTGAAATAAAAGAATAAATCAAACTTTTAAAAATTATTAATTGAATTTTATTTAAATTTAAGTTGTTAAGATATTGGGTTTTTGAAAGTGATTATCTTAAATTTGAAATTCAATTAAAAAGAGTGTTTTGAATTTAAATATTAAATCAAAGTTTTAAGATAAATTTTTAAGTAATGTTTAAAAACCAAGTTCAATTTATATTGAAATAAATAGGTTTGAAAATTAGATGATTTAAGTGTTTTAAATTTGGAAATTTGTTTCTGAATACCTTATTTTCAAATAAAGTTGAAGTTATAATTATGTAAACCAAATTGAATAAATTTGTCTTTAAGGTTAATAAAATTTGATTTAATTTCAAATAATTTAATTATGAAGATAAATAGGGTTAATTTATCTTTGTTATTAACTTGAGAATATTTAATTAAATATGATTTGAAATTAAGTAAAGAATTAATTAAGATAAATGCTTTCTTAATTTATTAAGGATTTTAAAATATAAGAAGTTAATTAATTGTTTAATTAATTTTAAATAATTAGTTAGTTATTTATTTAATTTTTAATAATCACTTAATTATGGATTAATTAAGTGTAATTACTTAATGAAGTAATTAATGGTTAATAATTGAATGTAATTAAGGAGGTTAATTACTTATGGAAATAATTAAAGGAAATTACTCATGGGAGTGATTAGTTAAAGTGATTATAGGGTAATCACTTGATGTTATTAATCTAAAAGAATTGATTAATATAATTGTTTTGAGATAAATTAATTATGGAGTAATTAATTAATGAATTAAGGATTATTTAATGATGGAATTAATTATTTGTTAAGTAATTAATTAAGGAAGTAATTAAGATTGATTAATGAAGTAATTAGAGATAATTACTTATGTAGGTAATTAAGAGTTAATTATTTAATTATTTTTAGTTAATTAATTAATGTGATTAATTAATTTAAGAATGCGATTATTTAAGATTAATTACTAGGTGTAATTAATTAAAATTGTAATTAATTAATAAAGTAATTAATTAAGGATTTATTTATTAATTTAACTGTTTAATAATTACTTAATGAAGTAATTAAGGATTAATTAATTGGATTAATTAATCAAGGATTAATATAATTAAATTAGAAATTAATTAGTTAAGAAGTTTATTAATTAAGATAAGTAATTACAAATTGTTAATTACTAATTATGATTAATGAGTTGATTAATTAAAGATAATTAGTTAATTAATTAAAATATAATTAATTAATATGAATCATTAATTAATTTATGTAATTAATGTTACTAATCAAGGTTGATTAATAAAAGTAATTAATTTTAGTGTGATTAATTAATGGTAATTAATTAAGGTTTAATGTAATTAATTATAGTTAATTAATTAATAAAGGATCATTAATTATTTAATTAATGATAGTAATTAAAGATTTAATTACTGAATATGGTTAAGAATAATTACTTGATTGTAATTAAAGTATAGTTAATTAAGGAAAATTAATTAAGGAAGATCATTAGAGATGATTAATTTATTTATTTGGAATAAGAATTAATGAAGAAGATTATGGTAATTCAATGGATTAAGAGATAATCAATTCTGTTTTGGATGTTTGATTAATATGGGTTGATTGATTAATATTGGTTAATTGATTTATATTGGATGATCAATATATTTGGAGATTGATATTGGATGTTTAATATTGGTTGATACTGGATATCTCTGTTATGTGATATGCTGCTTTGTGGAGATGAATGTTGTTATGAATTATCTATTGTGATAATATGATTCATCTATCTGTTTACATATCATCCTGAATATGAATTTAAATTGTTTAAACCCTTAAGTACAACTTGGACATTAAAATAGAGTTTGGTTTCGGTGAGACCGGGATCGGGTTTTCATATTTGGAATCCGAAAACCACATCGATTCCAATTAAACTTTTTTTTGTGAATCCAAGTGGAGCAAGTGAAGACTCGAGGTGTAAGGGCTACACGTCAGTATAACTCTGTGGGTGATTCCGTAATGAATTGACGGAATAGTGCTTATAGATTCGAGATGGTGATTTAGAGTGCAAGGGCTATCGTCTTTGACTCTGAGGGTGATTCCAATAATGAGTGCAACGAGATTGTGCCTTCGGTTTTGTTCGAACCCGGAACGAACTTGTATGGATTGAATGCTTTCAGAACATCGTCAGGTGGACGATGAGCATTCTAAGATAGATGTGCTCTATAAAGGTAATCGTAGCCTCATGCCTCAATAACCGGGAATGGCTAAAACAGGGGAGGTGCAGCAAGGCTTCTTGGGTAGCCCCCACTTGAGAGTGAGATTTACCCCTGTCTAGAAGTCCCTTATTATTCGGCTGTGTGGGCAGTTGGGTTGCGGCCAACTGCGGGGTTGTCTTGTTCGGGACTGTTAAGTAAGGAATGGTACCGGCCTTGTGTTGCAGGGGAGTTAGAGTGGCTCCTCGGTACGTTGATCTAGGCCACGTACTGTGACGGGCGGTACCCCAGTAGCCCTGCCATTGATGGAATCCAAAATCCAATAAGTGCCTGTACGATTTTGATTGTGCCCAACTATGTTGGAACGTGAGATGTAAGCATTCCAGCTATTTCTGTATTTTATTTTGAAAACCCTAGACACTATTATAATATCACTGGATTTCCTATCAAATGTTTTGGTTAGCGTAAGGTAAATACTTTTCCATGTTTATGTGTGGGAAGTCTTACGTGATACCTTTTCTTTTCAAAGGTTTTCTAAAGTTAAGCAGTTTTAACCCGTTTACTCACACCAGACCCTTGTCTGACCCGAGTGTTTATTTTCTGTTTTATTAAACTCTTGGGTACTCATATTATGTATGAGTAATCAAGTGATTCAGGTTAGCTTGACGAATTCTGGAGGAGATTTGGAGCTGGAGGCTTCATCGTGTAGATATATTATGGTTCTGCTATGTTTGTTTGGTATCTATATCATGTATACTTGAGTTGTGTGAATTAGACAGATGTTTATAACTGTCTAATATGTGTTGTATAGTTGTGTACTCTGATGTAATATGATACTATGTAATATTCTATGTGATATATTATATTTCATTCGTTCCGCTGTGAGTTCTCTGATGTTGTTGTCTTCTTCTTTTCCCTTTCTTTTCTTCTTCTATCCCTTTCTTTTTTCAAGATGATGCGATTTCCTGGAGATAGGAAGTCGGGTCATCTCAGTTGGTATCAGAACATTAGGCTGAGTGAATACCTAGGCTCTGAAGTGTGTCTTCCTTTAGGGAGCATTAGGTTGAGTGAATACCTAGGCTCTGTAGTGGTGTCTTTCTTGAGAGAGCGTACTTGAAATTTTTATATATAACTATATATATATATATATTTATATCTATCTGATCTATTGGGTTATCTATTCGGATTTTCCAACGTAAGTTTCAGAGGTAGATGGAGTAGCGGTGTGTGTGTGTAACACGACTGCCACTGATGGAAGAGGTCCATATGTTTGAGGTGGAAGTATTTGTCGAGACCGTAGACCTAATACCGTCTCGAGTGAGATTTGAAGTTTGGAGTGAGGGTTTTTCTAATATCCGAAGGAATTCTTTTTGAAGGTTCGAAGTTCATCTTTGAAGTGTAAGTTTGGATTTCGCTCGGGTAAGCGAATTTTTCTTGAGTTTGGATCTGTCGGAAGTACAGATGTAAGTGATGGTATCTTGATAACTGCGTAATGAGATGTAGTATCCTTGGATATTTTCTGAAGATGTTTTCTCTTGAAGCAGTTTTTGAAGTGATTGAGGAGCAGTTTTTACCTGCCGCAGGGAAGATTCGTCTGTATGGAAGTTGTTTGGATCTTTGGCATGGAGTTTGGCTGTTTTGGAATATGAGACTAAGGTCTATAAGTTATTTGTTTGGCATGGTCTCATTTGTTATTCCCTAAGGAAAGCGAGATATGGATGCTTGGTTTGGCGTCCGAGTTTCTTGAAGGGTTGTCTGCCATCTCGAAGGTCCGTTGTGGGGTTTGTTGAAGGTTTTGGTTTTGGAGAAGCTTTTGGATTAGAGTCTTTGGTTAGCTGTGGTAGAAGTGTAGTTCGAAGTGTTCGGTGTGCAGACGAGAAGATCTTTTAGCTTCGCAGTATCATCGAGGTAGAGTTTGGAAGCAGCAGTGTGGTTTGTTTCTCCGATGGTCCAGGAATCTTGGTGTTTCTTCTAGCAGCAGCTTGGGCAGTTGGTGGAAGTTATCTTGAAGAATTAACCTTGTTTGGAAAAGCTTAAAGCTGTTCTAATTGGTAAAGAGAGGACAGTTTCTTTGGAATTCGGATTAGGTTGGATCGCAAAAGTGACTTGCGATTGGTTTGAAATTTTACTTGAGCATTCTTTTGTTTGAGACTGAGGGTTCTCATGAGGAAGTAAGAGCTGTTGAAGTAATCAGAAGTTTGTCTGCATCTGGAGTTGAGTTCCATATTGTTTTGGTTCCATAAGTGATTTTGGTAGTTAGCCTGGTTGTAGAATGACTCTTGAGGAAGAGTTGATATAGCAGCTCAGAATATTTTTGGAATTGGATTTGGTCAGATCTAGTTTATGAGTTTGGATTTCTACTATAAGGATGTGTGACTGAGTCAGATGAGTCACTCAGATTTTTATGGATTTGATGAACAAAGATTTTCGGATATTGGATAAGTTTGTATTCGTGTTCATCAGCAGTACTCTCATCTATTTCAGAATCAGAGTTGTGCAGCGGAAGCGAGGTAGCAGCTGTGCAAGGAAGGAAGCAAGTTCAGTTTGCTATTGCTTAACAGTAGATTTTGAGTTCTGGATTTCGACGGATCTTGGAAGACTTTTCTGTTGAATAGGATCCAAAAATTGTTTGCTTTGGTCTAGTTGTTTCTGGAAGTATCAGCATAGATTGAGCTGATCGGAAAAAGTTTGGCAGCCCAGGATTGTCTGTTGAGTTACAGATATGAGATAAGGAGTTTGAAAATCGAAGTTGGAGACCTCTTCGTTGTTCAAATTCTCTGGTTAGGTGAGAGCAGTAATTGGATAAGATTGGTTGGCTAGTCTGAGGCATTTGAGATTTCTTATCTGTGTTTTGATAGGATAAGATTGAATTGCCAGTTTGGATAGCTGGAATTCATTGTGTATCACGTATCTCTGAGGGAATACGTGTATGATTCATCATTGGTTATTGAATCTGTTGTTCAGTTGGAGTTGGATGTTGAGCTGGATTTAAGAGTAATCTTATGTTCTGTTCAGATTGATGAATCTAGAGATGAGTGGAGCTGTGGATTTTGGTTGTATAGTCAGTTTGTTGGCTTTTGTAGAGCGAGTCTCCCGGTGATTTATATTTGGGAAACTCGAGATAGTATTAGAAGAATTATTCTGATTCGTGTCAGCATAATTAGTTAAGTTTGTTTGTTTGAATTGGGTGCTATGGTTGTTAGTAATTGGTTGTTAAGTATGCTTTGCTTTTTGAAATTAAAATCTGTACTGGGTTATTAAATTACCTTTGCTTTTAAATTTCGGGGACGAAATTCTTTTAAGGGGCAGGATTGTAATGACTTGGAATTTTGGGCAATAACAATTTAATAATCTGTATAAATAATTTAACTGGTTTGATAATTTTTCATTATAATTTTAATTTAAAATGATAAATTTATTCTTTTATGGTTACTAAATATTTAATCTAATGGTTGTGATTAATATCTTCTTAACAATTTAAAATATGATAAGATTTATTTTTTTCAAAGTTAATGAAATTTTATTCTATTTATAATATATACATTTGATATATATTGTGGATAGGATAATCTTTTGTTTTTAAACAAAAGATTGAATTTTCAAATTGTAGTATATATGTATGTATATGTTATAATTTGGAATTATTTTGAAAATTTAATTTTAATCTATTGATTATTTATATATGTATGAATGGTAATTTAAAGCTTTGTTTTAATTTATATTTTCAAAAGTTAATTCAAAGAATAATGCATTTGTTTTCAAAATGTAAGATAATTGTTTATTTTTATTTTTTTAAATATGATAGTTTATAAAGGAATTAATCAATGTTTTATTTTTGTTTTCTTTAAAATGTTCAAATTAAAATGGTTATAAATGCATATGTATAATTGTTTTAGATTTTAAATGCATATATAAGAATTATTTGCATTTTTATTAGTATTAGAATATTTCTTTAAAAGGTAAGCTATTTATAAAATAAAGGGTTACAAAGATTTCACACTTGTATTTATTAAAACTCAAAAGTTTATTATCATAAAAACATTTCACTAATGCATATAAACATTTCATAAATGCATGTAAATACTTTATGAATACATTATAATTTAAATAATTTAATACATTAGAGTTTAACAGTTGTAAATTGAGACGTGCATGCAAATGACATTTGTTTGAATTAAAGAACATGTGGCAACATTTAGTCTCATTTAGAATTTAAATTTATATAAAAGTTTTTGTTTGAAGAGAAAATTTGTTTTCACAAACCTTTTTCTTTGTTTTCACTTTTAACTCAAATAAATGGCAACCAACAAACTACTTTTTCAAATCTGAAAAATTTAAACACAAAATCAAAATCTGAAGTAAATGTCAATCTGCAAATCAATCTGCAACTTCATATCAATTTCAACCTGCATGGAGTTCAACATGCAAGTTCAAATCAGTTTCAACTTTTTAAGCAACAGATCTCAGCATGCACTAGGATATCATCAAACATCAAAGTTTTTTCAAATTTAATGTTCAAGCCTGGGTAAAAGCAATAAAGCTTGTTCTGTTCAGTGCATACAAACAAGTGAGTAAATTTTATTTTAAAAATAGTTTCACATCTGAGAATTAACTGGGAAATATGAATAAGATCTTGAAGTATAATGGTATGAATTTTTCTCATGTATGCTTGAATTTGAATGCATGCATGTATGTATGCTATGTTGTGCAAAATTCTGTATATAGGAATGAATACTATCTCTGTTCTATATTCAGGTTCATTCTCTTTGAAATAAAATTTCATTTTCTCACTAATCATTCAATTTTAGAGTTAGATATCTTGTAGGAAGATGATTTTAAGGATGTAGGTTTAATTTTAAAAATAGTTACAGTAAATTTAAATTTATAAATAATTTTTAAATTGGAAAATTCGGTGAATTTTGATTCATGTCAGAAAATCAATCATCTTGATTTTTGTTTTGGATAATATGAATGGATTAGATGTTAGGAATCATGATTTTTAACATGTAATTTGTAATTTTTAAATTGATATTCCATTTGAAATTTGATGTTGAAAGGTTTCGGCATTTGGATGAATTGTCGTCAATCTACACAATAATATGATTTGAAATCTTGGTCGATGCTGGTATATAGGACGTAGATTATAGGAAAAACACAACAGAATTTTTCTATTGGGTAAATCATTCGAATTTGTTTGAACTAGGGTTTCTGTTGTTATTGTGTTAGGCTCGGCTGTGAAGGAAATTGCGGCTTGGTTAGTGGATCGAGTTCAATCGTGTTTGGGGAAAAATGGAGCTCAAGTCGAGGCGTTTCGATGGTGGGGTTGGCGAGGGTCAAGGGCGTCGAGTTCGTCGGCCGAGGGTGGGTTTTGGATAGTGATAGCTGCAGTTGTTTTCGAGCTAATGGGTCATATTTCGTTTCGCATATATGTTGATGGATCTGGGGACGTTTTCGAGCTCACACGCGATCGTGTGGTGGTTGTAGATGGTCGCGGTGACCGTCGCTGGCCAGAGGTGATGTGCTAGGTGCACATGCACGTTAGTGTGCACGGCATGGATCTAGGGGTTCGAATTTGGGGAAGACGAGATGAAGGCTCGGTGGGTTCTCGCGTTATGCTGGGGAATGACTCGAAGTAAATGATATGGAGGGATTGTCTCGGAGCAAATGTCGGGAATGTTTGGGGTTGTCTCGAGTTTTAGTGATTTGGTTCTGTATAATGTAAATGCAGATAAACTTGTAGTTGAATAATTTAGGATCAGGTTTAAAATTATAAACAAGTTTTATAAAATATACAAATTTTCAAAGTTGAAAGTTGTTGTTTTGAAATAAAAGAATAAATCAAACTTTTAAAAAGTATTAATTGAATTTTATTTAAATTTATGTTGTTAAGATGTTGGGTTTTTGAAAGTGATTATCTTAAATTTGAAATTCAATTAAAAAGAGTGTTTTGAATTTAAATATTAAATCAAAGTTTTAAGATAAATTTTTAAGTAATGTTTAAAAACCAAGTTCAATTTATATTGAAATAAATAGGTTTGAAAATTAGATGATTTAAGTGTTTTAAATTTGGAAATTTGTTTCTGAATACCTTATTTTCAAATAAAGTTTAAGTTATAATTATGTGAACCAAATTGAATAAATTTGTCTTTAAGGTTAATAAAATTTGATTTAATTTCAAATAATTTAATTATGAAGATAAATAGGGTTAATTTATCTTTGTTATTAACTTGAGAATATTTAATTAAATATGATTTGAAATTAAGTAAAGAATTAATTAAGATAAATGCTTTCTTAATTTATTAAGGATTTTAAAATATAAGAAGTTAATTAATTGTTTAATTAATTTTAAATAATTAGTTATTAATTTATTTAATTGTTAATAATCACTTAATTATGGATTAATTAAGTGTAATTTCTTAATGAAGTAATTAATGGTTAATAATTGAATGTAATTAAGGAGTTTAATTACTTATGGAAATAATTAAAGGAAATTACTCATGGGAGTGATTAGTTAAAGTGATTATAAGGTAATCACTTGATGTTATTAATCTAAAAGAATTGATTAATATAATTGTTTTGATATAACTTAATTATGGAGTAATTAATTAATGAATTAAGGATTATTTAATGATGGAATTAATTATTTGTTAAGTAATTAACTAAGGAAGTAATTAAGATTGATTAATGAAGTAATTAGAGATAATTACTTATGTAGGTAATTAAGAGTTAATTATTTAATTATTTTAATTAATTAATTAATGTGATTAATTAATTTAAGAATGTGATTATTTAAGATTAATTACTAAGTGTAATTAATTAAAATTGTAATTAATTAATAAAGTAATTAATTAAGGATTTATTTATTAATTTAATTGTTTAATAATTACTTAATGAAGTAATTAAGGATTAATTAATTGGATTAATTAATCAAGGATTAATATAATTAAATTAGAAATTAATTAGTTAAGAAATTAATTAGTTAAGAAGTTAATTAATTAAGAAGTTAATTAATTAAGATAAGTAATTGCAAATTGTTAATTACTAATTATGATTAATGAGTTGATTAATTATAAGATAATTAGTTAATCAATTAAAGTATAATTAATTAATAAGAATCATTAATTAATTTATGTAATTAATGATATTAATCAAGGTTGATTAATAAAAGTAATTAATTTTAGTGTGATTAATTAATGGTAATTAATTAAGGTTTAATGTAATTAATTATAGTTAATTAATTAATAAAGGATCATTAATTATTTAATTAATGATAGTAATTAAAGATTTAATTACTGAATATGGTTAAGAATAATTACTTGATTGTAATTAAAGTATAGTTAATTAAGGAAAATTAATTAAGGAAGATCAATAGAGATGATTAATTTATTTATTTGGAATAATATTAATGAAGAAGATTATGGTAATTCAATTGGAAGAGATAATCATTTCTGTTTTGGATGTTTGATTAATATGGGTTGATTGATTAATATTGGTTAATTGATTTATATTGGATGACCATTATATTTGGAGATTGATACTGGATGATTGGTTGATATTGGATTTTTAATATTGGTTGATACTGGATATCTCTGTTATGTGATATGCTGCTTTGTGGAGATGAATGTTGTTATGAATTATCTATTGTGATAATATGGTTCATCTATTTGTTTAAATATCATCTTGAATATGAATTTAAATTGTTTAAACCCTTAAGTACAACTTGGACATTAAAATGGCGTTTGGTTTCGGTGAGACCGGGATCGGGTTTCCATATTTGGAATCCGAAAACCACATCAATTCCAATTAAACGTTAGGTCGTGAATCCAAGTGGAGAAAGTGAAGACTCGAGGTGTAAGGGCTATACGTCAGTATAACTCTGTGGGTGATTCCGTAATGAGTTGACGGAATAATTCTTATAGATTCGAGATGGTGATTTAGAGTGCAAGGGCTATGGTCGTTGACTCTGAGGGTGATTCCAATAATGAGTGCAACGAGATAGTGCCTTCGGTTTCGTTCGAACCCGGAACGAACTTGTATGCATTGAATGCTTTCAGAACATCGTCAGGTGGACGATGAGCATTCTAAGATAGATGTGCTCTATAAAGGTAATCGTAGCCTCAAACCTCATCAACCATGAATGGCTAAAACAAGGGAGGTGCAGCAAGGCTTCGTGGGTAGCCCCCACTTGAGAGTGAGATTTACCCCTGTCTAGAAGTCCCTTATTATTCGGCTGTGTGGGAAGTTGGGTCGCGGCCAACTGCGGGGTTGTCTTGTTCGGGACTGTTCAGTAAGGAATGGTCCCGGCCTTTTGTTGCAGGGGAGTTAGAGTGGATTCTCGTACGTTGATCTAGGCCACGTACTGTGACGGGCGGTACCCCGGTGGCCCTGCCATTGATGGAATCCAAAGTCCAATAAGTGCATGTACAGTTTTGATTGTGCCCAACTATGTTGGAACGTGAGATGTAAGCATTCCAGCTATTTCTGTATTTTATTTTGAAAACCCTAGACACTACTATAATATCACTGGATTTCCTATCAAATGTTTTGGTTAGCGTAAGGTAAATACTTTTCCATGTTTATGTGTGGGAAGTCTTACATGATACCTTTTCTTTTCAAAGGTTTTCTAAAGTTAAGCAGTTTTAACCCGTTTACTCACACCAGACCCCTGTCTGACCCGAGTGTTTATTTTATGTTTTATTAAACTCTTGGGTACTCATATTATGTATGAGTAGTCAAGTGATTCAGGTTAGCTTGACGAATTCTGGAGGAGATTTGGAGCTGGAGGCTTCATCGTGTAGATATATTATGGTTCCGCTGTGTTTGTTTGGTATCTATATCATGTATGCTTGAGTTGTGTGAATTAGACAGATGTTTATAACTGTCTAATATGTGTTGTATAGTTGTGTACTCTGATGTAATATAATACTATGTAATATTCTATGTGATATATTATATTTCATTCGTTCCGCTGTGAGTTCTCTGATGTTGTTGTCTTCTTCTTTTCCCTTTCTTTACTTCTTCTATCCCTTTCTTTCTTCAAGATGATGCGATTTCCTGGAGATAGGAAGTCGGGTTGTCTCACACGCAATGAGCAAATAATTGGCTTCAAAACAATAAAACATATATAAACTAAAATAACCATTTAACAAATAAAAAAACTAAAAATAACCAATTTTTTAAAAATTGAAACTAATTTGAGAATAATTGTTTGATTTAATTTGTGTTTTGGCTTCTATTTAAGTGGACAATGCCATCCGGTTTCTAATACAGGATCGAAACAACTAAGGTAATTTTTATCCGAAGACTAGTGATATTACAAGTTGTAAAAACAAACTTCCATTCTTTTGAAAATACTAAAATGAATTGAAAGAAAAGTAATGATGTTGAGGTAGTAGCATAAAGAAAAATATTGATATTAATATTTATGGTCTTTCAAAATAATTTAACTTTTACGACAAATTCAATTGAATGGTTTGCAATTAAACTATTGAAATCCAAAACTTTTCAAAAATAAGAAAAATATGAAAAACTCAACCAGTCTACTTATAAATATATGAATTACATCTTTATGTTGTAACAAATAAATTATTAAAATATAATTTGCAATTTTCCTACTGAAATACTTACAAAAGCAACTACAAAATAAAGGAAAGATATTAAAAAAAACGAAAATGTATCTTAGAGAATCAGGGAAAGAAGACTCTTAATGTATTGAAGGTAATTCTAAGAATAAATAAGGAATATATTAATTGAGACAATTTAAATGAGATATATAAGTTAATTATGGAGAAATTTACATGAAATTTCTTTTTTATAAAATTCTAAGCAATAGATAGCCAAGAAATTTAGGTATTCGTTAGTTAAGCAAATCAGGAGAAAACTAAGCAAGTAAATTTATAAAGAAAGCTCTATCGCAAAAAAAGCAATCATCTTATCTATTTTTCTTTACTCATTTACAATTCTACGTAAATTTCTATCAAATTGGTATTAGAGTTTGGTCTTCTTCTACTTTCATTTTGTCCCTTGCAATTGTTAAAAAATCAAAAACATGGCAATCACATCTTTCAAATACACATTGCTTTCAATCTCTTATTTAGAAGTAGAAAAGTCTGATTATTGGGTCATCTAAATAAGACCTATCTTTATCTCTAATAAATTACTGGAAATGGTTATGATGAAAAATCAACCACCAATATAAAGAAGTTGGAAAAGAAAAATGCAAAGCATTGTAACTCATCCATGTAGAAACCCACAAAAAAATCTTCCCATGTATGGTGAGAGAAACTAATCTAAAAGATGCTTAGGAATCATAAAAAAACATTTAAAGGGTCAAACAAAGTTATTTCCACAAAGCTTCAATTCATGTGGAGAGATTTTGATAAATTGATGAATGAAGGAGGATGAAAATATTCCGCTATTTGGCTCTCGAGTTGTTGAAATTTTAAATCAAATCAAAAGCCGTGGAGATATAATCGAAGATAAAAGAGTTACGAAAAAGTTTCTTTAATGTTTGCTTCCTAAATTTGATCATGTTATGGTCATTATTGAAGAATCCAATATCTATCCAAATTTTCATTCCATGAACTGACTGGATCACCCAAAGATGATGAATTTAGAACGAGTCATTATTCGTATCCACATTTAGAGCAAGATTTCTAATCATGCATTTCTATTATCAAAGGTAAAAAAGAGAAGAAGAAAAGAGAATTTTTCAAATGAAAAGTCAGTTCCAAAAGCGTTAGGGAAGCCAGAACCAATGGAAGAAAAAGTTCATTCATTGAAAAAAATTGATGGAGATCCACAATTTTTATTTGCAAGAAGGTGGGACATGAATTTGAAGAATGCTACTTTAGATGTAAAACTTGCAAAATCCATAATCACTCTAAAAGGGACTCTTGGAAGAAGGAGAAAAATGAAGCAAATTTTGTTGAAGTTCAGAAGGGTGAACAATGCATGACTACTAAAAAAGAATCACAAAATGCATGGTTCTTTGATAGTGATTGTAGCGGTCACATGACAGGTAAGCGTGAGATGTTTGTAAAACTTGATGTGAAGTTTGCTTTTCTAAATAGAGATCTAAATGAAAAAGTTTATGTACAACAACCTAAAGGCTTTGCATTAAGGGGAAGGAAAATAAAGTCTAGAAATTGCACAAAGCACACTATGGCTTGAAATAAGCACCAGGAGCACGGAATAATACAATTGGTAGCTATTTTCTGCGAAACGAATTCAAGAGGTGAAAAAGTGAACCATCCTTGCATGTGAAGAAGCAAGGCAAACAAAATTTTCTTCTTGTGAGTCTTTATTTTGTTGATTTGATTTACATTAGTACAAATGCAAAAATAGTTGAAGATTTCAAAAAAGCCATGATGAAGGAATATGAAATGTCTAATATGATTCCCATCAAATATTTTCTTAGGATCCAAGTTCAATAATCAAAAGGTGAGATTGGTGTTTCTAAAAATAAAAAAATTACTGATTTTCTCAAGAGATTCAATATGGATAATTGCAAATTGATTGCAACTCCACTTGCTATGAATTAAAAACTGAAACTAAATGATGGTGCTCCAAAGTTTGATGCTAAAACTATAAAAAAATTCACCATCTACGAAGTCCTATCCACGCATAAAAAGACTTAGAGATCGCAGACCTCGCAAACAATAATTTCTTGAGGTAAATATAAAATATATCACAGAGCTATCTATAGTGCTTTTAACACTTTCTAAAACTCTCATCGAAAGGAATAAAGTATAATAATCAATAATACAATCCTAGACAAATAAAACAATGCAATATCAAATAAATTTCAATTACTACATCTCTCTATACTAACAACAAAAATATAATAATGTTTGGAAATTAATAAAATAAAATAGTACATAACTAATAGATAAATGTGTGGTTCTTCTTCGTACCATTATGCCTTCAAATCACCACCACCCCTCTCCATCGACCTATCAACATTTATGTCAATTTGCACCTATCATGCCTCCAAATCACCACTAGCCCTCTCTATCGACCTAATTAGAATATAAATATATAATACTAATAAGTCAGTAAATTAAAACTTATGCAAGAAAAACATACATTAACTTTTGTCACCTGCACCCAACAAGTCATCTAAATACAATAATATACCAAAGTGACATCATAAGCTAAGTCTCACTTAAAAGCACATTGGGTCTAGTCATATATAGAAACACTATGTCACGATTGACCCCAAAGTCCAAACTCACCATCGCCACAAACTTATGCATACAACCAATCCCAAGTCCCAGCTCATATGCCATGAATGTATGCAGACAATTGAGACCAAAGTTCTGGCTTGTATGCCAAAAACATTTGCAAACGATCGAGCCCAAATCCCAGCTCAAATACCGAAAATATATACAAACGAGCGAGCCTAAAGTCTCTGCTTGAATGTCAAAAACATATGCAAATGACTGATCCTAAATTCCCAGCTCGAATGTCAAAAATGTATGCAAACGATCAAGCTCAAAGTCCTAGCTCGAATGCCGAAAACATATGCAAAAGACCAAGCCCAAGGTCCCAACATGAATACTGGAAACATATGCAAACGACCAAACCCAAAGTCCTAGCTCGAACACCGAAAACATATGCAAACAACCGAGAAAAAAGTCCCGCTTGAAATGTCGATAACGTAGGCGACCATTGAGGTCGAGTACATGCTAGTTATTTGCCTAACGATCAACGACACTATTAGGATCATTTACAAAACTCGTCATCGCACATCGTTTACGAAGTACTGGATCAAGCCCCAACTCATCGTCGCCAAACGTCACTAGTACAATAGATGACTAATTTGTCCATACGTGTATTTTATCGTTCCAATAGGACCTCCATATAACGATTTTACCAGACTAAGACACCTTTCTGAAGTATACTTCCAATTTCCAAAGATAATTCCTTTTCAAAAATTCTTAAAAATATTATTACCAAAAACATTTTACTTTCGAAACTTAATTCTTTATAGTTTAACCAATTCAATATTAATTACGTAATGTTAGTTTCAAAATAATTTCTGTTATTTTTCCAAAATATTCATACTTCACATTTAGAACCTTATTTCATATAAAAACTATACATATATAAGAGTGTATATATTATTTTATTTAATAATTATCTAATTTTCGACACCTTTAAATAATACATCGTACGCATACATAAAAATATATTTTTCCAGTAACTATATTCATTTCGGATTTGAAAATAATTTCCAAAATTTTAAACAATTTATTAATGCATATTTTGAAGAGTATATATCATTAATCATTCAATTTCCATTCAAAAGCAGATATATATTGAAACAAAAAAATTGCATAAATTTTAAATTATTATTTTAAATCTTCTCTTTATCTATTATTTTTCATTTTAATCTCTATCTAAGATGGTTCGGTTTGATGTAGAAAAATAGGCATGTAAAACATATCTTTTCAATTTTACTTTTATAAATAAGAAATGTTCATATAGGTGTAAAGAAAATGAAATATTAAAATTATTGTTTTTCTATTCACTTTCAAAATTTCCATTGTCAAAAAATCAAGTGTACATCAAAATGTAAGCGCAAAAAATATGCCTCGTGCTAAAATTTTATTTTAATAAACATCTTTAAAATATTTATGGAAACTTTTATTTATTAAATTCTTTCATGTTTACAACTTACAATGAGGGATTATTATTTCAACATTTTAAACAAACTTCAACTTCTCCATTTTTCCCAAAAATGTCAAAGACTATTATTTCTAGCTGTTTAGGGGAAACATTTCAAATAGTTTAAATACTTCCATTGGAGTAGATCATTAAGTACATAAGCCCAACTACAATTTAAAAAATGATTAGGTACCCTCATTACACTATATAAACATCACATTATATCCTATAGACTTAAAGACACCGCTTTCCTTCTCATTCATCCTTTGCCCTCCAATTTGCTCCATTGCTACTTGACATGTAAACCCTCTTTTAGCAATATTCTACAAAGTAAATTAAACAAATGCGATAGTTTATCTTCCATCTTGAAATATTTAAATGTCAACATTTGTTTCATTCATAGTTGTTTACTTTAATATGGGATAAGCCAATGATGACTTCTACGAGTCAAAATATATGGGGTACGGTGTAATAATATATACATATACAAATACATGTACCTGTGTAGTTAAAGTGTTTAGTAGTTCTATAGCAGTGGATGTGTAAAAATTTATAGTGGGGATAAAGCGGGAATATAGCAGAAAATATCGAAGGTGCAAAAAGCTTCATTATATATAAAACTGAATAATATTATGGACTTTAAGTTATTATTTTTTTTAAATTGAAATTAAATAGAACAAGAACCAAAAGCTGCCAACAAGCCTGGCAGGTAACTAAAGCGAACAAAATGGACAAAAAGGAAAAAAAAACAGAATAATACAAGAGAACAACCGGACCAACACCCAACCGAAGCAGGCGAAGAGCCAACGAGAACCAATGCCGAGACCAAGCGAGCAGCCTCAAAGCCAAAGAAAAGAGGCCATAAGGACGATCGCATCCATGAACACCAAGAGAAAACAGTCAAAGCCAAGCAAAGGGGGGCACATGCTGAAGAAGAAACTGAAGACACCAGGCCCTTGCAAACAAGCAACAACATGAGAAAAAAGGGGAGGAGGACTGGAACGGGGCTGGAGAGCCCACGCCCCAAAAGTCAGATTCAACCAATTCCTAGTCTAGCAGCAGGTTGGACACACGAAATAGAAAGAAGACCCACAAGTCTCCTTGAGCGAGAGCCCACGTGTCCCCTGAAGGGTCTAACTCGGAAGGCTAGGAAGACATCATTCCTAACACGTCGAATAATGGACGGGGGATCCATTTGGGGTACTATCAAAGATTGCCTTATTCCGCGCGCACCATAGGTGCCAGCATATTAGACAGGGAAGCAATCTGAATACAATCGAACGAAGAGATTTACCAGAGACCCCAGCCCACCAGCTTGACAGAAGATCAGAGGGTGAAGTGGCTAAGACACGAGTACCAATGAGATTGCCGAAGTAATTCCAGCAAGCTTTGGCAGAGAGACCAACAAAAAACAAATGGCACAGGGATTCCAAGCTCCCACCGCTGCAGCATCTACAGCGGGAGACCAAGGGGATGCCGATTTTTTGGAGATTCTCGTCAAGTGGCAATCCATTGTGAAGGATACGCCACATCAATAGAGAAACCTTGGGAGGAATACGAGAATCCCAGATAAAGGAAACCAAAGGTTGAATAGGATAAGGAGAGCGAATCAAGGACCAGGCTTTCCGAACGGAGATCGAGCCACCATCCCAGCCCGAGAGCCCGCCATGAGAGTCAGAAAGCAGCTTAATAGATTGCATGTGCTTCCAGGTCTCACTAGCATAGGACGGACAGCTAGTGAAGTTAGTACCCGCAAGCCTGTGGTACTTAGCACGAAGAAACGACGCCCATAAGGAGTCGTTTGCCCCAAATCTGTTCCACAGCTTACAAGAAAAAGCCGCTCAAAGGTCTTTAGGATTACGCAGGCCCAGACCACCTTCGGACTTTGGCCGGCAGATGGTGTTCCAAGAAACCCAGTGGTGACGGCGGGTATCGTTCTTGGAACTCAGAAGAAGGACGAGACCAAGGACTTATAAGACCGGAAGAAGGAAGAGGTGGGGGTCATAGCGGCGAAGACATGGGTTCCCAACGAGTCAAGAACCGATTTGATGAGAACAAGACGACCGGCTTGGGACAGAAGAGAAGCATTCCGGCGAATAATCTTGTTTCTCACTTTATCAGTCAAGGGATCAAAGATAGCGTTAAGTTTTCTACCTCGATAAAGGAAGATACCCAGATAAGGAAAGGGGGGTAGCTTCCTTGAAACCAGATAATGTCTCAATCCATGAAGCATGAGAAGGTGGCAAGTCGTTACCATGGACAAAGCAACTTTTTGAAGGGTTAACGAGTTGGCCCGAGGACCTCTCGTATTGTTGAAGGAAACGGAGTAGCCGTCGGACAGAGGAGCGACTACCATTAGAGAAAATGACAATGTCATCAGCAAAGGATAAGGAAGAGATAAGAGGGCATCCCCTCGGAATTCCAAATCATTGGATCTGACAGTAGATTGTCAGGGACTGAAGACCACGAATGAAAGCCTCAGCCGCAATGACGAATAAAGAAGGCGATAGAGGGTCTCCCTTACGCAGCCCCCTACCCCCTTTGAAGTACCCAAAAGAAGAACCGTTAATGAGCACTGAGAACCAACAGTTCGAGATGAGCCTCCATACCAAGTCAATGAGGATTTCAGGAAATCCGAAAGCTCTTAAGACCTTAATGATGAAAACCAGGACATGCGATCAAACGCCTTAGCCATGTCAAGTTTGAAAACCACATTAGAACCCCGAACTTTCCGATCAAGTTGGGAGATAAGTTCCTGAGTTAGGAGGACGTTATCAGTGATTAAACGCCCCTTAACAAACCCCGCTTGAGAGGGTGAGATAATGCGTTCGAGGATAGGGGCTAAACGACGGGCCAAAATCTTAGAAATAACCTTATTCGAGAAGTTACAAAGACTGATGGGACGGAAATCCGCGCAAGACCGCGGACTGTCGCACTTAGGAATAAGAATCAAATTGGTGGAAGTCCATCCAGAGGGAAGAGATCCACCAGCGAAGAAGGATTGAATCGCTTGGCAGAAATCAGACTCAATGATAGGCCAAGCAGTCCTATAAAAGACGCCATTGAAGCCGTCCGGACCGTAGGCACTATCTTTGCTCAGGGCAAAGACACACGCTCGGATCTCGTCCGTCGACGGGGGTTCCTCGAAAAGGACGTTTTCCGGAGGAAGCACCAAAGGGGGGATGAAGGCCATCAGGGCCGGATCATGAACCGAAACAGAAGGAGAGCCCAAAAAGGACTGGAAGTGGGACAGAATGGTATCTTTGACTTCCTCGGTGGATGAGGCCAAAGATAGGTCAGGACGCATAATCTCACGGATAGTGAGGAGATTATTCTTCTTGCGAATAGAAGAATGAAAGAACTTAGAATTCGTATCGCCATCGACCACCCATTTGATCCTAGCTTTTTGACGAAGGTAGTCATTTTCGATACGAAGTTCAGAAGAGAAAACGGATTGGGCCAAAGCCCAAGCCTCCTTGTGATCGGCGGACGGATCCTCGTCGAACAAGGATTCGGCTAAGATCAGGGATTCTTCTGCCACCCGAACACGATCGAAAATGTTCTTAAAAACATCAACGTTCCATACCTTAAGGCAGGCTTTGAGACGTTGAAGCTTACGAACGAAAACAGAGCAAGGAGAGCCAGAGACCGTAGTGTTCCACGAGTTAGCCACGACCTGAAGAAAAGAGTGGTGAGATTTCCACATACTCTGGAACCGAAAAAAGAGGAGGGCCCGGAGTTGGAAAGCGGGAGGCAACGAACAACCAAAGGGGCATGGTCAGAGAAGGTACTCATTCTCACACCATTTGTGTATAAAAAAGAAATATTTTTTAATCTTATATAACAAAACTGAATAATATTATGATTTACGTAGACTAAATTTAGTAACTATAATATATTTCTAACTTATGTTGAGCACTTATGCCTTAAAATTAGGTTTTTAACCAAAGTTTTTTGATTTAATTTAAAAGAAAACCACTCAAATCAACCTTTGTATATTAATGTTGCTAAAGTTGGTACTAAAAGGCCTTGATTTAGCAGATGAAGTGGAAAATAGCGGGACTTAAAATGGATATGCTATTTAATAGCACTAAATTGAAATAGCGTAGCGGCTGGAGAGCACTATGCGCTATAACGGGGACTTCGCGGGATTTTAGCGGGGCTTTAGCGGAACTTTAACTGCACAGACATATACATAACAGACATATACATACATACATACATACATACATACATACATATATATATATAATAAAATTACAAACATGCTCTCTTATATGTCCAAATTTAGTAGGAATCGCCCCATATAAGTTTTGATGCCACATGTAAAAACCCACCATCTATGAATCTTCGATTCACACATTAAAAGACATTGACATTGCAGATCTCGCAGACAGCAGATTGTTTGAGGTAAGATATAAAATAGACCATAGGGCTATCAACAATATTCTACACTTTCTGAAACTGACAGCGGTAGGAATAAAGTATAATAATCAATAATACAATCTCAAACAAATAAAACAATGCAATATCAAATAAATTACAATTACAACATCTCTTCATACCAATAACAAAAACAATATAATGTCTGGTAATAAAAGAAATAAAATAGTAGATAGCTAATATACAAATGTGTGGGTCTCCTCTATATCATCGGTGTAACGACCCGCTATTTTGGACCATTCAAATCGACACTAAAACCGTACATGTACGATTTGAATAATTCAAAATACCGAATTGTTAATTTAATTTGGCAAAACCTAAAATATACAGTAAATAAACCAATCACAGATCACAGACACAGAGTAATATAATGCAGCGGAATAGAAAAATAGTAGTTCATGAAGCTACTATATGCATCAGAGTTTAAAATAAAATACATCAGAATCTCTGGAATACAGAAAAGTCTTCAGTACGAGCCGATGACTTCTCTGAACCAGTCAATCTAGAAAACTGAAAGCTGAAACGATAGTTGGATCTCCAAATGAAGCTCCAATCTCCAAAGGTGAGTCTCTAAAGCTGTATTACTCGGTCTGACCCGAGCGTAAAGCAAAACACAAAACACTCGAGTCAGGATTAACATTCGTATATCAATAAATCCAACTCAAGTGAAATATCAACTGAAATACAAATAACTTAAAGGATGTTTGGGATGACCATCCTCTAAGGGTCCATAGAACTATCTACAGGGTAGAAATATACACTATTACATCGTGGTCATTCACTTAATTTATACTTCAAACCCAAATGTCAAATTCACTTCGAATAATTATATTTCCCAAATAGTATTTATATATATTAAATGCTGTATATGGTAAAGCACTTGCAATTTCCTTAACTTAACAAATCGTTCACATCAACCTGACCTTTCCATTTAAATTAAATTCAATCTCAATTATAAATCTCAAATCTGGATTTGATATCCTAATTACCCTTTCCATTTCAATATGTTTCCATACTTTAAGTATTTAATATTTCCCCTAAATTTCCCAATCTAGTTCTCTAAATACAAATTTCCAGACTTCGTTCAACCTCAATTTCCATTAAATTCAATTAGTTATCTACATAACAAATCCAACTATCTTGGTCCCAAATACATACCAAATTTCTAAACCATTTAATTTCAATACAGTTCATGGCTTAAATACTTAGATGTTAAATTTAACAGTTTCATATAGATTCTTGGTTTTTACATCATTATTATTTAGTTTGAACCTTCCCTTATTCAATACCATTTTAGTGACTTTAAATTACATCTTTCTCAAGATTTCTCAAATTTTATTAAACGTGAAATATCTCATTCGATAAATTTCAAATTGATTTAAATAAATAAATCCTTATCTAAACATCATTTTACAATAACCCAAATTTATTTCTCAACCTTAATTTTTCAATATTATTGCAACATTTATCCGAATAAAATTTACATAAATTATTTATCATAATTTATGTATTTAATCAAATCTTGATTAACTAGATATAATTAACTCTATATTTATCATTACCCTTTATAGATGTATTTAAGAATTTACATTTAATAAGACCATAGATTTTTTTTTTCATATGGTCAAAGTGTTATGGCTATTATCATTTCAATACGTACACTAAATGTATACGGGTGGATAGCATTTCAACCCGTAATCCCAAATTTAATTAAACGAAACCCGCTTGGGCCTATTTTTCAACCCATTTTAATTCAAAAATCAAACATAACAAAGGGAACTTGCAGTGTGATGACAGGGATAGTGTCAAAGTAAGTAAACAAGAAATAACAACAATCAATAACAATTCAATAGATTAAATCAAATAACTCTGAAATGATCTTATTAATTCGCATTGTTATTTTTATAATTATTTCTAAAATCTACACTATCATTTCATGTAGATTACAGATTATTACATTTCAGTTTTTCAATTGTCGTTCCATTTCAATTTCAGTTTAGTATTACAACAGTTAATCCAAACTATGTTCAAAGCTTTAAAGTATAACTTATCAATTCCTACGACAATTAATGGGTCAAATTAAACTAATCAAATTTACATATGGCGGGGTCAGGTTTAATCAATCAAGGTCCATCGTATATAATCCGTTTTCTTTGTAAACTATACCACCTCAAATCTTACTAGCAAACTAGTTATCATTTAACAATAGTAATTAACATCCAATTTAAACGACAATCAATCAATCAGTAAATTTTCAACCAATCTGTATTATTATCACATAAATAATTAACCGATAATGGTGTCAGGTGTCATATGTGAACAGATACAGATGATAGCAGTCGTAACAGTAAACAACTAACAGCAGCATATTTCAATTGACGTTTCAATTGAATCAAATTTAATAAATAAAAGAACGTTAATCGTGAGTGATTGCTCACCTTTCAAGGCTAGAGATGAACGAGAATACAGAAGGTGATACGGATATGCACACTGCTACGGATACTGAAATTAAATTTCAAATCCAAGCAAAACAAAATCGGCACGAATTCGATCAAAGCTAATTGAAACGGATCAGATCAGAACTGAAACGATGAAGATAAATGGTATAAGCGAACTTTTATAATTCATGTACTGAACAAATCTGATATGCAGACACGACCTAAATACTTAATAACTTAAGGACATATTCTATAAAATGTAACTCAATGTATATACACAAATACACTTACCGTAACCTAACTTATTATAACATCAACCATATTATATTACTTATTGTTATACCATATATGAACTAACAGCCGATACTCACACATATAAACTAATGTAAACTTAGTTTATAAAATATGTATTTATACAAAATACTTACAATTTTAAAAATACTTACATTTTTTTAAAAAAAATACTTACATACGTAAATAACATATTTATAAAACAAAACTATATAACAACTTATAAAATAATCCATAAAATTTTTGTTATTATAATGCACTGCAAGTCTGTACTCCACCTATATGAACATACTTAAATTATATGCGTACTAACAAAATAGACACAGACTTCTTCAAATGAACACATGTACTGTCCTTTCCTCCATTTTTAAAAACTGTGACATATATAAACGGCAAAACAATATATTATAAATAAATAAATCACCTTTACTAACCATGCGTATAAACAGACCATACCACTTTTAAAATTTTATATGCGTAAATAAAGTCATATATATATAACTTAACTTATACATCTTAAAACCTATAAATTACGTGAACATCAACATGTATAAAATTTAATCAGAACGAAAATTTACTAAAAAAAAAAAAAAATCTATATAAAATACCACTTTAAAATATAACAGCTGTGCGTATATGTATAATGTATACTTTAAAACTTACGTAGACGTACATCTCATAAAGCTCATATACATATACTTTTGTCTATAACTAACCTATATATATATATATCTTTGAAGGAAAAACAATTTGATACTTTAAAATTATTTAAGTAAAATATGCAAACAATTTACTACACAAATATATGCAGACATTCTATACTCATATATATAAGACTAACGTGACCTAAACCCAAACTAATCATATGTTATCCTAACTAAGCACGCATACGTTCAAATAATTGCATTTAAAAAAAATTGTGCATACAAATAAAGGTGGCTACTCACCAGTTGAAGTGGGAGATGCAGTGGTACCCGAGGCGGAGGTGAGAGTGCGGAGGTGATGAACGAGAGAGGATAGAGGGATGGAAGGCGGCTGCTGCCTGTTATTTTATGCGTTTCTTATGTGTGTGTGTTTTTTTTTTTTGTAGGAGAAGAACAGATCTGAGAGGCTTCAGGTAAGGGAAAAATATGTTTATAGAATGAAGAAAGAAAGTAGGAATGTAGAGATGCTGTGATATATATATATATATATATATATATATATATATTTTTTTTTTTTGCAGAAGTCTTTAGAATCATGATGGAAGAAAGAAATTAAGGAGAGAAAAGTGCAGCTTATCAAATTATATAAGAAACATAGTGAAACGTACATAAATAAATGTCCTGTAGTGGTGTAAAGTAACGCACTAAAATTAAGGGAATAACAAAGGAAAGGACATTTTGAAAGCAAGAAAATGAACAGAGAAAGGAATAAATAAATTATATAGACACATACGTTTCTGACAAAGTTATAAATAGAAATAAAGAAGAGAGAGAGAAAAAGAAATGAAGAGTTATATTAAAACAGAGAAGGAAAGGTGCGTGAATCCATAGAGTTATATATATATAGGTCGAGTAATAAATGGATTTGTTTGCATGGGAGAGTTCTGGAAAGAAGATGGTGGAAATTTGAGAGCAAAATAAAAGGAGGCGGAAGGAAAAAATATATGAATAGATCTAGAAAGATGATGGTAGATTTTTACACATGCAAAAGAAACGGTTTCTCCCGAAATAAATGGTCACTCGTTTGAAACCAGATAAACAAATAAAGTAATCTATTGTTTCTTGCAAGTTATACGTTTTCTTAATTTTATTTATTTCCTAGGTCCCAATACGTAGGCAATTATACTATGGAGAGTAATTATTATCAAACGTTACAAAATTCAAAAGCAAAAGAAACGTTTCGATTTATAAATGATAAAAGCAAAAGATTAGAACGTATGCCATAAATTAAGCAACAAACGTTGATTCTAAATTTACTAATAATTAGGAGTAGAAACGTTTGATGATGAAATCAGGAAACAAATACTAATAGCAAAACGGCGATGAGTTGAATGAACAGAGAATTCAAAAGTTCAATTGAGCTGTTTGAAATAAAGCACATAACGTTAGCATTGAATTGGGAGTTATAAAACAATGTATTATAAATAGGAAATTATAAAAGTAACGTATGCTATTGGAATAGAAGCCAAAAGAGAAATGAACTTAGAGCTACCGGAAACGTATCTCTTAAGTGAAATGAATGTAAGAGAAACGGTCAAATAATGTTTATAGCTGTAAATTTAAAGTAATAAATTTATATTGGGTAGCACGGTTTAAATCGAAACGAAATAAGGAGAAGCTAAGGAGGCACAATTTATGGTGTCATTAAAACGAACAAATTTATTGCTTCCGTTGTACACCGGGTTCCGAAATACAGAAATAAATATACTTTTGAGATCAGCACGACGAGGCGCTCACAATGGTATACAGTTATCAGTGGTATGATTGAGTTATAAAAATTCGAATTTTTCACTAGTAGAAAAAAAAATGCAGTAGAATGCAGAAAATAAGAACGACGAAGCTATAGAAGTCCGGATTTTGAAAAACTAAAGATGACGCCTTTCTCAGATGAGGATTTAGAATTTTTCTATGTAAAATATTCTGCATTAGAAATTTTTTTTTTTATTATCAACAATTATTAGCTAGCTTGAATTTAATAGAATTACATAATAAATAAATTTTCATAAAATAAATTGAAATTTTGCCATCTGCTATGTTTAATTGGACGTAATCCATATATTAACTTTTTATTTGCAAATTAATTTATTTAAAAATTTCACCATAATCCAATTAAATACGTTAATAAAACGATAAAGTTTATTAAAATCTTACAGGTCGTTACACTCTCCCCCACTCAAAACTTTTCGTCCCCGAAAAGGAAGGAGGTAGGAGAATAAAACAGCCGGAAATTTATAGATTGAAAGATAAGATAAACAACAAATTTTTAAAACTACCCAAATTTATTTGAAATCTTTATTTGAAACTTCATTTGAAATTCAAATTTTCTATAATACTATAATACTTTCAACTCTTATGAAAACAATTACCTGCACTATCCCTTATTTTTACAAAGTTTATTGAAAATATTAAATCCGAAATTAATAACTTCAAACTATTCATAACACTTAAAATTTTATATTAAACAATGTAGTATATAATTAGACAAAATTTTCAAAGGATAAATCCAACAAGGAAGGAAGGTAGATTTTGAAAACAAAATCAAGATGAACAAATAAGCTGAGCAGATAAGGTAGATTCAAAAGAAAGAATCGGGTCCGAATAATTTATTTCAAACCATAAGAATTTAAATTTCAAATATTAATACAAAATTTCTTTGTTGGCAATACCTTTATAATAAAATTCTTTTATATCAAAACCAATTTTTCTTTCGAAAATACTTTTATAACTCAATGTTTTAACAAGTTTATCCTCGTTCTTGCAGACTCTGGCCATGCGTTGATCAGGCGCAAAGCTAGAATTCTTCAAGTACTTAGTAGACTTGTTTCAACACCCAGTGAAAATACTTGAAAAAACCTTTTAAAATAGATATGGAAAGTACGATCCAAACAAAACAATCAAACCAAAACCTTTGTCCGATCATGGTTCGCAGATACACAATGGTTACGCCTGGTTCCCCCAGGAAACAATCCATATCCGTAAGCTTTCACAGCCCTGCGAGTTACGCCATGATGACTAGTAGAGTGCAGGATACACAATGGTTACGCCTGGATCCCCCAGGAAACAATCCGTACCCCCAGGCAAGACTCAGCCAGGCACTTGCGCTACTATTCGCGACCTACACAGATTGCAGGATACACAATGGTTACGCCTGGTTCCCCCAGGAAACAATCCGTACCCCTAGGCAAGACTCAGCCAGGCAATTTCGCTGTGCATTCACGAGAGAAAAAGAAACCGTGGGACACGTCACGGTGGGAACACTCGAGTATTACATCCGAAAAACCAAAATCAGAGAGAATAATAACGATAGAATGAATCCACGCTGTGGCCACAAAGCGGATATCAAGCAGAAGGCACTTTCCATATCTTTATTTGGAAAATATATATCATATAGTACCTTTTTCAAATCACTTTCAAATATTGTACTTATATAAAGTCCATATATATAGGATTCCATTTTCAAACGAATACTTTCCAAATCAATAGTATATCAAATCATACTTATATAGACTTCGATTATATAAAATCTCTTTCCAAATTGAGTAACTTTCAAATCAATAGATTTCAAATCAACTTCATACTTATACAAATCCATTTTATATAAGTTCGACCACTCCCAAATCAAGTACTTAATAATCTAAGATTCTCAATTTCAAATTATTTCACTATCAATTCAGTTTCAAAATCATATATGATTTCACCAATTTTCTTCCAAATTAAATATCTAAAGTCAAACAAATACATTTCCAAAATCACCATATAAGTACTGGTTTTTAATTCCAATTTAATTTCAAAACCAAATATTTTCCTCAAAATCAATTACTCAAAATGGTTTCCAAATTTATAATTTATCCCTTTAAACTTTTAAACTATCTATTTCTATTTGAAATATTCAATTTACCTTTCTGAAAACCATTATTCAAAACTATTTTTTTTTTCAAAACATTTCAAACTAAATTTATATTCTTTATCAAACATTTTATACTCTTCGAAATTTCTTAGTTTTTAAAACTTTAGACCTTGACTTGGAAGTGTTCGAACCTTCAAAATAATTAGGGAAATCAAATTTTCAATTCAAGAGTTGAAAATCAACAATAAATCAATAAACCAATTATTAAATCCGAAACTCGAGGACTGAATACCGGTCTCATTTTAAATTGTTTCAAATATATACTTATATCTTTCTAAAATATCAAATTATACTTCGGAATTTGAAATCAAAATCGGTTTTACAAAACACTTGCATAGCGAAGCTATTAAAGTGGCCTCTCCCTCACTCTGAAACTCGAAAATCAATGTCGATGATGCGTGCACTCATCACCGAAATTATTTTCAAGCGACATAAGTGAGTTCTGGACTTCTATTTTCTTGGAAACTTCTTTGAAATTTCTTTAAAATTATTGGAATTCATTTGAGCTTATTTGAAACATTTCTTATTCAAAAATAATAATTTTAAATCGTATTATTTATATATATTTTCCAAAATCTTAAAACCAATTTCAAAATACCGGAATTCAATTCTCGAATTTCAAATTTAACACTTCAGTTATAAATCATTTTTATATAAATCAATTTCTTATAATTTTTCAAAATTTCAAATCCTTTCAAAACCTTTTTTTTATATATATAGAATAAAATCATAGTTATCAAAATAATAATTTCGATATTTAAAACAAATTTCAAAATGCAAACATACCCGATTTTCAAAGGATAATTTTAAGAATGGATTTCAAAACAAAGATAGAGATTTGAATTAGAGGAACTCCAATCCATAGAATTCTGATTCGAAGATAGACTCGATCGAAGATGAGATAATTAAATTACAAAATAGAAGATGGATATACTTCTATAAATCGCGGGCGACCTTAACCGGGTCAATCGTGATTTCAGGAATATGATTGATGCGGAATTCTAAGGCAAATCGACATTCGATCGCCCGATATAGAATTCGGCATAACTAGATATAGCAGCATTGTAAACCGAGGATACATGAATCTTCGGTGAATCAATGCCAACTGAAAAGGAGATTCACCCCTTTTACAAATCATTCAGTGAAGTTATGGAATACTCCAGAATCGAACGAATATAAATAGGGAGAGACAAGAATGAATTTCGAAACTGAGGGACATTCCAAAATTCAAAGGAAATCGAGTCAAAAAGGAAGAGATTCAACTCGAATGAAAGTGATTCTGTAATAAATTTACCATATATGCTAAGTTTTGACTTGAGCCAAAGCTCTGATACCAACTGTAACGACCCGCTATTTTGGACCATTCAAATCGACACTAAAACCGTACATGTACGACTTGAATAATTCAAAATACCGAATTGTTAATTTAATTTGGCAAAACCTAAAATATACAGTAAATAAACCAATCACAGATCACAGACACAGAGTAATATAATGCAGCGGAATAGAAAAATAGTAGTTCATGAAGCTACTATATGCATCAGAGTTTAAAATAAAATACATCAGAATCTCTGGAATACAGAAAAGTCTTCAGTACGAGCCGATGACTTCTCTGAACCAGTCAATCTAGAAAACTGAAAGCTGAAACGATAGTTGGATCTCCAAATGAAGCTCCAATCTCCAAAGGTGAGTCTCTAAAGCTGTATTACTCGGTCTGACCCGAGCGTAAAGCAAAACACAAAACACTCGAGTCAGGATTAACATTCGTATATCAATAAATCCAACTCAAGTGAAATATCAACTGAAATACAAATAACTTAAAGGATGTTTGGGATGACCATCCTCTAAGGGTCCATAGAACTATCTACAGGGTAGAAATATACACTATTACATCGTGGTCATTCACTTAATTTATACTTCAAACCCAAATGTCAAATTCACTTCGAATAATTATATTTCCCAAATAGTATTTATATATATAAAAGCTGTATATGGTAAAGCACTTGCAATTTCCTTAACTTAACAAATCGTTCACATCAACCTGACCTTTCCATTTAAATTAAATTCAATCTCAATTATAAATCTCAAATCTGGATTTGATATCCTAATTACCCTTTCCATTTCAATATGTTTCCATACTTTAAGTATTTAATATTTCCCCTAAATTTCCCAATCTAGTTCTCTAAATACAAATTTCCAGACTTCGTTCAACCTCAATTTCCATTAAATTCAATTAGTTATCTACATAACAAATCCAACTATCTTGGTCCCAAATACATACCAAATTTCTAAACCATTTAATTTCAATACAGTTCATGGCTTAAATACTTAGATGTTAAATTTAACAGTTTCATATAGATTCTTGGTTTTTACATCATTATTATTTAGTTTGAACCTTCCCTTATTCAATACCATTTTAGTGACTTTAAATTACATCTTTCTCAAGATTTCTCAAATTTTATTAAACGTGAAATATCTCATTCGATAAATTTCAAATTGATTTAAATAAATAAATCCTTATCTAAACATCATTTTACAATAACCCAAATTTATTTCTCAACCTTAATTTTTCAATATTATTGCAACATTTATCCGAATAAAATTTACATAAATTATTTATCATAATTTATGTATTTAATCAAATCTTGATTAACTAGATATAATTAACTCTATATTTATCATTACCCTTTATAGATGTATTTAAGAATTTACATTTAATAAGACCATAGATTTTTTTTTTTCATATGGTCAAAGTGTTATGGCTATTATCATTTCAATACGTACACTAAATGTATACGGGTGGATAGCATTTCAACCCGTAATCCCAAATTTAATTAAACGAAACCCGCTTGGGCCTATTTTTCAACCCATTTTAATTCAAAAATCAAACATAACAAAGGGAACTTGCAGTGTGATGACAGGGATAGTGTCAAAGTAAGTAAACAAGCAATAACAACAATCAATAACAATTCAATAGATTAAATCAAATAACTCTGAAATGATCTTATTAATTCGCATTGTTATTTTTATAATTATTTCTAAAATCTACACTATCATTTCATGTAGATTACAGATTATTACATTTCAGTTTTTCAATTGTCGTTCCATTTCAATTTCAGTTTAGTATTACAACAGTTAATCCAAACTATGTTCAAAGCTTTAAAGTATAACTTATCAATTCCTACGACAATTAATGGGTCAAATTAAACTAATCAAATTTACATATGGCGGGGTCAGGTTTAATCAATCAAGGTCCATCGTATATAATCCGTTTTCTTTGTAAACTATACCACCTCAAATCTTACTAGCAAACTAGTTATCATTTAACAATAGTAATTAACATCCAATTTAAACGACAATCAATCAATCAGTAAATTTTCAACCAATCTGTATTATTATCACATAAATAATTAACCGATAATGGTGTCAGGTGTCATATGTGAACAGATACAGATGATAGCAGTCGTAACAGTAAACAACTAACAGCAGCATATTTCAATTGACGTTTCAATTGAATCAAATTTAATAAATAAAAGAACGTTAATCGTGAGTGATTGCTCACCTTTCAAGGCTAGAGATGAACGAGAATACAGAAGGTGATACGGATATGCACACTGCTACGGATACTGAAATTAAATTTCAAATCCAAGCAAAACAAAATCGGCACGAATTCGATCAAAGCTAATTGAAACGGATCAGATCAGAACTGAAACGATGAAGATAAATGGTATAAGCGAACTTTTATAATTCATGTACTGAACAAATCTGATATGCAGACACGACCTAAATACTTAATAACTTAAGGACATATTCTATAAAATGTAACTCAATGTATATACACAAATACACTTACCGTAACCTAACTTATTATAACATCAACCATATTATATTACTTATTGTTATACCATATATGAACTAACAGCCGATACTCACACATATAAACTAATGTAAACTTAGTTTATAAAATATGTATTTATACAAAATACTTACAATTTTAAAAATACTTACATTTTTTTAAAAAAAATACTTACATACGTAAATAACATATTTATAAAACAAAACTATATAACAACTTATAAAATAATCCATAAAATTTTTGTTATTATAATGCACTGCAAGTCTGTACTCCACCTATATGAACATACTTAAATTATATGCGTACTAACAAAATAGACACAGACTTCTTCAAATGAACACATGTACTGTCCTTTCCTCCATTTTTAAAAACTGTGACATATATAAACGGCAAAACAATATATTATAAATAAATAAATCACCTTTACTAACCATGCGTATAAACAGACCATACCACTTTTAAAATTTTATATGCGTAAATAAAGTCATATATATATAACTTAACTTATACATCTTAAAACCTATAAATTACGTGAACATCAACATGTATAAAATTTAATCAGAACGAAAATTTACTAAAAAAAAAAAAAAAAATCTATATAAAATACCACTTTAAAATATAACAGCTGTGCGTATATGTATAATGTATACTTTAAAACTTACGTAGACGTACATCTCATAAAGCTCATATACATATACTTTTGTCTATAACTAACCTATATATATATATATCTTTGAAGGAAAACAATTTGATACTTTAAAATTATTTAAGTAAAATATGCAAATAATTTACTACACAAATATATGCAGACATTCTATACTCATATATATAAGACTAACGTGACCTAAACCCAAACTAATCATATGTTATCCTAACTAAGCACGCATACGTTCAAATAATTGCATTTAAAAAAAATTGTGCATACAAATAAAGGTGGCTACTCACCAGTTGAAGTGGGAGATGCAGTGGTACCCGAGGCGGAGGTGAGAGTGCGGAGGTGATGAACGAGAGAGGATAGAGGGATGGAAGGCGGCTGCTGCCTGTTATTTTATGCGTTTCTTATGTGTGTGTGTTTTTTTTTTGTAGGAGAAGAACAGATCTGAGAGGCTTCAGGTAAGGGAAAAATATGTTTATAGAATGAAGAAAGAAAGTAGGAATGTAGAGATGCTGTGATATATATATATATATATATATATATTATTATTTTTTTTTTTTTTTGCAGAAGTCTTTAGAATCATGATGGAAGAAAGAAATTAAGGAGAGAAAAGTGCAGCTTATCAAATTATATAAGAAACATAGTGAAACGTACATAAATAAATGTCCTGTAGTGGTGTAAAGTAACGCACTAAAATTAAGGGAATAACAAAGGAAAGGACATTTTGAAAGCAAGAAAATGAACAGAGAAAGGAATAAATAAATTATATAGACACATACGTTTCTGACAAAGTTATAAATAGAAATAAAGAAGAGAGAGAGAAAAAGAAATGAAGAGTTATATTAAAACAGAGAATGAAAGGTGCGTGAATCCATAGAGTTATATATATATAGGTCGAGTAATAAATGGATTTGTTTGCATGGGAGAGTTCTGGAAAGAAGATGGTGGAAATTTGAGAGCAAAATAAAAGGAGGCGGAAGGAAAAAATATATGAATAGATCTAGAAAGATGATGGTAGATTTTTACACATGCAAAAGAAACGGTTTCTCCCGAAATAAATGGTCACTCGTTTGAAACCAGATAAACAAATAAAGTAATCTATTGTTTCTTGCAAGTTATACGTTTTCTTAATTTTATTTATTTCCTAGGTCCCAATACGTAGGCAATTATACTATGGAGAGTAATTATTATCAAACGTTACAAAATTCAAAAGCAAAAGAAACGTTTCGATTTCTAAATGATAAAAGCAAAAGATTAGAACGTATGCCATAAATTAAGCAACAAACGTTGATTCTAAATTTACTAATAATTAGGAGTAGAAACGTTTGATGATGAAATCAGGAAACAAATACTAATAGCAAAACGGCGATGAGTTGAATGAACAGAGAATTCAAAAGTTCAATTGAGCTGTTTGAAATAAAGCACATAACGTTAGCATTGAATTGGGAGTTATAAAACAATGTGTTATAAATAGGAAATTATAAAAGTAACGTATGCTATTGGAATAGAAGCCAAAAGAGAAATGAACTTAGAGCTACCGGAAACGTATCTCTTAAGTGAAATGAATGTAAGAGAAACGGTCAAATAATGTTTATAGCTGTAAATTTAAAGTAATAAATTTATATTGGGTAGCACGGTTTAAATCGAAACGAAATAAGGAGAAGCTAAGGAGGCACAATTTATGGTGTCATTAAAACGAACAAATTTATTGCTTCCGTTGTACACCGGGTTCCGAAATACAGAAATAAATATACTTTTGAGATCAGCACGACGAGGCGCTCACAATGGTATACAGTTATCAGTGGTATGATTGAGTTATAAAAATTCGAATTTTTCACTAGTAGAAAAAAAAATGCAGTAGAATGCAGAAAATAAGAACGACGAAGCTATAGAAGTCCGGATTTTGAAAAACTAAAGATGACGCCTTTCTCAGATGAGGATTTAGAATTTTTCTATGTAAAATATTCTGCATTAGAAATTTTTTTTTTATTATCAACAATTATTAGCTAGCTTGAATTTAATAGAATTACATAATAAATAAATTTTCATAAAATAAATTGAAATTTTGCCATCTGCTATGTTTAATTGGACGTAATCCATATATTAACTTTTTATTTGCAAATTAATTTATTTAAAAATTTCACCATAATCCAATTAAATACGTTAATAAAACGATAAAGTTTATTAAAATCTTACAGGTCGTTACAATCGGGCCTCCAAGTCACCATCAATCCTTTCTATCGACCTATAAGGTTATAACTAAGAAGAAAAGATGATATATGGGTAAAATATATGTCTGGTAAGCTATGTAGTTAAAGCCGCTGTAAAGCCCCGTAAAATCCCCGCCATGGCGAATAACGCTCTTCGACTACTATGCTATTGCCATTTAGCATTATTAAACAGTAGAGCTGCTTTAAACTCCACTATTTTTTGCTAAATTCACTAAATCAAGGATTTTTACCGTCCACTTTAGCAACATCAATTTACAAAGGTTGATTTGACTAGTTCTCTTTTAAAGCAAATCAACAAAGTTAGGGTGAAAGCCTAGTATTAAGGCATATGTGCTTAATATAAGTTAGAAATGTATTGTAGTCACCAAATCTGGTCTACAAAAATCATGATATTCTTCGGTATTGTTATATAAGATTGACTAACATTTATTTTTCCTGCATAAATGATGTAAGACTAAGAACAAATTAACGTAAATATTTTATTTTATATTTAGTGAAGCCTTTTGCACCTCTGCTATTGGTTTGCTAAATTCCCACTATAACTTTTTGCGCCTTCACCACTATAGGACCGCTAAGCGTTTTAACTGCATAGCTGGTCAGTAAAACGCATCATATAAGTATATAATACTTATAAGCTGGTAAATTAACATTTATGCCTGAAAAACATACCTCAATATGTGTCACCTGCACCCGACAAGTCATCTAAACAAAATAATATACTAAAATGATATCATAAGCTAAGTCTCACTAAAATATCTGTCAAGTCAAATCACATACTGAAACACTATATAACGATTGAGCCCAAAGTCCTAACTCATCATCCCCATAAACTTATGCATAAAACGAAGCCCAAAGTCTCACCTTGTATGCTAAAAGTATATGTAAATTATCGAGCCTAAAGTTCCAGCTCAAATGCCGAAAACATATACAAACAACCGAGCCAAAAGTCCAAATCGGATGCCGAAAACGTATGCAAATGACTTAGCCCAAAGTCCCAGCTGGAATGCCAAAAATGTATGCAAATAAGCAAGCTCAAAGTCTCAGCTCGAGTGCCAAAAACGTATGCAAATGATCGAGCCCAAAGTCCTAGCTCAAATGTGGAAAATGTATGCGAAGGATTGAGCTTGAAGTCCTAGCTCCAATGCCGAAAACGTACATGACTATTGAGGTTTAGTCCATGCTAGATATTCACCTAACAGTCAGCGACACTATTGGGATCACACCCAAAACTCGGCATCACCCAACCATTTAAGAAGCTACCAGATCAAGCTCCAACTCA
Organism: Allium cepa; assembly: GCA_030765085.1. Lineage (NCBI taxonomy): Eukaryota > Viridiplantae > Streptophyta > Magnoliopsida > Asparagales > Amaryllidaceae > Allium > Allium cepa. The sequence goes on from CM060929.1 coordinate 298,434,376, forward strand.
TTATCGCTAAACGTCACTAGTACAACCAAGGACTAATTTCCCCTTACGTGTACTGAAACATCCCAGTAGGACCCCGATATAACGAATTTACCAAAATAAGACACCTATTTGAAATAGTTCAAAACATAGCAAACAGCGCGCCATAGCGTTTTCTGTCTTGCCACGATCTCGATGCAATGAACCGTGCGTGAAACAGAGGTCGTATGGAAGAGTTAAAAACGTTTATAATTCAAGGGAATTTTCGTAAAAATTAAATATATTCATACATTTTGTTATTTTATTTTATTAATTCTTTACGCTTAGGCTACCCCAGCAAGTAAATTTCCCCGACTTGCTAAAATCCCTTACGAGCTGCCACAACTTGCTTTGCTACCATCGCTACAGCCTCCTATCCCACAATCAACACTGTTAGGGACTCCTAACACCCTGCCAATGCCAACGCACCCCTTAGCTCTGCCTTCGATGGCCCATCTTTAAAACTGCCATGCTACCTTTGATGGACAAATTCGACTATGCCATATTAATTTGGTTTGATCGGTAACCATCACGAGAACTTGCTTGACGTCCTCTATGCAACTACGTCCCCCGATTATCTTAGACATTGTTTCACCGTTGGATCAAAATAGACGGCCCACGTTTACCAAACTTCCATCGTGTTTTTTGATCAATCCATATACCCAATCAACGAAAGAACACCAATAACGGATCCACGTTGTCGAGAACAATAATTTTCATAAATAATATATCTAATGTAGAACACTTTTGTATGTCGCACTTTTTAATTTTGGGGTGATTAAGTTTGGCTAATACAATAATAAACATTAACTTTTTAATTATTTAAACATGACATACTACATCCTAATCAGGGCATATATATAAAAAATTACTTTTCAATATTCAATTATATTTGTTTATACTTGATTTTAGATCATAAGGGATGAATTACTATGTCTTAGCAATATATACGCAAAAAGATAAATCCTACTCACCAATTATTCATGCATCTTTTCCGTTTCTAGGTGAATCCTCCTTCTTCGTAGTCTAGAAATTTCTCGCCTTTAAAACGACAAATTTCTTGATAGCTTCGATTTATTTGTGTAGCTCTCTTTACGTCGATTGATTTCATATATTAATTCATTTAATTTGAATTTGATTTGATGGATTATAAATCGATTTAGTGATTAGGGTTTTATAAGTGAAGACATGATTATTATAGCAAAAAGAATAGGGTTGGAGATCTATTTACAGGCAGAAAATTATAATACCTAGACTAAAGTCGCATAATCAATATACTACGAAAACATTACTGTTTGACTTCTTCTAATTTCTTACCCGTTTAACTAAATTCAGCAAGTAATATTATTATTTTTTAACTGTAAACGACATATCAGACGCAATGAAATAGATCAATCTCCTCGATCTCACCAACATAAGGTCTGATATTGTCTACTATGTCAGTTTGCTTCCTAGATTCATGCATGAACCGAGTAATCTTCATTTCTCAACGGTTAAAAGGATTTTGCGTTAACTTCAAGGAACAAATAATTTTGTTTTTAGGTATGTAAAAGAAGATACAAAAAACTTTTGTGCTTTACTAAAATCACTTCCGTTTTTAGCTTAGGTTCAACAATTATTTTCGGTTTTCAAAGAAGCAGAAGCAGAATATATTGCAGCTACGGACACAATTTGTGAAGCAACTTGGTTAAGAAGAATTCTTGCAGATTTACAATAAAAGGTTGAAACGACTGTTCATTGTGATAACAAAGTCTGTCATTGCATTGACAAAGAATCCAGTATTTCACAGCTTTTCAAAGCACGTTGAGATAAAACATCATTTTATTCGTGATTGTGTGAGCAAAGAATAAATTCAGTTGAAATATATTCACACAAATGATCGACTTGCAGATAGATGTCTTTCCAAAGACAATTTCAACTGAAAAGTTCAACTAATTCAAAAGCTGTTTGAAAATTACAAATTAGGAAGTGGTGTTAAAATATAATATGTAGTTTTCTTATTGAAATAATTATGGACAACTATAGCAAAATAAATAAAAGATATTAAACTAATAATGCAAAGATATCATATAGAATTATGAAAAGAAGACTAGATATATTGAAGATAATTGTTAAAATAAACATGGGATATATCAACTGTGATAATTAAGGGAAGATGTATTGAAAAATTATGGAGAAATATCTAGGCCGTAAATAACGAAGCCATTGTAAGCATTTGCCAATCAAGCAAATCAAAAGAAAATTTAGCAAGTAAATTAATAAATAAATAAAACTCTACTCCAGAAATAGCATTCTTATCAATTCTTTTTCACTCTCTTACAATTTTCACAAATTTCTATCATAAATATAACTAATTAATTCGTAACGACCAGGATTTGAATGAAGTTAACTTCTTTGGTAACCAAAGGAATAAATGAAAAATAATGCGAAGTTGCTAACAATGCTTAAATCCATTTTGGTAAAAAGGAAGAAAAAGTACAATTATATTGAAGAAGAACGCATTTCTTACCAAGTTCAAAGATATTTACGCACCATTGGTCCCCAACTACTATATTTTGTTCCAATTATCCCCATAAAATATAAAGCAAAACAGGATGGAACAGACTGTAATCAATTTTCTATTCCCATCTTCTGCGAATTTTTAACTGCAAGAAGTAAATTTGCTTTGAAGTTGTCCTCCATCTTCGTCATGTTGTGCTGATGGATGCTACATTCCACCAATCCAATTATTTTTCCCAGTAATATTACATTGTTCGTATTGGTAATTTGGTTGCATGAAGTCAGATATACACGCCATTTGCATATATATAAAAAGAAAAAGAAAAGAAGCAGTAGTTGATTATTCAGTAGTTGATTATTCTGTCATGGGTGGTTGAAGAATGCCATTCACAAAGAAGCGCTCTCTTTTGCATGTGATTCTCATCATGTGTACTACAAAAATCAACGTCAATAGTAAGTTTCGTACACTATTCTAACCTACTGGACGGTTAGAGCATCCTAACAGTGATGGACTCAACAGCCGCTCACCATCGTCACTTTGATGATGCTGACGGTCATTGAGTTATCCAACATTTATAATGCCGACGTGAATTACAATTTTAGTCATATTTATTTATTCAGCGTTATAAATACCGAATAACTTGTTCATTCTTCGAATTGGGCCTGTATAAGCCATGTTTGGTTAATAGGGTGACTTACTTTTGTTCCTGTTGGGAGTCTCTTAGTGCTTTTGCTTTGATTTATAATAAGGGGAATTAATTTAAAGGACAAAAATTTGTATATTTTTTGCCTCACGGACACGACTTCAATATTTTTACCACAAGACAAACATTAATCTAAAAATTATTCATAAGGACAAACATTTTCCAAAATTATTCATAAGAACAACAAAACTGCCACCGAGCTAAAATTGATACCTAAAAACTGCTACTGATAACTATAAACTGATACTTAAAAACTGCTATCAATAACTAAAAACTGATACCTACAGAAAGTTGTCATTCTGGATAAAATATTAAAGGTCTGTCCTTGAGGCTAAAAAGCTGTGAAATTTTGTCCTTGACAATAATTTTCTGTTATAATGACTGGTTTATTATTATATATGTATGGTGATCATTTAAAAGTACAAAACCAATTATACACAAACAAGTCGCGGGTCAAACAAATGAAATGTGATTTATGTTTAATAAATAAAATAAAATGTATCATCCTGAGTAACGAGGATACCTGATCTGGAAAAGAAAATGAAATGAGGGAAAAAAATTAAAAAACAAAATAAAAAATCTTATGCATGCATTGAAAATTATAAGAAAATTCACATGTTGTTTAAGAAATAAAGTAAAATAATGGATTTAAATTGTTTTGTTTTATACATGGAAAGGGTACATAAGAAACAGTGTCCTTGGATACGCTTCAGACCAAGAAAGCTGAACCACCAACAATAGAAATAGGGGCTTTGCACCGAAGGTCCCTATTTTCGATATTGTTGTAAGAAAAGTCCCTATGATAATAAGTATGTAAATTAAGTCACTGTTTTTTGTAAATCAGAAAGCACAAACTACCTTGCGCTTTTCTTATAAAAGTGCAAGTTAACTTGCGCTTTTCAAATTTTTTTTTTTTTTTAAATTTCAAAATTTTTAAAAAAATCTCAAAATTAAAAAGCGCAAACTAGCTTGCGCTTTTCTGATAAAAGTTGCAAGTTAGCTTGCATTTTCTGTCAGAAAAGTGCAAAGCACCTTGCGTTTTCTATTTTTTAAAAAATAGGGACTAAATTTACATACTTATATATACAGGGACTTTTCTTACAACAACATCAAAAATAGGGACCTGTAAGTAGTTTCTTGATAGAAATATCTTATTTAACTATTTAATTCGCGTCACTATTGCGCAAGTACTGCAACCATAGCATGTATGTTGAGTAATTCGTGGGGTACTAACATTAAAAGCATCGACAAGCTTAAGCATATCCCTAGAAAATTATTAATAGTTTCTTTGATAAAAGGTTGGCACAACTATGTTACGCACGTATGCCAATCATGCACACTACTAGAATCGGCTTGTTAGTGTTCAGGCTTTGCGTCGGCGAGAATCAGCTAAAAAACACGATCGATTCTAACCGACGCAATATCGCATTACAGAAGCAAAACCCGCGAGCAGTTTTCATTATTCTTCCCTCCAAATTTTCGCGTCAAAACCCTCCTCCTCGTCACCCGCCGCAGCTGCCTGCCGTCACCGCCGTCTCAAGTCAACATCTAGCCCCCGACGCTCTCCAAAGCTCTCCGGTGTCTCCTTTCTTCCCGATTTCATTTTATTTGAGGTATGATTTAAACCCTAAATTTTGAAATTAGTTGATCGTAGATTAGAAATTGATGATTGGTTGGTATTATTCGATGATATTACTGTTTTAGATTGGTTTGGAAATATAATTTTGACATTGTCGGCTTGAAATTAGGGAAATTAGAAAAGAGTTGATTATCAATTTGTAATTGTTGATTATTGCGTATGGGTCGATGTTAATGGTGTACATTAGTTGATGATAAAAGGTATTAGTTGATTTAGTATAAAAAAATCTATTTTTACTAATTATATGTGTGAAAAACTTATTTTAGTTTACATAATCGACAAACTAAAATTTAAAATAGTTAAACGAAAGTTAAATTACGTTGTAAAATTTCAAATTTAGTTAATAAATACTTAAACAGTTGAATGAATTTGTTAATTATAAAATTTTTATTTTTTAAACCCCTTAGAAAATTTTTGGCCCCGTCTGACAAGTGTTGTATATGATCATTATATAGTTGTTCGGTTTTTCACAGAACGGACATCTATATTCATCTGATACAATATTTGTCGAATTTGTCCCTGTATTGGACAAGTTACGAATACAATAAAGTATAATTACATTTTGTAAATCATATCATTTTAAACGGTTCAAAAAATTTCGATAGCACTTCCTTTTTGTTCTCTGTGTACACGTATTTGTGTACGATACAGGGAACAAGGGGGAAGTGCTACCGAACTTTTGTGAACCGTTTAAAATGATATGATTTACGAAATATAATTACTTTATCGTATTTGTAATGGGAAGTAGGGTGGTCGACCATCAAAGTTAAAACAATAAAGCAAAAAGCAAAAAATAAATCGAATTAATTATTTGGATTAATAAACGATAAACTTTATTGTGTTTCTAACATATATTTTCAAATCAGGAAAAATGTTCGATCATTTTCTCGACCGAAGTTGGATGTATGAAGTCGGAACTAGTATGAAAGGTTCAATAAAGAAACATTTTTGTAACGGTGTACACGAATTTATTAGATTCGCTTGATCTAATAATCGTAATAACGAAGAACTTCGTTGCCTGTGTACTAAGTGCAAACATTTGAAGCATATGAAAGCAGATATAGTTGAAGTACATTTGTATAAAAATGGTTTTGTGTCGAATTATTACTTGTGGGATCGTCATAGAGAACTTCTTGCGCCCACACCTAATCCTGTAGCGTTAGATGACAATAATGTTATGACAAATCCAATAGAAAATATGGTGGAAGACGCAGCACAATCAATGTTTGATCAAGATGACGATGAAGATGTAAATGTCGAAGAAGAACCGACCGTGGGAGCTAAAAAAATATATGATTTATTGGACTCTGCTAAAAGCCGTTGTGGGATGGTTGTAAAAGCGGAACCGAATTATCAGTAACTGCCGAATACATTACTAAGAAATCAAAATTCAATCTTACAGAAGCTTGATTTACAGCAGTTGTGCAAGTAGCAAAACGACACATGCCACCCAATAATCTGATGTGCGATAGTCATTATAAGGTAAAAAAAACTTATGTCCGCTTTCGTGTCCAACTTTTATTTATAATCGCAGGAGTCATATGAGGCGGAGCGGAAACGTGTGGCGCAGACCACCGGACGTGAGGAGTTGACCGTTGAGGAGTCAAACCATATTTGGGACGTCGTTTTAGATCCGCCTACGCGAAATAGTCGATAGAGTTATAGAAATATGGAGGTAAACTGCTTCATTAACTAATATATACATTTAATATGATATGAAGCATAAATTATAACTAGCTATTAACTATTTCACATGCAATATCGTCCCAAAGGGCTTATAAGAGATCCCAGGAAGAGGAGGAGATAACTTTATTGCGTCAGCAGGTTGCGGAGATCAATGACTGGCGGAAGAGCAATGCTTTTGCACAACATCTCGATGCGCATATCGCGGCATACCTGGCAGAGCATGGAAGAATGCCTGGAGAGGATGCGTCTGGAGATGATGAATAGGTAAGGTGGTGCTTGTCACATTTTTGGCGTCGTTTTGTGTTGAACTTATTGTTGTTTGATGTATGATGATGAGTAGGACAATGATGTATGATTTGTTTGATAGTACTTATATGTATTGTTGAGTATGATGTATAGTAGTGAACGTTGTGTTTGATTGAGGAGTTTTTGGATATATAGCTGTTGTTTGATGGAAAATTATGAATGTTATGTTTGATTGATGAGAGGTTGGTGTTATACTTGTGTTGGAAGATTGAATGTTTTTATAGTTCGACGGAAATTGTTTATATTGTGGTTTGAGGGCGCAAACAACAGCTGTTTATAAATAGCAGAACACAGGCTTGCGTCGACCACTTGGTTACAGGCTTGCGTCGGCCAAAATCGGCTGTTTGGTTACAGGTTTGAGTCGGCAAGTTACGCCCAACAGAAGTTTGAAAAAATGGCCACGTGAATATTGCCGTCACTTCCCGACACTAAAGTGGTGACAAAACCGACGCAAAACCCGACTCGAATGCTTGGTGGTGACGTTTTTTTTGCATTGGTTTTTAGAATCGGCTTGCGTCGGCTAGAATCGGCCGGCGTCGGTTTTCTACCTATGCAATTGCCCATTTTCCTTGTAGTGGCAACTATGTTCAAAAAATTGAAAGGTTTTGTTCGGTTCGTCGTTTTTATATGTATCAATAAACAAAACAAAACATTTTCATCTAAAAGCACTGAACTAACCAGAAAACTAGTTTTCAAAAAATTACTATTCATTACAATATTAAGCAAGTAAATTAATATATATCGATGTTAAAACTTGATACCTAAATTTCCAAATCAAGAGAAACCCTAACCTTGGTACTACCGATCGAAGATGAAGCAACGTGAAGACGAAGCAACGAGATTTGGTGAAGGCCAGGGATGTGTTTGGAGCGGTAAAAGGCTACGTTCGGCAAAACAAAAGAGGCGCGTGAAGAGGCAGATGCCGCTCGAGATCTTGAGCGGTAGTTAAAGCTTCATTCGGCAATTTGAAGTGGGGTTTTGCTGAACGAAGATTTTCGTTCGGTGGTTTGCCGTACGAAAAACTTCGTTCGGTGATTTTCCGAACGAAGAATTTTGTTCGATGATTTGCCGAACCAAATTTCTCGTTCGGTATATTAATGCCAGTCTAAAAAAATTTCTCAGCATTTTGCTGAACCAAACCCCATGGCTGCTATATAGCAGCCGTCACTTCTCATTTCTTCACTCAATAAATAGAGGAGCTTTTGGACAACAATGGCAGCCGAAAGTGAGAGCTAATTTCAACCAATTTCAAAGTCATCCTAGAGACCTGAAACTCTGCAAAAAATTTATCTGTATTGTAAATTTTTCTTATGTACAGCCTCCAAAAGTTAATCAGTCTAGTAAATCTAATCTTTCATTGATTAATAAAATTTCCTCTCCCCAAGTGGACATATACTGCCCCGTGGTAATAGAACTACAATAAATACTTGTGCTATTTATTTTTCTACAATGCATAGATCTATGACTATCTGTTCTAGTATTTATCTCTGTTTGTTCCGTCTCGCTACAATCACGATCCAGTTAAACGTTTTCTGCTGCGTTGGGTTTTCTTATTCCCTTAGATGGATCATGTAAAGGGATTTTCCCCAACAGTCTGGTATCAGAGTTGCAAGGTTGATTGAGGAGTGTTAGACACTATGCTAGGACATGAAGCGACTCCCGTTGTTACGAGACCCTATACTAGAGGGATATATATCGCGTCCAGATCACAGGTGGCAATAGAAAAATGAAATAAGGATAAAGACTTCGAGAAGTGGCAATGGAGGATGAAGGCCATTCTAATGAGGAATGAAATCCATCTAGTAGTGTTTGCCCCTAAGGAGTTGACGGCTGACACCTCAGTCGCGGAAAGGAAGGAGATGGAGAAATTGGCATTTACTACTTTACAGCTATCCATGGAAGAGAATGTCATCTCAAAGATTAGTAGTGAGACCACTGCTAGGGGCATTTGGACCAAGCTAGAGAATCTCTACTTGAAGAAATCTCCGACTAACCGTTTGATATTGCTGAAAACATTTTTCACCATTCAGATGAGAGAGGGTACTTCAGTGAAGGAACATCTTAATTTCTTTGATGATCTCATGACAAAGATGAAGACTGTTGACTTGAAGACGGATGAGGAGCAAATGGCAATGATTTTTTTGTGTTCTCTTCCGAAGCGATACACAGGCATTGCTAACAGCCTTATCTTCGCTAGAGATACATTGACAATAGAAGATGTGAAGTCATGCCTTTTATTTGAGTGTTTGAGAGATCAGATGAAGGAGACAAGTGAAGGAAGTAGAGGTGGAAGTAGTAGTCATGGCCTATTTGTTGAAAGAGACAGAGACGATAAAAGGAATGACACTCTAGAGGGCGTCTCAATTTCAAAAAGCCCAGTAATGGCAGAAGAGGAAAGTCTAAGTACAGAAAGTGCTTTATTTGCAAGAAACATGGCCATTGGAAAAGGATTGTCCATATTTAAAAAAAAAGAGGATGGATCTTCATCATTTGCGGTGAAGAAGTCTGTATCTGACGATGTGTTGTCTACAGCAGTGTTGGGTGTCTCAGACCATTGGATGTTGGACTCGAGGGCATCTTTTCATATGACGCCTAATAAGGATTACTTCAGTTCTTTCATTGGACGAGAGGGAAGCTCTATTCTTATGGGTAATGATGCTAATTGTATGGCAATAGGTGAAGGTACATTAAGGATGAGGATGTTTGACAGAGTGATAGGCACTTTGACATATGTCCGGTATGTTCCAGATCTTCGGAAATCCTTAATTTTTTTTAGGACAATTTGCAACTTTGGGATGCAAGGTAACAATCGAGAAGAATGGTCTGAAGGTTTCGAGAGGTGCACCAGTTCTTATGAAAGGAGATGTGTTCCGAAATTTGTATTTGCTGAAAGGAACCACGATTTTTGAAGAATCGTGTGTTGGAGCAGACAGTTTTCGTGCTTTGAATGCCACAAAGCTTTGGCATCTCAGGTTTGGTTAGATTTCATAGAAGGGCTTAGAGTTGCTTCGGAGATGGAAGATGATCAAAGGAGAAAGCTTCGACAAGATGGGATTTTACCAGGAGTGTGCAATAGGCAGGCAAACTAAAGTATCTTTTGGAGTTGGACTCCATAGATCGAGGCGAGTACTTGAGTATATGCATACAGATGTCTGGAGACCAGTTGCTACTCCTTCTCTTGGAGGAGAAAAATATTTCATCTCATTCATTGATGAATTTTCTCAAAAAGTATCGTTGTATGTAATGAATGCTAAATCAGAGAGTTTTGAAAAGTTCAAAGACTGAAAAGCGCTTGTTGAGAATCAATCTGGTTCTATGTTGAAGGTGCTAAGATCTGATAATGGTGGTGAATTTGTCTCTAGGGATTTCCCTGACTTCTGTAGACAGCATGGCATTCAGAGACATTTCACTACACCTGGTGATCCGCAATCCAATGGGGTTGCAGAAAGAATGAACACGACTCTACTAGAGAAGGCTCATTGCTTGAGATTGACGGTGGGCTTGCTAAAGGCTTTGGGCTGAGGCATTATCAACTGCCGTGCATATCATAAATCGAATTCCATGCTCAACCATAGATGGGAAGATTTCAAAGGAGAAGTAGAGAGGTAAAGTAGTGTATCTTGGTTACTATTGAATTTTCGGTTGTCCTGTATACGTTCACCATACAGGCGATGAAAAATTAGAGGCTAGAGCATAAAGGGCATACTAATGGGATACGCCGATGGTATCAAAGGGTATCAAATTTGGAACCTTGATAATAAGAAGATTTTTCATTCCATACAAGTTACTTTTAATGAGTCTGCTATGTTTAATCCAAAGGAGAAGCTACCAATGACATCAGAAGATTCTGATAGGCCTAAGGAGATGGAAGAAGTTCCCGTATTCCAGCTAAGGTGTAGATTTGCTGTGGATGCTGTTGAGGAAAACGCAGTCGATAAAACATCACAGGATAGTCCACAGGTACCTTCTATTTGTGCTAGTGATGTGCATGAATCTAGAGGAAGTTCAGTTCAAGGTGGAGCTGAAAGAAGTTTAGAAGAAGCAGTACCTACTCGGGTCTGTCGTTGGACTATTAGGCCGCTCGAAAGGTATGGTGATTGGCAGTTTGCGAACCTTAGCCTTGGGGATCAGTTTGACTATGGCCTATAGTTCATGATGAGCCACTTGATCTTGATAAAGTTTTGAAGTCATGTGACATTTCGAAGTATATGTGCTCTATGGAAGAGGAGATAGAGTCGTTGAAGAAGAATAAGACTTGGGATTTGGTACCACCTCCTCAAGGAAGCAGAGTCATATGTTGCAAGTGGGTGTTCAAGGTGAAGGATGATGGAGATACAAGGCTAGACTAGTTGCTAAAGGATTTTCACAAAGAAAGGGATTGGAGTATACTGAGATATTCTCTCAAGTAGTGAGGCATGCGTCCATCCATATTTTGCTCACTATCGTCGCAGCTCGTGACTTGGAGCTGGAGCAATTAGACGTGAAAACCGCTTTCTTGCACAAAACTTGGATAGGACCATCTATATGAAGCAGCCAGAAGGATTTGTTGTAGATGGAAAAGAAAATTGGGTTTTCAAATCGGAGAAGTCTTTGTAAGGACCAAAACAGTCGCCTAGATAATGGTATAAGAGGTTTGACTCTTTTATGCTTTCACTTGGTTTTGATCGTATCATCAAAGATGCTTGTATGTACTTCAAGCATGTAAAAATTGGTAAATGGGTGTACCTACTATGATATTTTGATAGCTTTCAAGGATATGGATGAAATCGATAGTTTAAAGCGAAATTCGAAATGAAGGACCTTGGAGAAATAAAAAAAAATTGGGTCTGGAAATCCAAGGGATAGAAAGGTAGGACTTTTAAGCCTTACTCAAAAGGAGTACATAGTAAAGGTGCGTGCTCGGTTTAGCATGGAAGGAGCAAAGGCAATCAGCGCACCAATGCCCTTGCACATATAGCTTTCTAGTAAAAGCTCTTCGATCTCGGAAAGGGACAAGGCTTATATAACGAAGGTCTCATATGTTGTGTAGTTGGTAGCTTGATGTATGCCATTGTCTGCACTAAGCCTGACATTACACAGGCTGGTGGATTGGTGAGTAGATTCATGGCGAATCTAGAGAAGACGCGTTGGAAAGCGGTGAAGTGTATCTTGAAATACCTTAGAGGAACTCCAAACCATGGACTTGTCTTTGGCGGTAGAGGAAGAGATTTCAATTTGGTGGGATTTTGTGATTCCGACTATGCCGGTGATAAAGATCGAAGGAAGTCAACCTCTAGATATGTGTTCACCATTGGGGGGGACAACGATTAGTTGGAAAGCGAGGTAGCAAATGATTGTAGCTTTTCCTACTACAGATGAAGAGCTCATAGACGCGGTCGAAGCAGCTAAGGAAGCGCTTTATTTGAGGTGACTGTTGTATGATTTGGGCTTTGTATATGAAGGCATGGATGTGTACTATGACAATCAAAGTGTGATCCACTTTGCTGAAAGTTTGACATTCAGCTCGAAGATGAAGCACATTGAGGTGAGAGAGTCATTCCTTGTCTCGATGAGCGAAGAGAAGCTAGTTCGTTTTAGAAAGTTCACGCAAAGGAAAATGCAGCAGACATGTTTACCAAGTCGTTGCCTGTTGCTAAATTCGAGCATTGTTTGACTTGATTCGCTTAATGAAGTGCTAGGTGCCACGGGGTGGCACGAGGGGAGAATTGAGATGGTTCATGGGGACGTTCGTTTTCGTTGTGGAGATTGATAAGTTCTACACGGATTGAGTACATTGAATACATTATTGATGGGCGGTAGCCTTGTCGGAGTTCGTTCACCAAAAAAAATCGGTGATGGCATCGCCGAAGCTCATTGGGTAAGTATCTACTGCTTGGAGCATAAGGTGTAGATGAAGTTGAAAGGCTTGTTTGGAAATCTAGTATCAAGAAGGAGATTGTTAGAATTGATACCTAAATTTCCAAATCAAGAGAAACCCTAACCTTAGTACCGCTGATTGAAAATGAAGCAACGTGAAGAAGAAGCAATGAGATTTGGTGAAGGCTAGGGATGTGTTTGGAGTGGTCAAAGGCTACATTCGGAAAAATAAAAGAGGCACGTGAAGTGGAAGATGCCGCTCGAGATTTGGAGCAGTAGTTGAAGCTTCTTTCGGCAATTTGAGGTGGGTTTTTGCCAAACGAAGAATTTCGTTCAGTGATTTGCTGAACAAAATTTCTCATTCGGTATATTAATGCCAGTCCAAAAACTTTGCTCGGCGTTTTACCGAACCAAACCCCAGGAATGCTATATAGCAGCCACCCCTCCTTATTTCTTCACTCTATAAGTAGACGAGCTTCTGGACAATAATAGCAGCTGAAATTGAGAGCTAATTTCAGCCAATTTCAGAGCCATCCTAGAGAGCTGAAACATCTGTAGGATTTTTTTCTGTATTGTAAATTCTTTTTATGTATAGGCTCCAAAAGTGAATCAATCTTTTAACTCTAATCTTTCAGTGATTAATAAAATCTCCTTTCTTCAAGTGGACGTACACTGCCTCGTGGTAGTGGAACCACTATAAATACCGGTGTTATTTATTTTTATGCATTGCATAGATCTATGATTGTCTGTTCTGGTATTTATCTCTGTTAGTTCTATCTCAACTATAATCACGATCCAGTTAGTTGTTTTCTGCTGCATTGGATTTTTTATTCCCTTAGTCTGATCATCTGAAGGGATTTTCCCCAACAATTAAAGCATCAATTTCTTTGTCATTTTAATAACTGGTCCTTCGATCTAATTTACCAGCGACGAACGCTAATTTTTTCAATTAAACAAGCAATCTAACTACCCCGTAGCTTGTTAACAGACTCGGCCTAAAGCATTGTCTACTGAGGCTTATGCCTAGGGGAGAAAATGCGTTGGAGCAACATAAAAAAACTCATGTTCTCTTCCATCTCACAAAATCTAACACTACGCATTGTCATCATCTCTGTTGCACAACCATTGGAAGGCACATCCTATCTTCACCAGTTACACAACCTATTTCCTCCACCGTGCAGTTTTGACTTCTCCACCATTGATGCCCTAATTATGCTGCCCTAATTATGCTGCCCCAATTTTGGATCTAAAGACCAGAAAGAAAACCCAACTGAAAAATGTGATCAATTGAAAGCTTAACTGATTGTCTTACCCTAAAAATTTAATGCATTGAACCCTAATCCATTGTAATGCATAGATAGTTTAGTTCATTGAGTGTTATGCTTTATCGTGTGTGTATATAGATAAAGATCGGTTCGTTCTTACTTTTTTCTACAACTCAAATCCACCTTAATTTCAATCATATCTTCCGATTAAAATAACATTGTTTTTCTCTTGTCACTTTAGGCGAGAGGAACTATATTAGTTAACACGGAACATAAGGTTGAAATCAACAGGGGTTTAAGGTGTACCAAAAGTAGGAGGAGCTGATCCTTGTCATATATGTGTGTGTATTAAATATCATTATTAGTTGAAAATTCCATACTTCAAATTCTAGTAAAATTATAGAAAGCAACTGAGAGCTTTAGAATATTAATTCTAACATCTATATCCATGAAGAGTAATTTTAACTTTATTGATTCCACACATAATAGATCAAACTTAACTTCATTTAGAGATCGATTTGGACGTTTTAAATGTTATGAACAAACTTTTGGTTTTTTGCTAAATTTGAATTTTAAAAATGTTGATTACAAGGAACTAAATGATCACTGTATGAATCTAGATGGTTTTTGATACATAATGAAGAACAAGATATTTTTGGAAAGTTATTTTATAAGCTTCAACAATTAAGAAGAATTCTCCATCGCGATTGACTATATCAATTGGTATACTTAATTTCTTGAGATTTTATTGGGATATAAGTGGTTTTCTAAATGTATGGATTGCTTACGAATTTTATTGACTATTGGTTATAGTTGCTTCAACAGGAAGAAATTTTTCAAAACTGAAATTAATAAAAACATATCTTTGAACTACAATGTTGTAAAAGAGATTAAGTGAACTATATTATATATATATATATATATATTCAATCAAAAAAACTTTTTTTCGACGACAAAGGCAAATACAAAGGGAAAGTGTATCCGCTATAGTGTAAATCCCAACACCTAAATAACGTCCACATTGACTATAAGTACAATTTTCATATATTGCACTTCCACTTTACATATGGATGCACTTTATGGCTCATCATAATATACAATCATTTAAAATTAAAGAAAATTAGTTTTTAAGCAATTATAATAAAATGAAAAAAAATAAAAAAAAGAAAAGTTAGAGAAGTTCTAATTGATTTTAAACTACATAGCTTGGAAATTTCACTACAACAAAACTATCCTTCTACAATGTCGTTATACAACGGGCCATGAACAACCATTGTAATAGAACCTTTTACAACGGTTTTCTTAAGGTCGCTGTAATAGTTGCAACTTTTCCTCATCCAGTACACCTACTACAACGTTGTAAGCCTGCCCATTGTAAAATGGTCCTATTACAACGTTTTTTGGCCAGTTGTAATAAATACTAGTTTTTGCTCTATTACAACGATTTTGGCTTTTTGTAATATAGTTCTATCGCAATGGTTTTCGATCCGTTGTAACATAATCATATTACAATGGTTTTTGACTGGTTGTATCAGATACTATTTTTCATCTCTATTTGTCCGTTGTAATAGATACTTATTGCAACTATTTTCTTCTGTCCATTATAATTGATGTAAATTTTCAACAACTCTTATCTGCCAATCATTGTTACCTTCGTTTATTTTAGACGTCGTAGTAGGATTTAATCAGTATTCTAATAGATTTAATTTTACTTTCCATTTATAATTAGCACGTAACTATATATAAAGTTTTTCAAAATAAACATAAAATTTAGAATTTCGTATTTTGTTAAACGTTGTGTTTACGTAATAATTTTAGCAGTATTATTAGTTAACACTTACCATAATTTTATTTAATAGGATAATATATTTACTAAAGTTTTGACAGAAATATTTTCTTAAATTTATGAGTATTTTACAAAATTAGTTAGAAAATGCATCCTAGTATACTATTTAATATGAGTTTATTGCTAGAAAAATATTTTAGAAACAATTTTGGAGTCAATGCATCCTAGTATACTTTTCAACGTGCATCCTAATATAGTTTTCAAAAGAAGTTGATTTTTATCCAACGTTTTTAATTTTCAAAGACAGTTTTATTTGTTTGGTGTTTTATTGATATTTCTACTACTGGTAACTAGTACTTTGCAAATAGAGTCAATATAATTATCAAAGATCAGTTTTATTGTAGTTATTAAACTTTTTGACATCAGCTTTATTAACTATTAAATATAATCGTCCATGAAATAGAATGTGCATTATATTTAGTTTATAGCCATGTTATCATGTTTGTTAATATTATGTTTTTTCTTATTTTCAAAATGTGTAAATGTATATATGGAAAGTTAGGTCCGGTCTTAAAATTTGAGAGGGCATGCGAAACATATGCAAAACTTATGGTTACTATAAAATCATGATAATTTAATTGCACTCTAAACTTATGCAAAATTTGTAGGAGCTTTTTGTCACTGCTCGCTAAACAAAATTTCATAGCCCGCTAACAAAATTTCCCTTGCCCTGCTACTTTACCTTACTTCTCCTTAATCATAAATAGACCTTACGTTCTCTTCTAAAACAAAACTAGGGCATACGAAATACAAACTCAAGGCGGAAAATCCAAGGTGAATTCGTAGATGAAATCCAAGGCGAACTTTAAGGCGAATTCGAACTTCAGGTTTGTATATGGGTGTATGTAGTTATTTTATATAATTTTGCATGTAGTAATTAACAATTATTAATCTGATAAATGCACTATAAAAATAAAATTCAGGTGAACATACATATTTCAAAAATTGTTTTGTGTGAATTTATCAGATTGTGCACTCGTTGCAATTTTCTTTAAAATTCAGCTGAACATACATATTTTGAAAATTGTTTTATAGTAAAAGCCAATTTGAACAATTCCACTTTGTGTACCGTTTGGATTTAAATTTATTCGACTTAATAGTAGAGACAAAAATGATCTGGCATCTCTGAATATTTTGACCTTACAGTAATGGGATTAACATATTTGAACCTTAACGGTTCAAGTAGTTGAAGTGGCATTACATCATTTCATTAGGTTGTAACATTAAAGGATTATCAAGATGCGCAAAGCATGGATCTACCTACCAAGGTTTATTGAATTTTGATTATCAATTTCATACTTGTAATTATTTAGGATTGATTATTGATCTCTTCATGTTCATAGAATGACTGAAGAATACAGGCATGCTGTTGGGAATTTTGTATATCGGTGCAGAAAGGAAGGAAAATCCAAAAAAAAATATTTGTCCTTGCTCAGAATGTAGGAATCTTATCCGCCAATCGCCAAAGGATGTTGTATCACACTTGTTTATTTTGAAATTGGCCAAACATATGATGTATGGATTTTTCAAGAGGAAGCATGCCCTTAAGAAAATGAGAGCGAGGTAGTAACAGATACATATAGAATGTACGTAGACACATAAATATGCAATGAAGAGATGGAAGATCATGTTAATGTAGGACATGGGATAGGGATTAAGAAGATAATGGAGAATGCTGAAATTTCATTGTACACCAGTTGTGCAAGTCACACAAAGTTCTTAGCTCAATATTTCTTTACAAGCACAAGGCTCAAAATGATGTATCTGGCACAGCATTTATTAACTTCTTCAACTTCTCAAGATATGCTGCCTATGGAAAAACACGCTTCCTAATTCGACATATACAACAAAGAAGTTTCTTAAATCATTTGGTTTAGGCTATAAACAAATACATGCATGTGTAAATGAATGTTGTCTATTTAGAAAAGAGCTTGCACATAGTGATTTTTGTCAAAAATGTGGCAAATCTCATTGGAAAAACAACAAGACAAGGAAAGATGGAAAGCAAGCTAAAATACCTGCAAAGGTCTTGAGATACTTTCCAATAATATCAAGAACAAAACGAATGTTTATGTCCTTAGAAAAATTAGAGAAATTAATTAAGATGACATATCAATCATAATAGTAAAGATGGTAAATTACGTCATCCAGTAGATTCTTCTCAATGGGCTACAATTGATAGGTTGTATCCTTCCTTTGTACCTGATCCATGAAATTTAAGGCTTGACCTTACAAGTGATGGATTTAATCTCTTTCGTGATTGAAACTGTGCATATAATTGTTGACCGGTGTTTCTTGTTACTTACAACTTCGCTCCGTGGTTTTGTATGCACAAAGATAATATGATGTTATCTTCATTAAATCTTGGACATGAAAACCGTGGAATGATATCGATGTGTATCTACAACCACTTATTAAGGATTTGAAAAAATTGTGGGACAAAAGGGTGTAGGTGTATGATGTATATACTCGTAGGGAATTCAAATTAATCGCTATTCTTATGTGAACGATAAATGAATTTCTAGCTTATGAAAAGTTAGCAGGTTGCACTATAAAGGGTAAGAGTGCATGTCCTGTTTATGGCGTTAATACATGCTTAATATGACTAACATTTAGTAAGAAGTGTGCATTCTTATACCATATGCGATTCCTTGAACCTAGCCGTGAACATGGAACGATAAGTTATAGAAAAAGGCCTTTAGCATAAACCGGTTCTCAAATCTTTGATATTGTTAAAGATATTTGTAATGACTTGGGGAGAAAAACCAACCGAGGAAGGGAAAGATATAGAGAAAGAGAAAAGGAAAAGGGGAGATGAGAAGAAAAAGGAAATCAAATGTGGAAGAAGAAATCTATTTTCTTTGATTTACCTTACTGGTAGGTAAAATTTAATTAGAAACAAAATCGCCTCTTCTTTTCTATCTATATAATCAATACTTTATTATTAATTAGTTATATTACATTTTTGATTTTCTTAAGTACTTCCTTTGCATCATAACCTAGATGTAATGCATGTTGAAAAAAAAGCATCGGTCAAAGTATTTTTGGTACATTACTTGATATTAAAGGAAAATTAAAAGATGGCATTAATTCACACAAAGATCTAAAAGTACTGGATATTAGGAAAAAGTCACATCCTATAGACATAGAACGAAAAGTAGTACTTCCAGCTGCGCCATGCACCTTAACTAACCCAGAAAAGGAGATCTTTTACAATAGAATGAGGAATTTAAAAGTACCTAATGGATATATCACCCACTTTGATTTTACGTTTCTGTAAAATATATACACGAATCTTTTCTGGATTATAGCTGGAACCCGTCTTTTTCTGGATCCATCTCACATCAATAACTCGACCCCTTCCGCCTATAGGTAGTTTTAAAGAAGCTTGAACATTAGGAATTGTTTTGCAAAAGAAAACAAAATTTCAAGTCTTAAGTCCCATAATTATCATGTTTTGATGCAATAACTGTTGTTTGTATCACTAAGAGGACTTCTATTTAAAGGGACAAGGAATGCATTACTGTGGCTATGTCTGTTTTACAAAGAAATTTGCTAAATAGTGCTTGATAAAGATAAATTAGAATCCATAGAGAATCGGGTCGCATTAACACTATGTGATCCTGAGATATTCTTTCCTCCTTCCTTTTTTGGCATCATGATTCACTTGACAACGCATTTAGGAAGGGAAGCAAAATTTGTAGGCCAGTACAATATCGGTGGATGTATCCAATTGAGAGGTAAAATTTAGCATGAGTACTTAAAGTACTTAATAATATATGTTCTTATGAAAGTATTTTATGCATATATCCTGTTATAGATATATGAAAACATTGTAGGGGTATGTTAAAAATCAAGCACGGTCTGAAGGGTGCATAGCTAAGCACTATTTTGATGATGAATACATGAAGTATTGTGCTAGACATATTAAAGATGCATTAGAGATTGGAAAAAGAAAACGTAGAAATAAAGTGGAACAAAGCGAGGGGAGTCCTATTTATAAAGGAAAGCCTATGGTAGTTACTAAGAAGGTGATTGAAAGGAAAACCTGTGGTAGTTACTAAGAAGGTGATTGATGCTGCTCAACGGTATGTATTGTTTAATATGGAGGAAGTGGAGCCTTATATAGAGTAAGTACAAGTTCAATTCAACTATTATGTATGAAATAAATTAGATTTTAAGATGTATATTTATGTATATGGGGTGCATAAAGAGGAACTGAAACGCTTGCATCCCCATCTTTCACAAGATGATGTGGAACTTTCAAACCTGCATTCGGAGACTTTTAGTCATTGGTTTAAAAAAAGGTTGATAGCGTTATATCTTCTTTTAAGATGGATAAGTTTGATATAATATTATTATTATATATAATATTTTTCTTTTCCGGTTTAAAGATGATAGAAAAACATCCGATGTTAGCGAACTAATAAATTGGCTTGCATATGGACCTCGCTGTCAAGTAATTTCTTATACTAGTTAATTAGTAATGGCTGGCGTTTTTATACAAAAGACCATGAGAAGTCTGCACAAAATAGTGGTGTTTCCATTGAGGCAAGTACTATTCATGTAGATGGGACCATCGAGAAAGTAATATATTATGGCGTTTTGCATGAGATTTTTTTTATTAGACTACCACCGGTTTCAAATTACATTGTTTAAGTATGACTGGGCAAATATTGATCGTGGAGTGAAGGTCGAAGATGGATTTACATTAGTCAATTTACATCAGTTTCAAAATCAATTTGCAAGCAACCCTTTCATCTTAGCAATGCAAGCTCTACAAGTGTTTTATTGTAGAAAATGTAGTTTTTCAAATTGGTATGTTGTGCTAAGAGCAGCTTCTAGACGTTTTTAGGGGTTGGAAAACTATGATGAGGAGGATGAGTCAACTAGCAAACCAGTAGATGAGTCACTACTTGATGATAGAGATGTCGACTATGGAGATGAAAGTTATATAAAGAAGGATTGCGATGGTATTTTGGTATGATATAACATTCTTTTATTGATATTTGTTTATATTATATTCGTAAAGAGTGTAAATATACCTAGTTTTATGCATAGTTATATTAATAACCATTAATTGCTAGGAAAACAATAATCATTTTTTGCAAATTACTACCGATTTGTATTAAGATTTTTATATTTTACGATAATTACTAATTAATATGATGTTCTAACTATTTATATATTATGATTTTTCTAGGTTTCTCACTTAACAGACGACAGTTGAACTTGAAGCATCAATGGGTAAGAAGCGGCAAGATCAAGAAGAGGTAAAATATAACTATCCTAATACTAAAATATTTTACGTCCACTATAGTTTATTGCTTATTTCCATTCAAATCTAAAGTTTTATATTTTGTAAATAATCTTTTATATTGATTTTAGATAACAAAGTTATCATTTTCAAATCTTTTAGTTCAATCACAAAGAAATGCATTTTACTTAAGATAACTTCTTCTCAAATCATGTTTTACAAGTTAAAACTTAATATTTCAGCATAAGAATTCATTATTTTATCACCTTTTTTCACCGACAATTGTTTGCTAATTTAACATGAGAACTTTAGCTAACTTCATTGACATGAGTGTTGGAATAATTCAGCATTATGGGGCCACATATTTTAATATTTGAATGTATGGGCTATCTTGGGATTAAGTTAATTATGTGATCTATTTGGAATAAATACAACAAGACTTAAGGGGTATACACGTCATGTAAATTTATAATGTGTGGATACCAGAGTGACAATTTTAGTTTCTTGAAGGGCCGAACTGAAAAAAATGTCACACACTATATATATGGGATTATGGTCCCCAAATTACACAAGTCTTATCATATTCTCTCCACCCTCTTCTAAAGTGAATTTTCAGATCTAAGCTTGTGTCAATTTGGAAGATCTAAAACCTAGTTGATCTTCTTTTTGCAAACATCAATGGATTCAGGTACGACTTCTACTGAACTATTTAATCTCATATATTTGTTTCTCGATAGAATCAATATGGGTTGTATGTATTCAGATCTAGAATTTATTTATTACAACAAGTGGTATCAGAGCCACCCATCATTGATTTTATTGAGAAATTTTTTGGTTTTAAGAACATATGAAATTAGGGTTCTTGGATTTACAATTTTGGTTGATTATTCTGATGCCTTTATTCCAGATCTGTGAAATTTGCTCTTTTCTTATTGATTCATCTGATGCCTTTGTTTCAGATCTATATAAATAATTCATGAATTAATTCCGCTTGTTCAAATCCGATGCCTTTAATTATTGCTACTTGTATTATTCATATTTTATTGTCAGTGGTATTGTGACTGTACAATTTTTTTAATTGCTATAGATGGTTATCATGTTAAGTTTTGTTTTCACACATATGGAAGCATATTCATGCCTTTTAATGTTCCTGTAATACGTATTGGATCATATAACGGTCAATTGCATTTAGTTTTTATCATAATTGCATTAAATATGGTTGTTATAGTAATAAATAAATTAATTTATTATCATAAATGCAGTAAATGCATCAGTTGCAACAAATTTAACGATACGACATGTTTGTATTTGGAATAAGAAAGGACATATTGTTTATTATTTAATGCATTTATATTTTATAAATACATATATTTTATATGTATGGCCCGCTCATTAAAAAAATGAAATAAATAAAGTTTCACTTTCTGTAATATAATATCACATGCATGGACCATGCAATGTTAAAATTTGTTTTTTCTTCTGCCTTGAATATTGACAGTTAAATAAAATATGTAATATTTTATCATTAATTGTTATTGCAAATACCATTTGTTATATATTGCTGCAGTTTTAGTTGATGTCATTTTTTTTTTAATTACAACTATGAAGCCATATTTTCAATATGTATAAAAGTAACAAAAAATGAAATTTATGGAATACGCATAAATGAAGGAGTTAAAAATAAATTCATATACTATTTGGCGTCTTTTGCAAATTAATTGTGAATATCCTACATTACAAGTGAACTAATTGAAATAATATGTCACCAAAGTGACCTCTCTTATTTTAGTTGCTCATGAAAAATGTTAGATATTTGTGTGTATTTATTTATGCGAATATTAGTCGGCCCAAAGGAAGGTTAATATCTGGCCAAATCAGATACACATGTGTGATGATAAATATGTAACAATTATAAAGTTTTACAAGAAAATAATTAATCGACCCAAAGGAAGATTATTATTTGACTTGAATTTATTGTTAATATTTGATGATTACAACAAGAATACCACTTACATTTAATATTACTGTCCAAAGACTTGATATTAATGTTGTGCTAGGTATCTTGAGCAAAGACGTACCAATTATTTTAAATTTACTACAGTTGTTTTATAATGTAAGCATATTTGATTAATTTAAAATTACAGCTAATTTGACTATGGTATCTGCCAATTTGAACAACATTCCTATTCTGACTGGAACAAACTTTAAGGATTGGAAGGAGAACATATTGCTTGTTCTTGGTTGCACGGATCTTGACCTTGCACTTAGGATAGATGAACCCGCCCCTCTTACGGATGAAAGTTCTTCTGATATTATAAAGAACTTTGAGAGGTGGGATCGTTCAAACAGCATGAGTCTAATGGTCATAAAGCGTGGCATTCCGGAGGCATTTAGGGGTGCGGTATCTGAAAAGATAACCAATGCTAAAGATTTCCTTGCTGAGATTGAAAAACGTTTTGCTAAAAACGATAAGGCGGAAACAAGCACGCTTGATTTCCATGAAGTATCAAAGCAAAGGAAATGTAAGGGAGTACATTATGGAAATGTCTAACACTGCTTCAAAACTTAAGGCACTTAAGCTTGAGCTTTCAGATGATTTGCTCGTGCATTTGGTATTAATCTCTCTTCCTTCACAATACAACCAGTTCAAGATCAGTTATAACTGTCAAAAGGAGAAATGGACTCTTAATGAGCTCATTTCGTATTGTGTACAAGAAGAAGAGAGATTGAAGCATGATAAGGCTGAAAGTGCTCATTTAGCATACACCTCTAAGGGAAAAGACAAAAAGAGAAAGAAGGATAAAGAAACTGCTAAGGGTCCGACTGAGAAGAAACAACAAAAGGAGGCTGATGGTTGTTACTTTTGCAAAAAGGCTGGACATTTGAAGAAAGATTGTGCCAAATACCACGCATGGCGTGTTAAGAAAGGTACATCTTTTGCTTTGGTCTATTTTGAAGTAAATTTAGCTATAGTACCTGGAAACACTTGGTGGTTAGATTCTGGTGCTTCTACTCACATAAGTGTTTCTATGCAGGGTTGCTTGAGCTACCGAAATCCAACTGATGCTGAAAGATACATCTGTGTGGGTGATGAAAAATCGGTAGAAGTGGAGGCTATTGGGCATTCTAAGTTGTTATTAAGAACTCAGTTTTATTTGGATTTATTTGATACTTTTGTTATACCGTCATTTAGACGGAATTTGGTTTCTGTTTCTAAGTTGGACAAATTTGATTATTCTTGTTCATTTGGGAATGGTACTTTTATTTTATCAATGAATTCAACTCTTACTGGAACTGGTTCTCTTAATGTTTATGATAACTTATATATGCTTGATGTTAATACCTATTATAATGAAGCCTTGCATGTAGAGTCATGTGGTACTAAAAGAAAAGCTAATAAGGAAACATCAGCCACATTGTGGCACAAGCGCTTAGGTCATATATCTAAAAATAGAATTCAAAGGCTCGTGTCAGATGGCATTTTGGAATCCGTTGATTTTTCAGACCTTGATGTCTGTGTAGAGTGTGTCAAGGGAAAACAGACCAAACATAAGAAAATAGGTTCCAATAGAGCAACCGACGTCTTAGAATTAATACATACAGACATTTGTAGGTCATTCCCTGAGGCATCATGGAATGGTCAACAATACTTTATAACATTCATAGATGACTACTCAAGATATGGCTACCTATATCTTATTCATGATAAATCAGAATCCTTAGACATGTTCAAGAAATTTAAGGTAGAAGTTGAGAACCAACTCAACAAAAGGATTAAAACTGTCAGATCTGACCGTGGCGGTGAATATTATGGTAAATCTGACGGATCAGGTGAACAATGTCTAGGACCATTTGCCAAATTCCTAGAGGAATGTGGAATAGTCCCACAATACACTATGCTAGGTTCACCTAGCATGAATGGTGTTGCTGAGAGACGAACCGGACTCGTAAAGACATGGTAAGGAGTATTATAAGTCATTCTACCTTATCAAAATCACTCTGGGGAGAGGCATTAAAGACAACAGTTTATATCCTTAATAGAGTACCCACTAAAGCAGCTACTAAAACACCTTATGAGCTCTGGACAGGAAAACAGCCTACTCTGAAGCATTTTCACATTTGGGGATGTCCAGCTGAGGCAAGGCCATATAGGCCAAATGAAAGAAAATTGGACTCCAAAACAGTGAGTAGCTACTTTATTGGTTATTCTGAGCGATCTAGGGGCTATAAATTTTATGATCCCATACTGAGGAAAAGATTTGAGACGGGAAATGCAACATTTTTTGAGGATGTTAAATTGAGAGGGAGAAATGAAATAAGGAACATTGTTTTTGAGGAGGAATCATCGTCTATGATTCCTACTACAGTTACTTCTTCGGACAATGTGCAGATTATTGTTCCTGTCATTGATCAAGAAGTGAATCCAGAACCCCAACAAAACAATGTTGAAGAAAATCCTCTTCAAGTTGAAGTTAATGTTCCACAAGAACAAATTCAACAATCTCAAAATGAATTGCCATTAAGAAGATCCACTAGGTAAAGAAGAAATGCTATTCTGGATGATTATGTTGTATTTCTTCACGAGTTAGAGGATAATAATGGATTGATGGAAGATGATCCTATCAACTTTCACCAAGCCATGCAAGATATTAATTCTCAAAAGTGGATTGAAGCTATGAATGAAGAGTATAAATCAATGCAAAACAATAAAGTTTGGGATCTTGTCCCTTTACCTGAAGGTAAGAAGCCCACTGGTTGTAAATGGATATTTAAAACCATGAGGGATGCAAAAGGTAAAGTGGAAATATATAAGGCTCGTCTTGTAGCAAAAGGTTTTACTCAAAAGGAAGGCATTGATTTCAAAGAGACTTTCTCTCTGGTTTCATCGAAAGACTCTTTTAGAATAATTTTGTCACTTGTTGCACATTTTGATCTTGAGTTGCATCAAATGGATGTTAAGACGGCATTTCTCAATGTAGACATTGAGGAAACAATTTATATGGTGCAACCGGAAAACTTTGTGGTCGAAGATCCAAAGAATATGGTTTGCAAACTAAAGAAATCCATTTATGGACTTAAACAATCTTCTCGTCAATGGTACCATAAATTTCATAATGTAATTACCTCTTTTGGTTTTGAGGCAAACATCATTGATAACTGTGTGTATCACAAGTTTAATGGGAGTAAATTTATATTTCTAATTTGATATGTTGATGATATATTGCTTGCCAGCAATGATTTAAATATGTTGCATGAAACTAAGAGATTTCTTTCAAATAATTTTGAAATGAAAGATCTTGGCGATGCCTCTTTTGTATTAGGGATCCAAATACATCGTGATCGTTCACGAGGCATTCTTGGATTGTCACAAAAGAACTATATAGAAAAGGTGCTTAAGAGATTTGGCATGCAAGATTGTAAACCAGGTGATACCCCTGTCGCTAAAGGAGATAAGTTTTGTCTCAAACAATGCCCTAATAACATCCTTGAAGTTAATGAAATACAGAAGATCCCTTATGCATCTGCTATAGGGAGTCTAATGTATGCTCAAGTATGTACGCGTCTGGATATTGCGTACATTGTAGGAGTGTTAGGAAGGTATCTTAGTAACCCTGGAATGGATCATTGGAAAGCAGCAAAAAGGGTTATGAGGTATCTTCAAAGAACAAAGGACTATATGCTTACATATAGAAGATCAGATCAGTTGGAGATCATTGGGTATTCTGATTCTGACTTTGCTGGATGTCCGGATAGCAGAAAATCCACTTCAGGATGCATATTTATGTTGAGTGGAGGGGCTATATCATGGAAGAGCATTAAGCAAACGCTTATATCTTCTTCCACTATGGAAGCAGAGTTTGTGGCTTGCTATGAGGCAACTAATCATGGAAAATGGCTGCGAAATTTTGTCACTGGGCTGCGCATTATAGATAATATTGAAAGACCACTAAAGTTATTTTGTGACAATAGATCAACAGTATTATATTCTAGTAACAATAGAAGCTCAAGTAAGTCAAATTACATTGACATCAAGTTTCCAGTTGTGAAGGAAAGAGTGCAAAATGGGTTAATATCCATAGAGCATATTGGGAAAAATTCCATGTTAGCGGATCCACTTACAAAAGCATTACCACCCAAGATCTTTCATAAGCATGTTGCTAAAATGGGTGTATCTTTTATGTAAGAATATTTTGGTTTAGGGGGAGTTTGTACTAAGTCATTTCTTTTGTGACATTTCTCTACATTTTGATTGTGGATATGCTTCAGTTTTTCTAATCAGAAATAAAGTTTTAATTGCACTCAAATTATTTATATATGTTTAGATTTTGATCTCATTAAAGTAAAGTAGGAACAGTTGGAAATAGACATGTAAAGATCACATTTCATGTAATTTCCATGCTACACATACATGATTGATCTATGTCATTTGATTATATTGATATACGTGACCATTGATGGGTTTAGTTACACTAACGATAATGAAAACCGCTTTGATCCTATGTTAACACAATCAATGGACGAGATTGTTTTGGATATACCATATTGTCAAGATAGCTATTTGAGAGCTCATAAAGTTAAATACATTCTATAAGGTTACATATGTGGCCTAGGGGTAGATTGTTGGAATAATTCAGCATTATGGGGCCACATATTTTAATATTTAAATGTATGGGCTATCTTTGGATTAAGTTTAATTATGTGATCTATTTGAAATAAATACAATAAGACTTAAGGGTATATTCGTCATGTAAATTTATAATTTGTGGATACCAGAGTGACAATTTTAGTTTGTTGAAGGGCCAACTGAAAAAATGTCACACACTATATATATGGGGTTATGGTCCCCAAATTACACAAGTCTTATCATATTCTCTCCACCCTCTTCTAAAGAGAAATTTTAGATCTATGCTTGTGTCAATTTTGAAGATCTAAAACCTAGTTGATCTTCTTTTTGCAAACATCAATGGATTCAGGTACGACTTCTGCTGAACTATTTAATCTCATATATTTGTTTCTCGATAGAATCAATATGGGTTGTATGTATTCAGATCTAGAATTTATTTATTACAACAATGAGAACTTTAACTAATTTCCCTTTTCGATTAATTGGCAAAATGTAAAGAAAATAAAACACATATTTAATAGTTGCAAAGTAAATTCTTTAAACTTGGAGTAGTACAAAGTTAAAGTAGGCAGCTAAGTCCTATTGACTCATTCGTTGCCTACAAACACAATTGGGGACTCCTTTACTACATTAATCGAACGAAAAAAGTGATCGATGGTCCAGAAAAGTGATCCATAGCCTACATTACTTTAGGAGGATGTTTGGCAATGCTCACATATAGATTATAAATAACTTTTCTAATTTAAAGGATTTGTAAGTTGTTTATTGTTTTAATTAGCAAAAACCAAATAAATGAATCCAAATCAAGAGTATGGCTTAAATTGTATAATATAACAGTTTTATTAATCAATATATGTAAGTTAATTACTGAAAAAACATAGTTAAGGGTAGTTATCTAGCGATCTCAGTAAACAATTTGCTAAATGGTTTTTGAACTACGTTTATGATCTAAGAAATCATGTCGTTGATGGAGGATTATAACGTCTTGCGCTTGGACCAAAAAGAAATATTAAGAGTTATCCAATATTCTTCATCAATGTATTTAAATTCATCACCGTGATCATTATGGTGCTGAAAAATTAACATACAACAGCCAAAGGTAGTGATGATCTAGATGACCATATAAAAGTCTTTTATGGTGTATTAATGAAGATTTTAGAATTGACATATTATATATAACCTGCAGAAAAAGTTTTTTTTATTCAAATGCAATTGGTTCGGCTATGTTCCTGGTTCTGCAATAAACGTGCACAAAGATTATAAGCTTATTGAAATATAACAACCTCACGTTACTGTAAGTATGATCCTTTCGTATTAACCAAGCAATCAATACCAGTTTATTTTGCTCCATATCCATCCTTAAAAAGAGATAAAGTGGATTGGTCAGTTGTTCTTAAAACAAAGGCAAGATTTACACCTGACGGAAATAATATTCCAAACGAACTAACATATCAAGTGGATCTTGAGCTAAATAATAAAATAATAATAACCGATGATATTGATTTAGGGTCATTGAATGATGAATCAAATGTTTTAATAGGAGCATTTGAGAGTATAGAAGAAAATCATATGGAGTACGAGACTAAGTCTGAATCAGAAAACGTCGAAGATCGATAATTCGGAATATCTATATCGCTTGTTGTAAAATGTATATCCTAAGTTTATGCTATTATTAATAATGATGATTATGTTATATTATTCTATTTTGTTAATTCTATACATGTATTTAGGAGATCTTGTTTCATTTATGATGTTTTGGTGGAAGTTTTATGTGATGAGTGTTTTCTAACAATATATTGATATGTTTTTTCATTGTATGAAACGATATGTTTGTCACAGATATATGTCTTACATGAGACATTCCTGTTAGATTTTAGTGATATAATATTTCATATTTAAATAGATCTTGAAGATATTTGAGTCTATGTGGAATTATGACTCAAATTCATTGCCTATTTTGTAGATTTGATAAATTTTGGAGTGCGATTATTCGCATAGAGATTTTGTGTATTTGGTTGAGTGATTAGTTGCCGCTTTTATTGCATTAGAGAAGGTAACAAATTATCAATATGGGAAAGATTTGTAGAAGTATCCAATAGCTTCTTAAAGAAGATATTTTGTCAAGTCTATTATAAATAGAAATGTCTAGGGTTCATAAGATGTGTGTGGGAAAAGTTATTTTGTTGGGTGTTCGGGATTGAGATTTCTTCTCAATTTTAGGTCTCTTTGTATTTTGTTGGTTGAATCAATAGAAGCTTTTATTGTTGAGGGAATCATTTTTGTTTGTTTTCTTCACTACTTTCTCTTCTAAATCTAATTATGTAGTGATCTCAGAAAATTTTAAACTGTTGGTATCAGAGCCGGCTACACAAATTTTTGGAAGAGGACTTGCCTATGGAGAAGATAAGCGTTGAAAAGCTTAACGGAAGGAACTGGGGGTTGTGGAAAGCGAAGATGGAAGATTAACTTTATCTTACTTATCTTTACCAACCATCGGAAAGCAAGGTGGAAAAGCCAAACGGCATAACTAAGGCAAAGTGGGAAATTTTGGATAGGAAGGCAGTGGCGGCTATTTGCTGTTTTATGAAAAATTCTGTGTTTCATATCGTTGCTTGTGAATTGTCTGCTTTTGGAATATGGAAGAAATTGTAAGGGATTTATGAAAACAAAATTGCGATGAATAAGGCATTTCTGATGAGAAGGTTGCTCAATCTAAAACAAAAGGAAGGCGAATCGATTGGTGAACATCTCAACAACTTTCAAGCAATTGTGAACCAACTGGCGGGGGTAAGCTTAAAAGTTGATTATGAAACTCAAGTTTTGATATTAATGAGCTCATTGCTTGAAAGTTAGTGAAACACTTGTAGTCGCATTGAACAATTCAAATTCTAATGGTGTTGTTTCCATGGAGACTGTGGTTAGCAGCCATCTTAATGAGAAGATGCGGAGGATAAATTTATTGAAAAGAAATGCCATCGAAGAAAAGGAAGCTACAAATCCATTAGAAGAGGTCCACCTTGCAAGAAGAGAAAGACGCACTTTCAAACCAAGTATGGATCGAGACTTCATTTGCTATTACTGGGAAAAATCAGATCATCAACAATAATTTTGCAATAAATTAAGAGAAGATAAAGAGAGGATGAAAACTCAAGAAGGAAGTAAAAACAAGCTGGAGGTAGATAGTGATAAGGTGGTAAACTTTGGCATTAGAAATGATGTTTTTTGTGTTGATATGAGTAGGGGAGCAGAATGGACGCTAGATTTTGATGCATGTTTCCACATTTGCAATCAAAGGGAAGCATTCACTAATTATAAGGAGGAAACGTGCAAGGTGGAGTCCGCTATGGTGGAGATTTACATGTTCAAGGCATAGGTTTTATCAGGTTAAAGATGGATACTGGAAGGTTGGTGACGCTTACAAGGGTTAGGCATATCCCAGAAATTAAAAAAAAAATTGTTTCTGTTGGACAGCTAGAAGGGAAAGTCTATAACTTCTCGACTCGAGGTGGAGTAACTAGGTTTGGAAGGGTAACATGGAGGTGCTGCACACGAAGTGGAAAATCAATAATATTTATTCATTGCTTGGAAAAACATTGAAGATCACAAAATCTTATACAAATAAAGTTGGAGAGACAAATCTGTCTGAATCAAGGTAGAGCCAACAACGGAAAACCATAAAGCCTACATGGAGGTCTTTGTGGTATTATAAGCAATTCTGATCTGTTGATGATGTGCATGTTCGATTGGCAGGCGTGTATAGCATGGAGGAAGGTTTAGCTTTATGGCGGAGGCTTTTGTTTTCTTGGGTATATTGTTTGGAGTTTGAAGTTCTAGGGGGAGCTTGGATGACATTTATGGAATATTGTATCAATGTGGAGATTGTTAGATTTTAATGATACAATATTTCATATTTAAATAGATCTTAAATATATCTGAGTCTATGTGGAATTATGACTCAAATTCATTGCCTATTTTATAGATTTGGTAAATTTTGGAGTGTGATTAATTGTATCTTTTAGAGATTGTTGGTATTTGGTGTAGTGATTAGTTGCATCTTTTATTGCATTAGAGAAGACAACAAATTATCTACATAGGAAAGATTTATAGAAGTATCCAATAGCTTCTTAAAGAAGATATTTTGTCAAGTCTATTATAAATAGACACATCCAGGATTCATTTGATGTGTGTGGAAAAAGTATATGTTGTTGGATGTTCGAAATTGAGATTTGTTCTCAATTTTAGGTCTTTTTGTATTTTTTTAGTTGAATCAATAATATTTTTGTCTTTGGGGGAATCATTTTTGTTTGCTATCTTCATTACTTTCTCTTCTAAATCTAATTGTGGAGTGATCCTAGAAAATTCCTAGCAATTCCAACGAATCTCCACCTTCTCCTTCTCGTGGAGTTGTTGCCAGCGGCACGACGTCGGATTTATGACCAATAGCGGAGATTGCTTCTAGGAGTGCCGTGTAAGTCTCAAATTTATTGCATGTATATTATTTAAAATTTATTAAATGTCTATATAAAATTTATATAGGGGTTTCGAGGTGGAGCATTCGGACTACATTCTTCAAGTCTCCAAGAAGGACTTTAAGAGTCGGATGTCGGGATGTTGGGCTCATTGGGACGACATCCATGAGCATGCTATGAACGCTATATGGGCCGACTTAATGGTAAGTATAAATTTATAATTCATTTGAAGGTTGATATAATGTATATAATTCAAATTATTTCTATATGCAGGCTGCGGTCCATGTTGATTCGGAAGATATGGATATTTTTAGAAATTACTGGAACAAAATGATGCAGAAAAATTATAGGGACATTCTCTCAAAGGTAAAGAATGCGAATAAAATACCCGCTTGGATGAGCGTTGATGTTTGGGCTGAATTTCTCCTGCTCTGGGATTTTCCCAAATTTAAAGTAAGTTATTTTATATCATTATTATAATTTGTTTAAATTCCGCATAGTAGTTGCATTATTTTAGTTAATAATATATTTTAATTTGTAGGAAATATCATCGAGGAACCGTGCAAAAGGAATAAAAATTCAACTGTACACTACGGTGGCTCTAAATCCTTCCAACAACATCGGAAGGAACTGGTAAACTTATAGATTGCGATTGTAAATATATTATTGATAATTAATCATATTGGTAACATTATTTGTTCATATATGCAATTTCAATAGAAGAAGTACAATCGTGAGCCTACAATGGCAGAGGTCTTCACTCACACGCATGACGTTGAGCAGACATATGAGGATGGCAACGTTTTATATATGTGGGCGGACGTTAAATCTCAATCTATAATGGTAAACATGCTTATTTTTTAGTTCACATTTCACAAGTTTTAAATTGAATATTTATTGTAGCCACTTCTATTTATCGTCGTAGGAAGGATGTGAAGTGGAGCAAGCTCGAGTGGCGCAGTCCACTGCCCGTGAGTTGACCTTGAAGGGTTCAAACTGTAGATATGATAATCTGATTGACCCTCCTTCGCGAAATAGGCGTTACAGTTACCGAAATTAGGAGGTAAACTGCTTCATTAATTATTATATAAATTTTATTTAACATTGACCATAAATTATAACTCACTATTAACTTTACAAGCTATAATGATCCAGACGGCTTATAGAAGATCCCAAGTAGAGGAGAGATAGCTTAGTTAAAATAGTAGAGTGACAAAGTTCAATAATTGGTGGAAGAGCGGAGGATTGGCGCAGCTGCTAGATGAGCGGATAGCGACACATTTAGTAGAGTACAGGAGAATGCCTAAAGACGAAGAGTCAAGAGATGATGATTAGTAGGTATGAATGTGGTGTTTGATGGATATTGTTTATTTTGTTTTGTATATATTTGATATATGTTGATGGATATGACACTCGTCTGACGATTGTGTTGCTTGATGGTTTCGGGGATCTTTTGTTTGATGGACATGAGTATTTGTCGATATGGTTGTGTTGTTTGAAGGATTAGTGGATGTGTTATTTAATGGAGTATAGACATTGGATGTAATGTTGATGTAGATATTGATTTTTGCGTTATATACTTGCTAATATATACTTGCTAATGGGTAATATGTGATGGTTGTAGTTGCAAAATTTTATTTATATGTATTGTAGGTGAGATGTACAGAGATATGATGATATTTGCGTGGTTGGATGGCACAAAAAGAAGCTGTAGGTTAAAAAAGTCCAGATTTGTGGCAGCTAACAATGGCTTATTTGTCCAGGCTTGCGTTGGCTTGCGACGGCTTATATGCCCAGTTTCGCGTCGGCTGGCATCGGTCATCGACACACTGCCAACCCCCTTAGATTTGTCACGTGTTCGATTTGGCGACGCTAGCCATCACTAATCTTGCGATGAGGCCATCGCTAAACCTATTGGTATCGACAATTTTAGCATTGCCTTTTAGCGATGGCTTGTAGCCGTCGCTAGGAATGCTTTTTGTAGTGTAGTGATGTGACAGTTTGGCCGAATATATCGCTTATAATTCTTCATCGGTAAAATCCATTTCATTATTTAAGCAATATCTTTAGTAATGATTATTTGCACCAGTTATCTACATCAACTCTATTTCACTTTAGGTTTTATGAAATTTTGTTTTGGTCAAAATTCCAATATCATCCACAATTCGCTCGCTTAGTTCATAAATAATGTCCTTGTTTTGATAGTAACATTTATTAACCATATTACTTCGGTAGATATTTTGACTTTGAGTTGACCAACAGTAAACCATGACACCAACCCCATGTAATTGAGGAGATAAGTTCTCTATTCAATAATGTTTCACTTTCAGTTCTACAACTCAAACCCAACTATAGTCGCTCGATGATTGTCATGTCATGATATAACTATAATCAAAATGGAGTATCCACATTGAAGATTAACAATATTTTTAAGTCGAGGGAATTGTGTAACTTCGCCACTTCGAGATTTCCTGTTAAAATTAGTTTTTATTAATCAATAGAAAACTCTACAGTGAGTCTTTCCATCATTATCCAATAACTTTGAGTACTAACCTCTTGATTCTCCTAGTAGCCATGAATAATGCATTGTCCAATATTCTAAGAGCGTCAGATGCTATGGTCTCAACTAATGTATTGATATTCTTTTTCGAAGCATCTTGACTAAGAATATGCCAAATGAAGAAGCACATCAATCTCTCCTGTGTTTCAATATTATCCGATCATATATTGATCAAAGCTGAGCATTCGATAAAATGTACAATAATCTAGAAGATATTCAGGTGCAACATACTCATTTTTTTCCTAATATATCTCTTACATCATGTGTGGACTTGGATCACTTCTAATACCAAAAACCGTTCTAGAGGAGGCCAAAGACGTCGATATAATACGCAAGAAAAGGTGAGTAATCTTATTGATAAGTGACATAAGGAAAGCCTGAAAACTACGACAAGTCCAAATCCAACAATTAATACAAACAATGCAGACACTATAAAATCATTTTTACGTATATCGCTCTTGCAAATTGTGTGAGGATGATTAACTAAATTGACGTTGGTGAAGCATTAATAAATATGATGGAAATGAAGAAAAATAATTGTTTAATATTTTGGACGATGAAACCACATAAAGCTGCTTAAAGGTTGAGATAGGACACATGTGACACAACGTTCATTGTTAGAAATATTTGATCAACATATCTGCCCATAACCCATAGAATTTGTATTTCTTTTATGTATTCTTTTTATGTTTGTTGTATTTTTGTTTAATTTTAGTGTACCACTTTCTTTTTAAACACTACTAGAATCGGCATGTATAGTGTCCAGGCTTTGCATCGGCGAGAATTGGCTAAAAAAGGCGGTCGATTCTAGCTGACGCAATATCGCATTACAGAAGCAAAAACCCGCGAGCAGATTCTCATTTTTTCTTCCCTCCCATTTTCACGTCAAAACCCTCCTCCTCGTCACCCGCTACAACCGCCCACCGCCGTCTCAAGTCAACATCTAGCCCCCGACGCTCTCCAAAGCTCTCTGCTATCCCCTTTCTTCCTGATTTCAGTTTATTTGAGGTACGATTCAAACCCTAAATTTTGAGATTAGTTGATGGTAGATTAGAAATTTATGATTAGTTGGTATTATGCGATGATGTTACTATTTTAGATTGGTTTGAAAATATAATTTTGATATTGTCGGCTTGAAATTAGGGAAATTAGGGAAAAGAGTTGATTATCAATTTGTAATTGTTGATTATTACATATGGGTTGATGTTAATGATTTACATTAGTTGATGATAAAAGGTATTAGTTGAGTTAGTATAAAAAAAATCTACTTTTACTAATTATATGTGTGAACAACTTATTTTAGTTTACATAATCGGCAAATTAAAAATTAAAAACAAAAGTTAAATTGCGTTATAAAATTTTAAATTTAGTTAATAAATATTTAAATAGTTGAATGAATATTGTTAATTATAAAAAATTTATTTTTTAAACCCCTTACATAATTTTTGGCCCTGTTTGACAAGTGTTGTGTATGATCGTTATATAGTTGTTCGGTTTTTGACAGAACGGACATCTATATTCATCTGATACAATATTTGTCAGATTTGTCTCTTTATTAGACAAGTTACAAATACGATAAAGTATAATTACATTTTGTAAATCATATCATTTTAAACGGTTCACAAAATTTCGATAGCACTTCCGTTTTGTTCTCTGTGTACACGTATTTGTGTACGATATAGGGAACAAAAAGAAAGTGCTGTCGAAATTTTGTGAACTGTTTAAAATGATATGATTTACAAAATGTAATTACCTTATTGTATTTGTAATGGAAAGTAGGATGGTCGGCCATCAAAGTTAAAATAATAAAGCAAAAAGCAAAAAATAAATCGAATTGATTATTTGGATTAATAAATGATAAACTTTATTGTGTTTCTAACATATATTTTCAAATCAGGAAAAATGTTCGATTATTTTCTCGACCGTAGTTGGATGTATGAAGTCAGTACTGGTATGAAAGGTTCAATAAAGAAACATTTTTGTAACGGTGTACACGAATTTATTAGATTCGCTAAATCTAATAATCGAAATAACGAAGAAGTTCGTTGCCCGTGTAGTAAGTGCAAACATTTGAAGCATTGGAAAGCAGACACAGTTGAAGTACATTTGTATAAAAATGGTTTTGTGTCGAATTATTACTTGTGGGATCGTCATGGAGAACTTTTTGCATCCATACCTAATCCTGTAGCGTTAGATGACAATAATGTTATGACGAATCCAATAGAAAATATGGTGGAAGATGCAGCATGATCAATGTTTCCAATGTTTGATCAAGATGACGATGAAGATATAAATGTCGAAGAAGAACCGACTGTGGGAGCTAAAAAAATATATGATTTATTGGACTCTGCTAAAAGGCCGTTGTGGGATGGTTGTAAAAGCGGAACCGAATTATCAGTAACTGCCGAATACAGTACTATGAAATCATAATTCAACCTTACAGAAGCTGGATTTACAACAGTTGTACAAGCAGCAAAACGACACATGCCATCCAATAATGTAATGTGCGATAGTCATTATAAAGTGAAAAAACTTATGTCCGCTTTCGGTCTGCCGTACCAAAAGATAGATACATGTGTAAAAGGTTGCATGTTGTATTGGAAAGATGACGTTGAGCTTAGAAAATGCAGACTGTGTAACGAGGAAAGATACAAACCAAGAAAAAAAAGAAAAAAAAGTTCCATACAATAGGATGCATTATTTACCCATCACTCTCAGACTTCAAAGGTTATATGCATCTTCTGCTACGGCGTTCCATATGCGATGGCACTGTGTGAGAACACCAGAGAAAGGAACTCTGATACATCCATTTGATGGAGAAGCATGAAAACATTTCGATAGGACTTATTCCGCATTTACTGCCGAAAGCCGAAATGTCAGACTTGGTTTATATACGGATGGATTTGCACCATCCTCTCAGTTTGGTGGTAAATATTCATCATGGCCTATTATCGTAACTCCTTATAATTTACCTCCATGGATGTGTATGAAAACTCCATATATGTTTCTCACTACTGTCGTCCCTGGGCCTAATGATCCAACACAAGGAATCGATGTTTATTTACAATCATTGATCGAAGAGTTGAAAATGCTATGGAATAAAGGAGTTGAAACGTACGACATTTCGAGAAAAAAGAATTTTGGTATGTTCGCTTCTTTGTTGTGGACTATTAGTGATTTTACTACATACGGGATGCTTTCAGGTTGGAGTACAGCTGGTCATTTAGCTTGTCCTTATTACATGGAAGAAACACGGGCGTTTTCGCTACGGTATGGAAAAAAAATTTCTTGGTTTGATTGTCATCGGTGTTTTCTCCATCTCAATCATACTTTTAGAAGAGATAAAAAAACTTTATATCTAACAGAGAAGAGAGTATGCAACCACCGAAGATTTGGTCAATCGAAGAAATATATGAAATTGTAAAGGAGTATCTGAAGATACATGAAACTGGAGTGCAGAATGAAATTCCAGGTAAATCAGACATTCATATTTGGTGCAAACAAAATATATTTTGGGAGTTGCCCTACTGGAAAGATCTCCTACTCCGACATATTATTGACGTGATGCACAACGAAAAAAATGTGTTTGATAATGTGTTTAATACATTTATGAATGTAAAGGGGAAAACAGATTGAATTCAAGACTTGATATAGCAAACTTTTGTAAATGTCCCGAACTTCATATGAAACCCAATGACAATAAAAAAACCCAAAGCAAGCTATGAGCTAGACAGTAAGCAAGTAAAACTCGTGCTAAAGTGGGTGGAAGCACTAAGATGTCCTGATGGAATTTCTTCTAATCTTCGTAGATGTGTTGACTTTAAAAACAATAAATTGAGTGGGATGAAAAGTCACGATTGCTATATCATGATGGAATATATATTACCCGTGATTCTCAAAGAACTATTGCCCGTAAAAGTATGGAGCGTTATAAAAGAATTAAGTTTGTTTTATAAAGAACTTTGTTCGACGACGTTAAAAGTCGACCGTATACGTAGACTTGAAGTAGAAATTCATATACTGCTCTTCAAGCTGGAAAAAATATTTTTGCCAGGTTTCTTTAATGTAATGGAGCATCTACCTGTTCATCTTTCATCCGTAGCACTTCTTAGAGGTCCTATTCAATATGGTTGGACGTATCCATTTGAGAGCTATTATTGAATATCGGCAATATTTATGTTAGTTTGAAATTCATTTTTATATACCTAAATTTAAAATAAATTTGTAATAGGTACTTGAATCATTCGAAGAAAAAAATTAGGCAAAAATCACGAGTTGAAGGTTCGATTTGCAAAGCATATCTTGAAGAAGAAGCTTCATTCTTTCTCTCTCATTATTTTAGTGATCATGTAAACTTATCGTTTGTGAGTGTTCCTCGTAATGAAGAAGTCGTTGAATAAGATTCTTTTCAAGCAATATTAT
The DNA here is from genome assembly GCA_030765085.1 of Allium cepa. Taxonomy (NCBI): domain Eukaryota; kingdom Viridiplantae; phylum Streptophyta; class Magnoliopsida; order Asparagales; family Amaryllidaceae; genus Allium; species Allium cepa. The sequence continues at coordinate 298,473,525 of CM060929.1, forward strand.
CTATTTTTACACAATATGGCCGACATGCTGGAAAATGTGTGGAAATATGGTTAGATGATAGAGACCACTATGTAGCACACACATATGTTCTACTAAATTGTCCAGAAGTTGCACCATTTTTCAGTTAATAATAAATTCATATATAATTCAATTATACTTACATATTAATTATATTAAAACATATTACATATTTGCAGTATATACGAAGCATTGCATCCATCTGGCGATCTCCGTAAAGAATTTGCTAAACGGTTTTCAAATTATGTTTATGATCCAATAAATTGTGTCGTTGACGAAGGATTACGACATCTCGCGATCGGACCAAAAAGAAATGTCAAGGCGTATCAAATATTCTTCGTCAATGGATTTAAATTCAACACCAAAGATTACGGTGCCGAAAAATTGACATATAACAACGGTGTATTTGTCAAAGGTAGTGACGATCCAGATGAACATATAAAAGATTTTTACGGCGTCTTAACACTGGTTTTAGAGTTGACATATTACATACAACCTGCAGAAAAAGTTTTTTTATTCAAATGCAACCGGTTTAGCAATGTTCCTGGTACTGGAATCAACGTGCACAAAGATTATAAACTTATTGAATAATAACATACCTCACATTACTATAAGTACGATCCTTTCGTATTGGCCAAGCAAGAGTTACGGGTTTATTTTGCTCTGTATCCATTCTTGAAAAGAGATAAAGCGGATTGGTCGGCTGTTTTTAAAAGAAAGGCAAAATTTACATTTGACGGAAATAATATTCCAAACGAAACAGCGTATCAAGGGGATCTTGAGCCAAATACTGAAGTAATAATAACCGATGACATTGATGTAGGGTTGTTGAATGATGAATCAAATGTTTTGGTAGATGCATTTGAAAGTGTTGAAGAAAACGATATAGAGTACGAGACCGAGTCTGAATCAGAGAACGACGGAGACTGATAATTTTAAATATTTGAATTACATGTTGTATAATGTATTTTTATGACATATGTAATATTTAGAGTCTGAATATGACATATGTAAATTTTGAATTGCATGTTGTATAATGTATTTTTATGACATATGTAATATTTAAAGTCTGAATCAAGTGGAATGTTTTATGCGATGATATGATATGATATGTTCTGATATGATATGATATGTTTTTATATGATATACGATATACGATATATGATATGATATGTTCTGATATGATATGATATGTTCTGATATGATATATGATATACGATATATGAGATGATATGTTTGTGGCGGATATGTATTACAGGAGACACGGCAATAGGTCTGAGCCTTCTCCTTCTCCTGACGTAGGTGCTAATGGCAGTGCATCGGATTTACGCCCCGTTGCTGAGTTAGTTCCGAAGACGGCAGGGTAAGTATTAAATATATTTCAAGTATGTTATTTAAAATATATTAAATATGTACATCAAAATTTATACAAGGGCTTTGAGGTGGAGCCTTCAGATTTTATTTTACAAACGTCGGGATAGGCGTTTATGAGTAGGATGTACGGCTGTCATTGTAACGACCCAGAATTTTTAGAAATTAAAATATGAATATTTAATTAATTTTAAATATTTATAAGTGAATTTATAAGTCAAATAAATTTTTATTTAAATTTTTGGATTTAATTGAATAATTAAATCGATAACTTAATATGTTAAATTATGGAAATAAGTAAAAATTGAGTTAAATATGATTGAAAATAATTTGGAAAATTTTATTTAATCATACTGGAGTTATAGAAATATTTTAGAACTTTTAAAATCGAATTAAAAGTTAATCTGTGAAAATTGAATATTTTAATATTTAATAATCGACTGTAAAATAGCCAATTTTTGAACAGTCTCAGAATTGAACGAAACTAGTTTCATTGGATCCGTAATAGTTAGTTATTACCGGATTTCAATTTTCGTGTCAATCGGAGTTATCGTTTGATCGTGGCAGCTCGAAACGCATCGAATCGTTTTTAATTTAAATTTGGCGAGTCAAAATAGCCATTTTTCAAAAAGTCTCGGATTTCGACGAAACCAGTTCATCGGATCCGTAATGTGATATTATTGTAAGGTTTCAAATTTCAAATCGTTTGGATTTACCGTTTGTCCGGTACGAATTAAAACGCCTAGAAATCGACTTAAATCGGTTTAATTCAAATTGAGCGTTTTCAGCCATAACTCGCACATACTTCCGAATTAGCTTCCGAAACCTGTTCCATTGTGTCCGGAACGCGGGATAAACCCTAGGTACGCTGGTTACGGCGTCTAAATCGGAGTTCGGAATTTCCGGGATGAATAGTGTCGTTTGAAATTCTATAAATAGACCACCCCTTCATAAATTTAGAAAAAAAGTTAAACCCTAACCCTAAATGTTGTAGCCGCCACTTATATAACCTAAGGCCAGATTTTTTCCAATTTCATTCCTTAATCTCTCTCAATCTACAATGAATTAGAAGAAACTCTCAACACGAAAGTTATAGAGCACGATGAGATCTTCGATTCTATACGGTGATGATGGGTTTTCGTGCGACGTGGAGGAGTGTATGAGGCCGCGTCCTAGGGAAGTGACGCACGCATTTTGGGGAGCTAGCAAGGGCCGAGCTCAGTGGCCTTGTGGCCGAAGATGGAGGAGGGTTGTGGCTTTGATTTGGCACTCCCCGATCGAATTTTCATTGAGTATTGAGGTTGCAATATTTAAACCTAATTTTCATTTTTGGGTTTCATGCGTTCGGCCAAGACCTGTAGATAGAACGAGAGGGAGAAGGGAGAGGATGTGCGGTGATGATGGAGTGATGAGGGATCCTATGGCTAATGTTTGATGTAGGTTAAAAATATGAAGGTTTAGTTGTAATATATTGATTTAAAATACGTGTAACTTATAAAATTCGTAACTTTTTCATACGAGGTCGAAAAAATGCAAACTCAGTTGCGTTGGAATCGTATGGACGAGCACTACGCGATGGAGTTGGTTTGGAGTCGTTTGGAGTTAGTGAGAATTTCGGGTAAAATTAAACGCGCGTTTAATTTTATTCGAAATAAAAGCTAAAACGGAAATTAAAACCAAGGTGAGAACTTCTCACTCAATCGAATAGATTTCGATTTTATTTTAAATAGTTAGATTTAAAATATTTGAATGCATGTTTGAATGATGACTGTAAATTATTGATTGTTAAAATAGACATTATGCGCCGTTAGTAAGCGGATGTTATTTAATATAAACATATACCGCGAATATTTCATAAACAGTGAAATTGGTATTATATATAATATCAATATATATATATTGGCATATGTATATATTGCAGTTGTTGATTTCCCGCATTTTTGTTTAGCGGATGAGACCCTATTGCGCCGTTATTAAGCGGATAATATTTAATAAGAACATATACCGCGATAATTTCGTACTGGAGCGAAATTGGTATTGTGCTAATGTTTTTGGATGCAGGAAACAGGTTGGAGGGATCCAACTGGATTCCTCAACAGTTTTTATTTTATTTCAGATATTTTGATATTTGATGGATTGTCATATTGATATATGATATCGTTGTTAGTCGTGTTTGACTATTTGGTGTGTAGCATCATTGGACCCAGATTTTGGGATTTTAAAATGATCTTTAAAATGATTTTTGAAAATATACTTTATTTCTGGAATTGATCCATTATAAATAAATAAACGTTATAATTTTTTAAGTTATAAAAATTATGGTTTTTGTGAAATATAGTTAAAAAGCTGATTTTTAGAAATACGATTAAAAGTCGATTTTCGAGAAATGAAGGGAACTAATGATTTTATAAAATAATTTAGATTGGATTTGTGAATATATGATAAAAGTTTAAATATAGGATTTATAAAATTTGATTATTTTATAAATCGAAATGATGAAATTATAAAGGAATTTAAAGACGTTTTAGAATAATAATATAAACTGATTTATATTTAGAGATTTATAAATGGATATTTATAAATTGAAATATAGACATTATAAAACGAGTTTTTATAAGTGTTTGAATGTAGTGAAAGTGAATTTCATAAATGAATGAAATTTATAGAATTATAAACTGTGAAGTTATAAATGAAATTTATAAATAGTAAGATTATAAATTTGTGAAGTTAATTGAAGAATAGATTTGGTTAAATAAATAAATCTTATAAGTTATAAGGTTTATAAATTGAAAAGTCTTTAAAAGAACGATTTTTGTAAAATAATCGTTTTATAAGTAATTAACTTATAATATGAACTTGTAGTTTATAATTGAGTTATAAACTGGAATAGGTTAATAAAGGAATTTATAAAAAGGAAGTTTTTATAAATAAATAGAAACGGAATTTATAAACGTTGTTTTATAAATCCGCAAATGACTTATTTTGATAAGTTAATTGTTATAACTTAGAGATAGAGTTATATTCACATTTTGAACAGTGAATAATCCTTTAAGTTAAAGTGAATAGAAATGATGAAATTTGTTAAGGTAGTATATTCACGTTTTTGAATAGTGAATAATACGTTAAAGAAATTGTTTTAGATATGATGTTTTAAATAGAATTAAAACGATCTAACGATGTTTTAAAAGGTGTTGAGATTCGAAACCATAGATTTCAACATTTATTGTTGAAATAGACGTTTTCGAGAAATAAAAGGAAATGTGGACTATAACACTGTTGTTATAGTAAATGATTTCCGAAAGGAAATGTTTTTGTATAGTATTGGAATTTATATATCTATTTTAATTTCGAATCCCTATACTAGTGATTTTGGGACGTTGTAACGATGTTTTACGCAACATTCGTTTTGGCCCAAATAAATATGTATAAGTGAATGATTTCCTTAAAGAATGAAATATATACTTAATTCGATTTAAGTATATTGAATATTTTCTAAGTGTTGAAAATAAAAGAGATTTGTGAATTACTTATGAATAAATAAGTATGGAAATGTTTTCCAATGTGAAGTGAATATTTAGAATTTATCTTTTTGAAGATAAATTGAAAATGAATAATTGAAATCATATATGCACGAATATTTTGAAATATAAATTCATTATGGAATTTATATGTGAAAAGTGAAATTTGTTAAAAATAAATATTGATTTATTTTTGAAGTGTTGGAATTTTATATCTTGTAAAGATATTTTGGAAATGTAAATAATTTGGAAAATTATTTGGAATCTGGTGATGTATGCATATCCAGTGATAGTTCAATAACCGACTATCAATATTTCCCTTTGAATGGGTATTTGATGTGAATTGATTGAATTTGAATGCACACTTATTTTTGAATAAGCGCTCACTATTCGGGTTAACCGGGAAAGGACCATGGGGTCGTATAACCCATTTCGAATATGTGATACGTCGTTATAAATCGCATTTGAAGATCGGTGTTGAAGACCGGATATTTGCGAGAGCGGTAGGATGAACTATCGATTGTCTCTGCACTGAGTTGCAACGGTATAGAGACTCCCTAAGTGATGGGAAATCCGATCAGGATTGTGAATATCCGGATTGCAAGGACTTCTTTGTAAGTGCCTTCGGTTTTGTTCGATCCCGGAACAGACTTGTATGGATTGTATGCCTGACATTACAAGTTGAGATATAAAGCCGATTTCTTTCAAATATATTTCTGTTGGTGGCGGAGAATTTATTCTTTGCTTAACACCCTTCTTTGAGACGTACGAGCTCAAAGGTTATATAGTTGAAGTTATCAGCGATATATTCCCAATTTGGTAATGTGACATGCTGAGTGATGCTGAAATGATCATTGTGTTGATTATTGTGATAGGATCATTTATTTGATCGTCTATCTTAGTGATCATTGTGTTGATCATTTGTTGACCCAAAGCATGGCTTTTGTATAAAGTATGTTTTTGTGGACGTGAATTCGTCGAGCCTCACATCCCGTGAATGGTCAAAACAGGAAAGAAGCAGCAAGGTTATGAGGGGTAGCACCCTTTAGGATGTGTCCATTTCCTTCTGGAAAAGGGTGGTATCATGGTATGGAGCCCAGATACTTACTCATGTTGAAAACACTTTGTTATGATTGTGTGAATTGATTAGAGAGCGCTCTCGGAAAAAGGTCCCAAAGGACCGGGGGATGGCATATTCGGTCAGTTGTTACTCAGTTAGGAGTAACCCGGCCTTGTGTTGGTTGAGATCCGGTTTGGTTCTCGGGGATGTCCATCCAGAGGCATTCTCAGTGGCAATGGGAAGTTCCTTGGCCTGACCATTTGTTGGAAATCCGATTCCCAATACGAAACTTGTACGGTATTAGTTGTAGAACCTGCTATTCACTTATGGTGGTCACCACTGTTTGGATAGTAGCTATAGTAGGCATAGTTCGAAATGTCTATGTCGGCTAAGATTTATATCTTTATTTTCGAAATGATTTGTTATACATTATGCACTAATAATAATATCAAATGTTATTTTAAATGCGTATCAAGCATCTTTGGCTATCATAAGGAGAAATCTCCTCCGATTCTGCGGTTGCATGTGTGTGTGTGCGGGAGGCCTTATGGTAGTCTCATTTTTAAAAGCATTGCGAATTGATTAAAAATATTCCTCTATTTTGATTTTAAAGATAAATAAACTGTTTTGAGTTCTCACACCAGTCACATGACTGACTTGGAGTTTATTGTTTTCCTTCCTAAACTCTGGGTGCCCACCAATTTCCACACGGGCAGTTAAGAGTTAGGTTTATCAGGATATTCTGGATATTCTGGAGTTGCTGGAGGCAAGCTGGATGGCATGGCGTATTACTAGTTTATATAGTATTTCTTTTTCCGCTGCATTGTTTGATGTTGTTTGATGTTGTACACTCTGATGATATGATGTAATAAAATGTGTTGTAATGTAATAACTGATATAGCTCTTTGTTTAAAGATTATTCATTTATTATTATATGTTGTTCCGCTGCGAATTGTGAGATTCTGTTGTTGTTCTGTTGTTTCCTTTCTGTCCGTTCTATTTTTAAAATTTTCTATCTTCTGTTTTTCTAATTCTCTGTTTTCTAAAAAATTGTCTATCTTCTTTTCCCTCTATTTTTCTTTTTCTTTCTTCTTTTTCCCTCTTCTTTCTTTTCTTTCATTTTAAAACCCATAACTTCTCGGTTTTCGGCCTTCGATATTCGGCAGTCGATAAAGTGAGTGTCGATGTTGAATTTTCGAAAGTCGAAAATTTTTGACGTTACATTTGGTATCAGAGCTCTGATGGTTAAGCGACAACCATGGTTCTGTTGGGTATTATTCATTAGAGATGGAGTCAGCAGTACTCTAGAATGAGTTTGAGTGTAATAATAGCTATGAGAGCGTATTTGTTAGTGAATATAAAATTGTTTTATATTGTGATGATTGGTTTATTGAGTGGTATATGAACTTTCGTCAGCGTGGTCCGCAAGACTATGCCGAAGGGGTTTCTAAACACTTGAATAGAACAATTCGACACAGTATTGTTTTAAATTGGGTAAATGAAATAATTTTACCTTGATTATATTTGATATATATAAAGGAATAATTTTTCAGAATTATTAAAGTGTATATAAGTTGATTGTTAGATTGTTTGGATAATCTAAATAAAAGAGTAATTGTATAAGTAAAAGAATTATAAGCATTGAATTATAATTAAAGTGATTTACAATTGTGAAATAAACTTATATATATAAGTTGATATCGGTATCAAACTAAATTAATAAAGTTAAGTAAGAAATGTGAACTTAAGTCATGTGAATAAAATTCAACTTTGTAATTGAATTGAATAAATGAATTGAATGTAAATCAATTGAATGTAAAATTAAATTGATATAAAATAATGAATATGAATGTAAGTGAAGCGAAGAAATTTGGTTGTAATCAATACACTTTGGTTGTTATATGATTGTTGATTGATTATATGTAATTCATTAAGTGTTAATGAAATTGAAAGCTATGAAAATTGAATTCAAATTAGAAGTAAATAAATTTGAATAGAATTGAAAGTGAATTGGAAATAATTAGTAAATGTAAACTAATTGAATTGAGAATGAATGTTAGTAAATCCAATGTAAATGAATCAAATGTAATTTAAAGTGAAAACCCAAATTCATTGAATATGAATGAGAATATAAATGAATATTGATTGGTTATGGATGTAATTGGTTGATGGTTGAATATATATTGCTTTAGTTGCATTTGCTATGTGACATGTATAGTTATGTTGCTATATGTTGTATATTGAGATTATTTGCATATGTGCATGTTCTCATGTTGTTTGTTGAGTGATTAGTAGGTGCGGATCGCGTTTGCTTCGCATTTGGAGTTCGCTTTTGCGCTATATTAGCCGTATATGCTTGCTAATAAAAATATAAGGTACATATCTCGGATTAAATATCGTACTTTTACACTTTTTTCCCTTCGGGATGCCTCATTACTTGATGAGATGTATATTTGTGATATATATACTGTCATTTTTTTTTCGGATCGAGCCGCGCAAAGGAGACTTTGGCGAATTTTTCCGAAAATTTAAGGCGTTAGAAAAAATTTGAGAAAATTGGAAAATTTTGAAAACTTTAAACTTTGTTTTAGAATTGAAAGTTAAACAATGGTAGTTGTTTTTGAAAAGATAACTAAGTATGATTTGAAAACTTAGTAAAGATTTGTAAGAAGTTTAATTATGAATTTTGGAAAGTTAATAGATTTTGTAACTTTTCTTACTTATAATTTCGAGGACGAAATTCTTTTAAGGGGGAAAGATTGTAACGACCCAGAATTTTTAGAAATTAAAATATGAATATTTAATTAATTTTAAATATTTATAAGTGAATTTATAAGTCAAATAAATTTTATTTAAATTTTTGGATTTAATTGAATAATTAAATCGATAACTTAATATGTTAAATTATGGAAATAAGTAAAAATTGAGTTAAATATGATTGAAAATAATTTGGAAAATTTTATTTAATCATACTGGAGTTATAGAAATATTTTAGAACTTTTAAAATCGAATTAAAAGTTAATCTGTGAAAATTGAATATTTTAATATTTAATAATCGACCGTAAAATAGCCAATTTTTGAACAGTCTCAGAATTGAACGAAACCAGTTTCATTGGATCCGTAATAGTTAGTTATTACCGGATTTCAATTTTCGTGTCAATCGGAGTTATCGTTTGATCGTGGCAGCTCGAAACGCATCGAATCGTTTTTAATTTAAATTTGGCGAGTCAAAATAGCCATTTTTCAAAAAGTCTCGGATTTCGACGAAACCAGTTTCATCGGATCCGTAATGTGATATTATTGTAAGGTTTCAAATTTCAAATCGTTTGGATTTACCGTTTGTCCGGTACGAATTAAAACGCCTAGAAATCGACTTAAATCGGTTTAATTCAAATTGAGCGTTTTCAGCCATAACTCGCACATACTTCCGAATTAGCTTCTGAAACCTGTTCCATTGTGTCCGGAACGCGGGATAAACCCTAGGTACGCTGGTTACGGCGTCTAAATCGGAGTTCGGAATTTCCGGGATGAATAGTGTCGTTTGAAATTCTATAAATAGACCACCCCTTCATAAATTTAGAAAAAAAGTTAAACCCTAACCCTAAATGTTGTAGCCGCCACTTATATAACCTAAGGCCAGATTTTTTCCAATTTCATTCCTTAATCTCTCTCAATCTACAATGAATTAGAAGAAACTCTCAACACGAAAGTTATAGAGCACGATGAGATCTTCGATTCTATACGGTGATGATGGGTTTTCGTGCGACGTGGAGGAGTGTATGAGGCCGCGTCCTAGGGAAGTGACGCACGCATTTTGGGGAGCTAGCAAGGGCCGAGCTCAGTGGCCTTGTGGCCGAAGATGGAGGAGGGTTGTGGCTTTGATTTGGCACTCCCCGATCGAATTTTCATTGAGTATTGAGGTTGCAATATTTAAACCTAATTTTCATTTTTGGGTTTCATGCGTTCGGCCAAGACCTGTAGATAGAACGAGAGGGAGAAGGGAGAGGATGTGCGGTGATGATGGAGTGATGAGGGATCCTATGGCTAATGTTTGATGTAGGTTAAAAATATGAAGGTTTAGTTGTAATTTATTGATTTAAAATACGTGTAACTTATAAAATTCGTAACTTTTTCATACGAGGTCGAAAAAATGCAAACTCAGTTGCGTTGGAATCGTATGGACGAGCACTACGCGATGGAGTTGGTTTGGAGTCGTTTGGAGTTAGTGAGAATTTCGGGTAAAATTAAACGCGCGTTTAATTTTATTCGAAATAAAAGCTAAAACGGAAATTAAAACCAAGGTGAGAACTTCTCACTCAATCGAATAGATTTCGATTTTATTTTAAATAGTTAGATTTAAAATATTTGAATGCATGTTTGAATGATGACTGTAAATTATTGATTGTTAAAATAGACATTATGCGCCGTTAGTAAGCGGATGTTATTTAATATAAACATATACCGCGAATATTTCATAAACAGTGAAATTGGTATTATATATAATATCAATATATATATATTGGCATATGTATATATTGCAGTTGTTGATTTCCCGCATTTTTGTTTAGCGGATGAGACCCTATTGCGCCGTTATTAAGCGGATAATATTTAATAAGAACATATACCGCGATAATTTCGTACTGGAGCGAAATTGGTATTGTGCTAATGTTTTTGGATGCAGGAAACAGGTTGGAGGGATCCAACTGGATTCCTCAACAGTTTTTATTTTATTTCAGATATTTTGATATTTGATGGATTGTCATATTGATATATGATATCGTTGTTAGTCGTGTTTGACTATTTGGTGTGTAGCATCATTGGACCCAGATTTTGGGATTTTAAAATGATCTTTAAAATGATTTTTGAAAATATACTTTATTTCTGGAATTGATCCATTATAAATAAATAAACGTTATAATTTTTTAAGTTATAAAAATTATGGTTTTTGTGAAATATAGTTAAAAAGCTGATTTTTAGAAATACGATTAAAAGTCGATTTTCGAGAAATGAAGGGAACTAATGATTTTATAAAATAATTTAGATTGGATTTGTGAATATATGATAAAAGTTTAAATATAGGATTTATAAAATTTGATTATTTTATAAATCGAAATGATGAAATTATAAAGGAATTTAAAGACGTTTTAGAATAATAATATAAACTGATTTATATTTAGAGATTTATAAATGGATATTTATAAATTGAAATATAGACATTATAAAACGAGTTTTTATAAGTGTTTGAATGTAGTGAAAGTGAATTTCATAAATGAATGAAATTTATAGAATTATAAACTGTGAAGTTATAAATGAAATTTATAAATAGTAAGATTATAAATTTGTGAAGTTAATTGAAGAATAGATTTGGTTAAATAAATAAATCTTATAAGTTATAAGGTTTATAAATTGAAAAGTCTTTAAAAGAACGATTTTTGTAAAATAATCGTTTTATAAGTAATTAACTTATAATATGAACTTGTAGTTTATAATTGAGTTATAAACTGGAATAGGTTAATAAAGGAATTTATAAAAAGGAAGTTTTTATAAATAAATAGAAACGGAATTTATAAACGTTGTTTTATAAATCCGCAAATGACTTATTTTGATAAGTTAATTGTTATAACTTAGAGATAGAGTTATATTCACATTTTGAACAGTGAATAATCCTTTAAGTTAAAGTGAATAGAAATGATGAAATTTGTTAAGGTAGTATATTCACGTTTTTGAATAGTGAATAATACGTTAAAGAAATTGTTTTAGATATGATGTTTTAAATAGAATTAAAATGATCTAACGATGTTTTAAAAGGTGTTGAGATTCGAAACCATAGATTTCAACATTTATTGTTGAAATAGACGTTTTCGAGAAATAAAAGGAAATGTGGACTATAACACTGTTGTTATAGTAAATGATTTCCGAAAGGAAATGTTTTTGTATAGTATTGGAATTTATATATCTATTTTAATTTCGAATCCCTATACTAGTGATTTTGGGACGTTGTAACGATGTTTTACGCAACATTCGTTTTGGCCCAAATAAATATGTATAAGTGAATGATTTCCTTAAAGAATGAAATATATACTTAATTCGATTTAAGTATATTGAATATTTTCTAAGTGTTGAAAATAAAAGAGATTTGTGAATTACTTATGAATAAATAAGTATGGAAATGTTTTCCAATGTGAAGTGAATATTTAGAATTTATCTTTTTGAAGATAAATTGAAAATGAATAATTGAAATCATATATGCACGAATATTTTGAAATATAAATTCATTATGGAATTTATATGTGAAAAGTGAAATTTGTTAAAAATAAATATTGATTTATTTTTGAAGTGTTGGAATTTTATATCTTGTAAAGATATTTTGGAAATGTAAATAATTTGGAAAATTATTTGGAATCTGGTGATGTATGCATATCCAGTGATAGTTCAATAACCGACTATCAATATTTCCCTTTGAATGGGTATTTGATGTGAATTGATTGAATTTGAATGCACACTTATTTTTGAATAAGCGCTCACTATTCGGGTTAACCGGGAAAGGACCATGGGGTCGTATAACCCATTTCGAATATGTGATACGTCGTTATAAATCGCATTTGAAGATCGGTGTTGAAGACCGGATATTTGCGAGAGCGGTAGGATGAACTATCGATTGTCTCTGCACTGAGTTGCAACGGTATAGAGACTCCCTAAGTGATGGGAAATCCGATCAGGATTGTGAATATCCGGATTGCAAGGACTTCTTTGTAAGTGCCTTCGGTTTTGTTCGATCCCGGAACAGACTTGTATGGATTGTATGCCTGACATTACAAGTTGAGATATAAAGCCGATTTCTTTCAAATATATTTCTGTTGGTGGCGGAGAATTTATTCTTTGCTTAACACCCTTCTTTGAGACGTACGAGCTCAAAGGTTATATAGTTGAAGTTATCAGCGATATATTCCCAATTTGGTAATGTGACATGCTGAGTGATGCTGAAATGATCATTGTGTTGATTATTGTGATAGGATCATTTATTTGATCGTCTATCTTAGTGATCATTGTGTTGATCATTTGTTGACCCAAAGCATGGCTTTTGTATAAAGTATGTTTTTGTGGACGTGAATTCGTCGAGCCTCACATCCCGTGAATGGTCAAAACAGGAAAGAAGCAGCAAGGTTATGAGGGGTAGCACCCTTTAGGATGTGTCCATTTCCTTCTGGAAAAGGGTGGTATCATGGTATGGAGCCCAGATACTTACTCATGTTGAAAACACTTTGTTATGATTGTGTGAATTGATTAGAGAGCGCTCTCGGAAAAAGGTCCCAAAGGACCGGGGGATGGCATATTCGGTCAGTTGTTACTCAGTTAGGAGTAACCCGGCCTTGTGTTGGTTGAGATCCGGTTTGGTTCTCGGGGATGTCCATCCAGAGGCATTCTCAGTGGCAATGGGAAGTTCCTTGGCCTGACCATTTGTTGGAAATCCGATTCCCAATACGAAACTTGTACGGTATTAGTTGTAGAACCTGCTATTCACTTATGGTGGTCACCACTGTTTGGATAGTAGCTATAGTAGGCATAGTTCGAAATGTCTATGTCGGCTAAGATTTATATCTTTATTTTCGAAATGATTTGTTATACATTATGCACTAATAATAATATCAAATGTTATTTTAAATGCGTATCAAGCATCTTTGGCTATCATAAGGAGAAATCTCCTCCGATTCTGCGGTTGCATGTGTGTGTGTGCGGGAGGCCTTATGGTAGTCTCATTTTTAAAAGCATTGCGAATTGATTAAAAATATTCCTCTATTTTGATTTTAAAGATAAATAAACTGTTTTGAGTTCTCACACCAGTCACATGACTGACTTGGAGTTTATTGTTTTCCTTCCTAAACTCTGGGTGCCCACCAATTTCCACACGGGCAGTTAAGAGTTAGGTTTATCAGGATATTCTGGATATTCTGGAGTTGCTGGAGGCAAGCTGGATGGCATGGCGTATTACTAGTTTATATAGTATTTCTTTTTCCGCTGCATTGTTTGATGTTGTTTGATGTTGTACACTCTGATGATATGATGTAATAAAATGTGTTGTAATGTAATAACTGATATAGCTCTTTGTTTAAAGATTATTCATTTATTATTATATGTTGTTCCGCTGCGAATTGTGAGATTCTGTTGTTGTTCTGTTGTTTCCTTTCTGTCCGTTCTATTTTTAAAATTTTCTATCTTCTGTTTTTCTAATTCTCTGTTTTCTAAAAAATTGTCTATCTTCTTTTCCCTCTATTTTTCTTTTTCTTTCTTCTTTTTCCCTCTTCTTTCTTTTCTTTCATTTTAAAACCCATAACTTCTCGGTTTTCGGCCTTCGATATTCGGCAGTCGATAAAGTGAGTGTCGATGTTGAATTTTCGAAAGTCGAAAATTTTTGACGTTACATTTGGTATCAGAGCTCTGATGGTTAAGCGACAACCATGGTTCTGTTGGGTATTATTCATTAGAGATGGAGTCAGCAGTACTCTAGAATGAGTTTGAGTGTAATAATAGCTATGAGAGCGTATTTGTTAGTGAATATAAAATTGTTTTATATTGTGATGATTGGTTTATTGAGTGGTATATGAACTTTCGTCAGCGTGGTCCGCAAGACTATGCCGAAGGGGTTTCTAAACACTTGAATAGAACAATTCGACACAGTATTGTTTTAAATTGGGTAAATGAAATAATTTTACCTTGATTATATTTGATATATATAAAGGAATAATTTTTCAGAATTATTAAAGTGTATATAAGTTGATTGTTAGATTGTTTGGATAATCTAAATAAAAGAGTAATTGTATAAGTAAAAGAATTATAAGCATTGAATTATAATTAAAGTGATTTACAATTGTGAAATAAACTTATATATATAAGTTGATATCGGTATCAAACTAAATTAATAAAGTTAAGTAAGAAATGTGAACTTAAGTCATGTGAATAAAATTCAACTTTGTAATTGAATTGAATAAATGAATTGAATGTAAATCAATTGAATGTAAAATTAAATTGATATAAAATAATGAATATGAATGTAAGTGAAGCGAAGAAATTTGGTTGTAATCAATACACTTTGGTTGTTATATGATTGTTGATTGATTATATGTAATTCATTAAGTGTTAATGAAATTGAAAGCTATGAAAATTGAATTCAAATTAGAAGTAAATAAATTTGAATAGAATTGAAAGTGAATTGGAAATAATTAGTAAATGTAAACTAATTGAATTGAGAATGAATGTTAGTAAATCCAATGTAAATGAATCAAATGTAATTTAAAGTGAAAACCCAAATTCATTGAATATGAATGAGAATATAAATGAATATTGATTGGTTATGGATGTAATTGGTTGATGGTTGAATATATATTGCTTTAGTTGCATTTGCTATGTGACATGTATAGTTATGTTGCTATATGTTGTATATTGAGATTATTTGCATATGTGCATGTTCTCATGTTGTTTGTTGAGTGATTAGTAGGTGCGGATCGCGTTTGCTTCGCATTTGGAGTTCGCTTTTGCGCTATATTAGCCGTATATGCTTGCTAATAAAAATATAAGGTACATATCTCGGATTAAATATCGTACTTTTACACTTTTTTCCCTTCGGGATGCCTCATTACTTGATGAGATGTATATTTGTGATATATATACTGTCATTTTTTTTTCGGATCGAGCCGCGCAAAGGAGACTTTGGCGAATTTTTCCGAAAATTTAAGGCGTTAGAAAAAATTTGAGAAAATTGGAAAATTTTGAAAACTTTAAACTTTGTTTTAGAATTGAAAGTTAAACAATGGTAGTTGTTTTTGAAAAGATAACTAAGTATGATTTGAAAACTTAGTAAAGATTTGTAAGAAGTTTAATTATGAATTTTGGAAAGTTAATAGATTTTGTAACTTTTCTTACTTATAATTTCGAGGACGAAATTCTTTTAAGGGGGAAAGATTGTAACGACCCAGAATTTTTAGAAATTAAAATATGAATATTTAATTAATTTTAAATATTTATAAGTGAATTTATAAGTCAAATAAATTTTATTTAAATTTTTGGATTTAATTGAATAATTAAATCGATAACTTAATATGTTAAATTATGGAAATAAGTAAAAATTGAGTTAAATATGATTGAAAATAATTTGGAAAATTTTATTTAATCATACTGGAGTTATAGAAATATTTTAGAACTTTTAAAATCGAATTAAAAGTTAATCTGTGAAAATTGAATATTTTAATATTTAATAATCGACCGTAAAATAGCCAATTTTTGAACAGTCTCAGAATTGAACGAAACCAGTTTCATTGGATCCGTAATAGTTAGTTATTACCGGATTTCAATTTTCGTGTCAATCGGAGTTATCGTTTGATCGTGGCAGCTCGAAACGCATCGAATCGTTTTTAATTTAAATTTGGCGAGTCAAAATAGCCATTTTTCAAAAAGTCTCGGATTTCGACGAAACCAGTTTCATCGGATCCGTAATGTGATATTATTGTAAGGTTTCAAATTTCAAATCGTTTGGATTTACCGTTTGTCCGGTACGAATTAAAACGCCTAGAAATCGACTTAAATCGGTTTAATTCAAATTGAGCGTTTTCAGCCATAACTCGCACATACTTCCGAATTAGCTTCCGAAACCTGTTCCATTGTGTCCGGAACACGGGATAAACCCTAGGTACGCTGGTTACGGCGTCTAAATCGGAGTTCGGAATTTCCGGGATGAATAGTGTCGTTTGAAATTCTATAAATAGACCACCCCTTCATAAATTTAGAAAAAAAGTTAAACCCTAACCCTAAATGTTGTAGCCGCCACTTATATAACCTAAGGCCAGATTTTTTCCAATTTCATTCCTTAATCTCTCTCAATCTACAATGAATTAGAAGAAACTCTCAACACGAAAGTTATAGAGCACGATGAGATCTTCGATTCTATACGGTGATGATGGGTTTTCGTGCGACGTGGAGGAGTGTATGAGGCCGCGTCCTAGGGAAGTGACGCACGCATTTTGGGGAGCTAGCAAGGGCCGAGCTCAGTGGCCTTGTGGCCGAAGATGGAGGAGGGTTGTGGCTTTGATTTGGCACTCCCCGATCGAATTTTCATTGAGTATTGAGGTTGCAATATTTAAACCTAATTTTCATTTTTGGGTTTCATGCGTTCGGCCAAGACCTGTAGATAGAACGAGAGGGAGAAGGGAGAGGATGTGCGGTGATGATGGAGTGATGAGGGATCCTATGGCTAATGTTTGATGTAGGTTAAAAATATGAAGGTTTAGTTGTAATTTATTGATTTAAAATACGTGTAACTTATAAAATTCGTAACTTTTTCATACGAGGTCGAAAAAATGCAAACTCAGTTGCGTTGGAATCGTATGGACGAGCACTACGCGATGGAGTTGGTTTGGAGTCGTTTGGAGTTAGTGAGAATTTCGGGTAAAATTAAACGCGCGTTTAATTTTATTCGAAATAAAAGCTAAAACGGAAATTAAAACCAAGGTGAGAACTTCTCACTCAATCGAATAGATTTCGATTTTATTTTAAATAGTTAGATTTAAAATATTTGAATGCATGTTTGAATGATGACTGTAAATTATTGATTGTTAAAATAGACATTATGCGCCGTTAGTAAGCGGATGTTATTTAATATAAACATATACCGCGAATATTTCATAAACAGTGAAATTGGTATTATATATAATATCAATATATATATATTGGCATATGTATATATTGCAGTTGTTGATTTCCCGCATTTTTGTTTAGCGGATGAGACCCTATTGCGCCGTTATTAAGCGGATAATATTTAATAAGAACATATACCGCGATAATTTCGTACTGGAGCGAAATTGGTATTGTGCTAATGTTTTTGGATGCAGGAAACAGGTTGGAGGGATCCAACTGGATTCCTCAACAGTTTTTATTTTATTTCAGATATTTTGATATTTGATGGATTGTCATATTGATATATGATATCGTTGTTAGTCGTGTTTGACTATTTGGTGTGTAGCATCATTGGACCCAGATTTTGGGATTTTAAAATGATCTTTAAAATGATTTTTGAAAATATACTTTATTTCTGGAATTGATCCATTATAAATAAATAAACGTTATAATTTTTTAAGTTATAAAAATTATGGTTTTTGTGAAATATAGTTAAAAAGCTGATTTTTAGAAATACGATTAAAAGTCGATTTTCGAGAAATGAAGGGAACTAATGATTTTATAAAATAATTTAGATTGGATTTGTGAATATATGATAAAAGTTTAAATATAGGATTTATAAAATTTGATTATTTTATAAATCGAAATGATGAAATTATAAAGGAATTTAAAGACGTTTTAGAATAATAATATAAACTGATTTATATTTAGAGATTTATAAATGGATATTTATAAATTGAAATATAGACATTATAAAACGAGTTTTTATAAGTGTTTGAATGTAGTGAAAGTGAATTTCATAAATGAATGAAATTTATAGAATTATAAACTGTGAAGTTATAAATGAAATTTATAAATAGTAAGATTATAAATTTGTGAAGTTAATTGAAGAATAGATTTGGTTAAATAAATAAATCTTATAAGTTATAAGGTTTATAAATTGAAAAGTCTTTAAAAGAACGATTTTTGTAAAATAATCGTTTTATAAGTAATTAACTTATAATATGAACTTGTAGTTTATAATTGAGTTATAAACTGGAATAGGTTAATAAAGGAATTTATAAAAAGGAAGTTTTTATAAATAAATAGAAACGGAATTTATAAACGTTGTTTTATAAATCCGCAAATGACTTATTTTGATAAGTTAATTGTTATAACTTAGAGATAGAGTTATATTCACATTTTGAACAGTGAATAATCCTTTAAGTTAAAGTGAATAGAAATGATGAAATTTGTTAAGGTAGTATATTCACGTTTTTGAATAGTGAATAATACGTTAAAGAAATTGTTTTAGATATGATGTTTTAAATAGAATTAAAATGATCTAACGATGTTTTAAAAGGTGTTGAGATTCGAAACCATAGATTTCAACATTTATTGTTGAAATAGACGTTTTCGAGAAATAAAAGGAAATGTGGACTATAACACTGTTGTTATAGTAAATGATTTCCGAAAGGAAATGTTTTTGTATAGTATTGGAATTTATATATCTATTTTAATTTCGAATCCCTATACTAGTGATTTTGGGACGTTGTAACGATGTTTTACGCAACATTCGTTTTGGCCCAAATAAATATGTATAAGTGAATGATTTCCTTAAAGAATGAAATATATACTTAATTCGATTTAAGTATATTGAATATTTTCTAAGTGTTGAAAATAAAAGAGATTTGTGAATTACTTATGAATAAATAAGTATGGAAATGTTTTCCAATGTGAAGTGAATATTTAGAATTTATCTTTTTGAAGATAAATTGAAAATGAATAATTGAAATCATATATGCACGAATATTTTGAAATATAAATTCATTATGGAATTTATATGTGAAAAGTGAAATTTGTTAAAAATAAATATTGATTTATTTTTGAAGTGTTGGAATTTTATATCTTGTAAAGATATTTTGGAAATGTAAATAATTTGGAAAATTATTTGGAATCTGGTGATGTATGCATATCCAGTGATAGTTCAATAACCGACTATCAATATTTCCCTTTGAATGGGTATTTGATGTGAATTGATTGAATTTGAATGCACACTTATTTTTGAATAAGCGCTCACTATTCGGGTTAACCGGGAAAGGACCATGGGGTCGTATAACCCATTTCGAATATGTGATACGTCGTTATAAATCGCATTTGAAGATCGGTGTTGAAGACCGGATATTTGCGAGAGCGGTAGGATGAACTATCGATTGTCTCTGCACTGAGTTGCAACGGTATAGAGACTCCCTAAGTGATGGGAAATCCGATCAGGATTGTGAATATCCGGATTGCAAGGACTTCTTTGTAAGTGCCTTCGGTTTTGTTCGATCCCGGAACAGACTTGTATGGATTGTATGCCTGACATTACAAGTTGAGATATAAAGCCGATTTCTTTCAAATATATTTCTGTTGGTGGCGGAGAATTTATTCTTTGCTTAACACCCTTCTTTGAGACGTACGAGCTCAAAGGTTATATAGTTGAAGTTATCAGCGATATATTCCCAATTTGGTAATGTGACATGCTGAGTGATGCTGAAATGATCATTGTGTTGATTATTGTGATAGGATCATTTATTTGATCGTCTATCTTAGTGATCATTGTGTTGATCATTTGTTGACCCAAAGCATGGCTTTTGTATAAAGTATGTTTTTGTGGACGTGAATTCGTCGAGCCTCACATCCCGTGAATGGTCAAAACAGGAAAGAAGCAGCAAGGTTATGAGGGGTAGCACCCTTTAGGATGTGTCCATTTCCTTCTGGAAAAGGGTGGTATCATGGTATGGAGCCCAGATACTTACTCATGTTGAAAACACTTTGTTATGATTGTGTGAATTGATTAGAGAGCGCTCTCGGAAAAAGGTCCCAAAGGACCGGGGGATGGCATATTCGGTCAGTTGTTACTCAGTTAGGAGTAACCCGGCCTTGTGTTGGTTGAGATCCGGTTTGGTTCTCGGGGATGTCCATCCAGAGGCATTCTCAGTGGCAATGGGAAGTTCCTTGGCCTGACCATTTGTTGGAAATCCGATTCCCAATACGAAACTTGTACGGTATTAGTTGTAGAACCTGCTATTCACTTATGGTGGTCACCACTGTTTGGATAGTAGCTATAGTAGGCATAGTTCGAAATGTCTATGTCGGCTAAGATTTATATCTTTATTTTCGAAATGATTTGTTATACATTATGCACTAATAATAATATCAAATGTTATTTTAAATGCGTATCAAGCATCTTTGGCTATCATAAGGAGAAATCTCCTCCGATTCTGCGGTTGCATGTGTGTGTGTGCGGGAGGCCTTATGGTAGTCTCATTTTTAAAAGCATTGCGAATTGATTAAAAATATTCCTCTATTTTGATTTTAAAGATAAATAAACTGTTTTGAGTTCTCACACCAGTCACATGACTGACTTGGAGTTTATTGTTTTCCTTCCTAAACTCTGGGTGCCCACCAATTTCCACACGGGCAGTTAAGAGTTAGGTTTATCAGGATATTCTGGATATTCTGGAGTTGCTGGAGGCAAGCTGGATGGCATGGCGTATTACTAGTTTATATAGTATTTCTTTTTCCGCTGCATTGTTTGATGTTGTTTGATGTTGTACACTCTGATGATATGATGTAATAAAATGTGTTGTAATGTAATAACTGATATAGCTCTTTGTTTAAAGATTATTCATTTATTATTATATGTTGTTCCGCTGCGAATTGTGAGATTCTGTTGTTGTTCTGTTGTTTCCTTTCTGTCCGTTCTATTTTTAAAATTTTCTATCTTCTGTTTTTCTAATTCTCTGTTTTCTAAAAAATTGTCTATCTTCTTTTCCCTCTATTTTTCTTTTTCTTTCTTCTTTTTCCCTCTTCTTTCTTTTCTTTCATTTTAAAACCCATAACTTCTCGGTTTTCGGCCTTCGATATTCGGCAGTCGATAAAGTGAGTGTCGATGTTGAATTTTCGAAAGTCGAAAATTTTTGACGTTACAGTCGTCCACGGTGGGACGACATCCCAGAGCCTGTAAAGAACGCAATATGGGCATTTGATGGTAATTAAGTATAAATTTTTATTTGATTTAAATGTCAATAGCATGTTTATAATTCAAGTTAATTTCAATATGCAGGCTGCCGTAAATGTTGAGCCCTAGGATCTGGATGTGTTTAGAAATCATTAGAATCAAAGAATGAGAAAAAATTATAGAAACACGATAACTAAAGCCAAGAGTGCGGGAAAAAAGCCAAGTTGGATGAGCGCTGACGTATGTATTGAGTTTCTTCGGCTTTGGGATACTCTTGAATTCAATGTAAGCTATCCACTTTCGAATTGTAATTTAAAATTTTAAGATTTCGTATATTAGTTGCATTAATATGGTTAACCTTGTGTTTAAATGTATAGAAAATATCAGCGCGGAATCGCGAAAACAGGAATAAGAATCCTGCTGTACATCGTGGTGGCTCGAAATCTTTTCAACAACATAAAAACGAATTGGTAAATTTATAAATTGTGTTTATAAATATCTGTAACATTATTTAATCATATTGGTAACATTGTTTATTCATATGTATATTTTTAGTCTAAGAAGCACAATCGCGAGCCTATGATGGCTGAGTTGTTTACTGCCACACATGCTGTGGAGGGGACAGACGAGAAAGGAAATGTTTCGTATAGATGGACAGACGCCAAATCTCAATCTGTAATGGTAAACATGCTTATCCGTAATGATAGTGTTTGATAATATTTTATTTCACAGCTAAAAAATTGTAAATTAATTTTTTTTCATGTCAAACTTTTATTTATAATCGCAGGAGTCATATGAGGCGGAGCTGACACGTGTGGCGCAGACCACCGGACGTGAGGAGTTGACCGTTGAGGAGTCAAACCATATTTGGGATGCCATTGTAGATCCGCCAACGCGAAATAGGCGATATAGTTATGGAAATATTGAGGTAAACTGCTTCATTAACTAATATATACATTTCATATGATATGAAGCATAAATTATAACTAGCTATTAACTATTTCACAGGCGATATCGTCCCAGAGGGCTTACAGGATATTCCAGGCAGAGGAGGAGATAACTTTGTTGCGTCAGCAGATTGCGGAGATAAATGACTGGAGGAAGAGCAATGCTTTTGCACAGCAGCTCGATGCACATATCGCGACATACGTGGCAGAGCATGGAAGAATGCCTGGAGAGGATGCATCTAGAGATGATGAGTAGGTAAAGTTGTGCTTGTTACATTTTTTCCGTCCTTTTGTGTTGAACTTATTGTTGTTTGATGTATGATGGTGAGTAGAACAATGATGTATGATTTGTTTGATAGTTTATATGTATTGTTGAGTATGATGTATATTAGTCAACATTGTGTTTGATTGATGAGTTTTTTCATATATGGTTGTTGTTTGATTGAAAATTGTGAATGTTATGTTTGATTGATGAGAGGTTGGTGTTATATTTGTGTTGAAAGATTGAATGTTGTTATAATTTGACGGAAATTGTTTATATTGTGGTTTGAGGGTGCAAACAGCAGCTGTTTACAAACAGCAGAACACAGCCTTGCGTCGGCTAGAATCGGCTTGCGTCGGCCATTTGGTTACAGAATTACGTTGGCTAGAATCGGCTGTTTGATTACAGGATTGCGTCGGCTAGAATCGGCTGTTTGATTACAGGATTGCGTCGGCTAGAATCGGCTAGTTACGGCCAACAGAATTTTGAAAAAAATGACCACGTGGATTTAGCCACCACCTTCCGACACTAAAGTGGTGACGAATCCGACGCAAAACCCGACTCGAATACTTAGTGGTGACGTCTATTTTTGCGTCGGTTTTTAGAATCGACTTGCGTCGGTTAGAATTGGCCGGCGTCAGTTTTCTGCCCGCGCAAATACCGATTTTCCTTGTAGTGAAATGTATGTTTTTTAATTTGTAATTTTCATATTAATTTATAATTCAATATCAATCATTGGTATTTACTCAAAAACAATTAACGCATCTAACGGCAAATAAATATACAATTCCGTAGAAATAATCATTTTCCTTTTACTGTCGCGCACAAAAATCTTTACCATTTTGTGGAACTTTCTTCATTCGTGCTCCTTTTCTGTGCCCCTTTCGTATGCTTTCGTTCGATCTTTTGTAAAATTCAAAGTGGGGGCAGTTATGTACCTTTCTAAATGCAAACGAGAAATAAATACTTGGGCATGGTTACTAGACTGATAATTTGTTGTTTGCGCTTATAAAAATCATAACTATTGATTCATGTTGTGAATAATATTGACAACATTGCTGTTAGAACTGGTTCTTATGTCATCTTCCACGTATCCTGCCAATATCTATTTAACTATGCACAATATCATTTTCATGCATCACTGTCTTGATGACCTTTATCTTTACTTTTCTGGTTCCATAATGGCGACAATAATAAAAGTTTAATTTGATGAATATTATGATTTTAAATATATTAAAAAGGGCTAATTCCCTTTGATTTTCATTAAATCAGAACGATCATTTTAAACTCTTGCATAATGAAGTGCCTTGCATATTGGGTTAGTATCCAAAATCACATGATGGACTGAAGAAAAATATGCCTAATATTGTCTCTGGCACATGGATGAACCCTACATGTACGCAGAAGGTTTATTTTTAATAAAATAAAACAGTGTGAGATTAATAGAATATGTATAATATACAAGTCTTGTGCAATATTGTAGATGTCAAAAGATGGAAACTTCCACTGCATGATTTCAGTAGCATATATATATTCTGTAGAAACGCAGAAAATGCGATGCTAGGCCACACATCAAATATCATGTTCTATGAGAGGTAACAGAGCATATATATATATATATATAGTGTGTGTCCGAACACTAAATTAACTTTGGTTAAGAACATGTAATTAATAATAGTAAAATGAAGAAAGCTATATAGTATGTACTTATGCTCCTCCAGTACATGTTGGCCCAAGTTAACCTGCAACCAAGTAAAACAACATACTGATTCTAAATTATAAATATATAGTGCCGACCTGCAATTAATTTCCTCTTCCCAACGTCTGCCATTTTGTAGCCATCAAAAGTAAATTGGCTTTAACTTGTCCTCCAATTTCGTCCTGTTGTACTGTTGGGTACTACTTATTCCATTCCAATTATTTTCCTGCGAATATCACACACTATATATTGGCAGTACAATCCCATATGCATCTGCCTACCTAACAATATAAATAAACAGCAATATAAATAAACAGCACTAGTTGATCATTTTATTGCCAAGGGTTGTTGAAGAGTGTCCTTTAATAGCATTTCCAACCGTTGGTTGGTAAGCCACCGACCTCCAACAGCCGATCAGTTGTCTACTTTTGGATTGCTTTGACAATCCTACCTGAAGGTTGTGGCCCTAGCGGACATGGAACGGTTATCCGCCTAATCCGAGCTATTCATGGAGTATAACTAGGATAGGTCGTGCACATGGAACGGTTATCCGCCTAATCCGATTCAATCTAATACAAAGGAGGAAAAAGAAAAAACCAATCTAATTAAAAAATGAACTAGACATACTCAAATTTCGTAAATCCATTTTTAATGAACAATTGTGTGAAGTTTCTAACTAAGGCTTCATTCCATTTTAGTAAAAATGAATAAAAAAAATCCTATTGTATTGAAGAGGAATGCATTTTCTTACCAAGTTCAGAGATATTTATGTACCATTGGTCCCCAACTACCAGTATTTTGGTCCCAACTTTTCCTGTAAAAAAAAATTAAGTAAAAACAGACCGACTCACATTCTCATCCTGAAATCCATTTTCTCTTCCTATCTTCTGCCAAATTTCATCATGTTGTACTGATTGGTGCTATATTCCAATCCCTTCTCCAGGAATATTACATTGTACATATTGGTAATTTGGTTGCATGAAGTCAGATATACACGCCATTTGCATATATATATATATATATATATATATAAAGAAAAAGAAAAGAAGCAGTAGTTGATTATTCTATCATGAGTGGTTGACGAATGTCATTCACAAAGAGGTGCTCTTTTTCATGTGATTTATAATACGTACAAGTTCAGGTCAAAACTGCAAACGTCAACGTCTACAATAAGTTTCATATAGTATTCTGACATAGTGGACAGTTATTATGCTCTTCTGCATTGAATTATGATCGTTAATTTATTTTATGGTCATCATTCGATTATTCTCAAACAAAACTTGTATTATTTAACAAATGAAATTTGATTCATATTTATATATAAAAAAAAATCATACTGAAAATCAAATAAAAAGTAATGTGTCCACCGAAGAATACCTCATCTTGAAAAGAAGAGAAAAAAAGAGCTTCTGCATGCATTAAAAACAATAAGAAATTAACATATTATTTAACAAATAAATTAAAATAATGGATTTAAATAGTTTTGTTTTATACATGAAAAAGGTATATAAGAAACATAGCGTCCTTGGATACATTTCAGACTGAGACGGCTGAACCTCCAAATATAGAAGTACTTTATTTATTTTTTCAATTTGAGTCTCTATCGCACAAATTCTGGAACCATAGCATATATATATGAGTAATTTGTGGGGTATAACACCCATATATATGAGTAATTTGTGGGGTATAACACCGAAAGCATCTGACAAGGCTTAAAGACAAACATATAAAATTATTAACATTTTCTTTGATAAAAGGTCGACATAACTGTGTGTCATACACACATGCATCAATCATACAAATGTATTATTATTGCCCATGTTGTTACGAGTAAAAAGATTCGCCCATGCAAGACTATGCAATTAACTACAAGACACTCCATCTATGCATGATTACCAAGGATAATTACTGACACAACGGATAACTTCAAGTTGTGATCAAATGATGCACAACAAACAAACAACGATGGAATGATGCAAATATGGATTGATGGATTAATGATACCAAGGATAAATGCATAAATCCGTTGATCCCGCGAGATACCGAATTCTACCTATCTTTAACACGTTGATCGCGCACGATACCGTGTTCGAAGATCTACGATTTTTCGACGTTCATCTCGCGTACGAGATTCCGTGAATCGGCTTCAAATACGTTAATTTGAGCGCACTAGAATAACCGAAAATGGAGAAAGGTGCTCACACTCAACTTTCAGTTTTAAAGAAGCACAAAGCACTCAAACAAAAGTTTATTCAAAATCAACCTACTTTACAAATGACACAACTCCGCTATTTATAGCAATTTACAACTCACACAGCCCCAGCTTCAACGACCTAACACAGGTCGTTAACGACCTAACATATGCGACTCAGCAATAACACGACTCAACAACAGCATGCGACCTACCATCAGGCGACTTACAACACACGAGTTACACGACATTCGACCTATGACAATTACAATATCTCGCGACATAACAAATACGACTTACGACATAAGGAAATCAAGTTACAACAACACAACAGTACAACTTAACAACAAAGCACAATACAAACGACTTAAGAAAATAAAATATAACGACTTATCCAACCCTGCGACCTAAGCAAGTAGCGACCTAGGCAAGCTCTGCGACATCAGGATCCTGGAACGACATAAGAAACAGCGGCCTATGGAAGCTCGCGACCTAAGGACGCTCGCGACTGAGGAACCCGCCTTTGGAAATCTGGAGCGGCTTAAGAAAGGTCGTTCGCGACCTACTGGAGATGCATAAGTTTGACATAACTCGTTAGTCCGTTGATGGCATAGGTCGTTAGGTCGCTCAGGCGTCTCAATGCATAACTCGCTTCCACTGCATAACCCTGATACCTCGCTAGGTCATACAACATAGCTCGCTTGCGACCTAAAATGGCGCGACTTAAGGATTAACACGCTAGGTCGCTTGTGCACTATCCCGCTCGAGTTAGGTCGCGACTCTAGACGAATCTCGCGATGCGCTGCATCATCCTCCCCTGATTGACAAGAATTCGACCCCGAATTCACACCTTCCTCTTCTTCGACAAACTTCTCCCCATAATACGGAATTAAATGTTTGACATTAAAAACATCAGAAGTATGAACATTTTTCGACAATCTTAATTGATACGCATTATCATTGATCTTCTTCAAAATTTCTACTGGTCCAATCTTTCGAGCTTTCAACTTGTTGTAAGTTCCAACTGGAAAACGATCTTTCGTCAATACTGCGTAAACAAAATCACCCTCTTTGAAGTCCACACTCCTTCGCTTCTTATCTGCCAGTTGCTTATACTTCTCATTTGACTTAAGCAATCGTTCATGAACAATCCTGTGACACCCCTGCAACTCATTCACGAAATCACAAGCGCGTTTAGCAACACCTTTCTGAAGTGGAACTGTCGACAAATCCAAGGGTCCCTTCAGAATTGCTGAATATACCACTTGAAATGGACTGAATCCAGTACTTCGATTAACGGCATGATTGTGTGTAAATTCTGCCTAACATAACTTCACATCCCAGCTCTTCAAATTATCCTTCACAGGACATCTCAACAAGTTTCCTAAAGATCTGTTCACTACTTCCGTTTTCCCATCAGTTTGTGGATAATAAGCGCTACTAAAATTCAGCTTAGTCCCAACCATCTTCCACAGACTCAACCAAAAATGACTTAGAAATCGAGTATCCCGATTGGAAACAATGGTCTGAGGTAGTCCATGTAGTCGATAAACCTCTTTAAAGAACAATTGAGCAACACAGACTGCATCGGCGGTCTTTTTACAAGCTATGAAATGTGCCATCTTCGAAAATCTATCCACCACAACATATATAGAATCGTTTCCTCGTTGAGTTCTTGGCAAACCCAAAACAAAGTCCATGCTAATATCAACTCATGGTCTAGTAGGCACGGACAATGGCATATACAATCCTGCATTCGTAGCTGCCCCTTTGGAAACTTGACATATGTGACATCTCTCCACAAATCTTTCAACTTCTTTCCTCATGAAGGGCCAAAAATATGATTGAGAAACCAATTGCAAGGTACGATCTCTTCCCACATGACCTTCTTCATGCAATTTCTTCACAATCTTCATTCGCAAACTGCACTCTGTTATGCATAACTGATTTCCTTTGAATAGAAAATCATCTACCAACACATACTCATCTGTCTTCCCTTTCTTGATTTCATCTACAATCTTAACAAAGTAAGGATCTTCAACAAACAATTCTGGAAGTAAATCAAACCCCGTCACTTCAACTCTCATCGTAGTCAACAAATAATTTCTTCTACTCAATGCATCTGCCACCCGGTTTGTAACTCCCGACTTATGCTTTACCACAATTGTAAACTGTTGCAAGTATGCGATCCATGAAGCATGCCTGGCTGCAACCTTATCATGCCCCTGTAAATGTTTCAAGGCTTCATGATCAGTATACAACACAAACTCTTTATGAAACAAATAGTGTCTCCAATGTTTTATGGCTTGGACGATAGCATAGAATTCCACGTCATAAGTATTATATCTCATCTTTACTCCCGAAAGCTTCTCACTGAAATAAGCAATTGGACGGCCCCTCTGACTTAATACCCCTCCAATTCCTACTTTAGATGCATCAGTATGTAATTCAAATAGCAACTGAAAATCCGGCAAAACTAGAATTGGTGTTGTCGTCAAAAGTTCCTTGATTCGCTCAAAAGCAAATCCTGCTTCCTTCGACCATGAAAACTGCTTGCCCTTCATACAATCAGTAACAGGTGCCATCACGCTACTGAAATGTGGAATAAACCTTCGGTAGAATGATGCTAAACCATGAAAACTTCTCACTTCAGTTATAGTCCTGGGTTGTGGCCAATCCTTGATTGCTTCAACTTTGCCTTGATCCACATGAATACCTTCCTTGGACAACACATGCTCCAAAAACAAAACACTGTGTATCATGAACATGCACTTCTGTGTTGCCACGTAAAATTGCTTCTGACAAAGTATCATCAATACTTCCCGCAAGTGTTGTAGATGTTCTTCTGTGCTTCCACTATATATCAATATATCATCAAAGTATACCACTACGAACTTTCCAATGAATGGTCGAAAGATCTGATTCATCACTCGCATAAAAGTACTTGATGCATTCGAAAGACCAAATGGCATGACCAGCCATTCATACAGCCCTTCCCGTGTCTTGAATGTTGTTTTCCATTCATCCCCTGGTCGAATTCGAATCTGATGATATCCATTCTTTAGATCAATCTTTGAAAAGATAGCAGCTCCATTTAACTGATCTAACAAATCATCCAATCTTGGCATCGGAAATCTGTACCTCACTGTAATCTTGTTTAGTGCTCGACTATCTGTAAACATTCCCCAAGTTCCATCCTTCTTCGGCACTAACAATGCTGGTACTGCACAAGGACTTAAACTTTCTTGTACGCGCCCTTGCTCAAGTAACTCCTCCACTTGTCTTCTCAACTCTTCGTGCTCCTTTGGACTCATTCTATAGTGTGGTCTATGTGGTAACACGGCTCCCGGAATAAGATCAATCTGATGTTGTATGTCTCTCAACGGTGGTAACTCTTTCGGCAATTCTTCAGGAAATACATCTTCAAACTCCTTCAACACTGGCTTGACTTCCTACGGAATTTCAACCGCTTCACTACTTTCACGTCCAATTAACAGAAATACTTCAGTCTCATCCTCAACTTCCTTGACAAACTCCTTCAAAGATAACAGAGTCTTTAGTTCCTCGATTTCCTCCAACTTGTTTTCATCTTGTTGTCGCTTTTTAGGAACTAAAGTGATTTTGGTGCCCTCGAACATGAAACTATAACAGTTAGTCCTCCCATCATGTTGCACAGCTCTATCAAATTGCCACGGTCTTCCCAACAACAAATGACATACATCCATATATACTACGTCACACCAAATTTCATCTTTATACCTCTTTCCGATGGAAAAAGTTACACAAGCTCTTCGACTAACTTTCACTTCCCCACCTTTTCTCAACCAAGCTAACTTGTAAGGTTTGGGATGCTTCTCAGTCTTTAACGCCAACTTCTTTACAGCTTCTGTAGAGATGATGTTATCACAACTTCCTGCATCGATGACAAACTTGCAAACCCTTTCCAAGATAGTGCACGTTGACTGGAAAATATTACTCCTCAACCAACTAGTCTCCTCTTCTTGCTTTGGCGTCAAGCAAGATCTCCTCATCATTAAAGAATATCCTTCATCTCCTGACAATTCTTCTTCCTCCTCAACTTGTGGTGAATTGGAACATTCTACTTCTGCATCCTCATCCTCAACCTCAGCAACCATCACTCGCTTCTTAGGTTTCGGACATTCATTGCTCTTGCGACCAAACTCCTGACAGTTATAACACTTGAAATTGTTGTTGACCCTGATCTTAGCAACTTCATTGACAACCGGCTTTCCAACAGCCTTGGAAACATTCGTATTGCTACTAGCCCCTTTTACTTGATTGTTGGAATTTGTAAACACACCACCTCCTCTTCTACCTTGCCTCTCCCAAGCTAGAGCCTTCTGGTGTGCTTCAGCAACGGATCTTGGATCAAACATATTCACCATATCCGAAATTTGCATTCTCAGTCCTCCAACAAATCTATCTGTCAACTGTTCCTCTGTCTCCATGATATCATTCCTGGCAATCGGTTGATAAAACTCATCTGCATAATCATTTATTGACTTTGTTCCCTGTCTCAAATTCTGTAAGCGCTGATACATAAGGGACTGATAATTATAAAGCAAGAAAGTAGCCTTCATCAACTTCTTCATCTTCTCCCATGAAACAATCTTCGACTTTCCCATTCTCTTTCGTGTAAGTTTAGTTTGTTGCCACCGTGTCATAGCTCTTCCCCTCAATCGTGTAGCAACCAACTTAACTCTACGATGCTCGGGTACTTTCTTGAAGTCAAAAATTTCTCCAACATTTGATAACCAATGCAGAAACTCTTCCGCAATCATTCCCCCTTTGGATTCTGGAATCTCTGTTTTCATCCCCGACTCCCATTTACGATCATTCACTGAATCAATATATCAATTTCGCACTTGGCCTCGATCTCGTTCATGAATACTTCCTCTATCACCATATTCCTCAAAATCATATGTATGCCGATATCGATCTCGTCCATCTACATATCTACGATCATACATGTCCCTTCTATCATGTCTTTCGGCATCATGATACGGATCATCTTCAAATCCATGATAAGTTCTTCTCTCTTCACCTCGACACTCATAATGTTCTTGCCTCATAGAAACTGATGATTCTCTTCGATCTCGATGGGATTGTGGTGACACCCTCCTTGCTTCCGAAACCGGTGGCGAAACTCGGTTTCCTCCATGGTTCGAGATTAGTGACCTTCTCATTTGACTTTGATTCATGTCATTCATCAATTTCTCTAACTTCCCAATACCTTCATCGAACCTTTCATTAATACGTTGTTCCATTTGTTCAGCTTCTTATCTTCGATACACATCTTCAACATTTTGAATTCGATTAGCACGTCTCGGAGGCATTGTTGTATCTTCAACAAATCCAAACACACACTTCAACTAGCACTACTTCTATAACTCTCGGCCTGCACTTACTCTCGTCCTGCACTTAGCTTGGCTCGGCTCTAACTTCTATAACTCTCGGCTCCCAATAGGCTCGGCTTAGCTATGATTGGCTAAGTCTAGCTCTGATACCAAATTGACGCAGCGGATAACTTCAAGTTGTGATCAAATGATGCACAATGAACAAACAACGATGGAATGATGCAAATATGGATTGATGGATTAATGATACCAAGGATAAATGCACAAATCTGTTGATCCCGCGAGATACCGGATTCTAGCTATCTTTAACACGTTGATCGCGCACGATACCGTGTTAGAAGATCTACGATTCTTCGACGTTGATCTCGCGCACGAGATTCCGTGAATCGGCTTCAAATCCGTTGATTCGAGCGCACTCGAATAACCGAAAATGGAGAAAGGAGCTCACACTCAACTTCCAATTTTAAAGAGGCACAAAGCACACAAACAAAAGTTTATTCAAAATCAACCTACTTTACAAATGACACAAACCCGCTATTTATAGCAATTTACAACTCACACAGCCCCAGCTTCAACGACCTAACACAGGTCGTTAACGACCTGACATATGCGACTCAGCAATAACACGACTCAACAACAGCATGCGACCTACCATCAGGCGACTTACAACACACGAGTTACACGACATTCTACCTAAGACAATTACAATATCTCGCGACATAACAAATACGACTTACGACATAAGGAAATCAAGTTACAACAACACAACAGTACAACTTAACAACAAAGCACAATACAAACGACTTAAGAAAATAAAATACAGCGACTTATCCAACACTGCGACCTAAGCAAGTAGCGACCTAGGCAAGCTTTGTGACATCAGGATCCTAGAATGACATAAGAAACAGCGGCCTATAGAAGCTCGCGACCTAAGGACGCTCGTGACTCAGGAACCCGCCTTGAAATCTAGAGCGACTTAAGAAAGGTCGTTCGCGACCTACTGGAGATGCATAAGTTTGACATAACTCGTTAGTCCGTTGATGGCATAGGTCGTTAGGTCGCTCAGCGTCTCAATGCATAACTTGCTTCCACTTCATAACCCTGATACCTCACTAGGTCGTTCAACATAGCTCTCTTGCGACCTAAAATGGAGCGACTTAAGGATTAACACGCTAGGTCGCTTGTGCACTATCCCGATTGAGTTAGGTCGCGACTCTAGACGAATCTCGCGATGTGCTGCATCATCCTCCCCTGGTTGACAAGAATTCGACCCCGAATTCACACCTTCGTCTTCTTCGACCCCAAAATCATCAATAGAGAAAAGTTTTCTATAATAAAATAAAATAAAATAATTCCTCTTTCTTATACTCTCACTCCTTCTCCAAAAATATTCAACAAAGTGGTATCAGAGCGAGGATTTAAAGATGGCGTATAATGGCGTTACCCTACACGTTCCAATGCTCACCAAGAACATTTATGATAATTGGAGTTTAAGGATGATGACTCTCCTTGGAGCATACTACGTGTGGAAGATAGTTGAAAATAGCTATACTGAACATGAGAATGAGATGGTTTATCTCAAATTCAAAGAGATGGTTTGAGAAAATCAAGGACAAGAGACAAGAAGGCTCTTTGTCTAATTTATCAAGCATTGGATGATGATATCTTTGAAAAAATTTCTGGATTAAAGTCAGTCAAAAAAGCATGGAAGAAGCTTCGAACGTCTTACAAGGGAACTGATCAAGTCAAAAATGTAGGTCTTCAAACTTTAAGAGGAGAGTTTGAAACTTTGCATATGAAAGAAGGTGAACTTGTTTCTGATTACTTCTCAAGAGTTCTAGTGGTTAGTAATAATCTTAAAAGAAATGATGAGAAGTTAGATGATGTAAGAATTATGGAGAAAATTCGTAGATCATTAGATCCAAAGTTCGAACATATTGTTGCAATCATTGAAGAAACAAAAAAATTGAAGACCATGTCAATAGAGGAACTTCTAGGCTCATTGCAAGCTTATGAAGAAAAGAAAAGGAAGAAGGAAGAGACTATGGAGCAGGTCCTTAAGACACAGATTGATTCAAAAAAGAAAGAGAGTAATCGAAGCCAACAAAGATGGGGTGGTAGCCAAGAAAGAGGAAGAGGCCGTGTATATGGACATGGACGAGGTTGGAGGCCCAATTATGAAAACAACAACAGCAACAACAATAAAAGAGGAGAAAGCTCAACAAGAGGTCGTGGGAGAGAAAATTCAAGGTATGACAAGTCACGTGTTAAATGCTACAATTTTGAGAAATTTGGACACTATGCTTCTGAATATAGAGCTTCAAAGGATGATAAAGTTAACGAGAAGACCACTTACATTGAAGAAAAAAGCCAAGAGGATGGTACATTATTACTGGCTTACAAAGAAATTGAAAAAAGAGAGGAAAACCAATGGTACCTAGATAGTGGTGCAAGCAACCATATGTGTGGAAGAAAAAATATGTTTGTAGAGCTTGATGAATCAGTGAAGGGAAATGTGGCATTTGGAGATGAATCAAAGATAGTAGTGAAATGTAAAGGAAAGGTTCTTATACGATTGAAGAATGGAGAGCACCAGTTCATTTCCAATGTTTACTATGTGTCAAACATGAATAGCAACATTTTGAGCTTAGGAAAACTATAAGAGAATGGTTATGATATTCGATTAAAAGATAATAATCTTTCTATAAGAGATGGTGCAAGTAACTTCATTGCAAAGGTACCAATGTCAAGAAATAGAATGTTTATGCTCAACATTCATAGTGATGTCTCACAATGCCTTAAGATGTGCTATAAAGATACTGCTTGGCTTTGGGATCTTCGTTTTGGACATCTTAACTTCGGAGGACTAGAGTTGCTATCCAAGAAGGAAATGGTAAGAGGATTACCATGCATAAGCCATCCAAATCAAGTGCGCAAAGGATGTTTACTTGGAAAGCAAATTAAAATGGGTTTTCCAAAAGAGTCATACTCAAGTGCTAAAAGGCCGTTGGAACTCATACATACGTATGTGTGTGGTGCGATCAAGCCAAGTTCACATGGTAGGAGTAACTATTTTCTTCTTTTCAT
The DNA here is from genome assembly GCA_030765085.1 of Allium cepa. Lineage (NCBI taxonomy): Eukaryota > Viridiplantae > Streptophyta > Magnoliopsida > Asparagales > Amaryllidaceae > Allium > Allium cepa. Next base: position 298,508,705 of record CM060929.1, read on the forward strand.
CGTTGATTTTTCAAGAAAAACATGAGTGTATTTTTTAAAAGAGAAATCAGAGGTTTTTGAGAACTTCAAGAAGTTCAAGGACCATGTTGAGATGGAAAGTGGCCTTATGATTAAAGCCATGCGATCTGACCATAGATGAGAGTTCACATCAAAAGAATTTCAAAAGTATTGTGAAAATAATGGAATCAGACGATAACGGACATTGCCTAGATCCCCCAGCAAAATGGAGTAGCAGAAAGGAAGAATAGGACAATTCTTGAAATGGTAAGAGCATGCTCAACAGTAAGAGGTTGACAAAGGAATTTTGGACGGAAGCTGTGACATGTGCGGTTTATCTATCAAACCGATCTCCAATAAGAAGTGTGTGGGGAAAGATATCACAAGAAGCATGGAGTGGAAGGTAGCCTGGTATTTCCCATCTAAGATTCTTTGGAAGCATAACTCATGTACATGTACCAGACGAGAAACGAAGCAAATTGGGTGACAAAAGTGAGAAGTATATTTTTATCGGTTATGACACCAACTCTAAAGGATATAAACTCTACAATCCTGATACGAGGAAGATAATAATTAGCCGAGATGTTGTGTTTGATGAAGAAGGAGAATGACATTGGAGATCACATAATGAAAATTACAACTTCTTTCCATACTTTGAAGAAGATGAAATACCACAACCCAGGATCGAGCAATTAAGGGAGGAGCCTACTTACCCACTAGTTTCTCCTACCACAAGTTGTCAAGAAGATGAGAGCTCAAGTGAAAGGGCTCCATGCTTTAAAATCCTTCAAGAAATTTATGAGGTAATAGAAAATCAAGACAATCTTACTCTCTTTTGTTTATTTGCGGATTGTGAGCCTATGAACTTCCAAGAAGCTTTGCAAAAGAAGAATTGAAAAAATGCTATGGACGAAGAAATCAAGGCCATCATGAAGAATGACACATGGGAGTTAGCTTCACTTCCAAAAGGACACAAGGCGATTGGTGTGAAGTGGGTATACAAAGCAAAGAAAAATGCCAAATGAAAAGTTAAAAGATACAAAGCGAGATTGGTGGCAAAAGGCTATAGCCAAAGAGCCGGCATTGACTATGATGAGGTATTCGCTCCAGTCGCTCACTTAGAAACTATTAGACTAATAATCTCTTTAGCAGCTCAAAATAGTTGGAAGATACATCAAACGGATGTGAAATCTGCTTTCTTGAATGGAGTTCTTGAAGAAGAAGTTTATATCGAGCAACCACAAGGCTATGAAGTCAAAGAAGAAGAAGACAAGGTTTTCAAGCTAAAGAAGGCACTTTACGGGTTGAAGCAAGCTCCAAGAGCTTGGAATGCTCGAATTGATAAGTACTTCCAAGAGAGAAACTTCATCAAATTTCCATATGAGCATGAACTCTATATTAAAATTCATAATGGCGATACATTGATTATATGCTTGTACGTATATGACTTGATCTTCATAGGTAGCAATCCAGGCATGTTTCAAGAGTATAAGAAAGAGATAACGAAAGAGTTTGAGATGACTGAAATTGGGCTCATGTCTTATTACCTCGGCATTGAAGTAAAACAAGAAGATGAAGGCATTATAGTCACTTAAGAAGGCTATGCTAAGGAAGTATTGAGGAAGTTCAAGATGGATGACTCTAATCCAGTTTGCACACCAATGGAATGTGGAACCAAGTTGTCAATGCATGAAGAAGGAGAAAAAACGGACTCAAAACTCTACAAAAGCTTCGTTGGAAGCTTGCAATATTTAACGTGTACAAGACCTGACATTTTATATGCGGTAGGAGTTGTGAGTCGATACATGGAGAACCCAACAATAACTCATTTGAAGGCAACAAAGAGGATTCTTCGCTATGTTAAAGGCACAACAAACTTTGGATTGTACTACTCTATTTCTGATAATTATGAGCTTGTTGGATATAGTGATAGTGATTGGAGTGGAGATATGGATGACCAAAAAAGCACGAGTGGCTTCGTATTCTACATGGAAGATACAGCCTTCACATGGATGTCGAAAAAACAATCGATTGTTACTCTTTTTCCACATACGAAGCAGAGTATGTAGCTACTACTTCATGTGTTTGCCATGCAATTTGGTTATGAAATCTACTAAAGGAGTTGAAAATAACACAAGAGAAGCCGACCAAGATTTTCGTGGACAACAAATCAACAATTGCTTTGGCTAAGAATCCAGTTTTTCATGATCGAAGCAAGCATATTGATACACGCTATCACTATATTAGAGAGTGTGCTCTAAAAAGGATGTGCAACTAGAATACGTGAAGAGACATGATCAAGTAGCTGATATCTTCATCAAGCCTCACAAGCATGAAGATTTTGTCCGGTTGAGAAATATGCTTAGATTCACAAATCAAGTTTAAAAGGGAGTGTTGAAATATTAAACTTGATTTGTTAATTTCTTGAAGTTTCTTATTATTGAAGTTTCTAGAGTCTTCTTGTATTTGATAGAATTTGATGAGAGCACTAGAATTATATTAGTTGCTAGAAATAAGAATTATATAATAGTTATGTTTCTAGAGTTGCCTAAAGAGTCATTTCTAGAGTTGTCAAATGAGTCATATTTCTAGAGTATTCTATATCTAGAATGTTCTATTGAGTCATATAAATAGAGGAGCTCTCCCCTCATTTTATATCAATCAAGCAAGAAACAAATCATCAAAAAAGAAAAATTTTCTACAATAAAATAAAATAAAATTAAAAAAAACTCCTCTTTCTTATAATCTCTCCCTCTTTCTCCAAAATTATTCAATAAGATTTACGGTTAGAAAAACTAAATCTAATTGTAATTTGCAACAAGAAAATCAAAAGTCTTAACTTGGTAGAGATGTGTGTGTGTAAGAAATTAGTGTAATCAATGAAGAGGCTCTATCGTTATATTTACAGTAAAAACTTGAAGCCGATAATTGATAGAGTTAAGAATGTGTCCTAAGTTGATTATGTAATTTAATACATAACTTAACTATTGTAAGAGGATCTTGTTCAAACTGATGTATGAATCTGATTTTATTTTATTTTCTTTTTTTAGCAGAAGACATTGATCTTTATTTATAATAAAATAAAGGAAAATAACCTATACAGGTATATTACAATGTTAAAACAACTAAAAAATATATGTTAAATTGATGCCAACTTGTATTAGCTCGACCAAAATGGCATTACGCACAGCTTCTTGTAACAAATAAACATACCGACTTCATTTCACTTTAACTCATACATTTGGTTTTATCTAGATCTAGGGTTACCAAAGACAAAAGAAATCAAAGAAATCATGTATGGTGGTGGAGGCAATTGAGTTCCATCACCTTTGTAAGCTTGACCAAATCTGTCTACTTCTTACGTACCTCTGGGCCGATCATTAACTCTGAGACTCGCTGTTGCTCGTCCACACTATGCACCAATTTGGAAGAAGTCTCTAATTCGAGCGAAATAGTCCAATACTCACAAATCTTGGCAAAGTCCGATGAAACACTCCTTTTTCTCTTTAAGTGGGAATAATTTATTTAACTAAACCGTCAACTTTACTACAATTCTCAAATCTGCTACTAGCTTGTTGCTTGATAAGTGGTTTCTCTAACTAACAATTCCAGATGCATATTGTAAAAATCTCTCTTTTCCTAAGTCCTGTGATCTGTCTTTAGTCTGAAACTTTTATGAGATGAAACCTGCTTGACTATGAGGTTATGTACCAGTAGGATTTAAGGGTATTTCAAGTCTAGTTCTGCACCACTAACACACATAATATGCGTAATTGAATTTTTAAAAAATTGATTTTTAGTTGTGTCCTTATCTTTCTTGCACAAAACACATGTATTGTCAACTATTATTCGCATGTTGAATATTTTAGAGGAAAAATGGAGATAATATATAAAAGAGATATTTTCATTATTGCAGACTTTTTTTCTGCTTGATATAACAATAAAGACTTTACTCTTATTTATACTTGTGGCATCACCCACATAATATTTAGAATTTTACCAATACATCTTCAATCTAGGGGTTATAATTAACTTCTAAAATTTTCTCCATATTACTAAATTTAATTTCGTTTCTACATAATTCTAAAGACTTATCTAGAAAGAGTTTTCTAGATAAGGCTTCTCTAGAACATATTTCAGAGATTTTGGCTTATTACATCAGACAATCAGACCAAAAATAAAGATCTGAAATCAACTTAATATTTCAACACCCCACGTAAACTTGATTTTGCTACTCCATGCAGGCTCCTCAACTTGAGAAAATCTTCATGCTTGAGAGGCTTGGGTTAGGATATCAACTATTTGATCATGCGTCATTGTGTACTCTAGTTGCACATCTTTTTGGTGACACATTCTCTAAGGTAGTGATAGCGTGTATCAATGTGCTTGCTTCGACCATGGAAGACTGGGTTCTTAGCCAAAGCAATTGCTGATTTATTGTCGATAATAATCTTGGTCGGCTCCTCTTGTGACAAATTCAACTCCTTTAACATGTTTTATAACCTAATTGCATGGAAAACACATGAAGTAGCAACTACGTACTCCGTTTCGTATGTAGAAAGAGTGACGATCGACTTCTTTTTCTATATCCGTGTGAATGCTGTGACTCCCATATAGAAAAGGAAGCCACTTGTGGTCTTTCAATCATCCATATCACCACTTCAATCGCTATCGCTATATCCAAAAGCTTGTTATTATTAAAAATAAAGTGGTACATGCCAAATTTTGTTGTCCATTTGACATAGCGAAGAATCCTCTTTGCTGTCTTCAAATGAGTTGTTGTTTAAATCTCCATTTATCGACCGACAATTCCTATTGCATATAGAATATCTGTTCTGGTGCATGTTAAATATTGCAAGCTTCCAACCAAGCTCTTAAAGAGTATTTAGTTTTTCTCCTTCCTTAGCATAGCCTTTACAACTTGATTCCACATTCCATTGGCATGCATCTTAAACTTCTTCGACACATCATTAGCATAGACTCTTGAATGATTAGGACGCCTTCATCTTCTTGTTTTACTTCAATGCCAAGGTAGTAAGATATGAGCCCAGTATTGGTCATTTGAAACTTCTTCATCATCTCTTTTTTAAACTCATTAAACATATTTTGATTGCTACTTTTGAAGGGTCATATACATGCAAGCATACAGTCAATGTATCACAGTTCTGAATTTTGATACAGAATGCATGCTCATATGTACACTTGACAAAGTTTCTCTCTAGAAAGTACTTATCAATTCGAGCATCCCAAGCTTTTAGGGCTTGTTTTAACCGATAAAGTGCTTTCTTTAGCTTCAAAACTTTCTCTTCTTCTCTCTTGATTTCATAGCCTGCTGCTCAATGTAAACTTCTTCTTCAAGAACTCCATTTAGGAAAGCAGATTTCAAATCCTATTGATGTATCTTTTAATTGTTTTGAGCTATCAATGAAATTATTAGTATAACAGTTTCTCATTGAGCGAATGTAGCGAATACCTCATCATAGCTAATGCCGGGTCTTTGGTTTTAGTCTTTTGCCATCAATTTCACCCTGTTTCTTTCAACTTCCCTTTTGGTATTCTTCTTTGCTTTATATACCCACTTTATACCAATTGCCTTATGACCTTATGGAAGTGAATCTAACTTTCATGTGTCATTCTTCTTGATCATCTATATATCTTCATCCATAGCATTTCTCTAACTCTTCTTTCACAAAGCTTCTTGGAAGTTCATAGGCTCACAATACGCAAATAGACAAATAAGAAAAATTGTCTTAATTTTCGGTACTTCGTAAATTTCTTAAAGGCATCTAAAGCATGGAGGACTTTCACCTGATCTTTTGTCTTCTTGACAACTCGCGATTGGTGAAGATAGTGGAAAAGTAGGATCCTATCTTGATTGTTCCATCCTTGATTGTTGTATGTCATCTTCTTTAAAATGTGGAAAGAAGTTATATTCTTCATTATGTGATCTCCAATCCCATTCTCCCTCTTCATCGAACATTACATCTTGACTAATGATTATCTTTCCCTTATCAGGATTGTAGAACCTATAGCCCTTGGAGTTGGTGCCGTAACCAATGAAAATGTACTTCTCACTTCTGTCATTTAATGTGTTTTGATTCTCGTCTAGCACATGTACGTAAGCTATGTTTTTAGGCACTCTCAGATAAGAAATTCCGAGCTTCCTTCCACTCCATTCTTTTTGTGGTGTTTTCCTCACGCACTTCTTATTAGGGATCAGTTTGATAGATAAACCACACAGGCAACTACCTCCGCACAAAACTCCATGGCAGCCTCTTACTTTTGAGTATGCTCCTCGCCATCTTAAGGATTGTCTTATTCTTCCTTTCCGCCGCTACATTTTCTTAGGGGATCTAGGCACATTCAATTATTGTCAAATTCTATTATATTCACAATACATTTGGAATTCTTTTGATGTGAACACTCCTCTATGGATGGATCTCGAGGCTTTGATCACGAGGCCACTTTCCTTTTCAATAAGGGATTTGGACTTCTTGAAATTTTCAAACGCCTTTGATTTCTCTTTTAAAAAATACACCCAAAAGAGAAGGAAATGGTTACTCTTACCAAGTGAACTTAGCTTGATCAAACTGCCCTCTTCCGTGTGTATGAGTTCCAATGCTTTTTTAATTCTTTAGTATCACTCCTTTGTAAAGCTCATTTTGAATTGCTTTATAAGTAGACAACCTTCGTACACCTGACTAAGATAGCTGATACGAGGCAATCCTCTTACCATTTCCTATTCGTAATCCTCATAGCATTTCCCTCCTTACAAAGCAAATCTAATCCTCTAAAATTGAGATACCCAAATCGAAAATGCGAAAACCATAATGCTTCTTTGTAGCACATCTTAAGACATTATGCGACATCATTTTGAATGTTGAGCATGAACATTCTATGTCATGATATCAGCACCTTAGCAATGAAGTTACTTGCACCATCTCTTGTAGAAAGGTTTTTATCTTTTAATCGAATAACATAACTTTTCTCAAAGAGCTGTCCTAGGCTCATGTATTGCTTTTCATGTTTGACAAATAGTAAACATTGAAAATGAATTGGGCTCTCCATTCTTCAATCGAATAAGACTATTTCGTTTGCCTTTCACCACTACTTTGGATTCATCTCCAAATGCTACGTTGCCCTCCACCGATTCATTAAGCTCCACGAACATGCTTCTTCTTTCACACATATGGTTGCTTACACTGCTATCTAGGCACCATTCCTCTCCTCTTTCATTTTTCTTGTAATTCATAGTAAGGTACCATCTTCTCGGCTTCTTTATTCAACGTAATTGATCTTCTCTTCAACTGTATTGTTACTTGGAGCTGTACATTCAGAAGAATAATGCTAAAATTTTCACAATTATGGCATTTGATGTGTGACTTGTCATATCTTGATTTTCAATTTCCTCTCTCATGACCTCTTGTAGATTTTTCTACTTTTTGGTTGTTGTTGTTGTTATTGGGCCTCTAACCTCATCCACGTCCATATCCACGATCTCGTCCTCGTTTTTGACCACAACCTCATCTTTGTTGGCTTAAATTGCTTTCTTCCATTTTTGATTCAATCCGTGTCTTGAGTACTTACTCCACAATCTCTCCCTTCTCCTTTTTCTTTTCTTTATAAGTTGCGATGAGCCGAGAAGTTCCTCTATTGTCATGGCCTCTTAGTTTTTTGTTCCTTCGATGACGGCGACAAAATGTACAAACTTTGGATCTAATGATCTAAGAATCTTCTTCATAATTTTTACATCACCTAATTTCTCACCGTTTCTTTTTAGACGATTAACAACCTTTAAAACCTTTGAGAAGTAACCAGAGATAACTTTTTCTTCTTTCATACGTAAAATTTCATACTATCCTCTTAACGTTTGAAGACATACCTTTTTGACTTGATCGGCTTCATTGTAAGATGTTTAAAGCTTCTCCGATGCTTCTTTGATCGACTTTGCTCTTGAAACCTTCTGAAAATACCTTCATCTAATTCTTGATAGATTAGGCAGAGAGCCTTCTTGTCTCTCTTCCTAGAGTCTCTTCAATTATCCCATTGAGTTTGAGATAAACTACGTTTATTCTCTTGTTTGGTGTAGTCTTTCTTGAGTATCTCCCACACGTCATGTCCTCCAAGAAGAGCCATTATCTTTAAACTCAATTGTCATAGTTGATCTTGGTGACCATTGGGATGTAACACCTAGCGATTTTTACGATAATTAATTTAAAAGAAACTTATAAATAAATAATAAGCACCGAAAATTATATTTTTTTTTACAAACATTTAAAATTGACTACAAAATTAGCATTAATGAGTTCATGGCAATTTTTTGATCAATTTTCATATATAAAGTTTTTCGATCAGAATTCAAATGAAACAGTTATTAAAGTTTGAACTTATAGAGTTGGAAATAATTATATATGTAATTATGGTATTAAAAATTAATTAACGCTAATTAGTAATGCTAATAGAAACTTAGATGTCAATGAACGTTAATATTAAATTAAATCTAAGTGAATATATATAAATGGAAATAAATTATTGCAATAAGGTTTATGAAGGAATCAAACAATCGCAATCATTTAAACAAACACAGAATTATAAAATAAGATAAGAAGAAGAAAACAAAAACAGAATCTCACAGGGAACAATATAATAATCAAATAAACAGTTCATGAAGCTGTTTACTATACATTTGATTATAGTTTAGTCAACATTTATCAGAGTTACACATATAAATCAGAATAAAATATAATGCAGCTGAAAACATGATGCAGGAATTATAATAGTAATAATATACCAAATCTTCGTCTTCGTCCTACATAATAAATCTTCAATAAGCCGAAAAACTCAGGACTAACCCGAGCGTAATGAAAAGACAAAACACTTGAGTCAAGACTAAAATATTCTTATGTAAGTCAAATCGATATCGCATATAACATGAGTGTAATGGCGTCAAAGATGTTTACGGGATTTCACATCTCCTATCCAGTGTATAACGTGGCGTGTAATAACCTAAGAAATGTTACGGGATTTTCCATCTCTTAAGGATCCATCAAAATATTTATATGTAGTAGAATACGCTATACATATAATGTCTAATCGGTAAAATAAATATTAAAATAGCATTAAGGCTTTACATTAATCCCCCTTAACGTGTTTTTAAGCATTGTCGTACAGTTTTCATATAAAACACCAGTTAAATGGTCGGTGGATAGGGATGCGCCGTGATACGGCAACACTAAACCAAAATCGTATGGGTCTCATTTAAGATAAAATTATGACAAGGCAGTGAGGCAATGCCCAAGGTAGGATACTACCAGTTCGGGTCGTAGGGCTGGTGGTAATGCATCATAGCCATGACCGCCCACCGCGTCCATTCATCCCATATCGAGTTAAAGGGAGGCTGTCCCAATCAAGATGCTCCAATCGAAACCAACATCAAGAGTAATAATATGGACCGAGTCCAAGAAAATCAACGAACGGATGTCCGCTCGGGGAAGTTACCCCACTTGGCCCTGTCATGTCGTCCTGTTTTAGTCATTTCAAATTGGAACAAGTGTCGGGTTTTATCCATCATCGTTCTCTTTCTTCAAATCCAGCAAACGACGCAAAATCTAACCACTTCATTCTGGAGTCTCCTCTGCATACACAGTTGTTAAAGTAGTTCCGGTATCGACAGAGAGTATGCCCATATCCGATTCCGGACTCTTTAACAACCAAACGTCATTTTACACACCGGTTGGTACTTTTACATTTCAAAAGCAGTTCATACTAGATATCAAAATATCATATTCGCTTCAAAATCAAATCCATTTCGAATTCATCATATTTACTCAATATATACTACATCGATTCAAAATCATTTTTGGCATAATACCACAATTACGCTTCCAAAATTTAGGTTATAACTTCATTTAACCCAGTTCGTATTTAAATCCATGATTTAAAATAAACATTTCACCCTTCACCAGTTTTAATTTTTGGAAAATAGTTTGAATAGGTTTAAAATAGTTAAAATAATTAAAATAGTTTAAATAGTTTAAATGGTTAGAATAGTTAAAATGGTTTAAATGTTGAAAATAGTTTAATAGAAAATAGTTTAAGTATTAAAATGGTTTATATAAAAATACAATTTGGAAACCAAAATAATTTGTATATTTAAGAAGATGCTTTTCAAAAGTTTTATGTTAAATAATTTATTTGAAAATTGTTTCAAAGTCAAACCGGTCAAATTCCAACTTCCCAATTCAAATCAATCAAAAATTCCCATTCAATTGATTCGATTTTGATTTCGATTCAAATCAATTTCGACTTCGATTTCAAATTATTTCAATTCCACTTTCAAATCTAGTTAATTCAATTTCAATCCCAATTTATCGATTTCAAGCTCGATTTTCAAATATCGGTTCAAAACATTTAAATCCAATTATCCTTCAATATTCAGTTTAAAATCCAAATTTCAAATGTAATATAGTTCCGAGCTCAATTTCAAAATACCGTTTTTATATCCTTTTACTTAGTAATATTCAAGTTCGGATAAAAGTTCAATCTTTTAAAAACAATCGATTTCCATAAATCCAAATTATATTTCGATTATGACTTCAAAATCTCAAATTCGATTGTTCAAACAAGTTCGATTACCAATTTAAATTACAACATTCAGGGCTCAAGTTCGAAAATAATTTGATTTCTATAAATTTAATTTTTATTTCCTTTAAATCAAAACCATTTAAATAATTTCAACTAAAAAAATTTAAAATCAATTAATTTATGGAATCCGGTGTTCGTATATAATTTTCTATCCTATGGCCAAGTGATCAGTTATTTCAATTAAGTTAGGAATGGACACTTATCATCTGAATCCAAGTCACAATGTCATAGGTATATATCATTTCAACCTATTTTCTAATTTATTCGAAATAATTCAATTTATAGTTTTATACACTATAAATAATATACACGGCGACAACATGATATATATGTGTGTGTGTAAATAAATAAACATCCAAATATCAACCACTTTGCTTCCATCACAATCAATCATACAAACAGACGATATAATTCATAATAGTTTCATAGTTGTTAATATCATGTAATTTACTGGCAATTAAATCCCACTTTCAATTTGACTGTCAATTTTAATGTTTAACAGTTAATTCAATGACAATCTAAATGACAACTAAATTTATGAAACAATGACCAATGAAATTTATATCACTTCATAAATTCAAATTTAACTAGCATAACAATATTTTAGTACATGTGAGCGTTATAAAACACTCACCTTGAGTTTCAATTTTAAATCAAATCGAACGATGTTCGATTTAACCTAAAATTTTAACTAGCTCCTATGAACTCTAGATCAGTTCAAAATGTAGTGCTTGTTGCCATGATCCCGTCGCTGCTTGTTTCATCTAATTCTGATCTGGTATGAAATAGATATGATATTTATAAGATTGACGATTTTATAATTAAATTCACCATTTCTTTTTTATATAACCTTGCGAAATCTAGGCCGTAGATCAAGCCTCCATGAACTCGGAGCCACATGTAGCATTCTTCCTCATTTGCATGAGTGCTACTAGGTTATAGCATGCGAGAGAAACCTATAGCCGCCCCCGTGAATCTTTTGGCTGCTCCACCTACGTTGCTCCAAAACTCGATCAGGGACTGCCATCACAAAGCCCTTCGCGAACTCCCCTCTTAGCCATGATCTCGCTGAACTCGCTCACCCCCTTGACTAGGAAAATGCGCTCGAACGTGTGCTCTTCATTGTCAATTCTTGGCCACTACGAATCTTCGATTCAGATCATAGTCGTTGGATATGAAGATTGTGTCGAGCTCTACAACTTTGTAGTTGAGAGTTTTTCGAATTGGTTGATGGATTTGGAGAAAATTGAGGTGGAAGGATAGAAGCTTTCTGCCATAGATTACAATAGTGGCGGCTGCGATAAAAACCGGGGTTAGTTTACTACACACGCATATATATACGTACAATATATATTATTTTAATACTAGTTTCATTATTTTACATATGTTTTCAAACGAACTCCAAAAAAAGCATGTCGCCAGGCGTTTTTAATGTTTTACCCCTATTCCAAACATAATGGAACATGTTTCGGGGCCTAATTCGATTGTATGTAGAAGATATCTTTTTGGATCGAATTAAAATATTGAATTTCGATATTTATTTCAATGCATTTCTATCTCGAACAACCAAACGATAACTCCAAACATAGAGAAATTTGAAATCCGATAATAACACACTATTGCGGATCCAATGGAACTAGTTTCATCGAAATCTGAGACTATGCCCCAGATCGCTATTTTTAACGTCTCGATTATAATATGAAATTTTCGATTTTCGATTATTCACTTTTAAATCCAATTTTAAATGTTAACAATCTTCATTATTGTTTAAATAAAATTTACAACGACTTTCAATAACATTTCCAATCATATTAACCTCAAAATTTAATTATTCAAAATAATTACGATATTAAGTGTAATCTATTTGGATAATTCAATAAATCACTATCTTTTGAAATATTAGCTAATGAATTTACAAGATTTAACTTCTAAAACAAATTCAAATTATAGAACAACTATTTTCATTTTACATTATTCCATTTCCATTATTCAATTATTCAAATAATTTCAAATATTGAATTTAAACAATTTAACTGTTCAATATCCAACAAATTTCAATATTAGATTTTAAATGAATTTTAGTTATCAATCAATTACTTTATTTACATGTAATGAATTCAACGTTTATTATTTTATCCAACTATTGACTGTAAACACATTCACTGCATAACATTGCCTTCCAATACTCATTATTACTTAAATCTTCGAAATTAGTTCAAAATTTTAGTCATGTCCATATCTAATAACTTACATTTAAAATCATTAAATCTATATTTTTAACCATTTTCATTTAATAATTACACTAAATTTAATAATTTTAAATAGCTAAAAATACGGTTCTTTACAGTACAAGAAAGTGTTATTGCACAGTGAAGCTTTTGTCTTATGAACATGTCGATTGATATAAACATTCAGAGAAGCGGTGCATGCGGAGCCTCACTTAAGCTGAGAAAGTTCGAAGCCTGTAGACATGGTTGACGGTAGCTAGAGGAACTTGCTAGCGATGGCGGGCCAGAACAAAGAAGATGATGGGTGAAGGAGCTATATGATGGTCTACTGATTGGGTAAATCGACCGTCGGTGCACCCTAACCTTCCCGAGTAACCTAACTCGACCTCATTTCCTGGTGCTTGTGGAAAGGTCAGTCCATTAACCTCACCGAGGTAGATGAGGCATTCCTTAAGTGGACCAGACTTGGAAGGTCGATAGGTGTAAAACAAAGCGGGTGAGCCAAGCTTCTAGCAGGGGCAATGACGGGTCGATCATTACCACTTGAATTAGGTTCGGTGAAGGGCTGGACAATTGTGGCACGTGGGTCGAGAAAGATATAGTAGTCAAAACTAGTCGGCTCACTTCTTTATCACAAAAAATATGAGCAACAGTTAATCACCATGGAGAACTATAACATTAGTTTAGAATATAAATTATCCAAGAGTTCCGTATCATTTATTACCTAGATGCATGTTCATTAGCCAAACTTTTGTCTGATTCCGAGTCAGTATGAAGAAGTTACTTTAGCTTGAATGAAAAAAATATCGACTTTTTCCTATTCGAAGTTGAGATTACTACACCAAAAACCATTTATAGTAGCAAAAATTTGTGGCATTTCAATCAAAATGCAACTAATAATATTTCACAAATAATATAAATGTGACCCAAAAAATTCATGTTCCCGCCTTTATAAAAAAATTCGGGTTAACCAAAACAAACGTAACCCAAACTTTACCGCTCTATTCCTCTCATACTTAGAATAATTTATAACCCTCGTATTTACTTTTCCCCTTTCACTTTAATCGTCCTGAAGAATTCTTTTTCCCTTTTTAATCGTCCTCGGTTTTGATTCTTCTATTCCTCTATTTTCATCTCTGATTTCGTCTTTGTACTCCATTCCACATCGTCATGGCAGCTAGCAAGAATTTCTCCTCATGGTACCCTAAATAGGTATATTTAGGTATGAATTTTATGAATTATTTTGTGATCCTATTTGGATTTTATATGAATTTGATTGCGTCCTATTTTCGGATTTCTACTTAAACTCTAACTGAAATAGTTGATTTAACCCTAATTAGAGTGGTTGATTTTATTTTATTCTGTACGAGACAAAAAAATTACATGTTCGTTTTTTACAGGATTTTTTGCACTGGAATTGGTTGCCACTAGAATTGTTAGATAATGGTTATGACTCTATATGTGAGCAATAACCAATAAAACAATGATGTTAGGAAATTTCCACCTTTCCCTTTGAACAATATTATTTATAGAGCCCATATATATAAAAATGTAGGCTAACTGTATGAAGCAATGAGGCATCGGTTAAGCATAGGGTTATAGTAAGTAAGCAATAGTTGATTGTATTTAGAATATACATAAGATACCAATTAGAGTTTCGACTCTTTATTTTTATCTGTAAAACAAGCTATTTGATTTTATTTTTATTTAATATAACATTCATAAATAGTATGAGAAAAAGTCATTTATATATAAAGACCGAACAATATGATTCAGAATCCTAATAGAGTTTGATTTTGAATGAATGAATAAACCGCTATTGTTTTGTCATGAAGGAATTAAACAATTATTCATATATTTTATGTATAAAAACAGAAACCAGGTATTAGCATACTAATTGCAGGTTAGGTAAGTACCAATTAACTCAAAAGAATATATGCATCAAACATGTACATATTATACTACTTTTATATGATGAATTGATCTATAATTCTTTAGTTTAGATCTGAAATTTACCTTTTTGATCTAAGGTAGTACATTTTTTTGATAGTGATTATGATGTTGTTAATAAGTTACAATGCTTTTTTCAGAGGAAGTAGTAGCTTTATCTAAATTGCTCTAAGAACTATATAAATGAAGACTGGATTTGAAAATGAATGGAGCTCGATTATATTTTAATTTTGTAATGCTTGTAAATTTA
Organism: Allium cepa; assembly: GCA_030765085.1. Classification (NCBI taxonomy): domain Eukaryota; kingdom Viridiplantae; phylum Streptophyta; class Magnoliopsida; order Asparagales; family Amaryllidaceae; genus Allium; species Allium cepa. The sequence goes on from CM060929.1 coordinate 298,523,774, forward strand.
TAATTTATCCAATTCTCAAACTTAATTATGTATTGCTCCTAAATTTATAATTGAAATTTAGGCATACATTGTTCTATATAATTATGCGTATTTAGGTTTCACCGACTCAAACTTTTAATTCATATTAATTTAAACTAATTTTGAATGTGCATTTGCTTGTGTGTTATAAAATATATATGCATATACATATACACACACACACATACATACACACACACTCACACACACACACATACACACACACACACACACACACATATATATATATATTTATGTGTGTGCATGTGTATATTTATCGAAGATTTGGAGGGAAAATAATAAAATTGATACAAAATATCTTTAATGTCTCTTTTTTCCTGTAGATTAAAGTCAGTTTGTATCTTATTTGGTCCTTAACCAACTCTAGAACTCAGTGCTCTTTATGCCTTCTTAGGGTACCTATAAATGCAATGGTAGTCAAATTCTCTAACTTTAAATTTGCAATAGAGCATTTAGATTTTGAATACTACAAATTACTTTAGTGAATAAGAATAACTTGCTAAAGTAAAGAACATTTTGCACATGTACATTTTTCCTTTCTATTTTTTCATATCATGTATCATATGAATTAAACATATAGCACATGATCATGCATTCATTTATGCTTTATGACATACCTAGCCGTGTTTACTCACTTCAATAGATTTATACAAGTGGCACTGAGACTCAAATTAACCGAATAGTATTAGGTGATTCTATGGAAGTACCTTATCTCATATTATCGAAATAAAGCTCATCTTAATTATTTGAATAGAACAATATAATCATGAACAGGAATTGTGCTATCTATTACCTCAATATTTTTCATTTTTCTATTTCCTAATCATTATTTTCTTTTGGTAAACATGAACAATAAATAAACAATGATATACCTTTTAAGATTTGTACACACATAATGCAAGCTAGAACTTAAGTTACAAATGCGATACAGATATAGGTAGAAAAGCCAGGTTTTGTGCTATTTTAAAAAATAGCGCAATAATAAAATATCAATGTAGTAGGTTGAATATATTGTTCAGTAACATAACATCATATTATAATTTTTGAAAAGTGAAATATACGAGAAGTAGATGTAGTATTATGAGCTATTATCAGCATTAGATCCTTTTGCTGACACCCACCTGCACTGTCTAGCTGATCTCTTTTTCATCTTTATGGAAACAAAGGCAATACAAGTAAATATTATCATTCTTTAATAAATTTGTATCTACACTTCAGCTTCCTTTTTCTGTTTGTAATGTTATTGATGGCTATAATGAGTAATAATACCTACTTTATGATATGTTTTTGTATATGACTAAAGAAACCAATGGATCCTTCTTAGCGTTCTTATGATTTTCAATCAATTTTTTTGTCATTTTGAATTTTTTTTATGGAAACCTTTGAAATTGTTTATAGAAGATGAAGTTAATGTTTCATGGAATTGTTTATATCTGCCATAAATTAAATACAACTATTATCTAAGCAAAGATTGAAATACGAATTTTTATTAATTTTCATGATTTGTGTTCAATAAGACGATGCTCTAGATTTAAAACATATTGAATGAAGAATTATAATGTGCATGAAACTAGAACTAAACGGTCATTACTCAGTTGGTGGGCCAGAATCTGACCAAAAATTTAACACATCACCACTGATTTTGAATTTTTTTTTTATTTTTTTTTGTAATTGTAGTTGTATAGCCTTTACTTAAAATAAATTTCTATTCAAGTAGTTAACCGTTTCTTTATTATATCAGAGATATTTCATTAGTAGCTGACCAATACAAAAATTTGGTTTTGTTAATCAGATGTTTTCAAGCTTGATCTAGGCATTGATTAATGCAATGAATAAAATATGTTCAATGGAGAAATTATAAATAAATAATGGAACTGTTTGGATTTTAAATATTTTGGTATTTTTTTCAGAAAACTAGAATTTCATTATGGCATGCAATAAATAAGGTCCTTGAAGACAAGAAGAAAGCAAGTGAGGACATCTAGTTCTATTTGAAATAAGATTGTGGTGTGGTAACAAAACCAAATGAAAATATCCAAATAAGATTTAACGGTGTATAACCTTGCATTAGCAAATTCATAAAGTATGCACGTGCTTGAGAAATTAATCAATCCAACTTCTACATCATAGAGAATACCTAGCTCTTTAGCCTTCTTAAGCAATCTGTTTCTTCGCTTCGAGAAAGTCACTTGCCTACTTGTTGAGTTATCAATTCTGCTAATCACAATTTTCCCTCTCCCCATTAAGCACAATCAATTATGAAAGCTAATATGTTTCAGATATGTAAATTATACTTGGAAATATACCTCTTTTTTATTGTAAGAAATGCCTTTTTTTTTATTATAATCATTTAATGTGCATAAGATATTATCCTTGTTAATAAAAAAATATAATCACCAATAATCCGTGCATGAGAATGCTTGGACATACTAAATTTTATCCACAAACAATTTGAATATCAGAGAACATCTTTGAAAATACTGAACTTTATCCATCAATGATTTGAATTTGATAATAATTTGGTCTGCTTCCTTATATGTAGCAAATTAAGGTGTTTCCTTTGTTTGTTTAGTACGCCCTATAACTGTTGTACGCATGATGGCCTCTTTTTTAGATCTGGTCTATAGTGATTGTAAAACTGCAGCCTTCTCTTAGTAACAATTCCCTCCTGTTTTACATTCAAGCAGGCAAAATCTCTCCCCTTACTGAATACATTTTATTACATTGTGATCATATATGGGAAGTCATGTTTTACAAGTCATGTTTTAGAAAATTAAAGACAAAAATTATCTAAGCAATGATTGAAATACGCATTTTTATTAATTTTCATGATATGTGTTCAATAAGCCGATGCTATAGATTTAAAACATATTGAATGAAGAATTGTGATGTGCATGAAACTAGAACTAAATGGTCATTACTCGTTGGTGGTCCAGAATCTGACCCAAAATTTAACACATCACCACTGATTTTGAATTATTTTTTTTGTAATTGTAGTTATATAGCCTTTACTTAAAATAAATTTCCATTCAAGTAGTTAACAGTATCTTTTATTATATCAGAGATATTTCATTAGTAGCTGACCAATACAAAAATTTGGTTTTGTTAGTCAGATGTTTTCAAGCTTGATCTAGGCATTGATTAATGCAACGAATAAAATATGTTCAATGGAGAAATTATAAATAAATAATGGAACTGTTTGGATTTTAAATATTTTGGTATTTTTTTTAGAAAACTAGAATTTCATTATGGCATGCAATAAATAAAGTCCTTGAAGACAAGAAGAAAGCAAGTGAGGACATCTAGTTCTATTTGAAATAAGATTGTGGTTTGGTAAGAAAACCAAATAAAAATATCCAAATAAGATTTAACAGTGTATAACGTTGCATTAGAAAATTCATAAAGTCTGCATGTGCTTGGGAAATTAATCAATCCAACTTCTACATCATAGAGAATAGCTAGCTCTTTAGCCTTCTTAAGCAATCTGTTTCTTCGCTTCGAGAAAGTCACTTGCCTACTTGTTGAGTTATCAACTCTGTTAATCACAATTTCCCCTCTCCCCATTAAGCACAATCAATTATAAAAGCTAATCTGTTTCAGATATGCAAATTATACTTGGAAATATACCTCTTTTCTATTGTAAAAAATGCCTATTTTTTTATTATAATCATTTAATGTGCATAAGCTATTATCCTAGTTAATAAAAAAATATTTACCAATTATCCATGCATGAGAATGCTTGAACATACTAAACTTTATCCACAAACGATTTGAATATCAGAGAACATCTTTGAACATACTAAACTTTATCCACCAATGATTTGAATTTGATAATAATTTGGTCCGCTTCCTTATATGTAGCGAATTAAGGTGTTTTCCTATGTTTGGTTAGTACGTTCTATAACTGTTGTAAGCATGATGGCCTCTTTTTTAGATCCGGTCTATAGTGATTGTAGAACTGCAGCCTTCTCTTAGTAACAATTCCCTCCTATTTTACATTCAAGCAGGCAAAATCTCTCCCCTTACTGAATATATTTTCTTACATTGTGTTCATATATGGGAAGTCATGTTTTACAAGTTACATAGAATCAGTCAAATGAATAGGTGTCATTCTTGCATTTTACTAACTAAAGAATATTCCTATTATAGGTAATTGAGGATTATTGCACCTTTTATGGAATGAAAACTGGCTAGTAGGTTTTGTTTCCCTAATTGGTTGCAGTTGGTGATCTTGCTTATCTTCTTCAAGTGAGTAGTTATTCCCTAATTAAAGAATCAAAAATAACATCCATCTCTTGGATGTCATAAGTGAACTACTAACAGACTTATGTCTCTACACCTTTTATATATATTATACCACTCATCCTACTAATACAATGCTTTTATTTCCCTATTTTTGACTGTTTTAGAATATAACAACCTACTCTTATATTTTATCCATTCTAATTATATATGCATGCGTGTGTGTAACTCAATAAAACTTCACCAATTTCAAATATTTGTTTCATATAATATATAGATAGAGAAACATCTTAATACAAAACCTTAACACATCATACGTAGTTTTGTTTTCCTCAGGCTTGTCTATTATGGTCACATATACATTTATAAAAGAACAAAAAATTATATAATAGTAGAAATAAATATGTGTAAGGTGTTTTCCCTAGATAGAGTTGGAATGAAGATGGACATCAGTGTTGATATGCATGGAAGATGCCCTTAGTGTTCCTATAGCTTGGCCGATGGTAAAAGTCATTATGCACATGAAATGAAAGGTACATTTATTGTGTGTAGCACTCCCTTTGTAATTTATTATGTGTATATAAAAAAATGGTAGGGCATCCTTGGTCCAGATAACTGGGTAGTTTTCAATTGGTTAATAAACTTATTCGAAGTTCTAAACATCAGAAAAGTAAGTGCTTCTAAATAGCTGAATACTGCTACTCAGTAGCCAAAGAAAATAGATGTTATATAACCAAATTTCTAAATATACAATGGTGTAGGATATGTGTCTACCTAAATCACTTGTGTATCATACACTTGGGTTGATATTTAAATAGAAAGGGTGGTAGAGGTCCCTTTCTTAAGATAAATGTGAATATAAACTATCAAACTATCCACTTCGCTGGATATGTTTTGTCTTTTTATCTCCACTTTCATCCGGTTAGCAATCTAGATTGTGTGGATGATTGCTTCTTTATGTGGTCTCGTATGAATTAAAAAACATGAGCTGGTCTGTACATATTTTTTTTAAGTGGGTGAAGGTTACATATGGGAGAAATTTAATATGGACGACCCACCCCTTTTACCTTTGAGTGATATTTCAATGAACGTATATCATAAGATTGTCCTCTTTTGGTCTTTTAGCACATGCTATATGCTGCATTTTTAAAACTTTTTACTCTTAAGTGAATTATAAAACATTAAGTTTGCATATAATTATTCGATAAATCCGAGGAAGATTAGAAATTTTTTCCATCGCTCTATCTCAATGGACTGGAGACATATAAAGAGGAATGCTTTGGACAGTCTTTTTTAAGTGATTGTATCATTTACTTGCCATCTTATTAACCGAAGGAAGATAGGTTCGAGTTTTTTTTTCTTAATTTTACTTGCATCTGGGCCCATTACAATTGGACTGGCCAATGAGATGAGTGTGTGGAATGATAGTCGCTTGAAAGCGATTGAATATAGCATATGTGACATATAAATTGTAGAAATTTTCTGATTCCGAATGAAAAGTAAATGTTTAAATATCCACACTTTGACATGTCATCTTAGTGTTTGCTGGATATATTTTTTCTTTGTTATAGGTGAAGTTTTTCTTCCCTTTTGCATTGTCTTCTTACTATTTGATATGTTAGTTATGTATGTAGAATTGTCATTAGCAAACCTGTCTCCTTTTGGCATTCTCTTTATTAAGGCCGAAGTTTTTCTTTCTTTGTTAAGGCCGAAGTTTTTCTTTGCTGGATACATTTACACTTTTTTTTAATATTTATTAACATTGTCTTTCAAGTAATTTTTATTTGTAGTAACATTAATCGATACATATCTTGTTTCTTTGTCTTCGGGTCTTTAAAAGTTAAATATGTAGGGAGCTCCAACTTTAGTTGTTTATTGGGTTTTAGGCTAACTTTTGTTTCAAAACTAATGTAAACTTCTTTATGTATGGATTTTAGCATAAATTTTTGTTTGGAAACTAATTTATTTAGGTATAGTAGTGTACTAATATGGTTATATACTTATTGTGTTTACGGTAGCCTAGTTGTTCATGTATTTTTTGGTTGTTTGAATCATATCTTTGTGGGTTTCATATTGAATTGTTTATTGTTACTGTAAGATATATACATGGACAAAGTGATCGATCGCAGTCCAAATGGGCATGATCTTGATCGATACGAAGGAGATGGGGTTCGATCCCAATCGATCCCAAAAGACTCCGGATCGATCTGGTGGGCCTAGCCACATGTAAGAAGGAGTATTCCGAGTTCAAAGGCATATATTTCAGACCTATGCCTGTAAATAGTACCCCTATGCCTGTAGAAAAAGGACTTTTGACTTTGCCATGCCGTTACTATGCCAAATCTCCATTGTAACTTGAGTGTTAAAGTTATTTACTGTTGTAATCAGCTAGCAATCTTCACTAAACAGCAAATCATTCAATGTGGACGTAGGATATAACACCTAACCACTATAAATTTCTGTCTATTTCTATTTCTGTTTGCTTTAATTGGCGTGTTTGTTAGAATAGCCCCTTTTTACACCTAAATACTTCATTTTAATCTCTTCAAATACGTTCAAATAGTATTGTGCCCAATTTTGGTGAGCCGGATGAGCGAAAGAAATATAGGCAGTAGTGTAAAAAAAATTAGCAGCGTATATCAAACACTATAGAAATAATATGTAACAAAAAAGGCTGCCAAAAAATTACGCTGGTGCGTAAAAAACGCTACAAAATCTATATTGGTATGATGGAACGCGTAAAAAATTTATATAGTGGCATTTAATAAATGCAACTGTAAAGTGTTAGATCCTTGAATTTTCGTGTTTTGATTGTGACAAATATATAAGTAAATGTATCGTTTAGATCTAACTAAACTTGCAGGAGAAGATATTCTTTTTTGCATGAGAAATATTTTAGTAATTTGAAGACAGATTTCAGATTGAAGCTTCAGTAAATTATTAAGTTTAAGATTTGAGATTAGTCATAAAAATTTGTTAAAATCTCTCTGGAGTGGTACATCACACATAATATAAAGTTCATTAAAAACTAACTCAGCCGGCTGAATGGCATGAGTCAGCTGGCTGGCTGCTATACATGTGCACAAATGTGATTGAATATTCAGATGGCTGAATATGATAATTCAGCCGGCTAAATTTGATGCTTTTTGCACTATTTACTTGCGGGTTTTATCTTTAATCAATTCAACCGGCTGAGTTTTCTCCACTCGGACGGCTGAATCATTCCAACAGCTAGTTTTTCAACAAATACTTCATTTTAACGAACAGAAACAAGTCTTGATTCAAGAGCCGCTTACATATCTTTTCATGGCTATCTTTCACGAGTGAATACAACTCTTAATCTCTATAAATAACCATGAATTCCATTGTTTTGATAATCAATTCTTATTCTTATTTCTATTCTATCTTGCTATTTGAACTCTAAGCATTCAATACTTAGAAACTTCATTCTGATCACTTGTTCATTCAGGAACACTTCATTGGTGATCTAATAAACTTCATGTCTTCATGAATTACATGATATACCACAAAATAGAAGATTATAAGAAGGGTTTACTCTAAAGCCTTATCCATGCTATAAAAGAGCACATTCAGTTGGATATTTTTTGTATTATCGAAGTCCTATTCAATTGCCTGGGCGGTTAAAGTCCCATTCTGTTGCTCAGATAGTTAAAGTCATGTTTGGTTGCTTAGGTAGTTGAAGTCTTATTTGGTTGCTCAGACAGTATAATACCTATTCCTCCGGGTTAAGTGAGGGTTGATAGTTAAATTCTAGAAGGAGTTTGGGACTAGACGTAGAATGCGAAGTTCGAACCAGTATAAAAATCTCTGGTGTCATTTACTTTATTACTTTACTTTTACATTTACATTTTGCATACATAGATAGTTTATTTAATATTGCATGATGCTTAGTCACTTTCAATTGGTATCAGAGCAAGGTCATCATATAACCATAACATAGTTGCTTGATATTCAAATAATATGGAAAATAACACTAGCACGGTTTCATTGAAGGTCAATCCACTACACGACCACCGCTGTTTAATAATTTAAACTATAATTATTGATCAACTAGAATGAGAATTTACATGCAAGTAAATGGATATGATACTTCGAATATCACTAAGAATGAATACACTATACCAACTACACCATATGCACAGTGGTCTAACACACAAAAATTAGATGCTATTGCTAATGCTAAAGCCATGGATATGTTGTTTTGTTCATTAGACAAAAAAGAGTTTAACAGAGTTAGTATGTGTAATTCGACATATCAAATTTGGCGTACTCTTAAATTTACACATGATTGTACTAACAAAGATAAACAAAGCAAGATTTTTATGCTTAAGAACCAGTTCCAGAATTTAAAAATGAAGCAACATGAAACTATAAATGAAATGTATTCTAGGTTCCAAGATATATCATTCGCTTTTGGCATTAGGAGAAAAATACACATATTTTGATACCATTTCAATTATCCTCGATTCTTTAAGGATGAATGGAAATGGAAATTTTTGGCAATTGAAGAAGTTAACGATATTTCAACCATAAAACCAGAGGAGTTGATAGGAAATCTAATGTCATGTGAATAAAATTACAGGCGAAATGAGCTCAGGCATAAGACAAAAAAGACAATAGCATTCCAAGAAGAAAAGGAAGAATCAGATTCGAAAGAAGATGACATGGAGTTTATAGCTAAAAATTTCAAATTTAGAAAGAACGATAAATATGGAAATAACAATAACATCAACAAACATCATATTCAAATCTCAAATGCTATCAATGTCCCAAAAAAGGGTCACATGAAGAAAGGCAGTCCTAATCGAAAGAAAGACGGGTACAATATAAAAGGGACAAATATAAGAAGAAGCAAGCATTTTCTATTACATGGGATGTATCAGAATCAACTTATTTATCAGGCAGTGATAGTGACAATGACAGAAAACAAGCCAAAGTATGCTTTATGGCTACAAATGACGAACTAAGTGATCTTACTTTTGATGATTTAGTGGATATAAACTCAGAATTACTAGATACACTAAGGAATATCAAAAGAAAATATAAGGATACACTTGGAAAATTAAATAGAACTGAAATTGAAGGAGATAAGTTAAAAGATGAGAAGAAAAATTTAAAAGAAGAACTTGTGATCGCTCAAGAATCTTGTTCCAATACAACCTCTCAACTTATAATGCTAACTAGGGAAACAGAAACTCAAAAAAGAAAAAGAAATATTTCATCTAAAAATCACGAACTAAAATCTACTGTTAAAATATTAGAATTAGACATCTTTAGTCTTAAAAAATACAAAACATTACTAATAATATGTCTAAGTTTAATAAAGGAAGAGAAAATCTTTCTAGAATTATTGAAAATTCACAAGCTACTTCAAATAAAAGGGGATTAGGGCATAATAAGATGACAAAAATTCCTAAAAATAATAGTTCTTTATATACAAACTATAAAAAGAAAGATAATACTTTTGTACAACTTGTTTTAAAAGAATCATTTAAAATCTATTAATATTTGGGTTTCAAAGATAAATAATTGTTTAATTAGAAATATTTATATTAATACTTTTATAGATACAGGTCATAAAAATTGGCAGACGATTAAAGATTAATATTAACCAGAAAATTTCAACTTCAGAAATAGAAAATGAAATCACAATACACACACACATGAAGAGAATATTTTAAAATTCATATAAAACTAACATCCATCCACTTATAAAATGTCGTCATAGGAAAATTCCGACCTTACATCAATTGTTTTCAGCAGTTCAACTTCAGATCCGTCAAATAAAACTACTCCAGTATATGTTTCAGAAAGATTACTCTAGTCTATATGCAGGAACATTATTTCAAAGTATATTAAGTTGTAAATTTCTACTTTTTAAACATGTTTTAAAGATTGTTATTTTTCAACAATTTTACACAAGAACAGTATTTCAAAGTTGTCCATTTTAATCATATTAACGTTATGTATATTTTAAATATTTCTCCTATCTATTAAGTATTTCTTTTTGTCAATGACAAAGGGGGAGAAAAAGGTACGTCATAACGATAAGGGGAGTATTAAACAGGGGGAGTATATATCTGTTTTTATTTATATAACTTACATAGTTGTCGTCATTGAAAATGGGGAGAATGTTAGAACCTCGAATTTTGGTGTTTTGATTGTGACAACTCTATGAGCAAATGTATCGTTCAGATCTATCTCAACTTACAGGAGAAGATATTTTTTTTTACTCAAGAAATATTCTAACATTTTGACGACCAGATTCCGGATTGAAGCTTTAGAAAAGTATTAAGTTTAAGGTATGAGTTTAGTAGTAAACATATGTTAAAATCTCTCGAAATGGTATACGCACACGCATAAATAAAGTTCATCAAAACATGAAGAAAACCTAAAAAACACTAACTCAGCCGACTGAATGGCATGATTCAAACGGCTGGTAGCTGTGAATATGCATAAATGTGATTGAATATTCAAATGGCTAAATATGATAATTTAGCTGACTAAATTTGATGCTTTTTGCACTATTTACTTTTGGGTTATTTTTAATTAATTCAGCCAGCTGGGTTACTCTTCATAGAGCTAAATCTTCATAACAGCTGGATTTTAAAGGGACACTTCATTTTAATGAACATAAACAACTCTTGATTCAATAGTTGCTTCCATACCTTTACATAGCTATCTTTCATGAATGAATACAACTCTTAATCTATAGAAATATCCATGAATTCCATTGTTTTGACAATCAATTCTTATTCTTATTTCTAATCTTTCTTGCTATTTGAACTCTAAGCATTCAATACTTAAAAATGTCATTCAGATCACTTGTTCATTCAAGAATACTTCATTGCTGTTCTAATAAACTTCCTATCTTCACGAATTACATGATATACCACAAAGAAGAAGAGGAAGGATGTACTCTAAAGACTTATCCATGCTATTAAAAGAGCACATTTAGCCAGATAATTTTCTGTATTATTGAAGTCATATTCGGTTGCTCAGGCGGTTGAAGTCCTGTTAAGTTGCTTAGACGGTTGAAGTCCTATTCGGTTGCTCAGGCGGTGTAATATCCGTTCCTCCAGGTTAAGTGAGAGGTGATAGTTAAATTCTAGAAGAAGTTCACGATTGGATGTAGAACGGAAAGTTCGAATCTGTATAAAAATCTCTGGTGTCATTTACTTTATTACTTTACTTTTACATTTACATTCAGCATAAGTAGATAGTTTATTTAATATTCCATATTGCAAGATCCTTAGTCACTTTCATAAAGTTCGAGCTAAAGCCAGAATATCTATAGTCATTTTAAAAAGCTACCAAAACATTTTGTAGTAGCACGAAAAAGCCTTTTGTTGGCCTTTTTGAAACCCTGCAAAAAAATATTGTTGCGCTTAATGAAATGCTACACTAAATTTTTTTACGGGGGCATTTACTAAAACACAACCAAAAGTTAGCATTTTTCGTTGCTCGTCGTTCCACGGCGTTTATTAAAACGCTACTAAAACTTTTGGTAGCATTTTTTCAACTCAACCTAAAATAGTTTTTCTTGTAGTGGATATAGGGACGTAACATGTTATTTGCTTCGTACAACTATCAGTCGCCATGAAGAACTACAACATAAGTTCATAATGTAAACTATCCTAGTGTTGCATATCGTTTGTGATGTAGATGCGAGCTCAATGTTCAATGTTTTCTTGATTCCGAGTCAGTATGAAAAGGTTATTATAGTTTAAACGAGAAAAATAGCAACTTTTGCCTAGTAATATGGGGTATAGCCTTTTATTTGATAAATATTAGTCACCATAGAAAACTACAACTTATGTTCAAACTATGAAGTGTCTAAGAATTCCGCATCGTCTGTAATGTAGAAGCGATTTTATTAGTCAAAGTTTCATCTGATTACGATTCAATGTGAAAAATTTACTGAGGATTGAACGAACAAAATAGCTACTTCTGTCCAGTTAGAGTGTAAATATGGGAGGTGCACATGCACGCATGGTGGAAAATATAGAGGGCATTTTTTCAATTTCAAAAATACATGATGGAAGCTAATGCACTGTATTTTCTCTATTAATAGTATAGATAATATATAGGTCTATGGAATTTTGCAAAATTGTTGACGTCAAAAAAATTAAAACTTCCACAAATAAATATATAAACAATACAAAACACTCAAAAGTAGAATAATCATGCAATGAGCAAATAATTGGCTTCAAAACAATAAAACATATATAAACTAAAATAACCATTCAACAAATAAAAAAACTAAAAATAACCAATGTTTAAAAATTGAAATTAATTTGAGAATAATTGTTTGATTTGATTTGTGTTGTTGGCTTCCATTTAAGTGGACAATGCCATCCGGTTTCTAATACAGGATCGAAACAAATAAGGTAATTTTTATCCGAAGACTAGTGATATTACAATTTGTAAAAACAAACTTCCATTCTTTTGAAAATACTAAAATGAATTGAAAGAAAAGTAATGATGTTAGGGTTGTAGCATAAAGAAAAATATTGATATTAATACTTATGGTCTTTTAAAATAATTTAACTTTTATGACCAATTCAATTGAATGGTTTTCAATTAAACTATTGAAATCCAGAATTTTTCAAAAATAAGAAAAATATGAAAAACTTAACCAGTCTACTTATAAATATATGAATTACATCTTTATGTTGTAACCAATAAATTATTAAAATAAAATTTCAATTTTCCTACTGAAATACTTACAAAAGCAACTACAAAATAAAGGAAAGATATTAAAAAAATAACGAAAATGTATCTTAGAGAATCAGGGAAAGAAGACTCTTAATGTATTGAAGGTAACTGTAAGAATAAATAAGGAATATATTAATTGAGACAATTTAGAAGAGATATATAAGTTAATTATGGAGAAGTTTACATGAAATTTCTTTTTTATAAAATTCTAAGCTATAGATAGCTAAGAAATTTAGGTATTCGTTAATTAAGAAAATCAAGAGAAAACTAAGCAAGTAAGTTTATAAAGAAAGCTGTATCGCAAAAAAGCAATCTTCTTATCTATTTTTCTTCACTCACTTACAATTCTACATAAATTTCTATCAAATTGGTATTAGAGTTAGGTCTTCTTCTACTTTCATTTTGTCCCTTGCAATTGTTAAAAAAATCGAAAACATGGCAATCACATCTTTCATATACACATTGCTTTCAATCTCTTATTTAGAAGTAGAAAAGTTTGATTATTGGGTCATCTAAATAAGACCTATCTTTATCTCAAATAAAAATTACTGGAAATGGTTATGATGAAAAATCAACCACCAATATAAAGAAGTTGGAAAAGAAAAATGCAAAGCATTATAACTCATCCACGTAGAAACCCACAAAAAAATATTCCCATATATGGTGAGAGAAACTAATCTAAAAGATGCTTGGGAATCATAAAAAAACATTTAAAGGGTCAAACAAAATTATTTCCAAAAAGCTTCAATCCATGTGTAGAGATTTTGATAAATTGATGAATGAAGGAGGGCAAAAATATTCCGCTATTTGGCTCTCGAGTTGTTGAAATTTTAAATCAAATCGAAAGCCGTGGAGATATAATCGAAGATAAAAGAATTACGAAAAAGTTTCTTTAAAGTTTGCCTCCTAAATTTGATCATGTTATGGTCATTATTGAAGAATCCAATATCTATCCAAATCTTCATTCCATGAACTGACTGGATCACCCAAAGATGATGAATTTAGAACGAGTCATTATTTGTATCCACATTTAGGGCAAGAGTTCTAATCATGGATTTCTATTATTAAAGGTAAAAAAGAGAAGAAGAAAGGAGAAATTTTCAAATGAAAAGTCAGTTCCAAAAGCGTTAGGGAAGCCGGAACCAATGGAAGAAAAATAATTCATTCATTGAAACAAATTGATGGAGATCCTCAATTTTTATTTGCAAGAAGGTGGGACATGAATCCGAAGAATGCTACTTTAGATGTAAAACTTGCAAAATCCATAATCACTCTAAAAGGGACTTTTGGAAGCATGAGAAAAATGAAGCAAATTTTGTTGAAGTTCAAAAGGGTGAACAATGCATGACTACCGAAAAAGAATCACAAAATGTATGGTTCTTTGATAGTGGTTGAAGCGGTCACATGACAGGTAAGCGTGAGATGTTTGTAAAACTTGATGCGAAGTTTGCTTTTCTAAATAGAGATCTAAATGAAGAAGTTTATGTACAACAACCTAAAGGCTTTGCATTAAGGGGAAGGAAAATAAAGTCTAGAAATTGCACACAGCACTCTATGGCTTGAAATAAGCACCGGAAGCACGAAATAATAAAATTGGTAGCTATTTTCTTCGAAACGAATTCAAGAGGAGAAAAAGTGCACCATCCTTGTATGTAAAGAAGCAAGGTAAACCAAATTTTCTTCTTGTGAGTCTTTATTTTGTTGATTTGATTTACTTTAATACAAATGCAAAAATAGTTAAAGATTTCAAAAAAGCCATGATGAAGGAATATGAAATGTCTAATTTGATTCCCATCAAATATTTTCCTGGGATCCAAGTTCAGTAATCAAAAGGTGAGATTGGTGTTTCTAAAATGAAAAACATTACTGATTTGCTCAAGAGATTCAATATGGCTAATTGCAAATTGATTGCAACTCCACTTGCCATGAATTAAAAACTAAAACTAAATGATGGTGCTCTAAAGTTTGATGCTAAAACTATAAAAAAATCACCATTTACGAAGTCCTATCCACACATAAAAAGACTTTGAGATCGCAGACCTCTCAAACAATAATTTTTTGAGGTAAGATATAAAATATATCACAGAGCTATCTATAGTGCTTTTAACACTTTTTAAAACTCTCATCGAAAGAAATAAAGTATAATAATCAATAATACAATCCTAGATAAATAAAACAATGCAATATCAAATAAATTTCAATTACTACATCTCTCTATACTAATAACAAGAATAGAATAATGTTTGGAAATTAATAAAATAAAATAGTACATAACTAATAAATAAATGTGTGGTTCTTCTTCGTACCATCATGCCTTCAAATTACCACCACCCCTCTCCATCGACCTATCAACTTTTATGTCAATTTGCACCTATCATGCCTCCAAATCACCACTAGCCCTCTATATCGACCTAATTAGAATATAAATATATAATACTAATAAGCTAGTAAATCAAAACTTATGCAAGAAAAACATACATTAACTTTTGTCACCTGCACCCAACAAGTCATCTAAATGCAATAATATACCAAAGTGACATCATAAGCTAAGTCTCACTTAAAAGCACATTGGGTCTAGTCATATATAGAAACACTATGTCACGATTGACCCCAAAGTCCAAACTCGCCATCGCCACAAACTTATGCATACAACCAATCCTAAGTCCCAGCTCATATGCCATGAATGTATGCAGACAATTGAGACCAAGTTCTGGCTTGTATGCCAAAAACATTTGCAAACGACCGAGCACAAATCCCAGCTCAAATGCCAAAAATATATACAAACGAGCGAGCCTAAAGTCTCAGCTTGAATGTCAAAAACATATGCAAATGGCTGATCCTAAATTTCCAGCTCGAATGTCAAAAACGTATGCAAACGATCAAGCCTAAAGTCCTAGCTCGAATGCCGAAAACATATGCAAAAGACCGAGCCCAAGATCCCAACATGAATACTGGAAACATATGCAAACCACTAAGCCCAAAGTCCTTGCTCGAACACCGAAAACATATGCAAACAACCGAGCACAAAGTCCCGCTTGAAATGTCGATAACGTATGTGACCATTGAGGTCAAGTACATGCTAGGTATTTGCCTAACGATCAACGACACTACTAGGATCATTAACAAAACTCATCATCGCCACATCTTTTACGAAGCTACTGGATCAAGCCTCAACTCATTGTCGCCAAACGTCACTAGTATAATAGATGACTAATTTGTCCTTACGTGTATTTTATCGTTCCAATAGGACCTCCATATAATGATTTTACCAGACTAAGACACCTTCCTGAAGTATACTTCCAATTTCCGAAGATAATTCCTTTTCAACAATTCTTAAAAATATTATTACCAAAAGCATTTTACTTTCAAAACTTAATTCTTTATAATTTAACCAATTCAATATTAATTACGTAAAGTTAATTTCAAAATAATTTCTGCTATTTTTCTAAAATATTCATACTTCACATTTATAACCTTATTTCATATAAAACCAATTACTACACATATATATGAGTATATATATACTACTTTATTTAATAATTATCTAATTTTCGACACCTTTAAATAATACATCGTACGCATACATAAAAATATATATTTCCACTAATTATATTCATTTCGGATTTGAAAATAATTTCCAAAATTTTAAACAATTTATTAATGCATATTTTGAAGAGTATATATCATTAATCATTCAATTTCCATTCAAAAGCACATACATATTGAAACTAAAAAATTGCATAAATTTTAAATTATTATTTTAAATCTTCTCTTTATCTATTATTTTTCATTTTAATCTCTATCTAAGATGGTTCGGTTTGATGTAGAAAAATAGGCATGTAAAACATATCTTTTCAGTTTTACTTTTATAAATAAGAAATGTTCATATAGGTGCAAAGAAAATGCAATGTTAAAATTATTATTTTTCTATTCACTTTCAAAATTTCCTTTGTCAAAAAATCAAGTGTACATCAAAATGTAAGTGCAAAAAATATGCCTCATGCTAAAATTTTATTTTAATAAACATCTTTAAATTATTTATGGAAACTTTCATTTATTAAATTCTTTCATGTTTACAACTTACAATGAGGGGTTATTATTTCAACATTTCAAACAATCTTCAACTTCTCCATTTTTCCCAAAAGTATCAAAGACTATTATTTCAAGCTGTTTAGGGGAAACATTTCAAATAGTTTAAATACTTCCATTGGAGTAGATCATTAAGTACATAAGCCCAACTACAATCTAAAAAATGATTAGGTACCCTCATTACACTATATAAACATCACATTATATCCTATAGACTTAAAGACACCACTTTCCTTCTCATTCATCCTTTGCCCTCCAATTTGCTCCATTGCTACTTGACATATAAACCCTCTTTTAACAAAATTCTACAAAGTAAACTAAACAAATGCGATAGTTTATATTCCATCTTGAAATATTTAAATGTCAAGATTTGTTTCATTCATAGTTGTTTACTTTAATATGGGATTAGCCAATGATGACTTCTACGAGTCAAAATATATAGGGTACGGTGTAATAATATATACATATACAAATACATATACCTGTGTATTATGGACTTTAAGTTAATTTATTCTCATTCTCACACCATTTGTGTAGAAAAAAGAAATATTTTTTAATCTTATATAACAAAACTAAATAATATTATGATTTATTTAGACTAAATTTAGTAACTATAATATATTTCTAACTTATGTTGAGCACTTATGCCTTAAAATTAGGTTTTTAACCAATGTTTTTTGATTTAATTTAAAAGAAAACCACTCAAATCAAACTTTGTATATTAATGTTGCTAAAGTTGGTGCTTAAAAGCCTTGATTTAGCAGGTGAAGTGGAAAATAGCGGGGCTTAAAGTGGATATGCTATTTAATAGCACTAAATTGAAATAACATAATGGTTGGAGAGCGCTATGCGCTATAACGGGGACTTTGCAGGATTTTAGCGGGGCTTTAGCGGGACTTTAACAGCACAGACATATACATAATAGACATATACATAAATACATACATATATAATAAAATTACAAACATGCTCTCTTATATGTCCAAATTTAGTAGGAATCGCCCCATATAAGTTTTAATGCCACATGTAAAAACCCACCATCTATGAATCTTCGACTCACACATTAAAAGACATTAACATTGCAGATTTCGCAAACAACGGATTGTTTGAGGTTAGATATAAAATAGACCATAGGGCTATCAACAATATTCTACACTTTCTGAAACTGACAATGGTAGGAATAAAATATAATAATCAATAATACAATCCCAAACAAATAAAACAATGCAATATCAAATAATTTTCAATTACAACATCTCTTCATACCAATAACAAAAGAAATATAATGACTGGTAATAAAAGAAATAAAATAGTAGATTGCTAATATACAATTGTGTGGGTCTCTTCCACACCATCGCGCCTCTAAGTCACCATCAATAATCCTTTCTATCGACCTATCAGGTTATAACTAAGAAGAAAAGATAAGGGGTCAAATATATGTCTGGTGAGCTATGTAGTTAAAACCGCTGTAAAGCCCCGTAAATCCCCGCCATAGCAAATAGCGCTCTTCGACCACTATGCTATTGCCATTTAGCATTATTAAACAGTAGTGCTGCTTTAAACTCCACTATTTTTTGCTAAATTCACTAAATCAAGGATTTTTACCATCCACTTTAGCAACATCAATTTACAAAGGTTGATTTGACTAGTTCTCTTTTAAAGAAAATCAGCAAAGTTAGGGTGAAAGCCTAGTTTTAAGGCATATGTGCTTAATATAAGTTAGAAATTTATTATGGTCACCAAATCTATTCTACAAAAATCATGATATTCTTCGGTTTTGTTATATAAGATTGACTAACATTTATTTTTCCTACATAAATGATGTAAGAGTAAGAATAAATTAACCTAAATATTTTATTTTCTATTTACTAAAGCCTTTTGCACCTCTGCTATTGTTTTGCTAAATTTCCATTATAACCTTTTGCACATTCACCACTATAGGACCGCTAAGCGTTTCAACTGCATAGCTGGCGAGTAAAACGCATCATATAAGTATATAATACTTATAAGCTGGTAAATTAACACTTATGCATGAAAAACATACCTCAATATGTGTCACCTGCACCCGACAAGTCATCTAAACAAAATAATACACTAAATTAATATCATAAGCTAAGTCTCACTAAAATATCTATTAAGTCAAATCATATACTGAAACACTATATAACGATTGAGCCCAAAGTCCTAACTCATCATCCCCATAAACATATGCATACAACGAAGCCCAAAGTCTCACCTTGTATGCTGAAAGCATATGTAAATTATCGAGCCTAAAGTTCCAGCTCAAATGCCGAAAACATATACAAACAACCGAGCCTAAAGTCCAAATCGGATGCCAAAAACGTATGCAAATGACTTAGCCCAAAGTCGTAGCTGAAATGCCAAAAATGAATGCAAATAACCAAGCCCAAAGTCTCAGCTCGATGCAAAAAACATATGCAAATGATCGAGCCCAAAGTTCTAGCTCAAATGCGGAAAATGTATGCAAATGATTGAGCTTGAAGTCCTAGCTCCAATGCCGAAAACGTACATGACTATTGAGGTTTAGTCCATGCTAGATATTCACCTAACAGTCAGTGACACTATTGGGATCACACCCAAAACTCAGCATCACCCAACCATTTATTAAACTATCGGATCAAGCTCCAACTCATTATCGCTAAACGTCACTAGTACAACCAAGGACTAATTTCCCCTTATGCGTACTGAAACATCCCAGTAGGACCCCGATATAACGAATTTACCAAAATAAGACACCTATTTGAAATAGTTCAAAACATAGCAAACAACGCGCCATAGCGTTTTCTGTCTTGCCACGATCTCGATGCAACGAACCGTACGTGAAACAGAGGTCGTATGTGAGAGTTATAAACGTTTATAATTCAAGGGAATTTTCATAATAATTAAATATACTCATACATTTTGTTATTTTATTTTATTAATTCTTTATGCTTAGGCTACCCCAGCAAGTAAATTTCCCCGACTTGCTAAAATCCCTTACAAGCTGCCATAATTTGCATTGCTGCCATCGCTACAACCTCCTACCCTACAATCAACACTGTTAGGGACTCCTAACACCCTTCCAATGCCAACGCACCCCTTAGCTCTGCCTTCGATGGCCCATCTTTAAAACTACCATGCTACCTTTGATGGACAAATTCGACTATGCCACATTAATTTGGGTTGATCGGTAACCATCACGAGAACTTGCTTGAGGTCCTCTACACAGCTACGTCCCCCGATTACCTTATCGACATTGTTTCACCATTGGATCAAAATGGACGGCCCATGTTTACCAAACTTCCATCGTGTTTTTTGATCAATCCATATACCCAATCAACGAAAGAACACCAACAGTGGATTAATGTTGTCGAGAACAATAATTTTCGTAAATAATATATCTAGTGTAGAACACTTTTGTATGTCACACTTTTAATTTTGGGGTGATTAACTTTGGCTAATACAATCAATAAACATTAACATTTTAATTATTTAAACATGACATACTACATCCTAATCAGGGTATATATATAAAAAATTACTTTTCAATATTCAATTATATTGTTTATACTCGATTTTAGATCATAAGTGATGAATTACTATGTCTTAGCAATATATACGCAAAGAAGATAAATCCTACTCACCAATTAGTCATGCATCTTTTCCGTTTCGAGGTGAATCCTCCTTCTTCGTAGTCTAGAAATTTCTCGCCTTTAAAACGACAAATTTCTTGATAGCTTCGATTTATTTGTATAGCTCTCTTTGCGTCGATTAATTCCATATATTAATTCATTTAATTTGAATTTGATTTGATGGATTATGAATCGATTTAGTGATTAGGGTTTTATAAGTGAAGACAAGATTATTATAGCAAAAAGAATAGGGTTGGAGATCTATTTACAGGCAGAAAATTATAATATCTAGACTAAAGTCGCATAATCAATATACTACAAAAATAT
This sequence comes from Allium cepa, assembly GCA_030765085.1. Lineage (NCBI taxonomy): Eukaryota > Viridiplantae > Streptophyta > Magnoliopsida > Asparagales > Amaryllidaceae > Allium > Allium cepa. Next base: position 298,544,842 of record CM060929.1, read on the forward strand.
TACTGTTTGGCTTCTTCTAATTTCTTACCCGTTTAACTAAATTCAGCAAGTAATATTATTATTTTTAACTGTAAACGACATATTAGACGCAATGAAATAGATCAATCTGCTCGATCTCACCAACATAAGGTCTGATATTGTCTACTATGTCAGTTTGCTTTCTAGATTCATGCATGAACCGAGTAATCTTTGTTTCTTAACAGTGGAAAGGAGTTTGTGTTACCTTCAAGGAACAAATAATTTTGTTTTTAGGTATGTAAAAGAAGATACAAAAAACTTTTGGGCTTTACTAACATTGATTGGGCACGGTCACTTGATGATCGAAAAATCACTTCCGTTTTAAGCTTAGGTTCAAAAATTATTTTTGGTTTTCAAAGAAGAAGAAGCAGAATATATTGCAGCTACGGACACAATTTGTGAAGCAGCTTGGTTAAGAAGAATTCTTGCAGATTTAAAATAAAAGGTTGAAACACCGACGACTGTTCATTGTGATAACAAGTCTGTCATTGCAATGACAAAGAATCCAGTATTTCACAGCCTTTCAAAGCAGGTTGAGATTAAATATCATTTTATTCGTGATTGTGTGAGCAAAGGATAAATTCAGTTGAAATATGTCTTCACAAACGCAATTTCAACTGAAAAGTTCAACTACTTAAAAAGCTGTTTGAAAATTACAAATTAGGAAATGGTGTTAAAATATAACATGTAGTTTTCTTATTGAAATAATTATGGACAACTATTGCAAAATAAATAAAAGATATTAAACTAATAATGCAAAGATATCATATAGAATTATGAAAAGAACACTAGATATATTGAAGATAATTGTTAAAATAAACATGGGATATATCAACTGTGATAATTAAGGGGAGATGTATTGAAATGAATTATGGAGAAATATCTAGGCCTTAAATAATGAAGCAATTGTAAGCATTTGCCAATCAAGCAAATCAAAAGAAGATTAAGCAAGTAAATTAATAAATAAAAAACTCTACTCCAAAAATAGCATTCTTATCAATTCTTTTTCACTCTCTTACAATTTTCACAAATTTCTATCATAAATATAACTAATTAATTCGTAACAACCAGGATTTGAATGAAGTTAACTTCTTTGGTAACCAAAGGAATAAATGAAAAATAATGCGAAGTTGCTAACAATGCTTAAATCCACTTTGGTAAAAAGGAAGAAAAAGTACAATTATATTGAAGAAGAACGCATTTCTTACCAAGTTCAAAGATATTTACGCACCATTGGTCCCCAACTACTATATTTTGTTCCAACTATCCCCTATAAAATATAAAGCAAAACAGGATGGAACAGACTGTAATCAATTTTCTATTCCCATCTTCTGCGAATTTTTAAATGCAAGAAGTAAATTTGCTTTGAAGTTGTCCTCCATCTTCGTCATGTTGTGCTGATGGATGCTACATTCCACCAATCCAATTATTTTTCCCAGTAATATTACATTGTTCGTATTGGTAATTTGGTTGCATGAAGTCAGATATACACGCCATTTGCATATATTTGTGTGTGTGTGCGTGTGTGTGTGTATATATATATAAAGAAAAAGAAAAGTAGAAGCAGTTGATTATTCTGTCATGGGTGGTTGAAGAATGTCATTGACAAAGAGGGGCTCTCTTTTGCATGTGATTCTCATCATGCGTACAGCTTCAGGTCAATACTACAAAAATCAACGTCAATAATAAGTTTCGTACACTATTCTAACCTACTCGACGGTTAGAGCATCCTAACAGTGATTGACCCAACAGCTCCTTCACTTTGATGACGACGACGGCAGTAACTGAGTTATCCAACATTTATAATGGCAGATAAATATATGGTCAAAATTAATTATTTTTCCACATGAATTGCAATTTTAGTCATATTTATTTATCCGTCGTTATAAATATCGGAAAACTTGTTCATTCTTGGAATTGGGTTTGTATAAGTATTGGTTAATATGGTGACTTACTTTTGTTCCTGTTGAGAGTCTCTTAGTGCTTTTGCTTTGATTTATAATAACTGATTTATTATTATATATGCATGGTGATCGTTTAAAAGTACAAAACCAATTATTCTCAAACAAGACGAGGGTTAAACAAATGAAATGTGATTTACATTTAATAAATAAAATAAAATGTATCATTCTGAGTAATGAGGATACCTCATCTGGAAAAGAAAATGAAATGAGGGAGAAAAAAAATCTTCAGCATGCATTAAAAATTATAAGAAAATTCACATATTGTTTAAGAAATAGAGTAAAATAAGCATCACGAACAAAAAACTCAACGGTCTAATTAATGGCGACTGGTCACTGAGCTTTTCTCTCTCTCTCTACTGCTTTTTTCTTCGATTGTTCGGCTCTTCTTCTCTTTTGGTTTTATTGCTACTGCTTCTTTTACTGATTTTTCTTTTCGGATCTACCGATTCTTGTTTCTTGGTTGATGGATCCGTTGCCTATCTCGAACGTGGGAGAGTATCTCCTTTCCGGTTCTTTTGTGCGCAGTTGTCCGTCGTTCGAAGCTATTGGTTTAGCCTTATCGGCTTTGGTTACAGGGCCATGCTCGGTGATTTTTTCTGGCGTTAAATCGATCGAGGTGAGGGTTTTCTGTTTGGTGGATTTTGGGGCTTTATGCAGATCTCGTTTTGTATGGGTTGATTGTTGCTTTATGGAGCTCTTACCCGTTTGGGGTGATGGTCTGCAATCTCGGTTGCCGCGCCGACATCGCCTTGTAGAGGATAGGGGTTGGTCGGTGGTACCGTGTTCTTCTCTTGCTTTTGCTGGTGGGATCCATAAAAGGGATTTCATCCCCCTTTTCGAACCGAAGCTCATCTTCTCTGTTTCTTGTGAAGAGGAGCCTCGGGGGGTGCTGCCGTTGATGGTGGGGTCGTTGCTTTGTGGCAATGTTGGGTTTGATAACTTTGTGTCTGATGAGGAGCTCTCCTCCTCATCGAGTCCACTTGGTGTGGATCTCTGCCCTGTGAAAGTCATGGTGGATTCTGGTTCTCAAGGGGGGTTGCTCGAAGACGAATTGTGTTGTCTTGTTCTCAAGACAGATGATCGATCGGTTGCTTCCTTGACTGAAGGGGATTTCATCACCTCTTCAAGTCATGATGTGTTGTTTGGTTATGCGCTGGTTGAGCAGGTGGTTTGCGATCGTCGGCATTGGTCGTTTGATGTGGTTATGGGTCATTTTGGTTTGCTGCAGTGGTTTCTGGAGTATATTTTGTGTGGCTTAGATAGGGCTTTGCCGTCTCGTGGGCATGGTCAGCTAGTTGGCAGTCAGTTGGTTGTGTTGAATGGTTTGCTTCCTTCGGGTGATTGCCTGGTATTTCCTGTTGCGTTGTTGCAACAGGCCAGTGGCTTTTTGATATGTCAGGTTGAGATGGGCAGCTCTATTGTGTTCGTCGTCGCTCAGATGCAAGTTTGTACTTTGGCAGCTGGCAAGGTGAGTTTCTTGGTAGTGCATATTCTATTAGCCGTTGATTATGGGATATTGGTTCCTTGTCGGCTTGTTTCTGTTGTTTCATTCTGGTTGGTTATGAGCCATGATGCGCTTCGGCGTGTGCTCCCTGACACTGTTACCACTCTGATGGTTGGTGACGTGTCAGGTCACTTTGGCATTGCGAACCCCGTTCGGAGTGAACAGTGTGGCTTCCCGTGTTGGTATTATAGTCTAAGCCATAGCGAGGCAAGGTCTGTGTCGTTAGTGGCTTTTCATCTGTATTTTTTTCTTGGTCCCCATGGGTCTCTACGGAGATATTACCCGGTCTGGGTCGACTGGCTCAGGCGGTGTTCCATTCCTGAGTGCATAGTGTACCCTGCTGCGGTACGCTATGCGGTCAGACTGGAATATTACCAGTCAGTTGCGACCCGATCGGGTGATATTTCTGCTAGGTCCACCCAGCGTACCTCACTTGTCTCGCGGGGCTGTCTTACCTATGGCAGTTCGGCTTGGGTTAGGTTCCTACATCATCGTGGGATGCGTCTTTTCAGCTCCCCTACATATTATCGTTATCCTCTATCTATCCCGGCTCCTCCTGTCCCATCGCCTGTTTGTTGCTCCTCCCGTTGTTCTCTCGCTTCGTCTCCCTGTGCTTTATCGATCGTTATTCCGATGCTTTCTGTTGAGGAAATTGCGTTGATTAATGATCGGCTATCCCGTCTTACAGAGAACTCTATCCCATCCAGCTCGTCTTCTCTTATGCCCGGTTCGATGGCGGGGTTAGTTGTGTCTTCGGTGTCCAGCCCTTCGCATCAGCCTATTCGCAGATCTTCTAGCCGTAGATCGCGTGTCGCTTCGTCCATTCCTCGCACTATTCGTACTCGCTCTATAGCGGCGACAGAGCAGATTGATAGATCTGCTCTATCCTCCTTATACCTTATCTGATTTCCGTCTGTGTGTTTTCTTTTGTTGTTATCTATATCTCTCTTCGGTCTTGACTTCATGTCAAACTTTCTTTTCTGGAATATTCGAGGTATTGGCAACGAAGCTTCTTCCGCTCGGCTTAAGCGGATTGTCCGTAAGCATTCCGTTGGTTTGGTGGCTATTTTAGAGCCTTTTGTGGGTCCCGGCGAGATCACGAAGGTCGTGTTGTCGTTAGGTTATGGTGGTGCTTTATCTAATGTTTCGGGTAAAATCTGGATCCTTTGGTCCAAAGATTGCAATGTCCGCCCGATTTTTGACTCGTCACAACTCCTTTCTATCTTATGTTCTTCCTCCTTCTCCCCTCAGCATTTCATTTTTTTCGGCGGTATACGCCAAGTGTGACCGATTAGAGAGATTATCTCTATGGGATGACATACTGTCTCTAGCTGACTATGGTTGCTCGATTTCGGTTGTGGGTGGCGACTTTAACGTTGTCGCTAGTCAGTCAGAAAAATTGGGAGGGGCCGCCGTCAATCGTCTCTCGGTTTCAGATTTCAACTCCTTCGTTGCGAGATCTGGGTTATCTGAAATGCCATTCGTCGGATCCGCTTTTACTTGGTCTAACAATCAGGAAGGTCCGAACTGGATCCTATCCAGGTTGGATAGGATTTTTGGATCTGCTGATTGGTTCAACCTCCCTTACTCTTTCTCTATTTCTCATCTTCACCGGTCTTCTCTGATCATGCGCCTCTTGTTCTTCGGTGCGCTTCGCGATCTTTATCAGGACCTTCTTCTTTCCGTTATCTTAGCATGTGGAGTTCACATCATAGCTTTCTTCAGGTGGTTGAGGAATCGTGGTCCTCTCCCATTGTGGCTGCTCCCATGGGGGCTTTCTCTGGGAAACTGAAGCGTCTTAAGGCATCCCTCAAGACGTGGAATTCCCTTGTTTTCCAGAATATTTTCGACAGGGTGCGTGCGGCAGAAGAGTCTCTGATTCTTGCCGAAGCATTGTTCGACGAGTGTCCTTCGGCGGAAAATAGGGAGCTTTGGGCTGGCGCTCAATTGTCTTTCTCTTCGGAACTTTGTATTGAGAATTCCTATCTTCGTCAAAAAGCGCGGATCAAGTGGGTGGTTGAAGGTGATTCGAACTCCAAATTTTTCCACTCGTCAATTCGCAAGAAAGCTAATTTGCTTTCTATTCGCGAAATAGTAAGAACAGACCAATCTGTGGCATCGACCCCTGCTGAAGTCATAGAGGTTGTAGTCTCTCATTTTCAATCATATCTGGGTTCTCCTTCCGTATCCGTTCCGGATTCGGACATCCTTTCTTTCATTCCTCGGTTAGTTCCTGATGTGGGAAGTGTAGACTTGGCATCCCCGCCTTCGTCAGAAGAGGTTCGTGCCTGTGTTTTTGCTCTTAGTAAGGATAGTGCCTGTGGACCGGATGGTTTTAATGGGTCCTTTTTTCGTACTACTTGGCATATCATCCAGGCTGATTTTTGTCTGGCAATTCAGCATTTCTTTTCCGGGGCTGATCTTCCCATTAGCTGGTCATCCACGAATTTGGTCCTTATTCCAAAGTGTGATTATCCTCGAACGTGTTCGGAGTTCCGGCCCATCAGCCTTTGTAACTTCGCCAACAAAGTGATTTCCAAGGTTTTGGCCACCCGTATGGCTCCTTACCTTGACCGCATTATCTCTTCCTCTCAAGCGGGTTTTGTTAAAGGTCGTTTGATCACTGATAACGTCCTACTAGCCCAAGAACTTGTTTCTCAGATTGACCGAAAGGTCAGGGGTTCTAACATTATTTTCAAACTTGATATGGAAAAGGCCTATGACCGTATGTCCTGGTTTTTCATCATCAAGGTTCTTCGAGCTTTCGGTTTCTCTGAAACCCTTATAGATTTGGTTTGGAGACTTATTTCCAACTGTTGGTATTCTGTACTCATTAACGGATCGGCCAATGGCTTTTTCAAAGCTGGTAGAGGTATCCGTCAAGGAGACCCTCTATCTCCTTCTCTTTTCGTTATCGCGGCCGAGGCATTCATACGTGGCATTCACACTTTGACGGTATTTGGTCAAATTCAGCGATTCGGTATCCCGAGTCGGTGTCCTCTTGTTTCCTCTTTATCCTTTGCGGATAACATAGTCATTTTCTCCAACGGATCTAGGTACTCTGTTAGCCGCCTTATTCGGTTCATTAAGTTGTACGAGAGATGCTCGGGCCAATTGGTCAATTCTGCGAAGAGTTGCTTCGTGCATGCGAAGGACATGGACCAAGTGAGAGTTTCTTGGGTTGAATCCTATACTGGATTCAAGGCCGCTTCCCTTCCCCTTCCTTATTTGGGTATTGTTCTATATCGAGGAAGGAAACTTAACGCCATATTCGATCCTCTTACGGATAAGGTAAGGGGTAAGATTATCCGCTGGAATGCGTCCCTTCTGTCTCAAGCTGGTAGATTAGTGCTCATTCGATCGGTTCTGAGCTCTATGGGTACTCATATCTTCGCCGCTATGACCCCTACTGCTTGCTTCTTTCGTTCGTTCCAATCCTTGGCATCCTCTTTCTTCTGGGGTTCGGAGGGTGACAATCGCCGACACCACTGGGTGTCTTGGGATGTTATCTGCCGTCATAAGTCGGAGGGTGGCTTAGGTTTGCGGAATCCGAAAGACATCTGCTCGGCGTGCACTTGTAAGTTGTGGTACAGGTTCGGTACTAACGCCTCCTTATGGGCCAAGTTCCTCCATGCTAAGTACCGGAGACTGGCGTCTTCTGGTTATGTAGGCTCTCCAAGTTACGCCAGTGAGACTTGGAAGCATATGCAATCAGTCAAATTTTTTGTTGATTCTCATGGCGGCCAATCCGGTTGGGATGGTGGTCCATTCTCTATTCTTAAGGCATGGAGATCTTCCCGCACTCCTTCTCCTGTCATCCCTATTTATTCCTTCATTTGGGATGTCCGGATTCCTCCAAAAGTCTCTCTTCTCATGTGGCGATTATTCCATAATGGGTTATCGGTTGATGAGAACCTCCAGCGGATTGGTATTCCGTTGGTCTCCCGATGCAGGTGCTGCGGCAAACGGGGAAACAGAATCGATCAATCATCTGCTCTTCGTTGGCTGGTGTTCCAGATCCTGTTGGAATTATTTCGGTAATTTATTGGGTATCCGTGGCACCATTGCCTCGTCAAATGATTTGCTATCTACCTGGTGGTTTGATTGCTCTGGGAAATCTCTTCGATCTATCCTTTTTCGTTTGATTCCTTGTCTGATCTGTTGGCAGGTCCGGTGTGCGCGGAATAAGGCAATTTTTGACGAGGTTCCTATGGATCCCCTATCCATTATTCGGCGGGTAAGAGAGGATGTTTTCTTAGCTTTTCGGAGTCGTCCATTCAGAGGATCAGTCAGTGCTCGCTCTGGCCGATTAGTTAACCTCCTAACTATATCCTGCTCTCAGTCTTCGGATAGAGCGGGAATTGGATGATTGTCTACACGGAGACTGGTGGTTCTGGCTTCCTAGTCTCCCCTTGACCATCATCTCCCCAACCCTCCCTTTTATTTTTCACGGTATGTCTATTGCTTCCAGGTTCTTGCTTTTCCATGGTGGATTGTTCCTCTGTATTCTTCTTTTGCTGGGAGTTTGCTTCAAGGATCTCTTTTTCGCTTTCCAGTTGTCGGTCTTTCAGTTTTAGGGGTGCTGTCTGTTTTCTCCTTCTAGTTTGGAGGAGCGGTGGTTGGGCTTGCTTTTCTTTGGGTGTTGATCCATCAACATCGTCGTCGGGCGGTGGCCTTGCCGGAGCTCGATTACGGTGTTGGATGTGCGGTTGAAACCGGGAGCTCATCGGGTGTGTTGTGTGGTTGGGCCAGAGACTCTTCGCCTTGCCTCTTGAAAGGGTCTATTTGTCCCTTCTGGGTGTTTCTTTCTTTCTATGCTGTGAGATCTCGATGTTGTATTTCTTTTTCGATTATTTTGGTTACCTGTCAGGCATGTTGACAGCTTTTGGTTGAGTTTTTATGGAAGCTATTATTTGGTTAAAAAAAAAATTAATAGAATTTTGTTTGCACAAAAAGAATGAATATGGCATGCAGTTTTATGCCGTACAACATATAAAATTCATTTCTTTCTAATTAAGAGAATGGTTCATTCCATATTCAGTATGCAGCAATTAAGTCAATTATCAATTAAGTCTATGAATTATGTTGTAGTAAAAAAAAAAATAGAGTAAAATAATGGATTTTAATAGTTTTGTTTTATACGTGAAAAGGGTACATAAGAAACAGTGTCCTTGGATACGCTTCAGACCAAGAAAGCTGAGCGCCCAACAATAGAAATATCTTATTTAACTATTTAATTCGTGTCACTATTGCGCAAGTACTGCAACCATAGCATGTATATGAGTAATTTGTGGGGTATTAACATTAAAAGCATCTGACAAGCTTAAGGCAAACATATCCCTCGAAAAATTATTAATAGTTTCATTGTTAAAAGGTTGGCAGAACTATGTTACGCACGCATGTCAATCATGCAACTATGTTCAAAAAATTGGAAGGTTTTATTCGATTCGTCGTTTATATATATGTCAATAAACAAAACAAAACATTTCCATCTAAAAGCACTGAACTACCCGGAAAACTAGTTTTCAAAAAATTACTATTCATTACAATATTAAACAAATAAATTAATAAATATCAATGTTAAAAATTGATAACTAAATTTCCAAATCAATAGAAACCCTAACCTTGGTACTGCCGATCGAAGATGAAGCAACGTGAAGAAGAAGCAACGAGATTTGGTGAAGGCTAGGGATGTGTTAGGAGCGGTAAAAGGCTACGCTTGGCAAAATAAAAGAGGCACGTGAAGAGGGTAGATGCCGCTCAAGATCTACAGCGGTAGTTGAAGCTTCGTTCGGCAATATGAAGGGGGGTTTTGCCAAACGAAGAATTTCGTTCGGTGATTTGCCGAACGAAATTTCTCGTTCGGTATATAAATGTCGGTCCAAAAATTTTGATTGGCGTTTTGCCGAACCAAACCACTGGGCTGTTATATAGCAGTCATCCTTCTCATTTCTTTACTTTATAAACAAATGAGCTTTTGGACAACAATGATAGCCGAAATTGAGAGCTAATTTCAACTAATTTCAGAGCCATCCTAGAGGGCTGAAACTCTGCAAAAATTTTGTTTGTATTGTAAATTCTTCTTATGTACAGCCTTCAAAAGTTAATCCGTCTTGTAATTTTAATTTTTCAGTGATTAATAAAATCTTCACTCCCCAAGTGTATGTACACTGCCCCGCGGTAGTGGAACCACTATAAATACTTGTTTTATTTATTTTTCTGCATTGCATAGATCTGTAACTATCTGTTTTGGTGTTTATCTCTGTTTGTTCCGTCTCACTACAATCACGATCCAGTTAGATGTTTTCCGCTGCGTTGGGTTTTTTTATTCACTTTGACTGATCATCTGAAGGGATTTTCTCCAACAGTCTGGTATCGAAGCTGCAAGGTTGATTGAGGAGTGTTAGACACTATGGCAGAAGATGAAGCGACTCCCGTTATTACAAGACCCTACACTAGAGGGATGTATATCGCGTTAGGATCACGGTTGGCAATAGAAAAATGGAATATGGATAAAGACTTCGATAAGTGGCAATGGAGGATGAAGGCTGTTCTAATGAGGAATGAAGTCCATCTAGTAGTATTTGCCTCTTAGGAGTTGACGGTTGACATCTCAGTCGCGGAAAGGAAGGAGATGGAGAAATTGGCATTTACTACTTTATAGCTATCTATGAGAGAGAATGTCATCTCAGAGATTATTCTCTCTCATAGATTAGCAGTGAGACCACTGCTAGGGGCATTTGGACCAAGCTAGAGAATCTCTACTTGAAGAAATCTCTGACTAACCGTCTAATATTGCTGAAAATATTTTTCACCATGCGAATGAGAGAGGGTACTTCATTGAAGGAATATCTTAATTTCTTTAATGTTCTCGTGATGAAGATGAAGACCGTTGACTTAAAGATGGATGAGGAGCAAATGCCAATGATTCTTTTGTGTTCTCTTTCGGAGCGATACACAGGTTTCGCTAAGAGCCTCATCTTCGCTAGAGATACATTGATAATGGAAGATGTGAAGCCAGGCCTTCTATATGAGGGCTTGAGAGATCAGATAAAGGAGATAAGTGAAGGAAGTAGAGGTGGAAGTAGCATCATTGCATGTTTGTTGAAAGAGACAGAGAAGGTAAGAGGAATTGGCACTCTAGAGGGTGTTCCAAGTTCAAAAAGCCCAGTAATGGCAGGAGAGGAAAGTCTAAGTACATAAAGTGCTTTATCTGCAAGAAACTTGACCATTGGAAAAGGATTGTCCAGATTTGAAAAAGAAGGAAGAAGATAGATCTTCATCATTTGTGGTGGAGAAGTCTGTATCTGACGATGTATTGTCTGCAGCAGTGTCGGATGTCTTAGATCATTGGGTGCTGGACTCGGGGCCGTCTTTCCATATGACTCCTAATAAGGATTACTTCATTTCTTTCGTTGGACGAGAAAGCTCTATTCTTATGGGTAATGATCTAGTTGTAGAGCAATGGGTGAAGGTACAGTAAGGATCAAGATGTTTGACGGAGTGATATGCACTTTGACAGGTGTCCGGTATGTTCCAGATCTTCGGAAGTCCTTAATTTCTTTAGGACAATTGAGTAACTATTGAGAAGAATGATCTAAAGGTTTCGAGAGGTGCACTAGTTCTTATAGTCCTTTTGAAAGGAGATATGTTCTAAAAAAATTATTTGCTGAAAGGAACCACATTTTTTGAAGAGTCGTGTGTTGGAGTAGACAGTTCTCGAGCTTTGAATGCCACAAAGTTTCGGCATCTCAGGTTGGGTTAGATTTCAGAGAAGGGCTTAGAGTTGCTTCGGAGACGAAAGACAATCAAAGGAGAAAGCTTCGACAAGATGGACTTTTGATAGAAGTGTACGATTGGCAAGCAAACTAAAGTATCTTTTGAAGTTGAACTCTATAGATCGAGACGAGTAATTGAGTACGTGCATATAGATGTTTAGGGACCAGTTACTACTCCTTCTCTTGGAGGATCAAAGTATTTTATCTCATTCATTGACGACTTTTCTCGAAAAGTATGATTGTATGTGATGATGGCTAAATCAGAGAGTTTTGAGAAGTTCAAAGACTGGAAAGCGCTTGTTGAGAATAAATCTGGTTCTAGGTTGAAGGTACTGAGATCTGATAATGGTGGTGAATTTGTCTCTAGGGAGTTCCTCGATTTTTGTAGACATCATGGCATTCAAAGACATTTCACTACACCCGATGATCCGCAATCCAATGGGGTTGCAGAAAGGATGAATGTGACTCTGCTGGAGAAGGCTCGTTACTTGAGATTGACGACGGGCTTGTCAAGGGGATTTTGGGCTGAGGCATTAACAACTACGGTGCATATCATAAATCGAATTCCATGCTCAGCCATAGATGGGAAGATTTCAAAGGAGAAGTGGAGAGGTAGAGTAGTGTATCTTGGTTGCTTTTAAATTTTTGATTGTCCTATGTACGTTCACCATACAGGTGATGGCAAGCTGGAGGCTAGAGCATACAAGGGCATACCAATGGGATACACCGATGGTATCAAAAGTTATCGAATTTGGAACTTTGCTGATCAGAAGATTGTTCATTCTAGACATGTTACTTTTGATGAGTTTGCTATGTTCAATCCTATGGAGAAGCTACCAACCACATCACAAGATTCTGATAGGCCTAAGAAGATGGAAGAAGTTTTCGTGTTCCAGCCAAGGAATAGAGTTGTTGTTGATGTTTTCGTGGATAACACAGTTGATGAAACATCACATGATAGTCCATTGGTACCTTCTAGTAGTGCTAGTAATGTGTACGAATCTAGTGATGTCCATTGGTATCTACCCGGGTCAGTCGTAGGACTATTAGGCCGTCTGAAAGGTATGGTGATTGGCAGTTTGCGAACCTTATCCTTGACGATCAGTTTGACTATGCCCTACATGTAGTTCATAAGGAGCCACTTGACCTTGATAAAGCTTTGAAGTCATGTGACAGGTCGAAGTTGATGTGCGCTATGGAAGAGGAGTTAGATTCATTGAAGAAGAATAGGACTTGAGATTTGGTACCACCTCCTCAAGGAAGTCGATCCATATGCTGCAAGTGGGTGTTCAAGGTGAAGGATGATGGGAGATATAAGACTTGACTAGTTACTAAAGGGTTTACACAAAGAAAGATATTGGAGTATGATGAGATATTCTCTCAAGCAGTGAGGCATACGTCCATCCGCATTTTGCTCGCTATCGTCGTAGGTCATGACTTGGAGCTAGAGCAATTGGACATGAAAACCGCTTTCTTGCACGGAGACTTGGATGAGACCATCTTCATGAAGCAACCGGAAGGATTTGTTATAGATGGAAAAGAAAATTGGGTTTGTAAATTGAAGAAGTCTTTGTAAGGACTTGAGCAGTCGCCTAGACAATGGTACAAACTCTTTTATGCTTTTACTTGGTTTTGATCGTAGCATCAAAGACGCTTGTATGTACTTCAAGCATGTAAATAATGATAAATGGGTGTACCTACTCATGCACGCTGATGATATGTTGATTGCTTCTAAGGATAAGGCTGAAATCGATAGTTTAAAGCGAAAGATAAAAGCGGAATTCGAATTGAAGGACCTTGGAGAAGCAAAAAAAAAAATTGGGTATGGAAATTCAAAGGGATAGAAAGGTAGGATTTTTGAGCTTTTCTCAAAAGGAGTACATACGAAAGGTGCTTGCTCGGCTTAGCATAGAAGAAGCAAAGGCAATCAGCACATCCATGCCTTTGCACATATAACTTTCTAGTAAAGTCTCTCCAATCTCGGAAAGAGACAAGGCTTATATAATGGAGGTCCTATATGCAGTGCAGTTGGTAGCTTGAAGTATGCCATGGTCTTCACTAGGCCTGACATTGCACAGGCTGTTGGATTGGTGAGTAGATTCATGGCAAATCCAGGGAAGACGCATTGGGAAGCGGTGAAGTGCATCTTCAGATACCTTAGAGGAACTCCAAACCATGGACTTGTTTTTGGCGGTAGAGGAAGAGATTTCAGTTTGGTTGGATTTTGTGATTCCAACTATGCCGGTGATAGAGATCGAAGGTAGTCAACCTTTGGATATGTGTTCACCATTGGGGGGATAGCGATCAATTGGAGAGCGAGGTTGCAGATGATTTTGCCTTTGTCTACTATAGAGGCAAAGTTTATAGATGCGTTGAAGCAGCTAAGGAAGCGCTTTATTTGAGGTGACTGCTGTATGATTTCGGCTTCGTATATGAAGGAGTGGATGTGTACTGTGACAATCAGAGTGCAATCCACTTAGCTGAAAATGTAGCATTCAGCTCGAAGACGAAGCACATTGAGGTGAGAGAGTCATTCCTTGTCTCGATGAGTAAAAAGAAGCTAGTTCGTCTTTAGAAAGTTAACAAAAAGGAAATGCAGTAGACATGTTTACCAATTCGTTGCTTGTTGCTAAGTTCGAGCATTGCTCGACTTAATTCGCTTAATGAAGTGCTAGATTTTCTAATATCGAATTCAAAATTTCTCACAAAATTCTTAACTTGTAAACTAGATTTTGTATTGTCAGCAGCCACATTTTCGTGGAAATAAGCTATACACTCAATAACTTTTGTGTTATTTTACATACATACATACATACATACATACATATATATATATATATGAATATAACATAAATGGTAGCCGTCTCAGTCGTTGGCATATCCATCACAAATCTACCGCATATTTTTCCATCACTAAATAAACATTTTCTGGTAGTAGCAGAGCCAGACAACATAGTCAAATCTAATAGACTAATATTTGCCCCTTCAAAAGAAAAATGAAAAGTAAGGATGGTTATATATCAATGAGTCGAAACATCACATGATTGGACATTAGCATTTGACGTACTACTGATGCCTGTAGAAATATTTTACTTAAAATATAATTACTTTGAATTACGAATTCGACATGGACTAAAAGGTTAATGTACCTAAAATTTATCCGTATTTAGTGCCTTTAAAAATATCTGAATAACCCGTAGATATGTACTTTCATTCAATACAAATTCGCGTTAGGATCACGGTTGGCAATAGAAAAATGGAATATGGTAAAGACTTCGATAAGTGGCAATAGAGGATGAAGGCTATTCTAATGAGGAATGAAGTCCATCTAGTAGTATTTGCCTCTTAGGAGTTGACGGTTGACATCTCAGTCGTGGAAAGGAAGGAGATGGAGAAATTGGCATTTACTACTTTATAGCTATCTATGAGAGAGAATGTCATCTCAGAGATTATTCTCTCTCATAGATTAGTAGTGAGACCACTGCTAGGGGCATTTGGACCAAGCTAGAGAATCTCTACTTGAAGAAATCTCCGACTAACCGTTTGATATTGCTGAAAACATTTTTCACCATGCGGATGAGATAGGGTACTTCAGTGAAGGAACATCTTAATTTCTTTGATGATCTCGTGACGAAGATGAAGACTGTTGACTGTTGACTTGAAGATGGATGAGGAGAAAATGGCAATGATTTTTTTGTGTTCTCTTCCGAAGCGATACACAGGTACTGCTACCAGCCTTATCTTCGCTAGAGATGCATTGACAATAGAAGATGTGAAGTCATGCCTTTTATTTGAGGGTTTGAGAGATCAGATGAAGGAAATAAGTGAAGAAAGTAGAGGTGGAAGTAGTAGTCATGGCCTATTTGTTGAAAGAGGTAGAGACGATAAGAGGAATTGGCACTATAGAGGGCGTTCCAATTTCAAAAAGCCCAGTAATGGCAGAAGAGGAAAGTTTAAGTACAGAAAGTGCTTTATTTGCAAGAAACATGGCCATGGAAAAAGGATTGTCCAGATTTGAAAAAAAAAGATGGATCTTCATCATTTGCGGTAGAGAAGTCTGTATCTGACGATGTGTTGTCTACAGCAGTGTTGGGTGTCTCAGACCATTAGATGTTGGACTCGGGGGCAACTTTTCATATGACGCCTAATAAGGATTACTTCAGTTCTTTCGTTGGACGAGAGGGAAGCTCTATTCTTATGGGTAATGATGCTAATTGTATAGCAATGGGTGAAGGTACAGTAAGGATGAGGATGTTTGACAGAGTGATACGCACTTTGACAGATGTCCGATATGTTCCATATCTTTGGAAGTCCTTAATTTTTTTAGGACAGTTTGCAACTTTGGGATGCAAGGTAACAATCGAGAAGAATGGTCTGAAGGTTTCGAGAGGTGCACCAGTTCTTATGAAAGGAGATGTGTTCCAAAATTTGTATTTGCTGAAAGGAACCACAGTTTTTGAAGAGTCGTGTGTTGGAGCAGACAGTTTTCGTGCTTTGAATGCCACAAAGCTTTGGCATCTCAGGTTTGGTTAAATTTCACAGAAGGGCTTAGAGTTGCTTCGGAGATGGAAGATGGTCAAAGGAGAAAGCTTCGACAAGATGGGATTTTACGAGGAGTGTGCGATAGGCAGGCAAACTAAAGTATCTTTTGGAGTTGGACTCCATAGATCGAGGCGAGTACTTGAGTATGTGCATACAGATGTTTGGAGACCAGTTGCTACTCCTTCTCTTGGAGGAGTAAAATATTTTATCTCATTCATTCATGATTTTTTCTCGAAAAGTATCATTGTATGTCATGAACGCTAAATCAGAGAGTTTTGAAAAGTTCAAAGACTGGAAAGCGCTTGTTGAGAATCAATCTGGTTCTATGTTGAAGATGCTAAGATCTGATAATGGTGATGAATTTGTCTCTAGGGATTTCCCTTACTTTTGTAGACAGCATGGCATTCAGAGACATTTCACTACACCTAGTGATCCGCAATCCAATGGGGTTGCAGAAAGAATGAACATTACTCTACTAGAGAAGGCTCATTGCTTGAGATTGATGGTGGGCTTGCTAAAGGCTTTGGGCTGAGGCATTATCAACTACGGTGCATATCATAAATTGAATTCCATGCTCAACCATAGATGGGAAGATTTCAGAGGGGAAGTAGAGAGGTAAAGCAGTGTATCTTGGTTACTTCTGAATTTTCGGTTGTCTTGTATACGTTCACCATACAGACGATGACAAATTGGAGGCTAGAGCATAAAGGGCGTACTAATGGGATACGTCGATGGTACCAAAGGGTATCAAATTTGGAACCTTGCTAATGAGAAGATTTTTCATTCCATACATGTTATTTTTAATGAGTCTGCTATGTTTAATCCAAAGGAGAAGCTACCAATCACATAAGAAGATTCTGATAGGCCTAACGAGATGGAAGAAGTTCCCGTGTTCCAGTTAAGGTGTAGAGTTGTTGTGGATGTTGTTGAGGAAAGCGCAGTCGATAAGACATCACAGGATGGTCCACAGGTACCTTCTATTTGTGCTAGTGATGTGCATGAATCTAGAGGAAGTTCAGTTCAAGGTGGAGTTGAAAGAAGTTCAGACGAAGCAGTACCTACCCGGGTCTATCGTAGGACTATTAGGCCGCTCGAAAGGTATGGTGATTGGCAGTTTGCGAACCTTAGCCTTGGGGATCAGTTTGACTATGCCCTGTAGTTCATGATGAGCCACTTGACCTTGATAAAGTTTTGAAGTCATGTGACAGTTCGAAGTAGATGTGCTCTATGGAAGAGGAGTTAGAGTCGTTGAAGAAGAATAAGACTTGGGATTTGGTACCACCTCCTCAAGGAAGCATAGTCATATGCTGCAAGTGGGTGTTCGAGGTGAAGGATGATAGAGATACAAGGCTAGACTAGTTGCTAAAGGATTTTCACAAAGAAAGGGATTGGAGTATACTGAGATATTCTGTCAAGTAGTGAGGCATACGTCCATCCATATTTTGCTCACTATCGTCGCTGCTCATGACTTGGAGCTGGAGCAATTAGACGTGAAAACCGCTTTCTTGCACGAAACTTGGATGGGACCATCTGCATGAAGCAGCCAGAAGGATTTGTTGTAGATGGAAAAGAAAATTGGATTTTCAAATCGGAGAAGTCTTTGTAAGGACCAAAACAGTCGCCTAGATAATGGTACAAGAGGTTTGACTCTTTTATGCTTTCACTTGGTTTTGATCGTAGTATCAAAGTTGCTTGTATGTACTTCAAGCATGTAAAAAATGGTAAATGGGTATACCTACTATGATATGTTGATTTCTTTCAAGGATATGGACGAAATCGATAGTTTAAAGCAAAATTCGAAATGAAGGACCTTGGAGAAGTAGAAAAAATTGGGTCTTGAAATCCAAGGGATGGAAAGGTAGAACTTTTAGGCCTTACTTAAAAGGTGTACATTGGAAAGGTGCTTGCTCGGTTTAGCATGGAAGGAGCAAAGGCAATCAGCACACCCATGCCCTTACACATATAGCTTTCTAGCAAAAGCTCTTCGATCTTGGAAAAGGACAAGGCTTATATAACGAAGGTCTCATATGTTATGTAGTTGGTAGCTTGATGTATGCCATTGTCAGCACTAGGCCTGACATTACACGGGCTGGTGGATTGATGAGTAGATTCATGGTGAATCCAGAGAAGACGCATTAGGAAGCGGTGAAGTGTATCTTCAAATATCTTAGAGGAACTCCAAGCCATGGACTTGTCTTTGGCGGTACAGGAAGAGATTTCAATTTGGTTGGATTTTGTGATTCTGACAATGCCGGTGATAGAGATCGAGGGAAGTCAACCTCTAGATATGTGTTCACCATTAGGGGGGACAACGATTAGTTGGAAAGCGAGGTAGCAGATGATTGTGGCTTTTCCTACTACAGATGAAGAGCTCATAGACGCGGTCGGAGAAGCTCAGTAAGCACTTTATTTGAGGCGACTGTTGTGTGATTTGGGCTTTGTATATGAAGGCATGGATGTGTACTATGACAATCAAAGCCAGTTTGCTGAAAGTCTAACATTCAGCTCGAAGATGAAGCACATTGAGGTGAGAGAGTCATTCCTTGTCTCGATGAGCGAAGAGAAGCTAGTTCGTCTTTAGAAAGTTCACGAAAAGGAAAATGCAGCAGACATGTTCACTAAGTCATTGCCTGTTGCTAAATTCGAGCATTGTTCGACTTGATTCGCTTAATGAAGTGTAGGTGCCATGGGGTGGTATGAGCGGAGAATTGAGATGGTTCATGGAGACGTTTGTTTTCGTTGTGGAGATTGATAGGTTCTACACGGATTGAGTACTTTGAATACATTGTTGACAGGCGGTGGCCTTTTCGGAGTTCGTTCACAAAATATAATCGGTGATGGCATTGCCGAAGCTCATTGGGTAAGTATCTACTGCTTGGAGCATAAGGTGTAGACGAAGTTGAAAGGCTTGTTTGGAAATCTAGTATC
Source organism: Allium cepa (assembly GCA_030765085.1). Lineage (NCBI taxonomy): Eukaryota > Viridiplantae > Streptophyta > Magnoliopsida > Asparagales > Amaryllidaceae > Allium > Allium cepa. The sequence continues at coordinate 298,563,576 of CM060929.1, forward strand.
AAGAAGGAGATTGTTAGAATTGATACCTAAATTTCCAAATCAAGAGAAACCCTAACCTTAGTACTGCTGATCGAAAATGAAGCAACGTGAAGAAGAAGCAATGTGATTTGGTGAAGGCTAGGGATGTGTTTAGAGTGGTCAAAGGCTACATTCGGAAAAATAAAAGAGGCACGTGAAGTGGAAGATGCCGCTTGAGATTTGGAGCAGTGGTTGAAGCTTCTTTCGGCAATTTGAGGTGGGTCTTTGCCAAACGAAGAATTTCGTTTGGTGATTTGCTGAACAAAATTTCTCATTCGGTATACTAATGCCGGTCCAAAAATTTTGCTCGGCGTTTTGTCGAACCAAACCCCAGGGATGCTATATAGCAGCCGCCCCTCCTTATTTCTTCACTCTATAAGTAGAGGAACTTCTGGACAACAATAGCAGCTGAAATTTCAGCTAATTTCAGAGCCATCCTAGAGAGCTGAAACTCTGTAGAATTTTTTTTCTGTATTGTAAATTCTTTTTATGTATAGCCTCCAAAAGTGAATCAGCCAACAAAGTTTGAGACTTAGTTTGTAGACCTAGTAATCAAACAGTCATTGGTACTAAATGGGTTTATAAAAATAAAGTCGATGAGCAGGAGAATATTATTCGAAATAAAGCTAGATTAACCACTCAAGGCTACAATCAAGAGGAAGGAATAGACTATGAAGGAACATTTTCTCCTGTAGCCCAACTAGAAGCAATATATATTTTATTAGCATTTGCATGTTTATAACTTTAAAATATATCAAATGGATGTAGAAAGTGCTTTTCTAAATGATTTATAAAAGAAAATGTGTATGTAGGACAACCACCTCTATTTACACATGAAAAAAATCTCAAACCATGTTTATAAATTAAAGAAAGCTTTATATGGTTTTAAACAAGCACCTCGTGCTTGGTATGATTGTCATAAAAGATATCTTATAAATTTTGGTTTTAAAATTGGAAAAGTAGATCAAACTCTGTTTATAAAACAAAATAAAAAGGATATTTAATAATATAAGTTTATGAAGATGATATCACTTTTTGTTCTAGGAACGGAAAATTTTGTCAAGAATTTTTGAATATTATGACAAGAGTTTGAAATGTCACATATGAGACAACCTTCGTAATTTCTTGGATTACAAATCAAATAATTAAATATTGGAATTTTAATTAATTAAGAAAATTATTATAATAATGTAATAAATCATTTTTATATGGAAAATACTTCTGCTAAACAACCACTAGTACTATGGTACATCTCTATCGAGATGAAAATGGCAAAAGTATTGCCAAAAACTATATTGAAGTATGATTGGATGTTTACTTTACTTAATTACTAGTCGTCCTGATTTAATGATGAGTGTATGCTTATGTGCACGATTTTAAGCAAGTCCTAAAGAATCACATTTGCGAGCAGTAAAACAAATTTTGCGCAACTTAAGCAAAACTAAAGACTATGACCTCTTTTACATGAAAGAATGTCCTTTTGAGTTAGTATCATATAGTGATGCTGACTTTGGAGGATGTCGAATGGGTTGAAAAAGTACAAGTGATACATGTCATTTCATTAGACAATCTTTAGCATCGTGGTTCAATAAGAAATAAAATTGTGTTTCACTTTTGACATGTGAAGCAGAATATATTTCTACTGCTTTGGCATGTACTCAAGTAATATATATGCAATAAACTCTTCAGGATTTTGATATAAGTTTATCTAAGTCAACAATTTATTATGATAATACAAGTGCTATAAATTTATTAAAAAATCCAAACCACTCAAGAGCTAAACATATTGACATCTGACATCATTTTCTTCATGACAACATAGAAAAATGTAATCTCTCTGGATTTTGTACCATCAGAAAATCAAGTTGTAGACTTATTTATTAAACCTTTAAATGAAAATATATTTCTTAAATTAAGACATGAACTAGGAATTACATCATTACATGATTTATAATTTGATAGTAAAGTGTAAATAAAATAAAAATATAATTGGATAAAAATTTGAGATTATGGCACTCGAACTCTGCTCTCATAGGAGATAGACATATGACTTTTCAATATTTTATTTTATCATTGCATTAAGACCTTTCCTTCCTTTTGTTTTATATACGGTAATAATCTTTTTATACCTTTTCGCCTTATAAACTTATACTTTTTATAACTTACAGATAAAATAAAACGATTGGCAGAAGACTAAAGATTAATGTTAACCAGAAAATTTCAACTTCAGAAATAGCAAATGAAATCACAATACACACACACACACACACATGAAGATAATATTTTAAAATTCATATAAAACTAACATCCATCCACTTATAAAATGTCGTCATAAGAAAATTCGGACCTTACATCAATTGTTTTCAGCACTTCAACTTCAGATTCGTCAAATAAAACTACTCCGGTATATGTTTTAGAAAGATTACTCTAGTCTATATACAGGAACATTATTTCATAGTATATTAAGTTGTAAATTTCTATTTTTTAAACATGTTTCAAAGATTGTTATTTTTCAACAATTTCACACAAGAACAGTATTTCAAAGCTGTCCATTTTAATCATATTAAAGTTATGTATATTTTAAATATGTATCCTATCTATTAAGTATTTCTCTTTGTCAATGACAAAGGGGGAGAAAAAGGTACGTCATAACGATAAGGGGAGTACTAAATAGGGAGAGTATATATCTGTTTTTATTAATATAACTTACATAGTTGTCATCATTGAAAATAGGGAGAATGTTAGAACCTCGAATTTTAGTGTTTTGATTGTGACAACTCTATAAGCAAATGTATTGTTTAGATCTAACTCAACCTGCAGGAGAAGATATTGTTTTTTACTCGAGAAATATTCTAACATTTTGACGACCAGATTCCCCATTGAAGCTTTAACAAAGTATTAGGTTTAAGTTATTAGTTTAGTAGTAAACATATGTTAAAATCTCTCGAAATGGTATATGCAAACGCATAAATAAAGTTCATCAAAACATGAAGAAAACCCAAAAAACACTAACTCAACCGGCTGAATGACATGATTCAACCGGCTGGCAGCTGTGCATGTGCATAAATGTGATTGAATATTCAAATGGCTAAATATGATAACTTAGCCGACTAATTTTGATGCTTTTTGCACTATTTACTTTGGGTTATTTTTAATCAATTCAGCCAGCTGAGTTGCACTTCATACGGCTAAATCTTCATAACAACTGGATTTTAAAGGGATACTTCATTTTAATAAACATAAACCACTCTTGATTCAAGAGTTTCTTCCATATCTTTACATAGCTATCTTTCATGAATGAATACAACTCTTAATCTATATAAATATCCATGAATTCCATTGTTTTGATAACCAAGTCTTGTTCTTATTTCTAATCTATCTTGCTATTTGAACGCTAAGCATTCAATACTTAAAAATGTCACTCTGATCACTTGTTCATTCAAGAATACTTCATTGCTGTACTAATAAACTTCCCGTCTTCACGAATTACATGATATACCACAAAGAAGAAGAGGAAGGATGTACTCTAAAGGCTTATCCATGCTATTAAAAGAGCACATTTAGTAAGATAATTTTCTGTATTATTGAAGTCATATTCGGTTGCTCAGGCGGTTGAAGTCCTGTTATGTTGCTTAGACGGTTGAAGTTCTATTCGGTTGCTCAGGCGGTGTAATATCCGTTCCTCCAGGTTAAGTGAGAGGGATAGTTAAATTCCAGAAGAAGTTCAGAAATGGACGTAGAACAGGAAGTTCGAATCAATATAAAAATCTCTGGTGTCATTTACTTTATTACTTTACTTTTACATTTACATTCTGCATAAGTAGATAGTTTATTTAATATTCCATATTGCAAGATCCTTAGTCACTTTCATAAAGTTCGAGCTGAAGCCAGAATATCTATAGTCATTTTAAAAAGCTACCAAAACATTTTGCAGTAGCACGAAAAAGCCTTTTGTTGGCCTTTTTGAAACGCCGCAAAAAAATATTGTTGCGCTTAATGAAATGCTACACTAAATTTTTTTACGGGGGCACTTACTAAGACACAACTAAAAATTAGCATTTTTCGTTGCTTGTCGTTCCACGACGTTTATTAAAATGCAACTAAAACTTTTGGTAGCATTTTTTCAACTCAACCTAAAATAGTTTTTCTTGCAGTGGGTATAGGGACGTAACATGTTATTTGCTTCATACAACTATCAGTCGCCATGAAGAGCTACAACATAAGTTCATAATGTAAAGTATCCTAGTGTTGCATATCGTCTGTGATGTAGATGCGAGCTCAATGGTCAATGTTTTCTTGATTCCGAGTCAGTATGAAAAGGTTATTATAGTTTAAACCAGAAAAATAGCAACTTCTGCCTAGTAATATGAGGTGTAGCCTTCTATTAGTCACCATAGAAAACTACAACATATGTTCAAACTATGAAGTGTCTAAGAATACCGCATTGACTGTAATGTAGAAGCGATTTTATTAGTCAAAGTTTCATCTGATTACGAGTCAATATGAAAAGTTACCGAGGATTGAACGGACAAAATAGCTACTTCTGTCTAGTTAGAGTGTAAATATGGGAGGTGCACATGCACGCACGGAAATATAGAGGGCATTTTTTTGATTTCAAAAATACATGATGGAAGCTGATGGACTGCATTTTCTCTATTAATAGTATAGATAATATATGGGTCTATTGAATTTTGCAAAATTGTAGACATCAAAAAGATGAAAACTTCCACAAATAAATATATAAACAATACAAAACACTCAAAGGTAGAATAATCATGCAATGAGCAAATAATTGGCGTCAAAACAATAAAACATACTTAAACTAAAATAACAATTCAATAAATAAAAAAACTAAAAATAACCAATGTTTAAATATTGAAACTAATTTGAGAATAATTGTTTGATTTGATTTGTGTTGTTGAGTGGACAATGCCATCCGGTTTCTAATACAGGATCGAAACAACTAAGGTAATTTTTATCCGAAGACTGGTGATCTTACAATCTGTAAAAACAAACTTCCATTCTTTTGGAAATACTAAAATGAATTGAAAGAAAAGTAATGATATCAAGGTAGTAGCATAAAGAAAAATATTGATATTAATATTTATGGTCTTTCAAAATAATTTAACTTTTATGACTAATTCAATTGAATGGTTTGCAATTAAACTAATGAAATCCAGAACTTTTCAAAAATAAGAAAAATATGAAAAACTCAACCAGTCTACTTATAAATATATGAATTACATCTTTAAGCTGTAACTAATAAATTATTAAAATATAATTTGCAATTTTCCGTCCACGGGTGTGGCGCAGTGGAAAGGAGGCCTGGGTTCTGGTAAAAAGGCCCAGGTTGGCTTCCTACCATGCGCTTCCCTATCCTATATAAATTTACCCGGGGGTATGGAAGCTTGGATAAGTGGACGGCTTTACTATACCCTCCTCAGGAGTTTACCGGTTCGCCGGGTTCTCTTGGATTTTCAAAATTTTTTTTTGCAATTTTCCTACTGAAATACTTACAAAAGCAATTACAAAATAAAGGAAAGATATTAAAAAAATAACGGAAATGTGTCTTAGTGAATCACGGAAAGAAGACTCTTAATGTATTGGAGGTAATTGTAAGAATAAATAAGGAATATATTAATGAGACAATTTAGAAGAGATATTTAAGTTAATTATGGAGAAATTTACATGAAATTTCTTTATTATAAAATTCTAAGCTATAGATAGCCAAGAAATTTAGGTATTCGTTAATTAAGCAAATCAAGAGAAAACTAAGCAAGTAAATTTATAAAGAAAGCTCTATTGCAAAAAAGCAATCTTCTTATCTATTTTTCTTTACTCACTTACAATTCTACATAAATTTCTATCAAATTGGTATTAGAGTTTGGTGTTCTTCTACTTTCATTTTATCCCTTGCAATTATTAAAAAAAATCAAAAACATGGCAATCACATCTTTCAAATACACATTGCTTTCGATCTCTTATTTAGAAGTAGAAAAGTTTGATTATTGGGTCATCTAAATAAGACCTATCTTTATCTCAAATAAATTACCGGAAATGGTTATGATGAAAAATCAACCACCAATATAAAGAAGTTAAAAAAGAAAAATGCAAAGCACTGTAACTCATCCACATAGAAACCCACAAAAAAAATCTTCCCATATATGGTGAGAGAGACTAATCTAAAAGATGCTTGGGAATCATAAAAAACATTTAAAGGGTCAAACAAAGTTATTTCCACAAAGCTTCAATCCACGTGGAGAGATTTTGATAAATTGATGAGTGAAGAAGGACGAAAATATTCTGCTATTTGGCTCTCGAGTTGTTGAAATTTTAAATCAAATCGAAAGTCTTGGAGATATAATCGAAGATAAAAGAGTTACGAAAAAGTTTCTTCAAAGTTTGCCTCCTAAATTTGATCATGTTATGGCCATTATTGAAGAATCGAATATCTATCCAAATTTTTATTCCATGAACTGACTGGATCACCCGAAGATGATGAATTTAGAACGAGTCATTATTCATATCCACATTTAGAGCAAGATTTCTAATCATGGATTTCTATTATCAAAGGTAAAAAGAGAAGAAGAAAGGATAATTTTTCAAATGATAAGTCAATTCCAAAAGCGTTAGGGAAACCGAAACCAATGGAAGAAAAAACATCATTCATTGAAAAAAATTGATGGAGATCCTTAATTTTTATTTGCAAGAAAGTGGGACATGAATCTAAAGAATGCTATTTTAGATGTAAAACTTGAAAAATCCATAATCACTCTAAAAAGGACTTTTGGAAGAAGGAGAAAAATGAAGCAAATTTTGTTGAAGTTCAAAAAGGTGAACAATGCATGACTACTAAAAAAGAATCACAAAATGTATGGTTCTTTGATAGTGGTTGTAGAGATCACATGACAGATTAGCGTGAGATGTTTGTAAAACTTGATGTGAAGTTTGCTTTTCTAAATAAAGATCTAAATGGAGAAGTTTATGTACAACAACCTAAAGGTTATGCATTAAGGGGAAGGAAAATAAAGTCTAGAAATTGCATAAAGCACTCTATGGCTTGAAATAAGCACCAGGAGCACGGAATAATAAAATTGGTAGCTATTTTCTGCGAAATGAATTCAAGAGGAGCAAAAGTGAACCATCCTTGTATGTGAAGAAGCAAGGTAAACAAAATTTTCTTCTTGTGAGTCTTTATTTTTTTGATTTGATTTACATTAGTACAAATGCAAAAATAGTTGAAGATTTCAAAAAAGCCATGATGAAGGAATATGAAATGTCTAATTTGATTCCCATCAAATATTTTCTTGTGATCCAAGTTCAGTAATCAAAAGGTGAGATTGGTGTTTCTAAAAAGAAAAACATTACTGATTTGCTCAAGAGATTCAATATGGCTAATTGCAAATTGATTGCAACTCCACTTGCAGTGATTTAAAAACTGAAACTAAATGATGGTGCTCCAAAGTTTGATGCTAAAACTATAAAAAAAAATCACCATTTACGAAGTCCTATCCATGCATAAAAAGACTTTGAGATCGTAGACCTCACAAACAATAATTTTTTGAGGTAAGATATAAAATATATCATAGAGCTATCTATAGTGCTTTTAACACTTTCTAAAACTCTCATCGAAAGGAATAAAGTATAATAATCAATAATACAATCCTGGACAAATAAAACAATGCAATATCAAATATTTCAATTACTACATCTCTCTATACTAATAACAAAAATAGAATTATGTTTGGAAATTAATAAAATAAAATAGTACATAACTAATAGATAAATGTGTGGTTCTCCTTCGTACCATCATGCCTTCAAATCACCACCACCCCTCTTCATCGACCTATCAACATTTATGTCAATTTGCACCTATCATGCCTCCAAATCACCACTAGCCCTCTTTATCGACCTAATTAGAATATAAATATATAATACTAATAAGCTAGTGAATAAAAACTTATGCAAGAAAAACATACATTAACTTTTGTCACCTGCACTCAACAAGTCATCTAAATACAATTATATACCAGAGTGACATCATAAGACAAGTCTCGCTTAAAAGCACGTTGGGTCTAGTCATATATAGAAACACTGTACGATTAACCCCAAAGTCCAAACTCGTCATCGCCACAAACTTATGCACACAACCAATCCCAAGTCCCAGCTCATATACCATGAATGTACGCAGATAATCGAGACCAAAGTTCTGGCTTGTATGCCAAAAACATTTGAAAACGACCGAGCCCAAATCCCAGCTCAAATGCCGAAAATATATACAAACGAGCGAGCCTAAAGTCTCAGCTTGAATGTCAAAAACATATGCAAATGACTGATCCTAAATTCCCAACTCGAATGTCGAAAATGTATGCAAACGATCAAGCCCAAAGTCCTAGCTCGAATGCCGAAAAAATATGCAAAAGACCGATCCCAAGGTCCCAACATGAATACTGGAAACATATGCAAATGACCAAGCCCAAAGGCCAAGCTCGAACACCGAAAACATACGAAAACAACCGAGCACAAAGTCCCGCTTGAAATGTCGATAATGCAGGTGACCATTGAGGTCAAGTACATGCTAGGTATTTGCCTAACGATCAACGACACTATTAGAATCATTAACAAAACTCATCATCGCCACATCGTTTACGAAGCTATTGGATCAAACCCCAACTCATCGTCGCCAAACGTCACTAGTACAATAGATGACTAATTTGTCCATACGTATATTTTATCGTTCCAATAGGACCTCCATATAACGATTTTACCAAACTAAGACACCTTTCTGAAGTGTACTTCCAATTTCCAAAGATAACTCATTTTCAACAATTCTTAAAAATATTATCACCAAAAACATTTTACTTTCAAAACTTAATTCTTTATAGTTTAACCAATTCAATATTAATTACTTAAAGTTAATTTCAAAATAATTTCTGTTATTTTTCTAAAATATTCATACTTCACATTTATAACCTTATTTCATATAAAACCAATTACTATACATATATAAGAGTATATGCATATCATTTTATTTAATAATTATCTAATTTTCGACACCTTTAAATAATACGTCATAAGCATACATAAAAATATTTTTTCCACTGACTATATTCATTTCGGATTTGAAAATATTTTCCACAATTTTAAACAATTTATTAATGCATATTTTGAAGAGTATATATTATTAATCATTCAATTTCCATTAAAAAGCAGATACATATTGAAACTAAAAAATTGCATAAATTTTAAATTTTTATTTTAAATCTTCTCTTTATCTATTATTTTTCATTTTAATCTCTATCTAAGATGGTTCGGTTTGATGTAGAAAAATAGGCGTGTAAAACATATCTTTTCAATTTTACTTTTATAAATAAGAAATGTTCATATAGGTGTAAAGAAAATGCAATATTAAAATTAGTTTTTTTCTATTCACTTTCAAAATTTCCTTTGTCAAAAAATCAAGTGTGCATCAAAATGTAAGTGCAAAAAATATGCCTCATGTTAACATTTTACTTTAATAAACATGTTTAAAATATTTATGGAAACTTTCATTTATTAAATTCCTTCATGTTTACAGCTTACAATGAGGGGTTATTATTTCAACATTTCAAACAAACTTCAACTTCTCCATTTTTTCCAAAAATATCAAAGACTATTATTTCTAGCTGTTTAGGGGAAAACATTTCAAATAGTTTAAATACTTCCATTGGAGTAGACCATTAAGTACATAAGCCCAATTACAATCTAAAAAATGATAAGGTACCCTCATTACACTATATAAACATCACATTATATCCTAAAGACTTAAAGACACCACTTTCCTTCTCATTCATCCTTTGCCCTCCAATTTGCTCCATTGCTACTTGACATATAAACCCTCTTTTAGCAATATTCTACAAAGTAAATTAAACAAATGCGATAGTTTATCTTCCATCTTGAAATATTTAAATGTCAACATTTGTTTCATTCATGGTTGTTTACTTTAATATGTGATAAGCCAATGATGGCTTCTACGAGTCAAAATATATGGGGTACGGTGTAATAATATATACATATACAAATACATATACCTGTGTAGTTAAATTGTTTAGCAGTTCTATAGCAGTGGATGTGTAAAAATTTATAGTGGGGATAAAGCGGGAATATAGCATAAAATATCGAAGGTGCAAAAAGCTTCATTATATATAAAACTGAATAATATTATGGACATTAAGCTAATTTATTCTCATTCTCACACCATTTGTATAGAAAAAAGAAATATTTTTTAATCGTATATAACGAAACGGAATAATATTATGATTTATGTAGACTAAATTTAGTAACTATAATATATTTCTAACTTATGTTGAGCACTTATGTCTTAAAATTAGGTTTTAACCAAACTTTTTTGATTTAATTTAAAAGAAAACCACTCAAATCAACCTTTGTATATTAATATTGCTAAAGTAGGTGCTAAAAAGCCTTGATTCAGCAGGTGAAGTGGAAAATAGCAGGGCTTAAAGTGGATATGCTATTTAATAGCACTAAATTGAAATAGCGTAGCGGCTGGAGAGCGCTATGTGCTATAACAGAGACTTTGCGGGATTTTAGCGGGGCTTTAGTGGGACTTTAACTGAACAGACATATACATACATATATAATAAAATTACAAACATGCTCTCTTATATGTCCAAATTTAGTAGGAATCGCCCCATATAAGTTTTGATACCACATGTAAAAACCCACCATCTATGAATCTTCGATTCACACATTAAAAGACATTGACATTGCAGATCTCGCAGACAATGGATTGTTTGAGGTAAGATATAAAATAGACCATAGGGCTATCAACAATATTCTACACTTTCTGAAACTGACAACGGTAGGAATAAAATATAATAATCAATAACACTATCCGAAACAAATAAAAAATTGCAATATCAAATAAATTCCAAGTACAACATCTCTTCATACCAATAACAAAAACAATATAATGTATGGTAGTCAAAGAAATAAAATAGTAGATAGCTAATATATAAATGTGTGGGTCTCCTCCATACCATCGTGCCTCCAAGTCACCATCAATCCTTTCTATCGACCTATAAGGTTATAACTAAAAAGAAAAGATGATATAGGGGTCAAATATATGTCTGGTGAGCTATGTTGTTAAAGCCGCTGTAAAACCCCGTAAAATCCTCGCCATATCAAATAGCGCTCTTCGACCACTATGCTATTGCCATTTAGCGTTATTAAACAGTAGAGCTGCTTTAAACTCCACTAACACTATTTCTTGCTAAATTCACTAAATCAAGGATTTTTGCCATCCACTTTAGCAACATCAATTTACAAAGGTTGATTTGACTAGTTCTATTTTAAAGCAAATCAACAAAGTTAGGGTGAAAGCCTAGTTTAAAGGCATATGAGCTTAATATAACTTAGAAATTTATTATAGTCACTAAATCTAGTCCACAAAAATCATGATGTTCTTCGGTTTTGTTATATAAGATTGACTAACATTTATTTTTCCTGCATAAATGATGTAAGAGTAAGAATAAATTAACCTAAATATTTTATTTTATATTTAGTGAAGCCTTTTGCACCTCTGCTATTGTTTTGCTATATTCTCACTATAACTTTTTGCACCTTCATCACTATAGGACCGCTAAGCATTTTAACTGCATAGCTGGTGAGTAAAACGCATCATATAATAAGCTGGTAAATTAATGCTTATGCATGAAAAACATACCTCAATATGTGTCACCTACACCCGACAAGTCATCTAAACAAAATAATATACTAAAGTGATATCATAAGCTAATTCTCACTAAAATATCTATTAACTCAAATCATATACTGAAACACTATATAAAAATTGAGCCCAAAGTCCTAACTCAGCATCCCCATAAACATATGCATACAACGAAGCCCAAAGTCTCACCTTGTATGCTGAAAGCATATGTAAATTATCAAGCCTAAAGTTCCAGCTCAAATGCCGAAAACATATACAAACAACTGAGCCTAAAGTCCAAACCGGATGCCGAAAACGTATGCAAATGACTTAGCCCAAAGTCCCAACTGGAATGCCAAAAATGTATGCAAATAATCAAGCCTAAAGTCTCAGCTCGAGGGCCAAAAACGTATGCAAATGATCGAGCTCAAAGTCCTAGCTCAAATGTGGAAAATGTATGCAAAGGATTGAGCTTGAAGTCCCAGCTCCAATGCCGAAAACGTACGTGACTATTGAGGTTTAGTCCATGCTAGATATTCACCTAACAGTCAGCGACACTATTGGGATCACACCCAAAACTCGGCATCACCCAACCATTTATGAAGCTACCGGATCAAGCTCCAACTCATTATCGCTAAACATCACTAGTACAACCAAGGACTAATTTCCCCTTACGTGTACTGAAACATCCCAGTAGGACCCCGATATAACGAATTTACCAAAATAAGACACCTATTTGAAATAGTTCAAAACATAGCAAACAGCGCGCCATAGCGTTTTCTGTCTTGCCACGATCCCGATGCAACGAACCGTGCGTGCAACAGAGGTCGTATGGAAGAGTTATAAACGTTTATAATTCAAGGGAATTTTCGTAATAATTAAATAAATTCGTACATTTTGTTATTTTATTTTATTAATTCTTTACGCTTAGGCTACCCCAGCAAGTAAATTTCCCCGATTTGCTAAAATCCGTAACGAGCTGCCACAATTTGCTTTGCTACCATCGCTACAGCCTCCTACCCCACAATCAACACTGTTAGGGACTCCTAACACCCTGCCAATGCCAACGCACCCCTTAGCTCTGCCTTCGATGACCCATCTTTAAAACTGCCGTGCTACCTTTGATGGACAAATTCGACCATGCCACATTAATTTGGGTTGGTCGGTAACCATCACGAGAACTTGCTTGACGTCCTCTACACAATTACGTCCCCCGATTATCGTATCGACATTGTTTCACCGTTGGATCAAAATGGACGACCCATGTTTACCAAACTTCCATCGTGTTTTTTGATCAATTCATATACCCAATCAACGAAAGAACACCAATAGCAGATTCATGTTGTCGAGAACAATAATTTTCATAAATAATATATCTAGTGTTGAACACTTTTGTATGTCGCACTTTTTAATTTTGGGGTGATTAACTTTGGCTAATACAATAATAAACATTAACTTTTTAATTATTTAAACACGACATGCTACATCCTAATCAGGGTATATACATAAAAAATTACTTTTCAATATTCAATTATATTGTTTATACTCGATTTTAGATCATGAGGGATGAATTACTATGTCTTAGCAATATATACGCAGAAAAGATAAATCCTACTCACCAATTAGTCATGCATCTTTTTCGTTTCTGGTGAATCCTCCTTCTTCGTAGTCTAGAAATTTCTCGCCTTTAAAACGACAAATTTCTTGATCGCTTCGATTTATTTTTGTAGCTCTCTTTGCGTCGATTGATTGCATATATTAATTCGTTTAATTTGAATTTGATTTGATGGATTATGAATTGATTTAGTGATTAGGGTTTATAAGTGGAGCAAGATTATTGTAGCAAAAAGAACAGGGTTGGAGATCTACTTACAGGCAGAAAATTATAATATCAAGACTAAAGTCTCATAATCAATATATTACGAAAATATTACTGAGTTTGACTTCTTCTAATTTCTTACCCGTTTAACTAAATTCAGCAAGTAATATTTATTTATTTTAACTGTAAACGACATTTCAGACGCAATGAAATAGATCAATCTGCTCGATCTCACCAACACAAGGTCTGACATTGTCTACTATGTCAGTTTGCTTCCTAGATTCATGCATGAACCGAGTAATCTTCATTTCTCAATGGTTAATAGGATTTTGCGTTAACTTCAAGGAACAAATAATTTTGTTTTTAGGTGTGTAAAAGAAGATACAAAAAACTTTTGGGCTTTACTAAAATCACTTCCGTTTTTAGCTTAGGTTCAAAAATTATTTTTGGTTTTCAAAGAAACAGAAGCAGGATATATTGCAGCTATGGACACAATTTGTGAAGCAACTTGGTTAAGAAGAATTCTTGCAAATTTACAATAAAAGGTTGAAACACCGACGACTGTTCATTGTGATAACAAGTCTGTCATTGCAATGACAAAGAATCCAGTATTTCACAGCCTTTCAAAGCACGTTGAGATAAAACATCATTTTATTCGTGATTGTGCGAGCAAAGAATAAATTCAGTTGAAATATATTCACACAAATGATCGACTTGCAGATAGATGTCTTCCCAAAGACAATTTCAACTGAAAAGTTCAACTAATTCAAAAGCTGTTTGAAAATTACAAATTAGGAAGTGGTGTTAAAATATAATATGTAGTTTTCTTATTGAAATAATTATGGACAACTATAGCAAAATAAATAAAAGATATTAAACTAATAATGCAAAGATATCATATAGAATTATGAAAAGAAGACTAGATATATTGAAGATAATTGTTAAAATAAACATGGGATATATCAACTGTGATAATTAAGGGGAGATGTATTGAAAAATTATGGAGAAATATCTAGGCCGTAAATAACGAAGCAATTGTAAGCATTTGCCAACCAAGCAAATCAAAAGAAAATTAAGCAAGTAAATTAATAAATAAAAAACTCTACTCCAAAAATAGCATTCTTATCAATTCTTTTTCACTCTCTTATAATTTTCACAAATTTCTATCATAAATATAACTAATTAATTCGTAATGACCAGAATTTGAATGAAGTTAACTTCTTTGGTAACCAAAGGAATAAATGAAAAATAATGTGAAGTTGCTAACAATGCTTAATTCCACTTTGGTAAAAAGGAAGAAAAAGTATAATTATATTGAAGAGAACGCATTTCTTACCAAGTTCAAAGATATTTACGCACCATTGGTCCCCAACTACTATATTTTGTTCCAATTATCCCCATAAAATATTAAGCAAAACAGGATGGAACAGACTGTAATCAATTTTCTATTCCCATCTTCTGCGAATTTTTAACTGCAAGAAGTAAATTTGCTTTGAAGTTGTCCTCCATCTTCGTCATGTTGTGCTGATGGATGCTACATTCCACCAATCCAGTTATTTTTCCCAGTAATATTACATTGTTCGTATTGGTAATTTGGTTGCATGAAGTCAGATATACACGCCATTTGCATATATATAAAAAGAAAAGAAAAGAAGCAGTAGTTGATTATTCTGTCATGGGTGGTTGAAGAATGTCATTCACAAAGAGGCGCTCTCTTTTGCATGTGATTCTCATCATGTGTACTACAAAAATCAACGTCAATAATAGTGATTGACTCAACACCATCGTCACTTTGATAAGCAATGTTTGGTTAATAGGGTGACTTACTTTTGTTCCTGTTGGGAGTCTCTTAGCGCTTTTGCTTTGATTTATAATAACTGGTTTATTATTATATATGTATGGTGATCGTTTAAAAGTACAAAATCATTATTCACAAACAAGACGCGGGTCAAACAAATGAAATGTGATTTATGTTTAATAAATAAAATAAAATGTATCATTCTGAGTAATGAGGATACCTCATCTGGAAAAGAAAATGAAATGAGGGAAAAAAAAATAAAAAATCTTATGCATGCATTGAAAATTATAAGAAAATTCACATGTTGTTTAAGAAATAAAGTAAAATAATGGATTTAAATTGTTTTGTTTTATACGTGGAAAGGGAACATAAGAAACAGTGTCCTTGGATACGCTTCAGACCAAGAAAGCTGAACCCCCAACAATAGAAATATCTTATTTCACTATTTAATTCGCGTCACTATTGCGCAAGTACTGCAACCATAGCATGTATATGAGTAATTTGTGGGGTACTAACATTAAAAGCATCTGACAAGCTTAAGACAAACATATCCCTAGAAAAATTATTAATAGTTTCTTTGATAAAAGGTTGGCACAACTATGTTACGCAAGCATGCCAATCGTCCACACCACTAGAATTTGCTTGTTTAGTGTTCAGTTTTCATTATTCTTCCCTTCAAATTTTCACGTCAAAACCCTCCTCCTCGTCACCCGTCGCAGCTGCCTGCCATCACCGCCGTCTCAAGTCAACATCTAGCCCCCGACGCTCTCCAAAGCTCTCCGGTATCTCATTTCTTTCCGATTTCAGTTTCTTTGAGGTATGATTTAAACTCTAAATTTTGAAATTAGTTGATCGTAGATTAGAAATTGATGATTGGTTGGTATTATTCAATGATATTACTGTTTTAGATTGGTTTGGAAATATAATTTTGCCATTGTCTGCTTGAAATTAGGGAAATTAGAAAAGAGTTAATTATCAATTTGAAATTGTTGATTATTGCGTATGGATTGATATTAATGGTGTACAGTAGTTGATGATAAAAGGTATTAGTTGATTTAGTATAAAAAAAATCTATTTTTACTAATTATATGTGTGAACAACTTATTTTAGTTTACATAATCGGCAAATTAAAAATTAAAATAGTTAAACGAAAGTTAAATTACGTTGTAAAATTTCAAATTTAGTTAATAAATATTTAAATAGTTGAATGAATATTGTTAATTATAAAACTTTTATATTTTAAACCCCTTAGAGAATTTTTGGACCCGTCTGACAAGTGTTGTGTATGATGGTTATATAGGTGTTCGGTTTTTGACAGAAAGGACATCTATATTCATTTGATACAATATTTGTCGAATTTGTCCCTGTATTAGAGAAGTTACGAATACAATAAAGTATAATTATATTTTGTAAATCATATCATTTTAAATGGTTCACAAAATTTCGATAGTACTTCCGTTTTGTTCTCTGTGTACACGTATTTGTGTACGATACAAGGAACAAAAATGAAGTGCGGTCGAAATTTTGTGAACCGTTTAAAATGATATGATTTACAGGATGTAATTACTTTATTGTATTTGTAATGGAAAGCAGGATGGTCGACCATCAAAGTTAAAACAATAACGCAAAAAGCAAAAAATAAATCGAATTGATTATTTGGATTAATAAATGATAAACTTTATTGTGTTTCTAACATATATTTTCAAATCAGAAAAAATGTTCGATTATTTTCTTCACCGTAGTTGGATGTATGAAGTCAGTACTGGTATGAAAGGTTCAATAAAGAAACATTTCTGTAACGGTATACACGAATTTATTAGATTCGCTAAATCTAATAACGTAATAACGAAGTACTTCGTTGCCCGTGTAGTAAGTGCAAACATTTGAAGCATTGGAAAGCAGACATAGTTGAAGTACATTTGTATAAAAATGGTTTTGTGTCGAATTATTACTTGTGGGATCGTCATGGAGAACTTTTTGCACCCACACCTAATCCTGTAGCGTTAGATGACAATAATGTTATGACGAATCCAATAGAAAATATGGTGGAAGATGCAGCATGATCAACGTGTCCAATGTTTGATCAATATGACGATGAAAATGTAAATGTCGAAGAAGAACCGACCGTGGGAGCTAAAAATATATATGATTTATTGGACTCTGCTAAAAGGCCGTTGTGGGATGGTTGTAAAAGCGGAATCGAACTATCAGTAACTGCCGAATACATTACTATGAAATCATAATTCAACCTTACAGAAGCTGGATTTACAACAGTTGTACAAGCAGCAAAACGACACATGACACCCAATAATCTAATGTGCGATAGTCATTATAAAGTGAAAAAACTTATGTCCGCTTTCGGTATGCCGCACCAAAAGATAGATACATGTGTAAAAGGTTGCATGTTGTATTGGAAAGATAGATACAAAGGGGAAGTGCTACCGAAATTTTGTGAACAATTTAAAATGATATGATTTACGAAATATAATTACTTTATCGTATTTGTAATGGGATGTAGGAAGGTCGACCATCAAAGTTAAAACAATAAAGCAAAAAGCAAAAAATAAATCGAATTGATTATTTGGATTAATAAACGATAAACTTTATTGTGTTTCTAACATATATTTTCAAATCAGGAAAAATGTTCGATTATTTTCTCGACCGTAGTTGGATGTATGAAGTCGGAACTAGTATGAAATGTTCAATAAAGATACATTTCTGTAACGGTTTACACGAATTTATTAGATTCGCTAAATCTAATAATCATAATAACGAAGAACTTCGTTGCATGTGTAGTAAGTGTAAACATTTGAAGCATAGGAAATCAGATATAGTTGAAGTACATTTGTATAAAAATGATTTTGTGCCGAATTATTACTTGTGGGATCGTCATGGAGAACTTCTTGCGCCCACACCTAATCCTGTAGCGTTAGATGACAATAATGTCACGACGAATGTAATAGAAAATATGGTGGAAGATGCAACACAATCAATGTTTGATCAAGATGACGATGAAGATGTAAATGTCGAAGAAGAACAGACTGTGGGAGCTAAAAAAATATATGATTTATTGGACTCTGCTAAAAGGCCGTTGTGGGATGGTTGTAAAAGCGGAACTGAATTATCAGTAACTGCCGAATACATTACTATGAAATAAAAATAAAACCTTACAGAAGCTGGATTTACAGCAGTTGTACAAGCAGCAAAAAGATACATGCCACCCAATAATCTGATGTGCGATAGTCATTATAAGGTGAAAAAACTTATGTCCGCTTTCGTGTCAAACTTTTATTTATAATCGCAGGAGTCATATGAGGCGGAGCGGACACGTGTGGCGCAGACCACCGGACGTAAGGAGTTGACCGTTGAGGTGTCAAAGCATATTTGGGACGCCGTGTTAGATCCTCCTACGCGAAATAGACGATATAGTTATAGAAATATGGAGGTAAACTGCTTCATTAACTAATATATACATCTAATATGATATTAAGCATAAATTATAAATAGCTATTATTTTTTTTAGGAGAAAAGATATTTTATAAATATACCTCAAAAACCGCCAACAAGCCTGACGGGTAACAACAGATGAAAACCAGCATACGTCAAAAGCCGTCAATAAGCCTGACAGGTAACAAAAGAAGAAAAACCCAAAAAACCCGGAGAAACACCATAAGATAATAAACCGAAAAGCAAAAAAAAACCCAGCGGAACAAACATAGAAAGACATAAAACCGATCGAAACCCAAAAAACGACAGATGAGCAGAGATCCGAAAGAAAGCGATCCGAGCCATCCCTCGCTCCGAACCAGAAAGAGAGAAAAACCAGCTCCAGCCAAACAAGAAATACCTAAACCTGAAACCAATAGCAGCGAAATAAGAAGGAAAAAAGGGGGGAAAGGGGAAGGAAGCGCCAGCACCACCTGGCTCGCAACCTAGCGTCAACCAATTCCCACTCTATCGGAAGGACTAGAACAGGAAATAGACAGAAGGGGCACAAGAGGGCCAGAGCGGGAGCTAACCGATCCCTTGAAAGGTCTACCACGAAAAGCCAAAAAAACATCTTTTCTAACCCGACGAATAATGGAAGCGGGATCCATGGAAGATTCGTCAAATATGGCCTTATTTCGCGCACACCAAAGATGCCAGCAGATCAGATAAGGAATCAAGCGAAAAATGATA
Source organism: Allium cepa (assembly GCA_030765085.1). Taxonomy (NCBI): domain Eukaryota; kingdom Viridiplantae; phylum Streptophyta; class Magnoliopsida; order Asparagales; family Amaryllidaceae; genus Allium; species Allium cepa. The sequence goes on from CM060929.1 coordinate 298,583,097, forward strand.
GAGCGCAAAGATTTACCAGAGATTCCGTTCCACCAGGTGCTCTGTAAGTCACCCGGCGAGCCGTATCTTCCTCGGATGCCTATCAGATTTTCGAAATAATTCCAACAGGCTCTAGCTGAGAAGCCCGAAAAGAGTAAATGATCAGAAAATTCGGACGCCCCGTTGTCGCAGCACCTGCAACGAGATACGAAAGGAATGACAATCCGTTGAAGGTTCTCATCAACCGGTAACCCCTTATGAATGGTTCGCCACATAAACAAGGACACTTTAGGAGGGATTCTAGCGTCTCAAATGAAAGAGAATAGAGGGATCACCGGAGCCGGTGTACGAGTGGAACTCCACGCTTTGAAGATGGAAAACGTTCCACCATCCCAACCGGAAAGGCCTCCGTGAGAGTCAGAGAAAGATTTGATCGATTGCATGTGCTTCCAAGTCTTACCAGCGAAACTTGGAGAGCCAGAATAGCTAGCGGAGGCCAGCCTTCGGTACTTGGCATGCAGAAACTTCGTCCATAAGGAATCGTTTGCCCCAAATCTGCACCACAACTTGCATGCAAAAGCCGAACAAATGTCCTTGGGGTTACGCACACCAAGACCGCCCTCGTTCTTGGGACGACAGACCACGTCCCATGAAACCCAGTGATGACGATGGTTGTCAACCTTTGATCCCCAAAAAAAGGAAGAGGCCAAGGATCGGAAAGAACGGAAGAAAGAATCGGTGGGGGACATTGCAGCGAAGACATGAGAACCTAGCGAGCCTAAAACGGACTTGATAAGCACAAGTCTTCCTGCCTGAGAAAGAAGCGACGCGTTCCAACGCAAAATCTTACCCCTAACCTTGTCCGTCAGGGGGTCGAAAATAGCGTTTAATTTCCTACCTCTGTAAAGAACTACACCCAAGTACGGAAGAGGAAGGGAAGCCGCCCTGAAACCGGTGAAGGAGTGGACCCATGAAACCCGGGAAGGATCCATGTCCTTCGCATGAATGAAGCAACTCTTCGAAGAGTTAACGAGCTGACCCGAACATCGCTCATACTGATGAATGAAGCAAAGAAGCCGGCGAACGGACGAACGATTGCCGTTTGAGAAGATAACAATGTCGTCCGCAAAAGATAAGGAAGAGACGAGAGGGCACCCTCTCGGAAGGCCAAAATGGTGAACCTGACCGAAAATCGTTAGGGTGTGAATCCCTCGAATGAGAGCTTCAGCCGCGATGACGAAAGAGATGGAGATAGAGGATCCCCCTGACGGAGACCTCTACCCGCCTGAAAGAATCCGTAGGCCGATCCGTTAATCAGCACGGAGAATCAACAGTTAGAGATAAGCCTCCAAACCAAATCGATAAGGGTTTCAGGAAACCCAAAGGCCCGCAGAACTCTAATGACAAAAAACCAAGACATACGATCATATGCCTTAGCCATATCAAGCTTGAGGACAACATTAGAGCCCCTAACCTTCCGGTCAATCTGGGAAATAAGTTCCTGAGCCAACAGGACATTATCAGTGATTAAACGTCCTTTAACAAAACCCGCCTGAGAAGAGGAGATGATGCGATCAAGGAACGGAGCTAAACGAATGGCCAAAACCTTGGAAATCACTTTGTTGGAGAAATTACATAGGCTGATTGGTCGAAATTCCGCGCATGAACGAGGGTTATCACATTTCGAAATAAGGACCAAGTTAGTGGAAGACCAACTAATGGGAAGAATGCTGCCGGAAAAGAATTACTGGATAGCCAAGCAGAAGTCCGCCTGAATGATAGGCCAAACACTCCGATAGAAAGAGCCGTTGAAGCCATCAGGGCCACTGGCACTGTCCTTACTAAGAGTGAAGACGCAGGCACGGATTTCTTCTGGAGAAGGCGGAGCAGCTAACGAGTCGATCCCCTCAGAAGGAACCAAACTAGCTATTAACTATTTCACAGGCAATATCGTCCCAGAGGGCTTATAGGAGATCCCAGGCAGAGGAGGAGATAGCTTTGTTGTGTCAGCAGGTTGCGGAGATCAATTACTGGCGGAAGAGCAATGCTTTTGCACAGCAGCTCGATGCGCATATCGCAGCATACCTGGCAGAGCATGGAAGAATGCCTGGAGAGGATGCGTCTGGAGATGATGAATAGGTAAGGTTGTGCTTGTCACATTTTTGGCGTCGTTTTGTGTTGAACTTATTGTTGTTTGATGTATGATGATGAGTATGACAATGATGTATGATTTGTTTGATAGTACTTATATGTATTGTTGAGTATGATGTATATTAGTGAACATTGTATTTGATTGAAGAGTTTTTGGATATATAACTGTTGTTTGATGGAAAATTATGAATGTTATGTTTGATTGATGAGAGGTTGGTGTTATACTTGTGTTGGAAGATTGAATGTTGTTATAGTTCGACGGAAATTGTTTGTGGTTTGAGGGTGCAAACAGCAGTTGTTTACAAACAGCAGAATACAGGCTTGCGTCGGCTGGAATCGGCTTGCGTCGGCCGTTTGGTTACAGGCTTGCGTTGGCAAAAATCGGCTGTTTGGTTACAGGTTTGCGTCGGCAAGTTACACCCAACAAAATTTTTTGAAAAAATGGCCACACGGATGTAGCCGTCACTTCTCGACACTAAAGTGATGACGAAACCGATGCAAAACCCGACTCGAATGCTTGCTGGTAACGTCTTTTTTTGCATCGATTTTTAGAATCGGCTTGCGTCGGCTAAAATCAGCCGGCGTCGGTCTTCTGCCGACGCAATTACCGATTTTCCTTGTAGTGGCAACTATGTTCAAAAAATTGAAAGGTTTTGTTCGATTCGTCATTTTTATATATATCAATAAACAAAACAAAACATTTTCATCTAAAAGCACTGAACTAACCAGAAAACTAGTTTTCAAAAAATTACTATTCATTACAATATTAAGTAAGTAAATTAATATGTATCAATGTTAAAAATTGATACCTAAATTTCCAAATCAAGAGAAACCCTAACCTTGGTACTACGAAGATGAAGCAACGTGAAGAAGAAGCAACGAGATTTGGTGAAGGCTAGGGATGTGTTTGGAGCGGTAAAAGGCTACGTTCGGCAAAACAAAAGAGGTGCGTGAAGAGGCAGATGCCATTCGAGATCTTGTGCGGTAGTTGAAGCTTCATTCAGCAATTTGAAGTAGGGTTTTGTCGAATGAAGAATTTCGTTCGGTGGTTTGCCGAACGAAAAACTTTGTTCGGTGATTTTTCGAGCGAAGAATTTTTTTCGATGATTTGCCGAACCAAATTTCTCTTTCGGTATATTAATGCCATCCCAAAAATATTTCTCGGCGTTTTGCTGAACCAAACCCCATGGCTGCTATATAGCAGCCATCCCTTCTCATTTCTTCACTCTATAAATAGAGGAGCTTTTGGACAACAATGGAAGTCGAAATTGAGAGCTATTTTCAACCAATTTCAAAGCCATCCTAGAGAGCTGAAACTCTACAAAAAATTTATCTGTATTGTAAATTTTTCTTATGTACAGCCTCCAAAAGTTAATCAGTCTAGTAAATCTAATCTTTCATTGATTAATAAAATTTCCTCTCTCCAAGTGGACATATACTGCCCGTGGTAGTAGAACCACTATAAATACTTGTGTTGTTTATTTTTCTACATTGCATAGATCCGTGACTGTCTGTTCTGGTATTTATCTCTGTTTGTTCCGTCTCGCTACAATCACGATCCAGTTAAACGTTTTCTACTGCGTTGGGTTTTTTATTCCCTTAGACGGATCATCTAAAGGGATTTTTCCCAATAGTTTGGTATCAGAGTTGCAAGGTTGATTGAGGAGTGTTAGACACTATGGTAGGACATGAAGCGACTCCCGTTGTTACAAGACCCTATACTAGAGGGATATATATCGCGTCCAGATCACAGGTGGCAATAGAAAAATGCAATAAGGATAAAGACTTCGAGACGTGGCAATGGAGGATGAAGGCCATTCTAACGAGGAATGAAATCCATCCAGTAGTGTTTGCCCATAAGGAGTTGACGGCTGACATCTCAGTCGCGGAAAGGAAGGAGATGGAGAAATTGGCATTTAAGCTATCTATGGAAGAGAATGTCATCTCAAAGATTAGTAGTGAGACCACTGTTAGGGGCATTTGGACCATGCTAGAGAATCTCTACTTGAAGAAATCTCCGACTAACCGTTTGATATTGCTGAAAACATTTTTCAACATGCGGATGAGAGAGGGTACTTCAATGAAGGAACATCTTAATTTTTTGATGATCTCATGACGAAGATGAAGACTGTTGACTTGAAGATGGATGAGGAGCAAATGACAATGATTTTTTTGTGTTCTCTTCCGAAGCGATACACAGGTATTGCTAATAGCCTTATCTTCGCTAGAGATACATTGATAATAGAAGATGTGAAGTCATGCCTTTTATTTGAGGTTTTGAGAGATCAGATGAAGGACATAAGTGAAGGAAGTAGAGGTGGAAGTAGTAGTCATGGCCTGTTTGTTGAAAGAGACAGAGATGATAAGAGGAATTGGCACTCTAGAGGGGTTCCAATTTCAAAAGGCCCAGTAATGGCAGAAGAGGAAAGTCTAAGTATGGAAAGTGATTTATTTGCAAGAAACATGGCCATTGGAAAAGGATTGTCCAAATTTGAAAAAAGAAGAAGAAGATAGATCTTCATCATTTGCGGTGGAGAAGTCTGTATCTGACGATGTGTTGTCTACAGCAGTGTTGGGTGTCTCAGACCATTGGATGTTGGACTCGGGGGCATCTTTTCATATGACGCCTAATAAGGATTACTTCAGTTCTTTCGTTGGACGAGAGGGAACTCTATTCTTATGGGTAATGATGCTAATTGTATAGCAATGGGTGAAGGTACAATAAGGATGAGGATGTTTGACAGAGTGATATGCACTTTGACAGATGTCTGGTATGTTCCAGATCTTCGGAAGTCCTTAATTTTTTTAGGACAATTTGCAACTTTGGGATGCAAGGTAACAATCGAGAAGAATGGTCTGAAGGTTTCGAGAGGTGCACCAGTTCCTATGAAAGGAGATGTGTTCCGAAATTTTTATTTGCTGAAAGGAACCACAGGTTTTGAAGAGTCGTGTGTTGGAGCAGACAGTTTTCGTGCTTTGAATCCCACAAAGCTTTGGCATCTTAGGTTTGGTTAGATTTCATAGAAGGGCTTAGAGTTGCTTCGGAGATGGAAGATGATCGAAGGAGAAAGCTTCGACAAGATGGGATTTTACGAGGAGTGTGCGATAGGCAGGCAAACTACAGTATCTTTTGGAGTTGAACTCCATAGATTGAGGCGAGTACTTGAGTATGTGCATACAGATGTTTGGAGACCAGTTGCTACTCCTTCTCATGGAGGAGAAAAATATTTTATCTCATTCATTGATGATTTTTCTCGAAAAGTATCGTTGTATGTGATGAATGCTAAATCAGAGAGTTTTGAAAAGTTCAAAGACTGGAAAGCGCTTGTTGAGAATCAATCTGGTTCTATGTTGAAGGTGCTAAGATCTGATAATGGAAGTGAATTTGTCTCTTGGGATTTCCCCGACTTCTGTAGGCAGCATGGCATTTAGAGACATTTCGCTACACCTGGTGATCCGTAATCCAATGGGGTTGCACAAAGAATGAACATGACTCTACTAGAGAAGGCTCATTGCTTGAGATTGACAGTGGGCTTGCTAAAGGCTTTGGGCTGAGGCATTATCCACTGCGGTGCATATCATAAATCGAGTTTCATGCTCAACCATAGATGGGAAGATTTCAGAGGAGAAGTAGAGAGGTAAAGCAGTGTATCTTGGTTACTTCTGAATTTTTGGTTGTCCTGTGTACGCTCACCATACAGACGATAACAAATTGGAGGCTATAGCATAAAGGGCATACTAATGGGATACGTCGATGGTATCAAAGGGTATAAAATTTGGAACCTTGCTAATAAGAAGATTGTTCATTCCATACGTGTTACTTTTAATGAGTTTGCTATGTTTAATCCAAAGGAGAAGCTACCAATCACATCAGAAGATTCTGATAGGCCTAAGGAGATGGAAGAAGTTCTCGTGTTCCAGCTAAGGTGTAGACTTGTTGTGGATGCTGTTGAGGATAACGCAGTCAATAAAACATCACGGGATAGTCCATAGGTACCTCCTATTTGTGCTAGTGATGTGCATGAATGTAGAGGAAGTTCAGTTCAAGGTGGAGATGAAAGAAGTTTAGACGAAGCAGTACCTACCCGGGTTTTTCGTAGGACTATTAGGCCGCTCGAAAGGTATGGTGATTGGCAGTTTGCAAACCTTAGCCTTGGGGATCAGTTTGACTATGCCCTGTAGTTCATGATGAGCCACTTGACCTTGATAAAGTTTTGAAGTCATGTGATAGTTCAAAGTAGATGTGCTCTATGGAAGAGGAGTTAGAGTCGTTGAAGAAGAATAAGACTTCGGATTTGGTACCACCTCCAAAAGGAAGCAGAGTCATATGCCGCAAGTGGGTGTTCAAGGTGAAGGATAATGGAGATACAAGGCTAGACTAGTTGCTAAAGGATTTTCACAAAGAAAGGGATTGGAGTATACTGAGATATTCTCTCAAATAGTGAGGCATACGTCCATCCATATTTTACTCGCAATTGCTGCAGCTCGTGACTTGGAGCTGGAGCAATTAGACGTGAAACTGCTTTCTTGCACGAAACTTGGACGGGACCATCTACATGAAGCAGCCAGAAGGATTTGTTGTATATGGAAAAGAAAATTGGGTTTTCAAATCGGAGAAGTCTTTGTGAGGACCAAAGCAGTCGCCTAGATAATGGTACAAGAGGTTTGACTCTTTTATGCTTTCACTTGGTTTTGATTGTAGCATTAAAGATGCTTGTATGTACTTCAAGCATGTAAAAAATGGTAAATGGGTGTACCTACTATGATATGTTGATTGCTTTCAAGGATATGAATGAAATTGATAGTTTAAAGTGAAATTCGAAATGAAGGACCTTGGAGAAGTAAAAAAAATTGGGTCTGGAAATCCAAGAGATAGAAAGGTAGGACTTTTAAGCCTTACTCAAAAGTAGTACATTGGAAAGGTGCTTGCTTGGTTTAGCATGGAAGGAGCAAAGGCAATCAGCACACCCATGCCCTTGCACATATAGCTTTCTAGTAAAAGCTCTTCGATCTCAGAAAGGGACAAGGCTTATATAAAGATGGTCCCATATGCTGTGTAGTTGGTAGCTTGATGTATGCCATTGTGTGCACTAGGCCTGATATTACACAGGCCGGTGGATTGGTTAGTAGATTCATGGCGAATCCAAAGAATACACATTGGTAAGCGGTGAAGTGTATCTTCAAATACCTTAGAGGAACTCCAAACCATGGACTTGTCTTTGGCGGTAGAGGAAGAGATTTCAGTTTGGTTGGATTTTGTGATTCCGACTATGCCGGTGATAGAGATCGAAGGAAGTCAACCTCTAGATATGTGTTCACCATTTGGGGGGACAACGATTAGTTGGAAAGCAAGGTAGCAGATGATTGTGGCTTTTCCTACTATAGATGAAGAGCCCATAGACGCGGTCGAAGCAGCTAAGGTAGCGCTTTATTTGAAGCGACTATTGTGTGGTTTGGACTTTGTATATGAAGGCATGGATGTGTACTATGACAATCAAAGTGCGATCCACTTTGCTGAAAGTCTGACATTCAGCTCGAAGATGAAGCACATTGATGTGAGAGTGTCATTCCTTGTCTCGATGAGTTAAGAGAAGCTAGTTCGTCTTTAGAAAGTTCACGCAAAGGAAAATGCAGCATACATGTTTACCAAATCATTGCCTGTTGCTAAATTCGAGCATTGTTCGACTTGATTCGCTTAATGAAGTGTTAGGTGCCACCGGGTGGCATGAGGGGAGAACTGAGATGCTTCATGGAGACGTTTGTTTTCGTTGTGGAGATTGATAGGTTCTACACGGACTGAGTACTTTGAATACATTGTTGACGGGCGGTGGCCTTGTCGGAGTTCGTTCACAAAATATAATCGGTGATGGCATTGTCGAAGCTCATTGGGTAAGTATCTACTGCTTGGAGCATAAGGTGTAGACGAAGTTGAAAGGCTTGTTTGGAAATCTAGTATCAAGAAGGAGATTGTTAGAATTGATACCTAAATTCCCAAATCAAGAGAAACCCTAACCTTAGTACTGCTGATCGTAAATGAAGCAACGTGAAGAAGAAGCAATGAGATTTGGTGAAGGCTAGGTATGTGTTTGGAGTGGTCAAAGGCTACATTCGGCAAAATAAAAGAGGCACTTGAAGTGGCAGATGCCGCTCGAGATCTAGAGCAGTAGTTGAAGCTTCTTTCGGCAATTTGAGGTGGATTTTTGCCAAACGAAGAGTTTCGTTCGGTGATTTGCTGAACAAAATTTCTCATTCGGTATATTAATGTCGGTCCAAAAATTTTGCTCGGCGTTTTTCCGAACCAAACCTCAGGGATGCTATATAGCAGCCACCCCTCCTTATTTCTTCACTCTATAAGTAAAGGAGCTTCTGGACAACAATAGCAGCCGAAATTGAGAGCTAATTTCAGCCAATTTCAGAGCCATCCTAGAGAGCTGAAATTCTGTAGAATTTTTTCTGTATTGTAAATCTTTTTATGTATAGCCTCCAAAAGTGAATCAGTCTTGTAACTCTAATCTTTCAGTGATTAATAAAATCTCCTCTTTCCAAGTGGACGTACACTGCCTCACGGTATTGGAACCACTATAAATACTGGTGTTATTTATTTTTATGCATTGCATAGATCTATGATTGTCTGTTCTGGTATTTATCTCTGTTTGTTCTATCTCACTATAATCACGATCCAGTTAGTTGTTTTCTGTTGCATTGGGTTTTTTATTCCCTTAGTCTGATCATCTGAGGGATTTTCCCCAACAATTAAAGCATCAATTTATTTGTCATTTTAATAACTGGTCCTTCAATCTAATTTACCAGCCACGAATGCTAGTTTTTTCAATTAAACAAGTAATCTAACTACCCCATAGCTTGTTAACAGACTCGGCCTAAAGCATTGTCTACTGAGGCTTATGCCTAGGGGAGAAAATGCGTTGGAGCAACATAAAAAAACTCATGTTCTCTTCCATCTCACACAATCTAACACTACACATTGTCATCATCTCCGTTGCACAACCATTGGCAGGCACATCCTATCTTCACCAGTTACACAACCTATTTCCTCCACCGTGCAGTTTTGACTTCTCCACCATTGATGCCCTAATTATGCTGCCCCAATTTTGGATCTAAAGACAACCGGAAACCAAACTGAAAAATATGATCAATTGAAAGCTTAACTGATTGTCTTACCCTAAAAATTTAATTCATTGAACCCTAATCCATTGTGATGCATAGATAGTTTAGTTCATTGAGTGTTATGCTTTATCGTGTGTGTGTATATAGGTAAAGATCGGTTCGTTCTTACTTTTTTCTACACCTCAAATCCACCTTAATTTCAATCATATGTTCCGATTAAAATAATATAGTTTCTCTCTTGTCACTTTAGGCAAGAGAAACTACATTAGTTAACACGGAACATAAGGTTGAAATCAACAGGGGTTTAAGGTGTACCAAAAGTAGGGGGAGCTGATCCTTGTCATACATATGTGTGTATTAAATATCATTATTAGTTGAAAATCCCATACTTCAAATTCTAGTAAAATTATAGAAAGAAATTGAGAGCTTTAGAATATTAATTCTAATATCGATATCCATGAAGAGTAATTTTAACTTTATTGAGTGATTCCACATATAATAGATGAAACTTAACTTCATTTAGAGATCGATTTGGACGTTTTAAACGTTATGAACAAATTTTTGGTTTTTTGCTAAATTTGAATTTTAAAAATGTTGATTACAAGGACCGAAATGATCACTGTATGAATCTAGATGGTTTTTGATACATAATGAAGAACAAGATATTTTTGGAGAAAAGTTATTTTATAAGCTTCAACAATTGAAAAGAATTCTCCATCGCGATTAACTATATCAATTGGTGTACTGAATTTCTTGAGATTTTATTGGGATATATGTGGTTTTCTAAATGTATGGATTGCTTACGAATTTTATTGACTATTGGTTATAGTTGCTTCAACAGGAAGAAAATTTTCAAAACTGAAGTTAATAAAAGCATATCTTCCAACTACAATGTTGTAAAAGAGATTAAGTGAACTATATTATATATATATATATATATATATTCAATCAAAAAAACTTTTTTTTCGACGACAAAGGCAAATATAAAGGGAAAGTGTATCCGCTATAGTGTAAATCCCAACACCTAAATAACGTTCACATTGACCGTAAGTACAATTTTCATATATTGCACTTCCACTTTACATATGGGTGCACTTTATGGCTCATCATAATATACAATCATTTAAAATTAAAGAAAATTAGTTTTTAAGCAATTATAATAAAATGCAAAAAAAAGTTAGAGAAGTTCTAATTGATTTAGACTACATAGCTTGGAAATTTCACTACAACAAAACTATCCTTCTACAATGCCTTTATGCAACGGGCCGTGAATAACCATTATAATAGAACCTTTTACAACAGTTTTCTTAAGGTCGCTGTAATAGTTGCAACTTTTCATCGTCCAGTGCACCTATTACAACATTGTAAGCCTGCCCATTGTAAAATGGTCCTATTACAACGATTTTTGGCCAGTTGTAATAAATACAAGGTTTTGCTCTATTACAACGATTTTGGCTTTTTGCAATATAGTTCTATCGCAACGGTTTTCGGTTCGTTGTAACATAGTCATATTACAATGGTTTTTGACTGGTTGTACCAGATACTATTTTTCATCTCCATTTGTCCGTTGTAATAGATACCTGCAACTATTTTCTTCTGTCCGTTATAATTGATGTAAATTTTCAAAAACTCTTATCTGCCAACCGGTGTTACCTTCGTTTATTTTAGACATCATAGTATGATTTAATCAGTATTCCAATAGATTTAATTTTACTTTCCATTTATAATTAGTACGTAACTATATATAAAGTTTTTCAAAATAAACATAAAATTTAGAATCTCATATTTTGTTAAACGTTTTGTTTGCGTAATAATTTTAGCAGTGTTATTAGTTAACACTTACAATAATTTATTTAATTGGATAATATATTTACTAAAATTTTGACAGAAATATTTTCTTAAATTTATGAGTATTTTACAAAATTAGTTAGAAAATGCATCCTAGTATACTATTTAATAAGAGTTTATTGCTAGAAAAATATTTTAGAAACAATTTTGGAGTCAATGCATCCTAGTATACTTTTCAATATGCATCCTAATATACTTCTCAAAATAAGTAGATTTTTATCCAGCCTTTTTAATTTTCAAAGACAGTTTTATCTGTTTGGTGTTTTATTGATATTTCTACTACTGGTAAATGGTACTTTGCAAATAGAGTCAATATAATTATCAAAGATCAGTTTTATTTTAGTTATTAAACTTTTTTGACATCAGCTTTATTAACTATTAAATATAACCGTCCATGAAATCGAATGTGCATTATATTTAGTTTATAGCCATGTTATCATGTTTGTTAATATTATGTTTTTTCTTATTTTCAAAATGTATACACTACAATAAAATGACCATTTTACAACTGCATTTTTACAACTGTCACAAAATGCCAGTTGTAATAAAGGTTTTTCACAACTTTTTTTTTTCATAAAGTTGTAATAAACTTATCTTCAACAACTATTTTATTTTGTCAGTTGTAATAGATGTCTATTACAACGTTTTATTTTTGCCAGTTGTAATAGATATTTATTTTTAACAACTCTTCTTTTTCGAAAGTTGTAATAGATGCCTATTACAACCTTTTTTGTCTACCACTTGTAATAGTTGTCTAGTTATAACAATTCTTCTTTTTTGCCAGTTTAACAGATACCTATTATAACCCTTTTCATTTGCCCATTGCAATAATTAATTAATAATTATAATTAAATAACAATGCTTTCAAATAATTAATAAACAATTAATAATAATTAATAATTACTATTAAATAATAATAATTAATAATTAATTTTAAAATATGAAATAATTAATATTAACAATCATTGTTTAATAATAATAATTGATAATTAATTAATATTATTATTAAATAATTAATATTAATAATTATAAGAAGTAATAATTAATAAGTAATAATTAAGTTTAGTAATTATAAGAAGTAATAACTAAGAAGTATTATTTAATATTTAGTAATTTACTTTTGATAATTAATAATTAATAATTACAATGTTTTTTTAGAAAGTTGTATAAACTTATTTTCAACAACTTTTTTTTACTAGTTGTAATGGAGGCCCAACTAATATTAATAATAATTAATATTAAATAATTAATAATTAGGAATATTAATATTTAATAACAACCTTACAAATTAATAATAATTAATATAAATAATTAATAATTAATATTAAATAATTAGTACTTAATTATATAATTATTAAATAGTAATTAGTTTTTAAAAATAACTACTAAATATTTTGTAATCAATAATTGGTAACATATACATAATGATTAATAATTAAGAATAAATAATAGTTACTATTAAACAATAATAATCTATAATTAATTTTAAACATGAAATAATTTCTATTAATAACTAGTAGTAATTAATATTTAACTAATAATTAATAAATCAATGATCAATAAATAAATAATAAATATTTAATTAATAATTAATAATTTATAAATAATCATTACTATTATTTAATAGTAACTTAATGCTATTAATAATAAATAATTTATTAGTAATTCCTATTAATATTAAATAACTAATAATTTATAAATAATAATTACTATTAAATAACTAATAATTCCTATTAATAATTATTAATTAATAACAATAATGTTCTTTAAAATTACAAAATTAAAAAATAAAATTTATAATAAAAATTAATAATATCATACGCATCCAGATATTCTCTTTTATGACCAATTTCTTTGACATACATAGGTATTTCTTTTGGTTTAACTAGCTAAATTTTTGGCTCCTTGCCTCTAAATTTTTGGCTCCAATCCTCAAATGTTTTGCCTCCAGTCCTATTTCTGACTGTAAACCTCCGTTTTCTTAAACAGTTGATTAAAAAAATCACAGCACCAAAAAAATACTCCCGCCTCAAAAGGCTTCTTCTCCTCAACAAAAAAAATCCCAAATCATTCCTCTTACCACAGCTCACTTTCTCTCTCCCCATTCTCTTGTTCTACCTTGCCTCCGCCCGCACTCCCGGTGTCTTCACCAATGGTCCATGGCAGTCCGCCCATGCCATATTTTACAGTGGCAGCGACACTTCTGGCACTGTGGGTACTTTTTTCAAAAACCCCCTAAACTCGCCTACGTTTTCCCTAAATTTTCATTTCTAATTCCAGTTTATTTTTGAAAAATAGGCCGAGCATGCGGTAAGGAAACCTGTATAGCCAAGGGTATGAAACGGACACGGCGGTGCTGAGCACGGCGTTGTTTAACAACGGCTTGAGCTGCAGCTCTTACTTGGAAATCAAATGCATGAATGATCTGCGTTGGTTCCACAGTAGAAGTCCGTCGATTATCGCGACGAAGACCTAATTTTGCCACCTAATTTTGCTCAAGTGTCTGATAATGGCTGGTGGTAGTGAGCATTTCGACCTAGCGATGCTTGTGTTTTTGAAGATCATTGAGTATAGGGCCAAGACTGTGTCTATTGCTTACCGAAGGTAATTTTTACATTTTTATTTTATATTCTACTGATTTCTCAAAATGTAGCAAGATTGGTAAAAGTTTTGTTGCGATCCGTTCGGTGAAAACTTAAAAAATAACCACCAACTTTTTTTTTTCCTTTTGGTATGAAGAGCAGTTCAAACTTAATAAATATGCATAATAACTGGATAGTTTTGAAATAAAAAAAATTCAGTTTTCGAAGAACACATTTTAGTGAAAAAAAGGATTATTACCTATTAAAATCAACTATTTTGAGGATATTAGAATCAAGGTCAAGCTACTTAGAACAATACAATTTGTAAAGTATGCTTAAAATTGGGAGATTTGTAGAAAATGGTCACATTCCTGATGTAAAGTAAATGTGCAGAACAAGAAATAAGATTTCATTTACTTTGTTAAGAAAATAGGCATTACCTTTCCAAATCATGATATATTATACTTATAGCTTTTGCAGTGAGTGGATCTAGCATATATAATACATGAGGCAGCAACAAACAACAATGTATCGATTGGAAGGTGGTGAGCAGCACAGTCTAAACAAGAGTAGTAGGTATTGCTGAGTGAAGAAATGCAACGATACTGAAGCACTGTAGTAGAAATAATACTGAAGTCTATCTGAACTCTGGTAAAAATATAGGCAGTTCACCTTTATGGGGAGATGTTAAATTAAAGTCAGGGGCTGTTAAAACGGTTGGGGTGAACTCTGTTTCAAAACAGAATGGTAGTGCGGGCTAATGCGTTATCAGTGTGTTTGAGGAGTCAAGTGAAGTTGAAGGTGAACAATCGGGAATACAGCAAGAAATAGGCATGGCATATGAATATACAATACAAAAAAGTGGTCATTTCGCCTGGTATGGTCGACCAATTTTGACGCAAACAACTGTAGATTCCGTGATGCAGGGACAAAGGGACTCCAATTCGAGGTGACGACTCCAGATTCATCGAGGCAGCAACTCCATCACTAGCATCAGCATAGAAACAAGCTGAAAAGGTGTGAAATTCTTTTTTCTTGTTTGGAAATTAGAATAAAATTTTGATTTCTCCTTTTATTTTTCTGACCTTTGACATCCATATTTCACACTTTGTAAATTTTAGTTCAATTTTGTAAAAAGATGCCTGTGGTGTATATCTCTATAGTACCATCATTTTTGTTTCACTTGAAAACATGCAACATAATCTCCTTGTAGTTGACAATATTTGGTCGCATAAGATGGAACCAAGCTTGTTATATGCATGACTATTAATGAACTTAGTAGAGCTTAAAATGTTTTGTCCTCTTTTACATGGTCAGCAAGTGCCTAAACTATTCCTAGTTTAGTACAGCTAATTGTAATTAGAAGTTTATGTTATGTTTTAAACTCGGATTGGAGGAGAAAGTGAAACTGAAGATTGTGAGGGATAGAGTTACCGATGCCCTGAATGCAACTAAAGCTACTGTTGAAGAGGGAATTGTGCCTTGTATATGCTTTTTCCTGTCATGTTCGGTTTATACCTTCTCTTGTGTGAAATTATTTATATAAATCCTACGATTTCTTCATAGGTGGCGGTGTTGCCTTGCTGTATGCATGCAAAGAATTAGAGAAGTTGCAGACAGCTAACTTTGAGCCAAAAATTGGCATTCAAATCATTTAAAATGCTTTGAAGGTATTAAATTCAAATCATATGCAAATATCTCTATAACTATGAATTATTAAAAACTTTTCCTTCTAATTAGTCAAAAAATGACTAAAAATAATGTTTTACTCGATCCAGATGCTATCATATATTATTGCTTCAAATGCTGGAGTACAAGGTGTTGTTGCTGTTGGCAAGCTTTTGGAACAGGATCATGCAAACGTTGATGCTGCTAAAGGTTTTTGTTTCTTTTGATTATGAGAAATTTTTATATGAATTTCACATCCTTGCTTCTATATGTGAGTTCAGTATGATTTCTAAATGATATTTTATATACATATATAGGTGAATATGTTGATATGGCAAAGGCTAATATTATTGACCCATTGAAAGTGATGAGGACTACACTAACCGATGCTGCAAGGTATAAAACTCCCTTCCAATCAATAGAAAGCATTTTCTTTCCTCACATTGATATGTTCTTTTTTGGTTTTGCGTTCATTGTAGCTAGAAATACATCATGATTATATTTAAATTTTAGAAAGGTAATTACTTCAAAGATTAAAATACCAACCAAATTATTATTATTATGAATAGGTGCATTCCATATAAAGTCAATACTGATGAGCACTATGACAGTGATCGACCGTGGCTTGGCATAAAGATTTCATTGCCTTCGACTAGTGTATTTCTTTAGGGTATGTGTTTTGCGATACAAAACTTTATCTTTCTTATGTATTTTGTGTTGTATCCTATTTTGGAATGGTTATGTGAGAATGTTGTTTTGGTACTATTTTAGTTGGTGACGTGAACGAATACTTTAGATTGTTTTATTTGGTATGTATTGTGTTTTGTTAGAATTATATAAATATTAATATTTATGAAAGAATTTGATTCAGTTATGTATATTTATAATTTTGGTAAATTATTAAATGGTGCATGCAATTATATTTTTGGGTTTAAATTGCAATTGATGTGGTTGCAATTAAAGTATATTGCAACTGTGGAGGAGGTCGCAGAACATACTAAACTGCAGCTGCGTTTAACAGTTGTAGTAGGGATAACTACAACGGTGGCCACGTAGTTGTAAAATTGTTATTTGCAAGGGTAAGAAACAATTGTAATATACAATATCACAACGGTTATATGCAACTAAAGAACACAGTTGTCAAAAATTGATAGTCTTTTACAACTTCTTAAAATACGACTGTTGTTCCACCATTGTAATATATCTTTTACAACTGTGTTCCACCGTTGTAATATGCCTCTTTTGTTGTAGTGTGTGTAAATGTATATATGGAAAGCTAGGTCCGGTCTTAAAATTTGAGAGGGCATGCGAAACATATGCAAAACTTATGGTTACTATAAAATGATGATAATTGAATTGCACTCTAAACTTATGCAAAATTTGTAGGAGCTTTTTGTCACTGCCCGCTAAACAAAATTTCATAGCCCGCTAACAAAATTTCCCTTGCCCCGCTACTTTACCTTACTTCACCGTAATCATAAATAGACCTTACGTTCTCTTCTAAAACAAAACTAGGGCATATGAAATCCAAACTCAAGGCGGCGAATCCAAGGCGAACTTTAAGGCGAATTCCAAATTCAGGTTTGTATATGGGTGTATGTAGTTATTTTATATAATTTTGCATGTAGTAATTAACAATTATTAATCTGATAAATGCATTATAAAAATAAAATTCAGGTGAACATACATATTTCAAAAATTGTTTTGTATGAATTTACCAGATTGTGCACTTGTTGTAATTTTCTTTAAAATTCAGGTGAACATACTTATTTTGAAAATTGTTTTATAGTAAAAGTCAATTTGAACAATTCCACTTTGTGTACCATTTGGATTTAAATTTAGTTGACTTGATAGTAGAGACAAAAATGATCTGGCATCTCTGAATATTTTGACCTTACAGTAATGGGATTAACATATTTGAACCTTAACGGTTCAAGTAGTTGAAGTGGCATTACATCATTTCATTAAGCTGTAACATTAAAGGATTATCAAGATGGGCAAAGCATGGATCTACCTACCAAGGTTTATTGAATTTTGATTATCAATTTCATACTTGTAATTATTTAGGATTGATTATTGATCTCTTCATGTTCATAGAATGACTGAAGAATACAGGCATGCTGTTGGGAATTTTGTATATCGGTGCAGAAAGGAAGGAAAATCCAAAAAAAATATTTGTCCTTGCTCAGAATGTAGGAATCTTACCCGCCAATCGCCAGGGGATGTTGTATCACACTTGTTTATTTTGGAATTGACCAAACATATGATGTATGAATTTTTCAAGAGGAAGCATGCCCTTAAGAAAATGAGAGCGAGGAAGTAACGGATACATATAGAATGTATTAGGCACATAAATATGCAATGAAGAGATGGAAGATCATGTTAATGTAGGACATGGGATAGGGATTAAGAAGATAATGGAGAATGCTGAAATTTCAATGTACACCGGTTGTGCAAGTCACACAAAGTTCTTAGCTACAATACTTCTTTACAAGCACAAGGCTCAAAATGATGTATCTGGCACAGCATTTATTAACTTCTTCAACTTCTCAAGATATGCTGCCTATGGAAAAACACGCTTCATAATTCGACATATGCAACAAAGAAGTTGCTTAAATCATTTGATTTAGGCTATAAACAAATACATGCATGTGTAAATGATTGTTGTCTGTTTAAAAAAGAGCTTGCACATAGTGATTTTTGTCAAAATTGTGGCAAATCTCATTGGAAAAACAACAAGACAAGGAAAGATGGAAAGCAAGCTAAAATACCTGCAAAGGTATTGAGATACTTATCAATAATATCAAGATCAAAAAGAATGTTTATGTCCTTAGAAACATTAGAGAAATTAATTAAGATCACATATCAATCATATTAGTAAAGATGGTAAATTACGTCATCCAGTAGATTCTTCTCAATGGGCTACAATTGATAGGTTGTATCCTTCCTTTGTACCTGATCCATGAAATTTAAGGCTTGACCTTACAAGTGATGGCTTTAATCTCTTTCGTGATTGAAACTGTGCATATAATTGTTGACCGGTGTTTCTTGTTACTTACAACTTCGCTCCGTGGTTTTGTATACACAAAGATAATATGATGTTTTCTTTCATTAAATCTTGGACACGAAAACCGAGGAATGATATCGATGTGTATCTACAACCACTTATTAAGGATTTGAAAAAATTATGGGACAAAAGGGTGAAGATGTATGATGTATATACTCGTAGGGAATTCAGATTAATCTTTATTCTTATGTGAACGATAAATGAATTTCTAGCTTATGAAAAGTTAGCAGGTTGCACTATAAAGGATAAGAGTGCATGTCCTGTTTGTGGCGTTAATACATGCTTAATATGGCTAACATTTAGTAAGAAGTGTGCATTCTCATACCATACGTGATTCCTTGAACCTAACCGTGAATATGGAACAATAAGTTATAGAAAGGCCTTTAGCATAAACCGGTTCTCAAATCTTTGATATTGTTAAAGATATTTGTAATGACTTGGGGAGAAAAACCAACCGAGGAAGGGAAAGATATAGAGAAAGAGAAAAGGAAAAGGGAGATGGGAAGAAAAAGGAAATCAAATGTGGAAGAAGAAATCTATTTTCTTTGATTTACTTTACTGGCAAGTAAAATTTAATTAGAAACAAAATCGCCTCTTCTTTTCTATCTATATAATCAATACTTTATTATTAACTAGTTATATTTCATTTTTGATTTTCTTAAGTACTTCCTTTGCGTCATAATCTAGATGTAATGCATGTTGAAAAAAAGCATCGGTCAAAGTATTTTTGGTACATTACTTGATATTAAAGGAAAATCAAAAGATGGCATTAATTCACACAAAGATCTAAAAGTACTAGATATTAGGAAAAAGTCACATCCTATAGACATAGAAAGAAAAGTAGTACTTCCAGCTGCGCCATGCACCTTAACTAACCCAGAAAAGGAGATCTTTTATAATAGAATGAGGAATTTAAAAGTACCTAATGGATATAGCTTGAACATTAGGAATTGTTTTGCAAAAGAAAACAAAATTTCAAGTCTTAAATCCCATAATTATCATGTTTTGATGCAATAATTGTTGTTTGTATCATTAAGAGGACTTCTATATAAAGGGACAAGGAATGCATTACTATGGCTATGTCCGTTTTACAACGAAATTTGCCAAAGAGTACTTGATAAAGATAAATTAGAATCCATAGAGAATCGGGTCGCATTAACACTACGTGATCCTGAGATATTCTTTCCTCCTTAATTTTTTGACATCATGATTCACTTGACAACGCATTTAGGAAGGGAAGCAAAATTTGTGGGCCAGTACAATATCGGTGGATGTATCCATTTGAGAGGTAAAATTTAGTTTGAGTACTTTAAGTACTTAATAATATATGTGCTTATGAAAGTATTTTATGCATGTATCTTGTTATAGATATATGAAAACACTGTAGGGGTATGTTAAAAATCAAGCACGGTCTGAAGGGTGCATAGCTAAGCACTATTCTGATGATGAATGCATGAAGTATTGTGCTAGATATATTAAAGATGCATTAGAGATTGGAAAAAGAAAAAGTAGAAATAAAGTGGAACAAAGCGAGGGGCGTCCTATTTCTAAAGGAAAACCTATGGTAGTTACTAAGAAGGTGATTGAAAGGAAAACCTATGGTAGTTACTAAGAAGGTGATTGATGCTGCTCAACTGTATGTATTGTTTAATATGGAGGAAGTGGAGCCTTATATAGAGTAAGTACAACTTCAATTCAACTATTATGTATGAAACAAATTAGATTTTAACATGTATATTTATGTATATAGGGTGCATAAAGAGGAACTGAAACGTTTGCATCCCCATCTTTCACAAGATGATGTGGAACTTTCAAACCTGCATTCGGAGACTTTTAGTCATTGGTTTTAAAAAGGTTGATAGCATTATATCTTCTTTTAAGATGGATAAGTTTGATATAATATTATTAAAAGTAGTGATCAGTCTTTATATATAATATTATGCTTTTCCAGTTTAAAGATGATAGAAAAACCTCCGATGTTAGCGAACTAATAAATTGGCTTGCATATGGACCTCGCTATCAAGTAATTTCTTATACTAGTTAATTAGTAATGGCTGGCGCTTTTATACAAAAGACCATGAAAAGTCTACACAAAATAGTGGTGTTTCCATTGAGGCAAGTATTGTTCGTGTAGATGGGACCATCGAGAAAGTAATATATTATGGCATTTTACATGAGATTTTTTTATTAGACTACCACCGGTTTCAAATTACATTGTTTAAGTATGATTGGGCAAATATTGATCGTGGAGTGAAGATCGAAGATGGATTTACATTAGTCAATTTACATCAGTTTCAAAATCAATTTGCAAGCAACCCTTTCATCTTAGCAATGCAAGCCCTACAAGTGTTTTATTGTAGAAAATGTAGTTTTTCAAATTGGTATGTTGTGCTAAGAGCAGCTTCGAGACGTTTTTAGGGGTTGGAAAACTATGACGAGGAGGATGAGTCAACTAGCAAACCAGTAGATGAGTCACTACTTGATGATTGAGATGTTGACTATGGGGATGAAAGTTATATAAAGAAGGATTGCGATGGTATTTTGGTATGATATAAGCATCTTTTATTGATATTTATTTATATTATATTCGTAAAGAGTGTAAATATACCTAGTTTTATGCATAGTTATATTAATAACCATTAATTGCTAGGAAAACAATAATCATTTTTTGCAAATTACTACCGATTTATATTAAGATTTTTATATTTTACGATAATTACTAATTAATATGATGTTCTAACTATTTATATATTATGATTTTTCTAGGTTTCTCACTTAGCAGATGACAGCTGAACTTGAAGCATCAATGGGAAAGAAGCAGCAAGATCAAGAAGAGGTAAAATATAACTATCCTAATACTAAAATATTTTACATCCATTATAGTTTATTGCTTATTTCCATTCAAATCTAAAAAATTTATATTTTGTAAATAATCTTCTATATTGATTTTAGATAACAAAGTTATCATTTTCAACTTTTTTAGTTCAATCACAAAGAAATGCATTTTACTTAAGATAACTTCTTCTCAAATCATGTTTTACAAGTTAAAACTTAATATTTCAGCATAAGAATTCATTATTTTATCACCTTTTTTCACTGACAAGTGTTTGCTAATTTAACATGAGAACTTTAGCTAACTTCATTGACATGAGAACTTTAGCTAATTTCCCTTTTCGATTAATTACATGGCACAATGAAAAGAAAAGCAAACACATATTTAATAGTTGCAAAGTAAATTCTTTAAACTTGGAGTAGTACAAAGTTAAAGTAGGCACCTAAGTCCTATTGACTCATTCGTTGCCCACAGACACAATTGGGGACTCCTTTACTACATTAATCGAACGAAAAAAGTGATCGATGGTCCAGAAAAGTGATCCATAGCCTACATTACTTTAGGAGGATGTTTGGCAATGATCACATATAGATTACAAATAACTTTTCTAATTTGAAGGATTTATAAGTTGTTTATTGTTTTAATTAGCAAAAACAGAATAAATGAATCCAAATCAAGAGTATGGCTTAAATCGTATAATATAACAGTTTTATTAATCAATATATGTAAGTTAATTACTGAAAAAACATAGTTAAGGGTAGTTATCTAGCGATCTAAGTAAACAATTTGCCAATTGGTTTTTGAACTACGTTTATGATCTAAGAAAATGATGGAGGATAATAACGTCTTGCGCTTGGACCAAAAATAAATATTATGACTTATCCAATATTCTTCATCAGTGGATTTAAATTCATCACCATGATCATTATGGTGCTGAAAAATTAACATACAACAGCTAAAGGTAGTGATGATCTAGATGACCATATAAAAGACTTTTATGGTGTATCAGTGCAGATTTTAGAATTGAAATATTATATATAACCTGTAGAAAAAAAAAATTATTCAAATGCAATTGGTTCAACTATGTTCCTGGTTCTGGAATAAACGTGCACAAACATTATAAGCTTATTGAAATATAGCAACCTCACATTACTGTAAGTATGATCCTTTCGTATTAACCAAGCAAGCAATACCATTTTATTTTGCTCTATATCCATCCTTAAAAAGAGATAAAGTGGATTGGTCAGTTGTTCTTAAAACAAAGGCAAGATTTACACCTGACGGAAATAATATTCCAAACGAACTAACATATCAAGCGGACCTTGAGCCAAACAATAAAATAATAATAACCGATGATATTGATTTAGGGTCATGGAATGATGAATCAAATGTTTTAATAGGAGAATTTGAGAGTATAGAAGAAAATCATATGGAGTACGAGACTAAGTCTGAATCAGAAAACGTCGAAGATCGATAATTCTGAATATCTATATCACTTGTTGTAAAATGTATTTCCTAAGTTTCTACTATTATTAATAATGATGATTATGTTATATTATTCTATTTTGTTAATTCTATACATGTATTTAGGAGATCTTGTTTCATTTATGATGTTTTGGTGGAAGTTTTATGTGATGAGTGTTTTCTAACAATAAATTGATATGTTTTTTCATTGTATGAAACAATATGTTTGTCGCAGATATATGTCTTGCATGAGACATTCCTATTAGATTTTAGTGATATAATATTTCATATTTAAATAGATCTTGAAGATATTTGAGTCTATGTGGAATTATTACTCAAATTCATTACCTATTTTATAGATTTGATAAATTTTGGAGTGCGATTAATCGCATAGAGATTTTGTGTATTTGGTTGAGTGATTAGTTACCGCTTTTATTGCATTAGAGAAGGTAACAAATTATCAATATGGGAAAGATTTGTAGAAGAATCCAATAGCTTCTTAAATAAGATATTTTGTCAAGTCTATTATAAATAGACATGTCTAGGTTTCATAAGATGTGTGTGGGAAAAATGTATTTTGTTGGGTGTTCGGGATTGAGATTTCTTCTCAATTTTAGGCCTCTTTTGTATTTTGTTGGTTGAATCAATAGAAGCTTTTATTTTTGAGGGAATCATTTTTGTTTATTTTCTTCACTACTTTCTCTTCTAAATCTAATTATGTAGTGATCTTAGAAAATTTTAAACAGTTGGTATCAGAGCCGGCTACACAAATTTTTGGAAGAGGACTTGCCTATGGAGAAGATAAGCGTTGAAAAGCTTAATGGAAGGAACTGGGGGTTGTGGAAAGCGAAGATGGAAGATTATCTCTATCTTACTTATCTTTACCAACCATTGGAAAACAAGGTGGAAAAGCCAAACGGCATAACGAAGGCAAAGTGGGAAATTTTGGATAGGAAGGCAGTGGCGGCTATTTGATGTTTTATGAAAAATTCTGTGTTTCATATCGTTGCTTGTGAAATGTCTGATTTTGGAATATGCAAGAAATTGTAAGGGATTTATGCAAAAAAAATTGCGATGAATAAGGCATTTCTGATGAGAAGGTTGCTCAATCTAAAACAAAAGGAAGGTGAATCGATTGGTGAACATCTCAACAACTTTCAAGCAATTATGAACCAATTAGCGGGGGTAAGCTTAAAAGTTGATGATGAAACTCAAGTTTTGATATTAATGAGCTCATTGCTTGAAAGTTGGTGAAACACTTGTAGTCGCATTGAACAATTCAAATTCTAATGGTGTTGTTTCCATGGAGACTGTGGTTAGCAGCCATCTTAATGAGAAGATACGGAGGATAAATTTATTGAAAAGAAATGTTATTGAAGAAAAGGAAACTACAAATCCATTAGCAGAGGTGCACCTTGCAAGAAGAGAAAGACGCACTTTCGGACCAAGTACGGATCGAGACTTCATTTACTATTATCGCGAAAAATCAGATCATCAACAATAATTTTGCAATAAATTAAGAGAAGATAAAGAGAGGATGAAAACTCAAGAAGGAAGTAAAAACAAGCTGGAGGTAGACAGTGATGAGGAGGTAAATTTTGGCATTAGCAATGATGTTTTTTGTATTGATATGAGTAGAGGAGGAGAATGGATGCTAGATTTTGATGCATGTTTCCACATTTGCCATCAAAGGGAAGCATTCACTAATTATAAGGAGGAAACATGCAAGGTGGAGTCTGCTATGGTGGAGATTTACATGTTCAAGGCTTAGGTTTTATCAGGTTAAAGATGGATACTGGAAGGTTGATGACGCTTACAAGGGTTAGGCATATCCCAAAAATAAAATAAAATAAATGTTTCTGTTGGACAGCTAGAAGGGAAAGTCTATAACTTCTTGACTCGAGGTGGAGTAACTAGGTTTGGAAGGGTAACATGGAGGTGCTGCATGCGAAAAATCAATAATATTTATTCATTGCTTGGAAAAACATTAAAAATTACAAAATCTTATACAAATAAAGTTGGAGAGACAAATCTGTCTGAATCAAGGTGGAGCCAACAACGAAAAACCATAAAGCCTACGTGGAGATCTTTGTGGTATTATAAGCAATTCTGATCTGTTGATGATGTCCATGTTCGATTGGTAGGCATGTATAGCATGGAGGAAGGTTTAGCTTTATGGCGGAGACTTTTTTTTTCTTGGGTATATTGTTTGGAGTTTGAAGTTCTAGGAGGAGCTTGGATGATATTTATGGAATATTGTATTAATGTGGAGATTGTTAGATTTTAATGATACAATATTTCATATTTAAATAGATCTTAAAGATATTTGAGTCTATGTGGAATTATGACTCGAATTCGTTGCCTATTTTATAGATTTGGTAAATTTTGGAGTGTGATTAATTGCATCTTTTAGAGATTGTTGGTATTTGGTGTAGTGATTAGTTGCATCTTTTATTGCATTAGTGAAGACAACAAATTATCTACATAGGAAAGATTTATGGAAGTATCCAATAGCTTCTTAAAGAAGATATTTTGTCAAGTCTATTATAAATAGACACGTCTAGGGTTCATTTGATGTGTGTGGAAAAAGTGTATGTTGTTGGATGTTCGAAATTGAGATTTGTTCTCAATTTTAGGTCTCTTTTGTATTTTTTTGGTTGAATCAATAAATATTTTTGTCTTTGGGGGAATCATTTTTGTTTTCTTTCTTCACTACTTTCTCTTCTAAATCTAATTGTGGAGTGATCGTAGAAAATTCCTAACAGTCCCAACGAATCTCGACCTTCTCCTTCTCGTGGAGTTGGTGCCAGCGGCACGACGTCGGATTTATGACCAATAGCGGAGATTGCTTCTAGGAATGCCGTGTAAGTCTCAAATTTATTGCATGTACGTTATTTAAAATTTATTAAATGGCTATATAAAATTTATATAGGGGTTTCGAGGTGGAGCATTCGAACTACATTCTTCAAGTCTCCAAGATGGCCTTTAAGAGTCGGATGTCGGGATGTTGGGCTCATTGGGACGACATCCATGAGCATGCTATGAACACTATATGGGCCGACTTGATGGTAAGTATAAATTTATAATTCATTTGAAGGTTGATATAATGTATATAATTCAAATTAATTTCTATATGCAGGCTGCGATCCATGTTGATTCGGAAGATATGGATATATTTAGAAATTATTGGAATAAAATGATGTAGAAAAATTATAGGGACATTCTCTCAAAGGTAAAGAATGCGAATAAAAAACCCGCTTGGATGAGCGTTGATATTTGGGCTGAATTTCTCCTGCTCTGGGATACTCCTGAATTTAAAGTAAGTTATTTTATTTTATATCATTATTATAATTTGTTTAAATTCCGTATAGTAGTTGCATTATTTTAGTTAATAATATATTTTAATTTACAGGAAATATCATCGAGGAACCGTGCAAAAGGAATAAAAATCCAATTGTACACCACGGTGGCTCTAAATCCTTTCAACAACATCAGAAGGAATTGGTAAACTTATAGATTGCGATTGTAAATATATGATTGATAATTAATCATATTTGTATCATTATTTGTTCATATATGCAATTTCAATACAAGAAGTATAATCGTGAGCCTATAATGGCAGAGGTCTTCACTCACACGCATGACATTGAGCAGACATATGAGGATGACGACGTTTTATATATGTGGGTGGACGTTAAATCTCAATCTGTAATGGCAAACATGCTTATTTTTTTAGTTCACATTTCACAAGTTTTAAATTGAATATTTATTGTAGCCACTTCTATTTATCGTCGTCGGAAGGATATGAAGTGGAGCAAGCACGAGTGGCGCAGTCCACCGCCCGTGAGTTGACCTTGAAGGATTCGAACCGTATATATGATACTCTGATTGACCCTCCTTCGCGAAATAGGCGTTACAGTTATCGAAATCAGGAGGTAAACTGCTTCATTAATTATTATATAAATTTTATTTAACATTGACCATAAATTATAACTCACTATTAACTTTACAAGCTATAATGATCCAGACGGCTTATAGAAGATCCCAAGCAGATGAGAGATAGCTTAGTTAAAATAGTAGAACGACAAAGTTCAATGATTGGTGGAAGAGCGGAGGATTGGCGCAGCTGCTAGATGAGCGGATTGCGACATATTTAGTAGAGTATAGGAGAATGCCTAAGGACGAAGAGTCAAGAGATGATGATTAGTAGGTATGACTGTGGTGTTTGATGGATATTGTTTATTTTGTTTTGTATATATTTGATATATGTTGATGGATTTGACACTTGTCTGACGATTGTGTTGCTTGATGGTTTCGTGGATCTTTTGTTTGATGGACATGAGTATTTGTCGATATGGTTGTGTTGTTTGAAGGATTAGTGGATGTGTTATTTAATGGAATATAGACATTGGATGTAATGCTGATGTAGATATTGATTTTTGCGTTATATACTTGCTAATGGGTGATATGTGATGGTTGTAGTTGCAAAATTTGATTTATATGTATTGTAGGTGAGATGTACAGAGATATGACGATATTTGCGTGGTTGGATGGCTCAAAAAGCTGTAGGTTAAAATAGTCAGATTTATGACGGCTAACAATGGCTTATTTGTCCAGGCTTGCGTTGGCATGCGATGGCTTATATGCCTAGTTTCGCGTCGGCTGGCATCGGTCAGCGACACACTGCCAACCCCTTTAGATTTGTCACGTGTTCAATTTGGCGACGCTAGCCATCACTAAACTTGCGATGAGGCCATCGCTAAACCTATTGGTATCGACAGTTTTAGCATTGCCTTTTAGCGACGGCTTGTAGTCGTCGCTAGGAATGCCTTTTGTAGCGTAGTGATGTGACAGTTTGGCCGAATATATCGCTTATAATTCTTCATCGGTAAAATCCATTTCATTATTTAAGCAATATCTTTAGTAATGATTATTTGCACCAATTATCTACATAAAAAATGTCCTTGGTTTGATAGTAACATTTATTAACCATATTACTTCGGTAGAGATTTTGACTTTGAGTTGACCAACAGTAAACCATGACACCAACCTCATGTAATTGAGGAGATAAGTTCTCTATTCGATAGTGTTTCACTTCCAGTTCTACAACTCAGACCCAACTATAGTCGCTCGATG
Organism: Allium cepa; assembly: GCA_030765085.1. Classification (NCBI taxonomy): domain Eukaryota; kingdom Viridiplantae; phylum Streptophyta; class Magnoliopsida; order Asparagales; family Amaryllidaceae; genus Allium; species Allium cepa. Next base: position 298,610,950 of record CM060929.1, read on the forward strand.
ATTGTCATGTCATGATATAACTATAATCAAAATGGAGTATCCACATTGAAGATTAACAATATTTTTAAGTCGAGGGAATTGTGTAACTTCGCCACTTCGAGATTTCCTGTTAAAATTAGTTTTTATTAACCAATAGAAAACTCTACAGTGAGTCATTCCATCATTATCCAATAACTTTGAGTACTAACCTCTTGATTCTCCTAGTAGCCATGAATAATGCATTGTCCAATATTCTAAGAGTGTCAGATGCTATGGTCTCAACTAATGTATTGATATTCTTTTTCGAAGCATCTTGACTAAGAATATGCCAAATGAAGAAGCACATCAATCTCTCCTGTGTTTCAGTATTATCCGATCATCTATTGATCAAAGCTGAGCATTCGATAAAGTGTACAATAATCTAGAAGATATTCAGGTGCAACATACTTATTTTTTTCCTACTATATCTCTTATATCATAGGTGGACTTGGATCATCTTCTAATACCAAAAACCGTTCTAGAGGAGGCCAAAGACGTCGATATAATACGCAAGAAAAGGTGAGTAATCTTATTGATAAGTGACACAAGGAAAGCCTGAAAACTACTACAAGTCCAAATCCAACTATTAATACAAAAATGCAGATACTATAAAATCGTTTTTATCGTATATCGCTCTTGCAAATTGTGTGAAGATGATTGACTAAATTGACGTTGGTGAAGCATTAATAAATCTGATGGAAATGAAGAAAAATAATTGTTTAATATTTTGGACGATGAAACCACATAAAGCTGCTTAAAGGTCGAGATAGGACACATGTAACACAACGTTCATTGTTAGAAATAATTGATCAACATATCTGCCCATAACCCATAGAATTTGTATTTCTTTTATGTATTCGTTTTATGTTAGTTGTATTTTTTTTAATCTTAGTGTACCACTTTCTTTTTAAACACTACTAGAATCGGCCTGTATAGTGTCCAGGCTTTGCGCCGGCGAGAATTGACTAAAAAAGGCGGCCGATTCTAGCCGACGCAATATCGCATTACAGAAGAAAAAACCCGCGAGCAGATTCTCATTTTTTCTTCCATTCCATTTTCACGTCAAAACCCTCCTCCTCGTCACCCGCCACAGCCGCCCACCGTCACCGCCGTCTCAAATCAACATCTAGCCCCCGACGCTCTCCAAAGCTCTCCGGTATCTCCTTTCTTCCCGATTTCAGCTTATTTGAGGTATGATTTAAATCCTAAATTTTGATATTAGTTGATGGTAGATTAGAAATTGATGATTGATTGGTATTATTCGATGATGTTACTATTTTAGATTGGTTTGGAAATATAATTTTGATATTGTCGGCTTCAAATTAGGGAAAAGAGTTGATTATCAATTTGTAATTGTTGATTATTGCGTATGGGTTGATGTTAATGATGTACATTAGTTGATGATAAAAGGTATTAGTTGATTTAGTATAAAAAAAATCTATTTTTACTAATTATATGTGTGAACAACTTATTTTAGCTTACATAATCGGCAAATTAAAAATTAAAATATTTAAACGAAAGTTAAATTACGTTATAAAATTTCAAATTTAGTTAATAAATATTTAAATAGTTGAATGCATATGGTTAATTATGAAATTTTTATATTTTAAACCCCTTAGAGAATTTTTGGCCCCGTCTGACAAGTGTTGTGTATGATGGTTATATAGGTGTTCGGTTTTTGATAGAAAGGACGTCTATATTCATCTGATACAATATTTGTCGAATTTGTCCCTGTATTAGACAAGTTACGAATACAATAAAGTATAATTACATTTTGTAAATCATATCATTTTAAACGGTTCACAAAATTTCGATAGCACTTCCGTTTTGTTCTCTGTGTACACGTATTTGTGTACGATACAAGAAACAAAATGGAAGTGCGGTCGAAATTTTATGAACCGTTAAAAATGATATAATTTACAGAATGTAATTACTTTATTGTATTTGTAATGGAAAGCAGGATGGTCAACCATCAAAGTTAAAACAATAAAGCAAAAAGCAAAAAATAAATCGAATTGATTATTTGGATTAATAAATGATAAACTTTATTGTGTTTCTAACATATATTTTCAAATCAAGAAAAATGTTCGATTATTTTCTTGACCGTAGTTGGATGTATGAAGTCAGTACTGGTATGAAAGGTTCAATAAAGAAACATTTCTGTAACGGTATACACGAATTTATTAGATTCGCTAAATCTAATAATCGTAATAACGAAGAACTTCGTTGCCCGTGTAGTAAGTGCAAACATTTGAAGCATTGGAAAGACGACATAGTTGAAGTACATTTGTATAAAAATAGTTTTGTGTCGAATTATTACTTGTGGGATCGTCATGGAGAACCTTTTGCACCCACACCTAATCCTGTAGCGTTAGATGACAATAATGTTATGACGAATCCAATAGAAAATATGGTGGAAGATGCAGCATGATCAACGTGTCCAATGTTTGATAAATATGACGATGAAAATGTAAATGTCGAAGAAGAACCGACCGTGGGAGCTAAAAATATATATGATTTATTGGACTCTGCTAAAAGGCCGTTGTGGGATGGTTGTAAAAGCGGAACCGAACTATCAGTAACTGCCGAATACATTACTATGAAATCATAATTCAACCTTACAGAAGCTGGACTTACAACAGTTGTACAAGCAGCAAAACAACACATTCCACTTAATAATATAATGTGCGATAGTCATTATAAAGTGAAAAAACTTATGTCCGCTTTCGGTATGCCGTACCAAAAGATAGATACATGTGTAAAAGGTTGCATGTTGTATTGAAAAGATGACGTTGAGCTTAGAAAATGCAGACTATGTAACGGAGAAAGATACAAACCAAGAAAAAAAGGAAAAGAAGTTCCATACAAGAGAATGCATTATTTACTCATCACTCCCAGACTTCAAAGGTTATATGCATCTTCTGCTACGGCGTGCTATATGCGATGGCACTGTGTGAGAACACCAGAAGAAGGAACTTTGATACATCCATCTGATGGGGAAGCATGGAAACATTTCGATAGGACTTATCCCGCATTTGCTGCCGAAAGTCGTAATGTCAGACTCGGTTTATGTACGGATGGATTTGCACCATTCTCTCAATTTGGTGGTAAATATTCATCATGGCCTATTATCGTAACTCCTTATAATTTACCTCCATGGATGTGTATGAAAACTCCATATATGTTTCTCACTACTGTCGTCCCTGGGCCTGATGATCCAACACAAGGAATCGATGTTTATTTACAATCATTGATCGAAGAGTTGAAAACGCTATGGAATGAAGGAGTTGAAACGTACGACATTTCGAGAAAAAAGAATTTTGGTATGTTCGCTTCTTTGTTGTGGACTATTAGTGATTTTACTGCATACGGGATGCTTTCAGGTTCGAGTACGGCTGGTCATCTAGCTTGTCCTTATTGCATGGAAGAAACACAGACATTTTCGCTATGGTATGGAAAGAAAATTTCTTGGTTTGATTGTCATCGGTGTTTTCTCCATCTCAATCATACTTTTAGAAGAGATAGAAAAAGCTTTATAGCTAACAGAGAAGAGAGTATGAAACCACCGAAGATTTGGTCAAGCGAAGAAATATATGAAATTGTAAAGGAGTATCCGAAGATACATGAAACTGGAGTGCATACTGAAATTCCAGGTAAATCAGACATTCATATTTGGTGCAAACAAAGTATATTTTGGGAGTTACCCTACTGGAAAGATCTCTTACTCCGATATATTATTGACGTGATGCACAACGAAAAAAATGTGTTTGATAATGTGTTTAATACATTTATGAATGTAAAGGGGAAAAAAAGGATGATTTGAATTTTGTATACGTCCCGAACTTCATATGAAACCCAATGACATTAAAAAAACTCAAAGCATACTATAAGCTAGACAGTAAGCAAGTAAAACTCGTGCTAAAGTGGGTGGAAGCACTAAGATGTCCTTATGGAATTTCTTCTAATCTTCATAGATGTGTTGACTTTAAAAATAATGAATTGAGTGGGATGAAAAGTCACGATTGCCATATCATGATGGAATATATATTACATGTGATTGTCAAAGAACTGTTGCCCGTAAAAGTATGGAGCGTTATAACAGAATTAAGTTTGTTTTATAAAGAACTTTGTTCGACGACGTTAAAAGTCGACCGTATACGTAGACTTGAAGTAGAAATTCATATACTACTCTTCAAGCTGGAAAAAATATTTCTGACAGGTCTCTTTAATGTAATGGAGCATCAACCTGTTCATCTTTCATCCGAAGCACTTCTTAGAGGTCCTGTTCAATATGGTTGGACGTATCCATTTGAGAGGTAATATTGAATATCGGCATTATTTATGTTAGTTTCAAATTCAGTTTTATATACCTAAATTTAAAATAAATTTGTAATAGGTACTTGAATCATTTGAAGAAAAAAATTAGGCAAAAAATCACGAGTTGAAGGTTCGATTTGCAAAGCATATCTTGAAGAAGAAGCTTCATTCTTTCTCTCTCATTATTTTAGTGATCATGTGAACTTATCGTTTGTGAGTGTTCCTCGTAATGAAGAAGTCGTTGAACATGATTCTTTTTAAGCAATGTTATCTATTTTTAGACAACATGGCCGACATGTTGGAAAATGTGTGGAATATGGTTAGATGATAGAGATCACCATGTAGCACACACATATGTTCTACTAAATTGTCCAGAAGTTGCATCATTTGTCAGGTAATAATAAATTCATATATAATTCAATTATACTTACATATTAATTATATTAAAACATATTACATATTTGCAGTATATACAAAGCACTACATCCATCTGGCGATCTCAGTAAAGAATTTGCTAAATGATTTTCAAATTACGTTTATGATCCAATAAATTGTGTCGTTGACGAAGGATTACGACATCTTGCGATCGGACCAAAACGAAATGTCAAGACGTATCCAATATTCTTCGTCAATGGATTTAAATTCTACACCAAAGATTACGGTGCCGAAAAATTGACATATAACAGCGGTGTATTTGTCAAAGGTAGTGACGATCCAGATGAGCATATAAAAGATTTTTACGACATCTTAACATAGGTTTTAGAGTTGACATATTACATACAACCTGCAGAAAAAGTTTTTTTTATTCAAATGCAACTGGTTTAGCAATGTTCCTGGTACTGGAATCAACGTGCACAAAGATTATAAACTTATTGAAATAAAACATACCTCACATTACTATAAGTATGATCCTTTCGTATTGGCCAAGCAAGCGTTACAGGTTTATTTTGCTCCGTATCCATCCTTGAAAAGAGATAAAGCGGATTGGTCGGCTGTTTCTAAAACAAAGGCAAAATTTACATTTGATGGAAATAATATTCCAAACGAAACAGCGTATCAAGCGGATCTTGAGTCAAATACTGAAGTAATAATTATCGATGACATTGACGTAGGGTTGTTGAATGATGAATCAAATGTTTTGGTAGATGCATTTGAAAGTGCTGAAGAAAACGATATAGAGTACGAGTCCGAGTCTGAATCAGAGAACGACAGAGACTGATAATTTTAAATATTTGAATTGCATGTTGTATAATATATTTTTATGACATATGTAATATTTAGAGTCTGAATATGACATATGTAAATATTTGAATTGCATGTTGTATAATGTATTTTTATGACATATGTAATATTTAAAGTTTGAATCAAGTGTAATGTTTTATGCGATGATATGATATGATATGTTCTGATATGATATGATATGTTCTGATATGATATACGATATATGATATGATATGTTCTGATATGATATATGATATACGATATATGATATGTTATGTTTGTGGAAGATATGTATTATAGGAGACACGACAGTAGGTCTGAGCCTTCTCCTTCTCTCGACGCAGGTGCTAATGGCAGTGCATCAGATTTACGCCCCATTGCTGAGTTAGTTCCGAAGACGGCAGGGTAAGTATCAAATATATTTCAGGTATGTTATTTAAAATATATTAAATATGTACATCAAAATTTATAAAAGGGCTTTGAGGTGGAGCCTTCAGATTTCATTTTACGAACGTCGAGACAGACATTTATGAGTAGGATATCCGGCTGTTGGCCACGGTGGGACGACATCCCAGCGCCTGTAAAGAACGCAATATGGGCATTTGATGGTAATTAAGTATAAACTTTTATTTGATTTGAATGTCAATAGAATGTTTATAATTCAAGCTAATTTCAATATGTAGGCTGCCGTACATGTTTATAAATTGTGTTTATAAATATCTGTAACATTATTTAATCATATTGGTAACATTGTTTATTCATATGTATATTTTCAGTCAAAGAAGTACAATCGCGAGCCTACGATGGCTGAGTTGTTTACTGCCACACATGCTGTGGAGGAGACAGACGAGGAAGAAAATGTTTCGTATAGATGGACAGACGTCAAATCTCAATCTGTAATGGTAAACATGCTTATCCGTAATGATAGTGTTTGATAATACTTTATTTCACAGCTAAAAAATCGTAAATTAAATTTTTTTTCGTGTCAAACTTTTATTTATAATCGCAGGAGTCATATGAGGCGGAGCGGACACGTGTGGCGTAAACCACCGGACGTGAAGAGTTGACCGTTGAGGAGTCAAATCATATTTGGGACGCCATTGTAGATCCGCCAACGCGAAATAGACGATATAGTTATGGAAATATGGAGGTAAACTGCTTCATTAACTAATATATACATTTAATATTATATGAAGCATAAATTATAACCAGCTATTAACTATTTCACAGGCGATATCGTCCCAGAGGGCTTACAGGAGATTCCAGGCAGAGGAGGAGATAACTTTGTTGCGTCAGCAGATTGCGGAGATCAATGACTAACGGAAGAGCAATGCTTTTGTACAGTAGCTCGATGCGCATATCGCGACATACTTGGCAGAGCATGGAAGAATGCCTGGAGAGGATGCGTCTGGAGATGATGAGCAGGTAAGGTTGTGCTTGTTACATTTTTTCCGTCTTTTTGTGTTGAACTTATTGTTGTTTGATGTATGATGGTGAGTAGGACAATGATGTATGATTTGTTTGATAGTACTTATATGTATTGTTGAGTATGATGTATATTAGTGAACGTTGTGTTTGATTGATGAGTTTTTGGATATATAGTTGTTGTTTGATTGAAAATTGTGAATGTTATGTTTGATTGATGAGAGGTTGGTGTTTTACTTGTGTTGGAAGATTGAATATTGTTATAATTCGACGGAAATTGTTTATATTGTGGTTTGAGGGCGCAAACAGCAGTTGTTTACAAACAGCAGAATACTGTCTTGCGTCGGCTAGAATCGGCCTGCGTCGGCCATTTGGTTACAGGATTGCGTCGGCTAGAATCAGCTGTTTGGTTATAAGATTGCGTCGGCTCGAATTGGCTAGTTACGGCCAACAAAATTTTGGAAAAAATGGCCACGTGGATTTAGCCGCCACCTCTCGACACTAAAGTGATGACGAAGCCGACGCAAAATCCGACTCGAATGCTTAGTGATGACGTCTATTTTTGCGTCAGTTTTTAGAATTTGCTTGCGTCGACTAGAATCGGCCGGCGTCAGTTTTCTGCCGGCGCAAATACCGATTTTTCTTTTGGTGAAATGTATGTTTTTTAATTTGTAATTTTCGTGTTAATTTATAATTCAATATCAATCATTAGTCTTTACTCAAAAATAATTAACGCAGCTAACGGCAAATAAAAATACAATTCCGTAGAAATAATCATTTTCCTTTTACTGTCGCGCACAAAAATCTTTACCATTTTGCGGAACTTTTCTCATTTGTGCTCCTTTTAAATGCCCCTTTTTCGGATGCATTCGTTCGCTTCATAAGGAATACACCCTTCGATCTTTTGTAAAATTCAAAGTGGGGGCAATTATGTACATTTCTTAATGCAAATGACAAATAAATACTTGGCCATGGTTACTAGACTGATTATTTGTTGTTTGCGCTTATAAAAATCATAACTATTGATTCATGTTGTGAATAATATTGACAACATTGCTGTTAGAACTGGTTCTTATGTCATCTTCCACGTATCCTACCAATATCTATTTAACTTTGCACAATATCATTTTCACGCATCACTATCTTGATGACCTTTATCTTTACTTTTCTAGTTCCATAATGGCGACAACAATAAAAGTTTTATTTGATGAATATTATGATTTTAAATATATTAAAAATGGCTAATTCCCTTTGATTTTCATTAAATCAGAACGATCATTTTAAACTCTTGCATAATGAAGTGCCTTGCATATTGGGTTAGTATCCAAAATCACATGATGGACTGAAGAAAAATATGCCTAATATTGTCTCTGCCACATGGATGAACCCTACATGTACCCACAAGGTTTATCTTTAATAAAATAAAACAGTGTGAGATTAATAGAATATGTATAATATACAAGTCTTGTGCAATATATTGTAGATGTCAAAAGATGGAAACTTCCACCGCATGATTTCAGTAGCATATATATATATATATATATATATATATATATATATATATATATATATATATATATATATATATTCTGTAGAAACGCAGAAAATATATCATATTCTATGAGAGGTAACATAGCATACCCATAGAGGAATTATACACACACACACATGTATATAGTTAACAACATGCAATTAATAATAGTAAAATGAAGAAAGCTATATAGTATGTACTTATGCTCCTCCAGTACATGTTGGCCCAATTTAACCTGCAACCAACTAAAACAACATACTGATTCTGAGCCAAGTAAAACAACATACTGATTCTAAATTATAAATATATAGTGCCGACCTGCAATTAATTTTCTCTTCCCAACGTCTGCCATTTTGTAGCCATTAAAAGTAAATTGGCTTTAACTTGTCCTCCAATTTCGTCCTGTTGTACTGTTGGGTACTACTTATTCCATTACAATTATTTTCCTGCCAATATCACACACTATATATTGGCAGTACAATCCCATATGCATTTGCCTACCTAACAATATAAATAAACAGCTAGTTGATCATTTTATTGCCAAGGGTTGTTGAAGAGTGTCCTTTAATAGCATTTTCAACCGTTGGTTGGTAAGCCACCGACCTCCAACAGCCGATCGGTTGTCTACTTTTGGATTGCTTTGACAATCCGACCTGAAGGTTGTGGCCCTAGCCGGTTAACTGCTTAAAATAAAGCCGATTAAATTCATATTTTGTCTTAGCGGACAAAAAAAAAAACTGTTAAAGTAATATTTAAATTTAACCGGCTTTATTTTAGCCGATTAAAACTCTATTTTCCTAGCAGGCTAAATTAAAACTGACTTAGAAGAGCATTCAGCGTTGAAAGTGGGTTTTGGTAACCAATATAGTTGGGAATGTTGCATTCAACAGATGCTCTTTTGCACCTGGCACTCATCACTTTTGGGTCAAAACTACAAGCATCAACATCAATAATAGGTTTTGTATAGTATTTTGTGCTACTTTTGAAATGTGACATATAAGTTTTAACAAATGAAATGTGATTTATGCTGAAAAAAGACAGCACCATTTGAATAATCACATTAGAAGAAATGTATTTACAGAAAAAAAATGAAAAATACCTCATTTTGAAGGAGGAAATAAAATTATAAAACATTCACACATAAAAAATAAAAATAAAAATTTACATTTAATTTAACAATATGAACAATGCATTATACACGGAAAAGGTATACTAGAAACATAGTGCCTTAGAATCATTGGATACATTTCAAACTAAGAGAGCTCAATCTTCACAAAAATTTACTATTAATATAGAAATTCAATGAACGTGATTTTCAAGAAGGCTTGACTTAAAGGCAAGGCAAGCAAGACAAACGTCTAGGACAACCGGTCTGGTAGAGACAACAATTGGAGGTGGTGATGGATTTAGCAGTTTATAATGACAAATAATTATATATACTAATATTTGTTGACTTTGTGGTGTGGTGGTAACATCACCATTTGTTGAACGGGGCAATCAGGACTTGAATCTTGATAAGTTGTATTATTTTTTGGGCAATTTGTTAGTGTATTGAGCTGGGGCAACGAAGTTCCTTAAGCGGGCCCTGTTTTCATGATGTTTTTTTTTTCAAATTTCAAAAATTCTCTTTATCCATCTACAGAACCAAATCCACTGTTTTCAATCTCAACCACCATCTCATTTTCGACCATCTGTCAACGAAATTTCACTATTAATTTACAACGAACAAAATTATTTGAAATAAAAGTTATATGACCACCAAAGTTTTTGCATTCATAGTACACGACCGTCCATTAATTATTTTTTAAATAAAAATGACATATTTCTATAAATGCATGTACGTGCAATTTACACTAGTACAAATAACTTTAGTTTCTTTCTATTACACAGATTCAAAAGCCAAAGCATGTACAGAGTTATTCATGGAGTATAACTAGGATAGGGTGTGCCCATGGAACGGTTATCCGCCTAATCCGATTCAATCTAATACAAAGGAGGAAAAAAAAACCAATCTAATTAAAAAATGAACTAGACATACTCAAATTTCATAAACCCATTTTTAATGAACAATTGTGTGAAATTTCTAACTAAAGCTTCATTCCATTTTAGTAAAAATGAAGAAAAAAATACTATTGCATTGAAGAGGAATGCATTTTCTTACCAAGTTCAGAGATATTTATGTTACTTTTGGTCCCCAACTACCTGTATTTTGGTCCCAAATTTTCCTGTAAAAAAATTAAGTAAAAACAGACCGACTCACATTCTCATCCTGAAATCCATAATTTTCTCTTCCTATCTTCTGCCAATTTTCATTATGTTGTACTGATTGGTGCTATATTCCAATCCCTTCTCCAGGAATATTACATTGTACATATTGGTAATTTGGTTGCATGAAGTCAGATATACACACCATATATTTGAATATATAAAAATGAGAAAAGAAGCAGTAGTTGATTATTCTATCATGAGTGGTTGACGAATGTCATTCAAAAAGAGGTGCTCTTTTTCATGTGATTTATAATACGTACAAGTTCAGGTCAAAACTGCAAACATCAACGTCTATAATAAGTTTCATATAGTATTCTGACATAGTGGACAGTTATTATGCTCTTCTACATTGAATTATAATCATTAATTTATTTTATGGCCATCGTTTGATTATTCTCAAACAAAACTTGTATTATTTAACAAATGAAATTTGATTCATATTTATATATAAGAAAAAATCATACTGAAAATCAAATAAAAAGTAATGTGTCCACAGAAGAATACCTCATCTTGAAAAGAAAAGAAAAAAAGAGCTTCTGCATGCATTAAAAACAATATGAAATCAACATATTATTTAACAAATAAATTAAAATAATGGATTTAAATTGTTTTGTTTTATACATGAAAAGGGTATATAAGAAGCATAGTGTCCTTGGATACATTTCAGACTGAGACGGCTGAACCTCCAAAAATAGAAGTACTTCATTTATTTTTTCAATTTGAGTCTCTATCCACAAATTACTCATATATATATATATATATATATATATATATATATATATATATATATATATATATATATATATATATATATATATATATATAACACCGAAAGCATCTGACAAGGATTGAGACAAACATATATAATTATTAACATTTTCTTTGATGAAAGGTCGACATAACTGTGTCATACACACATGCATCAATCATACAAATGTATTATTATTGCCCATGTTGTTACGAGTAAAAAGATTCGCCCATGCAAGACTATGCAATTAACTACAAGAGACGGACACTCCATCTATGCATGATTACTAAGGATAATTACCAAGGGTTGAATTAAGATTTGAAGTCGAGGTCGCTTCTTTTGAAAATCATCAAAAATATTCTTTTTGCACCCACGAATGCAGAGAAATATCACGGATATTTTTTGACTTGGCACCATTAATCATATCAATCAATGGACCTATTGTTTTTTTTTTCTTTATTTTGTAATGCACTTGTTTATCTATCCATCAATATTTCATGAGTTATCTTTATTCCATGCTGTAAATTCAAAATACAACAAAACTTTAAGAGAACAAATAAATCATGTATCGATATCTATCCGTAACGATTGATGATACTTCGCATTTTTCTTAATTTTACCTTGTACCATTTTGCACTTGATCATCCATGATCATAGTATTCATTCCTTCGTCTAATATCATTGAATCATCATATGTGAAAAATCGTGCATAATGTTTACATACATAATAGTTTTATTTATTATGAATAAAGTACAAATCTAATAATTATAACAATTTTATTATAAATTTTTGAAAAACAACTTGTATAAATCAGATGCAGCTGAAATAGAACACACCGAATTGTAAGATTTGTTGAAATATTAAACTTAATTTGTTAATTTCTAGAAGTTTCTTATTATTAAAGTTTATAGAGTCTTCTTGAATTTGATAGAATTTGGTGAGAGCTTTAGAATTTTATATTAGTTGCTAGAAATAAGAATTATATAATAGTTATGTTTCTAGAATTGCCTAAAGAGTCATTTCTAGAGTTGTCAGATAAGTCATATTTCAAGAGTATTTTATATCTAAAATGTTCTATTGAGTCATATAAATAGAGGAGCTCTCCTCTCATTTTGTATCAATCAAGCAAGAAATAAATCATCAATAAAGAAAAGTTTTCTACAATAAAATAAAATAAAATAATTCCTCTTTCTTATATTCTATCACTCTTTCTCCAAAAATATTCAACAAAGTTGTATCAGAGCGGGAATTTAAAGATGGCGAATAATGGCGTTACCCTACAAGTTCCAATGCTCACCAAGAACAATTATGATAATTGAAGTTTAAGGACGATGGCTCTCCTTAGAGCATACGACGTGTGGGAGGTAGATGAAAATAGCTATACTGAACATGAGAATGAGATGGTTTATCTCAAATTCAAAGAGACGGTTTGAGAAAATCAAGGACAAGAGACAAGAAGGCTCTTTGTCTAATTTATCAAGCATTGGATGATGATACATTTGAAAAAATTTCTGGATTAAAGTCAGCCAAAAAAAGCATGGAAGAAGCTTCGAACGTCTTACAAGAGAGCTGATCAAGTCAAAAAGGTACGTCTTCAAACTTTAAGAGGAGAGTTTGAAACTTTGCATATGAAAGAATGTGAACTTGTTTCTGATTACTTCTCAAGATTTCTAGTGGTTAGTAATAATCTTAAAAGAAATAATGAGAAGTTAGATGATGTAAGAATTATGGAGAAAATTCTTAGATCATTAGATCCAAAGTTCGAACATATTATTGCCATCATTAAAGAAACAAAAAACTTGAAGACCATGTCAATAGAGGAACTTCTAGGCTCATTGCTAGCTTATGAAGAAAAGAAAAGGAAGAAGGAAGAGACTATGGTGCAAGTCCTTAATATACAGATTGATTCAAAAAAGGAAGAAAGTAATCGAAGCCAACAAAGATGGGGTGACAGCCAAGAAAGAGGAAGAGATCGTGCATATGGACATGGACGAGGTTGGAGGCCCAATTATGAAAACAAAAATAGCAACAACAATAAAAGAGGAGAAAGCTCAACAAGAGGTCGTGAGAGAGGAAATTCAAGGTATGACAAGTCACGTGTTAAATGCTACAATTTTGAGAAATTTAGACATTATGCTTTTGAATATAGAGCTTCAAAGGATGATAAAATTGAAGAGAAGACCACTTGCATTGAAGGAAAAAGCCAAGAGAATGGTACATTATTACTGGCTTACAAAGAAATTGAAAAAAGAGAGGAAAACCAATGGTACCTAGATAGTGATGCAAGCAACCATATGTGTGGAAGAAAAAATATGTTTGTAGAGCTTGATGAATCAGTGAAGGGAAATGTGGCATTTGGAGATGAATCAAAGATAGTAGTGAAAGGTAAAGGAAAGATTCTTATCCGATTGAAGAATGGAGAGAACCAATTCATTTTCAATGTTTACTATGTGCCAAATATGAATAGCAACATTTTGAGCTTAGGAAAACTCTAAGAGAAAGGTCATGATATTCGATTAAAAGATAATAATCTTTCTATAAGAGATGGTGCAAGTAACTTCATTGCAAAGGTATCAATGTCAAGAAATAAAATGTTATGCTCAACATTCATAGTGATGTCGTACAATGCCTTAAGGTGTGCTATAAAGATACTGCTTGGCTTTGGCATCTTCGTTTTGGACATCTTAACTTCAGAGGACTAGAGTTGCTATCCAAGAAGGAAATGGTAAGAGGATTACCATGCATAAGCCATCCAAATCAAGTGTGCGAAGGATGTTTACTTGGAAAGCAATTTAAAATGGGCTTTCCAAAAGAGTCATACTCAAGTGCTAAAAGGCCGTTGGAACTCATACAGACGGATGTGTGTAGTGCGATCAAGCCAAGTTCACTTGGTAAGAGTAACTATTTTCTTCTTTTCATCGTTGATTTTTCAAGAAAAATTTGAGTGTATTTTTTAAAAGAGAAATCAGAGGTTTTTGAGAACTGCAAGAAGTTTAAGGCCCATGTTGAGATGGAAAGTAGCCTTATGATTAAAGCCATGTGATCTGACCGTAGAGGAGAGTTCATATCAAAAGAATTCCAAAAGTATTGTGAAAATAATGGAATCGGACGACAATGGACATTGCCTAGATCCCCCAGCAAAATGGAGTAGCGGAAAGGAAGAATAGGACAATTCGTGAAATGACAAGGAACGTGCTCAACAGTAAGAGGTTGACAAAGGAATTTTGAATGGAAGCTGTGACATGTGCAGTTTATCTATCAAACCGATCTCCAACAAGAAGTGTGTGGGGAAAGACACTACATGAAGCATGGAGTGGAAGGAAACCTGGTATTTCCCATCTAAGAGTCTTTGGAAGCATAGCTCATGTACACGTACCAGACGAGAAACGAAGCAAATTGGATGACAAAAGTGAGAAGTATATTTTTATCGGTTATGACACCAACTCTAAAGGATATAAGCTCTACAATCCTGATACGAGGAAGATAATAATTAGTCGAGATGTTGTGTTTGATGAAGAAGGAGAATGACATTAGAGATCACATAATGAGAAATACAACTTCTTTCCATACTTTGAAGAAGATGAAATACCACAACCTAGGATCGAGCAATTAAGGGAGGAGCCTACTTACCCACTAGTTTCTCCTACCACAAGTTGTCAAGAAGATGAGAGCTCAAGTGAAAGGGATCCACGCTTTAAAATCCTTCAAGAAATTTATGAGGTAATAGAAAATCAAGACAATCTTACTCTCTTTTGTTTATTTGCGAATTGTGAGCCTATGAACTTCCAAGAAGCTCTGAAAAAGAAGAATTGAAAAAATGCTATAGACGAATAAATCAAGGCCATCATGAAGAATGACACAGGGGGGTTAGCTTCACTTCCAAAAGGACACAAGGAGATTAGTGTGAAGTGGGTATACAAAGCAAAGAAAAATGCCAAATGAAAAGTTAAAAGATACAAAGCGAGATTGGTGGCAAAAGGCTATAGCCAAAGAGCCGGCATTGACTATGATCACTTCAGTCGCTCAATTAGAAACTATTAGACTAATAATCTCTTTAGCAGCTCAAAATAGTTGGAAGATACGTCAAATGGATGTGAAATCTGCTTTCTTGAATGGAGTTCTTGAAGAAGAAGTTTATATCGAGCAACCACAAGGCTATGAGGTCAAAGAAGAAGAAGACAAGGATTTCAAGCTAAAGAAGGCACTATACGGGTTGAAGCAAGCTCCAAGAGCTTGGAATGCTCGAATTGGTAAGTACTTCCAAGAGAGAAACTTCATCAAATTTCCATATGAGCATGAACTCTATATTAAAATTCATAATGGTGATACATTGATTATATGCTTGTACGTAGATGACTTGATCTTCATAGGTAGCAATCCAAGCATGTTTCAAGAGTATAAGAAAGAGATGACGAAAGAGTTTGAGATGACTGAAATTGGACTCATGTCTTATTACCTCGGCATTGAAGTAAAACAAGAAGATAAAGGCATTATAATCACTCAAGAAGGCTATGCTAAGGAAGTATTGAGGAAGTTCAAGATGGATGACTCTAATCCAGTTTGCAAACCAATGGAATGTGGAACCAAGTTGTCAATGCATGAGTAAGGAGGAAAAATGGACTCAAAACTCTACAAAAGCTTCGTTGGAAGCTTGCAATATTTAACGTGTACAAGACCTGACATTCTATATGCGGTAGGAGTTGCGAGTCGATACACGGAGAACCCAACAATAACTCATTTGAAGGCAGCAAAGAGGATTCTTCGCTATGTTAAAGGCACAACAAACTTTGGATTGTACTACTCTATTCTGATAACTATGAGCTTGTTGGATATAGTGATAGTTATTGGAGTGGAGATATGGATGACCGAAAAAGCATAAGTGGCTTCGTATTCTACATGGAAGATACAACCTTCACATGGATGTTGAAAAAACAGTCAATTGTCACTCTTTCCACATGCGAAGCAGAGTATGTAGCTGCTACTTCATATGTTTGCCATGCAATTTAGTTATGAAATCTACTAAAGGAGTTGAAAATGCCACAAGAGAAGCCGACCAAGATTTTCGTGGACAACAAATCAGCAATTGCTTTGGCTAAGAATCCAGTTTTCCATGATCGAAGCAAGCATATTGATACACGCTATCACTATATTGGAGAGCGTGTCTCTAAAAAGGATGTGCAACTAGAATACGTGAAGACACATTATCAAGTAGCTGATATCTTCACCAAGCCTCTCAAGCATGAAGATTTTGTCCGATTGAGAAATATGCTTAGATTCACAAATCAAGTTTAAAAGGGAGTGTTGAAATATCAAACTTGATTTGTTAATTTCTAGAAGTTTCTTATTATTAAAGTTTCTAGAGTCTTCTTGTATTTGACAGAATTTGATGAGAGCTCTAGAATTTTATATTAGTTGCTAGAAATAAGAATTATATAATAGTTATGTTCCTAGAGTTGCCTAAAGAGTCATTTCTAGAGTTGTCAAATGAGTCATGTTTCTAGAGTATTCTATATCTAGAATGTTCTATTGAGTCAATATAAATAGAGGAGCTTTCCCATCATTTTATATCAATCAAGCAAGAAATAAATCATCAATAAAGAAAAGTTTTCTACAATAAAATAAAACAAAATTAAAAAACTCCTCTTTCTTATAATCTCTCCCTCTTTCTCCAAAAATATTCAATAAGATTTACCGCTAGAAAAACTAGCTCTAATTGTAATTTGCTACAAGAAAATCAAAAGTCTTAACTTGGAAGAGATGTGTGTGTGTAAGAAATTAGTGTAACTAATGAAGAGGCTCTATCGTTATATTTACAGTAAAAACTTGAAGCCGATAATTGATAGAGTTAAGAATGTGTCCTAAGTTGATTATGTAATTTAATACGTAACTTAACTATTGTAAGAGGATCGTGTTCAAACTGATGTACTAATTTGATTTGATTTGATTTTCTTTTTTTAGCAGAAGACATTGATCTTTATTTATAACAAAATAAAGGTAAATAACCTATATAGGTATATTACAAGGTTAAAACAACTAACAAAATATATGTTAAATTGATTCCAACTTGTATTAGCTTGGCCAAAATGGTATTACGCACAGCTTCTTGTAACAAACAACCATACGACTTCATTTCACTTTAACTCATACATTTGGTTTTATCTAGATCTAGGGTTACCGAAGACAAAAGAAATCAAAGAAATCATGTATGTGGTGGAGGCAATTGAGTTCCATCACCTTTGTAAGCTTGACCAAATACATCAACTTCTTACGAACCTCTAGGCCGATCATTAACTTTGAGACTCGTTGTTGCTCGTCCACACTATGCACCAATTTGGAAGAAGTCTCTAATTCAGGCGAAATAGTCCAATACTCACAAATCTTGGCAAAGTCCGATGAAACGCTCCTTTTTCTCTTTAAGTGAGAATAATTTATTTAACTAAACCGTCAACTTTACTACAATTTTCAAATTTGCTACTATCTTGTTGCTTGATAAGTGGTTTCTCTAACTAATAATTCCAGATGCATGTTGTAAAAATCTCTCTTGCTAAGTCCTATGATCTGTCTTTAGTCTGAAACTTTTATGAGATGAAACCTGCTTGACTATGAGGTTATGTACCAGTAGGATTTAAGGGTATTGCAAGTCTAGTTCTGCACCACTAACATACATAATATGCATAATTGCATTTTAAAAAAATTGATGTTTAGTTGTGTCCTTATCTTTCTTGCACAAAACACATGTATTGTCAACTATTACGTGTATGTTGAATATTTTAGAGGAAAAATGGAGATAATATATAAAAGAGATATTTTCATTATTGCAGACTTTAGTTTTCTGCTTGATATAAAATAAAGACTTTACTCTTATTTATACTTGTGGCATCACCCACACAATATTTAGAATTTTACCAATACATCTTCAATCTAGTGGTTATAATTAACTTCTAAAATTTTCTCCACATTACTAAATTTAATTTCGTTTCTACACAATTCTAAAGACTTATCTAGAAAGAGTTTTCTAGATAAGGCTTCTCTAGAACATATTTCAGAGATTTTGGCTTATTACATCAGACAATCAGACCAAAAATAAAGATCCGAAATCAACTTAATATTTCAACACCCCACGTAAACTTGATTTTGCTACTCCATGTAGGCTGCTCAACTTGAGAAAATCTTCATGCTTGAGAGGCTTGGGTTAGGATATCAACTATTTGATCATGCGTCATTGTGTACTCTAGTTGCACATCTTTTTGGCGACATATTCTCTAAGGTAGTGATAGCGTGTATCAATGTGCCTGCTTCGACCATGGAAGACTAGGTCCTTAGCCAAAGCAACTGCTGATTTATTGTCGATAATATTCTTGGCCGGCTCCTCTTGTGACAAATTCAACTCCTTTAAAATGTTTTATAACCTAATTGCATGGAAAACATATAAAGTAGCAACTATGTACTCCGTTTCGTATGTTGAAAGAGTGACAATCGACTTCTTTTTCTACATCCATGTGAATGTTGTGACTCCCATATAGAAAAGGAAGCCACTTGTGGTCTTTCAATTATCCATATCACTACTTCAATCGCTATCACTATATCCAAAATCTTGTTATTATTAGAAATAAAGCAGTACATGCCAAATTTTGTCATCCATTTGACATAGCGAAGAATCCTCTTTTCTATCTTCAAATGAGTTGTTTTTGAAATCTCCATTTATCGATCGACAATTCCTACTGCATATAGAATATCTGTTCTGGTGCATGTTAAATATTGCAAGCTTCCAACCAAGCTCTTAAAGAGTATTCAGTTTTTCTCCTTCCTTAGCATAGCCTTTATAACTTAATTCCACATTCCATTGGCGCGCATCTTAAACTTCTTTGACGCGCATTATTAGCATAGAATCTTTTGTGATTACGACACCTTTGCCTTCTTGTTTTACTTCAATGCCAAGGTAGTAAGATATGAGCCCGGTATTGGTCATTTCAAACTTCTTCATCATTTCTTTTTTAAACTCATTAAACATACTTTGATTGCTACTTTTGAAGAGTCATATACATGCAAGCATATAGTCAACGTATCACAGTTCTGAATTTTGATACAGAATGCATGCTCATATGTACACTTGAAAAAGTTTCTCTCTAGAAAGTACTTATCAATTCGAGCATCCCAAGCTTTTGGGGCTTGTTTTAACCGATAAAGTGCTTTCTTTAGCTTCAAAACTTTGTCTTCTTCTCTCTTGATTTCGTAGCCTGCTGTTCAATGTAAACTTCTTCTTCAAGAACTCCATTTAGGAAAGCAGATTTCAAATCCTTTTGATGTATCTTTCAATTGTTTTGAGCTACCAATGAAATTATTAGTATAACAGTTTCTCATTGAGCGACTGTAGCGAATACCTCATCATCGCTAATGCTGGGTCTTTGGTTGTAGTCTTTTGCCATCAATTTCACCTTGTTTCTTTCAACTTCCCTTTTGGCATTCTTCTTGCTTTATATACCCACTTCATACCAATTGCCTTATGCCCTTATGGAAGTGAAGTTAACTCACATGTGTCATTCTTCTTGATCATCTATATATCTTCATCCATAGCATTTCTCTAACTCTTCTTTCGCAAATCTTCTTGGAAGTTCATAGGCTCACAATACGCAAATAGACAGATAAGAAAAATTGTCTTAATTTTCGGTACTTCGTAAATTTCTTAAAGGCATCTAAAGCATAGAGGCCTTTCACCTGAGCTTTTGTCTTCTTGACAACTCACGACTGGTGAAGCTAGTGGAGAAGTAGGATCCTATCTTGATTGTTCCATCCTTGATTGTTGCATGTCATCTTCTTTAAAATGTGGAAAGAAGTTATATTCTTCATTATGTGATCTCCAATCCCATTCTCCTTCTTCATCGAACATTACATCTTGACTAATGATTATCTCTCCCTTATCAGGATTGTAGAACCTATAGCCCTTGGAGTTGGTGCGGTAACCAATGAAAATGTACTTCTCACTTTTGTCATCTAATGTGTTTTGATTCTCATCCAGCACATGTACGTAAGCTATGTTTTTAAGCACTCTTTGATAAGAAATTTCGAGCTTCCTTCCACTCCATTCTTTTTGTGGTATTTTACTCACGCACTTCTTATTGGGGATCAGTTTGATAGATAAACCACACAGGCAACTACCTCCGCCCAAAACACCATGGCAGCGTCTTACTTTTGAGTATGCTCCTCGCCATCTTAAGGATTGTCTTATTCTTCCTTTCCGCTACTCCATGTCCTTAGGGGATCTAGGCACATTCAATTATCGTTAAATTCTATTATATTCACAATACATTTGGAATTCTTTTGATGTGAACACTCCTCTATGGATGGACCTCGTGCCTTTGATCACGAGGCCACTTTCCTTTTCAATAAGGGATTTGGACTTCTTGAAATTTTCAAACGCCTTTGATTTCTCTTTTAAAAAATACACCCAAAAGAGAAGGAAATAGTTACTCTTACCAAGTGAACATGGCTTGATCAGACCGGCCTCTTCCGTGTGTATGAGTTCCAATGCTTTTTTAATTCTTTAGTATCACTCCTTTGTAAAGCTCATTTTGAATTGCTTTATAAGTAGACAACCTTCGTACACTTGATTAAGATAGCTGATACAAGGCAATCCTCTTACCATTTCCTTTTTGTAATCCTCATACCATTTCCCTTTTTACAAAGCAAATCTAATCCTCTAAAATTGAGATACCCTAATCGAAAATGCGAAAACCATGATGCATCTTTGTAGCACATCTTAAGACATTATGCGACATCGTTTTGAATGTTGAGCATGAACATTCTATTTCATGATATCAGCACCTTAGCAGTGAAGTTACTTGCACCATCTCAATAGAAAGTTTTTATCTTTTAATCGAATAACATAACTTTTCTCGAAGCTGTCCTAGGCTCATGATATTGCTTTTCATGTTTGAAAAATAGTAAACATTGAAAATGAATTGGGTCTCTCCATTCTTCAATCGAATAAGACTATTTCGTTTTCCTTTCACCACTACTTTGGATTCATCTCCAAATGCTACGTTGCCCTCCACCGATTCATTAAGCTCCATGAACATGCTTCTTCTTTCACACATATGGTTGCTTACGCCGCTATCTAGGCACCATTCCTCTCCTCTTTCATTTTTCTTGTAATTCATAGTAACGTACCATTTTCTCGGCTTCTTTCTTCAACGTAATTGGTCTTCTCTTCAACTTTATTGTTGCTTGGAGCTGTACATTCAGAAGCATAATGTCTAAAATTCTCACAATTATAGCATTTGATGTGTGACTTGTCATATCTTGATTTTGAATTTCCTCTCTCATGACCTCTTGTAGATTTTTCTCCTTTTTGGTTGTTGTTGTTGTTATTGGGCCTCTAACCACGTCCACATCCATATCCACGATCTCTCCCTCGTTTTTGACCACAACCTCATTTTTGTTGGCTTAAATTGCTTTCTTCCATTTTTGATTCAATCAGTGTCTTGAGTACTTACTCCACAATCTCTCCCTTCTCCTTTTTCTTTTCTTATAGGTTTCGATGAGCCGAGAAGTTCCTCTATTGTCATGGCCTCTAAGTTTTTTGTTCCTTCGACGACGGCGACAAAATGTACAAAATTTGGATCTAATGATCTAAGAATCTTCTTCATAATTTTTACGTCACCTAATTTCTCATCGTTTCTTTTTAGACGATTAAAAACCTTTAAAAGCTTTGAGAAGTAAGCAGAGATAACTTTTCCTTCTTTCATACGCAAAGTTTCGTACTATCCTCTTAAAGTTTGAAGACATACCTTTTTGACTTGATCGGCTTCATTGTAACATGTTTAAAGCTTCTCCGATCCTCTTTGACCGACTTTGCTCTTGAAACATTCTGAAAATATCTTCATCTAATCCTTGATAGATTAGGTAGAGAGCCTTCTTGTCTCTCTTCCTAGAGTCTCTTAAACTATCCCTTTGAGTTTGAGATAAACTATGTTTATTCTCTTGTTTAGTGTAGTCTTTCTTGAGTATCTCCCACACGTCATGTCCTCCAAGAAGAGCCATTATCTTTAAACTCAATTGTCATAGTTGATCTAGGTGACATTGGGATGTAACACCTAGCGATTTTTACGATAATTAATTTAGAAGAAACTTATAAATAAATAATAAACACCGAAAATTAGAATTTTTAAAAACAATTAAATTTGACTACAAAATTAGCATTAATGAGTTCGTGGCAATTTTTTGATCGGTTTTCATATATAAAGTTTTCCGATCAAAGTTCAAATGAAACAGTTATTAACGTTTGAACTTATAGAGTTGGAAATAATTATATATGTAATTATGGTATTATAAATTAATTAATACTAATTAGTAATGTTAATAGAAACTCAGATGTCAATGAACGTTAATTTTAAATTAAATCTAAGTGAATATATATAAATGGAAATAAATTATTGCAATAAGGTTTATGAAGGAATCAAACAATCGCAATCATTTAAACAAAGAACAAAATACATAAAATCAAAGCACGCTAATTAAATCATAATTAAAACACACAATGGTTGATGCAAGATGTACCTAAGTTGACCTGTAGCGGTCTACCCAAGGTCATATAAGGTCGACCATGAAGTGTAAATTGGACATATTGGAGCGTAAATTAAACGATAGAGACGTAACCAAATATTTTTCTTCTGTGCCAAGTTTTTGATATGCATATCTGATTAAAATAAAATTACAAAGGATAAATCTAACTGCGCAAGTTAACTTCAAAACCCTATAAATATAGAACTATTTTCTCACTTCTCTTCTCATATTTTCTAGATCATAGAGCGGAGCTCTACCATTCTCCTTTCTCTACAATCTCTAGAATTCTAAAAGTAGTAAAAATTATTATATTATACTAGTATGAACCTGTGCTTCGCATACGGACCGCACTTAACTTCTTATCATCGTAACATTTTTATATGATTTATATGGTATATTGACTGAGAAATATTGACATTTTTAATCCATTTTCAAATAAGATCGCATTTTGTCTAAAACTTGTGTATAAATTTTTGAAAACAGTAATACAGATAGTATTGGTGCTTGATAAACAATTGCAAAATATGGAGCAAAAAAGATTTCAAAGATAAAATTTCCATCCCATTCCCAACATTTATGATGTATGAACTATTACAGCAAAGCAAATTAATAAAAAACACAGAGACAAAATAATTCAAACAGAAGCAGTATGGCACATGAGAACTTTCGAATGAAATCTGCTATATAGGAATAAAAATAGTACAGAAGTTAAAGCAAAACTATTAAAAAAGCCAATATAGTAGTAGGTTGCAGTATAAAACAAAGTTATTTGTACAGAACGCTGGGAAATCGTAGGCTGTGAGTTAAAGGCAAGAGAAACAGTAATATCGGTAAAAAATTTAAATTTAAATTATCTTATTACGGTACATGCAAGGATAACAGTCAAAGAAAATTCAATATGATAAGAAGCATATCATTGTATTTAATGCTTTTGTGCCTTCTACTTCCATTTCTAATTCCATCAAACATTGTTGCTGTATTTTGGTGATGTTATATTTCACCAGGCTTAACTGCAACGTGAAAGTTGAATCAAACACTGGAAATTTTCAAAACAATCAACGACAGAGATTAGTTAGAAGAAATAAAGTCAAATTGTTAAAATTCAGTGGGTAATAAAATTTATTTGATGTTGAACTTGATGAAAAATTCTAAAAATACATGTTTAACCTAAGACCCGCAATTGAAATACATTTATTTGAAATTTATGCACTTTACTTTGATGGAGCTGACTAAATAATGTAGAGGAAATCCTGGATGCTTATCACAGATTGTTAGACAGTTTCGAAAACAATATTAAATGTCACTGTAGAATAATTGGGTAAGATATGATATAAATGCGGAACCAAAGGTACAAAAGTAAGCATTTTCCTTGAAGTTACAGTTGAGAAAGTGAAATGCAGTGAAGAACCTTCAGCAGTAGAAGTTTATGAAAAAAAATCAGAATTTGTTTTTAGTGTAGCAGCTACCTCTGATGTTGCTGCTCAAGAAGTGAAAAGTACAGATACAAATAATAATGAATAAACCACAACAGTTGATAATTTTAGGATATTCCTGAATCTAATGCTGAAGAAGAACCATGTCTTCTAGTTGCTGCAGCTGCTGAAAAGGAAAACACCATAATTATTTCAGTTTAAACTCCAAATATAGATAGTTTAAAAGTGAAATCATATGCAACTTAAATTGAAATAGTTTCATTTTTTCTACCAAAAACGCAAATATTTGCAAAAATGTTTGAGTTTATAGATATAAAATTTCGATCAAGCGTAGATTTAATTTTCCAAAAGTAACGAATAATGATCGAAAATAACTATAGGAGCATAATTTGAAACCTGATTTTGAGAAGGGACGTTGTGTATTTTCAAATTATGAATTTTAAAATTCAAAATTTATATTTTTGCATATTTATATTTTCGTATTCATACTGAAATTTTTATTTTTAACTTATTAATCAAGAGTTTACCAAATTAACTTTCTATATTTTTTTATCCCTTCAAAAGCAAAAGAACTTTTGAAATAAGTAAAAGTTTCTTTGTTTTGTTTGCCAAATGGTTTTAAATTTTAATGAAAACGCGGAGTAGTTTTGCACAATGTAGTGAAATGAGGAAAAAAGAAAAATTGGATATTGCTAAAAAGCCCAAAAGTGGGATGTCATGAAATAATGAGGTTTGATCGAATCTACGGAGGGTGGTTGATTTAAGTTTTTATCTTTAGGCTTAGTCGTTGGTTTGTTTCACTATTTCCTGCCAAAAAAACCTTGCCATTAAGCTTTACCGAAGGAAAAAAAAAGCCGGGAAGAGTTTCATATTTTATGTGCTCAGATTTCCTTCCAGCACTCATTTCAGGCCTTAGTCAAATAAACACAGATTATATTGCTACATGTGGTGGGATTATATTGCTCTGCATGGCGGGATTATATTTTACCCTTGGTAATAAATTGAGCATTATTTTTACGATAGTATATTTGTAAAGAGAATTGAGGCTCCTAAAATCTCGAAGGCGGGTAGTGTTATGGATGTTATAAACGTAGATACAATAGTTGAAGCATTTGGATTCATATCTAAGGCATATGGTGATGGTAAAAAGATGGAAGAAAGGACGGGAAATAATTTAGGAAAGTTATTTATGCAAGAAAATGAAGTTGCAGCAGGAGAGCATAAAATGACAACCGCCGAAAACATTTCTTTGGTCAAAAGTTCAGTAGATCATGTGGATGACATGGAAAATGAAAGGTCTGGAAAGGAAGCTGAGAAAAACATAATAGAGTAGTGAACATCCTAAAGCTAAGGTCAAATGTTCTAATCATCAACACATTTACAAAGATGAAGCTGTCGATTATGAAGACAAAGAAGGCAATTACAGGGAATTCCTTAAGCTCAAAAGTTATGGAAGTGGAAAGCAGAGATGATATGAATTGGAATAACAATCCATACATTCATCTTGGTACTGTTGTTTAAGCTCTACAACTACTTGTAAGTCTTGTTGAATGCTTGGAAAAAGCTAAATACTTTATTTGTGTGAACTACCTATACATATGAGTTTGGTTGAAATTTTTTTAATTTCTACAACTAAGTATGGCTGGATGAGCATGGTGAACAACCTATACATATGAGTATGATTGAAATTTTTTGTAATGATAGAAGGATGTAAAAAAATTGTATTGACCATAACAATATTGTAGAGAAAAATAAACTTTGGTTAATATAATGTTAATTGCAAACTTACCTATGTTTGACACCGGGTGCATGGGTAAATTTGTTGAAGGACGAATTTTCGGTGTTGAAGCTGTGAGTGCTAAGAACATTCAGCAAGTCTGAGCTGGTAATGTACACACCAGCAATGGAGTTATTTAGTCATATGTAACCTATAATGTTATTTAATCAGAGTGACACGACAGCTAGTTGTTGCATTATTAGTTGGATTACCTTATTGACGCCATTATCTGTGGGTTTGTGTGGAATGAAATGCAGTTTTCAAGGTTTATTTATTTTTTGTCCAAAACTTGTTCCGACCACATGTATATATGGACCTATGTCTCAATTGAAGAAGAGCAAAATGTAATTAAGTGAATGCATTGATAGGGAACATGCATTACAGGTGTTGGATGGTGCGTACCTTTTTTGAGCGGATTTGTTGCTTCAGATGGTGAATAAGTCTTTTTTCAATCCTAGATCGCTCCAGGGTAGAAGTTAGTTCTTGTGGGGCCTACTGTGTAGTAGATGATAGCATGAGTATAATGTTGAAACAAATTAGGTTTAGTCGTTATGTTTTGGTTATATGTAAGTGGAGGACATAACCATTAGCGGGGATATGTCAACTTAGATTCCCTTAGAGCGCAAAATGGATTGTAGTAGCGTTATGTGTTCGTCAACCTGTTGAGGACATCATTGAAATAAAATGACCCGCATAAATGTAATATCAGTGAAGAGAGGAATGATAATAACAGGATATGGTTATGGACTTACCTGTCCATGGATGTCAATCTGGGGCGAAGATTAAATGCATTAGGACAATAAGGAATACCGAGGAAAAAAATAGGAGGAGAGAATATAAGTTTATTTTTTGGGTAAGCATAGGCATAGAATTAATACCTTAAGTATTGGAAAGAAAGATTTGCTGTCCTCGTTATATCGGTTAGTGACGGTTGTCTTAGAAGATTGTTCGATACAAAGAGTCCATAACCCCAATTCCATGCATGTATTATGTAAGTGTTACCTACGTAAAAATTGATGGAAGAAATGTGGATATGTACGAAATGGAGCAGGGCAAGAAGTTTGATGTGGTGAATTGAGGAGTGCTTAAATGTTTAAACCATATGTTCATGGCTGTTTGCCGATATTTGTCTAGGTATAGTGGGATGACGGACATGCACAAAGAATATAAAATTATATATGTTGGAATTATCGTTGTAGGCTGGAGTACTGTTTGTAATAAGGCGACATTTAGTGGATATATAATTTTAACTTGTTAATGTAACTGCAGTTAGAAATGCATATAGCATCGTTAAATGAATGTTAATTCAGGAGGTTGTCTATTACAAACGGCTGAGATGTGTTAGGTAGTTTTTGCAGACGTGAGGAATTTATGTAGTTGTGGGAAGATGAAATTGTAAAAGTGCTTTGTATGGAACAGTAACTGTATTTGCATTACAGGGGTGCAGCCTACATTAGTTTTCAGTATATTTAGAGACATGTAGTGGAAACAAAGTTGTAGTGCTTTATTCGAAACCAAACAGAGTACATGTAATAGAAGACGGACAATAAAGAACAGAAGAAGTACTTTCACTACAATAGTTAAGATAACTTGAGATGCGTTAAGCAACAATATAGAAGCTAAGCGGCAGTCATATGATTTTTCTTTCTGGGATTTCCTTTAAGCTAAGTGGCCTTGCTGTCCGAGGAAGGTGGAACCTGTAGTGTTATACCATGTAAGTTAATATAATAGTTAGTTTAAAAATTAATGGTTTAGGGGTACACGGGAAAAAATGCAGGTATAAATGTAGTGTCGTGGGCATAATACTCGCTTGTACCAAGACATATGTACATGGATGGCGAAATAGGTACCTTAGTATTGCTTTATTCAGGTGGGATACTGCTGCTATCGGCAGAAGGAGGAGAAATTATAGTTGCAATTAATTTTTTCCTTCCAGCTGAATTAACATTTGTGTCAAGCTTGGCTTGAAAATTTTCAGTTTTACCAATTAGCTGTTTAAGAATGGTTGTTACTTTCTTCCCACCCCTAAGCTTCAAGAAAAATAAATGTTTTGTTAGTGGCAAATATCTCGTATAATGTTGCAACAGTGGAGGGAGACTAATTTTTGTACGGTGACTTGTAATAGGGATATGATGACTGCGATGAATTCAGAAGTACCTCATTTCTCTGAATTAGGTACAAAGATTCAGCCTTTTATCTCAAAACAAACTCTGCCACCTTGTCAAATAGGACGATTGGAACAAACGTGGTGCCATCATCAATGATTAGTTCCAAACAAAATCTAATAAGTGAGAAAAGACAAAGGATGATGAGTGGTAAAGGTAGTTGTACGTGGAAGCAAAATTGTGATGTCATTACCTATGCAACGAAACTTCGATACACTTGCTACAGTAATTCTTATGTCCGGATGTGGATATACCGGATTTGCAAATGTTGCAGGATAAGTATTCCCATCCGTTGTCGAGAGAAAGTCCTATTATTTTTTCTTCAAAAGTAAAGATTTTTCCCTAAAAAATAGAGGTTGATGTTGTGAGTGTTTGAAATATAAACATAAATGAAGTAGAAACGTGTTATGGATAGTGTATATGATGACAGTAATTAATGGAAATATGGTAATCAAGTAACAGATTAATGCTGTAATGCATGTCGAAATAGCAGCACTGAAATATTGTCCATACAATGATTGAGGATGTAAACAAGTATATGTGTACGCTGTTGATAGGAGTCTACGTTTGGTATTAAAATATTTGTAATATGAATTTTTTAGCATTAAACCCTATGAGTCGAAAGAAAAAATTGCTCCCGCCAATGTTTTGGATGAAAATATAATATTGATAAATTAGGAGTTAAAACATATGTCCAAAAAGTATAAGTGTAGGTGAAACTATAGTTTTAAGCTGAAACTGTTATTTCTCAATTTAATATATTTAGTAAAAGGAAATATAAATTGTAACTCACATATGACTTGTATGGAATAAAGGGTTTGCAAAATTAGGTACTGTAAGCTGATCCTATTTGGAAAGGGAAAAAAAGGAATCCACACACGTGAATCGTTATCTTGCATATGAATTGTAAATCTATATTCTAAATACAGTAATGAAGGAACCTATGGATTAAATATTTATTTATCATTGTGGGAAGAGAAAATAGATAGTGAAACGTAGTTAGAAAACATAATAAATGTAACCATGGTAGACATACATTAATTATGGTTAAGGTAAAATCAAAGGTAAAAAAGATGTATAAAGATAAACATATCAAACTGCACGTATGATTTATATAGTTGATTAGAGGAATATTCATTATTTACTGATTACAATTCTACAAAGTCGCATATTTTTTTGTAGGTTGAAACAAACAAATAAGGGAACATGAAGAACAAATTCTAAAAGTGAATTTTGAACTTATAAATGAACACATAAAACGGGAAATGTGTATTTTTTGTTAATACAATAAAGTGTTGCTACCATAAAACCTAAAAAAGCCAGTTAAAAATATATAATACAGCATAGATCAGTCATTAAGGTATAAATTATCGATTAATTGTAAAACTAATTTGTTGAAAGTTAATATGCAAGATAAGGTTGTATTTTTGCCTGATTCTAGCCTCATTGTAAGGACAATGAAAAGCAAAAATGAGCATAACAATATGTAAAATAGGAAAAAAATTCGATTGTGACAAATAGAGAGGCCAAATGGTGGAAAGAGGTTTAAGAAAATGGATAGATTACTGTACTAAGAAGATTTATAGGTCAAATATATATAACTTGGCCAAACCATTAGATGGGAGGCCAAGTACAGAAAAGTTAGGAATGGATATAACCAGGTAGTTAAGTTGGTGGAAATTTTTTTTCCTGTAGTTGAGTACAGTGCGCTTTCCATGTTGAAAACAAAGTTCTGCATGCACAGCTTTGTTTTCATTATAAGATCAGTTGTGTAGAAATACAATTATCACCCTAGATAAAAGGCAAATGGTTTGACAACCATACTATAAAATACAATTCGTTAGATAGGTTTTGGAGGGAGTCTATTGTATGGAAAAAAAATTATGCCTGTCTAGGCAGCTAGGCAGGCAGTGAGGAGTACTGTACTTACCTTATACATAGATGGGAGATCCGAGCAGATTATTTTGGAGATGCGCTTATCATAGATTATCCCAGTTGGTTTTTTGCACTGAATGTCTTCATCTGAAAATGCAGGCAGTTTTCTTTTTCGGAAGCTGGGAAAATTGTAGAAAGTGGGAGTGTTAGTAGGAGGCTGAAATAAGTTTGTTTATTTTTCCTGTTTAATAGAGATAGATAAATTAGAGCAAATGAATTTTTGTTTCTATTTTTTTGTCCTCATATTTTCTATTTACATAGAAAGTAATGTTGATATGTGGTTAGTGGGATTGACCTCTTCAGTAGATCGAATCCCTCAGTAATATCCAAATTGGTGTAAACAAATGTTGCAGTAGTTGAGCTCAGGCTTGGCTTACCTATACGTCAAAGCGGTAGCAATGTTTTAGTACTAACAAATATATATGCAAAGTATATTAGGATATGTAGATATATGAAAATATCCCTCAGTAATTCTTTACGGTCATTGATGTAAGGATAATTGTTTTAGTGGTGTCAGTGACAGTGGAGTCATCTATCAAGGTTGCTTTGTTGCCAACAGTGTAGCGGCAATGCGGTTACCGCTGCAGATGAGATAAAATAATAGTCATCGGAGAATATGTTAGAAATTCAACGACATGTATGTCGAGGGATGAAATAATAGAGAAGCAATAGATACCAGTGAAGAATGGGATAAGCTCGCGCTTAGAAGCCACTGAACCATTCCCGACAGATTGATTGACGACATTACCAACATGGTGAAGGACCCCAATGACATCTGAATTGAGGGGATGATGTGTATTTGATTTGTAAATGGGTAACTTGCAGGCTAATAAGATGAAATGGAAAGTAGATGGGATGTTGTATACTAACCTGTCAAGTATTTTATAGTATCGGTTCTGTTAATTATCGGCCGATAGTCCGCAAAAGAAAACTTATGTGCAGGTATGATGTCATCATGGTTGTCAACTTCAGTTACTGTTGTCAAACCAGTGAAGTCGATCTTAATTGGTTTGTGCACCGAAAGATAACTGTTACCAGCAGGGGTGACGGTGAATTCACCTATGTCGCAGATCAACCCTTCTTTGAGCTTGCCAAGGAATAGCGGTAGAAAACGGGGCCCTACAACTGCATGTATTTCTCTATCCTAATAAGAGAAAGCATTTGTAAGCGACTACGTGTACACTTGTAATTTGCAGGAGCTGTAGTAGATTCAGCTGTGGGAAGAATAGAAAACTTTTATACAAATGTAGAAATAGTAAAGTAATTCATTTGTTTGCGGAAAAACGTGTGTTATTTTATATGGTATTTTTGCAATTTCAGTATATAAAAGGATAATAAATTCACGTGACTATTTATGTCTTACAATTCAAAGTCAATATTTGAAATATATACATATATATGTATGTATGTATGTATGTATGTATGTAAAGTGAATCAACAATATAATTGAGAATGTTGGTACAATATCAGTACACTCCAAAGGGATGATATCTATGGTTTACTGGATTAATTTAACATACATATTTGTGTCGCAGACAAATGTTTGGTCCATTTACATTGCTTGAGGGTAAGGTATTACAATGCTAAAAATACCCAAGCATACCTCTCATTTTATCACATATCCATTTCACACTTCTTTTAGGTTTTCTTCTTCTTCTTTCCTATTTTAATGGTTTCTCTTATCTCTCCAAAATACTTTTCCATCATAGCGAAGCTCTATTAAATACACACACACACAAATATATATATGCATACACATCCGTTATCATTCCTCTTCCAAAGCTAGTGCCAAACCAGTTCCTTTCTCCTCTATAGTGCACGGTTCACCTCATTGACTACTCAAGGCCAAGCAACAACCACTCGAACACCAAGGTCGAACATTACTAAGGTCAAGAAGCAAGTTCAAAAAGCTCCAAAATAGAGAAAATGGAGAGAAGTGCCGCCGGAGCACCATGGGAATATTTTCAAGGGGTTTGAAAGGGAAAGCTATAATAGTGAGAACATATGCTAACTTTAGTTTCTTTAAATCTTAAATTGTTTTTAAATGATGATATGCATAATTAACTTGTTAATAAAAATATTTGGATAAATATTGGTTTATTTGATTGGTTGATAACTTGGTTGTGATTCGTTGATACCTTGGTTGTGATAAAAATTATTATTATAACTAATGATTTAAAAATCATATCCAAGAGAATAGAAGTGATTACTTTAAGTATCCACGATTAATTCATGAAAATTAATCTATATTATACTCTGAAATAATATGTGTATGTGGAGTATAAAGCCTCTTTGACCTATAAATCAAGAAAGCATCATTTTATAAAGGTTGGAATTTGGTTTTGAAATAAAAATAATTGAAAAGGAGGAGTTTTTAAATTATTTGCAATAATTTTTCTGATTTGATTTTGAAAAATAATGGATTTAAAAGATGAAAATGGTATGAAAATATCATAAGGATTATATTAAAAAGTTGTAAATGCAAAAATAGAAAATCGAATATTATAATTATATAATATTATAAAATTTAGAAAAAAAAGTGAAAATGCATTTTGACATCAAGTAAAGTAGTGAAATATGGGTTTAAAATGGTTTAAAACATTACACAAAAGTTTCAAAAGTGTTTCAGCAAAGTTTGGTAAAGTTTGAAAATTGAGTAAAAATGAGCTCGTCGCGTGGCGGTAGTTCGCGATTTCGCACCGTACATGTTAAATCCATGTATCAAATGGAATATGAGTTGGAATTCTTCAAAATAAGAATTTTTTGGGACCCTTACAGTCATAGTTTTCAAATGTATGAGAAAATTTATAATGAACCTAATTTAGACATTTAATTAGATAAATTAAATTAAATAATGTAGAGGGTTAAGAAGTTGAGATTTGATAATTAAACTTGAGCCACGCCTTATGAATGAACTAAAATAAGTAATTAAAACTTAAGATGAGGAGATGGAAAATTAGAAGGGAAAAATAGGAGTGCCTTCTTTTATATCCTAAAATCCTCTCATTCTCTACTTCATCTATTCGTTTGCATCTACAAACTAAACTAAAATTTAAGGGGTATGGCCGATTATTAAAGAGAAGAGAAGCCAAAGATTAAAGCTAGGAGATTCAAGATCTAGAGCTTAGGAAACAACCTTGATCCAAATCTCAACAGTCTTAATCAAACCAAGGTGAATAACTAGTTTACATCTCTATTTTTTATGAATGATTTCAGTTTAAAGGTGAACTGTAACACCCCTAATTTTTGATAACATTATACATGAGATTTAATTAGATAAATTAAATAGAATTATGTAAATGTTAAGTGATAAGAGGGCTGAGATTTGAATAAATTTAATTAAGGCCATGCTTAATGAAATAATTAAAGGGGGCTTAAGAATGGTTTAGGTTAATTAATCTAAATAAGGGTATATTAGGAGTTTGCAGTACATAACCCATAACCTTTATATATTCTCTTTCCTACCATTTCATTCCCATTCACATCATTTTGAAAAACGCAAACTAAAAGCTTAAAGAAGAACCGGCAATTAAGAAAGTGGAGTTCGATTAAAAGCTCGAGATTCAAGCTTAGAGGAAATCAATCTCAATCTAATCTCCTTACGTTAATCAAGGTGAATAATAATTCCATCTCTATTTTGTTTTCTAATCATATTTTTTGGATTTTAGGGTAAATACGCTTTTATGGTGAATTGGATGATGATATTCCTGAATATTAATTTGTTCGATTTAAACAAGATTGTTTAAATGGGAATATACATGGTTTTAGGGAGAAACTGATCTATGTTGATGTTTAAATGACATGGAAAAAATTTATGTTATGTAAAACATGATTTTGGAGTTAGGTTATAGTTTTGATAATTTTCCAAGCTATGGAAAGATTGTTATGAATTTTCAAAGAAAAATATGGTTATTTGGGTTTATAAATTTATTTCAGAAAATATATTAAGAATTTAGGTTTGAAATTTTGGAATGTTAGATAAAATGATAAAAGTGAGTTTTTGAAATTTTTGGAAATTTTTCCAAAGGATTTGCTGTGCTAATTAAATTATTTTAGAAGAGGAACTTCTTTATAGTATTGGTTTTGCTTAATGGAAAGGCTTATTCAATTAATTTAACCATGGTTTAGATATGAAATTAGTGGCAGTTATCTTAGTAAAGAATTTGAAAAGTTATGATAACCAGTCTAGTGTTTACACATGGCAGGTTATTTGAAAAATGTTTACTTTGATTAGTATTAAAATAGGTCACTTAGAAAAGTTGGCTTCGCCTACTTTAGGAGTACCTTTCGACTCGGAGCTTTCACAATTGAAACCTGCTCAACCGAAACTAATACATAAGGCATCACAAAGATGGTATGTAATGGATTGGAGAAAGGCAGAAGGCTAGGTGTCAAAAGCATGGCTTCCAAAGGGGCCGATACCTTGGTTTGTTTTAAAAAGAGAAGCGTCTACCTTTGTTTATTTAAACCTTAGAAGTGGTCGAAGAATATGTTTTCGAAAGAGGTTCTAAAATCTTTTGAAGGGTTTGCCATCAACTTACATTTTCTTTCAAATGGGTTCTTTTACTTAAGAAATAATGCTTTTGAAAGAAGGGGTTCTGACCTAGTCGAAGCCCTGCTGTGCTCTTTAACTTTTGATAGTATTGAAGTGATCAATTCTTTAGAAAGGTAGTGTTATTTTTTAAACATGTTTTAAGCCACTTCCTAAACGCTTTCAAAGGCTGGCTTCGAAAGGGGTTTCAACGCCATCCTTCAATGTTTTGTTTAAATGGTTTGAAGCTTTTGGAAGGGATGGTGCCGACGCCATCATGTTTTCCCTAATATTTTTATATCATAAAGGATAATTTCGAAAGATATGCTTTCACCCATGTACAATTTGACCTAAAAGATATTTTAAATATAAACACAATGGTTTCAAAAGTTGGGTCTTTCAATGATTTCAGAAGGGTTACTTCCAATGGTTTCAAAAGGGGGACTTTCAATGATTTTGGAAGGGTTACTTCCAATGGTTTCGAAAGATTTCAAAAGAGGTGTTTTAACATGTTTCGAAAGGCAAGGGCCTAATTTTTAGAAAATGGATTTATATGCTTTCAGTGGAGATTATCCAATGAAGTCGAAAACAAGGTTTTCAAGTTTCGACAACCTTAGTTTTCAAAGCAAATAACCCAATGTTATTTTTGTAAGAGAAACATGGCATAACTAAATAAAGTGTTTTAGAAAGGAGTTTTTAAAGAAGTTTTCTTTAATTAAAATGGCTAAAGGGTTTGACCAAGTTAATATGTATGCTTCTTCATATATGTGTATGCATATATATATATATATATATATGTATATATATATATATATATATATTCACAACATTTTGGACATATAACTGGATTTTGGGGAAGGGCAGAATAACCGGCTAGATTAACCAAGTAGTGAATATAAATTAAGTCAAATACAGAATGAGTAGAATTGCATCCGAGTGGTCAGGAAGACAAGAATATAGGATGCTAAAATATTAAATAAAGGTATTGGCAGGGGACAATAGGTCCTTAGTAATCCCATGAAAACTATGTATAGAAAAAGATATTAGCAGGGGCCAATACGTCCATAGGTAGGCCATGAAAACTATGTATAAAGGAAGATGTTAGAAAGAAGGTTCATAGTAAGCCCATGAAAACTATGAATTGATACTGGCAGGGGCCAGTAGGTTTGTAGTTAACCCATGAAAACAATATCTGGATTAAGATATTGACAGATGTCAATAGGTTCCTAGTCAACCCATGAAAACTATGATAAGAGTAAAGATATTGGAGTTACCAATATATTCCTAGTCAACCCATGAAAACTAGGATAAGAGTAATGATATTGGAGTTACCTATAGGTTCGTAGTGATCCCTATGAAAACTATGTAATTGGACAGGAAGTCCTTAAATATTTTACTGATTATTAGTTAGCCTATGAAAACTAATAGGTTAATAGTAATCCTAGAAACTATAATTCAGAAAGATAGTCAGAATGAATGAGAATGGGAAACCTAGAATCGATTCATTTGTTTATCATATCATCATATCATAATACTTTGAATTGTCTTAACCATTGTGGATGTTGGAGCAGAGTTAATGGTTTTATATACGTTTTAAGATATTAGTGAGGGAAAAATCCATCCCACTAAGCGTCGTGGTCTCACTAGATATTTAAACGGTTAGAGATGGTAGATTATTATTCATACTAGGCTTTATGTCTGACTCGAAGTTTATGTTTTCCCTTTAAACTCTCTATTATTTAATTGATTTTGAGCAGTTTGAGAGTTGAGGTTTTCGGGTACCTCAATAGATGAATGAAACTTCCGAAGTCGTGCAAGAGGCATAATAGATATTTAGAGTTCTCTTTTACCTGATTCTGCCGTGTTGTTAGTGATGACAAAGTTGTTATATTGCTTGTATATTCTCTAACCATCTAAGGAGGCATCTTCATATATCGCTCTTGGCGTATGTTGTAATAAATATCATTTATCTGAACGTGGTTTACGATTATGGGATTATATAATGAACTAGAAATGATTCGAAATGAAATTTGATTTTGTTTGAAGTTTGAATTTTTTTTCCATATTTATATGTTTTTGTGTATCAATGAATCTAAAACCGCCGTATTTGGTCGTCGAAGATTAAGAACTGTAGATGATTGCAGCATCTATAACCGCTAATTTTGGGCCACCAAACAGGGTATGTTACAAGTTGGTATCAGAGCATAGGTTTATGAAACTTTAAAAGAAATTTAAACCTCAAAAATTTTCAAACATTATCTAGTGAATTTGAAAAGAAGATTGGGGTTTGGGTTAACGTTATAGTAACGTCCATGTATTTGATATATAGATATATATAAGTACGTATTCCCCTCTCTCTCAGACTGTTATTCTGTATCTTACTAAGGCTCGTATGCAGATTTACGAGAAAGAGGATATGGACGCAGGAAACGAAAGAGGAAATTTAGGTGGAGGAAGCACTACAACCATTGGAAATGCTCGACCTAACACTTGAAGGAACCAAGGTCGGCATGCTAATGCTAACTCAAATGCTGAGGCCAACGTTGTTGCTGGAAATCTGCTAGTAGATGCAAGAATAGTGTATTAGTTGTTCACTAATCTTTTGCAAGCCAATGTTGCTGGTAATTTTGGAGGACCTAAACCTATGGCTCCAGTTGGGAATAACTATGCTAATTTGAGCAGAGATTACACCAGTCTGGGTGGAAGGCCATTTATTGGAACGGAGGATGCTGTTGAGGTTGAGAATTGGCTATTGCATCGTCAGAGGATTTTTACTGATCTTGGCTTCGATGATGGTTAAAAAAGGAGGCTTTCCTCTAGGCAGTTGCGAGGGGCAATGCTTCAATAGTAGAATAGTGTGACTGCCGGTGTTTCGGAGGTAGAATTGATATGGGCTAATTTCAGAAGGAGGTTTGAGTAGAGGTTTCAAACTGAGATTTCTAAGTCGGCATTGATGGGGAAGTTCATGGATCTAGTTCAAGGAGAGATGTCAGCAATCAAGTACGCTGCTAAGTTTGATGTCTCGTTATCGATATGTCACTGGAGACACTGGCATCAGGAGGAATGAGAGGTTCATTTGAGGACCGATACTTGAACTTGCTAGAATGACCATGACCCATATCCGTGATCCTTGTAATATGGTGGGGGAGATGGCCATTCGCCACGAAGAGATGTTGGCTGGTTGTGCTGGAGAAAAGCTAGTTGAATCCCATGGCCTCAGGGAAAGAAGAGGAAATTCTTTAAGAATAAGGGAGCCCAGAAAGGGGATGTTGTGAATAAGGAAAAGACTGATTTAGTTTGCTATAAATGTGACAAGAGGGATCATTATATAAATGAGTTCCGGTCAGGCAAGGGGAGGAAGGCTGTAGATAAGAAGAATGTGAAGTGCTTCAACTGTGATCAAGTAGGGCATTATAATAATCAATGTCCAAAGCTAGTCAGGGTGGACAAGGGCAAGGTCTTTGCTGTTGGGTCATCAACTAAGCCTACTGCAGCTGATAAAGGAAAGACTTTGATGGAAGGTACGTTTTTGATTCAAAGTATACCAGTTAGGGTACTATTTGATACCGGTGCATCACATTCATTTATATCACGGTATTCGGTTAATAAGTTATGCTCAGAACCCACATACCTTATTACTTTCATAAGGGTTGCGAATCTAATAAGAGGGTATGCAACTCTGGGGATGAGATGTGACCAGTTAGAACTTGACTTGTTAGGTCAAATGTTTGCATGCAGTCTGTAAGTTTTTTATTTCGTGGATTTTAGGATCATTTTGGATATGGATTGATTGAGGAGGTATTAGGCTAGGACATTTTTCCAGGATGGGGAGATATCTTTGAGACACCCAGATAGTCATAACCGAATTATAGTCTCAGTAGAGAATTCTGACCGGAGTAGTTTGCCTTGTTAAGCACAATGGAAGTGGAAGAAGATCTAAGTTGGGTTTGAATTTCAAGAGAGTTTGCAAATGTCTTGTAGCTAGTCATAGGACTACCACTGAAACAAGCTATTGAGTTCCGGATAGATCTTGTGCCAAGAGCTAAACCTGTAAGTAAACCACCTAATAGGATGACACCGACTGAGATGATAGAATTGAGGGTGCTGCTAGTGGATCTAGAAGGAAGAAATTTAATTAGACTAAGCGCTTCGTCTTGGTGAGCGGTTGCAGTATTTGTGAGGAAACCAGATAGGTCGTTAAGAATATGTATCGAGTATCGTAAGTTTAACGAAAGGATAATAAAGAATAAGTACCTACTGCCAAAGATAGATCATCTGTAAGATTAGTTGTGTAGAGCCAGACTGTTTTTCCAATTGGACTTGGCGACAGGGTTCGATCAGTTTAGAGGGGCGGAGGACAACATTCGTTTAACAACATTTCAAACGAGATATGGTTCATAAGAGTGGTCAGTAATGCCGTTAGGGTTGACAAATGCACCTGCTTTCTTTGTGAATTTGATGAACCATTTCTTCCGAGAGGATTTGGATAGATTCGTGTTTGTATTTTTAGATGACATTTTGGTATACTTTGAGGATGAAAGAGAGCATGAAGATCATCTTAGAGTGGTGCTTAAGACGCTGAGGCAGAATCAGCTAAAGGTGAAGTTTTCCAAGTGTCATTTATGAAAGAAAGAGGTTATCCTTGATCAAGTGGTTTCAAAGAAAGGGTTGTCAATCGATCTTGATAAGATCGAAGCTATGAACAATTGGAAGAGACTAGAGACGGTGACTGAGATGAAAAGTTTTCTTGGACTTGCTGGCTACTACCATAGATTCATCAAGGATTTTTCACGGATAGCAGCGCCTTTGACTAAGCTTACTACGAAGGAGGTGAAGTTTGTTTGGTCTAACAAATGTAAGGAAGCATGCTTAAGTTAAATCATTTATTGACCAATGCACCAGTGTTAGTAGTTCCAGATGGAAATCAAGGGTTGGTAGTACCATTGATGCATGTGGGACTGGATTGGGAGAAGTGTTGATGAAGAGGGGAAAAGTCATTGCCTATGCATCCAGACATATTAGGCCGCATGAAGTGAGATATCCTACTCACGACTTGGAGTTGGTTGTGGTAATTTTTTCCTTGAAGATTTGGAGGCAATATCTCTTCTGGGAGAGATTTAAGTTGTATACCGATCATATGTCTTTAAGATATTTATTCTCTCAGAAGGAGTTGAATATGAGACAATGGAGGTAGCTAGAGTTTTGGACTGCTTATGATTTTGGTATAGATTATACACTAGAGAAAGGTAATAATGTAGAAATGCTCTTAGCAGACAACGCCAGAATGTGGTTTTAGCTATGTTGGCTGAATGGAAAGATCTAGAAGCTTTGGCCAGTTTTGGTGTGCAGTTAAGATCAATTGCTAGTTCTAGTTTGAGTACCGCCATGTTGTCCTGTTTTGAAGTTCGCCCAGTGTTGATCGAGATAATCGCTTTTAAGAAGAAAAAGATCCATTATTAGTTGAGAAGATCAAAAGGCTTGAGGCTAGGACTGAGGTCGATGATTTGAAAGATTTTTGTCTTTACCGGAGAGGATGGTTGAGAAAGAAGGGACGGTTA
This sequence comes from Allium cepa, assembly GCA_030765085.1. Classification (NCBI taxonomy): domain Eukaryota; kingdom Viridiplantae; phylum Streptophyta; class Magnoliopsida; order Asparagales; family Amaryllidaceae; genus Allium; species Allium cepa. The sequence goes on from CM060929.1 coordinate 298,651,440, forward strand.
TGTATTCTAAATGTTGAGAACTTGAGGAAAGAAGTTCTTAGAGAATTTCATCGATCCAAGTTTACGATTCATCCTAGAGGGAGCAAGATGTATCAAGATATGAAAAGGAGCTTCTATTGGGAAGGTATAAAGAGGAATGTTGGCTTGTGAGCTTCTATTGGGAAGGTTTGGAAATAGGATTCGATATTTATGGACATTTAAGATGGGTTGCCAAGGTCAAGTAGAGTAAATTAGAGTGTATAGGTCATTGTGGACAGGTTGACCAAGAGTGCCTATTTCATTTCTGTAAAGCCAACTAGGACGACACCTGTTTTGGCGAAGTTGTTCATGAAGAACATCGTTAAACTTCATGGAGTTCCTAGTAGCATAATCGGCGACAGTGATGCTTTATTCACTAGCGAATTTTCGAAGAGACTACAGGATGTGTTAGGCACTAAGCTCAAGATGAGTACCGCATATCACCCTCAGACGGATGGGAACACAAAGAGAGTCAATAAGCTACTTGAAGATTTGTTGAGGGCTTATGTGTTGGACTTTGGTGGATCTTGAGAGGATCGCCTACATTTGGTGGAGTTTTCCTATAATAATAGTTACCAAATTAGTATAGGAATGACGCCTTTTGAAGCTTTATATGGAAGGCTATGAAAATCACCAGTATGTTGGTTGGAGACTAGAGACATATTGGTCTTAGGTCTAGATTTGGTTAGGGAGGCATCGGAGAAGATTGAGTTAATTCGAGAGAGGATGAAAGAAGCTTAATCCAGGCAAATGAGTTAAGCAGAGAAGAGTCGTAAAGAGCTGGAGTTTTCAGTTGGAGATAGAGTTTTCATCAAGGTAGCACCGCTGAAGGGTTTGGTAATATTCGAGAAGTCAGGGAAATTGGCACCAAGATATGTTGGTCAATTCCAGATTATAGAAAGGATTGGAATGCCCGCTTACAGAGTAGAGTTGCCAAGTAGAATGGTAGGTGTCAAAAATGTATTTCATGTGTCTCACCATCGCAAGTATGTGAATGATCCAGAGGCCACTATTCCTCCCACAGAGTTGTAAGATATAGTAATAGAGCCTAACTTGACTCTTGTTAGACAACCAGTTCGGATTGTTGCAAGAGATGAAAAAAGATTGAGGAACAAGACGGTCAAGTTGGGGAAAGTTTAGTGAAGCAGCAACGAGAAGGACTATACATGGGAGATAGAGGACATGTTTCGAGACACCTATCCTGATATGCTTTAAGGGTATGTCTATATTAGATTTATATAGATAATTCCTAGTCAGGTAGACTAGTATGGTTATTAGGAGTCATTATAGATGATTCTGTGATCAATATTTAGTTCGTAATTAATTTCGGGGATGAAATTTTTTAAGAAGAGGAGCCTATAACACCCCTAATTTTTGATAAAATTATTTAGGAGATTTAATTAGATAAATTAAATAGAATAATGTAAATGTTTAGTTAAAAGAGGGTTGAGATTTGAATAAATTTAATTAATGTCGTGCTTAATGAAATAATTAAAAGGGTCCTAAGAATGGTTTAGGTTAATTAATCTACATAAGGGTATATTAGGAATTTTTCACACATAACACTTAACCCTTATATATTCTCGATCCTACCATTTTATTCCCCTTTATTTCATTTTGAAAAACGCAAACCAAAAGCTTAAAGAAAAACCGACCATGAAGAATGAGGAATTTAATTAAAAGCTAGAGATTCAAGCTTAGGGGAAATCAATCTCAATCCAATCTCCTTGCCTTAATCAAGGTGAATAATAATTATATCTCTATTTTGTTTTGTTGTCATATGTTTTCAAATTTAAGGGTAAATTTGCTTTTATGGTGATTTGCTTGAATATTAATTTTTTTGGTTTAAACAAGTTTGTTTAAATGGGAATATACACGGTTTCAGGGAGAAACTGATATTTGTTGATGTTTAAATGCCATGGAAAATTTTATGTCGTCAAAAACATGATTTTGGAGTCGGATTTTTATTTTGATAATTTTTCAAGCTATGGAAAGATTGTTATGAATTTTTAAAGGAAAATATGGTTATTTGGGTCTACAAATTTATTTTGGAAAATGTCTTAAGAATTTGGGTCTGAAATTTTGATATGTTAGATAACATGATTAAAGTGAAATTTTGGAATTTATGGGGATTTTTCCAAAGTGATTTGCTATGAAAATTAAATTAATTTAGAAGAGAGACTTCTTTGCAATATTGGTTTTGGTTAATGGAAGGGCTGATTTGATTAACTTAACAATGATTTAGATATGAAATTAGCGGCAGTTATCTTAGTAAAGAATTTGAAAAGTTAAGGTAACCAGTCTAGTGTTGACACATGGTAGGTTAGAAAAGTGTTTGCTTTAATTAGTATCAAAATAGGTTGAGTCAGAAAAGTTGGCTTTGCCTACTTTAGAAGTACCTTTCGACTCAGAGCTTCCGCCTTCAACCCAGATGAAACCTGCTAAGCCGAACCAATGCACAATGTATCACAAAGATGGCACTCGGTGGATTTGAATAAGGCGGAAGGCAAGGTGTCGAAAGCATGGCTTCCAAAGGGGTCGATGCCTTGGTTTGTTTTAAAAAGAGAAGCGCCTGCCTTTGTTTTATTTGAGCCTTTGAAGGAGTCGAACCATATGTTTTTGAAAGAGGTTTTAAAAGCTTTCGAAGGGGTCACCATTAACTTATATTTGCTTTCACATGGGATCCTTTACTTAGGAAATAATGCTTTTGAAAGAAGGGGTTTCGACCCAGTCGAAGCTCTGCTACCGTTCTTTACCCTTTCGATGATATTGAATTCATCAATGCTTTCAAAAGGTAATGTTAGTTTTTAAAGATGTTTTAAGACTCTTACTAAATTTTTCGAAAGGGTCCAAGCGTTTTGAAGGTATGGCTTCGAAAGGGGTTTCGACGCCATCCTTCAATTGATTAAATGGATTGAAGATTTCGAAAGGGATGGAGCTGATGCCATCATGTTTTCCTCAATATTTTTATATGATAGACGATGGTTTTGAAAGAGGTGCTTTCGTCTATATTCACTTTGAACCAAATGATATTTTAAGTATAAACCCAATGGTTTTGAAAAGGAGACATTCAATGATTTCGTAAGGGTTACTTCCAATGGTTTCAAAAGGAGGACTTTCAATGATTTCGAAAGTGTTAGTTCCAATGGTTTCGAAAGGTTTCAAAAGCGATGTTTTAATGTGTTATGAAAGGTAAGGGCCTAATGTTTTGAAAGGGAATTATATGCCTTCGATGGAGGTCATCAAATGAAGTCGAAGGTAAGGTTTTGAAGATTTCGAAAACCTTTGTTCTCAAAGAAAAATAACCCAATCTCATTTTTGAAAGAGAAACAGGGCATAATTAAATAAAGTGTTTAGAAAGAAGTTTTTGAAGAAGTTTTCTTTGATTAAAATGGCTAAAGGGTTTGACCAGGTTATTATGTATGCTTCTTCATATATATATATATACACACACACACATACACTCACAATGTTTTGGACCCATAGCCGAACTTTGGGGAATGGAAGAATAACCAGTTAGGTTGACCCATTAGTGAATATAAATTAAGTTAAATCATGAATGAATAGAATTGCATCTAGGAGGTCAGGAAGACCGGAATATTGGACGGTAAAATATTAAAGAAAGACATTGGCAGAGGCGAACAGGTTCTCAATAAGCCCATGAAAACTGTGTATAGGAAAAGATATTGGCAGGGGCCAATAGGTGCATACTTAGCCCATGAAAACTGTGTATAAAGGAAGATGTCAGAAAGACGGGTTCATAATAAGCCCATGAAAACCATTACTTGATACTGGTAGGGGCCAGTAGGTTTGTAGTTAACCCATGAAAACTATATTTGGATTAAGATAGGTGTCAATAGGTTTCTAGTCAATCCATAAAAACTAGGATAAAGTAAGATATTGAAGTTACCAATAGTTTCCTAGTCAACCCACGAAAACTAGGATAAGAGTAAAGATATTGGAGTTACTAATAGGTTCCTTGTCTACCCATGAAAACTAGGATAAGAGTAAAGATATTGGAGTTACTTATAGGTTCATAATGATTCCGTGAAAACTATGTAATTGGATAGTGAGTTCTTTAATATTTTACAAGTTATTAATCAACCCATGAAAACTAATAGGTTAATAGTAATCCTAAAAACTATAATTGAGGCAGATAGTCAGAATGAATGGGGATGGGTAACCTAGAATTGATTCATTTATAGCATATCATCATATCATAATATTTTTGAATTGTCTTAACCATTGTGGATGCAGGAGCACAATATATGGTTTTGTAATATTTTAAAGATATTAGTGAGGGGAAAGCCCGTTCGGCTAAGTGGCGTGGTCTCACTAGATATCTGAATGGCTTGAGATGGTAGATTATTATTCATACCAGGCTTTATGTTTGACTCGAAGTTTAAATTTTCCCCTTAAACTCTCAGGTACTCAATTGATTTTGAGTAGTTTGAGAGTTGAGATTTTCAGGTACCTCATCAGACGAATAAAGCTTCAGGAGACATTCAAGAGGCATAATAGATATTTAGAGTTCTCTTTTACCTAATTCCATTATGTTGTTTGTAATGAGAAAGTTGTTATATTGCCTGTATATACTCTGACCATCCAAGGGGCATCTTCATATTTCACGCTTAATAAATATATTTTCTAAACGTCGTTTACGATTATCGGATGATGGAGTGAATTGGAAATGAATTGAAATGAAATGTTATTTTGTTTGATGTTTTAATTTTTTTCCATATTCATGTGTTTCAGTGTATCAATGAATCTAACACCGCTATATTTAGTCGCCAAGGATTAACTATAGATGACTACAGCATCTGTAGCTATTAGTTTTGGGCCTCCAAGTAGGGGGATACTACATAAACCTATTATCTTTTGCAAGTATATGCCATATTATAGTGATTAAATGATTATATGTTTTAAGTTGATGATTTATGGAGATTTAATAAGAATTTTATGATACGTTTAGGTTAGAAAACCTACCAAATGACATCCAAATGAGTTTGATTTTTGATATATGGTCAAAAAAATTATTTGGAAGTGGGTTTGAAGTTTCATAATTTTATAAGTGACTGTGTATTTAATATGAATTTCTATGATAGAAAATAGTTAATTTTGGGTTTAAATTAATTAAGGCAATTAAATAATGTTTTATTAAGGTGATGGGCTTATTTGCTTCAAAAAATTCATTTGTTAAATGCTAAATTCAACAGATTTTTTGAAAAGAATTTTGGTAAAGTATTGGCAACCAATCATATTTTGGTAAATTATGCAAGTTAGGTGAAAAGGAATTACTTTAAAAAGCGCATAAAATGAGTGTTATTTCGAATTACAACTTTGTCACTTCCATTGTTTTTTTCCGTCACCATACCTAATAAACCTTTCACACCCAATTGAAACCAACGCACATGGTATCAAGAAATTGGTACATAGTGTATTGGAGAAAGGCAGAATGAAAGGACAGTGTCGAAAGTATGCATTCGAAGGGTTGAGGCCACTTTTATTAGCTTTCGAATTCATTAACTTGCCTTTATTTTTAAATAAAGCTTTCAAAATGGTTGCCGCTTTGAAACGCTTTGAAAGATGTGTCTTAACTGCTTTTACGAAGAGTTTTAGAGGAAACGATTTCGAATGGGTAGTTTCGATGGTTCTCACTTCCCTAATTCTTTTATTTGAGATCAATGCTTTAGAAAGTGATGCTTTCGCATTTGTTCTCTTTGAGCCTATAGTCATATTAAATGTTAAACCTTATGATTTTGAAAGAAATACTTTTAAATGGTTTCGAAGCTATATTTCAACAAATTTTTACTTGAACCCAATTCTTTCGAAAGGTATGTTTTTAAGTGTTTCTTGATCTTCTATTATTATTTCCGAACAATTTTTTGGTCTTCTATTATTATTTCTAGATGGACTTTTGGTCTTCTTCTATCATCGGATGAATTTTCTAGTCTTCTTCTATTATTATCAGATGGATTTTCTGGTCTTCTATTATTATCAAATGGACTTTCTGGCTTCTTTATTATTTCCAGCAGTTTTTTGGTCTTCTATTATTAATGTCAGATGGATTTTTTGGTATTCTATTATTATTGCCAGATGGTTTTATAATCTTCTATTATTATTGCCAAATGCACTTTTTGATCTTCTATTATTATTGCTAGATGGATTTTCCTGGACTTCTATTATAAGATGGATTTCTAGTCTTCTATTATTACTAAAAGGTTTTCTAGGACTTATATTTAGATGTATTTTCAAGTCATCTTTTCAAATAACTTTACAGCTTCCTTGTTTAGAATATTATTGATGCCAAATGGGTTTTCAGTCCCTTATTCATAATATTACTAGATAAAATTTCTGATGTTCCCTCTTATGGTATTACCAGGTAATCTTCTAGGTTTGCGTTTGAAAATTTATAGTTATTTATTAATCTCTTAAACCAAAATTTTAATCTTGACTCATATAGATTTTATGGATAATATGTACCTATTTATAGCTCAACCGGGTCCAAAAGAGGATCGCTCGAAATTGAAATTGAGTTTAAAGTTAATAACAAAAGTTATCGTTCACTTTATGTTTTATAAGAAAATGGGACCAGGAAGAAAATCTCACAAGGAATTGAGAAAGCAAAGAAAATTCTTGATTTTACACTAAAATGTAAAAAAAATTCTTCTATACAAGAGAGGCACAATTTTACCCACATAATTTCAAAAGGATATAAGCAAAAGCTTGAATTCATTTCGAAGTTAAAGCCATGAGCTTCATGTTGAAATTAAGGAGTTTATGTTGAAAAGCTAGAAGAAAAGAAGAAATGCAAGGTTACTCAAAGGTGTAGCATCATGCTAGAGTAAAAGAATGTCGAAGAGTAGCACACCATGGATCGTCGACATAACAACGAGCATCATACAAATTAACAAGGTAAAAGTAACATCGAAAGGCTACAATGTTGAAGGAAGCAATAAGATTCTATACCATCCTTAAGAGTTAAGAGCATCTTGCATCAACAGAATAATGCCGAAAGAGTAAAAGTGGTAAAGCAAAGAAGCTCACTCCAGGCCTTTAGGGATGAATATTGACATCCGCTAATGTATAACAGTCGTAAAGGAATTTTTTACCGCTATCATTGTTGATGCCGAAGATATGCAATATAATGACATAACTATGAAATCATGCAATACTGAAAGTATAGAGAAGGATCGATTTTGAAGGACTACATTGTCGCTCCTCATCTATAGGAGTTTATAGGAAATGTTGTCTCTCATTTATTTCGCACCTCATCCATGTAGTCTCTCATTTATGTCACACCTCATCCACGTCGTCTCTCATTAGTATTGCATCACTTCAATACCACATTTCAAGTAATGCCGCACTTCATTAATGCCATGCCCCGTCAATACCGCATAGTGTCAATAGGCGGCATAACATAAATTAGGTGGGGAGATCATGGATTAAGAACACCACCTTTATCCAGTAACAACACTCTTTACTGTCGTCTCTAAAACAATATCATATAAGGCCAGGATGACATCGCATTTAATTAATATCGCCTCCAGATGTTGCTTCTTGTTAATACTAAGAATCAATGCTATTGTAGAGTAATGCTGCTTGTATTCGAATGACCTTACTTCAATGCCATGTTCCACTGAGGACATATATCATCGATGCCATATTACCGTAGCATCACACTTTGGAGATATCACCGCAGACCTGTAAATAGCCATTGATGGTGATCATCATCAATATCTATGAAGGCTACCAAGGTAAATGCTACTCCATACTAATGTTGCTCCATATCAATGCCATTCTATATTAATACTGCATCATATCAATGCCGCTTTTGGTAGATGCCACTACCTATTGATGAAGGATATGCCATAGTATGTTAATACTGCATCATATCAATGCCGCTTCCGGTAGATTCCACTACTTATTGATAAAGGATAGAAAAGATCATCTATGATACTTGACATCATTAAGGTTGCTAAAGATTATGCACATCAAAGATAAATCATGCCAAAGGTGGCATAAAGCATCATGGTAAATCCATCTATCCCTATAAATAGGGGCCTAGGGGCATGAAGGAAGGGCAATCATTTATGTTCTCTCCTTTTAAAATCAAACTCTTGTAACCCTAAATTGGTTTGGGAAAAAAATCCAATTTGATTGTAATCATGCTTTAGAATGAATGAGAACTTAGACATGCTTATTACCATTATCATGCATTTTGGACATCACTAAACACAATCATGTAGATAATAAAGCTCTTTGGGCCTAAAGAAAATGTGATGCTATTCACATAGGATCACACGAACTTTGGTCAAACCGGTGTTTAAAATGCATAGCTTCTATTGTCTTTCTCGAACATCTTGTTACAAGTGACCTTAAGAAAACTCGAACATTGTATACCAGGAAATCATATTGGCTTTCAAATGAGTAACATTCAATGTTCATGACCATTATGGACCTGCTTCCTAATGATATTCATTTGTACTACGTCCTTGAATGTTAAGCTTATTCTTAATTTAATTGACAACAGTTGAACCATGCATGGATGTATCGACATATGAACCAAAATAAAAGATCGGCTCATTATTCGTGGCATCATGGATGTTATACCAAATAATGGTTTAACTGATAACATCTATGCAAATTTGTATCAAGTTACCAAATGTTAATTTGGAACTTTTGAACAATGTGGCATTTAGCGTCATGGCAAGTATTATAGAAAACCTATGAAATTGGATGCAAGAGCTGCCATGAAAATGAGATTGAATTATGCTTACATTCTTGTAGGAGTTACTGTCAAAATGACCAAAAGAATTTTATCTAACACTTTATAATGTTGAAAAAATTATACAGTAAGTAGAGTATGAATGGTTGCCCCTAAAATGTGATGTTTGTAAATGGCATGCAAAAATCAATGCAGTGCTAAAAAATCATGGACTCCAAAATTCGCAATAGAGAAGTCAAGAAACCATACAGGGGAATCAAAAAAGTACCAAAAATTGTCTAAGTAATTCCTAGGTAGGTCAATAAGGCTATAATAGTAAATGCATATCTAAAGTAATAGCCAATTCGATCAAGAAGATGTCATCACTGGTAGTGGAAAAAGCCAAAGTGAAAATATCAAGAATCAAGAAGTAAATAATATGAAGTAACTCACTAAACTTGATGTTTCGGTCATGGTTGAAGATGATCAAGAAATCATAGAATTATAGAAATAAAATATAGTAGAAATGCAACATAACACACCATTATGGGGTAAAAAATAAATAGGTCTTTAAGGATGAAACCTCAAATTTTCAGCACCATATTTAGTTACATATTCAAATATGGAAGAAGAACATGAACCACAATAAATTATTAATGAAGATGATGAAGATATGAGGATTGCCCAAAAATCAAGAAGTGTTGCACAAAATAAAGATAGGGAAGGCATCCACTTAGAGTTGCCCTGCACTTCTAATCAGATCATAAAGACTATACTGCAAAATAAAGGCAACAGTATGTTGAGAGAAAGGTAAAAGGAGACGGCAAATTTTAAGCAAAAGTATATCTCGGATAATCCCAAATGGGAAATCATGACTAATAAGCTTAAAAAAAGGACACAATATGTAAAAAGAGAAGTAGAAGTGCTTTAGCGTCAGGTATGAGAACCATAACTTCTACTTAATATTAATATAGATTAATGTCTATAATTTCTTGGGATGTTAGAGGAATGAATTCCCTTGCTAAATAAATAGGTATATGGATAAGTTGAGGGAGTGTAAGCCAACAATAATAGCCTTAAAAGTACATAAAATGTATAATTTTAATTTTTAAAAGTTTTGTTTTAGATTATCTTTTAAATGGAAGTATGCAACTAACAATGAATGTAGGGGTAAAGGCAGCATTTTACTAATTTAGATTTTTGTAATTGGAAAATGAAAAATATGAAAAACAATTTTCAATATATAAACTATATTTTAAGTAATATAGGAGGTATGAAAATCCATATAACTTGCCTATATGAAAGTAATTTTGAGAATGAAAGAAATGATTTATGGCGTAAACTTAAAGAAATGAGAAATAAATACAAATTACCATGGTTGATTATACGGGACCTTAAAACAGTAACGCATGTTGAAAGAAAAGCGAGGAAAATGTTATTCCATATAACAAATTTGATAGGATTAATAGGTTCTTATTAGAAACTAGAATAATTGAACCAATAATTAATGGTAACAAATTTACTTGGAGAACAAGGTTAACTAAATATATGCATTGTATGTTAGACAGAATACTTATCAACAAAGAATTTGACTCAGTTTTTACAGAATTTATTTGTGGTACGCTGGTACAAAATACATGTGACCATACACCCTTACTTATTAAACTAATGTATAATCTAACAAATGATAGCATTCTTATAAGTACTCCAATTAGATATAAAAACGAGTGAGTTTGTTATAATGAATATATGGAAATATTGGCAAAGTGTTTAAAATGTGCATGTTTTGGAACTGAGCTATATCAGTTTCGTACGTTCTTTAAAAATTCAAAACAATGTTTGAAGATTTTGAATAAAAGGAAAAGTTTAGTCAAAGGGAGTGTTGAAGACTTAAAGAGGGAAGGAAAAATATACAAGATTTAATTGATGAAACCACCTATGATATAGAAAATGTCAAGAAAATTTTTGCTAATCAAAATAATTTACCTAAACAACTGTATATAAATACAATTAACTTAAAGCAAAATGCAAAAGTGGACTAGTTATACTAAATATTTTAATGAAAAAATGAATAGTAGAAAGCATATTAAAAATATAGAAAATGTATGTGATAGAGAAGGTAAATATGTAAATGATTTTTGGGATTATTGCAGGGTAGGCGGTCAAATATTTCACTGTACTTTATAACTCAGATGATTCTAAGATGCAAGTGCCTAATCTAATATGTAAAACTAAATTAAAACCCAATGCAAAGGAGATATTACTGGCATAAGCTAAGGAGGCAGAGATTAAACATATAATTTTTAATGCTGGGGATAATAAAAATCCAGGGCTAGATGGTTTTAATGCTAAAATTTATAAAAATACGTTGGGAGAAAAATTAAAGAGCAAGTAGTAAATGTTGTAAAGAAATTTTTTAATGAGGGGAAGTTATTAAAAAGGTATAAATCATGCTTTTCTAACTCTAATAACAAAGAATAATAATTCTGCAGGATTAGGAGACTACAGGCTTATTTCATGCTGTAACTTTATCTATATAATAATTGCAATAGTGATTAGTAACAGAATAAGAGATTTTCTACCTTTTTTAATTTTAGAAAATTAGAGTATTTTTATTCCATGTAGTTCAATCTATGAAAACTCTTTGTCAGCACATGGGATAGGCAGGAATTTCAATGCTAAACTTAGTGATACATGTGCGTAAAAAAAGATTTATAGAAAGTAATTGATAGGGTGAATATGAAATTCATGTTTCATACAATGGAAAGTATCGAGCAAAGTTTCGTAGACTAGTATATGAATGTATTAATACCCCAACATTTTCTACGATGATTCAGGGTAAGCAGGTAGGTTATTTTTGTAGTAACAAAGTCATTAGACAGGATTATCCATTATCACAATATTTGTTTACTACGGTATTTCAAATATTTTTCTACATTAATAGAAGTTGAAGTTATTAAAGAAAATATTAATCCTATAAACAAAATACATCCTTATATAACTCATCTAATAGATAAAGATTATCTTATGTTATTTGTTAAGGCAAATTATGATAATGCAGTTCTACTAATGGTATTCTTGAGTGTTTATACAAGTATGCAGGTTTGATGATAAATGAGTTCAAGAGTTTTAGCAATCATAGCAAGCACAAAAAGGAGGCAATGGATGTATTAAACATAGTAGAAGTCATATGCCTATAAAATATCTAGAGTTGCCACTATCAGCGAAGCATATTAGAAAACAATGACTGTGCAATATTGATGGAGAAAATACAAGAAAGAATGGAAACATGGTCAAGCAAGCTAATTTCAACAATAGGAAGAGTGTAATTAATTAAAATAGTAATATATGCAATAAATTTATGTTGGTTACAAGCATTTCAAATTCCTACAATAACAATTCAAAAATTGGAAATGCGATGTGCTCATATGGAAAGGGGGACACGACAAATCAATTGGGAAAAATTATGTAGGCCAAAAAAGGAGGGAGGATTTAGATTAAGAAATGTCAATGACTTAAGTTAAACTTGCAATTTTGAAAATATTTTGGAGATTTATAGATGGTGGGTCTATATGGCAAAGCATATGAAAAGAAAATACTTAAAAGCGTGCAACTTTAGGAGCATTCTACCAAAAAGAAACTAATTAAATACATGGAAAAATATTCTGAAATGCAGGGAAAATAGTAAATTGCTTATGGTCAAAAATTTTGAGGATGGAAGTGAAACAAGCCTATGGTTTGACCCTTGATTTAAACATGAATCATTTATTAATAAACTAGGGTTGAATAATTTTCTAATTATAGAGGGAGATGATGTTGTTCTACCTTCAATAATTAAAGATAATCAATGGCATCCAATTTTTCATCATTTAAATATCCAAATAAAGAAGATATCAGAAACTACCGATAGATTACAGTGAAGATAGCAATCATTAAGAATGGTCTGCTAGCAAAAAAGGCAAGTTTCCTTTTAAAAAGACATGGGAGTTCATATGAGGTAAATATCTAGAATTATAGTGGTATAAATGAATTTAGAATTTGGAACAAAGCAAATTGTCCTAAAGTGTCATTTTATGCCTACTTTGCAATTAACAACAAATTACCAACCGGAGTGTGAATGAGCAAGTAGGGAAGAATAGACAATATAAAATGCATTTTGTTTTATACAGGACCAGAATCATGCGAGCATCGGTTATTTGAATTTAATTACTCATCTTATGTATGAAGTGCAGCAATGAGTAAATTGGAACTTAAATAAGGCAGTTATATGAAACTAATGGATGTGACGCACCTAATCATTGTTAAAGTTTAGTTCTCAATCAATGGAGAGAGACTACACACATATTGTTCTGATTACATGTATATATCATATTTAGAAAGAATGCAATCTTAGAGAACATGATGGAAAATCAACCAAGCAAGAGCAGAATTGGATATACATAGAATTAGATTGTAATATTTTACTAAAAAATCAAATAAAGGATCGAGAATCAAACTTCCCCTACACACTTATTTGAACGGTGGATTCATGATGTAAGCAGTAGGAATCTAGAGCATAATTTATCAAATTCCAGATTTGATGAACTAATCCAAGGTAGAATAGATAAAGATATGGTATTGCAAACCTATTTTGAGAATGATCAAAATAGATTAAGTAGCATTATTAATAAAGCTCTAATAGAGCCAAAGTTGAATAGAAACTAGCTTCTCGATAACCCTATTTCAATTGAATTTATAGATCTAGATCGCAATGACTCTAGATCTGGCAGTTTCACTTTATATAAATCTCAATTTGAGGAAAATGGAAAAGCTCGAAAGCGTGACAGTGTTCGCAAAAAAATTCATGGGGAGCAAAGTGGATTTAATGACTGCCTTTCGTATTATGAAATGGATAATCAAGTAGAAGAAGGATGTGGAAAAAGAAGATTGAAGAGGGATGAAATATAGTCGCTATGATTTTAAAAGAAGAAAATAAGTCAGCCGGTTCCAATGAAACCCCGATGAGGGTTATATGTGGTATATGTGTAATCGATTTACATTTTGTTTAACCGAATTAATTGTAGGGCCTTGGGCCAAATCATTTTGACCTATACTTAAGAAACTACAAGTAATAGTGAGTACTCGATATGTACATATAAATAGATGCAAGCAACTCACTATTAGTTTTTTAATATTGAGACAAACTATTATATATGTGCCATATAACAATCACTTTCAAAGTACATGTATTAGTTGTTAAGATGGATTGTTAATTGAAAGAGGATTTGATGAGTGATTTTTTTACACGTTATAATAAATTATTTCACTCTCCAATTCACTTGCCAACTTCCCATTTTCATCAACTTAAAAAAGCTACTTTTTAGCTTAGTGGAATCCAAAACCAATTCATTTTGGTTTTAAAAAAGCAAAAAGGTAATTTATTTAAGTATTCAAATATGCCATAAGCTTATGACTAAGCTTTTCAGATATGCAAGCAAAAACATGCAAGTCACTAGTGAAAACTGACTTTGTGAGTGATTTGTGCTCTGACTGTCAATCGCAAGATATGAATTTTCCTATGTGCTTAACACAAGCCTACTTTTGATATTTTTTTGAAGCAACTAGCTTCAACAAAGTTACATTTTAAATTGATGGCTAGAATATAATTATTTGATGGCTCAGATTGAATAGCAATTTTGAGTGAGTTAGAGACGATTCAAATTTTGGTGTAACTAATCTTGATAGTATTAGAGTTAAACCAACAGCTGTTTAACCATACTTAATTATTCATATGGTTGTAATCTATTGTTATAACCATTTGATAACGGTTAATTTGGTTACTATGGTAAACAATGTCAACCATGGAATGTTTTATCCATTGTAGTTTTGATATAATTTAGTATATAACTTACAGAAATAACTTGTAAATTAATATTATATTACATTCATGTACTAATGACATGTGCATGCATGATTTATTTTATAATATAAAAATTAATTTCTAAAAAGACTAGAGATATATATGTATATACAATTTCAGATTTAAGATATACGGTTAGCTGCCATAAATGGTTGTAGTTATAAACTTTTATAACCGTAACACCCTAAAAATTTAATAAAAGAAATTAAAATAAATATAACAACGTTAAAAATGGATTTTTTTTACAATCATTCAATCTGGCTATGAGACTTGCATAGTTGCGTTTGTAGTAATTTTCTGGATAATTTTCATATATAGTGTTTCAAAATAGGAGCTAATATGAAATGTTATTAACTTCTGAAAATTCAAAATTAAAAATAATTAAACAATTATTTAGGAAAGAAATCACTAAATAAGGAAAGCTCCACCAGTCGGCACAATTGGTTGGACTGGTCGATCCCTTATAGGCGACCGTTCCAAACCAATCTATCGACGATGCATCACTTTCAGGTAAGGCTTTGGGTATGCTGAACAGACCGGATTTGATAATATTTGATGAAATGGTTCTGGTTGCTTTCTATCCTTATAAATAAGACAATAATCCAAAACTCTTGTTTATTAACAATAAGTAGTACGTCCAAACTCTAACCAAATCTCCATCTCCTCTAAAATAAAATTCTAAAATAAAAATTAAAACAATTTGAAGACAAAATCAAGCAAAGTGGATGGATTAACAACGAGAAGGAAGGGCAATTCAACAAAAATTAAAGAGGGATAGCTTTCTAGAGGTTAGTGTGTTCATAACTAATATGACGTTTTACATATAATTGATTTTGTTATTACCTTTTTGATCTCATTTAACTTGATTTTTTCTAATAATTATAGTGGATTGGAAATTTGCTAATAGTTTAACATATATGAATTTGATCCCTTCCTTTTTTAATCTAGTTTGGGTGAAAGTAAATTTGTTGAATAAGTATTGATTTAGGATGATTACACACTTTTTTTTAATTTAATATAAATATAACTTGTCGATCGTAAGCCTAAGTTAAAGTAGTTTATTGACATTGTATATGAAACTGTATATGAAATCGGATATGACATTGCAATGATTATAAAGCGTAATTTACAACATCAGGGTTTGTTGTGATGAACAATATGTAATTAAAAGTTTAATGTAATTAATAGTTTGGAACGATGATGATTAACGAACAAAAAAAGATGTTAATTGAATTAAAATTTAATTCCAAACAGTCACTAGCCAGTCGATAGGCTCACTGGAGCCATTCAACCGCTTTAGTGACCAGTGGTCGATTGGTTACTGAACTCTAGACATAGTATGAACCTCAGCCTAAGTCTTGGGTGTTATTAATTTAATTGTATATTATATATATGGATGCTAGTATAAGTAAGGAAATTGGCTCCCTATGTTTGTAACTCTTGAACGTTACAAGACTGGATAAATGCGTGTGCAGGCAACAAGACCTTGGCACTATTTAGTCAATGGGGTTAATTTTTGACTGGGGCAATTCTATCGCAAATTTCACTCACAAATGTTTCTACGATATGCACACACACACTGACGATGATGCCTGGAGATATTTGTGGCCCCGCCACTAACGGGATTTTCTTGGTATGCATGGGGGCACGAACTTGATACTATGTTGTTGATGTATCCCGGTGCTATGCGATAAGAGGCATTACGTTACCATTGAGAGGCAGACAAAGATGTAACGACCTTGAGACACCTTCGACATGAGTCAGCGTTGCGAGCTCCCACTCAAAGCGTATACTGATACGTGTAGTCATAATTTGATAATGTAGTCCAAAGTTTGATATAATAGGTGATCCTATGTTGAAGCAAGTCCAGTAGTTATTATCCGACCCATAGTTCATTTTGCGGTTTGATTAGTTATTCGACCCTAACATAAGCATTCACAAGATGTTAGCATGGGTGTGTTTAAAACTATAACTCTTAGAAAATGAAACTAGTGATTCACAAACACAAGTACAACATTTTAAGTCACACGGGTTATAAATGAAGTCAATTGCACGTGATCTTCATATATTAATGATGTAACTCATTCAATGGACTTTTATCTGACCTACACATTTCCTTTCTTTTTCCCCCACCACAGGAGGACTGGGCAACAGGTGATAGGCCCAGGGATTAGTACATAAAGAGGTGAGCATGGCGTTGGAGTTGCTTTTTATTTTCTATTACTCTCCATGTAACTAAATATCATACTTAGTACTTATTAGACTATATGTTATGTTGTTTTTCTGTATACTCTTGTATTTTGACTACGTATTATTTTAAGACTGATGTTTTCTGAGATGGTCATTTTCTTATATTTTATTTCCTTCTGCTATAAGCTCTGGAAATGTAGAATGTTTTAGATTTTATCCTTATATTTCTAGTCACTATAATTTTTAATAATCTGATAGCTTATACTTCTTGGCACCGATGCGAGTCCGAAACTCACTCTAGGCTTCGGATCGGTGTGTTTGGAGGTGCGGGTTGTCACAGTAACTATCAAAAATAGTTGTAGTTATGACTAAAGGTAATAATAACATTATTGAAATCATAACGCGTCTATCTGGTATCAGCATTTGATTTATTTTGAATTGTTATTGTATAAAATGACAAGCGGAGAGCACAAAAGGTTACCAAATAAAGGGGTTATTGATCCTACCGTATATACTAAAATAAGCAACTAATATCATATATTACATTGTGCTTTTTGAAAAGAAAAGAATCAATTCACATAGGATGCACTGGATAGAAAAATATACCTCAATCCTTTATAGAAACCATAATATTTCCTTTAAATACATAGATGTCACTTAATTCTAACAATAAGGTTGGTACTCTATCGAAGTAGAGCACTCACTTTGTTGCCACTTAATTTGGAAATTAATATACTTACTAACCTATAGCTATTTTTGGGGCCAATATAATAACATAATATAATAAACAATATCTATTATTTCGGTAGCAAATTTTTTTAAATTGTTTTAAAATAAGGCAAGTCGAAATACGTACGGGTAAGAACTAGTTAAATATGTTTAATTATTACAATGAGATAAGATCTCACTTATAATCGATAATATCTTTGATATTTGATTTAGTTAAGATTTATTCCACGACTCAATGCTATAAATATACTTAGTGGCCTCATTCCATAGACACAGAATTTTTCATCTCCCTCTATTTTCTTGAATTATGTCTTAATGTTGCACTTTGTAACTTCATAATTAAGTTAGAGAATTATTATCTTTAAAAAAAAAACTAATGATTCAAAGAGCAATTGGCCAACAAGACTACTAAGGAAAATTTTAAAAATTATTTTAACAAAAATCAATTTACAAATTATTTTTTAAAAATTAATTATTTTTTAAAAATATGTTAAAATAAATTTACTATTCACATTCGTGAACATACACCATGCACATCATCCATGATATCGACGTCGATACATGATCACCTAACATCACAAGAGCTTAAACCTACTATGAAAGTTCATTCAACATAGGGTGGTAAAGGCATCATTAGGATATCAACAAAATCGATTGTCTACCATGGTGATAAAGAGAATTAAGGTTTAATCCTCCTAACGACAAAGTTGATATGGATGGTAACTGGTGCGAGCTTCAATTGAGATGGAGAAATATATGTCATAGTCGAGACTCAAGTAGTGGAGAAAATTAGTGAAGTTTTATTGTAAGCATATAGGGTTTTCTCTCCAAAACAATGAAGATGGAAGTAATTTACATGTAGGTCCTCATGAAGTATAAAATATTATTTTGACCCTTGAATTTTCAAAGAATAATAAGTTCCACATACAAATTATGTTTTATATACAACTTGCGTCGTTGAGTTCATATTACAGTCCGGAACACATTAGTACTATTAAATTGTATATTATACTGTTATATATAGCTTCTAAATAAGATAAAAGTAAACCAAATAATTTTTTAAATAATTATATATTAGCAGTATTATATATAAGACTTAAATGTATACATATATTGTGGTGTTATTTATTTATGCAAATATTTGATATTCAATAATTAATATCTATTTATATATGTCGATGTATAGAAAAATTATTCTATGATTAAATTTATATTGGAACAAATGTTGTTCAAATTGATAATTAATTATTTCATTGAAATATTATTTTGACTAAATAATGACATTATAATCAGATTGACATTGTTAATATTATGATATTATAATTAAAATTAGATTCAAATCAAATTCATCGAATAAAAACATTAAATATTAATTAATGTTTCTACAGTATTCATGATAACACTATAAAAGGTCTGGAGCATAATTAATGAAAATGATTTATTTTTTTAATTTATCCATTTTATCCCACTATTAATACACGTTATCCAACACTTCATTGTTCTTCACGAATGATTTCCACCAAATAAAATTAGAAAATTAGAAACCTTATTTTGTTTGCTTTAAGGATGTTCAGTTCTATTGAGTGCTCGTTGTAATTCGTTTTAAGTAATAGGGATTGAAGAGATTATCCACATATTTGTGGTCTCTAATCTGGCTATTTTATCTCCGGTGAAGTGAATAATAATAGCCTTTGAATTCTTTGTAGATGTATGCCAATATGAACAAATCATTTTAAATCTCTTGTGTCTCTCTTTTATTATGTTTATGTTAATTAATTTGGTGATTAGATAGAATATATTAGTTATTGGTGTTTAACCGTATGCTAAGTTCTTATTTTCTAGGATAATTAATGAAATTCGCCTAATAGTATTGTGTTTGATTAATTTGATGTGATTGTTTGTTCGATAAACATTATGAGATTGATTAACGATGCATGCAACAAATGGCTTAGTAAAATGTTTGTGATTAAATGTATTTGGTAATAACATATGTATATAATAGATTACGTGTGATATTATTATGTTTTTTGCATAGCCTTTGATGTATAATGATGTATTTGATACACATATATAAATATACATGCATGTTCATATAGAGAATGTGTATGTGATGCTATTGAACATGAATAAATTTAGCTGAAGCATATATAAATCTACAAGCAATAGCGAGTACTTTTTTTAGCCAAGGAGTAAAAAACAAAGTTCACAGAAAACAAAACTCAAAAATTCCAAAAGATTCAAATACTGGTTGACCATATGGTCCCAACCAACCTCATCACATCAGAAAGTAGTTAGGTGGCTTCATTATTGATGAAGATAGTTTTCAATTGGTTTAAAATAGGGCCAGTAAGAGGAAAGACATCAAGAAACCTATTCACGAATTTCCATTTTTTTAGGTTAACATAGAAAATATAACAAGGAGGGGAGATCAAAGATCCATGAATCCTCTAAGTGATGGTACTAAAAATTATGACTCCACTGTTAATAAGAAATTGGCTAGCATTTTACTAAACAGGGCACAAGGGCCAAAATTTGGACAGAGATCATTGTAGATGAACCATCATCAAAAGAGTGTAATCTAATACCACTAATAAAGATAAATAATAGGAATTATGGCATTATTAAAGAGGCAGTATGTAAGAGAATGAAGGTGTGCTAGAACAATTCTGTTCTAACCTATGTTGTGGGGGTAAAGCCCTATCTTGCTTATTTACAATCAAATATTCAAAGAGTTTGGAAACGAACTGGGGTAATTGATGTGTATTTTAGGGAGAATGGTTTCTTTCTAGTAATTCAAATATTCAAAAGACTATGAGAATGTTATGAGAAATGGACCACTCATTTTGATAACAAACACATAATCACGTGGAGATGGTTGAATATACTAAATCTAGAAAAAGATTTGTTGACATCTATGCCAATTTGGATCAGATTAGGCATTTAGTGCCATGCAAATAATACAGGAAAATCCATGAAACTAGATGCAAAAACTTCCATAAAAATGGGATTGAATTACGTTCTTATTCTTATGGAAGTCCTTATAGATACAGAATTACCAAATGAAATCTATCTAACACTTGATAATGGTGAAAATCTTACATAGAAAGTAGTATATGAATGGATTCCCCCAAAGTGTGATGTTTGTAAGTGTGTTGGACACATAAGAGAGCAAATCAGCACTATAAAAGCTTGGGTTCCAAAAAAAACCAATCAAGAAAATCATGAAAACATGCAAGGGAAACCAAAAAAGCACTAGAACAAGACCAAGCACTACCCAATTTGGTTAAGAAAGTGGTAATAATAATTTTGAATTTGAAGCAAAATGCTAGTTCAATCAAGAAGAAGTCACCATTAGCAGTAGATAAGGCCAAAATGGAAATAACATGAATCAAGAACAAGTAATACGCACAAATCTTTAAACAAGATGTTTAGGTCATGGTTGAGGGTGAACTAGAAATTAAAGAACTACAAAATGACAGTATATTAGAAATGCAATAGAGCACATCAGTGGGGGATAAAAGGACAAATAAGTTTTTAAGGCTGAAGCCCCTTATGTTCAAGCCCTATGTTTAACTACAAACACAATTATGGAAGAAGAACATGATTTACAATAAGATATAAATAAGGATAACGAAGATATAGAGATTGTCTCACAGTCAAAAAGTGCTGCATAAACTGAGGGCAGGGTGGGCATCGACTTAGAGTTGCTTTACACTTCTAATTTGATTACAAAGGCATCGTTGCAAATCAAGAATAATAATAGTATAGTGAGACGAAGGTAGAAAGAGAAGGTAAACTTTAAGAAAAGACATGTTTTAGATAATAAAAAATGGGATGACATGCCAACAGGGTTGGCGCAGTTGGTTGATGGTCCGGACTGCGTGATCGAAGGTCACGAGTTCGAGCCCCGAAACTGACAACCCTGTAACAAGTACCCGAAGTATGTGTTTGGCAGGCACATACTTCCCTAGAGTTTGCAAGCGAAGCTTGGTTCTCTAGGTAATTCAAAAAAAAAAATGGGATGACATGATAAGTAAGCTTAGAGCAAAGGGTACAATATGTAAAAAGAGGAGTATGAGTACTTCAGTATCAAGTATGAGAACCAGAACCTCTATTTAGTATTAATCATATTAATGTCTGTAATTGCCTGGAATGTTAGGGGAATGAACTCCCCTGGTAAACAAACAGACATACTTGAGGTGCTAAGAGGACACAGGCTAACAATAGTTGCTTTAATAGAGAAATTAAAACTATGGAGAAAAAAATATCCAATATATGCACCGTGCTTTTAGTAATATAGAAGGTATCTTAATCCATATAACTAGTGTATATGGAAGTAATTTGAAAATATAATAAACGATTTATGAGGCAAGCTTAAGAATATGAGTTGTAATATAAGACAATATAGTTAGTTATGAGGACTTCAATACAGTAATGCATGTAAAAGAGAAGGGTGGGGATAATGCAATTCCACAAAGTAAATTTGATAAAATCGATTGATTATTGTTGGAAATTGGATTAATTGAACCTTTGATAATGGCAATAGATTTACTTGGAGATCACGAATAAATAAAAATATACATTGCAAACTAGGTAGAGTGCTTATCAATAAAGAATTTAGTTTAGCTTTTCTAGAATTTATATATAATCAAAACACAAGTGATCATACAACCTTCCTTACTAAGCTAATATATAATACAGCAAATGATAATCATTTTATAAGCACTCCATTAGATATAAAAATGTATGGGTATGTGATAAGGAATATATGGAAATTATGGAAAATGTTCAAAATTTGCATGTTTTGGAACTGAACAGTTTCAATATCATATTTTTTCTAAAAAATAATAAATGGTGCTTGAAAAATCAGAATAGAGGGAAAGTCTAGTTAAAGAAGGTATAGAAAACTTAAGGAGGGAAGGAAAATTTTGCAAGAACTAATTGATGAAAACATTCCTGATACAGAAAATGTTAAAAAGGTTTTGGACAACTAAGTAATTTATCTAAAAAACTTTTAAATACAATCAATTTGAAATAAAAAGAAAAGTAGATTGGCTGACACAAGATGATGACTATACTTTGTTTTCTTTATGCAGAAATGAACAGTAGAAAACATACTAATAATATAACCAAATGTATTTGATAGTGAGAGTAAACCTACTAATGAATTTAGGAAGACTACAATGGAGGCAGTCAAGCATTTTACTGTATTATATAATTTAAATTAAACGGTAATGCAAATGCCTAAAATTAATTTTAAAACTGTATTAAATTCAAACGAAGAGGAAATATTGCTAGAACATGCCGAGAAGGCATTAATTAACATATAATTTTTAATGCTGGAGATAAGAAAAGTCCAGGACTAAATGGTTTCAATTCTAGATTTTATAAAATACGTTGGGAAGAAATCAAGAGGCAAGTAAAAATGTAGTAAAGGAGTTTTTCAGTGAAGGAAAATTGTCAAAAAATAGTTCATACTTTCATTACCTTAATACCAAAGAATAAAAGTCCCTTAAGTCTTGGAGACTATAAACCTATTTCATATTGTAATTTTATTTATAAAATAATTGCAACGGGTTAAGTAATAGAATTGAAGATTTTCTACCTTTTCTAATTTTAGAAAATCAAAGGGTTTTTGTGCCAAGCAGATGAATCTATGAAAATTCCTTGTTAACACATGTAATGGTTAGGAATTTTAATAATAAGCTTGGTGATAATATTTGCTTAAAAATAGATTAACAGAAAGCATATGACAGGGTGAAGAACATGAAATTTATATATCATATAATGGAAAGTATAGGTTTCCCTAGTAAGTTTTGTAAACTAGTATATGAATATTTTAATACCCCTACATTTTCTATCCTTATTCAGGGTAAACCAGTAAGGTATTGTTAGGGTTTTGTAACCCATCAGGAACTAATAGAAGATGGAATAAGATGATGAAGCCAGAATGGCTTGGAACTCAGCCAAAATGGATAAAGTAACAAGTTGAAGAGAGCCAAGTCATATTACTAAAGCATCGATTGAATTTGATTAAACCAAGGGACCAGAGTCCGTTCAGTCCAACCAGCAGCTAAGAACAACCAGCTAGAAAATCGTCATCAAAATGGAGCAACGTGCAACAAGAATGTCAATACAAGGCAATGAAAGCATTTCAAACATCAAACTCCAAAAATAATCCAAGTACTCTGTCTCTAGCTATCCATACTCTATGGATCGCCAGTGATCCATGAACATGGTGGTTCTCTATGACACATGAAAACAAAGAGGCCAGACGAGAAAAAGCAAGAAAATATGCTAGGTGTATGGATCACTGGTGATCCATACACCATGGATCGCCAGCGATCCATACTTGTCCATGGATCTTCAACGAGCTAGCTAGGGGAAGAAATGAGATAGGAGCTAGGTAATTAGCTCGTGCGCGAGCTAAGTCTATAGATCGCTAGCAATCCATGGTTTTGGCTTGGGCTGCAAGTTAAACTCTATTAGGTCGTCTTGTTTCCATCTGCAAGTGATTAACAAGCGGTTTGTTCCAGAGGCTCTGTGATCTCTATACATACCATCATGCCTGCAACATAAAACAGAATCTTCTTTGGACTGGTCACGGAAGCGTTGCTAGAATCTTTCTTCACCCTTTTCCCCCCTCACAATGATTTCCAAAGGGGTCCACTGTGATTCTCCAGTGGATTCTAACCTTGGAGATCCAACCTAGCTAAGGACAATTAAGAACCTAGCAATCAAACGCTTCTTGTAACCGTGATCGATCTATAATAACAATAAAGTGGACATATGCTTCGTTAACAGACGAACCACTATAAAACTCTCTTGTCTCCTTTTTTTACAATTCTTTTCTATATATACTATTTCTACTATTGCTCTATACAAATGGGGCTGGTGGTTCATACTCAAACCAGGGTGTTGATCCATTTTTGGATTAACATTTTGGTGCTTTCATTGAGAACTTCAGCTCAAGATTCAGATCTAGTTGTCTACTTTGGATCCCATAGCTCCAGAAGTTAGATCTTTAATCTTTGCCTGAAACATCTACCACTTGGAATCCATGGCTCCTGGAAAAAGATGAACTACCTCTAGAAGATCCATAGGGCCAGTGATAGCGAGAGAAGATGTTAATCCTAAACATGCTGAAGTAAATGGTGCCAACTTTGAGAGTCAGGTGCCAACATCCTCCAGTCAACACGAAGTTGTTGTTGGGGATGAATTGAATAAGATGGTTAACAAAATCAACCAAAAGATGGAAATTAGCTAGAAGGCTCTGATGGATAAGCTCGATTCTCTCTTAACCTATAGTCAAACTCTTCTCCAAGGACTATGCCTAAACCCGTTGCCGCTATTGAAGAAGAGAATTTCTTCATTTCTAGTCTACATAGAATAAATGGAAAATGGGCACGAAAAAGGGTGATGACCGAACTTTATGTGGAGGAAAAGGAGAATAGTACACCTTCCATAAGGGAACCAATTCTGACTCGAATCATGGGGCTAAAACCCCACATGAAGATATAGCCATGGATATCTTCGATTCAGAAGATGGAAAGCAAGACATTCAATTGAAAGAGAATACAATGCATTCGATGATGCTAGGAACATCCAAAATGCCCTAATAAGGCCAACTGCGAGCCAACAGGGTCCACAGGAGTGGCTCTTATGAAGAAAAGAGAGCCTAGACTTTGACTCATGCGCCAAGACCATTTGCAAAGCCAAACACTTAGTGTAGTGACTGATTGCCATCCCCTGGATTATAGAACATCAGAGCCATACATAGCAGAATGGTCAAATGATTGATGTACGAGAGTAAAAATTAAAGAGATGATGAATAGGGACATGCTCCAATCGGACTCCCTTTACTGACGAAATCTTAAATGAAAGATATCCAGACAAATTCACAACGCCAGCTATCCCATCCTATGATAGAACGAAGGACCCAAAACCCATCTATATAAGTATAGCTGGTATATGGATGGAACCAACGCTCCAGAGCTTGTCTGCTGCCAATGTTTCCCCATCTTTCTAGAAGGATTTGCGTTTATGTGGTTCACCAGGCTTCCCACGAGATCTATTTCTACCTTTGACCAATTAGCAACAAATTTTCTTGACCAGTTCAGGCTCCATACCATGCAACCAAAATTTATCATGCCCCTATCCGAATTGTTTCAGGGACGCGACGAGTCATTGAAATCTTTCATGAACTGGTTCAATACCGTGGTTACAGAAGTAAGCAACCTCAATTAGGACATGGTTTTTATGGCATTATTCCGTGCCATTCACCTGGAGACTGAATTCGAGAAATGGATTAAAATGAACCAGCCTACAACAAGGAATGACTTTAAACGTAAGGCGAGTCGGTACTTAAGATTGAAGGAAGCATATAAACAGGAAAGAAAGTCTGCTGGTGTGCAATCGATGAACATCGGACAGAGCGATGTGGTAATGAATCAAAACGCGCATGATTCTGGAACTGCTCAAGGAGTCATGGGAAATGATGGGAATCGAAAGAGGAAAAATCAAAAATCCAATGAAAGAAATAGCAATGGTAGCAACAAAAGGTTTAAAGAGTTTAGATAGGAAGATTGTACCCCTCTAAATGACACTTTAGAAAACATTTATCTCGCAACACAGGAAATTGAAGAATACAAGAAGCCCCTTAGGAGAGAGGCAACTGAGCAACAAAAGCGCTTAGGGAAATTCTGCCGCTTCTATGAGATATGCGGCCATAGTACAAACAAATGCCACCATCTAAAGAATCTCATAGAAGAATTGATCCATGATAATAAACTCCACCAGTATGTGAGAAAGCCACAAAACCTAATCAACCTGCGGCCCCACAGCCTCTTAGAGAACGAGGAAATCAAGCTAGAACTAGTGATGAAGGGTCGAAACAAACATACCAAAGGCTTATTATTGGAATGATATCTAGGGAACCACACCCCACGTAAAGGAGTTGGGGAGAAATGGAACGGTATGCGAGTTCGTTGAAACATCCTACGAAAGACTCATGCCTCACAATGGATGATGAAACTCCGACCAAGCTACAAAAGCTTTTAAGTGATGACACAGTGTTTCGAAATCGGGACATCGAAGGGATCGAAGCCCCAACTCTAGATCCATAGGTGGTAACAGTGGGAATTTGTCCCATCGTTGTTCGGCGAGTGTTGGTTGATAGTGGTAGCTCTGTTAATATTCTTTTCAAATGTACTTTTGACCAAATCAAAATTGGTATGAAAAGCGTATTTGCATGCCAAACAAAGATCCAAGGGTTCATTAGCAAGCCCAAGAAATCTTGGGAACAATCAGACCTGCTAATGGAGCTTGGAGAGGGCGATCGAAGTGTCACCCTCATTCAGACTCTTGTAATTATGGATTAAATGTCAGCATATAACACCTTATTAGGGTGGCCAGCTCTAGCAGATTTCAAAATAGCTTTGGCCTAATGGTGTCTAACTATGAAGTTCCCTACTGCAAATGGCATAGGAGTGGTGAAAGGAGATCAGTGTGCTGCCAGAGAATGTTACATTGCAGAATTATGCGAATCCAGAAGAAAGGAAAAGGGAGGGACGTGGGGAGAACTCTCCACATTCATGAACCTTTCGAATAGCAACTACAGAGCCGCCCTGGCTTGGTGACCATAGCCAATTCGACAAGGCTTTAGACCCTAGAAAGAAGAGCTCGGAGGAGGAATGTGTGGTGCTGAAAGAACTAACAGTGTCCGTCCTAGTAGACATGGATGACCCAACTAAAGTTTTGAAAATCAGATCTTACCTTGGAAACAAGATGCGTATGGAGCTTACTAAATTGTTCTGTACCAACTTAGATGTGTTCTTATGGACGCATTCCTATATGTGTGGGTTTTTTCCAAAATCGCATGTCACGTGCTCAACATTGACCCCAAGTTCATCATAATAAATCAAAAGAGGCGCGACCTAGGTCTCGAACAATCCAAGGCACTAAGAGGAGTGGTGGATGAGTTAATGGCCAATGGTTTCATCCATTATGCAACTTATCCAAAATGGTATCTAATCCGGTCTTAGTCGAAAAGTCCAATGGGAAGTGGCGAACATGTATCAACTACACCGATTGAAACAAAGATTGCTCGAAAGATAGCTTCCCTCTCATAGGAATAGACCAACTTACGAACGAAATAGTAGGACACAAGCTGCAATCATTCATGGATGCATACTGCGGGTATAACCAAATCCTGATGCCTAAACCCAATAAAGAAAACACTAGCTTCATCCCAGACTTGGGCCTATACTGCTACAGAGTATTGCCATTTGGTGGAAAACTAAGGAGGTTTATGTGGATGACATGTTAGTCAAATCATGAGCAGCTCTAACCATGTGGATAACCTCACTAAAATGTTTGAAATACTCCAAAAATATGGAATGAAACTCAACCCACTCAAGTGTCACTTCGAGGTGGCCTCTGGAAAATTCCTAGGGTTCACCGTAAGTGCCAGGGGCATCGAAGCAAATCTTGAATAGACGACAGCACTACGAGAAGTCCAAGCTCCAAAGAATAAGGAAATGTAAAGTTTGAATGGAAAAGTTCTAGCACTAAGTTGTTTTATCTTGAAAGCTACCAACAAGTGTATATTGTTTTTCAGAGCGCTAAAGAAAGGAAAGAAGAACTTCGAATGAACTGAAGCTTTACAAACGACATTCGACAAACTGCTGTGGCACATGGATGCTCCGCCAGTCTTATCAAAGCCCATGGATGGAGAAGACCTGTTCATTTACTTAGCAATCTCACCCCATGCATTGAGCGCCGCTCTGGTACGTGAAGAAGCAAAAATTCAACGACCCATATATTACATTAGCAAGCGGTTCACTAGAGCAGAGAAAAACTACTCAAAACTGGAAAAGCTAGCGCAATGCCTCTTGATCGCATCTAGGAAGTTACGGCCATAATTTTAGGCTCATCCAATTAAAGTGTTGACTGACTGGCCATTGAAACAAGTGTTATACCGAGCAGAAACTTCCAGACAACTTCTCAAGTGGAGTATAGAATTAAGCCAACATGGTATCACGTACCACCCAAGGAAAGCTATCAATGGGAAAGCGTTCGTAGACTTCGTCGGTGAATTTACTATACGGGATGACGTAGAAGAAGTTCAGCTGGAAGAAGACACGAATTGGAAGCTCTTTATTGATGGTGCATCTAACAATCTCTGTTCGGGAGCAGGAGTAGTGCTTGAAACCCATGAAAGGTAAGCCATTAACTATGCTTTGTGCTTGGAATTTCCTGCTGCAAATAAAAAAGTGAAACACGAAGCACTAATTACTGGACTGAAAGTTGTGAAATGGCTCAAGATAAAATCTATTCACATATACAGCGACTCCCAGTTGGTCGTCTGTCAAGTAAAAGGGAATATTAGGCTCGTGGGGAGAATCTTGCCCCGTACCTGTTCAAAGTACAAGAACTACTAAACGGCATCAAACACTACACAATGACTCACATTTCACAAGATCAAAACACCATGGAAGATTATTTGGCTAAACTGGCGAGTTCTAAAGAAGCTCAGTCATTGGGGCTTGTCCCAGTTGAGACACTAACCAACCCAAGCATAACCGAAATGGACATCGACTGGATCCTCGAGATCACCATCGACCCAGATACGTGGATGACATCGATAAAGGAATATTTACCTACGGGGACTCTTCCAACTGACCGAACTCAAAGGAAAAAGCTGCTCCGAAAAGCATCCATATTCATGATACAAGATGGGATACTCTACGAAAGGTGATTCTCGACTCCCCTTTATAGGTGTGTGTCCGATGACGAAGCTTAAAGAATCCTAAAGGAAGTGCACGAAGGCGAATGCGGAGACCATAGGGGGCAAATCCTTGTCAAGAAAGTCCTCCGGTATTTATACTTCTGGCTTTAACGACCCATAAATTTTCAATAATAAAATTTGTTGATTTAATAAGATTTTGGCAATAAATCTGAAATAAATAAAAATTTGAAATTTGTTAATGAATTTGTAACGGGAATGAGATGTAATGATGTTAAACACTTTCATAATATAATAATAGGTTGAACAAAAAGAATGGAAATTCAAGGTTTATTAATTTATTGGAGTTTAAATTTAATAATTGGATTAATTGCAAATAATTGAAATTTAATATTTAATTATTACATTAATGGAAACTAAGATGAAATTTGAGAATACTGATGTAATAAATCATGAACCAATGTTTGTTGCATGCTTATTGTGATAAAAGAAATAACAAGTTTAAAATTTTAATAAATGGATTTTGAAAATTTTAATTTTTAATTTCTGAATTTAATGAAATTGAAATTAAACACTGCAATTAATAGATTAATCAACTTTAAATTGACATCTAAACTTGTTTAAATTATTGTGAATGTTTAAGAAATAAAAAATGGTAAAATTTGTTAATCATAGAAGTTGAATTGAAAATTTTGATTTAATTAATTTAATATTAATTTATTTTTTTTTGAAACTAGGGAAAACCTGGTCAATCACTACCGACATGCGGTTCCTGATCAGTAAACCTAGGGAATAGATGGAAGGCCCGCCACAACCACTATTCCAGGCTAGCCAGACCTTTCGGTTGACTTGGTGCAAGAGGCGCGAAAGTGAAACAACCTCCCACGTGAAAGGCATTTCTCCTCCCACACAAGGTGGGACTCGAACCTGAGACCTCCCACTTGGGAGGCGTATCACCCCACCACCGCACCAAGCCCGCGGACAAAAAACTTTGGGGACAGGGAGACTATGTCGCCCTGACCTTTGGTTAAGCCGGTTTTAAAGTGGCCGTGCACTTATGTCTCATACTTGTGGCCGCTGGGAATCGAACCTGTGCCACCACAACAAGATGCAGCAACTCACCTCATGTCGTAAAGTGGCCGTGCACTTAATATTAATTTATTTAATTAACTGGGAAATAGCCTTTTTGGCCACTGACTTGGATTTCGGCGAAACCAGTTTCATCGGATCCATAACGGTGAATTATTGTAGGATTTCAAGTTTCGTAGCGACCGGGCTTGTTGTTTGATCGTACAGACTCGAAATGCCTTGAAATCAATATAATTGAAATCAATTGAATTCAATTTGAAATAATCTGATTTTAGCATAACTTCTTCATATGATGGAACTTGGACTTGAAACTTGTTCCATTGATTTTAAAATATTCAAAAACATCTATTTTGATATATGGGTTGACCAAATTTCACTCCGTAGGCAGAACGGGCTTTTCGGGCCATATATCGTTCAATTTATCTGGTCCGTTCTTTCTGTTTCAACTCTGCCTATATATACCTCGTTATAAACCCTAATTGTTCCTCATTATCATTTATGTACATACAATTTCAATTGCTCCTCCTCGTTCTAATGGCTGCAAACCGTAATTCCAAACTTCAAATCCAAATCAAAAATCAAATTGAAAATTTAATATCCTCAAACTATATCGAATTATATATCGATTTGAAGCTCTTAAGATCGCAAGTCAAGATTCGTTTTTCGATCTGGGTTGCTGGGTGGTCGAAATTGGCTAGTTTATTCCGGACCGTTCATTAGCTGGTTTCGATTTTAACGGTGGATTCACATCGTGGGATTGATCAGAGAGGATAGGCGCATAGAGGAGGTTGAAGCATGATGATCCGGTGGGTTAGCTCGTGTCAAAGGGGTCAAAAATCGCCATTGCAGGCGGTTGAACGTGGCAAATCGGTGTTAGCCTGGGGGCTTGATGGGGCTGCACAATGTTAGGGGAGGCTCGGCCTCGAACGGCGAGCACAGCCGTGGTTTTCGATCGGAATATAGATGAATGTTGGTCGCGGCATATTGCTGAAGACGGTGGCGGCTTTCTTCCTGATCGCGTACGCGATTTCTAGGGCTAGGGTTTCAGGCAGGGCAACGTGGTGTTGTACCATTGTTTCGTTTCTCTATTTTATTTATTATCGTATTTTAAAATCGTTCATCTTCTAATTCACATAACTTTTGCACACGAGGTCGAAATTAAGCGCAGTTTTCTCCTCTAGGATCGTATTGAAATTTCGGACATATAGGCGCTAGTTTGGACGAATTCTGAGACTATTCAAATTTTGGGTTTAAATTGTATTTAAATTCAAAAGGCGAGTGTTTTAACCCACTCACAACTTTTAAATTTTTTTATGTGTTAAATTAACTTTGATGTGATTAGAAATTTTTTATGACCATTTGGCATATTTTTAATCATGTCTCAGTTAAATTAAATTTATTGGATTAAATTGTTATTTAATTTATTATAACATATAACTGCCAGTTAAATTTTTATTTAATTCATTATTGCATATAAACTGCCAGTTAAATTGTTATTTAATTTATTATTGAATATAAACTGCCAGTAAATACCTGTTGTTTATTATCTGTTTATATTGATGTTATTGATTTAACTGGATGATGATTGTGATAAATGGTTGATGATTGATATCAGATGAATGGATGTTGTGTGTTATATTGTTATAAACTGCAAGTTGTATGGATTTTTATTTCATTTGGGATTGCGGTTTGAAATGATATATAACCGTATTTATATTTTAAATTGCGGATTGAAATGACAAATATCCATATCACTTGACCATAGGACAGAAAATTATATACAGACACCGTGGTCTATATATAAAATATTTTGAAATGAATTTCTATGGTTTGTAAAGAAATGTATGGGTTATATAAATATTGATTTTAGATATTATATAAGTGTTATTTTATTCTTGGATTTTAAGCTATGAATAAATTTATTTTAATATAAAATAAATTTAATACTAAATTTTGATTTTATTAAGATATAATATGGTTAAGTACTTATTTAATTTATTTCTAGAGTTTATAATGACTTAAATGAGAATAAGGTTGGAAGATAAATATGGAATTGATTTGAAATTTAATAAAATTGAAATTCTGAAGGTATGATTTTTATAACTGGATTTTGGTTTAAGATGAATTAAACAAATATTCCAAGTATAAATAAACTAAAGGAAATATTTAGATATTTGTAATTTGAGTTTTATTTAAATGATAATGGATTCATTATGCAAATATTTCAAAACAAAATAATAGAAAAATGGAATTGTTGAATCGTAATTACCAACCTTAGTTTTGAAATTGTCTAATACTTAAAGTTTGAAATATATTGAGATTGAAATGGTTTATTGAAAACTGAAAGTGAGTTGAAAGTGATGAATTGATATTTAATTTAAAGTGAATAAAATTGTGAAGTCGAGGAAATCATTTTGCTTTATAAAGTAATTTTAAATTCAAACTATTTTATTTTATATACTGCTTGAATATCCAAACCATTTAAGTTTTGGAAGTTATGATTTAGAAGCTATGAAATTCGAAGTATTATGTTTTGAAGGGTTATATTTCAAGCGTTTGGTTTCGAAATATTATAATTTTGAAAGTGCTATGATTTTGGAAAGGATATATTTGAAATAAAAATGATATTATATTGATTTGGGTTTTAATAAAAATGGTATCATTTTGATTTGGTTTTTGAAATGGAAATGATATCGTATTTATATGGTTTTAAAATGGATATATATTATGGTTTTGAAATATAAATTGTTTTGAAATGACCGCGGTGTTATAATAATGCTTGGTTGTTGAAGAGACCAGGATCGGAAGTTGTCATACTCTCTGCCAACTCCGAAATCCACTTTAACAACCGTGTATGCGGTGAAGATTTTTGAATGAAGTAGGATTGCGGCGGCGTTCCTTTGAGGCATATATGTGGACCCGACTCCCGTGAGTCGGCATAAGGTGGGTAAAATAGGAGCAATTGACGGGCTAAGAAGGTAGCACCTTTTATCGGACACACTCCTTCGATACCATTCTACTACTTTGTGATTAATTTGGGCCCTTTTGATTTTGGGGATGTGGCTCGAGGTGGGCGGTAGTAACTGCTATGCATTACCACCGGTCCAAAAACGTAATTGGTATATCTACCTTGGCATTGCCTACTTGTGCCATGTCACCTACCGTAGTGCGCCTTGTACGAGTTTGATTTATGTCGTACCTATGGAGTATCCTCTGGTAGCCTTCCGATCAGGAGGTATCACGGTACTGCATAGACTATTGGCTCTATTATGTGTTAAGAGGAATATTGTGTCACTCCTTAACGCTATTTAAAAGTAAGTTTATTTTACTGATAGACATTATTATAATAGTGAAATATTGCTACATAGTAAACAGTGTAATGGATCCTTAGGGGATGTGAATCCCAAGCATCTCTTAAGTTACTGCACTCATGTTTGACACTGGATAGGAGATGTCAAATACTGTAAACATCTCTAACGCCATTCCACTCATATTATTTATTGTTGATTTAACTTACATAAGATCTTTTAGTTTTGACTCGAGTGTTTTGTTTTTTCAATTCGCTCGGGTCAGTTTGAGCATTTCAGGATTTGAAGACCTTATTTCTGGAGGACGAAGGCGAAGATTTGTATTACTACTAGTTACTATATTATTCCATTGCATTCATACTGTTCCTCTAAATTAATTTTTATTCTCTGGTATGTGTAGATATGTATTGTATAAGTATAATCGAATATTTTGTAAACAGCTTCATGAACTGTTTATTTGATTATTATATTTTATCGTTCCGCTGTGAGATTCTGTTTTGTTTTATTTCTTTCTCTGCTTTTCTTATTTACCCCATAACAATCCGTCCTTTTGTATGGTTTAGGTCTGACAAGTGTGGTTTATCTTCGATTCAAAGCGTACAAAAAGGCGGGATGTTACATCTGGTATCAGAGCTTTGGTTTAGCGACAAACCTTAGCTTTATGGGGTCTGACTCTTTATTAATAGGGTAGTAATACCCTATGTTGAGTCGCTGAGCGTGTGTATATATATATATATATATATATATATATATATGAGAGAGCGTATTTGTTAGTGTTATAAAAGGTTTTAATATTATGTTAATTTGTTCCGTTTTGTATTTATAAATTCTGGTTGGTGCATAGGATGCTATGACATCAATAGGGATTTCTAAACAATTAATAGGACAGACCGACACAAAATAGTTTTGAATATAAGTGAATGAAATAATTTTTCCTATTACATTTTCTATATGTATAATAAATTTTTATAAATAAGATATATATTTGGTCGTATTATATTGGTTGTTAGGTATTGAAATTTATAAATATTGATTGGAAACTAGAGTTGAAGAAAATAAAATAAAATGAGAATCGAAAATTTTAGAATTTGAGTTCCAGGATTTTTTTGGAAAATTTATTTTGAATGATTTTGAAATAATAGTAATATTATTTAGAAGTATTTTCTGAGATAAATGTTTCAGTATAATTTGAAAGAATCGTTTCAAAGAAATTTTGGAAGGAAATAGATTCTGTATTGTCCACTCTGTCGTTGGAAAATAATTTCGATGATAAGTGCACGCATCATCGACATTCACTTTCGAGATTCGAAGTGGGAAGGCCACTATAGTAGTTTTACTGCAGATTTATTTTGATAAACAAATATGAATCTTAAATTGTTTTAAATATAATTGGATATATAAAATGTAAGTGTGTACATTTATCTATTACTTTTAAATGATTTGAAATTTAACCTGGTATTTAGTTTTTAATTTTCCATTAATTAACGTTTCAATTGTTGTAACTAATGTATAATTGGAACCCCTAATTAAAGTAAGAGATTTAATTCTAAGTTATAAATGGGATTAAATGAAAGTTGAAATTGAAACTTATAAAACAAAAGATATAATTATTGAACATTAAATTAACTTAAAATAAATGAGATAAACTTGTATGATTTTCAGTTGCATTTTTTAACATATATATCACTTACCAACTATAGAAAGTTAAAAGAAAATGTAATAGGAAATTTCACAAGTAAAATTTGAAATAATGAAAGTATTCAATGAAATTCTTTAATAAATAAGAATTGGATGTTGTATTTGGTATAAACATAAGTATAATTGAAAGGTAAGTATTATAAATAAATGAATAAATGAAATTAAGTAGTGAGTAAATGAAGGTAATACAATAAAAAGAAATTTACATGATATGAATAAATGAAATTTGTAAGAAGTTAAATGTAAAGTAAAAAGATAAATCATTATATGAAATAAAAGGGAAATCAAACAACAAATGTATGAAATGAAATTAATAAGAATGAACTTGATCTATTTTCTGAGGTTGTTGGTTGTTTGTTTTGGTTTATGAGTTGTTTGGGTAAGGGATACTTTTAATTGCTTAGATGTATGAATAATCTATGGAGTTATCTAAGACTGTTGAGTAAGTGGAATACTTCGTAGTTATTTGTCATTCCATGTGATTTAAAGTGTCTTAACCCGAACAAACCAATTATTTCTCTTGCTTGGATGGTTGAATTGTATTTGATG
The DNA here is from genome assembly GCA_030765085.1 of Allium cepa. Classification (NCBI taxonomy): domain Eukaryota; kingdom Viridiplantae; phylum Streptophyta; class Magnoliopsida; order Asparagales; family Amaryllidaceae; genus Allium; species Allium cepa. Next base: position 298,687,373 of record CM060929.1, read on the forward strand.
CGTGTGTTGTTGGTTGTAATTGATTGTTGTTATATTGATTTGATGTGATGGTTGTATGCTTTTGTAACAACCCGAGATTTCGCAGTGATTTATAATCATTATCAAACGATTAATCTGTTGGTTAATTGCAGTTGGTCGTTTTAAAAATCAAGTTGATATTTGTTTAAAAAAAATTTTGTTAAGTGTAAATTTGGGTTTTGAATCTAGTTGAATTCTTGTAAACATTTATTAAGAAATTTTTCGGGCTTTGAATGTTGGCCCATGGAAGTTGCACCGTGTTGTCTCGAGTCATACCCGTTCGTTTCCCCCTTCAATCATTATTCTCAAGCCCTAAACCTAAACGATCGAAGAAAAAAAATGGCGGCCTCTTTAATTTTCGTTCATTCGTTCAAGAGAAAATTTTAGGGCTTCGATCTTCGTTCCTCTCTGAAGCATAGGGCTTTGCGAAGCGTCGTCTTACTTCGTTCGAATCAGTGGTTGTTCGAGAGTCGTCTTGCTCGATCGATCCCTCGTTGCTCACTGCCGCTGCTTCTTTTCGTGTCGAGAAAGGTGAGTGATACTTGTCACTCGCATCTAATTCGAACGCTCCATTGGTTCTTCAGTTTCTTTTCTTCGTATGATTTTGTTGCTGTGTAACTTTACTTTGGTCACTTGAGTTTTCAGCTGTTAAATTGTGGTTTGATATTGTTGATTTCTCTTATGTTTTCCATTTACTCGGGTTTGAATGCTTGATTGACTTTCGACTTTGAATAGTTAATTGATATTTGCAGCTGGGTTACGGTGTAATTTGAACTGTAAATGACTTTGAAAATTTTTGGTTGGCATCGGCATTAAAGTGAATTTTGTTCTTGCTTTGACTTGATTATCACCTGACTTCGGGTCATGATGTTGGTTATGAGATGATTTTGGGCTTTCAAAGTTGAACTTGCTACCGTGATTTCTTTGGTGACTTTGGTTACTTCAAATATGTGATTTTATCACTGGGCACCTTCTGTCAGTATTCTAATTCGTTGCATTAGTTGTATAACTACTGCATATAAGTATTTATGTGTTAAGCTTGTTACAACTCTTATGCATTCACATGCTCATTTTACCTGTAGTCTTGTGTTTGTGGTGTGTGTCTTGACTCTGCTTACCTTGGTTCGGACTGTAGTCTTCATTGGCTTTGTGTTTGTATACATATGAACCCTGTTCATATGTATGCTAAGCAATTTCTTCTTAGTGACTTCGGTCAATTGATTTTATATATGTGATCCCCTGACTTGGAAGTATCTTCGGCCATAAATTTGATATCACTGACTTTGGGCATTTAACGATTTGTGACTGCAGTTGTCTTTGTTTTTGAATAAAATAAAATAAAATATTAGAATGCCTTAATGATGTTTTGCCTTGATTTATTTGTTTGCCCTGTTACTTCGACCACCGTCCAGTTTTACTTTGTGCATTTGTTTGCACTCGAGTAGCACGTAGCACACAGTGTTCACGTCATTTCTCTGATGCTGTTTATTTTGCATCTCCATTTTGTATTCGAGTTATTCTATTGCCTTGAGAAATGAGTGCATTCATTCGTGTTGAAGTCATGGTTTTACCATTGACTGTTGCACTGATGTCATTCCGTGGTATATCTCCTTGTAGTCTCCATCTCAATGTTTTATGTACTTTGTTCATATTATGTTGTTCTTTGATTAGAACTGCCACTTGATGTAGTTGTTTGGGTTTCATCTCTGGTGCATGTATGCATCCCTGTCATACTTGTTAATGCCTTGAGTATGCTGTTTGGTTTTGGCCATATCCTTGTTTGCTTACACCTTCATTCGGCTATGCCCTTGTGTGTATCATTGCCTTGCGCAGTTCCATGTTACACCTCTGTTTCATTTTATCTATGTGCAACTAGTAGTGTACATCCATTGTGTACATTTGGGTTCGCATTCATGTTGTCCAGGCTTGTTCCTTTGCATTGCTGTTAGTTCTGGCCTTCACTGACCAATCTTGTTGTACCACTGTTGTCTCCTTCTCTAGACATATCGGAACTTGAATTATTGCATTGAGTTGAGTCATGACAGCAGTGACTTGACCTTTGCATTTTGTTTGTCTTTTGAGTTCACTTGAGTTGAATCCAACTTGTAGCTTGGGTTTGACCTTGTGTTCATTTGTGAATTTTCATTGGGTACATTATCACTGTAGTGGCAAGGCAGTGCACGCATGCGTGAACTGCAGCCACACGGTATTGCTTTTATTGATATTTCAATTTCTTTTGATCCATTGATCTTTTACGTAATTCCTATGCCGTATTGGCGAGGTAGTACACGTTAGTGTGTACTGCAGCCAATCAGTATTGATGTTTGTAAGCGATATTTCAATTGTTTAAATTGATTTAGTTTCATTTGATCATTTTGTTGCTATCTAATTATCTATCTGATAATTAGATTATGAGTTTCTAATTATTTATTTAAATAATTAGATTTTGTTGTTAATTGCCATTTAGGCAATTCTGATGTTTTCTAAATATATCTTCATTGATATTCTTTTCATTCATCTTTGTTGATATTTTGAATCTGCTGATTTGTTGTTTAACACTATTACATGTTATATTTACCGTTATCCGATTCTCTTCTAGAAGGGTCGGATAGACGGAATTTACTGTGACAGTCGTCTATTCATATTTAATTATTATTGCTTCTGTGCACTAATAACTGAGTTTGAATTAGACTGACCCGTGTATTATTTTCTTTTGAATATAATACTCGGGTCAGACCGAGTATTTACAGGTTGTTGATATCCTACTTTAAGTTGCTGCTTGAGCTATGAAGTCACTTCATATCTTTCGGAGTAGTCGTCGTCATTTAGAGTAGTTTGTGTATTTGTATAGGATGTTGTATATTCATGTATATTATTCACGATAATGTACTTGTATATGTAACTTCCAGAGTCGACAGTTGTAGTTGTATCATATGTATAGTGTCAAATGTATTGTAAGTGACATCAGTTATTATATATATATGAGACTTTCTGTTATATCTGTGTTCCGCACTTATTTATCTGTGTTATTATTATATATATTGTCCTAAACTATTATGAACCATCGTAGTTCGTTTTATACCAGAATTGGGTATGTCGATGGGAGTAAACAAATATGAGATGAAAAATAAAAATATATACCACTCCTATCGAGATAACCAATACTAGTGTAAGGCCTAACTACGGATGGCCGCTCCTATCCAGCCTTATTCTTCATAATAATAGACAGTATTTCTTTTAATACTCTTTGTTATTGTGAGCATAGAGGTGGGGCGTCACAGTTGGTATCAGAGCTTGGGGTTTATGGACATAATATAAAACATAACTTAGATGGAACATGTGTTACAACTATTAGTCGATGTTTTATATGTGCTTTGAGTCAAAACTAAAGTTTTGAAATTTTGATAATTTTTTTATAGCTTTATTTAAAAATAAAAGTTGATTTGGGTTTTGATGATTGATTGATTTGTGTTTTGTTTATCAGAGTGCGCAGCGAAAACAGTGTGACTGCTTCGCTGAGTACGACTGATAATTATTTTGATTTAAAAAAATCAAAATATGAAAATGAAATTAATTTCATTATGTTGTTTAACCAGTGGATTTGATTTGTTGAAATTTCTTACTGGTTTTCTTTGATGCTAATCATATCTGATTAGATTTCTGCTGTTTTAAAATATCTTCATTGAAGATATATTCGAATGATTTCTTTGTTCATTTTGTAGTGTACGTGCAAAATTCAAGCTGCACGTTACTGCATTAATTTTACGTTGAACCGATGCTTGGTTATGAAACGTATTTTGTTGCCGTTATTCTTATAACAGGCTTTTTACACCAATGCTATAGTTTGAAGCACGGTGTTTTGTTGACATATTTCAATGAATGAAAATTCACTGATATTATAATTTGATGCAAATTATTTTGATGAGATTTTGATATTTAAAAACTACCGTCGCCTTGACTTCAGTAACTGTCAAATTTTAAAGTGGATTTTCAAGCGGCTATCCCGCAATGCTGATTTTGAGATTAGTTTTATGTTGTTTTGAGAAGTACCATTTTCTTGTTGAAATTGCTACTTATGTTGCTGATTTAATCACGTGATTATAAAAAGCGTTTTAAAATAAAAATTGTTTTCAAAAATTTTCAGTTTACATTTTCAAAAGAATGAGAAAGAGATTTAAATGATTCAGCAAAATCGAGGACTATGAACCCTTTCTTTTACTGATTCGCTTAATTCCGGACTCGTCCGTTTGAGAATGTGAAATGTTATTTTTGGAATACACGATTTTGCACTTTCAAGGAAACGATGAAGAGAATTAAATGATTTAGTAAAACATGTGGTTATGGGACATGTGCGTTTGCTATTTTGATTAATTCCGGACTCGTTAATTGAAACATTTGTTGTTTGATGATTTTGATGATTTTACACATTCAAGGAAACGATGAAGAGAATCAAACGATTTAGTAAAACACGTGGTATGAGACATGTGCGTTTGCTATTTCGGTTAATTCCGGACTCGTTAATTGAATATATGTTGGACCTTCGGGTCAATACCAGTACCGGACCTTCGGGTCATTTGTTGGACCTTCGGGTCATATGTTGGGTGCCAAAATTATGTTGGGTACTTGGTAGGCTTCGGCCATATGTTGATGCACGTGCGGCATAGCTAAAACTCGCCATCTGATGGGATCGATCCAACCTTTTATGTTGATTTTCTAGAGTATCTTAATTGATCTCTAGATATTCGTTGTTTCCAATTATCTGCAGGTAATTGGATATTTGTTGATATGAGTTCTGATTATTGTTTTTGATAATCGGATATTTGTTGATTTGATTATCGTTTTTGATAATCGAATATATGTTGATTTGATTATCGTTTTTGATAATCGAATATATGTTGATTTGATTATCGTTTTTGATAATCGAATATATGTTGATTTGATTATCGTTTTTGATAATCGAATATTTGTTATTTAATTATCATTTTTGATAATTGAATATTTGATTGCTTTGAGATTTAATTATCGCTTGAGATAATTAAATATTTGTTGATTTGAGATTTAATTATCACTTGAGATAATTAAATATTTGTTGATTTGAGAATTGATTATTGTTTTTGATAATTAGATATTTGTTGATTTGATTATCGTTTTTGATAATCGAATATATGTTGATTTGATTATCGTTTTTGATAATCGAATATATGTTGATTTGATTATCGTTTTTGATAATCGAATATATGTTGATTTGATTATCGTTTTTGATAATCGAATATTTGTGATTTAATTATCATTTTTGATAATTGAATATTTGATTGCTCTGAGATTTAATTATCGCTTGAGATAATTAAATATTTGTTGATTTGAGATTTAATTATCGCTTGAGATAATTAAATATTTGTTGATTTGAGAATTGATTATTGTTTTTGATAATCAGATATTTGTAGATTTGATTATCGTTTTTGATAATCGAATATATGTTGATTTGATTATCGTTTTTGATAATCGAATATATGTTGATTTGATTATCGTTTTTGATAATCGAATATTTGTGATTTAATTATCATTTTTGATAATTGAATATTTGATTGCTTTGAGATTTAATTATCGCTTGAGATAATTAAATATTTGTTGATTTGAGATTTAATTATCGTTTGAGGTAATTAAATACTTATCGATATGAGTTTTGATTATCGTTTTTGATAATCGAATATTTGTTACTTCTGATTATCGCTTGTGATAATTAGATATTTAAGATTTGATTATCGCTTGTGATAATTGAATAATTGTTGATTTGAAATTTTATTATCGCCTTTGATAATTAAATATTTGTCAATATGAGATTTCTAATTATCGTTTTTGATAATTAGGCCTTGTTGCTTTCTGACTATCTACTGATAGGTAGATTTTGTTGAGAATTTGTGAATTTCTTTTATGAAATTAAAAGATTTCTTAGATGTTTGAATTCTCTGCCTTCATTTTGCTAACTTAACCAGTTTATGTTAGAAAAATAAACTGTTAACGACGACCTTAATTATGAAAATTGCGGGGACGCAAATTTTATAAGGAGGGGAGTCTGTAACAACCCGAGATTTCGCAGTGATTTATAATCATTATCAAACGATTAATCTGTTGGTTAATTGCAGTTGGTCGTTTTAAAAATCAAGTTGATATTTGTTTAAAAAAAAAATTTGTTAAGTGTAAATTTGGGTTTTGAATCTAGTTGAATTCTTGTAAACATTTATTAAGAAATTTTTCGGGCTTTGAATGTTGGCCCATGGAAGTTGCACTGTGTTGTCTCGAGTCATACCCGTTCGTTTCCCCCTTCAATCATTATTCTCAAGCCCTAAACCTAAACAATCGGAAAAAAAATGGCGGCCTCTTTAATTTTCGTTCCTTCGTTCAAGAGAAAATTTTAGGGCTTCGATCTTCGTTCCTATCTGAAGCGTAGGGCTTTGCGAAGCGTCGTCTTACTTCGTTCGAATCAGTGGTTGTTCGAGAGTCGTCTTGCTCGATCGATCCCTCGTTGCTCACTGCCGCTGCTTCTTTTCGTGTCGAGAAAGGTGAGTGATACTTGTCACTCGCATCTAATTCGAACGCTCCATTGGTTCTTCGGTTTCTTTTCTTCATATGATTTTGTTGCTGTGTAACTTTACTTTGGTCACTTGAGTTTTCAGCTGTTAAATTGTGGTTTGATATTGTTGATTTCTCCGATGTTTTCCATTTACTCGGGTTTGAATGCTTGATTGACTTTCGGCTTTGAATAGTTAATTGATATTTGCAGCTGGGTTACGGTGTAATTTGAACTGTAAATGACTTTGAAAATTTTTGGTTGGCATCGGCATTAAAGTGAATTTTGTTCTTGCTTTGACTTGATTATCACCTGACTTCGGGTCATGATGTTGGTTATGAGATGATTTTGGGCTTTCAAAGTTGAACTTGCTACTGTGATTTCTTTGGTGACTTTGGTTACTTCAAATATGTGATTTTATCACTGGGCACCTTCTGTCAGTATTCTAATTCGTTGCATTAGTTGTATAACTACTGCATATAAGTATTTATGTGTTAAGCTTGTTACAACTCTTATGCATTCACATGCTCATTTTACCTGTAGTCTTGTGTTTGTGGTGTGTGTCTTGACTCTGCTTACCTTGGTTCGGACTGTAGTCTTCATTGGCTTTGTGTTTGTATACATATGAACCCTGTTCATATGTATGCTAAGCAATTTCTTCTTAGTGACTTCGGTCAATTGATTTTATATATGTGATCCCCTGACTTGGAAGTATCTTCGGCCATAAATTTGATATCACTGACTTTGGGCATTTAACGATTTGTGACTGCAGTTGTCTTTGTTTTTGAATAAAATAAAATAAAATATTAGGATGCCTTAATGATGTTTTGCCTTGATTTATTTGTTTGCCCTGTTACTTCGATCACCGTCCAGTTTTACTTTGTGCATTTGTTTGCACTCGAGTAGCACGTAGCACACAGTGTTCACGTCATTTCTCTGATGCTGTTTATTTTGCATCTCCATTTTGTATTCGAGTTATTCTATTGCCTTGAGAAATGAGTGCATTCATTCGTGTTGAAGTCATGGTTTTACCATTGACTGTTGCACTGATTTCATTCCGTGGTATATCTCCTTGTAGTCTCCATCTCAATGTTTTATGTACTTTGTTCATATTATGTTGTTCTTTGATTAGAACTGCCACTTGATGTAGTTGTTTGGGTTTCATCTCTGGTGCATGTATGCATCCCTGTCATACTTGTTAATGCCTTGAGTATGCTGTTTGGTTTTGGCCATATCCTTGTTTGCTTACACCTTCATTCGGCTATGCCCTTGTGTGTATCATTGCCTTGCGCAGTTCCATGTTACACCTCTGTTTCATTTTATCTATGTGCAACTAGTAGTGTACATCCATTGTGTACATTTGGGTTCGCATTCATGTTGTCCAGGCTTGTTCCTTTGCATTGCTGTTAGTTCTGGCCTTCACTAACCAATCTTGTTGTACCACTGTTGTCTCCTTCTCTAGACATATCGGAACTTGAATTATTGCATTGAGTTGAGTCATGACAGCAGTGACTTGACCTTTGCATTTTGTTTGTCTTTTGAGTTCACTTGAGTTGAATCCAACCTGTAGCTTGGGTTTGACCTTGTGTTCGTTTGTGAATTTCCATTGGGTACATTATCACTGTAGTGGCAAGGCAGTGCACGCATGCGTGAACTGCAGCCACACGGTATTGCTTTTATTGATATTTCAATTTCTTTTGATCCATTGATCTTTTGCGTAATTCCTATGCCGTATTGGCGAGGCAGTACACGTTAGCGTGTACTGCAGCCAATCAGTATTGATGTTTGTAAGCGATATTTCAATTGTTTAAATTGATTTAGTTTCATTTGATCATTTTGTTGCTATCTAATTATCTATCTGATAATTAGATTATGAGTTTCTAATTATTTATTTAAATAATTAGATTTTGTTGTTAATTGCCATTTAGGCAATTCTGATGTTTTCTAAATATATCTTCATTGATATTCTTTTCATTCATCTTTGTTGATATTTTGAATCTGCTGATTTGTTGTTTAACACTATTACGTGTTATATTTACCGTTATCCTATTCTCTTCTAGAAGGGTCGGATAAATGGAATTTACTGTGACAGTCGTCTATTCATATTTAATTATTATTGCTTCTGTGCACTAATAACTGAGTTTGAATTAGACTGACCCATGTATTATTTTCTTTTGAATATAATACTCGGGTCAGACCGAGTATTTACAGGTTGTTGATATCCTACTTTGAGTTGCTGCTTGAGCTATGAAGTCACTTCATATCTTTCGGAGTAGTCGTCGTCATTTAGAGTAGTTTGTGTATTTGTATAGGATGTTGTATATTCATGTATATTATTCACGATAATGTACTTGTATATGTAACTTCCAGAGTCGACAGTTGTAGTTGTATCATATGTATAGTGTCAAATGTATTGTAACTGACATCAGTTATTATATATATATGAGACTGTCTGTTATATCTGTGTTCCGCACTTATTTATCTGTGTTATTATTATATATATTGTCCTAAACTATTATGAACCATCGTAGTTCGTTTTATACCAGAATTGGGTATGTCGATGGGAGTAAACAAATATGAGATGAAAAATAAAAATATATACCACTCCTATCGAGATAACCAATACTAGTGTAAGGCCTAACTACGGATGGCTGCTCCTATCCAGCCTTATTCTTCATAATAATAGACAGTATTTCTTTTAATACTCTCTGTTATTGTGAGCATAGAGGTGGGGCGTCACAGCTTTGTTGTAAGTGATAGTTGTTTATACCGATTTGTTCGCTATTGATGGAAACAACTTCAAATATTTCATTTTATATAATTATTAACTCTTTTAGACTATATAAGTGAAATGCAGGTTATGGAAGCAATTGCTACTGTTTTTTGTTTCATAATTAAACGTTAATTGCACGACAAATACATACGTTTTTGGATTACGGTTTATTGCATTATTATATTGTTCTCCCGTGTCGGGATATATTATTTTGGAAAATATATGTTGTATATTGTTATATTTGATATTATATTTTTCTCCTGAGCCTCTCCGTACAAAGGAGACTCTGCCGATTTTTTCCATAATTTTGGACTTAGAAATTTTTTGAAAATGTTTTCCAAACTTTATTTATTTGAGTATAAAAAGATTTAATGGTTGCAAATTGGTATATTTTATATAATTTAATTAATTTTATAATTTTATTTATTTATAAAGTTAATATTTTTTTTCAGTAGGATATATTGATTCTTAATTCTTCTTTTTCGTTCTTTTTCCTTTTCGGGGACGAAAAGTTTTGAGTGGGGGAGAGTGTAATGACCCGTAAATTTTCAATAATTAAATTTGTTGATTTAAAAAGATTTTGGCAATTAAATCTGAAATAAATAAAATTTGAAATTTGTTGATCAATTTGTAACGGGAATGAGACGTAATGATGTTGCAAATTTTCATATTATAATAATAGGTTGAACAAAAAGAATGGAAATTCAAGATATATTAATTTGTTGGAGTTTAAATTTAATAATTGGATTAATCGCAAATAATCGAAATTTAATATTTAGTTATTACGTTAATGGAAATTAAGATGAAATTTGAGAATATTGATGTAATAAATCGTGAACCAATGTTTGTTGTATCCTTATTATGATAAAAGACATGAATAACAAGTTCAAAAATTTGATAAATGGATTTTGAAAATTTTAATCTATAATTTCTGAATTTAATGAAATTAAAATTAAACACCGCAATTGATAGATAAATCAACTTTAAATTGACATCTAAACTTGTTTAAATTATTGTGAATGTTTAAGAAATTAAAAATGGTAAAATTTGTTAATCATAGAACTTGAATTGAAAATTTGATTTAATTAGTTCAATATTAATTTATTTAATTTACTGCGAAATAGCCTTTTTGGCCACTGACTCGGATTTCGACGAAACCAGTTTCACCGGATCCGTAACGGTGAATTATTGTAGCATTTCAAGTTTCTTAGCGATCGAGCTTGTCGTTTGATCGTACGGACTCGAAATGCCTTGAAATCAATTGAAATCAATTTGAAATAATTTGATTTTAGCATAACTTCTTCATACGATGGAATTTGGACTTGAAACGTATTCAGTTGATTTTAAAATATTCTAAAACATCTGTTTTAATATATGGTTTGACCAAATTTTGCTTCGGAGGCAGAACGGGCTTTTCGGGCCAGATATCGTTCAATTTATCTGATATGTTCTTTCTATTTCAACTCTGCCTATATATACCTCGCTATAAACTCTAATTGTTCCTCATTGTCATTTCTGTACGTATAATTTCAGTTGCTCCTCCTCGTTCCAATGGCTACAAACCATAATTCCAAAACTTCAAATCCAAATCAAAAATCAAATTGAAAATCTAATCTCCTCAAACTATATCGAATTATATATCATTTTGAAGCACTCGACGAGCGTAAGTCAAAGATGTGATTCATTTCGATCTGGGTTGTTGGGTGGTCGGAATTGGCTAGTTTATTCCAGACCGTTCATTAGGTGGTTTCGATTTTAACAGTGGATTCGCATCGTGGGGTTGATCGGATTGGATAGGCGCAAAGAGCGGGTTGAAGCATGACGATCCAGTGGGTTAGCTCGTGTCGAAGGGGTCGGAAATCGCCATGGCAGGCAGTTGAACGTGGCAAATTGGTGTCGGCCTGGGGGCTTGATGGGGCTACGTGACGTTTGGGTGGCTCGGCCTCGAACGGCAAGCACAATCGTGGTCTGCGATCGGAATATAGATGAACGTTGGTCGTGGCATATTGCTGGAGACAGTGGCGGCTTTCTTCCTAATCGTGTACGCGATTTCTAGGGCTAGGGTTTCAGGCAGAGCAATGTGACGCTGTACCATTGGTTCGTTTCTCTATTTCATTTATTTTCATATTTTAAAATCGTTCATCTTCTAATTCACATAACTTTTGCACACGAGGTCGAAATTACGCGCAGTTTTCTCCCTTAGGATAATATTGAAATTCCGGACATTATGGCGTTAATTTGGATGAATTATGAGATGTTCAAATTTTGGGTTTAAATTGGATTTAAATACAATTTAAATTCAAAAGGTGAGTGTTTTATCCCACTCACAACTTCTAAAATTTCTTTTGTGTGTTAAATTAATTTTTAATGTGATTAGAAATTTATTTATGATTGTTTGACATATTTTTAATCATCATCTCAGTTAAATTGAATTTATTCGATTAAATTGTTATTTAATTTATTATTGCATATAACTGCCAGTTAAATTATTATTTAATTCATTATTGCATATAAATTACTAGTTAAATTGTTATTTAATTTATTATTGAATATAAACTGCCAGTAAATACCTGTTGTTTATTATATGTTTATATTGATGTTATTGATTTGATTGGATGATGATTGTGATAAATGGTTGATGATTGATATTGATTGAATGGATTTAAAATGTTATATTATTATAAACTGCAAGTTGTATGGATTTTTATTTCATTCGGGATTGCGGTTTGAAATGATATATAACCATTTTTATATTTTAAATTGCGGATTGAAATGATAAATATCCTTAGCACTTGACCATAGGATAGAAAATTATATGTGGACACCGTGGTCTATATAAAATATTTTGAAATGAATTTCTATGATTTGTAAAGAAATATATGGGTTATATAAATACTGATTTTAGATATTACATAAATTCTATTTTATTCCAATTTTTAAGCTATGAATAAATTAATTTTAATATAAAATAACTTTAATAATAAAGTTTGATTTTATTAAGATATGTTATGGCTAAGTATTTATTTAAATTTTATTTCTGGAGTTTATAATGACTTAAATGAGAATAAGGTTGGAAGGTAAATATGGAATTAATTTGAAATTTAATAAAATTGAGATTCTAAAGGTATGATTTTTATACCTGGATTTTGGTTTAAGATGAATTAAACGAATATTCCAAGTACAAATAAATTGAAGGAAATATTTAGTTATTTGTAATTTGAATTTTATTTAAATGATAATGGATTCATTATGCAAATATTTCAAAACTAAATAATAGAAAAATGGAATTGTTGAATCGTAACTACCAACCTTAGTTTTGAAATTGTCTAATACTTAAAGTTTGAAATATATTGAAATTGAAATGGTTTATTGAAAACTGAAAGTGAGTTGAAAGTGATGAATTGATATTTAATTTAAAGTGAATAAAATTGGGAAGCCGAGGAAATTATTTTACTTTATAAAGTAATTTTAAATTCAAACTATTTTATTTTATATACTGTTTGAATATCCAAACCATTTAAGTTTTGGTCTAGAAGCTATGAAATTCGAAGTATTATGTTTTGAAGGGTTATATTTCAAGCCTTCGGTTTCGAAATATTATAATTTTGAAAGTGCTATGATTTTGGGAAGGATATATTTGAAATAAAAATGATACTATATTGATTTGGGTTTTAATAAAAATGGTATCATTTTGATTTGGTTTTTGAAATGGAAATGATATCGTATATATATGGTTTCGAAATGGATATGTATTCTGGTTTTGAAATATAAATGATTTTGAAATAACCGCGATGTTATAATAACGTTTTGTTGTTGAAGAGAGCAAGACCGGAAGTTTTCATACACTCTGCCAACTCCGAAAACTACTTTAACAACCGTATACGCGGTGGAGATTCCAGAATGAAGTAGGATGGCGGCGGCGTTCCTTTGAGGTATATACGTGGACCCGACTCCCTTGAGTTGACATAAGGTGGCTAAAACAGGAGTGATTGACGGGCTAAAAGGTAGCACCTTTTGTCATACACACTCCTTCGACACCGTTCTATTACTTTGTGATTGATTTGGGCCCTTTTGATTTTAGGGGTGTGGCTCGAGGTGGGCGGTAGTAGCTGCTACACGTTACCATCGGTCCGGATGCATAATTGGTATATCTATCCTTGCATTGCCTAGTTGTGCCGTGTCACCTACCCTAGCGTGCCTTGTACGAGTTTGATTTGTGTCGTACCTTTAGAGTATCCTCTGGTAGCCTCTCGATCAGGAGGTATTACGGTACTGTATAGACTATTGGCAATATTACGTGTTAAGGGGAATATTGGGTCACTCCTTAACGCAATTTAAAAGTAAGTTTATTTTACTAATAGGCATTATTATAATAGCGAAATATTACTACATAGTAAATAGTTTAACGGATCCTTAGGAGATGTGAATCCTAAGCATCTCTTAAGTTACGGCACTCACGTTTGACACTGGATATGAGATGTCAAATCTTGTAAACATCTCTTACGCCATTCCACTCATATTATTTATTGTTGATTTAACTTACATAAGATCTTTTAGTTTCGACTCGAGTGTTTTATCTTTTCAATTCGCTCGGGTCAGTCTGAGCATTTCAGGATTTGAAGACCTTATTTCTGGAGGTCAAAGATTTGTATTACTATTAGTTATTATATTATTCCATTGCATTCATACTGTTCCACTGCATTAATTTTTATTCTCTGGTATATGTAACTCTGATATGTATTGTATAAGTATAATCGAATATTTTGTAAACAGCTTTATGAACTGTTTATTTGATTATTATATTTTATCGTTCCACTGTGAGATTCTGTTTTGTTTTATTTTTTTCTCTGCTTTACTTATTTACCCCTTAACAATCCACCCTTTTGTATGCTTTGGGTCTGACGTGTGTGGTTTATCGTCGATTTAAAGCGTACAAAAAGGCGGGATGTTACACTAGCCAACAATAAACCGCAATGTTGTAAACTATGCTAGAAGATGTGATCGCTGCTAATGATTCAGCAAAATTAAAAGAACTCCTTCAACAGGGTTAACGCGGATGGTAATCCCATGGCCATTCGTGATACGGCGAATAGACTTGATTGGCATCCTGCCAATAGCAAAAGAAGGAGCTAAATATGCTATAGTTGTCGTAAATTATTTCACAAAATGGGCTAAAGCAGAATCGTTGGCCAGCATAACTATAAAGAAAGTCATTAATGTTGTTAGTAAAAACATTATTTGCAAGTTTTATGTGCCACAGAAAATTATCCCTGATAATGGAAGCCAATTCGAAAGCGCCAAGTTCAAAGACTTTTTCAAACGCTTCCGTATTGAGAAAAGCTTCTTAGAGTAGCTCATCCACGACCAAATAGGCAAGTGGAAGCAATAAACAAGATCATCAAATCTACCATCAAAAAGCGACTAAACAAAGCCAAGGGAAATTGGTTGATTAACTTCCACTCGCACTATAGGATTATATGTAACGACCCAGAATTTCTATTAATTTAAATTTGAATATTTAATTAATTTTAAATATTAATAAGTGAATTTATAAGTCAAATAAATTTTATTTTGAATAATTGGATTTAATTGGATAATTAAATCAATAATTTAATATGTTAAATTATGGAAATAATTGAAAATTGGGTTAAATATGATTGAAAATGATTTTTAAAATTTTATTTTATCATGTAGGAGTTAGAATGATATTTTAGAACTTTTAAAATCGAATTAAAAGTTTATTTGTGAAAATTGAATATTTTAATATTAAAATCGACTAGTGAAAATAGTCAATTTTTGAACAGTCTCAGAATTGAACGAAACCAGTTCCATTGGATCCGTAATAGTTAGTTATTACCGGATTTCAATTTTCGTGTCAATCGGAGTTATCGTTTGATCGTGGCAGCTCGAAACGCATCGAATTATTTTTAATTTTAATTTGGCGAGTTAAAATAGCCATTTTTCAAAAATCTCGGATTTCGACGAAACCAGTTTCATCGGATCCGTAATGTGATATTATTGTAAGGTTTCAAATTTCGTGTCAATTGGATTTACCGTTTGTCCGGTACAAATTAAAACGCCTAGAAAATCGTTTAAATCGGTTTAATTTAGATTGAACGTTTATTGCCATAACTCGCACAGATGTCCGAATTAGCTTTCGAAACCTGTTCCATTGTGTCCGGAACGCGGGGTAAACCCTATAAACGCTGGTTACGGCGCGTTAATCGGAGTTCGGAATTTCCGGATGAATAGTGTTCGATTTTTCTCTATAAATAGACCATAAGCCTTCACAAAATTAAAAAAAAAAACTAATCTAAAACCCTAGCCGCCACTACCCTGCTGAACGGCCAGAAACGTTCGATCCTTCCTCCCTCAATCTTTCTCAATCCACTTGTTTTTAGCCAAAGTTGTTAACTACAACATTATAGAGCACGATGAGATCTTGAAATCTATACGGATTTGATGGGTTTTGGAGCATCGGAGGGGGAGCTAGGGGGGGCCGATTGTGGTCAGCTGCGCACGATTTTCTGGGAGGAGGGGGTGGCCGAGTTGCAGGTGGTTGGGGCCGAGCAAGGAGTTGGGTGAGGGCTTCGCAATGCAACTTCCTGATCGTGTTTTAGTCAAGCGATGGAGTTGCAAAATCTAAACCTAGTTTTGTGTTCATGGGTTACGCGTGCGGCTTCGGCCTGTAGAAGAGAACGTGAGATGAAGGAGAAGAGAAGGGAAGGGTGAGGGGCGTTGGATCTGAAATGGACGGCTGTGATTGGAGAATAGGTTAAAAATTATATAAAGGTTGTAAATTGTTATATAAAAAATCGTATAAACTTTGAAAAATCATAACTTTTTCATACGAGGTCGAAAACGCGCGAAACCAGTTGCGTTGGAATCGTATGGACGAGCACTACGCGATGAAATTGGATTGGAGTCGTTTGGAGTTAGTGAGAATTTTAGGTAAAATTAAACGTCCGTTTAATTTTATTCGAAATAAATCGCTAAAACGAAAATAAAATCAAGGTGAGAACTTCTCACTCAATCGAATCAGTTTCAATTTTATTTTAAATAGTTAGATTTAAAATATTTGAATGCATGTTATCTATTGATTGTTAAAATAGACATTATACGCCGTTAGTAAGCGGATGTTATTTATTAAAAACATATACCGCGAATATTTCATAAACAGTGAAATTGGTATTATATATAATAGCAATATATATATATATTGGCATATGTATATATTGGAGTTATTGATTTCCCGCATTTTGTTTAGCGGATGAGACCCTATTGCGCCGTCTATTAAGCGGATAATATTTAATAAAAACATATACCGTGATAATTTCGTACTGGAGCGAAATTGGTATTGTGCTAATGTTTGTGGATGCAGGAAAACAGGTTGGAGGGATCCAACTGGATTCCTCAACAGTTTTTATTTGATTTCAGATATTTTGATATTTGATGGATTATCATATCGATATATGATATCGTTGTTGTCGTGATTGACTATTTGGTATGTAGCATCATTGGACCAAATTTGGAATTTTAAAATGATTTTTAAAGTGATTTTTGAAAATATAAAATGTTTTGGAATTAATCCATTTTAAATAAATAAACGTTATAATTTTTAAAGTTATAAAAATTATGATTTTTGAGAAATATAGTTAAAAACTGATTTTTGAGAATATGATGCTAATGGTTTTATAAAATAGTTTAATCGGGATTTTAGAATTTATTGTGAAAAGTTTAAATATAGGATTTATAAAATTTAATTATTTTATGAATCAAAATGGTGAAATAATAAAGGATATTAAAGACGTTTTAAAGAATAATATAAATTGATTTATATTAAGAGATTTATAAATGGATATTTATAAATTGAAATATTGACATTATAAAACGAGTTTTTATAAGTGTTTGAACGAAGTGAAAATGAATTTTGTAAATGAATGGAATTCATAAAATTATAAACGGTGAAGTTATAAATGAAATTTATAAATAGTAAGATTTATAAATTTTGTGAAATTATTAAAGAATATATTTGGATGAATAATCGAATCTTATAAGTTATAAGATTTATAATTATGAAGTTCAAAGGAACGATTTTGCAAACAAATAAATTTTAAGTATTTAACTTATAATATGAACCTTTGGTACATAATTGAGTTATGAATTGAATATAGGATAGAAAAAGAATTTATAAACGTTGTTTTATAAATTCGTAAACAACTTATTTTGATAAGTAAATTGTTGAAACCTATTAATGGAGTTATATTCACGTTTTTAACTGTGAATAATCCTTTGAAATAAAATGAATAAAGGATGAAATGTGTTAACGTAGTATATTCACGTTTCTGAATAATGAATAATATGTTAAAGAAAATGTTTAGAATGTGATATTTTAAATAGAATTAAAACGATCTAACGATGTTTTAAATGTGTTGAGATTCGAAACCATAGATTTCAACATTTATTGTTGAAATAGACGTTTTCGAGAAATAAAAGGAAATGGTAGACTATAACACTGTTGTTATAGTAAATGATTTCCGAAAGGAAATGTTTTGTATAGTATTGGGATTTATATATCTATTTTAATTTCGAATCCCTATACTAGTGATTTTGGGATGTCGTAACGATGTTTTACGCAACATTCGTTTTGGCCCAAATAAATATGTTTAAGAGAATGATTTCCTTAAAGAATGAAATATATACTTAATCTCGATTTAAGTATATTGAATATTTTCCAAATGTTGAAAATAAATAAAATTTGTGAATTACTTATTTTTAATAAGTATGGAAATGTTTTCCAATATAAAGTGAATATTTTGAGAATTTATCTTTTTGAAGATAAATTGAAATGAATAATTGAAATCGTATATGCATGGATATTTTAAAATGAAAATTCACTATGGAATTTATAAAGAAAGTGGAAATTGTTTAAAAATAAATATTGATTTATTTTTGAAGTGTGAAAATTATATATCTAGTAAAGATATTTTGGAAAATTATTTGGAATCTGGTGATGTGTGCATATCCATTGATAGTTCAGTAACCGACTATCAATATTTCCCTTTGAATGGGTATTTGATGTGATTTGTTTGAATTTGAATGCCACACTTATTTTTGAATAAGCGCTCACTATTCGGGTTAACCAGGAAAGGACCATGGGGTCGTATAACCCATTCTGAATATGTGATACGTCGTTATAAATTGCATTTGATGACCGGTGTTGAAGACCGAGTTTTTGCGAAAGCGATAGGATGACCTATCGATTGTCTCTGCACTGGGTAGATCCTGGTATAGAGATCCCCTAAGTGATGGGAAATTCGATCGGGATTGTGAATACCCGGATTGCAAGGGCTTCGTAAGAAGTGCCTTCGGTTTTGTTCGAGCCCGGAATAGACTTGTATGGATTGTATGTTTGACGTTACAAATTGAGATATAAAGCAGATTTCTTTCAAATATATTTCTGTTGGTGGCGGAGAATTTATTCTTTTAGCTTAACACCCTTCTCTGAGACGTACGAGCTCATAGGTTATATAGTTGAAGTTATCAGCGATATATTCCCAATTTGGTAATGTGACATGCTGAGTGTTGCTGTAAATGATCATTGTGTTGATTATTTGTGATAGGATCATTTGTTTGATCGTCTATCTTGGTGATCATTTCTATGATCATTTGTTGACCCAAAGCACGGCTTTTGTATAAAGTGTGTTTTTGTGGACGTGACTTCGTCGAGCCTCACAAACCGGTAATGGTCGAAACAGGAATTGTGCGGCAAGGTTTTCAGGGATAACTTCCCTAGGGTATGACCATTCCTTCTGGGAAAGGGTAGTATCATGGTATGGAGCCCAGGTACTTACTCATGTTGAAACACTTATTATTATGGTGTGATGTTGGTTAGAGAGCGCTCTCGTTTAAAGGTCCCAAAGGACCGGGGGTGGCATATATGAGGGTTTGTAATATTCCTTGGGAAAAGGGATTCCCGGCTTTGTTTAGCAGAGAACGGTGGTTCTCGGGGCGTCCATCCAGAGGCGTTTCCATGTGGCAATGGGAAGTTCCTTGGCCTGATCATTCGTTGGAAATCCAAAGAAACAATACGTGACTTGTACGGTTTTAGTTGTAGAACCTGCCATTTAATATGGTAGCTATAGTAGGCATAATATAATGGTACCTATGCTGGCTAAGATTTATATTCTACTTTCGAAATAAATTTTCCCTACACTATGCACTAATAATAATATCAAATGTTCTTTTAAATACGTATCAAGCATCTTTGACTATCATAAGGAGAAATCTCCTCCAAGTCTGCGTTTGCATTGTGTGTGTGGCGGGAGGTCTTATGGTAGTCTCATTTTTAAAAGCATTGCGAATTGAATTTAAAAATATTCCTCTATTTTGATTTTAAAGTAAATAAACTGTTTTGAGTTCTCACACCAGTCACATGACTAACTTGGAGTTTATTGTTTTCCTTCCTAAACTCTGGGTGCCCACCAATTTCCACACGGGCAGTCGAGAGTTAGGTTTATCAGGATATTCTGGATATTCTGGAGTTGCTGGAGGCAAGCTGGATGACATGGCGTATTACTAGTATATTGTATTTCTTTTCCGCTGTTTGATGTTTGTTGTTGTTGTACACTCTGATGATATGATGTAATGAAATATAATGTAATGTAATAACTGATATAGTTCTTTGTTTAAAGATTATTCATTTATTATTATATGTTGTTCCGCTGCGAATTGTGAGATTCTGATGTTGTTGTGTTGTGTTCTGTTCCGTTTTATTTTCTATTTTCCATCCTCTCTGTTTTCTTTTCTCTATATTTTCTATTCTTTTCTTCCCATTTTCTATTCTTATCTCTCATTCTCTCTCTTTTCTTTTAAAAAAAAACCCCTAACTATTCGGTTTTTCGGCAACGAAAAATCGAAAACGTTACATTTGGTATCAGAGCATATGGTTAAGCGACAACCATGGTTCTGTTGGGTATTACTCATTAGAGATAGAGTCAGTAGTGCTCTAGAATGAGTTCGAGTGTAATAATAGCTATGAGTGCGTATTTGTTAGTGAATATAAAATTGTTTTATATTGTGATGATTGGTCTGTTGAGTGGTATATAGATTCTGGTTAATACGAGTAATTAACGTTGTTGATAGGGATCTCTAAACACTTGAATAGAACAATTCGGCACAATATTGATTTTAAATTGGGTAAATAAAATAATTTTACCTTGAGTATATATTATATATAAAGAAATAATTTTTTAAAAATTATTAAAGTATAAATAAGTTGATTGTTTAGTTGTTTGAATAATCTAAATTAAAGAATAATTGTATAAGCAAAAGAATTATAAGAATTGAATTATAATTGAAGTGATTTACAATTGAGAAATAAACTTATATATATAAGAAGTGAAACTATATGAATATATTTATGAATATGAGTTGTTAATAAAAATGAATTTAAAGTTAAATGGAAATTTATTTAGAATTGAAATTTGAATTGATTTATAAGTAGGAATTTAAGTTATGTAAAACCAAGTGATGTTTATAAAATGAAGTATAACTTAAGAGAAGTCGATATTGGCATCAAAGTAAATTAATAAAGTTAAGGATAAATGTGAACTTGAGTTATATAAATGAAATTCAACTTTTGTAATTGAATTGAATTAATGGATTGAATGTAAATCAATTGAATGTAAATTAAGTTGGATGCTAGTTGGTTGATGGTTGAATATATGTTGCTTTTATTGCATTTGCTATGTTGACATATATAGTTATTATGTTGCTATATGTTGTATATCGATACTATTATCTATATGCATGATTCTCATGTTGTTTGTTGAGTGTTTAGTAGGTGCAGATCGCGTTTGCTTCACATTTGGAGCTCGCTTTCGCGCTATATTAGCCGTATATGCTCGCTAATAAAATATAAGGTACATATCTCGGATTACATATCGTACTTTTACACTTTTTCCCTTCGGGATGCCTCATTACTTGATGAGATGTATATTTGTGATATATATACTGTCATTTTTTTTTCGGATCGAGCCGCGCAAAGGAGACTATGGCGAATTTTTCCGGAAATTTAAGGCGTTAGAAAAAATTTGAGAAAATTGGAAAGTCTTGAAAACTATAACTTTGATTTAGAAGTTGAAAGTTAAACAATAGAAGTTGTTTTTGAAAAGATAACTAAGTATGATTTGAAAACTTAGTAAATAATTATAAGAAGTTTAACTATGGATTTTGGAAAATTAATAGATTCTGTAACTTTTCTTACTTGTTAATTTCGAGGACGAAATTCTTTTAAGTGGGGAAGATTGTAACGACCCAGAATTTCTGTTAATTTAAATTTGAATATTTAATTAATTTTAAATATTAATAAGTGAATTTATAAGTCAAATAAATTTTATTTTGAATAATTGGATTTAATTGGATAATTAAATCAATAATTTAATATGTTAAATTATGGAAATAATTGAAAATTGGGTTAAATATGATTGAAAATGATTTGTAAAATTTTATTTTATCATGTTGGAGTTAGAATGATATTTTAGAACTTTTAAAATCGAATTAAAAGTTTATTTGTGAAAATTGAATATTTTAATATTAAAATCGACTAGTGAAAATAGTCAATTTTTGAACAGTATCAGAATTGAACGAAACCAGTTCCATTGGATCCGTAATAGTTAGTTATTACCGGATTTCAATTTTCGTGTCAATCGGAGTTATCGTTTGATCGTGGCAGCTCGAAACGCATCGAATTATTTTTAATTTTAATTTGGCGAGTTAAAATAGCCATTTTTCAAAAAGTCTCGGATTTCGACGAAACCTGTTTCATCGGATCCGTAATGTGATATTATTGTAAGTTTTCAAATTTTGTGTCAATTGGATTTACCGTTTGTCCGGTACAAATTAAAACGCCTAGAAAATCGTTTAAATCGGTTTAATTTAGATTGAACGTTTATTGCCATAACTCGCACAGATGTCCGAATTAGCTTTCGAAACTTGTTCCATTGTGTCCGGAACGTGGGGTAAACCCTAGAAACGCTGGTTACGGCGCGTGAATCGGAGTTTGGAATTTCCGGATGAATAGTGTTCGATTTTTCTCTATAAATAGACCATAAGCCTTCATAAAATTAAAAAAAAAATAACCTAATCTAAAACCCTAGCCGCCACTACCCTGCTGAATGGCCAGAAACGTTCGATCCTTCCTCCCTCAATCTTTCTCAATCCACTCGTTTTTAGCCAAAGTTGTTAACTACAACATTATAGAGCACGATGAGATCTTGAAATCTATACGGATTTGATGGGTTTTGGAGCATCGGAGGGGGAGCTAGGGGGGCCGATTGTGGTCAGCTGCGCACGATTTTCAGGGAGGAGGGGGTGGCCGAGTTGCAGGTGGTTGGGGCCGAGCAAGGAGTTGGGTGAGGGCTTCGCAATGCAACTTCCTGATCGTGTTTTAGTCAAGCGATGGAGTTGCAAAATCTAAACCTAGTTTTGTGTTCATGGGTTACGTGTGCGGCTTCGGCCTGTAGAAGAGAACATGAGATGAAGGAGAAGAGAAGGGGAGGGTGAGGGGCGTTGGATCTGAAATGGACGGCTGTGATTGGAGAGTAGGTTAAAAATTATATAAAGGTTGTAAATTGTTATATAAAAAATCGTATAAACTTTGAAAAATCATAACTTTTTCATACGAGGTCGAAAACGCGCGAAACCAGTTGCGTTGGAATCGTATGGACGAGCACTACGCGATGAAATTGGATTGGAATCGTTTGGAGTTAGTGAGAATTTTGGGTAAAATTAAACGTCCGTTTAATTTTATTCGAAATAAATCGCTAAAACGAAAATAAAATCAAGGTGAGAACTTCTCACTCAATCGAATCAGTTTCGATTTTATTTTAAATAGTTAGATTTAAAATATTTGAATGCATGTTTGAATGATGACTGTTATCTATTGTTGTTAAAATAGACATTATAAGTCGTTAGTAAGAGGATGTTATTTATTAAAAACATATACCGCGGATATTTCATAAACAGTGAAATTGGTATTATATATAATAGCAATATATATATATTGGCATATGTATATATTGAAGTTATTGATTTCCCGCATTTTGTTTAGCGGATGAGACCATATTGCACCGTCTATTAAGCGGATAATATTTAATAAAAACATATACCGTGATAATTTCGTACTGGAGCGAAATTGGTATTGTGCTAATGTTTGTGGATGCAGGAAAACAGGTTGGAGGGATCCAACTGGATTCCTCAACAGTTTTTATTTGATTTCAGATATTTTGATATTTGATGGATTATCATATCGATATATGATATCGTTGTTGTCGTGATTGACTATTTGGTATGTAGCATCATTGGACCAAATTTGGAATTTTAAAATGATTTTTAAAGTGATTTTTGAAAATATAAAATGTTTTTGGAATTGATCCATTTTAAATAAATAAACGTTATAATTTTTAAAGTTATAAAAATTATGATTTTTGAGAAATATAGTTAAAAACTGATTTTTGAGAATATGATGCTAATGGTTTTATAAAATAGTTTAATCGGGATTTTAGAATTTATTGTGAAAAGTTTAAATATAGGATTTATAAAATTTAATTATTTTATGAATCAAAATGGTGAAATAATAAAGGATATTAAAGACGTTTTAAAGAATAATATAAATTGATTTATATTAAGAGATTTATAAATGGATATTTATAAATTGAAATATTGACATTATAAAACGAGTTTTTATAAGTGTTTGAATGAAGTGAAAATGAATTTTGTAAATGAATGGAATTCATAAAATTATAAACGGTGAAGTTATAAATGAAATTTATAAATAGTAAGATTTATAAATTTTGTGAAATTATTAAAGAATATATTTGGATGAATAATCGAATCTTATAAGTTATAAGATTTATAATTATGAAGTTCAAAGGAACGATTTTGCAAACAAATAAATTTTAAGTATTTAACTTATAATATGAACCTTTGGTACATAATTGAGTTATGAATTGAATATAGGATAGAAAAAGAATTTATAAACGTTGTTTTATAAATTCGTAAACAACTTATTTTGATAAGTAAATTGTTGAAACCTATTAATGGAGTTATATTCACGTTTTTAACTGTGAATAATCCTTTGAAATAAAATGAATAAAGGATGAAATGTGTTAACGTAGTATATTCACGTTTCTGAATAATGAATAATATGTTAAAGAAAATGTTTAGAATGTGATATTTTAAATAGAATTAAAACGATCTAACGATGTTTTAAATGTGTTGAGATTCGAAACCATAGATTTCAACATTTATTGTTGAAATAGACGTTTTCGAGAAATAAAAGGAAATGGTAGACTATAACACTGTTGTTATAGTAAATAATTTCCGAAAGGAAATGTTTTGTATAGTATTGGGATTTATATATCTATTTTAATTTCGAATCCCTATACTAGTGATTTTGGGATGTCGTAACGATGTTTTACGCAACATTCGTTTTGGCCCAAATAAATATGTTTAAGAGAATGATTTCCTTAAAGAATGAAATATATAATTAATCTTGATTTAAGTATATTGAATATTTTCCAAATGTTGAAAATAAATAAAATTTGTGAATTACTTATTTTTAATAAGTATGGAAATGTTTTCCAATATAAAGTGAATATTTTGAGAATTTATCTTTTTGAAGATAAATTGAAATGAATAATTGAAATCGTATATGCATGGATATTTTAAAATGAAAATTCACTATGGAATTTATAAAGAAAGTGGAAATTGTTTAAAAATAAATATTGATTTATTTTTGAAGTGTGAAAATTATATATCTAGTAAAGATATTTTGGAAAATTATTTGGAATCTAGTGATGTGTGCATATCCATTGATAGTTCAGTAACCGACTATCAATATTTCCCTTTGAATGGGTATTTGATGTGATTTGTTTGAATTTGAATGCCACACTTATTTTTGAATAAGCGCTCACTATTCGGGTTAACCGGGAAAGGACCATGGGGTCGTATAACCCATTCTGAATATGTGATACGTCGTTATGAATTGCATTTGATGACCGGTGTTGAAAACCGAGTATTTGCGAAAGCGATAGGATGACCTATCGATTGTCTCTGCACTGGGTAGCTCCTGGTATAGAGATCCCCTAAGTGATGGGAAATTCGATCGGGATTGTGAATACCCGGATTGCAAGGGCTTCGTAAGAAGTGCCTTCGGTTTTGTTCGAGCCCGGAACAGACTTGTATGGATTGTATGTCTGACGTTACAAATTGAGATATAAAGCAGATTTCTTTCAAATATATTTCTGTTGGTGGCGGAGAATTTATTCTTTTAGCTTAACACCCTTCTCTGAGACGTACGAGCTCAGAGGTTATATAGTTGAAGTTATCAGCGATATATTCCCAATTTGGTAATGTGACATGCTGAGTGTTGCTGTAAATGATCATTGTGTTGATTATTTGTGATAGGATCATTTGTTTGATCGTCTATCTTGGTGATCATTTCTATGATCATTTGTTGACCCAAAGCACGGCTTTTGTATAAAGTGTGTTTTTGTGGACGTGACTTCGTCGAGCCTCACAAACCGGTAATGGTCGAAACAGGAATTGTGCGGCAAGGTTTTCAGGGATAACTTCCCTAGGGTATGACCATTCCTTCTGGGAAAGGGTAGTACCATGGTATGGAGCCCAGATACTTACTCATGTTGAAACACTTATTATTATGGTGTGATGTTGGTTAGAGAGCGCTCTCGTTTAAAGGTCCCAAAGGACCGGGGGTGGCATATATGAGGGTTTGTAATATTCCTTGGGAAAAGGGATTCCCGGCTTTGTTTAGCAGAGAACGGTGGTTCTCGGGGCGTCCATCCAGAGGCGTTTCCATGTGGCAATGGGAAGTTCCTTGGCCTGATCATTCGTTGGAAATCCAAAGAAACAATACGTGACTTGTACGGTTTTAGTTGTAGAACCTGCCATTTAATATGGTAGCTATAGTAGGCATAATATAATGGTACCTATGCTGGCTAAGATTTATATTCTACTTTCGAAATAAATTTTCCCTACACTATGCACTAATAATAATATCAAATGTTCTTTTAAATACGTATCAAGCATCTTTGACTATCATAAGGAGAAATCTCCTCCAAGTCTGCGTTTGCATTGTGTGTGTGGCGGGAGGTCTTATGGTAGTCTCATTTTTAAAAGCATTGCGAATTGAATTTAAAAATATTCCTCTATTTTGATTTTAAAGTAAATAAACTGTTTTGAGTTCTCACACCAGTCACATGACTGACTTGGAGTTTATTGTTTTCCTTCCTAAACTCTGGGTGCCCACCAATTTCCACACGGGCAGTCGAGAGTTAGGTTTATCAGGATATTCTGGAGTTGCTGGAGGCAAGCTGGATGGCATGGCGTATTACTAGTATATAGTATTTCTTTTCCGCTGTTTGATGTTTGTTGTTGTTGTACACTCCGATGATATGATGTAATGAAATGTAATGTAATGTAATAACTGATATAGTTCTTTGTTTAAAGATTATTCATTTATTATTATATGTTGTTCCGCTGCGAATTGTGAGATTCTGATGTTGTTGTGTTGTGTTCTGTTCCGTTCTATTTTCTATTTTCCGTCCTCTCTGTTTTCTTTTCTCTATATTTTCTATTCTTTTCTTCCCATTTTCTATTCTTATCTCTCATTCTCTCTCTTTTCTTTTAAAAAAAAACCCCTAACTATTCGGTTTTTCGGCAACGAAAAATCGAAAACGTTACATTATAGAACCATCTACAAAGTGGCAATCGACCACACTCCATTTGCTCTGGCGTATGGCTCAGAAGCAATGATCCCCGTTGAATTGGAAGTCCCCTCGCACCGAAGGCAAAATATCAATCAAAAGCAAAACAAGCAGCTCCTACTCGAATCGCTAGATATGATCGATGAAAGAAGGGAAGAAGCCGAGTTGGGAACCGCCACCCACCGAAAAAGGATCGCACAATACTGCAACTCTGATGTTCACAAACAAACCTTCAAAGTGGAAGATCCTGTGCTCAAGCGAGTCTACCCTGCTTTCGAGGCATTTGGATCAAACTGGGAAAGACCGTACTTCATCAATCAAAAGCTAAGAGATGGAATTTTCAAGCTAACAACCGTCAATGAAATTCAAATTCTCAGAGCATAAAATAGCGAATCACTTCGTCGTTACTACATTTGGAAACTACTTTATGTACTATCTATTTTTCAACAAATAAGCCGTATTAGAATGCCGGGAGCATTGTAAATAGGCAAAAAATCTTCCCTGTTTTCCTTAACAAAATTTGATTCGCTTATTGAACCGACAAAACTGTATTCATAATAACTACCCGCTTGGTCGACGAAAGCAAATCGACTGAAAATACTAGATCGACGGAATTTGATCCTTGCCTTCTAAAAACCGATGTTGCTCCGACAACATCGGGAAGGCCCAAAATTACACTCCTTAGTTGCCCAAAGATAGGTAACATCGGGGAATACCACTAGCCACACATTTCATAAGCCACACAAAAACATATGCTTCTCACATTGCCCGAAGATAGAAAACACCGAAAAGTACAAAGAGCCGCACATTTCATAAGCCATACCAAAATATACGCTCGTGA
The DNA here is from genome assembly GCA_030765085.1 of Allium cepa. Lineage (NCBI taxonomy): Eukaryota > Viridiplantae > Streptophyta > Magnoliopsida > Asparagales > Amaryllidaceae > Allium > Allium cepa. The sequence goes on from CM060929.1 coordinate 298,715,362, forward strand.
GGTTGCCCAGAGATAGGCAACATCGAGGAGTACAAAAAGCCACGCATTTCATAAGCCATGTCAAAACGTACACTCCTTACGTTGCCCGAAGATAGGAAACACCGAGGAGTACCAAAAGCCAAGCACTTCATAAGCCATGGACTAACTCCTAAAACATATGCTTCTCGCATTGCCCAAAGGTTGGCAACACGAGGAGCACGGAAAGCCGCGCATTTCATAAGTCGCACACTAACTCTTAAAAAACTTAGCTCCCTTACGTTGCATGAAGATAGGCAACACAGAGGAATATCAAAAGTCACACGCCCGTAAGCTGTGCACTAACTCCTTGACATTGTCCGAAGATAGGCAACAACAAGGAACATTGCCAAAAAGTCACGCTCCTAAAGCGTAAACTCCTTATGTTGCCTGAAGATAGGTAGTGCTGAGAAGTATCAAAACCATTCGACGGGCCAAATCGATCCCAAACATCGTGCATCCTATAACCAGCACCAAACGCTTCTATGATTATAAATAATGGGCACCTCCCCAAACGTGAAATCATCCCTCATCAACACGTCGAAATCGATGTAAACATCACCCAAATTTCCAGACTTGCGCCAGCATACTTACTCGAAAAATAGTGATGCTCCTTAATTTTTGGTGCATTGTCTTTATCGCTCGTATCTGGAGGAGGTGAGTTTGGAAGGATGGACTCATTCCCGAAGTCTCGTCACACGATTCTGAGTCCATATCATCGGATTCTGCATAGAGGCCATTGCTAGAGGTGGACTCATTAATACTATTGTCAAGTTTCCCCTCCTCTTTCTCTAAGCCCATTATGGCCTTGCCTTCCTTCTGTTGGAACTCCTCTTCTCCTTCTTATGGGAATGGAGGCATTCTGATCGGGTCGCTAACTTTGGTTGCGGTAACATCTCTTCCTTCACGGGCCTCTTCAGTTGGAGAACAAGCCCCCCTCTCTCTTGAGAAGTGCCTTCTTCGAAACCACAAGAAGAAGAATTAGATCGTGTGTGAACCCTGGATTCAGCAGGGGAGGGGACCTCGATTTGAATATCAAAACTCCCCAGATGTAGTAATCCATTTGAAAGTCCTCATAGTTATGCACAGGTGAACTACTTGGAATCTATGATTGTGTGCTTTCATGCTCATTTAAAAGTCCTCACGGTTATGCATGTATGGAACACATATCAAAATTTGTTGAAATATGCGAGTTGATTCTAACCTTATTTAAATGTCCTCACAGTTATGCGTGGTTAGAAGATACTTGAAGTTCATTTTTTTAATAAAAATAAGGAATACTAATAATCTCATTTAAAGGCCCTAACGGCTATGCATAGTTAGTAAGTATTCAAATTCCTGTCATAAATATACCACAAATAGACACGACTATTTTTTTTCTATGCCAACATCACCCCTGTCACTCTAAAATGGAATATGCGCTTGATAGAGCATTTATGATTTTTATTTGATTTTTTATTGAAATTTAATATATATATATATGCTTGATTAGGTATTAATGTTGTATTAATATTTATCACTTTATTACTCTTATCTAACACTATTACTCTTTTGCTGATAATAAAAGGGAGAGAGAAGTTATGATTTTGGCAAATAAGTTCAAATTTTTTATTTGCATATTCTCATCTGGGATTCATTGCATTTTGCATATTTTTATTTATTTTAATGCATATGTGAAGGGGGAGCATTGTTGTAGGGGGAGTATTCAAATAGGAGGAGCTAATAAAATTCATCAAAACCAAATATATTAAATAGAGTCAAAATCTTAATATATGTTTGTTATCATCAAAAGAGGGGGTTTGTGGAATATAATAGCCTATGATTTTTGTTTGATGATAATAAACATACATACACACACACACACATATATATATTCATTTAAATGTATTTGTTATTGTACTATTTTATTTTTCCATATAAATAAATAAATATTTATTGAATAAAATAAATAACTTGGAATTCTTATTCAAACAAATATTTTGTTACAAAATGAAATAGTACAAATTTGAGCTTTCACTACATTTACGCATTTATAATTACAATATAACTTCAATTACAGCATAATTGTCACTATACAATTCACCTCACTACATAATTCGCTCATCGCTCGTATTTGATCATCAACTCTATCCCAGCCTGTATCAAGTATATGAATTATCTGCAAAATAAATATTGACGTAGTAAAATTGAAAAAGAAATATTTTTGCAGATAAAATTGAAAAGAAATATTTTGCAAATATTTCATAGAACAGTAAAATTGAAAATGAAATATTTTACAATGCATAATGGAGCGTGTGTTTGAAAATATTATTTTCCTCAGTTATTTGGGTTATTCGTCATTATTTTAATTCATCTTACACGGACAACCTGTGACATGCACAATGTATCACTGTACGTACCACATGGTCGTGCACATCGATACACACATGCTTGTTAAAATTGCAGGGACAGGTGAGCACAAGGCCAAACCCAAGTCGAGACTGGACTCAACTCAAGTGCAAATACAAAACAACAACAAAGGCATGAACACATATGAACCCAGGCTACAGTAACAAAGGCATAAGAAGAACTTACAAGTTCAGCTTCAGTCAACATGAACATGGATATGATGCAATCAGACTTGGCTCAATTGAAAACAACAAGACCCATAGACCAGCCACAGCAGTGGTGAACACAATGGAGCATGAACACACATGAAGACCTCGAATGGAACCGGTTCAATTTTTTTTGAAGAAGGAATCATAGCAATGAAATGGAGATCCAATCAGACTTCAATGAAACAATAACTACACCAGACTACAAAAACAATACCACAATAGTGCATTGGAGCATATATCAGTTCAACCAAAACTGACCAAAGAACGACACAGATCAAAGCAACATACAACATGCAACAAGACTTCAAACATAACCAGGCTCAAATCAACATGAAACCAATTGTACACACACGCAACAAGACTTCAAAATTTTCAAAGGCAACATGAGCATGCAACAATGATCATACACTCAATTTATCAACCCAGCTACATATATACATACTTCAATGGGACCAGACATCACAACCCAGTCAGGAGCAACACAGTCAAAACAGTCAAGTAAGAGCATGAAAGTATACATTCAGACAGGTACAATGCAAAAACAAGACACAAGAGAATAAAAGTGAACAAGGACAACCGCGTGTTCATGCCATCAGACCACCAAAAAAGTACTCAATATAATACAAACATGATAGCAGTTCACGAATGGAACTTGACTATCAAAACTTTGGAACTCGAAACAACTGGACATGGAACTCGAAGCAACTAGCACAGTAGCAATATGAATAAAGTCGCAGAGGGTAACATAATGAACAAGCCAAAAACATATCAACAAAGCAGAGAACAAATTAAGGAAAAGGTAAAAAAGTCGCAGTTGATAACACGATGAACAACTTAGATTTCAGAATGTCAACACTTCTCAAATTCAAGTCATAGGAGAAAAGAACGGAACTGACTCGACTGCGTTTAATAAAAATTCAAATTCATCGGAGATATATGGAGTAACATGTATACAATGAACAAGTCAGAAATCATAATATCATTCGATGGAATATAAAAGCAGGTGCTAAAATCACGAAGAAGACAAACCAAAATATACGAATGAGATTATAGGGTTTCGAACCCTATAACTTGAACCCTATTCGTCATCGACAACAAGCAAGTCGAGCACAATGAAGTTAATCAAAACAGCAAGTTCAAAAACATACCAAAGCCATAACCGAAGAAGTACTCGACTAAATTGAAGTGACCATGTCCATTCTAAGCCAAGGAATCGATTGGCGGAGCAAATCAAAGTAAAATCATCACCGCAAATCGATCAATTCAATCAACGTCTTCAATTTTGAACAAAGCTCCAATTCCATATTGCAAAAGAAACAAGGAAGCATAATTGAGCATGAAGCACATAAAAGTATATTTGTTTATCACTGTATAATTGGGCTGCATATGTTTCATTTATAATTTATTTATTTGGGCCAAGTAAGTATTAGCGTTTTGAATTTATATTTTGCTTGTTTTTTTTGTTTTTTTATTTAAACCCTAGTTTTAACTAGATTACGAACTACGTGGCATAGTTCAGAGAATTCTCAACTTAGTGGCTGAGTTGTGGCAGTGTTTTGAGCTTAGAGTTTGGGTTAATCGAGTTAGCAGGTATCACAAGTTTACATGTTTTGTAAGCGACCGATTACTTAATTTGTAGTAGAAACCTTAGGGGTAGCACGTAGGTAGGTTTTTGCCAAAGCTGGGTAAAACTATGTGAGATCTTTACGGCATTACTTTCTGTTTTTATTTTTAACTCCGCATTAATTTTTAGCATCACCCTATTCGCCCCCCTCTAGGGTGAAAACGACCCTACAATAGTGGCCGAAGAGACATCCTTCAACTGAACGACACCTACATCACCAACTGAAGAGGGCGCGAGAGCTTGAGAAAGCGGCAGAGGTGAGATAGCAAAAGGTATGCCACTTCGAGCAGTAGAGCTACCAAGATCAGTAACACGATTGTAATGCAACTTCCTATGTTTGGCCATCCTAAATCGAAGCAGAAACGAGACGCGAAACCTAGAAAATTGATTTGGGGGAAACCAGAAGCAGACGCCGTGAATAATTGGTTAATTAAGGACAGGAGGAATTGTTAGCTAAGAAAGAATGTTATTTTCGTAGTCTTATAGGTTCACATAAAGAAGTTCCATGTTATTTTCTTTTGTTTTTTACCCTTGCATGGGCATTACTATTGGGGAAATATGGAAACCTATGTAATGAATTTTGAGACATGTAGTATGCAATAAATATTTGTTGCTTTGTTTACTTAAAGTGTTTATGTATATGCATAACTCATTAATGCCGCTTGAAAATAATTATGGTGATTATTGCTGCATTATCAACGTTCATTTTTAGATACTAAATTAGGTGGAGATTGTTATATCTCAAAGTGATGAAAGCATGTGTAATAGAATTCGTGTGATTCGAAGTGAGTTTAATGAGTATCTTTCTTACCAAGAAAGAGATGATTCGAGTAAAAGAGGTAATGTTAGAGATGGGGCTTGAAGTGAAATGAGACGAAGTCGCCATGACTGAAGACAGCTAACACTAAAATAATAACACCGTTTCACAACTGCTAAAAAAAAATGTAGTAGGTCTATTACAACGGGAACCATCCGTCGTTATATCAAAAGTTGTGATAGGTCCTATGACAACCCGGAATTTTGGACAATTTGAAATTGGGATATTTTATTGATTTTAATATTTAAAAGTTAGTTTGTAACTTAAAAATTTCAAATATCACCATTATTTGGAAATTAAATTATTGGATTTAATTACTGAAAATTGGGTAAAATGTTGAATCTGGAATTTTAAGCATGTTAAAAATGATTTGAAGGCTTCTAAAATTTATATCAATAGCACTGAAGATAGTAAAAGTATTGAAATTGAATTTGGGAATGTTTTGTTAAGTTTGGAAATATATCGTTTAACTTGATATTTAAAAATAGCCTTCCGAGGCACAGTCTCGGAATTCGACAAAACCAGTTACATCGGATCCGTATTATTGTATTATTATCGGATTTCAATTTTCGTAATGTTTGGAGTTGTGTGAGCGTATGATATATAAACACGTTGAAGTTTATATCGAAAATTTAATATAATAACTAGGTCCAAAAAGCTATCTTCTTCATACGATCGAATTAGGACTCGAAACCTTTTCCATTGCTTTCGGAATAGGGATATAACATTAGAAACGCCTAGCGGCACGCCTTGATAGGAAATCAAAATTTTAAGTGGTGATTTTGAGACGATTCAAATTCAAATTGAAATAATATTGTATGTATGTTTTGACTGGTCAAAACTTATCACGTCAGCACTTTTTCAATGCAAATCACTGTAGCTAGGGTTGCAGGCACGGTAACGTCTTATCCTATCCCCTTTATCCTTCTCAGCGTGCAACATTGCAGAGCATGCTTCCCTCCTTCCCTTTATTTTACATCACGCAGCCGAGCCTTCTTCCCATTTGTAAAAAAAAATATAATACAGTTGCTTTAAAAAGGGATGATCATGGCCGAACGAAAAATTTCCTCCTCCTTCTAAAAAAAATAAATTTCGAATTAATTTTCCGCCTCTCTTCAGTTAACTTGGGATTGCGCTCAAGTTCGTTACTCACGAGTGAGAAGGAGGTGGATCGCAATTGGAACGTGAACGGCAGCGGTATGGCAACTCGTTCGTGGGAATCGATCGCCAACCAAGAAGCTCGAGCAAGAACAAGCTGAGAATGGAAGTCACGATGGTTGGTAACGTTGGCTTCGCAAGCATATAAGGTTTAGGAAATTGATGAATGAAGGCGCTCAGGCTAGCACGCACGCGGCATTTTTGGTTGGAGGCGTGAAGAGTAGGCGACTGCGACTGGTGACACTGCCGACGCTAGGGAGGGACGTTGGCAACATCGTGGTCGGCTTGGGCTTGCCATGAGGTCGTGCTCGACCTGAAGTGGTAGTCGCGTACGAGGTGGGATTTCCTGAGTTTGTTTTTCCTGTAAGGTATATGATTATTTTTTTTAATTTTAAGCTTGAATAACATATGTATTTACATACTAGATTTTGAAAAAATATAAAGTCGGGAAACAAATAATTTTTCTAGTTGAGAAGGATAAAAATAAAATCAGATATTGTTTATGTAATCATGTTAAACGAAATATAATATAGATAAGATTAATGAAACAGGGATTTTAAAATGTTTCAATTGAAATTTTTAAAGAAAGTTAGATTTTTGAAACTCATATGAATCATTTTATATCGGATGTGATTTTCAAGGGAAAGTTTAATTGGTTATAACAATTTAAATTTTTTTAAGTCAACTTTAATTTAAAACAAAATTTAAATTACCTCAGTAATTAATAAAGATATGTAATTTTCTTGTATAAGGTCTTAAATTGTGAAGGAAGGAAGCTAGTTCGGATTGGATTGCAATACAAAACAAAGGTGAGTTAATCTCACTCATCTGGTTGATATTTAAATTTAAATAGTTAAATTTAAATAATTGATTGAATGATTGAATTGTTTTGGATGTGTTATACTATAGTATATAATATATCTTGGAATGATTGATCTCCCGCAATATATAGCGGATGAGACCCTATGCGCCGTATAATAGCGGATGATATAATATTTAAATCCCATATACCGCGATATTCCACCTCGAAGTGGAATTGATATTTTATATTGCGTTAACGTCTGTGGATGCAGGGAAACAGGTTGGAGAGATCCAACTGGATTCCTCAAAATTATTTATATTGTTCAATATTCTCTGTTATGAATATTCGATATTCTGTAATGAATATTATTGATAGTTGTAATATTGGATGCTATGGTTTACCTGAATATATTTCGATGCACTGAGTTATCCAAATTAATAGAATTGGATTTTTGAAAATAAAAGGAAGAGAATTTGTAAGTGAAATAATTATAGAAAACTTAAATAAATTAAGAATGAACTAGATAGGAATAATAGTGGTTTTAAAATTTTAATAAATAAAATTCCGCATATGAAAAGGGAATTTTAAATAAACAGGAAGATGATGAATTTAAACTTCAGTGTTATTATTTAAAACAATAAAGCATTTATTATAAATTTAAGATTTAAATTATTAAGAAATAAGTGTAAATTTGGAAAATCTGAAATTGGTATGTTTCAGTTAAAGGATTTAAAATCAAACCAAAAGAAAAATAAATGAATAAGTCTACGAATTAATGGATTTTGAAATGAATTAAGTAAGTAAAGAAATTTATTTCAAACGGAGTAAATTGGAAATCAATTTGGAAAATTGATTTAAGTGATTGAAATTGGAAGTTCTCCCTGGATAACCAAGTACGTTTTCAAAATAAATTTTTAAATATAAGTTAATAGTTTTAAAATTATTGTAAAAAGCAAGATTTGGAAAAAAAAATTAAAATATTTAAATTCTAAAGTAAGTATTTTCAAATCTATTATCGTAGTAATTATTTAAAGGTGACTTAGTATTTTGTTTAAAGGAGAAAATCTAATTTAATATTTTATAAAGTAACCTTATTTTAGTTATTTCTAAAGTATTATTTTTAATAAGGTATTAAAGTAGTTTTTCTAAATTTAAATGTTAAAGCATATTTTTAAAATAAAGAGTTTTTAAATTTATTTTAAAAATCTTAAGTTATGTGCTAGGTGATTTCAGTGGAAATAGAAATATTTGGGAAATTTATTGTATAAAAGGAAGGTAATTTGAAACTGCTTTAAAAAGGGTTTGAAAAGTGAAAATATATCTTGCGAAGATATTTTGAGATAAATAAATAATTTGTGAAATTATTTATTGTTTGATGGTTGTTGTGAATGTGAATTGATAGTTAAATAACCGACTACCAATATTGGCCAAATGCGCTGATCGCTTCGAAGAGACCGGGATCGGGATTTATTTCTCGAAAACCACTTCGATCCGTTTTGTACGTTTTCGTGGAAAACGAGTTCAGAGTCGAAGATGGAGCAGTGAAGTGCAAGGGCTAGTCGCTACTAATCCTGAGGATATTTCCAAAATGGATGTAGTAGGAATAGTGCCTTCAGTTCCGTTCGAACCCGGTATGGACTGGTATGGATAAATGCTTTCGGAACATCATCAGGTGGACGATGGGCACTCTAAGGGATAAGTTCTAAAAAGGTAGCACTTAGCCTCAAGCCTCATCAACCGGGAATGACTAAAAATCAGGGGTTATGAAGCAAGGCTAAGTGGGTAGCACCCACTTCAGGGTGAGGTCATCCCTGTCTAGATGTCCCTTTTATTTCGGCTTAGTGGTGCGGTTGCTGATCACAACCGTGGGGTGATCTTACTCGGGATTATCCAGTAAGGGGTAGTCCCGACCTTGTGTTGCAGGGGGTCGGGAGTGATCCTCGGTATATTGATCTAGACTAGGCACCGTGACAAGTGGTACCCCAGTGCCTAGTCATTAGTTGGAAATCCATTCTCCCTACGCGTCTTTTACGAGTTTTATTTGTATTACCCACTCCGTGGCTAGTAGCTGAAATTTAATGTAACAATTTCAGCTATTTTAATAAGTATTTGTATATAGACCCTATTATAATATCAGAGGATTTTATAATAAAGTGTTTTAGCTATCGTAAGGTAAAAACCCGACATGTTTATTTGTGGCATGGTTGTACGAGATGCTTTTGTTTTCGAGAGGATTTTTCAAACTTTAATAATCAATTTGGGTGTGATTTCTCACGCTGGTATTCCACAATGACTCAGGTGTTATTTAACTATAATGCTCGGATCAGACCGAGTGTTATAGAATACAGGATAAGGATGCTGTGGAGCTTAGGAGACGAGCTGGATGGCGATACGTACTTCCGTACTTGATTATTATTCCATTGTGTATCCAGTTGTTTAATATTGATATTAAACTCTGATGTATGTATAAACAGATATAGTATTTGTTTTGGTGTAAAGATCTGTTATTATCTATTATATTTTCTTCCAGTGCGATGGTTAGATTCTGATGTTGTTTTATATTTTCTTCTTCTACCTCTTCTTCTTTAACCCAAATGGTTCGTATTTTCGTTCATCTTGAGTTGACTGATGTAGAATAGTATTGACTCAAGGGGTACGGATTTGCGGGTCGTTACAGTTGGTATCAGAGCTTAGGTTGGTGATAACCTTGGCTCTGGTGGGGATTACTCATAAAATAGAGTCCGTTGTACTCTAGAATGAGTTTGAGTGTATTAATAGATACGAGCGCGTATTTTTAGTGAATATATAAAATTGTTTTATATTGTCTTGATTGGTTTATTGAGTAATTTATGGATTTTGGTCAATACAAGTAATCAACGTTACTGATAGGCATCTCTAAACACTTGAATAGAACAATTCGACGCAGTATTGTTATAAAATAGGGTAAATGAAATAATTTTACCCAGATTATTATTTTTATAAAGAAAATAATTTTTGTAAATTATATAGTTAAATATGGTTCCTTGGTTGTTAGAGAATGATAACAATTATCGTTATTGTGTAGAAATTGAATAAGAAATTGGAAGCCATAACTAAAGGTTGAGAAATAAATTCATAAACAAATGAGATCTGTTAATGTAAATTGTAAATGGGGTTTATAATTTGGAATAGGATTCCAGAGAAATATTTGAAATAAATTGAGATAAAATTTCAGAGTAATGTTTGAATATGAGTTAGAAGAGTTTGGAATTTGAAAATGGTTTTCAAAAGCTTTGGATAGTATTTGAGAAATATTTTGAATTGGATTTGAAATCGGAGAGACTTGAAATTAAGAATATTTGAAATGTTTTTAAGGAGATAAAATCATTGAATTCTTTAGGTCGATGGGAAATAACTTCGGTGATGACTGTAGCATCATCGATGTTCATTTTCGAGTGTCCAAGGGACAAATTGCCACCAGATTGTTTTAAATTGGAATTGTTTGTAAAAAGTTAAATTTGATTTTAAAAATGCAAGGAATTTTGGATATAGGTGGTTTCAAAGGGAATTTTGAAATGTCAAAAGATTTTTTAAACTCTGGAATCTTAACTAAGAATGTTTATGGCATATAATAAGTTCGATAACTTGTAAATTTGAAATTTGTTGAAATAAAATTCAACTTGAAAGAGTTAAATTAAAGGAAGTAGGAAACAAATAAGTTAGTAAACCAATACAATGTACTGAATTAAAAAGAAGTGTGAATGGAATATAGATAAGTTGGAAACTTAAAGAAGTTTAAAAATTTGAATGGAAATAGAATGTGATTGAATCTAGTGAATAAAAGTAAAAATTTACTGGAAGTAATTTGTAGGAGGACAAATTTGTTTAGATTTGTAAGTAAGTAAGTAAAATGAAAACTGAATATTGGAATTTAAAATGAAATTAATTTGGATTAAGAAAGAAAATTGAATCAAATTGAATTACATAAATCCAAGTTAAAATAGAATTGAATTGGAATAAAATTCCGTTGGGTTATAGGTGATATTGAATGGAATTAGATTCTTACTTGAATAAATGGAAGTAAGTTGGATAAGAAACAAGTTGGAATAAATGAATTGGAATAACTTATAAAAGGATTAAAAATCCATGGAATAAAAAAATGCTTGGATTATAAATAAGTGTAAAAATCGAGTTAAAAATAAAAGATGAATATATTCAAACCTAGGATGAATGGAAATGTGTGGAATAATAAGTTGTGACTTATAAAATTGAAAAAAATGGAATAGAAAACCCCAAAATAAATAGTGCTTGACGTTTTGGAAAATGAAACAAAAATCGAAACTTGAATTATAAAATAAATTGAACTTAAGAAAATTAAATGAAGAGATTTTGAGATTAAAAATCAAGTATTGAATTATAAATAGGGGGAGAACTAATTAGATAAGGAATTAGTTGATGAAATATGTAAATGGAACCTAATGTAGTTAAATAGAAATTGAATTGTGAGTTAATAAAATTGGATGGTAAATTAAAAGTGAATGGTAGAATCAGAACTTGAGTTTTTAATTAAAATTCGACTTGAAGTGTTAACAAATTAAATATAATTGGAAATGTGTTGAATAAAAATGAAATTGGATTAAGATAGTGATGGTTTGAATTGCAAATAAAATCCAAGTGAGTATGAACGAATAATGGCTTTGGATATTATTTAATGAACAGAATATTGAATTTAGAGTTAAAAGGGACTAACTGAATGAATTGATGTAAACTGAAATGGATTTGACAAAAGCGAGGATATGGTTTATTTCAAAATGGAAATGAACTTAATTTGTTAACTTACGTAAATGTATTAACAGAGGTGAATAGAATTGATTTTTAAATCAATTGGAATAATATGGGTTTGTTTAAAATTAAAAATGAACTGAATGTAAGCAAGTGGGTTGTAAACCCTTCAAATTGAATGAAAATGGTATATGAATTAATTGAAAACAGTTGAATTAGTATTAAAACTATAAATTGCTTACGGAAAGTGTTTAGTGTGCATTTATTTTAGAATTCATGTGTTTGACTATTGCAAATAGGTGAAATGTTGTTAAACTTCATATATATGACACTTACATGTTTTAGTTGAGTAAGTATAGGTTCAGGGAAGTCGTTGGGCTGGATTTGATTGCGCAAAATGCTAAATAAATAAGTTGTTTGCATAAAATGCTAAATAAGGTACGCCTACACAATAAAAATAGGAAATATGAACCTTTTTGGTTTTTCCGACCGGGTGGGTCGATGTATATATATATTTATATCTTTTGTCAAATTGCAAAAGCTCCTCCGTACAAAGGAGACTCTGCCAAAATTTTACGGAAATTTTGGGAGATAGAAAATTTTTGGAAAATTTTTGTTAGCGAAAAAACGATTTCGAATTGGAATTAAAACAAGGAATTTTGGAAATGAAAATTGAAACTAATTTAAAATAATACTGTGAATCGGTTATAAATGGAAAATAAAATTCAATATTTAGAGTTGAAGATAAATTGAGTTCATATGGAAATGGGAAAAATTAATTTGAGTAGAAGTAGATATAAACTAAAGTGGTGAAGTGAAAATAAATAAAGAAGCATATAAAATGCTTATACTAAACTTAAGAAAGGAATGGTGAATTCTTAATTGGAAATTGATATTACAAATATATTCTAAGTTAATATTTGAATGAATAAATATTGACATTTTGTAAGGAAGTTGATAAAATGTTTTTGGAATGTTGTGATTGGATATTATTGCTAAGTAAGATATGCAGGTATTATAAAAGGAAAGGAGAATTGGTTTGATTTCAAAAGATAAATTTGAATTGCTCAACAAAAAGGTATTTGTTTAAATTTCTGTATGAAATTTGATTGGGTTTTTTGATATAGCCACTTGGCTTTTTGTTTTCTTTTGGAATTTAGGAGCCCATAAAGGCCTTTTGTAGTTGTACCGAGCTAGCCGCGGAAAGGAAACGCTGGCGAAATTTTTCGGAAATTTAGAGAGTTAGAAATTTTTTGAGAAAGTTTCGATAATTTAAATTTGGATTTAAATTTAAATTTGAATAAGTGGAGTAAATAATGTTGTTGAAAACTATAGAAGGTTTTGGGAAGTTGGTTGCAGTAATAGTGGGTCTTTAATAAAAGATATGTTATGGCAAGTTGATAGAACTGTTTGGTTTTGGAAAATGCAATGGGTATTGGATCATTCTTCTTAACTAGCAATTTCGGGGACGAAATTATTTTAAGGGGAGGAATATGACAACCCGGAATTTTGGACAATTTGAAATTAGGATATTTTATTGATTTTAATATTTAAAAGTTAGTTTGTAACTTAAAATTTTCAAATATCACCATTATTTGGTAATTAAATTATTGGATTTAATTACTGGAAATTGGGTAAAATGTTGAATCTGGAATTTAAGTCTGTTAAAAATAATTTGAAGGCTTGTAAAGTTTATATCAATAGTACTGAAGATAGTAAAAGTATTGAAATTGAATTTGGGAATGTTTTGTTAAGTTTTGAAAATATATCGTTTAAATTGATATTTAAAAATAGCCTTCCGAGGCACAGTCTCGGAATTCGACGAAACCAGTTACATTGGATCTGTAATATTGTATTATTATCGGATTTCAATTTTCGTAATGTTTGGAGTTGTTGTGTGAGCGTATAATATATAGACGCGTTGAAATTTATATCGAAAATTTAATATAATAACTAGGTCCAAAAAGCTATCTTCTCCATACGATCGAATTAGGACTCGAAACCTTTTCCATTGCGTTCGGAATAGGGGTATAACATAAGAAACGCCTAGCGGCACGCCTCGATAGGAAATCAAAATTTTAAGTGGTGATTTTGAGACGATTTAAATTCAAATTTAAATAATATTGTATGTATGTTATGACTGGTCAAAACTTATCACATCGGCACTTTTTCAATGCAAATCACTGTAGCTAGGGTTGCAGGCACGGTAACGTCTTATCCTGTCCCCTTTATCCTTCTCAGCACGCAACATTGTAGAGCACGCTTCCTTCCTTCCCTTTATTTTACATCACGCAGCCGAGCCTTCTTTCCATTTGTAATATATATATATATATATATATATATATATATATATATATATAATACAGTTGCTTTAAAAACGGATAATTATGGCCGAACGAAAAATTTCCTCTTCCTTCTAAAAAATAAATAAATTTCGAATTCATTTTCCGCCTCTCTTCAGTTAACTTGGGATTGCGGTCGCGTTCGTTACTCACGAGTGAGAAGGAGGTGGATCGCGATTAGAACGCGAACGGCAGCAGTATGGCGACTCGTTCGTGGGAATCAATTGCAAACCAGGAAGCTCGAGCAAGAACAAGCGGAGGATGGAAGTCGCGATGGTTGGTGTTAATCCCGTTTCACCAACGAGTTAAAGAGTCCACGAGATAAGAGCCCACAAGGTAAGATCTATGAGTTGAGGAGCCTGCGACCTAAGAACTACGACTCAGGAAGCTTACGACCTACGACTTAAGGCAGCAAACAGTTCTAGAAGGACTTACGAGTTAAGCAGTCTCCGACTTAAGGCCTCCACGGTTTAAGGCCTTTACGAGTTAAGGAACCTTACGAGTTAAGGATGGCACGACTTAAGGAGATGAACGACCTACGACCTAAAACATGTTGCGACCTAACAATGGCAACGGTTGAACGGCCTAAGGAAAGCTATGCGACCTAAAGGAGTAACGACTCAAAACATTGGAAGGAAGGGTCAACAACACATAAGTCGTTGACGACTTACGACTTATGATGAGTCGTGTACGACTCATGCTAGAACGAAGGAAGTCATGTTTGGTTAACTCGGGAACGACTTATCACTTGTATCGTTCATTCGAACAGGAGCATAACATTAGACCAAGCCGAGAGTCAAATCCAGTAGGTCGGCCGCGACCTACCATGAACCACTGACAAGCCCGCGACTTATCATATGAGACAATCCACCATGACTCGTCCACGACCTAAGGTCACTAAGTCGTAGTCCACTGCTATGATGTCCATACTAAAAAAGGATGACTCGTGAACGGGTTAGAACTTGTGCTATATTCAGAAGACCGAAGGCGAGTTTGAGCTCAACATGGTGAGTCGTCCACGACCCAACCTGACTCGGCCACGAGTAACCCATGAGTCGGGTACGACTCACGACTTAAGACCGAAAACCCCTATAAATACACGACCATTTCCAACATGAAGGGGACTTTGGTCGATCAATTTCAAGCGCCATTACTCTGCCGAATTCCAGATTACTTCAACACTTAAAGCTTTTGAGATTCAAAGAACGTCTAAAAGAACTTCATAAAGAAATCATCTACATCCACCATGGATTTGAAGATTTTTGTCAACATCGAAGTTTGAGCTACTTGTTCTAAGTTTTTTGTAATTCAAAGTGTGTTGTACTTGAAAAGATTTGTATCAATTTGTAACGTGATCATCAATAAAAGTACTTAAAGTGGACGTAGGCTATACCCATAAGCCGAACCACTATAAAACTGCTGTTGTTTACCGCTTTTCCGCTATTACTTGCTTATAATTCTTTCCCGATCTATCGGGTGGTGCTTTCACAACTACACTTCACACACCGGGGTGTTAGCGTTCAAATTTAAGCGTTAACATTTTTGGTGCTTTCACTGAGAATTGAACTCAGGACAGCTGTCATCATTGCTTCGCAGATATTAGAAGAAAGAATTTCCTTAAAAACCAGAAGTATATCTGAGATTATGGCTCCTGGAAGGAAAAGTAGATCTATCAGATCTGGGAACATTCAAGAGGGAACCTCCGCTTCCCCTGTGCCTAATCTACCCACTCCGTCTGTTGGAGTTACAAAAGCGGAATTGGATGCTGTGATTCTAGGGCTAAACCAGCAGATAAACGCCCAAAATGCACAACTAGAGGCTCAAAGTGCCCAGAATGCTCTGATTCTGAATAAGTTGAATGACTTACTTGGGGCAAACAATCAACCGGATGGCAATGAAAGGAACTATGCTGGCAACATTCATGATGTTAATGAAAGGAACTATGCTGGCAACATTCATGATGTTAATGAAAGGAATGCTCCTGAAAGGCCTACTAGTCCCTTTGAGCAGGCAGTACCTGACGCCGGTGGATCTAGAACTCGGCATGATGAGGAATATCTTTCTGGAATGGTCCGGCAGATCATGAAAGAAAGTATGCAAAGGGTTGAAGATGAGAAGGAATGGGGTTTTGCTCCAAGTAAAACTCCGTTTACTGGAAAAATTTTGAAGGCGGAATTTCCAAGGAAGTTTGTCCCTCCAACTATTCCAGCTTACAAAGGGACAAGTGATCCGAATGAGTTCTTGTATAAATATGGTTGGCACATGACAGGTGCCAGGGCCTCCGACGAAATAAAGTGCCGATATTTCCCCGTATACCTGGAAGGCGTGGCTTTACTGTGGTTCACCAAGTTGCCAGTTCGATCTATCGATCAGTTTTCAGACTTGACCAGAAAATTTAAGGAGCAGTTTAGGCTATATGCTTCGAAGGCCAAGGATATCATGTCATTGTCCAGTTTAGAGCAGAATCCTGGTGAGTCTATCAGATCTTTCTTGAACCGTTTCAATATAGCATTGGCTGAAGTGGACAATGCTGAACCACGAATGATATTGACTTATCTGATGAGGGCTATTGATAAGTCAAGCGAATTTGGGAAATGGTTAAATATGAAGGAGCCAACCTCTCTCGAGAAGTTCTACAAAAAAGCGGACGAATTCATTCGCTTGGAAAGTCGTCCTTTGCCAGTAAAGGCAGTGTTGGAAAAAGCTGAAGACAATACTGTCGCTCCACGCAAGAATGAGTCGGTGGGGCAGAAAAGGGAGAATAATAATGGAAAGAAACAGGGTAATCTGAAAAGGCCCCGGTCCTTCAAGCCATCAGAATATACTCCATTATCACATACGCCGGAGCACATCTACCTTGCCACCAAAGATTCCGTCGATTTCCCTAAACCTATCCCTTTGAGAACTGGGAGAAAAGCCATACAAAGTGGGAAATTTTGCCGCTTCCACAATCAACCAGGTCATGAAACTGATGAATGCCGCCAGCTGAAGAATCTGATTGAAGAGTTGCTAAGAGAAAACAAGTTGCAGCAATTTGTGAAAAAGAATATCAACAATCCTGCATCATCGAGTCAGGGGCAGCGGGCTCCTGTTCATCAGCCTGGGGCAGGTGAGAAAGCTACGGGGCATGAATCTGGAAGGCCCGTTATCAATGTCATTTCCGGAGGACCTCACCCAGCTGGCAAGAGTTGGGGTGAGATGGAGAGATATTCCAGGGCTTTGAAATATGCTCCAGCCGAAGAAAACATCTTTGTTCTAGAAGACACTACGCCCCTTAAACAACAAAAAACTTTCAGTGATGATATTATTTTCAGAGCCAGAGATTCTACAGGTATTGAAGCTCCTACTTTAGATCCCTTGGTCATCTCGGCTGGTATTGGACCAGCCATTGTCAGAAGAGTCCTCATTGACTGCGGAGCATCATGTAATATCCTCTTCAAAAAGACATTTGACCAGATGAAAATCCCTATGATCGATGTGCAAGCCTCATCACAGAAAATCGTGGGCTTCACAGGGGAGCCAAAGCAACTAGTAGGAACCATCGATTTGTTTGTAGAACTTGGGGAAGGAGAAAGGAAAGTGGTCCGAAAGCAGACATTTGTGATTGTCGATGAGTTTTCTGCCTATAATGCTTTTCTTGGCCGTCCAACACTCGCAGCATTCAAAGCTATCCTAGCCCCGTGGTGCCTCACTATTAAATTCCCTACTGAAAATGGAGTAGGAGTTATAAAAGGGGATCAGAATGCTGCGCGAGAGTGCTATTTGACAGAGCTGCGAGAGTCAAGAAAAAGAGAAATGGGAAAGGGTGCGGCAACCCCAGTCCGCATCAAGGAACCAGCCTTGTAGCAATTACAGAGCGGACCCTGCACTGGCGAGCACAGCGGGGCACGGAAAGAAATGGATCCCAGAAAAGCCAGTACAGGGGAGAATAGAGTAGTACCGGTGGAAACGACAGTTCCGGTACCTGTTGACCCAAAAGATCCAAATAAGGTGTTGAATGTGGGTTCACAGCTTAATGTGTCAATTCAGAACATCCTGATATCTTTCCTGAAGGCAAATCTGGATGTCTTTGCTTGGACTCATGCCGATATGTGTGGGATATCTCCAGAAGTTGCAGTACACGCTCTGAATATTGATCCAAAATTTACGCCAGTTAAACAGAAAAGGAGAACCCAAGGTCCAGAAAGGTCAGCAGCATTAAAAGAAGAAGTTGATCGACTCATGGAAAATAACTTCATCAGAGAATCTACATATCCGAATTGGGTTTCGAATCCTGTGTTGGTCAAGAAAGCTAATGGAAAATGGAGAGTGTGCATCGATTTTTCTGATCTAAACAAGGCTTGCCCCAAAGATTGCTTCCCATTACCCAGGATCGATCAACTGGTAGACGGAACTGCGGGACATGAATTGTTATCCTTCATGGATGCCTACTCCGGTTATAACCAAATCATGATGCATGAGCCAGACCAGGAGGATACAAGCTTTATCACGGGTGTTGGACTTTATTGCTACAGAGTTATGCCCTTCGGATTGAAAAATGCAGGGGCAACCTACCAAAGACTTGTTAATGCTATGTTCAAACCGCAATTGGGAAAAACTATGGAAGTCTACGTCGACGACATGTTAGTGAAGTCCAGGAAAGCAGTGGATCACATTGAACACTTAGCAGAAATGTTCGCAGTCCTCCGGAAATACAGAATGAAACTTAACCCTCTGAAATGTACATTTGGGGTCGAATCCGGAAAGTTCTTAGGTTTTATTGTCAGTGCTAGGGGCATAGAGGCTAGCCCAGCTCAAATTACTGCCTTGAAAGAAGTCAAAGCTCCTAGAACAAAGAAGGAATTGCAGAGTCTCAACGGAAAGATCGCCGCCCTGAGTCGGTTCATTTCCAAAGCTACTGATAAATGCATCCCATTCTTCGATGCCCTGAAAAAAGGAAAGAAGAACTTTGAATGGACTCCCGAATGCCAAAAAGCCTTTGAAGAGTTGATCCGTCATATGGAAACGCCTCCGATACTTTCTAGGCCAGGCAATGGTGAGGATCTTCTTATATACTTGGCAGTATCATCTCATGCTCTAAGTGCAGCGCTGATACGGGAAGACAAAAGGATTCAACATCCAGTTTACTATATCAGCAAAAGACTCACTGGGGCAGAGCTGAATTACTCCAAGTTGGAAAAACTCGCCTATTGCCTACTAGTTGCATCGAGGAAACTGAGGCAATATTTCCAAGCTCATCCTATCAAAGTGCTCACTGATCAACCTCTGAAGCAAGTCCTGTTTCGCCCTGAAACTTCGGGTCGTCTTCTAAAATGGAACATTGAACTTAGTCAATATGACATTACCTATCACCCTCGAAAAGCAATCAACGGACAAGCTTTAGCTGATTTCATTGCAGAATTCACAGAGAAAGATAATGGTGAGGAAAAAGCGATCAATGATTCTCCAATCCAGTGGAAGATGTATGTTGATGGCGCAAGAAATGACTACTGTTCAGGAGCCGGAGTGATACTTGAAACTCCTGAAGGTCGATCATTATGTTATGCACTAAGACTGGAATTTCCTTCAACAAACAATGAAGCAGAATATGAAGCTCTTATTGCAGGTCTGAAAATCGCTAAAGAGCTAAACATTCGAGCATTACAAATTTTCAGTGATTCTCAGCTTATTGTATGCCAAGTCAAGAAGGAATTTCAAGCGAAAGGTGGAAACCTGCCTTCCTACTTGTCAAAGGCTTGGGAACTCCTATATGAACTCGATCACTATTCAATAAGCCACATTCCTCGGGAAGAGAATATGAAGGCAGATTCCCTCGCAAAGTATTCAAGTTCTGGTGAAGCTCAACTATTGGGATTGGTCCCTGTAGAAGTCCTTTCAGCGCCAAGTATAGACGAGATGGATATAGACTGGATTATGAATGTATCTCAAGAACAAGAGTCATGGATGACTCCAATACTAGATTACCTACTCAGGGGTTCTCTGCCAGAAAACTCGATAGAAAGACGAAAGCTTCTAAGGAAGGCCTCTCGCTATGTAATTCAGGACGGTCGATTGTACAGACGGGGATTCTCAATGCCATTGCTTCGATGTGTATCCCGGGAAGAGTCCAAAACAATCCTAGCTGAAGTGCATGGAGGAGAATGCGGTGATCATTCAGGTGGTCAAACACTAGCAAAGAAAATTCTCCGATACGGATATTTTTGGCCAGAAATTAATCGGGATGCTGCAGATTACTCCCGAAAATGTGACAAGTGCCAAAGATATGCCAAAATTCCTAGAGCACCTTCTACCGAACTCACACAGATGGTCAGTCCATGGCCATTTGCAATTTGGGGAATGGATCTCATTGGGCCGCTACCAACTGCTAAATCAGGGATTAAATACGCTATTGTTGCAGTTGATTATTTTACTAAGTGGGCTGAAGCTGAACCATTGGCTACTATCACTTCTAAGAAAATGATAAGCTTTGTGACCAAGAATATCATTTGCAGATACGGTGTGCCTCAGAAAATAATCACAGACAATGGTACTCAGTTTGAAAGCGAGGAATTCCAGGATTTTTGCAAACGATTCAAAATCCAGAAAAGCTTTTCGGCAGTAGCTCATCCGCAGGCAAACGGGCAAGTGGAAGCAGTGAACAAGATCATCAAATCAACCATCAAAAAGCAACTCGAAAGAGCAAAAGGTGGTTGGGTCGATAAACTACCACTTGCACTATGGGCATACAGAACTACTCACAAAACTGCAACTGGGCATACTCCTTTTTCGTTAGCATACGGATCGGAAGCAATGATCCCGGTTGAAACAGAGGTCCCTTCACACAGAAGAATTCATTTCAATCAAGCAGAAAATGAAAAGTTGCAACTTGAAGCGCTGGATCTCCTTGATGAAAAAAGAGATGAAGCTAACCTCAGAGTTGCAGCTCATCAGCAAAGGGTAGCCAGACATTTCAATTCCAAAGTTCGTCAACGCAGCTTTGAAATTGGAGATCTAGTCCTGAAAAGAATTATGACCGCGACAGGTGTGTTTGGGCCAAATTGGGAAGGACCATATGTAATAGGTCAGAAGCTTCTCGACGGCACATTCAAGCTCACCACTGTTGATGGAGATCAAATTCCAAGGGCATGGAACAGCAACCACTTGCGCCCATACTTTACTTGAAAATTTTGTTGAAACATTGTAAAAAGAATTATGAATGTATGATTCTTGTAATTGAAAGCAATTGTGAAACTGATGCAAATAAATAATGAAAGAATATAAAGTGGATGTAGGCCCAATTTCATGGCCGAACCACTATAAATCTTGTGTTCCTTATTATCATTATATGTTTGCTTTGTTTTCAATATAAAAATACATAAAATGTATTGCTAAAATGTCGATTTAAATTTTTGCAGACAATGGAAATAAAACTTGCGCATAATAAGACCGAGCGATTCTCACCACCATTCAACAAACAAATTTCAAGTCACAAAGACCCCGAATTCAAATCCTAGATAGGAAATACTTCAATTGAACGGCTAATGATTTCGATAGAAACGAGCCCTTGCTGATAAATTGAGATTGTTTGAACAAACAAACATCCAATTAGGAAGCTAGTGCCCGTTCTCACGAACTTGCCTGGCAATGAAGTACACTTCCTTGGATTAAACAAGCCACTTGTGAGAGAAAGGGGAATGAAAACTTGAAAAGAAAAAAAAAAAAAAAAGAGGATCGCTGAAAAGGCATAAGCAAGTGAACAGAGGAACAACCAAAGCTACCATCAGCGGCACAAGTCCTCTTCGGAGGCGCAACTCTTCGGAGGATAAAAGACCTCTAATGGGTCATACGCCACAAAAAAGAAAGTTCTCTACTCAACAAAAAAGATTGGAGGAGTCATGACCCTCCAACCATGAGAGAGTAACTTCCAGGCGATGAAAACCCTCTCTGAGGCACATTTCACCAGGAGTTGAAGTGTTATAACCGCTCTTCGGGATTTCACTTCACCAGAGTTGAAATGCAAACAAAATAAAAGCCCTCTTCGGAGGCCCATTTCACCAGGAGTTGAAGTGTTGTGACCGCTCTTCGGAATTTCACTTCACCAGAGTTGAAATGTAAACAAAATAAAAAGCCCTCTTCGGAGGCACATTTCGCCAGGAGTTGAAGTGTAACAACCGCTCTTCGGGATTTCACTTCACCAAAGTTGAAATGCAAAAACAAAGACCTTCTTGAAAGCACACGTTTCACCGAGATTGAAATAAAACTTCCAAGTGTTGAAACGTGAAAAGGCTTTCGTCGAAGGCACAACTCTTTGGGGGTACACGTTTCACCGAGATTGAAATAAAACTTCCAAGTGTTGAAACGTAAAAAAAAAATCCCTCCTTAGAGGTACGACCCCCTCCCGGGCACACAAAAAAAAAAAAAAAAAAAAAAAAGAAGACCTCTTTGGAAGCACACGTTTCACCGAGATTGAAATAAAACTTCCAAGTGTTGAAACGTGAGAAGGCTTTCTTCGAAGGCACAACTCTTTGGGGGTACACGTTTCACCGAGATTGAAATAAAACTTCCAAGTGTTGAAACGTGAAAAATCCCTCCTCAGAGGTACAATTCTGTAAAAAAAATTCCTCATCAAAAAGCGTACTTTAACTTTCAAATGGAAAATGATTGTAAAAAGGAAAGAAGTTAAAGTACCCTTCAGAGGTCCGCTTTACCACATAGAGGAATTCACTTGGTAAAATATGCACATAAGCAAAAGAGAAAAGTGATTTCTTCGAACGACAAAGCGTAAAAACTTATACGAAGGGAGTTGTACTCAATAAAAATTTTCTTTAAAAAAAAATAAAATAATTATTCTTTAACAAATAAGAGTGCAAGTCCCCTCGAAGTATAAGATATTGCAACAAGCTTAAGGTATGGGGGCAACATGGTATAGTAGTATAGCTGCCTCAGTAAAGTAATACTCAAGCAACATACCATAAGCCCGCTGCAATACTATATAAACAAACTTGTGCAAAAATAAATAGTAAATGCATTCTCAAATTCAAACAGAAGTTTGTACAAACAAAGAATCATTTTATTCAACTATAATGCAGATACAGGTTTTCAAAATAAAAGCGGGCGCCGATACCCGCACAACTCTCGGCCAGTTCATACAAAAGGCAAAAAGCTAAAATCTTCACTTCTTCTTCCCTCCTTTGGACCCTTTACTCGGTCGAATAACCAGCTTTTCAGGCCGGCCAGTGGGTATAAGGGAAGTAGGAGAGGCAGGTGTAACCGGTTCAACTTCCGGCTCCTCTTCAGTGGCGGTGATTTTCTTCCCCCTCCTCTTTGATGTCCCACGCTTCTCTCTCCTTTGTGAGGAAGACTCACTCCCCGGAGTGACAAGTTTTGATAGAACAATGTCGTCAGAAGGAGTCCGTTCCGGGGAAATGTCACCTCCCTCAGGTCTCTCATCTTTCTGCTCTTGCGAAGTGATGGGATCATCCAAGCCGTGAAGAGCCTCTATTTGTTCCTCCTGTGATCCAGGTTGCGAGGCAGAAGGAGGCACCGCCTGAAGAGATGAAGGAAGGATGACCGGAGGAGTAGAAGTTTGAGCAGTGCTTGGTACTTTCTCTACAGAAGAAAAAAGGTTAAAGTCAGTAAAAAGAGGAGATGAGGGTTCACCAATGAAGTCAGTAAAGAGAGGAGATGAAGGCTCGTCAAGGTTGAGAAAATAGCCAAGGAGCTCGTGAAACTCATGAGAAATAAACGAGTAACCAGCTTGAGCAGAATTGACAGTAGCGAGATTAACAGTGAAGTTACCTGGAGAAGCTGGTTTCCTGATATCGACTTCATAAGCTTGCGCATCAGCGCTCTCTTCACCCTCGTCTCCACCTTGTGTGCTTGTAATATCAGCGGTAACTTTGGTGGGAGATGCGAGATGGGAACTGGAACCAATAATGTCGACTTCAGACGAAGAAGGTGGCTGGACTAGAGTAGTTGAAGTGGTTTTCCCCAGCTGGTCCCCTTCCGTCACTTCGGTTCTTAGTTTGGCAAGTTGTTCCTTTCCCCTGGCGAGAGCAGCGCGAGCGTCTTCATCAAAATAATGCCTTTCCAGGGCTGGCTCGTCATAACCAGCACCTTCAGCACCAAGCATATCGAGGGCGGCCTCCCACACTTCAGCTAAAGTGATCTCATACTTGGGACCAAGAAAGGCGAGGCTTCCACGCCCCAAGACGCTATGCAAGTAGAAGTCGAATAATGTTGAGCCGAAGCTGTTTTTGGTCGCCTCATGAGACTCTTCGGCTGCGATTTTGCCGGCGACAGCCTCATCGCGCTCCCTTTCAGTTCTGGCAAGCTGAAGCTTAAGCATTTGTATCTCCGCCTCCTGGGAGTTGTTTTTCTTTCGAAGCTCAGCAATATCAGAGACATAGCCTTCACTGATTCTTTTTTGGGCCTCGAGCCTATCTTCGGCATCCCTCTGACTGGCATGAGCATCTCTAACTTGTCTGAGAAGCACTTCTTCTTTTTGAGAGTATGAAGTAGAGGAAGCAGCAAGCTCATCTTTCAACTTCTCAACCTTTGCTTCGAGCTCCTCGTTGTAGGAAGTAATGCTCCTCATTTCAGTGTCGTGCTGCTCAAGGACCTTTTGCCACTCAGCCTTATCATTTTCCATGGTGAGCATGGCCTCTAAGTTGGCACGATTAACTCTTTGAAGCTCATCAACAAGCTTCTGCCAGTTTGACATCCTCTCGATATCGAGCTTGACTGCATCAAGATTGCGCAACATAGCAGACTTGTCAATAGGGACCAAGTCTAGGTCGAATCTCACGCCCTTTAAGCACCATTGTGGAAAACGGCTTTGTAAAGTGGCTGGGCCAGGTCCCACTTGAAATTTAGGCCTGCTTATTATTGTCTGGATGTCCTCCTTCCCAAGAGCGGGAGAGTCGGAAGTAATGTCAAGAGGGGCAGGGGCAGTAGGCTTTTCGGGAATAGTGGAAGTATGTCTCTCACCATGTCGGGCTCGTTTGCCTGAATCTTCAGTTACATGACCTTTTCCCCGGTCGTCGTAAGATTTCCTTTTGTGAGAGTCGTCACTCCTTTGCAGAGAATCATGGTGATCATCCCTATCCCTTCTGTCATAACGCTCTTCTGCATCCCTCCTTTCACGAGCCTTTCGAGCAGCCCTCTCTTCGTCAGACTCTCTATAAGAGGGAAAGTAACGCCGATAATCATATTGACCACGCCCCCCGTAGCGTTGGAAATCCTGATAATACGATCCGCCGCGTGTCATTGAAGAATCTGAAATAAGAAAAGATAAGCTTTAGAAATCTCTAAAGTATAAGAAGATAAGTGCATAAATGTGCTGGAAAATCCTTAGTTGTGTGTGAAGTGCAAGCTACTCGCGTTGGACTAACGAACCACTCCTCTGTTGGGGGGAAGTGATAGATTTCACTGTTGATGACAATTCTTGAGATGAAGGAGTAAGAGTCTGTTGGAGGGCAGATGTTGCTTCAATCGTCGGAGGTATAGCTTTACCATGAGCAGGGTCTTCTTTAAAGAGCTCTTGGGAAGTAATAATTATGTCACTTAAATCCCCAAAGACGTCATCACCGGCATGCCCAACCTGATTCCCTCCATCATCTCCTTTGTCAGCACTCTCCCTGGTTTGCGAAAGGGGCTCCTCTTCTTCTTCAATAATGGGAGCAAGTGCGGGCTTTTCGGAGGGTCCCGTATCGTCTCTGGGAGTAGAGCACTTTACTAATAAGGTTTCTGCAGAAATTTCTCCTCGTATGTGCTCTTTAGTGGAGATCGGAAGATCAGGAGTTTTCACCGGAGAGTCAGGAACCTCCGTTGGAGCTTCACGAGGCCGAGTAAAGCGAGAGAGATGGAGGAGTCCGTATTGATGTAAAAGTTCATCGTTTAGCAGAAACTTTATGCTCCTCTCTTCTACCGGCACGGCATTTAATCTTTCAAAAATTTGCTTGAGACTTGGGTCCCTAGCAGGGGGTGGTAGTGCTAAAAACAGAAAAAGAATGAAATTAGCAGCTGAGAGTTCAGATCTCGAGAAAGTTTCAAAACGGAAAAAGTAGAGACAGGAAATCTTACTTCCCACTCTCCAGATGGCATAAAACCCTGGAGGGCAGCGAACGAAGAAAAACTGATTCAAAAATCCGTGAGCGCTTTCGGAGAGATCAGTAATAAGTTTGCGATTTCGAGCGCTTCTTACAACCACGATGGAGGGATGGTCTTTAGTTTTCGTGAATGAGCAAAAATAGCAGATCTCCTCGAAGCTTGGTAACCGATCCAAAACTCTCCTGAATAGAACACATAACCCCATCAAAATGGCGTAGCCATTGGGGTGTAATTGGAATGGAGAGATAGACAACCGAAGCAGAAGCTGTTGGAGAAAGTCGTTAAAAGGAGGAATCGCCCCACTTAAGCACATTTGGCGATTGACTGCAACAAAGCCGTAGGGAGGATTGTCAGCAGTGTCATTTGGCCCCGGAAATAAGGTGTCAGCATCATCAATGCCAAACTGGATGCGCAGTTGGTTAAACACCCGCTGATTCAAAGTTGTGGGTGTTCTCTCCGGAGGGTTGTCTATAGGGATGGCTACTGGAAAGACATCTTCAGCCTGACCCATCGGCTCTTCTTGATGAGAGGTCATTCTACACAAGCAACTGGATGTTCAAATGCGAAGGTGCACGTTTCCTAAAAAGTGTGAAGTGTCGTGCAAAGCTAATAAAAATAATAATAATAACAAGTAAAGATAACTGGAATTAAACTGGTTGACGATTGATTGACTATGGTAATTTCGGAACTTGTTATTTAAAGCTCAAGCATAATATTAATGCGGGCTGGTCAGTTTCAATTGACTAATCCAGTGCTGCTTTAATATTCCACTTGAAATTGGTAGCACTTCGTTCACACGATTTATTTAAGTTAATTATATATCATTAACTAATCTGTCGTTCGATGTGGACAATCAATGACAGTATATTCGTCCCAGTTTTCTGTGAATGTTGTATTAACAGATTATTAGCTTACAAGTTGAAGTAATCTGTAAAAGAATGCAGCAGTATAGCAGTTCAGAGTCCATGCAATAATTCGGAGTTCAAACAAAATTTACAAGTACTAAGTCGTAAACGACTCAAGGATTCTTTGTACGGGTTAAGCTAAGTCGTTGGCTATTTAGGTGACTCGACTACGACCTAAGGAAAGTGAGGCGAGTTAAGTTAGGTTACTCCAACTCTAAACCGCTGATGTTATAAGTCGGCAGTACTATGAGTCGTAAGTCAAAGAACAGGAGGAAGGCTCCAGATCAAAGCAATAAGAAACCTTCTAAGTTCTAACCCGGTTACGACTCATGGATTTTGTCGTAAAATTTGCTAAGTCGGATTAAAGTCGATAGTAAAGGCTACTGGGTCGCATGGAAGCCACTGAGTCGTACACGGCTTATGGTTTAAGTCGTGCACGGTTTAAAGGATAAGTCACGGGAAAGTAGCAAGTACTGAGTCGTTGACAGCTCATGGTTTGAATCATTCACGGCCTATGGCTTAAGTCGTTCACGACTTATAGCTTGAGTCGTTTGTGGTTTATGGCTAAAAGCATTAAGTCGTGTACGGTTGTGATTGCAAGGTATTTCAGAATCAGTGGCCGAAAAGCAAAACCAACTAAGTCGTGAGATCCTAAGTCGTTTCCTCAACCAGTCAACCCCTTTCTAACCCGTTAACCCGTTAAGAACTTCCTCATCTCCTCCGAACCCACGGGCCGGTCAAATCGAGATATTGTAATTCATCATCTTCTCCTCACATCACCAGAAAGCACCCAAAAACCAATTCGAATCGCTTCAAGTGTACGGCGAATCAAGCGCAATGTTATAATCTAAAGGATCACAACAATAACGTAGCCAACAATGGTCAGAGTCGTTCACAACTCAATTCAAAGCCCGAGTACGACATACGGCGGCGATTTGGGAACAGGAAGCAAAAATTTATGCCTTAGCAATGGTCGTGGTTGGATTGAAGTTCAAAATGACTTACGCGATGTGGAGGAAAGGATGGATTAATGATCAGCAAGCTTGGAGAGTCTCTAATGGCGGATGCGTCTGTGAGATAAGAAGTGGGAGAGGAGAAACGACTCAAGCGTTCTTATATCTGGAGACATTGGAACTTGAATCGGCACGGGTTATGATGAGTCGAAGCGCACGACTTATGGCTTAAGACGTGTGCTTCGAGGGGCAAGTGTTAATCCCGTTTCACCAACGAGTTAAAGAGTCCACGAGATAAGAGCCCACAAGGTAAGATCTATGAGTTGAGGAGCCTGCGACCTAAGAACTACGACTCAGGAAGCTTACG
This sequence comes from Allium cepa, assembly GCA_030765085.1. Taxonomy (NCBI): domain Eukaryota; kingdom Viridiplantae; phylum Streptophyta; class Magnoliopsida; order Asparagales; family Amaryllidaceae; genus Allium; species Allium cepa. The sequence continues at coordinate 298,743,793 of CM060929.1, forward strand.
ACCTACGACTTAAGGCAGCAAACAGTTCTAGAAGGACTTACGAGTTAAGCAGTCTCCGACTTAAGGCCTCCACGGTTTAAGGCCTTTACGAGTTAAGGAACCTTACGAGTTAAGGATGGCACGACTTAAGGAGATGAACGACCTACGACCTAAAACATGTTGCGACCTAACAATGGCAACGGTTGAACGGCCTAAGGAAAGCTATGCGACCTAAAGGAGTAACGACTCAAAACATTGGAAGGAAGGGTCAACAACACATAAGTCGTTGATGACTTACGACTTATGATGAGTCGTGTACGACTCATGCTAGAACGAAGGAAGTCATGTTTGGTTAACTCGGGAACGACTTATCACTTGTATCGTTCATTCGAACAGGAGCATAACATTAGACCAAGCCGAGAGTCAAATCCAGTAGGTCGGCCGCGACCTACCATGAACCACTGACAAGCCCGCGACTTATCATATGAGACAATCCACCATGACTCGTCCACGACCTAAGGTCACTAAGTCGTAGTCCACTGCTATGATGTCCATACTAAAAAAGGATGACTCGTGAACGGGTTAGAACTTGTGCTATATTCAGAAGACCGAAGGCGAGTTTGAGCTCAACATGGTGAGTCGTCCACGACCCAACCTGACTCGGCCACGAGTAACCCATGAGTCGGGTACGACTCACGACTTAAGACCGAAAACCCCTATAAATACACGACCATTTCCAACATGAAGGGGACTTTGGTCGATCAATTTCAAGCGCCATTACTCTGCCGAATTCCAGATTACTTCAACACTTAAAGCTTTTGAGATTCAAAGAACGTCTAAAAGAACTTCATAAAGAAATCATCTACATCCACCATGGATTTGAAGATTTTTGTCAACATCGAAGTTTGAGCTACTTGTTCTAAGTTTTTTGTAATTCAAAGTGTGTTGTACTTGAAAAGATTTGTATCAATTTGTAACGTGATCATCAATAAAAGTACTTAAAGTGGACGTAGGCTATACCCATAAGCCGAACCACTATAAAACTGCTGTTGTTTACCGCTTTTCCGCTATTACTTGCTTATAATTCTTTCCCGATCTATCGGGTGGTGCTTTCACAACTACACTTCACACACCGGGGTGTTAGCGTTCAAATTTAAGCGTTAACAGTTGGTAACATTGGCTTCGCAAGCATCTAGGATTTAGGAAATTGATGGATGAAGGCGCTCAGGCTAGCACGCGCGCGGCATTTTTGGTTGGAGGCGTGAAGAGTGGGCGACTGCGACTGGTGGCACTGCCGACGCTAGGGAGAGATGCTGGAAGCATAGTGGTCAGCTTGGGGTTGCCGCGAGGTCGTGCTCGACCTGAAGTGGTAGTCGCGTACGAGGTGGGATTTCCTGAGTTTGTTTTTCCTACAAGGAATACGATTCTTTTTTTTTAATTTTAAGCTTGAATAACATATGTATTTACATACTAGATTTTGAAAAAACTATAAATTCGGGAAAAAAAAATTCTGGCTGAGAAGGATAAAAATAAAATCAGATATTGTTTATGTAATCATGTTAAACGAAATGTAATATAGATAAGATTTATGAAACAGGGATTTTAAAATGTTTCAATTGAAATTTTTATAAAAAGTTAGATTTTTGAAACTCATATGGATCATTTTATATCGGATGTGATTTCCAAGGGAAAGTTTAATTGGTTATAACAATTTAAAAATTTGTAAGTCAACTTTAATTTAAAACAAAATTTAAATTACCTCAGTGATTAATAAAGATATGTAATTTGCTTGTATAAGGTCTTAAATCGTGAAGGAAGGAAGCTAGTTTGGATTGGATTGCAAAACAAAACAAAGGTGGGTTAATCTCACTCATCTGGTTGATATTTAAATTTAAATAGTTAAATTTAAATAATTGATTGAATTGTTTTGGATGTGCTATACTATAGTATATAATATATCTTGGAATGATTGATTTCCCGCAATATATAGCGGATGAGACCTTATGCGCCGCATAATAGCAGATGATATTATATTTAAACCCCATATACCGCGATATTCCACCTCGAAGTGGAATTGGTATTTTATATTGTGCTAATGTATGTGGATGCAGGAAAACATGTTGGAGGGATCCCACTGGATTCTTCAAAATTATTTATATTGTTTAATATTCTCTGTTATGAATATTCGATATTCTGTAATGAATATTATTGATAGTTGTAATATTGGATGATATGGTTTACTTGAATATATTTCGATACACTGAGTTATCCAAATTAATAGAATTGGATTTTTGAAAATAAAAGGAAGAGAATTTGTAAGTGAAATAATTATAGAAAATTTAAATAAATTAAGAATGAACTGGATAGGAATAATAGTGGTTTAAAATTTTAATAGATAAAATTCCATATATGAAAAGGGAATTTTAAATAAACAGGAAGTAATGAATTTAAACTTCAGTGTTATTATTTAAAAGAATAAAGCATTTATTATAAATTTAAGATTTAAATTATTAAGAAATAAGGGTAAATTTGGAAAATCTGAAATTTGTATGTTTCAGTTAAAGGATTTAAAATCAAAACAAAAGAAAAATAAATGAATAAGTTTACGAATTAATGGATTTTGAAATGAATTGAGTAAGTAAAGAATTTAATTTCAAATGGAGTAAATTGGAAATCAATTTGGAAAATTGATTTAAGTGATTGAAATTGGAAGTTCTCCCTGGATAACCAAGTACGTTTTCAAAGTAAATTTCTAAATATAAGTTAATAGTTTTAAAGTTGTTGTAAAAAGCAAGATTTGGAAAAAAAATTTAAATATTTAAATTCTAAAGTAAGAATTTTCAAATCTATCATCGTAGTAATTATTTAAAGGTGACTTAAAATTTTGTTTAAAGGAGAAAATATAGTTTAATATTTTATAAAGTAACCTTATTTTAGTTATTTCTAAAGTATTATTTTTAATAAGGTATTAAAGTAGTTTTTCTAAATTTAAATGTTAAAGCATATTTTTACAATAAAGATTTTTTAAATTTATTTTAAAAATCTTTAGTTTTGTGCTTGGTGATTTTAGTGGAAATAGAAATATTTGGGAAATTTATTCTGTAAAAGGAAGGTAATTTGAAACTGCTTTCAAAATGGTTTGAGAAGTGAAAATATATCTTGCGAAGATATTTTGAGATAAATAAATAATTTTTGAAGTTATTTATTGTTTGATGGTTTTTGTGAATGTAAATTGATAGTTAAATAACTGACTATCAATATTGGCCAAATGCGCTGACATTTCGAAGAGACCGGGATCGAAATTTATTTCTTGAAAACCACTTCGATCCGGTTTGTACATTTTCATGGAAAACGAGTTCCGAATCGAAGATGGAGCAGTGAAGTGCAGGTCTAGTCGCCACTAATCCTGAGGATATTTCCAAAATGGATGTAGTAGGAATAGTGCCTTCGGTTCCGTTCGAACCCGGGACGGACTTGTATGGATGAATACTTTCGGAACATCGTCAGGTGGACGATGGGCATTCTATGGGATATGTTCTAAAAAGGCAACGCTTAGCCTCAAGCCGCATCAACCGGGAATGACTGAAAATCAGGGGTTATGCAGCAAGGCTATGTGGGTAGCACCCACTTCAGGGTGAGGTCATCCCTGTGTAGATGTCCCTTTTATTTCGGCTTAGTGGTGCGGTTGCTGATCACAACCGTGGGGTGATTTTACTCGGGATTATCCAGTAAGGGGTAGTCCCGGTCTTGTGTTGCAAGGGGTTGGGAGTGATCCTTGGTATGCTGATCTAGACCAGGTACCGTGACAGGTGGTACCACAGTGCCTAGTCATTAGTTGAAAATCCATTCTCCCTACGCGCCTTTTACGAGTTTTGTTTGTATTACCCACTCTGTGGCTAGTAGCTGGAATTTAATCATGTTACAATTTCGGCTATTTTAATAAGTATTTGTATATAGACCCTCTTATAATATAAGAGGATTTTATAATAAAGTGTTTTAGCCATCGTAAGGTAAAAACCCGATATGTTTATTTGTGGCATGGTCTTACGAGATGCTTTTGTTTTCGAAAGGATTTTTGAAACTTTAACAATCAATTTGGGTGTGATTTCTCACGCTGGTATTCCAGACTGACTTGGGTGTTATTTAACTATAACGCTCGGGTCAGACCGAGTGTTATAGAATACGGGATAAGGATGCTATGGAGCTCAGGAGATGAGCTGGATGGCGATACGTACTTCCGTACTTGATTATTATTCCGTTGTGTATCCAGTTGTTTAATATTGATGTTGAACTCTGATGATGTACTCTGATGTATGTATAAAAAGAATAGTATTTGTTTTGGTGTAAAGATCTGTTATTATCTATTATATTTTATTCCACTGCGATGGTCAGATTCTGATGTTGTTTTCTATTTTCTTCTTTTACCTCTTTTTCTTTAACCTAAATGGTTCATATTTCCGTTCATCTTGAGTTGATGATGTAGAATATTGTTGACTCAAGGGGTACGGATTTACGGGCTGTTACTGATCCATATTTTTTTACGATGGTCTAGGCAGTTGTAAAATAATCTTTTTCAACTGTTTAACGCCGTTGTAAGAATTCATTTACAACTACTCTTAAAAGATTATTCGCAACTACCGTAGGCTATTGTAAAAGACTTTTCACAACTGCTACTAGCAGTTGCAAAAGAATTTTAACAACTGTGATTGGCAGTTGTGGTAAAAAAAATACAAAATAAAAAAAAATTCTAAATACAATTTTCAAGTGCAACAAGGAATAGACAAGAAACAAGAAAAAATTAATATTAATTCAAAGACACCATAATCCATTCTTAGATAAGTAACAAAAATGATATAAACTCAAAGGCATCGTAATACATTCATAGAGAAGACATCACCTTTTGATATTCAAATTATAGACAATAAAGCATATACTATATAAAACTGCAAAAATGTCAACTTTTTGTAAAAATGTTATATAATTAAACCGTTTAGAGCCAAATACGCACTATAAATTATACATGATATAATGCCAACATATTGCTAGCACCAAAAAATTACAACTTTTTGTAAAGCTGTTATATAATTAAACCATTTAGAGCAAAATACGCACTATAAATTATACATGATATAATGCCAACATATTGATAGGTGCTATCAATTTCGTTGTTGCATAAATTACTGATGTTCGGACCACTTGAAATAGTGTATAAGGTCATGTTTTCTATTATTGAACTAGAGTCCATCCACACATTTTTCAGTCATTCTGTTCACCATTTCCATTTCTACTATTTCATCTGTTAGCTCACAAACAATGCTGAAAACCTTAAGAGAAATGGCCTTCAACAGGTTGTGCCTAGTTATTTATACATTTACTGCATAATTGTCAAACTTACATTGTTGTTTTGGACTTTACATAGTGATTAAAATGTTAGTAGCATATACATTACATAGAAATTAGGATCTATCCCTTATTTTCAAGTTTCACAGGTGAAAAACAATTCGCAAAAACATGTTATTAATTACCATACATAAAGAGGGTGTTTTACAAAAGTTAACATACATTATCATCCGAAAGTTGCCTAAAATGATAATTTAAAAATAAAGAAAGTTTTTCCTTCTAATTTATGTCTACATGTTTTACTAATATATCATGTCCTCGATGCTTTGAAATATCATATCCTGCCTTTCTTGTAGCCTATTGCATCCCGTTTCAAAAAATATGATCCACTATATGTAGGGTGAAATGTTAACCAAATTTTTTGATGAACTATGAATCCCTAAGCCTAATAAACCAGCAACCATATTAACAATGTTTATCTAATAGAATTTTAAGAAGGAGATAAATAACATACCAAGAAACCCACAACTTGCCTTATGTGCTTGAGCTCATCCCAAGATGGTCCATAGTACTACAATGTGAAAATACATTAGATAAACTTAAAGACAAAGTAGAATATAATAAAATTAAATTCAAAGATCTCGGACAACCTCTATTTTTACTTGTGCACACGACAGTTCCAAATCAGTCGGACTAGATTTTACATACTCCCCATTGATAAATGAGCAAAATTCCCGTCTCAACAGAAGACTATAAGAACAATATGGATACGATAAATAAAGTAATTCTCCGCTTCATACATATATAAGTAACAAGATTATATTAGAAACATTACAAACTTGTTAAAAAGATGCACATTGACAAATGAAAAAATATGTGTATATATTTTTCGAATCAAAAAATGGGCCACCTACAAAAACAACCATTGTAGTAAGAATCGGTTATTTTTACCACTAAAGTCAAAATTCATCATAATTTTCTCTTACAAAATTTTCTTGTTATCTGTGTAAAAGCTTATTCAAATTTGATATAGTATTTCGCCAAGGTTGGTCTGCTACCTTCATTTCAAGTGAAACAACAATTGAAGTCAAACTATATATATTTCAGTAGCTTTCACAATGATTGAAGCGGTTATGTCTGCATTCATACCTAGATGCATAGAGAAAGTAGAGGAGACAATTCCTTTCTGGTATTATCACGAATCTAGGTGCGAATGACATCTCCAGTTAATTGAAATAGGTTTGAATAAAGGATGGTTTAGATTCAGTAATTTCAAATGATAGATCTAGTTTTAGAAACTCCAGTGGTGGAAGGCAAGTTCTGGATAAACGGTTGAAGCGATAGGGGGTCACATGCTTCAATTAGTGGGATCTAATGGCAGACAGACGCAAATCAAATCGTGAATCGGCTCCATTTTCATCAGCATCGCGACAATCAGTGGATCCATGTTCGATAGTAGGCGGCTTGATTTTGTTGAGGAGCAATTTTGTTTGAGAGAGGAATAATTTAGGATTGATTTTGATTTAGGAAGGAAGAGTATGAGAGGAGGTCGACCTGCATAAGAGAGTAGGAATACAAGACACGAAAGGTTTTGAAGCCAAATTTTCTTCTTTTTTTTTTGCCTAAAATTTCATGCTTTCGTGCTAACATTTCGTGGCTTACCGCCAATTTTTCATGGGTATTTATCAAAATTTCACTAAAATTTATAAAATTGAATATTATATATAAACAAGTGAAAATTTATATTAAATATAATATGAATTTCTTGAATTAGTTTTTATTAAAATATTAAATATTACTTTTTAATTGTTATTAATTATAACTTATTACTTCTTAGTTATAATTGAATATAAATTATTAATAATTAATTATTAGTGTTAATTGTTAATTTGCAAGGTTTTATTAAGTATTAATGTTATCAATAACTAATTATTAAATATTAATTATAAAATATTAGTTATACTGATATTTAGTATATCTCTATTACAACCGGTGAAAAAAGTGCAATTGATTATAAGTCCCTAACACTTCTTAAAACAACATTATAATTACTAATCATCAATTATCAAAATTCAATTATTAAATATTAGATATTGCTTCCTAATTATTTAATTTAATATTAATTATTATTATTTAACATTGATTTTTAAGTTTTATTATTATTATTTAATTTTTATTTGGCTAATTGTTCTTATTACAAAAAAATTATTATTAATAATTAATTACTATTATTCGATAGTAATTATTATTTATAAATTATCAATTAAATAGTTAGCATATAATTATTAGTTATGATTACTTCATATTTCAAATTAATTTTTGTTATTTAATTGTATTTATTGTTTATTATTAATTTTCTTATTAATCATTGATTACTATCATTGATTATATTTTTAATATCAATTATTAAATATTAGTATTGATGTTATTTTGTATTTCTTAATTATTAGTGTTAATTATTAATTATCAAAAATTAATTCAAATTTATTGATTATTAGTTATTGTATTAATTATTAATTATATTGAATAGTAATTATTAATACTAATCATATCATATTTCAAATTAATTATTATTATTTAATAGTAATCAATATTTATTATTGATTATTATATTTTAAGTATCAATTATAAAATATTACTAATTAATATTAATTGTTATTTTTTAATTTTTAATTATTTATTATTAAAAATAAATTCTAATTTATTGATTATTATTTATTTAATAATTATTAATTATATTGAATATTAATTATTAATATTTATTACTTCATATCTTAAATTAATTATTAGTATATAGCAGTAATTATTGTTAATTATTAAGTATTAATATTTAATTATAGTTATTAATTAATTATTACAAAGGGTAAACAAAAAGTTGTAATAGACGCCTATTACAACTGAAAAAAAGATTTGTTAAAAATATGCATTTAATACAACTAGCAAAAAAGGTTGTAATATGTATTTATTACAACTGACAAAAAATAAGAGCTGTAAAAAATAGGCACCTGTTATAACTAGCAAAAAAAATGTTGTAACAGAGATTTATTACAACTGACAGCAAAAAAGAGTTGTTAAAATTAGACATCAATTACAACTGGCAAAAAAAAGGTTGCAATAGGCATCTATTATAACTGACAAAAAAAGAGTTGTTGAAAGTAAGTTTATTACAACTTTCTGAAAAAAGAGTTGTAAAAAACTACTATTACAACTGACAAATGTGACGGTTGTAAAAATACAATTGTAATAGGGTCTTTTTGTTGTAGTGTATTGCTTGTAATGTAACCATAATATGGTTTGTGTTTGTGTAACCAGGTATGTTTCACTCTACCCAAATTTATGGGCTTTAGGTCAATGATTTTTAACATATTTTCAAAAAAAGTGAGCACTTTTGATAAATAGATGCACATAACTCACTCGCTAGTTTTTTAACATTGCCCTTAAACTATTTTTTGTGTGTCATATAATAATCACTTGCAAAGTGCATGTTATTATTTGTGTATTTGACTGTACGATATTTAGCTCGATTACATTATAACAAACAACAGTATAAGCATCCTATTCACTTGTAAAATTTACTCTAATACGCTAATGAGTAGCGTGGATAATCTTCGCCATATATATTGCACATAACGTAAGTCAATAACAAGTAACAGTGAATTATTCGAGTGAATTTTATGTTAGTGGAAATTAGGGACACATCCTTATTTTTAAACTTTATTAGGTCCACATTCCTTTGCACTTTGAAATACAAATTGTCAGTGGAATTATTTAGAATCGCTGGATCGGCCATCATGGTTACATAAATATTTGCAATATTAAAAACATGGTATCTTTCATTAGATTTATCAGAGTTTAATTTTATTTTTGCCACTAAATCACATATTTATAATCTTTCAATTAAAATCCTTATATTATATGTTTTGACGAATTTTTTTTAAAATATTTACGGAGGAAATTATTTGCGCGTCAAATATTTACATGAATATGTCAGACAAATATTTGCCTGTTTGCTCCTGGGAAATAGTTATCTGAACTTTCCCAATGAAATGTTTGCTGAACAAATATTTGTCTTGGAGGAAACCTGAATTCCTCAGGCAAATGTTTGCCAGAAAAATATTCCTGGGGACAAATATTTGGCCCTGTATAAAAAAAATTCATCAAAACATATGACTTATAGATTTTAGTAGAAAGATAATAAAATTTATGATTTAATGGTAGAAACAAAATTGAAATCCGATAAATCTACCGAAAGATATCACGTTTGCGATATTACAATTTAACTTCACATAATTGTTAGTGTGAAAGAGCGTTAAATAAATTACAAGGATGTAACTTGTATTTCAAAGTATGGAGGGATGTTGACCTAATTTTATTTAAAGATAGAGATGTGAACCAAAAGTTCTCTTTATGTTAATTACCAGTTTGTTAAGCTAGTGTGCGTTTTGCGAGTGAAAGTTAAGTAGCTAGTGTGTGTTTTGTGAGTGAAAGTTAAGTTAATCAATGGTTAAGATGGATTGTTAATTGAAAGAGGATTCGACAAGTGATTCTGTTTTACACGTTAGTAGCCTCCCTAAAATAAATAAAATTTTAAAGACCAACTTAGACAGCTGCGTGCTTTCCTTCTCTTCAATTCCATTATCTTCTTACGTCGGTTTCTTACTGTCTAAAACACAGCTTCTTCAAAACCCTAGTTCCTAAATCAGTGAAGAAAAAACTCAATTTTTCACTACTAGCTGATGGATTTTGAAGAGGAGAATGAATTGTTAACGCAATCGCAATCACAATCACAACAGGTAATTCAAAAAAAATTGAAAAGTTTTTAATTTTTTTGCAAATACAATTAAGGAAGAGGCGCGACAGTAAGGGTTTTGCATGTTAAACTACCTTAGGGATTTATTTTGATTCGACAACGTTTAACTTTTAGGTGAACGAATTCGAGAACGTTTAATTTTTTGCACGACAATAGAAGACACGAGCATGTTTTGCGTGATGAGAAATGTAGTTCTGAAAATGATAGAGGCTAATAAGTTATTTTTTGGATTTACAGACCTTTTCATTTTTTGAAGGGCTACTAAGTAAATACTCGGATTGAAATAGAATTTGCCTGCTAAATTATAAATTAGTTCATTGGCCAATTCACTGGCTAAGTTTATGGCTAACCTTTTAAGATGTAGCGGCAAAAACATACACATCACCGGTGAAAACCGACTTTGTGAGTGATTTGTGTGTTGACTATCTTTGTGAGTGATTTATATGCTGACTATCAATTGCAAGATATGAATTTTCCTATCGTGCTTAACCCGTTGACTAACCTACTTTTGCTATTTTTTTAAACCATTAGCTTCATCAAAATTACATGTCAAATAGATTGTAAGAGTATAAGTATTTGATGGCTCCAAATCGAATAGCAATTTTAAATGACTTAGAAACAATTCAAATTTTGATGTAATTGATCTCTATAAGTGGTACCGGAATTGAATCATCTACCATTTAACCGTACTCGATCATTCATACGATTTCCCCACGCTACTATAACCATTGGATAACAGTTAATTTTAGTTAATGTCAAACCGTGTCAACGATGAAACTTTTTGTTATATTGTAGTTCTGATGCAATTTAGTAATATAGCTTAATAAAATAACTTGCAAATCAATATAACAATATTGTGTTGCATTAAAGTAACATTTGCATGCATAATTCATTTCATAATCAAAAAACTACTTCATGAAAAAAAAAAATTAAAGATAACATATGTATATAAAATTTCAAATGGTTAACTATTACAAGTGATTGTAGTTGTAAACTTTTGTACCTGTCAACATTGACTATAGTTACCGTTGAGGTAATAATAAGGGTTACCTAACATCAATATTTTAGTTTCATTTTGACTTTTTTATATATAAAAAGACGAGCACAGAGGACAAAAGGTTACCTAAGAATGGGGTTACCGACCCTACCTACTGTATATAGTAAAATAAGCAACTAGTATTATGTATTCCATTATGCTTTATGAAGAGGGAAGAATAAACTCACATGCGATGCACTGGAGGGAATAAAAAAAAAAAAAAGACAAACCATAATATTCCAACTAAATACACGAGGTCACTTAAATATGGTAATAAGAGTGTATTTCCAATGTCCGCGGGTGCCGCACATTGAATCAGCGGACTGCTTTACAGTACCTTTCTCAGGAGTTTACCGGTCCGTCGGGTTCTTCTGACTTTAAAAAAAGGTGTATTTCCAATAATAATAGCAATACTTTATCAAAGTAGAGCAATCGTTTTGATGTTGTTATTTTTTTTTTTAATGAAATCCCAGTAAATACTGCTTCGTCGGCAACATTCGAAGGAGGATACAGAAGAAGACCCGCCACAACCTTCTCACTAACAACATATAAATCAAAATGTGGAGCCTACAACTCTATTTAACATGTCATTTTATTTCTTCTAATTAAAAATTTAGCATCTACTATTTATTAAGGTATAAAACCATGATAAGATCTTCATAAAAAAGGATCTCTGATTTGGCAGAGTATATTTCACACCAGATTCTATGCTATGCATGCACATTCAATTGAACGGTTCAGATTAAAAAGCTACTTCAAACCGGCTTTTGTAAAGTATATTCTATGGACAATTTTGAGCCTTGATTGATCGGTGTGGCCCATATCCTTGGATGCTACTTTGATAAATTAGCAGGCCTCATGGCACTTTATAGATATAGGGATCAGGTTATTGATTACAAAGCATATCTGATGAATGTGCAAATTTATTCACAGTAGTGCCAACTTTTAGTCTTTTATTGGTTGTATATGAATAATAAAAGGAAAACACAATGTGTTGTCTAAAGTCTTGAACCAAATTGTAAAAGCTTATAATATGCCAGAATTTTGTGGAAAATGGAATCAGTGGTTCCTCAAAGCTAGAATATGCATGCTGAATTGTGTTGTTCAGCAATATGACCTAGAATGGGTATTATATATAGCAACTGCTATAGGTAGTTTGTAATTCATATGTTGTTGTTGTTTGTTGGAACATATAAGCAGACAACCAAAATGAGGAAAGATTTCAATATTTGTACAAAAGAATACATGAAAAGGGATGTATAATAAAAGCCATTTTGTAGGCACTAAAAGTAATAAATTTAGGTATAGTTTATGGACCATTCTATGTATTTCTTTTGTGGAACAAATATCTATTATTGCTATACCAATGTGCCACAGTGATCAGAAATTTAAAGCCTGTTATCAAAGGGGGTGGCCATAGAAAAGAAAAAACTAAAAGAGTCGTAATATTTTTAATTTACTTCAAAAGAAGAGTGGTTCATAAAATCATTCTCTTTTTTCTTTACATATTTACACTCTTCATCTGAGTGGTTAAAGCTATGGATATTCAGCAAAGGCAAAAGTGGCTGCTGTGAATGATGTGAAAGCCCTTGTCAAGTAGTGTATAGATTGACATTGATTGTGGAGCACTTAGCATAGTAGGAGTCTCTTTTAGAGTTTTAGTCATATCTTTACTGCAATCAATAATCAAGGTAGAAGATAATAAAAGACACAAAAAGATAACCAGTAAATAGTACTATCCTGACATTTAAAGATGAATCTATATTTGTAGGGCATGATAAATCCAGCTATGCAAATGTACATGTTTAACAAAATATACTTTAAATCTGTATTTCGCACCGATCATAATTCAAACATGTCAGAAAACATTAATGCGGAAAAATATTAGGAGGAAATCAAGTGGAGAACTTGTGCAACTATATGATAAAATTACACAGTCAAAGGTTTTGACTTTTAACCGGTTGAACCGTGGAAATCATGGTTTCTTTACTTTTCAAAAAAGCTGCACATTTAAGTATAGGTTATACTTAAAAATATTAAAATAAATTTTTTTGATAGACGAGCCGTAAAGGACCCTCAATATCTAAACTGAAGTCTACAATTGAAATTATGTATTGTTGCAATGCACAACTACAATAATTATGCACAGCTATAACACAACTACACCAACACAAACAAAAGTACACAGTTGTAATGTACAACGACAAAAGCTTAGTAGTAGCGAACTTCACGAAGCTTATACAGTAGTGTTTGAAGTGCTTGCAGCACCAAAGAATGAATTAAGTGATGAAGTTTATTGATTAGATTTTGAGACGGTAATAAAAATTTTAAAAATAAATATGATGAAAAGTAAGAAGAAAATAAGAAAATCGTGGTTCAACTAGGTAAATTTGACGGTTGAACCGTTGATTTGAAAGTCCAACAGCGACGTTTAATTGAGTTCCGAACCGTAGTGGATCATGGTTCGGATTTTTTTGAAGTTGGACCATGGTTGAGTAAGCATTTCCGCGGATAGGTGAACCATAAAACCATAGGGTGTGTTTGCAACGAACGGAAATATGGTATTTGAGCAGGACATTTGAACGAGTAAGTCGAGTGAACGGAAAATGCATTTCTATGCTTCATAAAGGTTATTTGAACAGAGTATTTAAAATGTGATTTTTAATTTAAATGATTTGTAGTTAATTAATTATTTGTTTTGACGTGTAGTATGTGTTTAATTAAAACAACAGAACATGCAAAAATCTAAACAAACGAAAATTAATTAAACAACAATTGTAAGTACAAATAAAATCATATAATGTTTTAGTGCAGCACTGCTGCAACAATTTATCTCTTATGCTATCTCAAATTTTTAATATTTCATGGCTTACGTGTCGTTGTACCGGTTCAATTGCTCTGTTCGGTGCAGTTCTCATACTATAATATTTCTCCTGGTATTCCTCTGGAATAAGACCGGAATCATCATTATAAACCATAAAATATGAATCACTATTATTGTATTTTCATATGAAAGTTATGTACAGTCATTGTAGATGCGACAACTTTTACTTGAGTTTCAAATGAGTATGTTGTCATATTCTTCAAAACGATAAAAAAAATCTTTCACATTTCAAAGGTTCTCTCGATTGTCATACTTGAATTCGAATGATAGAATTCAATTGCCGATTTTGGTTGATTAGCAGTTCCACAAAAATGAGGAATATGATATCTAACATTATGATAAGGTGGTAAATAACCATGTTTTAGTGGATATTCTGAATCAACTAGATAATACTTTCCAAGTGGAGAGTAAAGGAAGTTAGAGTTTCTCATTTATAATTGAATTAAAAATTCTACTATCATGTGTAATATCTTCCCAACCAGCCATAACATAAATGAACTATAAATCGAATGAGCATGCGGCTAAGATATTCTGTGCAGCATAACATTTTCATCTTATATATAAATGATTCGATTTGCAGGTAAGTTTGTCATTACGTATGTACCGTCTATAGCACCAACACAGTTTCTAAAATATAAGTAATGCAAGTTTGAAATTCTAATATGATCTGGAATAGTGTGAAATTGAAGATCATCCGGCTTGACAATATTTGTAGAAAGTAATTGAACATCATCTAAAACAACATGAAAACAAACTGATATTGTGCTACCCGACCTTTGAATCTCTCATTGATTTTTTGATTTAAGAGCGCGGTCTAATACTAATTTCTTCTGTTGTAGTCAGACCATAATTTGCAGCTAATCGCACAACAAGATAAAATAAAGTTTTTTATTCGAAAATTTCGTTAACAACGTTCTTGATGCTCATTTAATATCTCGTCCACTGACATTAAACCAGTATGTTCCGACGTGTGAATTCGGATGCTATGACTCTTTCTTCTACGTAGGTACTCTGGTATAGTTAGGGGAAAGATTATCCATTGGAATGCGTCTCTTCTTTCCCAAGCAGGTAGACTGGTTCTCATCAAGTTGGTCTTAGGCTCGATGGGCACTCATGTCTTCACTGCGATGACCCCTACCTTTTCTTTCTTCCGGTCTTTCCAATCTTTGGCCTCGTCTTTCTTGTGGGGGTCGAAGGTTGATGTCCACCGCCATCACTGGGTCTCATGGGACGTCGTGTGCCGCCCCAAAAGCGAGGGCGGGTTAGGATTGCGCAATCCAAAGGACATCTGTAAGGCTTTTGCTTGCAAGTTGTGGTACATGTTTAGGGCTAACGACTCCTTATGGACGTCGTTCCTTCACGCCAAGTACCATAGGCTGGCGAGCTCAGGTTTTACCGGTTCTCCATCTTACGCAAGCGAGACTTGAAAACACATGCAATCGGTGAAATCGTTTTCTGATTCTCATGGCGGTCAATCCGGTTGGGATAGCGATTCATTTTTTGTCTTCAAGGCCTGGAGTTCGACTCGTAACCCAGCTCCGGTTTTACCTTTGTTCTCTTTCATTTGGGATTCTCGAATCCTTCCGAAAGTGTCTCTGTTTATGTGGCGAACCCTTCATGATGGGTTGCCATTAGACGAGAACCTCCAAAGGATTGGCATTCCTACCGTCTCCCGATGTAGGTGCTGCGGCATCGGGGATACGGAATCCTTGGGTCATTTGATTTTCTTGGGTTTCACTGCCAGATCTTGCTGGAATTACTTCGGAAATCTGATAGGTATCCGAGGTAACAACAGCTCTCCGAATGATTTACAGAGAACCTGGTGGTACGGGATCTCTGGTAAATCTCTTCGCTCAATCATTTTACGCTTGATTCCTTGCCTGATCTGTTGGCACCTCTGGTGCGCGCGGAATAAGGAAATTTTTGAGGACTCTCCGATGGACCCCTCTTCCATTATTCGACGGATTTAAGTGATGTTTTCATGGCTTTTCGAGGCAGACCTTTTAAGGGTTCGGTTAGCTCCCGCTCTAGCCGGCTAGTGGGTCTTTTATCAATTTTCTGTGATCAGGCTTTCCCTAGTGTTGGAATTGGCCGATGCCCTTTCAAGGGCCTGGTTGCTCCGGATGATTCCTCCTCGCTCCCCTCCCCCTGGTGTTCTTCTTATGTGGTTGCTGGTTTTGCAGGCTCTGGCTTTTCAGGGTTAGTCCGGGGTCTGTTGTCGTCTTCTCTTTTTATGGAATCCGGAGTGGTTTTCTTCGCTAGCTCCGGTGGGCTCGTCTACTTTGTTTGCAGTTGTCTTGCACGGTTGTATTTTGACATCGTCATTGGGCGTGGACTTGCCGGAGCTCGATGACGATGTTGGATGGACGGTGGTTTTTCAACAGCTCATACAGATTGATCTGTGCCTGTTTCCAGCGGTCGTCTTCTTCTCTTGCGCACCGCCTCTCTTGTTTTTTGGGATTATGTTCTTATTTTATATTCTCTATTTACTTCGTCGGTTTTTATTTCTTTTTTGTTTTCCTGGTTACCTGTCAGGCTTGTTGACAACTTTTGGTATTGGTTAATATATTAAGTCTTGTTTTTTAAAAAAAATAGTGATCAAATCATCTTCGTAGTCAGAATCTGTTTTCGAAGTAAACATTGTTTAGACTGAAGGAAATATGTAAGAAAAGATGAGAAGATATATGAATAATGGTGTGAAGAAGATAAAGTAGTGGGTGGTTGGTTTATAGGGGAATGAAAAGATAAAAGGGACGTTGGTTACATTGGCATCTGACGCGTCCGACGTCAACGTGCACATTTTCAGCGATTGATAAACGGAGCAGGAAAAGGAGAATGTAACGTTGGAATGTCCGACGTGTGTCAACGGAAATGGGGCAAAATATTGCTGCAAACGACACCATAGTCTTTCCTAACGTACATTTGAGTACTCCGGGGATAATTTATGCCGTCATTATTGAACTTTGCAGCTTTCGAGGTGTTAAATGCACTATACTATACATGAAGAATTTTTTTTTTCTTTATTCAGCGATTAAAATATATTTTCAATGCATAATGAATAAGTTCAAACAAATTCTCATCCATTAATGATATGTTTTAGAATTCAAATCATCTATTAACACAATAAATTTTGGCATGGAAATTTTTTAAATGTGCAGATATATAGACAGTGCCAGGCATCATCTCCAATAGAAAGTAAAATTGATTGGGATTCAAATTTGGTTGTATATCAAAGCTTGCAGATAAGTCTAAAAAAGTTAAGTCGATTGTTAAAATTAAGAAAACTTATTGTTAAAACCTTAGGGCTGTTTTGCTTCAAAATACAAAACAATTTCATATTTGTGTTTCCATTATATACTTCAAAGGCGCGAAGCAGAAAAAGAGATGTGAAAATGCTTGCCACTACATTGAAGAAAAGATGATGAAGAACGAAGATTTTTTTCTTTTTGGTATTTCCAAAATAATGAAAACAATACAAAGTTGTTTTTAATTTTATATCTTGAGACAATTTTCAAAATTGACCATTTTTCATCTTCTTTTCTATTTTGTGCCTTTTGAAATATATCACCAAAAACATAAACGCAAAATTAAATCAAACCAAACAAACTTTTACATGAATGTGTTAAATAATATTTTCCATTTTTTCCCATCAAGTTACATATGATCGTGTCATAATAATATACTAAAAGCACAATAGTTAAGTTAACAACTTTATCTTCTCAAACATCATCGATTTCACCCTAATTACCCTTTATATCAAACTTTTAAATCGTAAGTTCCAAATTAATCATGGAATTAATTTAAAGAAGTAATCATAATCATAAACATATGTCATTACGTTCTCCATTCATAGCCAAATTTCTTGACTTCCTCGTCGAGCTACATAATGAACCTTCTACTAGTAATATAATCGAAATTCTACGAGTCTTGTTATAACTTGAAACTGAGTTTTATATTTTAGATTTTAAATATATATTTCAAATGTTAAGACCCACTACTCAATCGGTTTGTGGTACGACGTTATAGACATGAGTTCTAAATACCATGAATTGAAATCCTTACGATGTCAAAATGAGTGCTCTGCTTATATTTATACACAAATGCGTATGTTTCAAAAATCAATGGAAATTGAAGGGAAACTAGAAATCTTAGTCATTAACAAGGAAAAAGAGAGAGGGAGAATATAGTTTTAACATCTTCCAAAAGATGAAAAATAAGAAAACGTCAATTTTAATAATATGTATTATATTTTAATCGTTTTCCTAATTAATTGTTGTTCAGCTGTTTTTTCTCCTATGCGTTTTGAAATACACATTAAAATCTCAAAACGTAAAAACTTATTTTCAAACCAAACAAATCCTGTAGTTTTAAACTGTGAATACAAAACCCTTTCACTTGCAATTTATTATCCTCTTTTCAAAATTAGTTAAGTTCAAGAAAACATTATTCCGAAAGTTAAACTCATGGCACTGAGAAACATCCAACAACCAAAATATACATCACAGAAAACATGGCAGATTTTCGTAAAAGCAATATAGTGCATAAATAGGGAGAATATGGAAGTTCCCAAAAATAATCCAACTTGCAATACTAACGCAGAAGTAGAACAGACAGAAAAACACAAGATAATATAAACACATCACAGAGAAATATAGGATTCAAAACCATGCCATTTTACACACACACACACACTATAAAGCAAAACCCTGGTCAACATGATCAAAGCGAAGCCTTTTTTGAGTTCCCCAAAATAACCTTTTTCCTAAAAAAAATCAGTCAGTTTTGTAAGGCTATTTATGTCCATTAAATTAAAGGTAGTGGAAGCCAATTCATCTGCACGTTCTCATCCATTTATCAAAAATACGGTCGCCACTTTTTCCTCTTTCAACCGACAAACGCCTGCGATTTTTCTTCCTCATTCTTTCGTGATGGGCGCAAACTACGTAGCTTTGCTATAATCAAAGATCTCGACTTTGGGTTTGTATAAATTTTCATCCTTTTGCTTTCAATTTTGAATTTTCATCTTTTCTGTTTGGGTTTTCTCAACTAATTGATATCTTTTTTGCAATACATATTAGAAAGTTGTGTACATGCATATATTTTAATGCGGTTATACTTTCCTCCATGGTGTTCTTCTTCCATGCTTTGGATCTGAGTATTCCATGCTTTGGATTTGAGTATTCGTCTTATCACCTGAGTTTCAGGTAACCCATTTTTCTTTCAAGCATTTTATATGCCCTAATTTGAATGTTTGCATTAGTGTGGCTGTTCTGTTTGCATCCTCTATTTTCGAGCATCAAGCCTGCTGCTGATTTATACTAATAATGATATAGTAAGGATTGTGAACTAGTCTTAAACTCACTGCTAATGAATTCGGCTGAGATTTTGGAAGTACTTGGAGATGTTGTGATGTGCAATATGGATGATATGATAATGCTGAATTGAGGTTCTTCAGTTGTAGACTGCATTGAGAAGAACAGCTCTATATTGAGGTCAGAATTTATTAGTCGGAGTAGGTACATCTTTCATTGAACTATGTCGATTTTGTAAACATTTGTAGTGTTGAAATTTGATACAGAATCTCGGTAAAGAAAAATAGTTTGATAAAATTAGACGGCTGTACGCAGTAAAAAAATTCTTAACCTTATATGCTATAAAAATTTCAGAGTTTGAGATAACAGTTGTGAATATCATGTTACCTAAGTTTATACCATGCAAATAGTAGCAGTTTTATTAATCATTTTATGTTAGAGATACTGCTTACTTGTTGAATATTTTGTTATTTGTACTTGCTCTCTTCTCACATGCAAAGTAATATTGGACTAACTCAACCTTAATACCTCAAAAAAAAATTGAGAGGAATGGGTGTGGGTTTTTGTGAATAAGAGCTCTATATATAAACTACTTCCATCAAGAATACAGGAAACCGCCTTTGTAGTTTTGTTACACGTCATTTATCTATGAATAGCATTTATACTATATTGAGTCACACTATATGTTGATGTAGTTACTACTGTGTAGGCAAGGGACAGTGGGTTTTAAAATAGTTATAATTAAATCCTTGGTGGAGTTACAAAGGTTTCAACTAATCATTTTTCGTGAATTTATCTAGATTCATGATTTTCTGCCTCAAAGTCAAAATTTTGAATGCGTTTATTCTATATATGATAATTCAGGGCTGTTGCTTCATCTACATGCAGAAGTACACAAGCAATTCAAGACCGCTTGAAAGAAATTGAGATCAATCCAAGTTACAACAAAGCATATAGTTACCTTGGTATTGCTCATTTTGGTCAAGGAAATTATGCAGCTGCTTTATAAGACTTCTATAAAGGTTACTGTTTACACATTAAGAATATGTGTGTGTGTGTGTGTGTGTGTGTGTATTTGGTGGTGGGTATAATTACATTTGGCAATTGATAAGTTATTACTAATTAATAATGTGTTTGAAGTGCAAAGCTAAACATTAACTTGGTTATATCTCAACTCTGTCAATGCTAGATAAGTTTAGTTAATAAGGCAGACTAAAACATCATTTACTAAACTCATTGTTTGAAGTCGGATATATTTATTTGTTGGTTCATGCATTCTGTCAAAGCTAATTGTTCAAACTTATAATAGTATAACTTCACTACCTATTTTGTTCTTCCTATCGATTAATAATAGTAATTTGTTGTGTTCAATTATAAATTTAACTAAAAATTTAGTCACATGAACTGTTTGTATAAATGTATTAATCTTTTATGCTACTGCCATCTTAGTTGACCTTTCAATTGGTATTTTTCCACTAATGGGTGCATTTAATTCATAATGCATCCAGATTTGTAAAATACATGTATTCAATAACAAAAGTCATTTCTTATTGAACCTATTGCTTTAACTCATGGTTGTCTCCTAATTGTTAGATATATAAGTCAAATACCATTCTCTGTTCTATCTTTGTTTAGTCTTTCGTATAAAGGTGAATCAAAATGAAGGATAGTCAATAGCAAACAGATTTTCCATGGAAGATCTCAAATTCAGGTATGATATTATGTACTACTTATTTCTTTCTTATATACATAGCCATTTTAGATTATCCATAAAGACAAAGAATGCTAACTTAACTTTGTATATAAATTTATTTATATCTCTTCTTGCTTCAATGTAGAACATTAAATGGATTTCCAATTTCCGGCCTTATAATTTCAATGACCTGATTTGGGGTTGCACGGTTGTCCAACAGAAAGCTAGATTAGAAAACTTGGCTACAAGATATTATATTTTTTCCAGTGAGTTTATGTCCTGTGAGTTAGTGAATTTATTTATTTTCCAATTTTTTAATTCAGTTCGGATGATTATCTTGCTTTCAAGTCCATTAAGAAGAAGAAGTTAGGTTGTTTGATTGTTGAGGAACATTGATTAGCTTATAACATTAATTCTCTTATTCTACGCATTGAAGATCGGTAATTAAATTAATTATGGTGTTGAATTCATTGATTAGGTTATGATATAATTATCTTTTTAGTTTTCTATGAAAATTGAATCCATTAACTGTTTAACATACGTATAAGATTTAGTATCAGATCTAAATTGGCACCATTTTTAATATTTGTATGTTTAGTTTTTAAGTCTTTTTGCCTCACTTTCAAATTTGATTGCAACAACGTGTTTCAGAAGTGTGAAACCATAATTATCATTTTTTCTGTCGGTTAAAGATGCAAAAGGATGGTCAATAACACATTGACTTACAACACATATCTAAATTCAAGTGTGTCATTGGACAATTTCTTGAAAAAAATTTACGATATAATTAGTCATTTGGTACGCTCTATACCGCCCAATTTAATATATCAAACATATATTTGTTCATCCTCGATATTTCTATTCTTTTACCATTAAAAACACATGTCTTTGCCAAAACACATTCTACAAGCTTAAGAATGTACAATTAGTAAAATATTTAACCTTTAAGTAATAACATGTATACGATCTGGACTGTGCAAGTTCAAATTCAACTTTTAGCCTCCATGTAAGACTTCAAACATAACACATATGCAAATTAACAAAGTGTAAGAAAACTAAACCTATGGACTGCAGCCTACTTGATCATTTTGTTATACCATATTTTATGAAAACTACCGAGGATGGTGGAAGTGCATAGATAATTTAAGATTACAAATTTTGATTTTTATCTAACAAGCATCTAAACGTATGAATTCTATAAAAGGGCACATGCAATAGGAAATTATAACATGGTATCATTATTTTTGATGGATGGAAGAAATTGAAGTCCACGTATTTGAACTCACTTTACGCATTCTACATTAAAATTTTACGTTAGGTTATTGTTCATATTGGAAAATAATAGTGTTTGGATTTTAGAAATCAAATGTTGGAAAATAATATTGATTATGTCGTAACATGGTAGATCCAATTAATAAAACTAAAATGACCAAGGATCAACTTGAAAATCTTTGTTCAGTCTATATTAATGTTGCATCAGCATTCGCCGGTCGAGCACATTAATTCTGACGATGAGATGTAAGAAACTTAATCTTTTCAGCTCGGTTAAGTCCATACAAATAAAGATGTATGTATGCTTTAGCTTAATTGTTTCTGATTATTACTAAGCTTACATTTTGTTTCTCAGCCTATATCAACTCAAGTATTTGAGTTGCATTCTGATCTGTTGAAAGCATGAGAGATTGAATCGAATTATAGGATTGGGAAGCATTTGCACAATAACGTCACTAGAAAATTGAGCATTAGAACCATGGTTTAATATATAGCTAAATGCAGCTGAAGCATCAGCTAAGGGATATAGAGCTACAGATCGAGCATTGGAAGAATCTGCTGTGCATTATAGAGGAGCTGGCTTGAAGTAGCAACAGTAGAGTTTGGGGCAACGACGGTTGGGAAAGAGAAGCATGTTCCGATGAGAATCAATAGAATTCATGGATGGAAGGCACCAAGTCGCAGGCTATTGATTGAGGCATGGCATGTGTATAATTAGGCAAATTTGCATCAAAACCTTGGCCATGGCAAGGAGCAACATGAACATCAGCATGAGCAAAATTTGGCAGCGCATTAGGAAGAAATTGGACATGAGCTTCATGTTATATTAGTGGAATAGTAGCTTGATCTTATGGAAAACTGATATGCACTGAACAAGATGTGCAAGCATGAAAAACTGAAGCATTCAGCCCTGTGTATGATGAGCAATAGGAAAAGCTAAAGTAAACATAAAATCATGCACCATATACGGATATGCGTGTATAGGAAATGCACAACACTGCGCAATATGCACTTCAGGCATAACTGGCTATGGATGAGTCAGAGTTGGACTTTACAAACTTAAAATGTAAAACAGCAGTATCTACTGCCTTATGGATATTAACATCTGATATTGGTACTTATTTTGTTGCTAGCAAAGTGTGTACTCGCTAATTTTTAATCCTGCATAAGTATTGATATTTGTGTTTCGTTTTTCCTCAACTGATAATTGTACTAAATTCATCCTTTAAATGTGAACAAAATTTAACCCTTTAGTGTAGAATTTTTCCTAATGTATGAAATAATTTTATCTGTTTATGTTACAGTAAATATGAGTTAACTCAAAAACATTTCACATGTTCAACCCACGTTACATATCCTTTGTTTTCAGTCATAATAGAACATGCGATGATTGGACTTGGACAATATATTGTTATCGGAACAGTTGAAGTACGTGCCATTTGTGCAAATGGTTTTCTTCACGTGGGCAAAGTGCGTCCTATGTTAAAAAAATATAAAATTAATTTAACATTTGTGCATGTGTTAACTATATTAAAAACACTTTCTGATTACTGTTTTGTTCTTTATTACTGTTTATTAGTGTTTTTATTTCTTGATTTTATATAACAAAAAAATACATCTTTTATCTAACCTTTATTTTAAAAAGGACAGTACTTTTATTCTTAATATCAACCTAGAAGTACTTTGCCGCATGTGGTTGTAAATACATTGATGCATATGTTACCAATGTTACAACCGCTTTCTGAAGGTAGAAGTTCTTTGTCTAAAGCGAATGTATACAATGTTAAAACCAATAATGTAAATTTTCTATACTAAATCATTTTTTGTCCACTTTATAATGTTACCATTGTTGTGTATTTCTTAGTTCACTGTTTATGGTCTGTTGATTAATGTTAGGCCCAATATGAGAAAAGTTTTCAGCTCATAAGTAGTGTTAATTGTTTTCCCACTCCACTGTAAATTAACCAGAAGCAAATGGTTTGCTTTGGTCTAATTAGTTTGGTTCAAATGATTTGGTTTAGTAAAACAAAAAATGAATCAAACCAAAGCTAAAAAAATTCAAAACTGAAACCAGTTCAATCAGATAGAAAATAAAAAATGTAATCTCTCACAATATCATAATTATAACAAAGACAAAATACGCTCACTTCTTTCGTTGCACACGTCCAACGGACGTGCCACCATACTCGTGTGTATATATATGTGTATATATATATGATCAGTACCGTTAAAATTTGGAACGTTAAGCAAAAACAAAAACCTTATGGTTACCACAGACTAGCTTAACCAAAAAATAATCTTATATATGATAATCATAAAACTTATTTTTCCAAATATAAAATATGGAAGAATTAACTAAAATGTGATGGCAAGCTCATTCATCATCATCTTCACAGTCATCCTCCATATCAGTAACAGCGCTTGAATTGAGAGCATTCATGCTCTCTGTAAACCCCTTCTCCCTCTACTCATATGTTAGCTTTTTTAGATAAAAGAAATAATATTATCTACTGCATGTATGGATATTGTAATTTAGTTGAATATACTGAAACATGCATATATAAAAATACTAAAAAAAATGTTTTATTTGGAAATATAATTTTTGTTATGTGACTTACATATGAACATATAATAAATTTTGTTAAAATAATACTTAGTATTAATATTTTTATTGTAAAATTGGATACAGAAAATTATTGTCAAGGACAAAATTTCTCAGCATTTTAGCTCAAGTAAAGACCTTCATATTTTAGCCTGAAGGACAACTTTGGTAAGGTATCAGTTTGTAGTTATCGATAATAGTTTTTAGTTCGGTAGTAGTTTTCAAAGAATGTTTGTCCTTATGAATAATTTTGGAAGAATGTTTGTCCTTATGATTAAATTTTAGCAGAATGTTTGTCCTTGTGATTAAAATATTGAGGTCGTGTCCTTTAGGCTAAAAAATATACAAATTTTTGTCCTTTAAATTAATTCTCCGGATACAGAAAATTATTGCATATTAATTATGTAACAATATTAAATTTGCTTTAATATTGTTTAATAGAAGAAACTATGGTCTTCTTTCCTCATTATTTATGCAGAAAAAATGTTTCAAAATCCAAATAAAAAGTTTGACAATAATTAGATATTGAGGTTTTAACAAAGGTTAGAAACAAATTAACATTGCATATTTATTTTATTTCATTCTACAAAAGTGCTTACTGATATTAGACTGAAAAACAATATGTTCTCCATATGAAAATTTATGGTACTATTTGAAATGGATGTTCCAGAAGAAATCCAAAAAAGAGAGATTTAAAATATAATTTCTAAAAGGAAGAGATGTAAAACAAATAAGTCGAAAAAAAAGTGTCCCTGATTTTCACTTCTCTTTGAATCTTCTGAAGTATCATTGGTACTCATCTGGCTCAGCTTCGTTGGAAAAGAATATTCTACATTATTATCAATTATAAAATTTTAACCGAATATGATCTATTGTTGAACAATATTATGAAAGTACCCTCATGAAGCTGGCAACATGGCTACCAAAAATGTAGCTACGGTAGATCCCGGCGTCCAGCTGCTTTTCATCTTTCTTGTAACCTCGAAATCTCTTATCCCCATGAGGAATGTCAAGACCCCCATCAAGAGCTCCATGCATTAATTTTGAGATACAAAACTATTTATCATGCAATTGTAAACACATATATGGACACTGCTCACTAGAATCAGCCAAAACAAAGAGTTGGACACAAACAAGTAATAAGTAGAATTATTAGAACGACAAAAATGTGGAAATACGTAATAAGAAGCAGATTCAGGAAGGCCATGTATAAATGTAACGCTAGCCAGTTAATTTTCAATAAATTGTAGAAGCAATTAGAAAAGAAAAAAATCACAAGGCATTTTTACACATGGTTAGTTTTCTATTAATATATGAGAATTATATTCAACATTGAGGCTAAATAATAATTTTCAATAAATTTTAAGTGCAATTTAAAAAATCAAAAAGCCTTTTCACACATTTTTTATTTTGTATCAATATCTACTATCTCTACTATTAAATTATTATAATAAATAACAAGAGAAATGCTAAACGGGTAGGATCGATTTCACCCAGGGGATGTGATACTGTTAATTATAAAAATTTAATGCGGAAGTATATAAAATAATCGCAATACTGATAATAGCAGAATAATAGCAACACAGATAATAGCAGAATATAAAAAACAAAAATAAAACAACACGGATTTACCAGCTTCGGCAAAACCCTGCCTACGTGCTACCCCCAAGATTTCTACTAGAAATTAAGTAGTCAGACGCTTACACACGTAAGCTCACGAAACCCGCAATTGACTAAGCTAATTCCATGCTCAAAACTCTGTCACAACTCAGCCACCGAGTTGCGAATTCTCGAACGGCTAGACTTTACAATAGTTTAAAAGGGAAATACAAATTAAAAAGAATAAAACCCTAATTTAAATAATTTAAAGCCCAACGGAATTTTAAGCCGGCCCAAAGATACGTAAAGATATAAACTCGTCTCCCTTTTTATTTCTTCTTATATAGTCCTTCGGCCCGTATTTCTTTCCTTGTGAAAAATGGCTGCTTCAATTTTCATTTGTTCCTTTTCAAGTAAATTAGGGATTCGTGATTTTGAAGACGCCGATTTTAGTTTTTGATTGAATGATGAATTATTTACTATTTGCTTCAACAATCAACTTATCACTTTGGTTTGCAGACGGCTACTTCATTTTGGTCGAGTTCGAACTAAAATGATATGTGATTTATTGCTTTTTGCTTTACTGGTTAGCTTCCTTGAACTCGATGCCTTTAATCTGCCAGTGATGATTGGGTTAAATAGGATTCGAAATCCTATAGTCTTGTTCGTACTGAATCATTTGAATTTATCAGTTAATTTAGCTCGGCCATTTGATTTTGCATGGATGCTTGTGATGTTTTCTGACTTATTCAATTTCGTATATTTGTTGTTATGATTGCTTGGTCACCACTGCTTTGATTTTGACCCGTTCGACTCTTTGCTTTGGTCACCACGGTTTTGATTTGCTTTGACAATGTTGATTTATCTTGACTTGTTCGTTGTACTTGCGATATTGTCTGGACTCGATCATACGTGTTTTCATTTGACTTTGATTCTGATTAGTTCGAACTTGCTACTGTTTTGATTTTTATCAATTCACGTAGAACATATATCACTGCTCTAAAACGCAGGCTTCACACAGTTCATAATTTTCGGGTCGAAATGCAAACAACCTTGTCCCTTTGTAGTCTGGTCTAGGTTGCATTGTGCACTACTATATGTATACATGTGTATTTGCATATGTATATATGTATGCTTGTTGTACTACATGGTCACCTAAAATTTTGTTTCACTTGAGTTTCTCTTGGAGTCTTGGTTATTGTACACATGTATATATATATGCACTGACTGTCTTGTTGAGTTCATCCAAGTTTGCATTGTAGTCTGGTTGCTTCATTATTTTTGTCTCTGGTCTTCGAGCCAGTTCATGTAGTGTCTGGACTTGCCTTTGCTCTCATCAGTTCATTGAATATGTTACATCTTCATATGTATATATAGTGTTGTTTCACTGTTTCGCTGTCACTTGGTTGGTCTACACTTCAGTGGTCATTGGTGGTTGTTTTGCATTATCTAGTAGCTGTAGTACATTTGTATATATGAGTTGTGATGTAACTGGACTCTTGAAATCAATTCTGGTGTGCATTGAGCTATGTCCACTGTTCTATATGTTTGCCTGCTGGTCGACATGTATATCAATGTCACCTCTGTAGCATTGTGTCTTCTCCACCGCTTTTTGTCTGTGCATATT
This sequence comes from Allium cepa, assembly GCA_030765085.1. Classification (NCBI taxonomy): domain Eukaryota; kingdom Viridiplantae; phylum Streptophyta; class Magnoliopsida; order Asparagales; family Amaryllidaceae; genus Allium; species Allium cepa. The sequence continues at coordinate 298,771,947 of CM060929.1, forward strand.
TTGTTGCAGACATGCTTTTTGTGGCTGAATCGCTTCTGTGTTCATGTGGTTATCATGAGTCTGAATGCGCTTGCGTACTGATGCACTTGATAACTTCACTTGTGCGCATCACTTTACATTTATTTCCACTTGAATCTGAGTGGTTGAGCATTTTCCAAGTGTAATCATTGAATTTTTAGTCGAGGCTTGTTTTAGTCATTAAAAACTTGACCATTTTATTTTTGTTCTTGTATTGCATCTGGGTTGAACCTAGCTTTGGCTCGGATTTGACCTTGTGCTCACCTGACCCTATAATTTTATCAAGTGTACATTGGGGTGCACGACCTTATGGCATGTGTAGTGATACAATGTGCATATCGCAAGTTGTTCGTGTATGATGAGTTCAAAATGAATATGATGACGAACAACCCAAATAACTGAGGCAATTAGCATTTTCAAAAACACATTTTATTTTACACTGCAAAAAATATATTTTTTTCAATTTTATTGCATCAGTTTTTACTTTTTAGATAACTCAGATGCTGGATTCAGGCTGGAGCAGAGTCGAAGATAAAATACGAGTGAATGAGTGATATGTAGTGAGGTGAACAATGTAAAGTAAAAATTGTGATGTAATCGAAACTGTATTGTAATCAAAGATTGTATATATATATATATATATATATATATATATATATATATATAGTGAGAGCTCAAATTTGTACGATTCAAAATTGTAATAAAATATTTATTTGAATAAAATATTTGTTTTCTTTTAAATTCTATGTTATTTATTTTATTCAGCAAATATTTGTTTACTTATTTAATTATGTGAAAAATATAATCGTACATTAACGAATACATTTAAATAAATATATATATATATGTTTATTATCATCAAACAAAAATCATATACTAGCATATTCAACAATCTCTCCCTTTTGATGATAACAAACATATAATTAAGATTTTGAATTTATAAAATATATTTGATCATTCAGTTTGCTTTCCCTATTGGAATGCTCCTTCTATACAACAAAGTCCCCCCTTCATATACGCATGAGAATAAATAAAAATATGCAAATAAACCTAGATGCAAATAGAAAATAGAAAATAGAAAATAAAATATTTGATCTTTATTTATCAAAATATTAAGTTTTCTCTCCCCCTTTTGTTATCAGCAAAAGAGTGATAGTGTTAAAAAAATAGAGATAAAGTGATAGACATTAATATAATATTAATACCCAATCGAGTATAAATAATAAATTTCAATAAAAAATCAAACAAAAATCATAAATACTCTATTAGACGCATATTTCACTTTAGAATGATAGGGATGCTGTCATCATATAAAACCATATAGTTGTGTCTATTTGTGGAATATTTATATCAGTAATTTGAATATGTACTAAGCATGCATAACCGTTATGACTTTTAAATGAGATTAGTAGTATTTCCAAATTTAAAAAAAAATTGAATTCAAGTATCTTCTAACCACGCATAACCGTGAGGAGTTTTAAATGGAATTAGAATCAACTTGTCTATTTAATCACTCAATTTTGATATGCGTTCCATACACGCATAACCGTGAGAACTTTTAAATGAGCATGAAAGCATATAATCAAAAATTCCAAATAGTTCACCCGTGCATAAACGTGAGGACTTTTAAATGAGAGTATTCACTTTGGAAGTTTTATTGCTAAAAACATAATAAAATGAAAAACGAATAATTTCCTGTTTAAAATACCACTTATTGACATACTATATTCGATTCTGATGAGTGATGGTCAATAGAAATATGGTAGTAATAGAAATGGTCATGAAGTTTATACCAACAAAAAAGTTTTTATAACTCTTGTTTAAATTTCTAAAGAAGTTTACTAAATATACTGTCTCAAGTTATAATATATGATCAATATCAACACCCATTACTTTTTCAATCACTATATATCTTTTTGATAATCAGTAGGAAGTCGGATTAGTTAATATAGTCAAATAATTATAAAATCAAATTTTCTAAAATAACAAATCTGAAAAAAGGTCAGCAAAAAACTATTTTCTGAAAGGGGTTTTATAAAAGAGAAATATCTTCTAATTTAAAATCAATTGATATGAAACATATGTAGGTATTTTCTTTGAAATTGTGATGCAGTAATGAATGTTTCGACATAAATCACGTTCCACTAGTAATTTTTCTATCAACTAGATTACTAGTGTAATTTGCATTTGAATTTTCCTTTGACTCAAGATTATCATTAGTTGGATGTCATAAACCAGACCGTGAAGTTGCAACAAATTCCTTAAAATCCTTTTTACATCTTTTAAATGAAATTCTTTTGGATTTGAATTTAAACCGTGCCAATAAACAAACAGTGAACAGAGTGTCAGCAGCAAAATAATCAAATATATCCATGAATATTTTGAATAATCATCAATCAATAGAAGACAATATCTCTTATCATCTGAACTGGCAATATCATTAGTCCAAACAAATCTATATGAACTAGCTCAAAGACTCTAAAGACACGTATAGTGTTCTTGGCATATAAAGATAATTGGCCAAAAAATTTGAATAAGTATGAATCATTATCAACATTCATTATCACATAAGTGGCTGATTTAATTCAGATTATGGTGTAGATTATCACATTTAATATATCGTTCAAGATAGATGTATCTTTACCTATTTTACCTTTACGATGATTTTTCGTTGTTGTCCATTGTGATTCTGTCACTTTTGTACTAGGCTAAGCAACTTTGATTTGTCCCCCGTTGTGTGCCTGGAACAGCCAGAATCCAGGTAAAACTGTTGTTGTTTCTTAGCCTGCCACCACACCTACACGAGAAAAAAATTATGGCCTATTTTCTTTTATAGGTCCATGGTTGTTAGTGGCAAAAGAGTTTGAAAAATATATTTGTGTAGACCCAAGACTATTTATATTTGTTCATTTTGGCACCCAGATTTGTTTAACTTTAAGGGATTTTATATTCATGCCTTTTGCAACCCAAATTGTAATGGTTTTCACATATTTGGGTCCATACCAACAAATATTCTGATTATGTCCAGTTTTTTCACATATTGTGCACTTTGAATTGACTTGATTAGTTTCATTTCTATCCCGTTCTAATTGATTATACCCAAGTCCTTGTCTAACCGTACTAACAGTTGTTTTCAACGGCGTCAACCAGTTCGGTGGTTGATAGTTTGCAGTATGCACGGTGGTTGATTGTCGTGTGAAAAGACTTTGATATTATGAAGCACATTATTATATTATTATTTTCTGTTTCGTGGTATTTGTAAGCATTTTTCGTGGTACTTTAGCACCGTACTATCTCTATATTACTTTATATCAAACTTAAACTCAAAGTTTAAACCTTAGCATCAAATTTTATCTCTCCTTAGCGTCAGAATATTAGTTCAATGTTTAAAATCATAGTCCTAATTAAAAGTTATAAATGTGAAACTTTTTACCACAATCCTAAAAATTCAAATTATATTCATGCTCAAATTCAAAAACCAGTCAGTAAGCAAAACCTGTCAATTGTCGGGGTGATTGAATATCCATCTTCTTAAGCTAGGTGTTAAAGATTGAAATTCGCAATCTGTAAAATGGAACTTAGATTATACAATGATGTTTTACTGTAAAATCCGAAATCAGTAAATAAAAGTTGGGAATTGGTTTTTATGGGTTTGGTTGATAGAAAAAGAGGGGGTGAAACGAGGGTGGTGTTTTACTGTAATTTATAGTAATGGTAGTTTTGTAATTGATGGTGCATGTTAGGTTAAAAAAATGGTGTGGTATATATGATTTTGATAAACTTTTGGTACATGTATATTCATCAATAGAATTTATCGTCAACGGATAAGCTTTAAGTTCGTGGTTCCTTGAATACAACTTAAGACTAATCCTATTTATGCACCAATAGTCATTTAACTTACTCGAGAAACTATAACAAACCAGTATACATCAGAAATCACTTTGCACACACCATTCATTCACAGAATTACCTTGTATTCATCTTCATTCTCCTTCCTTTTTAAATTTAAAACCCTTTTACCCAAAATATAACATTACTAAGCTAAATTAAGCTAAAATCCAACAAAATACATTTTGTTTTTTGACACTAACATTTATTAAATTTTTAAAATTTCAACAAAATCAACTTTAATTTTAGAAAAGAAGTTAAATACTTGTAAATTAAAGCACTTAGTTATGAAAGTTGCCTTAATTGATATTTTTAAGTTCACGATAAAAAATTCGTTACTTTCTCCATCAAAATGTCAAATATCATTAGTTTTAATTTGATCATATGGACTAAAAGGCAACTAGGAAAAGGGTATTTTAGTAATACATTAGCAAAATAACGCACTAACGGTGCGTGTTAGATGATTTTTGGTGTATGCATAGAATTTTTTTCTATAACTTAATTGTTAGCTTCACAATTAGCAAATACAAGGTCCAATCTCCATGAATGCAACTTGTGGCATCGCATAACAATGCAGAGCCACTTTTTCATTGCTATTTTTGTAAAAATAAACACGAAACTACGTAGCAAGTTCATGATTTCTTGCATATAATATGAAAATTAGATTCGAATGCAATAGATTCAAATCATATTTTCAAGTTGATCAAAATTTATCATCCTTCTTAAAACAAAAGTTTTAATAATTAATTAAATACAAACTTCATAAAAAATTGATAGAAGGGGACACTTTCTAGGGAAACTGTATCAACATATTTTCCAAAGGAAAATGAAAAGGAGAAAAAAAAATCTGATTACAAACATGAACAAGCTTGTTAAAAGACATAGAAAACATTTACGAGGTCAATTATTTAGTATAGAGTTGTGTTAACTTAAAAGTATCGCATGAGCGGAGATTAAGATGAAGATTATTAACAAACGTTCTCTTAAACTGAAAGTAAGATGGTCAATGACAAATAGCGCAAAATAACCCGGGACTTGTGCTATGCACTGTTTTGCCCTATGCGCCATAGCGCGTACTTTTTTGTTCATTTTTACTGAAATCAATTGTGGAAAAGAAGAAGTTTTGTCTTAGATCAAAATCTTTAGACTATATAACGTGAGCTACAACAGTAGGAATTAGAAAATAAACGGACTTCCTACACAATTTTTTTACTCTGAATGGATCAATTTTGGACTTTTTGCAACGTGCAGATTTGAAATAAACAAACAAACTAAAGAGCGCATTTGGACCATTCGCTATTGCGCTTTGACAAAATAGACCACTGTTTTGCGCTATAGATGGCACGTGCTAGCGCACACTTTGGGCTATCGCAATTTTGCGCTGTAGCGCGCTATAGCGCATGCTATGATAACTCTAGCTAAAGGTGAAATCATTGAATTAGAAAGATCATTGCATGCTAGGTTTTGGAGTTGAAGTATTCAAGGGTAAACTAGTAATCGTTTGTTATTTTCATACGGGAGAATCATTGATAAGATCTCCCTTTAACAAAAAAATTGACTAAAATAATGCATTTTTTTTCTTACCCCTGACCTGTTTCTTTTTTTGGTAATTCCCTTGTTAAACTGGACCAGAATAATTTACTAATGTCTAATGAACTACCCACTGCATAATTGGTGAGACCAACTTCAATGCCATAGCAAGGCAGCTCATGTGCATAAGCTGCAAATAAAACCATATCACCAGTAACAATGGCAGATATCACTTTTCCGATGATATCTCTGTTGGTGTCATGGTGAATCTAACAACAAAGCGATATTTTGGAGTATTGTACTTGTTTTTGTTTTGGTTGATCAGACGAATCCTTGCATGGTAGTCTGTCTTTTCCCTCCCATCTTCTTTTGTATTTAAGTTGAAAACACTTGAAGTAAGCTCTTCTCTTCTGGGATTTGACATATGCCTGACAGTTACAAAAGCTTTGAGTTAACTGAGAGTTGTCTTTTTAACACAGGTGCAGTTATATTTGTATTTCAGTAGGTTTACTGATGCAGCGCTCACTTTAGGTCGCGTACGACCTAACTCCAAAATCGCCGAAGAATTGAATCGCGAACGATCTATGCCATCTCCAGTATCCTCCTCCTCCTTAGGTCGCGTACGACCTAGCCCCAAGGTCGCGAACGAGCAGAGCTCCGACCTATTCCTAAGCCGCGAATTCCAAAGTCGCGAACGCCAGCATCTCTTCCCTAGGTCGCTCCACCTCCTAGGTCGCCTCGCCATTCCAGATCCAACCCGCGAACGACATATTCTTCAACGCGTCAAAGCCCTAGGTGGCGAGCGAGCAGCGACTCCCATTAAGTCGCAAAGTCTCGCAGTAGGTCGCGAAGCTCCCTTTCTAGGTCGCTGCCGTACTTCTCTTAGCTCGCGCGAAGATTATAGGTCGCTGCCTTTTGATTTGGGAGCTGCTACTTTGAAGTGAATATGTCGTTTGAGTCGTGCTTTGTATTCTTAGGTAGTACTGTGTATTTTAGGTCGTGCTGAAGTATGTAATGTTAGGTCGAGATATTTTTAGGTCGTGTACGACCTATGCTATGTTGTAGCGTGTGTGGTTGTAAACATCTATAAATACCGGGTCGAGTGCTCATTTGTAGGTTGTTGAATTTTGAATAAAATTTGGTTTGTGCTTTGTGCCTCCATTTAAATTGATAGTTGAGTGTTATCTCCTATCTCCACTTTCGGTATTCGAGTGCGCTCGAATCAACGATTGTTGAAGCCAATTCACGGAATCAAGTGCGTTTGATCAACGTTCGAAGAATTGAAGATCTTCTCTCGCGGTATCGTGCACGATCAACGTGTCGAAGATTGCTAAAGTCCGGTATCTTCGTGATCAAAGGATTTGGGCCTTTCGGTATTCTTAAATTCATTGATTTATCATCGATTCACCGATTATTTCCGCTAATCGTGTAAGATACTGGACAGATTCGATTTACATCATCGAATTCGCTTACTACGCTGCGTCAGTTTGGTATCAAAGCTAGATTGCAAGGAGTTTGCATCAATTGGAGATCGGATTTGCAATTGTTGAGAAGTTGGTGTTCATCGTGTTCATCGTGAAGTTGCAACAAGTTGGGAGTTTCGATCCATATCATTTTGGATCAAAGATCGAAAAGTTTTTGATTTTTTTTGAATTTGTTGAAGTTCAATTATGCCACCGAGACGAGCTCAACGTCATCGCAATATTAATGCTTTGTATGGAAGAGAAGAGGCCGATGAAATGGAGCAACGAATCTACGAGAATTTCAATGAGAAGTTGAATGAAGGGATTGGTCGATTAGAGAGAATGATGCTTGAAATGAATCAAAGTAGAAGAAGGGTTTCACCTGAATCGAGTCATGGGGGAAATAGAGTTTCACCACAGTCAGATCGGTAGAGAAGAGGAGATCATGATCGTAGGAATATTGACGATCGTGATAGGAATGTAGATCGAAGAAATGATGGTGGTAGAGATGTTGGTGGTCATGATCGACAACGATATGCGTCATATTTTGATGAGGAGTTTGATGGTGATAGAGAAAGTGTTCATTACCGAGATCGAGGTCAAGTGTGGAGTCGAGCTAGAGAATACGAAGATGACCGTAGATGGGAATTGGGAATGAAAATGGAAATTCCGGACTTCAAGAGTGGTATGGTTGCGGAGGAATTTTTGGATTGGGTTTCAAATGTTGAGGAAATTTTTGATTTAAAGAAGTTCCCGAGAATCGTAGAGTGAAATTGGTTGCTACAAGACTGAGAGGGAGAGCTATGTGGTGGTGGCAGCAGACTAAACTTACACGGGAGAGAATGGGAAAGTCAAAGATTATTACATGGGAGAAGGTGAAGAAGTTAATGAAATCTACTTTCTTACCTTACAATTATCAATCTCTAATGTACCAACGTTTGCAGAACCTGAGGCAGGGGACAAAGAGTGTTAATGATTATGCTGATGAGTTTTATCAACTGATTGCTCGAAATGACATCATGGAGACGGAAGAACAGTTGACCGCTAGATTTGTTGGGGGGTTGAGGATCCAGATCCAGGACATGGTAAATATGTTTGACCCTAGATCTGTGGCCGAAGCGCACCAGAAAGCGTTGGCTTGGGAGAAGCAGGGAAGACGAGGAGGTGATGTGTTTACAAATTCCAACAATCAAGTGAAGGGATCTAGTAGCAATACTACTGTTTCGAAGGCTGTTACTAAACCGGTTGTCAATGAGGTAGCAAAGACCAAGGTCATCAATAGTATCAAGTGCTTTAATTGTCAAGAATTTGGCCACAAGAGCAATGAATGTTCGAAACCAAAGAGGCGAACTATGATTGCTGAAATGGAAGGTGAGGATGTTGGTGAAGGTTATTCTAGTCCAGTTGAGGAGGATGGACAGGATATCGCATCGGGAGATGAAGGATGTAATCTAATGATGAGGAGGTCTTGTTTAACACCGAAGCAAGAGGATGAGGCTAGTTGGCTGAGGAGTAACATCTTTCATTCGACATGCACTATACTGAGGAAAGTTTGTAAATTTGTGATTGACACGGGAAGTTGTGAAAGTATCATTTCTACCGAAGCTGTGAGAAAGTTGAAGTTGAATACGGAGAAGCATCCAAATCCATACAAGTTAGCGTGGTTAAGGAAAGGAGGAGAGATGAAGGTGGACAGGCGAGTTCATGTTCCATTTTCTATTGGGAAGAAGTATAAAGACGAGATCTGGTGTGATGTTGTGGAGATGGATGTTTGTCACTTACTTTTGGGAAGACTATGGCAGTATGACCGAGCAGTGCAACATGATGGTCGAACCAATAGCTACAGCTTTATATTTGAAGGTGTTAAGATCATTTTAGTTCCGAAGAAGAGACAACAAGAAGAGAGCAAGTCAGAAGAGATTGAGGAACTGAAGACTTTATTGACTTTGAAGGAGTTTGTTGTAGAAGTAGATGAGAGTCCAGGGGTGTTCTTGTTGATTGGACATGAAACTACTGAATCTGTTGAAATTCCTGAAGAAGTAAAGCCGGTGTTGGAAGAGTTTGAAGATGTATTTCCAGAAGAGATGCCAAAGGAGTTACCACCGTTGCGGTACATACAACATCAAATAGATCTTGTTCCAGGAGACGTATTGCCGCATCGACCACGCTACAGGATGAGTCCTAAAGAGCATGAGGAACTGAGAAGGCAGGTGGAGGAGTTGTTAGAACAAGGGCGTGTTCAGGAGAGCTTGAGTCCTTATGCAGTGCCATCCTTATTGGTACCAAGAAGGATGGAACTTGACGGATGTGTACGGACAGTCGGGCTCTAAACAAGATTACTGTGAGATACAGGTTTCCTATGTCGAGGTTCGATGATTTATTGATCAGTTGAGTGGGGCTGTTGTGTTCTCGAAGATTGACTTGAAGAGTGGATACCACCAGATTCGTATTAGACCAGGTGATGAGTGGAAGACTGCTTTTAAAACTAGGGAGGGTCTATACGAATGGTTGGTGATGCCTTTTGGCTTGTCAAATGCTCCTAGTACTTTTATGAGAATGATGAACCAGGTTTTTAGACCATTTATTGGGAAGTTCGTAGTAGTTTATTTTGACAATATTTTGATCTATAGTGGGAGTATGGAAGAACATATCCAGCATTTGCGAGAAGTGCTGTTGATTCTACGACAGGAGCAATTCTATGTAGCAACGAAGAAGTGTGTGTTTATGATGCACAGTGTTTTATTTCTGGGATATGTTTTGTCGAAGGAGGGTATTCAGGTGGATGAAAGTAAAGTGGAAGCTGTTAGGAGTTGGCCACAACCCAAGACAATTACTGAAGTGAGGAGCTTCCATGGATTGGTATCTTTTTATCGAAGATTCATTCCACATTTTAGCAGTGTGATGGCACCTGTAACCGATTGCATGAAGGGAAAGAAGTTCGTGTGGACAGAGGAAGCAGAGTTAGCTTTTGAGAAGGTTAAGACACTTTTAATGTCAGCACCAATTCTAATTTTACCGGATTTTCAATTGGTATTTGAATTACATACTATGCATCTAAGCTTGGAATTGGAGGGGTGTTAAGTCAGAAGGGCCGTCCTATTGCTTATTTCAGTGAGAAGATTTCGGGAGCAAAGAGGAGATATAATACTTATGATGTGGAATTTTATGCTGTTGTGCAAGCCGTGAAGCATTGGTGACACTATTTGTTCCATAAAGAATTTGTTCTGTATACTAATCATGAAGCATTGAAACATTTGCAAGGGCAAGACAAGATTGCAGCTAGGTGTGCCTCGTGGATTGCGTACTTACAACAGTTTACGTTCGTTGTGAAGCATAAGTCGGGAGTGACAAATCGTATGGCAGATGCATTAAGTCGAAGGAATCATTTATTGACTACAATGAGGGTTGAAGTGACAGGATTTGATGTGTTACCAGAATTGTTTATTGAGGATCCGTACTTCGCGAAGTTTGTAGATGAAGTCAAGGAGGGAAAGACTGATGAATATGTGATGGTGGATGGTTTTCTATTTAAGGGGACTCGATTGTGCGTACCAGAGTGTAGCTTGCGAATGAAGATTATAAAGGAGTTACATGTAGAAGGCCATGTGGGTAGAGATAGTACATTGCAGTTGATTTCTCAATTTTATTTTTGGCCGTCAATGAGAAAAGAAGTTGAAAATTTGTGGAGAGATGCCATATCTGTCAAGTTTCGAAGGGAACAGCTACGAATGCGGGATTATATATGCCATTACCTGTACCTACCAGACCATGGGTTTGATATCAGCATGGATTTCATTTTGGGTTTGCCTAGAAATCAAAGGGGGAATGATTCTATATTTGTTGTGATGGATAGGTTTTCGAAGATGGCACATTTCATAGCCTGTAGGAAGACAGCCGATGTCGTCCGAGTTGCTCAGTTATTCTTTAAAGAGGTGTACCGATTGCATGGGCTACCTGAATCTATTGTTTCTGATCGGGATACTAGATTTCTAAGTCATTTTTGGCTGAGTTTGTGGAAGATAGTTGGAACGAAGCTGAATTTTAGTAGCGCCTATCATCCACAAACAATGGACAAACGGAAGTGGTGAATAGATTGTTGGAAATGTGCTGAGATGTCTTGTAAAAGATAATTTGAAGAGCTGGGATTTGAAGTTATGTCAAGCGGAATTTGCGCATAATCATGCTGCTAATCGTAGTACGGGTTTCAGTCCAATTCAAATTGTATATTCAAGCTTGCCAAAGGGGCCGTTGGATTTAACGAAAGTGCCACAACCGAAGGGGACAGTGAAGCGAGCTGCTGATTTTGTTGATGGGTTGACAGAATGCCATAGAATCATTCAGGAACGATTGAAGAAGACGAATGAGAAGTATAAACGATCTGCGGATCTGAAGCGAAGAAATGTTGAATTTAATGAAGGAGATTTAGTATATGTTGTACTAATGAAGGACCGTTTTCCAGTAGGAACATACAATAAACTTAAAGCTCGAAAGATTGGTCCTGTAAAGATTGTGAAACGGATCAACAAAAATGCTTATAGGTTGATGCTGCCGGAGGATGTGTACACTTCTGACGTGTTTAATGTTAAACATCTTATACCTTATTATGGAGATGAACAACTTTTAAATTCGAGGGCGAATTTTTCTCAACCAGGGAAGGATGATGCAACGCTCACTTAAGGTCGCGTACGGCCTAACTCCAAAATCGCCGAAGAATTGAGTCGCGAACGATCTATGCCATCTCCAGTATCCTCCTCCTCCTTAGGTCGCGTACGACCTAGTCCCAAGGTCGCGAACGACCAGAGATCCGACCTATTCCTAAGCGCGAATTCCAAAGTCGCGAACTCCAGCATCTCTTCCCTAGGTCGCTCCACCTCCTAGGTCGCCTCGCCATTCCAGATCCAACCCGCGAACGACCTATTCCTCACCACGTCAAAGCCCTAGGTCGCGAGCGAGCAGCGACTCCCATTAAGTCGCAAAGTCTCCCAGTAGGTCGCGAAGCTCCCTTTCTAGGTCGCTGCCGTACTTCTCTTAGCCCGCGTGAAGATTATTAGCTCGCGTGAAGATTATAGGTCGCTGCCTTTTGATTTGGGAGCTGCTACTTTGAAGTGAATATGTCATTTGAGTCGTGCTTTGTATTCTTAGGTCGTACTGTGTATTTTAGGTCGTGCTGAAGTATGTAATGTTAGGTCGAGATATTTTTAGGTCGTGTACGACCTATGCTATGTTGTAGCGTGTGTGGTTGTAAACATCTATAAATACCGGGTCGAGTGCTCATTTGTAGGTTGTTGAATTTTGAATAAAATTTGGTTTGTGCTTTGTGACTCCATTTAAATTGGTAGTTGAGTGTTATCTCCTATCTCCACTTTCGGTATTCAAGTGCGCTCGAATCAACGATTGTTGAAGCCAATTCACGGAATCAAGTGCGCTTGATCAACGTTCGAAAAATTGAAGATCTTCTCTCACGGTATCGTGCGCGATCAACGTGTCGAAGATTGCTAAAGTCCGGTATCTTCGTGATCAATGGATTTGGGCCTTTCGGTATTCTTAAATTCATCGATTTATCATCGATTCACCGATTATTTCCGCTAATCGTGTGAGATCCTAGATGGATTCGATTTACATCATCGAATTCGCTTACTACGCTGCGTCATTTACTATCAGATTAGCACAAAGCTAAATGTAAACCTGACTAGGATTAAAAGTTTGAAAAGGATCGGCTGAATGGAAAATATATAATGTAATAGTTCTATTCGTGCACAAGTTAGCTAAACAAGCTCCTGATGCTTTGCTACAATACAACATCAACTAAATCATGAATCGTAAAATTGTAAGGGCAAAATAAGCACATGAACTTTCTTGATTATAATTTATTTAGGGAGGGTTTGTCAAAAACTTTTCTAGAAGTTTCTAAATACAATTGCACCCCCTTCCAAATCAAGTTTCCGAAATACCCTATGATTATTATAGGAAAATTTGCAATTTTCAATGCTAATATTTGCACTATAAACTGCAAATATTTTTTAAAAATAGAAATATTTGTAGAAAAAATACAAATGTTTGCATTAAAACAGCCAATTTTGGTTAAAAAATTCGGGGAATTAATTTAAAGGATAAAGATTTGTATATTTTTTGCCTCAAGGACATGACCTCAATATTTTTACCATAAGGACAAACATCTTCTAAAAATTATTCATAAGGACAAACATTTTCGAAAATTATTCATAAGGACAACAAAACTGCTACCGAGCTAAAACTGATATCTAAAAATACTACCGATAACTATAAATTGATACCTAAAAACTTCTATCAATAACTAAAAACTGAAACCTACAGAAAGTTGTCTTTCAGGATAAAATATTGAAGGTCTGTCCTTGAGGCTAAAAAGCTGTGAAATTTTGTCCTTGACAATAATTTTATGTAAAAAAATTTAGGTTGGTTCGTGGAACTTGTTTTTTGAAGAAAATAGAAGTGGTATAAGTTTGAAAACAAGGGTGTCTCCTAATTTCCACATTTAGCTATTTTAAAATTAAAACTTTTTGCCAATAATATTCTCAGAAAGGCAACTAATGATAAATCCTTAAGAAATGCACGCTTCATGCGATATTTTTCTGGAATTTAAAACCGATAAATGGAAGCTAAAAACCAAGAGGACTAAAATTAGATTTTCCTAATGCAAAAACATGAGCTACATTACAATGTTTTACCGCACGTCAACATAGACATACAAATAGTAATTTTTAATACTGCATTATTGATATTATGAAAATTAATTATAATGTATAATTCATTATCACATATACAATAAAGCTGCAAGTCTGATTGCATTTTGGCTAATTATTCATGCAGTTGAACTACATTTCCAGCAATAATTTGCAAACAAGAGAACAATAAGCATTAAATATATTGTACTAGACCGATTAATCATTATTGAGCAATGAGATGAAAAGCGAGATTGAATAAATTGCCATTTTTCCCCTCTGCGCATCTCCTTGCGCCCCCGTTGGAGAGATGAAGATATTTAATGCGAGTCTGCGACAATTTATTATAGCCTTAGTTGGTCGCTGTAGGGTTTAGAATTAAAAATTTGGACTTTCATTCTAAAATTACCAATTCAATTTCGAGGTTTTTAGGCTGAAAGAAAAAATTAAAGAAAAGTACGTGGGACAAAAAGTTTGCTTCTTGGAGAAAAAATTAAAGAAAAATTTAGTGTTAGTGCTTTTTAGCGAAAAGTTGAGAAAAAAATTTAGTTTTGGACTAAAAAACAAACTTCTTGTTTTTGAAATTAAATTTATTTGCAACTTCTTTCTTATGTCTTTTTTTTTGTTCTATTTTGCGTCTCAATATTTACCTATTGTGCCCAAAAAAACTACAAAGATTTTTACACCATTTGCCCCTCCCCCTCTACTTTTTTTTAACTTTATTTATTTATTTTTCACTAAGCTAGACTGAAGTTTGGATCATAATAACATGCAAACCCGAGCCGAATGTGGGCATTAAATAACACCACGCCGACTACTGCCGTAGGTATTAAAGAACACCACATTTGCTACTGTCATAGATTTAACAAGTACTATCGTTTGAGACCGGAGTAGATTCTTGAAAAGAAAACACCATCGCCGACGACAAGCGAGGGTGTTGTTGTCACTCACCCCACTACGAATAGTGGTGTTGTTACTGCCCACCCGTAACTTACGGATTGTTATCACCCACACCTGCGATAGGCGATGATGGTCAGAATTTGATTGGTATAAATTGGTTTGAGGCAAGTTTAATGCACCAAAACTGTCAATCTGCACTACTAGGTAAACTTAATAGGCTAATTAAACAAGCGTACAATGAAGAAACGGAACAACATGATGGATGCCAAGTGTTGTTTATACCGGCAAGATGAAGAAAGCTCTGATCACCCATTCTTCAATCGTATTTATTGTAGTTATTTTTGGAGCTGCATAAGGGTGCATCTCCAGTAGCTTCAGGGCTGAAGATTTAGCCATGAAACGGGTTGGGTTCTCCAATAAGCAGACGTCTATTTAATGTGCTCTTGAACTTCTAGTGCCCATTTAGGCGCCCAAAAAATGGGCATCTAGAAAACCCCTTAAACAATGGGGTTTAATGGACACCCCGTTTTCATGCGTCCAAAAAATGGATGCGCAAGATCAGACGCTCATTTTATGGACCTTCAAACTTTGGACGGCCATAAATGGGGTCTAATCTTTGGCGTCCACGCCCAATTCAAAATTCTCAATTGAAATTGAAGACTATCCTTAGCCTTCGGCGTAACGTTGCTATTGAAGTGTCTAAACTAAATAATTCAGTCTGAATTGTCGCTACTAGAGATACTCTAAGAGACAAATTTCAATTTCAAACAAGGCCTAAAAGCACTGAATCAATATTTGACAACATTCTGCAAATACCTGATAATAGTAATAATTCGTATAAAATTCTTGCATCAATGGCTCTAACTATTATTATATGAATATTTAATGTCAGCATAATGAAAGAATTTTCAAAGCCATTAAACTTCCTGCTAGAATTTATTTGATGCATATATTACAAGACTACAATCATCTACTCCGGCATGGTGGAACTAAAGAATATAAAATTAAACTTTTAAACGCATACTTAGAGCATTCCCAGTGGCAAAGTGGGTCAGTGATTTAAAAATTAATTTTTCAACTAACCTGCACCCACTCATCCCCAAAACCATACAAATTTATCTGGTATTTATAATGTCTGATAATTAGGTGTGGTCAGAATTGTGATGCATGTCAACAACAATTAATTTTAACCATACATACTTATCTGGCATTGATGATGCCGGATAACTAAGCAACCTTAAGGTCAAGCGAATGATCTTATGTGTCGGTTGTGAGGCCATTTTTTGGATCATGGACTTTTTTTTGGGGGCCAGTCACTCATCTACTGACCCTCAATCGGGAATGCTTTTAGAGAGACGAACTTCGTGTTCTTTTTATTGCCTTCCAGCTTGTCGAGTTTGTGTTAATTGTTGAAGCCTCCATTATTTCTGTATGAATCTAAGGTGTGTTCTTTTTACACAAGTGCACGAGAAGGAGTCCCGAATGGAGAATGGTTAACAAAAGGGGAACACAATATAGGGGCATTTGAAATGGGTATTTTAGTTGTTTTATTATAAATAATTATTTTTTTAATTTTTATTTTGCTTTAATTATTTTTAAAGAATATAGTTAAAAAAAGGTATATTATTTATAAATTATGAAATACTAGAGAAAGTACGACAAAAAGACAACTTTTATTATATACTAGTAAGTCAGAATACAAATACAATACGACATCTATAACACCCCGTAAAAATTAATAAGAACTTAACTAATAGAAATAATTAATTAAAATCCTTACTTGGCTTCTTCCATCGTATCGATCGAGTGAATGATCGATTCGAGTCTGGTTACTCTCATTTGATGGATACGAATGAAGTGGACACGAATGAGATGGCTATTGATGGATACGAACTCGATTGTGGTACGAATGAGGTAGATACGAACGTGGGTTTTTCCTTTGGGATTCGATGGAGCGGTTTCCCATGGTTATGAACCATTGCTTGCTTAGATGGACACGAATGGGACTTTATGAAGGGATGGATACGAAGTAGGTTAGATACGAAGTAAGACTAGTGATGGATACGAATCACTATTCATACTGATGGATACAAATTGTATTTGTTATCCTTGACTTGCAACGATCACATCTTGAGCATACGAACTCCGATTGAGTTGAAATTTGGAATGTTGGTTTTTATAGCTTTGCTTGTCGTATCATATCAATTGTTGCTTGATCCAAACTCGGATAGGATTCACTAGCATCCATAATGAATGTATGATTAACCGATCTTTGGGACAGACTGTCCTTGGTTTTCAGTTAAGTTCTTGGTGTCATGGCCATGCCAAAAGAAGGGATAACATTTTCCCCCCAAAGCACATCTTGTGAGAATATGATGTGCTTTGAAATTATGCAATCTTTAGACTGAAAATTCCTTTTCGATTCGCCGATTAGCTGTTGTCTTTTTGTCAAAAGATGTGACATTTGATTGATCTTCAGTAATATAAATACTGAATTGTTGACTGCCAATTGTTGTATTGTGCACTGTTGTAACCGAGTGTTGAACAATAGCAAACCTGACTCCCGTTAACATACATATGTTCACGAGTCATTGTCAGTTTTCTCTTATCGAATTCTGTATCGATCCTCTCCTGAATCGATGTGAAGTTCATGTTGTAACAACGCCTGACAGTTGCTTTGGAGTATCTCTTCGTATCGATCCTCTCCTGGATCGATGTGCAAAGTTGAGAAATTGTCTTCGTATCAATGGCGATCGATATGAATCTTTGGTTGGTGTTTCAAGATCGTTCGCATCGATGGGTACGAGTATTAGAGTCTTTGAATGGTGGGATACAAAACTGGCACTTCGTATCGTTGAAATTGAGAAGCCTAATCATGGCTCGATAATGGCATTCGTATCGATGGAACTAACGGATACGAATAGCTATCGCATTAAATGGATACGAATAAAGCATCTCGCATCGATGTGTACTAAGTGGGTTCGAACAAGCATTGCTTTGGTCTGATGGCAAACGGATATCCGCTGGCGGCTTTCATATCGATTAGAGGAGACTGGTTCTAATAGGTCAAAATGAACGGGAGACGAAGGGACGCTTTCCCACTATAAATGCTTCAGCACATAGAATTTTTTTTACCTTTTCTTTTCCTTGCTTCCTGCTCTCATCTCCACCTTCGTATCGCTTGGTCCAAAGAGGAAAAATCCATAACCCAATTTTCTTTTATACCCTATCCTTAATCCCTTCGACTATCTATCGAGATTAGGTAATAAGGATGATGAGACTTGACCTCCTCACG
Organism: Allium cepa; assembly: GCA_030765085.1. Taxonomy (NCBI): domain Eukaryota; kingdom Viridiplantae; phylum Streptophyta; class Magnoliopsida; order Asparagales; family Amaryllidaceae; genus Allium; species Allium cepa. The sequence goes on from CM060929.1 coordinate 298,789,739, forward strand.
CGCTCTTAATCGTGGTCGTGGCTGTGGATGGCTGGAGTTTGATGACAACGCCGATAGTCTCCACATTATTTGGGGAAAAAGGATTTAGGAGGGATACGAAGGAGTTGGAGTGAAGGTGGTTCAGCTTAGGCTTCGTATCGGTGAAGGAAGAAGGGGATTTGTATCGACTTGGACTGGCAATGCTTTGTATCGAATTAGTGGAATGCTTTATATCGGCTGCTGAAAAGACTCGGTTAGCCAACAACATCTCTCGTATTGATCATTAATAAATGGCATTCGCGTTGATGTCCTTCGATCGATACGAACTTTGAAAACGAAAACAAATTATCTGAATGATATGACTTAATGGCTTGTCGATTGATACAAGAGAGATTCCTCTAAATGGAAATGAAGTAGACACCTTAGCATCGATACGAACCACTATTTTTTGGTTGATACAAACTATAGTTCCTCGATCGATACGAAATGGCATTCCCTTTACCGAGACAAAGTGGAGTTTGGTGGTTGATTCAAGTTTAGACTTTTATTGATACGAATTGCATTCTTGAACACTTGACCCCAAACAGCTTATGCCTTGCATAATACGACTTAAATGTATTGCACATTTGATCGCCCTTTGAAGCTCGTCGTTGAAATTGTAATATGACAATGCTTAAGGAACCTCAATTTGAATCGATCTCCAAAGTCAGGGTGGCACGGCTGTGATGGTCAGTGATGACGGTCATTCCAGTTGAATTCTAAAGTCTCATCATTCAAGCACATTTCTAATCTCCATAGAATTTTCTTAAGTATTATAAAGCATTGCATTGCACAACACATTTATACATTTCACATGAGGGAACACGCGGGATTATTATCAGCTAACAATGGATTTTGATGGGTTGATTAACGATGGAACCCGAAAGACACAGCAACAGGAGGCTCAAAGTCCACCTCTTCCGATAATAGAGATGCCAACCATCGTGCACGAAGTCATAAGTCCAGCTCTAGACGAGTTACCAAGAGCAACCTTCATTGGGAACCCACAAGATTCTATTTCATCCGATGTTTCGAAATACATATTGGGGAGAATTTGTTTGGGGCATGGGCTATCATTGAATGATGTTTTTCTACCAGGGCCGAACGACAGGCCACATACCCCTCCGAAAGGGTACACGCTTTTAGTCGATTTTCCTGACAACCGGGACCCTCCCACATTCAATCAGTATATCCGAGAGGTGTTATCTTATTTAGTGATTTCCCCATCACAGTTGCATCCAAACTGGTATGCTCTTCTGAATAGCCTATTCATCATCATCATCGAGCACCTTTTTCGGCTCCCGACTGTAAAGAAAGTCATATTCTTGTTCAATGTAAAGAGTCGGGGAGATAATCCCTCTTTCACATTCTTAGAGGGTGCTATAAACCATCAAATTGTAATTGGAACTTGGTCCAAACTTAGCTACTTCAAAACAAAGTGGTCATATGTTCGGTGCTCGCCAGGATTCGCTAGACGGTGGTTAGTCAGACGTAAGTGCTGCAATTTCTATGGCGACTAAGAGGATAGTTGTAATCGATGTCGGGTCTAACATTTTATTTCTTTTACAGCTGCAATTCCATGACCTGATGATTCTCACTTTAAGGAAATAGCATGAATTCTTCAAGAGGTGCCGTGCGAGATTAGAGAGATCGAAGCAGGCTTACAGATGAAAGTTTGAGGGCTGTCGGGCTGATTAATAGAGACCAGAGCATAGGGCTTGAAGGATCTCTTCGGGTAGCTCCGGTAAGATGAGCTAGGCGTAGGGCACCTGGGATTGTAATTGCTTAGCAGGGTGGTGAAGAGGATATGCCTACTTAAAACGAACTTGTAGTCGGGCCCTCAGGTAGTCCTCGATATTCAAAGGAAAAAAGAAAAAAGCAAGGAGGTTGCTCATTAGCTTCGCAATCCTACGAGATGGAAATCTGTGGTCGTGCCCCTACCCGCTGCTGTGTTATAATCTCGAAGGCTCCTTCCTCACAAATGGAGAATCCCTTCGATGGACTTGCAAACATTCCAATTTTGGACTATGTGTCGCTCCAACAAGATACCGGATTGGAATAGCTTCAAAGCGCTTTAGATCTAAGCAAGTCAATTCTTTCGAGTATAGACGGTATGAGCGGTTGGTCGGGGGGTTTGCACATGTATACATACACTTCACGACACTACACAATTTCCAATCATAAGATATTCATTCCTGGAGATTCCCAACTCTGCTTCTCTTTTTATTTTACAGAGACGATGATGAGGCGAGATTCTATGATTGGTAGCCTTCGCTCCGTGCACCGTTCATCCAGCTCATATCCTGAGTCTCGTAGGCATGAGGCTGATAGCGACCGTGATCGCGGCTATTCCAATTAGGAGAGGGAGCATCACAAGAGGGAAAGGTATAGAGAGAGGGTATATGCGTCGCTCCCGGTCACGCTCTTCGCCACCTCGAGGTCCAACACAACCTTCTGGTTCTGGTAAACAACCCCTAGAACCTTCGCATCAAATTCCACCTTCTCCAGCACCATGACCCGATCCACAGTGTCAAAGGACCGAAAATGAAACTATAGTTGTCACTGAGAAAGCCAACACAGAGCCCACAGGGAAGGAAGCGATTAGAACTGCTAAGCTAAAAAAATATTTTCAGAATATATGCTTTGATGGCTTCATCTTTCCCCCGCACTTAAAGCGAATTCCCATTGAGGCAGAATAGACAATGCACGACTACATTCATGATGTTTATGGCCAATACTGGGAATGGATTAGGATCGCGGACAAAGTATCAACGGTGGCCTTTGAATGGGAAAAGACAATCAAGAAATTAGGAATTGACCTCGCTCAGAAGGACTGCATAATTCAGGTGCTTAATGATGAAAACGAGTCTGTGAGAAATTCAAAAACAGAGGCCAATAAAAAAGCTGATGAGGAAACTGAAGGATGAAGGAGATGAGGCAAACACATTTAGCTATGGTTGAGGAGATGGGACATCGGACCACCACAGTCATGGCCAAAAGAGATGGAGTGCTTAAAGAGCTTGAGGAGCTTAAAGCCAAACTCACTAAAGTCGTTAAAAAAAGACGATGCACATAAAGAAGCCCAGGAAGCATGCGACCAGGCTATGGTGCTCAGGGATGAGAGGGATGTGCTAATGCTTAAGGCTCAGGAAGTCGAAGAAAGGGTTGAGAATGAAGTGAGAGCGGTGGAGACCAGGTTGGAGGTTGACATCGAAGATCTTCTTATTATGTATAATGCCAATGTTTTGAAGCATCGAAATCTAAGCTGGCTTGAAAACTATCCATTACATTTATACAATGCTTGGTGCCGCTTGATTGAAGATGAAAAAGCAGAGCACCACACTAAATCCATCGATGACTTCAAATTAGAAAATCAGGTGCTAAATGAGGATGAGAGAAGAGTTCTCCATGATGTTATTATCACATTTGAAAAGGAGAGACTCGGTACTCAACCCTCGGAGGCTGGAGAGGGTTTCGGCGTTGAGCATCATGATTTAGGGTCTAAAATTCTTATGCCAACCCTGCTTGAATCTACTCCCGTGGTTGATCCTCAATATGTGCCCGCATACAATCTTGATCGACTGCAGTTGTCTCCAGCTCATGAGCACTTAAGCTGTTTCGGCTCCATCTACAAGCCATTCCGAGGAAGGTATTTTGAACATTTCTGACACTTATTCAAAGTTGGGAGTGTTGCTTGAAGTAATCACTAACATTTTTTTTCTTATCCCTATTCAGTGATAGGACCTGCATCGGCCATGCCCTCTACAACCCAAGAGCCACATCACGAGCATGAGGACCTTATAACAGAGGCGACCACAACAACGGCTGCTGCACTAATTGATGTAGTGCAATGGAGCACTTTTGCTTTTGATGAGCCGATGATGGAGGAACTTCTTGGTCATCAAAGCGACCCTTTTGTTGACCTTCCATTTGTCATGGGCAGAGGCACACCCATGGTCAGCTCCTTGAGACCAATTGCCAGCATTCCCACGGACACCCAAACAATCCATGAAGGAGAGATAATAACTGAGATCAATGCCGAGATGGAAGCAACCACGTGGGCCAGCAGTATTGGAGGTGGGATGGCGGGCCCTGGTCCAGCTCCACCACGAATGATTTCTCCAAGAGGTACGGTTGCAGACAACGGTATGCCTCCCTCGCCTTCTAACGTCGATTTCATTCCTCCAACTCTGCCTCCAGAAAGTATTCCAATTCATGTGAGTTCGGAGGAAGAGGTTACCGTAATTCCCTCGGCGGAGACCAACCACCAAAAACAAGGGCTCGAAGAGGCATTCGAGCGGTAGTTCCAACGGGTCGATTCCAAAGAGGAAGAACAAGAAAACGAGAGAATAAAGATGTCTTCCTACGTCATTTTTAGTAGACAGATAGGAATTTCCTTTTGTTTCCTGTAGGCCATGTATAAATGTGGGTTCGGCCTCTATTAGTAGGATTTTTTGGAATAATTTTTTGTACCTATCCTTCTTTTCCAAAGAATAGTCGAAATAAAATTCCATTTTGTTCTCAGCATAGTCTTGCGTTTATTGCTTAAGTATTTCAGCGCTTGAATTTCCATTCAATGTACTTGTGAAACCTCGGTCTTTGAATCGGACTTGAGTTTAGTTGTTATGTCCTGAAGCCCTGGCTTCGGGTCATGACTGAAGGTTAAGTCGAGTTCTGATACTGCATCGTCTCGATCAGTAGCTGGTACTTAAATTTTGCCCCAGTCCCGAGGATAAATTGAAAAGGTCGGTCGATAATCGCTTTTTTCCTTTAATACATTGTTCTTAACTTTATTGAAACGAGGCTGTAACAAGATGAGTCCGAGTGGTCGAATCACACTCGCTCATCTATAGGTGATTGTATCCACACTCTGGGGATTGTACTTGTACGTTGGCGGTCGGTCACACCCGCTTAAGGTTTAGAGATATGTTCACGCTCAGGGGACTTAAGTTACTTTACGGGCGGTCAGTCACACCCGTTTGATTTTTAGAATTTCATTCGCACTCAAGGGACTTAGATTGATTCATCGGTGATTAGTCACACCTAATTTGCATTTATACTTCAACCCACAATCCGGGGACTCAAAGTTGTCTCATGGGTGGTCATTTCACACCTGGTTTGTATTTATACTCTAATTCACATCTGGGAATTTGGAATTAGTCGATGGGTGGTCGGTTACACCCATTTTTATGTTTATGCTCATGTTCGCGCTTTCTGGAGTTGGTTAACAGACGGTCGATCGCATCTGTTTTGAGTTTTAGGATTTCGTTTGCACTCCTAGAACGATAGATTAATCGGGATCGTGGATGATCGATTCACATCCACCCTGAGTTAACAAGTGAGGTCGTTAGATGGAAGGATCCATCCTCCTTGAACTTGGTTTAAACACGGGTGAAGTCATTAGGTGGATGGATCCACCCTCTTCGAGTCTGTATTTGTAAGTTTATACTCCAGCTCGCACTTTGGGAGCAGGAGTTAGTTAGAGGATTGTCATGTATCAATCCTTTTTTGGCATCAATGTGATGGCTTGCACCCGAGCTTGGGTTTCACTTATCGGGTTACCGATCATATCATAGTCACTCCCTATTTGAATAAATCCTACCGTATGGTGGAGCTTAGCTCTCTGTGCATTGTGATGGTCGTATGTCGCATTTTGTGAATCACTGCTCTCGCTCGAAGAGATTGCATTTTATTGCTGAAATAAGAAAATATGGCAAGTCAGTTGCCTTACTACAAATTCAAATTTCGAAATTCATAAAAAATTGCAAATGAAAATCAGACTGAATGAATAAATAAAGCCTGTTATGTGTAGTAGCGTCGAAGACTCTCATTGTTCCAGACTCTCGGCAAAGTGAGACCATCAATGGTTGATAATTTAAAGGTTTCATCTCCAAGTCTTCGTTTGATAACATGCGGACCTTCCCACGTTGATTTCATATACGAAGGGACCGAGTAAATTCTCTTAAGGACGAGATCGTCGAGTTCGAAGGTTCGGGTTCAGACTTTGGCATTGTACAATCGGGCGACTCGACTTCGGTACGTGGCTGCCCTCAAATCAGTCTCTTCACATTTCTCATCTAATAAGTCCAAAGATTCGACGAGTAATATATCATTTGTCTTTGGATCATAATATGTCACATGATGAGAAGGTATTTCCAACTCGACTAGAATAACGGCTTCTGAACCGTAGGAAAGTGCGGAGTATGGCTTATCGTAGACTTGTGGGTTGTTCGATAAGCCCATAGGGCCATAGGAAGTTCATCGACCCCTTTGCCCCCGGCCTTTTCCAGTCGTTTCTTTAGAATGATCTTTATAACTTTATTAACAGCTTCAACCTGTCCATTCACTTAAGGGTATGAAACTGTAGAGATCTTCTTCTGGATGTGGAATCGTTGATAGAAATTCTTAAATTCAACTTCGAATTTGGCTCTATTGTCAATGACGATGGTATGTGGAAGACCAAATCGACATATAATGTTACGTACCACAAAGTTGATAACTTTCTTCCTTGTGATAGTAGCAAGGGACTCAGCTTCCGCCCATTTGCTAAAGTAATCAACTGCAATGATGGCATACTTCGTGCCACATTTAGCTAGAGGTAGAGAGCCAATAATGTCGATGCCCCATACTGCAAATAGCCAAAGACTGACCATCTAAGTTATTTTGATAGGCGGGGCTCTTGGAATCTGAGCATGTTTCTGACATCTATCACACTTCCTGGTGTAATCAAATGTGTCGCAATTTACGGTCGGCCAATAGTATCCATACCCGAGCACTTTTTTGGCACAAGCTTGCCCTAAGTGTGATCGTCACATTCTCCTTCATGTATATCATGCAATACTCATTTGATTTCATCTTGGACGATGCACCAGAGTAAAGGAACAGAGTATCCTCTTCTATATATAACTGCATTCTGAACGGTGAACCGCGAAGCCTTTCGAAGAACTTGTCTTTTTTCACTCCTGTGCTCTGGCAGGGTCCTATGCTTGAGATAGTTCCTGAACAAAGTCATCCTTGACTCCTTATCAGGAATGACTTCAAATACCCAATCGATCTTCATTTGGTCAACACTCGGGGAAGATAATGTCTCAATGGGAACAAGTCCCATTTACTGTGCCTCACTAGTGCTGGCCAATTATGCTAAGGAGTCGGCATTCTGAATGTGTTCTCGAGGTATGCAATAGATGGCATAATAATTGAACTGATTTAGTATTTTCTGAACCCGAGCAAGATAAGCAGCTAGCCTTCGGTCTTTGTCCTGGTACTCCCCTCGAACTTGGCACACGACCAATTATGAATCATAGTAAATCTCCACAGCAAAAATTCTTAAATCTCTGGCAAGCCTTAATCAGGCGAGCTAGACTTCATATTCGGCTTGTTGTTGGTCGCACGAAAATCAAACTTTAAAGCATAATATATAGATCGGGCTTCAGGAGTTTCAAGTACAACCCTGGCGCTTGAGCAGTGGTCTTTTGATGCCCCATCAGTATGTAGCTTCCAGACATATTTGGAAGATTCACTGGTTTCAGGCAAGTCCTCCGAGATAGTGAATTCAATGATGAAGTCTACTAGGACTTGTCCTTGAGTAGCTTGCCTTGGTGTGTAAGTGATGTCGAACTGACTCAGCTTGATATTCCACTTGAATAACCCACTAGACATCTCATGCCACGTAAGGACCTGTCGTAATGGTTGGTCGGTGTATACAGTGATAGGATGAGCCTGAAAATTCGGACGGACCTTCCTCGAGGAAATGACAAGACAATAAGCTAACTTTTTTAGCTTTGAATAATTTCTTTCGGCTTCGGTCAGTCGTTTGCTAATGTAACAGAATGGCCGTTGTATCCAGCCCTCCTCTCGAATAAAGGCAGCACTGATTGCGTTTTCTGACACCGTCAAATAGATGTACAATCTCTCGTGATCAATAAGCTTTGACAGAATGAGTGGTGTGGACAAGTGTTGAACCAGTGCTCGGAATATGCCCTCATATTCCGTAGTCCATTCAAAATTCCGTTTCCCTTTTCTGATCAGATCGAAGAAGGGAATGCATTTGTCGGTGGATTTTGAAATGAACCTGCTCAGTGCTGCTATTTTCCTATTGATGCTCTAAACTTTATTTATATTCTTTGGAGTCTCAAAATTTCTGATTGCCCAGATCTTCTCGGGATTGGCTTCGATTCCTCGAGCATTGACGATGAATTCAAGAAATTTTCAGACGTGACCCCAAAGTGACACTTCAAAGGATTGAGTTTCATTCTGTATTCTCAAAGGATGTTGAACATTATTTCCAGGTCATTGATATGATTGGTGGAGAATCGCGGCTTCGCAAGCATGTCATCCACATATACCTATATGGTTTTTCCAATCCGGTTAGTGAACATTCGATTAACTAGCCGTTTGTAGGTTGCCTCGGCGTTCTTGAGTCCAAATAGCATGACTTTGTAGCAGTAAAGTCCCAGATCGGTGATGAAGCTGGTATGCTCCTGATCGGACAAGTGTGTTGGTATCTAGTTGTAGCCCGAATACGCATCCATTAAGGATAAGAGTTCATGTCCAACCGTTGAATCTACAAGCTGATCAATTCGGGGAAGTGGAAAACTGTCTTTAGGGAAAGCTTTATTCAAGTCTGAGTAGTTAATGCATGTTCTCCATTTTTCGTTAGGTTTTCTGACAGTTACTGGATTGGATACCCATTCTGGATATAACGCATCTCGGATAAACCCGTTCGGCCTGAGTTTATCTATCTCTTCCTTAAGGGCGGCACATCTCTCTGGTTTCATACCACGCCTTTTTTGCTCGATCGGGACATGCTGCGGGTCAATATCAATGTGTGGCTCGCGATGTCTGGGGAGATCCCACACATATTGGAATGCGTCTAGGAAAACACATCAAGGTTTGCCCGGAGAAATTCAACCAACTCCTCCTTCATCCGTTGGCTTAGCTGAGATCTGGTCTTTACCATTCTAGAATCACCATTATCATCGATTGGAATATCGATCGTCATCTCTACCAGGGAAGCCGGATTGTATTTAACTTCATCTTCACTTTCGATATCTCGCGGGTCAAGATCTTTTGGGAATTGGTTAGGGTTCCCGACCCAGTCGTTAATTGTGAATTCTCCGCAAAGCGGACGTAGAGAGATTCCTCTACGCCCTTTCCCTTTTCTTTTCGCTGTACTTTCCATAGCTCAGCAACATAACAGGCTCATCCAGCAGCCTGGTCGCTCTGAATGACTCTTAGTAGGGAATTTCAAAGTTAGACACAAAAGGGCAATAGCAGCCCTGAACTCAACTAGGGCCGGTCGGCCAAAGAAAGCATTGTAAGGTGAGTCTATAACAATACAATAAACTATATTATCCAGACTCTCCGGCGTTCTCCAACTCCCAACTCCACTGGTAGCTCCACCATCCTAATGGGTATAGTCACACTTCCATTGAAGCCATGAATACGAGACTGACAAGGCTTCAAATCTTTCGCTTCCATCTTCGTCTGATCATAAGCTCGCTTAAATAGTAGGTTCAATGAACTTCCACTATCCATTAAGATCCTCTTCATCCATGCAGGACCTATCTGAGCTGAAATGACAAGCGGATCAATGGTTAGGGCTTCGACTCTATCGGCATCCCTGTTTCAAAATACGATATCGTCTGTCATCATTTTCTATTGTTTGGCCGGAGACCCGTCTTCCAAATTAATGTAACAATCGAATCTTTCATGCCTAATAGAGCTAGCATACAACTCCATTTCCCTCTAGCTCCGATCTGCTAGATGAGGACCGGCACTCACAGTATTAATCACTAGCTTCCCGCCGATACAACTAGGTTCCTTCCGTCTCGCCTGATTTGGTATTTGGTTTTGATTCGATCGGCCCGTGCTTCAAGACTGCGGCGCCCATATAAACTGCTCTAACTTTCTTTCTCGTATCAACTTCTCGATAATATCTTGTAAACGACGGCACTCATTCGTGTTATGGCCATAACTATCGTGAAACCTACAAAACTTCCCCCTTTGAATCTTTTTTTCTGATGATTGCTTCGGAGCAGGTTTCTTATATTGGACAGTATCACAGGTCTGCAAGCACACATTTTCCGGAGATGTATTTAAAAGAGTACATGTGTCAAATATGGGAGCTTTACGTCACGGTCTACGATTCTAATCCCGTTTCCTGCCATGATTTCCATCGCTATTCTGCCGATTTTGTTTATTCTGTATGCTTAACTGCACCTTTTCGAAACTCTCCCCGATTTGTTTTACATCGACATTGCTTTGGATTCCTTCCATATTAGCTCCTACGTCATCCTTTTTCCTAGACTGTTTCACATCCTCTCTTCTCAAAAATCGAGCTGCCTTGGAATAGAAATGATCCAATGAGGCAGGAGGTTTTTCGGCCAACCAGTTGCCAAATTCAAAATCGGGATTGATCCCCTTAGTTAGTGCCATCAGAATTGAGTTTTCATTAGGATTACTAATCTCAACGCATGCAGCATGAAACCTCTCCAAATAACATCTAAGTGTCTCGAGTGATACTGGGCAAGGTATTAACATCGTTTTGCCTTGTGACATGCACGTGAAACTATTCAACAAACTTCGTTTCAAACTGGTCGAAACATGACATAGATCGAGGTGGTAGATGCGTAAACCACATAGTCGTTATGCATCCTAGGAAGATCGAGAAACATCGGAATTTGACCACATCATTAGCTAGTGCGGCATTCGTTAAATATTCTTACTTTAAAATGTGCTGGTTAAGATCAGAACTCCCATCAAAAATAGGTACAGTTGGCATTCTGAATCGCCTAGGCGATTCAGCGTGGAGGATGTCATCAGTGAAAGGAGTGTGACTCCGAAAGATTCCCCAGTCGTCAATGGTGAGGCCTTGGCTTTCATGGAACATTGTTGGGATGTCCGGCATCTAGACATTTTGGGCATAATGAGCCAAGGTGTGGTCAGGTTCGATAATGCGAGGATGGGCCAGTCGCGGTCGACGGTACATATCTCGGCTCCTCTGCTCTAGGTCTTTAGGAACATAAGGCTCGGGAGTATAATCACTTGACGGTGGTTCGAATCCATTCGGTTTTGAGTGTCAACTCCCAACTCAATAGCAGCATCGTTGCCGGTAGTGTGATAAGGAACAATACCTCCTCGGAAGAAGGGTCTGATCTGATGGCTAGTTGATGGACCAACTCTTGGTTGCCCAAGATTCAATGTGCGTTGATGTCCAATAGCTTATGTATAGCTTCCATGCAGCCATGGCCGCATGGATCTATGATTGTAGTCAGAAGAGGCTAAGCTTTTAGTGGATGAATAAGAAGCCTGATCCCTTCTGGATCTCCTTCGTCTTTCATGGTTCATTCGTTTGGTCAACTCTACATTGGCACGGAGCTGCTGAGTAAGCTGCTAGCAGCTTTGAGTTAGCTCTTGCGTCAGCAACTGGAACTCTTCCCTAGTGACAGGGCCTTGTGGATCTGAAGGTTTGACAGCATTCTGGTCGGTAAAAGGAAGTTGCATGGGGTTTTGCCTATCCCGTCCTTCTGGATCTGCAGCTATTGAGGTAGTCCTAGTAGTGACCATGGTGAATAATGAATTTCTCTCCTAGACTTGGTGCAAATCTGAATAGGATGGAAGAACTTTTGGGCTTGAGATCAGGATCTTCCCCTTAGATTATCGCAATCCAATATCGGTAAGAGACCCAATGAGTAGGAGAAAAGCTGGGTTCTCACGGCGGAAGCACCAAAGTGTTTGTACCAAAATTAGACACAACACTCTTTGGATGTGTTTCAATAAATAAAATGAAGAAAATAAATGGAAAATGAGGTTGATCTAACGAACACACCAATTAGCAGATAAGAATGAACGCAGAAACACACGAATTTAGAGTGATTCGGCATATTGCCTACGTCCACTATGAAATTATTGATTTTTATTGAAATCTCTCTCGTTGTTTATAAGAAGTTACAACAGTACAACAGTAGTATAGAAATGATTCTGACAAAATATCAGTGTAGAGAAACTAAAAAAGTCCATTTTCTATAGGTCCAGGGTCGCTATTTATAGGTGTAGGCAGCAAATATCTCACTCAGATCTCGGAAGACTTCTTTGCTCACGTGGGCGGGCCCATAGAATCGAGTTCAGGTGATTTCAACTAAATCCGAGAGCGATACGAATTGAGTTCGTACCAATCCATAAATGGTCCTTTGAGGCTGAAATTTATCAATTACATTCATGAGGTTGTAGGCAAGCTTCTATGAAATTTGGTGGCATTTGGACTTGTAGATTGTGAGATATGATTGATGCAGGTTTTAATCTTCAATGTGTAGCTGAACTATGTATCGCTCCCATTCGTAATGCTCCTCTTCGCAACCATACTAGGCATGTGCTTGCTAGGTAACGTGGACCTATCTTCTAGGATCGATCCACTTATGCCGAGTGACCGAGCCTTCCTCTCTTCTAGGCTTCCTTCACATCGATTTAAAATCTTCCTTTCATATCGATCGACTGTGCCCTACTTCATATCAATTGTAGTTGTTTCATATTGATGGTTCTCTTTCTTATTCGCATCGGTTTCACGAGTGACTTTGTGTCGATGGATTTGTATTGTTACACGGCCTCTTCCATCGTATCGATCGAGTGAATGATCGATACGAGTCTAGTTACTCTCATTTGATGGATACGAACGAAGTGGACACGAAGGAGATGGCCGTTGATGGATACGAACTCGATGGGTATGAATGAGGTGGATACGAATGTCGGTTTTTCCTTTAGGATTCGTACGAACCATTGTTTGCTTGGATGGACACGAATGGGACTTTCTGAAGGGATGGATATGAAGTAGTTTGGATACGAAATGAGGCTAGTGATGGATACAAATCATTATTCATATTGATGGATACGAATTGCAGTTGTTATCCTTGACTTGCAACGATCATATCTTGAGCATACGAACTCCGATTGACTTGAAATTTGGAATGCTTTCATAGCTTTTCTTGTCGTATCATATCGATTGTAGCTTAATTCGGACTCAATAGGATTCACTGGCATGCATAGCGAATGTATGATTAACCGATCTTTGGGACAGGCTTTCCTTGGTTTCCAGTTAAGTTTTTGGTGTCACGGCCTTGCCAAAAGGCGGGATAACAATCTCTGTTTAGAAAGTTCTTAAAAAAGGCAAAGTTGGTTGAAAAAAGAAGGAAATTTTTTCCATAGCTCCTTTTTGGAGACTAAGTAATTTTTGAATTTAATAAAAAGGTTTCTAAGTTTATATTTTTAAAGATAAATGTTTTGGATTAAGTACTTGATAATTGTGAAGTTTTAGTTTTATAAAGAATAGTGAAACTCAAACCAAATTTTGATATGTAGATAGGGATAACTACCTAGGTAAGATAAGGGAAAGGTTTAGGCTATGAATAAAATTACTATGGATGCTCGTAAGGTAGCAACCAGGAATCCTTATTACATGTAATGAATATTGTTATGATCCTAAGAAGGTTGATTGGAGATTTGTGAAAGCCATAAGAACAAACCTAATAAAAATAAGGAATGATATCAAGGTACAATTTTGCAAGTCTCGGGGCATACTCGCATGAAGGGTCGAGGATGGAGAGAAGGAAATACCAAAGTTTGAGGATACTATCAAGAAAATTGTGATTTAGAGAAGATAATAGTATGATTGGGGAAGTGAGTAATAAGATGGCAAACAAATATAAAGGGTGTTGGTTGACTCAAAGTTGAAAAAGGCAAGATAGGTGGTAGGAAAGTTATTTCACCAAACCAATTTTCTGATGGGTTGCTCTAAATGTGCATAGTTCATATTTCTTACCCACTATAGTATGCAAATGTATAATTTATTCCATTATCTGGTTTGATAATTAATGTAATGGATGGACTTCGTTTTTTAGGAGCCAAGGAGGTAAGACATGTAGACTATAGTTGAAAGGCATACTAGAAATATCCATATTAACTTAGTAAGGAGTGTTAGTGACACAACATCATTAACACCAGTTGATGATGAAGACAGCTTCTAGTAAAATTTATTTTACGGTTTTATTAGTTGTAATCGCTAATTATCTCCCTTAGGTAATTGGAAAATCATACGATAAGATATAAGATATTTTCCAATTTTAATATCATGTTGATGGTGCAGTTGAGCTTTTACCTTTAACCTCCATATAAGTGTAGGGAAAATAGTGTAAATAATGAGATCTCATAAAAGATATTTAACTAGTGATAGTAGAAGTTTCATTTATTTTCAATTTCCAGTCGCCAATCGAACCTTCTCTAGGCTATTTGGCAACAATGGAGGTTAGGCCAACATTAATGGACTACATTGGGTCTGAGCAAAAAAAGGATGCGACGATAGTAGACATTTGGGTAAGTTAAGTTAAGAAGTGCATTTTCCCCTTATCATAAATATGCAATAGACGAAAGATGATGTTTGAGGAAAGATGGATGGCTTTTTGCCCTTATGGTTGAGGATGTTTTAGAAGAAGTACTAACAGAATGTCACCATTCTAAGAAGCCCATTCACCCTGAAGGAGACAAGATATATAGGGATATGAAAGACGTGCCAAAGGATAAAGGCCGAACAAGTAAGGCCTGATGGATTGTCACTACCGTTGGACGTGTCGACTTGGAAATAGGAGCATATATCTATGGACTTTACAGATGGGTTGCCTAGGAGTCCAAAGGGCAATGATGCTATTTGGTTTATAGTAGATGGACTCACTAAAATCACTCATTTTATTCTCGTTAGATATAATAGGACCGCAATATCTTTAGTGCAAATTTATAATAAAGAGGTTGTTCGACTTCATGGAATTCTAGTTGGCATTATTAGTGATAGGGCCCCTTATTCACTAGCGGATTTTAGAGGAGTTTATTGTCAGCTTTAGGCACCTTATTGAATCCTAGCACTAATTAGCATCCATAGACTAACGGTCAGACTAAAAGGGTAAATATGATTTTGGAAGACTTGTTGAGAGCTTGTATCATGCCTTTGGAGAACACTAGTAGCAACACTTATATTTAGTAGAATTTGCATACAATTATAGTCACCAAGCCACGATTGGCATGGCACCCTGTGAAGCATTATACGGGAGGCCATACAAATCGCCAAATGGTTGGTGGGAAACCATCGAAAAAATTCTACTCGAACCAGATTTGATTTATGAGACCTCGAAAATGATAAGGTTGATTAGAAAGCGAATGAAAGCCGCACAGGATCGAAAAAAGTCCTATGCGGACAAGCGAAGGAAAGAATTAAAATTTAAGTAGGAGACATGGTGTTCGTTAAAGTTTCCCTTCTTAGGAAGGTTATGACATTCGGTAAATTAGGAAAGTTAGCACCAAGATTTGTTGGCCTTTCCCAAAATTGGAAATAATAGAAAGACATGCATATTGGGTAGAGCTACTAGATAAGTTAGAAGGATTCTATGACTTATTTCACATTTCGTGCTTGAGGAAATACCTTCATAGCACAGCCACCATGGAGAACTTGATCAGTTTGTAGAAATTGAGATGGAGTCGATAACATCTCATGCCACTGCACGCATAGTGGAGCATGGAAATAAGAAACTCTGCAATAAAGAAATTAGGCTGGTTCGAGTACAATAAGGAGATAATCCGATGGAAAGCACATGGAAAACCGAAAAGAAGATGAGAACCTCTCATCATGGGCTTTTCTCTGAAAAATTATTTCTCTCCAAAGTTAAGATTTGGTTGCGTTGTGGTTGCTAGATTGGATGGTTAGCACATTTTTTACTGTGATTTTTACATTTGTGTAGAACTTTTTGCATGTTTAGGATGCTTGCACTCATGCCTACACATCACAACCTTGCATAGATGCTATTATTGATCTAATCTGTAATACATTTGAATACATAATCACATTGCACTTTTTTTTTGGGTAGATGGTTGTGTAGATAATATGGTTTTATAACATGGATGCTTAGTGCATGTTACACTATCTGTCCCTTAGGGATTTTGGGGACGAAATCCTATTTAAAGGAAAAGAATATAAAGCCTTATAAAAACTAATAAATAATAATTAATTAATTAATAATAAGGATAAAAATGAAAATTTCAAAGATGTTGACATTTGGCCATGAAAGATTATGTTGTTGCGTTCGTGGCAATTTTCAAATCAATTTACATATATAAAGTTTTGAAATCTAAGCTCAAACGGAAAAGTTAATGACATTTGAAGTTTTCCAATTTATAATAATTCAAATGGAATTCAAATTCAAAATGTAAATAGATATTAAAATTTGAAATTAGAAAATTAGCAATAATTAGATTCTGGGGATTTTAGTAAACGTTAAAAGAAAAATGTTAACGTTAAAAAATAATTAAGGAATTAAATAAATAATTAAATGGCTAGGGTTATTTAGGCTAGAAACCACCCAAATTTTATTACTTTAAACCACCTTAAATTCGAAGCTCCTTGTGAATTCTAACCACTACATATAAGAGCATAACCCCTCATTTTTATTCTTAAATTATTTTGGAAAATAGCGGAGCTCTATCAGTTTCTTTCTTCCACATAATTCAAAATTTTCTTAAGGTCATCATGTAAGGGATTTTAGATATTAATAATCAATTTCTAATTCTATTCTCTTCCAATCCCTGAAATTTTGAATTTAATTCATATATGATCCAATTGATGTATAATTAACAAGAAAGAGGTCTGAAAAGAGATTAAAAAGCAGGCGTATTCAAATCCAAAGGAGAAAGCTGGGAATCATCTATGAGTCGAAATCTTATTTTTTTCTTCTTCCTATTTTAGTAATTATACAGTATAGGTTGGATTTGATGTACGCCTTAGTGAATTTTGATTCAAGAAAACTTCAAATCCAAACTTCCAAAATCACCCAAAGCAAAATGTCAATTCTTATATTTTGGACTCTGAATCATTGTATATTAAAATAGAAAACTTTGTGAAGTTATTGCAATTTTATATTTTACGTTCTACCATATTCTTGATGTCAATCCACATTTCACTTTCTTCTTTTGATGTGATTAAGGTTTAGAATTTAAATATGTATCCATTTCCATTTTATATGTGGAAGTTGAATAGAGTGAATAAGGATTGAATTGCAAATTTTATGGATGTGGATTCTATCATTTTAATGTAAAATAAATTTGGTAATTGATCCTATTTACAAGCCTATTGTTGGGCTAAGGATTTAGCTACTCGTATGCTATGGTAAGAAATTGGGCCTATATAAATTGGAAGTTTTGTCATTTAACGATTAGTAAAGGGAGAAATCTTCCCATATCTACGAATGTATTAGTAATGTAGTTATATATAACATATAATTAATAACTTATTAATCATGTAACAAATAGGTAGTAATTAGAATTAAAAATCCATAGGATGGAAGTTAATGTTGATTATAATTAGTGGTGAAATAAAGGATCAGCCTTTATAGACTTAGTAGAACGTGATGAGGTATGTTGTAATATGGTTAAGGGAGTGTAAATTATGACTAAGTTACATGGATGCAAAGTTGGTTATAAGAACATGGAAGTCTACCCAGCTAATCTAGCTACCAGGAGTGTGACTTTGGCGCTGATGTGAGACATCTCCTATAATAAGTACTTATGGAGGACGCTAGGTTAGTACCAATTCTATAGTTTAAGTTTGCCCAGTTAATCTGCTACTAGTTCCTACGAATGGTCGGACTAACATGAGACGTCACACCTAGGTTACATATCATAATATGCAGGAATTACTTCGAGGTAGTTGTTGTAAGGTCCACCACCTCCCTAATTAGGTCGAGATAACGTTTTAGAATGGTAGATGGAAATCTTGGCAAGGGTCCGCTTTGGATTTAAGGTATTAAGTAGCTGTTGGAGGGTCCGCTTCTTCCAAAAAGAAGTATTAAGTGGTATGATGAGATTCTATGCGATGTCAACAAGATAGTACCATAGAGGGATCTACCTTGGGTTAGGCATTAAATTACAGAGACTTGCATAAGATATAAGTATTAAATAGTCAAAGTCTGCCTAATTCCCATTGAAAAGGTATTAAGTGGCATATGTACTTTCTCTTATATTATTAGGATATGATTGACAGTAGATGCAAGGGACTGGAAATGAACTTCGGCCTATAGTTGAAGATGAGTTATAGAGTTGGGTTAGAAAAGTATAGGTTATTGGATTGAACTGGGAGAACCTTCGGGCTTACAGTCGGAGGTATTCATAAGAAATATAGTAAGGATGTGTATGACTTATTCTTATCTAATTATACTACCTAAGTACTATCATGGAAAGACTTGAGATTTTATTCACCATACATTGATGTTTTAACTCTCTCCTCCTTACAATACAGGTTAGAGAAGACGATGCGACCTAGGAGGTGAAAGGGGAAATAGAGTCTTGTGGCAGCTATTTGTCTACCTATGTTTTAGTTATATGTTAATGTACCCATTTCAAAAATGATATTATTGTATCTTGAGATATTGTATTATGAATATTGAGATGTTATATTTTGTTATGATACTTTAATTCATAAAAAATGGGTACTGTTTCTGATATTATATTTCCGCCGTGAGATTCTGATAGCATTAGTAGATAGCTCTGTGTGTTATTTTTACCAACAGCAGATAGCTTTGCAATGGGTCTAATTTTCAATGGGCCTTTTCTGGGTCGAAAATTTGGCCCGTTCAAGGCAGTTGTTACTACACGTCTCTTCTAAATTTTGCTACTAGATATATAACAAGTCGTCTAAGCTCTTTGGGCTTATCCATCAATAAATAGATAACTCTATAGCCTACCTCCTCAATAACAAAATTTATATGATTTCCTATTCGTAAATGGGTCATCCTCCTATTGTACAGCCATGCGTCTACCAATGGTCTGTGTCATTTCCACCTCAAGCGAAGAAGCTCTATTTGGTTAACGTTTACGAGGAGCGAAATAGTAGTAGAGCAATGTGGATATGTAGAATTAGAGGAGTGCGAGCGCCGATGTCGGCGGTATCACTCATGAGAAAATTTGCATAAATCTAGGCACGAACTGGACATTTACAGGTGAAGCCTTCAAAGCTATAAAGTTGCAAGAAGGAGTTCTGGTGTAGCCTTTAAATATCACTTTCAACTCTATGAATTTAGAAGGTAAGCAAACTTTGAATTTTTTGTACTTTCTAGGAGTCATGTCCCATCACTTGTCATCTCCTTCGATGGTGTCCTTCTATGCATTCCAAAACTGCCTTAAAACTACAACAGCTTGTTCCATGAGGTCCAAGCATGCTTAAGGTTGTCATACTCGTTTTTCGTCTGACTGGCATTGTAACTGATGCATATCTGTGTGCTGAAGGCATTGGTGATTTGGTCATAATAATAGCCAACTGAATGTTTTTGAGATCTCATGTTGGCGAAGAAAATGTCTATAATAGCCAACATCTGTTCCTCGACCATGTCTGTAATGTGGCGGGTAATCCAAAAGATTCATAGGTGGACATTCTAAGAAAAAAAATCAATAAAAGCATAGGAGGTAGATATTAGCACGAAAAATGCAAATTCAAAAAAATTTCCTTATAAAACATCTCCAAATCCTGCTGAGCAGCTTCTTCAGTGATACTATCTTTGTCGGGCACATATTTCTGGAGATTAGAAATGTGAAATACATCGTGCACGCCAGATACCTACTGGGTAGCTGCCCTCGATATGCTAGAGGACCGATCCTCTATAGAATAGGAAAAGGACCAATATAACGTGGTGCCAACTTGACAGTTTTCCCAAATCTCAATACACCACGCATTGGAGACACTTTCAAGAAAAAAGAATATCCAACCTGGAATTCCAAATCTATCCAGAGATCAAGAAAACAATTTCAAAACTTCAAGCAAATTCAGGAATTAAGCATTTTAAAACCAAGTCTGTAAACAACACAGTAAAGCTTCAGCTAGGCAATTTATCATCAGATTCCAAGATCAAGATTAACAATTCAGCAATCAAAATTCTTTTTCTTCCCAGTGTTCACTCTGGCAACATCAACTTCCTCTCTGGTTTCTGTTTTCACACATAACAGGTGAGCAAACCCTTTTTAGATTTGATATGAATCCTGTTGTTGTGGAAATATGGAAGTTTGAATTGAAAATTTGAGTTGCACGTTTATATGTACATGAAATTGGAATGTGCATGTCTATGCACTGATAAGGGGTTCGGTCCCAGGTTGACAGGCATAAGCATGATCAAAAAAATTGATTTCTTCTTCTTCGATCAATATTAAACCATAAGATCTAATTGTTTATGCATGATTCAAGTTCTAAAAATGGTTTTAAGCAAATAAAATTGAAGAATTTTCAGAAAAATTGAAATTAAAGGCAAAACTAAAACCTGTTGAAAAATTTGATTATCATAATCTTTGATTTCAGTTATACAAATTGAAAAGCTTTAGAAAACAATGATTTTTGAAAGTAAAATCATAATTTTTAAATCAGTATTTACCGAGATAAGTAGAAATGAACGATTTTGGGGTTTTTGGCCATTTCCGATCATCGATGTAATGGAAATGGTCGGGGTTGCTCTTGAAGGTGGAGGAGGACTCAGGGATCACTAGAAAAATGCTCGATGATTTTATAATTCGTCGTGGAGGACTGACGAGAATGAACTAGGGTTTAAACCCATTTTTCTGTAAGGGCCAGAATTTTGGTTATTGCAACATCGCCGGTCGACCAGAGTCGATCGTGCCAGTGCCGGTACAAGCGTTAGACATTGGTGGAGCTTCAGCTGCGATTACGTGACCTCCGATGGCCAGAAGTGGAAGGACGAAGCGATTTCGTGATGATCGTTTTTGGCTCCAGTTTGGGGTCGATAGTAAAAATTCAAATTCGTCGGCGTTATGGGCTTCTAGGTGCTCGTTTAGTTCAGGTGGATTGTCGTTGACTCGATGGGGGCCGAAACTTCGACCGGAGGTGGCGATTCTGACCGTGCATGTGCACAAGTCCTGATGTGTATAAGGAAGCGAGGTAGGATAATGAAGGTTTCGACTCAAAGCAAGCTTCATGAGAGTTGCGAGATAGCTCGAGTCTTAACTCGAGTAAAATTATTGATGCGCCGGGTAAAAACACTTAGAAAAAATTGAAGTTTGAAAATTTGAGCGCTCGGGTTGATTTTCGGCAAAACTCGAAGTAAACAGGCAAGATTCTTGGGTAAGACTCAAAGCGAGTCTCGAGCTTGATATGTAAAATAGTTTTTACTTTAGAAATTCAAACTTTAAAACCTTTTTAAACTATGTTTTCAAAATGATTGATTTAGGTTAAAGTTTGAATTAATTAAAGATTTAAGTAAGATATTTTCAAAGTAATTAAATTTTAATTTATTTAATTTTGACACATTATTTTATAAAGCTATTTATATTAAATAAATAATGTAATTTAAAAGGTTAATTAGGATAGAATGTTATTTAAACTAATCTTAACCCTTTAAAGTAACTAATGTTATAAAGATGATTTTTGAAAAAGTTCTAAAAGATAACCAAAGTGAATAATAAAGATAAAAAGATTTATCTTTTAATTGTTAATTAGTTAATGATTTGTTAATATAATTACTTAAAAAAGTAATTAATTAATTAATTAATTACTTAATATTGGAGATTAATTTAATAAATAATTAAGGGTAATTAATTAATTAAGGAACAATTAATTAGTAAAAGTAATTAAGATTTAATTAATTAGCAACTAAGGGTAAATTAATTAAGATAATTAATTAAGGAATGATTAATTAATGAAGGTGATTAAGACTTGGTCAATTCTAATTAATGATAATTAATCATTGATTAAAGATTGCTAATGAAAGTAATTATGTGGTTAATAAATTTAAAACCACACGATTTATTTATCTTAATTGAAGATGTTTGATTGTTATTGAATGTTGTGTGTTGGATTGATATTTCTGATATGTGATGTGATGCTATGTAATATGAATTGCTTTGTACTGAGCTGTGATATCTGTGATGAATATACTTTTGTGTGAAAGTGAAAACCCGTTGGCCCGTAAAACGGCAATTGAATTTTCGACGCGATAAGGAGTCAGATTCCAGTTGGTTATCCGAAACTACAACGAACCTTGATAATGAATCTTTGTGAATGATATATCCACGTGTTTTAAATTGAGCGCTCACTATTCGGTTTAGCCGGAAGAGGACTTTGTGTCATATAACCCAATCTGAATATTGGTACGACGAAATGGATAACATTTGAAGACGGTGATGAAGTCCGGACGTCTTCAAGAACGATAGGATAACCTGTCGAATGACTCTGCACTGAGTTGCTTCGGTATAAAGATCTCCATATGTGATGGGGAGTCCGATCGGGATGATGGATGCCCAAATTGCAAAGGCTTCTTTGGAAGTGACTTCGGTTCCGTTTGAACCCGGAACGGACTTGTATGGCGATATATCTTACATTACAATTTGAGATATAAAGCTGATTTCTTTCAAATACATTTCTATTTATGGCGGAGAATTTATTCTCTTAGCTTAACACCCATCTCTGAGACGTACGAGTTCAGAGGTTATGTAGTTGAAGGTTATTAGTGATATACTCCCAATTTGGTTGTGTGGCATGCTGAGTGCTGCTGATCATTTGTTGATCAAAGCATGGCTTTGTGAAAAGCGTAGCTTTGTGTATGAGACTTCATCGAACCTCATAACCCGATTATGATCGAAACAGGAATCGTTCAAGCAAGGTTATTTGGGGGTAGCGCCCCATGAGGGTATGTCCATTTTCTCATGGATTATAAGTGGTATCATGGTATGGAGCCCGGATACTTAACTTTGTGGATGCTACAAACTTATTGCTTTGTGGTAGTTGGTTGAGAAGCGCTTCGGATAAAGGTTGGTAACGACCGGGAGATGGCATACTCATGTCAGTAGTTACCTAGTTATAGAGGTAACCCGGCCTTGTGTTGGCAGAGATCCGGATAGGTTCTCGGGGACGTCCCTCCAGGGGCATTCCACTTTGTGTGGGAAGTTCATTTGCCTGACCATTTGTTAGAAATCCAATTATCCAATACGATAACCTACCATTCATTTATGGTGGTGCCCCACTGTTTAGATGGTAGCTATAGTAGGCATAGTACGAAATGTCTATGCCGGCTAAGAATAATATTGTACTTTCAAAATGATTTCGACACTATGCACTAATAATATATCAACGAGTTTTCTCGTATTATGCATGTTTGACTATCATAAGAAGAAATCTCCTCCAAGTCCGCGTTTGCATTGTGTGTGGGGTTGGAGGTCTTATGGTAGTTTCATTTTCCAAAAGCATATCGGTTTTCTTTTATAAACCGTTTTATTTCAAAAAACTGTTTTAGTTTGCTCATACTAGTCCCATGAGTGACCCGGAGTTTATTATTCCTTTCCTAAACTCTGGGTGCCCTTAATTTCTACACGGGCAGCCTAGGAGCAGGTTATCCATGTATTGGAGCTAGCTTGAATTTTGAAGTCTGGTGGAAGCTGTCAGATTTTGGAAAGCTTTGGCATTGGAAACCTTTTGAAGTGTTGGAGTTTTGAAGACTTTATCAAAGTTGAAGTATGTTGGAAATTTGTTGAAGTTTCTATTGTCGTTTTATTGTCATATGTGTATCACTCTGATATTGGTGATCGATATTGTAATGGATATTGTATCAAAGTTATATCTGTGTTGTGATCAATGATATTCACTTTTCCACTATTTATTTTCATCTAATGTTGTTATAAGCTCCATCTGAACTGGAGTTCAACGTTTGAATCTCCAGCATTCGAATACAAGTGAAGTATTTGATGTCGATTCTTCGAACGCTGGATTTCGGGTCATGACAAGTGGTATCAAATCCAGGTTTCGATCCTGGGACTTGTGGGTTATGGGCCTACAGGTCCTAGGATCGAAACCTGGCTCTGATACCACATGTCATGACCCGAAATGCAGCGTTCGAAGAATCGACATCAAATACCTCACTTGTATTCGATTACCGGAGATTCAAACGTTGGACTCCAGTTCGGATGGAGCTCATAACAACATTAGATGAAAATAAACAATGGAAAAATGAATATCATTGATCACAACACGGATACAACTTTGATACAATATCCATTACAACATCGATCACCAATATCAGAGTGATAAACATATGATGCAACCATAAAACAACAACAGAAACTTCAACAAGTTTCCAACATACTTCAACTTAGATAAAGTCTTCAAAACTCCAACACTTTAACAGGTTTCCAATGCCAAAGCTTTCCAAAATCCGACAGCTTCCGAAAGACTTCAAAATCCAAGCCAGCTCCGATACACGGATAACCTGCTCCTAGGCTGCCCGTGTGGAAATTATGGGCACCTAGAATTTTGGAATGGAACAATAAAATTCGGGTCAGTTATGGGACTGGTATGAGTAAACAAAAACAGTTGTTTGAAATAAAACAGTTTATAAAAGAAAGCCGATATGCTTTTGGAAAATGAAATTACCATAAGACCTCCCACCACACACACAATGCAAACGCAGACTTGGAGGAGATTCCTTCTTATGATAGTCAAACATGCTTAATACGAGAGAACACTTTGATATTATTATTTGTGCATAGTGTAGAAATCATTTCGAAAGTATAATATTAATCTTAGACAGCATAGACAGTTCGTATTATGCCTACTATAGCTATCATCTAAACAGTGGGGTGCCATCATAAGTAAATGGCAGGTTATACAACTTAAACTGTAAAGTGCTCGTATTGGATTATTGGGTTTTTCAGATAATCGAATAATAGGTGTAGATTTGATCACATTCAATCTTTGGATATTGGCAATCGCATTTGGATCGAATTGCTTCACTTCAGCATGGATGGTAGTTCTCGCTTTCTGGTTTGGAGTCTTTCTAGATTTGGAGCTTTAGCAATGGAGTCGCTTTTTGTTGAAGTATTTATCTTGTTGAGTTCTGGAGATATTATCTTTTGGAGATATCTTTCGCTATCGATGGTTGCAAAGTCTAGACCATCTTCTGGTGTGGTCATCCGCTATTGTATACCTTTTGGCTCTGATTTGTATTGATATTCATTGTATTTGAATATTGTATCAAATGTTTTTGTATCAATGATATTATTCATTCTTCTGGTGTGTCGTTTTACGTAATGTATTATAAGCTCTGGCACGAGTCAGATTTCAACGATTGAATCTGCGGCATTTGAGTACAAGTGAGTAGCTTCTTGGCAACTTCAAGAAGAATTTGATTTAAATTTGAATTCTCTTTTTAACAAGGGTAAACAAAATAAAATACATATGTTAAAAATAAGTACTTAAGGGTTAAAATACAATTTTTAAATTAATTAAGATAAAGGATTTAAACACAATTTAGTCCACCTAAGACATTTGTAAATTAATGAGACCATGAATTGAACATTTATAAAGAGAAAATGGTAAGAATTAACAAGTCTTATGTAAGAATTTTCATGTAATTACAAGTGTCACAATTTTAATTTTAATTTTCTCTAGTTTTCCATAAATCACAATTGATTCTATATAGACTTGTATCTCATTTCTTCTCCTTTTTTCCCTATTTTCATCATACAGACTCAAGAAGATAACCTGTAGTATATTTTCCATCCAAATCAAAAGACTGTAAATCTTTCTTCAAACTAGAAAAGAAAAGAAAACAAAATCAACTCAAGATTAAAACCTAAATCAAATCAAGTTATAAATTCAATATAAAAAACCTGACCAAGAAAGAAAAAAGAAATCATCTCAAAATTTTCAAAAACTAGAAAAATATCAAAGCAAAGATACAAACCTGAAAACAAATACCTTCAGTTCATTCTTGAACAAAGACTAAAGCCAGGGTTCAAAATAAAAACAACAAACAAGTCAACCCAATATAATCATCTCAAAGCATCAAGCAATTCAGCCTGTAAGCAAAGCAAAATAGGATCAAAAATTCAAGTTCAGGCTCAAACATCATTCCCAATATTCAAGCCTTTGTTTAACAGCACTGTGAGCAAACCCTTAAACTCGTATTTTATTTGGAATTGTTTGAATAAATGAGTAATGTGCATGCAAATCTGTGTGTATATTTGTATATGTTTGCTTATGGTTGCCTGGAAATAGAAAAGAACATCTCTGTTCTTGTTACAGGCATTGAAAACCTATTAGAAAATTTAAAATCTTCCTATCTAAGTAATTTCAGATTTTGATTTCTAAATGATAAGTAATTATAACTGCGAAATGCAAATTTTAAAAATTATTTCAAGTATATTTACTGAGTAAACAATTTAGAATTAGGAAATTACAGGATGAACATTTTTATATCAGAAAAATCAAGTATTAATGTTTTTGAATTCATTTACATCATTTAGTTGGTTTTTAAAAGACATGAATTTTAGTAGCAAATCCAAGATTTTTAAAACTATAATATGTGAGGAATTGTAAACAAATCTGATTGGGGTTTTTGTCAATTCCCATCGACCAAAGAACAATCGAGCTTCCAGTTTGAATCTGGAGGGGGTTGATGTGGGGTATATTGTAAGGAAAAATGATCACTGAATTTTTTAATGATTGGGGAAGTGGATTGAAGACGGAATAGGGTTTTATACCCAACATTGACCGTGGTGCTTCTTGGGGTATTTCCGGCATCCATAGGTGATCAGAATGGATCGCGAGGAGATGGTTCAAGGCGTTGCGATGTGGCGAAGTTTTATGCTTGGTGGCTAGGGTCCAGGTAGTGATGACATGAGGAAGAAATTGATGATCGGGTTTTTGGGTTCAGGGGTGTTAGTATGGTCGATTTCGAATCACGGCAGGGATGATGATGCTGGGTGTTTGGGTTGATCAGTGAAGTCGAGGATGATTTGTTGGAAGTGGCATGGTTGATCGAAGTAGCTCCGACGATCGGTGCGCGTGCACGACACTTGGGTTGTGTCAGTAAACAGTGGTCTGCAAAAGAAAGGGAGGACTCGAAGTAATTTTCGGGGAGATGATGGATTGGCTCGAGTATTGACTCGAGTGTATTTTCGTTGTACCGGGTTTTTCAAAAACTTAAACAAAATTTTGAAGTTTGAAAGGGGATACGGGTGAGTTTGGGAAGAAACTCGAAGTGGCACTCGGGGAAGTTGGTTGTTAGCTCGAGGATGGTCTCATGTGGGTCTCGGGTTCACTATTAAAAAAAGTTTTTACTTTAAAACCAGATTTAAATTTTAAAACATTTTTAAACCAATGTTTTTTTATAAAAATTATCTTGATTTGAAATTGAATAATTAAAGGGTTAATAAAGTTATATTTAAAGTAATTAAGTCATTTGATTTTGTGATCAATATTTATAATTTATTTTTAAATTATTTTTAATTTAAAGAGTTAATCAAGATAAAATGTTGTTTTAATTAAACCTTAATCACTTGAATAAATTTATGGTTAATAATGATTAATAATTAGGTTTATTAATTAAAGATTTTAAAGATTTATCTTTAAATTAATTAAGTATATAAGTAATCTAATAATGATTAATGAATATTAAGGGTTAATTAATGATTTATTAATAAAGGTGATTGAGATTTAATTAATTAATAATTAAGGATAAATAAATAAATAATTAACGATAATCAATTAAAGAATAATTAAATAATTAAGAGTTACTTATTTAATGATTAGAGATTTATTCACTTATTTATTAAGGTTAATTAATTAATAATTTAAAGTTAATTAATTATTAAAGGTTAATTAATTAAAATAATTTGTAATTAATGTTAATTAACCTGGATTAGTGATTAATCTGGTTTCAATTAATCAGACGATCAATAAATCTCCCTTATGGATGACTGTATTCTATTGAATGCTGTAAATTGTTTAATATCTCTACTGTGTGATGTTTTATGATATGAATTATTTTAATTCAAGCTGTGATGAATGTAATTTATTTTATCTGTAATGAATGTATATTATTTATCTGTGAATCTGTGTATATAGATAAGCATTATAGGATTATACCGCTTATCGATATTGTTGTGCTTGAATCTGTGATGATTGATGATGTTGCACTATTGTGTGAAACCCCTGGACTACACCATACACACACAAATATGGATTGCATGAGAAAATCGGTTAAGTCACAGGTTTTTGAAATGGTATTAAAAATTGAATTTTGAATCCAAAAGGTTTTGGAAATGGAATTGAGTTAAAAGTGAAAAGCTTTTAAAAATAAGTTTTGAAGATAAAAGTTATTTGGAATAACTTGATAAAATTTTGAAATCTAAATAATTTGATTTGAATTTAAAATTTGAAATTGAATTCTATGTTTGAAAACTATGGTTTAAAAAGGATATACAAGTTATATAATATGGGTTTTAAACCATTTTAAAGGTATTGTTTTGAGAATTTGAATTTAACCCAAGGGCTTTAACTTGTATAAGTGAAATCAGATTTTTTTCGAAACTAAAACTATTTGTTTCCAAATAATAAAAGCTTTTATACAAGGAATGAATTTCCAATTTGTGTTAAAAGGATTTCAAGTTTGAAATGAAAAATGGTTTTCCAAGTTACTAATGAATCTTTGGAAATGATTTTGAAAGGTATGAATTAAATCTTTGATTTAAAGATTGGATGAGTTAGTCCAATTTGAAATGGAAATTGTCTTGGTATTTGTGAATGGATCTTTGTGAAAAATGGGTTAACTTTGTGAAGTGAATCTTTTTGTTTAAAGATTTGGAAGTGGTAATTTGTTTAAACCATTTGAAAGGAAAGTTTTGGGTCTTAAAGTTGTGACTTAACTGAAATCCCAATATCCATATGTTTTTAAATATTGCGCTCATTATTCGGTTTAGCCGAGAGATGACCTTGTGTCATATAACCCATTCCGAATAATGATACCACGTTATGGATAGCATTTGAAGACCGGTGGTGAAGACCGGGTATTTTCGAGAACGAAAGGATAACCTGTCGAATGACTCTGCACTGAGTAGCTGCAATATAGAGATCTCCATATGTGATGGGGAGTCCGATCGGGATTGTGAATACCCGGATTGCAAGGGCTTCTTTGGAAGTGCCTTAGGTTCTGTTCGAACCCAGAATAGATTTGTATAGATGTGTGTCTAACGTTACACTTTGAGATGTAAATCTTGTTTCTATCAAATACATTTCTGTTTGGTGGCGGAGATTTATTCTCTTAGCTTAACACCCTTCTTTGAGACGTACGAGCTTAGAGGTTATGTAGTTGATGGTTACTAGTGATACATTCCTAATTTGGTAATGTGTCATCATTGGTTGATCGAAGCATGCTTTGTGAAAAAGCGCAGCTTTGTGGACGAGACTACATCAGGACCTCACACCCCGGAAATGATCGAAATAGGAAATATGCAGCAAGGTTGCAGGGGTCGTGCTCCTAGGGTATGTCCATTTCTTCTGGAAAAGGGTGGTATCATGGTGTGGAGCCCAGATACTTAACTCATGTGGACACTTTAAATTTATTATTGCGTGATGTTGCTTTGTGGTTGTGGTACCTCGGATAAAGGTCGCAAACGACCGGGGATGGCATATCTTAGGTGTTACTCCCGAGAAGGGAGTAAACCGGCCTTGTGTTGGCAAATATCCGGGTAGGTTCTCGGGGCCTCCCTCCAGAGGCGTTCCCATGTGGCAATAGGAAGTTACTTAGCCTGACCATTTGTTGAAAATCCAATCAAATAATACGAGCCCTTTACGATTGCAATTGTATAACCTGCCACCTCAGGTGGTAGCTATAGCTATCATAATATAATGGTACATATGCTGGTTAAGATTAATATAATACTTTCGAAATGTTTTACACTATGCACTAATAATAATGTCAAATGGTTTTTGCATAGTAAGCATGTTTGACTATCATAAGGAGAAATCTCTCCCAAGTGTGCGATTACATGGTGTATGCCGGAAGGCCTTATGGTAGTTTCATTTTCCAAAAAGCATTGTGGATTTCAATGTTTTAAAATTCTTTTGTTGTTTATTTTAAAGAAAACTGTTTTTTTCTCATACCAGTCCCATGACTAACCCGGAGTTTATTGTTCCCTTTCTAAACTCTGGGTGCCCACAATTTTCCACACGAGCAATCTAGAGTTGGGTTTCTCAGATAATCAAATAATAGGTGTAGATTCGATAGCTTTCGAAGTCTTTGGTTTGGTAGCATTGGGAAATCTTCTTCAGTTTTTTGGATCTTTGAAGTTTTGTTGGCAATCGCATTCGGGATCGCATTTGCTACAAGTTCAGCTTGTTGGTGGTACGAGTTTAAAGTTTAGAGCTTTGGCTTTGGAGTTTTGGTTTGGAGTTGCAGTATTGGGTTCTCTTGAAGACTTTACTCTTTCAAAGAAGCCCTTGCAATCCGGGCATCCACAATCCCGATCGGACTCCCCATTACATATGGAGATCTTTATACCGAAGCAACTCAGTGCAGAGTCATTTGATAGGTTATCCTATCGTTCTCGAAGACGCCCGGTCTTCACCACCGTCTTCAAATGCTATCCATTACGTCGTATCACTATTCGGAATGAGTTATATGACACAAATTCCTCTCCTGGCTGAACCGAATAGTGAGCGCTCAATTTAAAACATGTGGTTATGTCATTCACAAAGATTCATTATCAAGGTTCGATGTGGGTTTCGGATAACCAACTGGAATCCGATTCCCTGTCGCATCGAAAATTCAATTGCCGTTTTACGGGCCAATGGGTTTTCACATTCACATAGAAGTATATTCATCACAGATATCACAGCTCAGCACAAAGTAATTCATATTACATAGCATCGAATCACATATCAGAAATATCAATCCAACACACAACATTCAATAACAATCAAACATCTTCAATTAAGATGAATAAATCATGTAGTTTTAAATTTATTAGCAACATAATTACTTTCATTAGTAATCTTTAATCAATGATTAATTATCATTAATTACTGTTGATTAAGTCTTAATCACCTTCATTAATTAATATTCCTTAATTAATTATCTTAATTAATTAACCCTTAATTGTTAATTAATGAAATCTTAATTACTTTTATTAATTAATTATTCCTTAATTAATTAATTATTAATTACAAATTAATTACCCTTAATTATTTATTAAATTAATCTTTAATATTAAGTAACTAATTAAGTAATTACTTTTTAAGTAATTATATTAAAAAATCATTAACTAACTAATAATTTAAAAGATAAATCGTTTTATCTTTATTATTCACTTTGGTTATCTTTTAGAACTTGTTCAATAAATCATCTTTATCACCTTAGTTACTTTAAAGGGGTTAAGATTTGTTTAAATAACATTCTATCTTAATTAACCTTTTAAATTACATTATGTATTTAATATAAATAACTTTATAAAATAATGTATCAAAATTAAATAAATTAAAATTTAATTACTTTGAAAATATCTTACTTAAATCTTTAATTAATTCAAAATTTAATCCACATCAATCATTTTGAAAACATGGTTTAAAAAGGTTTAAAAGTATGAATTTTTAAAGTAAAAACTATTTTACATATCAAGCTCGAGACCCGCTTCGAGTCTTACCCAAGAACCTTGCATGTTTAATTCGAGTTTTGCCGAAAATCAACCCGAGCTCCCAAATTTTCAAACTTAAATTTGTTTTCTAAGTGCTTTTACCCAGCACATCAATAATTTTACTCGAGTTAAGACTCAAGCTCTCTCGCAACTCTCCCGAAGCTTGCTTCGAGTCGAATCCTTCATTCTTCTACCTCGCTTCCTGATACACATCAGGACTTGTGCACATGCATAGTCGAAATCGCCACCTCCAGTCGAAGCTACGGCCTCCATCGAGTCGATGACAATCCACCTAAACCCCACGAGCACCCAGAAACCCATAATGTCGACGAATTCGAATTTTTGCTATCGACCCCAAACAGGAGCCAAAAACGATCATCACGAAATTGCTTCGTCCTTCCACCTCTGGCCATCAAAGGTCACGTAATCTTACCCGAAGCTCCACCGATTTCTAACGCCTGTATTAGCACTGGCACGATCGACTTTGGCTGACCAACGATGTCACAGCAACCAAAATTCCGACCCTTACAGAAAAATGGGTTTAAACCCTAATTCGTTCTCATCAGCCCTCCACGACGAATTATAAAATCGCCAAGCATTTTTCTGGTGATCCCTGAGTCCTCTTCCACCATCAAGAGCAACCCCGACCATTTCCATTGCATCGATGATCGACAATGGCCAAAAACCCTAAAATCGTTCATTTCTTCCTATCTCAGTAAATTCTGATTTAAAAATTATGATTTTCAAAAATCATTGTTTTCTTAAGATTTTCAATTTATATAACTGAAATCAAAGATTGTGATAATCAAATTTTTTAACAGATTTTAGTTTTGCCTGTAATTTCAATTTTTCAGAAAATTCTTCAATTATTTGATTTTCTTAAAACCATTTCTAGAACTTGAATCATGCCTAAACAAACAACATTTGTTTAGATCTTATGGTTTAATATTGATCGAAGAAGAAGAAAACAATTTTTTTGATCATGCTTATGCCTGTCAACCTAGGACATGACCCCTTTTCAAGTGCACATACATGCACATTCCAATTTCATGTGTATATATACATGCAACTCAAATTTTCAGTTCAAACTTCCATATTTTCACAACAACATGATTCATATCAAATCTAAAAAGGGTTAACTCACCTGTTATGCCTGAAAACAGAAAGCGTAGAGGAAGTTGATGTTGCCAGATTTGAAGACTGGAAAGAAAAAAAAATTTGATTGCTAAATTGTTAATCTTGATCTTGGAATCGGATGATGAAACTTGATTGCCTAGCTGAAGCTTTACTATGTTGTTTACAGACTTAGTTGTAAAATGCTTAATTCCTGAATTTACTTGAATTTTTGAAATTGTTTTCTTGATCTCTGGATAGAAATGAAATTCCAGGCTTTAAAAAAAATTTGAATTGAAGAAGTTGTTTTTCTGGTTTTTGAATTTGATGCTTCTCAGTTTATTTTCTTTGGTTTTGTTTTCTTTTCTTTTGGTTTTAAGATTTTGAAAACAGGATAAAAGTGATGAAAGGAATGAGAGAAATAGTTTAAATTTCTTTAATAATTTTCTTAAAATAAAAATAAAAAAAGATGACACTTGTTAATTCACTTTCTAAAATTTAAACACTTGTTACATTGGGTATCTCACTAGTTAACACTTCTATTACTATGCATGAATATTTAAAATAAAAGCTTTTATATTATTTTTCTTTCTTATTTAAATAATTACATTCTCTTTTTAAATTTATACAATTTTTAAAAGAAGATGTTTTTAATACCAATTAATAAAGGTCATGTATATTTTTAAATATCTTAAAGCTTGGTAATTTTAAAATAATTTCATTTAAAAACCTTATTAACCAATTTAACATTTGGATAACATCTAATATTTAAAGAAAATTGGTTTTAACAAAATTTATTTTCAATAAACTTAATTTTCTTTAAAATTTGAAACTGTTTTTGCACAAAATCAAATAACCCGAGTTAAACCTTGTTTCACTCGAGCTTGAACCCGAGCCAACCCACGACTCCATTTGCTTCAATAAAAATGATTGTTTTCTCGCGCTTGAACCCGAGTCTCTATCGTCTTCCCAAACTTCAACAATTCTAGCAACCCAAATGTGCACCGTGCAGATGCACAGTCATCACGATGATCTTTGATCGATGCTGCAGCCTCTGACGAATCGGCGACAACCACCCTCAACCACCAAAGCACCCAAGAACTCGAAATATTGACGAAATCATGATCGAGCTTCATTAAGCCAACTAACATTAAAACTCGATCACCTAAAACCCTACGTTTCGCCGTCACAAGCCATCAGAAGCCACACAATTATGGCCGAAGATGCTCCGCTCATCCACAAACTCTTTCCCCTTGGTGTGATCATCTGAAATGCTACGACAATGATGTAGATTCCACGAGAATCGGTTCGAAAGGAGAATGAGTTTAAACCCTAAATCAATTCCAATCACTATCTACGTTGAATAAAAAATCAAGCGAACATTTTTCCCTTGCTCTCCGACATGCCATCTTCTTCCACCCTTGACCACGACGCTTATGATCTTGCCGATTGCCAGTAATCGAATGAAATCCAAATTCCATTCAACCCCAGATATCTCAATGAATATTAGCTTAAAAATCATGAAACAACTACCTAAATTCATGCGTTTGCCTTGCAAAGCTTTTTGTAAAGTCAAAACACAAAATTGGAAACATTGATTTTCAACTTAAATTTAAATCACCACTGTATCATCCAATTTTCTAAACATTTCTTAAATATTTCCACTCGACATTATTTTTAAAAATGAACTTATGATGTTACAAACAATTTCTTTCTAGGACCCAAAGCTAAATTTTATTTTGAAAGGAAGATATGATTTTTTTTCAAGATGTTATTTTAATTCTGTTGGTATAACAAAGTAAGCACCTGTATACAGATATACATATCATCATGTAAAAATCCACACAGACATGCAAGCATAATAACCCATCATTTCTATAAAATACTTTAAGCATTAATTATAATATCAAGGGATATAGGCGAGTTTCTCACTTGTGTGGGAAGAACAGAGGACAGATGGATATGTTTGGGGCCTGGAACTGGAATGGTTTGAATTTGTACTTGATGTTTGATCTTGTTTTGCTTTGCTTACAGGTTGAATTGCTTGATGCGTTGATCTTTTGCTTTAGAATTTGTATCTGATACTTTACATCAAGCCTTTGAATTATGAACAGATTTACAAGCTTTAATTTTTATAGTTGATGACCTTTGATCAAATTGTAAATTGAAATCTGGTTTTCCAGATCTGTTTAAATCAATTGCTTCAGATTTAAGAGGATTTGAAACTGGCTTTTGTTTTCATTCCTTTTATCTAGTTTATTTTCTTGTTTTCGAGGTTTTGAAATGAGAAAAAAAATGAAATCTGGTTTTTTCTATTTTACATATATTTTCATACTACTTAAATTTGTAAGAGATAAATTGCCACTTGTCTTATTGCATTAACACTTGTTAATATTTGTATCTATTTTTTTTCACCCTTGTTATTACATATTATTACTTATTTTACAAATGTCATATGCCTTTAAAATTGTGTTTAAATCCTAACTTTACTTGATTTATAAATTTCATTTTAAACCTTATGTTATTATAAATTATGTTTCATATCTTTCCTATCTATTCTTGTCTTTATTTTCATACATTTTATATGAAAATGAGTTTGAAATCTAATTATACTAAATAAATAAACACATATATAAATATATATATTTTTTTAAACATAAATTTGACTTTCAAACAACTTTTAAACCTTTACTATATTTTAAA
Organism: Allium cepa; assembly: GCA_030765085.1. Lineage (NCBI taxonomy): Eukaryota > Viridiplantae > Streptophyta > Magnoliopsida > Asparagales > Amaryllidaceae > Allium > Allium cepa. The sequence goes on from CM060929.1 coordinate 298,825,064, forward strand.
CACTACAAATAGTATTTTAAACATAACTTTATAATATTACAAATGTTTTAATTGTTAATTAACATTTAAAGTCTAAGTTAATTTATTTGTTAAAGGAAATTAATTACCTAAGGTTAATTACTTAATAAGAGTAATTAAGGAAAATTAATTAATAATTTAAGTTTTGATTAATCAAACAATTAAAGAATAAATAATTAAAGGGTAATTAATTACTTAATGAAAGTAATAATTAATGATTTTAAAGATTTGTTAATCAAGTGTTTGAAGGTTAATTAATTATAGAATAATTAATTAATGTGATTAACTAATTAAGTCAATTAATTTGAGAATAATTAATTAATTAAAGTTTAATTTATTAATGAAAAGTGATTAAGGGATGATTTATTAATTAAGGGTTAATTAATTTATTAATTAATTAAGGATAATAAATAAAAGAATAATTAAATAATTAAGGGTTAGTTATTTAATGATTAAATTTTTTATTCAATTATTAATTAAGGTTGATCAATTAATAATTTAAAGTTAATTAATTTATAATTGATTAATTAACCTGGGCTAGTGATTTATCTGGTTTCAATAAGTCAGATGATCAATTAATCTTACTTATGGATGTTTGAATTCTATTGAATGTTGTGAATTGTTTGATATCTCTGCCGTGTGATGCTTTGTGATATGAATTGTTTTAATCCAAGCTGTGATGAATGTAGTTTATTTATCTACGGTAAATGTATATTATTTATCTATAATGTTGTGTATATAGATAAGCGTTATAGGATTATATTGCTTATCGTTATTGTTATGCTTAAATCTATGATGATCAATGATGTTGCACTATTGTGTGAAACCCCTGGACTACACTATACACACACAAATATGGATTGCACGAAAATATTGGTTAAATCATAGATTTTCGAAATGGTTTTAAAAGTCGAATTTTTGAATCTAATTGGTTTTGGAAATGGAATTGGGTTAAATATAAAAAGCCTATGAAAGGGAGTTTTCAAAAATAAAAGTTATTTTAAATAACTTAATAAAGTTTTGAAATTTAAATAATTTGATTTAAATTTGAATTCAAGATTTGAGATTGAATTCTATGTTTGGAAATTATGGTTTAAAAATGTTATACAAGTTATAGATTTGTTTATATGGGTTTAAACCATTTTGAAGGTATTTTTTTGGGGAATTTGAATTTAAACCAAGCTTTAGACTTGAAGGGCATTAACTTCTATAAATGAAATCGGATTTTTCCGAAACAAAAAGTATTTATTTTTAGATAATAAAAGCTTTCATATAAGGAAAGAATTTCCAATTCGTGTTAAAAGGATTTCATGTTTGGAATGAAAATGGTTTTCCAAGTTATGAATGAATATTTTGAAATGGTTTTGAAAGCTGTAAATTAAATCTTTGATTTAAAGATTGGACGAATTAATCTAATTTGAAAGGGAAATTGTTTGAAATCTGTGAATGAATCTTTGTCAAAAATGGGTGAACTTTGTGAAGTGAATCTTTTTGTTTAAAGATTTGAAAATGGTAATTTGTTTAAACCATTCGAAAGGAAAGGTTTTGGGTAATAAGTTGTGACTTAATTGAAATCCCAATATCCATATGTTTTTGAATATTGCGCTCATTATTCGGTTTAGTCGGGAGAAGTCTTTATGTCATATAACCCATTCCAAATAATGATATGACATTATGGATAACATTTGAAGATCAGGTATTTTCGAGAGCGAAAGGATAACCTGTCGAATGACTCTGCACTGAGTAGCTACGGTATAGAGATCCCCATATGTGATTGGGAGTCCGATCGGGATTGTGAATACCCGGATTGCAAGGGATTCTTTGGAAGTGTCTTTGGTTCTGTTCGAACCCGGAACAGACTTGTATAGATGTGTGTCAGACATTACACTTTGAGATGTAAATCCAGTTTCTATCAAATATATTTCTGTTTGGTGGCAGAGATTTATTCTCTTATCTCAACACCCTTCTCTGAGACGTACGAGCTCAGAGGTTATGTAGTTGATGGTTACTAGTGATACATTTTGAATTTGATAATGTGGCATACGAAGTGCTGCTGATCGTTTGTTGATCGAAGTATGGCTTTTGTGAAAAGCATAGCTTTGTGGACGAGACTTTGTCGAACCTCACAACCTAGAAATGGTCGAAATAGGAATGTTGCAACAAGAAATTTGGGGGTAGCACCCACAGGGTATGTCCATTTCCTTCTGGAAAAGGGTGGTATCATGATACGGAGCCCAATACTTAACTTATGTGGTTACTGCAAAATTTATTGTTTTGTGATTGTTGCTTTGTGATTGAGGATCCTCGGGTAAAGGTCGGTAGCGATCGGGGATGGCACACTCGTGGTAGTTACTCATATTATAGTTGTATTATAGTGTGGGGTAACTCGACCTTGTGTTGGCAGAGATCCGATTAGGTTCTTGGGGACGTCCCTCCAGAGGCGTACCATTTTGGTGTAGAAAGTTCCTTTGCATAACCATTGTTGGAAACCCAAAGAAACAATACGCGCCCTATGTGGTTTTTGTTGTATAACCTAACATGGAATGTGGCGATAACTTACTATTTAACGTGGTAGCTATAGTAGGCATACAATAATGGTTGTATGCTATCTAAGATTAATATTATACTTTCGAAATGTTTTCTACACTATGCACTAATGATAATATCAAATGCTTTTCGCGTATCAAGCATGTTTGACTATTATAAGGAGAAATGTCCTTCAATTCTGCGTTTGCATTGTGTGTGTGGCGGGAGGCCTTATGGTAGTTTCATTTTCCAAAAGCATAGCGGGTTTCTTTTTATTTTCTTTGTGAAAATAACTGTTTTTAAGATCTTACATCAGTCTCATGGCTGACCTGGAGTTTATTGTTCCCTTTCTAAACTCTGGGTGCCCATAATTTTCCGCACGGGCAGCCTAGAGTCAGGTTATCATATTCTGGAGTGAAGTCAGAAAAGTTGCAGTGGAGATCTGGAGTTCAAGCTAGATAACGAGACATATCACTTATACTATATAGTGTCCGTTGCGTTTAGGTTGGTGCAAGTCAAAATTTCTATGTAAGCAAGTTAAAATAACTACCAGTGTTGTATTGTGTTGTTGTAAAACTCCGATGATGTATGTAATAACAGATATGGTTCCTTATTTAAAAAGATTATTCATTTGTCTATTATATGTTGTTCCACTGCGAAATGTGAGATTCTGTTATTGTTTCTGTTTCTTCTTCTATCTTCTTCTTCTTTAACCCTAACGGTTCGGCTTTCCGGCATTCGATTGTGCGACATTTGATATAGTGGACGTATTGATGTCGACTTCCGGGCGTCGAAAAATTGGGTCGTTACATAGTGGCACTTGTCATGACCCGTAATCCAGCGTTCGAAGAATCGACATTAAATACCTCACTTGTATTCGACTACTGGAGATTCAAACGTTGAACTCCAGTTCAGATGGAGCTTATAACAACAATAGATGAAAATAAACAGCGGAAAAATAAATATCATTGATCACAACACAGATACAACTTTGATACAATATCCATTACAACATCGATCACCAATATCAGAGTGATACACATATGATGCAACAATAAAACAACAACAGAAACTTCAACAAGTTTCCAACATACTTCAACTTTGATAAAGTCTTCAAAACTCCAACACTTCAAAAGGTTTCCAACGCCAAAGCTTTCCAAAATCCGACAGCTTCCGAAAGACTTTAAAATCCAAGCTAGCTCCAATACATGGATAACCTGGTCCTAGGCTGCACGTGTGGAAATTAAGGGCACCTAGAGTTTAGGAAAGGAACAATAAACTACGGGTCAGTCATGGGATTGGTATGAGTAAACAAAAACAGTTATTTGAAATAAAACAGGTTATAAAAGAAAACCAATATGCTTTTGGAAAATGAAACTACCATAAGACCTCTCACCACACACACAAAGCAGTAAGTTTGCAGCAACCACAAAGTGAAGTATCTGGGCTACACACAATGATTCCATAGAAAATCCAGAAGAAAATGGACATATCCTCAAGGGGCCCTACCTCCAAATAACATTGCCGCAACGGTTCATGTTTCGATCATAACCGGGTTGTGAGGTTCGACGAAGTCTTGTCCACAAAGCTACGCTTTTTCACAAAGCCATGCTTTGATCAACAAATGATCAGCAGCACTCAGCATGCCACACTACCAAATTGGAAGTATACACTAATAACCTTCAACTACATACCTCTGAGCTTGTACGTCTCAGAGAAGGGTGTTATGCTAAGAGAATAAATTCACCGCCACCAACAGAAATGTATTTGAAAGAAATTAGCTTTATATCTCAAATTGTAATGTCAGACATACAACCATACAAGTCTGTTCCGAGTTCGAACAGAACCAATGGCACTTCGGAAGAAGCCCTTGCAATCCGGGCATCCACGATCTCGATCGGACTCCCCATCACATATGGAGATCTCTATACGGAGCAACTCAGTGCAGATTCATTCGACAAGTTATGCTATCATTCTCGAAGACACCCGGTCTTCACCACCGTCTTTAGAAGCTATCCATTTCGTCGTATCACTATTTAGAATGAGTTACATGACATAATCCTCTCCCGACTAAACCGAATAGTGACCGTTTAATTTAAAACACGTGGATATATCATTTACAAAGATTCACTATCAAGGTTCGATGTTAGTTTCGGATAACCAACTGGAATCCGACTCCTTATCGCATCAAAATTTAATTGCCGTTTTATGGGCTAATGGGTTTTCACATTCACACCGAAGCATATTCATCGCAGATATCACAGCTCAGCACAAAGCAATTCATATTACATAGCATCACATCACATATCAGAAATATCAATCCAACACACAACATTCAATAACAATCAAACATCTTTAATTAAGATGAATAAATCGTGTGGTTTTAAATTTATTAACCACATAATTACTTTCATTAGTATTCTTTAATCATTGATTAATTATCATTAATTAAAATTGATTAAGTCTTAATCACCTTCATTAATTAATCATTCTTTAATTAGTTATCTTAATTAATTAACCCTTAATTGATAATTAATTAAATCTTAATTACTTTTATTAATTAATTATTCCTTAATTAATTAATTATTAATTACAAATTAATTACCCTTAATTATTTATTAAATTAATTTTAATATTAAGTAATTAATTAAGAAATTACTTTTTAAGTAATTATATTAACAAATCATTAACTAATTAATGATTTAAAAGATAAATCTTTTTATCTTTATTATTTACTTTGGTTATCTATTAGAACTTGTTCAATAAATCATCTTTATCACATTAGTTACTTTTAAAGGGTTAAGATTTGTTTAAATAACATTTTTATCTCAATTAAGCTTTTAGATTACATTATTTATTTAATATAAATAACTTTATAAAATAATGTGTCAAAATTAAATAAATTAAAATTTAATTACTTTGAAAATATGTTACTTAGATCTTTAATTAATTCAAACTTTAATCTAAATCAATCATTTTGAAAACATGGTTTAAAAAGGTTTAAAAGTTTGAATTTTTTTTTAAAGTAAAAGCTATCTCATATTACAGGCTCGAGACCCGCTTCGAGTCTTACCCGAGAACCTTGCATGTTTACTTCGAGTTTTGCCGAAAATCAACCCGAGCGCCTAAATTTTTCAAACTTAAATTTGTTTCTAAGTGTTTTTACTCGACACATCAGTAACTTTACTCGAGTTAAAACTCGAGCTTTCTCGCAACTCTCCCGAAGCTTGCTTCGAATCGAATCCTTCATTCTTCTACCTCGCTTCCTGATACACATCATGACTTGTGCACATGCATGGTCAGAATCGCCACCTTCGATCGAAGCTCCGGCCTCCATCGAGTCGACGACAATCCACCTGAACCCCAAGAACACCTAGAAACCCATAACGTCGACTAATTGGAATTTTTGCTATCGACCCCAAACTGTAACAAAAAATGATCATCATGAAATCGCTTCGTCCTTCCTCCTCTAGCCATCAGAGGTCACGTAATCGCTCCCGAAGCTCCATCGATGTCTAACGCTTGTATCGACACAGGCACGATCGACTCCGATCGACCAATGATGTCGCAACAACCAAAATTCCGACCCTTACAGAAAAATGGGTTTAAACCCTAGTTCGTTCTCATCAGCCCTCCACGACGAATTGTAAAATCGTCGAGCATTTTTCTGGTGATCCCTGATTCCTCCTCCACCTTCAAGAGCAACCCCGACCATTTCCATCGCATCGATGATCGACGATGGCCAAAAACCCCAAAATCGTTCATTTCTGTCTATTTCAGTAAATACCAATTTAAAAATTCTAATTTTACTTTCAAAAATCATTGTTTTCTAAAGCTTTCCAATTTATATAACTGAAATCAAAGATTATGCTAATCAAATTTTTCAACAGGTTTTAGTTTTGCCTATAATTTCAATTTTTCAGAAAATTATTCAATTTGATTTTCTTAAAACCATTCTAAGAACTTGAATCATGCCTAAACAAAAAACTTTTGTTTAGATCTTATGGTTTAATATTGTTCGAAGAAGAAGAAATCAATTTTTTTGATCATGCTTGTGCCTGTTAACCTAGGACAGAACCCCTTTTCAAATGCACAGACATGCACATTCCAATTTCATGTATATATATACATGTAACTCAAAGTTTCAGTTCAAACTTCCATATTTTCACAACAACATGATTCGTATCAAATCTTAAAGGGGTTTACTCTCCTGTTATGCCTGAAAACAGAAAGCAGAGAGGAAGTTAATGTTGCCAAATTTGAAGACTGGGAAGAGAAAGAATTTTGATTGCTGAATTGTTAATCTTGATCTTGGAATCTGATGATGAAACTTGATTGCCTAGATGAAGCTTTACTGTGTTGTTTACAGACTTGGTTTTAAAATGCTTAATTCCTGAATTTGCTTGAAGTTTGAAATTGTTTTCTTGATCTCTGGATAGAATGAAATTCCAGGCTTTAAAAAAAAATTAATTGAAGAAGTTGTTTTTCTGGTTTGTGAATTTGATGCTTCTCAGTTTTTTTTCCTTTTGTTTTCTTTTGGTTTTAAGCTTTTGAAAATGGGATAAAAGTGATGAAAGGAATGAGAGAAATAGTCTAAATTTCGTTTGTAATTTTCTTAAAAATTAAAATCAAAAGAGATGACACTTGTTAATTCACTTTCTAAAATTTAAACACCATTTACATTGGGTGTCTCACTAATTAACAATTGTATTACTATGCATGAATATTTTAAATAAAAGTTTTCATATTATTTTTCTTTCTTATTCAAATAATTACGTTCTCTTTTTACATTTATACAATGTTTAAAAGTGATGTTTTTAATACCAATTCATATATTAATAAAATTATACATATATATTAATATTTTGAATCCAAATATTTTTAAGATAGTTTTATATTTAAATTTAAATTCAAATACAAGTTCAAATTCAAATTCAAATTTGAAATCCATTCCATTCTATATATAGATAAACAGACTCAATATTTCACTTGTTTTGAAATTTTAAATTAATTCGAATTAACTCAATTTAAATTTCAAAAATTCAAATAAAATCACAAATTGTAAATTGATAAAATTTTGGGGATGTTACATGTTCCCCTCCTTAAGAAAATTTCGTCTTCGAAATTTGAAAGAGAGAGAAAGACAAACAAAGAACATATGAGGATATAAAGATGAAGAAATGGCTTACCAATCAAGCCAGAATATCCACTCCGCAATTAGGATAGGACTTCTGCATGCTATCCTCAGTCTCCCAAGTACAGTCCTTTGGATCCCCGCTCCATTGTACTTTAACCATTTTCATAATTTTGTTCCTTAACCGCTTCTCATCACGATCAATGATCTTTATCGATTCTCTCTTTACTGCCAGATTTGGTGTTATCTCCAAATCGTGCTGAGCAGCTTCTTCAATGATACTATCTGGTCGTGCACATATTTTCGAAGATTAGAAATGTGGAACACATAATGCATGCTAGCTAGCTAACTGGGTAGCTGCACTCGATATGCTAGAGGACCGATCCTCTCCAGAATAGGAAGAGGACCAATATATTAAAGGGTTTAAGTTGAATTGTGTGTTATGAAGATTTATTGCAGAAGTTTATCAAATAAACTAAAATATAATTAATAGGAAATGTATGAATAAAAAATATAAAACATGTATATATATATATATATATATATTTAATGAAAAAAAGCTCTGGTACCAAATGTGACGACCTGAATTCCAGCGTTTGAAAATCAATATCCATACTTCAACTCGTATTCGAATACCGTAGATTCAAACGTTCAAATCTGATTCGCTAGAGCTTATAACAACATCAGATGAAAAAAACAGCGGAAAAATGAATATCACTAATCACAATACTGATACAATTTTGATACAATATCCATTACAATATTGATCCCCGATATCAGAGTGCTACACACATGATACAACAATAAAACGACAACAGAACTTCAACAAGTTTCCAACATACTCATACTTCAAGCATCAACAGCAACGTTGGTTGGAATTTCTGGCATCCTATGACTTAGATATTCTGTATACGCTTAGAAAGGCCAATGTAGTTGCTGATGCTTGAAGTATGAGTATGTTGGAAACTTGTTGAAGTTCTATTGTCATTTTATTGTTGTATCATATGTGTAGCAATCTGATATTGGAGATCGATGTTGTGGATATTGTATCAAAATTGTATCAGTATTGTGATCAGTGATATTCATTTTTCCGCTGTTTATTTTCATCTAATGCTGTTATAAGCTCCGACGAATCGGATTTGAACGTTTGAATCTACGGCATTCGAATACAAGTTGAAGTATGGATGTCGATTTTCGAACGTTGGAATTCGGGTCGTCATATTTGCTTGATACGCGAAAACCTTTTTCGAATGCTGGGTTTTTGGGTGCTTGTGGGGTTCAGGTGGATTTTCGTCGACTCGATGGAGGCCGATGCTTCGACCGGATGTGGCAATTCCGACTGTGCATGCGCACATCTCCTGATGTGTATCAGGAAGCGAGGTAGAAGAATGAAGGATTCGACTAGAAGCAAGCTTCGGGAGAGTTGCGAGATAGCTCAAGTTTTAACTCGAGTAAAATTATTGATGTGTCGGTTAAAAACACTTAGAAAAAAATTTTAAGTTCGAAAATTTGGGCTCTCGGGTTGTGATAACGAAAAAAATAGCTTTAACGCTAACACCCGGTGTATATCGTGATGAAGTGAAAGCACCACCCGTCTGCACGGGAAACAAAGTAAAAAGAAAATAGCCGAAAAGTAAAAGAGACAGAGATTTTTATAGTGGTTTGGCTTCTAACAAGCCTACATCCACTTTACATTCTCCATTATCTTCTTCGAGCACACTTTTACAAGATCACAACACTTTACAACACGATTTCAAGATTACGACACTTTATGACACGATTTACAACACGATCGAAGAAAGAGATTAGAACTTTAATGATGTATTGCTTCTTGGATTCTCTTTGATGATGTAGATCTCTTGATGAAGATTCTTTGACGGTTGAAACGTTGGAAGAGTCGAGAAAACTGCAGAGTCTCGGCGTCTTTTTTTTCTGAAAAAGTCCCTTTGTCGTTGGAGTAGGTGGAGTATTTATAGGAGAGTTCGGAGTTAGGTCGGCCGGGTTTAGGTCGTGAGCGACCTAAGATAGGTCGTACGTCGTGGGTTGATGAGTTACAACCTAAAGGGATGGGTTAGTAAGCGGCTTATCATGCTGAAGCACCAGGAGCGACTTACGAGCGACCTATGGGAGTAGGTAGGTCGTAAACGACCTAAGGAGGTATCGTGCGCGACCTAAAGGACTGATGATCTAAAGGAGTGAGCAAGCACTAGGTCGTTAGGTCATTAGGTCGTTAGGTCGTTAGGTCGCTAGGTCATAAGTCGTTAGGTCGCTAGAGTGTTAGGTCGGGAACTAGTTAGGTCGCTCTCTATGCTAGGTCGCTAGGTCGCTGAATGTTATAGGTCGCTTCCCTACTAACCCATAAGGTCGCTAAATGTTGTAGGTCGCTGCATACTTGAGTCGTTGGGTCGCACCGGGTCTAGTACCTTCTTAGGTCGGTGTGATGTGGGTCGCTTGACCTTTGTTCTGTTAACCCGCTGGAGTTTTTAGGTCGCGGGGCTACTGTAGCTTCTGAAATGGTTGAGTTGCTTTAACTCGTTGGATATTCCATGCCCTAGGTCGCATACCATTTTGGACGGGGCGTTGCCCTGCACCCCGCCGGGGGGGCTTCCCTGTGGACCCCTGCGACCTGACCAGTCAGGTCGAACACCGTAGCGGTGGCGTTGCCCCCGCACCCCCACCTTGGGGGGTTGGCATCCCCCTTGGGCCCCCCCTCCGTAGGGGAATTTAGATGAGAAATCATTCAATAGAACTTGCTTTGTTGAGATGCTGGGTTGACCAATCTTTGAGACGAGCTATCTTACTTTTCTCGGTCGATCTTTTGATATCATGGCCTTGCTAAAAAGGCGGGATAACAGGTTGATTTTCGAGAAAACTCGAAGTAAACAGGCAAGGTTCTCGGGTAAGACTCGAAGTGGGTCTCGAGCTTGATTTGTAAAATAGTTTTTACTTTAAAAATTCAAACTTTTAAACTTTTTTAAACCATGTTTTCAAAATGATTGATTTAGATTAAAGTTTGAATTAATTAAAGATTTAAGTAAGATATTTTCAAAGTAATTAAAATTTATTTAGCTTTAACACCACTTGTCACGATTCGAAATCTAGCATTCAAAGAATCGACATCAAATACCTCACTTGTATTCGACTGCCAGAGATTCAAACGTTGAACTCTAGTTCGGATTGAACTTATAACAACAGTACATGAAAATAAACAGCGGAAAAATTAATATCATTGATTACAACACAGATACAACTTTTATACAATATCCATTACAACATCAATCACCAATATCGAAGTGATACACATATGATGCAACAATAAAATGACAACATAAACATCAACAAGTTTCCAACATACTTCAATTTCGATAAAGTCTTCAAAACTCCAACACTTCAAAAGGTTTCCAACGCCAAAGCTTTCCAAAATCCGATAGCTTCCGAAAGACTTCAAAATCCAAGCTAGCTCCAATACACGGATAACCTACTCCTATGTTGCCCGTATGGAAATTAAGGGCACCACTTGTGACGACCCTGACTCGACCTTCGAAAATCGGCATTGAATATATCATCCGTATTCGAATGTCGCAGATTCAAACGCCGAATCTAGTTCATCGGAGCTTATAACACATTAAGTATAATAACACAGCGAAAGAAAAATGAGCAATATCATATAACTCCAATGAATACAATATCCAAATATGATACAACACTGATCTCCAACATATCGCAGAGCACAAATACAATGCTGGATCAGAATAAATAACTTGAACTTGAACCACCAAGTGAGAACTCCAATATCTGCAACTCCATCTCCAATCCAAAGCTAGCTCGAACCCCCATCAAGCTGTACTAAGCAAGGTCAGCCATGAATGCTGAAGCGTAGCAAATGCGATCCACATATCCAAAGGCTACGAAGGCTATCGAATCTATACCTACTATTTGATTATCTGAAAAACCCAAATCTAGACTGCCCGTGTGGAAAATTGTGGGCATTCAGAGTTTAGGAAGGGAACAATGAACTCTGGGTCAGTCATGAGACTGGTATGAGCAAATAAAAACAGTTTTATCTTTAAAACAAACAACAAAAGATTTTAAGTTGAAATCCACAATGCTTTTTGAAAATTGAGACTGCAATAAGGCCTCCCGCCACACACACAGTGCAAGCGCACACTTGGAGGAGATTTCTCCTTATGACAGTCAAAAATGCTTGATACGCAAAAATAATTTGATATTATTGTCAACGCATAGTGAAGAAAACATTTGCAAGTATAATATTAATCTTAGCCAGCATACGTACCATTATAGTATGCCTGCTATAGCTACCATATTAGATGGCAGGTTCTACAACTAAAACCGTACAGGGCGCGTATTTGATGATTGGATTTCCAACAAATGGTCAGGCTAAGGAACTTCCTTAATAAATGGAACGCCTCTGGAGGGACGCCCTGAAGTACCAAAACGGTTCCCTATAGACACAAGGCCGGTTACCACTTCCCAGAAGTAACCCTCAAGATATGCCGTCCCTAGTCGTAAACAACCTTTATCCGAGGAACCTTTACACCAACAACCACAGAGCAATAAGTTTGTAGCAACCTTAAAGTTAAGTATCCGGGTTCCATACCATGATACCACTTATAATGCAGAAGGAAATGGACATGCCCTAGGGGAGCTACCCCTGAAACCTTGCCGCAACGTTCCTGTTTTGACCATTTCCGGTTTGTAAGGCTTGACGAAGTCTCGTCCACAAAGCTACGCTTTTCACAAAGCCATGCTTCGATCAACAACTGATCAGCAGCACTTTGTATGCCACATTACAAATTGGGAATGTATCACTAGTAACCATCAACTACATAACCTCTGAGCTCGTACGTCTCAGAGAAGGGTGTTAAGCTAAGAGAATAAATCTCCACCACCAAACAGAAATGCATTTGATAGAAACCAGATTTACATCTCAAAGTGTAACATCAGACACACATCCATACAAGTCTGTTCCGGGTTCGAACAGAACCGAAGGCACTTCCAAAGAAGCCCTTGCAATCTGAGTACTCACAATCCCGATCGGACTCCCCATCACATATGGAGATATTTATACCATAGCTACTCAGTGCAGAGTCATTCGACGGGTTATCCTTTCGCTCTCGAAATTACCTGGTCTTCACCACTGGTCTTCAAATGCTATCCATATCGTCGTATCATTATTTGGAATAGCTTATATGACACAAGGTCATCTCCCGGCTAAAATGAATAATGAGCGCAATATTTAAAAACAATATGGATATATGGATCTCAGTTAAGTCACAACTTATTACTCAAAACTTTCCTTCGAATGGTTTAAACAAATTACCATTTCAAATCTTTTAAAACAAAAAGATTTACTTCACAAAATTCACTATTCTTCCACAAAGATTCATTCATAGCCTTCAAAACAATTTCCTTTTCAAATTGGATTAACTCATCCAATCATTAAATCAAAGACTCAATTTGTAGCTTTTAAAACCATTTCCAAAGATTCATAACTTTCAAAACAATTCCCATTTCAAATCTTTTATATAAAAGATACATTATTTAAAATCCTCTTCAATTTCAAAACAAGGTCCAACAATCTTTCACAAAGATTTATTCATAGCTTTCAAAACAATTTATTTCAAATCTTGAAATCTTTTTAACACAAATTGGGAATCCTTTCTTTATATGAAAGCTATTATTATTTGAAAACGAATAGTTTTAGTTTCGGAAAAATCCGATTACATTTGCACCAGTTAAAGCCCTTCAAATATATAACTTGGGTTAAATTCAAATTCTTAAAATAATACTTTTTAAATGGTTTAAATCCCATATAAACACATTTATAACTTGTATAACCTTTTTAAACCATAATAAATATAAAATTCAAATCAAATTATTTAAATTTCAAAACTTTATCAAGTTATTCAAAATAACTTTTATCTTCGAAACTTCTTTTCAAAAGCTTTTCATATTAAACCCAATTCCATTTCCAAAACCATTTGGATTCAAAATTCAATTTTTAAAAGCATTTCAAAATCTGCGACTTAACCAATTTCCTCATGCAATGCATATTAGTGCGTGTAAGGTGTAGTCCAAAGGTTTCCACAATAGTGCAACATCATTCAATCATCACAGATTTAATCATATAAATATCGATAAGCGGTATACTCCTATAACGCTTATCTTCCATACACAGATTCATAGATAAATAATCTACATTCATCATAGATAAAATAAATTACATTCATCACAGCTAGAATTAAAACAATTCATATCACAAAGCATCACACAGCAGATATATCAAACAATTCCAAGCAGCTCATACAATTCAAACATCCATAAGTATGGTTAATTGATCATCTGATTAATTGAAACCAAATTAATCGCTAGTCCAGGTTAATTAACATCAATTAATTACAAATCATTTCAATTAATTATCCTTTAACCATTTGAACTAATTAACCTTTAATTGATAAATAATGAACCTTTAATTATTTAATTACTCTTTAATGAATTACCCTTAATTAATTACATTCATTAATTAATTACATTAATTAATTAATTACTCCTCAATTAATTATCATTCCTTAATCACCTTCATTAATTAATTAATCTTTAATTAATTAATTATACTTAATTAATTACAATAAGTGATTTTCCCTAATCACTTTCATTCAATAAATCTTTAATTAATTATCCTCAGATTAATTAATAATTCCTACAAATTAATTATCCTTAATTAATTATAATAAGTAATTATCTCTAATTATTTAATTAACTTTAACTGTTAATTAATTACTTTTAATTAAGTAATTATCTTTAAATAATTAATTACCTCTAATTACTTATATTAATTAATCTTCTAATTAATTAATTATCCTTAAATATGAAGTTAATTAACCTTAATCAATCTTTGATTAAGTAATTATCCTTTAAAATAATTATCTTTTAATCATCTTCATAAATAAATTCTTCCTTAATCTCTTTCCTTAAATAAATTAACTCTTAGTTAATCACAAAATCACCTTGATTAAAGACAAATTAACTTTTAATTATATTGATTTATTTAATCACCTATCTTAAGTAATTAATTATAAAAATCCATTTGAAAACATTTAAAAAATAAATTTCATAATATATTACCTTTAAAAACCAATCATTTGAAAGAATTTAAAACATAATTTTCATTTTAGCTTTTAAAACACAATTAATATATCCAAAAAAAATTGATTACATTTAAATTTCAAAACTTGCTACATTCTTCCTTTTGAAATTTGCCACTACTTCAAAAACCCGAGCCTGAATATCATTTACCTGAGCTCGACTTCGCATTATCTTCCCATTTTCCTTCTCCCAAGTCACCCCGCACATTTCTTCATGACGAACCTGAGATTTTACCTTCTTCCCCAAAACCATTTTCAAAACACATATACACTGATACGTATTCACATGCATAGGTGAATTTGCCATCTTCGATCAACGCTGCAACTTCCAAAGCATCATCGGCGACCACCTTAATCAACTCGAGCACCCAGATTTTCAAAATTCATAATAAATCGAAATCGAACAAATTTTCGAAACTATCAGGGAATATCCCAATCAACAACCACCTCACCAACGACACAATTGACCATCAAAGACTACGCATCCTCCGTCAAATCCTTGCCATAGCCTCTAGCGTCGATTCCACATACACCGGCCTTGTTCTATTCGACGGTGATGATGCAGTTCCCCTGAGAACAGGCTCGACGGAAAACTGATTTTGAACCCTATTTCTCCATTTCTCGATCACTCCGATCATCTGGAAAATCCCCCTTTATTTTTCCTAGCCTCTACAATCCTCCAGCTCCCTCCAGAACCAGTCGTGAAATGCCTTCCCCTCCAGTTCGCCAAAAAACGTTGAAACTTCTAAAACTAATCAACTCAGAAAATCTTGTCGACCACAATCTTAAAAATCTCAAAACCCATATTAAAATTTATGATTTTCTCATACAAATCAGATTATGAAATCTAAATATGAAATTTTAATCATTGATTTTCAACTATTTTTATTATTTTTACTGTAATCTTCTATTTCCAGACTATTTATTAGATATAAATACTTAATTTTATTTTTAAAAATAAAATTACATTGTTATACTCATTTTCCTTTCGGAGATCATGACCTATAAGAGTTTGAGGAAGAAGAAATTGAATTTTTTTTATCTTTAGCCTGGAAACAAACAGAGGTGTGTTTCATTTATATACAGGCATGCACATCTACCTATATACATATATATTCAACATGCAAGCATAATTTTTATCACACATTAACAGATCATTACATGCAATCAAGATGTAAACCAGATTTTAAAGTTTTGGGATGTGGTTTGCTCACCTTGAATTGAAGTTTTGAACAGAGAGGCAGAGAACAAGCCTGGATAGTTTGGAAACTGGAATTTTTCATTTTGATTCAAAGCTGGAGTTGATCTTGTTTTGCTTTAATAAGTTCTGGTTTTGCTTCAGGTTGCCTGAACTTTGCATTTGAACTTGAATCCAATTTGCTTTCTGATCTATTTTGATGTTGCATTTTTGAAACAACAACTTGTTTCTAAAATTGGAAAATGTTTCTGGTTTTATTTTTATTTTTTTCTTTCCATTTCCTTTATCTGATTTTTGGTTTCCAGATCTTACTATTTGTTTTGAATCTAATCCTTGCTTGATCAGGATGAAGCTCGAGCTATTTGATCTTAGGCTTTTAAATGTTGAAATAGATTTTTGTTTAATCCGGTGATCTTCAGGTTGAACTGTTTTCAGCTTTTAAAATGCAGTTTTTCTTTCGATTTTGCTTTAGAACCTGAACACTGAAATCTAGTCTTGCTTGCTTGAATGTTTCCGCATTCTTGTTGTTTGATTTAGGTTTGAGAAGAATTTATCTTTAAATTTTTTTTGAAATTTTGATATTCTTATTTACTTCTTTATTTAGAATGAAGATAAAAATCAATTTTGACACTTTTTAATGCAAGGCATATGTGCTTATAAATGTTTAAATGTAAGTTTAAATGGTTTACGCTTGTATTCTTTCTTATTATAATGTTTACACATTATATATATATATATATATATTCCTTCCATTGTTAAAAATAATTATTTTGAATAACTTGATAAAGTTTGGCAGATGTCACTATGCATCGTACCCCCTTGGTCCGATCACGTTGTTGCTTCATCGTTGACGAAATCGTCACGAGAATCTCCACAGCCAAACCGAAGAATACAACCGTATATCGATGATCCTACATCGCGTTGATCATCGGAAAAATCTATTACTATTTTTCCATAAATCTGCATTCTCCAGGCTATCTTCGACCGAAGACCCAATCAACGAAACATCGGCGATCACCAGAATTTTATGAAAATAGCGATTACGTTCAACTAGCATTTTCTAACAATTTAATAATCTGAAAATATAGAAATTATTATCTAAATTCACCATTTTACAATACGATTCATTTTATGAAATCCAAATTCAAAATTAAAATGATTGATTTTTCTCATTTTTAAAGGTTCAATGTATATTCCAAGTTTTCCAGTTAATTTCTTAATAAAATTTCTTGAAACTATTTTTTAAATTTTAATTTGACAAGTGCAAGCAAATTTTATTTAGGAATCAAAACTTAATATTGATTCCTTTGGGTGGTGTAAATTTTTGAACAGGTTAACCAAACCTGCCGTATAAAACAGAGGCATGTTTGCCTGTGTGCACACACAAATTTACATTTAAATATCACCATGCAGGCAAAAAATCAAGCACTTCTCATAACATAAATCAAGTATTCAATACAACGGTTAAAGATGAGTGTGTGTTTTCTCACCTGTGTGAGTGTTGAAACAGATGACAAAGCTTGGAACTTTGGTTTTGTTTTTTTAATCTGGAATTCCTTTCTGTTGAATCTGAATTGATCTTGATAGTTGCTTGTGCTTACAGAACTGCTCATAGTGTTTGAACAAAGAACCAAGGTCTGGAATTACTTCTAGAATTTTAAACTGGAAATTGATTTTGTTTTGCTCCTGATCTTTACTTGAATCTTTGCTTGTCTGATCTGCTACTTAATATTTGGGTTGAATCTAGGCTTGATTGCTTCAGGTTGAAATTGTAAAATTTTGATTTGTTTGCTGATTTTCGAACTGCTTCAGGTTGAAATGCAAGAGATTGTTTGTAAAAATTGTTTGCCTTATTTTGGTTTTTTTTTCTTTGGTTGAAATTTTGATCCTGAAGAATTTGAACTGAAACTTTTTTCTTATTTCCAGGTTTCAGATTTTGAAATGAAGGAAGGAAATTTGAGAAAATAAGAATGAAAGAGATATACAGTAGTTTGGTTATTTTCCTTATGTATTTTATTTATGATTTTAATTAATTTTTATAACCATCTTGCCACTTGTTTTTATTAAGTTACACTTGTCAATTAAATTTAAAAATCTTTACACCTACTATTTACTTGAGAAATCCTTTTACAAATGTCTAAAACTATAAAATTTATGTTTAAGTCCTTTAAATAATCTTATAAAATTTTGTTTTTAAATCAAATTTTATTTATTTATCTGCGTATGTTTATATCTTTTCATACAAAAATACATTTTTTTATTTTTTAAGGGAATTTTCAATTTAATTCACAATTAGATTTATAATTTATATATTATTCAAAATATTTGTTCTAAATTTCCAATTAGAAATTCTGTTTAAATTAAAAATCCATTTATATACATTTACATTAATAAACAAAAAAAATATCTATTAGATTTGGAAAATACCAAATTAATTCAAAATTTAATTTCAAAAATTAAATTAATTACCAATTTAAATTTGTGATAAAACAGGAATGTTACAGACCAACTTCCGCTCTGATCATCAGAATTTGCCTATCAACCCAAAATCGTTTAATTCCCAAATGCTCGGTGAATACTTGCTTAAAAATTTTGATTTTACTTTTAAAAATCATGAATTTAGGTAACGAAACAGATTATAAACCTAGAATCATGAATTATTCTAGTTGAAGATTTAATAAGTTTATCGTTTCCATCGTTTTTTCTAAATTTCCAGATAGTTTTCATTTTATCAAGCTTAAATATATTTTTAATATTTAGTTTATGTAAAAACAAACATTTTCTTTTCATAATTCTAACTTGAATTAGTTAAAATAAGAAGATATGAAACTTGTTCTTGAATTGGAAAACCTGTCACTTACCAGAACCATTGATGCACACATATATAGGCATGCACACCCCTTCTTAGATATATATAGAGAAGTTCAACCATCTTCCAGATAAAAACTATTCATGCAAACCATTTTCACCATCACACTTCCAAGTATTATTCAAATATTAAGATATAATGACAGATTCAGGAAGTTTGCTCACACGGTCTTAGCCATAGCTAGCTCATAAGTCAAATAATCAGAAAAAGGGCAATGGAAATTATTAGTAGCCGTGGTGGTTGAACATTGATAAGGTAGGGTTTAAGCTCATGTATTTGTATGGATCGGAAATCGAACTGTTAAGGTGTCCCTGATGTATCGAGTGTCACCGATGTAGGGGGAATAGCTGCGTGGATGGCTGGAAAGTGTGTGGATGGAGTCTCAGGACCTTCGGTGGTCGGCGTTGTGGGTTTGAGGGGTTTTCAGTTGAAGGGCTTTGGTTCCAGGTTGCTCAAAATCGTTCGCTTTCAATTTATGCCTGGTGATGAGAAATTTGAATTCGGGATTGAAAGTTTAGGTGATGGTCGATGTGCCAGAGGTTGCAGTATCGATTGGAGGAGCTCCGATCATTGGTATAGGTGTACGGTGCATGTGTATGTATGTTTAGGTTGGGGAAGAAGATGAAGGAGGTTGGCTGGAAGTCATGTTCGGGAAGGCAAGGCTATGGTTCGAGTAGTCGCTCGGGAAGATTTTGCTTGGGCTCGAGTAAAATTATTGATGTGCTGGGTAAAAACACTTAGAAAAAAAATTGATACTCCGAATAGTGATACGACGAAATGGATAGCATTTGAAGACGGCGGTGAAGAAGGGGCGTCTTCGAGAATGATAGGATAACCTGTCGAATGACTCTACACTGAGTTGTTCCGATATAGAGATCTCCATATGTGATGGGGAGTCCGATCGGATTGTGGATGCCCGAATTGCAAGGGCTTCTTCGGAAGTGCCTTCGGTTCTGTTCGAACCCGGAAAAGACTTGTATGGTTGTATGTCTGAAATTACAATTTGAGATATAAATCTGATTTCTTTCAAATACATTTCTGTTGGTGGCGGAATATTTATTCTCTTAGCTTAAAACCCTTCTCTGAGACGTACGATCTCAGAGGTTATGTAGTTGAAGGTTATTAGTATATACTCCTAATTTGGTAGTGTGGCATGTTGAGTGCTGCTGATCATTTGTTGATCAAAGCATGGCTTTTGAAAAAGCGTAGCTTTGTGGATGAGACTTTGTCGAACCACACAACCCAGTTATGGTCGAAACAGGAGTCGTTGGGGCAAGGTTATTTGGGGGTAGCGCCCCCTGAGGGTGTATCCATTTTCATTTGGATTATAAGTGGTATCATGGTATGGAGCCTAGATACTTAACTTTGTGGTTGCTGCAAACTTATTGCTTTGTGGTTGTTAGTTAAGAAGCACTTCGGATAAAGGTTGGTAATGATAGGGAGATGGCATAATCGTGTCAGTAGTTATCTAGTTACAGAGGTAAATCGGCCTTGTGTTGGTAGAGATCTAGTTAAGTTCTCGGGGACGTCCCTCCAGAAGCATTCCATTTGGTGTGGGAAGTTCCTTTTCCTGACTATTTGTTAGAAATCCATTCATCCAATACGAGCCCTTTACGGTTTTAGTTATATAACCTGCCATTTACTTATGGTGGCGCCCCACTGTTTAGATGGTAGCTATAGTAGGCATAGTACGAAATGTCTATGCCCGCTAAGATTAATATTATACTTTCGAAATGATTTCTACACTATGCACTAACAATAATATCAAAGAGTTTTCTCGTATTAAGCATGTTTGACTATCACAAGAAGAAATCTCCTCCAAATCTGCGTTTGAATTGTGTGTATGGTGGGAGGTCTTATGGTAGTTTCATTTTCCAAAAGCATATCCATTTTCTTTTATAAACTATTTATTTCAAACAACTGTTTTTGTTTACTCATACCAGTCCCGTGACTGGCCCAGAGTTTATTGTTCCTTTCTTAAACTCTGGGTGCCCTTAATTTCCACACGGGCAGCCTAGGAGAAGGTTATCCGTGTATTGGAGATAGCTTGGATTTTGAAGTCTTTCGTAAGCTGTCGGATTTTGGAAAGCTTTGACGTTGGAAACCTTTTGAAGTGTTGGAGTTTTGAAGACTTTATCGAAGTTGAAGTATGTTGGAGACTTGTTGAAGTTTCTGTTGTCGTTTTATTGTTGCATCATATGTGTATCACTTTGATATTGGTGATCGATGTTGTAATGGATATTGTATCAAAGTTGTATCTGTGTTGTGATCAATGATATTCATTTTTCCGCTGTTTATTTTCATATAATGTTGTTATAAGATCCATCCGAGCTGGAGTTCAATGTTTGAATCTCCGGCAGTCAAATACAAGTGAGGTATTTGATGTCGATAATTCAAACACTGGATTTCGGGTCGTGACAAGTGGTCTCAGAGCCAGGTTTCGATCCTGGGACCTGTGGGTTATATCAAGCAAATAAGAAATCAAGCGCCTAGAAATCCATAAATTTTTGGTTTGTTTAATTTGTTTTAAAAAACTTTCTTGATGATCTGGTTTGAGGATTTGATGCTACTCAGTTTTTCTTCTTTTGTTTTGTTTTATTCTGGTTTTAAGCTTTTGAAAATGGAATAAAAGTGATGAAAGGAATGAGAGAAATAGTTTAATTTTTTTTATAATTTTCTTAAAAATTAAAATCAAAAGATATGACACTTGTTAATTCACTTTCTAAAATTTAAACAAAGGCTTCTTCTTCAAACTTTTAATCAGCAATTCAAGATCAAAAGAAGATTCAGAAATTAGGCAATGAAAACTAAAATTCAACTCAGCAATTTAACAAAGTTAACTAAGCAAAGCTTCGTCATCTAAACAACAAGGAATCAAGGCATTATAATCAAATCCAGACAAAAAGCAATTCCAGTTTTCAAGTAGTTAACTTCTAGAATTCCTCTCTGCTTTCTGTTTTTAGGCTAACAGGTGAGTAAACCATTTTTAGATTTGATATGAAACCTGTTGTTGTGAAAATATGGAAGTTTGAACTGAAAATTTGAGTTGCATGTATCTATATACATGAAATTGGAATGTGCGTGTCTGTGCACTTGATAAGGGGTTCTGTCCCAGGTTGACAAGCATAAGCATGATCAAAAAAATTGATTTCTTCTTCTTCGATCAATATTAAACCATAAGATCTAAACAAAAGTTGTTTGTTTAGGCATGATTCAAGTTCTAAAATTGGTTTCAAGAAAATCAAATTGAAGAATTTTCTGAAAATTTGAAACTACAGGCAAAACTAAAATCTTTTTGTTGAAAAATTTGATTATCATAATCTGTGATTTCAGTTATGTAAATTGAAAAACAATGATTTTTGAAAGTAAAATCATAATTTTTAAAACATTGTTTACTGAGATAGGCAGAAATGAACGATTTTGCGGTTTTTGGCCATTGCCAATCATCGATGCAATGGAAATGGTCGGGGTTGCTCTTGAAGGTAGAGGAAGACTCAGGGATCACCAGAAAAATGCTCGACGATTTTATAATTCGTCGTGGAGGGCTGACGAGAACAAACTAGGGTTAAACCCATTTTTCTGTAAGGGTTGGAATTTTGGTTGCTGTGACATCGTTGTTTGACCGATGTCGATCGCACCAGTGCCGATACAAGCATTAGACATCGGTGGAGCTTCGGGTGCGATTACATGACCTTTGATGGCCAGAAGTGGAAGGACGAATTGATTTCGTGATGATCGTCTATTGCTCCAGTTTGGGGTCGATAGCAAAAATTCGAATTCGTCGACGTTATGGGTTTCTGGGTGCTCGTGGGGTTCATGTGGATTATCATCGACTCGATGGAGGCCGGAGCTTCGACCAGAGATCGTGGTTCTGACCGTGCATGTGCACAAGTCCTGATGTGTATCAGGAAGCAGGGTAGAGGAATGAAGGGTTGATATCTCGAAGCAAGCGTCGGGAGAGTCGAGTGATAACTCGAGATTGGGCTCGAGTAAAATTATTGGCGCGTCGGGTAAAAACACTTAGAAAAAATTAAGTTTGAAAATTTGGACGCTCGGGTTGATTTTCAGCAAATCTCGAAGTAAACAGGCAAGGTTCTTGGGTTAGACTCTAAGCGGGTCTTGAGCCTGATACGTAAAACAGTTTTTACTTTAAAATTTTTCAAATTGTTAAACATTTTTAAAAACATGTTTTCAGATGATAGTTTTGATTAAAAGATTGAATCGATTAAGGATTTAAATAAGATATTTTCAAAGTGATTAAATTTTAATTTATTTAACTTTGTTACATTATTATATTATTTATATTAAACAAATAATGTAATTTAAAAGGATAATTAAGATAGAATGTTGTTAAACTAATCTTAACCTTTTAAAGTAAATAATGTGATAAAGATGATTTATTTAACAAGTTCTAAAGGAAAATCAAAGCAATTAATATATCTCTTGATTTATTAAATAATTGATGATTTTGTTAATATAATTACTTAGCAAGTAATTACTTAAATTAATTACTTAATATTAAAGATTAATTTAAATAAATAATTAAAGGTAATTAATTTGTAATTAATAATTAATTAAGGAGTAATTAATTAATAAAAGTAATTAAGATTTAGTTAATTAACAATTAAGGATTAATTAAGTAAGATAATTAATTAGGGAATTATTAAACAACGAAGGTGATTAATAATTAATCAATTGTAATTAATGATAATTAATCATTGATTAAAGATAATTAATGAAAGTAATTATGAGGATTAATTAATTTAAACCATACGATTTATTCATCTTAATTGAAGATGATTGATTGTTATTGAATGCTGTGTATTGGAATGATATCTCTGATATGTGATTGTGATGCTATGTAATATGAATTGCTTTGTGCTGAGCTGTGATATCTGTGACGAATACACTTCTGTGTGAATGTGAAAACCCTTTGGCCGTAAAACGGCACTTTAATTTTCGATGCGACAGGGAGTCGGATTCCAGTTTGTTATCCGAAACCCACATCGAACCTTGATAGTGAATTTTTGTGAATGATATATCCATGTGTTTTAAATTAAACGCTCACTATTGGTTCAGCCGAGAGTAGACTCTGTGTTATATAACCCATTTCGAATAGTGATACGATGAAATGGATAGTATTTGAAGACGGTGGGGAAGACCGGGCGTCTTCGAGAACGATAGGATAATCTGTCGAATGACTCTGCACTTAGTTTCTCTGGTATAGAGATCTCCATATGTGATAGGGAGCCCGATCGGGATTGCGGATGCCTAGATTGCAAGGACTTCTTCGGAAGTGCCTTCGGTTCTATTCGAACCCGGAACAGACTTGTATGGTTGTATGTCTGACATTACAATTTTAGATATAAAGCTGATTTCTTTCAAATACATTTCTGTTGGTGGTAAAGAATTTATTCTCTTAGCTTAATACCCTTCTTTGAGACGTACGAGCTAAGAGGTTATGTAGTTGAAGGTTAGTGATATACTCCCAATTTGGTAGCGTGGCATGCTGAGTGCTGCTGATCATTTGTTGATCAAAGCATGGCTTTGTGAAAAAGTGTAGCATTGTGGACGAGACTTCGTCGAACCTCACAACCCGGTTGTGGTCGAAACAGGAATCGTTGTAGCAAGGTTATTTGGGGGTAGTGCCCCTTGAAGGTATGACCATTTTCATCTGGATTATAAGTGGTATCATGGTATGGAGCCCAAATACTTAACTTTGTGGTTGTTGCAAAATTATTGCTTTGTGGTTGTTGGTTGAGAAGCGCTTGGGATAAAGGTTGGTAGCGATCGGGAGATGGCATACTTGTGTCAGTAGTTACCTAGTTATAGAGGTAACCCGACCTTGTGTTGGCAGAGATCCGGTTAGGTTCTCGAGGATGTCCCTCTAGAGGTGTTCCATTTTTTGTGTGAAGTTCCTTTGCATGACCATTTGTTGGAAATCCAGTATGAGCCTTTTACGGTTTTAGTTGTATAACCTACCATTTACTTATGGTGGCTCCCCACTGTTTAGATGGTAGCTATAGTAGGCATAGTACGGAATGTCTATGCCAACTAGGATTAATATTATACTTTCGAAATGATTTCTACACTATGCACTAATAATAATATCAAAGAGTTTTCTCGTATTAAGCATGTTTGACTATCATAAGAAGAAATCTCCTCCAAGTCTACGTTTGCATTGTGTGTGCGGTGGGAGTACTTATTGTAGTTTCATTTTCCAAAATAATATCGATTTTCTTTTATAAACTGTTTTATTTCAAATAGGTGTTTTTGTTTACTCATACCAGTCCCATGACTGATCTGGAGTTTCTTGTTCCTTTCCTAAACTCTGGGTGCCCTTAATTTCCACACGGGCAGCCTAGAAGCAGGTTTTCCGTGTATTCGACCTAGCTTGGACTTTGAAGTCTTTTGGAAGTTGTCAGATTTTGGAAAGCTTTGGCATTGGAAACCTTTTGAAGTGTTAGAGTTTTGAAGACTTTCTCGAAGTTGAAGTATGTTGGAAAACTTGTTAAAGTTTCTGTTGTCGTTTTATGGCTGCATCATATGTGTATCACTCTAATATTGGTGATCGATGTTTTAATGGATATTGTATCAAAGTTGTATCTGTGTTGTAATCTATGATATTCATTTTTCCACTGTTTATTTTCATCTAATTTGTTATAAGCCCCATCCGAACTGGAGTTCAATGTTTGAATCTCCAACGGTCGAATACAAGTGAGGCATTTGATGTCGATTATTTGAACGCTGGATCAATCGCTTTTGATCGTCTTCCAATTTCAATCCCCTTAAAACTTAGTTTTGATCTTTTTTTTGAATGCATGATTCAAGCAAGTTTGAACATTGATTTGCATGCACCAATCTGTGAATATGTGTATGTATCTTGCCTTTGCATGTTCATGTACTGGTTTGTAAATCTCTGTTCTAGTATCAGGTTTTCAAAAACCTGTCAAACCCAAAAATCTCTACTTCTAGTCTGTAAAATCGAAGTGTTAAAATAAAAAAGTGGTATTAGAACTAAAGGTTGAGCAAGAAATTTAGCTATGGAGTATAACACATTAGGTGGCTCATTAGAGATAGGGTGAATTATACCATAGAATGAGTATAAACCGAGAGACCGAAACCCTAAATTTTCTTGGTCTATTCCTTTTAACTGTTGATATTCCCTAAGATATCTTGTCCGTATGCCTAAATCAAGTTTTCTTAATATTTATAGATAGTGAGAATGAGCGGAAGAAGAGGACAAGGTAGGGGATACGGAAATACCACTGCAACTGGTCAAGTCCCTGCAACAACAGCTATTTCTGCTCAACTTCAGCCGAATCTGGCAGATCTTTATAAGAGCTTCTCAAGACTTGGTGGAAACCCGTTCACTGGCAAGGAGTCTATTGCTGAAGCCCAAGCCTGGATTAGATTGTGTGAATGAATTTTCAGGGGATTGAAATTGGAAGACGATCAAAAGCGATTGATAGCTTCTTGGCAACTTCAAGAAGAAGCATTAGCTTGGTGGGAGATAGCTATTATGGATAAGCCGAAAGATGAGTTTACTTGGAGACAATTTAAAGTAGTGTTTGAGCAACGATACATTCCATCTGCTGGTATCTCCCGAATGTAGCAGGAGTTCATAGATTTGAAACAAAGAAGTTTATCATTTGAGGAGTACTTGAATAAATTCAATGAATTGTCTCGATTTGGTCCCGAGCTGGTGAATACACCTTTGAAGAATAACGAAAGATTCATTCGAGAAATGAATCAGGAGTACCACAAGAGGATGACAGCCTACATAAAAGAATCTTTTTCAGATTTGATTGATATTGGTTATCGATATGCTACCCTAGATATGTAGAAAGTTCCAGAAGAGAAGGGGAGTTTAAGTAGTTCGAATTGGAAGAAAAGAAAATTCAAAGGGAAGAAGCCAGATCAAGGCATGGAGAAGAGGAGTAGTCAGGAAAACTTGGTTAGAAATGTTACTTGTTACAACTGTCAGGAGAAAGGCCATTTAGCAAACGATTGTCATAAGCCAAAGAAACATATAAAGAAAGATCAACCTGTGAAGTTAAGTCAAAAATCTAAGGAATGCTATTCTTGTCACCAGCCGGGTCTCGGAGTTAAGAATTGCTCGAAAAAGAAACAAGCACTAGTAGCAAAAATGTACACGATAGAAGATGGCCCCTCAACTTTCAAGGTGGATGAAGGAAAGTGAGTTTTAGAGGGTAACCTTATTGTGGGTGATAGAGCTGTTAGAGTTTTATTGGATACGGGAGCTTCACATAGCTTTATCTCCCAACAAATCGTGAATGAATTAAAACTTAAACCTAATTTTGTCAATGAACCTATTTGTGTGAAGAATCTGATGGGTGGTCCTGCAAATATTTGTCTATATTGTAGGAGAGAGCCTATCTCATATTCTGGCCATCAATTTCCTATCAACCTTTATGTTCTCGACTTCATTGAATTTGAAATACTACTCGAAATGAATCGGCTAACAAGATACGAAGCCAAATTAGATTGCAACAATCGAACGATTCTGGTCAAAACAAAACGTGGAGATTTCGTTGAAATTTCTTGTGAAGACCCTAGTCCTAAAAGGGATAAGTTGATGTATACGTTGGGATATCCAGAACTAATCCGCAGTCCATTCCTATTGTCCAGCATTTTTTTGACGTATTTGAAGAGGTCAAGTCTTTACCCCCACACAGAGAAATTGAATTCAGAATTGAATTAGTTCCAAATGCTCGTCCTATCGTTCATTCATGTCGCAGGATGGCACGAGAGAAAGAATTGAACTAGTCAAGCAAACCGGTGATTTGTCAAAAAAGGGACTGAGACGTCCTAGTGTTTCTGAATGGGGTTCAGCTGTGGTATTTGTGGCTAAATCTGACGGATACTTGAGACTATGTGTTGACTATTGCGATCTTTATAAACAAACTCTCAAGAACAAGTTTCCTTTACCCCAGATTGACAATCTATTCGATCAACTGCACGACGCGCGATTCTTTTCTAAGATGGATCTCGCTCAGGGATTCCATCAGCTACAAATTGCTGAAGACTGTGTGCACTTGACTGCTTTCAGGGGTCCAGATATTTTCTACGAATGGTTAATCATGCCTTTTGGACTAAGCAACGCTCCCGCGTACTTCATAGATTTAATGACCCGTGTGTTTCAAGAGGTGTTGAATTAATTTGTTCTTGTGTTTATCAATGATATCCTAATCTATTCCAAAACCGAAGAGGAGCATGTTGAACATCAAAGAATTGTTTTGGAGATATTGAGAAGGAACATCCTATTTGCAAAAATTTCTAAATGCCACTTTTGGGTCAAAGAAGTCATATTTCTTAGCCATATTATTAATGAAGATGGAATTTCTGTTGATCCTAGCAAAATTTCCGCAATTCTTGACTGGAAGCGACCCACAACTCCAAAAGAAGTTTGAAGTCTTTTGGGGTTAGCAGGGTATTACCGGAAGTTTGTTCAGGACTTTTCTAAGATAGCAGTCCGTTGACCAAGCTAACAATGAAGAATGCCAAGTTCAATTGGACTCCGAAGTGTGATGAAGCTTTTCAGGAGTTGAAAAAGTGATTGACTACCGCTCCTGTTCTCGCTATTACCAACGGAAACTAAGGCTAATCTGTCTATATTGACGCTTGTGGTGATGGTGTGGGTGCGGTGTTAATGTAGAATGGAAGGTAATTGTCTACGCGATTAGACAATTACGTCTGCATGATAGAAACTACCCAACACACGATTTGGAGCTCTTGGCTGTTATTTTCGCCTTAAAAATATGGCGGTATTATCTTTTGGGTAAGAATCTCCTTCAGTTTTTCTAAAAGAAAATTTTAAAGTTCAAATTAACTTAATATATACTTAATAAATCCTTCTTGTTTAGGTTAAAAATTTAAATTATTCACTGACCACAAATCTTTGAAGTATCTCTTCACCCAGAAAGATTTGAATCTGCGACAACAATATTGGTTGGAATTTATGGCATCCTATGACCTAGATATTCAATATACACTCGGAAAAGCCAATGTGGTTGTCGATGCTCTAAGTAGAAGACTTGCTGTTCTTTCATATCTTGTTGTCACACCTACTCTCCTTGAAATGATTGCTAGCAAACAGAAAGAAGACCAATGTCTTCGTGGAATTTGTAAAAGAATACGTTAGGGTAAGGATTCTAGCTTTGGAATCGATGATAATGAAATTATAAGTTGAAAGGCAGGATCTTTTGTCCCTGACATTCAGGATATGAAACGCAAAGTTTTGGACGAGTGCCACAAGTCAAAACTTTGCATCCATCCAGGAGTTAATAAGATGTATCGTGATATCAAAAGAACTTTCTGGTTGAAGACAATGAAATGGGACATATCTATATATGTGAGTCGTTGTGCTACCTATCAGCAAATTAAAAGTGATTGAAAGAAAATGGCTAGTTTACTTCATCCTTTGGAAGTACCGAATTGGAAATGGGATCAAGTATCGATGGATTTCATCGATGGATTACCACGAACTAAGAAGGGAAATGAAGCAATTTGGGTTATAGTGGGCAGTTTTGGTCAAACGGTCCATTATAACCCAAATTGCTTCATTTCCCTTCTTAGTTCGGGGAAATCCGTCAATGAAATCCATCGATACTTTATCCCATTTCCACTTCGGTACTTCCAAAGGCTAAAGTAAACCCGCCATTTTCTTTTGATCGCTTTTGATTTGTTGACAGGTAGCACAACGACTCACATATATAGATATGTCCCTTTTCATTGTCTTCCACCAAAAAGTTCTTTTGATATCACGATACATCATATTAACTCCTGGATGGATGCAAACTTATTGCTTCATAGTTTTTGTTTGAGAAGTGCTTCGGATAAAGTTTGGTAACGACTGAGAGATGGCATACACGTGTTAGTAGTTACCTAGTTACAGAGGTAACCCGACCTTGTGTTGGCAGAGAACCGGTTAGGTTCTCCGGGATGTCCCTCCAGAGGCGTTCCATTTGTGTGAGAAGTTCCTTTGCCTGACCATTTGTTGGAAATCCAAACAAAACAATACGAGCCCTGTACAGTTTTAGTTGTATAACCTACCATGCAGCATGGCGGTAACCTGCTACAAAACATGGTAGCTATAGTAGGCATACGACGAAATGTGGTATGCTGGCTAAGATTAATATTATAATTTCGAAATGATTTCTATACTATGCAATAATAATAATATCAAAGAGTTTTCTCGTATTAAGCATGTTTGACAATCATAAGAAGAAATATGCTCCAAGTCTGTGTTTGCATTGTGTGTGTGGTGGGAGGTCTTATGGTAGTTTCATTTTCCAAAAGCATATCGGTTTTCTTTTATAAACTGTTTTTTTTTCAAACAACTCTTTTTGTTTACTCATACGGGTCCCATGACTAATCCGGAGTTTATTGTTCCTTTTCTAAACTCTGGATGCCCTTAATTTCCACATGGGCAGCGTTGGAGCAGGTTATCCTTGTATTGGAGCTAGCTTGGATTTTGAAGTCCTTCAGAAGCTGTCGAATTTTGGAAAGCTTTGGCATTGGAAACCTTTAAAGTGTTGGAATTTTGAAGACTTTATCGAAGTTGAAGTATGTTGGAAACTTGTTAATGTTTCTGTTGTCGTTTATTGTTGCATCATATCTGTATCACTCTGATATTGGTGATCGATGTTGTAATGGATATCGTATCAAAGTTGTATCTGTGTTGTGATCAATGATATTCATTTTTCTGCTGTTTATTTTCATCTAATGTTGTTACAAGCTCCATCCGAATTGGAGTTCAACGTTTGAATCTCCGACAGTCGAATACAAGTGAGGTATTTGACGTTGATTCTTCGAACGTTGGATTTAGAGTCGTAATCCAAGCTAGCTCCAATACACGGATATCTTGCTTTTAGGCTGCCCGTGTGGAAATTAAGGGAACCCAGAGTTTAGGAAAGGAACAATAAACTCCGCGTCCGTCATGGGACTGGTTTGAGTAAACAAAAACAATTGTTTGAAATAAAATAGTTTATAAAAGAAAACCAATATGTTTTTGGAAAATAAAACTACCATAAGACCTCCCACCACACACACAATGCAAACGCAGACTTAGAGGAGATTTCTTCTTATAATAGTCAAACATGCTTAATACGAGAAAAATCTTTGATATTATTATTAGTGCGTAGTGTAGAAATCATTTCGAAAGTATAATATTGAACTTTGCCAGTATAGACATTTCGTACTATGCCTACTATAGCTACCATTTAAACAGTGGGGCACCACCAGAAGTAAATGGTAGGTTATACGGCTAAAATCATAAAATAATGTAAATAACCTTTTAAATTACATTATTTATTTTGATATAAACAACTTTATAAAATAATTTATCAAAATTAAATAAATTAAAATTTAATTACTTTGAAAATATCTTACTTAAGTCTTTAATTAATTCAAACTTTAATCTAAGTCATTCATTTTGAAAACATGGTTTAAAAAGGTTTAAAATTTTGAATTTTTAAAGTAAAAACTATTTTACATATCAAGCTCGAGACTCGCTTCGAGTCTTACCCAAGAACCTTGCCCGTTTACTTCGAGTTTTGCCGAAAATCAACCCGAGCGCCCAAATTTTCAAACTTAAATTTTTTTCATAGTGTTTTTACCCGGCTCATCAATAATTTTACTCGAGTTAAGAATCGAGCTATCTCGAAACTCCCTTGAAGCTTGCTTCGAGTCGAATCCTTCATTCTTCTACCTCACTTCCTGATACACATCAGGACTTGTGCACATGCACGGCCGGAATTGCCACCTCCGGTCGTACCTTCGGCCTCCATCGAGTCGACGACAATCCACTTGAACTCCCTGAGTACCCAGAAACCCATAACATCGACGAATTCGAATTTTTGCTATCGACCCTAAACTGAAGAAAAAAACGATCGTCACAAAATCGCTTCGTCCTTCCACCTCTGGCCATCTGAGGTCACGTAATCGCACCTCAAGCTCCATCGATGTCCAACGCTTGTATCGGCACTGGCACGATCGACTCTGGTCAACCAACGATGTCACAACAACCAAAATTCCGACCCTTACAGAAAAGGTTTTAAACCTTACGACAATCCACCTGAACCCCACGAGCGACGATAGGATTTAGATTCAACATTCCTAAATCAAAGATTGTTTCCAGACAATCAAATTCAAGTCCAGGCTCAAAAATTTCTTCTCTATTCAAACTTTATTCCAGGTGAGTAAACTCATTCTTAAACCGGAGATTTGTTTGAATATATGGTTTTGCATGTGATCATCTGGGTAGTTATGAATCAAACTATGCTTGTATGGTTATATAAATATGTCTGTGTATATGTACACTCTCTGTATATATCTAGAATTAGGCAAGAAGGCCTCTGTTAAAAGTTTACAAGTTCGATTTAGTTCAAAATTTACTCCACTTGCTCTGATCATCTATAGCTAGTGATGTTAAAACAAAACATGTTTAAAATCACCTTAACTTAATTTTAAAATTTTATTTCCATGAAAATATGAAATGGTTTTTGTCTGAATGAAGAAACATAGTGAAATTCAAAGTTTATCCAATTTTCAACTTGCATGGATCCAAGTTTCATTAACATCATCCAAATCCATTTCGAAAATAATGATTTTTAAAACAGAAATCAAAATTTTTAATTTTTAATTAAGGTGGCATTTGCGAGATGAACGGAAAATGGTTTTGGGGAAGATTCTGGTTATCGACGAATGATTGGGTGTCGGGGTTGTTTCCTGTGGTGCTTGTGAGATCGTTAAACTCGAGAAAAATACAAGATGGTTTTATAATTCATCGTGGTTGCTGATTGAAGTTGATCTAGGGTTTGAGCACTATATCTTGTAAATTGTATTCGAGAGGCATTAACGTCGTCGGCATAACATTCTGGTTGATCGGACCAAGGGGAAAGAGTACGTGGATGGTCGAAGCATCTTCAGCCAGAATGGCGTGGCTTCTGATGGACTGTGGCAGCGAGCCGGAGGGGTTTTGGGTGATCAAGTTTTAATGGCAGTTGGGTGATGAAGCTCGATCGTGATTTCGTCAATATCTCGAGTTTCTGGGGGCTTTGTGGTTGTCGCCGACTCGTTAGAGGTTATGGCAACGATCGAAGCTCATCAGAGTTTCTGTGCATGTGCACGGCCATAACATTGTATCTGGAAACTTTGTTTATTTGGGAAGAAGATAGAAGACTCGAGTTCAAGCACATGAAAACCAGGGTTAGACTCGAAGCAGTTGGAATCGTGGGTTGGCCCGCAGAATGGCTCGAGTAAAATGACGGATTGCTCGGGTTATTAGAATTGATGCAAAACAGTTTTAAATTGTAAAGAAAATCAAGTTATTGAAGAAAAAAATTGTTAAAAATAATTTCTTTTAAAATATTATATGTTATTTAAGTTTCAAAATTCGTTAAGAAGGTTTTCAAATAAAATAGTTTTAATTAACCAAGTTTTAAATGTTTTAAAATACACATAACCTTTATTTTTAAAGTTTTTTTTAAATAAACTTAATAATATTAAAGCAATAAATTAATATTGCAAATGTTTTAATTATTAATTAACTTTTAAAGTCTAAGTTAATTTATTTGTTAAAGGAGATTAATTACCCAAAGTTAATTACTTAATAAAAGTAATAAAGGTAAATTAATTTAATGATTTAAGTTTGATTGATCAAGTAATTAAAGAATAATTAAATAATTAAGGATTAATTATTTAATGATTAAAGGTTGATTTATTTATTAATTAAAGATGATTAATTATTAATTTAAAGGTCAATTAATAAGTAATTAAAGGATAATTAATAAAAATGGTTTGTAATTAATTAATATTAATTAACTAGGATTAGTAAATTACTCTTAAGTAAATAATCTGGTTTCAATTAATCAGATGATCAATAAACCATACTTATGGATGTTTGAATTGCATAAACTGCTTTGAATTTTTTTGATATCTCTACCGTGTGATGCTTTGTGATATGAATTGTTTTAATTCAAGTTGTGATGAATGTAATTTATTTTATCTGTGATTTATCTGTGGATCTGTGAATGGGACATAAGCGTTATAGAAGTATACCGCTTATCTATAATTGCTATGCTTGAATCTGTGATGATTGATGATATTGCACTATTGTGTAAAACCCCTGGACTGCACCACACACACACACAAATATGGATTGCATAAGGAAATTGGTTAAGTCACAGATTTTATAAATTAATTTTTAAATTGAATTTTGAATCCAAAAGGTTTTGGAAATGGGATTGGGTTAAAAGTGAAAAGCTTTTGAAAAGGAGTTTTTGAAGATGAAAGTTATTTTTAATAACTTAATAAAGTTTTGAAATTAAAATAATTTGATTTGAGTTTGAATTCAAAAATTTGAAATTGAATTCTATGTTGGGAAATTATGATTTAAAAATGTTATACAAGTTATAAATGTGTTTATATGGGTTTTAAGCCATTTTAAAAGTATTGTTTCGGGAATTTGAATTTAACCTAAAGATTTGAACTTATATAAATGAAATCGGATTTTTTCCGAAACAAAAACTATTTTTTTTTAAATAATAGTAGCTTTCATATAAGGAAAGAATTTCCAATTTGTGTTGAAGGGATTTCTAGTTTGAAATGAAAATGGTTTTCCAAGTTATGAATGAATCTTTGGAAATGGTTTGAAAACTATGAATTAGATCTTTGATTTAAAGATTGGATGAGTTAATACAATTTGAAAGGAAAATTGTTTTGGAAAGATATGAAATTATCTTTGTGAAAAATGGGTGAACTTTGTGAAGTAAATCTTTGTGTTTAAAGATTTAGAAATGGTAATTTGTTTAAACCATTTGAAAAGAAAAGTTTTGGGTTTTAAAGTTGTGACTTAATAGAAATCCCAATATCCATATGTTTTCAAATACTACGGTCATTATTCGGTTTAGCCGGAAGAGGATCTTGTGTCATATAACCCATTCTGAATAATGATACGACATTATGGATAGCATTTGAAGACCGGTGGCGAAGACCATGTATTTTCAAGAGCGAAAGGATAACCCGTCGAATGACTCTGCACTGAGTAGCTATGGTATAGAGATCTCCACATGTGATGGGGAGTCCGACCGGGATTGTGGATACTCGGATTACAAGGGCTTCTTCGGAAGTGCCTTCGGTTCTGTTTGAACCCGAAACAGACTTGTATGGATGTGTGTCTGATGTTACACTTTGAGATGTAAAGAAGGTTTCTATCAAATACATTTCTGTTTGGTGGCGAAGATTTATTCTCTTAGCTTAACACCCTTCTATGAGACGTACGGGCTCAGAGGTTATGTAGTTGATGGTTACTAGTGATACATTCCCAATTTGGTCATGTAGCATACAAAGTGCTGCTGATCATTTGTTGATCAAGCATGGATTTGTGAAAAAAGCATAGCTTGGTGGACGAGACTGCATTAGGACCTCACAAACCGAAAATGGTCGAAATAGGAAAGATGCGACAAGGTTCCAGGGGTCTCGCCCCTAGGGTATGTCCGTTTCTTCTGGAAAAGCATGGTACCTTGGTATGGAGCCCACATACTTAACTCATGTGATCACTATAAATTTATTACTGTGTGATGTTGCTTTGTGGTTTAGGATCCTCGGATAAAGGTCGCAAACGACCGGGGATGACATATCTTAGGTGTTACTCTCGGGAAGGGAGTAAACCGACCTTTTGTTGGCAGAGATCCGGGTAGGTTCTCGGGGCGTCCCTCCAGAGGCATTCCCATGTGGCAATAGGAAGTTTCTTAGCCTCACCATTTGTTGGAAATCCAATCTCCATTACGCGCCTTGTACGGTTTTAGTTGTAGAACCTGCCATCTAATATGGTAGCTTTAGTAGGCATACTATAATGGTACGTATGCTGGCTAAGATTAATATTATACTTGCAAATATTTTCTGCACTATGCACTAAAAATAATATCAAATGGTTTTCGCGTATCAAGCACTTTTGACTATTATAAGGAGAAATTTCCACCGATTCTGCGTTTGCATGGTGTGTGTGGCGGGAGGCCTTATGGTAGTTCCATTTTCTAAAAAGCATTTTGGATTTCAATTTTAAATTCTTTTTGTTGTTTGTTTTAAAGATAAAACTATTTTGTTTGCTCATACCAGTCCTATGACTGACCCGGAGTTTATTGTTCCCTTCCTAAATTCTAGGTGCCCACAGTTTTCCACACGGGCAGTCTAGAATTGGGTCGTGACAAGTGCAAGAAAAATCGACAAACCCCACGACAACCCACCTGAACCCCACGAGCACCCAGATTCAAATCAAAATGAATCAAAGCAAGTCCTTACACACTTCAGCCCAAAAAAAATTCAAATCATCTCATATCTGAAAGAAAACCAGGAAACAAAATGTAAAAACAACAACTTTCAAATTTAAAAGCCTGAAGACAAAATAGAATCAAACAACAATTCAAGAACAAACCAGAAGCAAGTTTCAAACCTGGAAGCTACAAACTTGGAGCAATGATAAGAAGATCAGAGCATCTCAGATCTAAAGCATGTAAAATTCAGGCAACTCGGTATAATCAAAAATATCAAGCAAATAAGAAATCAAGGTTCCAAATCATTTTCTAGTTTTTTTCTAGACTTTTGCCCTCTGTCTTCATTAAAGAAGGTGAGCAAACTTGACCCATTTTAGCTTGATTCTTTGAAATGTCTTGGTGTCTTTATTTGTTGTTGGGGAAATGAATGTGATGAAAATGTATCTGCATGCGTTTATAAGTGCGAATTGTGGTATGCATGACTGTGTATATGCTTATATGCTTCTCTTTGTTCAACAAGTAGAGGTTCTTCATAGTAAAAAAAAATCATATATTAAGTTATAAACATGTTTAGGTGATAAACTTTAAATGAAAATTTATCATAATGATGTAATACAAATAAGAAAAATGATTCAAATGTATTCATCAGGTATTCGCTTATAAAATGATAAAAGACAGTAAAAAAATCAAAATGAATCAAAAATTTGATGATCGTGATTGTGTGTTTGGATTATACGATCTGATTTGGGTTGCAAAGATATGAATTTAGAAATTCATTCCATGATTTTTAAGAGAGTAATTGTTGAGCATGAGTTAGTAGAACGGAATTGTGTAAATCGTCCATTCCAGACGATCGATGAGCAGTTGATTTTTGGGCTTTATGTCAGAGGAAGTTTAGGTGTTAGAGGTTATAGAAGAAATGATCAAAAGAGTTCTCGATCATCAGAGCAACGGCAGGATGGCTTGGTAGGGTTTTAGAAATAGTTTCATTCGAAAGGTTTCGGTGGCAATTCCGTCGCCATTGGCTAATCGGTCGAGGTCGTTACTAGGGGAATCAAAGAGTAGGCATGTGAAGTTGACTTGGTTGTGATGGAATGGTGTCAGATGGTCAGAGTTAGCGTGGCAAGATGGTTTTTCGATGAACTGTATTTGGTCCAGGGTTGGATGAGTACCTCGATTTCAATTCTGAGTCGATAGCAATCTTTGGGTGATCGGAGTTGAAGTGGTGGGATGTCAGTGACTTGTCGGTGGTGATCTCGAGGGTTAGAGCGTCGTCGTGTGACTGTAAACATGCATGTGTGTTTCCTGATATCAGATGGCAGCAGGGTGGTTTTGGCATCGAAGAAGAAGATGGATTTTCTCGGGTAATCAATGTTGGTAGCTCGAGTTTTATATCAGGTAGCTCGAATATTAAACTATATAACAGAAAGTTCTAAAAATAACAAAGCAAAATGAAAAGGAAGAGAGGAAATTCGAAGCAGGTCTCGGGGACAGGCTCGGGAAACAAGCAAATGACTCGAGTAAAACCTGAAGTGGCTCGAGTTCAAATACATGCCAGTTTTTAAAATTTAAATTTAACAAGTTTTTCTTTAATCAAGTTTAAATAATTTCTTATTTAATTCTTTTAAATATAATAGATGTTTTATTTTGGTTTTGGAATTGGTTTAAGGTTTAAAATAATTATTTTTAAATTTATTCAATTTAAGGTATTTTATTTTATACCTATTATTTAAAATTTAAGTTTATTTTAGATAAGTTTATAAAGGATGTAATGTAATAGCTTTAAGTAAATTAAAGGGTTTAAGTTGAATTATGTGTTATGAAGATTTATTGCAAAAGTTTATCAAATAAACTTGAATGAAATTAATTGCTGAATAAGGATAAAGAGTTTATCTTAAGGTTTTGAATGAATTCTTAATGAAATTTAAAAATGATGTTAAATTACTTAAGGTAATTAATCAATGGTTAATTGATTGATGCTATATAATTAAAGGTGTGATTAGTTTTTGATAAGTAATCAAGTTTTAATTACTTAATAAAAATTAATTGAGTATAATTACCTACTGTAATTAATAAAGGATAATTACTTAACGTAATTAAGTTAAAGGTTGACTAATTAATGATAAATAATTAAAGGTAATTAATTACTCAATGATAATTACTTAATTAAAAGTAATTAATTTATGATTAAAGGTTGATAAATCAAGTGATTGAACAATAATTAATTAAATGGTAATTAATTAAAGGTTAATTAATTTATCGATTAATTAATTAAGAATAACTAATTAAATGGTAATTAATTAAAGGTTAATTAATTTATTGATTAATTAATTAAGTATAATTAATTAAATGGTAGTGAATTAAGGATTAATAAATTTATTGATTAATTAATTAAGGATTAATTAATTAAATGGTAATTAATTAAAGGTTAATTGATTTGTTGATTAGTTAATTAAGGATAATTAATTAAGGGTAATTAAATAATTAAGATTAATTCTTTAATGATTAAAGGTTAATTAATTTATTCATTAAGGTTAATTAATAAATAATTAAAGGATAATTAATTAACATAATTTGTAATTAATTAATGTTAATTAACCTGGATTAGTGATTAATCTGGTTTCAATTAATCAGATGATCAATTAACCTTACTTATGGATGACTTTATTCTATTGAATGCTGTGAATTGTTTGATATCTCTGCTGTGAGATGCTTTGTGATATGAAATGTTTTAAATTCAAGATGTGATGAATGTAATTTGTTTATCTATGATGAATGTATATTATTTATCTATCAATCTGTGAATGGAAGATAAGCGTTATAGATTACAACGCTTATCAATATTAATGTGATTAAATATGTGATGATTGAATGATGTTGCACTATCGTGAAAAACCCCTGGACACACCATACATACACAAATATGGATTGCAAATGGTTTTAAAAGTTGAATTTTGAATCCGAATGGTTTTGGAAATGGAAATGGTTTAAAAGTGAAAAGCATTTGAAAATAAGTTTTAAAGACAAAAGTTATTTTCAATAACTTGATAAGGGTTTGAAATTTAAATATTTTGATTTGAGTTTAAATTCAAAATTGGAAATTGAATTCTATATTTGGAAATTATGGTTTAAAAAGGTTATATAAGTTATAAATGTGTTTATATGGGTTTTTAAACCATTTTAAATGTAGTGTTTTGGGAATTTGAATTTAATCCAAGTATTATACCTGAAGGGCTTTAACTTGTATAAATGTAATCGGATTTTTCCAAAACGAAACTATTAGTTTTCAAATAATAATAGCTTTTACATAACGAAAGAACTTCCACTTTGTGTTATAAAGATTTCAAATTTGAAAGTGAATTGTTTTGAAAGCTATGAATGAATCATTGTGAAATATGGTTGAACCTTGTTTTGAAATTGAAGAGGATTTTAAATGGTGTATCTTTTATATAAAAGATTTGAAAATGAGAATTGTTTTTGAAAGCTATGAATCTTTGAAAATGGTTTTGAAAGCTATGATTGAGTCTTTGATTTAAAGGTTGGATGAGTTAATCCAATTTGAAATGGAAATTGTTTTGAAATCTGTGAACGAATCTTTGTGAGAGATTGGTAACCTTGGTGAAGTGAATTTTTTTGTTCAAAAAGAGTTGAAATGGTAATTTGTTTAAACCATTTGCTTTGGGCTTTAAGTTGTGGCTAACTGAAATCCCACAATCCATATGTTTTTAAATATTACACTCATTATTCGATTTAGCCGGGAGATGACCTTTTGTCATATAACCATTCCGAATAATGATACGACGTTATGGATAGCATTTGAAGATTGGTGGTGAAGACTGGATATTTCCGAAAGCGAAAGGATAACTCGTCGAATGTCTCTGCACCGGCTGATCCTCGGTATAGAGATATGATCATCCTTTGTGATGGGAAGTCCGGACGTGATTAGAGATTATTAGGATATGCAAGAGCTTCTTTGGAAGTGCCTTCGATTTTGTTCGAACCCGTAACAGACTTGTATGGATGTATGTATGACATTACACTTTGAGACGTAAAGCTGGTTTCTATCAAATACATTTTTGTTAGTGGCGGAGATTTATTCTCTTAGCTTAACACCCTTCTCTGAGACGTACGAGCTCAGAGGTTATGTAATTGATGGTTAGTAGTGATACATTCCCAATTTGGTAGTGTGGTATGCTGAGTGCCGCTCAGTTTTGCCAACCATTTGTTGATCAAAGCAAGGCTTTTGTAAAAAAGCGTAGCTTTATGGACGAGACCTCATCGGACCTCACTTTCCGAAAATGGTCGAAATAAGAAAGAAGTTATTAACTTCTTTCGAATAAAATCAACTTTCTCCATGGCTTCTTTAATCATATCTTGTCCAAGGACGAGTCTATCACCTGACTCGATCCAGCATGCAGGTGATCGAAACGGACGACCATATAAAGCCTTAAAAGGAGCCATTTCGATACTGGCCTGATAGCTATTATTGTATGAGAATTCTGCCAGATGTAAATGGTCCTCCCATGAACCACCAAAGTCGAGGATACAAGCTCGTAAAAGGTCTTCTAAAATTCGATTAATCCACTCGGTCTGCCCATCAGACTGTGGGTGATAAGAAGTACTGAAGTTCAGTTTTGTTCCCAATGCGGCTTGGAATGCCTCCCAAAAACTACTGTGAAGATCGGATCGTGATCTCTCACTATACTGCTAGGTACACCATGGAGACGAACAATCTCTTTTATATATAACTCCGCTAAACTTGCCGCTGACCGGGTGGATTTCACTGGAATGAAGTGGGCAGTTTTGGTCAAACGGTCTACTATAACCCAAATTTCTTCATTTCCGTTCTTGGTTCACGGCAATCCGTCGATGAAATCCATAGATACTTGATCCCATTTCCACTTCGGTACTTCCAAAGGATGAAGTAAACCCTCCATTTTCTTTTAATCGCTTTTAATTTGTTGACCAGTAGCACAACGACTCACATATATAGATATGACCCTTTTCGTCGTTTTCCACCGGAAAGACCTTTTGATTTCATGATTCATTTTATTAACTCCTGGATGGATACAAAGTTTGCACTTGTGGCATTCGTCAAAAAC
Organism: Allium cepa; assembly: GCA_030765085.1. Taxonomy (NCBI): domain Eukaryota; kingdom Viridiplantae; phylum Streptophyta; class Magnoliopsida; order Asparagales; family Amaryllidaceae; genus Allium; species Allium cepa. Next base: position 298,866,374 of record CM060929.1, read on the forward strand.
TTCACGTTTCAGATTCGGAATGTCAAGGACACAGATCCTGCCTTTCAGTCTCATAATTTCTCTATTATCAACATCAAAACTAGTATCTTCACCTTGACAATATTCTTTTATAGATTTCTCGAAGAAACTCTTCTTCTTTCTGCTTCGTTGCAATATTCTTAAGAAGAGTCGCAGCGATGACAAGATATGCGAGAACATCATGTCTTCTGCATGTCTTTGATACCACTTGTCATGACCCGAAATCCAGCGTTCGAAGAATCGACATCAAATACCTCACTTGTATTAGACTGCCAGAGATTCAAACGTTGAACTCCAGTTCGGATGGGGCTTATAACAACATTAGATGAAAATAAGCAGCGGAAAAATGAGTATCATTGATCACAACACAGATACAACTTTGATACAATATTCATTACAATATCGATCACCAATATCAGAGTGATACACATATGATGCAACAATAAAACGACAACATAAACTTCAACAAGTTTCCAACATACTTCAACTTTAATAAAGTCTTCAAAACTCCAACACTTCAAAAGGTTTCCAACGCCAGAGCTTTCCAAAATCCGACAGCTTCCGAAAGACTTCGAAATCCAAACTAGCTCCAATACACGGATAACCTGCTCCTAGGCTGCCCGTGTGGAAATTAAGGGCACCCAGAGTTTAGGAAAGGAACAATAAACTCTGGGTCAGTCATGGGACTGGTATGAGTAAACAAAAATAGTTGTTTGAAATAAAACAGTTTATAAAAGGAAACCGATATGCTTTTGGAAAATGAAACTACCATAAGACCTCCCACCACATACACAATGCAAAGGCAGACTTGGAGGAGATTTCTTCTTATGATAGTCAAACATGCTTAATATGAGAAAACTCTTTAATATTATTATTAGTGCATAGTGTAGAAATCATTAACTAATTAATAATTTAAAAGATAAAACTTTTTATCTTTATTATTCACTTTAGTTATCTTTTAGAACTTGTTCAATAAATCATCTTTATCACAGTAGTTACTTTAAAACGATAAGATTAGTTTAAATAACATTCTATCTTAATTAACCTTTTAAATTACATTATTTATTCAATATAAATAACTTTATAAAATAATGTATCAAAATTAAATAAATTAAAATTTAATTAGTTTGAAAATATCTTACTTAAATCTTTAATTATTTCAAACTTTAATCCAAGTCAATCATTTCGAAAACATGGTTTAAAAAGGTTTAAAAAATTGAATTTTTAAAGTAAAAACTATTTTACATATCAAGCTCGAGACCCGCTTCGAGTCTTACCCGAGAACCTTGCCGGTTTACTTCGTGTTTTACCGCAAAATCAACCTGAGTGCCCAAATTTTCAAACTTAAATTTTTTTTCTAAGCGTTTTTACCCGATCAATAATTTACTCGATTTAAGACTCGAGCTATCTCGTAGCCTCCATCGAGTCGACGACAATCCACCTGAAACCCACGAGCACCTAGAAACCCATAACGTCGACGAATTTGAATTTTTGCTATCGACCCTAAACTAGAGCCAAAAATGATCATCATGAAATCGCTTGGTCCTTCCACCTCTGGCCATCAGAGGTCACATAATCGCACTCGAAGCTCCATCGATGTCTAACGCTTCTATCGACACTGGCATGATCGACTCCGGTCGACCAACGATGTCGTAGCAACCAAAATTCCAAACCTTATAGAAAAATGGGTTTAAACCCAAATTCGTTCTCGTCAGCCCTCCACGACCAATTATAAAATCATCACGCAATTTTTTGGTGATCCCTGAGTCCTCCTCCACCTTCAAGAGCAACCCCAACCATTTCCAATGCATCGATGATCGACAATGGTGAAAACCCCAAATCGTTCATTTCTGCCTATCTCAGTAAATACTGATTTAAAAATTATGATTTTACTTTCAAAAATCATTGTTTTCTAAAGCTTTTCAATTTATATAACTGAAATCAAAGATTATGATAATCAAATTTTTCAACAGGTTTTAGTTTTGCTTGTAATTTCAATTTTTTAGAAAATTCTTCAATTTGATTTGCTTAAAACCATTTTGAGAACTTGAATCATGCCTAAACAAACAACTTTTTTTTAGATCTTATGGTTTAATATTGCTTAAAATCCGATTTCATTTGTAAAAGTTAAAGCCCTTGAGTTAAATTCAAATTCCCAAAACAATACTTTTAAAATGGTTTAAAACCCATATAAACACATTTATAACTTGTATAGCATTTTTAAACCATAATATCTAAGCATACAATTCAATTTCAAATCTTCGATTCAAATTTAAATCAAATTATTTAAATTTCAAAACTTTATTAAGTTATTCAAAATAATAAAGAAGGGGATTGAAATTGGAAGACGATCAAAAGCGACTAATAGTTTCTTGGCAACTCCAAAAAGACCACCAAGCTAATGCTTCTTTTTTATTTTGAATAACTTAATAAAGTTTTGAAATGAAATTCATCAATATTAAACCATAAGATCTAAAAAAAAGTTGCTTTTTATGCATGATTCAAGTTCTAAAAATGATTTTAAGCAAATCAAATTGAAGAATTTTCTAAAAAACTGAAATGACAGGCAAAACTAAAACCTGTTGAAAAATTTAATTATCATAATCTTTGGTTTCAGTTATATAAATTGAAAAGCTTTAGAAAACAATGATTTTTGAAAGTAAAATCATAATTTTTAAATCAGTATTTACTAAGATAAGAAGAATTGAACGATTTTGGGGCTTTTGGCCATTGTCGATCACCAATGCAATGGAAATGGTCGGGGTTGCTCTTGAAGGTGGAGGAGGACTTAGGGATCACCAGAAAAATGCTCGACGATCTTATAATTCGCCATGGCGGGCTGACGAGAACGAACTAGGGTTTAAACTCATTTTTCTATGAGGGTCGGAATTTTGGTTGCTGCGACATCGTTGGTCGACTGGAGTTGATCATGCCAGTGTCGATGCAAGCATTAGACATTGGTGGAGCTTCGGGTGCGATTACATGACGTCTGATGGGCAGAGGTGGATGGACGAAGCAATTTCGTGATGATTGCTTTTGGCTCTACTTTGGGGTCGATAGCAAAAATTCGAATTGGTCGACATTATGTGTTTCTGGGTGCTCATGGGGTTCAGGTGGATTGTCATCGACTGGATGGAGGCCGGAGCTTCGACCGGAGGTGGCGATTTCGGCCGTGCATATGCACAAGTCCTGATGTGTATTAGGAAACGAGGTTAAAGAATGAAGGATTCGACTCGTAGCAAGCTTCGGGAGAGTTACGAGATAGCTCGCGTCGTAACTCAAGTAAAATTATTGATGCGCCGGGTAAAAACACTTAGAAAAAAATTAAGTTTGAAAATTTAGGCGCTCGGGTTGATTTTCGGCAAAACTCGAAGTAAACAGACAAGGTTCTCGAGTAAGACTCAAAGCGGGTCTCGAGCATGATATGTAAAATAGTTTTTACTTTAAAAATTCAAACTTTTAAACCTTTTTAAACCATGTTTTCAAAATGATTGATTTAGATTAAAGTTTGAATTAATTAAAAATTTAAGTAAGATATTTTTAAAGTGATTAAATTTTAATTTATTTAATTTTGACACATTATTTTATAAAGTTATTTATATTAAATAAATAATGTAATTTAAAAGGTTAATTAAGATAGAATGTTATTTAAACTAGTCTTAACCCTTTAAAGTAACTAATGTGGTAAAGATGATTTATTGAACAAGTCCTAAAAGATAACCAAAGTGAATAAAAAAGATAAAAAGATTTATCTTTTAAATTATTAATTAGTTAATGATTTGTTAATATAATTACTTAAAAAGTAATTACTTAATTAATTACTTAATATTAAAGATTAATTTAATAAATAATTAAGGGTAATTAATTTGTAATTAATAATTAATTAATTAAGGAATAATTAATTAATAAAAGTAATTAAGATTTAATTAATTAACAATTAAGGGTTAATTAATTAAGGTAGTTAATTAAGGAATGATTAATTAATGAAGGTGATTAAGACTTAATCAATTGTAATTAATGATAATTAATCATTGATTAAAGATTACTAATGAAAGTAATTATGTGGTTAGTAAATTTAAAACCACATGATTTATTCATCTTAATTGAAGATGTTTGAATGTCATTGAATGCTGTGTGTTGGATTGATATTTCTGATATGTGATGTGATGCTATGTAATATGAATTGCTTTGTGCTGAGCTATGATATCTATGATGAATATACTTCTATGTGAATGTGAAAACCCATTGGCTCGTAAAACGGTAATTGAATTTTCGATGCGACGGGGAGTTGGATTCCTGTTGGTTGTCCGAAACCCACGTCGAACCTTGATAATGAATCTTTGTGAATGTTATATCCACATGTTTTAAATTGAGCGCTCACTATTCGGTTTACCCGGGAGAGGACTTTGTGTCATATTACCCATTCCGAATAGTGATACAACGAAATAGATAACATTTCAAGATGGTGGTGAAGACCGAGCGTCTTTGAGAATGATAGGATAACCTGTCGAATGACTCTGCACTGAGTTGCTCCGGTATAGAGATCTCCATGTATGATGGGGAGTCCGATCGGGATTGTGGATGCCCGGATTGCAAGGGCTTCTTCGGAAGTTCCTTCGCTTCTATTCGAACCCGGAACAGACTTGTATGGTTGTATGTCTAACATTACAATTTGAGATATAAAGATGATTTCTTTCAAATACATTTCTGTTGGTGGCGGAGAATTTATTCTCTTAGCTTGACACCCTTCTATGAGACGTACGAGCTTAGAGGTTATGTAGTTGAAGGTTATTAGTGATATACTCCCAATTTGGTAGTGTGGCATGCTGAGTGCTGCTGATCATTTGTTGATCAGCGTAGCTTTGTGGACGAGACTTTGTCGAGCCTCACAACCCGAAAATGGTCGAAACAGGAATTTTGCGGCAAGGTTGCAGGGGTCGCGCCCCTAGGATATATCCATCTCTTCTGGATAAACGGTGGAATCATGGTATGGAGCCCAGATATTTACCTATGTGGTTGCTGCATACTAATTTCTGTGTGGTTGTTGGTGTCGAGCGTACGGATAAAAGTTGGTGACGACCGGGGATAGCATATCTTGAGGGTTACTTCCGGGAAGTGGTAACCTGGCCTTGTGTCGGTAGGGAACCATTTTGGTTCTTGGGGGCATCCCTCTAGATGCGTTCCACTTATTAAGGAAGTTCCTTAGCCTGACCATTTGTTGGGAATCCAATCATCCAATACGCGCCCTGTACGGTTTTAGTTGTAAAACCTGCCATTTAACATGGTATCTATAGCAGGATACTATAATGGTACATATGCTGGCTAAGATTAATATTATACTTTCGAAAGGTTTTCTGCACTATGCACTAATAATAATATCAAATGGTTTTCGCATATCAAGAATTTTTGACTGTCATAAGGAGAAATCTCTTCCAAGTGTCCACTTGTATTGTGTGTGTGGCGGGAGACCTTATGCAATTTCATTTTCCAAAAAGCATTATGGATTTCAACTTTTAAAATCTTTTGTTGTTTGTTTTAAAGATAAAACTGTTTTTGTTTGCTCATACCAGTCCCACGACTGACCCGGAGTTTATTGTCCCCTTCCTACACTCTGGGTGCCCTTAATTTCCACACGGGCAGCCTAAGAGCAGATTATCCGTGTATTGGAGCTAGCTTGGATTTTGAAATCTTTCGAAAGCTGTCGGATTTTGGAAAGATTTGGCATTGGAAACCTTTCGAAGCATTGGAGTTTTGAAGACTTTATCGAAATTGAAATGTGTAAGGACTTGCTTTGATTCATTTTGATTCGAATTTGGATGCTCGTGGGGTTTGTTGGAGAACAACATGTCTTTGTACAGTTTTTAAGTGAATTTTTAGTTTGGGGGAGGAGAATGGTGATTTAATGGGAAGAAAGGAAGGCGAAAGAAGAAATATAAAAGAAGGGGAAGTAGTGGTCATTGGGAAAAGTTGGTTGCATTTGACGTGTTAGACGCTTCAAATGCCAATTGTTCATTTCCAACGGTTCAACTAAAGGGTGCAATTAAGTAGGCCTCATACTTGGCGCAATGCCACACTAATTTAAAATACCTTTTTGGCTATGGATAGTAACTTAAGTTTTGGATAGTATTGAGTATATCGTATTGTTTATTTATTTGTCTTTGTCTATTTTATGTTTTGTAGTATGTTGTAATGCTACTCGCTGCCAGCTTTCTCGTACTAGTGTTTTTAGCATGAATAGTAAATAAGATTCCTTTTTCTAAAAAATATAAAACATAAATTGTTAGTTTAAAGTCAAATTTATGTATATACATATATATATATATATATCCATAATATATCTGATATACACATGTTATAAATGATCATTACCTTGACACTGCATGTGTGTGTATTATGCCATAAATCATAATAGTTAATAACACACCTAACACATATGCTCGTCATGTATACCCTATATTAAATTGCTGTATTTATTGCGGTTATAATGTCTGTATTATGAATATGAACATATTATAAAATTAAAATATAAAATAAATTAAATTCAAAATAAAATAATTATAATTAAATCATAATTAATAAGCATAAAATACTTAAATTGATTAAAACACCCGAACTCTCTTATTAATTAGTAGTAAATATGATTTTCTACAAAAATGTATTATTCGTGTAAACATAAAATAAGGACCTTAAAATTTTCTTTTGAACTTTATCCCTTTACCCGACTGCCAATGCACCTAACCTAACAATGGTATCAGTGACCACATTGTGTTCATATGGGTAATTGGCCAACATGTGGGGCAGTCGCTTAAAAAACCAAGTAGATGGGTCCCTCAGCAAAGCGTATTTAACTAAGGAAAATATTACAATAGTTAAGGAACATTCTTATGAATGTAAAACCTCCAACCTCCTGGAGCTTACCTTTCCCAGTGAAATGGTTCATTTTCAAGGTTATGCCCTAGTGGAAGGCTTAAAAGTAATTTGCATCTTAGGTTGATTCAAATAAACATATTCAAATATAAATTTTATAAAAACTAATAAAATATGAATTTAAATTTGGTTTAAATTAAAAATTAAATTTGGAAAAGTTATAAATAAATAAAGTCAAAGTTGTTTTAAATTAATATTAAAATTTATAACGATTATGAATATAATTAAAATTGTTTTAAACTTTTATTCATAATGATTATGAATAAGTTATTAATTTTTTTTAAATTTAAATAAATAAATGATATATTTAAATTAACTAAACTACTTAATCAATAATAGGATAATTATATATGACTTAAAGAATCATAAATGTTATATATGTATGCTTGTGTGTGTGTATGTATATAAAGAAAATGAGAGGTCTAAATAGACTAGAATCCATAAAGACTTAAGAGACTATAAAATGGAGGTAAAGGCATATGATACAATAAGATTATACTCATCTCCCTTATAATGTCGGAAATACTCGGTTAATATTATTATAATTTAAATTTAAAATAATTTCTCTCGATCATTTACAATATAAATGAGTACAGTACATAGTTATGGTTACTATGATCCTCCAAGCTATAAAATATCTATAATGAAGTTTATATTGTCCCCATATTGATAAGAATATTATATAACTTTATTGAGAATCCTCAAGGGTTATGCAGTTACACCTAGGCTATAACAAAATGCTGGGTTTATAGTTTCTAATGTACTTTTGATCTGTTGAGCACCATCAAGGTCATAATGATGATTAGAAGAAAGTAAAAGTATGGTTAGGAGTTATATATAAGATATAATCAGTAAAGAGTTACTTACCTATATAGGGACTACAATTTGTTAGGCACTCTTAAGGTTATAGTAACATGACAAATGGATCCTAACATTTGTTGAAGGAATTTATGAAATTTTCATATCTCATTTTGGGTCTTTGAGAGATGCAAAATTCAGTAGGAGCTATATTAGATAAATATAATAAATCAATTAATAAGTATAAAAACATATACGAGATTATAAAAATATACTAAAATAAATTTTCATAATTAATCTAACTGAAAAAAATTATTTTTGGATTAAACTATACTAAATTAACTAAATTAAAGCTTGATAAAGAAATGTGAAAAATACTTACCAATAAATTGGCATGTTGTCACTTCAAGACCCATGCAAGAACCAACTTATACAACCATTAAAAATGACAATCATGTGTTGGTCACTAAACTTTTAATTGATAGAGTTAGGGATGCCCTAGAGGCAGTTACGTAAGTTATGATATTAATTAATTTACTTAAAAGTATACTTAATATAAAATCAGTAAATCGTATGCTTTGTGATAGTAGTTATAGTGTGTTGTAATCATGAGTGATTTTGTCATAAGTGATTTTGTCACAATAAAATAAACATATCGTTTTAAATATTCATATTCAAGATGTATAGCAAATGGATATCGATATATTCACTGAGACTAGAGTATGTAATACTCTCTAAATATTAGGCAACGTATTGCTTAAGGTTGTTGGAGGCACTAAAAGAGTTACATGCTGATGGTTATTAGATAGATACAGAATGACCCACTTGATAGTTTTCTGTTGGTTAATATATCTAAGGTCAAACAGAAAATATCTTTATGACAATATTGCATAATTCGCTAAGTTTGAGAATACTATTGAGCTTTAATATGGAAATTCTGCTTTAATTATATTTAAATTGTGACACGATGTCCGTCGAACGATTATAGTTGGGTCGAGTTGAAGCATTGGAAGTGAAACACTATTCAAGAGAGGATTCGTCTCCTCGGTGATATGAGGTTAATATCATGGTCAACCGAAGTTAACTAAAAATCAAAGTCTCTGGTTAGAGCAGTTCGGTTAATAATAATTATTATTATATAACCAAGGATTTTATGTCTGGACTATAGGATTGAATATGGATGAAATTGGAATTTTAACCATTACCAAATTCAATAAGTCCAAAGTGACAAAGTTTTGATGAAAAGAATTGGTTAAATAATTATTAATATCGGGTAACGCTTAATAAAGTAAAATTGGATTTTTCTAAAACCAAATAAGCGATAAATTTGGTCATAATGTCACACCATTTGCTAAATGACATGTGAACATTAATATTCGAATTATTCGATATTAATCGCTGGCCAAATTTATGCCTAAGAGTCACATAATCGAAATGTTGAGTACTCCTGTTACCACCCGATTTAATTAAAATATAATTGTTATAAATTAGTTAAATTAATCAATACAGATGAAATGTTAATTCAAAATTTTACTTGTTGTTTATAGATCAATATTAAATGTGTGTGTATAATAATTATAAATATAATAATTGATATACGATACTGATACGCATTTAAATTGGACTTAAATGTACAAACTATTGATCGGGCTTGTATCAATTTAAGGCCTATGAAGAGGGTTGTTATAGCCGATTATAGAGATGTGCTGAGGCCGACCATATGATGGCATAGAGAGGCTTGGTTTTGAATTAAAAAAGGAGAAAAGGTAAGAGAAAAATATGGATCTGGATTCACATTTTTCTCCTTGGCATCTATTCTATTTAAGGCTCTCTAACCCTCACTTTATTACTTTACTTTTTCACTTCTCTTGACCAGATTAGGCCGGCCTCTCTTTCTCTTCATTCCTTAAATATTCTAGCTTGAAAACATCAAACAAAATTCAATCTGACTACTGCTGGTAGCTGCATTCAAAAAGTAGTAATTTTTTGACTCGGGATTTGATTCAAGGACCGTGCAGATTCAACGTTACTTGGTGTATCAATTGTCTTTGGTGAAAGGTAATAATATATTTTATACCATATATATATATATATATATATATATATATATATATATTATTCAATATGTAACCATGTTGTCATTGTTTATAAGCTCAATATCACGAATCTACATATACAAGTGTTATTACCATTACATAAATTATATTTATTTGTATGTAAAATTAAATTAAATTATATGTATGCTACTGTATGCTTGCGGTAGGAAAAACATTTTTTGATTTTTGAATTAAATAAGTAAATATATATATTTAATTGATTTTAATACATTAAAAACATTAATATATATGTGACATACATATTTTATTTTATTAATTTTATATACATGTATATTTTATTCAAATCTTGTTAAAAAATAATTTTTTATGTAAATATTAAAATTAGTATATATATATTTGATTTATAATTAAAATAAATTTATGTAAACTAAATACAAGATAAATTATATAATAATTTTTCAAAACTTGAAATATGATATGTAATGTTCTAAACATATTTTAAATTCCTAAATATATATATTTGTTTAATTTAATTAGTTTGACTAATTTTAAAAAACAAAAAAAATTGTAGGGTCGAAAGCATTTTCACACACATACATTAATATATTTCATTAATATTTAATTATATGTTTTATTATGTTATGTATAATTATATAAGAACCAAGTTAAACATTATTTAACATTATATATGTATATACACATACATACACATAGACACTTTATGTATGTCACTTTATTGTTTTAAAATATTTCATGCGTATGTACACATATTTAAATTAATTTATTGTATTGAATTGAAATTATTTTATATAAAAATATTTAAATTAATTTAGTATGTTATAATAATGTTAATATATATATATATATATATATATAATTTTACATGTTATAAAATAATGACAGCACTCATGTATATAGAGAAGCTAACATGTCATACACGGGCATGTCGAAACATGCACACCTTATTTTATTGCATGTGTATATGCACACATATGTGTATATAATACAGAAATCATATAATATAATACACATCTAATAATAAATAAACCTTATTTATAAAATTAAGTAAAATACTGATTTTTCTGAAATAAATTTAGATAAGATATACATAAAATTACACATCACATACCTAATAAGATCCAAATGAAAGGATTTTTTTGAAATTACCCATTTACTCTACTGTAGGATGCCCAGTTCCAACAATGGTATCGAAGCCAAATCGACTATGCAGTCTAAATTAGAAGTACTAAAGCTAACTTAGTAAAGCCCACCCATTTGGTAAAGCGTCTAGAAAAATGGTGTCTAGAAAAATGGTGTCTAGAAAAGTAGTATCTAAGGTTAGGTTTGGTTAATCAAGTACTATGCTCTACCTAGCTACTGACCTGGCTCTAAAGGATAAGGTAAGTCTAAAGGTTATCCTTAACAGGAATGACCCAATTTGAATTGAGACTTGGGCTAATTTGAAAATTGTTTTAAAATTAAAATAAAAGTTTGAAATTTACAAGTTAAATTTAAATTTGGAAAAATATTATAAATGTTATAATATAGATTTTGAAGATTAAAATAAGAGTTTAAAATTTAAAATAAAATACATATTGTAAAGGTTATAATATAAAATTTCAAAATGTTTGAAAATGTTATAAACTTAATTACAAATATATTATGTATTAATAAAATTAAAAATAAATGAATTAATTGAATAAGTTAATTAATTAAATATATATACATGTATAATATATAATGATATATGTTATGTTGTCTTGAATTATTTAAGACGGTATGACTATATGTGCTTATAAAAGAATTTTCAAAATTAATTTTTTTTAACTAAATTGTTTAATCAAATAAATAAATAAATTAAATTTTAATTAAAAATTAAAATACATATATAACATATATATTTATTACTGTAAATGTTATGTTATATATATTCAATATAATATGTCGTAATTCAATAATATTAATTAATCCAAGTGTTAATGAAAGTAAATTAATCAAATAATATTTAATTAATAAAATATTATATAAGTTAAATAAAGTATAAAAGGTATATAATAATAAATTTTATATAATATAAATTTATAAACTAAAGATGGAATATTAAAGAAAACCTAAATAGACTTACGGAATAAATACTGTAACACTACGTAAAATGAATGGTAATTAATAAATAATTATTAAGGCTCAAAAATGGAATTTGAGCAAACGTCAGATTTTGGCCATGAAACTTGCACTACTGTGTTCGTAGTGATTTTCTAAGCTTTCTTATGTAAAGTTTTGCGATCGGAGTTCAAATGAAGAAGTTATCAACGTTTAAATTTTTCGAAATGAAATAATTAAAAAGGAACAAAAGGAAATAAATAATAATAATTGCCTTGACCCCACTGGTCGACCGCCTATAAGGGAGCGATCGACCGATTTGAGTGCAGCGGCTAGGGTTGAACCTCGACCGAACGGTCCGAATTTAATTAATTTAAATATAACATATACAATTGATTCGAGTGCCTATAAATACAGGCCCGGCCCCTCGCTTTCCTTATCATATTTTCTAATCAGAGTAGCGGAGCTCTACCTTTTCCCTTTCTCCACTATTTACAAAAATTATAAAAATATTATATCGTATATGTATATATGACTCAAAGACGGGCAGAAAATAAAAGAGAAGAAGAGGAATAGTGAATCGATGCTGTGGAAAATGGTAGATATTGTAATCATAAATCTATATTCCACTTAATTTAAATCTCCTCACAGATCTGTAATTCTAATGGATATGTATATATACTGTGATACATATTTTTGGATTGGAAAGAAAAATGAGTTAATTAAAAAAATGGATTTAGATTTGAATGATTTGGAAAGCTAAAACGGTAGGTGGGAAATTATATGATTAGAGATAACATTGAAATGTATATCATTGAATTTTATTTAGTTATTATGCCTATATAAGATTTGTGGAGTGGTAGGCTTAAAATGAGTGTATTCAATAGAAATCTCACGTATATATTCCATAAATTAGGTAATTAGAATGGAATAGTTTTACACCCTAATCTGGAAATTTGGAAATCAGCCCTTAAAATTATAAGGTAGAACATTGGTAAGATTGTAAAGTTTATTCCAAATTTATGATAATTGGGTTGCAAATTGTTAGTATTAATTTGGATTTTCCAATTTGACTAGGAATATGAATTTTTATGTTTTAGTTTATTAAGAGCGTAGTGGGTACTATTTAGTTGTATCTGTTTCTTTGTAAACTTCCATAAATGATCTAAACAACTATGTACAAAAAGTGCAATGTTTGGAATAATAGTGAATATATCAAATTGAAAGAAATTGTAAAGTACGGACGTTCTTATCCGTGGTTTGCACTATTTCAAAATAAAGAAAATAAGTAATATCTTATAATTTCAAACGTGGCAAAAGTATCAATTTTAGATAATTTATGAAAAGTTATAAGGATAATCTTTTTAGGAAGGATGGCTATAATATATTAAAATATGGAAATGAATGTTCTTTACAGAATGTACGTATAAGTGTATATTCTGAAATTTCTAAGCATATGAATTAATGAGTTAGAAATAGGAATACACACGCACATACATACGTACGTACATACAAACATATATACACACACGCACGCCTACCAGTTAAGAATATAAATATACATAGAGTAATGAATTAAGAATAATTAATAAACATACGACGGTACTCATATTAGTCATAATTAGGATGACTACATATTAATAGCGTAGTAAATAAAGGATTAGGAGGTTGTAATGGAAAAGAGGTAGTAACTCCAAAATTTATGAATAATAGTTGCAAATTTATTAGGGCAACAAATGTGCAGTTAATATGGAGTTATAGAAATTAAATGGGAACATAAATGCATTGAATGAGATTGGTTGTGGAATTTAATATCACATTTATAGGAAAATGGAATAGGCATAATAAGTTGAATTTGAAATAGATAATTAAATGTCATTAATGATTGTCTAATTTGAATAATGATGACTATTTATTACGGAAAATTGAATTTATGGAACGTAAGAGGGAAACAAAGAATATATGTAATAAGTATATAAGATAGAAATAGGTTCACAATGAATAATTAGGGAGATACTAGTAAATAAACTTAGGAGCCAACATAATATTCATAGTAGGAAGTTGTATAGCCTCAATAATACGTTTAGGATGAGTGTAAATTAGTGAGCCTAGCCCAATATTCAGGTTTAGGATAAATGGTTTGGTTTAGCATGGGTTGGGACGCGAGCTCAGTAGAGTTACACAACAGATGTCCGCCCTTCACCTAGAGGCTAGCGGTAGTTGTATATACGTTCGCATGTAGGTTTGGAAAAAATATACCAAGGTTTCACCTCAAACTTACAGTATTAAATGACTTCGTGGTTTTAGGGATGTCAAAAGTTTACTTTGGGTGGAAGGTATTAAATGGCCATTGGGTCTGCCTCCTCCCTATATAAGAAGTCTTAAATAACCTAAAGATGGTGCTTAATATGGAAATGGGGTCTGGTACATTTCTAATAAGAAGTATTAATTAACCAGAGTGGGCATTTTCCTTGACTTATATTAGGTAAGTCAAATTGGGATTTCAATTGTGGGGGTCGGCGGGCTATATTAGTATTGTTGATAAATCAAAATTTAGAAGTAGGGCTGGCATATAGGCTTAGACTAATAGTCTCAAGTAGTCATTAACAAAGACTTGGATTATGACCTGATGGATTTCACTTCCTACTAGTGTAGAATCTGTACGGGATACGCAAAGACCTCAAAGTTTAATTTGTTATTTGTTTGTCGGAGGTGGGCTAGTTATTTGAGACATTAGTAATACAACAAATTAAATGATAGAGCCGTATTTAGAGGTCATCAGTGTTTCTAGTTAAAGGCCGATTGACTAGTGATTACATTACGGAGGGACCACTTTGGGGTTAAGGAATTAAAAGGCTTTTGGGTCTGCAACCTCTCTATTTAAGAAGTACCAAGTGGCCAGGGTTTTCTTTTGGGTAGCATAAAATTTTTGTACACACACACATACATATATACATCTACATATGGTTATACCTTTAAGAAGGTTGGACATTTCATACGCATGGATGGAATTAAACGGACCGTGAATTATAGACATGACACTTAGAAAGAAATTAATCGGCATTAATTAATGTTATGGATAAAGTTTGTAATTTACCATTCGCAAGAACATTGCTTTGACCTCTTACTCATTACAACCCATAGTATAGATTTAATGGGACAACATCATGGTGCAAGGCAGGAACGGTAGATGAAAAGCAGGGCAACTAGATATCCAAGAAATAATATTGATTCCATGGTAGTCGCCTTAGTCATTATATATGTTCTATTATATTTTTCTATTATGCTATGAATTTATGTATGTAACTGATATACCCCTGTTTACTACATGTTACTGACACCAATGATCCGTACCCTAATATAATTAGGTTTTTCTTTACTCAAAATTTGGGTCCATTACAGTGCGGGCTGTTACATTTGGTATTAGAGCTTAGGTTAATCGTTCACAAGAATTAGGATATGTTGAGTGAATGTATCTATATTTTTACCTATAATATATATATGTGTGTTTTATATGCCAAACTCTACGAACTACGACTATAGAAGTAGTTGCAACCATATACAGAAAGATGGATGAGGAAACTATGAGTTGGAATAATAAATAGATTTAAATTTATGCCTACCCTAATCATCCCATGGGATGGCTGCCCTACTGTATGGTGTGGACTGAAAACAGCATGAGCGCAACATATAGAAGGATTCTTGAAGCTGGATGGTACTTGACTCCTTTTGGGCCTGGACTGCCTTATGATTATGAATTTTGGTAGATTTCCGATTGAAGATGTACATTTCATCCAGACTGATGGGAAGTAGGAAAATATATGTTGCAAGCATCCTGAAGTAAGATGTGAAAAAGGATTGAGCAAGTTCTTGCAAGAAGATGTACATTAACCATCACAAGATGATAGTTATATTTTTGACGTGTTCTTAATGAAGATGAGCTAAAATGAGTAAGAAAGAAGGAAATCCAAATGAAAGGATGAATAAGAGTCCATTTATAAGTCTGACCCCATGTGAAAGAATTTAATGAAAAGATTTTTAAAGTTCCTTGAAATGTTTTGAATGGTTTTAAAAAGGATTTACTTAAAATAGAAGGACCATACCACTGAAAAGGTGTTGTTTAGAAAAAGCAAGAAATTTTGGAGGATTTAAAGGGTTATTTAGAGATTCTTAGTAAAGTTTAAAATTGGTTAGGTTGAAAATTTTCAACATAAAAGGTTCTCTGGTAAATTGGTTTTTCTTTTTTGAAACAAATGGAAAAGAGAGCGTAGGTTGGTCTCGATGATTTTTTCCTATTTTGTAAATTTAAAAGTCCCCTTTTTTATTGTTTCTAAGGGGTGAATAAATGGAAATGGCACTTAATTGAAATAGGGTAAAGAGAATAAAAGGGTAAGAACGCTCGATAATGAAGATATGAAGAATATTCCTGTATAAGGAAAATACAAAGAAATACAATTGAAATAGATTTAGACATATTTTGTAATGACCTGGCATTTCGAACTATTCAAATCGACAATAATCCACACATATCAGACTTGGATTGCTTAAAACAACAGATTGTTAATTTATATTTGGAAAAACCTAGCATATAGTAAATAAATCAATCATAAAATCACAAACACAGAGTAATATAACAATAATTAGTAGAATAGGGAAATAGTAGTTCCTAAAGCTACTACATAACCATCAGAGTCTAAATAAAATAAAACAGAAACCCCAAATGCATAGAAGTCTTTAATACATAAGCAAATGGAAAGTCTGAACATAAATAATTGGAAATAACCGATAGCTGAAGCTGAATAGATAAAATATAGATATCCAACAAAGCTCCAAGCTCCAAAGGTGAGTCTCAAATGCAGTGACAATCAAACTGATCCGAGTATAAAGCAAAACACGAAACACTTGGGTCAGGATTAACATTCTTATGTAAGTAAATCAACTCAAGTGAAACGTCTAAATGAAATGCAATATAACATAAAGGATGTTGGGATTTCATCCTTTAAGGATCCGTGAAACTATCTACATACATAATACAATACGCTACATAGATAATGTCTACAGTACTATAAACCCACTAAACCGGTGGGCTATCAGGGAACACTCCATAGGTACGACACAAACCAAACTCATAATGGGCTCAATAAGGCATGTGACAAGGCACGCGAGGCAACGCCCAGGGTAGGATACTATTATTTTATAGAACCGGGCAAGTGGTAACGCATAGCAGCTACTACCGCCCACCTCGAGACACAATCCCTTAATCAAAGGTACACCCAATCAAATCAAAAAGTAATAGATACGATATCGAGAAGCATGCTCAATCGGAGGTGCGACCTCACTTGGCCCAGGTATAGCTCTTGTTTTAGTTACATCAAGTTGACCCGTATGGGTTAGGGCTGCGTTCATACCTCATACAGACGTTTGCCAATCCATCCTACTTCGTTCTGGATTCTTCATCATGTGCACGGTTGTTAAAGTGGTTTTTCGTATTGGCAGAGAGTATGACAATATGCGATTCCAATCTCTTTAACAACCAAACGCTTATTTTACACTGTGGTCATTTTCATTTCAAACAGTTCATACTTCATATCAAAATATCATATTCATTTCAAATCATATCACTTTCGAAATCATTTCACTTTCAAAATCATAACCACCAAATAGGTTATACTGTCATATCATAGTATTCGCATTTAATCCATTAAATTAAAATCATAATAGTTCTTATTTAAACAGTTTGAATATTTAAAGTAGTTTATATATTGAAATAGTTATACATTAAAAATAGTTTAAATTTAGAATAGCTTATAGATTAAAATATTTTATATATTAAAAATAGTTCATATATTAATATATATGTTTAAAATTGTTTATAAGTTTAAAATGATATATACTAAAATAGTTTATAAATTTAAAGAGTTTGTATCAAAAATAGTTCCAAATAAGAATTGTTTCTTCCAATTTCACAAATCAATTCAAGTCAACTTTAGTTCCAAAATTCAATTTAAATCAATCTCAATCCAACAATTTCAATTGAAAAGGTTAATGGTTCAATTCAAATTCTCATTAGTACCATTTTTAATTTATATCGATTTCAAATCTAGGTTTGAACTACAAATTTAAACCACTTCCACTTTGATAGGTTCCAAAGTTTAAATATTCAAGCATTTACTCAAACATTTACAATAACTAGGTTTGAAAATTTTCAATTATATTTTCATAATTCAGCTTTAATTTTTTTAAATTTGAAAAAATTCGCTTAATTATTTTTAATAACATTTAAATAAAATATCAAATTACAAATTTAAATCAAAATTAAATATTCAATTTCAATTTTATTTAAATTCGAAAATATTCATTTAATCACCTTTAATCAAAATCCCGTTAGCAAGTTATAAAAATTATATTTTTAAAATCTCAAATCGATAAGTTCATATCAATTTTATTTAAATTCAGTTCTTAAATACATTAAATTACAAATCATTTAATTTATCTTTCCCACTTTTACTTATTAAAGTTAATACGAAATCTATTTAAAAAAATATTAATATAAATATTAAATAAATATTTTAAACGTATTACATATATATTAGTTAAAATAAATTTTTATTAAACTAAATTACCTTATTGTTAAATCTATTCTATATATATTTAAAAAAAATTATAAGTACAATCTTAAAATTTACATTTTTCAAAATTTAATTTATAAATTTAAATTTTATTAACATATAATTTTAAAAATCTAAAATCTTCTCATATTTTAAATATATATATATATATATATATTATATTTTAAAAATCAATACACATATATTTCTCCTTTCCAAAAATTTGGAAATCAAATTAAAAATAGAACAATGGTGTCCGTATATTATTTTCTATCTTGTGGTCAAGTGATACGAATATTTATCATTTAAATCTGCAATAATTTAATATTTACGGGTATATATAGCATTTCAACCCACAATCCCAAACTTTAAATCAATAAAATCGCTTGGGTTTATCATTTCAACCCATAATGATTTTCCCTAATCTATTATAATACTTGGGTATATATCATTTCAACCCGTAGGGAATTCCTAACTGTCGAGGAACTTGTAGAGTGAGAACAATAAAATAATAATACAAAATTGCATAAAATGACATAGCATATCAATGGAAAATATGATCATAATTAACAATTTTAAATATAATATATTTATACTAACAGGTTATTGGTGTCAATATTATCAATTAACATTGGTGAACAGATGCAAATAATAACATATCATTTTTAACAATTTAATCACTAATCAATTCAAATTTAACAACATATTCAATCATCATTTCATGTGCATTAAATTTACTAAATATAAGACTGTTAACCGTAAATGATCGCTCACCTTTCGAGGCTACAGAAATTAGACACACAACAAGCTACGAATCGAAGCACAAATTCCAAAACACAGCACGATGAACATGAATTCAACGAACAAAGCAAAGTTGATAGCTTGGAATCGATGAAAAACCAATCAAAACAAACTTGAGATTGGTGGAACAATATATCTATGTATGTATGTATGTATGTATAGACACACACAATATACATATATCTTTTTTTATGAAGCAAAAGAAGGCTGCAGGTCACAGAATAATAATATGCGAACTTGATTTGAGAATCAATATATATATATATAACATATATATGTATATATATAACATATATATATGTATATATACAACATATATATAGTATATATAACATATATATATATGTGTATATATATAACATATATATATATATATTACTTTTTCCCCTTTTTTATAGAGGAGAAGGCTAAGGGTTGCTGGAACATGGCGCTCGGATGGCTGTCATGAATCGATGCAAGGCTGTGATGAGTGGCGGATCGGAGGCGAGGCTTGGCTGCACGATAGTGGGTGATGGAGTTTTGGGCTGGCTAATGCTTCGGTGACTATAGGCTCGGATGGTGGCTGGCGGAAGGAGAGGCTATAAGGGAGAGAGGAGAAGCAACACAAGCACGTATGGATGCTGTTACGTGTTAGGGCGGCGGTCAGGGGGTGGGAAAGAGAGGAGATGGTCGGCTGCGTGGAGATTGGTCGAACTGAGCATGGTTTGAGGCATTCAACAAGCTGCTCTATGGGTTGTTGGCATATGGAAGGTGCTGCCAGGTGGTTGTTCGTTGAGGTGAAATGGGCCGTAGGTTACGATGGGAGAAACGACAGGGGAAGCAAGGGATAGGTACTTCGGTTCATGGTGAAAAAGCCTAGGCTATGGTCGGGTTGAGGCAATGGGTCAGAGGTGGTCAGCTATTGGGTGATGGACATGGAAGTTGGTGAGGTTGTCGAACTAAGGAAGAGGGAGGGCTGCACTTGCTGATTGCTGCTTAGTTTAGTGGTTGAGGCCGGAGCACAAGGGACGACGGTCAGCAAGGAGAAGGGGCGAAGAGTAGGAGATGGGCTGTGTAGTGGGTTGAGGCCAGTCACGTGGCAGTCGTGGTTGTTTGTTGATGCAGTCGGCTGTGGACGAGGCGCGTTGGGTGAAATGGAGAGTGAATGACGGTGCAATAAAACGGAAACGAGCAGTTTTCTGGAAACAAACAACTTGTTGTATATACTTAGGTATATATATTATTTTCTTTCTTTTATAAATGAGCATAGAAACAAAATGGAGAGAAAAAGAAATAGGGAATGAACAAGCAATATATCCATACTAGTGGAATAGAAAAAGTCAATATTGATTTTAGGAAATAATAATAACAAGTGACCATTAGCTTTTAGCTGATGAATAACCGAATGGACACAGGGAAGCCCAAAAGGTTCAAAATGGGTTTGCGGCTTACCATTTCATGGATTTCACTGCGTATCGGATGCGGCAATACACAAATGAATATACCGAGGAGATCAGCACGATGAGACAAATAGAATGGTACACAGATATGAGAGATATGGCCAACCTATCAAAACTCGATTTTTTCTACAGAAACAACTGTTAAACCTTCGAAAATAATATGACGTGGCTAAAGCAATCCAAATTTGACGAAACGAAATGATGTCTCCCTCTGAAAATGATAAACATTTTTCTTATATAAAAATGTTTAGATTTCAAAAATATTTTATTTCTGGCAAATTAACTGATTTAAATTTTAAATTGAAATTTCACAACTAAACAAACTTGCATATTTTCAGATGAAAATTTGACACTTTTTATGCTCAAATGGACGCATACCAAATATCATATTTTCATTGCTAAAATTTAATTGTTTAACTTCATGAATTTTTTAGTTAATTACATTACTAAAATTGTTAAAATTTCTTGGTCGTTGCATATCTTTTTTTATGTTAATAAAGAAAATCCCAATGAATAAAGAAATAAACAAATGCACTACGATGAGTCAATGGGGAAAACAATAAAAAAGAAAAGAGCTACACAAGGAGGAGCCTCTTGAAGGCAATTTAGGTAGGAGAAATATAAGTAGAAGCAATGTTAGGAAATTTAAATAGGAACAACATTAGGAATTATATTAGAGTTATGTTAGTAATATTGTTAGGAACATTGTTGGAAATTTAAGACAAAGCTAAAGGAAACGGATAATTTCCATAAATATTTGCAGTAATTGCTCATATCTTTTAGAAGTCCCCTCGTAGACTGTTAGAATCTTTGCTAAGGTTGAAAGCGAAAATAGCATAAGTTGGAGGAAACTAATAGGATGTAAGTTATCCTTGTCTACTCCAGTTTTCATTATTTAAAGTTGTAAAAAATGTTTCTGAAAAATGGTTTGTTGCGATGATTAAGTTTTTGAATGCAAATAAATGTTTTAGGTTAAAAATCCTACTTTAAAGAAGCAAGTCTCTATTGTAGGAAGTCCTTAAAAAGGGAAAGTTGGCTAGAATAGGAAATTTTTCATAGCTCCTTTTGGAAACCAAACAATTTTTGAAAAAGGTTTCTAAGTTTACATTTTCAAAGATAAAATTTTAGATTAAGTTTACTTCATAACTGTGAAGTTTAAATTTTATAAATAGCGGTGAAAATTAAACCAATTTTTAAGAAGGGGTAAAGCTTTAGGTTATGAATAAAATAGCCATGAATATTCGTAGGGTAGAAACAAGGAATCTCCATTGAATATAATAGATATTAGTACGAACATATGAATGTTTGATTAAACATATATGAAATCCATAAGAAGAACCCTCAAAGAAATGGAAAATGGTATTAAATTACACTTTTGTGACTCCTTGGATGTACTCGCATGAAAGATCAAGGATAAAGAAGGCAAACAGACATAGAGGATGCTAGTTGACTCAATGTTAATAAGGCAAGATAGGTGGAAGGAAATTTATTACACCAAGCCAATTTTCTTATTAGTTATTCTAAATGTGCATAGTTTATATTTCTTACCCACTATGGTGTAGGAATGCAATGTCTATCCCATAATTGGGTGTAGTAATTGAGTAATAGATGGATCGTACCTATTAGAAGCCTAGGAGATGTGTTAAGATATTTGGGTTATAATAGAATGAAATACTAGAATGGTCCATCTTAGTTAAGTAAAAATGATAGGGTCACAACATCATTAACACTAATTAATGTTGGAGGGTAGCTTCCAACAATTGTTTCTTTTAGGTTTTTTGGGATGTAATCGCTAGTTATCTCCCTTCAAGTGTTGAAAAAGCATACAATGTGATTTGAGATTTGTTCTCATTTTATTACTGTACTGATTTTTCAAATAAGCTTTGACTACTATATATATTAGGAAACAGTGTAAATTAGAAAATCGCATAAGGACACAACTAGCGATGAACGACGTGGAAATTTATAAAATAATTTAGGAAGTTAAATTAAGAACTAGAAATAAAGAATTTTTTAATCCTAAAAACTTTGAATTTTAAGAAAAATAATTTTAGCAAGCAGAGGATAGAGAAGAATTGTTGCAAAATCACAAGTCATTATCCATATGCCTTAAAAGCATAAATTATAACTATGCTCATGTGTTGTTTGTCGTTCTGAAGAAAAAAGAAAGGTTTTCGAAATCTAGGATTAACTGCACAATGCTAAGGTCAATCATATGTATTAACTCGTTGACTGAGTCCCGATTATGTTAAGATGTGGCTAAAGTTGTTTTTAAGAATGGAGAGGAAAATATTTTGAGAAAGTTTGTACAAATGCTTTTGAAAAGTTGTATTCGAATGCTTTTAAAAAATTGTATTTGAGTGCTTTTGAAGATTTAATTTTCAAACTATTTTGCAAGTTTGATTGAAAGGGGAAAATTTTTAACAGGAAATGAGAAAATTTCTAAATTTCAAATGCCACAAGCTTACCTTAGGGAATATTGATGTGTTAGTGAGTATGAGTTTCACTGTCCAATAAAAAAGTGATAGTATACAAAACATAGACAATAACAAGGGAAAAAACCATTTTAGCTTCGGAATTTGTATTTCTATATCTTGCTGATAGTGAACAAAGCTTGGATTTAGAATAATTCTGTTTTAATATCCAAAAATAAACCTCCTTATGCAAATTATGCTGGAAAAAGAAGGGAAAAATTTGAGGGCAAATGAGAAGACCTTTAAGGTACAAT
This sequence comes from Allium cepa, assembly GCA_030765085.1. NCBI lineage: Eukaryota > Viridiplantae > Streptophyta > Magnoliopsida > Asparagales > Amaryllidaceae > Allium > Allium cepa. The sequence continues at coordinate 298,889,850 of CM060929.1, forward strand.
GGAATAAGTACACATTAGAAGGATAGAATTGTAAAGTTTACAGCCAAATTCCTTTTCCGGCATAAGGGAGTAGATTTTGGAAAAATGGGTTTTAAAATTTTTGGATGTTAAAAATTGATTGTAGGAATTGATACAAAATTGGTTAAACCATACTCCTATTCATTGGAGTGTGGAAATTGTTGTGTGAAAACAATGATTTTTTTTATTTTTGAAAACTTGCATGTATATAGAACTATTAGTTATATAGATTGTTTGCATTATATTTTCAAAATTGTTTAAAAAAAAGGCATTTGTATAGGAGGCACCGATTTAGTATTATACATATCATACATGTTGTGATACACCACACACTTATACATGATTGGCTGTAAAATTAGATGTACACTAATTGGTTGGATAGCTTAGAATGGTTGCGCGCTTTGTTACATGATTCAAATCGTGATGAATTTCAAGGATGAAATTCTTTTAAGGGTAGAATGTAACACTCTATAAAATAAACGGTAATTAATAAATAACTATTTAAGGCTTAAAAACGAAATTTGAGCAAACATCGTAATTTGACCATGAAACTTGCACCACTGTGTTCATGACAATTGTTTGAGCAACTTTTGTATATAAAGTTTTGCGATCGAAGCTCAAACGAAGAAGTCATCAGTATCTAAAGTTTTCGAAACTAAAAAAATTATAATGGAACCAAAGGAAATAAATAATAATAATCGCCTGGACCCCATCGGTCGATCCCCACCTTAGGTCCGTCGAGTACTTATAGGGAAGTGGTCGTCCGATTCAAGTGCGACGGCTAGGGTTGAACCTGCTTGGATTTAATTAGTTTAAATCTAGCAGATATGATTGATTCAAGCACCTATAAATACGACCCTAGCTCCTCACTTTTCTTCTCAAGTTTTTTGTTTAGAGTAGCGTAGCTATGCCATTTCCTTTCACCATTATTTCTAAAAATTATAAAAATATTACATACATAAATCAGAGAAGAGCGGAAATAAAAGGGAAGAATACGAGAAGTGAATTGATACCATGGAAAATGGTAAATTTTATAATTATAAATCCATATTCCACTTAATTCAAATTCCCTCTCTGATATGTAATTCTAATAGATATGTATGTATCTTGTTATACATATTTTTAGGCTGGAATGGAAAGGAGTCAATTAAACGAATGTATTTGAATTTCAGAGATTTGAAAAGCTAGAAAGGTGAGTGGGAAATTACATGATTTATATATAACATTGAAATTTATATCTTTGAATTTTATTTAATATTATGCTTATGTATGATCTATTGAGTTATAGGCTTAAAATGAACATATTCATTTGAAATCTTGCATATATATTCCATAAGTTCGATAATTGGAATAGAATGGTATATACACACTAATCTCGGAATTTGGAAATCTGTCCCTAAAATTGTTAAGGTGAATGTTGATAAGAGTATTTATTCCACATTTATGACAATTGGGTTGTAAATAGTTAGTATTATTTTGGATTGCCCTAATTTGATTTGGATGTGAATTTCTATGTTTCAATTCATTGGGAGTGTTGTAACGATCTACCTTTCTTACACCCAAAGATGACAGTTAGTACATCATCGGTATTCATATTTCGATCATCTAAGTGTCTGGAAGACAGGCCGTGGAATAAAGAAAATAAAAGACAAAGAAAGAAAATGCGGATTTTTCTTACAAATGGCATAGTTACATATGCATCATCACAGAATAGTACATACGGTTACTTCAAAGTGTTACATCAAAGTTACAAGTACTATTCCTAACAAGGACAGCTATATCAGCCTATCTACTAATACATAATGTACAGTCACGACGGAAATAAACACAACTACTAGATATATTGAAAGCTTCCGCTCTATACTACTTCCCAAAATGCTCCAAAGAAACCTGACTACTTAACTAGTCATAATAATTTGAGTACCTAAGAGTTTAAGGGAAAGATATAAAACTCCGGGTCAGACATGAGTCTGGTAGAGTAAAGCATAAGTTTAATTTTATAAAAACCTTCAAATTAAAGGCATTTTGTAAGATCACACCGCATATAAACACGGACGAATTTTTACCTTACGATAACCAAAACATTTCTATATAAAATCCTCTAATATTATCATAATGTTTAGTTTTAAAATAAATATGGGTCATAGCCGAAATTGTTACATTATTAAATTCTAGCAAAATAAGTGTATAATCATGTCGGAAAGCTCGTGTTGGAGAATGGATTCCAACAATGAAAGGGTAAGGGTCTACCAATCGAATCCATACACCTCTAGATAAAATGTACGGAATGTCACAACGAATTGCACCTCTATACTCAGACTGATCCTACCCCTTACTGGGTACCGTCGAATATGATCATCACTTGGTTGTGATCAACAACCATAAAAAGGGATCCTGAAGCATACGCAATCCGAGGATATCGCTCCATATTTGGCGGTGATCATACCTTAATGGAAGCGAGCCATATAATGCTATTGCATTCCCCTGCTTTATTCATTTATCAGTTGTGAGGGTTGAGGTTACAATAACCTTTCGATTATGCATACCATCTTACAATGCTAACACTAGTCTCCAGGCAACCCGTGCAATGCTAGCAATCATCCATGAAAATTGTTCTAGGATCGAACAAACATTCAACACTTACTATTTTCCATTTTCGAATCACCCTTAGGAAGAACAATACATCTCCATAGCATGCTTCATAAAAATTCATTGCAAACATTATTAGTTTGGAGTGGTTCAGATAAATTATGTAATGACCCGGAATTTCACCATTTTGATTTATGAATATTTAAATAATTTTAAATATTCAAATAAAGGATTTTATAATTAAAATGAAATCTCTTTTGATAATAAACAATGATGGTGAAATATTTTTTTAAAATTTGTTTACAAAAAAAAATAGTACGAAGAAAAATCGAAAATGTGATCGGAATTCGTTTTTCGAATTTTCGACTTTTCATCGACTAAAAGTTGTAAAAAAACATTGTTTTCTCTAGCGTAAATCTATAAACAAACCTTTATTAAAGAAAGATATGTATGATATATATATATACATATGTAGATATATATTTATAATGATAAGGCATTTGTGAATAATAAATTTAAATAAATGTTTAACATGAAAAAAAAAATACTTAAAGAAACATAAATACACCATGCACTAGAAAAATGTTGGAACTTGGAAAAGGAGAGGAGACATAAGGGAGGGCTGAGTTACATGATAGTGAGGTGCATGATGAAGTGGCATAAGGAGGCGGAGGGTAAAGGACCAAGTGTGTTTAGGTAACTTACTTTGTTCTTGCTTATAAATCCCCCTTTCATTTCTTCAATTTTTCCTTCTCTTCCTTCTACCATATTTTCTCATACATGATCTAAATGGAGATTTTCTATTTATCAAATCATATAAAATTACAGCGCCTACAACTTTTATGTCTATCACTCCTTCCAATTTTGAGCTTAACATGTCCAAATCCTATTTTTTTAAAAGAGCATTTCCGACCCACATTTTCAAGTCCAAAAATATCTCTTATTATTTTGACCATATCTCCCTCAAAAATGATCCAAATTGAGTGATATTTTTTTTTTAAATTGAAGAGAAAATAATTTTGAAGAACATTTCTTTTGACAACTTTCCCATATCCAATGAGTTACTTATCCAAAAATTAGTGAGAAAAAGACCAATTTTCGGGTTGGATTTTTTATGGATTCGATGATAATCCGAACCCCCTCCACCTTTTAAGGACGAGCTCCACCACCTTTGGACCATATGCACCATACTTGGCCGAACCATAAAGCCAGCACAAGGTCACCAAATCTTGTTCTTACCAAAATCAAAGCATGGATCAAGGCATGGTTCAAAAGTTAGGGAAGTTCGAGTCATTTTGGTATCTTTTGTAGAATATGGTAGTATATGACTTTTGTTTGATGATAATAAACATATATATATTCATTTAAATGTATTTTTTGTTGTACTATTTTATTTTTCATAATAAAATAAAATATTTGATGAATAAAATAAATAGCATAGAATTTATATTCAAACAAATATTTAAGTACAAATCCAAATAGTATAAATTTAAGCTCTCACTACATTTATATGTTTTTCAATTACAATACAATTACGATTACATTGCAATTTTTCAATGTACATCCTCATTACAAATTCACTCAACGCTCTTGTTTTTATCTTCAACTATGTTCCGTCTTGAATCCAGCATTTGAGCTATCTTCAAAATAAACACTTAACACAGTAAAATTGAAAAAGAAATTATTTTGCAATGCAAATTAAAGTGTGTGTTTTCGAAAATTTTATTTGCCTCATTTATTTGGGTTGTTCGTCATTTATTTCTTTCGAATTCATCTTAAATGAATAGCTTGTAACATGCATAGTGTCTCACTATACATGTCACAAGGCCATGCACACCGATATACACTCGATAAAATTGCAGGGACAGGTGAGCACAAGGTCAAACCCGAGCCATGGTTAGATTCAACTCAGGTGCAATACACAAAGACTTCATACCATCATAGTCCAAGTACATGAAAACAAGTCTGGCCACAACAAGTCACATATCTATACTTATGCATATGGTCAGATACAAGCAATGTCGAAGTCTGAAAACAATACAAGTATAACATGAATGAAATGACATGTAGCAAACTGGTTAGTATGGATGTAACCGATCAACATTCATCAGACCAAAACACAAGGCAACCCAGGTTTAACAAATGCAAAGCACTTGAATAAAAAGTTCCTATGCAAAAATGTATCAGACCATAACAACAACATGAAGATGAACATGTACAACTAGCCAGTGCACATGAATCAGAAGAAAGCAACAAACATGCTCAGATCAACGTACATCAATGTAGACCAGGCAGTGAACAAAACAAAGCAGCTTCACACATGTGTAAACATAGTGTTGAAACAGAGGCTCAGAAATTCATACGGCAACTAGCACATTTGATCAAGTATTCAAAGTAACTAGACATAAATGCATGCATTCAACTTTTAACATGAAGGTGGAACAGACCATAGAAAACAAGTAGGTACAAATGAAATCAAGGCAGTTTTCAAATCAATATGCACATGAACACTTGACCAGACTTCGAGAAGATCATAACAAAACAGTGATAGCATACAAGTGAAGTGTCACGCAAGAATGAAATGCCACACCAGTCACTAACACAGTGCAGCAGACCAGAGAGCAATATGAAGTGCAGACTCAACCAAAGCAGAACACATATGAACCAGACTTCAAAAACAAGTACAAAGCAGTTAACATGAATGTACAAAGGCACAAGTCGAGGCATGAATTAACACACATATGAAGGCATAACAAAAATGTACGTGAAAACATGGAATAGGAACCAGCAATGCAAGACTCTAATTAGCTAAATGGTCAACACTAACATGAATGCAAAGTTGTCATCACAAATACATATATACATGCATGTTCATACATGTATACATGCATATACATAGTGACAAACGTATGAAATAAAAAATAACCAATTTAGTTCAGAAAGAAACACACCAACAATGTACAAGCTAGTGGAACGAGACTCAAAGAGATGAACTTGATCAACAGATCAGACCAGACAAGACTACATAAATAATCACTGGCCAGGCTCACAACAACAAGTGCTTCATACCACAAAATTCAACACAGTAGAGACATCAAGCCAAATAAGTGAATAGTCATAAAAATCTTAAATATATATACAAGCATGTATGTGTATACATGCTTATATGGTTATAGTAATCACAGTTGCTAGTCACAGTTCAAATAACGTTGCAGTGAATGTCAAAATGAACAAGTCAGAGCAGAAAGGAATTGAACAAGTCAAAGTCAAGTTTATCTCAAAAATTCACGATGCCAAAGTCATAGCAGAAAACTACGGAACCGATATTCAAGTACATAAGGGAAAAGAAGGAACCGACTAAAGCAAGTCAATAATGAACAAGTCAGAGTAATCATCAGCAAACAATCAAAATCGAATGGCCAAACAAAGTTATCATGAAGAATTCAAACAATATATATGAACGAAAATATAGGAATTCTATCATTATAAAATAAACCTGTTACATCATAGGCAAAAATTAGAGTTCGAGGCCAGGAAATTAATAATAGACGAAATTTGGATATATTCAAAAATCAAAAAGGGGCCAAAAATCACATACCAGTAGTATTCGAACTCGATAAAATTAGAGCGATCAAAAGCCTATCATGACCAGAAGTCGATTGATAAAGCAATTTAATGCAAATTCCTCAAATCAATCGACTGAACATAAAGCGGCGTTTTAATTAAGGAAAACCCTAATTCCTTTTTGAAGAATAAAGAAGGCGGCCGCACAATAAAAGAAGGGAACGAGCTTCTTATTTTTACAGCACTAATTATTTGTTTGGGCCGACCTTTTATTTCAAATTGGGATTAAAGTGTTAAATTATGGTTTTATTTAGTTTCTATTAATTTTGTAATTTTTCTCTTTTTAAAATTGTGCAACTCTCTAGTCGTGTGACTAGATTATGAACTACAGTGGTGTAGTTTGAGAATTCACAACTCCACGGCTGAGTCGTGGCAGGGTTTTAAGCGTAAAATTAGGTTAGTTATTAGTGGGTGTGGCAAGTTTACGTATATAAGCGTTTGACTACTTAATTTCTAGTAGAAAGCTTGTGGGCAGCACGTAGGCAGGTTATTGCCGAAGCTGGGTAAATCTGTGTTGTTCCATTTCTGTTTTTGTTATTCAGCTATTATATGGACTGCAATTATTATATATATATTTCCACATTAATTTTATTATTATTAGTATCGCATTATTCACCCCCCTATAGGGTGAAATCGATCCTACAAGTGGTATCAGAGGTGGGAACAAAAATCATTTTTTGTTTTAAAAATTTTGATTTTTCAAATAAAAACAAGTTTTTTGTTTTTAAAAAATTTGATTTTTTTTTAAATGGCTTCTTTTAATAATGCTTTTGATGAGGATGAGTCCATAAGTAAACCACCCATGTTCAATGGTGAATATGCTTATTGGAAAAATAGAATTATTTTTTTTTGAAAACCATTGATGCTTGGACTATTGTTGAAACATGATATAGGACACCAAAAATTATGGTAGATAATCAAGAAGTTGAAAAACCTATGGATCAATGGATAGATTTAGAAAATAAATTACAAAATGCCAATGCTAAAGCTATAAATCTATTATTTGTTCATAAATCAAATCGAATTTAATCGTGTCTCACATTATCTAAAAGCATAGGAAATTTGGAGCACACTTGAAGTGACTCACGAAGGAACCTCTCAAGTCAAAGAATCTCTCCTTGCCATGCTTAGTAGCGAATACGAGAACTTCATAGTGGCTAAGGATGAGAATGTCAAAGAGATTTATGAACTATAGGATCGATTTCACCCTAGAGGGGGGTGAATAGGGTGATGGTATTAATTATAAAAATTAATTGCGGAAGCTTATAAAATGATTTCAACACAGAACACAGAATAATACAGCACAGAAGAATAATAAAATGCAGAAATAGAATGACACAGAATTTACCCAGCTTCGGCAAAACCCTACCTACGTGATGCCCCCAAGGTTTCTACTAGAAATTAGATAGTCACACGCTTACACACGTAAACTCACGACACCCGCTATCGACTAAACCTAACTCTACGCTCAAAACCCTACCACAACTCAGCCACTGAGTTGCGAATTCTCAAACTACGCCACGTAGTTTGTCCCCTAGTCACACGACTAGAAATTACAATAGTTTAAAATTTAAAAACAAATTTAAAAAGCAATTTAAAAAGCAAAAGACAATTAAACCCTAATTAAACTTTAAAACAAAATGGGTTGGCCCTTTTTTTATTTTATTTCAACCGTCTCCTTCTATTTCTTCGGCCTAATTCTTTTTGAGACAATGGCGGCTTCGTTTATTCTCTGTTCGTTCCGATGTGAAAATTAGGGCTTTTTCAATTGAAGTCGCCGCTTTTGATTGCTTGATCGAAATAGATATTTATTACGTAGTTTGCCTTGTCGATCGCTTGTTTCTCTGATTTTGTCACGCTCTTTAATTTGGATCGAGTCCGTTTACGATTTCGGTAAGTACTTTATTCCTTTTGCTTTGCTGGTTTTGTCTTGCTTGAACTCGATGCTTTGAAATTGGTGATGATGATTTGTTTATAGGGTTTGTAACCCTTGATTTTCGTTCGTACAAATACTCGTGTGATGATTTTTGCATTTGCCAAAATCTTTTCTCTGCCGCTTGATGATGCTTGAACGTTTGATGATTTGTCTTTGACTTATTCATATGTGTATATATGATGCTTGATTCTCACGGTATTGATGTTTAACTAGGTCAATTATCTTGGCCACCACGATTTCGAATTTGACTTGTTCAACATTGAATTCGGCACTGATTTATTGATTGCCTCGGCTTGATGTTTTTTGACTTGGTACGAACTTGATGTCGATACTGTGAAGTTATGTTTCTGCTGGCTTCGGCCTTTGCAGTTTGTAGTTGCCATGTACTTTGGTGGCTGACCATCTTGTAGCATATCTCTGTTTCAATTTTGTTTTTGTTCATTCATGACTTCGGTCATGATATGTTCAACTTGACATTCATTTGTGAATTCAAATGCTTGTGGTTGTTTGCGGCTGCACGTTGCCAATTTATATGCTTGCCACTGATCATATGTTAAAGCCGTTTATGTGTGTGACTTTGGTGCTTCGGCATTAACTTGCTTATGTTAGTTTCTGACTTAGTTTGATGTTAACTTCGACACTGATTAAATTCATTTCTGTAGCATATTTTGATCTGACATGTATTTCACAATTTAACTCTTGATATCTGTAACAACCCGATATTTTCAGTCATTCGCATCCGCACATGTCGGACTTGAATTGCTTAAAATACCGCGTTGTAAATAAATTTAGAGCAAATGAAATACAATCACAGAATCACAGACACAGAAATATCAGAATAACTCGCAGCGGAAATAAAAATACCATAATAGTTCATGAAGCTACTATAACAAACTCTCAAAACATAATACATAATATTAGTCTGAAACATATACAATAGAAATCTCAAATACGTAGAAGTTTATAAATACCAGAGCTGAAATAGAACAACAGAAACTGAAAGGGAAATAGATAACTAGACAAACAGAATCTCCAGCGATTCCTAGCTCCAGAAAAGAAATCCAAAGCTAAGCTGTAAATACTCAGGCTGACCCGAGCGTAAAGTAAAACACAAAACACTCGAGTTAGGACAATATATACTTATATAATGTAAACCAACTCAAGTGAACTGTAATAGAAATGCACAATAACTTAAAGGATGCTTGGGATCGCCCATCCTTTAAGAATCAGTTAAACTATAAATTAATTACATCCCATGGTTAAAATTTCAAAATGGTATTTTATACTTCAAAATCAAATATAATTTCAAAATTCAATATCATTCAAAATATCATATCTTCCAAACCACATTCATTTTTATTTAATTTAAATACCATTACAAAACACATTTCAAAATAGTTTATATTTCGAAACAAATTACTTCATTTTAAATCATAAAATGAAGTTATTATATTTAATAATTAAATTATTAAATTTCCAAAATTTTAGTCTTTCAAAATTCATTTATTCACTTAATTTATTAAAACAGATGAAAATTCAACTTTAGCAGCATTTAGAATTTGCTACGGAAAGTTACATTCAAAACAGTTCAATTTCACAAAAGGTAGCATTTAAAAATGCTGTAATAGGGTTACATTAGTTTTAAATAAAACTTAGTTACATTCAACAATTATAGCATTTACAAAATGTAATAACCTTTAATTAAACTTAGCCATTTGGTTCATTATTATCAACTACAACATTTACAAATGCTATATTATCATTTACATTAGAATTAATAGCATTTCAAAACTGTAGTTAATTAACTTCAAGTATTCAATATAATCACACAAACAATCATATTTTTATTTAAATCATTTTTAGCTTATAAAATCATATAATTTCACATTTAAAACAGTCATTCAAATACCCTTATATTCATTATTTTATAAAGTAAAATCTCCATTCAAAAAAATCAAAATTTAATAATAATTCACTTATTAAATTCCAACATTAATTTTTAAATTCATTAAATTAAATTTAACTTAACATTAAAGTTTAAAATTTTCAAATAAAACTTAATTTCATTTTTATTTACTTAACTTAAAGTTCACTTTTAAGCCAAATTCACAAATTTCCAATTTTAGTTATATTTCCAAATTTCAACCTAAATATTCATTCATTTCACATTTTAACTTTATTCAAAAATCATTAATATATTATAAAAATCATTTTTGATTCATTTAATTAAAAATATCATAAATTTATCATATTTTAATATTTAATTTAAATTCTATTTATCACTAAATTATAATTTCCAAAATAACTTGCATTTCAGATTTCCTAACTTTACCATTTATTTATTTCACTTGTAAATTTTTAGAAAATCAATAATGCTTTACAAAAATCATTTTTAATAAAATTTAAATCAAAATATTATAATATTTACATTTCTAAAATAATTTAAAATTTTCAGAAAAACATATTTTAACAACGGGTCTGTATTTCATTTTCTAGCCTAGGTAAAGTGTCACGGGTAATATATCATTTCAATCCGTAATTTACAAAGAAAACCCGGGGTTTGATCAGTTCAAACCCGCAATACCAAGTAAAATAAAATAATTGAAAATCATTCAGGCCTATCATTTCAGCCTATAACGATTTTCTCCTATTCTAAAGTCCGTTCGGGTATGTATCATTTCAACCCATAGTGATTCTAGTCCACAGGGAACTTGCAGTGTGATAAACTGATGAAAGTAACAGAATAGCATGAAATAATAGTAACATATGATATAACATGTGTAAATATAGGTGTGAACATCATATGAACATAATATAGCAGTAATAACAGGATGATATGCAATTTAGAGATTCAAAAGGGGTCAATTTACTATTTATATATGTACATATTGTCTGGTGAGAATAACTCACCTGTTCAGAGCTGGAGATAGCTACCAAAGCAAACAATACAGACACTACGAAGGCACGACAATACGGAAATGAATTGAGAGTGGAGAGCCAAAGCTAATTGTCTTGTACATATGAAACAAAACAATACATATAACATGAATTTCAAACCAAAATATGACATTAAACAAGCCAGAATTAAGGAACAACAATTAATCAAACACTTGCACTTGCTTCCACCATCATTATGCTCAGCCTATAGGGTGATAAGGTACTGCCATGGGGTGTATTTTGTCAGGTATGGGTCATATATGGTCGGCCTAGCAAGGGTAGTGAAGGTATGGAAGTTGCTATGTATGAAAATACAAGTACAAGGCAAACAAGTGGATTTTTATGCAATTTCAAGCTTCGGGCAAGGCTACAAATGGCATGGCCAGACCTGTTGGAGGCTAGGAGATGGTGTGGCAGTGGTTTTGGTTCAGGTATGGGCTGGAGAAGGTGGTGCAAAGGGCGTCTAAGGGTGTGGTGAAGTGGTGGAAGTTACAAGGTGTGAATACAAAGGATTTAAGGCAAATAAGTGACTTTTGTGCAACCATATGGCTCAACCAAAGGAACATTGGGCTCGTCCCCAACAAGGTGAAGGTCAGGCGGGGTCTGGAGTGTCGACCAAAGGTGGTGGAGGGACTGGTGGCGGCGGCCAAGGAGGTGGTTTAGGTGAAAAATGAAGGGTATGTGCATAAATGGTTAAGCTAGGCTAGTTTCAAGGTGATTTTGGCACATTTGGTGATGATAGCTTCAAGGGGGCTCATGGCCTGGTCAAGTCAGAGGGAAAGGATGGTGGAGTGTCCAAGGGCAGTGGTGGAGTTGGTCGGAGGAGGTGGTGGAGGAGTATGGCCAAGCAAAGCATGAAGAGACAAGTGCAAAACCGTTAAAACAATGAAAAACAAAGGAAAAAGAGAAGAGATTTTTACCCAAACTTCTACAACAAATGGCCGTATGTTTTTTTGAGTTTGAGAATGTTTTTGCTCGTGAAAATGAAATGAAATGTGGCTGGAAAGAAAGAGGAATGGTACGGCACAAATAAAATAAAGGAGTAGGTTGAGAAAATGAAAAGACGGAATGTAAAAAGACTTTGGAAATATAAAGAGTCCAAAAACCTTTCAAATTTCCATCCATTTTCTTTTATAAGTTTAAATATATGAAAATAAATATAATTTCAGTTTAAATACGAAAATATAACAAATAAAAAAAATATAAATAAATAAATATAAATTATATATAATTAAATTAAGAAAATAGCAAAGAAAATGTAAACTAGGCTAGAAAATTTGAAAATAAATGAAATGAACTTTGGAAAATTTTTGTGTACTTGAAAAATATTTATAAATAAAGATAAAGACACAAAAATAAAATGCATGCATAAAAATAAATAAATAAATTTTAATTAAATATAATTTAAATGAAGAAAATAGCAAAAAAAAAAAAATGGAAACTAGCCTTAAAAATAGAAAATATATGCAATAAATTTTGGAAAAATTATTTTATCACTTTAAAAATATTAAAAGACAAAAATATACATAAAATAACATATTAACACATATTAAAATAAAGTATAACAAAGAAAATATGATTTATATAATCTAAAATAGACAAAATTGCAAAATAAAACAAATTATACTCAAAATTGAAATGTGCATAACTTTCACAGTTTAAGTCCGTTTTCAACGAAACAAAAAGCAGTATTCAAGTTGTTAAATCCATTTCCATAATAAAAGATAAAATTTAGGAGTTTAAATATTTAAATTTGAAATTTAAAAGTCAAATTTTGACCAGTTTGAACAGAAATTCATCTTTCAGTAAAATATCCAATTTATACCTGTTTGAAATTATAATTCACATAATAATCAACACTTATATTTAAAAATGTGAAATGTTTGAAATAGAACAAGTTTAAAAATAATTTCAAAATAAAATAAAGTCAAATATTAAAATGTATGAAAAATCTAGGGTTGTTACAATATCACTGCTGTTCCTTCACGGCTTTGGGTTGCACTGATTTTCATTGTGTAGCCTGGTTATTTGGTATGTTGTTTTGAACCATGTTCGTTGTGGCATTGCATTACTGTGCATTGAGCATTGTATCACTGAGTCATTCATACATGTTGTCCATGCCTTGTTGAGTCCTTGGGTCTTCTGCATTGTATATGTTGTATGAACTACTTTGCCATGCTTCTGTTTTATTTGTCTTGCCTTGTATGTTTCATTTCGAGTCTGCACTGTATTTGAGTGCATGTATCATTTTCTTGACCCTTGTATTTCATTCATACTATCGCTCCATTGTTTTGTCTAGTATTTGAATTAAAAGTTTTTTGATTAAACTTGGTTCATGCCATGGTTCTTCTGATGCATTTCCTTCTGGCTAGCACTTGAGTTGTTTGGATTTGTTTTACTAGTTGCTGTTAGCTTTGGCTTGTGATCTTTGCTTGTTAAGGCTGCTGCTCATATGCTCTAACCTGATGCATATTGTTTGACCATTCATATACATGTTGAGTCTTGTTTCTTTGAGTTTGGTTTATTTTGATTTTTGTCGAGGCTGCATATATGAGTTATGCTGAAGTGGTTGAGACTGGTTTGAAATTGCTGTTTGAATTATGAGGAGTTACTAGCTTGCATTGCTTTCAGTATGCATTCTGGTCTTGGTGCAGTTGCTATGCCTTTGTGCATTTCACCGTGTTCATTTGAGTTGGGCATTGTTGTATTATGATTTGTGCATTGGGTTGAATCCAGCTTAAACGCTCGGGTTTGACCTTGTGCTTGTGTCGAGATTTTATTTATATTGCACCTGAGTTGAATCCGTCCTTTTATTTTGGGTTTAACCTTGTTCTCACCTGTCCCTGTAACATTATCAAGTGTATATCGGAGTGCACGGCCTTGTGGCATGTACAATGATACACTGTGCATGTCATATTGTTCGTGTGTGATGAATTCAAATGTAAATGATGACGAACAACCAAAATAACTGAGGCAAATAATATTTTCAAAATCCATATTTTATTTTATATTGCAAAAATATTTCTTTTTCAATTTTACTACGTTAGTGTATATTTTTGCAGATTTCTCAGTTGCTGGATTCTAACTGGAATGAAGTTGAAGATGAACTACGAGTGTGAGTGATATGTAGTGAGGAATTTATGTAAATTGAATTGTGATGTAATTAGAATCAAAATTTTATAGTGAATAGTGAGAGCTTGAATTTGTACTATTCAAAAATTGTAATAAATATTTGTTTGAATAAAATTTCTATTTGAAATCAAATTCCGTGTTATTTAATTTTATTCCGCAAATATTTATTTAACCTATGAAAAATAAAATAGTGCATTGATAAACACATTTAAACGAATATATATATATATATATATTATCATCAAACAAAAATCATATAATCGCATATTCAACAATCTCCCCCTTTTGATGATAACAAACATATATTTAAGATTTTGAATATGTTAAATGTATTTGATCATAGATATATCCTAATTGCTCCCCCTATTTAAATACTTCCTCTCTGCACAAAGCTCCCCCTACATATATGCATACAAATAAAAATATGCAAATGAATCAAGATGCAAATAGAAAATTATTTGACCTTTGCTTGATTTTATTTGACAAAATCTTAACTTTTCTCTCCCCCTTTTGTTATCAGCAAAAGAGTAATAGTGTTAGAGAAAATAGAGATAAAGTGATCGATATCAATCCAACATTAAAACTCAATTAAATATAAATATTAAATTTCAATAAAAAAATCAAACAAAAATCATAAATATTTTGTTAGGCGCATATTCCACTTTTAGAATGATGGGAATTATGTCATCATATAAAACCATACAGTTGTGTCTATTTGTGGTATATTTATATCAGGAATTTGAATACCTACTAACCATGCATAACCGTTAGGACTTTTAAATGAGATTAGTGGTATTCCAATTTTATTTTAAAAAATGAATTCAAGTATCTTCTAACCATGCATAACCGTGAGGACTTTTAAATGGGATTAGAATCATGTTGTTTATTATCAACTTTTGATATGTGTTCCATACATGCATAATCGTGAGGACTTTCAAATGAGCATGGAAGCACATAACAAATTCCAAGTAATTCACCCATGCATAACTGTGAGGACTTTTAAATGAGAGTGAATACTTTGGTATTTAATTTTTTTAAAAGAAATATAAAATGAAAAACGAATGATTCCTTTTAAAGTACCACATATCGACAAACTATATAGAATTTTGATGAGTGATGGTCGTTAGAAATATGATAGAGATAGAGATGGTCATGGAATTTTTACCAACAAAAAGTATTATAACTCTTGTTTAAATTTCTAAAGAAATTTACTAATTATACCGTCTCGAGTCATAATATATAATAAATATCAACACTCATCACTTTTTCAATCGCTATTCATCTTTTCGATAATCATTAGGGAGTCAGATTAGTCGATGTAATCATCAAATTCAGAAATAATTATAAATCAAATTTTTTTTAAAAAAAATGACCAATCTGAGAAAAACAAGGTCAAGGATGATCTTCTAGAAGGGGTTTTATAAGAAAATATTCTGCTATTTGAAAAATTATTTGAATGAAAAATATGCAGTTATTTTCTTTGAATGAATGATGCAGTTACTAAATGTCTCAGCAAATCATGTTTCACTAGTAATTTTTCTATCAACTAGATTACCAGTGTAATCTGCATTTGAATTTCTTTTTCATGCAAAATTATCACTAATTGAATTTGATCGACCAAACCATGAAGTGTGCACCAAAAATTTCAAACTCAATTTTAATAGTATTTTAAATGACATTCTCTTGAATTTGAATTGTAGCCGTCTAAACAATCAATAACCGTGAATATAGAGTTAGCCGTATTATAAGTAAATCGATTATCATCCAACAAAAAAATCACTATTATTAATCCAAATTAATATATATGAAGTAATTCAAAGAATCTAAATAATTTTATAGTGTTTTGGCATAAGAATATAATTTGGCCAACTATGTTGAATAAGTCAGAGTCAAAATTATCATTATTTCATCATCGTATTATTGGCTGATTTAAATTCAGAATATGGTGCTGTTATCACATTTAATATATCGTTCAAATAAATATACCATTACTTGTTTTACCTTTATGATATTTTTCGTTGTTGTCCATTGTGATTCCGTCACCTTTATACTAGGCTAAGGAACTTTGCTTTGTTGCCCGTTGTGTTTCTGGAATAGCCAAAATCCAGAGAACGCCGTTGTTGTTCCTTAGACTGCCACCACACCTACACGGGAAAAGTTTTATGTGACCTATTTGTTTTTATAGGTCCATGGTTGTTAGTGGCAGTAAAATTTGAAAAACAATTTTGTGAAGACCCAAAACTATTTATAATTGTTCCCTTCGGCACCCAAATTTGTTTAACTTTGAGAGATTTTATATTTGTGCCTTTTTGGAACCCAAATTGGTATAGTGTTCATATATTTGGGTCTATACCAATAATTATTGTGATTGTGCCCATATTTTCTACAAATTGTGCACATTGAATTTTCTTGATTAATCTTGTTTTCAACAATTTTAGATTGATTATATCCAAGTCATTTTCTAACCGTATTAACAGTTTGTTTTCCTAATAGCATATTCAATGATTTTTCACTTTTTGAAAATTTATCTAAAGTCGTTGATAATTGTTGGACTTGTATTTTGAGAGATTCATTTTCGTTTAACAATTGTGTGCACTTTTTGATAGAATTCTCTCTCCTAGTATTTTCACTTTCTTTTAAAATCAGAATTTCATTTTCAAGTGATTTTATATTGATTTCTGATTTTTTAATTTCTTCTTCGAATGTTGGACACTTATCACACTTAGAGATCCTACGTTGACAGGTTTTAACTAATTTGTCAAGTTGTTCATTTAATTCTATCAAAGTGTCTTTTTGTGATTCAAGTTTAGCGTATTTTTCCCTAAGTCGTTCAAAACAGCCATTTACTTCGTGGAAATAAATAAGTAATTCAGAGTAAGTTTTGATACCTCGCTTGGCTCGTCATCGTCGCTATCGACTATATTCCCATGAAGGCACATGTCTGCTTTCTCACTTTCACTGCTATCGCTTTTATTCCACGTGGCTGCAAAACATCTTCTTTTTGATTTCTTTTCTTTGTCGAGTTGAAATTGGGGATAATTGGACTTGATATCACCGGGTTTGTTGCAAATGATCCCGTATTCTTCCGAGTTGTCTAGTGCTTTGATTATTCTGCTTTTTAATTTTTGATTTAGAGCTGGATTTCCGTATTTGTGGTTCCATCTTTTGAATTTCTTCATTATTAATGCCAGCTCAGCTGCTCCATCATCATCATCATCCTCATCACAACTTCTTTTTACACATGCTATTAAGCACATTTCTTTAACTGAGTCGGTTGTGGAGGATTTCTCATTACTGTTGACTTTTGCACCATATATTGCATCGAAAGTATTCCAAATTTCCTGTGCATTTTCACAATGATAGATAAAACTAAAATTATGTTGATTAATACGAGAATATAATATATGCATAGCAAGAGCATTAATTGAGATAATTTTTTCGTCATTTATATCACACCCATTATCAATAATATTCCAACATTTAATATTAACATATTTTAAATAAAATTCCATTTTCAAAATCCAATTCAAAAAATCTGTTCCATCAAAAATAGGAGGAATAATATTGGAACAACCCTCAACAAAAGTAGCCATTTTAAAAATTCAAATTTTTAAAACAAAAATTGGTTTTTTTTGAAAAACGAATTTTTAAAACAAAAGTTGATTTCTATTCCTAGCTCTGATACCACTCATAGGATCGATTTCACCCTAGAGGGGGTGAATAGGGTGATGGTATTAATTATAAAAATTAATTGCGGAAGCTTATAAAATGATTTTAACACAGAACACAGAATAATAGCAGCACAGAAAAATAAAAAAATGCAGAAATAGAACGACACAGAATTTACCCACCTTCGGCAAAACCCTGCCTACGTGGTACCACCAAGGTTGCTACTAGAAATAAGATAGTCAGACGCTTACACACGTAAACTCGTGACACCTTCTATCTAACTCTCGCTCAAAATCCTGCCACAACTCAGCCGCTGAGTTGCGAATTCTCAAACTACGCAACATAGTTTGTCCCCTAGTCACACGACTAGAAATTACAACGGTTTAAAATTTAAAAACAAATTTAAAAAGCAATTTAAAAAACAAAAGACAATTAAACCCTAATTAAACTTTAAAACAAAATGGGTTGGCCCTTTTTTATTTTATTTCGACCGTCTCCTTCTATTTCTTCGTCCCAATTCTTTTTGAGACAATGGCGGCTTCGTTTATTCTCCGTTCGTTCCGATGTGAAAATTAGGGCTTTTTCAATTGAAGTCGCCGCTTTTGATTGCTTGATCGAAATAGATATTTATTACGTAGTTTGCCTTGTCGATCGCTTGTTTCTCTGATTTGCTCACGGCTCTTCAATTTGGATCGAGTTCGTCTACGATTTCGGTAAGTACTTTATTCCTTTTGCTTTGCTGGTTTTGGCTTGCTTGAACTCGATGCTTTGAAATTACCGATGATGATTTGTCTATATAGGGTTTGTAACCCTTGATTTGCATTCGTACAAATATTCGTCTGATGATTTTTGAATTTGTCAAAATCTTTTCTCTGCCGGTTAATGATGCTTAAACGTTTGATGATTTATCTTTGACTTATTCATATGCGTATATATGATGCTTGCTTCTCACGGTATTGATGTTTAACTAGGTCAATTATCTTGGCCACCACGATTTTGAATTTGACTTGTTCAATGTTGACTTCGACACTGATTTATTGATTGCCTCGGCTTGATGTTTTTTGACTTGGTACGAACTTGATATCGATACTGTGAATTCATGTTTCTGCTAGCTTCGGTGTTTGCAGTTTGTAGTTGCCGTGTACCTTTGTGGCTGACCATCCTTAGCATATCTCTGTTTCATTTTTGTTTTTGTTCATTCATGACTTCGGTCTTGATATGTTCAACTTGAAATTGATTTGTGAATTCAAATGCTTTTGGTTGTTTGCGGCTGCACGTTGCCAATTTATACGCTTGCCACTGATCATATGTTAAAGTCGTTTATGTGCGTGACTTTGGTGCTTCGGCATTAACTTGCTTATGTGAGTTTCTGACTTAGTTTGATGTTAACTTCGACACTGATTAAATTCATTTCTGTAGCATATTTTGATCTGACATGTATTTCACAATTTAACTCTTGATATCACTGCTGTTCCTTCACGGCTTTGGGTTACACTGATTTTCATTATGTAGCCTGGTTATTTGGTATGTTGTTTTGAACCATGTTCGTTGTGGCATTGCATTACTGTGCATTGACCATTGTATCACTTAGTTATTCATACATGTTGTCCATGCCTTGTTGAGTCCTTGGGTCTTCTGCATTGTATATGTTGTATGAACTGTTGTGCCATGCTTCTGTTTTATTTATCTTGCCTTGTATGTTTCATTTCAAGTCTGCACTGTATTTGAGTGCACGTATCATTTGCTTGACCCTTGTATTTCATTCATACTTTCACTCCATTGTTTTGTCTAGTATTTGAATTTAAAGTTTTCTGATTAAACTTGGTTCATGCCATGGTTCTTCTGATGCATTTCCTTCTGGCTAGCACTTGAGTTGTTTGGATTTGTTCTACTAGTTGCTGTTAGCTTTGGCTTGTGGTCTTTGCTTGTTAAGGCTGCTGCTCGTATGCTCTAACCTGATGCATATTGCCTGACCATTCATATACATGTTGAGTCTTGTTTCTTTGAGTTTGGTTTATTTGATTTTTGGTCGAGGCTGCATATATGAGTTTTGCTGAAGTGGTTGAGACTGGTTTGAAATTGCAGTTTGAATTATGATGAGTTACTAGTTTGCATTGCTTTGAGTATACATTCTGGTCATGGTGCAGTTGCTATGCCTTTGTGCATTTCACTGAGTTCATTTGAGTTGGGTATTGTTGTATTATTATTTGTACATTGAGTTGAATCCAGCTTAAACGCTTGGGTTTGACCTTGTGCTCGTGTCGAGATTTTATTTATATTGCACCTGAGTTGAACCCGTCCTTCTATTTTGGGTTTGACCTTGTGCTCACCTGTCCCTGTAACATTATCAAGTGTATATCGGTGTGCATGGCCTTGTGCCATGTATAGTGATACACTGTGAATGTCACATTGTTTATGTGTGATGAATCCAAATGTAAATGATGACGAATAACCCAAATAACTGAGGCAAATAATATTTTCAAAATCCATATTTTATTTTATATTGCAAAAATATTTCTTTTTCAATTTTACTGCGTTAGTGTATATTTTTGCAGATTGCTTAGATGCAGGATTCTAACTTGAATGAAGTTGAAGATGAACTACGAGTGTGAGTGATATGTAGTGAGGAATTTATGTAAATTGAATTGTTATGTAATTAGAATCAAAATTGTATAGTGAATAGTAAGAGCTTGAATTTGTACTATTCAAAAATTGTAATAAATATTTGTTTGAATAAAATTTCTGTTTGAATTCAAATTCTGTGTTATTTTATTTTGTTCAGAAAATATTTATTTAACCTATAAAAAATAAAATAGTACATTAACAAATACATTTAAACGAATATATATATATATATGTTTATTATCATCAAACAAAAATCATATAATCGAATATTCAACAATCTCCCCCTTTTGATGATAACAAACAATATTTAAGATTTTGAATATGTTAAATGTATTTGATCATAGATATATCCTAATTGCTCCCCCTATTTAAATACTTTCTCTCTACACAAAGCTCCCCCTACATATATGCATACAAATAAAAATATGCAAATGAACCTAGATGCAAATAGAAAATTATTTGACCTTTGCTTGATTTTATTTGACAAAATCTTAACTTTTCTCTCCCCCTTTTGTTATCATCAAAAGAGTAATAGTGTTAGAGAAAATAGAGATAAAGTGATTGATATCAATCCAACATTAAAACACAATTGAATATAAATATTAAATTTCAATAAAAAATCAAACAAAAATCATAAATATTTTGTTAGGCGCATATTCCACATTTAGAATGACGCGAATTATGTCATCATATTAAACCATACAGTTGTGTCTATTTGTGGTATATTTATATCAGGAATTTGAATACCTACTTACCATGCTTAACCGTTAGGACTCTTAAATGAGATTAGCGGTATTCCAATTTTATTTTAAAAAATGAATTCAAGTATCTTCTAACCACGCATAACCGTGAGGACTTTTAAATGGGATTAGAATCAACTTGTTTATTATCAACTTTTGATATGCGTTCCATACATGCATAACCGTGAGGTCTTTTAAATGAGCATGGAAGCACATAACAAATTCCAAGTAATTCACCCATGCATAACCGTGAGGGCTTTTAAATGAGAGTGAATACTTTGGAATTTATTTATTTTTATTTATTTATTTATTTATTTTTTTAAAAAGAAATATAAAATGAGAAACGAACGATTCCTTTTAAAGTACCACATATCGACAAACTATATAGAATTTTGATGAGTGATGGTCGTTAGAAATATGATAGAGATAGAGATGGTCATGGAATTTTTACCAACAAAAAGTTTTATAACTCTTGTTTAAATTTCTAAAGAAATTTACTAATTATACCGTCTCGAGTCATAATATATAATAAATATCAACACTCATCACTTTTTCAATCATTATTCATCTTTTCGATAATCATTAGGGAGTCAGATTAGTCAATGTAATCATCAAATTCAGAAATAATTATAAATCAATTTTTTTTTTAAAAATGACCAATCTGAGAAAAACAAGGTCAAGAATGATCTTCTAGAAGGGGTTTTATAAGAAAATTTTCTGCTATTTGAAAAAGTATTTGAATTGAAAAATATGCAGTTATTTTCTTCGAATGAATAATGCAGTTACTAAATGTCTCAGCAAATCACGTTTCACCAGTAATTTTTCTATCAACTAGATTACCAGTGTAATCTGCATCTGAATTTCTTTTTCACGCAAAATTATCACTAATTGAATTTGATCGACCAAACCATGAAGTGTGCACCAAAAATTTCAAACTCAATTTTAATAGTATTTTAAATGACATTCTCTTGAATTTGAATTGAAGCCGTGTAAACAATCAATAATAGTGAATATAGAGTTAGCCGTATTATAAGCAAATCGATTATCGTCCAACAAAAAAACACTATTATTAATCCAAATTAATATATATGAAGTAATTCAAAGAATCTAGAGAATTTTATAGTATTTTGGCATAAGAATATAATTTGGCCAACTATGTTGAATAAGTCAGAGTCAAAATTATCATTATTTCATCATCGCATTATTGGCTGATTTAAATTCAGAATATGGTGCTGTTATCACATTTAATATATCATTCAAATAAATATACCATTACCTGTTTTACCTTTATGATATTTTTCATTTTTGTCCATTGTGATTCTGTCACCTTTATACTAGGCTAAGGAACTTTGCTTTGTTGCCCGTTGTGTTTCTGGAATAGCCAAAATCCAGAGAAAACCACTGTTGTTCCTTAGCCTGCCACCACACCTACACGGGAAAAGATTTATGTGACCTATTTGTTTTTATAGGTCCATGGTTGTTAGTGGCATAAAATTTTGAAAAACAATTTTGTGAAGACCCAAAACTATTTATAATTGTTCCCTTCGGCACCCAAATTTGTTTAACTTTGAAATTTTTTATATTTGTGCCTTTTGGAACCCAAATTGGTATAGTGTTCATATGTTTGGGTCTATACCAACAATTATTGTGATCGTGTCCATATTTTCTACAAATTGTGCACATTGAATTTTCTTGATTAATCTTGTTTTCAACAATTTTTGGTTGATTATATCCAAGTCCTTTTCTAACCGTATTAACAATTTGCTTTCCTAATAGCATATTCAACGATTTTTCACTTTTTGAAAATTTATCTAAAGTCGTTGATAATTGTTGGACTTGTATTTTGAGAGATTCATTTTCGTTTAACAATTGTGTGCACTTTTTGATAGAATTCTCTCTCCTATTATTTTCACTTTCTTTTAAAATCAGAATTTCATTTTCAAGTGACTTTATATTGATTTCTGATTTTTTTAATTTCTTCTTCGAATGTTGGACACTTATCACACTTAGGGATCCTACGTTGATAGGTTTTAACTAATTTGTCAAGTTGTTCATTTAATTCTATCAAAGTGTCTTTTTGTGATTCAAGTTTAACGTATTTTTCTCTAAGTCGTTCAAAACAGCCATTTACTTCGTGGAAATAAATAAGTAATTCAGAGTGTATAAGTTTTGATACCTCGTTTGGCTCATCATCATCGTTATCGACTATATTCCCATGAAGGCACATATCTGCTTTCTCACTTTCACTGCTATCGCTTTTATTCCACGTGGCTGCAAAACATCTTATTTTTTATTTATCTTCTTTGTCGAGTTGAAATTAGGGATAATTGGGCTTGATATCACCGGCTTTGTTGCAAATGATCCCGTGTTCTTCCGAGTTGTCTAGTGCTTTGATTATTCTGTTTTTAATTTTTGATTTAGAGCTGGATTTCCGTATTTGCGGCTCCATCTTTTGAGTTTCTTCATTATTAATGCCAGCTCAACTGCTCCATCATCATCATCCTCATCACAACTGCTTTTTACACATGTTGTTAAGCACATTTCTTTAACTGAGTCGATTGTGGAGGATTTCTCATTGCTGTTGACTTTTGCACCATATATTGCATCGAAAGTATTCCAGATTTCCTGTGCATTTTCACAATGATAAATGAAATTAAAATTATCTTGATTAATATGAGAATATAATATATGCATAGCAAGTGCATTAATCGAGATAATTTTCTCGTCATTTATATCACACCCATTATCAATAATATTCGAACATTTAATATTAACATATTTTAAATAAAATTCCATTTTCAATTTCCAATTCAAAAAATCGGTTCCATCAAAAATAGGAGGAATAATATTGGAACGACCCTCAACAAAAGCAGCCATTTTAAAACTTCAAATTTTTAAAACAAAAATTGGTTTTTTTGAAAAACAATTTTTTAAAACAAAAGTTGATTTCTATTCCTAGCTCTGATACCACTTGCAGGATCGATTTCACCCTAGAGGGGGGGTGATGGTATTAATTATAAAAATTTATTGCAGAAGCTTATAAAATGATTTCAACACAGAACACAGAATAATAGCAGCATAGAAAAATAATAAAATGCAGAAATAGAACGACACAGAATTTTCCCACCTTCGGCAAACCCGTGCCTACGTGCTACTAGAAATAAGATAGTCAGATGCTTACACACGTAAACTCGTGACACCTGTTATCAACTAAACCTAACTCTCGCTCAAAATCCTGCCACAACTCAGCCGTTGAGTTGTGAATTCTCAAACTACGCAAGTAGTTTGTCCCCTAGTCACGCGACTAGAAATTGCAACGGTTTAAAATTTAAAAACAAATTTAAAAAGCAATTTAAAAAACAAAAGACAATTAAACCCTAATTAATCTTTAAAACAAAATGGGTTGGCCTTTTTTTTTTATTTCGACCGTCTCCTTCTATTTCTTCGGCCCAATTCTTTTTGAGACAATGGCGGCTTCGTTTATTCTCCGTTCATTTCGATGTGAAAATTAGGGCGTTTTCTATTGAAGTCGCCGCTTTTGATTGCTTGATCGAAATAGATATTTATTACGTAGTTTGCCTTGTCGATCGCTTGTTCCTCTGATTTGCTCACGGCTCTTCAATTTGGATCGAGTTCGTCTACGATTTCGGTAAGTACTTTATTCCTTTTGCTTTGCTGGTTTTGGCTTGCTTGAACTCGATGCTTTGAAATTACCGATGATGATTTGTCTATATAGGGTTTGTAACTCTTGATTTTCATTCGTACAAATATTCGTCTGATGATTTTTGAATTTGTCAAAATCTTTTCTCTGGGGCTTAATGATGCTTGAACGTTTGATAATTTATCTTTGACTTATTCATATGCGTATATATGATGCTTGCTTCTCACGGTATTGATGTTTAACTAGGTCAATTATCTTGGCCACCACGATTTCGAATTTGACTTGTTCAACGTTGACTTCGGCACTGATTTATTGATTTCCTCGGCTTTATTTTTTTGACTTGGTACGAACTTGATATCGATACTATGAATTCATGTTTCTGCTGGTTTCGGCCTTTGCAGTTTGTAGTTGCCGTGTACTTTGGTGGCTGACCATTCTTAGCATATCTCTGTTTCATTTTTGTTTTTGTTCATTCATGACTTCGGTCTTGATATGTTCAACTTGAAATTGATTTGTGAATTCAAATGCTTTTGGTTGTTTGCGGCTGCACGTTGCCAATTTATACGCTTGCCACTGATCATATGTTAAAGTCGTTTATGTGCGTGACTTTGGTGCTTCGGCATTAACTTGCTTATGTGAGTTTCTGACTTAGTTTGATGTTAACTTCGGCACTGATTAAATTCATTTCTGTAGCATATTTTGATCTGACATGTATTTCACAATTTAACTCTTGATATCACTGATGTTCCTTCACGGCTTTGGGTTACACTGATTTTCATTGTGTAGCCTGGTTATTTGGTATGTTGTTTTGAACCATGTTTGTTGTGGCATTGCATTACTGTGCATTGACCATTGTATCACTGAGTTATTCATACATGTTGTCCATGCCTTGTTGAGTCCTTGGGTCTTCTGCATTGTATATGTTGTATGAACTGTTGTGCCATGCTTCTGTTTTATTTGTCTTGCCTTGTATGTTTCATTTCGAGTTTGCACTGTATTTGAGTGCACGTATCATTTGCTTGACCCTTGTATTTCATTCATACTGTCACTCCATTGTTTTGTCTAGTATTTGAATTTAAAGTTTTCTGATTAAACTTGGTTCATGCCATGGTTCTTCTAATGCATTTCCTTCTGGCTAGCACTTGAGTTGTTTGGATTTGTTCTACTAGTTGCTGTTAGCTTTGGCTTGTGGTCTTTGCTTGTTAAGGCTGCTGCTCGTATGCTCTAACCTGATGCATATTGCCTGACCATTCATATACATGTTGAGTCTTGTTTCTTTGAGTTTGGTTTATTTTGATTTTTGGTTGAGGCTGCATATATGAGTTTTGCTGAAGTGGCTGAGACTGGTTTGAAATTGCAGTTTGAATTATGATGAGTTACTAGCTTGCATTGCTTTGAGTATACATTTTGCTCTTGGTGCAGTTGCTATGCCTTTGTGCATTTCACCGTGTTCATTTGAGTTGGGCATTGTTGTATTATGATTTGTACATTGAGTTGAATCCAGCTTAAATGCTCGGGTTTGACCTTGTGCTCGTGTCGAGATTTTATTTATATTGCACCTGAGTTGATCCTGTACTTTTATTTTGGATTTGAGCTTGTGCTCACCTGTCTCGGTAACATTATCAAGTGTATATCGGTGTGCACGGCCTAGTGCCATGTACAGTGATACACTGTGCATGTCACATTGTTTGAGTGTGATGAACTCAAATGTAAATGATGACGAACAAGCCAAATAACTAAGGCAAATAATATTTTCAAAATCCATATTTTATTTTATATTGCAAAAATATTTCTTTTCAATTTTATTGCGTTGGTGTATATTTTTGCAGATTGCTCAGATGTTGGATTCTAACTGGAATGAAGTTGAAGATGAACTACGAGTGTGAGTGGTATGTAGTGAGGAATTTATGTAAATTGAATTGTGATGTAATTAGAATCAAAATTGTATAGTGAATAGTGAGAGCTTGAATTTGTACTATTCAAAAATTGTAATAAATATTTGTTTGAATAAAATTTCTGTTTGAATTCAAATTCTGTGTTATTTAATTTTATTCAGCAAATATTAATTTAACCTATGAAAAATAAAATAGTACATTAACAAATACATTTAAACGAATATATATGTTTATTATCATCAAACAAAAATCATATAATCGCATATTCAGCATGAACGACTTTCTAATCTAATCTCGTATACAAATCAAAATCTCTTGAAAAACCATACATAGAATCGAAATAGTCTGAAAAATCCTCAGAGTCCGTCCACGAAATTTTTAAGCAAAAATTATTGCCATTCAAGAATCAAAAGATTTGAAACAAGTTAAAGTTGAAGAACTCATCGAAAATCTCACCACTTATGAGCTAAAAATCAAATTCAAGAAAAAACGTAAAGGAGGCGATACTCGAAAGAAATCAATAGCTCTCAAAGGAACAAATAAAAGTGAAGATGATGATGATGGTGTAGAAGAACTGGCACTGATAATAAAGAAATTCAAGAGATGGAATCACAAGTATGGAAATCCAACACTAAATCAACAACTAAAAAGCAAAATAGTCAAAGTCCTACACAACTCAGAGGAGCAGGAGATCATTTGTCGTAATTGCAATAAACTTGGTCATATCAAGCCAAATTGTCCTCAAATCGACTCAGCCGAGGAAAGAAAATGAAAGTTTTGTAGCTACTTGGGATGAAACTAATGAAGCTGATAAAAGCAGTGGCAATGAGAGTGAAAAAGATAATTTGTGCCTTCAAGGAGAAACAACTAATAGTGATGATGATGAGCCAAGAAAGGTATTAAGACTTATTCTTTCGAAATAACTTATATATTTTCATGAGGTTAATGGATGTTTTGAATGACTTAGGCAGAAGTGCGCTAAAATTGAATCACAAAGAGATGTTTAATAAAACTAAATAAACAGCTTGATCAATTGGTTAAAACTATCGAAACAAGTGCCCTAAGTGTGATAAGTGTCCATCATTCAAAGAAGAAATTAAAAAATCATAAATTAAAATTAAATCACATGAAAATGAAATTCTTATTTTGAAAGAAAATGAAAATACCAGGAGAGAAAATTCTATTAAAAATGCACTCTGTTATTGAATGAAAATGAATCTCTCAAAACAAGTCAATAATTGTCTACAACTTTAGGAAAATTTCCAAAAGGAGAAAGAACTCTAAATATGTTATTAGGGAAACAAACTGTTAATACTATTAGACAAAGACTTGTGTATTATCAATCTAAATTTGTTAGAAGAGAAATTAATCAAATCAGTTCTATATGCACGATTTGTAGAAAAATTGGACATAATCACAATAATTGTTGGTATAGACCTAAACACATATGAACCATACCAATTTGGGTTCCAAAAGGCATGGATATAAAATCCCTGAAAGTTAAACAAATCTGGGTGCCAAAAGGAATAAATATAAATTGTCTTGGGTCTACTCAAGCATATTTTTCAAAAAAAAATTATCACTTACAACCACGGACCTGTAAAAACAAATAGTCACAAAAATCTTTTCTCGTGTAGGTGTGGTGGCAGGTTAAGCAACAATAACAGCGTTATCTGGATTCTGCCTATTACAGTCACACGACGGGCAACAAATCAAAGTTCCTTATCCTAGCACAATGGTGACAGAATCACAATGGGTAACAATGAAAAATTATTGTAAAGGTAAAGTAGATAATGGTACATTTATCTTGACCGATATATTAAAGGTGAAAATCTGCACCATAATCTGATTAAATTCAGCCAGATATGTGATATGGAAATAAATGTTGATTTTAATCTGATTTGTGCAAAACATTCATCTTTTGATCTTTAAACTAGTTTATATAAATTTGTTTGGACTAATGATATTACAAGTTTAGATGATAAGAGATGTTTTTTGTATTGATTAATGATTACTCAAGATAATATGGATATTTTTTATCTTACTGCTTCTAGATCTGACACTATGTTCATTGGTTGTTTCTAATCCCATTTAAAAGTTCTCACGGTTATGTGCGGTTAGAAGATTCTTGAAATTTATTTTTTTATATATAAATTAGGAATACTACTAATCTCATTTAAAAGTCCTAATGGTTATGCATGATTAGTAGATATTCAAATACCTGATATAAATATATCACAAATAGACACAACTATATCGTTTTATATGCCGACATCACCCCTTTCATTCTAAAGTGGAATATGCACTTAACAGAGTATTCATGATTTTTGTTTGATTTTTTATTGAAATTTTATATTTATACTCGGTGGGGTATTGATGTTGTATTAATACCTATCACTTTATCTCTATTTTTCTAATATTATTACCCTTTTGCTGATTACAAAAGAGGGAGAGAAAAGTTAAGATTTTGGCAAATAAAGGTCAAATATTTTATTTTTATTTGCACATTCCCCTATAGGTTCATTAGCATATTTTTATTTATGTTCATGCATATATGAAGGAGGAGCTTGGTTGTAGGGGGAGCATTCAAATAGGGGAAGCAAATAGATTTCATCGACAACCAAATGCATTTAATAAATTCAAAATCTTAATATTTGTTTATTATCATCAAAAGGGGAGATTTGTAGAATATGTTAGTATATGATTTTTGTTTGATGATAATAAACATATATATATATATATTCGTTTAAATGTATTTGTTACTGTACGATTTTATTTTTCATAATAAAATAAAATATTTGATGAATAAAATAAATAGCACAAAATTTATATTCAAACAAACATTTTACTACAAATTCAAATAGTGCAAATCTAAGCTCTCACTACATTTATACATTTTTCAATTACAATACAATTTAGATTACATCGCAAATTTTCAATTATATATTACACGTGACGAACCGTCTTCCATTCCATAGAAAGACGCATCATCAATAAGAAAGAAAGAGGTAGGAATAGAATAGATAGAAGAAAGAACTAATCAATATCAGAATCTCACAGCGAAAACGGAACAAAGTATAATATATCACATAACTATTACATAGTCAATACATCAGAGTTACACAGATTACAACAATGTTTCACATTAGACGGTTATAAAGATCTGTCTAATCCATAACATTTCAAGATACAACACACAAACACACTACACAACGGAAACAGATAGATATAGCTATGTTTGGACTCCTGCTCCATGCTATCCAAAATTCATCAAGCCAATTAACTTGATCACTTGGCTACTCATAAAAATTTGAGTACCCAAGAGTTTAAGAAAAACAGAAATAAACTCCAGGTCAGACATGGGTCTGGTATGACTAAATGGTTAAGCTGTTTAACTTGAAAAACCTTTGAAAACAAAGGTATCACGTAAGACTTCCCACACATAAACATGGGTAAGTTTTTACCTTACGCTAACCAAAATATTTGATAAGAAATCCAGTGATATTATAATAGGGTCTAGGGTTTTCAAATAAACTAGAAAATAGCCGAAATTGTTACATTTATTAAATTCCGGCATACATAGGTATACAATAAAAACCGTAAGGGCTCGTAGGGATAATGAGTTTCCATCAATGGCAGGGCTATTGGGGTACCGCCCGTCACAGTACGTGGTCTAGATCACCGTACCGAGGATCCACCCTAAAACCCCTACAACACAAGGCCGAAACCATCCGTTATTGGACAGTCCCGAATAAGTCAATCCTGTGGTTGTAGCTAGCAACCTCCCACAAGGCCAAATAAAAAGGGACCCTAGACAAGGGAAGACCTTATCCTACTTGAGCGCGACTCTCTTAGCCTTGCCGCACCTCCCCTGTTTTAGCCATCCCCGGTTGATGAGGCTTGAGGGTACGAATACCTTTATAGAACACATCTATCTTAGAATGCTCATCATCCACCTGACGATGTTCTGAAGGCAATCAATCCATCCAAGTTCGTTCTGGGTTCGAACGAAACTGAAGGCATTATCTCGTTATAATCATTTTGGATTCACCCTCAGAGTTAACAACAATAACCCTTGCACTCTGAATCTCCATCTCGAACCTGAAAGCACTATCTCCATTATACTTGTATTGGAATCACCCTCAGAGTTTTAACGACAAATAGTTCTTACACTTCGAGTCTTCAACTTGATCTTCACTTGAATTCACGACCTAACGTTTAACTTGGATCGATGTTGTTTTCGGATAATCAAATCTGATATCCGATCCCGGTCTCATCGAAATCCAAACATTTCTTAAAGGCCAAGTTGTTTTAAAGTTTAAACAATTTAATTCAATTCAACACTTTAATTCACACAGCATCATTCACAGATAAATATCACACGTTTATCTCAGATATATCCATATCTCATCACAGAATATCATCCAATAGATATCAACCAATCCAGACATTCTACAAATAATCATCCACCAACAGGAATTATTAAAATGTTGTAATTAATTTGATTAACTTAAATTAAATTAATTGCTCAAGAATTAATCACCAAATACTGCTTAATCGTTAATTAATTACAAACCATTTAATTAATGAATCATTCCTTAATTAACTTGTCAATCAATCAATTAATCTCTAATCACAGATTAATTATCCTCTAACTATTAATTAATAAACCTTAATTCTTAATTAATATCTCTCAATACAAATTAATTAATCCATAATTACTTTTATAATCAATTAATTAACCTTTAATTAACCAATTAATTATCCCTTAATTATTAATTAAGAAACCTTAATTATTAATTAAGAAACCTTAATTATTAATTAACAAAACTTAATTAAAAATTAATTAATCCTTAATTATCCGTTGATTAATCTTTAATTATTATTTGATTAATGCTTCATTACCAGTTAATCAATCCTTAATTAACAGTTAACAAATCCTTAATAATCTTTAATTACACATTAATTATCCTTTATTATTAATTAATAAAACCTAATTATTAATTAATAAAACTTAATTACAAATTATGTACTTCTTCATTACCAGTTAAATAACCTATAATTACTTAACTATCTACTCTCTAATTACTTAATTAATTAATCTTAATTACTTAATTAATTAATCCATAATCATTAATTAATAATCTATAATTATCTAATTAAATTAAAGATCAATTAACCTTTTAATTAATTAACTTTTAATCCAAAATTATTAAATAAATAAATTAATTACTCTTATTTAATTTCTTAATTTATCCTTTATTCATTAATTAATCAAATTAATTAATTATACTTAATTTCCTTAATTAACTTAATTAATCTCAAGGAATTAAAACCTTAATAATCTTAAGATAAAACATTATCTTATTAATGACTTTATTACCATTAACCTATTTACCATTTATCTTTATGATTAACTTTACTTAATTAAATCATTAATTAAGTTTTTAAAATAAAATAATCATTTAACTTGATAAATTAAAGTTAACAAAACCTAACTTCCTTTAAATGCTTTAAACATTATCAAGTAATAGTTTAAAACTAGTTTCAATTTAAATTTTAAAACTTGCTTTTATAATAATCTTAAAATTTCATTACTAACTTAAGTTTTAAAATCACTTTAAATTTTACTTAATAAAATTTAAATTAAACAAATTTCAAACTTCTTAACCAATTGGTAAAGAAAACAAATATTGTTTTTAAAGGATAGATTAAATTTTAAATTTCAAAAACCTTGTTTTAAAATCCTTTTTAAAACTGCTCGATACTTTTGCTTCGGGTCAAACCCGAAGACCACTCGGGTCTTGCCCCGAGTTTCCTCTCTTCTTCCCATTTTCAAAACTTAAAGTTATTTTTAAGTTAAAAGAAAACTATAGGCCTAACACCCATAAACTACTCGAGTACAAACTCGAGTCACCACCTCAAAATCCCGATCCCACCTTCGAGACTATCCACAACAAAAATCCACTAACACAAATGAAGCCACCGTGCACGTGCACCGGCGTCAGAGCCTCCTCCGACCTTCGGTGAACCTACCGGTGCCTCGATCATCACCCAGACCCTCGATCCAAAACCTCAAATCACAAGCACAAGCCTTCGATCGAATTCAAGCAATCCAGTCGAAAACTGGAACTTCACACCATGCTAGAAACTCCTCGAACTCACGCCTCCGATCACCAGAGCCGCTGCAACTCCGGCTACGCCATGCCGACCCTGTATGCTGACAATTCCCAAAGCCTTGAGCCACTCGACCACCCATAGACGATGCAGTGATTCAATTTTCCAGACTCGACCTATCTAGGGTTTAAAACATAAATCACTCCCTCGACGTCGCCTCGATGATCTGGAACCCCACCAGTCATTTTTTCTAAGCTCCCCGTACTACCTTCCATCTCCAGACGAAATCCCGAGACCTCACTACCCATTGACCGCCAAAAATTGCCCTAAAACCATTTCCCAGTCAACTTAAAATTTCTCACCCAATACAACATTATAAATCATGATTTCCATTTTAAAATTCATAGCTTTCAAATTTGATTTAGATTATATTCCTGAATCAGCAATTTATGATGATTGATTTTTAACATGTTTATAATATTTACTGTTTTTTCATTTTTCAGATGATATTCCAATTTGTTGTTCTTAAAACTATTTTTAAAATTTAGATCCTACAAATGTAAACAACTTTCGTTTGAATAACAGGGTCTAAAAGATTTTAGGGTTTAGATCTTGATTTTTGAAAAGTTTTAAAGTCTGTAAAAAACAAGAACAGAGCAAGTTCCTTGTTTTAGACATGCACACTTATATCATCTTCTTATCTATACAACCATGCACAACATATTCATGTCATAACATTCATAGATTTTCACATGCAACAAGTTTGAATAGATTTTAAAATTCAATTCAATAGTTTACTCAATAGATTTAAAGAGGCAGAGGCTTGATTACTGGAATTTGAAAACTGAATCGCTGATTCCTTTTGAAACTGAAAAGCTTTGAATTTGCAAAAGAATATACTTGATGTTGCTTGATTAACTTGCTTGAACTTTGATATTTTGTTTGATTTCAGGTTTTTTTTGCTTGCTTGATAATTTTTTAAAGGCATTTGAAAATTGATTACAGGCTTTGGCTTTTGATTTTGGAAAATGTTTACAGGGCTGCGTACAGATTTTTGGACTTGAGTTTGAAAAATGTTTTTAGGTTTAAGATTCTTGAGAATTTTCTGGTTTTGAAAACAGTTTAACAGGTTGATTTTTAGAAATGAGAAGATAAGAAAAGAGATGGGAAAAAGAAGATGTATGTTTATATATCGTAAATTTGGATTTTTTTTTTTGAATTAAAGAAAATAATTACTAATTATGAATCTTGTTTAAATGTTAACACTTGTCATTACCAATTTTTAATTAACTAAAACTTGTTCAAACAAGCTTTAAAATTAAACACTTGTAATAAGCAATTTTTATTTATTTTAAAATGATTTAAAAGCTTTTAAATTAAATTTTCCTAAATAATAAATATCTTTCTAAATTAATAAATTCTTTTCTTAATTTTAGATAAATAAAATCCTTTAATGAAAATAGAATAAAAACCAATTATATTCTAAATAAAAATATCTAATTCATTTTTGAATGTTAATATAAAACTTTTGTATTATTTTTCTATTTAATAAATACTTCTTAATTTATATAAATAAATTCTTTAAAGAAGCAAATCTTATTTTAAATAAATTTTTTTCATATATTTTTATATCCAAACTATTTCAAAATAATTATCCTTTAAATTCAAATTTAAATCCAAATTTTAAATTCAAATTTAAATATCCAATTTAAATCAACTCAAATATATATATATATACATATATATATATATTAATTTAAACAAACACAAATTAAATTTGTAAATAATTATTCTATTTAAAATTTATTTATAAAACAACACATTATTTTCATTGTTTGAAATAACAATTTTTACCAATTTTAAATAATAAATAAAGAAGATTATCACATTTTAAATTTCTTGAAATTCTGGGATATCACATTCCTCCCCCTTAAAAGAATTTCGCCCTCGAAATTTAGAACAAAGATAATTCAAAAAAATTTATTTCATTTCAACAATCCAAGCATCCATATCAAACATACACTATCAACCAAACAAACAATTTCATCCAAATAAACAATTTATTCGAACAAACAATTTATTTAAACCAAACAATTCTAGCTATCCGGACACAGATTCAGATAACCTTCCTAAAACTATCCAGAGTTTCCCAAGTCAAACTCTGGAATCCTCACTCTACTACACCTAAACCAGCTATACCATTATGATCCAGAGCTTCCTCTCACCCCGATCCATTTATTTGAACCAAATATCAGATCACACTTATAACCCGCTCAACCATCAGATCCTACTAAACCATAGATCCCAACAAAGATGGATCGTTCACGTATTTCCTCAGATGAGATACATGAAAAACATTATGAATCCCAGCCATCTGGACTGGCAATTCAATCCTGTAGGCCACAACACCAATCCTCTCGAGCACTTGGAACGAACCAATGTACCTTAGAGCAAATTTTCCTGTCTTTCCAAATCTGATAACTCCTTTTATCGGGAAACTTTGACAAAGACTAAATCTCCAATCTCAAATTCCAATTATCTTTATCCCTTGTCTGCATATCTTCTGGCGATCCTGCGCTGCTTTCAAACTCTTCTTGATAAGCTCCACCTTCGCAGATGCCTCTCGAATCAAACTGGGCCAAGAACAAGACGTTCTCCTGACTCTACCCAACAGAATGAGAATCTACAAGGTCCTCCAAACAAAGCTTCATAGGGTGCCATTTAGATACTTACCTGATAACCGTATTAGAATTCCATTAAACACAGATGGTCCTCCCAAAAATCCATCAAAATCCAAAACATAAGTCCTTAGCATCTTTGAGAATTCTATTTAGCCTTTTCGTCTGTCCGTCGGCCTGAGATGATAGGCTGTACCCAAACTCAATCTCGTACCCAAAACTGATCACAAAGCCTTCCAAAATCCGCTGGAGAAGATAGGATCACAGTCACTAACAATGCTAACTGGAACACCATGCAGTCAGACAAACTCTTTCAAGAAAACTCAGCAAAAGATATTGCAGTACAGGTTTCCTTAACTGGAATAATATGGGCGCTCTTTGTAACGATCCGCCTTTCAATCCATAGAAAGACGAATCATTGAAAAGAAAGAAAGGGATAGAAAAGAGAAAAGAAAGAAAGAAATAAACACGCAACATCAGAATCTCACAACGGAACGAATAAATTATATTATATCACATAAAACATTACATAGTATCATATACATCAGAGCTATGCATCTAATACAACACAAACTAGACAGTTATAAACATCTGTCTAGCAATTACAATTCAAGTATATCAGAGAAAAACAGGTACAACTCAACACAGCGGAACCTCTCTCTCTATATATATCTACACGTCGAAGCCACCTGCTCCATATCTCCTCCAGAACTCGTCAAGGTAATCCTGAATCGCTTGACTGCTCATACATAATATGAGTACCCAAGAGTTTAATAAAACAGAAAATAAATACTCGGGTCAGACATGGGTCTAGTGTGAGTAAACAGGTTTAAAGGTGGCTTAGCTTTAGAAAATCCTTTGAAAAGAAAAGGTATCACGTAAGACTTTCCATACATAAACATGGAAAAGTTTTTACCTTACGCTAACCAAAACATTTGACAGGAAATCCAGTGATATTATAATAGTGTCTAGGGTTTTCAAATAAATAAGAAATAGCCGAAATTGTTACATTTATTAAATTCCAGCTACTAGCCACAAAAGTGGGTAATACAATCAAAACCGTAGGGTCTCGTAGGAAGAATGGGTTTCCATCAATGGCAGGGCTACAGGGGTACCGCCCGTCACAGTATGTGGCCTAGATCACCGTACCGAGGAGCCACCCTAACTCCCCTACAACATAAGGCCGGGATCATTCCTTACTGAACATTCCCGAACAAGACCACCCCGCAGATTGGCCGTCGCCAACTGCCACACAACCGAAATATAAAGGGACCTCTAGACAGGGGTAAATCTCATCCTACTTGGGCATGACCCACTTAGCCTTGCCGCGCCTTCCCTGTTTTAGCCATTCCCGGTTGATGAGGCTTGAGGCTACGAT
Source organism: Allium cepa (assembly GCA_030765085.1). NCBI lineage: Eukaryota > Viridiplantae > Streptophyta > Magnoliopsida > Asparagales > Amaryllidaceae > Allium > Allium cepa. Next base: position 298,926,849 of record CM060929.1, read on the forward strand.
TACCTTTATAGGACATATCAATCTTAGAATGCTCATTGTCCACCTGACGATGTTCTGAAAGCATTCAATCCATACAAGTTCGTTCCGGGTTCGAACGAAACCGAAGGCATTATCTCGTTACACTCATTTTGGAATCACCGTCAGAGTTAACGACGATAACCCTTGCATTCTGAATCACCATCTCGGACCTGAAAGTACTATTCCGTCAAACTCATCACGGAATCACCCTCAGAGTTATACTGACGAATAGTCCTTACACATCGAGTCTTCACTCTTCTCACGACCTAACGTTTAATTTGGATCGATGTGGTTTTCGGAATTTCAAATTTGGAAATCCGATCCCGGTCTCATCGAAATCCAAACGCCATCTTAATGTCCAAGTGAATTTAGTTTGAACAATTGATTCAATTCATCATTATCTATTACACACAGATAGATAAATTACATATCACAATAGATAATCACATTCTCATCATAAACAGATAATCTGTATCATAATCACAAACAGATAATCATCACAAACAGATAATCACCACAACAGATAATCCATATTATCATACTTTAACTAAGTATCCATATCATACAAATACTACTCATCTCATTACTGAGATCACAACCATCCAATCAATATCATCCATAAGAAATGATTTATTAACCATCATCTATAATTAATTTAAAATGAATTAAACTAATTATCTCTATCTCTCATTAATTTAAAATAAATTAAATTAATCACCACATCTATAAATCCTGCTTAATATCCATTAATTAATTAACCCAATTAATTAATTATTCACTAAGTATTCAACTTGATTAAACACCTATGATTAATCATTCTCTAGTTATGATAAGTAATTAGTCTTTAATTAATTTCACAAATTAATTAATTTTAATCATAAGTAATTAACATTTAATTACGTCATTAATTAACTATAATTAATTACATTTATCCTTAATTAATTACATTAATTAATCACTTAATTAATTAATTATTACTTAATTAAACAATTCTTAATTACAACATTAATTATATTAATTAATGATCTCTAATTTATATTTAAATTAGTTACTTTATTTAAAATTAATTACATTAAGTAATTAATATACAATTTAAAATACAATTATTAATCACCTTTGATTAATATTAAATCCAGTAATTAACTACCCTTAATTACTTATAACAAATTAATTATCCCATAATTAATTATCTTCATTAATTAATCACATGATTAATTACAAAAGTAATTACCCAAAATAATTTATTAAAATCATCTTCACTAATTACATTCTAGTAATTATCCTTTATTACTTCCTAAGTAATATTGCTCCATTAATTACATTAAGTAATTACTCTCATTAAATCATCAAATGATTATCTTAGATTAATTAAACTAAATTAATTAATTTAAACAAATCACATTATCATAATTAATTATAATAAGTAATTAATTCCTTAATTACTTTATCAAGTAATTATACTTAAACATTAACAATTTATTATCTTCAATTAATTAATCAAATTAATTATCAAAATTGATCTCACTAATTACTTACTAATTAATCATTAGATAATTATCATTATTAACTAACAACATTTCCTTTAATTACTTACTTAAGAAATTTATCTTAGATTAATTATCATTAATTAAAATTAATTAATTAAAACATTCCTTAATTAAATTCTTTTATTATCTTAAATATTTCTAAGATAATTCATCCACCTTATTAATAACTTTATTAACATTCAAATGTATTTGAAACAATACATTTCTAAATTTAATTCAAATTCCATTTTAAAATTTAATATTTAAAATGTTTAACTATTTAAACATTAATACAAATTTAAATAAATTATAAACCTTAAAATAAAAGTTAAGAACCATCACGACTTATATAAGATTCTTATATAATAAAAGTTTTAAGAATCTAAATTACTTAATTTTATTAAAAAAAATCAAGCCAAATTTTAATTAAACACATCTTAATTTTTATTCAAATATTTAAAGTAAATAATTTTATCAAGTTTTAACCATTTCTTTGAAATCAAATTTACTTTAAAATCTACTTTAAAACATTTTAAACTTGATCAATATTTTAATTTTACAAATCTGTTTAAATTCAAATCTGTATTCATAATAAACTTGAACCTACATTTAGACTTGATTTTTAAAACTATTTTATATCTTGCTTTATATTTAATGTTTTCATTTTAAAAATTTTTGGATTCAAATTCAACTTAAGCTTAAATTTAAATCCCTTCTTAAAATCCTGTTTTAAAAAAATTTGAATTTTATTTAAATTTAAAAAAAAATCTACACAATGATAGGTTTATAAAACCTGAACAAATTCTATCAAGTTTTGTAACCTGAGACTAACATGCCCGAGAAACCCCCCATTTTGCTTCGAGACCACAACCTAAATGCTTCGAGTTACTACATGATCTACCCAAGACCATCTTCGAGTCAAAATCCTGCACAACCCCTAATAGTTCATCAGAAACTCCTATGTACACAGTGCATATGCACCGGTGCTCAGACCATCTCCAGCCACCCTAGTCAACTCCTCCAAGTCGCCGACCATCATCCCACTTGATCATGACCGCCATAATCCCCACTGCAGCTCGAAATTGAAATCAAGGAACCCAAACCAACCTGGAAACATCACAGCACCATATACCCCAAACCTTTCAACATCTAGAAGACCCACCACTGACCATCATCATCACTGCGACTCCGGCCATAGCTCTATCTACGACCCCTCTCCCGATTCCCAAAGTATTGCATCACTCGATGCAACAGAGAACACGAGATGAAACCAAAACTTCAACCACTCAAAACTAGGGTTTGACTGTAATGGCCAACCACTGTCGCCACTACCCTCTGACACTACATCTGACAATTTTCCTCCACTCTCCAATCAATCCTCCACCTCCAGGAAGAATTACAGCTTCCAACATCCACTAGAAAATCAGATAACCCCAAAAACTTACATTCTGTTCAACTCAAAAAACTCACTCCATAGTGAATTTAAAAATGTGATATTTGTTTTAAAATTCATGTTTTCAAACATGCATTCATGTTATAAACTTGTTTTAATGGTATAAGATGTTTGATATTTGTTTTATTACCAATGATGACCGATATTGTGGATTTTCAGAGGCAATCAGTTTTTAATAAATCTTAATTTTGATTAATAACCATGATTACATTCTAAACAAACAATTTTGTTTAAATATTAATCTCTAACAGAAATCAAACAATTTGATAAGGTATTTTTATTAAAAACATAGCTTAAAACATACGCAGGTAGGCAGATACTTGACAATAACAACCCATATGTATCTTCATACATATACACCTAGAACATCATCACAATTCAATCATACAAACTTGCTTATTACTATCAATACACATGCACAGATAACATAAGCTTTAGCGTTGTGAGGTTACTCACTTCTAAAAAGAAACAGAGCAGTTTCATCCAAACAGTTTTTGATTTATGTGAATTAGAACTTGAGTTCTAGAAATTTTGTTTAACTTTGATTTTAAAAGGAAAAACTGTTTTTAAAATAGAATTTCACTCACCTATCGATAGAAGAGGTAGAGAACAACCTAGATGCAAACTCATATCTTCCTGGAACCTGAATGTTTGAATCTGTTTTTGGTAGTTGAACTGCTGAACTAAAAACTGCATTTTGGTGAAGGTAATCCTGGCCTCAATTGCATGCAGCTGAACTCCATCTTCATTTGCTTGAGTTTAAAGTTGAAGTTGATCTTTAAATTTTGCAGCAGAACTTCATTTCCTCTTGGCTAGAGTTTGGGTTGATCTTCCTATTGATGTTGTAACTTGCAGATTTTAACATGAATTTTGTTTGCAGATTTGGGTTTTGAATTTCTTATCTAAAATCTAATTTTAGTTTCTCAATTGAAGATAAAGTGTAAGAACAAAAAGATTTGTTAAGTTTCTTATTAATATATTTTCAATAATTTTTTTTAAGAAAAATAAAATCATTGCCACTTGTTACATAAGTTTGCAAAGTAAGTACAAGTATCTTCTTTATGGGTTAAGAGTCTAACACATGTTCAAATTTAATATAAAAATAAATTTCTAAATTTATGAATGTATTTAAATTCATCTTAAACAATTTCATATTAATTTAACATGTTTTAAAAGTTTTTTTTTATCAATATTTAGCCTTTAAATGTTTATAAATAAATCTATTTTATAACATTACACATTTTAATGTTTGTTTGAATATTTTTAAAATAATATTTTTAAAACTAAATTTTCAAAAGAGGAAATTTAAAAAGATAAGAATATTGAATTCAATTTTATTCCAAAGTTTCAAATCAAAATACTTTACTCTAATATAAATGAACTAAGTTTATTTCTAAAGAAAACAATTTTTAAAATAAAACAAAGTAAACTTTTATTAAAAATGCAACTTAAACTATTATATTTATAAACAAAATAAATATTTACTTTAATTACTTTGAAGATATAAGATAGATTTTTAAAACAAACTTATGAATTTTTTTAATACTAATTTAAATCAAATTAACCAATTCACATACACACATATATAAATTTGAAATATCTTATTAAACTCAAATTTAAATTTAAATCGAATTCTCTATTTACAATGTATACTCATATATACGTTATAAATAAAATATTCTTTAAATAAGCTTAGAAAGATAATTTTATCATTAAATATTTTTAACTTTTGAAAAGAATAAAATTCCTAAATATTAACTTATCATTATTATAAATTTTGAAAAGAATATCATTTGACAAACTAAATAATTATTAATTTTCAAAAGATAATTTCTTTTTGAATTAAATTATTAAGCCAACATTTCACATTTTAAAATAATTATAAATGAAATTATTAAATTAGTATTGCCTAAATTTCCAGGACATCACATTCCTCTCCCACTTAAAAGAATTTCGTCCCCGAAATTAAAAAGCAAAGGTAATTTAATAATCTCGTACTTATTTTAATTTTAAAATAGCAAACATATGCTATCAACCAAATACTAGCAACTAATTCAAACAAACAATACTAACTATCCAGAAAAAAATTCTAGGTAGGATTCTATAGAGTTTCCCAGGTACAAACACCGGAACACTCTCCCTACAGAATCTAAAGTAGCTACACCACTCAGATCTAGAGCTCCTATGTATCTGGATCTACAAATCTAAACAGGAAACTAGACCACAGACAAGTCCTGATCAACTTCCAAATCTCTCAGAACTACTGATTCTAAAACCATTGATAAACCATACACGTACTCCCTCAGAGATACGTGAAAAACATAATGAATCCCAGCTGTCCGAACTGGCAATTCAGTCCTGTAGACCAAACACTTAACCCTTTAGAGAAAACAGAAAGATCCAAAACTCTTATCCACAAATCTCTCCGGTCGATCCTGGGCTGCCTTCAACCTTCTAGATCAATCCAATCTTTGCAGATGCTTCACGGAACAAATCTGGACAAAGAATATAAACGATCTCCAGATCCTATTCAACAAAATGGTTCTCTTAATATCCATTAACAAGCACCTCACAAATTCTACTGCACAAATATCAAAAGACTTCAAACATACAATTCCTATATGGAAAACAAAACAGATGCACAACATATCCAAGCCTCCAGATCGAAAATAAATTTCCTGTAGAAATCCTCTGATCCAAGACAAAACTCAAATTCCCAATGAATCGATGTTGCTTCTATTCTGGAATAGCTGCCATTATGCTTCCGCTGCACAACTCTGATTTGAGAATGCTATTGATGAACACAAGTATAAACTTGATCAACTCATTCCGGAAACATTGTTCATCAAATTCCATAAAATCTCAATTACCTATCTGATTCGGTCACAAACACCATAGCAAAAATTCTACCATAAAATTAGATCCGATCAATCCTACCAGCTTAAACAGATCTCTCTCTCAAAGAACCTCCTACTAAGATGAACCATCGGTAAAGCTCCAAGAACCAAGTCAAAACAGAACTCAATCTCTCGACGCGGAAGCAAATCTTGACTTTTTCGAAGATATCCCAAAAATATCAAACCACTTCGATAACTCTAACATCCTCTAGAGATGCTTCAATCCAAACAAAGATTACTAAGAAAACTTCCGAACCATCGCAAGTCACTTTTGCGATTCTATTCAGTTCAGATTCCAAGAAACCGTTCTCTCTTCAACAATCAGAACAGCTAAAGCCTTCTAATCAAAAGAAGAAACTAGTGGTCCACCTTCAACCATAAACATCACACCCAGCTAGGCTTCCAAAAGAAATGGACAAACTTCACCATCTGCCCGGCCTACTGACAAAAGAATCATAAAGACTTCTGAACCAATGAAGAACAGGCCACTCCACTGCTTCTACTACTTCAAAAGACATTCTTATACAAAAGCTCATCGAATCACAAAGCTACACCAGCCACTACCCATAAAGAGCCTTCAGAAGACATATATCCTTAGGAAACTCGACTCAAACCAAACACAAAACACTCTGCCAAACTGAGTCTCAAACTCAAATACAGACAGAACTCCTTTCTAAGGTTGCCAAGATTCCATTGCTGGCTATAACACTCCCAGCTGACCCAAAATCAAGAAGATCCACTCATACGAGTGCAACCCAGCTTACAATCCAAAGACAAACTCCGAACCTTAAAAAGATTTCCTTCAGAGACCGGTGAAATCCTTCACACCAAACTGCAAAACTACACAAGATGCCCAAAACAGCGCTAGAAGAACACTTCCAGTCTCAAACACTCGGACTCCAACCATTGGCAGTTGTGTTACACACACCACTACCTTATCTACCTCTAGAACTTATATTACAAAACCTGAACAGGTAACCCAATCAAATAGGTAGAAATAAATTAGAAATATATATATATATATATATATATATATATATATATATATATATTCAAAATTACAAATACGCTCTCTCAAGATAGACACCACTCCAGAGCCTAGGTATTCGTTCAACCTAGCGCTCTGATACCACAATGTAATGACCCACCTTTCATTCCATAGAAAGATGCATCATTAAGAAGAAAGAAAGGGATAAAAAGAGAAAAGAAAGAAAGAAAGAAACACACAACATCAGAATCTCACAACGGAACGAATATATTATATTATATCACATAAAACATTACATAGTATCATTTACATCAGAGCTATACATCTAATACAACACAAACTAGACAGTTATAAATATTTGCCTAGAAATTACAATTCAGGTACATTAGAAAAAAACAGATACAACTCAACACAGCGGAACCTCTATATATATATATATATCTACACGTCGAAGCCTCCTGCTCCATATCTCCTCCAGAACCCGTCAAGGCAATCCTGAATCACTTGACTACTCATACATAATATGAGTACCTAAGAGTTTAATAAAACAGAAAATAAACACTCGGGTCAGACATGGGTCTGGTGTGTGTAAACGGGTTTAAAGGTTGCTTAACTTTAGAAAATCCTTTGAAAAGAATAGGTATCACCTAAGACTTCCCACACATTAATATGGAAAAGTTTTTACCTTACGCTAACCAAAATATTTTATAGGAAATCCAGTGATATTATAATAGTGTCTAGGGTTTTCGAATAGATAAGAAATAGGCAAAATTGTTACATTTATTAAATTCCAGCTACTAGCCACAAAAGTGGGTAATACAATCAAAACCGTAGGGTCTCGTAGGAAGAATGAGTTTCCATCGATGCCAGGGCTAATGGGGTACCGCCCGTCACAGTACGTGGCCTAGATCACCCTACCGAGGAGCCACTCTAACTTCCCTGCAACACAAGGCCAGGACCATTCCTTACTGAACAGTCTCGAACAAGACCACCTCGCAAATTGGCCGTCGCCAACTGCCACACAACCGAAATATAAAGGGACCTCTAGACAGGGGCAAAATCTCATCCTACTTGGGCATGACCTACTTAGCCTTTCTGCATCTCCCCTATTTTAGCCATTCCCGGTTGATGAGGCTTGAGGCTACGATTACCTTTATAGGACATATCAATCTTAGAATGCTCATCGTCCACCTGATGATGTTCTGAAAGCATTCAATCCATACAAGTTCGTTCCGGGTTCGAACGAAACCGAAGGCATTATCTTGTTACACTCATTTTGGAATCACCCTCAGAGTTAACGACGATAACCCTTGCACTCTGAATCACCATATTGAACCTGAAAGTATTATTTCGTCAAACTCATCACGGAATCACCCTCAGAGTTATACTGACGAATAGTCCTTACACCTCGAGTCTTCGCTCTTCACTTGAGATTCACGACCTAACGTTTAATTTGGATCGATGTGGTTTTCGGAATTTCAAATTTGGAAATCCGATCCCGGTCTCATCGAAATCCAAACGCCATCTTAATGTCCAAGTGAATTTAGTTTAAACAATTAATTCATTTCATCATTATATATTACACACAGATATATAAATTACATATCACAATAGATAATCACATTCTCGTCATAAATAGATAATCTTTATCATAATCACAAACAGATAATCATCACAAACAGATAATCACCACAACAGATAATCCATATTATCATTCTTTAACTAAGCATCCATATCATACAGATACTATTCATCTCATTACTGAAATAACAACCATCCAATCAATATCATCCATAAGAAATGATTTATTAACCATCACCTATAATTAGTTTAAAATGAATTAAATTAATTATCTCTATCTCTAGTTAATTCAAAATAAATTAAATTAATCACCACATCTATAAATCCTGCTTAATATCCATTAATTAATTAACCTAGTTAATTAATTATTCACTAAGCATTCAACTTGATTAAACACCTTTGATTAATCATTCTCTAATTACGATAAGTAATTAGTCTTTAATTAATTTAACAAATTAATTAATCCTAATCATAAGTAATTAACATTTAATTACTTCATTAATTAACTATAACTAATTACATTTATCCTTAATTAATTACATTAATTAATCACTTAATTAATTAATTATTACTTAATTAAACAATTCTTAATTACATCATTAATTATATTAATTAATGATCTCTAATTTGTATTTAAATTAATTACTTTATTTAAAATTAATTACATTAAGTAATTAATCTACAATTTAAAATACAATTATTAATCACCTTTGATTAATATTAAATCCATTATTTAACTACCCTTAATTACTCATAACAAATTAATTATCCCATAATTAATTATCTTCATTAATTAATTGCATGATTAATTACAAAAGTAATTACCCAAATTACTTTATTAAAAACCATCTTCACTAATTACATTCCAGTAATTATCCTTCATTACTTCCTAAGTAATATTGCTCCATTAATTACATTAAGTAATTACTCTCATTAAATCATCAAATGATTATCTTAAATTAATTAAACTAAATTAATTAATTTAAACAAATCACATTATCATAATTAATTACAATAAGTAATTAATTCCTTAATTACTTTATCAAGTAATTATACTTAACCATTAATAGTTTATTATCTTCAATTAATTAATCAAATTAATTATCAAAATTAATCTCATTAATTAATTACTTATAAATCAGTAGATAATTATCGTTATTAACTAACAACATTTCCTTTAATTACTTACTTAAGAAATTTATCTTAGATTAATTATCATTAATTAAAATTAATTAATTAAGACATTCCATAATTAAATTCTTTAATTAACTTAAATATTTCTAAGATAATTCATTCACCTTATTAATAACTTTATTAACATTCAAATGTATTTGAAAGAATACATTTCTAAATTTAATTCAAATTCCATTTTAAACTTTAATATTTAAAATGTTTAACTATTTAAACATTAATCCCAATTTAAATAAATTATAAACCTTAAAATAAAAGTGAAGAACCATCATCACTTATGTAAGATTCTTATATAATAAAAGTTTTAAGAATCTAAATTACTTAATTTTATTAAAAAAAATCAAGCCAAATTTAAATTAAACACATCTTAATTTTTATTCAAATATTTAAAGTAAATAATTTTATCAAGTTTTAACCATTTCTTTGAAATCAAATTTACTTTAAAATCTACTTTAAAACATTTTAAACTTGATCAATATTTGAATTTTACAAATCTGTTTAAATTCAAATCTTTATTCATAATAAACTTGAACCTACATTTAGACTTGATTTTTAAAACCTATTTTAAATCTTCCTTTATATTTAAAGTTTTCTTTTTAAAATCTTTTGGATTCAAATTCAACTTAAGCTTTAATTTAAATCCCTGCTTAAAATCCTGTTTTAAAAAAATTGAATTTCATTTAAATTTTAAAAAAGTCTGCACAATGACAGGTTTATAAAACCTGAACAAATTCTATCAGGTTTTGTAACCTAAGATTAACATGCCCGAGAAACCCCCCATTTTGCTTCGAAACCACAACCTAAACGCTTCGAGTTACTACACGATCTACTCGAGACCATCTTCGAGTCAAAATCCCGCACAACCCCTAATAGTTTATCAGAAACTATTATGTACACGGTGCATATGCACCGGTGCTCAGACCATCTCTAGCCACCCTAGTCAACTCCTCCAAATCGCCGACCATCATCCCACTTAATCATGACCGCTATAATCCCCACTGCAGCTCGAAATTGAAATCAAGGAATCCAAACCAACCTGGAAACATCACAGAACCATATATCCCAAACCTGTCAACATCTAGAAGACCTACCTCTGACCATCATCATCACTGCGACTTCGGCCATAGCTCCATCTACGACCCCTCTCCCGATTCCCAGAGTATTGCATCACTCGACGTAATAGAGAACACGAGATGAAACCAAAACTTCAACCACTCAAAACTATGGTTTGAACTTGTAATGGCCAACCACTGTCGCCACTACCCTCTGACACTACATCTGACAATTTTCCTCCACTCTACAATCAATCCTCCACCTCCAGGAAGAATTACAGCTTCCAACATCCACTAGAAAATCAAATAACCCCAAAAACTTACATTCTGTTCAACTCAGAAAAACTCACTCCACGGTGAATTTAAAAATGTGATATTTGTTTTAAAATTCATGTTTTCAAACATGCATTCATGTTATAAACTTGTTTTAATGATTTAAGATGTTTGATATTTGTTTTATTATCAATGATGACTGATATTATGGATTTTCAGAGGCAATCAGTTTTTAATAAATCTTAATTTTAATTTACAACCATAATTACATTCTAAACAAACAATTTTGTTTACATATTAATCTCTAACAGAAATCAAACAATTTGATAAGGTATTTTATTAAAAACTTAGCTTAATACATAGTCAGGTAGGCAGATACTTGACAATAACAACCCATATGTATATTCATACATATACACCCAGAACATCATCAGAATTCAATCATACAAACTTGCTTATTGCTATCAATACACATGCACAGATAACATAAGCTTTTAGCATTTTGAGGTTACTCACTTCTAAAAAGAAACAGAGCAGTTTCATCCAAACAGTTTTTGATTTATGTGAATTAGAACTTGAGTTCTAGAAATTTCATTTAACTTTGATTTTAAAAGGAAAAACTGTTTTTAAAATAGAAGTTCACTCACCTATTGATTGAAGAGGCAGAGAACAACCCAGATGCAAACTCGTATCTTCCTGGAACCTGAATTTTTGAATCTGCTTTTGGTAGTTGAACTGCTGAACTAAAAACTGCATTTTGGTGAAGATAATCCTGGCCTCAATTGCATGCAGCTGAACTCCATCTTCATTTGCTTGAGTTTAAAGTTGAAGTTGATCTTTAAATTTTGCAGCAGAACTTCATTTCCTCTTAGCTAGAGTTTGGGTTGATCTTCCCATTGATTTTGTAACTTGCAGATTTTAACATGAATTTTGTTTGCAGATTTCGGTTTTGAACTTCTTATCTAAAATCTGATTTTAGTTTCTCAATTGAAGATAAAGTGTTTGAACAAAAAGATTTGTTAAGTTTCTTATTAATATATTTTCAATAAAAAGTTTTTAAGACAAATAAAACCATTGCCACTTGTCACATAAGTTTGCAAAGTAATTACAAGTGTCATCTTTATGGGTTAAGAGTCTAACACATGTTCAAATTTAATATAAAAATAAACTTCTGAATTTAAGAATGTATTTAAGTTCATCTTAAACAATTTCTTATTATTTAACATGTTTTAAATGTTTTTTTATCTATATTTAGCCTTTAAATGTTTATAAATAAATCTCTTTATAACATTACACATTTTAATGTTTGTTTGAATATTTTTAAAATAATATTTTTAAAACTAAATTTTCAAAAGAGGAAATTTAAAAAGATAAGAATATTGAATTCAATTTTATTCCAAAGTTTCAAATCAAAATACTTTACTCTAATATAAATGAACTAAGTTTATTTCTAAAGAAAACAATTTTTAAAATAAAACAAAATAAACTTTATTAAAAATACAACTTAAACTATTATATTTATAAACAAAATAATTATTTACTTTAATTACTTTGAAGATATAAGATAGATTTTTAAAACAAACTTATGAAAAGTTTCAATACTAATTTAAATCAAATTAACCAATTCACATACACACATATATAAATTTGAAAATATCTTATTAAACTCAAATTAAAATTAAAATCAAATTCTCTATTTACAATGTATACTCATATAACATTATAAATGAAATATTCTTTAAATAAGCTCAGAAAGATAATTTTATCATTTAAATATTTTTAACAATTGAAAAGAATAAAATTCCTAAATATTAACTTATCATTGTTATAAATTTTGAAAAGAATATCATTTGACAAACTAAATAATTATTAATTTTCAAAAGATAATTTCTGTTTGAATTAAATTATTAAATCAAAATTTCATATTTTAAAATAATTAAAAATGAAATTATTAAATAAGTATTGCCTAAATTTCCGGGACATCACATTCCTCCCCCTTTAAAAGAATTTCGTCCCCGAAATTAAAAAGCAAAGGTAATTTAATAATCACATACAGATTTTAATTTTAAAATAGCAAACATATGCTATCAACTAAATACTAGAAACCTATTCAAACAAACAATACTAACTATCCAGAAAAAAATTCTAGGTAGGATTCTATAGAGTTTCCCAGGTACAAACACCGGAACACTCTCCGTACAGAATCTAAAGTAGCTACACCACTCAGATCTAGAGCTCCTATGTATCTAGATCTACAAATCTAAACAGGAAACTAGACCATAGACAAGTCCTGATCAACTTCCAAATCCCTCAGAACTACTGATTCTAAAACCAGTGATAAACCATACACGTACTCCCTCAGAGATACGTGAAAAACATAATGAATCCCAGCTGTCCGAACTGGCAATTCAGTCCTGTAGACCAAACACTTAACCCTTTAGAGAAAACAGAAAGATCCAAACTCTTATCCACAAATCTCTCGTGTCGATCCTGAGCTGCCTTCAACTTTCTATGTCAATCCAATCTTCGCATATGCTTCATGGAACAAATCCGGACAAAGAAAATAAACGATCTCCTGATCCTATTCAACAAAATGGTTCTCTCAATATCCATCAACAACTACCTCACAAATTCTACTACACAAATATTAGAAGACTTCAAACATACAACTCCTATTGGGAAAACAAAACAGATGCACAAGACATCCAAGCCTCCAGATCCAAAATAAATTTCCTGTAGAAATCCTCTGATCCAAGACAAAACTCAAATTCCCAATGAATCGATGTTGCTTCTATTCTGGAATAGCTACCACAATGCTTCCGCTGCGCAACTCTGATTTGAGAATGCTATTGATGAACACAAGTATAAACTTGATCAACTTATTCCGGAAACATTGTTCATCAAATTCCATAAAATCTCAGTGACCTATCCGACTTGGTCACAAACACCACAGCATAAATTCTACCAGAGAACTAGATCCGATCAATCCTGCCAGCTTGAACAGATCTCTCTCTCTCAAAGAACCTCCTACTAAGCTGAACCATCGGTAAAGCTCCAAGAACCAAGTCAAAACAGAACTCAATCTCTCGATGTGGATGCAAATCTTGACTTTTTCGAAGATATCCGGGAAATATCAAACCACTTCGATAACTCTAATATCCTCTAGAGATGCTTCAATCCAAACAAAGATTACTAAGAAAACTTCCGAACCATCGCAAGTCACTTTTGTGATTCTACTCAGTTCAGATTCCAAGAAACCGTTCTCTCTTCAACAATCAGAACAACTAAAGCCTTCTAATCAAAAGAAGAAACTTATGTTCCACCTTCAACCACAAACATCACACCCAGCTGAGCTTCCAAAAGAAATGGAAAAACTTCACCGTCTGCCCGGCCTACTGACAAAAGAATCACAAAGACTTCTGAACCAACGAAGAATTGGCCACTCCACTACTTCTACTGCTGCCAAAGACGTTCTTATCCAAAAGCTCATCGAATCACAAAGCTACACCAGCCACTACCCCAAAAGAGCCTTCTGAAGACAGATATCCTCAGGAAGCTCGACTCAAACCAAACACAAAACACTCTGCCAAACTGAGTCTCAAACTCAAATACAGACAGAACTCCTTCCTAAGGTTGCCAAGATTCCATTGCTGGCTACAACACTCCCAACTGATCCAAACTTAAGAAAATCCACTCATACGAGTGCAACCCAGCTTACAATCCAAAGATAAAATCTGAACCTTAAAAATAATACCTTCAGAGATCGGTGAAATCCTTCACACCAAACTGCAAAACTACACAAGATGCCCAAAACTGCCCTAGAAGATCACTTCCAGTCTCAAACACTCGGACTCCAACCATTGGTAGTTGTGTTACACACACCACTACCCTACCTACCTCTAGAACTTATATTGGAAAATCTAAACAGGTAACCCAATCAAATAGGTAGAAATAAATTAGAAATATATATATATATATATATATATTCAAAATTACAAATACGCTCTCTCAAGATAGACACCACTGCAGAGCCTAGGTATTCGCTCAACCTAGTGCTCTGATACCACAATGTAATGACCCGCCTTTCATTCCATAGAAAATGCATCATTAAGAAGAAAGAAAGGGATAGAAAAGAGAAAAGAAAGAAAGAAACACACAACATCAGAATCTCACAGCGGAACGAATAAATTATATTATATCACATAAAACATTACATAGTATCATTTACATCAGAGCTATACATCTAATACAACACAAACTAGACAGTTATAAACATTTGTCTAGCAATTACAATTCAAGTACATCAGAGAAAAACAGATACAACTCAACACAGCGGAACCTCTATACACACACACACACACACACATCGAAGCCTCCTGCTCCATATCTCCTCCATAACTCGTCAAGGCAATCCTGGATCACTTGACTACTCATACATAATATGAGTACCCAAGAGTTTAATAAAACAGAAAATAAACACTCGGGTCAAACATGGGTCTGGTGTGTGTAAACGGGTTTAAAGTTTGCTTAACTTTAGAAAATCCTTTGAAAAGAAAAGGTATCACGTAAGACTTCCCACACATGAACATGGAAAAGTTTTTACCTTACGCTAACCAAAACATTTGATAGGAAATCCAGTGATATTATAATAGTGTCTAGGGGTTTCAAATAAATAAAAAATAGCCGAAATTGTTACATTTATTAAATTCCCGCCACTAGCCACAAAAGTGGGTAATACAATCAAAACCGTAGGGTCTCGTAGGAAGAATGAGTTTCCATCGATGGCAGGGCTATTGGGGGTACCGCCCGTCACAGTATGTGGCCTAGACCACCATGCCGAGGAGCCACTCTAACTCCCCTACAACACAAGGCCGGGACCATTCCTTACTGAACAGTCCCGAACAAGACCACCCCGCAGATTGGCCGTCGCCAACTGCCACACAACTGAAATATAAAGGGACCTCTAGACAGGGGTAAATCTCATCCTACTTGGGCATGACCCACTTAGCCTTGCTGCACCTCCCCTATTTTGGCCATTCCCGGTTGATGAGGCTTGAGGCTACGATTACCTTTATAGGACATATCAATCTTAGAATGCTCATCGTCCACCTGATGATGTTCTGAAAGCATTCAATCCATACAAGTTCGTTACGGGTTCGAACGAAACCGAAGGCATTATCTTGTTACAGTCATTTTGGAATTACCATTAGAGTTAGCGACGATAACCCTTGCACTCTGAATCACCATATCGAACCTGAACTATTCCGTCAAACTCATTACGGAATCACCCTCAGAATTATACTGGCGAATAGTCCTTACACCTGGAGTCTTCACTCTTCACTTGAGATTCACGACCTAACGTTTAATTTGGATAGATGTGGTATTCGGAATTTCAAATTTGGAAATCCGATCCCGGTCTCATCGAAATCCAAACGCCATCTTAATGTCCAAGTGAATTTAGTTTAAAAAATTAATTCAATTCATCATTATCTATTACACACAGATAGATAAATTACATATCACAATAGATAATCACATTCTCATCATAAACAGATAATCTGTATCATAATCACAAACAGATAATCATCACAAACAGATAATCACCACAACAGATAATCCATATTATCATACTTTAACTAAGCATCCATATCATACAGATACTACTCATCTCATTACTGAGATCACAACCATCCAATCAATATCATCCATAAGAAATGATTTATTAACCATCACCTATAATTAGTTTTAAATGAATTAAATTAATTATCTCTATCTCTAATTAATTCAAAATAAATTAAATTAATCACCACATCTATAAATCCTGCTTAATATCCATTAACTAATTAACCCAGTTAATTAATTATTCACTAAGAATTCAACTTGATTAAACACCATTGATTAATCATTCTCACATTACGATAAGTAATTAGTCTTTAGTTAATTTAACAAATTAATTAATCTTAATCATAAGTAATTAACATTTAATTACTTCATTAATTAACTATAACTAATTACATTTATCCTTAATTAATTACATTAATTAATCACTTAATTAATTAATTATTACTTAATTAAACAAATGATCTCTATTTTATATTTAAATTAATTACTTTATTTAAAATTAATTACATTAAGTAATTAATCTACAATTTAAAATACAATTATTAACCACCTTTGATTAATATCAAATCCAATAATTAACTACCCTTAGTTACTCATAACAAATTAATTATCCCATAATTAATTATCTTCATTAATTAATCCCATGATTAATTACAAAAGTAATTACCCAAAGTACTATTAAAAATCATCTTCACTAATTACATTCTAGTAATTATCCTTTATTACTCCCTAAGTAATATTGGTCCATTAATTACATTAAGTAATTACTCTCATTAAATCATCAAATGATTATCTTAAATTAATTAAACTAAATTAATTAATTTAAACAAATCACATTATCATAATTAATTACAATAAGTAATTAATTCCTTAATTACTTTATCAAGTAATTATACTTAACCATTAACAATTTATTATCTTCAATTAATTAATCAAATTAATTATCAAAATTAATCTCATTAATTAATTACTTAATAATCATTAAATAATTATCATTATTAACTAACAACATTTCCTTTAATTACTTACTTAAGAAATTTATCTTAGATTAATTTCATTAATTAAAATTAATTAATTAAGACATTCCTTAATTAAATTCTTTTATTATCTTAAATATTTTAAGATAATTCATTCACCTTATTAATAACTTTATTAACATTCAAATGTATTTGAAACAATACATTTCTAAATTTAATTCAAATTCCATTTTAAAATTTAATATTTAAAATGTTTAACTATTTAAACATTAATCCAAATTTATATAAATTATAAACCTTAAAATAAAAGTGAAGAACCATCATCACTTATATAAGATTCTTATATAATAAAAGTTTTAAGAATCTAAATTACTTAATTTTATTAAAAAAATCAAGCCAAATTTAAATTAAACACATCTTAATTTTTATTCAAATATTTAAAGTAAATAATTTTATCAAGTTTTAACCATTTCTTTGAAATCAAATTTACTTTAAAATCTACTTTAAAACATTTTAAACTTAATCAATATTTGAATTTTACAAATCTGTTTAAATTCAGATTTGTATTCATAATAAACTTGAACCTACATTTAGACTTGATTTTTAAAACCTATTTTAAATCTTGCTTTATATTTAAATTTTTCATTTAAAAAACTTTTGGATTCAAATTCAATTTAAGCTTTAATTTAAATCCCTGCTTAAAATCCTGTTTTAAAAAAATTTGAATTTCATTTAAATTTAAAAAAATCTGCACAATGACAGGTTTATAAAACCTGAACAAATTATATCAGGTTTTGTAACCTGAGACTAACATGCCCGAGAAACCCCCCATTTTGCTTCGAGTTACTACACGATCTACGCGAGACCATCTTCGAGTCAATATCCTACACAACCCCTAATAGTTCATCAGAAACTATTATGTACACAGTGCATATGCACCGGTGCTCAGACCATCTCCAGCCACCCTAGTCAACTCCTCCAAGTCGCCGACCATCATCCCACTTGATCACGACCACCATAATCCCCACTGTAGCTCGAAATTTAAATCAAGGAATCCAAACCAACCTGGAAACATCACAGCACCATATACCCCAAACCTGTCAACATTTAGAAGACCCACCTCCGACCATCATCATCACTGTGACTCCGACCATAGCTCCATCTACGACCCCTCTCCCGATTCCTAAAGTATTGCATCACTCGTTGCAACAGAGAACACGAGATGAAACCCAAACTTCAACCACTCAAAACTGCGGTTTGAACCTGTAATGGACAACCACTGTCGCCACTACCCTCTGACACTACATCTGACAATTTTCCTCCACTATCCGATCAATCCTCCACCTCCAGGAAGAATTATAGCTTCCAACATCCACTAAAAAATCAGATAATCCTAAAAACTTACGTTCTGTTCAACTCAGAAAAACTCACTCCACAGTGAATTTAAAATTTTGATATTTGTTTTAAAATTCATGTTTTCAAACATGTGTTTATGTTATAAACTTGTTTTAATGATTTAAGATGTTTTATATTTGTTTTTTTATCAATGATGACTGATATTATGGATTTTCAGAGGCAATCAGTTTTTAATAAATCTTAATTTTGATTTATAACCATAATTACATTCTAAACAAACAATTTTGTTTACATATTAATCCCTAATAGAAATCAACCAATTTGATAAGGTATTTTTATTAAAACTTAGCTTAAAACATACGCAGGTAGGTAGATACCTGACAATAACAACCCATATGTATATTCATACATATACACCCAGAACATCATCACAATTCAATCATACAAACTTGCTTATTACTATCAATAAACAAGCACATATAACATAAGCTTTTAGCATTATGAGGTTACTCACTTCTAAAAAGAAACAAAGGAGTTTCATCCAAACAGTTTTTAATTTATGTGAATTAGAACTTGAGTTCTAGAAATTCTGTTTAACTTTGATTTTAAAAGGAAAAACTGTTTTTAAAATAGAAGTTCACTCACCTATTGATTGAAGAGGCAGAGAACAACCCAGATGCAAAATCATATCTTCCTGGAACCTGAATTTTTGAATCTGCTTTTGGTAGTTGAACCGCTGAACTAAAAAATGCATTTTGGTGAAGATAGTCCTGGCCTCAATTACATGCAGCTGAACTCCATCTTCATTTGCTTGAGTTTAAAGTTGAAGTTAATCTTTAAATTTTGTAGCAGAACTTCATTTCCTCTTAGCTAGAGTTTGGGTTGATCTTCCTATTGATGTTGTAACTTGCGGATTTTAACATGAATTTTGTGTGCAAATTTAGGTTTTGAATTTCTTATCTAAAATCTGATTTTAGTTTCTCAATTGAAGATAAAGTGTTTGAACAAAAAGATTTGTTAAGTTTCTTATTAATATATTTTCAATAAAAAGTTTTTAAGAAAAATAAAATCATTGCCACTTGTTACATAAGTTTGCAAAGTAATTACAAGTGTCATCTTTATGGGTTAAGAGTCTAACACATATTCAAATTTAATATAAAAATAAATTTCTAAATTTAAGAATGTATTTAAGTTCATCTTAAACAATTTCTTATTAATTTAACATTTTTTAATTGTTTTTTCATCTATATTTAGCCTTTAAATGTTTATAAATAAATCTCTTTATAACATTACACATTTTAATGTTTGTTTGAATATTTTTAAAATAATATTTTTAAAACTAAATTTTCAAAAGAGGAAATTTAAAAAGATAAGAATATTAAATTCAATTTTATTCCAAAGTTTCAAATCAAAATACTTTACTCTAATGTAAATGAACTAAGTTTATTTCTAAAGAAAACAATTTTTAAAATAAAACAAAATAAACTTTTATTAAAAATACAACTTAAACTATTATATTTATAAACAAAATAAATATTTACTTTAATTACTTTGAAGACATAAGATAGATTTTTAAAACAAACTTATGAAAAGTTTCAATACTAATTTAAATCAAACTAACCAATTCACATACACACGTATATAAATTTGAAAATATCTTATTAAACTCAAATTAAAATTAAAATCAAATTCTCTATTTACAATGTATACTCATATATACATTATAAATGAAATATTCTTTAAATAAGCTCAGAAAGATAATTTTATCATTTAAATATTTTTAACAATTGAAAAGAATAAAATTCCTAAATATTAACTTATCATTATTATAAATTTTGAAAAGAATATCATTTGACAAACTAAATAATTATTAATTTTCAAACAATAATTTCTGTTTGACTTAAATTATTAAATCAAAATTTCATATTTTAAAATAATTATAAATGAAATTATTAAATAAGTATTGCCTAAATTTCTGGGACATCACACTCTTAGTTAACCAGTCAACAATTACCCATATTCCATCATTTTCCTTTTTGGTCCTTGGCAAAGTGTCGATGAAATCCAAAGAAATCACTTCCTATTTCCACTTTGGAACTTCCAAAGGCTGTAGCAAACCCGCGGTCTTCTGTAGATCACCTTCACCTGTCGACAGATCGCACATCTCTTGATGAAAGCAGCTACATCCTTCTTCATGCCCTTATACATCTTGGAATCTCTGGGCGGATACTCAGCCTAGAGCGATGATTCTCTGATAGAACTACTTGCGTCAAATCCTTGAAATTCAGAACACAAATCCTTTCGTTGATCCTCAATGTTCCTTGGCCATCAATCTCAAAACTGGAACTCTGACCATTCTTCACTCAATCCATCCACCTCTGGCACACACAAACGTCCACGTAAACCTCAAACCTACTCTCGCCATCAGAATAGCTAGAACAAGCATACTAGTCAGTCTTGCCTTCAAATCCAAGAAAGCCTCTTCACACTCGGGGGTCCACTTAAACTTTGCTCCCTTCCAAGTCAGCTTGGTTAAGTGCGAAGAAATCTTAGAATATTCCTTGATATACTTCCTGTAAAATCCTGCCAAATCCAAAAATCTACGGACTTCCGTCGGAATCTCCAGCTGCTTCCATTCTTCAATAGTAGCTACCTTGGCTGGACTTACAGAAATACCCTCTCCAGAAACAATATGCCCCAAAAATCCGACTTTCGATTTCCAAAAATGGCATTTCAGAAACTTAACCTTCAGAACATGCCTCCTCAAAGTCTCTAATACTATCCCCAAATGCCGCTTGAGCTCCTCTTCAGACTTGGAGAAGACAAGAATATCATTGATGAACTCAAGAACAAACTTGCTCAACACATCCCAGAATACTTGGTTCATCAAATCCACATGGAACCGCAAAGACTCATCCAACTTGGTCACAAAGACAATAGCTGAACCCTAACTGGAAAACTAGGGCGGATCAAACCTTTCTCTATGAAATCTTGAGTCTGCTCCTCCAATTATTCACTCTCTTTCAACACCATCCTTCTACTAGACTGAACAACAGGTACTGCTCCCAGAACCAAGACGATCCGAAACTCTATCACCCGATGAGGACAAACCTTACACTTCCTTGAAAACATTTGAAAAATCTCCGACCACCTCGATGAACTCTACGCCTTATAGAGATGCCTCGACTCCACGCATAAGATTGCTCAAATGAAGTCCGGAATCATCGCAAGTCACTTTTGTGATCCTACCCAACCCAGTCTCCAAAGACACAATCCTCTCTTCACACACCAAAAAGTCCTTATACTTATCCAACCAATCCATACCCAGAATAAGATCAAACTCTTTGAAATCCAATACAAAAGGATTACAAGGAAAACTATAGGGGAGATAAGAAAACCTTAAGTCTCTATAGATCTTATCTAACTTGGTTACCCGCCTATAGGATTAGATACAAAGATAGGGCGGTCAACCAAACAAAGAAAAAGATGAAACTCCTCTAGAACTCGTGTTGGAAACAAGAACAGATATCCAACAAATTTAGATAGGTATATAGTTATATAAAATTACAAATACGCACTCTCAAGATAGGCAGTATTCCAGAGCCTAGGTATTATCTCAACCTCGCTCGATACCAAGTGTGATGACCCGTCTTCCATTTCACAGAAAGATGCATCATCAATAAGAAAGAAAGAGGTAGAAATAAAATAGATAGAAGAAAGAACAAATCAATATCAGAATCTCACGGCGGAAACAGAACAAAATATAATATATCACATAACTATTACATAGTCAATACATCAGAGTTACACATATTACAACAACATTTCACATTAGACAGTTATAAAGATATGTCTAATCCATAACATTTGAAGATACAATAGACAAAGATACTACACAGCAGTAACAGATAGATAAAGCTATGTGTGGACTCCTGCTCCAAGCTATCCAAAATTCATCAATCCAAAAAACCTGATCACTTAGCTACTCATAAAAATTTGAGTACCCAAGAGTTTAAGAAAAACAGAAATAAACTCCGGTCAGGCATGGGTCTGGTGTGAGTAAATAGTTAAGCTGTTTAACTTGAAAAATGTTTGAAAACAAAGGTATCATGTAAGACTTTCCACACATAAACATGGGTAAGTTTTTACCTTACGCTAACCAAAACATTAGATAGGAAATCCAGTGATATTATAATAGGGTCTAGGGTTTTCAAATAAACTAGAAAATAGCCGAAATTGTTACATTTATTAAATTTCAGCATACATAGGTATACAATCAAAACCATAAAGGCTCATAGGGATAATAAGTTTCCATCAATGGCAGGGCTACTGGGGTACCGCCCGTCACAATACGTGGTCTTGATCACCATATCGAGGATCAATCCTAAATCC
Organism: Allium cepa; assembly: GCA_030765085.1. Lineage (NCBI taxonomy): Eukaryota > Viridiplantae > Streptophyta > Magnoliopsida > Asparagales > Amaryllidaceae > Allium > Allium cepa. The sequence goes on from CM060929.1 coordinate 298,950,175, forward strand.
CTTGCGACACAAGGCCGGAAACATCCCTTACTGGACAGTCTCGAATAAGTCAACCCCATGGTTGTAGCTAGCAACCGCCCAAACAGCGAATAAAAAGGGACTCTAGACAGGGGAAGACCTTATCCTACTTGAGCACGACTCACTTTGCCTTGTTGCACCTCCTCCGTTTTACCCATTCTCGGTTGACGATTCTTGAGGCTACGATTACCTTTATAGAAGACATCTATTTTAGAATGCTCATCGTCGTCCCGACGATGTTCTGAAAGAATTCAATCCATACAAGTTCGTTCTAGGTTCGAATGAAACCGAAGGCATTATCTCGTTACACTCATTTTGGAATCACTCTCAGAGTTAACGACAATAACCCTTGCACTCTGAATCTCCATCTCAAACCTGAAAGCACTATCTCCATTATACTCGTATTGGAATCACACTCAGAGTTTTAACGACAAATAGTTCTTACACTTCGAGCCTTCAAATTGATCTTCACTTGAATTCATGACCTAACGTTTAACTTAGACCGATGTGGTTTTCGGGTAATCAAATCTGATATCCAATCCCAATCTCATCGAAATCCAAATGTTTCTTATAGGCTAAGTGTTATAAAGTTTAAACAATTTAATTCAATTCAATACTTGAATTCACGTAGCATCATTCACAGATAAATATCACAGATTTATCTCAGGTATATCCATATCCCATCACAAAATATCATAGAATATCATTCAATTAATATCAACCAATCCAGACATTCTACAAATAATCATCCACAAACAGGAATTATTAATCCATATTACAATTAATTAATTAACTTAAATTAAATTAATTACTTAAGAATTAATCACCAAATCCCGCTTAATCATTAATTAATTACAAACCATTTAACTAATGTATCATTCCTTCATTGCCTTGTCAATCAATTAAGTATTCTCTAATCATAGATTAATTATCCTTTAACTATTAATTAATAAACCTTAATTGTTAATTAACATCTCTCAATACAAATTAATTAATCCATAATTACTTTTTAATCAATTAATTAACCTTCAATTAACTAATTGATTATCCCTTAATTATTAATTAATAAACCTTAATATTAATTAACAAAACTTAATTACAAATTAATTAATCCTTAATTATCCGTTGATTAATCTTTAATTATCATTTGATTAATCGTTCATTACCAGTTAATCAATCCTTAATTAACAGTTAACAAATCCTTAATTAATCTTTAATTACAGATTAATTATCCTTTATAATTAATTAATAAAACCTAGTTATTAATTAATAAAACTTAACTACAAATTAAGTACTTCCTAATTACCAGTTAATCAACCTCTAATTACTTAATTATCTACTCTCTAATTTCTTAATTAATCGGTCTTAATTACATAATTAATTAATTCTTAATTACATATAATTACTTAATTAATTAATCTCTAATCATTAATCAATAATCTTTAATTATCTAATTAATGATCTTTAATTTCAAGTTAATTAACCTTTAAATTAATTAACTTTTAATCCTAAATTATTTATTAATTAAATTAATTAATTACTCTTAATTAATTTCTTACTTAATCCTTATTCATTAATTAATCATATTAATTAATTATACTCAATTTCCTTAATTAACTTAATTAATCTCAAGACATTAAAACCTTAATTATCTTAAGATAGAACATTATCTTATTAATGTCTTTATTACCATTAACCTATTTACCATTTATCTTTATGATTAACTTTACTTAATTAAATCATTAATTAAGTTTTTAAAATAAAATAATCATTTAACTTGATAAATTAAAGTTAACAAAACCTAATTTCCTTTAAATTCTTTAAACATTATCAAGTAATAGTTTAAAACTAGTTTCAATTTAAATTTTAAAACTTGCTTTTATAATAATCTTAAAATTTCATTACTAACTTAAGTTTTAAAATCACTTTAAATTTTACTTAACAAAATTTAAATTAAACAAATTTCAAACTTCTTAACCAATTGCTAAAGAAAACAATTATTATTTTTAAAGGAAATTTATATAAGAAAGTTTAAACTAGATTAAATTTTAAATTTCAAAAACCTTGTTTTAAAATCCTTTTTAAAACTGCTCAATACTTTTGCTTCGGGTCAAACCCATAGACCACTCGAGTCTTGCGCTAAGTTTCCTATCTTCTTCGCATTTTCAAAACTTATTTTTTTTTTTTTAAGTTAAAAGAAACCACTCGAGTCTTTCCCTAAGTTTCCTATCTTCTTCCCATTTTCAAAACTTAAATTTATTTTTAAGTTAATGGAAAACTGTAGGCCTAACGCCCATAAACTACTCGATTACAAACTCGAGTCACCACCTCCAAATCCGATCCATTCTTCGAAACTATCCACACAAAAAGATCCATTGACACAAACAAAGCCACCATGCACATGCACCAGCGTCAGAGCCTCCTCCGACCTCCGATGAACCTACCGGCACCTCGACCATCACCCATACCCTCCATTATAACCCTCAAATCACAAGCACAAGCCTTCGATCGAATTCAAGCAATCCAGTCGAAAACTAGAACCTGATACCATGCTAGAAACTCCTCGAACTCACGCCTCCGATCACCAGAGCCGCTGCAACTCCGGCCATGCCATGCCGACCCTCTATGCTGACAATTCCCAAAGCCACGAGCCACTTGATCACCTAGAGACGATGTAGTGATTCAATTTTCCAGACTCGACCTATCTAGGGTTTAAAAACAAATCACTCCCTTGACGTCGCCTCGACGATCAGGAACCCCACCGTTCATTTTTCGTAAGCTCCCCGTACTTCCTTCCATCTCGAGACGAAACCCCGAGACCTCACTACCCATTGATCGCCAAAAATTGCCCTAAAACCGTTTCCTAGTCAACTTAAAATTTCTCACCCAGTACAACATTATAAATCATGATTTCCTTTTTGAAATTCATAGTTTTCAAATTCGATTTAGATTATATTCCTGAATCAGCAATTTATGATGATTGATTTTTAACATGTTTATAATATTTATTTTTTTTCATTTTTCAGATGATATTCCAACTTGTTGTTCCTAGTACTATTTTTAAAATTTAGATCCTACAAATGTAAACAAATTTTGTTTAAATAACAGGGTCTAAAATAATTTAGGGTTTAGATCTTGATTTTTGAAAAGTTTTAAAGTCTGTAAAAAAAACAAGAACAGAGCTAGTTCCTTGTTTCAGACATGCACATTTATATCATCTTCTTATCTATACAACCATGCACAACATATTCATATCATAACGTTCACAGATTTTCACGTGCAACAAATTTGAACATATTTTAAAATTCAATTCATTAGTTTACTCACCAGATTTAAACAGACAGAGGCTTGATTTACTGGAATTTGAAAACTGAGTCATTGATTCCTTTTAAAGCTGAAAAGCTTTGAATTTGCAGATGAAAATACTTGATGTTGCTTGATTAACTTGCTTGAACTATTATAATTTGTTTGATTTCATGTTTTCTTGCTTGCTTGATAATTTGTTACAGGCTTTTAAAAATGCTATGAGAATTGGTAACAGGCTTTGGCTTTTGATTTTGGAAAATGTTTATAAGGTCGCTTACATTTTTTTGGACTTGAGTTTGAAAAATGTTTTCAGGTTTAAGTTTCTTGAGAATTTTTTGGCTTTGAAAATAGTTTAACAGGTTGATTTTTAGAAATGAGAAGATAAGAAAAGAGATAGGAAAAAGAAGATGTTGTTTATATAATGTAAATTAGGATTTTTTTTTAAATTAAAGAAAATAATAACTAATTATGACACTTGTTCAAATGTTAAGACTTGTCATTACCAATTTTTAATTAACTTACGCATTTTCAAACAAGCTTTTAAATTAAACACTTGTAATAAGCAATTTTTATTTATTTTAAAATGATTTAAAATCTTTTAAATTAAATTTTCCTAAATAATAAATATCTTTCTAAATTAATAAATGCTTTTCTTAATTTTAGATAAATAAAATCCTTTAAAGAAAATAGAATAAAAACCAATTATATTCTAAACAAATATATCTAATTCATTTTTAAATGTTAATATAAAACTTTTGTATTATTTTACTATTTAATAAATACTTCTTAATTTATATTAATAAATTCTTTAAGGAAAACAAATCTTATTTTGAATAAAAACTTTACTCATTTATTTTTATATCCAAACTATTTCAAAATAATTATCCTTTAAATTCAAATTTAAATCCAAATTTTAAATTCAAATTCAAAATTCAAATTCCAATTTAAATCAACTTAAATATATATATATATATTAATTTAAACAAACACAAATTATATTTGTAAATAATTATCCTATTTAAAATTTATTTATAAAACAACACATTATTATCATTATTTGAAATAACAATTTTTACCAATTTTAAATAATAAATAAAGAAGATTATCACATTTTAAATTTCTTGAAATTTCGGGATATCACATTACTCCTCACTACATATTTACTCAACATTCATGTTTTTATCTTCAACTATGTTCCAGCTTGAATCCAACATCTGAGCCATTTGCAAAATAAACACTAACATAGTAAAATTGAAAAAGAAAATATTTTGCAATGCAAATTAAAGTGTGAGTTTTTTAAAATGTTATTTGCCTTGGTTATTTGGGCTGTTTTCATTTATTTCTTATGAATCCATCTTACACGAAAAGCTTGTAACATGTACAGTGTATCACTGTACATATCACAAGGCCTTGTACAACGGTATGTACTTGATAAAATTGCAGGGAAAGGTGAGCACAAGGTCAAACCCAAGCCATGGCTAGATTCAATTCAGATGCAATACATAAAGACTTTAGACCATCATATTCTAAGAACATGAAAACAAATCTGGCCACAACAAGTAACATGTGCATATGGTCAGATACAAGGCAATGTCGAAGTCTAAAAACAGTACAAGTATAACATGAATGAAATGACATGTAGCAAACTGACCAGTATAGATGTGCTTGATCAACATTCGTTAGACCAAAATACAAGGCAACCCAGGTTTAACAAATGCAAAGCACTTGAATAAAAAGTGCTTATGCAAAAATGTATCGGACCAAAACAACAACATGAAGATGAACATGTACAACAAGCCAGTGCACATGAATCAGAAGAAAGCAACAAACATGCTCAGATCAACATACATCAATGCAGACCAGGTAGTGAACAAAACAAAGCAGCTTCACACATGTGTAAACATAGTGTTGAAGCCGACGCTTAAAAATTCATACAGAAACTAGCACATCTGATCAAGTATTCAAAGCAACCAGGCATAAAATGCATGCATTCAGCTTTCAACATGAAGGTGAAACAGACCAGAGCAAACAAATAGGTACAAATGAAATCAAGGCAGTTTTCGAATCAATGTACACATGAACATTTGAACCAGACTCCGAGAAGATCATAACAGAACAATGATAGCATATAAATTAAGTGTCACACAAGAATGAAATGCCATGCCACTCAATAACACAGTGCACCGGACCAAAGATCAATATGAAGTGCAGACTAAACCAAAGCAGACCACACATGAACCAGACTTCAAAAACAAGTACAAAGCAGTTAACATGAATGTACAAAGGCACAAGTTGAGACATGAAGTAAAATACACACACATGAAGGCTCAACAAAAAATGTACATGGAAACATCAAAACAGAACCAACAATGCAAGACTCTAATCAGGGAAATAGTCAACACTAACATGAATGCAAAGTTTTCATCACAGATACATATATACATGCATGTTCATACATGTATACATGCATATATACAATGACAAACATATGAAATAGAAGACACATCAATTTGGTTCAGGAAGAAACATACCAGCAATGTACAAGCCAGTGGAACAAGATTCAAAAAGGTGAAATTGATCAACAGAACATACTAGATAAGACTACATGAATAATCACTGGCTAGGCTCATAACGACAAGTTCATCAAACCAGAAAACTCAACACAGTAGAGACATCAAGCCAACCAAGTGAATAGGCATAAAAATCATACATATATATACATACATTTATGTTTATACATGCTTATATGTTTACAGTAATCACAATTGCTAGTCACAGTTCAAATAACGTTGTAGCGAATTTCAAAATGAACAATTTAGAGCAGAAAGGAATTGAACAAGTCAAAGCCAAGTTTATCTCAAAAATTCACGATGCCAAAGTCATAGCAGAAAACTACGGAACCAAAGTTCAAATACATCAGGGAAAAGAAGGACTAATCATAGCTTAAATTCGAATATATTTGAAAATAAAAAAGGGGGTGAAAATCGCATACCTGTAGCAGTCGAACTCGACATAATTGGAGCGACCGAAAGCCTATCACAGCCAGAAGTCGATTAACAAAGCAACGCAATGCAGATTCCTCAAACCAATCGATTGATCATAAAGTGGTTTTTCAATTAAGGAAAACCCTAATTCCTTTTTAAAGAAGAACAAAGAAAGTGGCAGCAAAATAGAAGAAGGGAACGAGCTTCTTATTTTTATAGCACTAATTATTGTTTGGGCCAGCTTTTTATTTCAAATTCGGCTTAAAGTGTTAAATTAGGGTTTTATTTAGTTTGTTTTTATTTCATAATTTTTCTCTTTTTAAAATCATGTGACTCTCTAGTCGTGTGACTGGATTACGAACTACAGCAGTGTAGTTCGAGAATTCACAACTCAGTGGCTGAGTTGTGGCAGAGTTTTGAGTGTAGAGTTAGGTTAGTCATTAGCGGGTGTTGCAAGTTTACGTGTGTAAGCGTTTAACTACTTAATTTTTATTAGAAACCTCGGGGGCAGCACGTAGACAAGTTATTGTGGCAGTTGGTTAAATCTATGTTGTTCAATTTCTGCTTTTATTATTCTACTATTATCTGTGATGTAATTATTATGTATACATTTCAGCATTAATTTGTATTATCATTAGTATCACCCTATTCACCCCCCTCTAGGGTGAAATTGATCCTACATCTTTTGGGTGAGTATAACTCACGAATTCATTGGAGAGTTCCAACGTTAAATATGATGCTTACTTTGATAATAAATATTGTTATTTGGTTGCTAAATATATTGGATGTTTGGTTTAGACAATATTGAATGATGTTGTATGTGATTGGAAGTTAGACTTGAAATAAAATCTAAAGTTGAAGTTAGTTTGAAAGCTATGATTTATGTTTATAGTTGTTTCTTATGTATGTTTTTATGGCATGTACTTAGATGTACGAGCTTATGTATGTGATGTATGTGCTAAGAAAGTTAGCATTTTGATTTGTTAAAATGACATCGAGATCCGTTGGTTTAAACTTGTTTTCTAACTTTACTTTTAGAAATGTTTCATAAAAGTTTTAAAAACTTTACCTTTATCTTTTAAAACTTTATTCAAAGTTTACAAAGTATTTTAAGTATAAAAGAAAGAGTTTGAAAAGTCATCCAGAGTATAAAACGAATTTTTGAAAGTTCAGATCGTATAGCGATTGTCGCTATAAGTGTAGTTCGTGAAAAACGAACTCTTTTTGAATTTAAATGGTTTAACTAAATTGTTATTTTTGAAAATTATTTTCAAACATATTTTAAATATTTCAAAGCAATTAATATTTAATTAATTATTTATTTAATGATTAATTAAATTAACTAAGGTAATTAGTACTTAATCATTAATTAAGTTAGGGTAATTAATACTTAATTATTTTTAAGTGAGTTCATTATAATTTGTTAATAAATAAAGAACTAATTATTATTTAATTAATTATTTGGAGATTAATCATTATTTAATTAAGACTACTAAATTTTTTTGAGCAGGGTTTAATTATTAATTAATTAGTTATTAATCAAGTTAAATTGAAGTTAAGATTTAATTTAAACTTAATCATGATTTAATTATTTTAAATGAAGGTTTAATTTCTAATTTAAGTTTTAGATGAGGAACATTTAATTAATTAATTGAGATTAATTAATAATTAAGGGTTTAAATTATTATTTAATAATTAATTAAAGATTAATTATGATTTAATTATTTATTTTTAAAAGATAATTATCATTGTAGTGATATGCCTTTCTTACACCTATAGACGATACTTAATACATCCTCAGTATTCGTGTGCCGATCATTTAAGTGTCCGAAAGACAGATCATTAAAGGTGAAAGAAAGAAAAAGAATAAATAGAATCTCATAAAATGTAACGAGTCATATATAATATGAACAAATCTTTACATTATCTTTATTATACACACCATCAGAGTACATTAACCTACTAGCCTGGACAGTTATAACAGTTTGTCCTTACAATTGCTGATAAATACAGAGAAAAACAAAACAAATGGAAACAACGGAAGAATATAAAGTGCGTAAATACGTCTTGGAGAATCCAGCTCATCACTTAAAGCTCTAAAGGATCAAGCTAAATGATCAAGCTAAATCTGGAAATATGCTCGGGCTGGCCGAGTATTATAAGAAAAATAATATCTTGATCGGTCTGGTAAAACCGGCATGAGAAACTCAAATCATAAGAAATTTTATTTATTTAACTTGTAAAACTCTTTTAAAATCAAAGTTATCGCGTAAGACCATGCCGCACATAAACACGGACGGGTTTTTACCTTACTATAACCAAAATATTTTTATATAAAATCCAATGATATTATGATAATGTCTAGAATATAAATACATCATAACCGAAATTGTTACATTATTAGATTCCAACATAATAGGTATACAATCAAGTCCGAAAGCACTTATTGGAGAATGGGTTTCGACTATCAAAGGTTAAGGGTTTGCCTACTAAATACAACCAAGTCTGAAAGCACTTATTGGAGAATGGTTTCCGACTATGGAAGGGTAATGGTTTACCTACTGAATCCGTACACCTCTATATAAAATGTATGGAAGGCTACCACACATTGTACCTCTACTTCTCAGGACCAACCCTACCCCTTATTGGATAGTGCCAAATATGTTCACCGCTTGGTTACGATCGAACAACCATAGTGGGCCCCGAATCATACACAGAGATATTAACACTAGATCTTTGGACGATCATACCCTAATGGGAGCGACCCACATAGCAATGCCGCATGTCCCTACTTTATTCATTTTCCCTGTTAATAAGGCTTGAGGCTACGACTACCATTTTATATAGCAACCATCTTGGAATGCTGACACTGCCCTCTATGAAGCAACGCAGTGCTAGCATTCGTCCATACAAGTTAGTTCTGTGAATGAACAAAACCGAAGGCACTACCTCTACTACATCCATTTTGGAATCACCCTTAAAATTAGTAGCAAGTAACCCTTGCACTTCAAAAGCTTCATCTTCAAGATATGTTCAGTTCAAAAAACTTGAGTTGGATTGAAGTTGTAACGACCCACTATTTTGGACCATTCAAATCGACAAAAATCCATACATGTCGGACTTGAATAATTCAAATTAACAGATTGTAATAAAATTTATAGCAAATAAAATCAAATATAGAATCACAGACATAGAAATATCAGAATAAGTCGCAGCGGAAAAAAAATACCATAGTAGTTCATGAAGCTACTATCTACATACTCTCAAAACATATAAAAAATATCATAGTTTAAAAATGGATACAATAGAAGTCTGTATACATAGATCACTAATGCAGAAGCAATACTGAATAGGAAATAACTAGATCAAAAATAGACGAATGGATAATCAGATAAGCTCGAACAATTCTCTAACTGCAGAAGGTGAATCCAAAGCTGTGACTCTCAGGCAGACCCGAGCGTAAAGTAAAACACAAAGCACTCGATTCAGGACATACATACTTATATAATGTAAACCAACTCAAGTGAACTGTAATAACAATGCACAATAACTTAAAGGATGCCTAGGATTTCCCATCCTTTAAGGATCCGGTAAACCATCAATTAAGCAGAAATAAACACTATCACATAAATACCCATATTAAATTAATTAATGCAAATAACAGTGTAAATGTGGCTAGCGTAGCGCAGAGCTGCAGTAATCGCTCACCTCTAGCCACACTCTCAAATTCAAGGTGTGTATCAAAACAATCACAAGGAAATCAAATGACACACAAAGAAGTGTACCCATGGTTATAAATTTTAAAATGATATTTTATACTTCAAAAATAAAATATCATTTCAAATTCAAATCTTAATCAAAATAAGGATCAAATCATTTCCAAACCATTCAATATATCAAAATATCATATTCTTTCAAAATCTCATTTTCAAATCACTATTTGAATTCAAATTCAACTATTCAAATTTAATTACATTTTAAAATGGTTTATATTATAATCAAAAATAATTCATTTAAACTATCTAAAAATGAAGTTATTATACTTTCAAATAATTAAATCCAAATTTTCCAATAATTCATTTATTAAATTCAAGTGTACAAATTTTCCTACTCTTTGCATTTTTACAATTTACTTTAACACTTAAATTTAAATTTCCATTTCATAAATTAAACTAAATTCCAATTTATTTTCTTTAACTTAAATCCTCATTTTACACCAAATCTCAAATTCCAGTTTAAGTTATATTTCAAGTTACACTCTTAAGCATTCATTTATTTAACATTTTATATTCACAGAAAATCCATAACACTTTAATAAATCATTTTAAATTCAAATTTAAATCAAAATATCATAATTTACATTTTAAAATACTCAAAACTATCTAGAAAAGTATATAAAATAACCACGGGCCGGTATAAAATTTTCTAGCCCAGTGTAGTGATACACATAATATATCATTTCAACCCGTAATTTACAAAGAAAAATCCGGGTTTTATCATTTCAAACCGCAAATCCCAAGTTAAACAAAATAAATAAATAAATAAAATCACTCAGGCCTATCATTTCAGCCCATAACGATTTTTCCCTATTCTAAAGTCCGTTCGGGTATGTATCATTTCAACCCATAGTGATTCTATTCTACAGGGAACTTGCAGTGTGAGAACAGAATAAAATAAACAATATAGCATCATATAGCAGTAACAGATGATATGAAAAGTTTATAAATAGGGTTAACATCGTATGATTCATATCACAGGCAGGTATAACATGATATAACATTTCTACATATTCACTTGTTGGCAATTCACCATTTATATAAGTATAAATGTCATGAGTGAATACTCACCTTTTTATGTTGGAGATAGCAAATCAAAACACACAAATAAAATTCAGAATGAACGATAGCACGACTTTTGATTTGAGTGCAGTGGAGGGCCAAGATGTTATTCTTGTATTCAACAACAAAACAAAGCGAAATATAAATATAAATACAATACTAAAATTATTGGAACAAAATGGAAATAGAGTTTACAAAAGACAACACCAAGTTTTCAAATGTTTTTGCTTGACCACAAATCACATTTGCTCGGCCACAAAGCTATGTAGGTTTGGCCTTGGTGATGTTTTGGCTAGCGTATGGATCTGGTTTGGACTCATATAGGCATGGCTACAAGTAAAGTGAAGGGATAGGAGTTACTAGTGAAGGAAGATCAAAGGTTAAGGCAAAAAGAGGAGTTTTGGGTGCAACTTTAGGCTTGGTCATGCATGAATTGGGCTCGGTCTTGGCATGTACAAACCTGGTGGTGGCTGGAGTGAAGGCCAAGGGTGGTGAACTTGATGGTGGTGGTGGCTAAGGGGTGGCCAAGGCAACATATGAAGGGGATGGTGTAAACTAGCTTGGCTATGCATGGTTTCAAGGGTTTTTTTTTGCAATTTTTGGAGGTGTTTGCATCATTTGATGGTCGTGGCCAGTCTTGGTCAGAGGAGGAGGGGTTGAGGCCATATATGGTGATGGGAAGGAGGTGATATGGTGGTCGGTGAAGGTGGTGAGGGGTTTAGCCAAGCAAAACTAGAGATGAACAAGCAAAAACAAATGAAAAAAAAGAAGAAGAAATGAGAGAAAAAGAGAGGCCATTGCTTACTTTTTTTTCAGATCTGAAGTGCCGTGAGAAAGGAAGATGGGAAGAAATTTTCTCATGTGAAAAAAGGGATATAGGTGGCCAGGGATTAAGGAATGTACGGCGCAAATTGTGAAGAAGTTATGGTAGAAAATCAAGGGATGGAAAGATGAAAAGGTAAGAAATCAAAGTAACGTTTGCCTAAAATTAAAAACAGGTAACGTATGTTAATTAATACGTTTCCTATAAATTAAAGAAAGGTGTATACAAGAAGCTTTCACAAACAAATAAATACAATAATGTTAAATAAATACATTTTAAAGATATGCCTTTAAAAGCAATAACGTATGTATGTTTGAAATTTCTTTCCAAGAAATAAATAAGGATCTAAACACTTAGCATTTAATTAACAAATGAATGTCTAAATTGAAAAATAAGGTAGAGATAGATATTATGAAAAATAAATAAATAGTTTAAGGGAAAGTAGGAAATAAATAAAGAAAATACTATATTTAATGGAAACTAGAATTAAAAATTGTAAATAAAATTCAACTGAGTTTGGAAAAATTTCAACAACACTTCTAAATAAATAAAAGTCAAGTAAATAAAATAAATGATGAAAAAAAAATGTAAATGAAAATAAATAATTCTTTTAAGGAAAAATAGAAAATAAATAATGTAATAGCTATTTAATTGAAACTAGAATTTAAAAGTTGAAAACAACATTCAATCAACATTTGAAAATTATAACTATACTTTAAAAATGTTTTGAAAATAAAATACATGCATAACATATCATGTTACACAAATTAGAACATGATTTTACAAACAAAAATATTATTTATATAAATTAAAATAAACAAATTTGTCAAATAAAACAATTTACACACAATATTATAAAAAGCATAACTTTCACAATATTAATCCGATTTCAACGAAACAAAAAGGGGTATTCTTGAAATTAAATCTATTTTCATAATAAAAGATAAAATTAAAAAATTAAAATATTTAAATTTAAAAGTCAAAGCTTGACCATTTTGACCAAAATCCACTTTTTGGAAATATTCCATTTATTCAGGTTTGGAATTATAATTCACACAAAAATCAAAATTTGTATTTAAAATAACAAAATTTGTCCATTTTAATAAATAAAATAAAGTTTTTAAATCAAGAATTTCAGTTAAAATAAATAAAATATAAAATTGAAATAATCACAAAACACAGAGTTGTTACACTCTCCCCCACTCAAATCTTTTTGTCCTCGAAAAGGAACGAGGTACGGAAAACACAGAAAAAGATAGAATGAAATAAGATTAAGACAAAATGACAAGAAGATTAAAATTATACCTGATAACTGTTGTTATATGTAAGTTTAACAAGGTGGAGAATAAGAATAGCTAGAAGGGAAAAACAAGTTGAAATACAAGGATGAACCATTATTTTAAAGCTATATAGATTCCAATTATTTGGAAGGATGAAATAAATGATCAAAATATCCTTCATATAATACTTTATCAAAATACCTTTATAACTCGATGTCTTAACAAGTTTATCCTCGTTCATGCGGCTGTGGCTATGCGTTGATCAGGCGCAAAGCTAGAATTCTCCAGGCACTCAGTAGACTTGTTCAACACCCCAGTGAAAATACATTAAAAACTTTTAAAAAATAGATATGGAAAGTACAATCCAAACAAAACAACCAAACCAAAACATGTCGATCATGGGTCGCGGATACACAATGGTTACGCCTGGGTCCCCCCGGAAACATCCGTACCCGTAGGCTGGTTACCGCAGCCCTACAATTACGCCATGAAGACTGGTAATACCGCAGATACACAATGGTTACGCCTGGATCCCCCAGGAAACATCCACACACGTTGGATCTCGCAGCCCCTGCTGATTACGCTACCAAGCGACCCAATAGATCGCAAATATACAATGGTTATGTCTGGATCCCCCAGGAAGCATCCATACTTGTAGGCTCTCGTAGTCTCTATGAATTACGCTATCAGTCGCACTCAAAAGACCATGGGTTACGCAATGGTAGGACACTCGAGTAGCACGTCAACCAAAAATCAGAGAGAATAATATCGATAGAATGAATCCATAATCTGGCCACAAAGCAGATATCAAGCAGAAGGCACTTTCCATATCTTTACTTCGAAAATATGTATCATATAGTACCTTTTTCAAATCACTTTCAAATATCATACTTATATAAAGTCCATTATATATAAGATTTTATTTTCAAATCGAATACTTTCCAAAATAAATAGTATATCAAATCACACTTATATAGACTTTGATTATATAATATTTCTCTTTCCAAATTGAGTACCTTTCAAATCAATAGTTTTCAAATCAACTTCATACTTATACAAATCCATTTTATATAAGTTCGACAACTCCTAAATCAAGTACTTAATAATACAAGTTTCTCAATTTCAAATCATTTTATCAATTCAGTTTCAAAATCATATTTGATTTCACCAAATCATTTCTTCCAAATTAAATATCTTTAGTTTCAAAGTTTCCAAAATAATAAGTTCAGAAAAATAATCCAAATTTCCAAATCAACATAATTTATGTCAAATAAATCCGTTTCTAAAGTCATCATATAAATACTGGGTTTTAATTTCTGATCTATTTCCAAAACCAAATATTTTCTCAAAATCAATTATACCCAAACTGGTTACTAAGTTTAAAACCTTTAAACTATTTATTTCTACATGAAAATCCAATTTACCATTGGAAAGATTATTATTCTATATATATATATATATATATATATACTTTATTCAAAACATTTCCAATCTATATTTCATACTAGTATAATTCAAAAAGTCTTATTCATTTACTTAACAAAGCAGTTTCCAACTAATTTAAATCATATTAAAACATACAAAACTAAATTCATATACTTTATCAAATATTTTATACTTTTCAAAATTACTTTGCTTGGAAAAGTAAACCTTGATTTGGAAGTATTCGAACATTCAAATAGTCGAAGAAATCATATTTCAAATCAAAGAGTTGGAAATTAACAACAAATCAGTAAATGAATTCCAAAAGATAGGTCAATCAAATTCGAAACTCAAGAACTGAACACCGGCTCAATTCAAAACTGTGTCACATATATATGCATATATCTTTTCGAAAATCAAATTATACTTCGGTATTTGAAATCAAATTGTTTTCATAAAATCACTCGCATAGAAAAGCTATTAGAGTGGCCTCTCCCCTACTCAGAAACTCGAAAATCAATATCGATGATGAATGAAAATCAATGTCGATGATGCATGCACTCATCATCGAATTTATTTTTCAGCGACATAAGTGAGTTCTGGACTCTTATTTCCTCGAAAACTTCTTTTGAAATTTCTTCAAATTATTTCAAGATCATTAAAATCATTTGAAACATTTCTTATTCAGAAAAATACTTTCAAATCATATTATTATATATTTTCAAAACCTTAAACCAATATAAAATGCCGGAGTTCAATCACTCAAATTTCAATCCCAAAATCATTCCATTAAAATCATTTTATAAACCAAATAATTTTCAAAAACTTCAAATCCTTTCAAAGCTTCAAATTTTCATTTTAAAAGGTATATAATTCTATCGAAAACATTTCAGTTTTATATACAAAATATGGTCATCCTTATCAAAATAATAATTTCAATGTTTACAAAATTTCAAAATACAATCAACAATTTTTTTTCAAGGGATGATTTAAGGATGGATTTCAAAATAGAACAAAGACTCAAATTTAGAGGAACCCTAATCAAAAGAATCCTAACCAAGATTAGAGATATATAACTTATGTCAATAAAAGAGTTTATATTCATTATTTGGAAAGACTCAAATTCATATCATATGAAGAACAAGAGCATAAATATCTTTGGTTTGACAACTTCAGCTAAGAAAAAGATACAATAGAGTTCACCTAATGAAACCTAACGTACTACAGATACAAATAGATCCACAGAATACCACTCCTACATAAACAAAGCATCAGGATCGAACAAGGTAGAAGTTCAAAATTCTAGCGAATCCTAACCGAAGAGAATTACTAACAAGGTGGATGCAAAAAGGATGAAGTTTAGAAAATTTTTCTTTTGAAATAAAATATATACCGAAATAATCTTTAAAATCCTTTCTAATCATTTGAAAATTATTTTATGCTTTGAAAGTACGTTCTCTCACAACGAAATGATTCTGAGATTGATTTCACTCATTCTAGGGTATTTCTACCCTATCTCTAATGAGTTTTTGCTCCTCAGGCTAAGGTTTGTCTAAAACCAAAGCTCTGATACCAATTGTAATGGGCCGCGCCAGTGGGGTAATGCCCACTGTGACGCCCCACCTCTATACCCACGCTAGCCAAGAACACTACGGAGTAATGCTGTCAACTAGCACGGAGAAGAAGGCTGTTGAAGAGCGACCATCCGTGCAATTGCTTTGTGCAAGCACCGTTATGTCGGATAGTATAACATGCATTTGATTTCAGGAGGAAATCCGACACACCGATACAAATTCAAAGCTTCTACACAATGGCTATATATAATTTTCGAAAACAAACATAGAAATAAGCATAACACAAATCAGTCACCGACATCCATATCACAAAGGCGGAAGAAGATGTGAATATATAACTAACACATGAAAGTATACATCGGAGTAGTGGTCAAAAAGATCAATAATAATACAAAAGGATAGCAACACGTGCTATACAAAAGAATACAACTATGAGTCTATATCTCAAGTGTATACAACAAAAACTGCTAATCTAAATAGTTAGCCAAAAGTCAGAGTAGCAAATCCCGGGAAGAAATCAAGCAGAAACACCTGTAACATCTCGGTCTGACCCGAGTATTATTTAAGAAAATAATAAACGGATCAGTCTAGCTATAATTATCAGATAAAATGAGATATAAGAAGAGATATAATAAAAAGACGTATAATAACCAAAAATGTCATACTACGACAAGTATACATTAGAAAATTCACAAAAGTCATACAATATCTCAAGAATCTCATAGCATCAAAAGAATGTCATATTCTTTATTTCATTCACCCAGCCACAATAAAATGACATACATATCAATGCCAATTGTAAAAGTTGGTGAAAAATAAATTCCAGAAATCATCAATTAGAAATCCATAAATCACAAGAAAAGGATGGCCAATCCCAAACGGAACGCTATTCCATAGACCGAACATCGACGCATCTAAATAGAGACGCCCCATGCACAGTCAAACATCGACGCACCTAGAAAGGTACGACCCATGCAAAGACAAACACCGACGCACCCAAATAGATACGCCCCATGTAATGTCTAGCATCGATGCACCTAGAAAGATACACCCCATGCATAAATAAGCATCGACGTACCTAGAAAGATACGCCCCATGCATAAATCAACATCGACGTATCTTGAAAGATACGCCCCATGTAATGTGTAACATCGATGCACCTAGAAAGATACACCCCATGCAAAGTTGAACATCGACGTACCTAGAAAGATACGTCCCATGCATAGATGAACATCAACACACCTAGAAAGATATGCCCCATGCCCCGACTTATTGAGCAGATTGCTCCACGAAGTAAACAAACATCGACTCACCTAAATAGGTACGACCCATGCGAGAAATGAGACGAAGCTCAATAAAATGAAGTACAGTCCTCCATATGGACAACGAGACATCGCACATTGCTAGTCTAAACCATAAAATGATCATCATCGATCATCAAGAAGTGTCAATTACAGTAAGCGAGTAAATATATGAGCTTAGCTTCATGTCCCATAAGCACTAGCTTAACTTAAATATTTACGAACAAATTGTAGATCTCCATTAGAAAATTGTCACAGGAGTTTCAATCGAACAAGTCCAAGAATTAACCGATGAAGTAAATGCAAGCCTTTCATACCACTTGTTTTACTACGTCGTTTAATTAGATTTCTCATACGAGTGAGGTAAAGGTTTGTGTATACTAATAGATTGGAAAATGGTTTAAGAGAACGAGTTTTGTAATAAAATAGTGTTGAAATCATTTGATGAAAGAGTTTTGATATTTACTACTAGTATTGAAACCTTTATATTTTTAAAGTGACAAATCATCGAAATGATTGTAGAAACAATCAATCACTAAAATTCACGTTCGAAGACGTGAATGAAATCCAAAGAATTCGATACCGAATCCATCATAATGGATATTCCTAAAATTCCCGAAGGAAAGAAATCATCAAAGTCAATAACAAATGATAACAACAAATAAGGAAAGAACACGAATCGATAAAATTTGAAAACCACACAAATTAGGCGAAATAGGCAAAATAGCAACAGGTCGGTTGGCCGGCTACAGAGCTCGGTCGACCGGACCCTGTTCTAGAAAAATTCTCGGGAAGCAGGTCGGTCGGCTGAGCCCTGTAGCCAGTCGACCGGACCAGAGACAGAAAGGTGCCGATGCACTTTAGTAGCAGGTCGGTCGACCGGCCCAGGGATTTGGTCAGCCGAACCTGATGTTCTGCAAATTGAAACCTATTTCAAATGAGGTGCAAACCTCTTCAATTTGCAATCGGACAAGCACGGACGCTAGGAGATTACGCCCATCGGCTACCCGGTCCTGTTGGCTCCTCGATGCATCACCGAAAACATGTTCCAACATTCAATTTATGATTTTAAGGATTTGAACTCAAAACACTAAAAATTGTAATATTCACCAAATCAATCCAAACCAAAAGCAAATGAACATGAATAATTGTTAGGAATTCATACCCAACGTTCAAAGATAATTATAGACTAAGATGTGAGATAAAAATCTCACCTTTGAACCCAAATCAATGAAAGAGAAGCTTTTAAAACAAGCTAAGATCAATTCCTCTTCAATAACAACTCAAGAAGCTTCCATCTAAGCTTACAATTAAAATATTTCCTATGCTAGGTTTAGGAATTTCTGAAATGGAATGGAGAAAGAGTTGGAGAAGATGAAGAGGATGATTACCAATGGGTTCTCTTAGAATTTGGAGCTAGATCTTGGATTTTGCAAATGAACTAGGGTTTTGGATTTCCATTTCCAATCTCTTCCACCATTTTTACTTTAGAACTGAAAAGAGGAGGAAGTGAGAGTGAATTGGGAGGGATGATTCAGTTTGGGGTATTATTATGGCTAGTGGGCTGAACCTAAACCCAAACCCAAAGTGAAAAAGGTCAAATTTTTAGCTAGCTCCAAACATATCAATGTTTATACTCAAAAAGGTTGCAAACGACATTTTGAACTCAATGGGAGGGGTCTTGAGTCCTAATTCGACTGTTTGCAAAAAGTAGCTTTCCGGACCAAAATCCGACGAACGATAAAATATTTAAATAAAATATTTAAATATACAATTGATAAATATGCGGGTTGTTACAGACTCCCCTCCTTAAAGAAATTGCGTCCTCGCAATACTTAAGAAGGAAATAAGAAGTAACAACCATAGAAGCATATCAACACAAAAGAAAATTTGAAATAGGAAGTTCACCATAAGGAGCATGAAAGAGTAAGCCTGAACGGGTTCGCACGGTGAATTCTCTGGATTCCCAAGAGCAATCCTTAGGATTTGAGAACCATTGAACTCTCACAAAAAGAACATCTTTATTTCGAAGGCACTCAACCTCCGAAGCAATGATGCGAATAGAATATAACTCCTAAGTCAAATCTGGTAAAACTTCACTTCCTTTAATAATACCGACCTCAAGAATAAAAATCGGAATCCCTAAGGCATTTCCGTAGTAGAAAGACGTGAGAAAACGTCATGAATAACATAAAAATGAGCCGGTGCCATGACGTAGTACAAAACGGTACGCCCAAGAAACTAGAAACTCGAATAATTTGGAACATCGACGTAGTACAAAAACGGTACGTCCAATGAACCGATAAACCGAAACAACGATGTAGTATAATAATGGTACATCCATTGATCCAGATAAGAAGGAACATCGATGTTGTATAATAACAGTACATCCGATGAACTAAACACCATAAAAAAACATTGGACGCTAGTCCATAAAAGAAATGAGATAAAGCTCAACAAAATGAAGTATATCAAAACGTCCGATGAACTTGATAAAAAAGATAATTCCATTCAAACAACATCAAACAATCAACAACTTGTTGCCTACGACAAAGCGCATTGGCAACATGATTTCCAGAATATCAAGATCGTAAGATGCCAGGAACTCGAGTCGACATGAAGTTCCTTATGAGAAAATAAATATTCCAAAGATTTACGATCGAGGTGGAGAACAAATTTCTCCCCCAAAAATGATGATGCCAAACTCTAAAAGCAAAAACAACAGCCGCGAGCACTAGATCATGAGTGGCATACCTAGTCTCGATCGGCTTTAATGATTTAGAAGAACAAGTGATAGCACGTTCTCTTTTGCAAGAGAACGGCATTCAAACCAATACAATTAGCATTGGTACAAAAGTTAAAGTCTTGGTTCCCTTCGGAAAACACAAGAATAAGAGTATCGGAAAAGAATTCTTTCAAATAATCTTCTTTCCCAAAAAGCTAAAATTTTCAAAATTACAATTATCTTAATGTAAAAATCTTTCTAGAAAAATTTACATTTTACAAGTCAATATATCGTGTCTGATTGTCTCATCAAAGCGTTTAGCAAATTCCTATCGATAACGTTAATCAAGCGCATCGACCAGAATTCTTAAAGCACTCAACGGGCAATACAATCCCAAAATCATCTTCTGTATGATGAAAATATCTCTTAAAAGTTTTGAGAATATTCTCTGCTCGTTTTAAGATCAAAAGCCAATTGTACTTATAAATAAATCTTCTGAAAAAGATTTGCAAAATTTTAAATTTCTATTTTCATCCAAAATCAATAAATACAAGAATGAAGTCATCGAGATATTCATAAAATACTCGATTTATAAAATGGATAAAACAAGATGGGCAAACTGAATGACATAATAAGTCATTCATAAAAATCACAACGAGTACGGAATGCGGTAAGTGGAATGCTAACTTCCGCAACTCGTAACTAATGAAAATCAGTGGCACGGTCGAGCTGAAAAGACCTTAACACCACACAAGATATTGCTTAGGTGATGATCCTAAGACAAACTCAAAATTACCGGAAAATTCTCAAACTACATGAATGAGAGAAACAACATTTTCCTCATCATACAGGCTTAAAGAATAAAATGATGCCATCAAGTTGGAATCGAAATCACAAAGGAGAAATAGAAATCTGCTTAACAGATTAAGAATGTCGAAGATATGCAGTCCACTAGGGACAAAGGATATGGCTTCATAATGAATAAACCAATCCTTTAACACAAATCAATTCTGAAGCCTAAGTAAGAAATATCGGCTCGGAAAGAAAAATCACATAAAATAATTTCGACATCATTACAAAGTAAGTTGAGTGTTGCGGATCCACCAACCGGATTCGCAATTCCCAAAGAAGACATCAAGCCCAAAATGTTTAAAGAAAAAGAATCACTAGTTCTTTTGATATAAAAAATAATGAGATGAACCCATATCAACAAGAACTCGAAAGGATGATCACAAAACAAATGTAATCAAGGTTAAATGAGAAATACCTTTACCAAGAGAAGAGTTGCTAGGAGCTTGCACTACATTGAGCTTTCCCTCCTTCCTACTTTGAAGTATGGGACATGCAGTTATATGGTGACCCGAATTTTTGCAATAGCGACAATAAAGAGGTTTCGGACACTCCCTTGCATAGTGGTCCGTGGAACCACAATTGTAGCATTGTCCACGACTAAAGGTAGGGGCTTTTTCTACCGGGGTTTCTTGCCTCCCTTTCTTGTTGGGAAAGGGGCCTTTGAATTTAGTCGGCCTCTTCATGTTGTCGTTGAAGTTCTGTTTGGCAACCACAACTTCAACATTACTCTCCCTATCGGCCTCTTCAAGACGAAGAGCGATATCAATAAGCTGATCAAATGAAACCTCAAGTTTCAGGAGTAATGGCTTCTTAAGATTCTTATTCAAGCCATAGACAAATCTCTGATTTTTCTTCAATGGGGAATTAATGTATTCAACCCTGTATTTGGAAAGAGATTCAAAAGATGCGACATAATCTGTCACAGAAGATTTATCTTGAACAAGGTCAATAAAACGCCGTGCTAAAGTTACGTTTTCAACCTCGGGCACAAACTTTAGTTCGAATCATTCCCGGAATTGCTCCCAAGTAAGATCCGCTTCGATAATCTCCGAAGTCAAGAGCTCATACCAATCTAACGCTCTTTCTTGGAGCATGCTAGAAGCCACTTGGACTCGATGTAGATCAATAAGGTTCGTACGAGAAAAGATACGATCGCATGATTTGAGCCAAGCTTGAATTTCTATAACACTCTCGGATCCCTTGAATGGCCTTCCACCCAAATCGGTGTAGTCTCTGCATAAGCGTGCAAAACCGGATCTAGGATGATTAGGCTCTGGAATGGGTCCAGCTGCTGGAGCATTCTTTACAAGATCAAGAAGCTGCTGGGCAGACATAAATACTCCATCCTGGGGAGTAGCACTAGATTGACCGGCGCTGGGACGACCTGGTCTAACCATTTCTCTTCCTTTAGAAAGAAAGGAAGAAGAAGAAAAAGGTTATTCACCAAATGAATATCAAGCAATCTTGATAGATAAAACAAGGAATCATAAAGAAAATAGGATGAATCGGTACGAAGACTCGAATTAAATCCTAAAGCACGACTCCTAAGATAGACTTAGGACGATGATCCTTGTTACAATATTTCGTATTGTTCCGAAGTTTGGCACCGATACCAAGCTGTGACACCCCACCTCTATACCCACGCTAGCCAAGAACACTACAGAGTAATGCCGCCAACTAGCACGGAGAATAAGGCTGTTGAGGAGCGACCATCCGTGCAATTGCTTTGTGCGAGCACCGCTATGTCGGATAGTATAACATGCATTTGATTTCAGGAGGAAATCTGACGCACCGATACAAACTCAAAGCTACTACACAGTGGCTATATATAATCTTCGGAAACAAACATAGAAATAAGCATAACACAAATCAGTCACAGACATCCATATCACAAAGGCGGAAGAAGATACGAAAATATATAATTAACGCATGAAAGTGTACATCAGAGTAGTGGTCAAAAAGATCCATAATAATACAAAAGGATAGCAACACGTGCTATACAAAAGAATACAACTATGAGTCTATATCTCAAGTGTATACAACAAAAATTGCTAATCTAAATAGTTAGCCAAAAGTCAGAGTAGCAAATCCCGGGAAGAAATCAAGCAGAAGCACCTGTAACATCTCGGTCTGACCCGAGTATTATTTAAGAAAATAATAAACGGATCAGTCTAGCTATAATTATCAGATAAAATGAGATATAAGAAGAGATATAGTAAAAAGACGTATGATAACCAAAAATGTCATACTACGACAAGTATACATTAGAAAATTCACAAAAGTCATACAATATCTCAAGAATCTCATAGCATCAAAAGAATGTCATATTCTTTATTTCATTCACCAAGCCACAATAAAATGACATACATATCAATGCCAATTGTAAAAGTTGGTGAAAAATAAATTCCAGAAATCATCAATTAGAAATCCAAAAATCACAAGAAAAGGATGGCCAATCCCAAACGGAACGCTATTCCATAGACCGAACATCGACGCACCTAAATAGAGACGCCCCATGCACAGTCAAACATCGACGCACCTAGAAAGGTACGCCCATGCAAAGACAAACATCGACGCACCTAAATAGATACGCCCCATGTAATGTCTAGCATCGATGCACCTAGAAAGATACACCCCATGCATAAATAAGCATCGACGTACCTAGAAAGATACGCCTCATGCATAAATCAACATCGACGTATCTAGAAAGATACGCCCCATGTAATGTGTAACATCGATGCACCTAGAAAGATACACCCCACGCAAAGTCGAACATCGACGTACCTAGAAAGATACGTCCCATGCATAGATGAACATCAACACACCTAGAAAGATACGCCCCATGCCCCGACTTATTGAGCCGATTGCTCCACAAAGTAAACAAACATCGACGCACCTAAATAGGTACGACCCATGCGAGAAATGAGACGAAGCTTAATAAAATGAAGTACATTCCTCCACATGGACAACGAGACATCGCACATTGCTAGTCTAAACCATAAAATGATCATCATCGGTCATCAAGAAGTGTCAATTACAGTAAGCTAGTAAATATATGAGCTTAGCTTCATGTCGCATAACCACTAGCTTAACTTAAATATTTACGAACAATTTGTAGATCTCCACTAGAAAATTATCACAAGAGTTTCAATCGAACAAGTCCAAGAATTAACCGACGAAGTAAATGCAAGCGTTTCATACCACTTGTTTTACTAAGTCGTTTAATTAGATTTCTCATACGAGTGAGGTAAAGGTTTGTATATACTAATAGATTTGAAAAAAGGTTTAAGAGAACGATTTTTGTAATAAAATAGTGTTGAAATCATTTGATGAAAGAGTTTTGATATTTACTACTAGTATTGAAACCTTTATATTTTTAAAGTGACAAATCATCGAAATGATTATAGAAACAATCAATCACTAAAATTCACGTTCGAAGACGTGAATGAAATCCAAAGAAATCGATACCGAATCCATCATAGTGGATATTCCTAAAATTCCCGAAGGAAAGAAATCATCAAAGTCAATAACAAATGATAACAACAAATAAGGAAAGAACACGAACTGATAAAATTTGGAAACCACACAAATTAGGCGAAATAGGCAAATAGCAACAGGTCGGTCGGCCGGCTACAGAGCTCGGTCGACTGGACCCTGTTCTAGAAAAATTCTCGGGAAGCAGGTCGGTCGGTTGAGCCCTGTAGCTAGTCGATCGGACCAGAGACAGAAAGGTGCCTATGCACTTTAGTAGCAGGTCGGTCGACCGGCCCAGGGGTTTGGTCGGCCGAACCTGATGTTCTGCAAATTGAAACCTATTTCAAATGAGGTGCAAACCTCTTCAATTTGCAATCGGACAAGCACGGATGCTACGGGATTACGCCCATCGGCTACCCGGTCTTGTTGGCTCCTCGATGCATCACCAAAAACATGTTCCAACATTCAAGTTATGATTTTTAAGGATTTGAACTCAAAACACTAAAAATTGGAATATTCACCATATCAATCCAAACCAAAAGCAAATGCGCATGAATAATTGTTAGGAATTCATACCCAACGTTCAAAGATAGTTATAGACTAAGATGTGAGATAAAAATCTCACCTTTGAACCCAAATCAATGAAGGAGAAGCTTTTAAAACAAGCTAAGATCAATTCCTCTTCAATAATAACTCAAGAAGCTTCAATCTAAGCTTACAAGTAAATATTTCCTATGTTAGGTTTAAGAATTTCTGAAATGGAATAGAGAAAGAGTTGGAGAAGATGAAGAGGATGCTTACCAATGGGTTCTCTTAGAATTTGGAGCTAGATCTTGGATTTTGCAAATGAACTACGGTTTTGGATTTCTATTTCCAATCTCTTCCACCATTTTTACTTTAGAACTGAAAAGAGGAGGAAGTGAGAGTGAATGGGGAAGGATGATACAGTTTGGGGTATTATTATGGCTAGTGGGCTGAACCCAAACCCAAAGTGAAAAAGGTCAAATTTTTAGCTAGCTCCAAACATATCAATGTTTATACTCAAAAAGGTTGCAAACGGCATTTTGAACTCAATGGGAGGGGTCTCGAGTCCTAATTCGACTGTTTGCAAAAAGTAGCTTTTAAGACCAAAATCCGACGAACGATAAAATATTTAAATATACAATTGATAAATATGCGGGTTGTTACACCCACCGTAGCATACATTGGTACCTGTGTTCTGCCTTTACGGCCAGCCTCTCGACTGCACCACCAACCCCCGCGGGGACGTGTAGGAGTAGGAGTCCACCGTTCGCTACCAAACCAGGAAGCAAGAACCCCCTATCATGATGCACCCTCCAAGTGCAATGGTAGACACACATGCCGGACTTGAATAATTCAAAATAATAGATTGTAATAAAATTTTGCAGTAAATAAAATCAAACACATAATCATAGACATAGAAATATCAGAATAACTCGCAGCGGAAAAAATACCATAGTAATTCATGAAGCAACTATCTACATACTCTCAAAACATATACAAAATATCATAGTTTAAAAATGGATACAATAGAAGTCTGGATACATAGATCACTAATGCAGAAGCAATACCGAATAGGAAATAATTTGATTAAGAATAAACGAATAGATAGTCAGATAAGCTTCAACAATTCTCTAGCTCCAGAAGGTGAATTCAAAGCTGTGACTCTCAGGCTGACTCGGGCGTAAAGTAAAACACAAAACACTCGAGTCAGGATATACATACTGATACAGTGTAAACCAACTCAAGTGAACTGTAATAGCAATGCACAATAACTTAAAGGATGCTTGGGATTTTTCACCCTTTAAGGATCCGGTAAACCAACAATTAAGCAGAAATAAACATTATCATATAAATAACCATATTAAAGTAATTAATGCAAATAACAGTGTAAATGTGGCTAGGGTAGCGCAGAACTGCAGTAATTGCTCACCTCTAGCCGCACTCTCAAATTCAAGGTGTGTACCAAAACAATCACAAGGAAATCAAATGGCACACAAAGAGGTGTACTCGTGGTTATTAATTTTAAAATGGTATTTTATACTTCAAAAATAATATATCATTTCAAATTCAAATCTTAATCAAAATAAGGATCAAATCATTTCCAAACCATTTCAATATATCAAAATATCATATTCTTTCAAAATCTCATTTTCAAACCACTATTTGAATTCAAATTCAACTATTCAAATTTAATTACCTTTTTAAATGATTTATATTATAATAAAAATAATTCATTTAAACCATTTAAAAGTGAAGTTATTATGCTTTCAAATAATTAAATCAAATTTTCCAATAATTCATTTATTAAATTCAAGTGTACAAATTTTCCTATTCTTTGCATTTCTACAATTAACTTTAATGCTTAACTTTAAATTTCCATTTCATAAATTGAACTAAATTCCAATTTATTTTCTTTAACTTAAATCCTCATTTTACACTAAATCTCAAATTCTAGGTTAAGTTATATTTCAAGTTACACTCTTAAGCATTCATTTATTTAACATTTTATATTCACAGAAAAATCCATAACACTTTAATAAATCATTTTAAATTCAAATCTAATTCAAAATATCATAATTTACATTTTATATACTTAAAACTATCCAGAAAAGTATATAAAATAACCACGGGTCGGTATAAAATTTTCTAGCCTAATCAAGTGATATAGATAATATATCACTTCAACCCGTAATTTACAAAGAAAAATACGGGTTTTATCATTTCAAACCCGCAAATCCCAAGTTAAATAAAATAAATAAATAAATAAATAAAATCGCTCTGGCCTATCATTTCAGCCTATAATGATTTTTCCCTATTCTAAAGTCTGTTCGGGTATGTATCATTTCAACCCATAGTGATTCTACTCTACAGGGAACTTGCAGTGTGAGAACAGAATAAAATAAATAATATAGCATCATGTAGCATTAACAGATGATATGACAGGTTGACAAATAGGGTTAACATCGTATGGTTCATATCACAGGCAGGTATAACATGATATAACATTTCTATATATTCACTTGTTGTCAATTCACCATTTATATAAGTATAAATGTCATGAGTGAATACTCACCTTTTTACACTAGAGATAGCAATTCAAAACACACGAATAAAATTCAGAAAGCACGATAGCACGACTTTTGATTTGAGTGGAGTGAAGGGCCAAGATGTTATTCTTGTATTCAACAATAAAATAAACAAATATAAATATAAATACAATACTAAAATTATTGGAACAAAATGGAAGTAGAGTTTATAAAAGACAATACCAAGTTTTCAATTGATTTTGCTTGAACACAAATCACATTTACTCGGCCACAAAGCTATATAGGTTCAGCCTTGGTGATGTTTTGGCTAGGGTATGAATATGGTTTGGACTCATATAGGCATGGCTACAAGTAAAGTGTAGGGATAGGAGTTTCTAGTGAAGGAAGATCAAAGGTTAAGGCAAAAAGAGGAGTTTTGGTGCAACTTTAGGCTTGGTCGTGCATTAATTGGCCTTGGCCTTAGCATGTACAGACTGGGTGGTGGCTGGAATGAAGGCCAAGGGTGGTGAACTTGATGGTGGTTGTGGCTAAGGGGTGGCCAAGGCAACATGTGAAGGGGATGGTGGAAACTAGCTTGGCTATGCATGGTTTCAAGGGTTTTTTTGCAGTTTTTGAAGGTGTTTGCATCATTTGATGGTCATGGCCAGTCTTGGTCAGAGGAGGAGCGGTTTAGGCCATGTATGGTGATGGGAAGGAGGTGATATGGTGGTCGGTGAAGGTGGTGAGGGGTTTAGCCAAGCAAAACTAGAGATGAACAAGCAAAAACAAATGAAAAAAGAAGAAGAAGAAATGAGAGAAAAAGAGAGGCCATTGCTTACCTTTTTTTTTTCAGATATGAAGTGCCGTGAGAAAGGAAGATGGGAATAAATTTTCTCATGTGAAAATAGGGATATAGATGGCCAGGGATTAAGGAATGAACGGCGCAAATTGTGAAGAAGTTATGGTAGAAAATCAAGGGATGAAAAGATAAAAAGGTAAGAAATCAAAGTAACGTTTGCCTAAAATTAAAAACAGGTAACATATCTTAATTAATACATTTCCTATAAATTAAAGAAAGGTGTATACAAGAAGCTTTCACAAACAAATAAATACAATAACGTTAAATAAATACATTTTAAAGATATGCCTTTAAAAGCAATAACGTATATATGTTTGAAATTTCTTTCCAAGAAATAAATAAGGATCTAAACACTTACCATTTAATTAACAAATGAATGTCGAAATTGAAAAATAAGGTAGAGATAGATATTATGAAAAATAAATAAATAATTTAAGGGAAAGCAGGAAATAAATAAAGAAAATACTCTATTTAATGGAAACTAGAATTAAGAATTGTAAATAAAATTCAACTGACTTTGGAAAAATTTCAACAACACTTCTAAATAAATAAAAGTCAAGTAAATAAAATAAACGATGAACAAAAAATAAGTGTAAATGAAAATAAATAATTCTTTTAAGGAAAAATAGAAATTAAATAAAGTAATAGCTATTTAATTGAAACTAGAATTTAAAAGTTGAAAACAACATTCAATCAACATTTGAAAATTATAACTATACTTTAAAAATGTTTTGAAAATAAAACACATGCTTAACATATCATGTTACACAAACTAGAACATGATTTTACAAACAAAAATATTATTTATATAAATTAAAATAAACAAATTTGTTAAATAAAACAATTTATACACAATATTATAAAAAGCATAACTTTCACAATATTAATCCGATTTCAACGAAACAAAAAGAGGTATTCTTGAAATTAAATCTATTTTCATAATAAAAATAAAATTAAAATATTTAAATTTTAATTTTAAATTTAAAAGTCAAAATTTGACTATTTTAACCAAAGTCCACATTTTGGAAATATTCCATTTATTCAGCTTTGGAATTATAATTCACACAAAAATCAAAATTTATGTTTAAAATAACAAAATTTATCCATTTTAATAAATAAAATAAAGTTTTTAAATCAGGAATTTTAGTTAAAATAAATAAAATACAAAATTAAAATAATCACAAAATACAGGGTTGTCACAGAAGTGGTTTTCCAATAATTTATACTTATCTGATCCCGGTCTCTTTGAAACAACTTTCAGTAATTTCTTTAAACTCAACCCCGGTTCTTTCAGAAATAATCAGACAAGAAATAGGAGCGGGGATCACACTCTAACCTTTTTAGTGGACGGATCTCTCTATCGTTTATCCTAGAAGAACAAAACCAAATTTATACGCACAGTACAACATCATAAAAAATGACTATGCAATACAACTCACGTGTTTCTACTAGATATTTTCGGGGTTATATTTTGGTCCACATTTAATAGTTGGTTATTTAACTATCAAATAAATAAACAACAACAAATTCAAAGATTAGTTACCTATAGCAACCACAAGGCCTCAAACTAAATCTTTCATTTATTAAAACTCTTTTTTTCAAAAGTATTTACCAAAAACATTCATATACTTGTCTCATTGACTTAAGTATATTCACAAAGCATTTGTGAAAGATTTCTCATTTCCAAATCATATAAAAGGATCAAAACAAAATGTTATTTAAATTAGAGATAAAGATAACCTCAAACAATATTCCTCCGGTGTTAAGTGTGGAACGAATGTTCATACCACCAGAATTAAGAAAGTTAGTTAAAGGTAATCCAATCTCACATCCTTTTATAAATCTCCTTCTGTAAATCCTCTTAATAAGTCTCTTTTATTTATGAAGCTTCTTTATTTAAATTCCAAACCAATTTACAAAACTCGTTATAAATCACCAAGTTAAATTTACAAAACTCTTTTATATATATATAAATATATATATATATATATATATCAAAACCATTTATATATCTCTTTATCAATCTCCAAAATTATTTATAAACTTCCTTTATAAATATCCATAATCATTTATAAACCTTTCTTATAACTATTCCTTATTTGAAACAAAACTCCTTTAATAAAATCATTTAATAAACTCCTTTTGATGAAGAAAACGATTTTTTAAAACAAGTTTACCAAAATCATTACTTAACTTGAAACCAATATTAGAAGTATGATTGACCTTAAAAATCGGAAAAAAGCTTAGTGATCATAATGGTTCTCTTTTAATTAAATATACTTTTCAAGTTATAGCATGAGTATTCACATAACAAGCAGATATGTATAAGGGAATTGGCCAACAACAAACAAATCAACATATAGGTAAGATATCCATTTTACACAAGGTATTATAACATTCTAATTTAAAATGTTTAATTTTAATCCAAATTTGAAATGGTAATTTAACTTAATTGTTAAAGTAAATTTACCATTTCCCAAAATAAACTAAATTCCCCATTTAGTTTCTTCTTTATTCCAGATTATTATTAAATATATTCTACTTAATATATCTTATCACACATATTAAGTAGATTATATTTATTATAACTATTCCAATTTATTTCTAAATTTCCTTTAACACCATTTTATATTGTATATTATTCAATTATTATTTTATTTCTATTTACCTCTATTTGTCTTATTGTAACTAAAACTTTAAGTGTATAACATTTATTATAACTACTCAAATTTTATTTATAAAATCCTTTTATATTGTACATTATCCAATTACATAGTTAATTTCTGAATGATTTAGGTAAGTTATATTGGCATGCAATTATACAAGTAAAAATTTTCCTATTCTATTATTCAAGTTTAAATATTCATTCAAAATTTGACTTTATTTTATCATTAGAATCACCTTTAACATTAATTTATGAATTAAATTTCCAATTAACTTCAAACCCTTTAGAGATAAATAAATACATACATATAGCATATGTCAAATCAAATTTAAATCATATATCTATATATATTATAAATTAAGTCATATTTAGAAATTCAAATCAATTAAATTTTTGAAGCAAAACTACAACGTGGTCTCTTTACTTCGATACTCGAAAATGAATGTCGATGATGTTGTAGTCATCACCGAAATTATTTTCCAACGACAAAGAGAAGAGCACTAATTTTTAAAACTTTAAAATTCTTTGGAAACAAATTTATATTCGAAAATAATTTAAATAATAATATATCCTTTTAAGACTTTAAACACAAGGTTTGAAACTATCAGAAATTAAATTCTTAAATTCTTGTTTTAAATTCATTTCTATTTCCAAATAAATTTATAACCATGTTTTATAGTTCAATTATTTATATAAGAAAAAACCAATGGTTTACAAAACCATAAATAAAATCAAACACCATTATCTCTAAACAACTAGTTAAATTCTGAAAATTATACTTATATATAATATTAGATTTTTCCCAAATATAGGAATAATTTTTTTTTCAAAACAAGTATAGAGATTCAAATTTGAAGGACTCAAACCAAAGAGGATTTTAATTTGAAGATAAGTTGGAATCAGAAGATCTGATGATTAAATAACAGAATAAGGAACCAGATAAGTTTATATAAATCGCGGGCAACCTTAACCGGGTCAACCGTGACTTAAAGAATAAGATCGATGTGTATTTCCTGGGGTAAATCTACATTCGATCTAAAGAGATAGAGTTCGGAATAACCAAAGATACTAGCATATAAACCGAGGATAAATATAAATCTCTGGTGAATCAATTGCTAGTTGTAAAGGAGTTCCACCCCTTTATTAGAATATTGGCGACAAATGTAACGACCCGATATTTTCAACCATTCGCATCCGCACATGTCGGACTTGAATTGTTCAAAATACCGCGTTGTAAATAAAATTTGGCAAATCTCAAAATATACAGTAATAATTAATCACAGAATCACAGACACAAAATCAGAATACTCGCAGCGGAATTTAAAAATACTTAGTGGTTCATGAAGCCACTATAAATAGTCTCAACAAATACAAATTACAAAGTCTTTCATCCCAAATATAGTTTAAATCATCAAATAGAAAATCCAAAAATCCCAAAGTCTTGATTTCATAAATAAGATAACGGACAGAAAGAAGCCAGCAACTTGAAAGGATCTACAGAAGTCCTAGCTCCGGGATGATGACTGAACTGCAACTCAGGCTGACCCGAGCGTAAAATAAAACATAAACACTCGAGTCAGGACATACATACTCATATAGTGTAAGCTAATTCAAGTGTACTATAATATAAATCAAGTAACTTAAAGGATGCTTGGGACCGCCCATCCTCTAAGGATTCGTTAAACTATTTACTATGTAGTAATACTTCGCTATTATAATAGTGTCTATTAGTAAAATAAACTTACTTTTAAATAGCGTTAAGGCTTTACATTTTCCACCTTAACACATAATATATTCCCATAGTCTATACAGTACCGTAATCTCCACCGGAATGGGCGTCGTCAGAGGGCACTCCATAGGTATGGTACAAAACCAAAATCGTATACAGGACCGATGGAAACGCGCAGCGCACAGCTGCCTCCCACCTCGAACAACACTCCCAAATCAAAGGTGCGCACCAAACAATCACAAAAGTAATAGAATTGCATACGAAGAAGTGCGTCCGATCAGAGGTGCTACCTCATTAATCCGTCGATCGCTCCTGTTTTAGCCACCTTATGCCAACTCACGGGAGTCGGGTCCACGTATTTACCTTAAAGGAAACGTCACCACCATCCTACTTCATTCTGGAATCTCCACCGCGTACACGGTTGTCAAAGTGGTTTTCGGTATCGACAGAGAGTATGCCAGATATCCGATCCCGGTCTCTTTAACAACCAAACGTTATTATAACCCGTGGTTACAACTTTTAGAAATGGTATTTATACTTTAAAAATCAAAATAAGTTTCAAATACATTTCAATACCATAATATCATTTCAACCATCATTTATTTAAACATCAGTCATTTTATTTAATGTAAAATACCATTTAAATCTATTCAATTTATTTAGGAATTAATTTGCCTTTCGACTCACATTTAAAAGTTAAATTCTTCCATTTAAAACCATTTAAAGTCAATTCCTTATTTTTATTAATTACATATTAAATTCCAAAATTTAAGCCTTTTTCTCCAAAGATTATTTCCATTTATTTTAAACAATCTGAAAATTCAGTTTCCGTAGCATTTATGAAATGCCACCTAAAGTCTGTAAGTCAAAACGGTTCATTTATAAAAGACAGCATTTAAGTGCTGTAATAAATTATTCACTTAACAATCAAATTTTAAATTCCCAAATATAACTTATTATCAATTATTTCCTTAACTAAAACTCACTTTTAACAAAATTTCAGAATTTCCCAAAATAAGTTATATTCCAAAAAATTTACTTAAACATTTTTTTTTTAATTTTGACTTATTCAAAAATCATTATAAATTTTATAAAAATCCTTTACATTTGAACCAGAATATTATAAATTCCCATTTAAAATACTTTTAAACATTTTAGAAAAATATTATATAAACCACGGGTCTGTATATTGTTTTCTAGCCTAGGTCAAGTGATACGGATTTATATCATTTCAATCCGCAATTTACAAAATCCCGGGTTCTATCATTTCAAACCCGCAATCCCAAGTTAACAAATAAATAATTAAACAATTAAATAAATGAACAAATGATTATCGTTCGGGCCTATCATTTCAGCCTATAACGATCTCAAATTTACAGGGAACTTACAGTGATGATTTAATCAGTAAATAAGAATTACATAGTATAACTGCAATAATATTACAATAGATAAACAACTGATGAGGTGTCAATTTAAAATGGGGTTTAACATCATACGTTATATCACAGGTAGATAAAATTTAATAAATAATTTACAAATACACTTGAGATAAATCACGGATATATAGGTATGTTTGTCTGGTGAGAAATACTCACCTTAAAGCTGCAGAAATTTTGATTCAAAATGAAAATCCCCCGAAAAAGAATCGCACAGTGGGTAACGATCAAATTTTCCTCGGATGTCACGCCTAGATTCAAGATCCAAATACCGAATACGTGACTTTAAAAATTACGGTCAAAGCAAAAATTTTGAGACAATTGGAACGAATAGAGTAAAAGAAATTTTGGTTCAGCTTTTGCTCGACTGCCTCACCCCACATCCCGACCCCAACTTCATAGGCTTGGCAATGCTATTTATTATATATATATATATATATATATAAATTTTTCCAACGGCGTGTCCTACTTATCTAGTTTGAAAATATGAATTTTATGCAAAACTTGCGTCTCTGCCTAGATAAACACGTCTCTGCCAAACTCCAAATCAAAACATGCACACATCATAACATCTCCATATTTTTAAAGTCCTTTCCCTATAGTCACGCCTCCCCTTCAGTTTTCAGATAACACATCCAATATCTCCATGCATAGATGCAAACTATCCCACGCAACTATATGCTTCAAAGCATTGCAGGCCTTCAACTGAAACTCTTTATATTCTTTTGCCATTATATGAACCATGCCTTGCAAAACACGTCCCATTTTGACATTCTATGTCTTCCTTCAAATTTGGAAAGCCTTCTATCAGTTCTACTCAATGATATTACAGGGTTATGCTCGGCAATGGTCTTTCTTTTTTTTTTTCTTTTTTTTTTCATTATGGCTATAACAACCTATATCAACTACAGGCACACACGCATGAAATCTCTACAGAATGCAACTAAGCTTGACTTCCTATATGATATGCACGGCAAAACATGGCAACACTATCAGAGGGAAAAGAAAGGCATGTGCTTAGTCAAAGATGGCAGAAATATGGAGTGAGAAGTAGCCGAGCAAGGTGAAAAAGAAAAGGAAAAAAAAACTGAAGAAGGAAAACAAAAATATAAGGGAGGGAGAAAGAAAATAGAGAGAATACAAAAGAAGAAGAGGAATAGAAATATTACCTGATTGTATGCAAGCTCATGAGAAGAATGAGAGAGAAGATAGTGGAATTTTGTAACTGAGTGTGGTGTATATATATAGATAAACAACTTGCGAAATTTAAGGAAGAGGCAAGGGGGAAAAAAATATGTGTGATTTCTTTCCAGTTTTCTTTAGTTTGATTTCTAGAAAAATATGCACGATTTAAATGGATAAGGCTTGCATTGTTTGATTAGCAAGGTTTAAATGCAGAGAAGAAACGCCAAGCATTGATGGAAGATAATTTATACGTGATTAATATTGCCAATTTTCTTTCATTCGAATGGATAAGTCTGAGTGATTTTAAATGCAGAGAGGAAAGAATTTGAACCATTCCAAGTTATACGAAAATTCTTGATTTAATGCATTCATTCTGATGCGTGAATTAAAAATGAATACAGGGACATGCATAAGAAATAATAGATAAGGAAGGTAAGAGGCAAATGCCAAAAATGTTAAAAGAATAAAATTTTATGTCACGCGCAAAGGAAGGCAAATTTGATTTTCTCTCAGATAATATATGCGTGATTTTATTGCCAGATATACGAAAAATTTGATTGCAACGTTATATCTCTTTTTTTTTTCAATTAATAGTTGCGTGCTATTTTTATAGTCTGAGAGATTTATATACAAAGAATCAGCAAGTATTAATTTGCTTTGGATGCTACTTCAAGGACAGATTTGAATGCATGCGTTGATTTATGACACAGAGAGAAAATGGTAAGAAATTTAATTTTCTGATTGATTGAATTTTAGAAGGCAAGCAATTATATTTGATTGAGAGGAATGAATGGCAAGTGGAATAAAATTTATTTGTGAAATTTTTTAAATCAAATCTCTATAAAGAGGCAAATGACAAAGATGTTAAAGGAAATAAATTTCACTGATATGTCACGCGCAAGGAAAGCAAGTTTGATTTCTTTCCGGATGATATTTGCGTGAAAGGGAAGCACGATTTTGAAAACAATATTGGTAGTGGGAATCTCCTTAATCAGTGCATGATTTTAGAGAAACGGATAGGCACGAAATAAATACGTTTTGGTTGGAAATCTCCTAACTGATTTTATTAATCCATATAGATATTGAAATATAATTTTTTTTAAAATACGCCAAACTGACGCATTACCATACGCCAAAAATTTATGCAAAAGTAACATTTTTAATTTATACGTTTATACGTTACTTATACCATTACAATGCGTGCTCTTTTTAAATTCAAAATTATCAGTTTATTAATATGCTATAAATTCTTAACATTTATTGCTAAATTAAAAAGATAAAACTTTGGTTACATCTCTCTCTGATTCTTATTACCATAAAAAGGCGATTTATTATCCAAATGGACCAAATATTACAAATTTTTAAAACAAGTATATAATCCAATTTTTTTATTTATTAAAATTCCCATTTTGAGTTATCCTTAAACAAAGTGAAACTTTCATTTATTATTTAGCATTTTGGAAATGATTTGATCAAATTAAAATATATATAAATTGGGAAGTAAATTTTACTGGAAAGAGAAAAATAACGTAAGAGATATGAGTAAAGAGAAAAACGCATATGAAATAGGCAAGCAGATAGGAGAATGGATACTGCGCATGACTGAGATTTAGGAGAAAATTGTGTTTTGAAAAATGCAAGAAATAAATTTTGTTGAATGGAAAAAAATCTATGGAAATCAAATTTTTAAAGTAATGCGTTGAATTTAGAGGCAACATATTTGATTTGAACGCTAGAATATTCCTTCCCTCTAAAAACACATGCCACTGATAAATTTACTCATTTACACTAAGGTCATATTTTTAAGAATGTGTACCATAGCCATAATATTTTATGCCCAAAATATACCGAAATAACGGATTAAAATTCTATACGTTTTCTTATATATATATATATATATATATATATATATATATATATATATACGGTATTTATTCCCTAAATTTACGCGCCCTTTTTAAGGCGTAATTACCCAGTTCATTTATACACTAAAAAAAATTCGAAATTCTGACCGTGCTGAGACTCGAACTCGTGACCTATCATGAATAGCCCAGATGTCTTAACCACCTAAGCTATTAATGTTTTCTTAATTAAAACTTGATTTTGCTAGAAATTAAGTTATTTACCATCTTCGACAAAAACCCAAATTTCCAAATTAAAGTTAATTCTTAACCATGTCAAAATTTCAGAGATCTTATTATTTAATTAATAATTTGGTCAATTGTTTTTATTTTTATTTTTAATCACTTTAAAATTTAGATTTTTATATAATAAACCCCAAAGTTTTTAAAATACAAGTGAAAAATACTTGTTAAAAATTTGGGCTGTTACACTCTCCCCCACTCAGAACTTTTCGTCCTCGAAAAGGAAGAAGGTAGGGGAATAGAAACAATCTGAAAGAAAACTAAATTGAAACTTAAATTAGAATCATTAATCTAAACAATAAAAATTCAATTTTAAATTAATCATTGATTTCATCTATTTATACTTAAAATTTTAACATTTATTTATTTACATATTTACGTGTATAATATCCCTACACTTAAATAATCGTTTATTTTTTTTTATCCAAATTTTACACAAGGTATTATAACATTCTAATTTAAAAAGTTTAATTTTAATCCAAATTTGAAATGGTAATTTAACTTAATTGTTAAAGTAAATTTACCATTTCCCAAAATAAACTAAATTCCCCATTCAGTTTCTTCTTTATTCCAGATTATTATTAAATATATTCTACTTAATATATCTTATCGCACATATTAAGTAGATTTTATTTATTATAACTATTCCAATTTATTTCTAAATTTCCTTTAACACCATTTGATATTGTATATTATTCAATTATTATTTTATTTCTATTTACCTCTGTTTGTCTTATTGTAACTGAAACTTTAAGTGTATAACATTTATTATAACTACTCAAATTTTATTTATAAAATCCTTTTATATTGTACATTATCCAATTACATAGTTAATTTTTGAATGATTTAGGTAAGTTATATTGGCATGCAATTATACAAGTAAAAATTTTCCAATTCTATTATTCAAGTTTAAATATTCATTCAAAATTTGACTTTATTTTATCATTAGAATCACCTTTTAACATTAATTTATGAATTAAATTTCCAATTAACTTCAAACCCTTTAGAGATAAATAAATACATACATATAGCATATGTTAAATCAAATTTAAATCATATATCTATATATATTATAAATTAAGTCATATTTAGAAATTCAAATCAATTAAATTTTTGAAGCAAAACTACAACGTGGTCTCTTTACTTCGATACTCGAAAATGAATGTCGATGATGTTGTAGTCATCACCGAAATTATTTTCCAGCGACAAAGAGAAGAGCACTAATTTTTAAAACTTTAAAATTCTTTGGAAACAAATTTATATTCGAAAATAATTTAAATAATAATATATCCTTTTAAGACTTTAAACACAAGGTTTGAAACTATCAGAAATTAAATTCTTAAATTCTTGTTTTAAATTCATTTCTATTTCCAAATAAATTTATAACCATGTTTTATAGTTCAATTATTTATATAAGACAAAACCAATGGTTTACAAAACCATAAATAAAATCAAGCACCATTATCTCTAAACAACTAGTTAAATTCTGAAAATTATACTTATATATAATATTAGATTTTTCCCAAATATAGGAATAATTTTTTTTCAAAACAAGTATAGAGATTCAAATTTGAAGGACTCAAACCAAAGAGAATTTTAATTTGAAGATAAGTTGGAATCAGAAGATCCGATGATTAAATAACAGAATAAGGAACCAGATAAGTTTATATAAATCGCGGGCAACCTTAACCGGGTCAACCGTGACTTAAAGAATAAGATCGATGTGTATTTCCTGGGGTAAATCTACATTCGATCTAAAGAGATAGAGTTCGGAATAACCAAAGATACTAGCATATAAACCGAGGATAAATATAAATCTCTGGTGAATCAATTGCTAGTTGTAAAGGAGCTTCACCCCTTTATTAGAATATTGGCGACAAATGTAACGACCCGATATTTTCAACCATTCGCATCCGCACATGTCGGACTTGAATTGTTCAAAATACCGCGTTGTAAATAAAATTTGGCAAATCTCAAAATATACATAATAATTAATCACAGAATCACAGACACAAAATCAGAATACTCGCAGCGGAATTTAAAAATACTTAGTGGTTCATGAAGCCACTATAAATAGTCTCAACAAATACAAATTACAAAGTCTTTCATCCCAAATATAGTTTAAATCATCAAATAGAAAATCCAAAAATCTCAAAGTCTTGATTTCATAAATAAGATAACGGACAGAAAGAAGCCAGCAACTTGAAAGGATCTACAGAAGTCCTAGCTCCGGGATGATGACTGAACTGCAACTCAGGCTGACCCGAGCGTAAAATAAAACATAAACCCTCGAGTCAGGACATACATACACATATAGTGTAAGCTAATTCAAGTGTACTATAATATAAAGCAAGTAACTTAAAGGATGCTTGGGACCGCCCATCCTCTAAGGATCCGTTAAACTATTTACTATGTAGTAATACTTCGCTATTATAATAGTGTCTATTAGTAAAATAAACTTACTTTTAAATAGCGTTAAGGCTTTACATTTTCCACCTTAACACATAATATATTCCCATAGTCTATACAGTACCGTAATCTCCCCCGGAATGGGCGTCGTCAGAGGGCACTCCATAGGTATGGTACAAAACCAAAATCGTATAAGGCGCGCTAGGGTAGGTGACACGGCACAACTAGGCAATGCCATGGTAGATATACCAGTTACGCTTCCGGACCGATGGAAACGCGCAGCGCGCAGCTGCCTCCCACCTCGAACAAC
The DNA here is from genome assembly GCA_030765085.1 of Allium cepa. Taxonomy (NCBI): domain Eukaryota; kingdom Viridiplantae; phylum Streptophyta; class Magnoliopsida; order Asparagales; family Amaryllidaceae; genus Allium; species Allium cepa. The sequence continues at coordinate 298,990,559 of CM060929.1, forward strand.
ACTCCCAAATCAAAGGTGCGCACCAAACAATCACAAAAGTAATAGAATGGCATACGAAGAAGTGCGTCCGATCAGAGGTGCTACCTCATTAATCCGTCGATCGCTCCTGTTTTAGCCACCTTATGCCAACTCACGGGAGTCGGGTCCACGTATTTACCTTAAAGGAAACGTCACCACCATCCTACTTAATTCTGGAATCTCCACCGCGTACACGGTTGTCAAAGTGTGTGACGATCCCGATTTTTAATTAAATTTAAATTGATAATTAAAATGGATTTTGGAATAAAATTGTGGGCTGATTTGAATATTTTCAAATTTAAATAGGATATTTGTTTATTTGGACATTGATTTTTAAAATTTAACTAGGGATTTGAAATTGGATATTTAATATCTTATAAATAAAAAAAGTAACATCCTAAAATTTATCAGTATAGATTAATAAAATATTTTAAACTATTGAAATATTGAGTGTTTTAAAAAGTCAACTAAATTAAAAAAATATATTATACATATATGAGTAAGATTGAATTTTTATTCAAGTGAATTGGAATTTGAAATTAAATTTAAAATAAATGTTAAAATTTTAAGTAGCATTTAAAAAGAATTAAGATGTAATGTATATATATATTTAAATAATGTATATAATGTATATACATTAAGGAATAATGTGTATAATGAAATATTGGTTTAAAAAGTGATATTGTAAAATTGATATAAACAAAAGTTTACAAAAGATAAATTATCTTGTATACTTAATAATTAGGTTTGATAAAATAAGGACTTAAAACACATAGTACCTATATATATATACAAAGCTTTGAGATGAATGCATAATTTGAAAGTGTAAAGTTTAAAGTACATGAAAACAAAACAAATGTAAACATACCTTTAGATCTTACATATCTATATACATACCAATAGCATCATTACTTTTATTTAAAATAATGAAATTTAAAATTACAAGAAACGTCACATCTTCCCATATGCCATCATATAGTATATTAGAAAATCTGAACAAAATAGTAGAAAAAGGATTTGGCCTCACATTTTTCAATACATAAAGCTGTTCAAAAACAAAAAAATTCAGTTTTTAAACCAAAAAAAAAAACCAGGCTGAAGAGATCTTATCTTCATTTGCTAGGAGATCTGAAACTACAAATAAAAAAAAAATGAAACCTGGGAATATTAAGATAAAAACAATCTTCAAGCTTTGTTTGCATTTCTCAAGTAAGCCTTTAACTTCATAGTTTAATGAATTTATGGGTTCAAAAATAAAGCCTTGACATAAACAAATTCAATAAAATGCAGATTTATGAAACACAGAGCTGCAGTTTTTTTTTTTTGCCAGAGGAAGTGCAGTTTTTCTCTGAAGATAAATAAAGGCAAGCAAGATTTTTTTTTAGATTTGAACTTAATATTGTTAATCAGTATTAAAACAAAGATTTAAACAACTTTATTAACAAAGTTGCAGGAAGAATCAAGTTCAAAGCAAATTTGATTTCTGTTTTTAAGTTGCAGAGAAAAAAGGAAACTTCTTTATCATTCAAAACTGTAAGTATTAAAAAAGTCAAATTGTTTATTAGTATTTAAGTAAGTAATTAAGTACAACAGAAAGGTAAGCAAAGTTTCTTCTTACAAATTTTGCAGATAAAAAGCTTCAAAAGACTAAAGAAAAAAAATTCCAGGCAAAACATTATTCTCTGGCCCCTCTGTCAATATATTCTAGGTGAGCAAAACCTTCCACTTTGAATCTATTATTGTTATTTGTGAGTAAAATCTATGATGTTCAAATTCTTTTGTGCTTTGAATTCCTACTTGATTGCAATAGTTTTGAATTAAAGGGATGTTATGATTGTGTCTTGGTTCCCCTGAAAACATCTCTGTCTTCCTGTAACATTTTGTTACAGGGAAATTTGAATCCTCTATCCTATTTGTTTTTTTGAAAAGAAAAAAGAAAAATATACGTGCTCAAATTCATTCCTCTGTTCCTGTTCTCTGTCTTTCTTCATCAAAACCATCAAGGTGAGCAAACTTCTTTGACCCGATCTTTGAATTGATGTGAGGATTTATGTTTCTGCTTGTTGATAAATTTGGGAATGATAAGTATGCATGTCTGTTTACAGAGGCATAGCTCGGTTCGTGATAAAAAATCAAGTTTCCTATATACATTCTCTTTTAGGTTGTGAATTTCAAAAAAAACATGTTTGTTTAAACTCAAGTTAAGATTTAGAAATATATTTGAGTACAATAAATATGCACATTATCTGGAAAATTTAGGAAGACAGTGAGCAACCTTCACTTTTAGGCCTAATTTTGTGGATACATTGTGATGCTATGATGAATGTTTGATTTTGTACGATGATGGAATATCTGAATGAATGCAAATAGATCAGTATGTGCTCATAAACATGCAGGTGTTGAATTTTCATGGCCCTGTTCTAGTTCCAGGTTTCAAAATATCAAGAAAATAGAAAGTGTTTAAAATAGAAAATAATTTCTAGTACAGGGTTGAACATGACAAAATCTCTTCTTCTAGCCTTTATTAGGTTGAAGTGTTAAAATAGGAAGTGTTCCAATTCATTTGAACTGAATTTTAAAAATGATTTATTTTAAACTAATGTCAAGAAAAAAAAGTCAAGTAAGCAAACTTTCTTTTAACTAGCCTTCTTTATTTTCTTCCACCTGTGAGAAAGCCTTCTGAACTCTGGCATTTTATTTATTGTGTGAATTTGTGCTTAAGTAAGATTGAAAATTGTTTGAATATGTAGAAAAATGGGTATATATCCTCTATGCATGTTGATATACAGAGGTATTCATCCCTGTTCTAGTTCTAGGTTTCCAGAAACCTGTCCAAAATCCCAAATCTTTGCTTCTGAACATTGTTAGAGTGGAATGTTGAAATAGAATGTGTATAGAGTCATTAAAACTTAATTTTAAAAATATTTTTTAAGACAAACAATAAGTGGAAGTGGCCTAGGACAAGAAAGTACAGTAAACTCAACTCATAATAGAAATTCAATTTCTTGATTTGTTTAAACAACAAAAATTGTCTTTGGCAACATCGACTTTTAAAACTAAAACCAAGGTTTTAAATTGAGTATCGAGGGAGAGATTCGGGGATGAACATAAATCATGTTTGGGGGAAACTCGGGTGATCTGTGAAATCATCGTCCTTAGGATCGAAGTTGAAGCTTCCTGGTAGGTTAAAGGGCTTGGGAAAAATGCTCGAATAAATTCCGGTTCATCGTGGGTGGAGAATGAGTTGGATTTAGGGTTTAAGCTGTGCGATTGTAGGTGGTAGTCACGAGTTACTCGCGTCGTTGATGTTGCAATTCAGCCAATCCCGATGGGGGGAATAGGATCGTGGAACTCTAGCGATGGTGTGTGTTCATCGGCGTTGGCTCTGATGGACTAGATCGATGAAGCAAGGCAATTTAGTCGTCGGGGTTATTTCCAGAGAGTGGTTCGAATAGCTAAATTTTGATTTGCTATTGCTTACGTCGACCTGAGTGCTTGCCTGAGGAAGGGTGGTCAACGGCGACATGCCGGAAGTTTCAGTGACGATCTGATCGTCGTCGATCGATCGTGTATGTGCACCGTGCACATTGATACCAGGTGGTTTTCAATACTAGGAAAGAAGATGGTGGCTCGAGTGTGCGTGAGTGTTTCCTATTGCTACTGTTTTAAAGTTGAATTAAACGAAGATTAAGAGGAAGTTTGGAGATGAACCAAAGTCGATCTCGGGGAGGATGTTGGTTTACTCGAAGCAAATGGGTTAGCCTCGGAATGAAATTTGTTACAGGTTTCAAAAGAAAAAAAAACAAAACCTGTAATGTTGTTTCAAAAATCTAACAGAGTTTAAATTTAAAATAAATTCAATTTGAAACACAAGATTTAGACAAAGTTAAATCAAGTTTAAATGTGAATTCAAATTTTACTTTATATCCTAATTTTGAGTTAAATAAGTTTATATATTTAAATGTTTAAAACAAGTTTAAAATGTTAGATTTTAAATGATTTGAATCTTAAGATGAATTTCGAAACTAGAAGTAAGATCTAAACCAAGTTTTTGTAAATCAAGATACAGAAATGAAGTTGTATCTTAGTTTTTGAAATAAAGGAATAATGTTTATTTTAAAGTTAAGTTAATTAATTAAGAGTTAAACGATTAACAATTAAGGATAAATTAATTAAGAGGATGAATTAGGAGAAGTAGTGAAAGCAATTAAGGGGTGGTTTAATTAATTTTTTAAGTTAAGGCTAAATCAATTTATAATTAAGGGCTAAATGGATTTAATGCAATTAAGTAATGAAAATTTATTAATGAAATCAATTAATTGCTTAAAGGTAATTACTTAATTAAAAGTAATTAATTTATAACTAAAAGTGGATAAATCAAGTGTTTAACATTGATTTAAGATTAAGAGTAGTCACTTATCATAACAAATTAAGAATGATTAACATAATGATAATTAATTAACTTAGGGATGATTAATTAATTAAAGATAATTAATTAAATGGTGAATTAAATAATTAAAGGATAATTATTTAATAATTAAAGGATGATGAATTAAAATTAAAGGTTAATTAATTTATTATTAATTGTTAATTAGTAATTGATTGTAATTGATTAAAGAATAATTAATCAAAATGAATTGTAATTTATTAATATTAAATAACCAGGATTAGCAACCCATAAGCAGTTAATCTAATTTGAATTAATCAGACAGATACCTGATCTTACTCATGAGTGTTTGGATTCTAAGGATGATTGGATAGTTTGATACCCCTGATTGTGATGTTCTGTTTTGATTTGAGCTATGTTTACTGTAATTTATTATCTATGATATGTACCTGTGATCTGTGAATGAAAGATAAGCGTTACAATTGGTTTGTACCGCTTGTCAAATATAAGTGTTATAATTTATACCGCTTATTAAATATATTGTTGTATTTGAATCTGTGCTGATTGATGATGTGGCACTCTTATTGTGTAAAACCCCTGGACCACACCTATACACACACAAATATGGATTGCACGTGGAAATGGGTTAAGTCACAGATTTTAAAAAATCATTTTAAAATTGAATTTTTCCAAAATAGTTTTGGAATTAGAATTGAAGCTTTTGAAAATGAGTTTTCAAAAATAAAAGTTATTTTTGAATAACTTGATTGAGTTTTGAAATTTAAATAAATTAATTTAAATTTGAATTCAATATTTGAAATTGAATTCTATGAATTGGAAACTATTGTTTAAAAAGTTATTCAACTTACAAATCGGTTATATGGGTTTTAAACCATTTTTTTTAAAGGTGATGTTTTGAAATTTAAATTCAACTCAAGATTTCAACTTGTATAAATTAGATTTGCTTTCTCATAAGAAATGGACTTCCAAGTTGTGTTAAAAGGATTTTCAAGTCTAAAAAGGAAAATTGTTTTCCAAGTTATAGATAAATCTTTGGAAATGGGTTTGAAAGCTATAAATCTTTAATTTTAAAGATTTAATTTGGGTTAATCCAAATTTAATGGGAATTGTTTTGGAATCTATGGGTAGATCTGTGTGAAACTAGGTGGAACTTTGTGAAATAAATCCTTTGTTTAAAGGTTTAAAATGGTAATTTGTTAACCATTTGAAAGAAAAGTTTTGGATTTTATAAGTTGTGACTTAACTGAAATCCCATATCCATATATTTTTTAAAAATGGCGCTTACTATTCGGTTTAGCCGGGAGAGGACCTTGTGTCATATAACCCATTCCGAATAGTGATACGACGTTATGGATTGCAACTAAAGACCGGTGTTGAAGACCGGGTGTCTTCGAGAACGATAGGATAACCTGTCGATTGACTCTGCATTGAGTTGCTCCGTTATAGAGTTCTCCCTTAGTGACGGGAAGTCCGATCGGGATTGTGGATACCCGGATTTGTAAGGGCTTCTTCGGAAGTGCCTTCGGTTCTTTTCGAACCCGGAACAGACTTGTATGTTTGTATGTCCGACATTACACTTTGAGATATTAAACTGATCTCTATCAAATACATTTCTGGTTGGTGGCGGAGAATTTATTCTCTTAGCTTAACACCCTTCTCTGAGACGTACGAGCTCAGAGGTTATGTAGTTGATATTTATCAGTGATATATTCCCAATTTGGTAATGTGACATGCTAAGTGCTGCTGTGTGATGATGATCATTTGTTGTTCATTTGTGATCAAAGCATGGCTTTTGTATAAAGCGTAGCTTTGTGGACGAGACTACATCAGGACCTCACACCCCGGAAATGGTCGAAACAGGAAAGATGCGGCAAGGTTATGAGGGTCGCGCCCTTTAGGGTGTGTCATTCCCTTCTGGTAAAGGGTGGTATCATGGTATGGAGCCCAGATACTTACTTATGTGGTTGCTCCAATCTCATTTACTGTGTGGTTGTTGCTTTGAGGCGCCTCGGATAAAGGTCCCAAAGGACCGGGGGATGGCATATTCGTGTAGTAGTTACCTAGTTACAGAGGTAACCCGGCCTTGTGTTGGCAGAGATCTAACCGTAACGTTAGTTCTCGGGACGTCCCGCCAGAGGCAATCCCATGTGGCAGTAGGAAGTTCCTTAGCCTGACCATCTGTTGGAAATCCATTCATCCAATACGTGCCTTGTACGGTTTTAGTTGTAGAACCTGCCATTTAACATGGCAGCTATAGTAGGCATAATATCATGGTACCTATGCTGGCTAGGATTAATATTATACTTTCGAAAGATTTTCCACTATGCACTAGTAATAATATCAAAGAAATTTTCTCGTATCAAGCATATTTGACTATCATAAGGAGAAATCTCCTCCAAGTCTGCGTTTGCATTGTGTGTGTGGCGGGAGGCCTTATGGTAGTTTCATTTTCTAAAAAGCATTGCGGATTTTCAAATTTAAATTCTGTAGTTTGTTTTAAAAAGACCAAATGTTTTTTTGTTTGCTCATACCAGTCCCATGACTGACCTGGAGTTTATTGTTCCTTTCCTAAACTCTGGGTGCCCACTATTTTCCCACACGGGCAGTCTAGAGTTGGGTTTTTTTCAGATAGTCAGGTTTAGTAGATTATCTGGAGCTAGTTCCGTCTTTGGATCGGGACTGCACTTGCTTAGCTTTGTGCATCGTTATTAAGAGTTCGAGCTATCGCTCGATTGGTGATTTGGAGATGGAGATTACCGATGCTGGAGTTCTTTCTTGAAGACCATATTAGAGATTTTTGTTCCGCTGTTGTGTTATCTTTTCTTTTCCGCTGCTGTTATCTTGTATCATATTTCTGATGTATAATGATATCTATTGTATCGTCTGTCGTATCATATTGTATCAGAGGTTGTATCAATGATGTACATATGATATATGTATTATTCTTTTTCTTCCGCTGTGTTGTTATACTTAATGTGTTATAAGCTCCGGCGAACCAGATTCGACGTTTGGATCTGCGGCATTTGAATACGAGTGTCGTATTCGGTGCCGATTTCCGAAGGCCGGGTCAGGATCGTCACAAAGTGGTTTTCGGTATCGACAGAGAGTATGCCAGATATCCGATCCCAGTCTCTTTAACAACAAAACGTTATTATAACCCGTGGTTACAACTTTTAGAAATGGTATTTATACTTTAAAAATCAAAATAAGTTTCAAATACATTTCAATACCATAATATCATTTCAACCATCATTTATTTAAACATCAGTCATTTTATTTAATATAAAATACCATTTAAATCTATTCAATTTATTTAGGAATTAATTTTCCTTTCAACTCACATTTAAAAGTTAAATTCTTCCATTTAAAACCATTTTCAGAATTTTCCTTTCAGAATTTCCCAAAATAAGTTATATTCCAAAAATTTTACTTAAACATTTTTTTTAACATTTTGAGCTATTCAAAAATCATTATAAATTTTATAAAAATCCTTTACATTTGAACCAGAATATTATAAATTCCCATTTAAAATACTTTTAAACATTTCAAAAAAATATTATATAAACCACGGTCTGTATATAGTTTTCTAGCCTAGGTCAAGTGATACGGATTTATATCATTTCAATCCGCAATTTACAAAATCCCGGGTTCTATCATTTCAAACCCGCAATCCCAAGTTAACAAATAAATAATTAAACAATTAAATAAATGAACAAATGATTATCGTTCAGGCCTATCATTTCAGCCTATAACGATCTCAAATTTACAGGGAACTTACAGTGATGATTTAATCAGTAAATAAGAATTACATAGTATAACTGCAATAATATTACAATAGATAAACAACTGATGAGGTGTCAATTTAAAATGGGGTTTAACATCATACCTTATATCACAGGCAGATAAAATTTAATAAATAATTTACAAATACACTTGTGATAAATCACGGATATATAGGTATGTTTGTCTGGTGAGAAATACTCACCTTAAAGCTGCAGAAATTTTGATTCAAAATGAAAATCCCCGAAAAAGAATCGCACAGCGGGTAACGATCAAATTTTCCCCAGATGTCACGCCTAGATTCAAGATCCAAATACCGAATACGTGACTTTAAAAATTACGGTCAAAGCAAAAATTTTGAGACAATTGGAACGAATAGAGTAAAAGAAATTTGGTTCAGCTTTTGCTCGACTGCCTCACCCCACATCCCGACCCCAACTTCATAGGCTTGGCAATGCTATTTATTATTATTATATATATATATAAATTTTTCCAACGGCATGTCCTACTTATCTAGTTTGAAAATATGAATTTTATGCAAAACTTGCGTCTCTGCCTAGATAAACACGTCTCTGCCAAACTCCAAATCAAAACATGCACACATCATAACATCTCCATATTTTTAAAGTCCTTTCCCTATAGTCACGCCTCCCCTTCAGTTTTCAGATAACACGTCCAATATCTCCATGCATAGATGCAAACTATCCCACGCAACTATATGCTTTAAAGCATTGCAGGCCTTCAACTGAAACTCTTTATATTCTTTTGCCATTATATGAACCATGCCTTGCAAAACACGTCCCATTTTGTCATTCTATGTCTTCCTTCAAATTTGGAAAGCCTTCTATCAGTTCTACTCAATGATATTACAGGGTTATGCTCGGCAATGGTCTTTCTTTCTTTTTTCTTTTTTTTTTCATTATGGCTATAACAACCTATATCAACTACAGGCACACACGCATGAAATCTCTACAGAATGCAACTAAGCTTGACTTCCTATATGATATGCACGGCAAAACATAGCAACACTATCAGGGGGAAAAGAAAGGCATGTACTTAGTCAAAGATGGCAGAAATATGGAGTGAGAAGTAGCCGAGCAAGGTGAAAAAAAAAGGAAAAAAAACTGAAGAAGGAAAACAAAAATATAAGGGAGGGAGAAAGAAAACAGAGAGAATACAAAAGAAGAAGAGGAATAGAAATATTACCTGATTGTATGCAAGCTCACGAGAAGAAACAGAGAGAAGATAGTGGAATTTTGTAACTGAGTATGGTGTATATATATATAGATAAACAACTTGCGAAATTTAAGGAAGAGGCAAGCGAAAAAAAATATGTGTGATTTCTTTCCAGTTTTCTTTATTTTGATTTCTAGAAAAATATGCGCGATTTATATTGCCAGATTTGAATGGATAAGGCTTGCATTGTTTGATTAGCAAGGTTTAAATGCAGAGAAGAAACGGCAAGCATTGATGGAAGATAATTTATACGTGATTAATATTGCCAATTTTCTTTCATTCGAATGGATAAGTCTGAGTGATTTTAAATGCAGAGAGGAAAGAATTTGAACCATTCCAAGTTATACGAAAATTCTTGATTTAATGCATTCATTCTGATGCGTGAATTAAATGAATACAGGGACATGCGCAAGAAATAATAGATAAGGAAGGTAAGAGGCAAATGCCAAAAATGTTAAAAGAATAAAATTTTATGTCACGCGCAAAGGAAGGCAAATTTGATTTTCTCTCAGATAATATATGCGTGATTTTATTGCCAGATATACGAAAAATTTGATTGCAACGTTATATCTCTTTTTTTTCCAATTAATAGTTGTGTGCTATTTTTATAGTCTGAGAGATTTATATACAAAGAATCAGCAAGTATTAATTTGCTTTGGATGCTACTTCAAGGACAGATTTGAATGCATGCGTTGATTTATGTCACGGAGAGAAAATGGTAAGAAATTTAATTTTCTGATTGGTTGAATTTTAGTAGGCAAGCAATTATATTTGATTGAGAGGAATGAATGGCAATTGGAATAAAATTTATTAGTGAAAGTTTTTAAATCAAATCTCTATAAAGAGGCAAATGACAAAGATGTTAAAGGAAATAAATTTCACTGATATGTCACGCGCAAGGAAAGCAAGTTTGATTTCTTTCCAGATGATATTTGCGTGAAAGGGAAGCACGATTTTGAAAACAATATTGGTAGTGGGAATCTCCTTAATCAGTGCATGATTTTAGAGAAACGGATAAGCACGAAATCAATACGTTTTGGTTGGAAATCTCCTAACTGATTTTATTAATCCATATAGATATTGAAATATAATTTTTTTAAATACGTCAAACTGACGTATTACCATATGCCCAAAAATTTATGCAAAAGTAACATTTTTAATTTATACGTTTATACGTTACTTATACCATTACAATGCGTGCTCTTTTTAAATTCGAAATTATCAGTTTATTAATATGCTATAAATTCTTAACATTTATTGCTAAATTAAAAAGATAAAACTTTGGTTACATCTCTCTCTGATTCTTATTACCATAAAAAGGCGATTTATTATCCAAATGGACCAAATATTACAAATTTTTAAAGCAAGTATATAATCCAATTTTTTTTTTATTAAAATTCCCATTTAGAGTTATCCTTAAACAAAGTTAAACTTTCATTTATTATTTAGCATTTTGGAAATGATTTGATCAAATTAATATATATATATAAATTGAGAAGTAAATTTTACTGGAAAGAGAAAAATAACGTAAGAGATATGAGTAAAGAGAAAAACACATATGAAATAGGCAAGCAGATAAGAGAATGGATACTGCGCGTGACTGAGATTTAGGAGAAAATTGTGTTTTGAAAAATGTAAGAAATAAATTTTGTTAAATGGAAAAAAATCTATGGAAATCAAATTTTTAAAGTAATACGTTGAATTTAGAGGCAACATATTTGATTTGAACGCTAGAATATTCCTTCCCTCTAAAAACACATGCCACTGATAAATTTACTCATTTACACTAAGGTCATATTTTTAAGAATGTGTACCATAGCCATAATATTTTATGCCCAAAATATACCGAAATAACGGATTAAAATTCTATACGTTTTCTTATATATATATACAGTATTTATTCCCTAAATTTACGCGCCCTTTTTAACGCGTAATTACCCAGTTCATTTATACACTAAAAAAAATTCGAAATTCTGACCGTGCTGAGACTCGAACTCGTGACCTGTCGTGAATAGCCCAGATGTCTTAACCACCTAAGCTATTATTCTTAATTAAAACTTGATTTTGCTAGAAATTAAGTTATTTACCATCTTCGACAAAAACCCAAATTTCCAAATTAAAGTTAATTCTTAACCATGTCAAAATTTCAGAGATCTTATTATTTAATTCAAAATATGGTCAATTGTTTTTATTTTTATTTTTAATCACTTCAAATTTAGATTTTTATATAATAAACCCCAAAGTTTTTAAAATACAAGTGAAAAATACTTGTTAAAAATTTGGGCTGTTACACCCATACATCCAAACACATGCCATAACAACATACATAAGCAACAACTATAAACAAAAATCATAGCTTTTAAACTAACTTCAACATTAGATTTCATTTTAAGTCTAACTTCCAATCACATACTATAACATTCAATATTTTCTAAGCCGAACAACCAACATACTTAACAACCAAATAACGATATTTAGTATCAAAGTAAGCATTATTTTTTAAGTTATAACTTTTAAATGGATTCGTGAGTTCTAATTATCCAAAAGCTACCAAAATGACTCTAACTTCCCTAATTTTTGAACCGAGCATAGAACATTCTTTGACTTTGGTAAGAACAAGATTTGGTGGCCTTATGGTGGCTTTATGATTCAGCAAAGTATAGTCCACATTGTCCATAGGTGGTGGAGCTCACCTTAAAAGGTGGAAGGGGTTTGGATTATCATCGAATTCATAAAAAGTCCAACCCGAAAATCGGTCTTCTTCTAACTGAATATGGGACAAGTAACTAAGTGGCATTTGGAAAAGTTGTCAAAAGAAAATTTCTTGGAAATTCTTATCTCGTCAATTTTAAAAAAATAATCACTCATTTTGGATCATTTTTGAGAGAGATATGGTCAAAATAATAAGAGGTATTTTCGGACTTGAAAATCTAGGTCCGAAAATACATTCCAAAGAAATGATATTTGGACGGCTTAAAATTGGAAGAAGTGATAGACATGAAAGTTGAAAAGATCTGCATTTTTGAAAATTAAAAATATTATACTAAATAAGATTTTGGAATTTAATATTATGAGAAATTAAAATTTATGATTTATAAATGCAGCGACCCGTAATTTTCGATAATTAAAGTATTAATTAATAAGATTTTAGAATTTAATACTAAAAGAAACTAAAATTTGTGATTTAATAATTAGAGAAATAACTAGAATGTAATGTTAATAATGTTAATTTAAGGTAATTTCCAACTATTTTAATGTAATTCTAATTACTTGAAGTGATTATAAAGTTATAATTGGCTATAAATTGTAAATAAGGAAATACATTGAATGTTGAAATTATATGTGATCAATTAGAATTGGTTGATATTGAATATGGAATCAGTGATGTTGTTTGAATGCTACTGATAACTATTTAATGTAATTTCAATCAATTGAAATAAGTTGTAGGTTGATTTGGTTATAATTTTAAATAATGAAATAAATTGAATGATTTAATTAATCGGTGAGATTTTATGTAATTGATTGAAATAGGTTAATATAGAATATAAAAGCTTTTTTGTAAGAAATTTATAATCCTTGGTTGTGAATAATAAGGTAATGGATATGAGCTATTATTATAAATGCCTGTTTTAATTATCTTCTCATTAATTTGTTTGTTTGAATATTGAATGGGTGATTAATGGAAATAAGGCCATTAAATGTTGGACTTAATGTTGCAATTATATATTATTAATTGGAATATGAAAATAAATTAACTAGTAAGTAAATCTAGTGGCTTTCATTGCAAACAATAAGTTAGGATTGTGTTTGAACCGTTGATGTATGATAATTGCTTTAATTAGCGTTCTGTTATTTAATCCATTTAGATTAATTTAAGAATCGATAAAAATCCTATATAATTGAAATATTGCAAATTATATGGTAAAAGATGTTACCCATAGGATAATGAATGTAATTAAAATGTAAACTAGTGTTTAATGAAGATATGTGCTATTGAATGATTAAATAATAAGAATGTAAAGCATAATAAAAGAATTTGATCGAAATTAAATTATAATTAACAGAAATTAATTTGGAAATTAATACATTTAAGTGCAATTAATTACTGCATCGATATGATTCATGACAAAGACCATAGAATATTGATGTAATAAAGTGCAAACTAATGTTAATTCTATTCATTAGATAACAGTTGATTCAATAATAAGAGTGAAATCAAAATAAAAAAATTATTTGAATTTAAATTGTAATTAACTGAATATTTATTGAAATTGCAATTTAACACCGAAATTTATGGAACATATATTTTGAAATTAACATGGATAGTTTATCTAGAAGGATTATAAATTTTTATGTAATAAACAATGAAGACATTTACCAATAAATTACTTTGAATTTGAAAGGTAATTTAATCAATGTAATAATAATTTATGTAATTAACGTGAAAATAGCCATTTTGGTCACTACCTTGGATTTCGATGAAACCAAATTCATCGGATCAGTAATAGTGAATTATTGTAAGGTTTCAAGTTTCATAGCGATCAGACTTGTCGTTTGATCGTGTGGGCTCAAACGCGTAGAAATTAATTTTTGGAATTCAATTTGAAATGACCTGATTTTAAAAGCTAACTTCTTCATACAATGGAATTAGAACTTGAAATCTGTTTCATTGAGTTTAAAAATATCAAAACATCCTTTTCGATATATGGGATGACCTACTTTCATTCCATAGGCAGAACTAGCTTTTCGAGTCGTTATTGCTGTTTCGAATCGTTTTGATATGTTATTCTATCTTATCGGGACTTGTCCATATAAATAGATTTTTCTAAACCCTAGCAGTCTTTTTATTTCTTATTTCTATATGTATCTGTCTTTTCCACCTTTCTGCTTCTTCTTCTTCTTTCCAATGGCTGTAGATCCAAACCCAAACTCAATTTCAAAACCAAATCCAAAAATCAAACTCATCAAAACCATGTCATATTATATATTGTTGGAAATCTCTTGAAGAGTGCAACCCACTACTGCTGTTCGTTTTTCAATTTGGTTCATCATTTGGACAGATATTGGGGATGAATCTCGGCTGTCCATATTAGATTTTCACGATCCAATGGTGGATTTTCATCCGATCGAATCGGAAAGTGGCATTGGGAAGGTGGAGTCGAGCAGGTCCTTAGGATGTCATTTGTTTGTGCTAGATGATCTCCAGATCGCCAGAACTGGCCAATATATGTCAACGGTGGTAGTGGTGGTGTTAGGCAACCGCTTGGGCAAGGGAAGGTCGGCTATGGACATGGTGGTTGTTGGCGATGTCGAATCATGTTAGAAGCGAGCAGTGATCGTGCATTCGTAGATGTTTGGTGGCGGGTACGTTCGTGAGGAGGCAGGGTTCAAACGAGATACGATGCTAGGTTTTCGAGCGTCTCAACACGGTGATGATGTAGCTATGCATGGTACGTGTTTGCTTTAATATTTTTTATTTATTTGTATTATAAATCATATAAACTTCTGATGTTAATACCCTTTTCATACATACAAGATTTGTGCGCGGTTTGTTTCATTGTGATCGTATCGAAATTATGGATATTTTTAAACTGGTTTAGACAAATTCTGTGACTGTTCATTTTTTAGCCTTCATTCGGATTTTAAATCGATTTGAAATCAAAGGTGAGTGTTTTAACCCACTCATGAATGCTAAATTATCTTGGGTTATTTAATTAAATTTATGATGTGGTTTGAAATTGATTGGTTGTTGTTTAGTATATTTTAAATTGACATTCCAGCTAAATCTGACCTTTATTGAATTTAATTGCCATTTAACTTAATATTGAAATTTAAATTTCCAGTTAAATACTTGTTAATGATAAGCAGTAAATTGTTGGTAGTTATTGGTAAATTTGAATGATGATTATGTTGTATGTTCAATTGTTGACATTTGGATGATTGGATGGATGTTATTGGTGGACATTTTGGATGACTGGATGTTATTTATGGTTATATCTCTGTTATCCCTATGGGTTGAAATGATACATACTCGAACGATCTTATAGATTAGGGAAAAATCGTTATGGGTTGAAATGATAAAGCCGAACTGTTTTCATTGTTTTGGAAATGTTGATTTTGATGCTGGATGAATTGATTTCTTGAATTTGGATCTTATTTGGAATTGAATTAATTGAAGGGTTTAAGTTAATTCAAACTTCGGATTTATTTTAATTCAATGATTAAGATTGATATTTTGAATTAATTGAGATCTTTTAAATAATTATAATAATGTTTACACTTGATAGGAGATGGAAATCCCGTAACATCTCTGGAACCATTGTATTAATGTTTCTCTTTTACTTAGTTTGATTTGACTTACATAACATCTTTTAGTTCTAACTCGAGTGTTTTGTCTTTTCATTACACTAGGATCAGTCTGAGCTTTTCAATGTATTGAAGACTATTTTCTAGAGGATGAAGACGAAGATTCAGTATATTATTGCTATTTATTATTATTATTCCGTTGCATGTTGTGTTCTACTACATTATTTGTTATTTCTGATGTATGTATAACTCTGAATTGAAACATAAAAGTGTAATCAAATGTTATTTGTAAAGCAGCTTCATGAACCATTTATTTTATTATTATATTTTGTTGTTCCGCTGTGAGATTCTGTGTTTTTCTTTTCCTTCATTTTCTCTTATATTCTTATTTATCCCCATTAACAATCCTCCATTTTGAATGGTTTGAAGTAGAAATGTATGGTTTATTGTCGATTTAAACCGTCCAAAATTGTGGGTCGTCATAATAAATGGGGAAAAGGTTAAAACCTAATTTAATAATGTTGATTGAATGAAATTGACTATTGTTAATATGATTTCAATCAATTGTAATGGTAAAGCTAATTGGGAATGTAATTGTAGAGCTTAAATTGAAAATAATTGTAAATTTTAATAATGAAGAAAATAAATGACTGTGTGAATGTAAATTCCAATTGATTTGAAAAATAAATTTAAAAAAAAGAATAACATATGTTTCTTTACTAAATAAAAAATCACACGTTTATTTATTTGAAATGTTTGTAGCTGAAAAATTTATTACAGGAATAAGAAATCAATTATTTAATAAGAAACTAATAACTTTTGGTTTGTATATGATAATTCCATAAATACGTTAAATTACTATCAAAAGGAATCAAATTGTCTCATTTCTTTTTTAACTTAAAAATCAATGACTATTATGTGATTGGAATCTTTTAATTAAAAAACGGGAAGACGTTAATTGTAAACATATGTTGAAATGATTTAAATTAGGTGATTTATTTCCAATTAATTCGGTTCGAGTTTCAAAATTTAATGCTAGTTTTCTGCATATATGCTTATACCTAAATGTAAAATTATGTTTTTGATCCAATTAGATCGTAAAAAAGAGGATTATTTAGGTTTGAAATCTCATACGGTATTAAATTAAATGTTAATAGGAGATGATAAAGGGGGTAAAATAGATTTACAATTGATGATTTCTATTCAATTAGACTTGATTAGATTTTAACTGCAACATAATTTACCTTTCCATCTCCACTCTTCTAACGGACTCTTATATTCATTGCCTCCTTATGTGGATTATTTTCATATCTTTTATTTATGAATGTAAACTATAAGTGGCGATAAAGATGTAAACACACACACACACACACACACACACACACACATATATATATATATTACACATGTTTATATTACCTTATTTATGCTATCATATTTTGAATGTATGTTAGTGCATTCGTAGTAAAACATTTAATCGAAATGTTAACATGTTTGTTTAAATTCCCAATCTAATCAAAAAGAGAGAGAGAGAGATGAAAAGTTCTTAATGTTGTATATTCTTTTGATTTATGACACAAATTTGTGTAGAGAATTTATTTTCATTTATTATGCGTTAATCAAATCCTTAATGGTAACAAAATTAATTAAACGAACAACTGTTTTTGAAATTTGAATTCCAAAAGTTTGTTACAGTATAGATTTGGTCCATTCATTCCCTTTCTATTTTATAATCACCGCATTCTTTTCATTATTTCCTCATTTGTTCCATTACCCCTTTCCATTTACATTGTTCGAAGCTTTTTCATTTTGCAAACATGAACCACTTTTCATATTTTTAAATTCTTTCTTTTACCTCTTTTTAACACCTGCTACTTTTAAAAAGGATGTTCATATTTACTTTATTTCAAAACCGAGTTTGTTCATATTTACTTTATTTTTTTCATTCATTTTCCAACTTCGTTTCCTATCATTTCATTTATTTCTAATTAATAGCATCCTCTTTTTCAAATCTCATTGGCCCTAAACCTAACTCTAAACTTACAAATAAGATATGATGCAAATGAAACCCTAGCCTCCACTCTAATCTTCTTCTTTTTTTTGTTTCCATTTTCTTATTCAAATATTCTTATTCTCTCCCATTTTATTTTTTCCCTTCCTTTTCAAATATTCTTGTTCTTCAAATCTTAATTTATTTTAAATTTTCTTCTTTCTTTTCAAATCTTGATCTTCTTTTTCACTTTTAGTTCCTCTTGTTTTAATCCTTTTTTTCAGTTCTTCTTTTTTAAATCTTTTTCTAAGCATTCTAAAAAACATATGTACATATAAATTAATATAATAAGGAGGAAAATTAAAGTAAATCAAACCAAAAGAATAATTAAGGAACAAAGCTGGCAATCAAGAAAGAGACTAAAGAAACATAGAGAGAAGTTATTGATTAGAAGTCTATTATTTTCAGATTTGCATAAAGGTGAGTGATTTAACCCACTCATAAATACTAAACTTATATTAGTTGAATTAAATTTATGAAGCGATAATAAATTTATTGATTGTTGCTTGATAGTTTAATTTGAAATTTTATTGAAATTGAATTTAATTTGAATTTAATTGCTATTTAAATTAATATTGAATTCAAATTGTTAGTTAAATAACTAGTAATGATAAGTAGTTAATTGTTGTGAGTTATTAGTTGATTTGAATGATGATTGTGATGGATGCTTAATTGTTGACATTTTAGATGATTTGATGTTATGTTTATTTTATATGTTGTTATCACACTGCAAGTTTCCTTAGTTATTGTTAGGAAAATCACTTTAGGTTGATATAATACATACCCGAATAATCTTATAGATTAGGGAAAAATCGTTATAGGTTAAAATGATAAACCTGAGTGACTTTATGAGTTTGAAAATTGTGATTCGGGATACAGATTGAAATGATATATATACGAAAATTAAAATTATTATGGGTTGAAATCATATATATTCGTATCACCTGACCATAGGGTAGAAAATTATATACGGACAACGGATTGGTTAAATTAAATTATTTTAAATCCTTAATTTTTGCATCTAGTTAAATGATATTATGAAATAAAATTAGATTTATATGAATTGAATTATTTTCAAAAACCAAGCTTTAAAATGTTGAAATTGAAATGGGTTTAAATGAATTATTTAAAGAATTTAAATTGAAATCTTAAAGTTGAATTTTGAAATATAATTGAAATTATCAAAATTGAGTTATTGTAAACATTTGAATATTTAAACTTTGAAACCTATTGGATTGGAAGTGGTTTAAATTTGTAGTTCAAACATGGATTTGAAATTGATATAAGTTGAAATGGTTTTTAATGAGAATTTGAATCGAAACCTGTAGTTTTTTGAATTGAAATCGTTGAACTGAGATTGATTTAAATTGAATTTTGGAACTAAAGTTGATTTGAATTGATTTGTGAAATTTGTAAAAACAATTCTAATTTGAAACTATTTTCAATATAAACTCTTTAAACATATAAATTATTTTCTCATATAAACCATTTTAATATATTAATAATTTTTAATACATTAACTACTTTTAATATATAACCTATTTTAATATATAAACTATTTCTAATATATAAACTATTTCTAATATATAAACTATTTTAATCTATAACCGATTTTTGAAATATAAACTATTTTAATTTATAATATTTTAAATTATAGACAACTTTTAATATATATTTTAATATCTATACTATTTTTAATGTATAAATATTCTAATATATAAATTACTTTTAATATTCAAACTGTTTAAAGTTGGAACTTAAACTGTTATGATTTAGATTTAATTTAATTTAAATGCAGATATTTGATATGATGGTTTAACCTATTTTATGGTCATGATTTTGGAAATGAATACAATTTAAAGTGAACAATGATTTCGAAAGTGAATATGATTTGAAAGTGAGGTAATTTTGAAGTGAATATGATTTCGAAAGTGATGTGATTTTGAAGTGAATATAATATTTTGATACCAACTATGAATCGATTTTCGAAATGTAAAGGAACCAACCGGTGTAAAATAAGCATTTGGTTGTTAAAGAGACCGGGATCGGATATTGTCATACTCTCTGCCAATATCGAAAACAACTTTAACAACTATGCACGTGGTGGAGAATCCAAAATGAAGTAGGATAGTTTGGAGAACGCTACTGGAATGAAGCAAGAAAACGATGATGGATAGCCTTGACTTTCGGGTCATAATTAAAATGACTAAAACAGGAGCTATACCGGGCCAAATGGGGTCACTCTCCCAATGAGGCATATTTCTTCGATACCATATTTATTAGTTTGTGATTGATTTGGGGCTACCACTCAATTTGATTATGGGAGTGTGTTCCAAGGTGGGCAGTAGTGGCTGCTATGCTTATCACCAGTCTAGGAGTGCGAAACGGTAAAATCCTACCTTAGACATTGCCTCGCGTGCCTTGTCATATTTTTCCTGATCGCGTCTACTATGAGTTGGGTTTGTGTCATATATTATGGAGTGCCCTCTAATAGCCCTACGGTTTTGGAGGAATTACGGCAATGTATAGACTACGACATTTATAAAAGTGTGTTAAGAGGGATATGAGTAACGCTTTAACGCTATTTTAATACTTCACTTTACTATAGACATATTATAATAGCGTATTGTATTATATATGTTGATAGTTTAACGGATCCTTAGGAGATTGAATACCAATCATCTCTTAAGTTATTGAACGCATGTTAGACACTGGATATGAGATGTCAAATCTCGTAAACATCTCTGAAGCCGTTACACTCGTATTTACTTATTTTGATTTAACTTACATAAGATCTTTTAGTTCTGACTCGAGTGTTTTACCTTTTCATTAAGCTCGGATCAGCCTGAGCTTTTCAATGTTGAAGACATTTGGAGGACGAAGACGGATTTTAGTACTATTATTATTTTATCCCACCTTATCATGTTGTTCCACTGCATTATTTATCTTTTCCTGCTGTATGTATAACTTTGATTTTTATTGTAAAGTGAAATCAAATGTTATTTGTCAAATAGCTTCATGGACTATTTATTTGATTATTATATTATTATTCTCATATTGAGATTCTGTGTTTTTTTCCTTCTTTTCTCTTATTTTCTTATTTACCCCAATAATAATCCTCCCTTTTGAATGGTTTGAGTTGACATGTGTGGTTTAATGTCGATTTATACCATCCAAAAGGGTGGATCATTATAGTTGGTATCAGAGTGAGGTTTAGCGATAACCTTAGCTTTGTGGGGTTTGACTCTTTAGAGATAGGGTAGCAATACCCTAGAATGAGTTGTTTGAGCATATATATATATATATATATATATATATATATATATAAGAGAGAGAGCATATTTGTTAGTGTTATAAAAATGTTTTTATATTATGTTAACTTGTTCTGTTGAGTATTTATAAATTCTGGTCGGTACATAGGAAGCTATGACAAGCGATAGGGATTTCTAAACACTTAAATATTATTTTTGAAAAATATGTAAATGAAATAATTTTACATCGTATATATTTTGTGTATAAAAGAATATTTTTATACATCGATATAGTTTTTTGTGATATGTTTTTTGTTTGGAAGTGAAATTTTATAAATATTGGTTGCAAAATAGGATTTTTAAATAAAGCGAATATGAATTGGAAATTTGAGAATTTAAATCCTGAAGTTTTGAATTTGGTTTTCAAAGTTTTAGGAATATAATATTAGTATTATTTGAAAGTGTTTTTGAATATAAATATTTTCAATGTGATTTGAAGAAATGTTTTAAGGAATTTTAAAAGGAAATAAGTTCTGTACTCCTCTCTTCCATCGTTGGAAAATAATTTCGGTGATGACGGCCGCATCATCGACATTCATTTTCGAGTCTCTAAGTGGGAGAGGCCACTTAGTGGATTTGCTATGCATTTGGTTCGATAAACATATTTTGAAATAAAATTTCGTAAATATGATTTGATATATACAAAGATATGAATATATAAAATTTCAAAAAATGATTTGAAATGAAATCTGGTACTTAATAAGATTTTTGTTAATCAATTATTTTCAGTTATTGTAATAGAATGGAATCTTGACTATTTTAATAAGTTGGAAACATCCAAAATTGAAATCTGAATTAAAAGGTAATTGTTTAATGGAAATCAAAGAAATTGGAGGTTTGTAAATTGTAAATCAAAGATATGGAAATTAAGAAGATGTAAATTGTTGAAAATATTTGTTAACTAAACTGAATAAGATAAATTTGTATAACATTCAATTGCATTCTAAAAACATATATATAACTTACCAGAAACATTTAAAAAGTTGTAACGTTAATATGAATATGTAATAGAATATTATACAAGTAAAAGCTTAAGTAACAAAAATGATTCATAAACAAATTTAATATTCAATCATACTAATGAATAATTATGAATTCAATTTAGATGAACTTGAAAAATGATTCCTTAATGACTATTAGTCAAGTCATATAATTGAATAATAATGTGAATTGAATTGCAGGAAACTTAAGTAATACCTTAAGAAGTTATTCACTGGTCATATTAAATATTGAATGAGAAATAATCTATGTAAGTAAATAAATGTAAATTAATAAAAGATCTTATATGAATAAATGAGAATCGAAAATAAATAAAAGGTCAATGATGTGGAAAGGAACCAATACAATAAACTTAAATAATAATGTGTTAAATTCTTTGTTGTTTTGGCTTATGGAAAGTTTGGGAAATGATACTTTAAATTATTTACGGTTGTATGAATAATCTATAAAGTAGTTATCTAAGGCTGTTGAGCGTAAGGTACACTTAGTAGTTATTTATCATTCTTGTACGATGAAAAGTTTCTGAACCTGAATAAACCGTTAGTTTGGTTGCTGTGAATGTATTATGGATTCTTTGGTTGCATATGATGGTTGTACTTATTTTTATTTGCATATGATTACTATATATTGTACGTTTCTTGTACTATTAATTGGAACAACTAATATATTACTCTTTTTACATAATTATTAGGTCTTTTGTATTATATAAGTAAGGTATAGGTTTATGGACGCAATACTGCTGCTTTTGGTATCATAAATAAAGTTTGTTGCCTGACAAATAGGTACGTTTTTGGATTACGATTTTGGAACAATATTTTTACTGTTTTTCCCATGGTTTAGGATGTTTTATTATTGAAATATAACATATATATATTGTAGTTATTGATATTGTTATTTTTCGTACCTATCCAAAGGAGACTGCCATAATTTCCGTAAATTTATGACTTCGAATTTTTTTGTAGAGGTTGAGTTATTTTCAAATATTTATTAAACTAAATTATGTAAATTAATTGTTTATAAATCAATTATTTTGAATAAATATATACCAGGCTTCTTAATTCCTTCTTGTTCCTTTTCGGGGATGAAAAGTTTTGAGTATGGGCGATTGTAGCGACCCGTATTTTTGATAATTAAAATTTTTAGATTAAATAAGATTTTGAAGTTTAATATTGTGATAAATTAAAATTTACGATTTATAAATGGGAATTTTTTTTGAAATGTAATTTCATAATGTTGATTGAATGAAATTGACTTTAATGTTATTCAATCAATTATAATGGTAAAGCTAATTTGGAATGTAATTGTAGAACTTAAATTGGAAATAATTGTAAAGTTTAATAAGGAAGAAATTAAATGACTGTATGAATGTAAATTCCAATTGGTTGGAAAAATAAATGTTAAAAAAAGAATAATATATATTTCTTTACTAAATAAGAAATCATATGTTTATTTATTTGAAATGTATGTAGCTGAAAAATTTATTATAGGAATAAGAAATCAATTATTTAATAAGAAATTAATAACCTTTGATTTGTATACAATAATTCCGTAAATACGTTAAATTACTGTCAAAAGGAATTGAATTGTCTCATTTCTTTTTTAACTTAAAAATCAACGAAAATTAATGTGATCGGGGTCTTTTAATAAAAAAAAGGAAGAGGTTAATTGTAAACATATATTGAAATAAATTTAAATTGGATGATTTATTTCCAATTAATTCAGTTCGTGTTTCAAATTTTAATGCCTGTTACTGCATATATGCTTATACCTTAATATAAACTTATATTTTAGATCGAGTTAGATCATAAAACAAAGGATTGTTTAGGTTTGAAATCTCTATAGTATTAAATTAAATGTTAATAGGAGATGATAATGGGGATAAAATAGATTTACACTTGACTATTTCCTTTTAATAAGACTTGGTTAGATTTTAGTTGCAACATAATTTACCTTTTAATCTTCACTCTTCTAATTTACTCTTACATTCATTGCCTCCTTATGTGGATTATTTTCATACTTTTTATTTATGAATGTATACTATAAGTGGAGATAAAGATGTACATATACATATATATATACACACACAAAATTATTCTTCTTCCTCTTCAAATCTTCTTCTATTTCAAATGTCCTTCTTTCTTTTCAAATCTTTTCTTTCATTTTCAATTCTTTTTGTTTTAATCCTTTTTTCATTTCTTCTTTTTTAAATCTTCTTTCTTATAAACCTTCTAGAAATACATACATACATACATACATATATTAATATAATTAAAAGGAAAATTAAAGTAAATCAAACCGAAAGCAAAATTAAGGAACAAAGCTTGCAATCAAGAAAGAGATTAAAGAAACATAGAAAGGAGCTACTGATTAGAAGTCTATTATTTTTAGATTCATATAAAGATGAGTGATTTAACCCACTCACAAATACTAAACCTTCTTATGTTAGTTGAATTAAATTTATGATGTGATAAGAAATTTATTAATTGCTGTTTGGTAGTTTAATTTGACATTTTTATTGAAATTGAATTTAATTTGAATTAGATTGCTATTTAAATTAATATTCAATTTAAATTGTTAGTTAAATACCTGAGAATGATAACTAGTTAATTGTTGTGATTTATTGGTTGATTTGAATGATGATTGTGATGGATGCTTAATTGTTGACATTTTGGATGATTTGTTGTTATGTTTATTTTATATGTTGTTATCACACTGCAAATTCCCTTAGTTATTGTTAGGAAAATCATTATGGGTTGAAATGACACATACTCGAATAATATTATAGATTAGGGAAAAATAGTTATGGGTTAAAATGATAAACCCAAGAAATTTTATGGATTTGGAAAATTGTAATTCGGGATACGGATTGAAATGATATATATCCGAAAATTAAAATTATTATAGGTTGAAAATGATATATACCAGTTCACATGACCATAGGGTAGAAAATTATATACAGACACCAGATTTGTTAAATTAAATGATTTTAAATCCTTAATTTTTGAATCCGGTTAAATAATATTATGAAATAAAATTCAATTTATTTGAACTAAATTTTTTCAAAATTCAAGCTTTAAAATGTTGAAATTGAAATTGGTTTAAATGAATTGTTTAGAGAATTTAAATTGAAATCTTAAATTTGAATTTTGATATATAAATGAAATTTATCAAAATTGAGTTATTGTAAACATTTGAATAGTTAAACTTTGAAACCTATTGGATTTGAAGAGGTTTAAATTTGTAGTTCAAACATGGATTTGAAATAGATATAAATTGAAATGGTTTTTAATGAGAATTTGAATTGAAACCTTTAGTCTTTTGAATTGAAATCGTTGAACTGAGATTGATTTAAATTGAATTTTGGAACTAAAGTTGATTTGAATTGATTTGTGAAATTTGAAGAAACAATTCTAACTTGAAACTATTCGATTTAAAAGAGATATAAACTCTTTTAACATACAAACTCTTTAAACATATAAACTATTTTCTCATATAGACCATTTTAATATATTAATACTTTTTAATACATTAACTATTTTTAATATATAATCTATTTTAATATATAAACTATTTCTAATATATAAACTATTTCTAATATATAAACTATTTTATTCTGAAAGCTATTTCAAATTTTTTTTAATATACATTATTTTAAATTATAAACAACTTTTAATATATATATATATATATATATATATATATTAATATCTATACAATTTTAAATGTATAATTATTCCAATATATAAACTACTTTTAATATTCAAACTGTTTAAAGTTGGAACTGTTATGATTTAGATTTAATTTAATTTAAATGCGGATATTTGATACGATGGTTTAACTTATATTATGCTTATGATTTAGAAAATGAATATGATTTAAAGTGAATAATGGTTTCGAAAGTAAATATGATTTCGAAAGCGAGGTGATTTTGAAGTGAATATGATTTCGAAAGTGGTATGATTTTGAAATGAATATGATATTTTGATATCAATTATGAATCGATTTGGGAAATGTAAAAGATCCAATCGGTGTGAAATAAGCATTTTGTTGTTATAGAGACTGGGTTCGGATATTATCACACTCTCTGCCAATACCGAAAACCACTTAACAACTGTGCACGTGGTGGAGAATCCAGAATAAAGTAGGATGGTTTGGCAAACTGTAACATCCTGGTATTTTCAACCATTCGCATCAATGCATATCGGACTTGAATTGCTCAAAATATCAGTTTGTTAATTTATATTGCCAATACTTAGCATACATAGCAAATAAATAAATCATAGAATAATATAACAATAAGCAGCGAAAATAAAAGAATAGTAGTTCATGAAGCTACTATATAAATATATATTAGAGTTAAACAAGATACAACAAAGGTCTCGAATACGCAGAAGTGTCAATACAAAATTTGAATACATCATTGGAATCAACTGAAAATTGCAAGCTGAATAGATAGATGGATCTCCAAGCGAAGTTCCAACTCCAAAGGTGAGTCTCAAATGCTGTATCACTCAGTCTGACCCAAGCGTAAAGAAAAAAACACAAAACACTCGAGTCAGGATTAACATTCTTATATCAATAAATCCAACTCAAGTGAAATATGAACTGAGGTACAAGTAACTTAAAGGATGTTTGGGATAACCATCCTATAAGGATCAATTAAACTATCTACTACGTAGAAATATACGCTATTATAATAATGTCTAAAATAAAGTAAGCTATTAAAATAGCGTTAAGGAATTACCCATTTCCCCTTAACACATTTTATATATTCCCATAGTCTATACAGTACCGAAATCTCCCCTGTACTGGGCGTCGTCAGATGGCACTCCATAGGTATGGTACAAAACAAACTCGTAGTGGGCTCGATATGGTAGGTGACATGGCACAACTAGGCAATGCCAGGGTAGATATACCAATTACACTTTCAAGCCGGTGGTAACGCATGGCAGCTATTACTGTCCACCTCGGAACACACTCCTAAATCAAAATCAAGCGTGGCCATCAAATCGATCACAAAGTCAGAATATAGTATCGAAGGAATGTGTCTGATCGAAGGAATGGCCTCACTTGGCCCGACGATTGCTCCTGTTTTTGCCACCTTGAGCCAACACATGGGAGTCGGGTCCATATATATACCCCATATAGGATCGTCGCCACCATCCTATTTCATTTTGGAATCTACACCACGAACATGGTTGTTAACGTGGTTTTCGGCATTGGTAGAGAGTACGATAATAACCGATCCCGGTCTCTTTAACAACCCAACTAACACCGTGGACATTTCAAAATAGTTTATACTTCAAAATCAAAATATCATTTCCATTTCAAAAACCTTATCGATATGATATCATTTCCATTTCAAAACCAAATCAATACGGTATCATTTTCATTTCAAACCAAATCAATACGATATCATTTTTCACTTCAAATATATATCCATTTCCAAAGTAATGGTACTTTCAAATTTATAACACTTTCGATACCAAAACACTTAAAATTATAACACTTTGCAAATCGTAACAATTTGAAATCATAGCACTTTGGGGATCATAACATTTTGAAATCATAGCATCTTGAAAATCATAACATTTTTAAACCATAGCACCTTGAAAATCATAACATTTTGAAATCATAGCACCTTGAAAATCATAATA
This sequence comes from Allium cepa, assembly GCA_030765085.1. Taxonomy (NCBI): domain Eukaryota; kingdom Viridiplantae; phylum Streptophyta; class Magnoliopsida; order Asparagales; family Amaryllidaceae; genus Allium; species Allium cepa. Next base: position 299,018,324 of record CM060929.1, read on the forward strand.
TTTTCCTTTAAACCGTTTAGATATTAATATTAGCATATATAACTAAATAGTTTATAAAATAAAGTACTTTATGTAAAAATAGTTATAAGTTAAAATAGTTTATATTAAAATAATTATCATATTAAAGTAGTTTATACTGAAAATAATTTATATTAAAATAGTTTATATAAAATAATTTATAAAGTAAAATATAGAAATTGTTTTAAATATAATTTGTAAAATTTTATATAATAAAATAGCTTCCTCAAATTTCACAAATCGATTCAAATCAACTTGAATTCCAAAATTTAAATTTAACTCAATCTCAATTCATCAATTTCAACTCAATTTAGTTTCTCAATAAACCATTTCTAATTATATCAATTTCAAATATAGATTTGAACAACCAAAGAAACCATCCCAATTTCAATATATTTCGAAGCTTTAAATATTCAACATTTCAAAACTAAATTTGATAATTTCATATATATATATATATATATCAAATTCACTTTAATATTATTTATTTTTGAAACATTCACTTAATAAATCCAATATCATTTAAATAAAACCCAAATTACAAATAGACTAAATATTTCCTTCTGTTTATTTAAACTTGAAATATTCATTTAAATAACCTTAAACCAAGATCAAGTTATAAAATCATATCTTTAAAAGAATCTCAAATTCTATAAGCCTCAAATCGATATAATTAAATAAATTCTTAATCAAATACCATTTCAAATCACTTTCAAATCTCTCTTCCCAACCTTGATTTATTTAAAATTATTATAAACTCTTTATTGGAAAATATAGTTTTAAATAAATACTTAAACATATTATATAAATTAAATCAAACTTTATTAAATTAAATCTTATTATCAAACTTATTTTATAATTAAACTAATTTATACATATTTTAAAATAGTAAAATTATAAGTAAATTCTTAAAATTTACAATTTCAAAACTTACTTATAATTTTAAAGTTTTCAAAACATATTATTTTAAAAATCAAAAATTTAACTATATATAAAATAACATTTATATATAATATTAAAAATCAATATTTATATAAAACCATATATATCTTTTTAAACTTTGGAAATTATTTCACTATATATATATATATATATATATATGTAGACCATGGTTTTTTTAATTTTCTATCCTATGGTCAAGTGATACACATATTTATCATTTCAATCCGCAATTTAAATTATGTATGGGTATATATCATTTCAACCCGTAATCCCAAATTCAATTAAATGAAAATCGCTTGGGTTTATCGATTCAACCCATAACGATTTTCTCCTATTCTACAAATCGTTGTATCATTTCAACCCATATGGAATTCTAAACTAACAGGGAACTTGCAAAGTGATAAAGATATGATAATAATATAACATGCATATATCATCAATATAAATAACAGATAATGGTGTCAGATGTCACAGATGAAGAGATACAGATAATAGCATATATATAGGAAAATAAATAACCAATAGTAACATATTTCAATTATCATTTCAATTGAAATCAAATTTAATAGATATAAGAACGTTAATCGTAAGTAATTGCTCACCTTTCGAGGCTAAAGAGATGAACGAGAATGAGATAAGTTACGGATCCAAGCACGAATTCCAAAGCAAAGTAAGATTGACACGAGTTGAAAAATAGAGCCAATAAATAAGAAATGGAGGAAAGCAAATCAGAATTGGATTGATGAAGATAAATGGTATAATTGAACATATACATACAACTATATATATATATTATATTCTAAATTTAACCATATTATATATATATATATATATATATATAGTTTCCAAAATCATTGTTTTAAATTAAAATTCATATTTTATATATGTTAATAGAATTTAAATCAATACATTAAAACTTAATAGTTTTATATAATTGATATAAATATATATATATATGTATATGCATATGTATATGTATAAACTTACTATAAATTGCCACTTCTCATATAAACTAAATATATATGCACAACTAGATATATGTGTGTGTGTGTGTGTGTGTGTGTGTGTGTGTGTGTGTAGACTAACATATATGCAGGTGATATATAAAATGGTATATAACTTATGTTACTAACTTATGTAACATATATTTAACTTGCATACATATCTTTAAAACATATTGTTTGCGCCAAAAATGGTCACAAACCCCAAATACACTGAAAGCACCAGTGTATGAACACAAATCAGCAATATTCAAGCACAAATATCAGATCTCAGCAAATAGCAAACAGCAATTCAGAAATTATAATCAGAAACACAGGATTTATAGTGGTTCGGCTATCTCCGGCCTACGTCCACTTCAAAGTTTTATCTTTTATTGATTGTCCTTGCTAGTTATAGATAATTACAGCAGTAGCAATGGAGAATTTGGAGTACAATAGTTGTATTGAAATGTAGAAATGAATCCGGCAGAGTCTGGACATCCAATAGCAAAAAGATCCTCTTTCTGTAGGCTTAAGGAGGCTATTTATATGCGTTGGAGGCTGATATCGAGCTAAAACTTTGGGAGACTTCTTCTGGCACGTGAGTGGGCCCATGCGACCGACCCACCAAGTTTCGACTCGATCTGTGATCGATACGAATTGATTTCGTATCCATCAAAAAATGATCCAATCGGGATGGAACTTGGCAGGAACATTCTTTACCTTGTATGCAAGCTGCTGTGAAAATTTTGTTGCATTTGGATTAGCGGTTTAGGAGATGTGATCGATGCAATCTCGTGTTCTTCGTGGGCTGCAGATTTCGAATCCATTGGTTCGAATCCGTCCCCTTCGTGTCGTTCACAAGCACATGCTCGCTCGATGACATGGAACGATAAACCAGGGGAGATTCATATTGTTTACCGTGTTGACCGAGACTTTACCACTTCTTTCGCATCCAGCGATAACCTTCCATTCGTACCCATTTGACCTATTCCACGTTCTCCTTGATGAGATGTCTTTCGTATCGATCGCTGCAATACGATCGATATGAAGTGCCTCGTTTTGAGGTGGATACAAACAAGGGCCGTATACGTATGGATACGAATGGCATTCATCCTATGATCGTTTGCGAACGCAAACGATTCGAACAACCACGAACCGCTTGGTTACGAAAGAGGGTTGTAGAGTGGATGGATATGAACCAAGCTTACCAGTGATCGATACGAATGCACGGATTTGAAATATGCCGCCTGCCTCCAACCTGATCGACAGGAATGTCATCGATTCGAACAAACCACCGCACGCTTGCTTACCAATCTGGGTCTACTCCTATCGGTTCGAAATCCTTCTGGCCTTCACACCTGATCGATACGAACGCCATCGAGTCGAACCAAAACCTGATCGATTCGAACTTCATCGAGTCGAACCACTGCCGATCGATACGAACCCAATCGAAACGACACACCCTCTGCTGATCGATGCGAAACCATTGAGTCGAGTCCATGCTGATCGATACGAACGATATCGATTCAAAGTCCACCACTATGCTCTGTCCCTGATCGATACGAACGGTATCGACTCGAAATGCCATCTATTGATCATTGCGAAATGCATCGATACGAACCACCTTCTATTGATCGATGCGAAATGCATCGATACGAACCACCTTCTGCTGATCGATGCGAAATGCATCGATGCAAACCATGCCTTACGCACTTTAATCCATCCATATCTTGCGCATACGAACTTCGATTGACCTGAAATTTGAAAGATGGCTTCTTCTTGTTTTGATCATCATCTTCAATCGATTCCGTCCTGATCGGAGCTCGGCCAAATTTTAGCGACATCGATTGCAGTCTTGTTTCCAATCGATCTCCAATCCTGATATTCATTCTTCCTTGCCAATTTGTTGATATTCTAGCCTTGACCAAAAGGTGGGATAACATTTGCCCCCCAAAACATGCCTTGTGATAATAAGGCGTGTTTCGAATAATTCCGAATTTGATTTCCAAAGTCCATAGCCATATCATCAAAGTACATCATCCTTGACTGCTCCGAGTCGATGCCCAATTCCAAATCCAATAACCAAAGCCTTTAGTCAATTCTGTATCCGTATGAACCCGATAACCGAGTTCTAATCCATCCTTATCCAATAGCCAATAACTGAATCCAGGACCTCTCCGGGTCGATGTCCAAATCCATAACCTCTCCGGGCTCTTGCCAACCAATCCACACCTGACGTCCGTGGTCCAGTGTCCCTGGACGTTGAGCTAACCTCTCTGGGTTCTTGCCAAGCGCAATCCACACTTGACGACCATGGTCCAGTGTCCCTGGACGTTGTACAATGCCATGGCTTAAGTCCTAAGCCGAATACTGGTCTCTCCGAACCCTTGTTGAGCATAGCCCATACTCAATGACCTGAAACAATAATCGATAATATGTGGCTTAAGTCCTAGGCTAAATCCTTGTCACTCCGGACCCTTGCTGAGCATAATCCATACTCAGCGACCTGAATAAGCCAATTTGCTACATGTGGACGAAGTGACTTACCCCTTGCCAGGTATAATACATACTCGACGACCGTTTACCAAAACCCAGATAAAAATCCAATCGAAATCCAATCCGAAATCCAAATCAAATCAGAAATCCAAACAAATATCCAAAATAGAAAACAATCATCCAAAGGAAAATCCAAATCAGAAGGCAAACAAAACCAGGAGTTCAATCCAAACCCCAAAACCAAACCAGAAAATGAGTGTCCAATCCAAAACACCAGACAGATTTCGCAAACCAAAGCATCGCGGTTCATCGTCACTTAGAGCATACCTAGGGGCTATCTCCGTCCCCATACATGTGTAAATGACTTAGCCGTTTACCAGTAGCTTGCTACTTATTTTACATTATCCCGATCAATTGATAATCAATCAACCATCATACTTGGGCCTCACACCATTATTGCTCGAGGTAGGTGGTGGCTGCTCCTATTCCACCGCTGCATTCCTAGTTCCGACATATTGTCGCAACTGTCCATTCCTTACATGTTCCTCGATTATATCCTTCAAGTGCCTGCAGCTGTTGGTATCGTGCCCATCCAAATCATGGAAGAGGCAGTGCCTTCCTGATGCCCTCTACCGTTCAGAAGGCTCTCCCCTAGTCGGCCTTCGATAGGGAAGGCGATTCCGGGTATCCAGGTGTATCCGCTCCAACATCTCATTCAACCCTGTGTATGTGGAAAACTTTGGATCCTTCCATCGCTTCCTAGCTTTTCCAGAATCATCATCTAATTTCCTTTGTCTTTATCCGAACCTTTGCTGGATGGTCCTCCACCCTCAGTCGCATTCACCTCCTTCAACTTTAAATCTGCACATGCATCCTCTTGTCGAAGGAATCTGTGACGACCCGGGTTTCTGACCCAGAAATCCGTATCGTCTTGAAGAAAGAAAGGGATGAGAAAATAGAAAAGATAGAGAAGAAATAACAACAACATCAGAATCTCACAGCGGAATGGAACAAAATATAATAGATCACATAACTATTACATAATTTTACATATATCAGAGTTATACAGATAATACATCACATACTAGACAGTTATAAACACCTGTCTAGTTATACACCTCAATATACAATACAAATAAACAACTCAGAGATACCAACACAGCGGAACTATATATATATATATATATATATATATATATCTACAATTGCTGAAGCCTCCTGCTCCATTGCTCCTCCAGAATTCGTCAAACCTAACCTGGATCCCTTGGCTACTCGTAAAAATTTGAGTACCCGAGAGTTTATGAAAAACAAAAATAAACTCCGGGTCAGACATGGGTCTGGTATGAGTAACAGGTTAAACTTGCTTAATTTTTGAAAGTATTTGAAAACAAAAGGTATCACGTAAGACTCCCCACAAATAAACATGGGTAAGTTTTTACCTTACGCTAACCAAAACATTTGATAGGAAATTTTGTGATATTATAATAGGTCTAGGGTTTTCAAGTAAATAGAAAATAGCTGAAATTGTTACATTCATTAAATTCCAGCTACTAGCCACAAAAGTGGGTAATACAATCAAAACCATTGGCACTTATTGGATTGTGGATTCCATACAATGGCATGGCTACTGAGGTACCGCCCGTCACAGTACGTGGCCTAGATCAACGTACCGAGGATCACTCCCGACCCCCTGCAACACAAGGCCGGAACCATTTCTTACTGAACAGTCCCGAACAAGACAACCACGACAGTTGGAGCTCACAACTGTCCACACAACCGAAATAAAAAGGGACATCTAGACAGGGGAAAATCTTGTCTTGCTTGGGCATGACCCACCTAACCTTGCCGCACCTCCCCTGTTTTAGTCATTCCCGGTTGACGAGGCTTGAGGCTGCGATTACCTTTAAAGAACACATCTCTTAGAATGCTCATCGCCCACCTGACGATGTTCTGAAAGCATTCAATCCATACAAGTTCGTTCCGGGTTCGAACGAAACCGAGGCATTATCTCGTTACACTCATTTTGGAATCACCCTCAGAGTTAACGACGATAACCCTTGCATTCTGAATCTTCATCTTCACTTTAGATTCACGACCTATCGTTAATTTGGATCGATGTGGTTTTCGGACTTTCAAATATGGAAAACCCGATCCCGGTCTCATCGAAATCCAAAACGTGTCTTTTAAGGCCAAGTTGTTTAAAGTTTAAAACAAATTCAGTTCAATCATCCATATATACACAGATAGATAATTCACAATATCATAATAGATAATCACTTCATCATCATGAACAGATAAATCATATTCCATCACAAACGGATAATAAATATCATCATACTTAATAAACTAAGCATCCATATTACACAGCATAAATATCTCATATCCGAGATCTCAAATCGTTCAACGTAAATGATATCATCCATCCATACATAAGCAATCATATCAGCTATAATTAATTCAAAATGAATTAAATTAATTACTTGCATCTCTAATTAATTTAAAGTAAATTAAATTAATTACTTCACCATTTTAAATCTTGCTTATATAATTATCAATCAATTATTAATCAATTAATAAATCATTCACTAATTATTCGTTTCAATCAATCATACTTGATTAATTAACATTTAATTATATTCAAATAATCACCCTTAAATTATTTTCACAAATTAATTATCTTATCCAAATATAGAAATTAACCTTAAATTACAAACATTACATTACTTTTTAATTACTCTAATTAATTACTCTTAATTACTTATTATTGATTAAGTAATCTAAATTGATCATCCCTAAATTACATTATTAATTATATTAATTAATGATTGATAATTACATTTTAATTAACTCCCTGTTTAAATTAATTACCTTAGGTAATTAATCTTCAATTAAACCACATTTATAAATCACCTCTGATTAATATCATTCAATAATTACTTATCTTTAATTACTCCATCAAATAAATTAATTACTCCTTAATTAATTTAAATTAATCCCTTGATTAATTATACAAAGTAATTATATTCCAATTACTTTCATTTTTAAATCACCCTCAGTTAATTACATCCAGTAATTATCATTGATTACTTCCCTAAGTAATTATACTTATCTCATCATCATATGATTATTTAAATTAATTAAACTTAATTAACTAACTTAAACAATTCATATGAAACTGAATTAATTACAGTGACTAATTAATTCCTTAATTACTTCCATTAAGTAATTATGCTTAACAATCCACAATTGCTTATTTTAAATAATAATTTAATTAATTATTAAAATTAATCCCATTAATTTATTATTTCATAATCTTAGTTAATGACCTTCATTAACTATTTATAATTCTTTAATTACTTTTCCTAAAGTAATTAACAAAAATTTATTTTCAATTTCATTTTTATTATTCTCAGTAACTCATTAATTATTCCTTAATTAATTCATTAATTGATTGCTAATCATTAATTAAAAATTTAACCTTATTAAATCAATGATTTCTTAACTATCAATTGATTTACCTTAAATTAGTTAACTTATATCTTATTTAAATAAATTTAAACTCTTAATTTCTAAGTTAATTAAGTCAAGTCATTAATTATCCATTTAGTTAACTTAATAAATACAAATTCTTAAGTCCTTAAAACCTTTTCTATTTAATGATCCATTTATCATGAATAAGGTATTTAAAACAATTTAATTTAAATTTACTTTTAAATTTCATTTTAAATTTAAGATTTAAAATGAAACCAATTTAACTTTAACAAAGTTCGTACAATTTCAAAACTCTTTTAATTTCATAAGTTAAGGAACTATTTATCTTAATATGAAAGTTTAAAAGAATTTAAAACCCAATTTCATTTTAAATTCTAATCAATTTAAAAATTCACTTTATTGTTCAAACTGTTTAAAACAAATTTAAAATCTTATTTTATTTCAAAATTAAGATTCAAATTTATATTTGAATCCAGATTTACCCTTTATTTTAAACTTCACTTACAATTTAAACTTCACTTTTAAAAATCCAAACTACTCAAGCCTTTCTAAGGTAGAAAAACAATTTAAATAAAAACTTTATTTATTTTTAAATTAAGATTTTAAACAACTTGAACCAGATTAAACTTGGATTTAACTTATTTTTAATCTTTGCTTTTTATTTAAACTTAGTTTTAAAATTCTATTAAAAAAATAAAGACAGGATAACATGTTTCTGTAAAACCTGTAGCACATGTTTAACCCGAGGCAATAACCAATTGCTTCGAGTCAAAACCTACTTCACTACGAGCAATACCATAAGCTACTTCGAGTCAGTTACATCATCAACTCGAAACACCCAAATCCAACAAACTTTACCAGAACCACATGCCGTGCACGTAAACAGGCTAGCCACCCCTCTCCGACCATCCACGGCGATCTCTACAAGTCATCGATCAATTCCAGATCAACCCACGACTATCTGAATCCAACTAACAACCAAAAATCAATAACGAGGCTTGTATCCAAACCTGGAAACAAGAATACAGGAAAACACCCAAAACCTGGGACGCCTTCTTCTTCGATCCTCTGACCACCGGATGTTCTGAAATCACGGCCACCCTATCGTCGACGCTTCCTCTACCCTCACCCAGTAGCTCGTTGCACTCGATCGACTAGAGAAGACGTGTCGATCAAAATATGCAGCCTAGTTAAAACTAGGTTTAAATTTTTCACAGCCTCGCCGCCCCCACCCTGATTACTTCCCACCACCGCCATATTTTTTCGAGCATCTACACTCATCCCTCCATCACCAGACGAGATCCCAAACCCTACCAACCCGAGGATCACCAGAGAATCACGAATTTCCATAATATGTTCAAACCAGAATTGCACTCTAACCCTTTTACTAAAATTTATAGTTTTTTTTTAAATCATATTTTTATTCTAATATTCAATTTATAATACTGGATTTACATTTTTAAAGGTTTGAGTTTTTGATTTATTTAACATGCCCAGATGTTTATTATATTTCCAGAGGCAACAAGCTTTATTTGTGGCTTACTTAAATGTTTTAAACATTTATTTGGGTTAAATCAAACATCTTTGATTTGTAAGTTGAATCCTAACAAAAACTAGATTAAGTGATAATGTGTTTAATTGGAAATTTGAGCCTGGAAAAGTTAATAGAATAGAGTAGAGTAAATATATACAGCATATACAAAATAATATTCACATCAGGTTTCATTTATGCAATACATATCACCTTCACGTACTAGCAAGCAACCAACTTTTACTTTAAGTTTTTAACAGTGATGTTACTCACCTAAAAATGCAGAAGGCCTTTGAACTGGAATGAAATTTTGCATGCTTTTGTTTTTGATTCCAGAGACTTGTATTTGAAAACATGAAAGCTTGCAACAGATTTAACATGAAAACCATGTCTTGCTTTGATTTCCTTTAACCTCCTTGTTTTAGTTTAGTTGAGTGATGTTTAATGTTTGTAAAAATGGATACGCTTTCTTTTTCTTTCCTTTTTCCCTTGTTTCAGTTTTGATATGTCATGAGAATGAGCTACAATAAGATGATATATATATATATATATATATACATAAAAGAAAAGATTATAGGGGAAGATGTTCACTGGCATGCATTGGTTAGGTACTTGCTGGTATAGGCTATTTCCAATGTTCAGATATTTTTTTTTCCTCATATGTAGGCTGACAAGATATTATACATTTCGGCTGAAATGATCCCTATATATTTTGAATTGACTCAATAGTTAGCTGAGATGATGCAACATTTAATGCAAATGTACTATGTTTATCTTCCTTTGTATGCCGATGCTTCCCTTTTCTTGCCTGGTTTGTGTTTTACTTTATGTACTTAACACTTTTATTATTGCTTGTTCTTGACTAACATGCTACTCTACAGGTAACATAATATCTTACCTTTGCCTAGTTGTTTAATTTTTTTTTTGTCTGATATGCTATTATACTTTGCTCTTTTACTTGCCTGCATATTATTTTACATACATGTTACTTTCCTTGCTTGCTTTATTTTTTTTCTCTTTTCTTATTTATTTTACATGTTACAAAAATTTACAAACCTGGTTTGTCTCCATTCTCTAGATACATAGATATTTATTTTACCTTGTTCTTAGCTTTGCATCAATTTATTTCTTTTGCTTGCCTGGGTAATGTTTTTACTTATGTCCAAATATATAAAGTTATTTTAGTCTTTGCTATGAATTTTAGCCTAAGTATTTAGTTCCATGCTTATTTTTATTTCTCTTTGGTTTTTAAACTTTAACTATTAAATACTTAATTTACTTACTATCTATTTTTACACTTATAATAATATCGTAGCTTCTCATGTTTATATATTTAAATAAATTTTGAAATAGCAATTTCTATCCATATTAAAAATCCGTTTGTAAAAATATTACATTATTAATATTGTTCAAATATAACCCATTATTAATTTAAAAATAATTTCCAAAGAAATTATCTCTTTGTTAATCAATTGCTTATTTTATCAAGCTATTTAAAAAGAACAAACAAACCTTTTTATTTAAATTTAAACTTAAGCTAAAATTAATTGTAAACAATTAAGTTTTTATCTTGAGTATTAAAATCATATGGTTATTTATTTAATAGCTTAATATCAAATTAAATCCAATTTTTAATTTATCAAAAATATTAGAATAAGAAAACATGCCTATATATATTAAATTTAAAACAAAGATTATCTATTTATAATATATACAGATACGCATACATTACAAATATAAAACAATTTATTAGCCTTTAAAGATAGATTATCAGTTTAAATATTTATTTTAAAGAAGGTTATTAATTTTAATTCAAATTCATTATTAACATTATTGTCAAATCAATTAATTTTTGACATAAATTATTAAATTGTTATTGTCAAAATTTCCGGGATATCATATTCCTCCCCCCTTAAAAGAATTTCGTCCCCGAAATTTAAAACAAAGGTAATTTAATAATTTAATTAAAGATTTAATTTTTAAACATAGGCATATATCAATCATATGCTAGCAACCATAGCAGCCAATTCATCCAATCTACAAATCTAGTTGTCCAGATAAAATTCTAAATAGAATTTTCTCGAGTTTCCCCAAATATAAATATTAGGATACTCTCTTTACAGAATCCAAACAATCAATATTACTAAGCTACTAAGTTCTACTCATCTGGGTCTACAAAACAAATCAAAATATCAGACCAAACTCAAGTCCGACTCAATAACCGAAACTCCCTGAACTGCTGGTTCCCAACCAGAGATAGATCTTACACGTACTCCCTCGGAGATACGTGAAACACTCTGAATTCCAGTTATCCAAACTGGCAATCCACTCCTGAAGACCAATTACTAATTCTGAGAAGAACAATAGAAAAAGATCCAAATATCTCGGAGCTAGCTTCCCAATCTTATCCAATCTTATAGTTCCCATTGATCGAAGAAAACCCCAACAACAAAGTCTCTACCACGAATCTCCATCTTTTATTCACAATACTCTTCGAACGATCCTGGGCTGCCTACATCTCTTCTGATCAGCTCAACCCTTGCTGATGTCCTTAGAAACAACTGGACCAAAGACAATCCAACAAAAATACCTTTCCAAGATCGACCAAAACTCAGAACACAAACTCCATTCCAAGTCTGGAAACTGATCTCACTTCCACATATGGAAAGATAATACAGATGCATTCCAATCTGGTCTTATGGTCCTGAAAAATTTCCAGTAGAAAATCTCTAATCCAAAATACTGCAAATTCCAGTTGTTTCGACACCAAACAACTGCCACCATGCTTCCACTACGCTAGTCTGACTGAGCAGATGAAAATGCTGATGATGATCTCGAGGACAAACTGGACAACACATCATAGAACTATGGTTCAACAAATCCACTATAGATACTCAGAAATTCCTCCAAAACTCGAGCTGCTTTACCAACTCAATCTTCAGACACGGACAAAATTCACATCCAGAAAAATCAGATAACCCAAGAGAACACTCAAACAATCGCAAGTCACTTTTGCGATCAATCTAGCCCATTACCAAAGAAAAATTGTTCTTTCTTTACCAAACAAAACAGCCTTCGCTTAATTAGCCAATCCATCAAAGAAATGGAATCACACTGCTGCTTCTGAAATTTCTTCAAGAAAACCGCCAAGACAGAAGATCTCCTTGATGGCACACAGAACACTCCGAGCTTCAATGCTGACTCAGATACCAAAAGACTTCCTATCTAAAGCTCTTCGAAAAACTCGGACCTCAAACCCAACAGAAACATTCTACCGAACTCAGCCCCAACACCGTAACAGATACACTTCCTTAACTGATTCCAAAGAAACATCTTCAGAGACTTCCATAGTCACTGTGTCTCATCACACAGCTACTACATCCTGAGGTAAGATATCCGGACTTGCTCATGCCAAACCGATGGGTCCAAACTCCAGCTCATCCAAACTTACGCTTCAAAAATGAACTCCGAACCTTAATAGGTTTCCTTCAGAGATCGATGAAATCCTCATACTATCCAAAACTTACTCGAGACGGTAATGGGTCTACAGTCTCGACAGATACACTTCCAACCTCAAATATTCATACTCCAACCATTGGTAGTCGTGTTACACTCACCACTACCCTATCTACCTTTATAACTTATATTGGAAAACCCGGATAGGTAACCCAACAAATAGATAGAAATATATATATATATATATATATATATATATATATATATATATATATAACAAAATTACAAATACGCTCTCTCAAGAAAGAAATCACTCAAGAGCCTAGGTATTCGCTCAACCTAGCACTCTGATACCAACTGTGACGACCCGGGTTTCTGACCCTAGAAATCCGTATCGTCTTGAAGAAAGAAAGGGATGAGAAAATAGAAAAGATAGAGAAGAAAGAACAACAACATCAGAATCTCACAGCGGAATGGAACAAAATATAATAGATCACATAACTATTACATAAGTTTACATATATCAGAGTTATACAGATAATACATCACATACTAGACAGTTATAAACACCTGTCTAGTTATACACCTCAATATACAATACAGATAAACAACTCAGAGATACCAACACAGCGGAACTATATATATATATATATATATATATATATATATATATATCTACAATCGCTGAAGCCTCCTGCTCCATTGCTCCTCCAGAATTCGTCAAATCTAACCTGAATCCCTTGGCTACTCGTAAAAATTTGAGTACCCGAGAGTTTATAAAAAACAAAAATAAACTCCGGGTCAGACATGGGTCTGGTATGAGTAACAGGTTAAAGTTGCTTAATTTTTGAAAATATTTGAAAACAAAAGGTATCACGTAAGACTCCCCACAAATAAACATGGGTAAGTTTTTACCTTACGCTAACCAAAATATTTGATAGGAAATTCTGTGATATTATAATAGGTCTAGGGTTTTCAAGTAAATAGAAAATAGCCGAAATTGTTACATTCATTAAATTCCAGCTACTAGCCACAAAAGTGGGTAATACAATCAAAACCGTTGGCACTTATTGGATTGTGGATTCCATACAATGGCAGGGCTACTGGGGTACCGTCCGTCATAGTACGTGGCCTAGATCAACGTACCGAGGATCACTCCCGGCCCCCTGCAACACAAGGCCGGAACCATTCCTTACTGAACAGTCCCGAACAAGACAACCCCGACAGTTGGAGCTCACAACTGTCCACACAGCCGAAATAAAAAGGGACATCTAGACAGGGGAAAATCTTGTCCTGCTTGGGCATGACCCACCTAACCTTGCTGCACCTCCCCTGTTTTAGCCATTCCCGGATGATGAGGCTTGAGGCTGCGATTACCTTTAAAGAACACATCTCTTAGAATGCTCATCGCCCACCTGACGATGTTCTGAAAGCATTCAATCCATACAAGTTCGTTCTGGGTTCGAACGAAACCGAAGGCATTATCTCGTTACACTCATTTTGGAATCACCCTCAGAGTTAACGACGATAACCCTTGCATTCTGAATCTTCATCTTCACTTTAGATTCACGGCCTATCGTTAATTTGGATCGATGTGGTTTTCGGACTTTCAAATATGGAAAACCCGATCCCGGTCTCATCGAAATCCAAAACGTGTCTTTGAAGGCCAAGTTGTTTAAAGTTTAAAACAAATTCAGTTCAATCATCCATATATACACAGATAGATAATTCACAATATCATAATAGATAACCACTTCATCAACATGAACAGATAAATCATATTCCATCACAAACGGATAATAAATATCATCATACTTAAACTAAGCATCCATATTACACAGCATAAATATCTCATATCCGAGATCTCAAATCACTCAACGTAAATGATATCATCCATCCATACATAAGCAATCATATCAGCTATAATTAATTTAAAATGAATTAAATTAATTACTTGCATCTCTAATTAATTTAAAGTAAATTAAATTAATTACTTCACCATTTTAAATCTTGCTTATATAATTATCAATCAATTATTAATCAATTAATAAATCATTCACTAATTATTCGTTTCAATCAATCACACTTGATTAATTAACATTTAATTATATTCAAATAATCACCCTTAAATTATTTTCACAAATTAATTATCTTATCCAAATATAGAGATTAACCTTAAATTACAAACATTACATTACTTCTTAATTACTCCAATTAATTACTCTTAATTACTTATTATTGATTAAGTAATCTAAATTGATCATCCCTTAATTACATCATTAATTATATGAATTAATGATTGCTAATTACATTTTAATTAACTCCCTGTTTAAATTAATTACCTTAAGTAATTAATCTTCAATTAAACCACATTTATAAATCACCTCTAATTAATATCATTCAGTAATTACCTGTCTTTAATTACTCCATCAAATAAATTAATTACTCCTTAATTAATTTAAATTAATCCCTTGATTAATTACACAAAGTAATTATATTCCAATTACTTTCATTTTTAAATCACCCTCAGTTAATTACATCCAGTAATTATCATTAATTACTTCCCTAAGTAATTATACTTATCTCATCATCATATGATTATTTAAATTAATTAAACTTAATTAACTAACTTAAACAATTCATATGAAACTGAATTAATTACAGTGACTAATTAATTCCTTAATTACTTCCATTAAGTAATTATGCTTAACAATCCACAATTGCTTATTTTAAATAATAATTTAATTAGTTATTAAAATTAATCCCATTAATTTATTATTTCATAATCTTAGTTAATGACCTTCATTAACTATTTATAATTCTTTAATTACTTTTCCTAAAGTAATTAACTAAAATTTATTTTCAATATCATTTTTATTAATCTCAGTAACTCATTAATTATTCCTTAATTAATTCATTAATTGATTGCTAATCATTAATTAAAAAATTTACCTTATTAAATCAATGATTTCTTAATTACCAATTGATTTACCCTAAATTAATTAACTTATATCTTATTTAAATAAATTTAAACTCTTAATTTCTAAGTTAATTAAGTCAAGTCATTAATTATCCATTTAGTTAACTTAATAAATACAAATTCTTAAGTCTTTAAAACCTTTTCCATTTAATGATCCATTTATCATGAATAAGGTATTTAAAACAATTTAATTTAAATTTACTTTTAAATTTCATTTTAAATTTAAGATTTAAAATGAAACCAATTTAACTTTAACAAAGTTCGTACAATTTCAAAACTCTTTTAATTTCATAAGTTAAGGAACTATTTATCTTAATATGAAAGTTTAAAAGAATTTAAAACCCAATTTCATTTTAAATTCAAATCAATTTAAAAATTCACTTTATTGTTCAAACTGTTTAAAACAAATTTAAAATCTTATTTTATTTCAAAATTAAGATTCAAATTTATATTTGAATCCAAATTTACCCTTTATTTTAAACTTCACTTACAATTTAAACTTCACTTTTAAAAATCCAAACTACTCAAGCCTTTTTAAGGTAGAAAAACAATTTAAATAAAAACTTTATTTATTTTTAAATTAAGATTTTAAACAACTTGAACCAGATTAAACTTGGATTTAACTTATTTTGAATCTTTGCTTTTTATTTAAACTTAGTTTTAAAATTCTATTAAAAAAATAAAGACAGGATAACAGGTTTCTGTAAAACCTGTAGCACATGTTTAACCCGAGGCAATAACCAATTGCTTCGAGTCAAAACCTACTTCACTACGAGCAATAGCATAGGTTACTTCGAGTCAGTTACATCATCAATTCGAAACACCCAAATCCAACAAACTTCACCAGAACCACATGCCGTGCACGTGCACAGGCTAGCCACCCCTCTCCGACCATCGACGGCGATCTCTACAAGTCATCGATCAATTCCAGATCAACCCACGACTATCTGAATCCAACTAACAACCAAAAATCAAAAATGAGGCTTGTACCCAAACCTGGAAACAAGAATACAGGAAAACACCCAAAACCTAGAACGCCTTCTTCTTCAATCCTCTGACCACCAGATGTTTTGAAATCACGGCCACCCCATCGCCGACGCTTCCTCTACCCTCACCCAGTAGCTCGTTGCACTCGATCGACTAGAGAAGACATGTCGATCAAAATATGCAGCCTAGTTAAAACTAGGTTAAAATTTTTCACAGCCTCGCCGCCCCCACCTTGATTACTTCCCACCACCGCCATATTTTTCCAAGCATCTACACTCATCCCTCCATCACCAGACGAGATCCCAAACCCTACCAACCCGAGGGTCACCAGAGAATCACGAATTTCCATAATATGTTCAAACCAGAATTGCACTCTAACCCTTTTACTAAAATTTATAGTTTTTGTTTTAAAAATCATATTTTGATTCTAATATTCAATTTATAATACTGGATTTACATTTTTAAAGGTTTGAGTTTTTGATTTATTTAACATGCCCAGATGTTTATTATATTTCCAGAGGCGACAAGCTTCATTTGTGGCTTACTTAAATGTTTAAACATTTATTCGGGTTAAATCAAACATCTTTGATTTGTAAGTTGAATACTAACAAAAACTAGATTAAGTGATAATGTGTTTAATTGGAAATTTAAGCCTGGAAAAGTTAACAGAGCAGAGTAAATATATACAGCATACACAAAATAATATTCACATCAGGTTTCATTTATGCAATACATATCACCATCACGTACTAGCAAGCAACCAACTTTTACTTTAAGTTTTTAAAAGTGATGTTACTCACCTAAAAATGCAGAGGGCCTTTGAACTGGAATGAAATTTTGCATGCTTTTGTTTTTGATTCCAGAGACTTGTATTTGAAAACATGAAAGCTTGCAACAGATTTAACATGAAAACTATGTCTTGCTTTCATTTCCTTTAACCTCCTTGTTTTAGTTTAGTTGGATGATGTTTAATGTTTGTAAAAATGGAGATGCTTTCTTTTTCTTTCCTTTTTCCCTTGTTTCAGTTTTGATATGTCATGAGAATGAGCTACAATAAGATGATATATATATACATAAAAGAAAATATTATAGGGGAAGATGTTCACTGGCATGCATTGGTTAGGTACTTACTGGTATAGGCTATTTCCAATGTTCAGAGATTTTTTTTCCTCATATGTAGGATGACAAGATATTATACATTTCGGTTGAAATGCTCCCTATATATTTTGAATTGACTCAATAGTTAGCTGAGATGATACAACATTTAATGCAAATGTACTATGCTTATCTTTCTTTGTAAGCTGATGCTTCCCTTTTCTTGCCTGGTTTGTGTTTTACTTTATGTACTTAACACTTTTATTATTGCTTTTTCTTGTCTAGCATGCTACTCTACAGGTAACATAATATCTTACCTCTGCCTAGTTGTTTAATTTTTTTTTTGTCTGATATGCTATTATACTTTGCTCTTTTACTTGCCTGCATATTATTTTACATACATGTTACTTGCCTTGCTTGCTTTTTTTTCTTTTTTCTCTTTGCTTATTTATTTTACATGTTACAAAAATTTACAAACCTGGTTTGTCTCCATTCTCTAGATAAATAGATATTTATTTTACCTTGTTCTTAGCTTTGCATCAATTTATTTCTTTTGCTTACCTGGGTAATGTTTTTACTTATATCCAAATATATAAAGTTATTTTAGTCTTTGCTGTGAATTTTAGCCTAAGTATTTAGTTCTATGCTTATTTTTATTTCTCTTTGGTTTTTAAACTTTAACTATTAAATACTTAATTTACTTACTATCTATTTTTACACTTATAATAATATCATAGCTTCTCATGTTTATGTATTTAAATAAATTTTGAAATAGCAATTTCTATCCATATTAAAAATCCGTTTGTAAAAATATTACATTATTAATATTGTTCAAATATAACCCATTATTAATTTAAAAATAATTTCCAAAAGAAATTATCTCTTTATTAATCAATTGCTTATTTTATCAAGCTATTTAAAAAGAACAAACAAACCTTTTTATTCAAATTTAAACTTAAGCTAAAATCAATTTTAAACAATTAAGTTTTTATCTTGAGTATTAAAATCATATGGTTATTTATTTAATAGCTTAATATCAAATTAAATCCAATTTTTAATTTATCAAAAATATTAGAATAAGAAAACATGCTATATATATTAAATTTAAAACAAAGATTATCTATTTATAATATATACAGATACGTATACTTACAAATATAAAATAATTTATTAGCCTTTAAAGATAGATTATCAGTTTAAATATTTATTTTAAAGAAGGTTATTAATTTTAATTCAAATTCATTATTAACATTATTGTCAAATCAATTAATTTTTGACATAAATTATTAAATTGTTATTGTCAAAATTTCCGAGATATCACAAAATCTCTCAGCTACGTGAAAGAATTCCTCGAGATCCAGTGGCGGGTCTCGTATCACAGATACCTTGAAATCCGAATCCTCCCTGACTTCTGACACGGCCGCCATTAAAACCATTGTTGGATCCGGCCGATCCACTGAAGCAACTGTCGCATTGAATCGAGTTAGAAAAGCTCTAAGTGATTCTTCCGTCCTTTGTTTTACCGACGTTAGCGTCATCACATTCTTGGGACTCTTAATATGAACTCGAAATTGCCTTAGAAACCTATCCACCAGCCCCGTCCATGTTCTGATAGACCCTTCTTCCAACTGCCCAAACCACATTGCGGCTATATCTGTTAAATACAAGGGAAAACATCGGGCCATAACTTCCTCCGATGCCCCCAGCACTTCCATGTGTCTAAAATATGTCATCAGATGATCTGTCGGATCAGCCTTGCCGTTGTATACTTCTATAGTAGGTAGCTTGAAATTAGGCGAATTTCGTGCCATCCTGATTTCTCGTGTGAACGGACTCTTGTTCACCCCTTCCAAATCTCTATTAGTCAGACCTCCACGCATAGTTCTACTGATAATTTCAGCTAATCCAGCATTATCTGTCAAAGGTTGCCCCCCATGCCCCCCAGGGAATTCCAGTACATACTCCTCATGCGGTTCACTAACGTTAGCGCTAGCTCTAGCCTGTTGAGCTCCATCCAAAGGCCTTCCAGTATCAGATCTTGCAGGCCTGCCCCCTAGCCTTGTCGATTTCCATCTAGTTCTGCATTATGTCCTCCATCGGGTTCCGCGACCCTAGTCCCTTGCTCCACATTCGCAGTCACTGTAGTCGGTCCAAGGTTTTGCGTTCCTGCAGCTCCCATCGGTTCGAAGAAAGTCTGCATTATTTCCTGTTGACTTTTCAACAATCTCTCCTACAACGAATTGGCCAAAGCCTCCATTTCATCCCTGGTTATGTAGATCGAAGCTTGTCCTTCCCCAGCTCCGGAGGATGCTTCTTGACTTCCTTCCTGTTGGCTTCTCCCAGCTCTTTGTCTCCTGCTTGTCTGACGAGTCATTGTCTTTCAAATATAAACTCTTCACTCTTTTCAAATCCAAACTTCAATCCGATGTATCGGGTGCTAATCTTTCTCAGTGAAAGCACCAAAGTGTTTGCGCCAAAAATGGTCACAAACCCCAAATATGAACACAAATCTGCAATATTCAAGCACAAATATCAGATCTCAGCAAATAGCAAACAACAATTCAGAAATTATAATCAGAAACACAGGATTTATAGTGGTTCCGCTATCTCCGGCCTACGTCCACTTCAAAGTTTTATCTTTTATTGATTATCCTTGTTGGTTATAGATGATTACAGCAGTAGCAAGGGAGAATCTCGAGTACAATAGTTGTATTGAAGTGTAGAAATGAATCCGGCAGAGTCTGGACATCCAATAGAAAAAAGATCCTCTTTCTGTAGGCTTCAGGAGGCTAATATCGAGCTAAAACTTTGGGAGACTTCTTCTGCCACGTGAGTGGGCCCACGCGACCGACCCCACCAAGTTTCGACTCGATCTGTGATCGATACGAATTGATTTCGTATCTATCAAAAAATGAACCAATCGGGATGAAACTTGGCAGGAACAATCTTTACCTTGTATGCAAGCTGCTGTGAAAATTTCTTTGCATTTGGATCAGCAGTTTAGGAGATATGATCGATGCAATCTCGTGTTCTTCGTGGGCTGCAGATTTCGAATCCATTGGTTCGAATCCATCCCCTTCGTGTCGTTCACAAGCACGTGCTCGCTCGATGACGTGGAATGATAAACCAGGGGAGATCCATATTACTTACCATGTTGACCGAGGCTTTACCCCTTCTTTCGCATCCAACGACAACCTTCCATTCGTACACATTTGACCTAGCCCACGTTCGCCTTGATGAGATGTCTTCTGTATCGATCGCTGCAATACGATCGATACGAAGTGACTCGTTTTGAGGTGGATATGAACAAGGGCCACATACGTATGGATACGAATGGCACTCATCCTATGATCATTTGCAAACATAATCGATTCGAAAACCATGAACCGCTTGGATACGAAAGAGGGTTGTAGAGTGGATGGATACGAACCAAGCTTACCAGTGATCGATACGAATGCATGGATTTGAAATATGCCGCCTGCCTCCAACCTGATCAACACAAATGTCGTTGATTCGAACAAACCACCGCACGCTTGCTTACCAATCTGGGTCTACTGCTATCGGTTCGAAATCCTTCTGGCCTTCCCACCTGATCGATGCGAACGCCATCGAGTCGAACCAAAACCTGATCGATTCGAACTTCATCGAGTCAAACCACTGCTGATCGACACGAACCCAATCGATACGACACACCCTCTGCTGATCGATGCGAAACCATTGAGTCGAGTCCATACTGATCGATACGAACGATATCGATTCGAAGTCCACCACTATGCTCTGTCCCTGATCGATACAA
This sequence comes from Allium cepa, assembly GCA_030765085.1. Lineage (NCBI taxonomy): Eukaryota > Viridiplantae > Streptophyta > Magnoliopsida > Asparagales > Amaryllidaceae > Allium > Allium cepa. Next base: position 299,040,100 of record CM060929.1, read on the forward strand.
ACAGTATCAACTCGAAATGCCATCCATTGATCGATGCGAAATGCATCGATACGAACCATCTTCTATTGATCGATGCGAAATGCATCGATACGAACCACCTTCTGTTGATTGATGCGAAATGCATCGATGCGAATCATGCCTTACGCACTTTAATCCATCCATATCTTGCGCATACGAACTCGAATTGATCTGAAATTTGAAACGCAGCTTCTTCTTGCTTTGATCATCATCTTCAATCGATTCCGTCCTGATCGGAGCTTGACCAAATTTTAGCGACATCGATTGCAGCCTTGTTTCCAATAGATCTCCAATCCTGATATCCATTCTTCCTTGCCAATTTGTTGATATTCCAGCCTTGACCAAAAGGTGGGATAACACATATAACTAACATATACACTTTAGCTATCATAATATATATACCCAAACTATTAGCATAAGCTATATATATATACTATACGTATACCCAACTGCAACAATTGAATATAACTCACACAATCCATAAACTATATATACACACACACACACACTATATTTATATTAGCTTGAATATACCGATGTATATAAATATATAAATTAACAATAAAACCAATATGAACTTTTATAACTTTATAACAAATCATACCGCAAAATCTTATATACGCCGACACACATATATACCCATATCTAGCATATATATAAACTAGTATATATTATACATATAGACATATAGAATTTAGAGTTAACAAAACATATTATATATAACATATCATATATGACCAAAATTATTATATCTAAAGTCAATATTTAAAATTACTGCAACTAATATATAAAATATGTAGACCTTAATATGTATATAACAGATCAACTCGGCTTGGCAATGAAAGAACGACAACTGGGAGCTTTTTGAATGGAGAGGGTTGTCTAGTGGTAGAGCCGAAGTTAGGTGCTCGGCTCGGCTGATAGGGCTTGAGGCAGTGATGTGGCCAAAAGAATAGTGAAGATGGAGTTGCGTGAGGCTGATGGGTGGGTTCGGTCGAAGGGTTTTGAAGGGTGAGGCCATTCTAGGTTGTCGATCGGTGATGCATGCGAGGGTAGAGGATGGTCAAATGATGAGCATAAGCGTAGGTAGTTCGTCTGTGCTTGGCGTGGAGGGAGGGGAAGTGTGGCGTGATAGGTGTTATTGTGGTGGAGACTAATCGGCTTAAAAATACAAAGGGGAAGGATATTTTAAATGCAAAGAGAAACGAAAACTAATATTTTTAAAAAAAGTAAGTTTAGACATTCAAATAGAATAAATGCACATAAACCAATGGAAAGCAAATAGTCGCACCTATAGAGTTCATGAAAATATCAATGGTTATGACTGTTCGATTTTGGACAGGTAGGTAGATGGAAACCAAAAGGATTTAAAACCAAGATCGATATGCAATCATTTTTCGCGGATTCCGCCGTGTATCGAACTTCAAAAACAGAATTGAATATACTGCAAAGATCAGCATGATGAGGTGATCAAAACAGTACACAGATATCAGTCGTACAATCATCGTACCAAAAGTCGATAATCAGTACCAAAATGCTGCTAAAAACGCCAGAATTAAGATAAACAAAGCACAACAGTCCAAATATGGAGAAATGAAATGTGACGTCTCACTCAGAGGATAATTTACAAATTTTCTGTAGAAAAATACTCAGGTTTGGAAAATATTTTACTACATCACATAATAACTGATTAAATTTAAATAAAATTACACAATAAAATAAACTTCCATATTTTCAAATGAAAACTTACCACTAGTTATGTTTAATTAGACGTATTCAAAATTTTAAATTTTAAATTCAAAATTTTATTATTTAAAATTTCATGAAAATTCAATTAAATAAATAAATAAAACCACTAAAATTTACTGGTTGTTACACAAATGCTACTGGAATAAAGTAAGAGAACGATGATGGATAGCGTTGACTTTCGGGCCATAATTAAAATGACTAAAACAAGAGCTACACCGGGCCAACTGGGGTTTCTCCCCCTATCGGGCACATTTCTTTGATACCATATTTATTATTATGTGTTTGATTTGGTGGCCATCCCTCGATTTGATTATGGGAGTGTGTTTCGAGGTGGGCGGTAGTAGCTGCTATGCGTTACCACCAGTCCAGGAGTGCGAAATGGTAGAATCCTACCCTAGGCATTGCCTCGCGTGCCTTGTCATATTTATCCTGATCGCACCCACTACGTTTTTGGTTTGTGTCGTACAATATGAAGTTCCCTCTGATAGCTCTCTAGTTTACGGAGGAAGTATGGCACTGTATAGACTACGACATTTATAAAAATACGTTAAGGGGCATATAGGTAACACTTTAGAGCTATTTTAATACTTTGTTTTTGTAACAACCCGATATTTTCAACCATTCACATCCATTATAAGTGTATAGGTAGACACTCACAGATCACAGACACAGAGTATTTAAAATGCAGCGGAAGTAAAAGAAATAGTAGTCCATGAAGCTACTATATAAAAATACCAGAGTTAAATAAAATACAACAGAAGAAAATAAAGTACAACATAAGTCTCAGATGACAACCAAGTACAAGCTGAATAGAACAACAGAACTGGAATAGATAAAACTAGATAAGCAGATATCTCCAGCGATTCCAATCTCCAGAAAGCGAAATCCAAATCCGTGAATAACTCAGGCTGACCCAAGCGTAAATAAAAATACAAACACTCGGGTCAGGACATACATACTTATACAATGTAAACCAACTCAAGTGAACTGTAGTAAAGATACAAGTAACTTAGAAGATGCTTGGGACCGCCCATCCTCTAAGGATCCGTTAAACTATTTACTATGTAGTATATTGCGCTATATACAGTAGTGTCTAATCGGGAAAGTATAATCATATAGAAAATAGCGTTAAGGGGATGGTGAACCTTAACGCGGTCGGATCTTTAAAACCAAAATCGTAGTGGGATCACTATAAGGAGATGACACGACACGCGAGGTGTGACGCCCCACCTCTATACCCATGCTAGCCAAGGACACTACAAGGTAATGTCGTCAACTAACACGGAGAATAAGGCTGGTTAGGAGCGACCATCTATAGCCTTGCTCTAACTATCAATTGAATACATCGACAATAAACATACCAAGCAGGTCGACATACTCAATGAATACTTAAAACAAAACCATAGGTGGTTGAAGGATCTATCAGAACAGAATATAACAACTCAAATGTAATATACATCACAGAACAGTAGATTATCATTTACACATATACAGATACATAACAGAGTTTACAAAATAATACATGTCAAGTGGTATAGAAAACCACAATATACAGACAAACCAAAAGAATACACATGACAGAGTTACAATAAAAAGGACTACACAAAAATCTTTAACAAAAAGGAACAAGCTGAATAGTCCATGCGGAAGCAAAATAGGCTAAGTCCAAAAGCACCTAACCTGAAACATCTCGGTCTGACCCGAGTATAAGATACACGGGTCAGTCTAGCTAAACAAATCAGTTAGATAAACCGAACAACAATAAGCCTGCAAGGTTACAAGGCATAACAAATATCTCTAAAAGAGATAACACAATCATCTAACAAAAGATGAATCATATGATAACAAGCCTCATATCATCGGCAACATATAGAAACAAAGGATACAAATATCCCAAATCAAGCCAAAAGGCAATAACAAATACCAATAAGGTATACAAGTTCCACAAGGTAAACGCTACGCATCATGCGGCTCAAAAAGACCAACACCGAAGGACGATACCTAGGGAATATACATATGAATGAAACATTATAAAATTTGCTCGAGCTCAGTACTGTACAAACAAGGATCCATGAGCACGAAGACTTCAAACCCAATATCACCCATGCGGCTCATAACGACCAACATCAGAAGCGATACTAAAGGGCAACCCAATATCACCCATGCGGCTCATAACGACCATCATCGGAAGCGATACTAAAGGGAAACAAACCCGTAGGCACAAACCCGAAGCCAACAAACCGTAGTGGTGAAGGTCAGAGATCCAGTACTGGACACCACTAACTGGCGGAATGTGTCATAACTCTCAAAAAGGAATCCAAAAAGTGGTAACGCGAGTTCCATAACCACTCGTTCGCACTAAATGGTTTACTATTCATTAGTTAATTTCACACTCAAAGCAGTACAAAGTCACCTCATATCATCGGTAAACCAAACCCGAAGGTTAAAACGATCAATTGAATAGGTTGGGGATTAATCGGAAAGATAAACGCACAGATTCATGGTCCGTGTTTTTCCCAACCATTTAATCACCCTTCCACTTCGCTCGAAGTGCGAAATTGTGTGTGCTTTAAATAGAATTTATAAATTGGAGAAGCGAGCTTTTAATACAATTTGAAGAAATCATTTGTAAAACCCGTGAATAAATTCAAAAAGGAATCATCAGGATAAAATATACATAAATAACTAATTGGAATCAATATACATCGATTAAATTTGGAAAACTAAACGAACAAGGCAATTTGAAAAAAACAGCATATTCAGACGTCTGAAAGAAGGGATTCAGACGTCTGAATCTGAAAATAAATTTGTTTTTCAAAACAGAATTCCGACGTCTGAATCCAAACATCCAGACGTCTGAAATAGGCATATTTTGGCCTATTTCCTTTCTGGTTGAAAACTAGCCAATTCAGACGTCTGGAATATAAATTCAGACGTCTGAATCTGAGGATGAAAATGTTACCCAGAACAATATTCAGACGTCTGAAATAAGGGTTTCAGACGTCTGAAACTCAATGTTCAGGCATTCCCTGAACCTAGGCCAACTATGGCCAAACAAATCGAAAGCAATCGGATGCGTGTTGATTATGGGCTTACGTCAAACGACTACCCAACCTTAACGACACACCCAAACACTCCGAACAACATAAACATCATCCATATAAGGATTTTCAAAGATTTGGCTTCAAAAATCATAATTTGGCAATTTCACCGAATCAACCCAAATCAAAAGCAAAAGAACATATGAACAATTGTTAGGAATTCATGCCTAACATCAATGATATCAAAAGAAGTAGATGTGAGTTCAAAACTCACCTTCTAATCCAAAAACAAAGAAGGAGGAGTTCAATTTGCAAGGAGAAGACTAACTAATCTCCACTTCTACTCTACTGCTTCAATCTAAGATCAAACAAGTATTTTTCCTAAGTTTAGGTTTAGGAAATTTCTGAGGTTGAAGAGAGAAAGAGATAGAGAAGATGAAGAGGAGTTTACCTATGTCTTCTCTTTGATATTGGAGCAAGAAATCAAGTTACAAGAGGAAACTAGGGCTTGCAATTTCAATTTCTCTTTCCCTTCCACCATTTTCGGTTTTGCTAAAGTTTGGAGGAGTGGAATGAGAGAATGGATGAAGAGAGGGCTGAGTTAGGGGTTTAAACTAACAAATGGGCTGAACCTAAACCCAAAACCCAAATAGAAAAGTTGCAAAAATTCACAAACTCCAAACATATTAAAGCTTACACTCAAAAAGATCGCAAATGCCATTTTGGAACCAATGGAGGTGGTTTCGAGTTCCAATTCGGCCATTTGCAGAAAGTAACATTTCGGACCTAAATCCGACTAACGATGCAATATTTAAATAAAACATTTAAATATAAAATTGTTAAATATGTGGGTTGTTATAGATCTCCCCTCCTTACATAATTGCGTCCCCGCAATTCCTAGAGACGATATTTGTAACAACTACATACATACATCAATCAAAAGAAAAGAAAAGAAGCTTGATACAAAAGGATATACTCACCGTTCCCAAGCAAAGATAGAAAACCCGGATAAGATCGCTCAATAAACTCTCCGGTTTTCCAAGTACAGTCATTGGGACTAGCGGACCATTGAACTTTAATGAGCGGCACGTCCTTGTTCCGAAGGTGTCGCACCTCCGTGTCAAGTACGCGAATAGGTTGCTGTACAATAGATAAGTCCGGTGAGACCTCAAGCTCTTACAAATCAGGAGAAGTAATAACAAAATTCGACTCCCGAAGACACTTCCGAAACTGCGAGACGTGAAACACGTCATGAATGCCAGATAGATGAGCAGAAAGTGAAACTCTATAAGCCACGGGGCCAATACGTTCAGTAATAGAAAATGGTCCTATAAGGCGAGGAGCCAATTTTCCAGTCGTACTGAAACGCATAACCCCTTTCAAAGGAGAAACACGAATAAAAACAAGATCACCAATCGAGAAGTCGAGAGGTTTCCTACGGCTATCCGCGTAGGATTTCTGCCGACTCTGTGCCTCTTTCATTCTCAACCGGATAAGATCAATCTTCTCGGAAGAATCATGACCAAAATCTGGACCAAGAATAAGCTTCTCCCCAGATTCCAACCAACATGAAGGAGATCGACATGGCCTTCCGTATAGGGCTTCGAAAGGAGCCATACCGATACTAGACTGAAAACTATTGTTGTAGGGGAACTCTACAAAAGGTAGATGATCCTCCTAACTACCACTGAAATGAAAAATACAAATACGGAGAAGATCTTCCAAGATACGATTCACCCGTTCAGTCTGTCCGTCAGACTGCGGATGATAAGCTGTACTAAAATTAAGCTTTGTTCCTAAAGCTTGCTGAAAACTCTTTCAAAAATGACTCGTGAATAAAGGATCACGATCACTCACAATAGAACTAGGAACACCGTGAAGTCTCACAATTTCCTTGACATATAACTTAGCCAAATGCGAAGCAGTCCTATTAGACTTAATAGGGACAAAATGGGCAGACTTGGTGAGGCGATCAATAATAACCCAAATGCTAGAATGACCTGATCTCGAAAGAGGTAGGCCGTCAATGAAATCTATAGAAATCTGATCCCATTTCCACAATGAAATCTCTAAAGGCTGAAGAAGACCCGAAGGACGCTGATGTTCGGCCTTAAAACGCTGACAAGTCATGCAATTACTCACATAACTCGCCACATCGCGTTTCATGCCTTCCCAATAATAAAGACGATGCATATCAGCATACATCTTACTACTACCATGATGAATGGTATACTTAGAACGGTGACAATCATCAAGAATGTCATGCCTAAGTGCAAAGTCAGAAGGCACAAAAAGACGGTTCTTCTTGCGAAGACACCCATGAGAATCAATGCTGAAATCCCGCAACGCCTCATCACAGGATCCAGACTCACAAAGCTGAATAAGATGCAACAAATCAGGATCACGCCGCTGAGCATCGGCAATACGATCCAACAAAATAGGTCAAGCTCCCAAACCAAACAATAAAATAGGAGAATCAGAAAATGAACCTCGATCAAGAATTTCACAAAAAGATAGAGTCTCAAGAACATTCCATTCGGCAAGCATCATAGAAATAACAGCCGAATGTTTGCGACTAAGTGCATCTGCAACACAATTACCCTTTTCCGGGGTATACTGGATATCAAAGTCATAGGAGGCAAGAAACTCGAGCCAACGCTGTTGTCTCATATTGAGTTCCTTCTGAGTGAACAAATACTTCAAGGATTTATGATCGGTATAGAGAATGAAGCGCTCGCCCAATAAATAGTATCGCCAAATCTTCAAGGCAAAGACAATGGCGGCTAACTCAAGATCATGAGTGGCATAGCGAACTTCATTCGGATGCAGTTGCCTAGAAGCATAAGCAACTACCCGATCCTTCTGCATAAGAACAGCACCGAGACTACTACCACAAGCATCGGTGTAGACAACAAAATCATGATTCCCCTCGGGAACAACCAAAATAAGAGCATTAGTGAGAAGTTCCTTCAATGTCAGAAAGGAAGCTTCACACTTGTCGGACCAATCAAAACGAATGCCTTTCCGAGTAAGACAGGTGAGAGGAAGCACAACACGGGAAAAATCCTTAATGAACCGATGGTAATAACCCGCCAATCCAAGGAAACTACGAATCTCATGAACATTCTTGGGCATCTTCCAATTCGGGATGGCTTCGATCTTTGAGGGATCGACAGAAATGCCATCGGAAGATACAACATGGCCTAAGAACTTAACCCTATTCTCCCAAAAATGGCACTTGGAGAATTTGGCTCTTAGCTAATGACGACGGAGAGTACTCAAGACAATTCTCAAGTGATTAGCATGCTCGGCTTCAGACCTAGAATAAATAAGGATATCATCAACGAAGACAAGGACGAACTTATCGAGATATTCCCGGAATACCCGATTCATGAGATCAACAAAGAAAGCAGGAGCGTTCGTCAAACCGAACAGCATAACGAGCCACTCAAAAGAACCGTAACGAGTGCGGAAAGTGGTAAGAGGAATGCTATCCTCTACGACTCGTAACTGATGAAAACCTGTGGTAAGGTCTAGCTGAGAAAAGACCTTAGCACCACTCAATAGATCGAACATATCATCGATCCTAGGCAATGGATACCTATTCCTGATCGTTAACTCGTTAAGCTTGCGATAGTCTATGCAAAGCCTAAGAGTTCCATCGGACTTCTTCACGAAGACAACCGCGGATCCCCACGGAGAAAAACTGGACCGAATCAACTACTTGGACTCAAGCTCTAAAAGCCTTGAGTTTCTCATTTTCCTTTGTAGACATCCTCGTGGGAGGACGACTAACTGGCTGCGCGCCTGGAATGAGATCAATGCGGAACTCAATTGCCCGCTTAGGTGGCAAACCTGAGACAGGCTCAAAAACATCAGAAAAGTCACAAGCAATAGGAATACGAGATATATCATCATCATCTCGCGAGTCAAGAGAATACAAAACCATTTCGGAATTATCCACATCCCGAAGAATAAGAGATAGCTGAGTAGGCGAATCCGGATGTCGAAGATACAAAATCCTCTCCGAACAAATAATCCTGGCATCATATCTTACTAGCCGTCCATACCCAAAATCAAATCAAATCCCAGACAAGAAATAACGTGCAGATTCGCACGAAAAGAAAAGCCACATAAAACAATCTCAACATCATCACAAAGCTCGCTAAGGGTCGCGGGTCCCCCAATAGGATTCGCAATCCTTAATGAAGTAACCAAACAAGAAACGTCCAAAGATAAATCAGCGACGAGCTTCTTCGATACGAAAGAATGTGAAGCACCTGTATCGAAAAAAACTCGTATACTATTCTCATTAAATAAAATAGAACCTTCCAAAATAGATGGAGATATACCTTTGGACTGAGAAGGAACTTCAGAAGCCTTAGCAGCATAAAGCCTGCTAGACTTGGCACCAGCCGGAACAGTAGGACAAGGTGAAACATAATGACCTTCCTTCTTGCAATAACGGCAGAAGAGAGGCTTAGGACAAGCTTGAATAATACGATCCGGAGAACCAAAATTGAAACACTTTCGAACGAAAGGTGTTCCAGAAGGTTGAGGCTGAGAGCTAGGACCACCAATCTTCCTCTTCTTAGAAGGAAAAGGCTTCTTCTGAAATGGAATCGGCTTCTTGTTGGGGTTCTTGGAAACTTCAACATCAATATCACTAGCACACTCCTTCTCGACGGTCTCGAGATGAAGTGCTGAATCAACCAACTCCTCAAAAGAAAGCTTAAGCTGGAGCAACAAAGACTTCTTAAGATGCTTCTTAAGACCAGAAACAAACTTCAAATTCTTCTTGTAAGAAGTGCTAATGAATTCAAGACCATACTTAGATAAATCCTCAAATGATGCAACATACTCAGAAACAGAAGATTTCCCTTGCTTCAACTCCAGGAAGCGATGGGTCAATAAAACTTTTTCAGATTCAGGAACGAACTTGAGTTCAAATCTCTCTCGAAACTGAGTCCAAGAAAGAGTAGACTCATCAATCTCTGCTACAAGAAGCTCATACCAATCAAGAGCACGCTCTTGTAATAAACAAGAAGTTACAAGAACTCTATCATGGTCAGAAAGATCCATACGAGAGAAGATACGCTCGCACGTGCGAAACCAAGCTTGGACTTCAACAACAGACTCAGAACCCTTAAACGGCTTTCCTCCAAGATGAGCAAAATCACTGCACTGGCGTGCAAAGGCAGACTTGCGAGGTAGAGACACTCGAGGAACTGGAGGCTGAGTGCTCCTAAATAATTCCAAAAACTGATCGGCAGACATATATATGCCATCCGGATGTGAGCCACTAGATTGCCCAACACCCGAACGTCGTCCCCTGCCTCTTCCAGCCATACGCTGAAAGTAAGATGAGAACGAGATTATACACAAGGTAAATAATCAATACGGAATACTACGGAATAAAATGCATTCCTAGACGTATTCCCCAATTCTATCTAACCTTTGATAGCAGAAGGAATAGAAGGGCACGATGATTCAAAGATTTGTATCACTTATACACTCTGATGTACCGTAATATGTGCATCTATTCTGTGTTTATCATATTTTGTTCTGAACTCAGCTTTGATACCACGATGTGACGCCCCACCTCTATACCCACGCTAGCCAAGGACCCTACAGGGTAATGCCGTCAACTAACAAGGAGAATAAGGCTGGTTAGGAGCGACCATCTATAGCCTTGCTCTAACTATCAATTGAATACATCGACAATAAACATACCAAGTAGGTCAACATACTCAATGAATATTTAAACAAAACCATAGGTGGTTGAAGGATCTATCAGAACAGAATATAACAACTCAAATGTAATATACATCACAGAACAATAGATTATAATTTACACATATACAGATACATAACAGAGTTTACAAAATAATACATGTCAAGTGGTATAGAAAACCACAATATACAGACAAACCAAAAGAATACATATGACAGAGTTACAATAAAAAGGACTACACAAAAAGCTTTAACAAAAAGGAGCAAGCTGAATAGTCCATGCGGAAGCAAAATAGGCTAAGTCCAAAAGCACCTAACCTGAAACATCTCGGTCTGACCTGAGTATAAGATACACGGGTCAGTCTAGCTAAACAAATCAGTTAGATAAACTAAACAACAATAAGCCTGCAAGGTTACAAGGCATAACAAATATCTCTAAAAGAGATAACAAAATCAGCTAACAAAAGATGAATCATATGATAACAAGCCTCATATCATCGGCAACATATAGAAACAAAGGATACAAATATCCCAAATCAAGCCAAAAGGCAAAAACAAATACCAATAAGGCATACAAGTTCCACAAGGTAAACGATACGCATCATGCGGCTCAAAAAGACCAACACCGAAGGACGATACCTAGGGAATATACATATGAATGAAACATCATAAAATTTGCTCGAGCTCAGTACTTTACAAACAAGGATCCATGAGCCCGAAGACTCCAAACCCAATATCACCCATGTGGCTCATAACGACCAACATCGGAAGCGATACTAAAGGGCAACCCAATATCACCCATGCGGCTCATAACGACCACCATCGGAAGCGATACTAAAGGGCAACAAACCCGAAGGCACAAACCCGAAGGCAACAAACCGTAGTGGTGAAGGTCAGAGACCCGGTACTGGACACCACTAATTGGCGGAATGTGTCATAACTCTCAAAAAGGAATCAGAAAAGTGGTAACGCGAGTCCCATAACCACTCGTTCGCACTAAACGGTTTACTATTCGTTAGTTAATTTCACACTCAAAGCAGTACAAAGTCACCTCATATCATCGGTAAACCAAACCCGAAGGTTAAAATGATCAATTGAATAGGTTAGGGATTAATCGGAAAGATAAACGCACAGATTCATGGTCCGTGTTTTGCCCAACCATTTAATCACCCTTCCTCTTCGCTCGAAGTGCAAAATTGTGTGTGCCTTAAATAGAATTTATAAATTGGAGAAGCATGCTTTTAATACGATTTGAAGAAATCATTTATAAAACCCGTGAATAAATTCAAAAAGTAATCATCAAGATCAAATATACATAAATAACTAATTGGAATCAATATACATCGATTAAATTTGGAAAACTAAACGAACAAGGCAATTTGGAAAAAACAGCATATTCAGACGTCTGAAAGAACGGATTCAGACGTCTGAATCTGAAAATAAATTTGTTTTTCAAAACAGAATTCCGACGTCTGAATCCAAACATCCAGACGTCTGAAATAGGCATATTTTGGCCTATTTCCTTTCTGGTTGAAAACTAGCCAATTCAGACGTCTGGAATATAAATTCAGACGTCTGAATCTGGGGATGAAAATGTTCCCCAGAACAATATTCAGACGTCTGAAATAAGGGATTCAGACGTCTGAAACTCAATGTTCAGGCATTTCCTAAACCTAGGCTAACTATGGCCAAACAAATCGAAAGCAATCGGATGCGTGTTGATTATGGGCTTACGTCAAACGACTACCCAACCTTAACGACACACCCAAACACTCTGAACAACATAAACATCATCCATATAAGGATTTTCAAAGATTTGGCTTCAAAAATCATAATTTGGCAATTTCATCAAATCAACCCAAATCAAAAGCAAAAGAACATATGAACAATTGTTAGGAATTCATGCCTAACATCAATGATATCAAAAGAAGTAGATGTGAGTTCAAAACTCACCTTCTAATCCAAAAACAAAGAAGAAGGAGTTCAATTTGCAAGGAGAAGACCAACTAATCTCCACTTCCACTCTACTCGCTTCAATCTAAGATCAAACAAGTATTTTTCCTAAGTTTAGGTTTAGGAAATTTCTGAGATTGAAGAGAGAAAGAGATAGAGAAGATGAAGAGGAGCTTACCTATGTCTTCTCTTTGATATTGGAGCAAGAAATCAAGTTACAAGAGGAAACTAGGGCTTGCAATTTCTATTTCTCTTTCCCTTCCACCATTTTCAGTTTTGCTAAAGTTTGGAGGAGTGGAATGAGAGAATGGATGAAGAGAGGGCTGAGTTAGGGTTTAAACTAACAAATGGGCTGAACCCAAACCCAAAACCCAAATAGAAAAGTTGCAAAAATTCACAAACTCCAAACATGTTGAAGCTTATACTCAAAAAGATCGCAAACGCCATTTTGGAACCAATAGAGGTGGTTTCGAGTTCCAATTCGGCCATTTGCAGAAAGTAACATTTCGGACCTAAATCCGACTAACGACGCTATATTTAAATAAAACATTTAAATATAAAATCGTTAAATATGCGGGATGTTACAGATCTCCCTCCTTACAAAATTGCGTCCCCGCAATTCCTAGAGACGATATTTGTAACAACTACATACATACATCAATCAAAAGAAAAGAAAATAAGCTTGATACAAAAGGATATACTCACCGTTCCCAAGCAAAGATAGAAAACCCGGATAAGATCGCTCAATAAACTCTCTGGTTTCCCAAGTACAGTCATTGGGACTAGCGGACCATTGAACTTTAACGAGCGGCACGTCCTTGTTCCGAAGGTGTCGCACCTCTATGTCAAGTACACGAATAGGTTGCTGTACAATAGATAAGTCCGGTGAGACCTCAAGCTCTTGCAAATCAGGAGAAGTAATAACAAAACCCGACTACCGAAGACACTTCCGAAGCTGCGAGACGTGAAACACGTCATGAATGCCAGATAGATGAGCAGGAAGTGAAACTCTATAAGCCACGGGGCCAATAAGTTCAGTAATAGAAAATGGTCCTATAAGGCGAGGAGCCAATTTTCCAGTCGTACTGAAACGCATAACCCCTTTCAAAGGAGAAACACGAATAAAAACAAGATCACTAATCGAGAACTCGAGGGGTTTCCTACGGCTATCCGCGTAGGATTTCTGGCGACTCTGTGCCTCTTTCATTCTCAACCGGATAAGATCAATCTTCTCGGAAGAATCACGAACAAAATCTAGAACAAGAATAAGCTTCTCCCCAGATTCCAACCAACATGAAGGAGATCGACATGGCCTTCCGTGTTGGGCTTCAAAAGGAGCCATACCGATACTAGACTAAAAACTATTGTTGTAGGAGAACTCTACAAGAGGTAGATGATCCTCCTAACTACCACCGAAATGAAAAATACAAATACGGAGAAGATCTTCCAAGATACGATTCACCCGTTCAGTCTGTCCGTCAGACCGCGAATGATAAGATGTAATATAATTAAGCTTTGTTCCCAAAGCTTGCTGAAGACTCTTCCAAAAATGACTCGTGAATAAAGGATCACGATCGCTCACAATAGAACTAGGAACATAGTGAAGTCTCACGATTTCCTTGACATATAACTTAGCCAAATGCGAAGCAGTCCTATTAGACTTAATAGGGACAAAATGGGCAGACTTGGTGAGGCGATCAACAATAACCCAAATGTTAGAATGACCTGATCTCGAACGAGGTAGGCCGTCAATGAAATCCATAGAAATCTGATCCCATTTCCATAATGGAATCTCTAAAGGCTGAAGAAGTCCTGAAGGACGCTGATGTTCGGCCTTAAAACGCTGACAAGTCATGCAATTACTTACATAACTCGCCACATCATGTTTCATCCCTTCCCAATAATAAAGACGATGCATATCGGCATACATCTTACTACTACCATGATGAATGGTACTTAGAACGGTGACAATCATCAAGAATGTCATGCCTAAGTGCAAAGTCAGAAGGCACAAAAAGACGGTTCTTCTTGCGAAGACACCCATGAGAATCAATGCTGAAATCCCGCAACGCCTCATCACAGGATCCAGACTCACAAAGCTAAATAAGACGCAACAAATCAGGATCACGCCGCTGAGCATCGGCAATACGATCCAACAAAATAGGTCGAGCTCCCAAACCAAACAATAAAATAGGAGAATCAGAAAATGAACCTCGATCATGAATTTCACAAAAAGATAGAGTCTCAAGAACATTCCATTCGGCAAGCATCATAGAAAAAACAGCCGAATGTTTGCGACTAAGCGCATCTGCAACACAATTACCCTTTTCATGGGTATACTGGATATCAAAGTCATAGGAGGCAAGAAACTCGAGCCAACGCTATTGTCTCATATTGAGTTCCTTCTGAGTGAACAAATACTTCAAGGATTTATGATCGGTATAGAGAATGAAGCGCTCGCCCAATAAATAGTATCGCCAAATCTTCAAGGCAAAGACAATGGCGGCTAATTCAAGATCATGAGTGGCATAGCGAACTTCATTCGGATGCAGTTGCCTAGAAGCATAAGCAACTACCCGATCCTTCTGCATAAGAACAGCACTGAGACTACTACCACAAGCATCGGTGTAGACAACAAGATCATGATTCCTCTCGGGAACCACCAAAATAAGAGCATTAGTGAGAAGTTCCTTCAATGTCAGAAAGGAAGCTTCACACTTGTCGGACCAATCAAAACGAATGCCTTTCCGAGTAGGGCAGGTGAGAGGAAGCACAACACGGGAAAAATCCTTAATGAACCGACGGTAATAACCCGCCAATCCAAGGAAACTACGAATCTCATGAGCATTCTCGGGCCTCTTCCAATTCTGGATGGATTCGATCTTTGAGGGATCGACAGAAATGCCATCGGAAGATACAACATGGCCTAAGAACTTAACCCTATTCTCCCAAAAATGACACTTGGGGAATTTTGCTCTTAGCTGATGACGACGGAGAGTACTCAAGACAATTCTCAAGTGATTAGCATGCTCGGCTTCAGACCTAGAATGAATAAGGATATCATCAATGAAGACAAGAACGAACTTATCGAGATATTCCCGGAATACCCGATTCATGAGATCAACAAAGAAAGCAGGAGCGTTCGTCAAACCGAACGGCATAACGAGCCACTCAAAAGAACCATAACGAGTACGGAAAGTGGTAAGAGGAATGCTATCCTCTACGACTCGTAACTGATGAAAACCTGTGGTAAGGTCTAGCTGAGAGAAGACCTTAGAACCACTCAATAGATCGAACATATCATCGATCCTAGGCAATGGATACCTATTCTTGATGGTTAACTCGTTAAGCTTGCGATAGTCTATGCAAAGCCTAAGAGTTCCATCGGACTTCTTCACGAAGACGACCGTGGATCCCCACGGAGAAAAACAGGACTGAATCAACTGCTTGGACTCAAGCTCTAAAAGCTGATTCTTGAGTTCCTCATTTTCCTTTGTAGACATCCTTGTGGGAGGACGACTAACTGGCTGCGCGCCTGGAATGAGATCAATGCGGAACTCAATTGCCAGCTTAGGTGGCAAACCCGAGACAGGCTCAAAAACATCAGAAAAGTCACAAGCAATAGGAATACGAGATATATCATCATCATCTCGCGAGTCAAGAGAATACAAAGCCATTTCGAAATTATCCACATCCCGAAGAATAAGAGATAGCTGAGTAGGCGAATCCGGATGTCCAAGATACAAAAACCTCTCCGAACAAATAATCCTGGCATCATATCTCACTAGCCAGTCCATACCCAAAATCAAATCGAATCCCAGACAAGAAATAACGTGTAGATTCGCACGAAAAGAAAAGCCACATAAAACAATCTCAACATCATCATAAAGCAAGCTAAGGGTCGCGGATCCCCCAATAGGATTCGCAATCCTTAATGAAGTAACCAAACAAGAAACATCCAAAGATAAATCATCGACCAGCTTCTTCGATACGAAAGAATGTGAAGCAACCGTATCGAAAAGAACTCGTATACTATTCTCATGAAATAAAATAGAACCTTCCAAAATAGATGGAGATATACCTTTGGACTGAGAAGGACCTTCAGAAGCCTTAGCAGCATAAAGCCTGCTAGACTTGGCACCAGCCGGAACAGTAGGACAAGCTGAAACATGATGACCTTCCTTCTTGCAATAACGGCAGAAGAGAGGCTTAGGACAAGCTCGAATAATATGATCCGGAGAACCACAATTGAAACACTTCCGAATGAAAGGTGTTCCAGAAGGTTGAGGCTGAGAGCTAGGACCACCAATCTTCCTCTTCTTAGAAGGAAAAGGCTTCTTCTGAAATGGAATCGGCTTCTTGTTGGGGTTCTTGGAAATCTCAACATCAATATCACTAGCACACTCCTTCTCGACGGTCTCGAGATGAAGTGCCGAATCAACCAACTCCTCAAAAGAAAGCTTAAGCTGGAGCAACAAAGACTTCTTAAGATACTTCTTAAGACCAGAAACAAACTTCAAATTCTTCTTGTAAGAAGTGCTAATGAATTCAAGACCATACTTAGATAAATCCTCAAATGATGCAACATACTCAGAAACAGAAGATTTCCCTTGCTTCAACTCCAGGAAGCGACGGGTCAATAAAACTTTTTCAGATTCAGGAACGAACTTGAGTTCAAATCTCTCTCGAAACTAAGTCCAAGAAAGAGTAGACTCATCAATCTCTGCTACAAGAAGCTCATACCAATCAAGAGCACGCTCTTGTAATAAACTAGAAGTTACAAGAACTCTATCATGGTCAGAAAGATCCATACGAGAGAAGATACGCTCGCACGTGCGAAACCAAGCTTGGACTTCAACAACAGACTCAGAACCCTTAAACGGCTTTCCTCCAAGATGAGCAAAATCACTGCACTGGCGTGCAAAGGAAGACTTGCGAGGTAGAGACACTCGAGGAACTGGAGGCTGAGTGCTCCTAAATAATTCCAAAAACTGATCGGCAGACATATATACGCCATCCGGATGTGAGCCACTAGATTGCCCAACACCCGAACGTCGTCCCCTGCCTCTTCCAGCCATACGCTGAAAGTAAGATGAGAACGAGATTATACACAAGGTAAATAATCAATACGGAATACTACGGAATAAAATGCATTCCTGGACGTATTCCCCAATTCTATCTAACCTTTGATAGCAGAAGGAATAGAAGGGCACGATGATTCAAAGATTTGTATCACTTATACACTCTGATGTACCGTAATATGTGCATCTATTCTGTGTTTATCATATTTTGTTCTGAACTCAGCTTTAATACCACGATGTGACGCCCCACCTCTATACCCACGCTAGCCAAGGACCCTACAGGGTAATGCCGTCAACTAACAAGGAGAATAAGGCTGGTTAGGAGCGACCATCTATAGCCTTGCTCTAACTATCAATTGAATACATCGACAATAAACAAACCAAGTAGGTCAACATACTCAATGAATACTTAAACGAAAACCATAGGTGGTTGAAGGATCTATCAGAACAGAATATAACAACTCAAATGTAATTTACATCACAGAACAGTAGATTATCATTTACACATATACAGATACATAACAGAGTTTACAAAATAATACATGTCAAGTGGTATAGAAAACCACAATATAAAGACAAACCAAAAGATTACATATGACAGAGTTACAATAAAAAGGACTACACAAAAAGCTTTAACAAAAAGGAACAAGCTGAATAGTCCATACGGAAGCAAAATAGGCTAAGTCCAAAAGCACCTAACCTGAAACATCTCGGTCTGACCCGAGTATAAGACACACGGGTCAGTCTAGCTAAACAAATCAGTTAGATAAACTGAACAACAATAAGCCTACAAGGTTACAACGCATAACAAATATCTCTAAAAGAGATAACACAATCATCTAACAAAAGATGAATCATATGATAACATGCCTCATATCATCGGCAACATATAGAAACAAAGGATACAAATATCCCAAATCAAGCCAAAAGGCAAAAACAAATACCAATAAGGCATACAAGTTCCACAAGGTAAACGCTACGCATCATGCGGCTCAAAAAGACCAACACCGAAGGACGATACCTAGGGAATATACATATGAATGAAACATCATAAAATTTGCTCGACTCGGTACTGTACAAACAAGGATCCATGAGCCCGAAGACTCCAAACCTAATATCACCCATGTGGCTCATAACGGCCAACATCGGAAGCGATACTAAAGGGCAACCCAATATTACCCATACGGCTCATAATGACCATCATCGGAAGCGATACTAAAGGGCAACAAACCCGAAGGCAACAAACCGTAGTGGTGAAGGACAGAGACCCGGTACTAGACACCACTAACTGGCGGAATGTGTCATAACTCTCAAAAAGGAATCCGAAAAGTGGTAACGCGAGTCCCATAACCACTCGTTCGCACTAAACGGTTTACTATTCGTTAGTTAATTTCACACCCAAAGCAGTACAAAGTCACCTCATATCATCGGTAAACCAAACCCGAAGGTTAAAACGATCAATTGAATAGGTTGGGGATTAATCGAAAAGATAAACGCACAAATTCATGGTCCGTGTTTTGCCCAACCATTTAATCACCCTTCCACTTCGCTCGAAGTGCGAAATTGTGTGTGCTTTAAATAGAATTTATAAATTGGAGAAGCGAGCTTTTAATACGATTTGAAGAAATCATTTATAAAACCCGTGAATAAATTCAAAAAGGAATCATCAAGATCAAATATACATAAATAACTAATTGGAATCAATATACATCGATTAAATATGGAAAACTAAACGAACAAGGCAATTTGGAAAAAAACAGCATATTCAAACGTCTGAAAGAAGGGATTCAAACGTCTGAATCTGAAAATAAATTTGTTTTTCAAAACAAAATTTAGACGTCTGAATCCAAACAACCAGACGTCTGAAATAGGCATATTTTGGCCTATTTCCTTTCTGGTTGAAAATTAGCCAATTCAGACGTCTGGAATATAAATTCAGATGTCTGAATCTGGGGATGAAAATGTTCTCCAAAACAATATTCAGACGTCTGAAATAAGGGTTTCAGACGTCTGAAACTCAATGTTCAGGCATTTCCTGAACCTAGGCCAACTATGGCCTAACAAAACGAAAGCAATCGGATGCGTGTTGACTATGGGCTTACGTCAAACGACTACCCAACCTTAACAACACACCCAAACACTCCGAAAAACATAAACATCATCCATATAAGGATTTTCAAAGATTAGGCTTCAAAAATCATAATTTGGCAATTTCACCGAATTAACCCAAATCAAAAGCAAAAGAACATATGAACAATTGTTAGGAATTCATGCCTAACACCAATGATATCAAAAGAAGTAGATGTGAGTTCAAAACTCACCTTCTAATCCAAAAACAAAGAAGAAGGAGTTCAATTTGCAAGGAGAAGACCTACTAATCTCCACTTCTACTCTACTAGCTTAAATCTAAGATCAAACAAGTATTTTTCCTAAGTTTAGGTTTAGGAAATTTCTGAGATTGAAGAGAGAAAGAGATGGAGAAGATGAAGAGGAGCTTACCTATGCCTTCTCTTTGATATTGGAGCAAGAAATCAAGTTACAAGAGGAAACTAGGGCTTGCAATTTCTATTTCTCTTTCCCTTCCACCATTTTCAGTTTTGCTAAAGTTTGGAGGAGTGGAATGAGAGAATGGATGAAGAGAGGGCTGAGTTAGGGGTTTAAACTAACAAATGGGCTGAACCCAAACCCAAAACCCAAATAGAAAAGTTGCAAAAATTCACAATCTCCAAACATATTGAAGCTTACACTCAAAAAGATCGCAAACGCCATTTTGGAACCAATGGAGGTGGTTTCGAGTTCCAATTCGGCCATTTGAAGAAAGTAACATTTCGGACCTAAATCCGACTAACGACGCTATATTTAAATATAAAATTTTTAGATATGCGGGTTGTTACAGATCTCCCCTCCTTACAAAATTGCGTCCCCGTAATTCCTAGAGACGATATTTGTAACAACTACATACATACATCAATCAAAAGAAAAGAAAATAAGCTTGAGACAAAAGGATATACTCACCGTTCCCAAGCAAAGATAGAAAACCCAGATAAGATCGCTCAATAAACTCTCTGGTTTCCCAAGTACAGTCATTGGGACTAGCGGACCATTGAACTTTAACGAGCGGCACGTCCTTGTTCCGAAGGTGTCGCACCTCCGTGTCAAGTACGCGAATAGGTTGCTGTACAATAGATAAGTCCGGTGAGACCTCAAGCTCTTGCAAATCAGGAGAAGTAATAACAAAACCCGACTACCGAAGACACTTCCGAAGCTGCGAGACGTGAAACACGTCATGAATGCCAGATAGATGAGCAGGAAGTGAAACTCTATAAGCCACGGGGCCAATACGTTCAGTAATAGAAAATGGTCCTATAAGGCGAGGAGCCAATTTTCCAGTCGTACTGAAACGCATAACCCCTTTCAAAGGAGAAACACGAATAAAAACAAGATCACTAATCGAGAACTCGAGGGGTTTCCTACGGCTATCCGCGTAGGATTTCTGGCGACTCTGTGCCTCTTTCATTCTCAACCGGATAAGATCAATCTTCTCGGAAGAATCATGAACAAAATCTAGAACAAGAATAAGCTTCTCCCCAGATTCCAACCAACATGAAGGAGATCGACATGGCCTTCCGTGTTGGGCTTCAAAAGGAGCCATACCGATACTAGACTAAAAACTATTGTTGTAGGAGAACTCTACAAGAGGTAGATGATCCTCCTAACTACCACCGAAATCAAAAATACAAATACGGAGAAGATCTTCCAAGATACAATTCACCCATTCAGTCTGTCCATCAGACTGCGGATGATAAGCTGTACTAAAATTAAGCTTTGTTCCCAAAGCTTGCCGAAGACTCTTCCAAAAATGACTCGTGAATAAAGGATCACGATCACTCACAATAGAACTAGGAACACCGTGAAGTCTCACGATTTCCTTGACATATAACTTAGCCAAAAGCGAAGCAGTCCTATTAGACTTAATAGGGACAAAATGAGCAGACTTGGTGAGGCGATCAACAATAACCCAAATGCTAGAATGACCTGATCTCGAACGAGGTAGGCCGTTAATGAAATCCATAGAAATCTGATCCCATTTCCACAATGGAATCTCTAAAGGCTGAAGAAGACCCGAAGGATGCTGATGTTCGGCCTTAAAACGCTGACAAGTCATGCAATTACTCACATAACTCGCCACATCGCGTTTCATGCCTTCCCAATAATAAAGACGATGCATATCGTCATACGTCTTACTACTACCAGAATGAATGGTATACTTAGAACGGTGACAATCATCAAGAATGTCATGCCTAAGTGCAAAGTCAGAAGGCACAAAAAGGCAGTTCTTCTTGCGAAGACACCCATGAGAATCAATGCTGAAATCCCGCAACGCCTCATCACAGGATCCAGACTCACAAAACTGAATAAGATGCAACAAATCAGGATCACGCCGCTGAGCATTGGCAATACGAACTAACAAAACAGGTCGAGCTCCCAAACCAAACAATAAAATAGGATAATCAGAAAATGAACCTCGATCACGAATTTCACAAAAAGATAGAGTCTCAAGAACATTCAATTCGGCAAGCATAATAGAAATAACAGCCGAATGTTTGCGACTAAGCGCATCTGCAACACAATTACCCTTTTCAGGGGTATACTGGATAACAAAGTCATAGGAGGCAAGAAACTCGAGCCAACGCTGTTGTCTCATATTGAGTTCCTTCGGAGTGAACAAATACTTCAAGGATTTATGATCGGTATAGAGAATGAAGCGCTCGCCCAGTAAATAGTATCGCCAAATCTTCAAGGCAAAGACAATGGCGGCTAACTCAAGATCATGAGTGGCATAGCGAACTTCATTCGGACGCAGTTGCCTAGAAGCATAAGCAACTACCCGATCCTTCTACATAAGAACAGCACCGAGACCACTACCACAAGCATCGGTGTAGACAATAAGATCATGATTCCCCTCAGGAACCACCAAAATAAGAGCATTAGTGAGAAGTTTCTTCAATGTCAGAAAGGAAGCTTCACACTTGTCGGACCAATCAAAACGAATGCCTTTCCGAGTAAGGCAGGTGAGAGGAAGCACAACACGGGAAAAATTCTTAATGAACCGACGGTAATAACCCGCCAATCCAAGGAAACTACGAATCTCATGAACATTCTCGGGCCTCTTCCAATTCTGGATGGATTCGATCTTTGAGGGATCGACAGAAATGCCATCGGAAGATACAACATGGCCTAAGAACTTAACCCTATTCTCCCAAAAATTGCACTTGGAGAATTTGGCTCTTAGCTGATGATGACGGAGAGTACTTAATACAATTCTCAAGTGATTAGCATGCTCGGCTTCAGACTTAGAATAAATAAGGATATCATCAATGAAGACAAGAACGAACTTATCGAGATATTCCCGGAATACCCGATTCATGAGATCAACAAAGAAAGCAGGAGCGTTCGTCAAACCGAACAGCATAACGAGCCACTCAAAAGAACCGTAACGAGTGTGGAAAGCGGTAAGAGGAATGCTATCCTCCGCGACTCGTAACTGATGAAAACCTGTGGCAAGGTCTAGCTGAGAAAAGACCTTAGCACCACTCAATAGATCGAACATATCATCGATCCTAGGCAATGGATACCTATTCCTGATGGTTAACTCGTTAAGCTTGCGATAGTCTATGCAAAGCCTAAGAGTTCCATCGGACTTCTTCACGAAGACGACCACGGATCCCCACGGAGAAAAACTGGACTGAATCAACTGCTTGGACTCAAGCTCTAAAAGCTACTTCTTGAGTTCCTCATTTTCCTTTATAGACATCCTCGTGGGAGAACGACTAACTGGCTGCGTGCCTGGAATGAGATCAATGCAGAACTTAATTGTCCGCTTAGGTGGCAAACCCGAGACATGCTCAAAAACATCAGAAAAGTCACAAGCAATAGGAATACGAGATATATCATCATCATCATCTCGCGAGTCAAGAGAATACAAAGCCATTTCGGAATTATCCACATCCCGAAGAATAAGAGATAGCTGAGTAGGCGAATCCGGATGTCGAAGATACAAAATCCTCTCCGAACAAATAATCCTGGCATCATATCTCACTAGCCAGTCCATACCCAAAATCAAATCAAATCCCAGATAAGAAATAACGTGCTGATTCGCACGAACAGAAAAGCCACATAAAACAATCTCAACATCATCACAAAGCAAGTTGAGGGTCGCGGATCCCCCAATAGGATTCGCAATCCTTAGAGAAGTAACCAAACAAGAAACATCCAAAGATAAATCATCGACGAGCTTCTTCGATACGAAAGAATGTGAAGCACCCGTATCGAAAAGAACTCGTATACTATGCTCATGAAATAAAATAGAACCTTCCAAAATAGATGGAGATATACCTTTGGACTGAGAAGGACCTTCAGAAGCCTTAGCAGCATAAAGCCTGCTAGACTTGGCACCAGCCGGAACAGTAGGACATGCTGAAACATGATGACCTTCCTTCTTGCAATAACGGCAGAAGAGAGGCTTAGGAAAAGCTCGAATAATATGATCCGGAGAACCATAATTGAAACACTTCCGAACGAAAGGTGTTCCAAAAGGTTGAGGCTAAGAGCTAGGACCACCAATCTTCCTCTTCTTAGAAGGAAAAGGCTTCTTCTGAAATGGAATCGGCTTCTTCTTGGGGTTCTTGGAAACCTCAACATCAATATCACTAGCACACTCCTTCTCGACGGTCTCGAGATGAAGTGCCGAATCCACCAACTCCTCAAAAGAAAGCTTAAGCTGGAGCAACAAAGACTTCTTAAGATACTTCTTAAGACCAAAAACAAACTTCAAATTCTTCTTGTAAGAAGTGCTAATGAATTCAAGACCATACTTAGATAAAGCCTCGAATGATGCAACATACTCAGAAACAGAAGATTTCCCTTGCTTCAACTCAAGGAAGCGACGGGTCAATAAAACTTTTTCAGATTCAGGAACGAACTTGAGTTCAAATCACTCCCGAAACTGAGTCCAAGAAAGAGTAGACTCATCAATCTCGGCTACAAGAAGCTCATACTAATCAAGAGCACGCTCTTGTAATAAACAAGAAATTACAAGAACTCTATCATGGTCAGAAAGATCCATACGAGAGAAGATACGCTCGCACGTGCGAAACTAAGCTTTGACTTCAACAACAGACTCGGAGCCCTTAAACGTCTTTCCTCCAAGATGAGCAAAATCACTGCACTGGCGTGCGAAGGCAGACTTACGAGGTGGAGACACTCGAGGAGGAAATGGAGGCTGAGTGCTCCTAAATAATTCCAAAAGCTGATCGGCAGACATATATACGTCATCCGGATGTGAGCCACTGGATTGTCCAACACCTGAACGTCGTCCCCTGCCTCTTCCAGCCATACGCTGAAAGTAAGATAAGAACGAGATTATACACAAGGTAAATAATCAATACGGAATACTACAGAATAAAATGCATTCCTAGACGTATTCCCCAATTCTGTTTAACCTTTGATAGCAGAAGGAATAGAAGGGCACGATGATTCAAAGATTTGTATCACTTATACACTCTGATGTACCGTAATATGTGCATCAATTCTGTGTTTATCATATTTTGTTCTGAACTCAGTTTTGATACCACACTGTGACGCCCCACCTCTATACCCATGCTAGCCAAGGACACTACGGGGTAATGCCGTCAACTAACACGGAGAATAAGGCTGGTTAGGAGCGACCATCTATAGCCTTGCTCTAACTATCAATTGAATACATCGACAATAAACATACCAAGCAGGTCGACATACTCAATGAATACTTAAAACAAAACCATAGGCGGTTGAAGGATCTATCAGAATAGAATATAACAACTCAAATGTAATATACATCACAGAACAGTAGATTATCATTTACACATATACAGATACATAACAGAGTTTACAAAATAATACATGTCAAGTGGTATAGAAAACCACAATATACAGACAAACCAAAGGAATACATATGACAGAGTTACAATAAAAAGGACTACACAAAAAGCTTTAACAAAAAGGAACAAGCTGAATAGTCCATGCGGAAGCAAAATGGGCTAAGTCCAAAAGCACCTAACCTGAAACATCTCGGTCTGACCCGAGTATAAGACACACGGGTCAGTCTAGCTAAACAAATCAGTTAGATAAACTGAACAACAATAAGCCTACAAGGTTACAACGCATAACAAATATCTCTAAAAGAGATAACACAATCATCTAACAAAAGATGAATCATATGATAACATGCCTCATATCATCGGCAACATATAGAAACAAAGGATACAAATATCCCAAATCAAGCCAAAAGGCAAAAACAAATACCAATAAGGCATACAAGTTCCACAAGGTAAACGCTACGCATCATGCGGCTCAAAAAGACCAACACCGAAGGACGATACCTAGGGAATATACATATGAATGAAACATCATAAAATTTGCTCGACTCGGTACTGTACAAACAAGGATCCATATTTATTTGATACCATATTTATTATTATGTGTTTGATTTGGTGGCCATCCCTCGATTTGATTATGGGAGTGTGTTTCGAGGTGGGCGGTAGTAGCTGCTATGCGTTACCACCAGTCCAGGAGTGCGAAATGGTAGAATCCTACCCTAGGCATTGCCTCGCGTGCCTTGTCATATTTATCCTGATCGCATCCACTACGTTTTTGGTTTGTGTCGTACAATATGAAGTTCCCTCTGATAGCTCTCTAGTTTACGGAGGAAGTATGGCACTGTATAGACTACGACATTTATAAAAATACGTTAAGGGGCATATAGGTAACACTTTAGAGCTATTTTAATACTTTGTTTTTGTAACAACCCGATATTTTCAACCATTCACATCCATTATAAGTGTATAGGTAGACACTCACAGATCACAGACACATAGTATTTAAAATGCAACGGAAGTAGAAGAAATAGTAGTCCATGAAGCTACTATATAAAAATATCAGAGTTAAATAAAATACAACAGAAGAAAATAAAGTACAACATAAGTCTCAAGATGACAACCAAGTACAAGCTGAATAGAACAACAGAACTGGAATAGATAAAACTAGATAAGCAGATATCTCCAGCGATTCCAATCTCCAGAAAGCGAAATCCAAATCCGTGAATAACTCAGGCTGACCCAAGCGTAAATAAAAATACAAACACTCGAGTCAGGACATACATACTTATACAATGTAAACCAACTCAAGTGAACTGTAGTAAAGATACAAGTAACTTAGAAGATGCTTGGGACCGCCCATCCTCTAAGGATCCGTTAAGCTATTTACTATGTAGTATATTGCGCTATATACAGTAGTGTCTAATCGGTAAAGTATAATCATATAGAAAATAGCGTTAAGGGGATGGTGAACCTTAACGCGGTCGGATCTTTAAAACCAAAATCGTAGTGGGATCACTATAAGGAGATGACACGACACGCGAGGTGTGACGCCCCACCTCTATACCCACGCTAGCCAAGGACACTACAAGGTAATGTCGTCAACTAACACGGAGAATAAGGCTGGTTAGGAGCGACCATCTATAGCCTTGCTCTAACTATCAATTGAATACATCGACAATAAACATACCAAGCAGGTCGACATACTCAATGAATACTTAAAACAAAACCATAGGTGGTTGAAGGATCTATCAGAACAGAATATAACAACTCAAATGTAATATACATCACAGAACAGTAGATTATCATTTACACATATACAGATACATAACAGAGTTTACAAAATAATACATGTCAAGTGGTATAGAAAACCACAATATACAGACAAACCAAAAGAATACACATGACAGAGTTACAATAAAAAGGACTACACAAAAATCTTTAACAAAAAGGAACAAGCTGAATAGTCCATGCGGAAGCAAAATAGGCTAAGTCCAAAGGCACCTAACCTGAAACATCTCGGTCTGACCTGAGTATAAGATACACGGGTCAGTCTAGCTAAACAAATCAGTTAGATAAATTGAACAACAATAAGCCTGCAAGGTTACAAGGCGTAACAAATATCTCTAAAAGAGATAACACAGTCATCTAACAAAAGATGAATCATATGATAACAAGCCTCATATCAACGACAACATATAGAAACAAAGGATACAAATATCCCTAATCAAGCCAAAAGGCAATAACAAATACCAATAAGGTATACAAGTTCCACAAGGTAAACGCTACGCATCATGCGACACAAAAAGACCAACACCGAAGGACGATACCTAGGGAATATACATATGAATGAAAAATCATAAAATTTGCTCGAGCTCAGTACTGTACAAACAAGGATCCATGAGCCCGAAGACTCCAAACCCAATATCACCCATGCGGCTCATAACGACCAACATCGGAAGCGATACTAAAGGACAACCCAATATCGCCCATGCGGCTCATAACGACCATCATCGGAAGCGATACTAAAGGGCAACAAACCCGAAGGCAACAAACCGTAGTGGTGAAGGTCAGAGACCCAGTACTGGACACCACTAACTGGCAGAATGTGTCATAACTCTCAAAAAGGAATCCGAAAAGTGGTAACGCGAGTCCCAAAACCACTCGTTCGCACTAAACGGTTTACTATTCGTTAGTTAATTTCACACTCAAAGAAGTACAAAGTCACCTCATATCATCGATAAACCAAACCCAAAGGTTAAAACGATCAATTGAATAGGTTGGGGATTAATCGGAAAGATAAACGCACAGATTCATGGTCCGTGTTTTGCCCAACCATTTAATCACCCTTCCACTTCGCTCGAAGTGCGAAATTGTGTGTGCTTTAAATAGAATTTATAAATTGGAGAAGCGAGCTTTTAATACGATTTGAAGAAATCATTTATAAAACCCGTGAATAAATTCAAAAAGGAATCATCAAGATCAAATATACATAAATAACTAATTGGAATCAATATACATCGGTTAAATTTGGAAAACTAAACGAACAAGGCAATTTGGAAAAACAGCATATTCAGACGTCTGAAAGAAGGGATTCAGACGTCTGAATCTGAAAATAAATTTGTTTTTCAAAATAGAATTCCGACGTCTGAATCCAAACATCCAGACGTCTGAAATAGGCATATTTTGGCCTATTTCCTTTCTGGTTGAAAACTAGCCAATTCAGACGTCTGAAATATAAATTCAGACGTCTGAATCTGGGGATGAAAATGTTCCCCAGAACAATATTCAAACGTCTGAAATAAGGGTTTCAAACGTCTGAAACTCAATGTTCAGGCATTTCCTGAACCTAGGCCAACTATGGCCAAACAAATTGAAAGCAATCGGATGTGTGTTGATTATGGGCTTACGTCAAACGACTACCCAACCTTAACGACACACCCAAACACTCCGAACAACATAAACATCATCCATATAAGGATTTTCAAAGATTTGGCTTCAAAAATCATAATTTGGCAATTTCACCGAATCAACCCAAATCAAAAGCAAAAGAACATATGAACAATTGTTAGGAATTCATGCCTAACATCAATGATATCAAAAGAAGTAGATGTGAGTTCAAAACTCACCTTCTAATCCAAAAACAAAGAAGAAGGAGTTCAATTTGCAAGGAGAAGACCAACTAATCTCCACTTCTACTCTACTTGCTTCAATCTAAGATCAAACAAGTATTTTTCCTAAGTTTAGGTTTAGGAAATTTCTGAGGTTGAAGAGAGAAAGAGATAGAGAAGATGAAGAGGAGCTTACCTATGTCTTCTCTTTGATATCGGAGCAAGAAATCAAGTTACAAGAGGAAACTAGGGCTTGCAATTTCTATTTCTCTTTCCCTTCCACCATTTTCAGTTTTGCTAAAGTTTGGAGGAGTGGAATGAGAGAATGGATGAAGAGAGGGCTGAGTTAGGGGTTTAAACTAACAAATGGGTTGAACACAAACCCAAAACCCAAATAGAAATGTTGCAAAAATTCACAAACTCCAAACATATTGAAGCTTACACTCAAAAAGATCGCAAACGCTATTTTGGAACCAATGGAGGTGGTTTCGAGTTCCAATTCGGCCATTTGCAGAAAGTAACATTTCGGACCTAAATCCGGCTAACGACGCTATATTTAAATAAAACATTTAAATATAAAATTGTTAAATATGTGGCACTACGCCATAAATAGCCTTCTGAAACACAAAATAAATGTTGGCTCAGGCCCAAAAAATGTTGTCATAGGTCTATGGCAACACTTTTAGGGTGATGCAATTTTTGCCGTTGCCTTAGACCTCAAAGGCAACATTTTGACTATCTAAGGCAACATAAGTCATATTGTTGCAATAGAACCCTATTTGGGTCTATGGCCACACCCATAGGTATCTGTAGCAACATTCCAAAAATGTTGCTATAGATATTAACTTTCTGAAGTTGTGGGGCCCACATCTTGTGGGGCCCACATGTGGGGCCCACGACCCAACTGGGTCCATCCCTATGGAAACACCTTGAATGACTATTGCAACATTATTTTAAGCAGCATTTATAACCCGATGGCAACACTATTATGAAGCTACTGCAACACTATTCTGAAGCTACTACAACACCATACTGAAGGTACTGCAACACTATACTGAAGAGACACTAAGAGCACATAGAACAGTATAATATCACATAGAACACTTGCATAATACACAGTACAATATCACATAAAGCACTTGCATAATACACAGCATAATACACAGTACAGATAACAATTCATACAGTAGTACACATCACAATTCATGTCAGTTATCCCAAAATATCCAGTTACCCCAAAATACTACAAAGCTACCCGGATCTAATTGTCGACGGGCACAGCAAAAACTAAACTACACCATACCATCCTTCTCCTAGTCACAAAACTTCATTCACATATCACATTACTCTCTGCAACCGCCAATACATCTACAACTCCATTCTACACCATCTCATATCATGACTGTATAGAAGCTCTACCCTTTGCATACAACTTCCATCACATACCCTATCACATTGCATCCAAACCCCTGACCAACATATCCACTCAGTTGCACAGTTAAAACTCCTCCACTCCCCTCCACTTCTAACACAATTTATTCTAACACAATTCCATTACAAACTGTCGACAAACTTCTTACTTCACCACCACCATACTCACTTCACTTCACTAAAATACCACAGTACATCTTCA
Source organism: Allium cepa (assembly GCA_030765085.1). Lineage (NCBI taxonomy): Eukaryota > Viridiplantae > Streptophyta > Magnoliopsida > Asparagales > Amaryllidaceae > Allium > Allium cepa. The sequence goes on from CM060929.1 coordinate 299,070,832, forward strand.
TACTCCTGTCACCATTCATCTTGCCTCTGATACTCCACACACAAAAACATATTACCACTGCCTGATTCACAGTCATCAACCATTCTTCCTCTACCTTAAAAAAGTTTCTAAATTCAACATCACAACTGCCAACCACATTGCATTGCACCATTTCTTCACTACTAAACCATATCTTAATTCACTTCACGGTCATCAATTGCTGTCACGCTCCACTTCTAGTAATACCTGAGACTTCCCTAGAGCAGCGGTCATCTCCTACATATCACAAAAAAAACTGTACCATTACAACATCACTGAACTGACCCGAAATCACCATCTCCTGCACCAAACATATACAAACCCATCAACCTCTGGTCAGCCATAACCACGACTCCTAACTGCCTCTACTACAAATTCACATCAACCAACTTCACTGCCTGATCCAGTGTGCATATCACATAACCAGTGCATCACAACATCTTTGCCTCACTCAACAACACTTCAAATTATAGAATTTAATTCATTTCAAATGCATGCACTAGCTGCCAACGAGTATAATCAAATGCATGCACTATATTACCTTGTAACTTTACCTTAAAAGCATCCTCATCAGTTTTGTCATCATCAACATATATAGGAAGAACGTCATCACGATTGTTTAGTTCAAGAGATTCTAGCAAAAATTCAACAGCCTTCCTTTGTTCCAAGTGATATCGAGTCGGACCTCCAAAACCTATACACGTAATTTTGAAGTTATTCACATACAACACTAGGAACAGCAGAAGACCATTTGTATATGCACAAAGTATTCGTGAAAAAGAATTGTCAGTTTAGACTATACCTTCCACCCATAAGTCAGTTTCAGTCGAGGGTTGCCTTTAACGACATTATGAACAATTTCAGCTACAACTTGCCAAAGCTATGCATTACAAAAGGAAAATGCAAATATTAACAATAATTCTACAAAACTGAGAAGCTATCATGGTTGTTAAATCAAATGATAAGTAGATCTTACATCTTCATCTATTGGGTTGTAATGCACAGAGACAAAAAAAATATTAACCTCAGACTTTGTTAAGCCTACAGACATAACATCGATTAGGTTGGAACAAGATAAAACTGGCATTTTATCAAACATCTGGAACGCAGCAAAGACCGTAGGAGGAAATCTGATCATCCGCGACGAAACTCCAAACAATCTGGTAACTAAGGACATGATCAAAAGATTGAAGGCAAGAAAAATTGTTCTACATAGGTGGTGGAGACCAGCCCTCCCTGGTTTAGATGTGAACGTGCACATGTGTACGGGTGTGCACACAACTGCAATTTCAATAATAGAAGGGATGAACTCTGTGGGCTGTTGTGATCAAATGTGTTGATGAATTCAGATTATTTTCTGTAATAAGTAGCCTATGATTCCTATAAATATGAAAAGAAGTATGATGTAATGATATGTTGAGATTGATTTAAAAAAAATTATTTTCTTTTTCTGAAAATCTGCTATTTTCTGCACTCGTGTCATCTCTTCCTCTCTCTCTCTGTATCTTCTTTCTCAAACTCTTTTGCACTTTCCCTCTACATTTCTCCTGCATTACCATTTTAACATGTATCCAAACTTTCAAACTAACCTGAATTCACCACAACTTCCCTGTAACCATGATGATCAGAAACAAGAACAAGCAACAGGGGAATATCTAACTTAGTTAACGGATACGAATAGATATAAGATTCAAGTTAGGGTAAAGAAAGACATAGATTCATATCCGTATAGATAATTATATTATATTTATTATGGAACAGATGAAAAGGACAACAAAGTTGCAATAAATATTTGGTTGACATCCAGAAGTAGGATATACGATGAGTTTTCTAAACAAAAGATCACTGTGACAGGATATCTATCAATTATGTGAAATGAAATTTCCCAGGGAAGTTTGTACTGAGAATGAGAAGGGTGCAAATCAAGTAAACTTTTGAGCATCGTAATTGGTTGGACATACGGGGACACCGAAGCTTGGGTCTAGTTGTTGCCCCCCTTTAAGTACCATCTAAGCTGTACTTTATAACCGATAATGATAGAGGAACTAGGTGGTTAGCACCATAATGCCATATTGATGGAAATAATAAGTAACTATGGTTATGTCAAAAGAAATAATATATATTCATCAATGAAGATATATAATAACCAGAAATAACCAGTTTAACCATCAGATTACATCCTAATTAGCACAAAAAATTAGTACATGGTGATTATTTCATATAATGAAGTAGTAAATCAAATCTTAAACAAAATTAGTTGAGTAAAATTAATATGCTTAAGCGATGACTTTATGTAAGTTTACTATAGTAAAATTATAATGCAATTTAACAATTAGCTACTGATTTCTGTACAATTCACGGAATACAGCATTCAACTTCAAATATAACACAAAATTTGGATTAAAGCAGAAGGAAGAGGGAAAAAATTGAAACACGTATAAACTAGATTTATATTTGGATTTCCATAGCAGTTATAAATGAATGAGAAAAATATTCTTTTGCAACCAGACTTTGAAAAATAAATCAGTTGTTAGTTATTACATCAAATCTTAAATGAGTATAAATTGATTTTTTTTCAAGCTAATTAATTATTTAGTTGGAGCTATATACATCCATGATTATATTCCTCAAGATTTTTACAACTAACTGACTTGACTGAAAATGAAAAAATAAATGCAGCTGATTTGATAGAATTTATTTTAGTCTGTGTAACATGCAGTAACGAGATTTATATTTCTATAACAGATTTCGACCATTTTAATTGATAGTCGGTCTAGAGATTCAAATGCAACACAATCGGCACTAAAAGAATCACTAATATCAAGGAAAAAAATTAATGGAACAAGTAAGAAAAGAATACCACTTTGGTCATCACTCCATTGAATCTTCATTGCAGTTCAATTGATAGACAACAAAATCTCTTGTTGTCAATGAATACTTTCTAATTACTATTGGAATCCATGATTTAATCTGTCGCAAAATCCATAAACAAAAGAAAACATTCACTTATATCAACAGTGGCTATGTCAAAGCACATCAATGATTAATTTATATTTGTTGATTATTAAGGACACTGTTGGAACTATAACAATACATAACTTTAGAGTAGAATAACTTATTTCTCTCTACTTCGGAAACCGCAGAGATGAAATTACATCTTCATTTATCACCAAAATCGATTTGTATATGTTAACATAAATCAGATTTTAATATATTATGCATTACAAGGTTTCAAATCTCAGATAACAGTTCTAATAACAACTCCATTCATCATAAATTTAGCAGAAACCTAATTAGTAAAACCCAATAAGGACAAAAATGATAAATCATGTTGAATTGCATAAAAAAAGGACCTCAAAATCGAGTAGATCTTCATGGAGGAAAATAAATCACTGAACGATTGCTTCCAGCACAGAGAAGGAGGCCGAACGTTTGCTTCAGGAGGCCGAACGTTTGCTCAAAGGGAAAACCTGACTGAGCGAAGAAAGGAGTCCAACACGGATGATTAGGTCGAACGATTGCTTTTTAGGAGGTTGGTACAGATGAGAATCTTTCTAGGGTTTCATTACCGTTTTGATTTTGGAAATGGAAGAAAGAAGAGATAAAGGGAGAAAAGATTTGGCCACGAAAATGAAAGTTATTTGCGGGGACTTTTTTTCTTCGCGGCTGTAAAAGATCAAGGAGTGGTGTTCGGATTGATGAGATGTCACGTTCTCCAACGTAGGATTTGCCTTGGTAGATTGGCGTGGATCGGTGCGAAAGATATGCAAAGGTCTGCTATAGCAACACTATAAAAAAATGTTGCATCAATTACACTTTTTTAGCTAGAGCAACACACTTTTATGGCTAAGGCAACAACAAAAATTCAACGTTGCAGTAGGACCAAAATTGTATAGCTATCGCAACATTTTACCTGGCAACACCTTGCAAAAATGTTGCAGAAGGCCATCTATGGCGTAGTGCGGGTTGTTACACGAGGCAATGCCAGGGTGGATACACCGTTTGCACTCCTGGACCGGTGGTGACGGCAAGCCAGCAGCTTCCGGCCACCTCGAACAATACCCCCGAATCAAAATGGTGCCACGTATCGAATCACAAAACTAATAGAATGGTTTCCGATGGAGCATGCTCGATGAAAGGGTGCGACCTTTGTGTAGCCCGGTATAGCTCCTGTTTTAGTCATATATGCTAACTCACGAGAGTTGGGTCCACGTAATATACCTCGAGAACGTCGCCACCATCCTACTTCATTCTGGAATCTCCACCGTGTACACAGTTGTTAAAGTGGTTTTCGGTATTGGCCGGCTATAAGACAATATCCGATCCCAGTCTCTTTAACAACCAATCGTTATTATAACCCGTAGTTATAACTTTAAAACAATATTTTATACTTCAAAATAAAATATCATTTCAACCCAAATCTTTATCAAAATAAAGATTAAATCATTTCCAAACCATTTCAATATATCATCATACCATATCTTTTCAAAGCCACATTTCAAATCATTTTAATATATCAAAATAGCTATATTTTTTCAAAACCACATTTAAAATCATTTCAATATACCAAAATATCATATCTTTCAGTACCACATTTCAAATCAATTTAATATATCAAAAGTTATATTTCAAAACAAATTACTTCATTTTAGATCATAAAAATGAAGTTATTACATTCAATAATTAAATTATTAAATTCCAAAATTTAAACTTTTCAATGTTCATTTATGCACTTAAATTTATTAAAACAATGAAAATTCAAGTTTCGCAGCATTTAGAAAATGCTATAGAAAGTTACATTCAAAAACAATTCAATTTAACAAAAGACGGTATTAAAAATGCTGTTAATTAGCTTCAAATATTCAATAGAATTTCACAAACACTTATATTTTTATTTAAATCATTTTTAACTTATAAAATCTCACATTTATAAGCATCATTTAATTTTCCTTAAATTCATGATTTTATAAAGTTAAGTTTCCTTTCAAAAATCAATATTTATTAATAATTCACTTATTAAATTTCAACATTCAAATTTAAATTCATTACATTAAATTTCAACTTAACACTTAAGTTTAAAATTTCAAATATAACTTAATTCCATTTTATTTAACTTAACTTAAAATTTCACTTTTAAACCAAATTCATAAATTCCAATTTAAGTTATATTTCCAAATTCAACTCAATATTCACTCATTAACATTTTAACTTTATTCAAAAATCATTAATATGTTATACAAATCATTTTAAATTAATTTAAAATTCAAAATATCATAAATTTATCGTATTTTAAAAGTTAATTTAAATTCCATTAAAAATCAAATCAAAATTTCCAAAATAACTTACATTCAGATTTTCTAACTTTTCCATAATTTATTTAACTTATAGATTTCCAGAAAATCAATAATACTTTACAAAAATTATATTTTTATTTAATTTTAAATAAATATATTATAATAATTAAAATTTTAAAATATTTTAAAATTTTTAGAAAACATATTTTAACTACGGGCCTGTATATAATTTTCTACGCTAGGTAAAGTGATACGGGTAATATATCATTTCAACCCGTAATTTACAAAGAAAAATCCGGGTTTTATCAATTCAAACCCCAGTCCCAAGTAAATAAAATAAGTTGAAAATTGTTCAGGCCTATCATTTCAGCTCATAACGATTTTCCCCTATTCTAAAGTCCGTTCGGGTATGTATCATTTCAACCCATAGTGATTTTAATCTAAAGGGAACTTGCAGTGTGATAAACTGATAAAAATAGCAGAACAACATAATATAACAGTAACAGATGTTATAACAGGTGTTTAAGCATGGGTGAACATCATAAAATCATAATATAGCAGGTGCAACATGATAATGCATTTTACAGATTCAAAAGGGGTCAATTTACTAGTTATATATGTACATATTGTCTGCTGAGAATAACTCACATGTTCAAAGCTGGAAATCGCTGCCAAAGCACACAACGCAACACAATGAAGGCACGATGACATGGATATGACTTGAGAGTAGAGAGCCAAAGCAATTTGACTTGTCCAGACATTTACACAAAACAATACAAATATATGTAAGTTTCAACACAATTTAAACATCAAATAACATTAGAATTCAAAGCCCAAAACAACATCGAATGAATTGCACTTGTTCTCAACCTCATGTACTTCAGTTAGGCAGTGATTAGGCTCAGCTAACTCAGGGAATTGGGTCAGGTTTGGGTGTGCAAGGGTCGGCCTACACATGGGTTTGAAGGTGGGTTTAGTCTAGGTGCATAAAACTAGGTGTACAAGACTAAAACTGTGCAACATACATCATTTGTTGCTCTTGTTTGGTTCGGCCAGAGGCTAGGTGGGTCCCAACCAGTGGTGTAGGTGGTGGTGGGTGATGTGGCAGAGGGTGGAGGTCAGGTCAGAGGTGGTGGTGGTGGAGGTAGTGGCGGCTAATGGTGGTAGAAGGGGGAGATGATAAACTAGGCTAGGCTAGTGCAATAGGTGATGGTTTTTGGTGGATTTTGTGGTGGTCCTTGCCATGGATGGTCTCGACCTGAAATTGAGAGGTAGTAGGATGGGTGATGGTCAGAGGAAAGGGGTGGTAGAGGTCAGATCAGATCTGGTTGAGGAGGAGCCAAGCTATGAAGGTGAGAACAAGTACAAAATTCAAAATAGAAAAGTAGAAAAACAAAGGAAGAAGAAGATAATTTTTACCTCAACTCCTTCAAGCCATGGCCGTATTTTTCTTTTTTTTTAGATGAGAAATGGATCTGAGATCCACATGAAAAATGAAGGAGGAAGTCACGGCTAAAAGAGAAAAGAAAAAACGGTCAAAGAGTAAATGAGGAAACGGTAAAAGAAACGACTTACGTTTCAAAAGCTTTTAAAACCTTTCAAATTTCCTTAATTTTGTTTATAACTTGATATTTATGGAAATAACAATAATCCCAGATAAAATTTCGAAAATTTATCAAAATATATTTTTATATATAATATTTATTAATTATATAAAATTAAATTAAGGAAAATAGCTAAAAATAGTAAACTACTCTAGAAAATTTGAAATTAAATGAAATAAATTTTAGAACATTCATATGAGCTTGTAATATATTTTTAAACATAAATAATAATATAAAATAGAAGTACATTCACAAAATAAATATAAAAAAATAAATTTAAATATAATTTTAATGAAGAAAATAGCAGAAAATAAGAAAACAACCTTTAAAAAAATCAACACAGTAAACTTTGGAAAAATTGTTTACTTCATTTTAAAATTGTTATAATACAAAAATATACATACAATAATATTGACCCAGATTAAAATGAAATATGACAATAAAATATGATTTATACAATTTAAAAATAACAAAATTGCAGAATAAACAAATTGCACTCAATATTGAAATATACATAACTTTCACAGTTTAACTCCGTTTTCAACGAAACGAAAAGCAGTATTCAAGTTATTACATCTATTTTCATGATAAAAGATAAAATTTAAGATTTTAAGTAATTTGAATTTGAAGTTTGAAAGTCATAGTTTGAACAGCTTGACCAGAAATTCACTTACAGTAAAATATTCAAATTATACTAGTTTGAACTATAAATCACTTAATAATCATCATTTATATTTAAAAATGAAATGTTTGAAATAAAACAAATTTAAAATAATTTAAAAATAAAAGAAAGTCCAATTTAAATAATATACAAAAATCTAGGGTTGTTACAGTTTTACTATAGACATATTATAATAGCATATTGTACTATATATGTAGATAGTTTAAAGGATCCTTAGGAGATGGAATTCCGAACATCTCTTAAGTTATTGCATGCTCGTTAAACACTGGATAGGAGATGTAAAATCTCATAAACATCTCTAAAGCTGTTACACTCATATTTACTTGTTTTGATTTAACTTACATAAGATCTTTTAGTTTTGACTCGATTGTTTTATCTTTTCATTATGCTCAGGTTAGACTGTTCTTTTCAGCGTTGAAGATATTATTCTGGAGGATGAAGACGGAGTTTAGTATTATATTATTATTTTATCCCACAGTTTCATGTTGTTCCGCTGCATTATTTATTTATTCTTGTTGTATGTATAACTCTGATTTGTATTGTAAAGTGAAATCAAATGTTATTTATCAAACAGATTCATGAACTTTTTATTTGATTATTATATTTTATCATTCTGCTATGCGATTCTATATTTTGTTTTTCCTTCTTTTCCCTTATTCTCTTATTTACCCTATTAACAACCCCCCCCCCCTTTTGAATGGTTTGAGTTGACATTTGTGGTTTACTGTCGATTTAAACCGTCAAAAATGGTGGTTGTTACAGTGTAGCCACTGATATTTTTTACGATTTGAAAAAAAATAATCCACGTTTGGATCAGATAGAAGAAAGATATGGCTAAAGAAAAAGAAGGAAAAATTGAAGAAATGAAAAGGGCATTTACAAGCAAGAACAAAGTAAATTACTTAAACACCCTTGGTCCATTACCCTCCACCTCCTTATGCCACATCATCATGCCAACTCACCATCATGTAAATCATCCCACCCTCATGTCCTCTCTCCTTTTCCAAATTCCAACATGTTTTTAATGCATGGTGTACTTATGTTTCTTTAAGTATCTTTTCATGTTATACATTTATTTAAATTCTATTATTCACAAATGCCTCATCATTATATATATGTGTGTGTGTGTATGTGTGTATATATATATCATACATATCCTATTTTATTTATGGGGGTGTGTGTATGGATTTACACTAGAGTTTACAATGTTTTTGACAACTTTTAGTAGACGAAAAGTCGAAAATTCAGAAAACGAATTCACGTCACATTTTCGATTTCTTCAAACTAATTATTTAAATTTGAAAAAATATTTCGCTGTTATTATTTATTATTTAAAAGTCATTTTATTTTAATTGTAAAATGCATTATTTAAATATTTTAATTTAGTTAGATATTCGCAAATCAAAGTGGTGAAATTCCAGGTCGTTACACTCTCCCCTCCCCCTTAAAAGAATTTCGACCCTGAAATTTTACCACTGCCCTGAACCCAAATCACAAACCAACCAGGAATACTATACATTAATCCTATGATGTACATAGATCATTCTTATACCAAAAAATATGATTTGATCATGCACTTGAATACATAGCTTTACTTCCGAACTAGTATCGCTCACTTGACTTCCTAGTGCGGACTCCGATCATGCTTCTTAATTACAAACCTTTGTTCTCCTTACATAGCCATATACTCTGATAGAAAACTTTTGGTTCCATATTTGGAACCGTCATCAAGTATTCCTCGTCAATAATTGAGTAATAAACCCTTCTTTGGAATGGTGTGAAACACCATAAGTCATGTACTCGAATCTTGGATCAAGAATTAGGTGAAAAAGTGAAAATGATCTACGTACCGCTTACGTACTTATCTACATGTTCCTACTATCCAACTACTTTTTATCCTCCCTAAAATATTTTTGAAAACATTTCGTAATAATTCCAATTTAGGTTCTAACGTTTTTAAATGATACAATTTGATTTATAAAATGCTTTTCATAAATTCATTTTAATTTATTACTTACATAATATTCTCCTACATCCTAAGAGTACATATACAAAACATCGGATTTTTATTTCTATTCAGTTTTTAACTATTCAGATGTAGATCCAAAATAACTTTGAGTCTTTAAATTTAGTCGACCAATTCAACCTTGTTACCAAATTGGTCTGGTAAGTAGCTAAAAAAAGTAGGATGCTGGTATCCAAACTCCATCCTAAAGTCTACTTTTTTTAGACACCTCTAAGGTAAAGACGTTTATTAGTTGGCCCAATAACATCATATAATTTTCACTTCTAGATGTTAAAATCAAAAGACATGGTTAAAACATAGTTTATTAAACCTCCTTATTAAGTTAATTCATTTTTAAAACTTCATTTATTTACCAATTCTTTTACCAAATGACTTATTATTTTGAAAGTTAGGAGCCAAATACCCGGTTTTTATTTTAAAAATCTTTTTGAAATGGTACTTTATTTTTAACCTTTAGAAGACATACATATTTTCCAAGTAACTCCAAAATGATATTAAGGAAGTGGGCACTACCGAATAGTATCATAAATCCCTTTACTAAGAAAGGTAATATTCAAGAGACATGTTTACCATCCGAACACATTTCCTACCCATTTTTAGTCACTTTCGAGTCACTCGAGCTAGTTAATTATAAAAAACTTCTTTATTTTCAACTTCTTTTTTTTGAAACAATACTATATACATATATATTTCAGCTAAATCCTTTTTTATCATCCACTTGCTTAGTATTCATTTTGATTTGTACTTGTTTCAATCATACAATGATAAAAAGAATAATTTACTAAGTGAACTATCACATCTCCCTAAGCTAACATTCGATTGTCACCTAGAAGATTATTTAGATCATCATAAAAACAGATCGAGACTCATTTCTCAAACTGTCTAAAGAAAATCATACTCTTAAATTCTTTTTCAAAATATTTATACCTTAATGTATTTTTAAGTAAAGTGATTACTATTTTCTAAAATTCATTTAGAAACTTCATCAAAGTCACCTGGATTTAGATTCTTTGAAAATCCATCTTATTTTCAAAATATATTTTATAATTCAGATTTATAAATCATTATATACAAAATCTATTATCAAATATTAATTTTTAAAATATGTTTCCTTTATTTTTAATAAACACCCTTTTATTAAACTTCAATTCTTTTGACCTAATATTATCGTCGAACGCCTTATAGTCAAACTGTCAAACTCATTTCATAGGGTGTTCGTTCTAATATTCCCACAAATTCTATCCATCTAAATTATGATGAAAAGGAAAACTACTAATAAATCAGATAACAGTCGGTGCTTAAAATTAGACGATCATGACTAATCAAACCCTATATGATCGTAATTAAATATTATCAACTCCTAACAACAATCACATTATATATAACTATACTTTATTTTTGAAAATCGTCCCTTTATATATAAAATATAAGGTAAAATTATTTCATCTACCCATTTAAAATGATACTATGTTGACTTTCCTAGATTAAGATTTTAGAAACCCTTATTGATACATTTGTTCCCTCTGTGTCGATAATAATTAATAACCACTCAACCGATAAATCAACACAATATAAAACATTTTTATAGCACTAACAAATATAAGCTCTTACATAAACATTCAAACTCATCCTATGGTCTCTTACCCTATCTTAAATGAGTTTACCGCACCAAATCCTAGGTGTTTGCTCAACCTAAGCTCTGATACCACATGTAACAACCCGCCTTTTTGACCCTTAAAAGTTTTCAAGAAACATGCCTTTATGTTTTAGTAAAGTTTTCTAAGTGCTAAAGTTTGTAAAAGACTTAGAAAGTGAAATTTTAAGTTTTAAAATTACGGGTCATGTAGCGTTAATCGCTATATGTGCTGTTCGAAGAATCAAACTCTTTTTGAAATTTAAAGATGTTTTCACTTAGAAATCATTTTCAAATGTTTTAAAACTTATATTAAGTAATTAAAAGGTAATTATTATTTAATTAAGTAATTAATACTTAATTATTGGTTAATAAAGGTTATTAACATTAAGGGTGAATTGGGTTCTAAAAGATCTTTTGAGGGCGTGTATTCTGGATTTTTGGAGATCATGGGAAGATCATCTCCACTTAATGGAACTCTCCTACAATAATAGTTATCAAGCAAGCATATGCATGTCACCGTACGAGGCTTTCTATATGCACTATGCAAGTCACTAGTATGTTGGGTTGAGACTAGATATAGGCTAGTACTTTGATTAGACATGATTTGAGAAGCTACAGAAATGGTTGCGGTGATTAAAAGAAGGATGAAAGAAGCTTAAGATCGACAAAAGAGTTATGCAACTAGAAGGAGGAGAGATTTGGAGTTTGAAGTCGAAGACTCTTGTAATGACCCGTAAATTTTAACAGTTTTAATAAGGTATTTAATTGAATTTTTGCTTGAAAATAAACAATTAAAGTTGATGATGAAAATTTGATATTTGGTATGCGTCTATCTAAACATAAAAAATGGTAAATTTTCATTGGAAAATATGAATGTTAGTTCTATTGTGTAATTTTAGTGTTTAAGTTTAAATCAGTTAAATTTGATCTTAATAAAATATTTTCGAAAACTGAATATTTTTATACAATAAAAATGTTTATTATTATTTGAGTGAGATGTCATATTTCGTTTCGCCAAAATTTGAACTATTATGGCCCATTTACCTTACAGATTAGAAATACTTTTGGCAGCGAATATCGACTAGGATGATCGTATCGTCGATATCTGTGTACCATTCTGTTCGTCTCGTCATGCTGATCTCCGCAGTACAATCATTTTTGCAATTCAGCGTCTGGAACACGGTGAAATCTGAGAAATGGTTAGACGCAACGTACGCATTTGGAGTCTTTGGTTTCCAATGTCCATTCAAATTTTCCAACAATTGAAAATCCAATGGCCATTTGTTTTTAATAATCTCCTGAATTCACGCGTGACCTTTCCTTTCCCATTCGATAATATATATTCTTTTCAGTCATTTCATTTTCGTTTGGTTTACTGTCTTCTTCAAAAGAAAAGTTATATTATTTTAATACTAAGCCTACATTTATAACCTGTTCATATTCATATTTTGCTTGTATATTCATGTTGTTCGTCCTCCTCAATCATGCATGGCCACATTTCCCATTTCTACCCTCCACCGAACAACAATAGTACCACACCCCACCACAACCATGTCGATGTCAGTGCAACCAAAGCCACTGCCACCCATCTCCATATCTGTCTCCACAACCTCCGAGACCACCAGCCTAGCACCACTTCACCTCTCCGCAACCCAAACTAACGGCTACCTATCCCTTAACCACGTCAGTTGAACTTCCGGCCTCCTCGAGCCTCACACCCCTCTCCGCTATTCAACCAAAACACTGTCGCCACCCTCTCTCCTCCAACCCACCCATGGCTGAACCTTTATACAACAGCCACCCCAACCACCAACCATCTCAACCTCACCAAAACGGGCATCTTCCCTCCGCCTTCCATAGCTTCTCCCCTCCATCTGCACTAAGCACAATCTCGCAGCTCGACCTCCACTTTCCTCGCACCTTTCGACCACTTTTCTCTCTACCCGAGCACCAAGCAACCAACCACCATGCCTCACCTCTCCCCTCCACTCCACGGCAATGGCAACGTTAGCCATGAACCACCCGAGCATAGTGGTGTCCATCATTACCCATACTCATCCACTCGAGCCCTTACCTGACCTAGCATTCGTTGTATAAAAGAGGTATATATATATATATCATATTTTAAGGAGTATTACACATACAATTGTTCGGTTTGATATGTATATAAAAGAGAAAAGTAAGATATAGAGTAAAATAAGATATAGAGTAAAGTAAAATATGTTATGTCAGTGTGTGTGTATATATATATATAGATTTTATATTGGATCTGGTTTCTGCCTTCTACTGTTTTTTCTTTTCTTTACTTCACTGCATTTGAGAACTCAACTTCTCTTTTATATAATGTATGTAAGTTATATATATGTATGTATGTATGTATGTAAACTATCATGTTTATAAATAATATGTTAAAGAAGTTATATATCTGAGTATAATATTTGTAAGATTTATACCTATGTGGCTATTTTGTATATTGATATTTAAGGACTGATTTTTGTTATAGCGATATATTAAAAATTATGATTTTAGATAATACGTTTTGAAGTATTTATATGAAAGCTTAGTATGTATAAAATGTTAGAGTAGTATATAACTTGTTTAAAGATATGTTTATTTTCTCTGTACTTTTATAAATATTACAACTGTTGTGAGCAATCTGTAGTTATATATATATATATATGTTTATAAGAGATGTAAATATAAGTTTCTATAAGTTTTATATGACCTGTTGAATGTATATATATATATATATTGATTACAATAAAGTATTGATTTTAAAATAAGGTAATTTCTTCGTACTTTCGGTTGGTTATGTATATTACAATAATGTAGTTTATATTGGTTTTATAATATTGATTTTTAATATAATATATATCATTGATTTTGAATATTTGTGTTTCAAGAATAATGATTTTTAATAATATATATTTGTTTTAATATTTGTTTTAAATTTAAATAATGAGTTTTATAATAATATATATGTATATATTTCGTTATATCAAGCCAATTTGATTTGTTCTCATCAATTTCTATTTATCAGCTTTATCAATCAAATCCGGGTTCAACTTCCTTCACTTTGTGATTTGTTGATTGGATGTCGATCGTCTAGATTGTGATTCAATTCATAGCCTGTCATGTTGTCTATTTCCTCTAGCCTCGAAAGATGAGTAATCACTCACAATTAACATTCTTATATTTAATAAAATTAATTCATCGTTGAAATGACAATTAAAATATGATGTTAAATTTGAACTGTTAATTATTTAATTGTTATATATGATATGCCATTATTTGTAATTTTTCACCTGTGACATCTAACAACCGTAGTCTGCTATTTATATTATAATAAAATTTGTTGCTGATGATATATGCATGTTGTTGATATGTTACATTATTGTTACATTTGTCCTCACTTTGTAAGATCCCTATTAGTTTAAAATTCCTTATTAGTTGAAATGATACATACCCGAACAATTTTGTAGAATAGGAGAAAATCGTTATGGATCGAAATGTTAAACCCAAACGATTTTCATTGATTTTAAAATTTTAGGACTGCGGGTTGCAATGATATACACCCGTAGATATTTAAATTATGGATTGAAATGAGAAAAATATCTGTGTCACTTGACCATAGGATAGAAAATTATATATGGACACCGCTGGTCTATATTTTGAAAAATAATCTCCAAAATTTTGAAAAGAAATATATGGTTTTAATAAATATCGATTTTTAAAATATAATATATATAGGCTATTTTTATATATGTATTAAATCTAGACTTTTAAAATAATATATAATTTAGTTTGGAAAATATAATTTTTAAGATTTTCTTATAATTTTATAAAAATATAAATATAAACTAAATTTAACAAAAAATAATTTAACAATAAGATTAAATTTAACAAAATTTAATTTAATTGTATTATAATTTTTTTAATTATTTATCTAAATTTATATTAATATTTTTTGAAAAATAGATTTTGTTAACTTTAATGATAAAGGTTAGGAAGATAAATTAATGTTGACTTGGAATTTAAATTGGAAAAAAAGGGAATTTAAGTAAGAATTTATTTGGACTTATTGATTTTGAGATTTTGGGAAAAATCTGATTTATAATGTGATGTGAAAAAAATGATTAAATGAATATTTTCAATTTAAATAAAATTGAGATTGAATATTTAATATTGATTTAAATATATAAATTAGGATTTAAATGAATTGTTATTAAATAGTTAAGTGAATATTTTCTAATTTGAATAAAAATTAAAGTTAAACGCTGAAATATAAATGAAATTTATATTGTAAATGTTTGAATATTTAAACTTGAATCTTTGAACTTTAAATTGAAATGGTTAAACTGGAATTGATTTAAAATTGAATTTTGGAATTTAAGATGATTTGAAATGACTTGTGAAATTGAAGGAACTAATTTTATTACATAAAATATTTTTAATATATATATAAACTATTTTAAATTATAAAAAATTTAATATATATATATATATACTATTTTCAATATCTAAATAGTTTAAGTTGGAACTGTTATGGATTTCAAAAAATGTTATGATTTCAGAACTGTAATGGAATTCAAAAAGTGTTATGATTTCAAAACTATTATAGATTTCAAAAAGTGTTACGATTTCAAAACTGTTAAGATTTCAAGTTTTATGATTTCAAAAGTGCTATGATTTCGAAAGTGTTATAAATTTGAAAGCTTCACGACTCTGGAAATGAATATTATTTAAAGTTAATAACGATATCGAATCGATATAGTTTTTAAATGAATATGATATTTTGATATGAACTATGAACTATTTCAAATGAAATGATCATGGTGTGAAATAAGCATTTGGTTATTAAAGAGACCCAGATCGGATATTGTCGTACTCTCTGCCAATACAGAAAACCACTTACACAACTGTGCACGTGGTGGAGATTCTAGAATGAAGCATGATGGTTTGGTGATGATTCCATATGGTATTTACGTAGCTCCGACTCATGTGAGTCAGCTTGATGTGGCTAAAACAGGAGCCACGCCGGGCCAAGTGAGGTCATTCCTCCTATTGGACACATTTCTTCGATACCATTCTATTACTTTGTGATTTGATTGGATGCACCTTTGATTTAGGAGTGTTCTCGAGGTGGGCAGTAGTAGCTGCTATGCGTTACCACCATTCCAGATCCGCAAATGTTATATCTACCCTAGCATTGCTTTGAGTGCATTGTTGCATGCCATATCGCACCTTCTACAAGTTTGTTTTGTACCGTACATATGTGGTGTCTTCTGGGTAAACCTCCAGTTTGCGGAGGAGCGTATGACACTGTATAGACTACGGGAATATATAAAATGTGTTAAGGGGGATATGGGTAACGCGTTAACGCTATTTTAGTAGTTTACTTTACTATAGATATATTATAATTGCGCATATTACTACATAGTAGATAGTTCCACGGATCCTTAGAGGATGAAAATCCCAAACATCCTTTAAGTTACTTGTATTTCAGTTGACATTTCACTTGAGTTGAATTTAGTAATATAATAATTTTAGCCCTGACTCCAGTGTTTTGTGTTTGTTTTCTGCTCGGGTCAGACTGAGTGTCACAGCATTTGAAACTCACCTTTGGAGATTGGAGCTTTGTTTGAAGATCTGTCTTATCTATTCAGCTTTTCCAGTTGATTTGTTCAGAAATGTCATCAGTTTTTTTCTAGACTTCATTGTGTTTGAGATATTCTATTGTATTTTATTTTAACTCTTATGTTTATATAGTAGCTTCGTGAACTACTATTTATCTATTCCGCTGCTTATTGATGTAATACTCTGTATCTATGATTCTATGATTGCTTTATTGACTGTATATGCTGAATTTTGCCAAATATAAATTAACAATATGATATTTTGAACAATTCAATTCCGACATGTGCGGATGCGAATGGTTGGAAATACCGGGTCATTACAACACCGTATTTGTAAAGATTGCACCAATCAAAGGGGTTATTCGATTCGGAGGGTCTGGGAAGTTGACATCCCAGTATATCGAACCTTTTAAGATTATTGAAAGTATTGGACTGCTCTCCTACAGGGTTGAATTACAAGAAATGTTGTCAAGGGTCCATAATGTTTTCAACATTTCACATTTGAGGAAATTTGTTCATGACCCTTCATTGATTGTAGAATTGTCGGTTAAGACGATTTGGAGATAGAACCGAACTTTAAAGTGATTAGACATCCAATTGATATTATAGATCAGGAAGAGAATAGATTGCACAATAAAGTGGTGAAGTTAGTAAAGATTTATTGGAGTGAGGATCATCGAGACTGTACTTGGGAGATGGTGGATCATATAGGGGAAGCCTATCCAGAATTGATGTTGGGATAGCCATTGTTTGTATATATAGTGTATGCATTATTATGTTATGGATGTTTAGTGTAAGACCTTTGTATTAATTTCATGATATATAATATATGACCTTTTGTGTTGTTATGAGTTATTCTTTATTTGCTAATTTCGGAACGAAATTCTTTTCGGGGGGAGGAAGTGCAACAACCGAAAATTTAATCACTTTGAAATTTGATATTTAAATATATTTTTTATAATTAAATAATGGATTTTATAGCTCAAACAAACTCCTTTTAAATGATAACCAATGGTGGTGAAATAGTTTTTAAAATTTATTAAAAAAATAATTGGTTCAAAGTAAAATAAAAAATGTACCTGGAAATCTATTTTCGAATTTGTGACTTTTAGGTGTCGAAAAGTTATCAGAAAATGTTGTGCACATTTGTGTAACACATACACACACTTTTTTAAATAAGTTAAGATTATATGTATATGTATATGTATATGTATATGTATATGTATATGTTAACTTAAGAAATATACTACATATGATATGATTTTTTATGTAAATGTTTAAAAAATATATAAATGTAAATAGAAGTGACACAAGTTGTCATATCTTTAGAAACATGAAGTAATTAGATAATAAATGCATGTTGGCTTGGAAAAATGAGGTGGGGTACAAGGGAAAAATGTGAGTTAAAGAGGGGGAGACATGCATGGTGATGTGGCATCACTATAGTGGAGGTTAAGTACCTTAAGTGTAATATAGTAATTTAATTTATGCAATTCATATAAAACTAATTTCCTAATACTTCTCTCATTTTCATTTCTGTTCATATTTTGTGAATTTTTTTTCATGTTTTCATGCTCATTTTTATGGCCTCCAAAAATAAATTCCTAAGTTCTTAAGTTAATAAATTTAGTTTTCATTCTCTTTAAAAAAATAGTAAAGTCTTATCTAAACTCACATCCTTCCATTACTACAATTCTCTTCCATAAAAAAAGTCCATACACCCCCTCTGCCTTGTTGGCTGAGTCACAAATACCATCAAGACCAATTATGTTGCACCCATAAGTCACCGTAGACTCAATTTTTCCAAGCTAGAAGCAAAGACCTAGACCTTGTTAGAGTTATAGGAATAGTTAGCTTAGTTTCATCGAATTTCAGTGAGTAAAGATCTAACACTTAACTAAGTTTTATAAACTTAAATATATGCTTGATTTGTTGTAAAAATATGATGTTGTTTTGTATATAAATTGTGTTGGTTTGATTTACGTGTGTGTGTATGGATGAGATGACAAATAGTTTGGAATTTGAGAATTGAAATGTCAAGTTAGTTGCAAGTTATAATCCTTACTTGTGTATGTTGGTCATGACATGATTTTATGTTGTGATATAGATGTGATATAATTATCTATGTTATGATGTTGAATAAATGATTGTATACTAAGGAAGTTGGCACTTTTGCTAACATATGTGACAAGGAATCTCTTATATAAAAACTATTATATTTGGTTTTAAAACCTCAAGACATTTCCAAATTTAAAACTTGCTATAGTTTTCAAGAAACATACTTTTATGTTTTTGTACAGTTTTCCAAGAGTTAAAGTTTTGAAAGACATAGAAAATAAAATTTCAAGTTTTAAAATTACGGGTCATATAGCGGTAGTCGTTATTTGTACAGTCCAAGGAATCAAACTCTTTTAAAAATCTAAAGATGTTTTCACCTAGAAATCTTTTTGCAATATGTTTTAAAACTTATATTAAGTTGTAAAAAGGTAATTATTAATTATTTATTTAATAAATGGTTAATTAATTAATTAATTAATAATTAGTACTTAGTTATTGGTTAAGAAAGTTAATTAATACTTAAGTGTTAATCAATTAAGTTAATTTTAATTAGTTAATTAATTAAAGTTAATTATCATTTAATTAATAATTAAGGGTTAATTCTTTTAAAATGTTAATAAAGATTAATTATTAACTACTTGTTTATTAAAGGGATCTAATTAACTATTTATTAATTTAAATTTAATTAAGATGTTAATTAAGACTTAATTAAGATTTAATCATTATTTAATAAAGGTTTAATTTGTTATTTAATTAATAAACAAGAGTCTTTAATTTAAAAATCATTTTGTTTCAAAATATCCGTTTGTTTTAAGATTGTCTTTCTTTTTTAAAAATGTTTTGATTCAAGGGATTTCTTTAACGGTTACCCTCAAATAACCTTAAAAATATATTAAACCAATGTTAATGTGGTGACACGCTTATGGGGAGTAAGTCAACTCATAGTTAGCACTAAAAGCCGATAAGTAAGCCGATCCTCTATCTTTGAGATCTAGAATTTTTTTCTAGGCGAGGAATGGAGTAAGGCCAAAGTATCGAAAACGTGATAGATATGGGAGGGTTAATTCCTATCAGTGGATCATGTAAAAATTAAGATTATGGTTATCCATATGCAAACCTTGTATAGGTACCCTAAGTAACAGATTATCCCTTATTTATAACTTGACTTTTTTAACTCAGGAAGTATGTTGTTGTATTAGAGTTTTCCAGTGAGGACTCAAATACTGGTTGCATACTTATAAAAGAACCGGAATTGAGTTAGCGTGGAGTTATTGCTTAGTTCGGAGACATCGGTTTCAGATAAATATAATTTATCCGAACCACTCAGAAGTAATAAGTTCGCGATGAATCATTATGAAGTATGCTATGGGTATGTACTTTTCTTCCTGAGGGTGATTCCAAAATGGAACATATTAAACGTTGAATTTTCGTTTGATCCCAGAATAACTTGCATGGATGATGCTAGCATTGAATTGGTTGCCTTGTGGGTAGTGTTAGCATTCCAAGATGGTCTGCTTAAAGGAAAGGTTATCGTAACCTCAAGCCTCACAACTAGTAAATGATTAAAGCAGGGACGTCCAGCATGGCTCTATGGGTCGCTTTCATTAGGGTACGATCCAAATCTAGAGTGATATCTTCGGTTTATGTATGCTTCGAGATCCCTTTATGGTTTTTGATCGCAACCAAGTGGTAATTATATTTGATGCAACCTAGTAAGGGGTAGGGCCAATCCTGAGTAGAAGAGATGTAATGCGTTGTGGCTTGCCCTACATTGTATCTAGAGGTGTACCAATTCAATGGGTAGACCCTTACCCTTTCATAGCTGGAATCCATTTTCCAATATGAGCTTTCGGACTTGATTGTATACCTATTGCGTTGGAATTTAATAATGCAACAATTTCGGCTATGATTCCGTATTTATTTTAAAACTAGTCATTATGATAATATCAGAGGATCATATAGAAATATTTTGGTTATCGTAAGGTAAAAACGCATCATTGTTTATGTGTGATGCGGTCTTACGAGATACCTTTAATTTAAAGTTTTTATGAAGATAAACTTATGCTTTACTCACACCAGACCTATATCCAACCCGGAGTTTTATTTCTTTCCCTTAAACTATTGGGTACTCAAATTTTTATGAGTAGACAAGTAGTCAGGTTTCTTTGATGGATTTTGGAAAGCAGTATGAAGCAGAAGCTTTCACTCTAGTAGTTATGTTTGTTTCTGCCGTGGTTGTACATTATGTGTTAGTAATTTAGGTAGGCTGGTATAGTTGTCCTTATTGGGAATAGTACTTGTAAATTTGATGTAACATTTTGGAGTAACCATATGTATTATTCTATGATGATGCATATGTAACTCTATCATTTGTAAGAAAAAACAGTATTTGTTTTCTTTGTCTTTTATTTTCTTTACCATACAACCTATCTTTGGACACTTAGATGATCAACACATGAATACGGATGATGTATTAAATGTCGTCTTTGGGTGTAAGAAAACCAAACCGTTACAAGCATAGTGGGTACAATTTTGTTGTATTTATTTCCACGTAAATTTCCATAAATAATCTAAACAAATATGTATAAAAGTGCAACGTTTAGAATAATAATGAATATATCAAATTGAAAGAAATGGTAAAGTATGGATGTTCTTCTCCATGGTTTGCACTATCTGTTTCAAAATAAAGAAAAGAGATAATTCCTTGTAATTTCAAACATGGCAAAAGTCTCTCTTTTGGATAATTTATGGAAAGTTATAACAGTGATCCTTTTTGGAAAGGATGGCTCTTATATATTAAAACATAGAATGAATATTCTTTGCAGAATGTACATAAAAGTGTATATTCTGAAATTCCTAAGCATAGGAATTAAAGAGTTAGAAACAGGAATACACACAAATGAATAATCATGCCTACTAATTAAAAATATAAATATACATAGGGCAACGAATCAAGAAAAATAAATATACAACGGTACTCGTAAGTCATAATTAGGACGACTAGATATTAATAGCGTAGTAAACCATATGATTATCAGGTTTTAATGGAAAAGTGGTAGTAACACAAAAATTATGAATAATGGATGCAAATTTATTAAGGCAATAAATGTGCAGTTAATACGAAGTTATAGAAATTAAGTAGGGACATAAACACATTTAATGAGATTGGTTGTAGAATTTAATTTGACATTTATGGGCAAACGGAATAAGCAGAATAAGTTGAATTTGAAATAGATAATTATATATCATTAGTGATTGTCTAATTTGAATAATATTGACCATTTATTATGGACAATTGACATTCATATAAGATAGAAATAGGTTTGCAACGAATAATTAGGGGGATACTAGTAAATAAAATTAGAAGGCAATATAATTTTCATAGTCGAAAATTATATAGCCTCAATAATACATTTAGAAAGAACGTAAATTAGTGTGCCTAGCGTAATATTTAGGTTTAGGATAAATGGTTTGGTTTACCATGGGTTGGGATGTGAGGTCAATAGAGTTACACAACAGAAGTCCGCCCTTAACCTAAAGGCTACAAGCAGTTGTGTATATGTACTACTGATGTAGAGCATCTCCAATTATAGGACCATGGGGAAGGGATATATTTTCGTGTATAGGTTCGTGAAAACATGTTCGCAACATACTTAATGTGATAAATGGCTTGGTACCTTAAGGGATGTCCTGGGTTTTATTTTAGGGTGGAAAGTATTAATGGCTGTTGGGTCTGCATCTTACCTATATAAGAAGTTTCAAATAACCTATGACGGTGCCTAATAGGGAAAGGATGTCTGCTTCATTTCTAACAAGAGGTAATAAGTAACTGGAGTGGGCAATTTTTTTACTTATATTAGGTATGAGGGTTAGTGGGATTATTAGCGTTGTTGATAAACCGGTATTTAGAAGTTGAGTTGACATATAGGCTTGGAATACCAGCATTCCCCAGAGGTCGTCAGCAAATACTTGAATTATGCCATGATGGATTTTGCTTCCTACTAGTGTAGAATCCGTATGGGATACACATAGACCTCAAAGTTTTATTAGTTATTTGTTTGTTGAAGGTGGGCCTGTTAATCCTTAGATAAGTCTTTGACATGTGTTAATAATACAGAAGATTAAATTGTAGAGCTGTATTTAGGGGTCATAGGTCTTAGTAGCTAAGGCCAGTTGACTGGCGATTACGTTATAAAGGGCCCACATCAAGATTAAGGTATCAAATGGTCGTTAGGTCTGCCTCCTACTTTTTAAAAAATTTCTAAGTGGTCGGGTTTTTTTTGGGGTAGTACAATGTTTATACATATATGTATGTATATACATACATACATACATACATACATATATACACGTATGGTTATACCTCGTCAAATGTTCGACATATCATACGCGTAGATGGAATTAAACAGATAAGCCATGAATAATATACATAACACTTAATAAGATGTAATTTAACAGTAACCAAAAGGTTGATCTGACCCCCTTCTAATTACAACCCATATGATAGATTTAAAGGGACAGGTATATGTCGCAAGACGGGAACGACGGATGAAGAAGTGTTCTCATTCATGCTTGAAACTAACAAGGCGGCTATATATCAAATGAATAATATTGATTCCAAGGTAGTAGCCTTAGTATGCATATATGTTCAATAATAATTTTCTATTTCACTGTGAGTTTAAGTAGATAGCTCTCTGATATACTTATCTTTATTACGGGTTACCAACACTGACGATCAGTACCCTAATATTTTTAGGTTTTGATTTAGTCAAAATTTGGACCCATTGAGATGCGAGTTGTTACAAATACATTAGTAACAGTATATATACATGATTTTTGATGTGTCCGACACTTGAATCGTGATGGTATTTGAGAAAAATATTATTCCATAAGTCGATATCACTCAGTCAAATAAATTGAAGATTATTAATCTTTAATATAAGTGTTGTTCTCTACCATTTGTATATTAATAAATTTCTTGCGAACTCTCTTGCCTTTTAGCAAACTGAAGCTAGAGATGAGATGTGTAGTATTATTAATATTATGACCATACGTGGTAAGATAACTATATGTATTAGTTGAGCAAACTCAAGGTACATATATTATACTGAGGTCGTCGTTAAATGGTAGGTACGAGCGAATAATTTCATTCAATTTGTTGAGAAAACTCAAGGTAAGAATGGGATTAGCACAAGGAACCATGGGTTAGGAGTTGTATATGATACAGTCGATAAGGAGTTATCCACAGTTTGTGGGGGAAATGATCTGTTAAGATAACTCAAGGCAAGTATCCCAAGACATATGAGTCCTCACATCTACTAATGTAGTCAAAAGACTTCTATGTTTCGTCTTAAGGTTTAAAGAAACATAAAAGACTTGGGAACCTTATTTGAATATTGAAATAGTAAAACTTAACCTTTCTTATATTATAGGAACATCTGATATATGAAGTTATAATAATCTACATTGATAAATTTGTTCATTTAATATAATTGACAATTTTTTATTAATATACAAATTAACTGAATTAATATTCACAAATAGAAATATAAAATATACATACCAATAAATTTTTGCATGTTTACCCATGCAGGCTCCTAATTATACAACCATAAAATATGTTAGTAACTAGGTCACTTATGAGTTTACTTATTCGAGACATTGTATTATCTTCAACCAGTTTCAAACTCTAAAAAAAATATAAGAATATGGATATTTGATCCATATACAACCACATATAATGTTATATGATGAATGATCACAATTCATAATGTACAAAATCTCGATGAAATTAGTTCATTGAAATAAGCAAGTAAACCGTAGTGTGAGATTGTGTATTCAATATGATTGATTATAATAATGGCCTTGTTGTGTTGAATGTGACATTGGACCAAAGGCTGCAAGAGAGATCCAATATCCAATCACTAAAATGTCAGTTTGATCAGTTTATGTAGAATGCAATTTATTTGATATCCTCAAAAGTTAAGGATGACCAAATGCACATCTGTAAAGATTTTTTATGATATTGTGATAAGGATTTCCTTGAATGATTTAACAATTTAGAAAGGAAATCAAATATACAAGAGTGGTGTAACCTAAAGGTGCGATTGGGATAAGGAGAGTGAATGGTCAATTCTACTTCATAATGAAATTCAGATATAATAATTGTAAAACAATAATAGATACTTAACATTGGAATCCCAAAAGTATTTTCATATAGAAAATTGTTTTCTATTACATTTATTTCTTTGAATTTAAGATACCTGATCTGAAAATTCTCGACTGTAAACTAGTTATTATAAATGAAATAAATAGCCTATATTAAGTGGTTGAATGGATCTTCATATTTAATATGCCATTATAGTAATGGCAGAAATAGTGGAGCATGTCATATAACACTTATTGGTCGCATCTAGTTACGAGAATTATTTTTGTAAAACATTATTTATAAAGTAATAAGAATATTTCAATATTAATTGAAAAATAGACGTAGTTTTATTTCTATATAAATATTAGTTATAAAATAAAACTATAGTAATAGTATTTATGATGCGTTGAAAAATACAAAAGTATCTAAATTTATTTGCAATCATTTTGGAATCATGGGCTAAGCAACCATTTTGAGAAATAATTTTTGATTATGAATCATTTGGTACTAGTATACTATATCTCAAACACTTAAGGGAAAAGCACCCATTTAATGAGAGCATCACAAGCATTAGTGAACACTACGGTTAATATATAGATGTATGTAATCGAAACTGTATTAATTCCTAAACGATCTAGGTACTTTGTTGTATTCATGGATGAATAATCATAAACATGAACATGTATATATAATACACAAGCGGTATGCTAATGATTAATTCATTGAATATAAAATAGAAGTAAATAAAATAATGTGTGTTAGAGTATAAAATGATTCGATTTGATCGAATATGTGAGTATATTGGAAAGAGTTCAAAAGCGTCAAAAAAGGAATGAAGATTTAATCTCAAATTTTTCCTCCTTATGATACTAATGACCTATAGATAAAAAGTAACCAAACTTTGTTGAACGAAATATGATTATTTGTGAGTGAATTTGAGTTAACTTCCTTTTTAAGGTCGTTACTTAAGAGTACTACATAAGATTAAATTAATTTCGTCTAAAAAATGGTTCACAAAATCATACAAAATAAGGGTTCATAAGAAACCCCCACATATCCAAGGATAAGGTGTATGAGTTGAATACTTCACGTAATAATCATCCGTGAGGGATCTTGTATCAATCGCCCTAAACTGAGTTTGGAAATGATCGTCATTAAATGACTAATTCATGTTTTGAACATAAGTATCGTAAACTAAACCAAATCTGTTTTATATAGAAGGCAATTCATAAGGTGTTTATGAAGACCTGTTCCAATTCACTAAGAAATAATTATTGTTCCAAGAATTACCAACTTCGAAACGAAGGAATTTCTTATACAAATTATTAGTAATGAAATGGATTTGGATATGATCCAAACATAAAATTGATTATGTGGGATGAAATGAAACTAACCTAACCTAAGTGAATATAACACATTAGAGTGTATAATAAGTACTCTCGCACATTGAGGAGAAACTATGTTTTTCTTATCGATATCGAGAAGAAAAAAAAATCCTTAGTTGTCAATTAAACCATTAAGAGTATTGACTTTGCCATATGGTATGATGCACAAATCCGAAAGAATTCCATGTATGTTATGAAAGTTGGTTTTAGTAGCTGTACACGAAGGGATATGATCCATCGGTCGCAACTGTATCTTTGAGAGAAAGACTAATGCAATTGGAATACAATGAATACGTTGATAAGAATAATATCAAAAATTTTAGCTGTTGAAATTAGCGTTATAGATTCCTCATTGAACTTGCTCAAGTTAAATTGGATTTACTCATAAAATTATCACTTGATATGACTTTTTGTTTTGGTACATATGTGTTAAAGTGGAAAATTCGAAACAATGATTTGGAATATATTATTTGCAAATAACAACCAAAATGAATCGAAGTCGCTAAAAGCGATATTTAATTTGTGGGTTTAACGAATATGATACAAGAAATAATAGGAAAGTATCATTTTATGAGCATCATAATTAAATAAGTATTTTGATAAAATATTGAATAGACTGATATTCAATCGATATACAAAGGAAGCGTGTGTCCATAATAAAGAACCACTAACAGATACATAGGTCTTTCTAAATTATAAGTAAACAACATAATGCTAATTGTTATGATGTACTTGCGTTAAAATTGGTAACGGTTTGGTAATTTAATACTCTATATTGGATTTGTAAATTATATCTTTTATAATAAGTATAAATAATGTTGGGAATATCTCGAACGACATGGAAATACACCATATTAAAATGTTTAATATGGAACACGTAAGATGGATTCCTTATCTATGGATAATTAGAATTACCATTCATGTTGTGTTGTCAATAATATCGTATTTTGCTTATGTGTTTGATGCATGAAGCAAATATCTAATCCATATTGGGACCACTAAATGGTTGTAACGAACCGTAAATTCTAACGATTCTATAACGTAATTTTTGTGAAATTTTAAATAATTAAATTTTGAAATAAAAATTTGATATTTGAAATACATCTATATAAACGTAGAAAAGGGTATATTTTTATCAGTAAATATGGAAGTTTATTTTATCGTGTAATTTTATTTAAATTTAAAACAGTTAATATTTGATGATAATAAAATGTTTTCCAAACTAGGAATATTTTTATATAATAAATTTGTAAATCCTTTTCTAAGCGAGACGTCATATTTCATTTCTCCAAATTTGGACGGCTATTGCTCCATTTATCTTATTTTGGACTTTTTGGCAGCATTTTTGGGTACATATTATCGACTTTTGATAGGATGATCATGCCGCTAATATCTGTATACCATTTTGATCGTCTCATCATGCTGATATCTGCGGTATATTCATCTATGTGTTTCGGAGTCCGGTACATGGTGAAATCTGGGAAATGATCAGCCGTACATGTTCTGCATTCAAGCCTTTTGTTTTCCTGCGTCTCTCTATTTATCACCTTGTAATATCAATGGACACTAGCTTTTCAAATTCCTAGAATTTATTTCTGACTTTTGTTATTCTGTCGGTTCAAAAATATGTTTGCAACTTTCTCGGCTTCATTCATTTTTCGTTCTCTCCTCTTCTTTGATGAATTGAATATATATATATATATATATATATATATATATAATTATTTTAACTGGGTTCTATACATTTTCCTGCATCTCCTTTTATCTCTTATGCTACTACTCAATAGCCAGATCCCACGCAGGCACCTCTCCCTTTTGCCTTAGCTTGGCCGAGTCCCTGGCTTCATCCACCACAAAAATTGCCTCCACCTTGCATGGTTGGCATGCCTCCGTGATCCCTAACCTCCCACCACCGTAAGAGCCGCCACCCAAGAAATGCCACACCACATATCCTTTCCATTCTCATGCATCACTTGTCTTTCCCCACTCTTCTCTGACTTCTCTTTTATAATGAAGGTATATATTATATTATTCGTATTTTATTATGAAGAAAAAGTATACTTTAAGGGTAAGGTGTGCATATATGTTATTTAGTCTACATACAGTTCAAGATGCACTTTTTTTAGGTAATAATATATATGTATGTATTGATTTTATATGTATGCTATTTATTGATTTTATATATATAAGTTTGTTCATGTTTTATGATATAACAGTTTTGATTTTAAATATATATATATAGAACATTTTGTTTATATATTAAGGTATACATATATAAACATTTTACTTTATCTGTTAGTATACATATATGTTTATGTAAGTATATGTATAAATGAGTTCTGTTCATATATAGTATATAAGTGATTATTATATGTTGCAGTATATAAGCCTGTTTATATAATAAGATTTTGTTACAGTATATAATCTTTTAGTGTTTGGTTTGAATATATATGCATGGTTTTAAATTTCTAATATGTGTACTTTCTTGTATTGTTTATATACATACCAGTGCATACATTTATGTACGTATAAGTTTGTATAGGTTTATATGCATTTGTATATTGGTCTGTATTGCTTTGATTCTTCAGATGAATGTATATATTTATCTATTGAAATTTTATTTGGCAAGTATATGTGTGTAATGTTGCATTTGTATAAAATTATAGTTTATGAAATGATTCATGTACGGTAATATATGTAGTTATATAATAGGTTATACATAGATTTTAAAAATCTTTCACTATTATTTAAGTTTATATATTATATAAATTGTTTATATTGACTTTTATGATAAATATTGATTTTCAAAATATTATAATTTTTTTTATTTTATATTATTTTAATATGTGTTTATATTAGACTTTAAAATTTTATATCATTGATTCTTATTTATCAGCTCTATCCGTCAAATCCGTGTTCAGCTTACTTCGCTTTGTGATTTGTTTTTGGATCGACCGATGGTCTTGATCGTGATTCAAATCATAGCTCATCTTATTCTCGTTCATCTCTAGCCTCGAAAGGTAAGAAATCATTCATGATTAATATTCTTGTATTTATTAAATTTGATTTCATTTGAAACGGCAATTGAAATATACCGTTGCTAGTTATTTAACTACTATATATATGACATTATCTGTAACTGTTCACCAATGACCTCTGACATGTTATTTATATTTTAATTGTTATTGATGATACATGTCTGTTATTCATATGTTATATTATTATCATCCTTGATCTCACTCTGCAAGTTCCCTGTTAGTACGGAATTCCCCATGGGTTGAAATGATACATACCGAACGATCTTATAGAATAGGAGAAAATTATTATGGGTTGAAATGATAAACCCAAGCGATTTTCATTGAATTGAATTTGGGATTGCGGGTTGAAAATATATATACTCGTATATATTTAAATTGCGCACTGAAATGATAAATATCCGTATCACTTGACCATAGGATAGAAAATTTTATACAGACACTGTTGTTCTCTCTGTGTGTGTGTATTGAAATGATTTCCAAGGTTTAAAAAAAGAAATATATATAGTTTTATATAAATATTGATTTTGAAAATATTATATATATAAATGTTATTTTATATATGTTTAAATTCTTGATTTTTAAAATTATATGTTTGAAAATTTTATAATTATAAGTTAGTTTTGAAATTATAAATTTTAAGAAATTATTTATAATTTTACTATTTCAAAATATTTATAAATTAGTTTTAATATAAAATTAATTAAATAATAATATTTAATTGAATAAAAGTTTGATTTAATTAATATATAATATGTTTAAGCATTTTATTTAAATGTTATTTTTAAAAATAGATTTTATAATTAATTCATAAATTGAGGTTGAAAAGATAAATTTGAAGTTGATTTGAAATTTGTATTTGTACTTGTTTAAGAATTTTTCTCAATTAAAATCGATTTGAAACCTATTGAATTTGAGATTTTAAAGATATGATTTTATAACTTGATTTTGACTTAAAATGGTAAAATGAATATTTCAAGTTTAAATAAATTAAAGGGAATATTTAGTTTATTTGTAATTTAAGGTTTTATTTAAATGTTATTGGATTAATTTAAGTGAATATTTCAATTTGAAATAATAAATGAATATATAAAATTGAGTTATTGTAAAGGTTTAAATATTTTAAACTTTGAAATCTATTGAAATCGAAATGATTTATTTATGTAGTTCAAATCTATATTTGAAATCGATATAAAATGGTACATTGAGATTTGAATTTAATTGAAATGGAAGAATTGAGATTTGATTTAAATGGGATTTTGGAATTTGAGTTAAGTCGAAATGATTTATAAACTTTGAGATAACTATTTTATCATGTAAATTATTTTAAAAAATATATAAATATTTTTACTTTATAGATTATTTTAATATATATACTATTTTTATTATAAAACTATTTTAACATATAAATTATTTTGATATAAAACTAGTTTAATATATATTATTTTAATTTAACTATTTTAACTTATACCACTTTTAAATATACTAATTATTTTAATATAAATATTTTAATATACTAATTATTCTATTATATAAACTATTTTATTATATAAAATATTTTATTACATAAAGTATTTTATTATATGTGCTAGTTTTAATATCTAACTGTTTAAATAGGTAGAGTGTTGTGATTTCCAAAGTATTATATTTTCAAAGTGTTACAATTTTCAAAGTGCTATAGTTTCAAAGGTTTATAAATTAGAAAGATTTATAATTTTGGAAAGTGCTATGATTTTGGAAATGAATATATTTTAAGTGAATAATGATATCATATTCATATGGTTTTGAAATGGAAATAATATTTTGGTTTTGAAGTATAAACTATTTTGAAATGACCGTAGTGTTATAATAACGTTTGGTTGTTAAAGAGACCAAGATCGGTCATTGCCATACTATCTGCCAATACCGAAAACCACTTTAACAACCGTGTACGCGATGGAGATTCCAAGATGAAGTAGGATGGTTGGTGATGATTCTATATGAGGTATATACGAAGACCTGATTCCCATGAGTTAGCTTAAGGTGGGTAAAACATGAGCAATTGACGGGCCAAGTAAGTTCAATCCTCCGATCGAACACACTTCTTCGATATCTATTACTTTGTGACTGATTGGGTGCACCCTCAGATTTTTGGGAGTGTGGATCGAGTTGGGCGATTGCTGCGACTATGCATTACCAATAGTCCGGAAGCATAATTGGTATCTCTACCCGGGCATTAGCTAGTTGTGCCGTGTTATCTACAATATTGAGACCACTACGAGTTTGTTTTGTGTTGTACCTATGGAGTGCCCTCTGGTAGCTTTCAGTTTACGGAGATGTTACGGTACTGTATAGACTATGACACTATAAAATGTGTTAAAGGCGATATGTGTAACGCCTTAACGCTATTTTAATAATTTATTTTACTATAGACATATTATAATAGCGTATTGTACTGCATAGTAGATAGTTCCATGAATCCTTAGAGGATGCTTATCCCAAACATCCTTTAAGTTACTTGTATTTTAGTTGATTTTTCACTTGTGTTGGATTTATTGATATAAGAATGTTAATCCTGACTCGAGTATTTTGTGTTTTGCTTTATGCTTGGGTCGGGCTGAGTGTCACAGCATTTGAGATTCACCGACGGAGTTGGAGCTTCGCTTGGCGATCCATCTGTATCTATCCAGCTTTCAGTTATTCAGTTGACACCAGTGATATATTCAAATTTTGTTATTTGACTATTGTATTGAGACTTCTATATATTCGAGACCTCTGTTGTATCTTGTTTTAACTCTGTTATATATGTATGTATGTATGTATGTATGTATGTATGTATGTATGTATGTATAGTAGCTTCATGAACTGCTACTCATTTGTTTCCGCTGCTCGTTGTTATATTACTCTATGTCTGTGATTTTGTGATTGATTTATTTACTGTATATGCTGAGTTTTGCCAAATATAAATTAACAATCATATATTTTGAGCAATTCAAGTCCGACATGTGCAGATGCGAATGACACAAAATAATGGGTTGTTACAATGGTAGTATAGAGTGTTCTCAAGTACTTACGAAATACTAGAGAATTATTTTAAAAATAATGAACTCCTTATGAAGAAGTGTTGGGACTCGAACTTCATTAGAACTATCGAGTATAACATGTCAATATTAAATTCATGTTCAAATCTTAATTGAAAATGTTTTAGCTGGAAATGTTCCAAACAAAAAAATTATGGTTGATTCAATGAAATGGATAAGTATATCATCTTAAATAAAGCTCCGATAAGAGCAATGTATAAATGTAAGTGCACAAATTTATAACTGAGCTAAAGGCAATTCTAAGTATGAAGAATACTATGATAACAAAGCGATGATAAGAGCTCACTAGAAATCGAGAAAAATACATCGATTAGTTTCTTATGATAAAGGTGTTTACCAGTATCAAAGAGTGTTGATTGACAGAGTAGATAATTAGAACAACATAGCAGATCCATTCACGATGGGTCTAGCTAGATCAGTTCTCATCAAACTGATCGAAAGGATTAGCTAGAGTTTCCACAATTAACCCCAAGTGTAAATGGGAGAATGATAGAGTCAGGGGTATGCCCTAGGAGAAATTAGGTAATTTGTTATATATATATATATATATATATATCTTACTCTATAACTAATCTTATTCAAAATAAAAGATGTTTTCTTCCTATTATATACTATTATAATGTGTTATGTTAATTAATCAATTTAATTAAAAGTATTAGAAAATCCTTATATTGTCTATTTTGTGATAGTAGTTGTAAAATGTTGCAATTATAAGAGATTTATCACAATAAAATAAACATAACATTTTAAATATTCCTAGTCAAGGCGTATCAAGACCGGACCTTGATATATCAATTGAGAATAAAATATGTAACACTCTTTATAAGTTGATTAGTTTATTACTCACTTCTGCTAAGGGTACTAAGGGTTTACTAACTAATATTTATTGGATAACTATGGAATGACTCACTTGATAGTTTTCTACTAGTCAATATAACTAAATTCAAGCAGAAAATATCATTGTGGCAATATTACATAATTCCCTCGATTTAAGAATATTGTGAGATTCAATATGGAAACTCCACTTTAATTATAGTTAAATCATGACATGATGTCCATCAAATGATTATGGTCGGGTCAAGTGGAAGCATTGGAGGTGAAACAGTATTCAAGATAGGATTCGTCTCGTTGGTTATATAAGGTTAGTATCATGATCAACTAAAGTGAACTCAAAGTCAAAGTTTTTGGCTAGAGTAGTTTAGTTAATAACAATTATTATTGTTGAACAAAGGAATTTATGTTTGGATGAAAGAATTAAATATGGATTATATTGGAATTTTGACCATTACCAAATTCTATAAGTCTAAAGTGATAAAGTTTTGACAAAGAGAATTTGCGTAATTGATTGTCACGATCGGGTAACGCTTAATAAAGTAAAATTAGATTTTTTTTAAACCAAATAAGCAATAAATTTGGTTTTAGTGTCACACCACCTACCAAGTGACGTGTCAACATTAATATTTTAATTGTTCAATATTAATTATTGGTCGAATTTACACATAAGAGCCACACAACGACGTTGAATACTTCTATTACCATCCAATTTAATTAAACTGTAGTTGTTATAAATTAATTGATATGAAATATATATTATAAAGATTTATTTGATGTTTATTTACTAATATTAAATGTGTGTGTGCGTATAATAGTCATAAATATATTAATACTATATCGATACGCGTTTAAATTGGATTTAAATTGATAATTGTCGATCGGGCTTGAATTGAGTTTGAGACCCATGAAGAGGGCTGTTAAAGATGAATATAATGGTATGGTGAAGTCGACAACATGATGGCCATAGAGAGGCTTTGTTTTGGATTAACAAGAGGAGAAATATTAGGAGAAAAATAGAGATCAAATCCTCAATTTTCTCCTTCGTAACTCCTCTATTTAAGGCTCTCTAACCCAAATTTTATTACTTTACTTTTTCACTCCTTTAGGTTGAGGTCATTCCATTCCTCTCTCCATACCACAAATATAAGGGTTTTAAACATCAAAAAATTTCAATTAAATTATCGGTGGTAGATGCATTCGGAAGGTAGAAATTTCTAGATCCTGATTTGATTCAAGGAGCGTGTAGATTCAATGTTTTTAGGTTTATCGATTAGGCTTTGGTGAAAAGTGAATAATCTATTTTATACCATATATATATTATTCATTGTGTAATTATGATGTCATTGTTTGTATGCACAATATCATGAATCTGCATGTATAAGTGTTGTCACCATTAGATGGACTATATTTATTTATATGCAAAATAAAATAAAATTTTGTTATATATATGCTATTATATGCTTGCGGCTAGAAAAAACATTTTTTATTCTTCTCTAATTTTTTTTTATCTCTGCTTCAGTGAATCGCTTCTTGATATAATATATAGGCCTTTGAATTATGGACTCTTCATGTACCAAGGCTGCACTCAGATCGTGAATAGAAACTGCTAAGTAAACAAATAATTCCTCTTTATCCAAAGGCTTAGACAAGACGGGTAGTGTCCTCATGTGATCAAGTAAGTCTTCGAAAGCTTTCTGATATTCCTCCATCCAAACAAAATTACCTTTTCCTTTGTTAGGGGCATCAAAGAACAACATATATTTATCTATCGCCTTCAAAATGAATTAACTCGGTGCGACAACTTTTTTATTTAAGCTTTGCATTTCCCTGCTTGTTTTTGGGACAGTACCATATGTCAATGCTTTTGTCTACTTTGGAATAGCTTATATTCCCTTAGAATTTACTATGCAACCTAAAAGTTTGCATGACACGACTCCGAAAGAGCATTTTAGTAGGCTAAGATTTATCCCATACTTCCAAATCACATCAAATATCTTTAAAAGGTCACACATGTGGTTCACTGTAACGACCCTGAATTTCCAGCCTAATTTAAATTTTAAATCCATCGTTTTAATATAAAATTTTGAAATTTATAAACGATCTCAATTAACGTCCAAACTTCATTTATAAGATGAGTACAATTAGATATGTATATAGGAAAAGTTTCGTCGCAAAATATTACAGTAAATTTCGTTCGCGTTTTACTACGTATCAGTCCATATAAAGCTGCGTAAAATTAATCTTTCAAATCCAAATATTTTTACACGGTTATGTTTTAAAAATTATTCTAATCATGATAATGTAATTCGTTTCGTCAAAAAAAGGGTCATCGCCTGTTCCGTTTAAATTGTTTTGCAAATTGTACAATTTAAGCGGCGTAAATTCGAATATTTATAAAACCATCGTATCGTAATAATCTGTGTACCATTGGAAGCACATCGTCGCATTGATCAAAACAGTATATTTATTCGTGCTAATCGAAGTCCGATGGAAATCGTCGTGTTGATTTAACCGTTCCGAACGGACCGGGTACACAATTTCAGCCCAAATTCTTTAACCCGTTTACAAAAGAAAGTTTGAAAATAAAGTCAGCTGATGCATTTATGGGGTAGTTGGAAGCTGAGGGGTTTAACTTTGGAAACGTACGTGTCTTTTGGTACCTATTCTCATTTTTAAGCTTTAAGTTGAAAACATTTCCGTGCACTATTTCTATTCTCACATTTTAGGCTTTAGGTAAAACATCTCTTCTTTCCCTTCTTATTTTCATTCTCCTTCATATTTTCATTTCCTCTGTAATAAAAAAAACAAAGCACGACCGAAAAACAAAAGCAAGCCTCACTCATTCTTCCCTCTCCATTCACCAACGTCACTCCACCATCCTAAGACTCCAACTGCAACCCCTTCCCCTTGCACAGGTCAACCTCCAGCCGAGTCATCTCCTTCCCCTCCCATGTAGGCGTGCATGAGCCTGAGGCCGTGTGCATTTGGTTCTGCTGTATACAAATGTGTTCGTGCATGTTTGTGTGTAAATGTTGCCTGAGTGTACATGTTGAGTGTAAATGTGTTTAGTGAGTTGCATGCATGTACCGTGTGTGGATGGCGAGTGCATGTTGGGTGCTTTGTTGTGTGTGAGTGCTGTGTGTTTGTGTGTGCGTGTGTTTTATAAAAAAAAAAATATGAACTGGGCCGTGTGCATGTTGCGTGCGTGTGTGGTTGCTGGGAATGCATGCGTGAATGTGTTGTGAAAAAAGGGGAGGATGGTTGCTGCATTTTTTTTCTTGTTTCGGTCACAAAAAAAGGGAAGATGAACCTGTAAATGTCTACGTGCATGTGTCAGTGTGTACGTGCGTGGGATGGGTTTCAAATTTATGATGAAGGTATGTGTTATTTAGATAAATGAAGTCTCAGGTTGTGTTTAGTGTGGTGAAATTTAAATTTGTAACTGCATGTGTTTAGTTTATGTGCGTAAATATATGCACTATTGAAGAGTGTTGGGTTTCATGAGTCACGGGCATTTATAAAAAAAATGATGAAACTGCTGCATTTTTTTGTTTCAGCGTGTAATAAAAAAAATGAAAACCGAGATTTTTAAAATAGATTTTAAATATTGGAGTAGAGTATTACGCCAATATCTATTCTGGTTGCTAAAATAGTAACTGACTTCTCTTTTCGTTGTGTGCAGAAGCAACCGGTTGAGCTTTTTGCAGCAGCACCGATCTTCAGCTTTTGTTCTTTTCTCCGTCGTCGGTAAGCGCAATTGTAAATTATATACAAATGTTCATTGTATTAATAGCGTTTTCTTTGTCGATATTACAATGTCCATTGTTCGCATTGTACCGACTCTATTCGTGCTTCTTTTGCTTCGCCGTCAATTTCTTTTCCACGAAAGGTAAATTAATTTTCACGACTATATTCTTATACAAGCTTGATTTATGAATGATTGCTAGGAGATGTTAAATTGAATGTTAATTGTTATTGTTAAGTGATAAATAATATGCAAGTTGAAATCGATATAGGATAGTTAACAATTTAAAATGGATTATATATATTGAATATTGATTTGTTAAACTTGTCACCTTCATATGTTGAATATTGATTGGTTAAACTTGACCCTTTTAATTGTTAATTAAATTAACACGTAGAAATCTGTTAAATACACTTTGAACCATTGAACATATATATGATTAATTGTTGTAGTGTAAACTTGAAATTGAAATTGAACGACAAGTGAAACCATAATGTAATAATCTTTAATCTACATGAAATGATAGTGTAGATTCTAGAAATAATTATATTAATTTGCATAAATAACAAATGTAAATTAATACGATTATTTCAGGATTATTTAAATAAATTGTTATATATGAATGTTATTTCTTGTTTATTTACTTTGACACCATTCCAGTTACCACACTGCAAGTTCCCTTTGTATGCTTTGATTTTGAATTGAAATGGAATCGGGTTGAAATGATAGATACACAAATAACTTTGACTTAGGATAGAAAATTAAATTAAACTCGATTGGTCAAATTTTTGATTTAAAATAAAATAAAGTTTTATTTGACTAATAACATGGTTTTGAATAAAATTGGAATTTAAATTCGAATGAATGTAAATGTGAATATTTGAATTTGAAACAAATATTAACGTCGTAATTGACAAAAGAACATTGTTTAAAATTTAATTATTCAATAATTAAATTTAGAATTATTTGATAATTAAGTTTTGAAATTATTAATAATTAAGTTTTGGAATTAATAATAATTAATTTGGAATTATTATTAATTATTGAAATTATTAATAATTAAGTTTTAAAATTATCAATAATTAAGTTTGGAATTAGTGATAATTAAGATTTGAAATTATTTGATAGCAATGAGATTGAATTATTTAAAAATTAAAGTGAATTGAATTTTCTTATTAAGTGAAAATGAATTTTTGAATAAGTGAAACTAAGTTTCTTTAATTGAGTTTTGAAATTTGTAACTAAGGAAATAAATAAATAAAATGAATTTCTTTAAATAAGAAATAAAATGTGTTTATCGAAACAAATGAAAGACTTGTAATTTAAAGAATTGGATTCGACAAATTTAATTTAAAATAAATTAGTAAGCTCGATATAATAAGTTGAACTTAAGAAACTAATGTAATGAATTGGAAATTTAATTGAAACTGTTTTAAATGAAATTAATGAATATTGAATAAAATCGATAAATGAGTTTAACTCAATTTGAAAGTTAAATTAAGTTAAATAATTGTGGAATGAACTTATATACGGAATCAAATGAATATTTGAATTGTTTTAAAATTGAACTTGAAATTGAATTATAGAAATTTTGTAATGAGATTAGAAAGTTATGAAACGTAAATTTTGGAATTTGATTTTGAAAGACTAACGAAATGTTGATTTAGGAATTATAATTGAAATTGAAATTGAATTGATTTTGAAATATATTAAAAGACCAACCGGTTA
The DNA here is from genome assembly GCA_030765085.1 of Allium cepa. Taxonomy (NCBI): domain Eukaryota; kingdom Viridiplantae; phylum Streptophyta; class Magnoliopsida; order Asparagales; family Amaryllidaceae; genus Allium; species Allium cepa. Next base: position 299,109,741 of record CM060929.1, read on the forward strand.
ATTAATTACGAAGGTTATTAAAGGAACCGGAATTAGTTAGGGACATACTCACTGTCTAAACCAAAAACCACTTTAATAATTATACACGGAGTGTGATCCAGAATGAAGTGGTTGGATTGAAGTACGCGATGACTGAAGAAAGTGAACGATAATGGATAGCCTTGACGCTGATGTCAAATTGGAAATGACTAAAACAGGAGCCGTGCTGGGCCAAATGGGGTTAGCTACCTCGAGCGAACACACTTCTTCGTAAACTACTCATTTACTTTGTGATTGATTGGTGTGCACCCTTGAATTTGGAGTGTTGTTTCACGGTATTGCGATCGTTGCGGCGATGCGTTCTCACCAGTCCGGATCAGGCAAACGGTAGTTTCATTACCTTGGGTATTGCCTCATGTGCCTTGTCATACTTGTATTCCCATATACGCGACCACTACGATTTTATTTTGTATTATACCTATGGAGTACTCCCTGATATCCCACTAGTTTACGATGGAGTTTACAGTGCTGTATAGTCTATAATGCTATATAAAACGTGTTAAGGGGGACAATGGTAACGCCTTAACACTATTTTGATATTTTACTTTACTGTTAGTCATTATCTATGTATCGTACACTATTATGTATAAATAGTTTAACGGATCCTGAAAGATGTTATTCCATTCATCTTTGAGTTATTGTTATTTCAAATCTTGAACCATATTATCTGTATAAGAATATATGTCCTTATTCGAGTGTTTGTTTGTGCATATGGTCGGATCAGACTGAGGATTGTTGTTGTTTTTCTACTTGGAGCTGAAGACTGAAGACCATCATTATCTTATCTTATCAGTACTGTTCTTTCTATTTGAACTATTGGACATCTGTGTTGTTCTATTTTATTTTACCTGAGACATTGTTGTATTTATGGGTAGCTTCATGAACTACTCTTATGACTATGTTGTATTTCCGCTGCACTATTCTGGGATGATTCTCATTTATATATATACTCCACTTATGATTCCTATTTTGTATTATTTAAGTTGATATGTATGGAATATCGTCAATTTAAATGGTACAAATATACGGGTTGTTACAGTTGGTATCAGAGCTTTGGTTCCCGATAACCTTAGCCTGTGGAGTTTAAAGCTCATTAGAGATAGGGTAAACATACCCTAGAATGAGGAGAATCATTTCAGAATCCATATCCTTTGGTTCCATTCTTCTTGTTGAATTCAATCAATTTGAATTTCTTTAAGTTCCATAAATTTCTATCCTTGATTCTAAAATCACTTTTGGTATTCCAGGATGGCTACCAGAAGAAATGTTAGAGGCAGGGGTAGGGGAAACACTCCCGAACCACGTGCTCCAGCTCCCGCAGTCAGATTCTCCACTCTTAGCTAGGAGTACACTCAGCTTGGCGGAGTCAAATTCACTGGATCCGAGAGTATCATCGATGCACAGCAATGGCTAAAGAGTTTGGAGAGGATCTTTACTGGCTTAGAGATCACAGACGCTCAGAAGTGTAAGTTGGCCGCTTGGTAGCTTCAGGATGCTGTACAGGATTGGTGGGAGTCTGTCACTTCTCGTACTGATGAGGAAACCATCACTTGGTCCCAGTTTAGGTAGTAATCTGTTTGAAATTTCATTAAAAAAATTCCTTTTATCTCGTTAAATTTTGACTCGTTTTCATATCACTTGTAAATATGGATTCCTTTATGGCTCAGTGGATGCCAGTTACTGAGAAGGCCACCTCTTCGGTCTTTTATGGATCTCAAGCAGGGCAACATGACCTTCACTGAGTTTGGATGGAAATTCAAAGAATTATCTAAGTTCGGACCTGGCTTGATTGATACACCTCTGCTTAAGAATAGGAAGTTCATACATGGTGCACGCCCTGAGTATTACGAGCTCCTCACCGCTCACGTCCATGGAACTTTCACTGAGTTGATGGATTTTGCTCTTCGATATGAGGGAAAGCTAAAGGGAACATCAGTCACAAAGGCTCCACCTACTTAACCATCCTCTAGTCAGACTGGGAAGAGGAAGCCAAATTTTGAGCAACAGAAGAAGAACTGGCAGAAGAAATCCGGGCTTGGCTATTCTCAAAAGAAGCCCATTGACATATCATCTATTACTGGCTTCAACTGCAACCAAAAAGGCCATTATGCCAGTAGTTGCCCATCTCCAAAGGGCACAGCTGTTTCGCCACCGGCATAGATGACTAGGAGGGATGCGTGTCGTATCTGCTTACAACCTGGACACTTCAAGAAAGACTGCCCAACACAGAAGAGAGGTACTCCATCAGGAGTCTTTGCTCTTTCCACACCTGCCCTGGAAGTTCCTGCCCCGGAAGTTCCAGATAATCAAGGTACTTTACAAAGTACTTTTATGTTGCATACCTTGCATGTTAGAGTTCTATTTGACACCGGAGCAACACACAGCTTCATATCTATTGATTTATGTAACAAACTTGGTTTGGAACCCACTCTTGCATCTATTTCTTTATGTGTATCTAACCCTATTGGAGGGCCCGCTAACCTCAAAAGGGTTTGCAAATATGTCACTCTTATGCATGGCATTCACCGTATTACTTGGGATTTCTATGTCCTTAGATTCGAGGCATTCGATATACTATTAGGCATTGATTGGCTGTGAAAGTTCGAAGCCATTCTCATGAAAAGCTCGAACCGTCTCTCTTATTGACGATAAGAGTATGCCTTTAGTCATTAAAGGCAAATCACCTCAAGAATATGCTGAGAGTTTTATATTTTCTCTTGACTCTCATCCAAGTGAACTTAGCTCCACTCCTATTGTTCAATTATTTTCTAATGTGTTTGGAGAAGTCAATTCTCTACCACCTCCGCGGGAAATCGAATTCCGCATCGACCTTATTCCTGGTGCACGACCAGTAGTTCTCCCTCCCAAGAGAATGGCTCCTAAAGAAAAGGCAGAGTTGAATGTTGAAATTGAAGATTTATTTTCTAAAGGCTTGATTCGGTGCAGTCATTCAGAATGGGGTGCTGTAGTTGTATTTGTCACAAAATCTGATGGTTCTCTCAGAATGTGTGTGGACTATAGAGAGCTAAACAAGCTCACACACAAGAACAGGTACCCGATGCCCCATATCAATGATCTATTCGACCAGCTTCATGGAGCTAAAGTCTTTTCTCAACTTGATTTGGCTACCGGCTTTCACCAACTCAGAATCGCTGAGGATAGTATTCCCAAAACAGTATTCTGCACTAAAAATGGTTTTTATGAATGGCTAGTTATGCCGTTCGGCCTCACTAATGCCCCATCTTATTTCGTCGACTTGATGAATAGAGTTTTCCGGGATGTTCTTAACAAGTACGTTCTTGTTTTCATCGACGATATTCTCGTCTTCTCTAAAAATGAGAATATCATATATCACATTTGGCTTTTGTTCTTGAAACTCTTCGCAGACATCAGCTTAAAACCAAGTTTTCGAAATGCCACTTTTGGAGAGATGATGTTCGTTTTCTTGGCCATATTGTTTCGGAGAATGGGATTTCGGTCGATCCAGCAAAGATCGTCGTAATCAATGTAAGTTCTACTCTTACTTGTCAGTTCTATCTTAATAATTTGTCAATATCTAAATTTGAATCCTTGGAATTTATAGGATTGGAAGACTCCCAAAACTTCTACAGATATCCGTAGTTTCTTGGGTTTGTCCGGCTATTACCACAGATTCATAGAAAACTTTGCTCGTATTGCTGCCCCACTTACCGCACTAACCAGAAAGAATGTGAAATTTATTTGGAGTGAAAGGTGCGAAGCAGCTTTCAATGAGATGAAGCGAAGATTGACATCTGCCCCAGTTCTTACAGTTATCGGCGGTACCGAAGGATTGACCATCTATACTGATGCATGTCGGGATGGATTAGGAGCAGTCTTAATGCAGAAAGGAAAGGTTATTGCCTATGCGGGTCGTCAGTTAAAGACCCATGAAGCAAATTACGCTACTCACGATTTAGAGCTTCTTGCAGTTGTATTTGCTCTTAAGCTATGGAGGCACTATCCATTGGGAACCAAATTCGAGTTATTCACTGACCATAAGTCATTAAGATATATTTTCTCGCAAAAGGATTTGAATCGGAGACTAGTCCAATGGCTCGAATTTCTAGCTGCATATGATCTTGATATTAATTATACTCTAGGGAAAGCAAACGTCGTAGCTGATGCTTTGAGCATAAATCAAGCAATGACATGTTGTAATCTTGTTAAAGGAATGTTATTCCAGCTTTCTGTCTCCCCAGCTCTTATGGATCGTATGATAGCCAAGCAATACGAAGACACTTTGCTTTATCGCATCAAAGAAATAGTTCTCGGAAGAGTTGGAAATGCTGACAATAAATTAGGTACACATATGGATAGTAATGGAGTCTTGAGAATTGATAATCGCATTTGTATCCCTAATGTTGATGGTCTTAGGCAGGAAGTGCTGAAAGAAAACCATCAACCTTCTCTTTCATTTCATCCCGGTGTCACTAAAATGTCCAGAATATGAAGAAGTTATTTTGGTGGAGTGGGATGAAGCGCAATATCTCTACATGTGTTAGCAGATGCACAACTTGCCAGCAAGTTAAAGCTGACCACGGAAAGACAACAAGTTTGCTTCAGCCACTAGAGATTCCAGGATGGAAGTGGGAGCAGATTTCTATGGACTTTATTGATGGGCTGCCAAGGACTAGAAAGGGTAATGAAATCATTTGGGTAATTGTCGATAGACTGACAAAGTCCACGCACTTTATTCCAGTCAATTTCACTCGTACAGCTTCGAGTTTGGCAGGGATATACATGAGAGAAGTTGTTAAACTTTATGGTGTACCATCCAGTATCGTATGCGATCGAGATCCTATTTTCACCAGTAAATTCTGGAAAGCATTTCAGGATACTTTGGGCACCAAACTGAATCTGAGCACAGTTTACCACCCTCAGACGGATGGCCAAACTGAGAGGGTGAATCGGATTATAGAAGACCTTCTCCGAGCTCGTATTATAGACTTTGGTGGATCCTGGGAAGACCAGCTTCATTTGGTTGAATTCACTTATAATAATAGTTAAAGAAATTGAATTTCAAATTTCAATAAGTATATTTGGATTTGAATTAATCATCTGTAATAAACCAGGCAAGCATTGGTATGGCACCGTTCGAAGCCTTATACGGACGACCGTGCAAATCGCCAGCTTGTTGGATTGAGTCGGGTGATCGATTAGTGCTTAGTCTAGAAATAATTATGGAAGCTTCTAAAAAAGTCGAAGAAATCAGGAAGAAGATAAAGACGGCACAGGATAGACAAAAGAGCTACGTTGACAAAAAGAGAAGAGATCTTGAATTAAACGTAGGAGACAAAGTATTTCTGAAAGTGTCGCCTTTGAAGAATATTGTTCGATTTGGAAGGAAAGGGAAGCTAGCTCCGAGATTTGGTCCGTTTGAGATTACGAAAAGAGTCGGAACATTGGCATATAGCGTTGCATTACCAGAGAAGTTCGTCGGTGTACACAATGTGTTTCACGTCTCACATCTTCGCCAAGTTTTGCACGATCCATCTATGATAATCCCTACTACTCAGTTGGAAGAGATAGTTATCGAGCCTAATTTGACTATTGAGCGGAAACAACTTCGGATAGTTGATCGTAGGACAAAGCAACTTAGAAGGAAGTCGGTAAATCACGTCAAAGTACAGTGGAGTGCAGATGAGCGAGATTGTACATGGGAAACTGAAGTTAGTATTCGGGATTCAAACCCCGAATTACTAATTTCAGGTATAATTCAAATTTCTCAAAATCTATCTTGACTTTTCTGCTTACTTCATTCCTACTTCACTCGTCTGGTTCCTTTTCGAGGATGAAAAGTTTTGAGTGGGGGAGATTGTAACGACCCTGAATTTCCAGCCCAATTTAAATTTAAAATCCATCGTTTTAATATAAAATTTTGAAATTTATAAACGATCTCAATTAACGTCCAAACTTTATTTTTAAGATGAGTACAATTAGATATGTATATAGGTAAAGTTTTGTCGCAAAATATTACAGTAAATTTCGTTCGCGTTTTACTGTATATCAATCCGTATAAAGCTGCGTATAATTTATCTTTCAAATCCAAATATTTTTACACAATCATGTTGTAAAAATTATTCTGATCATGATAATGTAATTCGTTTCGTCAAAAAAATGGTCTTCGCCTGTTCCGTTTAAATTGTTTTGCAAATCGTACAATTTAAGCGGCTTAAATTCGGATTTTTATAAAACCATCATATCGTAATAATATGTGTACCGTTTGAAGCGCATCGTCGCACTGATCAAAACGGTACATTTTTTCGTGCTAATCGGAGTCCGACGGAAATCGTCGCGTTGATTTAACCGTTCCGGACGGACCGGGTACACAATTTCAGCCCAAATTCTTTAACCCGTTCACAAAAGAAAGTTTAAAAATAAAGTCAGCTGGTGCATTTATGGGGTAGTTGGAAGCTAAGGGGTTTAACTTTGGAGACGTACGTGTCTTTTGGTACCTACTCTCATATTTAAGCTTTAAGTTGAAAACATTTCCGTGCACTGTTTCTATTCTCACATTTTAGGCTTCAGGTAAAACATCTCTTCTTCCCCTTCTTATTTTCATTCTCCTTCATATGTTCATTCCTCTATAATAAAAAAAACAAAGCACGGTCGAAAACCAAAAGCAAGCCTCACTCATTCTTCCCTCTCCATTCACCAACGTCACTCCACCATCCCAAAGACTCCAACTGCAAACCCTTCCCCTTGCACAGATCAACCTCTAGCCGAGTCATCTCCTTCCCCTTCATATGTGGGCGTGCATGAGCATGAGGCCGTGTGCGTTTGGTTCTGTTGTGTACAAATGTGTTCGTGCATGTTTGTGTGTAAATGTTGCGTGAGTGTAAATGTGTTTAGTGAGTTGCATGCATGTACCGTGTGTGTATGGCGTGTGCGTGCTGGGTGCTTTGTTGTGTGTGAGTGCTGTGTGTTTGTGTGTGCGTGTGTTTTATAAAAAAAATAAAAATAAATATGAACTGGTCCGTGTGCATGTTGCATGCGTGTGTGGTTGCTGGGAATGCATGCGTGAATGTGTTGTGGAAAAAGGGGAGGATGGTTGCTGCATTTTTTGCTTGTCTCGGTCACAAAAAAAAGGAAGATGAACCTATAAATATGTACGTGCATGTGTCGGTGTGTATGTGCGTGGGATGGATTTCAAATTATAATGAAAGCATGTGTTATTTTGATAAATGAAGTCTCAGGTTGTGTTTAGTGTGGTGAAATTTTAATTTGTAACTGCATGTGTTTAGTGTGTGTACGTAAATATATGCACTATTGAAGAGTGTTGGGTTTCATGAGTCACGACCATTTTTAAAAAAAATGATGAAACTGCTGCATTAATTTGTCTCAGCATGTAATAAAAAAATGAAACCGACATTTTTAAAATAGTTTTTAAATATTGCAGTAGTGTATTACGCCAATATCTATTCTGGTTGCCAAAATAATAACTGACTTTTCTTTTCGTTGTGTGCAAAAGCAACCGGTTGAGCTTTTTGCAGCAGCACCGATCTTCAGCTTTTGTTCTTTTGTCCGTCGTCGGTAAGCGCATTTGTAAATTATAAACAAAGGTTCATTGTATTAATATCGTTTTCATTTTCGATATTACAGTGTCCGTTGTTCGCATTGTGCCGACTCTATTCGTGCTTCTTTTGCTTCGCCGTCAATTTCTTTATCCACGAAAGGTGAATCAATTTTCACGACTATATTCTTATACAAGCTTGATTTATGAATGATTGCTAGGTGATGTTAAATTGGATGTTAATTTTTATTGTTAAGTGATAAATAATTTGCAAGTTGAACTCGATATAGGATAGTTAACAATTTAAAATGGATTATATATATTGAATATTGATTTGTTAAACTTGACCCCTTCATATGTTGAATATTGGTTAGTTAAACTTGACCCTTTTGATTGTTAATTAAATTGACACGTAGAAATCTATTAAATACACTTTGAACCATTCAACATATATCAGATTAATTGTTGTAATGTAAACTTGAAATTGAACGACAAGTAAAACCATAATGTAATAATCTTTAATCTACATGAAATGATAGTGTAGATTCTAGAAACAATTATATTAATTTGCATAAATAACAAATGTAAATTAATACGATTATTTCGGGATTATTTAAATAAACTGTTAAATTGCTATGTATGGATGTTATTGCTTGTTTATTTACTTTGACACCATTCCAGTTATCACACTGCAAGTTCCCTTTGTATGATTTGATTTTGAATTAAAATAGAATCGGGTTGAAATGATAGATACCCAAATAACTTTGACTTAGGATAGAAAATTAAATTAAACCCGATTGGTCAAACCCGATTGGTCAAATTTTTGATTTAAAATAAAATAAAGTTTTATTCGACTAATAACATGGTTTTGAATAAAATTGGAATTTAAATTCGAATGAATGTAAGTGTGAATATTTGAATTTGAAACAAATATTAACGTCGTAATTGACAAAAGAACATTGTTTAAAATTTAATTATTTAATAATTAAATTCAGAATTATTTGATAATTAAGTTTTGAAATTATTCATAATAAAGTTTTGGAATTAATAATAATTAATTTGGAATTATTATTAATTGTTGAATTATTAATAATTAAGTTTTAAAATTATTAATAATTAAGTTTGGAATTAGTGATAATTAAGATCTGAAATTATTCGATAGTAATGAGATTGAATTATTTAAAAATTAAACTGAATTGAATTTTCTTATTAAGTGAAATTGAATTTTTGAATAAGTGAAACTAAGTTTCTTTAATTAAGTTTTGAAATTTGTAACTAAGGAAATAAATAAATGAAATGAATTTCTTTAAATAAGAAATAAAATGCGTTTATCGAAACAAATGAAAGACTTGTAATTTAAAGAATTGGATTCGACAAATTTAATTTAAAATAAATTAGTAAGCTTAATATAATAAGTTGAACTTAAGAAACTAATGTAATGAATTGGAAATTTAATTGAAATTGTTTTGAATGAAATTAATGAATATCGAATAAAATCGATAAATGAGTTTAACTCAATTTGAACGTTAAATTAAGTTAAATAATTATGGAATGAACTTATATACGGAATCAAATGAATATTTGAATTGTTTTAAATTGAACTTGAAATTGAATTATAGAAATTTTGAAATGAGATTTGGAAGTTATGAAACGTAAATTTTGGAATTTGATTTTAAAAGACTAACGAAATGTTGATTTAGGAATTATAATTGAAATTGAAATTGAATTGATTTTGAAATATATTAAACGACCAATCGGTTAATTAATTACGAAGGTTATTAAAGGAACCGGAATCGGTTAGGGACATACTCACTGTCTAAACCGAAAACCACTTTAATAACTATACGTGGAGTGTGATCCAGAATGAAGTGGTTGGATTGACGTACGCGATGACTGAAAAAGTGAACGATAATGGATAGCCTTGACACTTGTGTCAAATTGGAAATGACTAAAACAGGAGCCGTGCCAGGCCAAATGGGGTTAGCTACCTCGAGCGAACACACTTCTTTGTAAACTACTCATTTACTTTGTGATTGATTGGTGCGCACCCTTGAATTTGGAGTGTTGTTTCGCGGTGTTGCGATTGTTGCGGCGATGCGTTCTCACCAGTCTGGATCAGGCAAACGGTAGTTTCACTACCTTGGGTATTGCCTCATGTGCCTTGTCATACTTGTATTCCCATGTACGCAACTACTACGATTTTGTTTTGTATTATACCTATGGAGTACACCCTGATATCCCACTAGTTTACGGTGGAGTTTACAGTGATGTATAGTCTATAATGCTATATAAAATGTGTTAAGGGGGACAATGGTAACGCCTTAACAATATTTTGATATTTTACTTTACTGTTAGACATTATCTATGTATCGTACACTATTATGTATAAATAGTTTAACGGATCCTGAAAGATGTTATTCCATTCATCTTTGAGTTATTGTTATTTCAAATCTTGAACCATATTATCTGTATAAGAATATATGTCCTGATTCGAGTGTTTGTGCATATGCTCGGATCAGACTGAGGATTGCTGTTGTTGTTCTACTTGGAGCTGAAGACCGAAGACTATCATTATCTTATCTTATCAGTACTGTTCTTTCTATTTTAACTATTGGACATCTATGTTGTCCTATTTTATTTTTTCTGAGGCATTGTTGTATTTAAGGGTAGCTTCATGAACTACTCTTATGACTGTGTTGTATTTCCGCTGCACTATTCTATGATGATTCTCATTTATATATATACTCCATTTATGATTCGTGTTTTGTATTATTTAAGTTAAATGGTACAAATATTCGGGTTATTACATTCACTGATCGATGTGACTTCACTAGCATTTCTTCCATGTAGACCTCCATTATCCATCTAATCTGATTTTTAATATCAAGTTTACCAATCATTGTTAGGTGGCTTCAATGTTCGTCATATCGAATGGCATCATACAGTAACAATATACTCCTAAATCATTGATGAAACTGGTGTGCTCTTGATTTGGACTGTGCATTACTATTATATTGTAGTTGAAGTGAATATCCATGAAGGATAATAGTTCATCTCCAGTGATACCATCAACGAGCTTGTCAATTTCGGGCACTGGGGAGGTGCCCTTTGGTCATGCCTTATTCAAATCTAAATAATCAATGCATGTTCGCCACTTTCCATTAAGCTTCTTGACCAATAAAGGCATTTAGCTTATCCATTTCTTCCTTCGACGCATCAGATCGCTTGGGACCCATAGGAGTGTATCGTGGGTTCACATTCAATGTACGGCGCACTATCTTCAGTAATTTTCCACATATATCGGAATATTTCGAGGCAAACACATCTAGATTTGCTCGAAGAAACCCTACCAACTCCCTTTTCATTTTCAGGCAATCCTAGATCCGATCTTTAAGACCTTAGTACAGTCATCCACATTGACTTGGATGTGATTATCCGCTCCAACGATGTAGCCCTCGCATCCTCTGCCTCTTTTTGTGGATCTATAGACCTATAAATTTACTATGGAACCTAAGCAAGGGTTTAGGCAGTGGTTGCTATGCCTCGACTGTCTTGATGAAAAGAGCCTTCTCTGCACCTTTTCCATTCTCGAGTTGCTTCAACTCTCTAAGCTCGGCAATGTAACACTCAATGCTAGTACTCTGATTTCCCTAGTTGCAACAACCCATAGTCGAGGGGGAATTAAATTAAGATTAAGTAAAAGTGATTTTAATAGTAAAACGTGGATAGAAACATTTAATTTGAAAATTATATGGGAAAATATTTTCTAAAGTAATAGGATGATTTACTTGAGAAAATTATGATTTTTAAATTGGTTAAATTATCTTAAAATGGGTCAAATGATTTTAAACATATTAAAAATGGTTAAGTAATTTCTGTAAAGTTAAATATTAAAAATAGATTAGTTAAAAATTTATTTCCCAAGAAAAAGAATTTATATTTCACTTGAAAAAGGAGTTTATAAATTTATTTTTTGAAACTGGACTTTATAAGGTACATACGGAAATAATTATTTAATTGGTAAAAATGGTAAATAATAATTACTGTAAAAATTATGAAATGGTAGTAAACTATTTATAGAGAATAAGTATGAATTTTATTTGGAGATGTGAACTAATTTTGACATGGTAGAAAAATAGATTAGCAAAAAAAAGAGTAAATACAAGTGAATGAGTGAGCCATTAGCCCATCTTAGCTCTTCAAAAAAATGTGTAATCCTTTGCATTTCATGAGTAGTCTAGAACACTCCACCTTTCATACCAAAGTAACTTCTCCATATACCACTTTTGGTTCCACCTTCATAAAGTCGATTATGAAAACCCTAACCCCTCTGCATTAAAAATTCAAGAAAAATATAAATAATTTCCTAAAAATTCTAAAATTGAAATATATCCCTCTTAACTCTTACTACAACTTTAAACAAGAAGAAGTTATGATTTTGACAATGTCTGGGTTGCACTGGAATTTGTAGAGAAGAGAAAATGAGGAGAAAGGACTAACACTATTATCGAAGCTTAGCTACTTCAAGGTGAGTATTCTCTAATCATAATCTAAGTTTTAAATGTATGCATTCTATGTTGAATGTTGATGTAATTGAAATGTGAGTTGCATACTCTTTGAACATTTCTTTGAATTTTTTTGATTTAATTTGAGTGACATAGATGTGCATTAGGTTGCTAGAATGTAGTGTAGGATTTAGAGTTGAAATGGGGTTGGTTGGAGGGGCGTAAGGTGGATGGAATTAGAAAAAATAGGTCGTATAACCTAGAATGTCACTGTTCAAACAGTGATCAATGGATCGGTCATGTTGATTGATGCATTACTGCATGGTTTGGATGTAGATTCTGGGGTCATGCATATCTAATTAATATATATATATATATATATATATATATTATATAAATAATATATGTAATTAAAACAAAAGAAAAATGAAATGAAATATAAAAAATGGATTTAATTCTCTAATTTAGTAATGGTAATTTAGGAAATTTTTGATATTGCGAATTAATTTCTGGATAATAATATATTTAAAGTAGAAGGAGATAAAATAAAAGTAGAAATAAATTTTTTTGAAGCTTAATTATTCAAAAATGTATTAGAAGTTTGGATATGATATGGAATACTAGTAAATAAATAAATATGAAATTATATGATTATATAAATATGGTTATTTCTGAAATTAGAAAAGAAGGCTAAACCGCTTATTATAATTATAGATAAACATAAAGAGTACTATTTTTGCTAAATTGAAATATGCGAACACTTTAGAAATAAAAAAATGTGTTTTTCTACACCTAAAACTGTTTTTACAATATTAGGTGTCGATCTATCATTTCTATGTAACGAGCAATTTGAATAAACAAAGTCCATAAAACCGTCTGATATAGGACTTTCGGTATTATTCCTCTGTTATTCTCTGGACTTGTTATATAGAATATTAATTATGATGTGGGTGTAGTTTACAAGCTTATAGTAAACGACTGGATAAAACTAAGCAATATGGGATGCTCAAGCGATATTTGATTGGTTACTATTTGTAAGTAAATGTCACTTAATAAGGGTCAAGGATATCGAGAACCGTCCAGAGGTGATTTATTTAGACGGACAGTCGAGTGATTCGTAGGATAAGTATATGTAAGTACACTAAGTAATATCACACTTCCATTAGGATACGTAGGGTCTAGAGTATCTGAATCTACATCGTAGGGTTCACACCCTATGATGAGGGCATGATTAGAACCCACTAAATAGAAAAGTATCCATTCTAGCAGTTCTATTTATGGGGTCGCAGCTTGAATTTGTTTTGTCAACTGTGTGAGTATTGAGGCTGAGGGATATTTCCTTCATTTTCCCAGACGACACATAACACCAACAATCCGTTACCAAGGGAAAGTAGGAATCTTGACTAATGCCCAGCAGAGTCTGGCAACGTGTTTATGACATGCATACAGATACCGGTGATGTAATTATGGGAGTAACTAAGGGACTATAGGAAATAGGTTGCAGTCACTAGCATTTCCTAGAGTAGTGTTGCGATACATCAACCTTCCACTTGGGTGAATTAGGTAAATTCAAATTTGGTGATGGTTTTATTTATGACCTTATCAGAGGGACAATGATGGTACCGAGACACTAGAGGTTAGCTGGCATGTTAACTTGTCACTCGAATTACTCTTGCCCTATTACTAATTTATGCTATATAGTATTGCTTCAATGCTTGTATGTTACCTTATGTAGAGTCAATATGTCTTTCCTACATACACACACCCCCTTCTTTGGGCCAATCAATCAAGAGCGTTGTCTCTCATTAGGATTGATATTCAAGGTGGTAGTGTTATATTATGGCATGGATGTTGTTGGGTGACACTATTTATAGAACACGTATATGATATTTATTATATTTCTTTTATATCTAACCCCATATACTCTTACATACTCTTTGGACATAGTTTAACCCGTACGTTTTTTTTATAATATTCGAGTCAGTCTGAAATATTTCAGATCCAAGTACTTAATAGCTTGCATGACTTATAGGACCCCTTTTGGTGGCTAGTAATGCATTTTAGGATGATAGTTTCCCTATATGTTTTTGTAGCCTCATTTATTCATAATGACATATTTATTATGACAGTGATATGTATATTTGATCGAGGGAGCATTGGACTAGCATTTTGTTTCTCACCTTGGACTTCTATTATTGATGAATTATATTTAATCGCTATGTTTTGGTTCTACGATCTTATTTATTATTTATATATCGTGTACTGTTGTGTCTTGGAAACCACAAGTATTTTTTGCTTTATGCTGATACTGTGTACATAATGGTAAGCGTTACACGATTTGAGATATATATAAATGTTACCTTAGGAGAATATTCACATGTATTGGCCTCTTACAGCCTTATATTCTATATTATTAGACAGTGTTACCCAATAATATTTTTTGGTAATATGGGTATAGAGGTAAGGTATTACACTGGATAACTCCTACCCTATTCTTGGTGGGGAACTATAGCAATAAGTGCCATGGGTTAGTGCTATTCTAAAACTGGCAAGGGCCGGTCGGCTCAGGAAAGCGTTGTAAGTTGAGTATATATCAATCACCGAAAATGTCTACATTTGCACTATCTTGTAGTCTCCTTCACCCAGCACAATCGACAAAATCAACACAACCAATATGCTCATTAGCCTCTCTAGTAATCCCACAGATATGGGATTTACATTGCTTCAGGTCCTGCCCACTCATCCTCGTCTAGTCAAACGTCTTCTTAAATAGAATATTAACTGAGTTTCAACGGTCAATCGGGACTTGGTGTATAGTCGTGGGTCTAACCATGACCGTAATCACAAAGGGATCAAGCTTTGAAGCTTCTACCCTATCCGAAGCTCAATTTCTGAACACAATATCATCATTCATTGTCTTCAACTATTTTTTTGGATCTCTATCTTCCATAGTGAAACAATCTTTCTTAACAATATGCTTCAGAGAAGTACCATACCACTCCATCTCATAACATGCTTCAAAGAAATATATACCACTACATATCATTCCATCTTTTCTTGAATGGATGATGTCCCAAGAATAGTGTTTATCACAATTCTCTTTTTAGGTTGACTAGGTCCATCACCACTAGGCCCAACTTGATTCCAAGCCGTCTACCCTTCAGGTCAACTATCCATCCGCCTGCCAACCCGTAAACCATTCACATACTGCTGCAATTTCGTTTTTCTATTCATGTCCGCAATAATATCCCTCAGATGATGGCACTTATTGGTATTATGCCCATGCTTCTGGTGGAAGCGACAATACTTCCTTGAGAGTCATTCTTGTTCAATTTCCTCCCTCCAAAACAACTTCTTATAATTTTCAATCATTTTATAGCAAGGCAAACAATCTCGATAGGTTCATTAAATGAGGTATAATCTTCGAGTTTCATATATCTAGGACACTTCTTAAAGTATGACTTCTTTCCACCAATGCCTTGGCTCCTCTTTTCTAATGATTATTGTTATTTCTAACATTGACTACAACATTCCCAATGATCTCATTGGTATTTTCTATGGTGACGCAGTTGTGCACAACATCACTCGATATTCTACCACCAATCGAGTCCACGGCTAAGTCAGCCTCTTCCAAGCTTGATATTAGGATTCCTTTCGATAAAGTTCTTCCATATTAGGTGGTTTCTTCCACTTAAGACATTTACCAAACTCCATATCAGAGTGGAATCCTCGAATCAATTCCATCAAAACTACATCTTTCTTCAGATTGCTGACTTTAGTAAAAGCAATGTTGAATCATGTCATAAAATAATTTAGAGTCTCTCTAGACTTATGGTAGTTGTTTGACAAGGACATTACATTATTTGGTCAAGCCATATAAAGCCAGAACTACTCCATGAATTTTCTTTCTAATTGGTTAAAGAAAGATATAGACCTCAATGTGAGCTGAGTGTGCCACATCCCAGCCACCCTTCAAATTTTTTAAGGAAGCTTCTACATCTTACTACATCCATTGCTCTCACACCATCCATGTGCTAGTCATAGTTTAAAAGATGTTGTCTTAGATCCGACATTCCATTATAAGATGGCATCATTGGTAGAACAAACGACCCAGGATAGCTTTCCTACAGTGCATCATCAGTGAAAGTGGTCCTACTAGGTAATGAACATCAATCTTCATTATTTTTCTGCTAATTCTCGTTCATCGGCCTTCTCACTATATCAGCTATGTATTCTGGGTTGGTCAACTCGATTGGGCGAAGTTCGTCTGGGATTACCTTGAGTTTGGCTCCATAAACGATCTTGGTTAGTTCCATGATGTCTGAGCTCTCATGTCTTTGGGAGAACCGTTCATCTAACCCTTCGTTTTCTACGTTCATTTCTTGGTAGCTCTGTGGCATTTTCTTGAAAACCACAACTCAAGCCTCGAGCAACTTACTCAACACTAGCATCAACCTACTCGTTAAGTTCATCCTTAGAATTGCAAACACAACCAGGTACCGAGTTGTGATGGTTTGGTACCAAGTTGTAATTTTTGAACTGGGGCTTTTCCAAGTCTTGCTTTCAATGTTCCAGCTTCCCCACTTTTAATCTTCTGCTTTCCATCTCTCCAATTCCTATTTGAAGAAAATGAACTCTCCTCTTTTTAGTTAAAAGACGATGATTCTCCGTAACACTTCCTTTTCTTTTTCGTTGATTGAGTTAGTAAAGTAATACTTCTCTCCATTTCCTTTAGGATATCATTTTGATTCTCTAACATGTTTTTTCTCATCTCGGTAATTATTCGATCCAAATCCACCTTAGTCACCATCTCTGGGGAACTTGTAACTTCAATAAGAGAGGGTTATTTGTCTCTTCTCCATGTTGAGAGACTTCATTTTCGGCATCATAGGCGTTCTTTAAGGTGGTTGACTTATCATGTCCTTCCTGGGTACTATTATTCTTTCTAGATCCAATGTAGATTGCTTTCAAATCAAAATAATCATGGATTTCGCAACAACAACTTTCTAGATCTAGCTTGTGATTAATTTAAATCCAAAGTTTCAAGATAGATCTACAAGTGAGAACATCAAACCTTCTTAGTGAAAGCATCAAAATGTTTGCACCAAAAATGAGACAAACACCAATGGACTAAAAAGTGATAATTATAGAAATGAAGAACTTAAAACGAGGTAAGAAAACATGAGAATTACAGTGGTTTGTCCAAAATTCATAGCCCACATCCACCGTCATCTTTGTTAATGATTCATTGTTTCTTTCACAAGAATGATTTACAACTCGATGGCTTACAACTCAAGTAAGGATCCAATTGAGTATCGGGGTAAAGTCGGATAATTCAAAAAGTAAGGAAAAAATTCCCCACACTTCATTTGCACTACTCCTCCTACTTATAGATGAAGATCATCAAAAGAGACTCCAAAATTTGTTATCCATGTTCTTTACATTCGACATGATGATCCAAGTGAAAATCGTGGTCAGATCAGCAATCACCGATAACTTAATATCTAGTTGTGCTCACAACCGAGTGCTGAATTATGTAATTCCTTGTTTTCATTCGCCTTATTATATGTTAAATCTTTTTAACATTCCCTGTTGAGTCATCATTAAGCCTCAAGACTTGGTGCCAAGTGGTAACTTTGAGTTGTATTTTCATTTTTTCCACTTGTGACTTTGTTCGTCTTAAGAGTGGCTAAGTGCCTTCTAGTGGCTAGCAAGGCTCGGTATCACTTCTTAGGACTTCAACTGCATTCTGGCACCATATTAGCTAGTTGGAACTGGGCTACATGCAGTGTGATAAATGAGTAAATTTCAAAAAAAAAAATCTTCCATTTGGGTCTAATTGGGCCTACGAAGTCTAAGTTAGTTTAAATCCTATCTAAATTTATTTTAAACAAAATCAACATTTTATTCAATAAGGTTTTAATTATTATTATGTTTACATAATATAGTATAATATGTGTATCATATACACATATCTATGTATGTGTACATGCTACATAAGTTGTGTACATGATTTAAAACGCCCATGTATAGATGTCGGGATTTACACTGCAACTGACATATTTGCCACTCTATATACATATGAGATGTCCAATATTTACATATCTATATAATTTTATAAATAGTATTAAATAATGTTTGCAAAATATGAATGTCCATATATATATGTATGTATGCGTGTGTGTATGTGTAATCGAAATTATAGTATAAAGTAATTTTGAATATTATTACAAATGACTTGAATATAGAATCAAATTTTAAATTCAAATTTTGAATTTTTGATCAAGGTCTATACAATAAATATCTAGATATTTCAGTTTCGAACTAATATTTTAGTGTCATACATATATTATGTATATTTCGAAAGGGTTTTTTGTTTTTATGCATATTATATATATATATATATTAAATTAATATTTTGGAAAATACATATATATGTGTATATATAAAAGCTTTATTTCGAACAAAAAATCAAAAGAATTTGTGTATGTTATTTATATTAACATTATACATGACCCGAAATAATTTTTATATATATAAATAGTTTCCAATTTTAAAATTAGGTTTTATTATTAAGACTTTCGTATTGTTATCTTGATAATTTTTTTATAACTATTTAACACATCTCTACAATTTTATTAAATACTTATATTTATAGATATTTAATGATGTATATATTTTTACAATACATAAAATTAAGTATAATAACTAAATTAATTATACGCACACACATATAATATCTATATACATATTTAAAACATATATATATATATAATACATTTTTTTCATAAACTATAATATACATATATTACTAAAATAAATGTATATATATTTTATATAGTTATGTATTTTAAAATCAATCTTTGTATTAAAAATCGGTTTTTAATATTATTTAAATAATAAAAACATAATTTGTCTTTTAAATTACCAACCGTGAATTATATGTTATTATATATATAATTTAAATATACATACGGATATATATTATCATTAAATGTTTACATCACATACCTATGTGGATTTGTGTTATTCATAACCAATCAAGTGACATATGAAAAATTATATAATGTAAATGTTTGTTTAAGTAATGGATTTACCTTTTCTAATACGTAAATGTCACCTTAAAATGCTGGATCAAAGAACTCCTTGAATTATTATCCAAAATCCAAAATGAGCTACATATATGAAAGCAGCAACTATCAATATTCGAATTATATTTAATTGGTGCTTTATGGCTTGAAAATTTGGAGGAGGAGCAGTGGAATGAGGCCAGCCTTGCTAGTCTTAGTGAATTAAAAAGTTAAATATCTAAAGTGGGTAAAGAGATGATTAAATAGCCAAAGCCCTAAGGAGTGAAAAGGTGATCAAGATTCACCTTTTGCTCTTACCAAATCACATCTTTTTGAATCAAAATTCTACCCTCAACTCCTTGACATGGACGGTCATGGCATGCCCTTTTTTGGGCCTCAAAATCACCTCAAGCCATTAGATAAAATTTTGCAATTAAATCTAATTCAAATGCATATTGATATCTTATATTGATATATGAGTTTATAACTATTTTATATGCATTATTTAATATTAACCAACACAAATTAAATATAATTTTGTAATTAATATTTTACAGATATTAATTAATTTACAACAATTATAATTAATTAAGTTAGGTGGTAACATAATACATTCAATGTTTTGGTCGTGGAACACTTAGATGTGAATTCGTTCATGGGTTAATATCAAATAATTTGAATATTAATATTCACATGTCACTTAGCAAGTGGTGTGACATAATGGCCAAATATATCGCTTCATAGCTTTGATAAAATCCAATTCTACTTATTTAAGCGCTACCCAGTAGTGACAATTTTTTGCACTAGTTCTCTTCGTCAAAACTATATCATACTAGAACTTAAGGAATTTCATAATGGTCAAAATTCCAATATCATCCATATTCAACTTTATAGACCAAACACATAGTCCTTATTTCAATAATAACAATTATTTTTAACTAAAATACTCTGGCAAGAGACTTTGACTTTGAGTTAACCTTAGTTAATTGTGATATTAACCTCATATAACTGATGAGACGAATTCTCTCTTCAAAAGTGTTTCACTTTTAATGTTTCCACTTGACCCAAATATAGTCGTTCGATGGATGTCGTGCTATGATTTAAATATAATCAAAGCAGAGTTTTCACATTGAAACTTGATGTAATATCCCGGAATTTTTGATAATATCAATTCAATAATTTGTATTCAAAATTAAATTGATTTGATAATTTTGTTAATAGTAATTCAAATTGATTTAATAATTTTTCATTAATAAATATTTAATTGGTAGATTTTATCTTTTAAAGCAAATAAATTGGTTTCTATTTATAATATAAATATATGGTTTATATTGTAAATAGATTAGCTTTGTTTCAAATTTAATAAATAAAGCATATTTTCTAATTCTAATATTTTTTAGCACTTTGAAAATTTGTTTTTATTTAAGCTTTTCAAAGTTATTAAATAGATAATCTTGGTTTAAATTTAGTAAACGAGTCTTGATTTAAAATTCATATATATATATATATATATATTAATTAGGAAATTTTGATTTAATTTAATATTAAGTTTTTCAAAACTATTTAATAATTAATTATATGATTTTAAATTGTTAAGATAGATGACTAAATGTTTAAAATGATTTTGGCTTAAGCTTTAAATTTAAATTAATTAATAAAAAGGGTTTGTTTTGTTTTCTTTTTAAAATATAGCTTAATAAAATAAGTAATTTATTAATAAAGACATAATTTCTTTTATAATTATTTTAATTTAATAATGAGTCATTTCTAAAAAAATATTAACAATATATTGTTTTACAATTGGATTTTGAATAAAATAGCATTTGTTATTACAAATTTAATTTATATATATAACTTGATTTTTAAATATTAGATTTTAGAATTTGATTTGAATTTGAATATAAAGTTTTAAAATCCAAGGTGTAGATTTCTAATTGTTTTGGATTTCTAAATATATGCACAAGCTTTTATTTATAAGTATAATTTGTTTTTATTTCTTTTAGAAAATTTCTATACATATAAAATACTAATTAACTAATCAATTAGGCATAGCCTATATATTAACGTTTAAATTAAATACTAACTACTTTATTAAGACAAGTGTTTTTTCCTAAGCTTCATATAACAAATGTTAAAAGATAAACATTCCAATGTGACAAATGTTAAAATAATTTACAAGTGGCCTCTTTAAATTTGTTTTTCTTTTATTTTATAAAATCAGAAAATTAGCCTATATAAGAATACATTTTTCACTCTTATTTCCTTTTCTCATTTCCCAATCAAAGAAAACTTCAACCTGTTATTTCTCAAAACTGAAACCACTTCCTTGTAAACAAATCTTCAAAACCAAAATCTAAAACCTGTTCACATGCAAATCAGTAATTCTCCTCATTATCAAATCTGGAAGCATGCATACAGTTTTAAAATCAAACAAAAAGCAAAAGCATTTTCATTTCAAACCTATAGTTCATGATCAAAAGCAAATCTGCACTTTTATAAAATTTAGAAATTGGCTCTGCATGAAAATCTTTCCAGCAACTCAAGATATTAAAAGTTCAAGGATCAAAGCTTTTTCAAGTTCAAAAAAAAACTGTTTTCAAAGATCAGAGGGCATTTCAGCCTTCAGGTTTAAAGAAAAGATATTTAGTCTTCAGGAAATTCAAAAGTTTTTTCAAATGGAGGCTTTGTCTTCTTCAGAAATAAGTATGTAACTTCTAAAATTTATTATAAATTTGGTTGCTGGTATGATTGAAATAAATGTGTATTGCATGAATGTCTGAAGTGAATATTATCTGTATGCATGCTGTGTATAGGTATTATGTTCTGTTTTTTACCTAGGCTCAAAATTTCTATTTAAAATTTCTATTCTTTTAATTAGTTGCAGATTGGATATAATTTATAAATCAGAGCTTTTTGATTTATCTTAGGTTAATATTTAAAATTTTAAGTAAGTTAAAATATAAGCTTGTTGTCTCTGGAAACATAAAAAAACATCAGTGCATGTTAGATAAAATCAAAACTCAAACCTTTTAAATTATAAATCCAGTATTATAAACTGAATAAATAAACAAAAATATGATTTTTAAAACAAGAATTTTAGTTTTTAGGTTTGGGGTGAAGGTGTAGTTAAGATATGAACTGTGACGCCCCACCTCTATACCCACGGTAGCCAAGAACACTACGGAGTAATGCTGTCGACTAGCATGGAGAATAAGGCTGTTGAGGAGCGACCATCTGTATAATTGCTTTGTGCGAGTACCGATATGCCGGATAAAAATATAACTTTTCATCTCGAGAGGAAATCCGACATACCGACACAAACTCAAAGCTACTACACAGTGGCTATAAAGTTCTTCGGAAACAAATATAGAAATAAGCATAACACAAATCAGTCACAGACAATTCATATCACAAAGGCGAAAATAGATATGAATATTACATTAGGAAGTGTACATCAGAGTAGTGGTCAAAAAGATCCACAATAATACAAAAGAATAGCAACACGTGTTATACGAAAGAATACATCTATGAGTCCATATCTCAAGTGTATACAACAAAATAAAGTACTAATCTAAGTAGTTAGCCAAAAGATCATATGATAACCCCAAAAGAGAAGTCAAGCAGAAGCACCTGTAACATCTCGGTCTGACCCGAGTATTATTTAAGAAGAAAATAATAAACGGATCAATCTAGCTATAAATATCAGAAGAAATGATAAAGAATAAGAGATATGACTAAACGTATAATAATCACAATGCCAAGCTGTGATAAATAAATAATTGAAAAATCAATAAGAGATTAATCAATATCGCAAAGATCTTCTCAAATATAAAAAGGAATGTCATACTCCTAATTTCATTCACCCAGCCACAATAAATGACATATGTATCAATGTCAATCGTAAAAGATGGTGAAACATAAATTCCAGAAATCAACACAAGAAATCCAGAAATCAAATAATCCGGAGCATCGATGTCGTACAGCGTGGCGTCCGATGATCCAGAAACACAATAGAAGGGAACAACGACGTCGTACAGCGTGACATCTGATGAATCAAAACACAATCAAAGGGAACAACGACGTCGTACAGCGTGACATCCGATGAACCAAATAACAATCTAAGGGAACAACGATGTCGTACAGTGTGACATCCAATGAACCAAATAACAATCTAAGGGAACAACGACGTCGTACAGCGTGACATCCGATGAACCAAATAACAATCTAAGGGAACAACGACGTCATACAGCGTGACATCCAATGAACCAAATAACAATCTAAGGGAACAACGACGTCGTACAGAGTGATATCCGATGAACCAAATAACAATCTAAGGGAACAACGACGTCGTACAGCGTGACATCCGATGAACCAAATAAAAAGGACATTGCACAATGCTAGTCTAAAACATAAAATGATCGTCATGATCAAAGAGAAGAGTCAATTATAGTAAGCTAGTAAATATATGAGCTTAGCTTCATGTCCCATAACCACTAGCTTAACTTAAATATTTACGAACAAATTGTAGATCTCCACTAGAAAATTGTCATAAGAGATTCAATCGAACAAGTCCAAGAATTAACCGACGAAGTAAACGCAAGCGTTTCATACCACTCGTTTTACTAAGCCGTTTAATTAGATTTCTCATACGAGTGAGGTAAAGGCTTGTATATACTAATAGGTTGAAAAATGGTTTTATAAACGAGTTTGATATTGAAAATAGCGTTTAAATAATTCTTTGATAAAAGTTTGAATATTTACTACTAGTATAGAAACCTTTGTATTTTAAAGTGACAAATCACGGAAGTGATTGTAGAAACAATCAATGATAAAAATTCACATTCGAAGACGTGAATAAAGTCCAAAGAAATCGATACTGAATCCATCGAAATGGATATTCTCAAAAATCCCGATATAAAAGACATCAAAGTCGATAATAAATGAAAATCAACAAATCGGATAATCACGAATCGATTAAATTGGGAAATCGAGTAAAAACATGCACAATTAGGCACAATTGGCAAATAGGGGCAGATCAGTCGACTGGCCCTCTGCAGTCAGTCGACTGAAGCAGAAACATGAAAATTCATTTCCTGCAGTCAGTCGACTGACCTAAAAATCCAGTCGACTGAATGCAGGGAAACAGAGGACCCGAGCCTCTGGAATTTGCCATCGGAATGCCTATGTGCTACAGCCAGTCGAGTGACTGGCATCAAGGCTGCTTTCCAGCCTATAAAATGAAGATGCAATCTTCTTCAAAATGCAATCGAGCGAGCACGGTCACTAGGGGTTTATGCAAATCGACTATCCTATAAGCTCTTCGATGCATCACCAAAAACATGTTCAAACAATAAAGCTTTGATTTTTGAAGATTTGAACTCAAAACACTAAAATGTGGAATAGTCACAAAACCAATCCAAATCAAAATCAAATGCACATGAATAAGTGCTAGGAATTCACACCTAACAATCAAAGATAATAATAGACTTAGATGTGAGATAAAAATCTCACATTTGAACCCGAACAATTGAAGAAGAAGCTTGAAAGCAAAGGAAGTTCAACCACACTTCAATCCCAACTCAAGAAGCTTGATTCTAAGCTTAAAAGAGAAATGTTTCCCAAATTAGGTTTAGGAATTTTCTGAAATCAAAGAGAGAATGAGTTGGGGAAGATGAAGAGAAGGCTTACCAATGGGTTCTCTTGAATTTGGAGCTAGAAGTTGGATTTGCTAATGAAGACTAGGGCTTGGAGTTTTAATTTCCTCTTCCTTCCCCCATTTTTGCTTTAGCTTGAAGTGTTAGGAAATGAGGAATGAAGTAATGAAGAGGGGAGGGGGTCGGGACTGAGTTAGTAAGTGGGTTTAGTCCAAACGAAAGCCCTAAGTGAAAAAGTAGCAAAAATCAACTTACTCCAAACATATCGAAGCTTATACTCAAAAAGGTTGCAAATGGCATTTTGAACTCAATGGAAGGGGTCTTGAGTCCTAATTTGACTGTTTGCAAAAAGTAGGTTTTCAGACTAAAATCCGACGAACGATGAAATATTTAAATAAAATATTTAAATACAAAATCGATAAATATGCGGGTTGTTACAGACTCCCCTCCTTAAAGAAATTGCGTCCTCGCAATACTTAAGAAGAAAATAAAGAGTAACAACCATAAAAGCATATCAACACAAAATAAATTTGAAATAGGAAGTTTACCATAAAGAACATGAAAGAGTAAGCCCGAACGGGATCGCTCGATGAATTACCAGGATTCCCAAGAGCAATCCTTAGGATCTGAGAACCATTGAACTTTCTTCAATAACACCGAGCTCAAGAATAAAAAAAATGGGAATCCCTAAGACATTTCCGTAGAAGGAAGACGTGAGAAAACATCATGAATAACAGAGAATTGAGCCAGTGCAACGACGTAGTACAAAAACGGTACGCCCAAGAAATAAGGAACTCGAATAATCTGGAACAACGGCATAGTACAATAATGGTACGCCAGGTGATTCAAAGCTCGAATAATTTCGAAACACCGACATAGTACAAAAACGGTGCGTCCAATGATCCGAAGTTCAAATAATTCGAAACACCGACGTAGTACAAAAACGGTACGTCCAATGAACCGAACACCATAAAAGAACATCGGACGCTAGTCCATAAAAGAAATGAGATAATACTCAATAAAACGAAGTATATCAAAACGTCCGATGAACTTGATAAAAAGATAATTCCTTTCAAACAACATCAAAGAATCAACCACTTGTTGCCTACGACAAAGCGCGTTGGCAACACGATTTCCTGAATATCAAGATCATAGGATACCAGGAACTCGAGTCGACATGAAGTTTCTTGTGAGAAAATAAATATTCCAAAGATTTATGATCGAGGTGGAGAACAAATTTCTCCCCCAAAAATGATGATGCCAAACTCTAAAAGCAAAAACAATAGCCGCGAGCACTAGATCATGAGTGGCATACCTAGTCTCAATCGCCTTTTAATGATTTAGAAGCACAAGTGATATCACGTCATCTTTTGCAAGAGAACAACATCCAAACCAATACGATTAGCATTGGTACAAAAGATAAAGTCTTGGTTCCCTTCGGGAATCACAAGAATAAGAGTATCGAAAAGAAAGAATCTCTTTTGAATAATTCTTCTTGCCTGAAAAGTTAAAACTTTCAAAATTACATTTATCTTTATGTAATAATCTTTCTAGAAAATTTTACTTATTTAAAGTGAATTTTACTGTGTTTGATTGTCTCATCAAAGCGTTTAGGAAATTCCTATCGACAACGTTGATCAAGCGCATCGACCAAAATTCTTAAAGCACTCAACGGGGAATAAAATCACAAAATCATCTTCTAGATAATAAACATGTTCCTTAAAAACTTTTAAGAATATTCTTCGTTCGTTTCAGGAACAAAATCAAATTTTACTTACGAATAAATCTTATAGAAAAGATTTGCAAAATTTTTAAATTACTATTTTCATCCAAAATCAATAAATACAAGAATGGTCTCATCGAAATATTCATAGAATATTCGATTTATAAAATGGATAAAATAAGCTGGATAAACCGAATGACATAACAAGTCATTCATAAGAATCATAATGAGTGCGGAATGCGGTAAGTGATGCTAACTTCCGCAACTCGTAGCAAATGAAAACCGGTGGCAAGGTCGAGCTGAAAAGACCTTAACACTACTCAAAAGATTGCTTAAGTGATAGTCCTAAGACAAATTCAAAAATACCAGAAAATTTCTCAAACTACATGAATGAGAGAAACAACACTTTCCTTATAAGTGGGCTTAAGAAATAAAATGATGCCATCAAGTTGGAATCAAAATCATAAAGGAAAAAAAACAGAAATCTGCTTAACGGATTGAAAATGTCGAAGATGAATAGTCCACACGGGACAAAGGATATGGCTTCGTAATGAAAAGTCAATCCTTTAACACAAATCAATTCCGAAGCCTAGGTAAAAAATATAGGTTCGGAAAGAAAAATCACATAAAATAATTTCGACATCAATAAAAAGCAAATTGAGTGCTACGGATCACTAATCCGGATTCGCAATTCTCAAGGAAGACATCATGCCCAAAATATTTTCAAAGAAAAAGAATCAACAAGTTCTTTTGATATAAAAATAATGAGATGAAACCCATATCAAAAAGAACTCGAATAAGGAGACCACGAAATAAAACAATGCCATCAAGGATTGAGTGAAAAATACATTGACCAAGAGAAGTGTCACTAGGAGTTTGCACAATATTCAGCTCTCCCTCTCTCCTACTTTGAAGAATGGGACATGTAGATATAAGATGACCCGAACTTTTGCAATAACGGCAAAAGAGAGGTTTCGGGCACTCCCTTGCATAGTGGTCCGTGGAACCACAATTGTAGCATTGCCCACGGCTAGAGGTAGGGGCTTTTGCTACCGGGGTTTCTTGCCTCCCTTTCTTGTTGGGAATGGGGCCTTTGAATTTAATAGGCCTCTTCATGTTGTTGTTGAAGTTTTGTTTGGCACGCACAACTTCAATATCGCTTTCCTTATCCGCCTCTTCAAGACGAAGAGCGATATCAATAAGTTGATCAAATGAAACTTCAAGTTTCAGAAGTAATGGCTTCTTAAGATTCTTATTCAATCCATAGACAAATCTCTGATTTTTCTTCATTGGGGTATTAATATACTCAACCCCGTATTTAGAAAGAGATTCGAAAGATGCGACATAGTCTGTCACAGAAGATTCACCTTGAACAAGGTCTATGAAACGCCGGGCTAAAGTTACTTTTTCAGCCTCCGGCACAAATTTCAATTCGAATCTTTCCCGGAAACGCTCCCAAGTGAGATCCGCTTCCATGATTTCAGAAATTAAAAGCTCATACCAATCTAATGCTCTTTCTTGGAGCATGCTAGAAGCCACTTGGACTCGATGAAGGTTAATAAGATTCATGCGAGAAAAGATGCGATCGCATGATTTGAGCCAAGCTTGAATTTCTATAACGCTCTCGGATCCTTTGAATGGCCTTCCACCCAAATCGGTGTAGTCTCTGCACAAGCGTGCAAAACCAGATCTAGGATGAGTAGGCTCTGGAATGGGTCCTGCAGCTTGAGCATTCTTCATGAGATCTAAAAGCTGCTGAGCAGACATGAATACTCCATCTTGGGGAGTAGCACTAGATTGACCGGCACTGGGACGGCCTGGTCTAAACATTTCTCTTCTTTAAGAAAGAAAGAAGGAGAAAAGTTATTCTCAAAATAAATATCAAGCAATTTTGATAGATAAACAAAGAATCATAAGGAAAATAGGATGAATCTGTACGAAGACTCGAATTAAATCCTAAAGCACGACTCCTAAGATGGACTTAGGACGATGATCCTTGTTATAATATTCCATATTATTCCGAAGTTTGGCTTTGATACCAAGCTGTGACGCCCCACCTCTATACCCACGGTAGCCAAGAACACTACGGAGTAATGCTGTCGACTAGCATGGAGAATAAGGCTGTTGAGGAGCGACCATCTGTATAATTGCTTTGTGCGAGTACCGATATGCCGGATAAAAATATAACTTTTCATCTCGAGAGGAAATCCGACATACCGACACAAACTCAAAGCTACTACACAGTGGCTATAAAGGTCTTCGGAAACAAATATAGAAATAAGCATAACACAAATCAGTCACAGACAATTCATATCACAAAGGCGGAAATAGATATGAATATTACACTAGGAAGTGTACATCAGAGTAGTGGTCAAAAAGATCCACAATAATACAAAAGAATAGCAACACGTGCTATACGAAAGAATACATCTATGAGTCCATATCTCAAGTGTATACAACAAAATAAACTACTAATCTAAGTAGTTAGCCAAAAGATCATATGATAACCCGAAAAGAGAAGTCAAGCAGAAGCACCTGTAACATCTCGGTCTGACCCGAGTATTATTTAAAAAGAAAATAATAAACGGATCAGTCTAGCTATAAATATCAGAAGAAATGATAAAGAATAAGAGATATGACTAAACGTATAATAATCACAATGCCAAGCTGTGATAAATAAATAATTGAAAAATCAATAAGAGATTAATCAATATCGCAAAGATCTTCTCAAAGATAAAAAGGAATGTCATACTCCTAATTTCATTCACCCAGCCACAATAAATGACATATATATCAATGTCAATCGTAAAAGATGGTGAAATATAAATTCCAGAAATCAACACAAGAAATCCAAAAATCAAATAATCCGGAGCATCGATGTCGTACAGCGTGACGTCCGATGATCCAGAAACACAATAGAAGGGAACAACGACGTCGTACAGCATGACATCCGATGAACCAAAACACAATCAAAGGGAACAACGACTTCGTACAGCGTGACATCCGATGAACCAAATAACAATCAAAAGGGAACAACGACGTCGTACAACGTGACATCCGATGACCAAATAACAATCTAAGGAACAACGACGTCGTACAGCGTGACATCCGATGAACCAAATAACAATCTAAGGGAACAACGACGTCGTACAGCATGACATCCGATGAACCAAATAACAATCTAAGGGAACAACGACGTCGTACAGCATGACATCCGATGACATCCGATGAACCAAATAACAATCTCAGGGAACAACGACGTCGTACAGCGTGACGTCCGATGAACCAAATAACAATCTAAGGGAACAACGACGTCGTACAGCGTGACATTCGATGAACCAAATAACAATCTAAGGGAACAATGACGTCGTACAGCGTGACATCTGATGAACCAAATAAAAAGGACATTGCACAATGCTAGTCTAAAACATAAAATGATCGTCATGATCAAAGAGAAGTGTCAATTACAGTAAGCTAGTAAATATATGAGCTTAGGTTCATGTCCCATAACCACTAGCTTAACTTAAATATTTACGAACAAATTGTAGATCTTCACTATAAAATTGTCATAAGAGATTCAATCAAACAAGTCCAAGAATTAACCGACGAAGTAAACGCAAGCGTTTCATACCACTCGTTTTACTAAGCCGTTTAATTAGATTTCTCATACGAGTGAGGTAAAGGCCTGTATATACTAATAGGTTGAAAAACGGTTTTATAAACGAGTTTGATATTGAAAATAGAGTTTAAATAATTCTTTGATAAAAGTTTGAAAATTTATTACTAGTATAGAAACCTTTGTATTTTAAAGTGACAAATCACGGAAGTGATTGTAGAAACAATCAATGATAAAAATTCATATTCGAAGACGTGAATAAAGTCCAAAGAAATCGATACTGAATCCATCGAAATGGATATTCTCAAAAATCCCGATATAAAAGACATCAAAGTCGATAATAAATGAAAATCAACAAATCGGATAATCACGAATCGATTAAATTTGGAAACCAAGCAAAAACATGCACAATTAGGCACAATTGGCAAATAGGGGCAGATCAGTCGACTGGCCCTCTGCCGTCAGTCGACTGAAGCAGAAAAATGAAAAATTCATTTCCTGCAGTCAGTCGACTGACCTAAAAATCCAGTCGACTGAATGTAGGGAAACAGAGGACCCGAGCCTCTGGAATTTGCCTTCGGAATGCCTATGTGCTACAGCCAGTCGACTGACTCAAAGGTCCAGTCGACTGACTGGCATCAAGGCTGCTTTCCAGCCTATAAAATGAAGATGCAATCTTCTTCAAAATGCAATCGAGCGAGCACGGTCACTAGGGGTTTATGCAAATCGACTACCCGGTCCTATAAGCTCTTCGATGCATCGCCAAAAACATGTTCAAACAATAAAGCTATGATTTTTGAAGATTTGAACTCAAAACACTAAAATTTGGAATATTCACAAAACCAATCCAAATCAAAATCAAATGCACATGAATAAGTGCTAGGAATTCACACCTAACAATTAAAGATAATAATAGACTTAGATGTGAGATAAAAATCTCACCTTTGAACCCGAACAATTGAAGAAGAAGCTTGAAAGCAAAGGAAGTTCAACCACACTTCAATCCCAACTCAAGAAGCTTGATTCTAAGCTTAAAAGAGAAATGTTTCCCAAATTAGGTTTAGGAATTTTCTGAAATCAAAGAGAGAATGAGTTGGGGAAGATAAAGAGAAGGATTACCAATGGGTTCTCTTGAATTTGGAGCTAGAAGTTGGATTTGCTAATGAAGACTAGGGCTTGGAGTTTTAATTTCCTCTTCCTTCCCCCATTTTTGCTTTAGCTTGAAGTGTTAGGAAATGAGGAATGAAGTAATGAAGAGGGGAGGGGGTCGGGACTGAGTTAGTAAGTGGGTTCAGTCCAAACGAAAGCCCTAAGTGAAAAAGTAGCAAAAATCAACTTACTCCTAACATATTGAAGCTTATACTCAAAAAGGTTGCAAACGACATTTTGAACTCAATGGAAGGGGTCTTGAGTCCTAATTTGACTGTTTGCAAAAAGTAGGTTTTCGGATTAAAATTCGACGAACGATGAAATATTTAAATAAAATATTTAAATACAAAATCGATAAATATGCGGGTTGTTACATGAACTATAATAGGAATATTTGATTTTTCTGGTGATCTATGTATCCTGAGGGGTCGGGTTTCTTCCAGTTGATGGAGAGGTGATCAGTGAATCTTGGAAAAATATTTGATGCTGATGAAAATCATTGGGGTAGATGCAGCTGTGAGATTTCTTTTAGAACCCTAGTTTTAGTTAAGTTTAGGAATTCGATCACTATGGGTTCTACGGTGGATCGAGTGTTTCAAGCTTTTGGGTGATGGAAGTTTGGAAGTAGGCGACGATTTGGCCGGAGTTTCAGCAACACCGATGGTCGGCATTGTACTGGCGAGGCAAACTTCCAGGTTGGAGCATTGACTCTGATGTTTGGTTCCAGGTTTAGATTGAAACTTGAATTCAAATTCGAGTTGGGTTGGAGCTAGTCTGATGATCGCGTTGGGGTGATTGAGTGATTTTGGATGTGGGATGATCATCACTGGTGATCGGAGATGACTGGTGGCAACGTGCATGTGCACAGAGCCTGTTATCTGATGAAGTTTGTTGAGGTGTTGGTTTATGCTCGAGAAGATTTATGAGTTGCTCGAAGTTGTTGGGTAGATTTTCTCGGGGAGGTTGGCCTTTGAACTCGAAGTAAATTGGGGGTGTCTCGGGTATTTCATTGTTTACAGGTTTTGAGAACACCTGTAATATCCTTTTTTACATTTTTAAAACTGAAGTTTATAAATGTAAAGCAAGAATTTAAACTAAGTTTAAAATTCGAGTTTGTAAAGCAAGAGTTTAAACTAAGTTTAAAATTCAAGTTTGAAATCTAGAATTCAAGTTTAAGATTTAATCTCAGTTTAAAATATATATATATATATAAGAGTTTTAAATTTAAATTGTTAAACTACTTTAAAATGGTAAGTAGTTTGAATTTTTAAAATGAAGTTTTAAAAATATGAGCAAGTTTTAAAGTTAAGTTTAATTCTGGAAATCAAAATTTTAAATATGTATTTAGTTTTTAAAATAAAAGAAGTTTAAAATTTGAAAGATTTAAACAACTTTGTTGTTAAGTGAAAATCTAAATTATTTGAATTTAAAAATGAATTTGGATTAAAACTCTTATAAGTTTCTTGTATAAGACAAGACAAGCATTTCTTTACTATGTAAATTTAAAAGGGTTTTAAATTGTTTAAACTTTGTTAAGTTAAATTATATTAATTTTAAATCTCATATATGAAATAAATTTTTAAAGTAAATTCAAAAGAAAATTATTTTCAAATGTTTTTGTTAGTGGCAATTTAGTCATAATTAAGAAATGTTTTTATCTCAAGTTAAATTAAGATTTAATGTTTTGAAATTAATGAAGTAATTAAGGAATAATTAGTTAATTTGTTTAATTAATTGATTAGGGATTAATAAATAATTGATTAAGGTTTAATCAATTGGTAATTAAGATCATTCATTAGATAATTAAAGATTATTAATTAATGATTAAAGATTTATTAATTAAATAATTAAGTTATAATCAAGGTTAATTAAATAAATAATTGAGGATTAATTAAGTTACAGTTAACACTTAATTAATTAAATAATTTGAGATTAATTAATGGATAACTAGAGATAAATTAATTTGTAATTAATAATGGTTAATCAAAGTTAATTACTTAAGGAAGTAATTAAAAGAATTGTTAATGGTTAATGAAGGTCATTAACTAGGATTATTTAATAATTAATTAATGTGATTAATTTTAATAATTAATTAGATTTATTAATTTAATAATAATCTTTTGTGAATTGTTTAAGTATAATCACTTAATGGAAGTAATTAAGGAAATTAATTACTTAATATAATTAATTGAGTTTAATGGGATTAGTTTGAATTAATTAATTAAAGTTAATTAATTTTAAACACTTGATGATTTGATAATAATTACTTAATGTAATTAATGGATTGGAATTACTTAGTAAAGTAATTAAGGGTAATTACTGGATGTAATTAATGGAAGATGGTTTAATAATGTAAGTAATTTTGATTAAATTACTTTTTAATTAATCAAGGGATTAATCAAGAAATTAATTAAGGAGTAATTAATTTATTTTAATGTAGTAATTAAGGTTAGTTAATTATTGAATGTGTTAATCAAGAGGGATTAATAATTATAGTTTAATTAAGATTAATTACTTACTATAATTAATTTTAATAAAGTAATTAATTAAAATGTAATTAGGGATCATTAATTAATATAATTAATAATGTAATTTAAGTTAATTAATTAAGATTAATTAATCAATGATAAGTGATTAAAGGTAATTAATTAATGTAATTAATTAAGGATTAATGCAATTAATTATAATTAATTAATTTATGAAGTAATTAAAGGTTAATTACTGTAAGGGGTTAAGAATAATTAATTTGTGAAATTAATCAAAAGACAATTACTTGAATGTAATTAAAGTATAATTTATCATGGGTGATTAATTAAGGTGATTAATTAGAGAATGTTTAAATAATTAACTTGTAATAAATTAAATGGTTTTGTAAGCAAGATTTAAAATGACGAAGTAATTAATTTAATTTATTTTAAATTAATTAAAGATGAAGTAATTAATTTAATTCACTTTAAATTAATTAGAGATGGAAGTAATTAATTTAATTTATTTTAAATTAATTATAGTATGATGAAGTTAATCCTTGCTTATGTATGGATGAATGATATTGACTGCCTTGAATGGTTTATTATCTCAGGTATGAGATTAGTGATGTTGTGTGATATGAATGCTTTGGTTGCATTGTGATGATAATATGGATTATCTATTTCGATGACAGTATGGACTATCTATTTATAATGATAGCATGTGATGTATAATCTGTGTAACTCTGATAATGGTTGTAAACTATGTAATATTTATGTTATTAATATAATTTATTCGTTCCGCTGTTAAGACTCTGTGTTGTTTCTTCTTTCTCTTCTTTCTTTCCTCTTCTCTATCCCTTTTCTTTCTTCAAGATGATGCGATTTTCTGTGGTGAGAAAGTCGGGTCGTCTCATTTGGTATCAGAGCGCTAGGTTGAGCGAATACCTAGGCTGTGGAGTGGTGTCTATCTTGAGAGAGCGTATTTGTAATTTTAAATATATATAATATATTTATTTATTCTACCTATCTGTTGGGTTACCTGTTCAGGTTTTCCAACGTAAGTTATAAAGGTAGATGGGGTAATGGTGTGTGTATCATGACTACCATTGGTTGGAGTTTGAATGTTTGAGGTTGGAAGTGTATGTGTCGAGACTGTAGACCTAATATCGTCTCGGGTGAGCTTTGCTTGGTGTAGGGATTTCATCGATCTCTGAAGGAAACCTGTTAAGGTTCAGAGTCCATCTTTGAAGATTGGATGAGTAGAGTTTGGATCTATCAGTTTGGCAGAAGCGAGTGATGGTATCTTGATATCTCTGGAAGTAGTAGCTGCGTGATGAGATGCAGTGAGTATGGATGTTTGCAAAGAAGTTTTCCTTGGAACAAGTTTAAGGAAGTAGGTCTGCATGGTGATGTGGCTGTGTTAATCATGGTGTTTCAGTTTGGTTTGAGGTCCGAGTTTCTCGAAGAGCTTTGGATTAGGAGATCTTTGGCATTTGTGGCAGCAGTGCAGCTTGGAGTGTTCTGTATGTCCGCAGGGAGTCTTCTAGCTTAGCAGTTTTTCTAAAGGAAGAGTTCAGAAGCAGTAGAGTGGACCCGTTTCTTCGATGGATTGGCTAGATAAGCTGTTCTGTTTGGTAAAGCGAGAACAATTTTCCTTGGATATGGTCTGGATTATCGCAAAAGTGACTTGCGATAGTTGAGTGTTTTCTTGGGTTATCAGAATTTTTCCGGATGTCTTCAGGGAAGTTAGAAGTTTGTCCGCATTTGGAGATTGAGTTTTCTTATCGACTAGGATTCCAGGAGTGATACCGGCGGTTCAGCATAGTAGAAGGATGATTCTTAGAGATTGAGTTAGTGTAGCAGCTCAGGTTTTGGAGGAACTTCTGAATTTTCTTTATGGATCTGTTGAGCCATAATTCTGGGATGTGTTGTCCAGTTTGTGCTCGTGTTCTTCATCAGCATTCTTATCTACTTCGGATCAGAGTTGTGCAGCGAAAGCTGTTTGGAAGTGTTTTTGATTGTCTTTTCCGGATAAGGAGAAGTAAGTCAGTCTTCTGTTGTTTGAAGAGTAGGGATTGTTCTTGGTTTTGGATTGATCTTTAGGAGATCATTTTGTTGAGATGATTAGTTCTGTTTGTTTCTAGAGGCATCAACGAAGGTTGAGCTGATCAGTAAGGATGTAAGCAGCCCAGGATCGTCCAGAGATTTTTGGGGATAAGAGATGAAGGAATTTGGATTACGGAGTCGGAGATTTGATTTTGGATAAGTTTTTCTCCGATCGAGGGAGCTATAAGATTGGGTAAGGCTGGGAAGCTAGCTCTGAAGTGTTTTCGATCTTTTCTTTGTATAAGTGTTTGGTCTTCAGGATTGAATTGCCAGTTTGGATAACTGGGGTTCGATGAGTTTCATGTATCTCTGAGAGAGTACGTGTATGGTTTATCTCTAGTTTTGGAACCAATTGTTCGGTAGGTTTGGTTGTTGAGCTAGACTCGTCTATAGTCTGATATCCTGTTTAGTTTTGTAGATATAGATGAATAGGAGCTCTGTAGCTTAGTAGTTTCGATTGTTTGGATTCTGCAGAGCGAGTATCCCGGTATTTACACTTGGGAAACTCGGGGAAATTCTATCCAGAATTTTGTCTGGATAGTTAGATTTGTTTGATTGGATGAAATGGTTGTTATGGTTGTTAGCATATGTTTGATATATGCTTGTGTTTTAAAATTAAAATCTTTAATGAGATTATTAAATTACCTTTGTTTTAAATTTCGGAGACGAAATTCTTTTGAGGGGGAAGGATTATAATATCCCAGAATTTTTGACAATATCAATTCAATAATCTGTATTAAAAATTAAATTGATTTGATAATCTTGTTAATAATAATTCAAAGTGATTTAATAATTTTTCTTTAATAAATATAATTGGTAGATTTTATCTTTTAAAGCAAATAAATTGGTTTCTATTTATAATATAAATATATGGTTTATATTGTAAACGATTAGCATTGTTTTAAATTTAATAAATAAAGCATATTTTCTAATTCTAATATTTTTTAGTACTTTGAAAATTTGTTTTTATTTAATATAAAGCTTTTCAAAGATATTAAATAAATAATCTTGGTTTAAATTTAATAAATGAATCTTGATTTAAAATTCTAAGATATATACATTAATTTGGAAATTTTGAGTTAATGTAATATTAAGTTTTTCAAAATTATTTAATATAATTATATGATTTTAAATTGTTAAGATAGAAGTTTAAATGTTTAAAATGATTTTGGCTTAAGTTTTAAATTTAAATTAATTAACAAAAGGGTTTGTTTTGTTTTCTTTTTAAAATATAGCTTAATAAAATAAGTAATTTATTAATAAAGACATAATTTCCTTTATAATTATTTTATTTTAATAATGAGTCATTTCTAAAAACAATATTAATAATGTATTGTTTTACAATTGGAATTTGAATAAAAATAGCATTTGTTATTTCAAATTTAATTTGTATATATAACTTGATTTTTAAATATTAGATTTTAGAATTTGATTTGAATTTGAATATAAAGTTTTAAAATCTAAGGCATAGATTTTTAATTGTTTTGGATATCTAAATATATGCATAATCTTTTATTTATAAGTATAATTTGTTTTTATTTCTTTTAAAAAATTTATATACATATTAAATACTGATTAACTAATCAATTAGGCATAACCTATATATTAACATTTAAACTAAATACTAACTACTTTATTAAGACAAGTGTTGTTTTCTTAAGCTTCATATAACAAATGTTAAAAGATAAACATTCCAATGTGACAAATGTTGAAATAATTTACAAGTGGCCTCTTTAAATTTGTTTTTCTTTTATTTTATAAAATCAGAAAATTAGCCTATATAAGAATACATTTTTCACTCTTATTTCCTTTTCTCATTTCCTAATCAAAGAAAACTTCAACCTGTTATTTCTCAAACCTGAAACCACTTCCATGTAAACAAATCTTCAAAACCAAAATCTACAACCAGTTCACATGCAAATCAGTAATTCTCCTCATTATCAAATCTGGAAGCATGTAAACAGTTTTAAAATCAAACAAAAAGCAAAAGCATTTTCTTTTCAAACCTGTAGTTAATGATCAAAAGCAAATCTGCATTTTTATAAAATCTGGAAATTGGCTCTGCATGCAAATCTTTCCAGCAACTCAAGATCTTAAAAGTTCAAGCATCAAAGCCTTTTCAAGTTCAAAAAAAAACTATTTTCAAAGATCAGAGGGCATTTCAGCCTTCAGGTTTAAAGCAAAGACATTTAGTCTTCAGCAAATTCAAAAGTTTTTTCAAATGGAGGCTCTGTCTTCTTCAGAAATAAGTATGTAACTTTTAAAATTTAAAAATAAATTTGATTGCTGGTATGATTGAAATAAATGTGTGTTGCATGAATGTCTGAAGTGAATATTATTTGTATGCATGCTGTGCATAGGTATTATGTTCTGTTTTGTACCCATGCTCAAAATTTCTATTTAAAATTCCTATTCTTTTAATTAGTTGCAGATTGGATGTAATTTATAAATCAAAGCTGTTTGATTTATCTTAGGTTAATATTTAAAATTTTAAGTAAGTTAAAATATAAGCTTGTTGTCTCTGGAAACATAAAAAAACATAAGTGCATGTTAGATAAAATAAAAATCAAACCTTTTAAATTGTAAATCCAGTATTATAAACTGAATACATAAACAAAAATATGATTTTTAAAACAATAATTTTAGTTTTTAGGTTTGGGGGTGAAGGTGCAGTTAAGATATAAACTATAATGGGAATATTTGATTTTTCTGGTGATCTATTATCTTGAGGAGTCGGGTTTCTTCCAGTTGATGGAGAGGTGATCAGTGAATCTTGGAAAAATATTTGATGGTGATGAAATTCATTGGGGTAGATACAGCTATGAGATTTCTTTTAGAACCCTAGTTTTAGTTAAGTTTAGGAATTCGATCACTATGGGTTCTACACTGGATTGAGTGTTTCAAGCTTTTGGGTGATGGAAGTTTGGAAGTAGGCGATGGTTTGGTCGGAGTTTCAGCAACTCCGATGGTCAAGATTGTGCTGGCGAGGCAAACTTCCAGGTTGAAGCATTGACTCTGATGTTGGGTTCCAGGTTTAGATTGAAACTCGAATTCAAATTCGAGTTGGGTTGGAGCTAGTTTGATGATCGCGTTGGGGTGATTGAGTGATTTTGGATGTGGGATGATCATCACTGGTGATCGGAGATGACTGGTGGCAACGTGCACGTGCACATAGCCTGTTATCTGATGAAGTTTGTTGAGGTGTTGGTTTATGCTCGAGAAGATTTTTGGGTTGCTCGAACTTGTTGGGTAGATTTGCTCGGGGAGGTTGGCCTTTGAACTCGAATTAAATTGGGGGTGTCTTAGGTATTTCATTGTTTACAGGTTTTGAGAAAACCTGTAATATCTGTTTTTAAAATTTTAAAACTGAAGTTTATAAATGTAAAGCTAGAGTTTAAACTAAGTTTAAAATTCAAGTTTGAAATCTAGAATTCAAGTTTAAGATTTAATCTCAGTTTAAAAAAAATATAAGAGTTTTAATTTTAAATTGTTAAACTACTTTAAAATGGTAAGTAGTTTGAATTTTTAAATGAAGTTTTAAAAATATGAGCAAGTTTTAAAGTTAAGTTTAATTCTGGAAATCAAAATTTTAAATACGTATTTCATTTTTTGAAATAATAGAAGTTTTAAAATTTGAAAGATTTAAATAACTTTGTTGTTATGTGAAAATTTAAATTATTTGAATTTAAAAATGAATTTCGATTAAAACTCTTATAAATTTCTTGTATAAGACAAGCATTTCTTTACTATGTAAATTTAAAAGGGTTTTAAATTGTTTAAACTTTGTTAAATTATATTCATTTTAAATCTCATATTTGAAATAAAATTTTAAAGTAAATTCAAAAGAAATTTTTTTCAAATGTTTTTGTTAATGACAATTTAGTCATAATTAAGAAAAGTTTTTATCTCAAGTTAAATTAAGATTTAATGTTTTGAAATTAATGAAGTAATTAAGGAATAATTAGTTAATGTATTTAATTAATTGATTAGGGATTAATAAATAATTGATTAAGGGTTAATCAATTGGTAATTAAGATCATTAATTAGATAATTAAAGGTTATTAATTAATGATTAAATATTTATTAATTAAATAATTAAGTTATAATCAAGGTTAATTAAATAAATAATTAAGGATTAATTAAGTTACAGTTAACGCTTAATTAATTAAATAATTAAAGATTAATTAATGGATAATTAGAGATAAATTAATTTGTAATTAATAATGGTTAATCTAAGTTAATTACTTAAGGAAGTAATTAAAAGAATTGTTAATGGTCAATGAAGGTCATTAACTAGGATTATTTAATAATTGATTAATGTGATTAATAATAATAATTAATTTGATTAATTAAATTAATAATAATCATTTGTGAATTGTTTAAGTGTAGTCACTTAATGGAAGTAATTAAGGAAATTAATTACTTAATGTAATTAATTGAGTTTAATGGGATTAGTTTGAATTAATTAATTAAGTTTAATTAATTTTAAACACTTGATGATTTGATAATAATTACTTAATGTAATAATGGATTGGAATTACTTAGTAAAGTAATTAAGGGTAATTACTGGATGTAATTAATGGAAGATGGTTTAATAATGTAAGTAATTTGGATTAAATTACTTTGTAATTAATCAAGGGATTAATAAAGAAATTAATTAAGGAGTAATTAATTTATTTTAATGAAGTAATTAAGGTTAGTTAATTAATAAATGTGTTAATCAAGAGGGATTTATAATTATGATTTAATTAAGATTAATTACTTACTATAATTAATTTTAATAAAGTAATTAATTAAGATTTAATTAGAGATCATTAATTAATATAATTAATGATGTAATTTAAGTTAATTAATTAAGATTAATTAATCAATGATAAGTTATTAAAGGTAATTAATTAATGTAATTAATTAAGGATTAATGTAATTAATTATAGTTAATTAATTTATGAAGTAATTAAGGGTGAATTACTGTAAGGGGTTAAGAATAATTAAATTGTGAAATTAATCAAAAGACAATTACTTGAATGTAATTAAAGGATAATTTATCATGGGTGATTAATTAAGGTGATTAATTAGAGAATGTTTAATTAATTAACTTGTAATAAATTAAATGGTTTTGTAAGCAAGATTTAAAATGACGAAGTAATTAATTTAATTATTTTAAATTAATTAAAGATGAAGTAATTAATTTAATTCACTTTAAATTAATTAGAGATGGAAGTAATTAATTTAATTTATTTTAAATTAATTATAGTACGATGAAGTAAATCCTTGCTTATGTATGGATGAATGATATTGACTGCCTTGAATGGTTTGTTATCTCAGATATGAGATTAGTGATGTTGTGTGATAT
The DNA here is from genome assembly GCA_030765085.1 of Allium cepa. Lineage (NCBI taxonomy): Eukaryota > Viridiplantae > Streptophyta > Magnoliopsida > Asparagales > Amaryllidaceae > Allium > Allium cepa. The sequence goes on from CM060929.1 coordinate 299,150,958, forward strand.
GAATGCTTTCGTTGCATTGTGATGATAATGTGGATTATCTATTTCGACGACAGTATGGATTATCTGTTTATAATGATAGTATGTGGTGTACAATCTGTGTAACTCTGATAATGGTTGTAAACTATGTAATATTTATGTTATTAATATAATTTATTCGTTCCTCTGTTAAGATTCTATGTTGTTTCCTCTTTCTCTTCTTTCTTTCTTCTTCTCTGTCCCTTTTCTTTCTTCAAGATGATGCGATTTTCTATGGTGAGAAATTCGGGTCGTCTCACTTGATAGCATTTTCAATCAAAGGAAATGTATAATATTGTCACATCGATATTTTCTGTTTGACTTTAGTTATATTAACTAACAGAAAACTATCGAATAAGTCATTCCATGTTTATTTAATAACTATCAGTATGTAATCCCTTGGTACCTCTAATAAGCATCAGCAATACACTTCCCAATATTAGGAGAACATTACGTACTCTAGTTTCAATGAATGTATCGATATCCAGTCTCGATACATCTTGACTAAGAATATTAAAACAATATGTTTATTTATTATGATAAATTACTCATGATTACAGCACATAGTGCTACTGTCATAAAACATACAATTTATGGATTTCTATCAAATACATTTTCAATTAAATTAATTAATCAATATAACATACTATATTAAGTATGTAAAAGAATGAAAACATCTTTTATTTAGAATAAGATTGGTTATCGAGTTAAATATATGTTACAATTATATAACTACCCTTTAGGGCATACCCCTAACTCTATCATAGCCTTCTAGACTTCTGGTTTATTTCATGACCATGTAATAGTTCTGATTTATCGAGATATTCCTTGGTCCAAAAGTGAGATAACATGCATACTAAAGAGAAAATTTTCAAATTTTCAAGAGTGAAAAAGGCCTTACTATTTATAGCAAAAAATAAATGCCCACTTAAAACAAGTTGGGTATAAACTATTTAAAATTCAAATTCTGATTTACAAGAACTTTCACAACTTCATCGTTCATACTATGATCTGGACAAAAAAATATACGGCACACATCAGAAGATTGAGAAGTCCAGAATGGGGCTAGTTTCATGTCCAGATTAAGAAGTTTGAAAATTGATTATTTTTCCCTTTAGTCGAAATTATTAAATTGATTTCATTATTTTAAATTACTGAAAAATACGAGTTACTACATTCTCCTCTCCTTAAAAGTAAATTTATCCAAGAAATTATGAACATAATATCCAAGTCAAACAATTCACATCAATCATTCAATTCAATTACGTCAATACATATTTGAGATATAGATGAGAATATGTGAATATAAGATCATGTCCTATAATACTTGACTGAATGCAAGGATGCAATCTGGTAGTCAGCCTTTGTAATATCCCTCATTTTGAGGTTCGAAAACTAAGCACTATGGATGCTGCAGCCAATCACAGTATTAATTTTCGATGACAAAATGCGGCTATGTTAACCACATTAATAATATCAGATCCATATGAATATGATACTTTTCAAACACAATTTAATAATAGACTTTCATATTTCATTTCACAAATAATATTTCTTATTCGTTACACAATTCCATTTGATCACACGTTTGGAGAAAATATAATTATTACAAACTACTCCAAGAACGATATATGAAGATGCCCTCTTGGTTGAGAAAAGTCTAATACTTGGCAATTATATAATTTTCCATTACATCCATTCAAGCAAATAAATCTACACGGCGGAAAATAAAAACTCATAGTAATAGCTAGCTTGCCTCCTACACGTCTTCGGAAGCTTATTTGTCTAACTACAAAGCCAGAAAACCCTACTCCCGACCAACTCAAATGAGAACCTGAGAGTTTAAGGGGAAATACAAAAACTGTGGGTCAGGAAAATAGTCTGATGTGAATAATAACTTACCATCTTGAGCCAAAATATATATCTAGTGAGACCATGCCATTGAGTGAAATGGTTTTTCCCTTCATCTATCTTAACCGAAACATATCAACCATATACTCTGCTCCTGCATGCATAATGTTTAGAATATAATAAATAAATTATTGCAATCATGCAACATATAATGGACTACCCACCCTAATTTATTTGACTATCCGTCTCAATTTCATCTGAATATCTGTCTTAACTTGAAATGAATATCTGTCTTACATTTATATAGACTATCCATCTCATATGTGTACAATATATAAGTTATCTACCCCTACTATATGGACTACCCATCATACATGGTTTAACTAGCTAAAATTATGTGGACTATCCATCAAATATGTTTCGTTCACTTCAAACTATGTGGATTATCCATTGCACATATCATAGCTTTTCTAGGATGACTACGAACCCTTCATTAACCATATAGAGACTATCCATCTCGTGCATTATGTGGACTATCCATCACAAGTCTCATAGTTTTTCTAGAATGTATATGAACCCAAAAAATACCAATTTATAATTAGATTATAACATTATTCTCCCAAATGCTCAACCTATGTCTATGGTATCCTCAATTAGTTTGTCAAACCCTTTAGCTTATAGCATATTGAAATACGAAACATTGGTATCACCAATATTGTTATCTAACTTAGAAAACATAAGGTTTATAAAACCATCAATATAACAATTCAAAATAAAAGATATATGACATACATGTTGTCAAAAACAATGCCGCACCTCTATCCAAGATTAGGAAACAAAATTCTAATTTAACAAATCATAAAGCTAAGTGCCAAAAATCATAAGGTTATCGACTTCCTTAAAACATAGGCTATCTCTCCTTTTTAAAACATACTTTTAATTGCATAAAACAAGGCCGCATCTGCATTGAAATAAAGAGTTGCGTCATTAATGCCACAATAACGATGTCGAGCTTCTGTCCAAGGTTAGAAATAAAAATTTAAATTTTCTTAAGTATATAAAAATTTCATATCGAATATAAGGTTGTCAACTTACTTAAAATATTGGCTGTCCCACCCTTAAAACACAACTTAGTTAACCTAGAAACATGATAATCTCGGCCAATATGGCCTTAGTGCTAATATAAAAGAAATACGATACCAATGTCGCATGACATTGTTGTTGAAAACAATGAAATATAGAATGCCGGCATTGATAAACCTCGACATAAATACCTTAAGCTGAAAATAATACTTGTGCCATTAATTTATATCATAAAGCATATGATGTCGCATTAAAACTTACAACATCAATATCTCATATACCCATTTGATGCAGTATTCCCATAATGACGCTGTCGTGTGCATGAAACAATGCATCACATAATTACGGTGTAAATATCACATGTATTACTTCATATCAATACCACCTATTTCGATATCGGTCACAACTATAAAGTGAAACCACCTATAGCAGATGCCCAACATCATGGGTATGCCGCATATCGGTGGCAATGTTGTTATAATTATAAAAGATGTTTTTCTATCTTTTTAAAGCTATTTCTTCTTGCCTAACCTTATTTCTTGTCAAATTATGATTGGTTGGAACAAAAATTCTACATTCCATTTTTAGAATTTACTAAAATAAAGTTTACCTTCCCAAAAACATATACCAATTTTATTAATTAATATCCTTAGTTAATTATCAATTAAACGCATATTTAGCATAATAAATTCATAGAAGTTCATATTCACTTGGGTAAAATCCCTAAAAATTAAAATAAATCTGAATTGACATATTATTTTATATATAAAATTTTCGAGGCTAAAACAATAATTTAATTATTTTTGATAATTAAAACTCGAATTAAACATTATTTCCTCCTTATGAGATACACAAAATATTTGTCTTAACTTGGAAAATAATGAAATTAAAACCTATCTCCAAATCAATGTTTTATACAACATACCAGAAAATCAAATCAACTGGAGATCAAAAACTTAGGTTTTACCCTTGAAACCCATCTAAATAATTTCATAAAAGTTCCATAATTCATTATTCTTTCCAAATAATGACATGAATTATCATAACATGATAATAACACATAGTCATTTCGTAATTATCTATAAACGAGATCAAACACAAGCAATTAGATGGATAATTATTATTTACCATAAATTGGAAGAGTTGAGATTTGATTGAGTTTTGTTTCCGTAAGCTTTTTCACTTTTGAATCCCTTGATTTGCCCTTCTTTCTTCCTTAGTAATGGCCGACCTTGATTGTTGTTTTTACTTAGTGTATTTCAAAAATGAGAATGGATGAGTTGGAGAAAGGGTTTGGGGATGAAATAAGCTCTTTTCCTAATTTTCCATTCTCATCCATTCTTTTCTTTTATAAGTTTAAAAAAACCTTATCATTTGTTTCATTAAGGTCGACCTAAATAAATTATCAAATCTCATTTCCTTATCGTTGTACATTATTCTATTTAATCTATCTAGTTAAATTTCTAAATAATGTTAAACTAGAATTAGGGGTGTTACAGGCTCCTCTCTTTAAAGAATTTCGTCCTCGAAATTCAATAGGGATTACGGTTATCCAGTATAATGGCCCAGCTACGTAAGGTTGATCATAAAGTCCAAATTCGACTGTTGGTGGGAAGGATGATCATGCGGAAACATCCGCATGACCAGAGTATAATGTTTGAACAGTCATATCCAGCCCAGAGTAAATAAGGTCGACAAATGGATAACACTGGATGTCCAAGTCTTAGAATTTGGTTTGGTTGGATTAGGATCAGAGTGGATGATTAGGAAAATTGAATGAAACCCAAAGGGGTCAGCATGGTGAGGACTCAGGTCGGCATAGTGTATGGGATGGCTTGGGTCGACATAGTGTATGGGATGGCTCGGGTCGACATAATGTATGGGATGGCTCAGGTTGGCATATGTATGGGATGGTTTGGGTTGGCATAGTGTATGGAATAGTTTGGGTCGGCATGGTACATGGAATAGATCAGATCGACATAGCCGCAATTATGAAAAGGTGTCGGCATGATATTGGGTAGGCATAGTCTTGGATCAGCACCATGGAAGGATAGACATATTGATGTGTTTCCAAGTATCGGGTCGGCATAGGACACGAGGACAGTGGGCACGGCATAACCAGATGGTATGGGTTGACATGATGATATACAGTTTGGCATAGTAATCGAGCTAAGTTTTCCTGATGGTGGGCCCAAGTGGTCAGGGGGCCCCAAGTCTTGAGAGGTCAGTCAAGGTGGAGGCTGCCTTCATTTATAAATATAGGGCTAGGGGGCCATTTTCAGGATCTTCCTTTTGGGGACTGACGAGTGAAACTCTACCATTTTTGTATTCAGTTTCCTTTTGTTCTAACTTGTTCTCAGGCAATTTCTTACTTATTGTAACTGTAATCAATTGTGTGGTAAAGCAATAAAGAAAGTATTCATAGTTGACGTAGGCAATCAACGCCGAACCTCTATAAATCTTACTATTTTTACTCTCTATTGCATTTTTCTGGATATTTTGTGTTATTCCTCTGCTATTATTTAATTTATTCATTTATTACTCGACTTAAACCTATTCTCGGGTGTTTTTGACCAATTTGGTTGCAAACATGGTATCGCCAATTGACAAAGAAGAATTTTCAAAACAAATAAAAGACCTATTAAATTTAAAATTAATATAAAAAAGTTTCAGTGCCTATTCTTCTCCAGCCTTTTAAGTGAGAAACCATGCTGAAAGTAAAAGAGGAAAGGCAAGAATGGTAATAAATTATAAACAACTTAATAGCTATACCAAATTTCATGGATATTTTATTCCCTCTGCTGAACATTGAACTAAGCAGATCCAAGGAGCAAAATATTATAGTAAATTTGAAGCTGAATTGGGTTTTTAGAAATTAAAAATTGCTGATAAACAGTCCATAGAATTAACTACCTTTAGTTGCCCACAAGGGCATTTTGAATGGTTAGTTATGCCTTTTGGATTAAAAAACGCACCACAAGTATTTCAAAAATGGATGAATTCTATGTTCGAACATTTACTTTTTGCTACTGTTTATATAGACGACATCCTTGTTTTCTCTAATTCTGCTGAAGAACATAAATAACATCTTTTAGAAATAGTACAAATATTACTACAGTTCGGAGTTATTCTTAGTCCTAAAAAAGTTGAGTTGTTTAAAAATGAAATATATTTTCTTGGAAAAAGAATTAAAAATGGACAAATAGAATTACATCAACACTTTTACACTAAAACTAGCTATTTTCCCAATACATTCAAAACATTAAAAGATCTCCAAAGCTTCTAAGGATTGTTGAATTACGGTATAAAATGTATCCCTAATTTATCAACTATGACCCAAAATTTACAAAAAAAGCTTACAGATGAACAAGCAAAATATAAACAACATAATGGGGAACCAAGAAGATGGAACATTGAAAAAATTCCTTTTGCCTTACAAAAACAAGAAGAAGACTAAATATAGAAAATTAAAGATCTAATAAAGGATGAAAAGATCATCTATTTTCCTTCAGATGAAGAATTACTTACACTATAAATTGATGCTTATGACAATTGCTCGGCAGGAATATTAATTGCTAAACAAAAGGAAGTTATAGCATATTCCTCTTGAAAATTTTGCAAACCCCATACTAAACATACTACCCATGACAAAGAATTACTAGCTATTTAATTAGCAATCAAAAGTCTACGAATTTATCTTTTGCATAGACAGTTTGTAATCAAAATAGATAACAAATTTGTTGCTCAATTATTAAAGAAAAAAATTATAAACAATCCAAAAAAATCTTTGGAGAATTAGATTAGCCATGTATTTAGAAATCTATAATTATGATGTCAAATACATTCAATGCTACACTAACTTTCCTGCTGATCTTCCTACTAGGTTTTGAAAGATGGATGAAGACGATACAAAACGAATCAAAGAATTATTAGAAATAATGAAGAGACAGAAGGATTTCCAACAAGTGAAATCATCCAAAAAAGCCAAACAAACCTCCAAAGAGGCTTCATCCCCACAAGGATTCGAAGAAACCAATACTCCAACGGGAGTAAATAAAGAAAAGGTCCAATAGATCAAAGCTATTCAAACAAAAAAAGCAAGGAAACACATTCCAGTACAACTTAGAAATTTGTTCCAATGAATGAAGGAAAGGCAATTGCTTCCATATGTGTGCGGAGACCATACATCTCAGCTGTGGTCAAGGATTGGTATAACTTAGAAATGAAAATATCAAATCTTACATTAAATGACAATTTAACAAATGCTTTAACCATCCAATTTGCATACCACAGAGCTACAAATTTATGGTTAACACAACTATAAAAACTTATTTGGGATTAAACATACAATATCCTAGAAAGAGAAAAATTTCAGGATACGTAAAAAGAGTGTCTAAATTATCCCAACATTCTTTTACATCTAGGTCTGAAGTTCTAGATTAAAGAAAGCAGAAGTATTCACTGACAACTCGGCTAAACATAGCCATTTGAAAACATTATTTGCTCAAATGTAAACATCTGATCTCGTGAATCTAAGAATTCAAGACTTTCTAGAATTAATTAGACTTTATGATATAGATAAAACAAAAACTAAGGAGATGGAAGCTGAAATGACAATACAAGATATGATCTCTCTATATCAGCAACATCTCATCGATGAAAGCAATCTTCTTCTATTCTTCAAAAAATTAGAAGACACAAAATTAGTAAAAATATAAGAAAATGAAGAGTTAATCCTCAATAACATCAGAAGACCACGCCTAGTAGCCTGTTTTTTGGAAATGCAAAAAATATATCAAAAAGGGATTAGTGCACGAAATTTATGTCAACACAAGCTATCCTAAAGAATATTCAGACTATATTCTAGACATTTGTACAGTAAAGCTTGCTGAGCATTAAAGCGGGTTTTTTACGATATTCATGTTCAAAATATGGAGCGTTTGGGAAGAAAGACAATATATATGTCCTTATCCCTCTATCCAGTTATGGGAATCATGTAGAGTAATAGAAAAACCCCAACATGAATTTGTTAAATTAAATCGAATAGAATTTAACGAAGAAAATGAAATGCTCTAGTAGTGCAAGAATTCTTGACTGAAGCTATTAGCAAAGGTGAATTTGGATCACACTCCGCCCCTTAAGGAAAAACAATATTGCTGTTAAACTGCCTATCGTCTTTCGGACCATCAACATATAGTATAATGAAGGTTCAACGATTTTTAGACAGTCTCAAAATTGGCCCAGTTGGCATAATGACACAAGAAGAATACTCTGAAGAGCAAGTGGAAAAGGAAAGTCTAAGACAAGACTCCATAATGAGAGATACTATGGGGACTGAACCTTTTGACGATGAATCTCTAGCTAACCTAGAAATTCAATTAAATCAAAAGCATGGTGGGCCACTACTCAGAATAAAGAGACAAAGCATCTAGCCTCTACACTAGGGTGACATATCACCCCCTAGCCTTACCAGCTTTCCTTCTACAAAACTAAAATAATGGACATATTCTTAGCCTACATATAAAATGGAGGACACATATTACACCTATATTGTTAGAGTGGATAGATATCATGCCTATAAATAAAAAATAAATGATAGAAGAGACTATAAAAGGAGGACTCCTCTCAAAAAGAAGGATTATCAGAAAAAATCTTCTTTATATCATTTCCTTTATTCATATTATGTCTGAAAAATTTGTAATATTATCTAGCGTATTAATAAAATTTCTAATTCTGTAAGTGGACTTTGTTGCTGTATATTTCCCTTTTCTGCATTCAACTTTCGCTTCAAGAAATTGGTATCAGAGCCTGGCTAAGACTCGGTAAGTTATTCTTGTTTTATATTTTTTGATTTCAAACATTTTGTATAAATTCTAGTTCTGTAAAAAAAAAGAGCACAAAAATCTTAAATTTTTTAAAACAAAAGCCTAAGCTATTTTTTTGAGCATGATTCCTTATGAGTCTACAAACCTTTTGTGCCTGATAAAGAAATTTTCGAATTTAAGTCAATTCGATAACCTATTGTTATTGATTATTACGCATTAGAGTAGGAAACGAACCATTGTTGTGCTCTACTTAAGTAAAGCGAAGGTATAGGCTTGTGGTTGTTAATTTGAGGCCTAAACCTTTTATAAAACCATGGTATGCTAGGAAAACATTAAGGGTATCGTGTCTAGATACTTAATCTAGGGTCAAAACTAATCTAATAACTATAGGTTTGTGAATCAATCTTTGTTATTCGAATAATTTTTTTATCATATTGTAAAGGTTTTGTAAAACTCATAATTGAATTATGTTAAAAAGACCCTCTTTTATGGAAGATAATAGGCTTGTTATCCTCGACACACATAAGTGTCAATTTAATCTAAATGCTGAACAATATGAGCATATTGTTCATATCCCAACACAAGAAAGCCTAAAAAATGGGATTCAAAATTTTATGATTGACCTGCTTCAAGAAATTAAATTAGAAGTAAAAGGCATACATAATAAACTACCAAAACAAACGGCAACCATGGGATTTGGCCGAAATACACCAACAATCCATTCGCTAAACAACATTAGAATGGTCAAATATACTTCTGAAGAAAATAACAAAATAAATGTTGTGGAAATTAATCCTACTTACTATCAAAATTATCTTATTCTTTAAGAAAAAAATTATAGGAAAATTGACAGTATAGGACTTTATTCTTATTATGAAGAACATTCAACAGCGACAAATTATTTTAAATATAAGGAAAATGAAGAACTATATTCACTTGATGATTCTGAACAAGAATCTGAGAATTCAACGGAATCAGGTTATATTTTTGATACTTCAGATAAACTTATTTTCCACATAAACAATAATGAAGCCGAATCTAGTAGAGGTGCAATGATATTACCTCCACCAGATAGTGCTTCCATAATGAACGATCTTAGAACCTCATATAATTATGGAAGATCAAGAACAGGAAGAAAATACATATAATAGTCCACATAATGATCCTTACCCTAAAATGCTTAGAGATGGTACTGGGTCAGATTGGATCAGATTTCATTCTTCTCGAAAGCAATTTAAAGATTTTTATAATGAACAACCCTCTTCAACATATACTCTAACTTTCAACATATATAGACTTCCACGGAGAAAAATACGAAAATATATTATAACATGGCTTTAACATATAAGCGGAACAATCTATATATTACCTTTGAATACGAGTGTAATGGAATGCATACATTACGCTACCAGAAATTGGACAAGAGATGCTTTAGTTTGGTTACTAAATCTTGAAAGAATAAATCCAAATCAATTACAAAGAATTAGGAATATTCAATCTAAACAAGAAGCTCTTGAATAATTACTAAAATTATTATTAGCAGAATTTAGAGGGGAAACATTCCTAGAAGATACAGATTACGAAAAGCAATTATTAAAAATACAATTATGTGATATATGTATGTTAGAAGAATTTGCTACCAAATACATAGGCTTACTTTTTCATTTAAAGAATAATGATCAAAAAGTTTTCTGGGTAAAAGGCTTTTTTACAAAAATACCTTATCCAAGAAATAACATTATACAAGAAAGATATGACATTTTATGACAAAGCACTATCATAATACAGGTTTATTAAAAAAAGTCATGTACGGTTACTATGGAAAGGATTTGTGGGCAAGCAAGTGCACACAAACAAATGAAATATAAAATTACAATCTCAAAACTTGGATTTTCTTGTTACATAAAGTATACTGAAGATATTAATACACAGTTTGGATGTTCACCTGTATTTGAATGAAAAAGGACAAGAAATTTCGAAAGAAGAACAAAACAAAAATATTGAATCACTAGAAAAAAATGGAAACTGGAAAGTAAGAAAAAATTTAGAAAAGAAAACGAGTTTTCTAAGAAAAAATTTATTAGAAAGAAAAAATTCCGTAAAGGCTGTAATTGTTTTAAATGTAATAAAGAAGGACATTATGCTAATGAATGTTCTACAAATATGAAAAATATTGTAATATCATATACCGAAGAATATGGTATTCATGTTGGCACTATTAAAGATATATCTATTGATGCTAATTCCTCGGTATATGAAATTAAATCAGTCTGTTCTGACACTACTGAAAATATTGATGAAATTAATGATTCTTTTGATAATTTTAAAAATAACACGACTACAATCAATCAGACACATAATTAAATAAAAATTATTCTTACTATATATGCTATACTCCCCAGAAAGGAAAAAATAAATTCTTCGGGTTATACATTATATGCAGCAAAATGCTCAATATTAAGAAGGCATTTCACAACCGATTTTTTTTTAGATCTACTAATAAAAATCCCACTGGGATATTATATGAAAATATATAATATACCTAAACATACAAAAGAAAATATTTTTATAACACATGGATTAATTGAACCCCTTTCTAAAAATAACGCTTCTATACTATTTAAAAGTACTAGTATGGAGGATAAAGATTATATTATAGAGCAACAAGACCCAATAGGATTACTTGTTTTACATAAATATGAAGATCTTCCAATTATAAAAGAAGAAATACATGATCATGATACATTTACCCCATTAAGTGGTTCCACCTCTTGATCATCAATAAATAAAGAATCTGAATCATATCAAGAATATAGAATATATATGAACACTTTTACATCTGAAGAAACATCAAACCCAGAAATACAAGATAGCATAGGAGAACAATTTGAGGTCACTGATGAAGATTTAGAAAAATTAAAAAAGGAAATCCCTCATTCGGAGAGAAAAGATATTTATAAACCTTTGACTTTTAAATCTGGATTTCAAAATCAACATACATATGTATTCGAGCGTCTGCATGGAAATGTAGAGTTAAAAGGAGAGGATGATTTTGTTTCTATAACTCTTTTAAATAAAGGTAAAATATAAAAACTAAAGCAAGATATCCAAAAATGAAATACCTTCACATAGGTCTAATACAACTAAAAATAACAGGATTATTTAGGCCTAAAATTGATACTCCAATAAAGATAGTCTATATGGATCAAAGAATTATCAATAATCCTTTAAATAATATATTGGTGGAGCTAAATCAAATTTAGCGAATAGATTATTTAGAGTAAATATACTTCCCCATTTTTTGTATAAGTCTTGATGATCAAAATATAAAAAAGACCTGTACATTATCAGTAAATTTACAAAATATCGAACTTCTATCAGGGCCTAAAGTTCACGGCATACAATGGGAACATTGTATGGCTTTAAATGATACTGCTACATTTAAACCAATTGCACCCAAACGATTCGTTAAACTATTTGAAGTCGGATTGGAAAAAACTATCCAACCTAGATTAGTTGACATAAGACATTTAAAATTTGATAATGAAATTCAAGTTTTTGTAAAATCACTTAAACCAAGGATACAATGACCTACAGAATATTTTATAGCATCAGGAAATATCATTTCCAATATAACCAAATGTAATGACGAAAATACAAATTCACCCAACACATTAAAAAGATCTCAAATCATACAATAAAATGTCCGACGTTGATTTAAATCCTGATATTTTAAAATGTATTAGTCATCTTATGAGCTTTAGACAAGAAAATCTGATAGAAGGAAGAACAATGAGAATACTTGAAAAACAAAAAAACAGGAATCAAGCTGAATAGTTATAAAGATTCCTACAGAAATTATAAAACATCACGATTAGATACATAGATCTAAAAAGAAAGGCACAATCACATATATATCTTCCAATCACGGTATGTATCTCTGAATATCAAGAATTCATGGTGTATGCATTGCTGGATTCTGGTGTAGAAGCCAGTTTGCTACAAGAAATATTTATACCCCAGCAATTCTGGATGCCTTTAGACAAAATAGGAATGCTAAATGACTTTATGGGAAGACAAGTCCCTGTAGCTCATAAGGCAAAAAGTATACAGGTACAAATACCTGATATACAAGGAAATAATAGAACATACAACTTTGATTTTGCATTACTACCAAGAGAATTTGTTAGTGATTACATCCGTGGAATGGACAATCTAAGATATCTCCCTCCGTTCAACATATGTTATTTTGAACTAGTTGGCATTCTCGTGCCTCGAGTAACGTTAACTGCTACAATTATACCACATTATACTCCAGCAGCACAGCGTGGTGAAAAAACTGTTACATTAATTGAAAATGCGAGAACACTAAAAATAATACAACCAAAAATCTGAACTTACAATATACCAACTACGAAAAACAATGCATTACATAATTACGGTATAAATATAACATGTATTACTTCATGCCTATGCTGCGTATTCCAATATCAATTACACCTATAATGTGAAACCACCTATAGCAGATGCCGAACATCATGGGTATGCTGCATATCGGTGACAATGTTGTAATTATTATAAAAATTGTTTTCTTTTTAAAGCAATTTTTTCTCGCCTAACTTTTTTTCTTGTTAAAATATGATTGGTTGGAACCAAAATTTTACATTTGGTTTTTAGAATTTGCTAAAATAAAGTTTACTTCCCAAAAACATATACCAATTTTATTAATTGATACCCTTAATTAATTATCAACTTAAATGCTTGTTTAGAATAATAAATTCGTAGAAATTCATATTCACTTGGGAAAAATCCCTGAAAATCACAATAAATCCGAATTGACATATTATTTTATATATAAAAATTTCGAGGCTAAAATAATAATTTAATTATTTTTTATAATTAAAACATGAAATAAACATTATTTCCTCCTAACGAGATTCATAAAATATTCATCTTTACTTGGAAAATAATGAAACTAAAAACCCATCTCCAAATTAATGTTTTATACAACGTACTAGAAATTCAAACAAACTGGATATCAAAAACTTTGGTTTTACCCATGAAACCCATCTAAATAAATTCATAAAAATTCCATAATTCATTATTCTTTCAAATAGTGACATAGATAATCATAACTTGATAATAACATCATAGTCATTTTGGAATTATCCATTATCGAGATCAAACACAAGCAATATAGATGGACAACTATTACTCGCCTCAAAATGGATGAGTTGAGATTTGATGGAGTTTAGTTTCCCTAAGCTTTTTGCCTTTTGGATCCCTTGATTTCCTCTTCTTTCTTCCTTAGTAATGGTCAACCTTGATTGTTGTTTTTACTTAGTGTATTTCGAAAATGAGAATGAATGAGATGGACAAAGGGTTTAGGGATTAAATAAGCTATTTTCCTAATTTTCCATTCCCATTCATTCTTTTCTTTTATAAGTTTAAAACCATCTTATCATTTGATTTATTAAGGCACGACCTAACTAAATTATCAAATCTCATTTTCCTTATCAATGTACATTATTCTATTTAATCTATCTAATTAAATTTCTTGAATAATATTAAACTAAAATTAGGGATATTATAGGATCCTTTCTTTAAAGAATATCGTCCTCGAAATTCAGTAAGGACTAATCTATGGGATGGCTCGGGTCGGCATAATGTATGGGATGTCTCGGGTCGGCATAGTGTATGGAATGACTCGGGTCGGCATGGTGCATGGAATAGGTTGGATCGACATAGCAGTGGTTATGAAAAGGTATCGGCATGATATTGGGTAGGCATAGTATTGGATCGGCACCGTGGAAGGATCAGCATATTGATGTGTTCCAAGTATCGGGTCAACATAGGATATGAGAACAGTGGGGTCGGCATACCTAAATGGTTCGGGTTGGCATGATGATATACAGTTTGGCATAGTAAGTTGGGATGAGTTTTCCTGATGGTGGGCCCAAGTGGTTAGGGGGCTCTGGTCTTGAGAAGTCAGTCAGGGTGGAGGCTGCCCTCATCTATGAATACAGGGCCAGGGAGCCATTTTTGGGATCTTTCATTTAGGGACTGATGAGTGAAACTCTACCATTTTTGTAGTTAGTTTCCTTTTGTTTTAAAACTATTTCTTACTTATTGTAACTGTAACCTATTGAGTGGCAAAGCAATAAAGAAAGTATTCAGAGTTGATGTAGGCATCAGCATAGAACCACTATAAATCTTGCTGTTTTTACTCTCTGTTGCAATTTTCTGGATATTTTGTGTTATATTTATGTTTCCATTTAATTTCTTCATTTATTTCACTACTTAAAACTATTCTCGGGTATTTGTGACCAATTTGGTTGCAACCCCTTTGGTGCTTTCACTGAGAGACTCGATTCTTAGGCTATAGGATCACATTTTTGCTACTGGATTGCATAAATCCCCCAAAGAAGATCCAGGTTCACTTTCAGAAGCTTGTAGATACTATTCAGATTTTTCATGTTTTATGCAAAGGAATTCAAGATGGTAAGGTGCACCAGATCTACTTTCCACAATGTTGATGCCAA
Organism: Allium cepa; assembly: GCA_030765085.1. NCBI lineage: Eukaryota > Viridiplantae > Streptophyta > Magnoliopsida > Asparagales > Amaryllidaceae > Allium > Allium cepa. Next base: position 299,166,274 of record CM060929.1, read on the forward strand.
CGAAACTACTAGTGTCTAACAAGGAGGCCCAAGCAACCGGCCTGCTAATGTGAATGTGGAGCCTGCTGTAGCCCAGAACCCCACAAATTCCGTTACTAAAGCTGAATTTTAATAACTTGATAAGGGAGCTAATGGAGAGCCCTAGGTAGATAAACGAGAAAATCTAGGCTAATGCCAATCTGATGAACCAGATTTCTCAACAGCAATGCCAAAGCACCGGAGGAGGTATCGCTTCGTACTTAGCGTCAGATAGCTCAATCTCATCGGAAGAGCACCATAGGCGTAGGTGCCACAAGATTTAAACTACATGGGATGGGGCGTTGGAGCCACGTTTGGCAGATCATCGTGGTCTGCCAAACCGTGTCGATGCCTATCGCTCCCTAGGGGTCGGTACCGATCCTTGGCTAGGGGCACGGCTCCTCAAATTGGGAGGTTGTACTCAGCTTGGAACCGAGAATTTGGACACTGGAGCACGCATGGATGCTGGCAACAACATCTCCAGAATCACAATGAGGCGAATGCTCAGGACATCATCTGGAGGACAATAGGCCAAGGTGGCGTGAAATGCCCCGAACACACCAACCAGGACATTCATACGGAGCATAGCAAAACCACCACCTAGCGCCACCCATCCAGAACCCATATTTATCAGTAATGGTCAGACAACTGATGTGGGAAAACCCGGGCTTGACAAACGCTGATTGGGGAGTTTCTAGGAGTCATACTGCATTTACCGACATCATTTTATAGGCGGAGTATCCCAAGTGCTTTAACATGCCTACGATGCCTGCTTATGAAGGGAAGACCGACCCCCGGCAGCATGTCATGAGGTACGAATGGTTGATGGACTCGGCAAGAGTGAATGATGCAACCAAATGCAGATGCTTCCCCATAACTCTATTTGGTATTGCTATGTGGTTCACGAGGTTACCCCCACAATCGATCTCAAGATTTGATGAGCTGGCTATGAGATTAGTGGAGCAGTTCCAGATTCACGCCAGATGCCCTAAAGGTGTCATGTCGCTATCTAGTGTAATCTAGGCTCTAGGGAAATCACTAAAGGATTACTTATACTGATTTCTGCTGCCGCTACCGAAGTTTGTAACCCATATGACCATGCTATACTTGTGGCTATGACTAGGAGTTGACCCAGAATCCCAGTTCGGTGAATGGCTAGCTAAAAACCGCTGGCCACACTAGAGCGTTTCTACACAAAGGCAAATCAGTTCATGAGAAAGGAAGATGCCAGATTATCCAAAAGAAGCAATGCTGCAGGGCCAAGCGGAGAAGCGGTACAAAGCAGCATCGCAGTGAAGCAATCTGGCGAAAGCTCTGGAAAGGTTTGGGTTAATTCTCAAAACAAGCTGGGTCAATTGAAAAGTGGAGAGGGAAATCCCGGTCGAAAAAGGGAGCCTTGAAAATGGAAGTCAAGGATTCCTACATATAATGGCTATACACCTCTGAATGCATTCTCGGGAGAACATCTATTTGTCGACCTTTAACACTTTTAAGTATAAGAAGCCACGTCCGAAAGAATCAGTTGAGGGAAAAAAGCAAACTAGGAAGTATTGTCGGTTTCATTAATGCTACGGGCATAATTCTGACGAATGTTGGCATCTTCACGATGCCATTGAGAAATTGATCCGTTAGAAAAAGTTACAGTAGTTTATCAAGAATCCATAGGATGGAGGACAGGGAACATCTAATTCCAATCGAGCACAAAGCTCCGCTCCGGCCTGAAGAGCCCACTCAGACAGGTGGGAAGTTGGTAATAAACAAGATAGTTGGTGGAACGCACCCTACGGACAGGTGTTGGCAGGAAATGAGCATTGTGCAATTTCAATGAAACATGTGGACTTTGAATGTTATTCGAATACGGGGATGGAACTTCAACGAAGCAACATCGTATAATGATGGATGATATAGTGTTCAAAAGTAGAGATGTTGGTAGAGTGGAGGCCTCTTCTTTTGATCCGATGGTTAACTCTGCCATGATTGGCCCCGCTCTGGTGAGCAGAATTTTGATTGATTATGGCAGTTCTATGAACATCGTCTTTAAGAAAGCTTATGATCAAATGAGGATGGAGGCTAAGGATTTGAAACCATCTAAATCTCCTATACATGGTTTCAACGGTGTGGCCACGAAGGCGGTAGGTTATGTCGAGTTACCAGTTGAGTTGGGAGAAAGTGAATGTATGAGGGTGCGGATACTACCGTTCATTGTCTTGGATGTTGATTCACCGTATAATGTTTTTCTAGGATGTCCTGCCCTAGCTGAATTTCGGACAGCCCATTCCCTATGGTGTTTGATGTTGAAATTTCTGATATATAGTGGAGTGTGTAACGACCAGTAATTTTCAATAATTAAAAATATTTAATTTAATAAGATGTTGGTATTTAACATTGGGAGAAATTAAAATTTGTGATTAATTAAGGAGAAGAATAACTAGAATGTAATGTCAGTAATGTTAATTTAAGGTAATTGCTAACTATTATAATGTACATCTAATTAATCGAAATGATTGTAAATATAAAATTTGGTTATAGATTGTAAATAAGCAAATAAACCAAATGTTGTTTAAATGGTAAATCGTATGTAATTGAAATTAGTTAATATAGAATAATTAGTCAGTATGTAAATTTGTTAGTTTTGTTTGCTAACAATAAACATAGAATTGGGTTTGAAATTGTAAGTTGTCACAATGGCATAATTATCATTTCATTATTTAATCTATTGAAACTTAATTGTAAATTAATTGCAATAAATGTAATTAGATGTTATGTTAATATGAGTCAAGACAATAACTGTAAAATGTGAATGTAATAAAATGTACAAGAATGTCTATTATATTCATAAGACAATGGTTGATTTAATAATAAAAATGAAACCTAGATAAATGAAGTTATTAGGATTTTAAATTATAACTCATGTCAAAATCAACAAAAATTCAATACAATTAGAATATTGCAACTAATATGGTAAAAGATGATAATGGTAGATTTTGATGTAATAAGATATAAACCAATGTTAAATATGTCCATAGAATAATGGTTGATTGAATAAAAAGATTGAAATCAAATTAAATCAATTTATTGGGTAAATTACAATTAGTTAGATTTAATTACAGTTGAAATTGGACACTGTAGTTAGTGTAATATTCAACACTGAATTGATATGTAAACTTGTTTTAAATTATAGTAAATGTCCAAGTAATAAAAATGATTAAAATTGTTAGTTATTAAATTTAAAATTAAAAAGTGATTTAATCAATTTAATTATAATTTATTTAATTAACGTGAAAATAGCTATTTTAGCCACTGTCTCAGATTTCAATGAAACTAGTTTCATCGGATCCGTAACGGTGAATTATTGTAGTATTTAAAGTTTCGTAGCGATCGGACATGTCATTTGATCGTACAGACTCAAAATGTCTAGAAATCAATTTAATTGAAATCAAATTGAAATAAGCTGATTTTAAAGCTATCTTCTTCATACGATAGAATTAGAACTTGAAACATGTTCCATTGATTTTAAAATATCAAAAAAAATCTATTTTGATATATGGGATGAGCCACTTTCTTTTTGGAGGTAGAACGGGCTTTTTGGTTCGCTATTCGTCATTCGTACAAATTCGATATGTGTTTATTTTCTTATCAGGCTTTGTTAATATAAAAAGTCTGGTTTCCCAAACCCTAGAAGTAATTTTTCTTATTCTATATGGCAATTAGCTTCTATATCTATCTCTTTCTTTTCAATGGCAGAAACAAATTCAATCTCAAAACCCTATTTCAATTTCAAATTCAGTTTCAAAATCAAACTTCTCAAAACTATATCATATTATATATCGATTAGAAGCCCTCGACTAGCGCAATCTACTGCAACGATTTGTTCCTCGAATAGGATCATCGTATTTCTAGAAATCAATGAATTGATCTAGTCTATTCATTGTGTTGTGATCAACTTCGACCGATCATCGAATCGATGGTATGGGTTTGTGGAGATCGACGAGCGGAGTCCGTCGGTATAGCTCGTTTGATCATCTGAAGGCTGGATCAACGACAAAAATTCGACTAGGGTTGCAAAAATCCTCAACGCCGGTTGCATTTTGGGTGACGTTGGCATTCGTAAGTGGGGTCGTGTGGCGCCTGGGGGTCGGCCTGACCCGGTGGAGGCGGTGGCTGGTTTTGATCATGGTGGCGGTGCTCCTAAACATGCGGCGACAAGGGAGTGCGTGGCGGCTACACCATATCAAGCACAATACGTTGTTGTTAGGCTACAGTTTTGCATGTAAGGTGGGCTGACGTGGCTTCTTTCTTTTTTTGTTTTGTTCATTTCAATAATTATTTAAATTTCAACCATTCTAATATGAATAACTTTTGCATACGAACTCGGATTTGGGCACGGTTTGTTATATTGAGATTGTATCAAAATTCTGGACATTATGAAAATGGTTTGGATGAATTCTAAGACTGTTCAAATATGGGCCTTTATTTTGATTTCAAATCGATCGAAATCAAAGTTGAATGTTTTAACCCATTCACAACTTCTAAATTATCTTATGTCAGTTAAATTGAATCTATAATACAAATAGAAATTGAATGGTCAATGTTTGGTATATTTAAATTGTTATTCCAGTTAAATCTGATTTTTACTAAACATTATCGCTATTAATTTAATATTAAATTTTAAATTGCCAGTTAATATCAATAGTCTGTCACCTGTTCTTGTTAACGATTAGTTTGAATGGTGATTGCAATGGACGTTGCTTGTTAATGATTGGATGTTACATTGTTATATTTTTTCAACACTCAAGTTCCTTAGGGGTTGAAATGATACATACTCGAATGATTCGATAGATTAGGGAAAATCGTTATGAGTTGAAATGATAGACTCAAGCGATTTCATGGATTTGTAATTAAATTCAGGATTACGGGTTGAAATGATATATATCCGTGAATATAAAATATTTGCAGATTGAAATGATAAATATGTGTATCACTTGACCATAGGGTAGAGAATATATACGGACTCCAGATTTGTTAAATTAAATGATTTTAAATCCTTAAGTTTTAAATTTAGCTAGATGATATTTCGAAGAAATTTGATTTATATAAACTAAATTATTTTTGATAATCCAAGTTTTAAAGGTTGAAATTGGAATTGGTTTAAATTGAAATTTTAAAGTTATATTTTAAGTGTAAATCAAATTTATTGAAATTGAGTTACTAGAATATTTGAATATTTAAACTTCAAAATTTGCTAAATGTGAAATAGTTTGAATTTGTAGTTCGAACATGGATATGGAATTGATATTGATTAAATGGTTTAAAGTTGTGTTGAAATGAAAGAAATAGCACAATTTGATATTAATTTCAAATTTATTATTATAATATAAACTATTTAAATATATTATTCGTAAATCCTGAATACTAAGATTTTCAAACTATTAAACTAATTAAATCTATTTTTAAACTATTTTAATCTATTTTAAATCAATTTAAAGCTATTTCAACTTATTTTAATCTTTTTTATCTACTTAAATCCAATTTAATCTGTTTTAACCATTTTAAACTAATTAACCCATTTTTTTTGGCAAGGCCAACCGGTTTTATAGTGGACCGTCCACTTTTTATTACGAACGTAATAAAAATTTGAAGTACAGGAGAAAGGCAAAGGCGCCTTAACTACTAAATGGGAATAATTAAAGCACATGACTGTATCCGACATGCCACAATACTATAAGTAACATCTAGACTAACATTCCTCCGAAGAGGTAGAATCCCCATCATCCAATGACACCTGGGTAGAGACCGAAGGGACTTTCCCATGTAAACCTGCATATGGGCAGAAGAGGCTAGCCAGACAAGGATCATAATCAATAGAATCAGGTGAGTAAACAAAGGAACGATCCCAAGAAGAATCAGCTAACATGACAGCATTAGACCTCGCATGCAGACCATCCATATCAAGGACTAAAGAATCACCAGAAGTTACATAATGAAGGCATCTAAGGTCCAAAAGATCATCGAAGATAAATCGACAAAAGGAATCAGCAATGGGTTGAATCTCACATCAGACTTGAGATCAACCCAACACCTTTCAGACTTGTCCCAAACAATAGAAGCTCGCGACGAAGGTGGAACCGAAGAAGGTAAAGGAACAACAGAGTCATCACTTGGGACCACAGGAGCAGAGGGAGAGGCAGGCCTAACAACAGGACAAGGAGGTGAACTCAGGACAGATAAGGGAATTACAGGAGGAGGGACAAAGGCAGAAACCTTAGGGACCCATTTCCGAAGAGGGGGGCGAGGCAAGGGGATCTTAGGCGCAGCCGTGGAGACAACAGAGTGCAAGCAGGCAGCAGCCAGGTGACCAAAGGAGTGACAGGAAACGCAGATATCCAGAACCCAACCATAGCGAACGAGGACTTCCTCCACATGCCCAACAGCTAGCTGGACAGGAATGGAGGAAGGAAGAGGCTTATCTGGGGAAATCTCAATCAGAGCTTTAGCATACACTAGTTTTTCACGAGCAACGGTATTAGCATCAAAACACCTCAGTTTACCAACATTACAGGCTAGCCAATTCAAACCAAGCAGCGGTTGAAGAGCAGAGGGAATATGCGAAAAATAGACCCAAATTGGGATTGAAAGAACTTGCTCCCGAGCTCTAGCAACAGTAGGCGACCAAGGAGTAATATTAAAGGGTTTCCCATCAAAGAAGGAAGGCTCGGCTTCAAGGACAAGACGACGCTCCTCAGCAGAGGAAAACTTAATGAAGTACATAGAGTCAACCAGCTTAATACGTAAATCACCACGAAGTTTCCACGCCCGACGACAAACAGAATACGCATCATGCAGACGATGATTAGGGTCCAGAAAGAATCCAACCAGATGATCAGACCAAAAGTCCAAACCAGCTTGAATGGCATTAGGAGGAGGAATCATCACTCCATCCACAGCAACAATATCAAAGTCAATCAGCTTATAAATGCCAGCATTACGAGGAAGAGAAGAGAATAGGGAAGACCACGATTTGGCGCAATCCTGGGCTGGTGCAGAACAAAAATTAGGAGGTGAAGGAACAGGGAGCTCCATAGAAAATGGATTAACAACCGGGGCAGCAACCAAACCAGACGAGTCGACTTCATTAGGCAGAGAAGCAAAGCGACGACCAACAACGGCAGAAACAACATTCTTAGAGGAATTTAAGCATACACCAGATGTGCATTGGGCATTGACTGAAAAAACAGCAGTTTCAGGCCTCTTATCACTACTAGCCAAAACATCATTCGCACTAACAACATCAAACACAGACTCACGTTCAACGGGCGATACACACAATGGCACATCAAACTCACGTTCAATAGGCGATATGCGCACAGCAGGCAAACCAACATCTAACCCACTAACAATAGGGGATACACGTTCAACAAATTCAGATCCATTAAAACCCGATTTACGTTTCAAAACCAATTCAGAAATTGACAAACCACCACAACATACGGGAGATAAAGGCTGCAAACAGGATTCGGTCGTAGGAGCAACCCCATGGCAAGCACTACTAGGCGCAGAGTTCACAAGTACAGCCGGAATCGAAGCATGCAGGGGTGGAAAATCAGTGTCGGAAAGGAGAAGAGGCATCAGGCGATCGGGGACAGAGGGAAGGACGTTGAAAACACGGCCAGATCTGGTAAAGGGGGGGAGTGCGAAGCGAAAAGGAAGGAGGATGCGATGGAGAGATGGGCATGGAAGAAGAGGGGAGAGGCGAAAGGAACGGACGCAAGAAAAGGTCAACGGAGAGGAATGCGTGAAACACGGAAGCAGGAACCCATTGATATTTTAAATCTAATTAACCCATTTTAATCTAATCAAAATCTATTTAATCTATTTTAAATTTATTTAAATCATTTTAAATCTATTTAAACTATTTTATACTTTTTAAAGTACTTTAACTATTTGAAATTTATTTTAAACTATGCTAAACTATTTAAACTACTTATAACTATCTAAACTATTTTTTTAAATTTTAGATTATGTAAAGTGAAAGCGTTTATATTTAAATCCTTGATTCTAAAGCGATATGGTTAAATGATGTTATAACATAATTTGGGATTTGAAATAATATTTGCGAGTGAAATGACATATTTGAATAAATATGATGATTTTGAAATGAGGATTTAATTAACCCATCTTATCGATATGATTTCAAATGAATATGTTTTGGAAGTGAATATGATTTTTGAAAGTGATATATTTTAATTGAATATGATATTTTGATATCAATTATGAAAAGGTTTTGGAAATGTAAAAGAATCATCCAGTGTGAAATAAGCATTTGGTTGTTAAGAAGACCGGGATCAGATATTATCAAACTCTCTACCAATGCCAAAAACCACATTAACAATTGTGTACGTGGTGGAGATTCCATAATGAAGTAGGATGGTTTGACGACGATTCTATATAAGGTATTAACGCAGCCCTGACTCCCGTGAGTCAGCTTGATGTGGCTAAAATTGGAGCAGACCAAGCCAAGCGAGGTCATTCCTTCTACCGGGCACATTTCTTCGATACCATATTATAACTTGTGATTGATTTGGTGGTCGCCCCTCGATTTGATTAGGGAGTGTGTTACGAGTGAGCAGTAGTAGCTGCTATGCGTTACCATCAATCCAGATTCGCAAAACGGTAGTATCCTATAGAATATGCTAGTATATGATTTTTGTTCGATGATAATAAACATATAAATATTTGTTTGAATGTATTTGTTATTGTACTATTTTTTCACATAATTAAATAAATATTTGTTGAATAAAATAAATAACTCAGAATTCGTATTTAAACAAATATTTTATTCAAATAAATATTATATTACAAATTCAGATAGTACAGATTTTAGCTCTCACTACATTTACACATTTTCAATCATAATAAAATTTCAATTACAACGCAATTTTCAATTTACATATTGCACCTCACTACACATTCATTCAACACTCGTGTTTGATCTTCAACTCTAATCCAGCTTAATCCAGCCTGTATCCAGTATCTGAATTACCTGTAAAATAAACACTAATGCAGTAAAATTGAAAAAGGAATATTTTGCAGTTTAAAATGAAGTGAGTGTTTTTGAAAATATTATTTGCCTCGGTTATTTAGGATGCTCATCATCATTTATTTTGAATTCATCTTAGATGAACAACTTATGACATGCATAGTATATCACTGTACATGCCACAAAACCGTGCACACTAATATACACTTCCTTGATAAAATTGTAGGGACAGGTGAGCACAAGGTCAAACCCAAGCCAGAGGCTGGATTCAACTCAAGTGAAAATGCTCGATCATAACAATAATGAGCAATACAAACATGCAGCTACCATTAGACATCATAGTGACAAGCAACACAGCCTCAACATTCAAATGGTTCGCATGACAGCATACATAAAACAACAACATGAACCAGACCATTCTAACTCGAGGGAGGTCACTATAACTCGACAATCATACTTGCGCATGATACCATATGCAAGAACCAAGTGCAATGGCCAAGACTAAACACAAGAAAGAATGAAGCAGGGAATAAGGTGCACCAACAACGGCTCAAGCGTGAACCAAAGAAAGGTGCACCAGGGACTCAAACACAACAACAAATTCATATTGTGACGACCCGAAATTTTCGAACATTTGAAATCGGAATATTTAGTTGATTCTAAATATTTAAAAGTTAATTTTTAACTTGAATTCAAATATCATTATTTATTTGATAATTAAATTTTTAAATTAAACAATTTGAAGTTGGGTGAAATGTTGAATCTGGAGTTTTAAGCCTGTTAAAAATAATTTGGAGGCTTGTAAAATTTATATTGATAGTACTGAAGATAGTAAAAGTGGTAAAAGCGAATTTGGAAGTGCTTTGTTAAGTTTTAAAAATATATCGTTTAAATTGATATTTAAAAATAGCCTTCCGAGGCACAGTCTCGAAATTCGACGAAACCAGTTCCATTGGATCCGTAATAGTGTTTTATTATTGAATTTCAATTTCATAGCATTCAGAGTTGTTGTGTGAGCGTACGATGTACAAACGCGCTGAAATTTAATTGATAATAGTCGATTCAAAAGGCTATCTTCTCCATACGATCGAATTAGGACTCGAAACCTTTTCCTTTGCATTCGAAATAGGGGTATAACCTTATAAACGCATGGTGGCACGCCTCGATACGATGTCAAGGTTTTAAGCTACACTTTCGAGACAATTTATATTTAAATAATATTGTATATACATATTGTACAGCTTGACCAGTCAAACACATTTCACATCAGAGTTTTCCGATCCTTTCCAAAGCACGCTTCCTTTGGCTTCCCAAACATGATTCTTTATCCTCCTTTTTTTAGATACGAGACCTATTCCCTTTTCAGTAGAAATTCAGATGCTCAAACTTAAAAAAAAATATGGCAGACAAAGGATCGCGAGCTCCCTTTTTCATTTTCCCTTCTATCCGAAACCCTTTCGAATCAAACAAAAATCAAAGTTTAGAAAAAAGTAATGGCCGAACTATTTGGGAAAATTATATAGCTCAAAATTCCCTTCCTCTCTTTTGAAATCAATCCAATAAATCGAAACCGAGTCGAATCTCAACCATGTCGTGATTTTTTTAGAACTCGATGTGCGTGTGCGTTGGAGAAGTTATGGGGCGGCGGGGCAGGAGGCTAGCCATGATGTTGAGGAGGTCCCCGTGTTCTGGCGACGAGATGAGTTCGAGCTGTAGCCTTTGGGTCTTGAGTTTTTAGGAATCGCAATCGAGGTTGGTGGGTTTCGAAGTGGGGGCGATGTGGCGGAGTATGGGTTACAATGGTGGCTGTTGATGATCGAAGGCTGGCGTTGTGGTTTCGATGTTTATTGTTGTCACCGTGAGTTGATTTCTGTTGTGGTTCGAAATTGGGTTGGTCGCGACGCCAAGGCAAGTTAGTACGATCTGGGGTTCGATTGGATATGTTGATGGCGGCGAGATTTGGTGGAGATGGTGGTTTGGGATTCGCGTCTGAAGGTCGACGAGCTGGGGTTTGTTTTTTTCTTTGTTTTTCTGATAATTGATTTAAACCCGGTTATTACTATTACTTAATCAGATTTTATTTCGAAAAAGAGAGGAAAATAAGAATGGGTAAGTAAATGAATATTACTAGTTATATTTTTCATATATATATATATATATATATATATATATATATATATGGCTGTTTTTAAAACAGTAAAGGGAAAATTAGTTTTAAATTAAATTACTAGTTAATCAAATTATTAAGTGGCAATTGATAGTACTATTTATTTTGAATATTAATAAATCGTGTAAATGTTTACACAAGGTTTCAAAACGTGAAGAAATCAAGCTGGTTGGATGGACTGCAAAATTAAGTAAAAGGTGAGTTAATCTCACTCAGCTGAATTTTAATTTAAATTTAAATGGTTAAATTTAAATAATTGATTGATTGATTGGATTTGGTGTGTTATATTATTATATGTAGTAGTATATAGTATATGTTGGTATAATTGATTTCCCGCATTGTATAGCGGATGAGACCCTATGTGCCGCATAATAGCGGATGATTTATATTAATCCCATATACCGCGATATTCCACCTCGAAGTGGAATTGGAATTTATGTTGTGCTAACGTCTGTGGATACTAGATTCCTCAACATTTATTTAAATTATTTAATATTCTCTGTTGTGATTATTTGATATTCTATGATGAATTATATTGGAATATTGAATGCTATGGTTTGATTGAATATATTTGGGTACAATGAGTTACCAAAAATATATAAATTGGATTTTGGAAAGAAAATAAAAGAAGTGAATTTGTGAGCAAAATAATTATAGAAAATATGAATAAATTAAGAATGAATTGAAAAGAAATGGAAGTGATATTAAAATACTAATAAATAACTTCGAGTATGAAAAGAAAAAAGATTTTGAATAAACCAAAATTAATGAATTGTAAAATTAAGTGATATTATTTTAAAGGAATAAAGAATTATTTTAAAGTTTAAATTTATTTAAAAGGAGTAAGAAGTAATTTGAGAAATCTAAAATTGTCGTTTTCAGTTAAAAGTATTTTAAATCATAATTAAGGAATAAAATCTGAAATTAATGGATTTTGGAATAAAAGGGAGTAAATTGGAAATCAATTTGGAAATTGATTCAAGTGTTTGAAATTGGAAATTTAAAGAAGAATGTGGCTATGGAACTTATAAACTTGATTTATAAAGGTAAAGCAATATATCAGTAGATGTTTGGAAAAATAAATTCACAGTGGGAATTTATTAAAGAAATGGAAGATTTGTTTAAGAATAAATAGTGATTTATTTTTAAAGAATGTGTAGAGAAGTATATTTATCTGGATAGCCAAGTACGTTCAAAGTAAAATTTTAAATATAAGATAAAAAGTTTTAATGTTGTTTTAAAAAGAATGTTTTAGGAATTTATTATTTCTAAATATCTAAATTCTAAAGTAAATATTTTTCAAATCTATTATCGTAGTAAATATTTAAAAGGTGACTTAGTATTTTGTTTTAAAAAGTGAAAACCTAGTTTTATATTTTATAAAGTAACCTTATTTTCAAATATTCATATAGTATGTATTTTTAACAAATTATTGAAGTAGTTTTAACTTAAATGTTTTAAAGTATATTTCAAAGTAAAGCGTTTTAAATTATTTTAAAATTCTAAAGTTTTGTGCTTGATGATTTCAGTGGAAATAGAAAATATTTGGGAATTTATTTTGAAAAAGGAAGATAGTTTGAAACTGTTTTCAAAGGTTGAAAATGGAAATATATCTTTCAAAGATATTTTGAGACAAATAAATAATTTGGAGAAAGTATTTATGGTTGATGGATGTTTGTGTACATTAATTGATAGTTAAATAACCAACTATCAATATTGGCCAGATGCGCTGATCGTTTTGAAGAGATCAGGATTGAGATTTATTTTTCGAAAACCCCTTCGATCTGGTTTGTATTATTTCATGGAAAAACGAGTTTGGATTCGAAGATGGAGCAGTAAAGTGCAAGGGCTAGTCTCTATAAATCCTGAGGATTATTCCAAATTGGATGTAGTAGGAGTAGTGCCTTCGGTTCCATTCGAACCCGGGACGGACTTGTATGGATGAATGCTTTCGGAACATCGTCAGGTGGACGATGGGTATTCTAAGGGATATGTTCTAGAAAGTAACGCTTAGCCTCAAGCCTCATCAACCGGGAATGACTAAAAATCAGGGGTTATGCAGCTAAGCTTGGTGGCCAGCACCCATTTCCAGGTAAGGTCATCCCTGTCTAGATGTCCCTTTTTATTTCGGCTTAGTGGTACGGTTGTTGATCCCAACCGTGGGGTGATCTTACTCAGGATTATCCAGTAAGGGGTCGTCTGGGTCTTGTGTTGCAGGGGGTCGGGAGTGATCCTCGGTACTGTGATCTAGGCCACGTACCGTGACAGGTGGTACCCCAGTGCCTAATCATTAGTTGGAAATCCATTCTCCCTACGCACCTTTTAAGAGTTTTGTTTGTATTACCCACTCTATGGCTAGTAGCTGGAATTTAATAGATGTAACAATTTCGGCTATTTTAATAAGTATTTTTATATAGAATCTATTATAATATCAGAGGATTTTAATATAAAAATGTTTTAGCTATCGTAAGGTAAAAACCCGACATGTTTATTTGTGGCCTGGCCTTACGAGATGCTTTTGTTTTCAAAGGATTTTGAAACTTTAATAATCAATTTGAGTGTGATTTCTCACGCTGGTATTCCAAACTGACTCGGGTGTTATTTAATTGTAATGCTCGGGTCAGACCGAGTATTATAGGATACAAGATTTGATGCTGTGGAGCTCAGGAGACGAGCTGGACGGTGATACGTACTTTCGTACTTGATTATTATTCCACTGTACATCCAGTTGTATGTTATTGATGTGGAACTCTGATAATGTATGTATAAACAGATATAATATTTGTTTTTAGTGTAAAGGTCTGTTATTAACTATTTATTTTATTCCGCTGTGATGGTTAGATTCTGTTGTTGTTTTCTATTTTCTTCTTCTACCTCTTCTTCTTTAACCCTAATGGTTCGTATTTCTATTCAGCTTGAGTTGATTGATGTAGAATAGTGTTGACTCAAGGGGTAAGGATTTGCGAGTCGTTATAGTTGGTATCAGAGCTTAGGTTGGTGATAACCTTGGCTCTGGTGGGACTTACTCATTAAATAGAGTCCGCAGTACTCTAGAATGAGCTTGAGTGTATTAATAAATATGAGCGCGTATTTTTAATGAATATAAAATTTGTTTTATATTGTGTTGACTTATCTGTTGAGTGTTTATAGATTCCGGTCAATGTGTGGGACGCCATGTCATCGATAGGGATTTCTAAACTCTTAAACAAGATATACCGATAGAGTATTGTTTTAAATAGGGTAAATGAAATAATTTTACCCAAAATTATTTTCGTATATAAAAGAAATGATTTTTTTTCGTAAATTGTTATAGTTATATATAGATGCTTGGTTGTTAGAAAGTGATAATATTAAATCATTGTTGTATGAGAATTCAATAAGAAATTGAAATAATAACCAAAGATAGGGAATAAATTAATAAAATAAATGGGATTTGTTTTTGTGAATTATAATTGAATAAGAAACTGAAACCATAATTAAAAACTAAGAAATAAATTCATATACAAATGAGGTTTGTAAATGTAAACTATAAATGTGAATTATATTGTGATTAATAATTAAAATAAGATAAAATTTCAATGTAATGTTTGAACATAAATTTAAAGGATTTGGAATTTGAAAATTTGAATTCCTTTGAATTTGAAAATGATTCTCAAAGGGTTGGAAAAAATAATATATGTTTGAGAAATATATTGAATTGGATTTGAAATCTAGAGAGATTTGGAATTTAAAAATATTTGAAGGGTTTTAAAAGAGATAAAAGCATTGAACACTTTAGGTCACTGGAAAATAATTCTAATGATGATCGCGACATCATCGATGTTCATTTTCAAGTTTCCAAAAGAGGGATTGCTACCAGGATGTTTTGGATTAATGTTTGTCTGTGAAATTTGGTTTGATTTTGAAAAATGCAAAGCAATAGTTTGGTTTAGATATATGTGTTTTCAAAATTGAATTTTTAACATTTTAGTAATGAGTTTAAATGTGTAAGAAAAAAGGAAATTTAAACCGAATGTTGAATTTAGTTTGAATGAAAAAAAAGTCAAGTTGGACTAAATAAAACAAAGCTTTGAGATTAAAATTAGTAAGTAACTGATTGAATTATATGGTATGCAAATGAAATGAAATCGAATGTTGGATGATGTTTGATTTAAAATTGTGTAAAATAAAGTGCAGAATTAGTTCAAATGGACTAAAAATAATTAATGTTTGGAAACAGAATTTATTGATTGAAAATAAATTTGTGAATGAACAAATGAATTTATAATTGTAAGTAAATGAACTGAAATCGGATATTGGAATGGTATTAAATGGAATTAAGTCCTTGCTTAGCAAAATTCAAAAGAATGGTATGTAGCTAGATTTAACGGGAGTTAAGTAAAATAAAATTGAATTGAAATGAATTCAGTTGAGTAATAGATAATATTGAATGGAATAAAATTCTACTCAAACAAATAAATGTAAACTAAGCAAGTATTGAATTAGAATAAATATGCTTCGAAAGCTTATAAAAGAATTGAAAAGCATTGAAAAAAGAAGAAGAGAAAATCCAACTCAAGCATAAATTGAATGGCCTTATTACTAATAAATTCAATAATGAATTGTTAATGTAAATTAAAATTTAAAAATGGATAAAAGAATAAACTAATCGAATAAATTAGTAAAATGGTTGGGATTTGATCAAAGGAAAAATCAAATCAAGGATTTAAAATGGAAGTTGGTGGAATAAAATAAACTCAAGTTATTGGGTGGAATAGTTTGAAGAAAATAAATAGCTTAAGTAAATTGTGAGATGGTTATTTAGTATATTGATTGTCAAGTTTAATAAAATGGTTTAGAATCAAACTTTTTGGAAATGAAAGGAAATGCAATGAAAAGATTGTAAATAAATTAAAATGGAATGGAATCAAGTGTAAATTGAGTTGGAATCAATTTAAATGGTTATAAAGCTTAAATACTTATTTATTCACATTAATATTGTCGAATTGCATTAGAAAATGGATCGTTTGATGTAAACGAGATTAGATAAAATTCAATGAGTTATTAGAAGTGAAATAGGATGATTTTGAAGTCAATTGGAATGAATATGAGTTTGTTTTGCTTAGAATGAACTAAATATAAGCTTGTTGTAAATCACTTAAACTGAATGGAATGGTTTGAGAATTGGTGGTAAGCAACTGTAATAAGTGTCGGAACCTTATATGTGCTTATGGAAATTATATAACGTGCATTATATGTGAAATTTATGTGTTAGCTATGGAAAGTAAGTGAAATGTTGATAAATTGCATATATTAAGTACTTATATGTTTGAGTTGAGTAAGTACAGGTACCGAGAAGCCGTTTGGTTGGATTTGGACGCACTAAATGCTAAAAAAATAAGCCGCTTGCTTAAAAATGCTTAAAAAAGGTACGCCTACGCAATAAAAGTAGGAAATATGAACTGTTTTTTGTTTTTCCGACCGTGTGGGTCGATGTATATATATTTATATCTTTTGTCAAATTGCAAAAGCTCCTCCGTACAAAGGAGACACTGCCAAAAAATTTCGAAAATTTTGGGAGTTGGAAATTTTTGAAAATTTTTGGAAAAATTTTTGTTAGCGATAAAACGATTTTAAATTGGAAATTGAAATATATTAGGGAATGAAACTAATTTAAAATGACAATATGATTCAGTATAAATGGAAGATAAAATTTGATATTCAGAGTTGAAGATAAATTGAATTCATATGGAAATGGAAGAACCAATTTAAATAGAGATAGATATAAACTAAAGTGGTGAAGTGAAAATAAATATAAAAAGCATATAAAATACTTATATTGAACTTAAGAAGAAATGTGAAATTCTTAAGTAATAAGGGTGTCAGGAAAATTTATTGAATAAGCATTTGAGTGAAGATTTAATAAACTTACATGAACATCATACGGCTTGAATGAATAGATATTGAAATTTTGTAAAGGAGTCAAATAAATAATTTTGAATGTTGTGATTGGATATTGTTGCTAAGTAGGATATACAGGTATTATGAAGGAAAATAAAACTGGGTTTTGATTTCAGAAGATAAATTTGAATTGCTCGACAAAAAGGTATGTGTTTGAATTTCTGTATGAAATTGGATAGGGTTTTTGATCTAGCCACTTGGCCTTTTGTTTTCTTTTGAAATTTGGGAGCCGTAGAGGCATTTTGTAGTTGTACCGAGCTAGCCGCGTAAAGGATACGCTGGCAAAAAAATTTGAAAATTTAGGGAGTTAGAAAATTTTTGAGAAATTTTGAAAATTTAATTGGATTTTAAATTGAAATTTGAATGATTGGGCATATGATATTGGTGGGAACCTAATGAAAGAAGTTTGGAAAGTTAGGAATTGTAATAGGATGTTCTTAATAAAAAGATTGTTTCGGAAAGTTGATAAAAAATATTTGGTTTTGGAAAAAAGTAAACGGGTATTGGACCATTCTTCCTAACTAGTAATTTCGGGGACGAAATTCTTTTAAGGGGGGAGGAACGTGACGATCCGGAATTTTTGAACATTTGAAATCGGAATATTTAATTAATTTTAAATATTTAAAAGTTAATTTTTAACTTGAATTCAAATATCACTATTTATTTGATAATTAAATTTTTAAATTAAACAATTTGAAGTTGGGTAAAATGTTGAATCTGGAGTTTTAAGCTTGTTAAAAATAATTTGGAGGCTTTTAAAATTTATATTGATAGTACTGAAGATAGTAAAAGTGGTAAAAGGGAATTTGGAAGTGCTTTGTTAAGTTTAAAAAATATACCGTTTAAATTGATATTTAAAAATAGCCTTCCAAGGCACAGTCTTGGAATTCGACGAACTAGTTCCATTGGATCCATAACAGTGTTTTATTATTGGATTTCAATTTTCATAGCATTCAGAGTTGTTGTGTGAGCGTACGATGTATAAACGTGCTAAAATTTAATTGATAATAGTCGATTCAAAAAGCTATCTTCTACATACGATCGAATTAGGACTCAAAACCTTTTCCTTTGCATTCGAAATAGGGGTATAACCTTATAAACACCTGGCGGCACGCCTAAATACGATGTCAAGGTTTTAAGCTACGGTTTCGAGACAATTTAAATTTAAATAATATTATATATACATATTGTACAGCTTGACCAGTCAAACACATTTCACATTAGAGTTTTCCAGTCTTTTCCAAAGCACGCTTCCTTTGGCTTCCCAAACACGATTCTTTATCCTCCTTTCTTTTAGATACGATACCCTACGATACCCATTCCCTTTTCAGTAGAAATTCAGATGCTCAAACTTAAAAAAAATAAAAAATGAATGGCAGACAAAGGATCGCGAGCTCCCGTTTTCATTTTCCCTTCTATTCGAAACCCTTTCGAATCAAACAAAAATCAAAGTTCGAAAAAAAGTAATGGCCGAACAATTTGGGAAAATTATATAGATCAAAATTCCCTTCCTCTCTTTTGAAATCAATCCAATAAATCGAAACCGAGTCGAATCTCAACCTTGTCATGATTTTTTTAGAACTCGATGCGCGCGCGTTGGAGAAGTTATGGGGTGGCGAGGCAGGAGGCTAGCCGCGATGTCGAGGAGGCCGGGTTCAAGCCCGTGTTCTGGGGACGAGATGAGTTCGAGCTGTAGCCTTTGGTACTCGAGTTTTAAGGCTTCGCAATCGAGGTTGGTGGGTTTCGAAGTGGGGGCGATGTGGCATAGTAGGGGTTACAATGGTGGATGTTGATGATCGAAGGCTGGCGTTGTGGTTTCGATGTTTATTGTTGTCACCGTGAGTTGAATTCTGTTGCAGTTCGAAATTGGATTGTCACGACGCCAAGGCAAGTTAGCATCGATTTGTGGTTTGATTGGAGATGTTGATGGCGGCAAGATTTGGTGGAGATGGTGGTTTGGGATTCGCGTCTGAAGGTCGACGAGCTAGGGTTTGTTTTTTTCTTTATTTTTGTAATAATTGATTTAAAACTGGTTATTACTATTACTTAATCAGATTTTAGTTCGAAAAAGAGAGGAAAATAAGAATGAATAAATAAATTAATACTACTAGTTATATTTTTCATGTGTGTGTGTGTATATACATATATATATATATATATATATATATATATATATGGCTGTTTTTAAAGCAGTAAAGGAAAAATTGGTTTTAAATTAAATTACTGGTTAATCATATTATTAAGTGGCAATTGATAGTTCGATTTATTTTGAATATTAATAAATCGTGTAAATGTTTACACAAGGTTTGAAAACGTGAAGAAATTAAGCTGGTTGGATGGACTGCAAAATTAAGTAAAAGGTGAGTTAATCTCGCTCAGCTGAATTTTAATTTTAATTTAAATGGTTAAATTTAAATAATTGATTGATTGATTGGATTTGGTGTGTTATATTATATATAGTAGCAAATAGTATATCTTGGAATGTTTGATTTTCCGCATTATATAGCGGATGAGACCCTATGTGCCGCATAATAGCGGATGATTTATATTAATCCCATATACCGTGATATTCCACTTCGAAGTGGAGTTGGTATTTATGTTGTGCTAATGTCTGTGGATGCAGGGAAAACAGGTTGGAGGGATCCAACTGGATTCCTCAACATCTATTTAAATTATTTAATATTCTCTGTTGTGATTATTTGATATTCTATGATGAATTATATTAGAATATTGAATGCTATGGTTTGATTGAATATATTTGGGTATAATGAGTTAACAAAAATATATAAATTGGATTTTGGAAAGAAAATAAAAGAAGTGAATTTGTGAGCGAAATAATTATAGAAAATTTGAATAAATTAAGAATGAACTGAAAAGAAATGGAAGTGATATTAAAATACTAATAAATAACTTCGAGTATGAAAAGAAAAAAGATTTGGAATAAACAGAAATTAATGAATTGTAAAATTAAGTGATATTATTTTAAAGGAATAAACAATTATTTTAAAGTTTAAATTTATTTAAAAGGATTAAGAAGTAATTTGAGAAATCTAAATTTGGTATTTTCAGTTAAAATTATTTTAAATCATAATTAAGGAATAAAATCTGAAATTGATGGATTTTGGAATAAAAGGGAGTAAATTGGAAATCAATTTGGAAATTGATTCAAGTGTTTGAAATTGGAAATTTAAAGAAGAATGTGGCTATGGAACTTGTAAACTTGATTTATAAAGGTAAAGCAATATATTAGTAGATGTTTGGAAAAATAAATTCACTGTGGGAATTTATTAAAGAAATGGAAGATTTGCTTAAGAATAAATAGTGATTTATTTTTAAAGAATGTGAAGAGAAGTATATTTCTCTGGATAGCCAAGTACGTTCAAAGTAAATTTTTAAATATAAGATAAAAGGTTTTAATGTTGTTTTAAAAAGCGTGTTTTAGGAATTTATTATTTCTAAATATCTAAATTCTAAAGTAACTATTTTTCAAATCTATTATCGTAGTAATTATTAAAAAGGTGACTTAGTATTTTGTTTTAAAAAGTGAAAACCTAGTTTTATATTTTATAAAGTAACCTTATTTTCAAATATTCATATAGTATGTGTTTTTAACAAATAATTAAAGTAGTTTTAACTTAAATGTTTTAAAGTATGTTTCAAAGTAAAGCATTTTAAATTATTTTAAAAATCTAAAGTTTTGTACTTGGTGATTTCAGTGGAAACGGAAATATTTGAGAAATTTATTCTGAAAAAGGAAGATAGTTTGAAACTTTTTTCAAAGGTTGAAAATGGAAATATATCTTGCGAAGACATTTTGAGATAAATAAATAATTTGGAGAAATTATTTATGTTTGATGGATGCTTTTGAATATTAATTGATAGTTAAATAACCGACTATCAATATTGGCAAAATGCGCTGATCGTTTTGAAGAAACCGAGATCGAGATTTATTTCTCGAAAATCACTTTGATCTGGTTTGTATGTTTTCGTGGAAAATGGGTTTGGATTCGAAGATGGAGCAGTAAAGTGCAAGGGCTAGTCGCTACTAATCCTGAGGATTATTCCAAATTGGATGTAGTAGGAGTAGTGCCTTCGGTTCCGTTCGAACCCGGGACGGACTTGTATGGATGAATGCTTTCTGAACATCGTGAGGTGGACGATGGGCATTCTAAGGGTATGTTCTAAAAGGTAACGCTTAGCCTTAAGCCTCATCAATCGGGAATGACTGAAAATCAGGGGTTATGCAGTAAGGCTTGGTGGGCAGCACCCATTTCCGGGTAAGGTCATCCATGTCTAGATGTCCCTTTTTATTTCGGCTTAGTGGTTCGGTTGCTGATCGCAACCATGGGGTGATCTTACTCGGGATTATCTAGTAAGGGATAGTCCGAGTCTTGTGTTGTAGGGGTCGGGAGTGATCCTCGGTACTGTGATCTAAGCCACGTACCGTGACAGGTGGTACCTCAGTGCCTAGTCATTAGTTGGAAATCCATTCTCCCTACGTGCCTTTTACGAGTTTTGTTTGTATTACCCACTCTGTGGCTAGTAGCTGGAATTTAATAGATGTAACAATTTCGGCTATTTTAATAAATATTTGTATATAGACCCTATTATAATATCAGAGGATTTTAATATAAAAATGTTTTAGCTATCGTAAGGTAAAAACCCGGCATGTTTATTTGTGGCGTGGTCTTACGAGATGCTTTTGTTTTCAAAGGATTTTGAATCTTTAATAATCAAATTGAGTGTGATTTCTCACGCTAGTATTCCAGACTGACTCGGGTATTATTTAACTGTAATGCTCGAGTCAGACCGAGTACTATAGGATACAAGATATGATGCTGTGAAGCTCAGGAGACGAGCTGGATGGCGATACATACTTTCGTACTTGATTATTATTCCACTGTATATCCAGTTGTATGTTATTGATGTGGAACTCTGATGATGTACTCTGATGATTTATGTATAAACAGATATATTTCTTTTTGGTGTAAAGGTCTGTGATTAACTATTATATTTTATTCCGCTGCGATGGTTAGATTCTAATGTTGTTTTCTATTTTCTTCTTCTACCTCTTCTTCTTTAACCCTAATGGTTCGTATTTCTGTTCAAATTGAGTTGATTGATGTAGAATAGTGTTCACTCAAAGGGCACAGATTTGCGGGTCGTTAGACATATGCAACCATGTACAAGTCAACAGAGTTCAAGTCTCAAACAATGCAAAAATATTAGAAAAAAGACTATAGTCTAATGTACAATTTCAATCACCAGAAGCAGAAATCACACAACATACATAAATATACACGCATTTCACATATGTATGCATGTGTATACATGAATATGTGCACCAGACCTTCAGTGAGAAAATGCAAGTTCAAATAATTAAATATCAAGATCACCAGACCAAACTAAAGTGGTTCATAAAGCAACTAGCACATATGGTCAAGTACAACACTACATGCGCATGAAAACAGAGTTCAGATGCGAGCAGTCCTAGACTATAAGACCACATGACAGTGCATGCTACATGAAACCCCATACACACATATGATTGCAAAGCAAGTTCAGATTGACAAAAGTGGTGAACACAAGTTCATATGAAATCAGTACACAAGCCCAACTTAAACCAACATGTACAAACCAGCATGAAACAGAGGCAACAATAAAATTGCACCAGACATGTATAAATGGGACGACAAGGTTTAGACAGTTCAATACAAGGATAAATCAAGTATAAAACATAACGTCCATATGCACACACACACGTAACCATACTTTAGTGAACAAGACTCCAATGGAACCAAATATGCATGTGTGGAATACAACATCAGTAAAAATAACAAATGGTACAAGAGCTCAACCAAAACAGTGACAGTGATAAAGTGCAGGCATGAACTCAATGACTCAATGGAACAAAACCAGATCGAGCTAGCAGTTCAACAAGAAGAACCACACCAGTTCAACTAGACTTTAAAAATACTACACCAGACCGTCACATGAAAACCACAAGACATCAGCTCAAATGTATAAATAAGACCAGAAATACAATATATACAGCAGAGCTTCAGACATGGTCACGTGCATAGTGGTTTAAGCAAGTTGAGGCATTGAACAGCAGTATGATAAGAGTTTAAAAAGAACAAAAAATATTATCCTAACCTCAAATGCCGAAGTCATAGGAGCTAACCCAAATCAATTCACTAAAATTTGAATTACAATGAACAAGTCAAGGCCGCAATAAATGAAGTAAATTCAAAGTCATGGAGCAACATATATGGGATGAATGAGTCAAAATAAATCACAAGCGCTCAGGCAAAATCGAATGGACAAGTGCAAATCACGAAGAATTCATAGAAAAATATATGAACGGAAATATAGGGTGTTCGATCCCTATAAAATCCCAATCATCTTCATCGACAGAATTTCATTCGAATTAAAGCAATTACCAAAAGCAATAAATCATAAAACTCGAATCAAGTCGAGAATAATCAAATTCGATAAAAGGCAATTCACATACCAATATAAAGCATTGTTCAATCTCGATGAAATTGGAGCAGACGTAAGCGAACGAAGAAGCATACGATTGACAAGGCAATCCAAAGCAAAACATACTTCAATTGTAGCACAAATTTCAATCGGCGACTTCAATTCTCAAAACCCTAAAATTGTAAAGAGAAATGGAAAAGAAAGGCAGTCACATAAATAAAAAGAAAGACATCATTATACTTATGTTATAAATTAAAGTGGGCAGGCTTCTCCAAATAGTTGGGCTTAAATTAGAATTAGGGTTTTGTATTTTGAATTTTTTTTTATTTTGTAATTTCTCTTTTAACTTGTGCAATTGTTTAGTCGTGTGACTAGATGACGAGCTATGGTGGTGTAGTTCGAGAATTCGTAACGCAGTGGCTGAGTTGTGGCAGGATTTGCAGCGTAGATTTAGGTTAGTCATTAGCGGATGTCGCAAATTTACGTGTGTAAGCATCTGACTACTTAATTTCTAGTAGAAACCTTAGGGAAACACGTAGGCAGGGTTTTGCCGAGGCTGGGTAAATTTATGTGCGATCTTTTTTTCTTTATTTACTGCTATTGAATTTTTTATTTCCGCATTAATTTTTATTATTGTTAGTATCATCCTATTCACCACTCCTCTAGGGTAAAAATGATACTATAAGTGGCATCGGAGCAAGGCTAATAGCAAGGATGTCTAATCCTAGTTGCAAACCTAGCGAGAGTCGGTCCAGTATTATTCCCTCTATTTCAGATGGAATAGATTTTTTACATTGTAGCAGACAAGAAAAATACTTTGATTAATGCTCTTACTATGCGTATACTATGTTCTTATATTAATCAAGATAATTTTAACTTTATCTCTCATTGTGAAAGTGCATGGGAAATTTGGAATATTTTTAATACAATATATGGTGCAAAAGTCATAACGGTGAAAAATCCTCCACAATCGACTCAGTTAAAGAAATGTGCTTGATAGGATTTGCAAAAGATAGCAGTGACGAAGATTCTATAGCCGATGAGATATGTGATCTTTCATTCAACGAATTAGTTCACTTGTGCCAAAAATTAATCGAAAATAATTAAGCCCTTGAGATGAAAAATAATAAGGCTGAAAAGGGAACAATCTCAACTGCGTCAGAAGAATAATGATTTGAAAAACGAGCTTAAGAATATTGAGAAAAATAAAAATTATAATTTCTAAAAGTGTTTGAACTATGAAAAAGAATTTTTCCATTTTCATGAAAAAATTCAAAAGTTAGAAAAAAAAATTAATTTGGGAGAAAAAACTTAGTTAATTTGTAAAAATAACATTTTGCAAAAAGAGTTGAATAGTTTTAAGAAGTCGGAAAGTTCTAAATGTGCGATTTTTGTAAAGAAATTAAATAAGGTCAATTAAAATTTAAAAATCTATGAAAAAGAAAACTTGATTTTGAGCAAATATGAAATTATTCGATTAAATCATGAGTTTGAAAATGAGATGAAAAAATCAAGGATTTTGAAAAAATTGAATTTAAAAAACTCCAACTCTTTAAAAATGAGATGCTAGAAATTGAGACTAGAATTAAAGATCTTCAAAATGAAAATATGGAATTGAAAATGAATTATTTTGGAAAGAGAGATTGTGTCGTTAGTTGTTGTCCGAAGATAATGAATGAAAATAAACTTTTAAAATCCAAAGTTAATACACTTGAGTTGATTACTCGAAAAAATTTCACTAGAGAAAAATCATTTAATATGCTCTTAGAAAATCAAATCTTTGATAATAAAATGAAAGGAATTGGATTTACAAAAGTGTTGAAATATGAACAAATGACTAATAACACTGTTAAGGGGAAAAGTTTGGTACCTAAGTGCATAAAGTGTGAAAATATTGAACATTGCAAGAATAATTGTTGAGATATATACAAACACAAGACCGTTAATCAAATATGGATTCTGAAAGGTACGAATATAAATGGTTTGAAATTTAAACAAATTTGGATTTCCAAAGGTACAATTGTAGATGCTAACAGTTTGTTATATAGACAAATTTGGATGCCAAAGATTTCTATAGATAATAATAGTGGTCCTACATCCTTAGTTAGATCACTTGCCTTCTCCAAAATTTAGACACATAAGTGTTCCCAAATTTGATGGAGACTGATTTTGAGTTGTTCTAGGTGATTGATAAACTAAAATTTAAATGTTCCTTAGCCTACAAGTTTAGACAGAGATCATCACATTTCGGATATCACGGAATCAAAGGAAAGTGAGGCATGATCTCTTAACTCAATCTTGTTCACATCGACATTGTTGAAATATTTATGCCATACCATGAACATCTCAACTTTGATTATTGAAACTCTTAAAGTTCTGGAAAGCTAACCGATAAAGCTACAACTTTTCTGTTTTTAGTCTTTATTGGTTCACTTTGGAATGTCATGAAAAACTGCTCTGATGGATTTTTTGAATGTGCATTTTTTTGCTCAATTTAAACCAATTTACTTATGCTTGATAAAAATGGACATGTTGAAATTAAAAAAAAATTCAAGTGTTGAGGAGTATATGTTTTTCTTATATACCACTGTAACGACCCGAAATTTTCGACCTCGAAAATTCGACATTAATATGTTCACGATAGAAATGCCGAGCAATCGAACACATGAAATTTTAGATTGTTAGGGTAAAGAAGAAAAGAGGTAGAAGAAGAAACAGAAAACAAAACACAAAATCTCACATTCGTAGCGGACCAAAATATAATATCACATAATAGCATTTACAAAGGAAAACTGTATCTGTCAGTTTATACAATACATCAGAGTACAACCATACACACATAAATTGGACAGTTATAATTAACTTGTCCCAGAAAACAACTCTAATGTACATTGGAATATACTCCATACGTTCCTGTCATCCAGCTCGCCACCTGAGCTCTAGAATGTCCTTACCTAGAAATATGTAATACTCGGTCTGACCCGAGCATTGCATTAAAGTAACACCCGAGTCAGGCTGGAAACCAGCGTGAGTAAACCCATATAACTTGAAATACTAAGTTATAAAACTTCTTTGTAAACCATGGTAACTCGCACATTACTACGAGTTCTTATCTTGTTATAGTCAAACACTTATTTCACAAAATAATATCTAAGTACCGTTACTTAGTATAAATGTCCATGTTGCTTAACTTATTCCATTCCAGCCTATTTGATTCTACAACCAAAATTCATAAAATTTATTGTAGTCCCTAATCGAAGTGGTTTCTTAGTTAAGTCACAACTTATTTCCCAAAACCTTTCTTTTTGAATGGTTTATACAGATTACCATTTTAAATCTTTTAAAACAAAAGATTCACCCTTTAAGATCCTCTTCAGTTTGAAACAAGGTTTACCAAATCTTTAACAAAGATTCATTCATAGCTTTCAAAACTATTTCTATTTCAAAAAAAATTCATATTTAACTCAATTTCACTTCCAAACCATTTGGATTCAAAATTGAACTTTTAAACTTTCCACCATTTTGAATAAAAGTAATTTTAAATTCAAAATACCTGTGACCTAACCAATTTCCTATGAAATCCATATTTGTATGCGTGTTGTGTCTAGGGTTTTGCATACAACAATAAGCAACCATCATAAAACCAAGCACAACAATATCAATATGCGGTACAATCCTATAACGCTTATCTTTCATTCATAGATAAACAAGTAAATTCATCACAGATAAATAAATCACAGTTCACAGCTCAATCCAAACAATCATATCACAGAACATCACATATCGGAGATATCAAACAATTCAAGGCATTCAATATAATTCAATCACCCATAAGCAAGATTAATTAATCACATATAATTAATTTAACTTAAACTAAATAAATTAATCTCTTATGATCCTGCTTAATTAACATTAATTAATTACAAACCATTTGTAGTTAGTATAATTAATTAATAAAATTAATTAATCATCCTTAACTATCCATCTTAAGTAATTATCCTCAATTACTTACATTAATTAATTATACCTTAATTAACCACATTAATTAACTATATTAATTAATTAACCCTTAAATATAAATTAATTGACCTTTTATAAATTAATTAACCTTTAATTAATAACTAATTAATCAAAATAAATAAATTATTCCTCAATTATTAAATAATTAACCTTAAATTACATTAACAAAATAACTCTTTAATCACTTGATTAATTTAAAATAATTTATTTTAAACCCCTTGACAAAACCAAAACTTAAATAAAAACAATTATTACTTAAAAGAATTGGTTTAAGAAAATTGTTGAAATTTGATATCTTTAACTTTTAAAAACTTTGTTTATACTATACACAAACCCGAGTCTACTCGAGTCCACACCCGATCCAAATGCTAGATTTCCCGAGCTAATACCCGAGACACTTGCGAAACCACCTTCCTTCGACACAAACACATGAAAACTTCAAGCTCGACCCGAGCATCTACCTTCTTCCGCGAACACCCCGAAACACCAGATACAAGTGATACTTCATGCATGTTCACAGAACATGATCATCTCCGATCGACTTTGCTACCATCTACAAGTCATTGATGATCTACTTGATTATCCCGAGCGCCCAGATCGATCAATTCATCTGAAAATCAAAATCTAGCACTCGATCAAACTGGAACCCAAAAAACCTATTGACCAAACACCTCGTATCACCCATCTACGACCACTAGAGACCATGGCCTCGTGCTTGAACCTTCGTTTGAGATCTATGCTCCCTTTCCCTTACCCTAGAGCCAACTCGAAACCATCGCGACATCGCACAGCCCTCGAAATCATCGTCGACCTATACCATACCATAAAACCTATATCGATGCTGTAGTTCACCTCGATGGTCTGGAAATCCAAAGACCATTTTTCCTAGGTACCCCAACCTCCAAGATACCATCAGCCTTGATCTCGATAACCAGCCCTCCACCGATCGTCGAAAATCGACGAAAAAGCACTTCCCAATCAACTTGCAATATCTCGACACATAAAGATCTAAAAATCTTGAAATTACTATCAAAAATCACCGTTTCCCTGTACGATACTAAATCTACAATCAAAACACGAGATCGAGATAATTGATTTTCCTGATTTGATATGATTTTTGTTGTAATCTCTACTTCCAGAAAAATATCTGGTCAATTATGCTTTAGAAATATTTTTAAAAGTTGAATCTGGTGGATACAAACAATTTCCTTTCAAAGATCATAACATAAATCTATTTATATAAGGGGATATAAATTTTTGAACTTGATTTAGTTGATTTGAAATAAACAGAGAGCGTTTTTATTCATACACAGGCATGCATGTATATATACACAGGGATTCAACAACATTTCAACCAAATTTCATCCATGCAAACATCATTCACAATATAACCTCAAGAATTTCCACATGCATCAGAAAATAAACAAATCGAGCTTTTTAAATAAATGTTTACTTACCTGTATATGTTGAACAGAGGAACAAGCTTTATTATGAAAATCTAGAAGTCGTATTTGAAATTTGAAAACTGGAAAATTGTTTTGCTCTTGAATCCTTGCAACTGGAAACAAATTCTGATCTTAAACTTTGCTTTGCTGTTTGATTTTGAAAATTTTATATTGAGTTTGAATTTTTGCTGAGATGATCTGACTGAGATTTGTGAAAGATTGTTGTTTTGATTTTCATTTCAGGTTTTAAGTTTTTTAGTTTGCTAATTTTTAGTTTGAATAGAAGAAAATGAGAATAGAGGGGAAGTAGTTATATACATATAACTTTGTTTTTATTATAATTATTATTTAAAAATAAGAGATACTAATGACACTTGTTTATTATGCATGTTATTATTCTTACAAATGTTAAATTGATGACAAAATTAACTTACACTTGTAAATATGCATGTCTTTATGTCTTTTATATGTTTTAATATTAATTTTATATTATATTTATCATTTAGTTTTGTGTGTGTATATATACACATATATTTGCATTTTATTATATTTAGTTTTATGTGTTTTTATATTAATATATATATTTACAAACCATATTTATGTCATGTATAAATTTAAAAGAAGTATTTAAACCTTTTATTGATCTTTTTCAACTGAAGCTATTATATCCTTAAATGAATAAATATTTATCTGTAGAGTTGTAAATTCAATTTATTTTTAAGATATTTATTTTTTAATTTCAAATCCAATTCTATTTAAAATCTACTTATATATACACACATAAACAAACACATATTTTATTTGTTTTTGAAAAGATAAATTTTGCCAATTTAAATAATTATATTAGGAGATTGTCAAACTAATATTTATATCCAGATATTATTAATTATCAGAATTTTATTGGTTCAACCTATACATTAGTATTTTCAATAGTAAAAATCTGTTAATTACCAATTATCAGATGCCCAAAATTCTGTGTTATCACATTCCTCCCCCTTTGAATCTTTTCGTCCTCGAAAAGGAACGAAGCCAGAATTTATTAAAATAGTTAAATTACTCTTTGAACATTTTTAACTATAAACCCTTTTTATTTAAAAAATTTAACGTACTTTTAAAATATATGTAATATTACCAAAATAGTTTTATGAAAACACTTTTTATAACCTGTTGTCTCAATAAGTCCATCCTTGTTCTCATAGAAATTCGGTGTGACGCCCCACCTCCATACCCACACTAGCCAAGGACACTACGGGGTAATGCCATCAGCTAGCGTGGAGAATAAGGCTGTTGAGGAGCGACCATCCACGTAATTGCTTTGTGTGAGCACCGATATGTCAGATAGTACAACAAACATCTGGTTTCAGGAGGAAATCCGACATACCGATACAAACTCAAAGCTACTACCCAATGGCTATATGTATTCTTCGGAAACAAATATAGAAATAAACATAACACAAATCAGTCACAGACATCCATATCACAAAGGCAGAAATTGATATGAATATATAACGCATGAAAGTGTACATCAGAGTAGTGGTTAAACAAGATCCACAACGTCACAAAAGAATAGCTATAAGTGCTAGACAAAAGAATATGGATACATCTATGAGTCTATATCTCAAATGTATACAACAAAAAAACTACTAATCTAAGTAGTTAGCCAAAAGTCAGGGTGATAATCCCAGATGTGAAGTCAAGTAGAAGCACTTGTAACATCTCGGTCTAACCAGAGTATTATTTAATAAGAAAATAATAAACAGATCAGTCTAGCTATAAAATATCTGATAAAATGATATAAAATAAGAGATATGACATAAATATATGATAACCACAAAGCCATACTGTGATAAGTATGCAATTGAAAAATCAACTAGGGATTAATCAATATCACGAGAATCTTCTCAAAGATCAAAAGGAATTTCATACTCCTTATTTACCAAATCACCAAACTATAAATATTGACAATAATATCAACGTCAATCACAAAAGTTAATGACACACAAATTCACCAATGCACAAATATTGATAACACTTATCAACGTAAATCGCGAAAATTGGTGAAACACAAAATTATAGAAATCATCAATGGAAATCCAGAAATCACAAAAAGGGGGAGGCCTATCACAAAACGGGAGCATGAAAACTCACCAACATGTGTATCACAAAATGGAACGCTATTCCATGGTGGCTAACCATTGATTTTGAGCCGAAGCTCCACAAAACAGCCGGAAGACCATGGGTCGCTACCCGACCAAATTGAGCCGAAGCTCCACAGAAACGGGGTTTAGTCTCCCTCGTAGACAAAGAGACATCGCACATTTGCTAGTCTAAATCACAAAAATGATCATCAACGATCATCAAGAAGTGTCAATTATAGTAAGCTAGTAAATATATAAGCTTAGCTTCATGTCCCATAACCACTAGCTTAACTTAAATATTTACGAACAAATTGTAGATCTCCACTCGAAAATTGTCACAAGAGATTCAATCGAACAAGTCCAAGAATTAACCGACGAAGTAAACGCAAGCGTTTCATACCACTTGTTTTACGAAGCCGTTTAATTAGATTTCTCGTTCGAGTGAGGTAAAGGTTTGTATATTTTCAAAATGACAAATCACAATAAAAAAATGATCGTAGAAACGATCAATCACAAAATTCACATACGAAGACGTGAATAAAATCCAAAGATTACGATTCCAAGTTCATCAAAGTGGAAATACCCTTCCCACATGGCACGGCGCGACCTAGTAGATGAGCGACCTAAGAGGTAGCTGCATAAGTGCAGGGGCGAGTGACATAAGGGATGGTGCGACTTAACAGTGCAAACGACCTGACATGGTTGAGCTATAAGGTGGAACGACCTAATGGATGCGGCCAAGGTTGCGTGACCTAAGGGGTACGCGGCCTAAGGAGTACGCGACCTAAGGAGTACGTGACCTAAGGAGTACACGACCTAAGGAGGTATCAGCCTAAGGAATACGCATGCGGCTTAGGTGGTGAGAGTTATACAAGGAGCGACCTAGCACGGCGCGACCTAAGAAACACGACCTAGCCAAGCGACCTAACATATGTATGGTCGGGCAACCTAGGGACAAAATGACCAAAGGGGTACAAAGCCGAGCGACCTAACGATGATGCGACCCAAAGGGTGAAGAAGGCCGAGCGACTTCAATGGGGACGACCTAGCATGGCGCGACCAAAGCATGGCGCGGCCCAACTACGAGCGACCTAACTGCACGCGACCTAACTGCGCGCGAGCTAACTGCAGTCCGAGGGATTTGTAGGCTGGCCGAACGACCTAAGGAGATGAAATGCAAAAACTCTCTCAATTTGCAACCGATCGACCACGAACGCCAGGGGATTACGCATATCGGTTACCCGGTCGTATTGGCTACTCGATGCATCACCAAAAACGTGTTCAAACAATAAAGATTGGATTTTTAAAGATATGAACCCAAAACACTAAAAATTGGGATTTTCACCAATTCAATCCAAATCAAATATGTAAAAGTGTTAGGAATTCATACCCAACAATCAAAGATAGTTATAGACAAAGATGTGAGATAAAAATCTCACCTTTACACAAAATCAATGAAGGAGAAGCCTAAAAGCAAAGAAGGAATCAACCACACTTAAATCTCTACCAAGAAGCTTGAATCAATGGCTTCTCTTTGAATTTGGAGTTGGATGTTGAATTTGCAAATGAACTAGGGCTTGGAGTTTTAATTTCCCATTCCTTTCTCCATTTTTGATGAAGCTTGAGTGTTAGTAAATGAAAGTAAAGTTATGAAGGGAAGGGAGTTGAGCTAGAGTAAATAGTTTAGGCTAATGGGATAAACTAAACCCAAAGCCCAAAGTGAAAAAGCGGCAAAATTCCACTAGCTCCAAACATGTCAAAGTTTATACTCAAAAAGATCGCAAACGGTGTTTTGAACTCAATGGAAGTGGTTTCGAGTCCTAATTTGATCGTATGCAAAATGTAACTTTTCGGACTAAAACCCGACTAACGATAAAATATTAAAATAAAATGTTTAAATATTCAATCATAAAATATGCGGGTTGTTACATTCGGTCATACGTTGATCAGGTGTAGGACTGAATATCTATAAGTACTTGGTAAACCCATTTTCAACACCCATTGAAAATACTAGGAAAATATTTTGGTGAAAATATAGGAAACATTTTTTTAAAATATAGAAATCGTTTTTGGTGAGAATGCTCTAGAAGTCATCACCCCCTCCAAGGTCGTGGTTAACCCGATGGTTACGTTGCCATCCCGACAAATTCCATAGATAACTGTAGGCATCAGCGCCATCGAATTTCACTGACAAATGAAACTTCACCACTCCTACATAGATCGCAGACTACATCAGTCAAGTCCCAATGTAGCCTGTAGGCACTCACTGCCACACGTCTTTCGCTATGTCTTTATTGATCGCAGTCTACCGATGTTACGTTGCTATCACGGCAAAATCAAACGTAGACCATTGCCTCTCACTGCCACACGACTTCCGTTATGGTCCGTAGTAGATCGCAGTGACATTGAGTTACACCATCGTCACAGCATAACCCAAAAGTCTCTATAGGCATCGGCGCCCTCGACTCTCGCTACCCACACACAATCCTCAGGAACTTCAGTTTGTCCGGACTTCCTCCCAGGATCAAATTTAGAGCCTCCCTCTTAAGGCTCAAGGCAGAACCACCCCGTGGATCTCCTATGAAGTTCATTTCATGGAAGCGCCTTTTTCCCCAAAGCCAATCTCGAAACATTTTATACTATACACATATAGTATCTTCAAATCATACCCTTTATGATTCTCATAAAAATTTCCTTTACACAAAAATGATATCTCAAGTCGACAATTCCAAACTTGGCTTTCCAAATTCCCCAAAATTGATTTTTCCCAAAAATCAAAAATCTTTCCAAAATCCAGAGGTTCTAAAACATTTTTCCGAAATCATTCTCATAAAATCATTTATATATATATATATATAAAATCTTGAAAATTCTTTGGATTGCTTCATACTCATATAAATTTCCTTTTATGTCAAATGTTTTCAAAAATCTTTTCTTCTGGCTATAGATTCATCAAGAGGAGTTTATCATATGTAACAAATATATATAACTTTAATTATGCCAAATTAAATATTCAAGTTTGATTTCCTTTATAAAGTCATTTACCATATCACTTACTTTTCATAAAGTGAATTTCAAAAGATATCCAACTTCCACTTTTATTCATATATATTTCCCAAAATATACTTTTCTTTTCAAAAATCATTTCTCATTTCTTTCAAAATTTCGATATCTATTTCATTCAAGCACGTACGATGCACATATAACATCCGTACGCAATATCAAATCCGGTCGCTCATTTGATCACACAATTTCACATCCGAACTAGTATTGGCCACCCGACTTCCTATTTCGGACTCAAATCTAGTTTCTTGATCAGAAACCGTCATTCTCCTTGCATAGCCATAAATATGGTAGAGCATTTCCATAATCAATCAAAAATCCATATCCAGGGTTCGCCGTCGAAAAGCGAGTGAAAATCCCAAATGGGATCGATATACTATCTCGAAATTATGTGCTCGAATCTGGATTAAATCATTCTGCGAATAGAATAATGTACATACATCCTACGCATTTATCTTCATTGATTATTAGCTATATCAGTATTCTTTCTATTCACCTTTATTTTGATTCTATTCACTTATTCACAATTGCCTCTATTTCTATTTAGGTTATCACTTTAATTTATAAACAGTTTGCACTCCAACCACTTGAATTTAGAAAATAGCTTGAAAAGCTTAAAATAGATAAGAGTTGTTAAATAGAAATAAAATAGTTAAGTAATTATAAAATAGTTGTAAAATAGTTAAATAGTTTGTATAATAATTAGATAGTTTCAAAATAGTTATAAAATAGTAATTAGTTATAAGTAGTTGTAAAATAATGATTAGTTTGTAAAAAAAATGTAAAATAGTAATTAATTTTCAAAATAGTAGTAAAATAAGTAAGATAGTTTGGGTTTTAAAAAGAAAGGTTGTATAGTAAATAGCTAGGAAAATAGATTTAAAATAGTTTATTTTGAAACAATTTAAAAAAAAAAATAGTTCAGAGCCAAACCGTTCAAATCCCCAATCTCCACTTCCAATCAATTTCCAATTTCCATTAAATTGATTCAATTTAAATTCAAGTTAAATTAACTTCAATTCCTATCCCAAATTCAAATCAATTCCCATTTGAATTTAAACTAATTCAACCTCAATCTCACTTCTAATTAATTCAAATCAAATTCAATTTGAACTAATTTCAATTCCAATCTCAACTTTAAACCATCTCGAATTATATAAATTCGAGTTAAATTTTTAAATGTTGATTTAATCTTTAAATCAAATCAACCTTTACTTTTAAGTTAACAACTTAAATCTTTAAATCATTTAATTCTAAGTCCAAATTCCAAAATTCCATTTTAAATTACCTTTACTTAACTTATTTCGAAGTTCAAATAAGAGTTCAAAACTTTTTTTAAAACAATTTTAATCTTCAGAATCCAATCTATTACCCAATTTTAACTTCTAACGTTGAAACCAATTCTTAAACAATTTTAGTTTGCAAGTTCATATTTTACATTTAAATCATAAGTTCAAAGTGATTCCATTCCTTAATTTCAAATTTTATTTCTAAAAATCAAAATCATTTAAATAATTTCAATTAAAATTTTATTTCCAGTTAATTTCAGTAATGGATATATATTATCTCAATCTACTTCTTAATTCATTTAAACTATCCAATTCATAGTTTCATAGATCATTAATAACAACAGGATGATACCAGGATGAGTCAAAATAAATAAACATCCAATTTATTTAAAACATCCATCCATAGCATCCATTACCAATTTCCAGAACTCGAACTCGTTTTGAGATCACACATAACTCCCATTTAAATAAACCATTTAACTTCCCTAATTTAAATTCGATTCGTCTAAACAATCTAGTCAACCTTACTCAATTTGAACTCTTCATTTCAAATTTTAAACTTCTTATCAATATACTTTCTCATTAATAAGTTAAAAAACTTATTCCCTTTAGGTTATCACATTTTAGGGAATATTCAAAACTCAACACTTAGTGTTTACTTCCAATCAGCTTTGATCTTATGTATATCCCATATATATACATATTTAT
Source organism: Allium cepa (assembly GCA_030765085.1). Lineage (NCBI taxonomy): Eukaryota > Viridiplantae > Streptophyta > Magnoliopsida > Asparagales > Amaryllidaceae > Allium > Allium cepa. The sequence continues at coordinate 299,202,582 of CM060929.1, forward strand.
TTCATTGCACTTCAAGTCATACTTTAGATTTTAGACCATTCTTGGTTTTTAATTTAAACAAATTCCTTTTAAAAAAATTAAAACAACTCTTGTTTTAAAATTTGATTCCTATACTTAAAATATTATTTATTTTATCTTTTAACTCTTTAAAACAATTTAAATTTTCTGGACTTAAATTTTATAACTTTACAATTTAAATCCTTTTCAATTATAACTTACACTTATTTAAATGTTACTTGCTTAAAACATTTCACCTTTGCCTTATTAGTTATCGTTAGAAAACAAACATCCCCTTACCATAATCATTTTATGATAATAACCTTGGTTATCATATCTAGAAACCAATTCACTATATATTATCTCTAAATTTGTTGGAAAAATTGAAATTAGGTAACTTAATTTGGTATTCTGAAAACACTTCTATAAATTTCAGGATTTTATTCTCTGGTTTGAATCCATTACAAGCTTATCTTATTCATTTAGTTCATATTAAATAATTCCTATTTGGTTATAAATATATTACCACTTAAATTCTTATGATCATATTTAATTTCAATAACCAACAACAAATCTCTTAGTATATATAATAATTAGAAAAACTATTGCTTTATATATCAAAATATAAGCTTGTATAAAAATCATTTATATTTAAAACCATTTTAAAACCTTTTTATAAGAAAATAACAAGTACGCTCTATTATATATATTACACTCAACTCATTCTAGGGTACAATTGACCCTATCCTCAATTTGTAAATCCACCAGAGCCAAGGTTCTCGCTTAACCTTCTGCTCTGATACCAACTATAATGACCCAAAATTTTCGACCTCAAAAATTCGACATTAATACGTTCACTGTAGAAATGCCGAGCAATCAAACATCGGAAATTTTAGATTATTAGGGTAAAGAAGAAAAGAGGTAGAAGAAGAAACAGAAAACAAAACACAGAATCTCACATTCGCAACGGATCGGAATATAATATCACATAATAGCATTTACAAAGGAAAACTGTATCTGTCAGTTTATACAATACATCAGAGTACAACCGTACACATATAAAATGGACAGTTATAATTAACTTGTCCCAGAAAACAACTCCAATATACAGCAGAATATACTCCATACGTTCCTGCCATCCAGCTCGCCACCTGAGCTCCAGAACATCCTTACATGGAAATCTGTAATAGTTGGTCTGACCCGATCATTGCATTAAAGTAACATCCGAGTCAGGCTGGAAACCAGCATGAGTAAACCAATATAACTTGAAATTCTAAGTTATAAAACTTCTTTGTAAACCAGGGTAACTCGCACATCACTACGAGTTCTAATCTTATTATAGTCAAACACTTATTTCACAAAATAATATCTAAGAACCGTTACTTAGTATAAATGTCCATGTTGCTTAACTTATTTCATTCCATCCTATTTGATTCTACAACCAAAATTCATAAATAATTATTTTTGTTACTAATCGAAGTGGTTTCTTAGTTAAGTCACAACTTATTTCCCAAAACCTTTCTTTTTGAATGGTTTAAACAAATTTCCAATTTTTAATCTTTTAAACTAAAGATTCATCCTTTAAGGTCCTCTTTAGTTTGAAATAAGGTTTACCGAATCTTTAACAAAGATTCATTCATATCATTCAAAACTATTTCCATTTCTAAAGTTTTTCATGTTCAACTCAATTTCACTTCCAAATCATTTGGATTCAAAATTCAACTTTTAAACTTTCCACCATTTTGAATAAAAATAATTTTAAATTCAAAATACCCATGACTTAACCAATTTCCTGTGAAATCCATATTTGTGTATGTGTTTTGTCTAGGGTTTTGCATACAACAATAAGCAACCATCATAAAACCAAGCACAACCATATCAATAAGCGGTATAATCCTATAACGCTTATCATTCATTCACAAATAAACAAGTAAATTCATCACAAATAAATAAATCACAGTTCATAGCTCAATCCAAGCAATCATATCACAGAACATCACATGTCGGAGATATCAAAAAATTCAAGGCATTCAATATAATTCAATCATCCATAAGCAAGATTAATTAATCACATAATCTATAATTAATTTAACTTAAACCAAATAAATTAATCTCTTATGATCCTGCTTAATTTACATTAATTAATTACAAACTATTTGTAATTATTATAATTAATTAATGAAATTAATTCATCATCCTTAATTATCCATCTTAAGTAATTATCCTCAATTACTTACATTAATTAGTTATCCCTTAATTAACCACATTAATTAACCCTTAATTAATTATATTAATTAATTAACCTTAATCATAAATTAATTGACCTTTTATAAATTAATTAACCTTTAATTAATAACTAATTGATCTTAAATAAATTAATTAATCTTTAATTATTAAATAATTAACCTTAAATTACATTAACAAAATAACCCTTTAATTACTTACATTAAGTAATTATCCTTTAACCACTTGATTGATTTAAAATAATTTATTTTAAAACCCTTGACAAAACCAAAACTTAAATAAAAACAATTATTACTTAAAAGAATTGGTTTAAGAAAATTGTTGAAATTTGATTTCTTTAACTTTTAAAAACTTTGTTTATACTATACACTGACCCGAGGCTACTCGAGTTCACACCCAAGCCAAACGCTAGATTTCCCGAGCTAATACCCAAGACACTCGCGAACCCACCATCCTTCGAGACAAACACATGAAAACTTCGAGGTCGATCCGAGCATCTGCCTTCTTCTCCTAACACCCCAAAACACCAGATACAAGTGATACTTCGCGCACATGCACAGAACGTCCGATCATCTCCGATCAACTTTACTGCCATCTACAAGCCATCGATGATCAACTTGATTAGCCCGAGCGTCCAGATCAATCAATTCGTCTAAAAATTGAAATCGAGCACTCGATCAAAATGGAACCCAAAAACCCAATCGACCAAACACCTTGTATCACCTATCTCTGACCATCGAAGACCATGGCCTCGTGCTTGAACCTTTGTTTGAGATCTATGCTCCCTTTCCCTTACCTCTGAGCCAACTCAAAACCATCGCGACGTCGCATAGCCCTAGATATCATCGTCGACTTGTACCATACCTTAAACCCTATATCGATGCCATACGTTCACCATGATGGTCTGGAAATCCAGAGACCATTTTTCCTAGGTACCCCAACCTCCAAGCTACCATCAGCCTCGATCCGATAATCAGCGCTCCACCGATTGTCGAAAATCGATGATAAAGCACTTCCCGATCAACTTGCAATATCTCGACATATACAAATCTAAAAATCTTGAAATTACTAGCAAAAATCACTGTTTCCCTGTACGAAACTAAATCTACAATCAAAATACGAGATCGAGATAATTGATTTTCCTGATTTGATATGATTTTTGCTGCAATCTCAACTTCCAGAAAAATATCCTATTAATTATGCTTTAAAAATATTTTTAAAAGTTGAATCTGGTGAATACAAACAATTTCCTTCCAAAGATCATAACATAAATCTATTTATATAAGGGGATATAAATTTTTGAACTTGATTTAGTTGATTTGAAATAAACAGAGAGAAGTTTTATTCATCACAGGCATGCATGTATATAAACAGAGGGATTCAACTACACTTCAACAAAATTTCATCCATGCAAACATCATTCACAATATAACCTCAAGAATTTCCACATGCATCAGAAAATAAACAGATTAAGCTTTTTAAATAGATGTTACTCACCTGTATATGTTGGACAGAGGAACAGGCTTTATTATGAAAATCTGGAAGTTGTTTTGAACTTTGAATATTGGAAAATTGTTTTGCTCTAGAATCCTTACAACTGGAAACAAATTTTGATCTTAAGCTTTCCTTTGATGTTTGATTTTGAAAACTTTATGTTGAGTTTGAATTTTTGCCGAGATGATCTGACTGAGATTTGTGAAAGATTGTTGTTTTGATTTTTATTTCAGGTTTTAAGTTTCTTTAGTTTGCTAAGTTTTTGGTTTGAATAGAAGAAAATGAGAATAGAAGGGAAGTAGTGATATACATATAACTTTGTTTTTATTTTGATTATTATTTAAAAATAAGAGAAATTAATGGCACTTGTTTATTATGCATGTTATTGTTCTTACAAATGTTAAATTGATGGCAAAATTAACTTACACTTGTAAATATGCATGTCTATATGTCTTTTATATGTTTTAATATAGATTTTATAGTATATTTATCATTTATTTTTGTATTTATATATATATTTACATTTTATTATATTTAGTTTTAAGTGTTTGTATATTAGTATATATTTAAAAACCATATTAATATCATGTATAATTTAAAAGAAGTATTTAAACCTTCTATTAAATCTTTTTCAACTAAAGCTATTGTATCCTTAAATAAATAAATATTTATCTATAGAGTTTTTAAATCCAATTTATTTTTAAGATATTTATTTTTGAATTTCAAATCCAATTTCCATTTACAATCTACTTATATATATATATATAAACAAATACATACTTTATTTGTTTTTGAAAAGATAAATTTTGCCAATTTAAATAATTATATCAGGAGATTATGAAATTAATATTTATATCTAGATTTTATTAGTTATCAGAATTTTATTGGTTCGATTTAGACATCAGTATTTTCAATAGTAAAAATCTGTTAATTACCAATTATTGATGCCTAAAAATCTGGGTTATCACAACCACTATATATCACCATGAATAATTATATCCTAAAATATTCACTCCCCTTTATAATTCCTCATGGTTATGCACGGGTGAATTACTTGAATTTCTATATATGGGCTTCGATTCTCAATTACAAGTCCTCGCAGTTATGCATGGATGGGAGGCATATAAGAAAGGGATGAATATCAAGTATATTCTAATCTCATTTAGAAGTCCTCATAGTTATGCATGGTTAGAAAATATTTGACATTTTAAAAAAAGGGTAACTACTAACCTCGTTTAAAAGTCCTAATGGTTACACACGATTAGTAAGTGCTTCACATTTTTTTATAATATTTGAAAAGTCAAAATGCACAAATTATTCCTTTATTGATAATATCAAACTCTTTTCACTATATAAAATTTTCCATAATCCCACCATTTCTCTAAGGTGGATTTTTTTCTAATTAATAAAATATTACGATTTTTGTTTGATTAATTGGAATGAAAATAATATTTCCGTCTTGATTTGATTTATATTTTTACTCAAAATCGTAGCTATTTCAATTTTCTATTATTATTTTTGATGATAATAAAAGGGAGAGAGAGGTTAAGATTTTGATTTTTAAGCAATATTCTTACTAATATTCGAGAGTGTTTTTATTCAAAGTTACTTTTAATTAATTTATACGTTTTAACTACACGCATCTGTATAAGGGGAGCTTTGTTGTAGGGGGTGCATTCAAATAGGGAGAGCTAATAGAACCAATCAAAACCAAATACATTTAATAAATTAAAATTGTAATATATGTTTGTTATCATCAAAAGGGAAAGATTATAGAATATGCTAGCATATGATTTTTTTTATGATAATAAACATATATATTCGTTTAAATGTATTTGTTACTATACTATTTTATTTTTCACATAACTAAATAAATAACTCAAAATTCGTATTTAAATAAATATTTTATTCAAACAATGATTTTATTACAAATTCAAATAGTACAGATTTGAGCTCTCACTACCTTTACACATTTTCAATCACAATAAAATTTCAATTACAACATAATTTTCAATTTATATATTACACCTCACTACATATTCACTCAACACTTGTATTTGATCTTCAACTCTAATCCAGCTTAATCCAGCCTGTATCACGTATTTGAATTATCTGCAAAATAAATACTAACGCAGTAAAATTGAAAAAGAAATATTTTGCAATTCAAAATAAAGTGAAAGTTTTTGAAAATATTGTTTGTCTCAATTATTTGGATTGTTCGTCATCATTTAATTTGAATTCATCTTATGCGTACAACTTATGACATGCACAGTGTATCACTATACATGCCACAAGGCAGTGCGCACTGGTATACACTTGCTTGATAAAATTGCAGGGATGGGTGAGCACAAGGTCAAACGCAAGCCAATGGCTGGATTCAACTCAAGTGAAAATGCTCGATCAAAGCAATAACCAGCAATACAAACATGCAACTACCACCAAACATCATGATGACAAGCAACATAGCCTCAACATTCAAATGGTTCACATGACAACATACATGAAATAACAACATGAACCAAACCATTCTAACTCGAGGCATGTCACTATAACTCGACAATCAGACATGCATATGATACCATATGCAAGAACCAAGTGCAATGGCCAAGACCAAACACAAGATAGAAGGCAGCAGGGAACAAGTTGCACTAAAACCATATCAAGCATGAACCAGAGAAAGGTAATAGGGACTCAAACGCATCAAAAAGTTCATATGCAACCATGTACAAGTCAACAGAGTTCAAGTCTCAACCAATGCAACAATATTAGAACCAAGACTATACTCTAACGTACAACTTCAATTACCAGAAGCAAGAATCACACAACATACATATATACATGCATCTCACATATGTATACATGTATATACATGATTATGTGCATCAGACCTTCAATGAGAAATTGCAGGTTCAAAACAATGAAATATCAAGATCACCAGACCAGACCAAAGTGGTTCATATAGCAACTAGCACATATGGTCAAGTACAACACTACATGAGCATTAAAATAGAGTTCAGATGCATGCAGGCCTAGACTACAAGACCATATGACAATGCATGCTACATGAAACCCCACACACACACATGGATGCAAGGAAAGTTCAGAATGATAAAAGTGGTGAACACAAGTTCATATGAAATCAGGTCCAACTAACACATGAGCTCAGCTTAAACTAACATGTACAAACCAACATGAAATTGAGGCAACAAAAAAATTGCAATAGACATGTATAAATGGGACAGCAAGCTTCAAACAGTTCAATATAAGGATAAAGAAAGTATGAAACATAATGTCCATATGCACTCAGGCGTGACCAGACTTTAGTAAACCAGACTCCAATGGAACCAAATATGCATGTGTGGAATACAACATCAGTAACAACAACAAATGGTACAAGAACTCAGCCAAAATAGTGACAGTGATCAAGTGCAAGCATGAACTCAATGACTAAGTGGAACAAAACTAGATCGAGCTGGCAGTTCAAATACTCAAGAAGAACCACACCAGTTCAACTAGACTCCAAAATTACTACACCAGACCGTCACATGAAAACCATAAGACAGCAGCTCAAATGTATAAAAAAGACCAGAAATGCGATATATACAACAGAGCTTTAGACATGGTCACATGCACAATGGATTAAGCAAGTCGAGGAATTGAACAGCAATTTGAATATGAGTTCAAAAAGAACAAAGATATTATCACAATCTCAATTTTCAAAATCATAGGAACTGACCCAAAGCAATTCATGAAAATTTGAATTACAACGAACAAGTCAAGGCCAAAATAAATGAAGTAAATTCAAAGTCATGGAGCAACACGTATAGGATGAACGAGTCGGAATAAATCACAAGCGCTCAGGCAAAATCGAATGGACAAGTGCAAATCACGAAGAATTCAAACAAAAATATATGAACATAAATATAAGGTGTTCGATTCCTATAAAATCCCAATCATCATCATTAACATAATTTCATTTGAGTTCAAGAAATTACAAAAGGCAATAAATCATAAAACTCGAATCAAGTCAAGAATAATAAAATTTGATAAAAGGCAATTCACATACCAATATACAGCATTGTTCGATCTCGACTAAAGTGGAGCAGCCGTAAGCGAACGAAGAAGCAGCCGATTGACAAGGCAATCCAAAGAAAACACATACTTCAATCAAATCACAAATTTCAATCGGCGGCATCAATTCTCAAAACCCTAAAATTATAAATAGGTACGAAAAAGAAAGGCGGCCACGAAAATAAAAAGGAAGACGTCATTGTTCTTGTTTTATAAATTAAAGTGGGTCGGCTTCTCTAAATAGTCGAGCTTAAATTAGAGTTATGGTTTTGTATTTTAAATTTGTTTTTATTTTGCAATTTATCTTTTAACTTGTGTAATTGTCTAGTCGTGAGATTAGATGATGAACTACGGTGGTGTAGTTCGAGAATTCGCAACTCAATGGCTGAGTGGTGGCAGGGTTTTGAGCGTAGAGTTAGGTTAGTCATTAGGGGGTGTTGCAAATTTATGTGTGTAAGCATCTTGACTACTCAATTTCTAGTAGAAAGGGCAGCACATAGGCAGGATTTTGCCGAAGCTGGGTAAATTTGTGTGTGATCTCTTCTGTATTATTTACTGCTATTGATTTTTTTTCCACGTTAATTTTTATTATTATTAGTATCATCCTATTCACCCCCTCCACCTCAAGGGTAAAAATGATCCTACAAGTGGTATCGGAGCAAGGTTAATAGCGAGAATGTCTAACCCTAGTTTCAAATCTAGCGAGAGTTAGTCCTTTTCACATGCCTTATCACGCCTTCTATGAGTTTGGTTTGTATCGTACCTATAGAGTGCTTCCTGATAGCCCACTAGTTTATGGTGGAGTTTACAAAACTGTATAGACTACACATTATAAAAATGTGTTAACGGGGATATGGGTAATGCCTTAACGCTATTTTAATACTTTATTTTACTATAGACACTATTATAATAGCATACTGTACTATGTATGTAGATAGTTTAACGAATCCTTAGGAGATGGTAATCCAGAATATCTCTTAAGTTACTGCACGCATGTTAGACACTGGATAGTAGATGTCTAACCCCATAAACAACTCCAACGCTGTTACACTCGTATTTATTTGCTGTTGATATAACTTACATAAGATCTTTTAGTTTTGACTCGATTATTTTGTCTTTTCAATTTGCTCGGGTCAGTCTGAGCTTTTCAGTATACCAAGACTACTTTTCTGAAGGACAAAGTCGAAGATTTGTACTATTATTATTTATTTTATTTACTCTAATGTACCATGTTGTTTTGCTGCATTTATTTAATTATCCTGTTATATGTTACTCTAATTTTGTGTTGTAAAAGAATAATCAAATATATTTGTAAAACAGCTTCAGAAATTGTGATTTGATTATTATATTTTGTCATTCCACTGTAAGATTCTGTGTTTGTTTTATTTCTTTCTCTTTTTTCTTATTTACCATATAACAATCCTCCCTTTTGAATGGTTTGAGTCTGGCATATGTGGTTTATCTTTGATTTAAACCGTCCAAAAAGGTTGGTCGTTACATTTGGTGTCAAAGCTTTGGTTTAGCGATAACCTTAGCTTTGTGGGGTCAGACTCATTAGGAATAGGATAGTAATACCCTAGAATGAGTTTGTTTGAGTGTATATATGAGAGAGCGTATTTGTTAGAGTTATAGAATGGTTTTGCATTGTGTTAATTTGTTCTGTTTAGTATTTATAAATTCTAGTCTGTACATAGGACGCTATGGAAATGATGGGGATTTCTAAACACTTATTAGGACAGACCGACACAATTTTTTTTTGAAATATAGGTAAATGAAATAATTATGCCTAGTATTATATTTTGGGTATAAAAGAATAATTTTAAAAGCAATATAATTGGATGTGATATGATTGTTTGTTAGGAAGTGAAATTTCATGGATAGTTGGTTATGAAATAAGATTTACAAATAAAATGAATATAAATTGAAAATTAAGAACTTAAGTTTTGGGATTTTGGAAATTTCTTTCGAAAGATTTTGGAATATAATATTATTATTATTTGGAATTATTTCCTGATATAAATATTTCAATATGATTTGAAAGAAACGCTTAAAGGAGTTTTAGAAGGGAATAATTTCTGTACTTCCCATTTTGTCATTGGAAAATAATTTCGGTGATGAGTGCATGCTTCACCGACATTCATTTTCGAGTTTCAAAGTGGAAAGACCGTTGTAGTAGTTTACTGCACCTTTGTTTTGATAAATGAATCTTAGTTTTAATTTCCAAATATGATTTGACGTATATGGGGATATGAGAATATATATATATATATATATATATATATATATTATTTTAAAATAATTGAAAAGGAACCTGGTATTTAGTTCTTAAGTATTCTTCAAATTGGAAATTTCAATTATTATAATAAAATGAAATCTTGACTATTCTAATAGTTGGAAACTTTTAATATGTTTAATTAGAAACTATATGCCGAGTGATTAATGAAAATATAAGAAACTGAAATTTTGCAAACTGTAAACGTCACGGCCCGTTTTTCCGTACGCTTTGAATCGACAATAAACCACACATGTCCAACTCAAATTGCACGAAAACACGGAACATGAAGGGTAATAAAGAAAAATAGATAGAACAGAATCTCACTCGAATGGAATAACATACAATATTGAAAAAATATTTTTACAGTGGAAAACTTTTAAATCCATATATATCAGAGTCTAACCCAAATTCAGCTTGGACAGTTATAAACATCTGTCCTTACAATTACTGACAAACATCAAAAAAAATACACTAAGTACAACGGACAATAGAATATGCTCGTACGAATGATTAATATCTCCAGCTCTCCTCTGGAAGATTTGGATAAATATTCAAGCTTGAAATGATTAAATTTGGAAGTTTTATTTGTATAATACACCATTTCATTTCAGGATAAATTACCTTAATTTTTCGAAGTTGAATATGTAATTGAATAATATACAATATAAAAGATTGTTGTAAATAAAATTTTAGTGGTCATAATAAATGTTGTACACTTAAATTTTAGTTATAAAAAGATTTACAGATGTAAATAGAATAAAAGGTAAATTGAATAATTTACAATATAAAGGATGTTAAAGGAACTAAGAATAAATTAAAGCAGTTGTAACAAGTGTAAATATACTTAAATTAGGTGATAAAATATATTGAGAGGAATAAAATTTAATTTGAAAAACTAAATTTATTGAATACATTATGAGTAAATAAATGATTTTTTTTCAAATCCATGATTTTAGAGATTGTTAAATTAAGAAAATTGGATGATAAGATAATGAAATTAGAGATAGTTAAGATTTATTTTACTTATGTAAAATTAATTATCAATTTAAGTTGAAATTTCCATGGTTTCAAACTTGTTATCTTATTTTGTTTTTTTCAAACTATCTTTTGGATGTCCTTATTTTCCTTATCTTGCTTCAGACTGGTGTAAGCATTTTTCTATAATCTTTCTGTTTAGAAATCTTTCTATAATCTTTGATAATCTTTAGTACTCATTTTGAATCTGAGCACTGCTTGCCATCCACAGATCGTCGGTCAAGCGGAAAGGGTGAATCAGATTCTAGAGGATCTTTTCGTGCTTGTATTCTTGATTTTGGTGGATCTTGGGAAGATCACATCCACCTTGTTAAACTTACCTATAACAACAGTTATCAGGTATAATTTCAATCTTTTGGTCATCTTGTCTTAATCTTATTTCATTTTATCTTTTTTGTGCTTCTCCGTACCTCATTTCTTTTCGGGGACGAAAAGTTTTGAGTAGGGGAGAGTGTAATAACCCTGTATTTTGTGATTTTTTTTAATTGTATATTTTAATTATTTTAATTGAATTTTATGATTTAAAAACTTTTTTTTATTTATTAAAGTGAATAATTTGGTTATTTTAAATATAAATTTTGATTTTTGATATGAATTAGAATTCCAAACATGAATAAATAGAATATTTTCCAGAAGTGTGAATTTGGGTCAATATGGTCGAACTTTGACTTTTAAATTTAAAATTTTGAAATTTTGAATTTTATATTTTATTATGAAAGTAAATAATATTTTAAGAATACTGCTTTTCGTTTCGTTGAAATCTGATTTATATTGTAAAAGTTATGCCTTTTACACTATTGTGTGAAATTTGCTGTATTTAACAAAAAATTTTGTTTTATTTTATATAAATAATATTTTTGGGTTGTCATGTTATAATATATGTTTGTGAGTGTAACATGATGTTATGTATATATTTTATGTGTTATTGAAATTTTCCAATGTCAGTTGTTTTTTGTTTATAATTTTTAATTTCTAGTTTCAATTAATTAAAGTAATTCTTTATTTATTTTTTTCTATTTTCTCAAGACCTAATTTTATTTCATTTCTACTTTATTTTGTTCATCATTTATTTTATTTATTTGACTTTTATTTGTTTTAGTGTGAAGTAGAAATTTTTCTAAAGCTGGTGACAATTTATTTGTAATTTTTGAACCCTGTTTCCAATTTTTAAGCAATTTCTTTAATTCTTTTTCTATTTTCTTTAAATTTAATTATTTATTTTTATTTTATTTTACTTTGTTTCAGATTTTAAGTTCATTTACTGATTTTATTTGTTTTATTTGAATTAAAGAAAAGGAAGTATGAAGAGTTAAAAAGGCTTTTAAAACTTAAGACTTTTCATTTCCAAAAACCTTTCATTTGCCAAGACTTTTCACTTGCTTGAGTTTAGTCATACATTGATTTGCTTTAGCCGTGAGTTCGTACTCATTTTTCACATGAGAAAACATTCATCTCATTCACATTTTCATGGCTAAGAAAAAGAATGGTAATGGCCTCCTCCTTTTTCTACGTTTCTTCTTCTTTTTCATTTGCTTTTGCCTTGATTTCCTTATGTATTTGCTCGGCCACCACCTAGCAAGCCTTGGCCATCACCTCCACCACCTCCTCCTCTTCATCATCCACTACCTATCACCTCCTTCTCCTCCGACTTGACCAGGCCGTGCACCCTTCTTGGTCAAAAACTCCACAAAAATGGCAACATACCTTGAAAACATGCAAACCAAGCCACCACTACAACATACACCACCATACATCACCTTGGCTGCCCCTATTTGCTCCACCACCACCTTGACGCACCCCTAACCATCACCACTACCTTCTGTCCAGACCTGCACCCATACGGCCGAGCCCAAATATGCCTTGGCCAAACCCAAAATGTGGACCAAAACCCTCCTCTTATGCTTGCCTCTTGATATTCATGCATAGTAACTCCTCTGCCACTTCAATGCCATGTAGCCGTGTGTGACGCCCCACCTCTATATGCATGCTAGCTAAGAACACTAAAAATTATAGTGCTGTCAACTGGCACGGAGAATAAGGCTGTTGAGGAGCGACCATCCATGTGATTGCTTATCACACGGTGGCTATAAATAATCTTCGGAAACAAACATAGAAATAAGCATAACACAAATCAGTCACAGACATCCATATCACCAAGGCGGAAGAAGATATGAATATATAACTAACACATGAAAGTGTACATCAGAGTGGTGGTCAAAAAGATCCACAATAATACAAAAGAATAGCAACACGTGCTATGCGAAGGAATAAAACTATGAGTCTATATCTCAAGTGTATACAACAAAAACTGCTAATCTAAATAGTTAGCCAATAGTCAGAGTAGCAAATCCCGGGAAGAAGTCAAGCAGAAGTACCTGTAACATCTCGGCCTAACCCAAGTATTATTTAAGAAAATAATAAACGGATCAGTCTAGCTATAAATATCAGATGACATGATATAAAATAAAAGATATGGCATAAACATAAAATATCCATACTGACATACTATTATAAGTATGCAAATGATGATCAACAGAAGATCAATCAATAAGAGATAAATCAGTATCACAAGAATCTTCTGAAAGATCCAAAGAGGGCATCATACCCTAAACTTGTACTCATAACAAGTCAATGACGTAAATTCCAGAAATCAACACAAGAAATCCAGAAATGACAGGAAAAGGGAAAGAGGCCTATCACATGACGGTCCGAAGACCATGGGGAGCTACCCATATGGGTGAGTCGGAATCACCCAGATGAGGTCTAGGCTAACCAAAAAGCAAAAAGGTATGTGTGAGTGGAATCACACAAATGGTGTCTAGCCTAACCTCGCAACAAAAAGGTATGTATGAGTGGAATCGCACAAATGGTGTCTAGGCTAACCAAAAAGCAAAAAGGTATGTGTGAATGGAATCACACAAATGGTGTCTAGCCTAACCAGGAAGCAAACAAAGAGACATCGCACAATTGCTAGCCTAAATCACAAAATGGTCGTCATGATCAACGAGAAGTGTTAATTACACTAAGCTAGTAAATATAAAAGTTTAGCTTCATGTCCCATAACCACTTGCTTAACTCAAATATTTTCGAACAAACTGTAGATCTTCACTAGAAAATTGTCACAAAAAGGTTCAATCGAACAACTCCAAGAGTTAACCGACGAAGCAAACGCAAGCGTTTCATACCACTTGTTTTACTAAGCCGTTTAATTCAATTTCTCATACGAGTGAGGTAAAGGTTTGTATATACTAGTAGATTGGAAAATGGTTTAAGAAAAGAGCTTTGTTATTGAAAATATAGTGGAAATCATTTTGTTGAAAGAGTTTTGATATTTACTACTAGTATTGAAACCTTCATATTTTAAAGTGACAAATCACATAAGTGATTGTAGAAACAATCAATCATAAAAATTCACATACGAAGACGTGAGAAACTGATAAAGAATCCATCGAAATAGATATTCAAAAATCCATAAAATCGACCGAGAAGCCCAAGATAGTTTGTCTCGAAGAATGGTCAACTCAGCATCTCAACAAAGCAAGTTCTATTGAATGTTTTTCAGATAAGATCCCCTACGGAGGGGGGTCCGGGGGGGTGGCTACCTCCCAAGGTGGGGGTGCGGGGGCAACTCCCCTGGTACGGGGTTCGACCTGCCCGGTCAGGTCACGGGGGTCCAGGGGGCAGCGCCCCATCCAAAATGGTACGACCTAGTGAAGACCTAAGGGAGAATAGGATCTAGTGACCTAAGGGAGTAAAGGTCATGCGACCAGGTTTTAAGGTCCAACGACCTAACACAAGACAAGTCCGAGCGACTCAAGAGGTCAAAAAAGAGAGCATTTTATCAGGTCATCGGGACGAGCGACTTAACATAAGTATCCAAGTGGCCTAACTGGAGCGACCTAGAGGTCATACGACCTAACATAAGTAGCCAAGCGACCTAACTGGAGCGACCTAAAGGTCATACGACCTAACATAAGTAGCCAAGAGAACTAACTGGAGCGACCTAGAGGTCATACGACCTAACATAAGTAGCTAAGTGAACTAACTGGAGTGACCTAGAGGTCATACGACCTAAGGTCAAAAACAAGGTCACGCGACCTAAGGCCATGCGACCTAAAGGAATAAGGGTCATGCGACCTAAAGGGGAGCGGTCTATCTAGGTGAGTGAGGTCGAGCGACCTACGACCTAACGAGGTAAAGGCCTAACGACCTAGTGAAACACGCGACCTAAAGCCATCATGTTACGGCCTAAAACCCACGAGTTACGACCTAACTCCGAAGACGTTAGAAATGGCCAGAACGACCTACGACCTAAGGTCCATACGACCTACGACCTAAGGTCCATATGACCTACGACCTAACTCCGAAGTGAAAATTCAAGGCAGTGCGACCTAGCGCGATAACACGCGAGCGACCTAAGGGTTAGGTCGCGAGCGACCTAACTCCGAACACAGAAAAATGGCCAGAACGACCAAAGTGCAGAAAATTCACCAAAACGCTAAAAATTGGAGTTTTTCGCCAATCCAATCCAAACCAAATGCTAATATGCATGCAAAAATGATAGGGAATCATTCCCAATAGTCCAGTATAGTTATAGGCTAGAATTGTGAGATAAAAACCTCGCCTTTGCACCAAAAATCAATGAAAATGAAGCTTTGAAGCAAAGCAAGAATCAATCCACTTCAATCTCAATATAAGAAGCTTGAATCCAATATCTTCTCTTTGAATTTGGAATTGAATGATGGATTTGAAGTTGAAACCTAGGCTTGGAATTTTAATTTCCCATTCCACTCACCATTAATGCTAAAGCTTGGTTGTTAGGAAATTTATGAAGAGTGAGAAGAAGGGGTTGGAACTTGGGTTTAATAGGCTAAGTCCAAACCAAAGTCTCAAGTGAAAAAGGTAGTGAAATTCCACTAACTCCAAACCTATCAATGTTTATACTTTAAAAAATTGTAAACGGTATTTCAAACTCAATGGAAGTGGTCCCGAGTCCTAATTTGACCGTTTGCAAAAAAAATAGCTTTTCGGACCAATATCTGATTAACGACAGAATATTTAAATAAAATATTTAAATATAAAATCGATAAAGATGCGGGTTGTTACACTGTGCCTCTTTGAACCCAAAACCTGAGCCAAAGTCATGCCAAAACCCGACCAAATCATCCCTTAGGCCGAGCATATGAGTGTAGAAAGCAAGGCAAAAGTATTTATTTCGATATTGCTTTTTATTCCAAAGTTATTTCAATTTAATGTTGTATTGAATTATAATTTTATTTGGTTTTGTTTATGGGTTGTGACAAGATCGTTAGCTTGATTCTCATCCACTTGAACTATTGTTGTGTCAACGTGCTTTCTGGAATCCATCTGTGCCATTTGAATTGCCAACTCCAGAACAAGAATGTGAGTAATCTCACCTGACATTTATGCAAATGTGAATTGACAATAATTGAATGTGTAGAATGTTATATTATGTTATATTTGCCTGTGATTATAAATTATATGATGTTAAACCATTTTATTTATCTGTCATGTCATCTGTTACTGATATTTGTTGTTAAACTGTTCATTTATATCTGTTCATCACTGCCAATTCCCTGTTAGTTTAGAAATCACTATGGGTTGAAATGATATATACCCGAACGGACTTTAGAATAGGGAAAAATCATAATGGGCTGAAATAATAAGCCTGAACGGTTTTATTTATTTTATTTTACTTGGGACCATGGGTTTGAAATGATAGAACCCGCATTTTCTTTGTGAATTGCAGATTGAAATGATATATATCTGTATCACTTGACCTAGGTTAGAAAACTATATACAGGCCCGTGATTATTTTATAAAGTACTTTGAATATTTTTAAGTATTCTTAAAAGTGTAAATTTATGAAAATTTGATTTAAATTGGATTTTTAATGTTTAAATAAAGAAATTTTGATTTTTCTATAAGTTAAAATGTTGAATAATTAAATGATTAAATTGAATTTTTGAAATATAACTTAAATCTGGAAATTTGGACTTTGGCTTTTACAGTGACATTTAAATTATATAAATAAAATTTTAAGTGGTTTAAAATGTAAATTTATGATAATTTGATTTAAATATATTTTAAAGTGTTTCAAATAAAGGATTTATGATTTTTGTTATAAGTGGAAAAGGTTAAAATGGTTAAGTTGAATTATTGAAATATAACTTAAGTTGGACAATTTGGAGTTTTGGTTTAAAACGAAAATTAAGTTATATAAATAAAAATGGAAATTAAGTTATATTTGTAAAAATGGTAATAAAATTTAAGTATAAGTTTATTTATTAAAAATATGAAGGCTAGAAAATTTACACCTGAATTTATTAAATTATTGAAATTTGATTTAATTATGAAATGTTACTTTATAAAAATCATAAGTTAAAAGAGTATTTTTAAATGAACATTTTTAAATGTTAAAATATGATTCTTATAATGATTAAAGGGTTTAAATTGAAGTTTATTATTTGCTGGAAATACACTAAAATCTGGAAAATACTTTTACTAGCATTCAGAAATGTTATGGTTTCTGTAAATGAACTAAAACTGAATAAAAGATGCTATTACAGCTGTTCTGAAATGCTGTAGTTGCTGTAGTAAATTTAAAAGGCTAAAACTTAATAAAGGCCTATTACAGTAGTTTTGTAAATGTTGTAGTGGTCTGCTGTCTTTGCTGAAATTAATAAATACCTTAAACTTGAAAACTGACCTATTACAGCATTTCTGAAAATGTTGTCTTTGCTGTTTTAAAATAAATTTCTACTAAAACTAAGTTTTAACAACATGTTTTAAATGCTGTCTTTGCTGAATTAAAATGTTTTCAAGTATAACTTATAACAGCTTTTTCTAAATGCTGTGGAAGTCTGAAATTTTGAATGTTTATGGTTTTTGACTTAGTAAATGAGCTCAGAATGGTTTGAAACTTTGAAAATTGAATACTTGATTTGAAAGTATAATAACTTCACTTTTAAATGGTATAAATGAATAAATTTAATTGGAAAATAAATCATTTTAAAAGGTGATTTGGATTGAAATAAATGAATGATATCTTGGAATTTAAAAAGGCATTTTAAATTTGATATTTGGATTTGAATTCGGGTAATCATTTGATAGTGACGTTTTGAAAGGATATGATATTTTGATATATTGAAATGATTTAAAAAGGAAACTTTGAAAGGATATGATATTTTGATATTGAAATGTTGATCTTTATTTTGATAAAGATTTGGATTTGAAATGATATTTTATTTTGAAGTATAAAATATTATTTTAAAATTTTTGTAACCATGGGTTATAATAATGATTGGTTGGCAAAGAGACCGGGATTGGATATGGGCATACTCTCCGTCGATACCGAAAACCACTTTGACAACAATGTACGTGGTGGAGATTCCAGAATGAAGTAGGATGGTGGCGACGTTCTTGAGGTATATTACGTGGACCCGACTCCCATGAGTTGGCTTAAGGTGACTAAAACAGGAGCGATCTCGGGCCTAAAGGGGTAGCTCCTTTGGTCGGACGCATTTCTTTGATACCATTCTCTTACTTTTGTGATTGACTGGGTGCACACCTACGGATTTGGGAATGTGTTCCGAGGTGGGCGTATGTGCCTGATACGTTACCACCAGCCCGTGTGCGTAATTGGTATATCTACCCTGGCATTGCCTCGTTGTGTCGTGTCACCTACCATATCGAGCCTTTACTATGAGTTTGGTTTTCTCCCGTAGCCCATGTGTATCTTCTCGTAGTCTCCTGATCAGGAGATATGCAGATATTGGATGGACTACTGGGACTATTACGTATCTGGGGCTATATGGGTAACCACGTGATGCTATTTTAAAGTAAGTTTATTTTACTGTTAGACACTGCTACAATAGCGCAATATTACTACGTAGTAAATAGTTTAACGGATCCTTAAAGGATGGACGGTCCCAAGCATCCTTTAAGTTACTTGTGCCTTTACTACATTTCACTTGAGTTGGTTTAAATTGTATGAGTATGTATGTCCTGACTCGAGTGTTGGTATTTTTATTTACGCTTGGGTCAGCCTGAGTATTCATAGATTTGGATTGCACTTTCTGGAGATTAGAATTGCTGGAGATTATCTACTTGTCTACTTTTTGTTGAATATGCGAGTATATGATTTTTGTTTGATGATAATAAACATATATACATTCATTTAAATGTATTTGTTAATATACTATTTTATTTTCACAGATTAAATAAATATTTGATTAATAAAATAAATAACACAGAATTTGAATTCAAATAGATATTTTATTCAAACAAATATTTACTACAATTTTTTAATAGTACAAATTTCGAGCTCTCGCTATATATATACAATTTCAATTACAATACAATTTTGATTACATCACGATTCACATTTACATTTGACCTCACTACATATCACTCATTCACTCAACTCGTATTTTATCTTCAACTTCACTCCAAATTGAATCCACCATTTGAGCAATCTGTAAAAATATACATTGACGCGGTAAAATTGAAAATAAAATATTTTTGCAGTATAAAATAAAATGTGATTTTGGAAATTTTATTTGCCTCAGTTATTTGGGTTGTTCGTCATCATTTAAATTTCTATTCATCATACATAAACAGCTTGTAACATGCATAATGTATCACTGTACATGCCACAAGGCCATGCACACCGATATACACTTGATAAAATTACAGGGACAAATGAGTACAAGGTCAAACCCAAATCAAAGTTGGGTTCAACACAAGTGAAATCACAAACAAGCACAAGGTCAAACCCGAGCTTTAAACGTGGATTCAACACAAGTGCAATTCAAAAATCAAGATGAAGTTTAAGTGAAATCAAAATTAAAAGTGACGTGCACATGCACAAGAACATGTCAGAGAAGTAAGTGCACCTCAAACCAAACAAGGGCAAAACTGCCCAAATTGACAAAATAAAGAGGATATAGCCAACAGACCAGAATGCAAGCAGTATTACTGCAACTTGAGAGTGCTACCAGAACACAATGAATATATATACAAACGTGCTCAAGACAACCAAGCTAAATATGCTAACAAGAGTACATCATGAAACCGAAGTACACATGAATGCACAGTGCAAACTGCTGCACCAAGTAAATGGAAACAAAGTAAAACTACATAGTCAAACTGCATCATATCACCGATAAGCTACTAATGAATGCAACTCGAGCTCCAGACCACTTCAAGTCCAGAACTCAAGACTGCATCTAACCAAAGCAAATATACAGCACACATATGAGTGCTTGACAACCAGACAAGCAACAATGAATGACCAATTAGTTCACATCACTGCCTAAATGTACATGAACAAGTAACATATATATGCTGCAAAAACCAGAGATGTGTGGACACAAGAAAAAGTGACAAAACAAGTGTATACAACCACATGGTGACAGTAGAATACAAACTCAAGACCACAAATCCAAACCAAGTTCAACAGTCAAAGCATCGCCAACAAAGTGGTACAAACTACATGAAGACATAGCCTGAATGAAAGCATACATGTCCATGAAGATTCAGTGAAGCCAGAAGCTCCAGACAGTGGTGGCAAGTTCGAACAAATGCATAGCCACAACAATGCAGAACTACTCGTGACACAGATATAAGTAAATAAGGTACAAGCCGAAGTCAGGTGATGTTGAAAAACTTTATGAAGCCAAAGCAAATGAACGAAGTGATGAACCAACAATGTAGCAGTTCCAAACTATTGACATACACCAAGTTCGAAATCATGAATAAACAGTTACATCCCAAAAATGATCAAAGAGCAGTGACAATGTACATGAAACTCAAAGCCAACACATATTTATATACATGTGTGTATACACATTGCAACCTGACTCGAAGCAATGCTTAGTGCACAACAACAATGCAACTGTATGCAAACTACCTGAAGATTACAAGTTTAATTCATGTAACTGCAACACAATGTCAAGATATATGACCAAAGATAGTAGGAGTTTTACAATTCAAGTCAAATGCCGAAATCATGCAACAGCGGGTACAAGTTAAATATGACATAGCTAGTTCGAACAAATGACCAAAGGCAATAAACACAAATGCCCAGAGTCGAGAAATAAATACTGTAAAAAAAGTCAAAGTCAATGTCAACAGAGCAAAGTCAGGAAGGTTCAAAAATGACCGAAGTCCATCTGCAAGCATCAGAAGAAGCCATGGGTCAAAAATCAAAATACCAAAATCAACACCGTGGTAGCCAAGAAATCGAAATCAACACCGTGTCAATCAAGAAATCATAAATATACGAAATTGATAAAGTCATAATCAATTTCAAGCATCCAAGCAACATCGACCGACAGAGCAAAAGAAATTGACAAATTCAAACAACTATCAGACGAATGCAAATATAGGAATTGGACTTCTATAAATCCTATTCATCATCGGCAGTTTCAAATCATCGAGTTCAAGTACACTAAATCAGAAGAAGCAAAAGCAAAAATTACTTACCGGAGCAAGATCGAACTCAATCATCGAAGGAGCCATGAGCAATGTGAAGAGACGATCGATCGACAGAGCAAGGGAGCGAAATCCAATTCGATCAATCAATTTAAAGTCGGCTTCAAAAAGCCCTAATTTTTAGAAAAGAACGAGCAACGAAGAAAGCCACCATTTTTCACAAGGAAGCGGGCCGACATAGACAAAAGAATAAGGGGAATAATATTTCACTTAAGTCAAATTGGGCCGGCCTTCTTTTCATTAGTATTGGTTTATAATAAAAGGTTTTTAATTAAGGTTTTATTTCTTTTGTTTTAAGTTGTGTTTAAATTGCATTTTCCATTTTAAAACGTTGTAATTCCTAGTCGTGTGACTAGGGCATAAACTACGTGACATAGTTTGAGAATTTGCAACTCAATGGCTGAGTTGTGGCAGGGTTTTGAGCATAGAGTTAAGGCTAGTCGATAGCGGGTGTCGCGAGTTTACGTGTGTAAGCGTCTGACTGGTTAATTTCTAGTAGAAACCTTGGGGACAACACGCAGTTAGACAATGTGAGACAATGTGTCTTTCTATTTCTACATTTATTATTCTGCTATTATCTATGCTGCTATTTTGATATATCTGTGTTGAAAATATTTTATAAACTTCCTCAATAATTTTTATAATTAATAGCATCACCCTATTCACCCCCCCTCCAGGGTGAAATCGATCCTACAAGTGGTATCATAGCTAGGAATAGAAGTCAACTTTTGTTTTTAAAAATTTGATTTTTTTTTTCAAAAATCAATTTTTGTTTTAAAAAGTTGAAGTTTTAAAATGGCTTCTTTTAGTAATGCTTTTGCTGAGGGTCAGTCCATAGTTAGACCACCAATGTTCAATAGTGAATACGCCTACTGGAAAAATAGAATGAAAATTTTTCTGAAAACCATTGACGCTTGGAATATTGTTGAGACAGGTTATAGAGCACCAACTATAATTGTAGATAATCAGGAAATAGGTAAACCGATGGATCAATGGATAGAACTAGAAAATAAATTACAAAATGCTAATGCTAAAGCTATGAATTCTATCATCTGTTCATTGGATCGATTTGAATTTAATCGTATCTCACATTGTCTAACTGCGCAAGAAATATGGCACACACTCGAAGTCACTCACGAACGAACGTCTCAAGTCAAAGAATCTCGCCTTGCCATGCTAAGCATCGAATACGAGAATTTCACAATGGCTAAGGAAGAAAATATCAAAGAGATGTATGGACGACTTTCCAATACTGTATACAAATCAAAAGCTCTTGGAAAATCATACACGGAACTGGAAATAGTTCGAAAAATTCTCAGAGTCCTTCCACGGAGTTTTGAAGCAAAAGTCATAGCTATTCAAGAATCAAAGGATTTGAAACAAATCAAGGGGGAAGAGCTCATTGGAAATCTCACCACTTATGAGCTAGAAATGAAATTCAAGGAAGAACGTAAAGGAGGTGACAATCGAAAGAAATCAATAGCTCTCAAAGGAACAACTGAAAATGAAGATGACGATAATGATGATGATGATGGTGAAGCTGAATTAGCACTATTAATAAATAGATTCAAAAAGTGGAATCGCAAATATGGCAGTCCGACCAAAAATCATTAAGTAAAGAGCAGAATAAACAAAATTCTAGACAATTTAGAAAAACAAGAGATCATCTGCCACAAGTGTAATAAACCAGGCCATACCAAGCCAAATTGTCCTCAAAATCGACCCAGTCAAGAAAAGAAACTGAAGAGGAGAAGTTTTGCAGCTACTTGGGAAGAAATCGATGAAGATGAAAGTGATAGCACCGGTAGTGAGTGTGAAAGAGCAAATTTGTGTCTTCATGGTGAAATAACTGACAGTGATGATGATGAGCCAAGTGAGGTATCAAAACTTACTCATTCAGAATTACTTATATATTTCCACGAAGTAAATGACCAGTTTGAACAATTAGTTAAAACCTATCAAAGTAGGATCCCTAAGTGTGATAAGTATCCAACATTCGAAGAAGAAATTAAAAATTCAGAAATTAAAATTAAATTGCTTGAAAATGAAATTCTGATTTTGAAGAGAGTGAAAATACTAGAAGAGAAAATTCTATTAAAAAGTGCATACAATTATTAAACGAAAATTAATCTCTCAAAACACAAGTCCAACAACTATCAATGACTTTAGATAAATTTTCAAAAGGTGAAAAATCTTTGAATATGCTCTTAGGGAAACAAATTGTTAATACAGTCAGACAAGGACTTGGATACTATCAATTTGAACCAGTTAAAAGAAAAATTAATCTAGTCAATTCAATGTGCACAATTTGTAGAAAATTTGGATGCAATCTAAAAAATTGTTGGTATAGACCCAAACACGTGTAAACTATACCAATTTGTGTTCCAAAAGGCACAAATATAAAATCTCTCAAAGTTAAACAAATATGGGTGCCGAAAGGAACATATATAAATAGTTTTGGGTCTCTACAAAATTATTTTTTCAAAATATTCTGCCACTAACAATCATGGACCTATAAAAACAAATAGGTCACAAAAATCTTCCAACGTGTAGGTGTGATGGCAGGCTACGGCACAACAACAGTGTTATCTGGATTCTAGCTGTTCCAGAAATATAACGGGCGACAAAGCAAAGTTCCTTAGCCTAGTACAAAGGTGACAGAATCACAATGGGCAACCACAAAAAATTATCGTAAAGGTAAAACAGGTAATGATATATTTTGAACGATATATTAAATGTGATAATCTGCACCGTAGTCTGAATTAAATCAGCCAATAATATTATGATCAAATAAATGATGATTTTGATTCTGACTTATTCAAAATTGTTGGCCAATTATATTCTTATGCCAAGAACACTATAAAAAAAAACTCTAGAGCGAATTACTTCATGTATATTAGTTTGGATTAATAATAGTGTTTTATTGGATGATAATACATTTGGTTATTTTACGGTTAACTCTATATTTATACGACTTCAATACAAATTCAAGAGAATGTCATTTAAAAAGTTGTTAAAATTGATTTTAAGATATTTTGATGCACACTTCATGGTCTGGTCTATCAAATTCAATTAATGATAATTTGGTGTGAAAGAAAAATTCGGATACAGATTACAATGGTAATCTAGTTGATAGAAAAATTACTAGTGGAAAGTGATTTATGTTGAGACATTTAGTAACTGCATCGTTTTTCAAAGAAAATATCTGCGTATCTTTCATTTCAAATAATTTTCAAATAGCAGAAAATTTTCTCATAAAACCCCTTCTAGAAAATCATTTTTTGACCTTGTTTTCATATTGGTCATTTTTAGAAAAAATTAATTTTATAATTATTTTTGAATTTGATTTTAAATGACTACATTGATTAATTTGACTCCCTAATGATTATCAAAAGAATAAATAGTGATTGAAAAAGTGATGAGTGTTAATATTAATCATATATTATAACTTGAGACGGTATAATTAGTAAATTTCTTTAGAAATTTAAACAAGAGTTATAAAACTTTTTGTTGGTAAAAATTCCATGACCATCTCTTTTTCTATCATGTCTCTAACGACCATCCCTCATCAAAATTCTATATAGTTTGTTGATAAGTGGTACTTTAAACAGGAATCATTCGTTTTTTCATTTTATATTTTTAATAAAAAAATAAAATAAAATAAAATCCAAAGTATTCACTCTCGTTTAAAAGTCCTCGCGGTTATGCATGGGTGAATTACTTGGAATTTGTTATGTGCTTGCATGCTCATTTAAAAGTCCTCACGGTTATGCATATATGGAACGCATATCAGAATTGATTTTTTTTAAATAAACAAGTTGATTCTAATCCCATTTAAAAGTCCTCACGGTTACGCGTGGTTATAAGATACTTGAATTCATTTTTTTTAAATAAAATTGGAATACTACTAATCTCATTTAAAAGTCCTAACGGTTATGCATGGTTGGTAGATATTCAAATTCCTGATATAAATATACCACAAATAGACACAACCGTATGGTTTTATATGATGATATCGTTTCCATCATTCTAAAAGTGGAATATGCGCCTAACGGAGTATTTATGTTTTTTTTTTGATTTTTTATTGAAATTTAATATTTATATTCAATTGAGTTTTAATGTTGTATTAATATCTATCACTTTATCCCTATTTTTCTAACACTATTACTCTTTTGCTGATAACAAAAGGGGGAGAGAAAAGTTAAGATTTTGACAAATAAAGGTCAAATATTTTCTATTTGCATCTAGGCTCATTTGCATATTTTTAATTGTATGCATATATGAAGGGGAGGCTTTGTGTAGAGAGAAAGCATTCAAATAGGGGGAGCAAATTGAATGTTCAAATACATTTAACAAATTCAAAATCTTAAATATATGTTTGTTATCATTAAAAGGGGGAGATTGTTAAATATGCGAGTATAAGATTTTTGTTTGATGATAATAAACATATATACATTCATTTAAATGTATTTGTTAATATACTATTTTATTTTCACAGATTAAATAAATATTTGATGAATAAAATAAATAACATAGAATTTTAATTCAAATGGATATTTTATTCAAACAAATATTAGTTACAATTTTTGAATAGTAAAAATTTCAAGGTCTCACTATATATATACAATTTCAATTACAATACAATTTTGATTACATCACGATTCACATTTACATTTGACCTCACTACATATCACTCATTCACTCAACTCGTATCTTATCTTCAACTTCACTCCAAATTGAATCTAGCATCTGAGCAATCTGCAAAATTATACATTGATGCGGTAAAATTGAAAATAAAATATTTTTGCAGTATAAAATAAAATGTGATTTTGGAAATTTTATTTGCCTCGGTTATTTGGTAGTTCGTCATCAATTAAATTTGAATTCATCATATACGAACAGCTTGTGACATGCATAGTGTATCACTGTACATGCCACAAGGCCGTGCACACCGATATACACTTGATAAAATTACAGGGACAGGTGAGCACAAGGTCAAACCCAAATCAAAGTCGGGTTCAACACAAGTGAATCACAAACAAGCACAAGGTCAAAACCGAGCTTTAAAGCTGGACTCAACACAGGTGCAATTCAAAAATCAAGATGAAGTTCAAGTGAAATCAAAATGAAAAGTGACGTTCACAAGCACAAGAACATGTCAGAGAAGCAAGTGCACCACAAACCAAACGAGGGAAAAACTGCCCAAATTGACAAAATAAAGAGTATAGTGCCAACAGACCAGAATGCAAGCAGTATTACTGCAACTTGAGGGTGCTACCAGAACACAATGAACATATATACAAATGTTCTCAAGACAACCAAGCCAAATATGCTAACCAGAGTACAGCATGAAACCAAAGTACACATGAATGCACAGTGCAAACTACTACACCAAGTAAATGGCAACAAAGTAAAACTACATAGTCAAACTGCATCATATCAGTGATAAGCTACTAATGAATGCAACTCATGGTCCAGACCACTACAAGTGCAGAACTTAAGACTGCATCTAACCAAAGCAAATATACAACACACATATGAGTACATGACAACCAGACAAACAACAATGAATGATCAATCAGTTCACATCACTGCCCAAATGTACATGAATAAGTAACATATATATGCTGCAAAAACCAGAGATGTGTGGACACAAGAAAAAGTGACAAAACAAGTGTATACAACCACATGGTGATAGTAGAATACAAACTCAAGACCACAAATCCAAACCAAGTTCAACAGTCAAATCATCACCAACAAAGTGGTACAAACTACATGAAGACACAGCAGAATGAAAGCATACATGTCCATGAAGATTCAACGAAGCCAGAAGCTCTAGACAGTGGTGGAAAGTTCGAACAAATGCATAGCCACAACAATGCAGAACTACTCGTGAAACAGATACAAGTAAATAAGGTACAAGCCAAAGTCAGGTGATGTTGAAAAACTTTATGAAGCCAAAGTAAATGAACGAAGTGATGAACCAACAATGTAGCAGTTCCAAACCATTGATATGCAGCAAGTTCGAAATCATGGATAGACAGTTACATCCCAAAAATGATCAAAGAGCAGTGACAAAGTACATGAAACTCAAAGCTAACACATATTTATATACATGTGTGTATACACCTTGCAACCTGACTCGGAGCAATGCTGAGTGCATAGCAATAATGCAACTGTATGCAAACTACCTGAAGAGTACAAGTTTATTTCACGTAACTGCAACACAATGTCAAGATATATGACCAAAGATAGTAGGAGTTTTACAATTCACGTCAAATGCCGAAGTCATGCAACAGCAGGTACAAGTTAAATATGACGCAGCTAGTTCGAGCAAATGGCCAGAGGCAATAAACACAAATGGCCAAAGTTGAGAAATAAAACTGTCAAACAAAGTCAAAGTCGATGTCAATAGAGCAAAGCCAGGAAGGTTCAAAAATGACCGAAGTCAATCTACAAGCATCAGAAGAAGCCGTGGGTCAAAAATCAAAATACCAAAATCAACACCGTGGTAGCCAAGAAATCGAAATCAACACCGTGTCAATCAAGAAATCATAAATATACGAAATTGATAAAGTCATAATCAATTTCAAGCATCCAAGCAACATCGACCGGCAGAGCAAAAGAAATTGACAAATTCAAACAACTATCAGACGAACGCAAATATAGGAATTCGACTTCTATAAATCCATTCATCATCGGCAGTTTCAAATCATCGAGTTAAAGTACACTAAATCAGAAGAAGCAAAAGCACAAATTACAAACCAGAGCATGATCGAACTCGATCATCGAACGAGCCGTGAGCAAAGTGAAGAGATGATCGATCGACAGAGCATGAGAGAGAAAACCAATTCGATCAATCAATTTAAAATCGGCTTCAAAAAGCCTTAATTTTTAGAAACGAACGAGCAACGAAGAAAGCCACCATTTTTCACAAGGAAGCGGGCCGACATAGACAAAAGAATAAGGGGAACAATATTTCACTTAAGTCAAATTGGGCCGGCCTTCTTTTCATTAGTATTGGTTTATAATAAAAGGTTTTTAATTAAGGTTTTATTTCTTTTGTTTTAAGTTGTGTTTAAATTGCATTTTCCATTTTAAAACGTTGTAATTCCTAGTCGTGTGACTAGGGCATAAACTACGTGACATAGTTTGAGAATTTGCAACTCAATGGCTGAGTTGTGGCAGGGTTTTGAGCATAGAGTTAAGGCTAGTCGATAGCGGGTGTCGCGAGTTAAGGCTAGTCAATGGCTGAGTTGAATCCTGAAATAATTATAAATCATTTTCTCTTTTACTTAGGAAAACCTTTCCAAATCATTCATTAACTCTTAATCTAAGATTTTCTTTCTTAACTTTTAACTTAGAGAAAATATTCACTTTTTATAATATCACTTCCCAAAACATCCATTTAATTTAAAGGATTATTCACTATCCAAAATCATGAATATAATTCCTTTAATAAACTTTCACATTTAACCTATCAATTTAAATTGATTTCAGATTTACAAAACAGTGTTTATAAATTCCATTTATATTTTATAAACTTCCATATATAAAATTTCTTTACTAACAAATTCCATTTATATCTCACTTATAAGTCAAAATCCAATTATAATTTAATTACGTATAAAACTCTTATTTACAAATTCATTCCTTTCAAATCTGATTATTTATAAAATCCATTATAAATTCTTTTCTAAATTTCAATTGTAAACCCATATATAAATTTGATTACAATCCCATTTCTAATATTTATAAAACACTTTTATAATTCCATTACTTTTATTTAAAAATATAAATTTCATAAATCTTATATCAAAAGAATTTATTTCTTTTCTTTTTCTTAGAAAAGACTTAATTATGATCTTTTAGAGCATCCGGGCTTTCCTTTCGATATGTTCCACCCCTCGCCTAAGAAGAGAAAATATAGGTCAGGTAAGTTCAGGGCACTGGTTGCTCCATTCCTAACCTTAGTTAAACACCTTATTTTATCTTCGCAGATCTCAGAGGCGGGACAAATGTACTAGTCGTTTCCGCATTACTCAGTTTGTTATTATATTCAATCTTCTTCACTTATTGTTTAAGTGGTATAATAAATTCCTCTTTCCTATTTATTCAAACTCTCATTAAAACTTCTAAATCATCTTTAAATGAGTTAATTATTCTTTTAAAATCATTCACAAAATATATAGGAAAGAATTGTTAAGTTTGAAACTGTATTTCAAAAGTTATTTAAAACTGCTGCGAAAAGCCTTGCGAAAAGTGTTACAAATAGCGTTTTAAAAGCTATATTCTTCAAAACGACTTTTATACCATTTAGAAATCTAAATTTTTAACTTAAATCTCTTTTAATACATTTAAAAATATTTTTAGGATTTATTTCGTATTTTTAAAACATTTAAAATATCAATTTTAAATTTTGGTCACTATACTACAAAAGCGTGATTTTTTTGGAAAATTGTTTTGGACATATTTAAAATATACAAGATAAAATCTTGATTTTATTCCTTTATTTTTTAAACATATTTAAATGTTTATAAAACATTTCTAACTCATTTTAACACTATTTTCAAAAGGTTTAAGCATTCCATATACACCATTTCATGTTCAAAAGGAAAGTAATTTCATTTATGCTTATCGATGTGTATTAACGTGACTTGGTAAAACAGTTTAACAATGATATCAAACAATCAATACTTGATTATCAAAGCATATATAAGCATCCATGGCAATCATAACACAACATCAAACATGTATATATAAATAGAGATGCTAAATAGAGTTTCTCACCATAAACCAAAGCGATTAACTTCCTACCAACATTTTAATCAACCAACACTTCACTAATTAATTCCCACTCCATTAAACACTAGAAAACAACACCCTCTCCCTTCGAATAGCTTGGCCGAGGCTTGAGATGGAGGTTGGCCGAAAATATAGAGAAGAAGCGGTAGAGCTTTGAACTTGAATTCTCCAAATTAGACCCTAAAAATGGGTCATCTTCTCTCTTGTTTTTGACTCTCTTACTCTCAAATTTTAAAAAACTTGTTAGATAAAAAATTGTTGAAAATTCTTTTCTCTTGAATTTAAAAAAAAGAATAATTTGAATCCAAGTTGGATTGACAAAAATGAAGCCCGAAAATGCACTTCAAAGAATTGAGTTTTAAGTACAGCGAATCTCAAAACTGGAAAAATTTATCAACGTGAAAGTTGTAGCCACTGGAATTTCATATTGTTTGAAGAAAAATAATTTCTTAATTTGGATCTGTTATGATCAAGTTATGATCAAAACAAAATGACATATTCTCTGGCTCAAAAACTGGGCCAGAAAATGCACTGGAAAGAAGTATAATTTTGACATATATAACTTTAAAAAGAGAAAAAGTGGTAAACATGAAATTTGTAGCCACTAGAAAAATATATGATTTAAAAAAAATTGCATTTTGGTTCTGTTTTGAAGAAGTTATGGCTGAGAGAAGAAGAGGTAAAATATGGAGAAAAAATGAGTTTGATTGAAGAGAATAAATATTGATTTCTTTTGAATATTTTGAAAATATTTTGACATTATTTATTTCTAGTTTTTTTTTCTATGGCTTGAAAGACATTAAAAAGAAGAGGAAGAAGATGAAGAAGCTTGAGAAAAGAAGAAGAAGAAATGTGAACAAAAGTGAAAAAGGAGGTGGGTATTGATAGAAAAAGAAAGAAGTGGTAAATTTACCAAAATAACCTCTTACCAAATTACCGAACTAACCTTACTTCAACCTAAAGCAAACTCTACTTTTTCAATACTTAATATCATCTATCACATCCTTACTTTATGTCTTAGTCACTTAAAAATTAAGTAAAGAATATCATAATTATGTTGGCTTTGATTTGATGTGATTTGATGTTTACTTTTTCTTACTTTTGTAATTCTTACTTACTTTCACTAATGACTTCTAGAAGTTTTCTAATCTTATTTAGTAAAAGAAATCATATTTAGTGAATTAATTAATACTTATACTATTTGAATATATTTTTCTATATAAGAAAATAAAGGTGTGACGATGTTGCGACAACTTTTAATCGACAAAACGTCGTTTTTCGACAAAATGTTTTACGGTCACATTTTGACGTTTTAGTTAAACTATTTATTTACGTAAACCAAATTTAAAAATAAATTTTTATAATGCTATTTAAAAATATAAACATTCATAAATAAATTAAAATAATTTATTTACCATTGAAACATACTTTTTTGAAATCAGCATTTTGTCACTTTTGTCGTTATAGGTAAATGTTACTATTTTGTGTATACTTCTCTTTCCAAATCCTATTTAATATTGTTTAAATAATGAAACCTTACCTATTTTATATTTAAAATCACTCTAAATATTATATTTTAAAGTGGTCAAATTCTGGGTCGTTACAGTAAATCAAAAGGATATGAAAAATGAGTAATGATAACTATTGAACATTCTATTTGCTAAATGAATAAAATGAACTTATTTAACATTCCATTACACTCTAAAAGACATATATAACTTACTAAAATGTAAAAATTTGTAATGTTAAATCGATATATGTAATAGAATACTATAGAAGTAAACTTTAATAAATGAAAGTATTCAATGGAATTACTTTTATAAATAAGAATTCTGATATTATAAATTGTATAAACTTAGATTAATAGTTTGAAATGTTACTAACCAAATGTAATAGAAAAGTGAATAATGTAAGGAAAACGATTGTAAACTTAAGTGAACATTTTAAGCTATTTATAATCAGATTGGATAGTAAAAGGTGAATACTGTAAGTAAATAATTATAAACTTAAGTTAATGTTGAGGCCATTTATAATTAAAGTGAGTACTATATTAATTGAATGATTATAACTTCACAAAACACTGAAATGATCTAGAAATGGATTTAATATTCTATAATACTATATGTGGAAAAATGAATGTAAAAAAGAAATAATCTATTAATGGTGAATTTAATTGTAAAGAGACTTACATAAAAATGGATATTCTAAATGATTTAAGTGGAAATAACTTATGGAAGCAATGAATGTAAATTAATGAAAAGAGAAATGTGGCATTGTATAGATGAATGGGAAATAAAAAAATTTGTAATAATGAATGTAAATTTATGAAAATAAGCATTGTATGAATGAATGAAACTGAAGAACAGTAAATAATATGGAAGGAGATTAATAAGAAAAACTTACATGACATTTGAATTTATTGGTTATTTGGCTTGTGGGATGATTGGGAAGTGATACTTTAAATTTTTTAGAATGTATAGATAATATATTAAATTTTATCTAAGACTGTTGAGTGTATGGTATACTTAGTAGTTTATTTATCATTCTATATGATTAAAAGTGTCTAAACTGAACAAACCATTTGTTTTGGTTGCTATGGATGGATAATTGTTTCCTTTGTTGAAATTAATGGTTGTACTATTTCTTTGTGAATGATTATTTTTATGTTGTGATTGTTTAGTTGTTATTAGTTGAAACAACTAAAATATTTCTCTTTGACTTAATTACTAACATCTTTGGATTGTATAAGCGAAATATAGGTTTATGGAAGCAATAGCTACTGCTTTTGGTTTTCTAAATAAGCGTTGTTTGCTCGACAAATAGGTACGTTTTTGGATTACGTTATTATAGTGATATTATATTGTCTTCCCGTGGTTTGGGATATATTATTTTGAAACATGATCTATATATATATATATGATTATTATTGATATTATTATTCCCCCAGACCTCTTTGTACAAAGAAGACTCTGTCAAAATTTTCCGTAAATTTTGGACTTAGAAATTTTTATGAAAGTAAAGATATTTTCAAACTTTTATTAACTTGAATATGAAAGGATTTAATTGTTTATAAATTGAAATATTTAGTTTAAATCATTTAATTATATAAATTAATTGTTTATAAATTTAATACCTTGAATAAAATATATTACTTCCTTCTATTTCCATTTCGAGGACGAAAAGTTTTGAGTGGAGGAGAGTGTAACGAACCGTACTTTTCAATAATTAAAAAAATTAATTTAATAAGATGTTGGTATTTATTATTGGGAGAAATTAAAATTTATGATTTATTTAGGAGAAATATAACTAAAATATAATGTTATTATTGTTGATTTAAGGTAATTGCTAACTATTTTTATGTAGTTCCAATTAATTGAAATAATTGTAAATATAAAATTGGTTATAGAATGTAAATAAGCAAATAAACTAAATGTTGTTTAAATGGTAAATTGTATGTAATTGAAATTGGTTAATATAGAATAGTTAATCGATATGTAAATTTATTATTTTTGTTTGCAAACAATAAACAGAGAATTGGGATTGAAATTATAAGTTGTCATAATGGTTTAATTACCATTGCATTATTTAATCTGTTGAAACTTAATTGTAACTCAACTGCAATAAATGTAATTAAATGTTACGTTAGTATGAGTTAAAACAATAACTGTAAAATGTGAATGTAATAAAACGTATAGGAATGTTTATTATATTCATAAGGCAATAATTGATTTAATAATAGGAACAAAACCAAGATAAATGAAGTTATTGGGATTTTAAATTATAATTAATGTCAAAATCGAAAAAAATTCAATATAATTGGAATATTGCAATTAATATGGTAAAAGATGATAATGGTAAATTCTGATGTAAAAAGATATAAACCAATGCTAAATATGTCCATAAAATAATGATTGATTGAATAAAAAGATGGAAATCAAATTAAATAAATTTATATGAATCAAATTATAATCAATTGGATTTAATTACACTTGAAATTTAACACGGTAATTAGTGTAATATTTAACATTGAATTTATGTAAATTTGTTTTAAATTATTGTAAATGTCCAAGTAATCAAAAATGATGAAAATTATTAGTTATTAAATTCAAAATTAAAAGTGATTTAATCAATTTAATAATCATTTATTAAATTAACGTGAAAATAGCCATTTTGGCCATTGTCTCGAATTTCGATGAAATATGTTTCATCGGATCCATAACGGTGAAGTATTGTAGGATTTCAAGTTTTGCAGCGATCGGACTTGTCGCTTGATCGTACAGACTCGAAACGCATAGAAATCAATTTAATTGAAATTAGAGACTTGAAACCAATTCCATTGAGTTTAAAAATATCATAACGTCTATTTTGATAAATGGGATGACCCACTATTGTTTTGGAGGCAGAATGGGCTTTTTGGGTCGTTATTCGTCGTTCGTACAAATTCGATATATGTTTCTTTTCTTATCGGGCTTTGTTAATATAAATAGTCTAGTTTTCCAAACCCTAGCAGTCATTTTTCTTGTTCTGTATGTACATCAACTTCTATCTATCTCTTTTTTTTCAATGGTAGAAACAAATTCAATCTCAAAATCTTATTTCAATTTCAAATTTAGTTTCAAAATAAACTTCTCAAAACTATATCATATTATATATTGATTCGAAGCACTTGACGAGCGCAATCTACTGTGGTGATTTGTTCCTCGAATTGGATCATCGTATGTCTAGAAATCAATGAATTAATATCGGTCGTTCATTGTGTTGTGATCAACTTCGACCGATCGTCGAATCGATGGTATGGGTTTGTGGAGATAGACGAGCGGAGTCCATCGGTGTAATTCATTTGGTCATCGGAAGGCTAGATCGATGACAAAAATTCGATTAGGTTGCAAAAATCCTCGACACCGGCTGCATTTTGGGTGACGTTGGCGTTCGTGGGTGGGGTCGCGTAGCGCCTGAGTGGTCGGCCTTACCCAATGTAGGCGGTGGTTGGTTTGGATCATGATGGTGGTGCTCCAAGGCGTGCGGCGACGAGGGAGTTCGTGGTGGCTGCATCATGTTGAGAATGATATGTTGTTGTTGGGCAAGGGTTTCGCGTGTAAGGTGAGCTAACGTGGCTTCTTTTTTTTGTTCGTTTTGATAATTATTTACATTTCAACCGTTCTAATATGAATAACTTTTGCCAATGAACTCGGATTTGGGCGTGGTTCGTTACGTTGGGATTGTATCAAAATTATGGACATTTTGAAACTGGTTTGGTCAAATTCTTAGACTATTCAAATTTGGGCTTTTATTTGGATTTCAAATCGATTTGAAATCAAAGGTGAGTGCTTTAACCTACTTACAACTCTTAAGTTATCTTATGTTAGTTAAATTGAATTTATGATGCAACTAGAAATTGATTGATTGATGTTTGGTATATTTAAATTGTTATTCCAGTTAAATCTGACTTGTACTGCAAATTATCGCTATTAATTTAATACCAAAATTTAAATTGCCAGTTAATACCGTTATCGATAATCAGTCACTTGTCATTGTTAATGATTGGTTTGAATGGTGATTGTGATGGACAATGCCTGTTAATGATTGGGTGATTGGATGTTATATTGTTATATTGTTTTAACACTGCAAGTTCCCTAGAGGTTGAAATGATACATACCCGAACGATCCGATCGATTAGGGGAAATTGTTATGGGTTGAAATGATAGACTCAAGCGATTTCATGGAATTGTAATTAAATTCGGGATTATGGGTCGAAATAATATATATCCATGAATATAAAATAATTACAGACTGAAATCATAAATATCAATATCACTTGACCATAGAGTAGAGAATTACATACGGACTCTAGATTTGTTAAATTAAATGATTTTAAATTCTTAAATTTAAAATTTAGTTAGATGATATTTTGAAAAAAAATTGATTCATATAAACTAAATTATTTTTGAAAATTCGAGTTTTAAACGTTGAAATTGGAACTGGTTTAAACTGAAATTTTAAAGTAAGATTTAAAGTATGAATCAAATATATCGAAACTGAGTTACTGAAATATTTGAATATTTAAAATTCGAAATCTGCTAAATTTGAAATAGTTTGGATTTATATTTCGAATATGGATTTGGAATCGATATTGATTAAACGGGTTAAAGATGTGTTGAAATGAAGGAAATAGTACAATTTGATATTAATTTCAAATTTATTTTTTAATATAAACTGTTTAAATATATTATTCTTAAATCCTGATTACTAAGATTTTCAAACTGTTAAACCAATTAAATCTATTTTTAAACTATTTTAATATATTTTAAATCAATTTTAAACCATTTCAACTTATTTATCTGTTTTATCTATTTAAATCCAACTTAACCTTTTTTAAACTATTTTAAACTAATTAACTCATTTTAATCTAATCAAAATCTATTTAATCTATTTTAAATTTATTCAAATCATATTAAATCTGTTTACACTATTTTTAATCTACTTAAAACTATTTTAATCTATTTTAAACTATCTTAGAGTACTTTAAATATTTGAAATTTATTTTAAACTATGCTAAACTATTTAAACTACTTATAACTTTCTAAACTATTTTCTAAATTTTCAAATTGTGTAAAGTGAAAGCATTTATATTTAAATCCTTGATTCTAAAGAGAATGTGCTTAAATGATGTTATAACATAAGTTGGGGTTTGAAATAATATTTGCTAGTGAAATGACATATTTGAGTAAATATGAGGATTCTGAAATGAGGATTTAATTAACCAATCTTATCGATATGATTTCGAAAGTGAATTTGAGTTTGAAAGTGAATATGATTTTTGAAAGTGATATGTTTTAATTGAATATGATATTTAGATATCAATTATGAAACGATTTTGGAAATGTAAAAGAATCATCCGGTATGAAATAAGCATTCGGTTGTTAAAGAGACCGAGATTGGATATTGCCATACTCTCTACCACTACTGAAAACTACATTAACAACTATGTATTTGGTGGGGATTCCAGAATGAAGTATGATGGTTTGGCGATGATTCTATGTGTGGCATTAATGCAGCCCTGACTCCCGTGTGCAGCTTGATGCGGCTAAAATAGAAGCCACGCCGGGACAAGTGAGGTCATTCCTCCTATCGGGCACGTTTCTTCGATACCATATTATGACTTGTGATTGATTGAGTGGCCACCCCTCCATTTTGATTATGGGAGGGTGTACTGAGGTGGGCGGTAGTAGCTGCTATGTGTTACCATCAATCTAGATTCGCAAAATGGTTGTATCCTATGGAGTGGGTGTTCTGAGGTGGGTGTTCTGAGGTGGGCGCCTTCTACGAATTTGATTTGTGTCATACCTATGGAGTGCTCTGTTGAATATGCGCTTATATAATTTTTGTTTGATGATAATAAACATATATACATTCGTTTAAATGTATTTGTTAATGTACTATTTTATTTTTCATAGATTAAATAAATATTTGCTGAATAAAATTAAATAACACAGAATTTGAATTCAAACAGAAATTTTATTCAAACAAATATTTATTACAATTTGAATAGTACAAATTCAAGCTCTCACTATACATATACAATTTTGATTCTAATTATATCACAATTTAATTTACATAAATTCCTCACTACATATCACTCACACTCGTATTTTATCTTCAACTTCATTCCAGTTAGAATCCAGCATCTGAGCAGTCTGCAAAAATATTCACTAACGCAGTAAAATTGAAAAAGAAATATTTTTGCAATATAAAATAAAATATGAATTTTTGAAAATAATATTTGCCTCAGTTATTAGGGTTGTTCGTCATCATTTAAATTTGAATTCATCATACACGAACAGCTTGTGACATACACAGTGTATCACTGTATATGCCACAAGGCCGTGCACACCGAAATGTACACTTGATCGATTTACAGGGACAAGTGAGCACGGGTCAAACCCAAATACAGGATTCAACTCAAGTGCAATAAAACAATGTCATTCAGCATAAGATCAAATCCAACCCGGATTCAACTCAGGTGAAAATTAGAAAAATAAACAAAATGCAAAGGTCAAGTCACTACTCAACTCAATGCATCAACAAAAGTCAAGGCCGCAAATGAAATACAACTCACATGTATGCACCAGTAAACCATGCTTCACAATGAACCAGTGGTCATAAACACAGTGACATGCACAGATGCATTCAAGAACAGCAACCAACAAAAGAAGCACAGTGACTCAACGAACACAAGTGTACGTGACAGTGTGCAACACCAAATAGACCATGGAATAGCAAGGTGATCGAACAAACAAGACCAGGCAATAGTGAAGTACAACATCACTAACAAATGCAAGCTCAAGTAATCAAGTAAACAATACAACAGTGACCACAAATGTAACAACAGCAATTCAAATAACTCATTAAGCAACAATGGATACACAATGACCAGAGCCAGACTACAAGATGAACCAGACAAAACATATACCACATTCAAGACTACATGATCAACTCAACTCAAACCAGGACCAATAAACAGTGCCAACTGATCAAATGAAGTATGTATACATGATATGAAGAACAAGGCTCGAACTAAAGTATGGAACACTGCAACAACTCAAATGAACGCAGTGAAATGCACAAAGAACAAAGCATCATGTGTTGAACAACATAAAGAATGCAAACAATAGGGATATACAGTGATGCATGAATCAAGATGCAAGACCGAACAGGCAAATACAACACGAACGAACACTCAGATGAACACAAGGCTAAGGTCAATGAAGCCAAAGCAAACAGGAGGGAGTGATAATATATAATGAACCAGAGTGCAACTTCAAAGATACTACGTGCATAACATCAAGCAAAATCAATTTGAAGCCGTGAACAACCGACCGTACTTAATATGATAACCAAGTCAAAGAAACGAATTGTTCAGATTCAAAGCTGTGAGAGCCAAGTATCGAAATATACGAATTTGATTAAGTCAAATAAATCATCAACGTTCAGCAAAATCGAATGGCCGAAAGCATAGTGTTGAAGAAATCAGACGAACGCAAAACAAGGGTTACGAACCCATATAAAAACCCTAACACATCATCGGCAATAGGCGGAGTCGAAGTAAGCAAAAAAAGTAAGCAAAACAACAAAACGCATACCAGATCAAAATCGAACTCCATCAAAAATTGAAGTAGCCGTGAAGCAAAGAGAAGAGAGCATCAATCGACCAAGCAAGAATGAAATCATCATTCGATCGTGCTAAATTAAGTCGGCAACTTCAATTTTTATTCAAGCCCTAATTTTAGAGACGAACGAAGATCGAAGCCGCCATTTTTCTCAAGATATTCAGAGTGAAGAATAAAAAAGGACCGGGCTAAAGAAATCAAAGAAAAGGGACGGCTTTGATAAAAGGGGTCGGCCTTTAAGAATTAGGGTTATTGTTTTAAAAATAAAGGCTTTATTTTGTTTTAAATTTGTTTTTAATTTTCAAACTCTTTTCAAACCGTTTAAATTTCTAGTCATGTGACTAGGGGACAAGCTACGTGGCGTAGCTTGAGAATTCGCAACTCAGTGGTTGAGTTGTGGCAGGGTTTTGAGCGTAGAGTTAGATTTAGTCGATAGCGGGTGTCGCGAGTTTACGTGTGTAAGCGAGGGACTATCTAGTTTCTAGTAGAAACCTTGGGGGCAGCACGTAGGCAGGGTTTTGCCGAAGCTGGGTAAATTCTGTGTCGTTCTATTTCTGCATTTATTATTCTGCTATTATTTGTGCTGCTATTGTTTTATGATCTGTGTTGAAATTATTTTATAAGCTTCAGCAATTAATTTTATAATTTATACTATCACCCTATTCACCCCCCCCCCCCCCTCTAGGGTGAAATCGATCCTCCAAGTGGTATCAGAGCTAGGAATAGAAGTCAGTTTGTGTTTTAAAAATTTGTGTTTCAAAAATCGGTTTTTGTTTTAAAAAATTTGAATTTTTAAAATGGCTTCTTTTAATAATAATTTTGAGGGTCGTTCCAATATTATTCCTTCTATTTTCGATGGAATATATTTTTTGAATTGGAAACTGAAAATGGAATTTTATTTAAAATCTGTTAATATTAAATGTTGGGATATTATTGAAAATGGGTGTGATATAACAGATAAGAAAATTATCTTGATTAATGCTCTTGCTATGTATATATTATATTCTTATATTAATCAACATAATTTTAATTTCATTTCTCATTGTGAAAATGCACGGGAAATCTGGAATACTTTCGATGCAATATATGGTGCAAAAGTCAACAGCAATGAGAAATCCACCACAACCGACTCAGTTAAAGAAATGTGCTTAACAGGATTGGTAAAAGACAGTTGTGATGAGGATGATGATAATGGAGCAGCTGAGCTGACAGTACTAATAAAGAGATTCAAAAAGTGGATCCACAAATACGAAAATTCAGCTCTAAATCAACAATTGAAAAGCAGAATAATTAAAGCACTAGACAACTCGGAAGAACACGGGATCATTTGTAACAAACCTGGTGATATCAAGCCCAATTATCTCCGATTTCAACGCGATTTTGAAAGAAATCAAAACGGAGAAATGCTATAGCCACGTGGAATATAAGAGATGAAGATAATCAAAGTACTAGCAGTGAGAGTGAGAAAGCAGATATGTGCCTTCATGGAAATATAACGGATAGCGACGATGATGAGCCAAGCGAGGTATCAAAACTCACTCATTCTGAATTACTTATTTATTTCCACGAAGTAAATGGCTGTTTTGAACGACTTAGGGAGAAATATGCTAAACCTGAATCACAAAAAAATACTTTGATAGAATTAAATGAACAACTTGACCAATTAGTTAAAACCTATCAAAGTAGGATCCCTAAGTGTGATAAGTGTCCAATATTCGAAGAGGAAATTAAAAAATCAGAAATCAATATAAAATCACTTGAAAATGAAATTCTGATTTTAAAAGAGAATGAAAATACTAGGAGAGAGAATTCTATTAAAAAGCGCACACAATTGTTAAACGAAAATGAATCTCTCAAAACACAAGTCCAACAATTGCCAACGAGTTTAGATAAATTTTCAAAAAGTGAAAAATCGTTGAATATGCTAGTAGGGAAACAAACTGTTAACACAGTTAGACAATGACTTGGATATAATCAATCTAAAAATGTTAGAAATGAGATTAATCGAGAAAATTTAATGTGCACAATTTGTAGAAAATTTGGACACAATCACAATAATT
Source organism: Allium cepa (assembly GCA_030765085.1). Taxonomy (NCBI): domain Eukaryota; kingdom Viridiplantae; phylum Streptophyta; class Magnoliopsida; order Asparagales; family Amaryllidaceae; genus Allium; species Allium cepa. Next base: position 299,244,248 of record CM060929.1, read on the forward strand.
GTTGGTATAGACCCAAACATGTGAAATCTATACCGATTTGGGTTCCAAAAGGCACAAATATAAAATCTCTCAAAGTTAAACAAATTTAGGTGCCGAAGGGAACAATTATAAATAGTTTTGGGTCTTTACAAAATTGTTTGTCAAAATATTCTGCCACTAACAATCATGGACATATAAAAACAAATAGGTCACAAAAATCTTTCAATGTGTAGGTGTGGTGGCAGGCTAAGGAACAACAACAGTGTTCTCTGGATTTTTGGCTGTTCCAGAAACACAACGGGCGACAAAGCAAAGTTCCTTAGCCTAGTATAAAGGTGACAAAATCACAGTGGACAACAATGAAAAATATCGTAAAGGTAAAATAGGTAAAAGTATATTTACGATATATTAAATGTGATAATCTACACCATATTCTAAATTAAACCAGCCAATAATGTGATGATGAAAAAAAAATGATGATTTTGATTCTGACTTATTCAAAATAGTTGGCCAATTATATTCTTATACCAAAAACATTATAAAAATCTCTAGATTCTTTGAATTACTTCATATATATATGTTCGGATTAAAAATAGTGTTTTGTTGGACGATAATACATTTGGTTATAATATGGCTAACTCTATATTCACGGTTTTTGATTATTTACACGGCTTCAATTCAAATTCAAAAGAATGTCATTTAAATTGCTGGAAAATTGAGTTTGAAATTTTTTTTGGTGCACACTTCATGGTTTGGTCAATCGAATTCAATTAATGATAATTTTGAGTAAAAAAGAAATTCAGATGCAGATTACACTGGTAATCTAGTTAATAGAAAAATTACTAGTGGAACGTGATTTTTTGAGACATTTAGTAACTGCATCGTTTTTCAAAGTAAATATCTGCATATTTTTCATTTCAAATAATTTTCAAATAGCAGAAAATTTTCTTATATAACCCCCTCGAGAAAATCATTTTTGACCATATTTTCAGATTAGTCATTTAGAAAATTTGATTTATAATTATTTCTGAATTTGATTTTAAACGATTACATTGACTAATCTAACTCCCTAATGATTATCGAAAAGATGAATAGTGATTGAAAAAATGATGAGTGTTGATATTTATTATATATTATGACTCGAGACGGTATAATTAGTAAATTTCTTTAGAAATTTAAACAAGAGTTATAAAACTTTTTGTTGGTAAAAATTCCATGACCATCTCTATCTCTATCATATTTCTAATAACAATCACTCATCAAAATTCTATATAGTTTGTCAATATGTGGTACTTTAAACAGGAATCGTTCATTTTTCATTTTTACATTTTTCTTAAATAATAGAAAATTTTATATAGTAAAAAAAATACCAAAGTATTCACTCTCATTTAAAAGTCCTCACGGTTATGCATGGGTGAATTACTTGGAATTTGTTATGTGCTTCCATGCTCATTTAAAAGTCTCACGGTTATGCATGTAAGGAACGCATATCAAAAGTTGATTTTTAAAATAAACAAGTTGATTCTAATCCCATTTAAAAGTCCTCACGGTTATGCGTGGTTAGAAGATACTTGAATTCATTTTTTTTAAATAAAATTGGAATACTACTAATCTCATTTAAAATTCGTAACGGTTATGCATGGTTAGTAGATATTCAAATTCCTGATATAAATATACCACAAATAGACACAACTGTATGGTTTTATATGATGACATAATTCCCATCATTCTAAAAGTGGAATATGCGCCTAACAAAGCATTTATGAGTTTTGTTTGATTTTTTATTGAAAATTAATACTTATATTCAATTGAGTTTTAATGTTGGATTAATATCGATCACTTTATCTCTATTTTCTCTAACACTAATATTCTTTTGCTGATAACAAAAGGGGGAGAGAAAAGTTAAGATTTTGTCAAATAAAATCAAGCAAAGGTCAAATAATTTTCTATTTGCATCTAGGCTCATTTGCATATTTTTATTTGTATGCATATATGTAGGGGGAGTATTGTGTAGAGAGGAAGCATTTAAATAGGGGGAGCAATTATAGCATATAAATGATCAAATACATTTAATATAGAGGGAATTAGGCTGAAGGAAAAATCTAAGAACACTTTTAGTCTGAAGGACAGAAGTTTTAAAATTTAGCCTGAAGGACAAAAAATGATATATTCATATAGCATTACACATCCATAATGCTATATTCATATAGCATTACACATCTATAATGCTATATACAATACAATTTTATAAGTTTCTGCATACACAAACAAGCAGTTGTGTAATGCTATATGAATATAGCATTATGGATGTGCAATGCTATATGAATATATCATTTTTTGTCCTTCAGACTAAATTTTAAAACTTCTGTCCTTCAGACTAAAAGTGTTCTCAGGTTTTTCCTTCAGCCTATTTCCCTGTTTAATATATTCAAAATCTTAAATATATGTTTGTTATCATCAAAAGGGAGAGATTGTTGAATATGCGCTTATATGATTTTTGTTTGATGATAATAAACATATATACATTCGTTTAAATGTATTTGTTAATGTACTATTTTATTTTTCATAGATTAAATAAATATTTGCTGAATAAAATTAAATAACACAGAATTTGAATTCAAACAGAAATTTTATTCAAACAAATATTTATTACAATTTGAATAATACAAATTCAAGCTCTCACTATACATATACAATTTTGATTCTAATTATATCACAATTTAATTTACATAAATTCCTCACTACATATCACTCACGTTCGTATTTTATCTTCAACTTCATTCTAGTTAGAATCCATCATCTGAGCAATCTGCAAAAATATTCACTAACGCAGTAAAATTGAAAAAGAAATATTTTTGCAATATAAAATAAAATATGAATTTTTGAAAATAATATTTGCCTCAGTTATTTGGGGTGTTCGTCATCATTTAAATTTGAATTCATCGTACACGAACAGCTTGTGACATACACAGTGTATCACTGTATATACCACAAGGTCGTGCACACCGAAATATACACTTGATCGATTTACAGGGACAAGTGAGCACAGGTCAAACCCAAATACAGGATTCAACTCAAGTGCAATAAAACAGTGTCATTCAGCACAAGGTCAAATCCAAGCCGGATTCAACTCAGGTGAAAATTAGAAAAATAAACAAAATGCAAAGGTCAAGTCACTACTCAACTCAATGCATCAACAAAAGTCAAGGCCGCAAATGAAATACAAATCACATGTATGCACCAATGAACCATGCTTCACAATGAACCGGTAGTCATAAACACAGTGACATGCACAGATGCATTCAAGAACAGCAACCAACAAAAGAAGCACAGTGACTCAACGAACACAAGTGTACGTGACAGTGTACAACACCAAATAGACCATGGAACAGCAAGGTGATCGAACAAACAAGACCAGGCAATAGTGAAGTACAACATCACTAACAAATGCAAGCTCAAGTAATCAAGTAAACAATACAGCAATGACCATAAATGTAACAACAATAATTCAAATAACTCATTAAGCAACAATGGATACACAATGACCAGAGCCAGACTACAAGATGAACCAGACAAAACATATACCACATTCAAGACTACATGATCAACTCTACTCAAACCAGGACCAATAAACAGTGCCAACTGATCAAATGAAGTCCGTACACATGATATGAAGAACAAGGCTCGAACTAAAGTATGTAACACTGCAACAACTCAAATGAACGCAGTGAAATGCACAAAGAACAAAGCATCATGTGTTGAACAACATAAAGAATGACAACAATAGGGATATACAGTGATGCATGAATCAAGATGCAAGACCGAACAGGCAAATACAACACGAACGAACACTAAGATGAACACATGGCCAAGGTCAAGAAGCCAAAGAAAACAGGAGGGAGTGATAATATATAATGAACCAGAGTTCAGCTTCAAAGATACTACGTGCACAACATCAAGCAGAATCAATTTGAAGCCATGAACAACCGACTGTACTTAATATGATAACCAAGTCAAAGAAACGAACTGTTCATATTCAAAGCCGTGAGAGCCAAGTATCGAAATATATGAATTTGATTAAGTCAAATAAATCATCAACGTTCAACAAAATCGAATGGCCGAAAGCATAGCGTTGAAGAAATCAGACGAATGCAAAACAAGGGTTACGAACCCATATAAAAACCCTAACACATCATCGGCAATAGGCAGAGTCGAAGTAAGCAAAAACAGTAAGCAAAACAACAAAACACATAACAGATCAAAATCGAACTCCATCAAAAATTGAAGTAGCCGTGAAGCAAAGAGAAGAGAGCATCAATCGACCAAGCAAGAACGAAATCATCATTCGATCGTGCTAAATTAAGTCGGCAACTTCAATTTTTATTCAAGCCCTAATTTTAGAGACGAACGAAGATCGAAGCCGCCATTTTTCTCAAGATATTCAGAGTGAAGAATAAAAAAGGACCGGGCTAAAGAAATCAAAGAAAAGGGACGGCTTTGATAAAAGGGGTCGGCCTTTAAGAATTAGGGTTATTGTTTTAAAAATAAAGGCTTTATTTTGTTTTAAATTTGTTTTTAATTTTCAAACTCTTTTCAAACCGTTTAAATTTCTAGTCGTGTGACTAGGGGACAAGCTACGTGCCGTAGCTTGAGAATTCGCACTTCGGTGGTTATGTTGTGGCAGGGTTTTGAGCGTAGAGTTAGATTTAGTCGATAGCAGGTGTCGCGAGTTTACATGTGTAAGCGAGGGACTATCTAATTTCTAGTAGAAACCTTGGGGGCGGCACGTAGGCAGGGTTTTGCCGAAGCTGGGTAAATTCTGTGTCGTTCTATTTCTGCATTTATTATTCTGCTATTACATGTGATGCTATTGTTCTTTGATATGTGTTGAAATTATTTTATAAGCTTCCGCAATTAATTTTATAATTTATACTATCACCCTATTCACACCCCCCCCCCTCTAGGGTGAAATCGATCCTACATGCTCCTTGATAGCCTACCAGTTTACGGTGGAGTTTACTATGGCATTATAAAATGTGTTAAGGAGGATATGGGCAATGCCTTAACGCTATTTTAATACATTACTTTACTGTAGACACTTTTATAGTAGCGTATTGTACTACGTATGTTGATAGTTTAACGGATTCATGAGATGGTAATTTCGAATATCTCTTAAGTTATTGCACTCATGTTTGACACTGGATAGGAGATATCTAACCCCGTAAACATCTTTGATGCCGTTACACTCATATTTATTTACTGTTGATTTAACCTACATAAGATCTTTTAGTTCTGACTCGGGTGTTTTGTCTTTTCAATTCGCTCGCGTCGGTCTAAGCTTTTCAGTGTACTGAAGACTGCTTTTCTAGAGGATAAAGATAAAGATTTTACTATTATTATTTATTTCATTTACTCCACTACATCATGTTGTTCCACTGCCTTTATTTATTTATTCTTGTTATATGTAGATCTGATTTTGTGTTATAAAAGAATAATCAAATGTATTTGTAAAACAGCTTCATGAACTGCTATTTGATTATTATATCTTGTCATTCCACTATGAGATTCTATGTTTTTTATTTCTTTCACTTTTTTCTTATTTAACCTATAACAATCTTCTCTTTTGAATGGTTTGAGTCCGACAAGTGTGATTTAACGTCGATTTAAACATTTCAAAAGGGGGGTCGTATAGAGTGGGTGATATGCATGGTGATTCGGCAACTGACCGTGCCTATTATGCGGTTGAGTTAAGAGACGCTCGGCGAAAAGAGAAGGAAAAGGCTGTGGATGTAACGACCCGAGATTTTGGACATCCCGAGTTGTGAATATTAATTTATAATATTTAATAATATTTTATTTTAATATACATTGTTCCCACTAATCAATAATTAATAACTGTATAAAAATTTTCAAAACCAGTATAATTGGAATTTTCAGATCTATATTAAAATACAGATTGATTTAAATGGGATTTCTAATATATGTATATTTTGGTTTAAAAGTAAAATATAAATATTTTGTTTTAAATAAAATATGTGTATTTTGTTGTAAAGAGAAAATATGTATATTTTATTCTAAAGATAAAATATAATAGAGAATTAAATTAAATTTTTTGAAAAATCATATGCTTATATTTTTACATATAGGGATAATGAAATTTATACATATATAAAAGTTGGATAGAAATTGATAATGAAGTAAAAGAGATATTTTTGATTTTGGATATATAAACAATGTTGTTTATATTAAATAAAAAGGAGTTTTAAGTTTCTTAAATAATAATATATGTACATCCTGAATAAGAAAGGATATATATATATATATATATATGTTATGTTAAGTTATAAAGGGAAAATTTTATAATATTTTTAAATAAGATAAAAATGTTGTAAATAAAATGATGTGCATTGGAATCACATAAGTAATAATAGGAGAAAATATATATATATATATATATATATATATATATATATATATTGGATAACCAATGAATTTAGTTTATTTGAGAATAATGTATTTCTATATTATAAATTAAAAGATGCATATATGGCGACATATATACATGAACGATTTAAAAATAATTTTTACATCACTTTGAAGTTCTTATAACATATAAATATAGGGTGTTTAATATTGAATGATATTTATTTCATTAAGTAACAATATATACATATAAAAGAATATTAATCAAGAAGAGTGTTATTTTAAATTGATTAGTTTCCCACCTTTATTTTAAAATGTATAAGAGTACATACCTTAAGTATTACTTTAATCTAGTTTCTTATTTTTGTTTTCAAATGTATTAGTGACAAATACATTTCTACTTTGTCAATATAAGTTTGGGACTGTCTATTTTCTGAAGTATACATCCATATACTTTAAAGAATTTATAGTTTATATATGATAATAAAAGACTTTGAGTTATTTACGGTTAAGAGCAATACAGGTTAACTAAAACAAGAAGCAAAACAGTTTTTAAAAAAGTATAAACAATGGGAAAATAGTGATAAATTTTTATCAGCAAACATATTTACATTTGGCAGTAATAAACATTGTAATAATTTCCTTTCTTTTCAAAATTCTACCCAGCAGAGACAATATCTATCTCAGCCACCAAATTATTTTTTAGGCTATCATCTGTTGGCTACAAACATGTGTATATAAAGATGAGCATTAGATCTGAGTTGTTTTGGAAATTAAAACCTGTAATTTAAAGACGAAAGCCTCTGTTCAAATTATGAGCAACAGGAAATCAAAATTTAAAGAAGAAAGTACTTTTTAAAACCATGTCTGGAAATTAAGCAACATGAAGCATTCTCTGTTTAATTCAAACCCAGGATTTTCAAAACCAAGTTCAAGATTTAGTTTTAAAGATTTCGAGTTTTCAAATCAAAGACTTCAACTTCAAATTATAAAGCTTCTGGAATCAATGTGGAAGGTGAGAAACCTTAACCTTTTTAAATTGGAAATGAAATTGATCTGTTACTCTGTTAAATTGTGTCATCCCAGTAATTCAAAAATCCATACCTCTTCACCTAGATCATTTTGCATGGTGTTGTAAACTAGGAATAAGTTCATTTTCTAGTATAGTATTAGTTAAAAATAGTTGTGAGCAAATTATGCTGTGTAGTTCGATAGGGTTCCATTTTACAGCGAATAATCCAATTTTAGTGAAAAATAAATCTTTTTAATTCTAGGATTCAATCATGCAGACTTAATTCTTATGTGAAAATATGAATTTTAGTGGTAAAGTTATAATTTTTAGTGTTGTATATCACGAGATATTGTTAGATGAATGGATTTTGTTTAAAAATATATTTCCATCGACTTCGTCGACGAAAGGAGTTGCGGCCTATTCTAGAAGGAGCTGGTGAACATCGGGGTGGGGTCGACCATGGCGGAATGTTGAATTTGGGTTTGGATGGGTTGATCGAGTGGGCTTTAGGGTTTTGGGAATGGTTTCGGTGGTCGGAGAACGCAAGAGAACAGGGAGATGTTGGTGCAACCAGAGTTCGTGAGGTCTGGCTCGGAGGTAGCTACTGGAGTGGGCTTTCGATTGAGGTAGGTGGTGTGTGAAGTAATGGTTGGATGTGGGTGCAGAAGCTCGATTTGTGGGAGTTGTTGATTTCTGGTTTTGGGAACTAGGTGGGGCTAGAGATCGATTTACGATCGGAGGTGACGTCGGCGTCGGCGACAGGGCAAACCGGGTCTGGGAAAAAGGTATGACTCGTCAATGATGGCACGGCGGTGAGATGGCCAGAGAAATGGGTGTGCGTGTGCACGTACGTCACCGTGCACAAGTGATCCTGGTAGAGCAGTATTCTCGTGGTTTGTGTGTGTGATCGGCGTGGTCTCGAATCTTATCGAAGTGGTGTTCGATTATGATCGCAGCTGTGTGTTGTTTTCTAGAGTTGATCGAGGTTGATCGTGATTTCCTGATGTTGGAACAGGACTTTGGTAGTAAGGAAGAAGAGGGAAGGAGATTGGGAAAGCGGGTAGCTTGTTCGAGTTAGGCCTCATCCCTTTAGTGCCGTATTTAATTTATGGGATCAGTTTTTTTTGGTTTGGGTTGTTGGTCTCAGGCCAAAGGGTTTTGTCTTAATTTTAACAAGTTTTGTTAATAAAAGAATTTGGTTATAAGTTATAAACCAAATCCATAAATTTTCCAAAAATTTATAACAAGCACGATTTAAAGTAAAAGTTTTAAACCAATTTTCTTAATGTCAAATGTTTATTTAAAGTTTTATATAGACAAAGGAATTTTAAAATACATGAAATTGTTTTTACTTTAAGTCTATTTAATTTAGGTCAATTAAATAGGTTATTTTACTATAAACTAGTCAAGCCTTTTAAATTAATAATTTATTTATTAGTCCTTGAGTTCATTCAAAGTAAAGTAAAATTAAGATAATTAAGGGAAATAAATGATTACACTTTTGAATTGATCCGGGTTCTCAAGTAGTACTATATTTCATAATAATTATTTAATTTCACATATAATAAAGTGTTATTAAGTGGATGGTTCGTATCGACGGATGTTACGCCGTCGTACGATCTATTGTGAAGTTAAATAAGAAAATCTTATAAGCTTATTCAGATAGAATTTAATTACCAATTAGAGATGAATGTTATAGACTATCTATTAAGATGTTCCCAAACCAAAACAAAAAGTGTAAATTGTAGATTATTCAAATGTTTGACATCTGGTCAGCGGAAATAGGCACCATTCCGCTAAATAGTTAATTTAACTGCGTTGGGTAGTTTAAGCCATCGATCTGATATTATTTGTGAAATAGTTTACTAGCAATGAAAATCACTGATTTGTTATTCATGCGTATATCTTTTATTTGTCTGTTAATTATATTTGATAATATAATGTGAATCGATCTACGGAAGCTGATTGATTTTGAATATCTGTATGGACTATGAATTGTAAATTGATATGTACAATTGAGACTGATAAGACTTATTATGTTTGGATTGATTTTGAACCGAGTTTTGTTTTAAAAATAAATATTATTTTTAGAAATGTTTTAAAAGAATTGATAAATATTTTGGAAATATCAAAAGTAGTTATTATTTTTGGAAATCTTATAAAGGTATAATTTTTATAAGTAGATATTATTTAAACTATTCCAAGTATTAAACTATTTTTTAATTATCATTTAAGGGTTAATTTTTATTAAATTAGCATTTAAGTATATTTTATTCAATATAATCTATTAAATATAAGTGTTTTTTTAAAATAATATATTATAGAAAACTTTTATAAAAAGTATTTTTATTTAATAAACTTGAGAAATGTATTTGGAAATTTTTATAAATACAATTTGGAAAGAAGTTGTTATAAATATTTACCCAGCAAAGTAAGCTTCTTTAGTAATTTTAATCTATTAGGATTTTAAATGTGAACACGGCTTAATGGTTGCAATGGGAAATAATTTGGTTGAATTGATTGATTGTTTTGATAGTTAAATAATCTATTATCAAATCTAGACAAAACTTAACTTTGGAATATCTAGGGGAAACTTGGGAATTGTATGGTATGGTTACCGTTCGAGGTGATATACCGTATGTATAAACTCATTTGTTCTCTAGGATGAATTATAAGTAGACTCGTCCACTAACGGCTAGAAGGTGAACTCTGATCTTGTATGTTTTCTGTGCATTTCCTAAAGAACCGGGGTTGAGTTTACCGGGTAATAGCGAACGTTGTTTCGAAGAGACCGGGATTGGACTTGAAATCCGAAAACCACTTCGATCCAACAAGTATGTTTTCGTGATGAAGACAAGAGCTTGGAGTCGAAGATGAAGCAGTGAAGTGCAAGGGCTAATCGCTACTATTCTTGAGGGTGATTCCAAATTGGATGTAGTAGGATAGTCCTTCGGTTCCGTTCGAACTCAGAACGGACTTGTATGGATGAATGCTTTCAGAACAGCGTCAGGAGGACGGTGAGCATTTTAAGTGAAATGTTCTATAAAGGTAACGTGAGTCTCGAACCTCATCAATCGGGAATGACTGAAAACTAGGGGATATGCAGCAAGGCTAAGTGAGTAGCACCCAAGTAGGGTAAGGTCATCCCTGTCTAGAAGTCCTTATTTATTTCGGCTGTGTGCGCGGTTGCTGATCCCAACCGCGGGGTGATCTTAATCGGGCTATCCAGTAAGGGGTAGTTCGGTCTTGTGTTGCAGGAGAACGGAGGGGTTCTCGGTACGCTGATCTAGACCAAGTACTGTGATAGGTGGTACCCCAGCGCCTAGTCATTCGTTGGAAATCCATTCTCCCTACGTGCCTTTACAGTTTTGATTGTAGAACCCACTTTGTAGCTAGTATGCCGGAATTTAATAATGTAACAATTTCGGATATTTGAATAAGAATTTGTATATAGACCCTATTATAATATTAGAGGATTTTATAAGAAATGGTTTGATTATCGTAAGGTAAAAACCCGACATGTTTATTTGTGGCATGGTCTTAAGAGATATCTCTGATTTCAAAGGATTTTTAAACTTTAATTTATCAAGTTGTGTGTGTTTCTCATACTGGTTTACCAGACTAACCCCGGCTTGGTGTTTTTTCTATATACTCGAGTCAAACCGGGCATATTTCCAGGTTTAGCTGGAAGAGTGGAAGCTTCATGAGAGGAGCTGGAATCAGGAGGCGTATTCATGTAGATGCTTATATTTAGTCTGTATTTGGCTGTGTCGTCAACTAGTTGTGAGGATAGGATTATTATAAACTGTCTAAGTTGAATGGTTGTAACCCTGATTTAAAATATGTATATGTTATTAAAGTAACAGTTTCGGTTTCATGTAAAGATTTATTTATATCATAGTTATTCGTTCCGCTTTGAGATTCCGATTGTTCTCTTTTCTTCTATCTTCTTTCTATTTCTACCTTCTTTCTTTCTTTCACTATCCGTCTTTCCCTGCAATTTGGCTGACATGTGCGGTTTAAAGTCAGTTTAAATCGGTATGGAAAAATGGGTTGTGACATTGTGGTGTCAGAGCCTAGGTTGAGTGAATACATAGGTTCGGGTGGGTTGTTCATTAGAGATAGAGTCTGTAGCAACCTGTTTGAGTCTAAGATATATATATATATATATATATATATATATACACACACACGAGAGCGCGTATTTGTTAGTTATATAAAAATGATTTTTATATTGTGTCAATTGATGGTTAAGTGGTATTTGATTCTGGTCAATACGAGTAGCTAACGTTATTGATAGGGATCTCTAAGTACTTCAACCAGGCCAACGGACACAATATTGTTTTAATGGGTAGATGAAATAATTTTACCCAGATATATTTTCTTTATTAAAAGTATGATTTTAAATATATATGGTATTTAAAATGATTGGTTGTGATGATAATAATTTATCATCTAGGATTGAGTGGTCTTAGCCGTCAACCTTGAGTATACCTTAGAAATCTGAACCCTTTAGAATTTGAATCTTTGGAAAATGGATTTTATTAAGTTTTATTTGTAAAAAGGATATTTACTAAATTATTTATTAAAGGAATTTGGAAAACTTTTAAACTAATATGTTGGGAAAAAATTTCCACCCTTTAAAGATAATTTTCATAATTATGGATTTCTAGAAAAGGATATTTGAGAATTAAAACTTTGTAACACTTTATTTGCTATATATATATATATATCTATAAATTGAAGGAATAAACTGTTTATAAACTTACTGTGTGTATATATATATGTATGTATGTATATTTTCTTCTACCTTGTATCACTTTTCAAATATATACTTAAACTATTTTTGAAAAGATGATTTTATAAAATTTTGGGTAATGGAAATTTTTAAGGGGGATAAATTTTTGAAATGTAAACTGTGATGTGCTCTTTAACCTACAGAAGTCTAAACCTTAGGATCTCACCTTTGGGTTTTGGTATTGATATTAGAGAACCCGTAGCATCAGTCATGGTGGAGCACTGGCTAGGGCTAGGAGAAATGATGATTTTGACCAGGTCAAGAGAATTCGAGCGGATCTTAACGACCGTCCTTATATGAAGAAGAGCCAGAGGAGCCGATAGAGCCTGTTGAGCAACCTCATCCTCAGCTTCAAGAAGAAAATACTGTGGAGGAATTCAGCGGTGAAGAAGAATTTGAAGTCGAAGGCGAAGATGAGGAGTTTGACGACGAGGAAGAGTTCGAAGTGGAGGACGATCCCGAATCAGAAAACGATGATGCAGTCATTTAGGAGATAGGGGAAGTTGTGGAGGAGCCAGTTGCTGGTGTATATTTCCTTCTTAGAGAGCCTAGTCCTGAGATTGTTTGGGTTCCGAATAGTGATGTAGAATCCAGGGAATTATCGGGACCCGAAGAGGAGGACTAGGGTAGCAAGAGTCCATAGTTAGTGTGGGGTTGTTTTTTTCTTGGTAGTATGTGCTTTTTGTATGTGTTTATGAACCTTAGACGTCATGATTGTTAGATGTTAAATGTTTGGTAGGGTGATATATATATATATATATATATATATATATATATATATATATATATATATATGCATATACATGTATGTTTGTATGGATGATGATAACATTTGTAGGAATATTTTGGTCGGTACTAGATATAATGTATATTTTTGATATAGTGTGAATCTATGTGTTTATTGGTGTAGGTTGGACTATTATTAATACTTCTAATGTGTGTATCTAACTTAGCTATTGAATTTCAGGAACGAAATTTTTTTAAGGGGGGAGGAATGTAACGACCCAGGATATTGGACATCCCGAGTTATGAATATTAGTTTATAATGTGCATAATATTGTATTTTAATATAAAATATTCCTATTAATCAATAATTAATAACTGTATACGATTTTTCAAAACCAGTATAATTGGAATTTTCAGATCTATATTAAAATACAGATTGATTTAAATGGGATTTCTTATATATGTGTATTTTGGTTTAAAAGTAAAATATGTATATTTTGTTTTAAATAAATATGTGCATTTTGTTTTAAAGACAAAATATGTATATTTTATGCAAAAGGTAAAATATAATAGAGAATTAAATTAAATTTATTGAAAAATCATATGCTTGTATTTTTACATATAGGGATAATGAAATTTATATGTTTATAAAATTTGGATAGAAATTGATAAGGAAGTAAAAGAGATATTTTTTATTTTGGATATATGAACAATGTTGTTTATATTAAATAAAAAGGAGTTTTAAGTATCTTAACTAATAATATATATACATCATGAATAAGAAAGGATATATATATATATATGTGTTATGTTAAGTTAAAAAGGGAAAATTTTATAATATTTTTAAGTAAGATAAAAATGATGTAAATAAAATGATGTGCATAGGAATCACATAAGTAATAATAGGAGAAACTAAATATATATATATATATATATATATATATAGATAACTAATGAATTTAGTTTATTTGAGAATAATGTATTTCTATATTATAAATTAAAAGATGTATATATGGTTACACATATACATGAAGGATTTAAAAATAATTTTTACACCACTTTGAATTTATTGTAACATATAAATATAGGGTGTTTAATATTGAATGATATTTATTTCATTAAGTAACAATATATACATATAAAAGAATATTAATCAAGAAGAGTGTTATTTTAAATTGATTAGTTTCCCACCTTTATTTTAAAATGTATAAGAGTACATACTTTAAGTATTACTTTAATCTAGTTTCTTATTTTTGTTTTAAAATGTATTAGTGACAAATACATTTCTACTTTGTCAATATAAGTTTGGGACTGTCTATTTTCTGAAGTATACATCCATGTACTTTAAAAAAATTATAGTTTATATATGATAATAAAAGACTTTGAGTTATTTGCTGTTAAGAGCAATACGGGTTAACTAAAACAAGAAGAAAAACGGATTTTAACAAAGTATAAACAATGGGAAAATAGTGATAAATTTTTATCAGCGAACATATTTACATTTGGCAGTAATAAATTTGTAATAATTTCCTTTCTTTTCAAAACTCTACCCAGCAGAGACAATATCTATCTCAGCCACCAAAAATATTTTCAGGCTATCATCTATTGGCTGCAAACATGTGTATATAAAGATGAGCATTAGATCTGAGTTGTTTTGGAAATTAAAACTTGTAATTTAAAAACGAAAGCCTCTGTTCAAATTATAAGCAACGGGAAATCAAAATTTAAATGAAGAATGTACTTTGTAAAACCAAGTCTGGAAATTAAGCAACAGGAAGCATTCTCTGTTTAATTCAAACCCAGGATTTTCAAAAGCAAGTTCAAGATTTAATTTTAAAGATTTTGAGTTTTCAAATCAAAGATTTCAACTTCAAATTTTAAAGCTTCTGGAATCAATGTGGAAGGTGAGAAACCTTAACCTTTTTAACCTGGAAATGAAATTGATCTGTTACTCTGTTAAATTGTGAAAATTTTGTTCATCCCAATAATTCAAAAATCCATACCACTTCACCTAGATCATTTTTCATGGTGTTGTAACCTAGGAATACGTTCATTTTCTAGTATAGTATTAGTTAAAAATAGTTTGTGAGCAAATTATGCTGTGTAGTTCGCTAGGGTTCCATTTTGACACTTAATAATCCAATTCTAGTGAAAAATAAATGTTTTTAATTCTAGGATACAATCATGCAGCTTGATTCTTGTGGGAAAATATGAATTTTAGTGGTAAAGTTATAATTTTTAGTGTTGTATAGCACGAGATATTGTTATATGAACGGATTTCGTTTAAAAATATATTTCCGTCGCCTTCGTCGACGAAAGGAGTTGCGGCCTATTCTAGAAGGAGTTGGTGAACATCGGGGTGGGGTCGACCATGGCGGAATGTTGAATTTGGGTTTGGATGGGTTGATCGGGTGGGCTTTAGGGTTTTTGGAATGGTTTCGGTGGTCGGTGAATGCAAGAGAACTGGGAGATGTTGGTGCAACCAGAGTTCGTGAGGTCTGGCTCAGAGGTAGCTGCTGGAGTAGGCTTTCGATTGAGGTAGGTGGCATGTGAAGTAGTGGTCGGACGTGGGTGTAGAAGCTCGATTTTTGGGGGTTGTTCATTTCAAGTTTTGGGAATTAGGTGGGGCTGGAGATCGATTTACGATCGGAGGTGATGTCGGCGTCGGCGACAAGGCGAACCGGGTCTCGGGACAAGGTGTGACTCGGCAATGATGGCGCGGCGGTGAGATGGTCAGGGAAAGGGGTATGCATGTGCACGTACGTCACCGTGCACAAGTGATCCTGGTAGAGCAGTGTTCTCATGTTTTGTGTGTGTGTGTGTGTGATTGCCGTGGTCTCGAGCTTATCGAAGTGGTATTCGATTACGATCGAAGCTGGGTGTTGTTTTCTGGAGTCGATTGAGGTTGATCATGATTTCCTGATCTTGGAACAGGACTTTGGTGGTAAGGAAGAAGAGGGGAGGAGATAGGGAAAGCGGGTAGCTTGTTCGAGTTAGGCTTCAGCCCGTCAGTGTCGTGTTTAATTTATGGGATCGGTTTTTTTTAGTTTTGGTTATGGGCCTCGGGCCGAAGGGTTTTATCTTAATTTTAACAAATTTTGTTAATAAAAGAATTTGGTTATAAGGTATAAAAAAATACATAAATTTTCCAAAAGTTTATAACAAGCGCGATTTAAAGTAAAACTTTTAAACCAATTTTCTTAATGTTAAATGTTTATTTAAAGTTTTATATAGACAAAGGAATTTTAAAATACATGACATTTTTTTTTACTTTAAGTCTATTTAATTTAGGTCATTTAAATAAGTTTTTTTATTATAAATTAGTCAAGTTTTTTAAATTAATAATTTATTTATTAATCCTTGATTTTATTTAAAGTAAAGTATAATTAAGATAATTAAGGGAAATAAATGATTATACTTTTGAATTGATCCGTGTTCTTAAGTAATACTATATTTTATAATAACTATTTAATTTCACATATAATAAAGTGTTATTAAGTGGATGGTTCATATCGACGGATGTTACGCCGTCATACGATCTATTATGAAGCTACATCAGAAAATCTTATAAGCTTATTTAGATAGAATTTAATTACCAATTGGAGATAAATGCTGTTGTATAATTTTATATCCTATCTATTAAGATGTTCCCAAACCGAAATAAAAAGTGTAAATTGAAGATTATTCAAACTGTTTGACATTTGGTCAGCGGAAACAGGCACCATTCCGCTAAATAGTTAATTTAACTGCGGTGGGCAGTTCAAGCCATCAATATGATATTATTTGTGAAATTGCTTACTAGCAATGAAAATCTCTGATTTGTTACTCATGCATATATCTGTAATTTGTCTATTAATTATATTAGAGAATATAATGTGAATCAATCTATGGAAGCTGATTGATTTGAATATCTGTGTGGACTATGAATTTAAATTAATAAGCACCATCGAGACTGATAAGCCTTATTTTGTTTGGATTGATTTTGAACCTAGTTTTGTTTTAAAAATAAATATTATTTTTAGAAATTTTTTAAAAGAATTGATAAATATTTTGGAATATCAAAGTAGTTTATTATTATTTTTGGAAATCCTATAAAGGTATAATTTTTATAAGTAGATATTATTTAAACTATTCCAAGTATTAAACTATTTTGTAATGATCCTTTAAAGGTTAATTTTTATTAAATTAGCATTTAAGTATATTCTCTTCAATATAATATATTAAATATAGGTGTTGTTTTAAAATAATATATTATAGAAAACTTTTATAAAAAGTATTTTTATTTAATAAACTTGAGAAATGTATTTGGAAATTTTTATAAATATGACTTGGAAAGAAGTCGTTTTAAATATTTATCCCGTAAAGTAAGCTTGTTTAGTAATTTTAATCTATTAGGATTTAAATGTGAATAAGGCTTAATGGTTGAAATGGGAAATAACTTGGTTGAATTGATTGATTGTTTTGATAGTTAAATAATCGACTATCAAATCTGGACAAAACTTAACTCTGGAAATATCTAGAGGAAACTCGAGAATTATATGGTACGGTTTCCGTTCGAAGTGCTATACCGTACTTACAAACTCATTTGTTTTCTAAGACGAATTATAAGAGACCCGTCCACTAACGGTTAGGAGGTAAACTCTGATCTTGTATTTCGTCTGTGTATTTCCTAAAGAACCGAGGTTGAGTTTATCGGAAAATAGGGAACGTTGTTTTGAAGAGATCGGGATCGGATTTGAAATCCAAAAACCACTTCGATCCAACGAGTACGTTTTCGTGATGAAGACAAGAGCTTGGAATCGAAGATGGAGCAGTGAAGTGCAAGGGCTAATCGCTACTAATCCTAAGGGTGATTCCAAAATGGATGTATTAGGAATAGTGCCTTCGGTTCCGTTCGAACCCAAAATGGACTTGTATGGATGAATGCTTTCAGAACATCGTCAGGAGGACGGTGAGAATTCTAAGTGAAATATTCTAAAAAGGTAATGCTGAGCCTCGAACCTCGTCAACCTAGAATGACTGAAAATTAGGGGATATGCATCAAGGCTAAGTGGGTAGCACCCAAGTAGGGTAAGGTGATTCCTATCTAGAAGTCCCTATTTATTTCGGTTACGTGGGCAGTTGTTGATCCCAACCGCGGGGTGATCTTACTCGGGCTATCCAGTAAGGGGTAGTCCGGTCTTGTGTTGCAGGAGAACGGAAGGGTCCTCGTTACGCTGATCAAGGCCACGTACTGTGATAGGTGGTACCCCAGTGCCTAGTCATTCATTGGAAATCCATTTTCCCTACGTACCTTTAGGTTTTGATTGTAGAACCCACTTTGTGGCTAGTATGCCAGAATTTAATAATGTAACAATTTCGGCTATTTGAATAAGTATCTGTATATAGACCCTATTATAATATTAGAGGATTTTATAGAAATGGTTTGGTTATCGTAAGGTAAAAAAACCGACACGTTTTTTTGTGGTGTGGTCTTACGAGGGACCTTTGATTTCAAAGGATTTTTAAACTTTAATTAATCAAGTTGTGTGTGTTTCTTAAGCTGATTTACCAGACTGACCCGGGCTTTGTGTTTTTCCTATATGCTTGGGTCAGACCGAGCATATTTCCAAGTTTAGCTGGAAGAGTGGAAGCTTCAGGAGAGGAGCCAGAATCAGGAGACGTATTCACGTAGATGCTTATATTCAGTCTGTATTTGGTTGTGCGGCAACTAGTTGCAAGGACAGGATTATTATAAACTGTCTGAGTTGAATGGTTGTAACTCTGATTTAAAATCTGTATATGATATTAAAGTAACATTGTAAAGATTTATTTATATTATAGTTATTCGTTCCACTATGAGATTCTGATTGTTATCTTTTCTTTTATCTTCTTTCTATTTCTACCTTCTTTCTTTCATTATCCGTCTTTACGTGCAATTTGGCTGACAAGTGCGGTTTAAAGTCGGTTTAAATCGGTATAGAAAAATGGGTTATGACAGTGGACAAGTCTATCCACATCTTGGTTACAGGAGATTGACAAATAGCGCCTAATCCTTGGCTTGGGCACCATAGTCGGTTTTATGGAAACATAGATCTGAGGGATGATGAGGAGGAACCCAAAGAGGCCAAGGCAGCGCCGGCTGAACTGGCAATTGATATCTCAGTCGACCATGACGACCCATTGCGGGTACTGAAGATTGGATCACAACTTAGCTCTTCGATGCTGAGAGAACTTACCAATTTCCTCAAAGTGAATCTGGATGTATTTGCATGGACTTATTCTGACATGTTGCTTATAGATGCGTACTCGGGGTACAACCAAATCCCGATGCATGTCCCAGATTAGGAGCATACCAGTTTTGTCAAGAATATTGGATTATACTGTTACACAATAATGCCGTTCGGATTAAAGAATGCAAGAGCTACCTATCAGTGTTTCCTTAACCGTATGTTTAAAGATCATATTGGGAGGATGATGGAAGTCTATGTGTATGATATGATCGTGAAGTCACAGCAACCAAACGACCATATTCAAGACTTATTAGAGATGTTCAATATCCTCCGATTTTATAACATGAAAATCAACCCATTGAAGTGCTCATTTGGTGTTGCTTCAGGGAAGTTCTTGGGCTTTATTTTCAATGTGAGAGGAATCTAAGTGAATCTAAAGAAGATTCAAGCCACTCGGGATATACACGCACCTAAAACAATTAAGCAAATGAAGAGCCTGAACGGAAAGGTCGCTGCCCTAAGTCGTTTCATCTCCTGGGCGACCGATAAATGCATTCCTTTCTTCGATTTGTTAAGGAAGGGGAAGAGAATTTCGAATGGACGTAAGATAGTGAGGGCGTATTCCAAGCTTTGGTGAGTCATTTGGAGAGACCCCATGTTTTTTCAAACCTGGTAGATCATGAGGAGTTGTACATTTATCTAGCAGTATCGCTATGTACCATAAGTGCCACTTTGATACGTGAGGATATCTGGATCTTGAGACTGTTATACTATGTCAGTAAATGATTGACGGAGGAAGAGAGAAACTGCCCAAAGATAGAGAAATTGTCGTATTGTTTGGTTATCGCGTCGTGTAAACTTCACCCGTATTTCTAGGCACATCCAATGAACGTCTACACCGATCAGCCTTACAAGAGGTCCTACAATGACCCAAGACGTTTGGGAGGCTACTTAAGTGGACATCGAGCTCAGTCAGTTTGACATCACATATCTACCTCGAAGGGCTAGACAAGCACTGACTGACTTCATAGTGGAGTTTACCATGCAGGACGAGCCCCTGGAGAGCAGTGTAATCCCTAATATATGATGGAAGCTATATACTGATGGAGCATTTAATGATCATTGTTCTGGCACAGGCATCGTTCTTGTAACCCCTGAGAATTAGTCAATTTGCTATGCTCTGAAGCTTGATTTCCCTGCTATGAATAAAGCCGAGTATAAGGCATTAATTGCTCGACTTAAGAGAGCTCGGGGTGAAATCTATTGAAATCTTTTGTGACTCGCAGTTGGTGGTGTACCAAGTTAGAGGGGACTACCAGGAAAAGGGACAACAGCTTGCCCCATATCTTACCCAAGTTTAGGAGTTACTGGTGGATATGGACATTTCGCATATCCCATGTGAGCAAAACAGAGAAGCCATCTCGTTGGCAAAGATCGTAAGCACTGGCGTGCATAATAGATGGGCTTGGTTCCAATTGAGACAATACATTCCTCAAGTATAATGGTGATGCAAGTTGATCAAGTATCGAAACAGAATCCAAAAATGAGTCAGGGATGACTCCGTTTAAAGGATAACTGTTGCATGGAATCTTGCCTGAGAAAAGGAACGAAAGGCGACAGGTCCTTCATAAAGCCTCATGGTATATTATGCAAGAAGAAATTATGTATCGAAAGGGGTTCTATGTTCACTTACTTCGGTGTATCACCCATGAAGAGATAAAGCATGTCTTTAAATAAATCCATGAAGAAGAGTGTGGCGATCACACTGGTGGTCAAACGTTAGCTAAAAAGATACTCTGTTATGGGTACTATTGGCCAACTATGAACCGAGACACCACAAACCATATGAGACGATGTAACAAATGCCATATATACAAAAGTCCCAAGAGCACCATCGACAGAGATCATGCAAATGGTTAGTCCATGACCATTTGCTGTATAGGGAATCTGTATTATTGGCTCTTTGCCGATTTCCAAAGGTGGTGTGAGATATGCAATTGTCGCAGTTAATTATTTCACAAAATAGGCCGAAGCGGAGCCATTGGCTACGATCACACCAAGAAGGTCGTTAACTTTCTTGTTCGAAACATTGTGTCATTTCAATCTTCCACAAACTATCATAACTGATAACGGAATTCAATTCGATAGTGTTGAGTTTATGGAGTTTCGTTATAGATATCATATTGAGAAAAGGTGTGCGGCAGTCGCTCAACCTCAAGAAAATAGACAAGTTGAAGCTGCAAAACAAGATTATAAAGTCCATCTTGAAAAAGCGTTGGGAAAAGGATAGAGGAAAATATGTGGATGAACTTCTTATGGCACTTTGGGCCTATAGGACCACTCATATGTCTGCGAGTGGCCACAACCCATTCACTCTAATTTTGAAGCTGAAGCAGTCATTCTTGTAGAACTCAAAGTCCCTTCTCATCGGGTAACATACTATGATCCTATGACAAACCAAAATCTCTTATTATAGTCATTAGACGTTATTGATGAGAAGCGTGAGGAGGCCGATTTAGGAGCAGCTGTACATCGACACCGAGTCGCCCGGTGCTATAATACTAAAGTCCGACGGAGAACTTTCGAAATGGCGACCTTGTTAGAAACGAATCTTTCCAGTCTCATCGCACATGAACCCGACATGGTAAGGGCCATACGTCATTGACAGAGGCTTGGAGAGGGAACTTTCAAGCTAGCGACCGTTGATGGTGGGAAGCTTCCAAGAGCGTGGAATAGCGAGCATTTACGACATTATTTCACCTACACTATTTCTTTCATATTTCAGTAATATTTTATTTTCAATATTTGCTTTGGTATTTGGCTTTGTTGATATGCAATAACGCAAGTTATTATGTCCCTATTTTTGTGATGAATAAAAGCTTGAAGCTCCCTTTGCGTAAATTACTATTATTGCATGTTATGTTAAGTATGTGATGGAACCGATTGATATCGATACATGCGATGTACGAAAAGATATGTAAGGTTAAAAATCTCTAAGTACCCGAAGCATGGACTAGAGTACTCTCAGTCTCCAGAGCATGGACTAGAGTATAGACGACTTGAGAAAAATCTCTAAGTTCCCGAAGTGTGGATTAGAGTACTCTAAGTCCCTGGAGTATGGACTAGAGTATAAATGACTTGAGAAAACACTTCAAGTTCCCGGAATGCAGATTAGAGTACTCTAATTCCCAGGAGCATGGAGTAGAGTATAAACGACTTGAGAAAAATCTCTAAGTCCCCAGAGTGTGGATTAGAGTACTCCAAGTCCCCATAGCACAGACTAGAGTATAAACGACTTGAGAAAAATTTCTAAGTCTCTAGAGTGCGGATTAGAGTACTCCAAGTCCCCAGAGCACGGATTAGAGTACTCCAAGTCCCCAGAGCACGAACTAGAGTATAAATGACTTGAAAAAAATCTATATGTCACTGGAGTGCGGATTAGAGTACTCTAAGTCCCTGGAGCACGGACGTGAGTCTAAACGACTTGAGAAAATCTCTACGTCCCCAGAGTGAGTCTAAGTCCCCAGAGGGCAGACTAGAGTATAAACAACTTGAGAAAAATCTTTAAGTCCTGGAGTGCGGATTAGAGTACTCTATATCCCCAAAGTGCGGACTAGAGTATAAAAGACTTGAAAAAAAATCTGTAAGTCCCCGAAGTGCGAATTAGAGTACTCTAAGTCCCTGGGGCATGGACTAGTATAAACGAATTGAAAAAAATCTCTAAGTCCCGGGAATGCGGATTAGAGTACTCTAAGTCCCCGAAGCGTGGACTAGAGTATAAACAACTTGAGAAAAATCTCTAAGTCCTCGGAGTGTGGAATAGAGTACCCTGAGTCCTTGAAGTGGAATAGAGTATAAATGACTCGATGACAATCACTAATTCCGTAAAGAGGATTAAAATGTAAATGATTTTTTGAAAAGTCTCAAATCACTGGTTGTGGACTAAAAAAATTCCAAGTCCTCAAAGCACATGCTAATTTAATGGCCCAAAGGATAGATAGGTGAGCTTTTAATCATTCGCTATCCTATGAATTCTGGTCTAAAATCAATGGAAGACGCTCGAACTGGCGACGGCGAAATACAACTGTTGGTTGTCGTTTCGGCTTGGCATTGCTTATGACTTAAGATGGAGCCTACAGAGAAGCTTTGAGACCAAGATAATGAGTTATCAATGAATCTTGGGAAAGTTATAACAAGTACTTGAAATGAGAATAGATTACTCTACTATTGGAGTAATAATTCACTCAATAATTGATCGAGGAACAAAAAACTTTTATTTACAATCTCAAAATTTCCTTGCAAACCATTGGAGAATTCGGGATCCATGCTTGTACACATGCTATTAAAAAGAAAAAAGAGAAAACAACGCTTGCCTAATTTATTTGGAATAAGTACAATAACACAAGATCCTGACTATTTCTTTGACTTCCTCTCCTTCTTCGGCTTTTCGGAGTCGAATCGGTCGATGGTCTTTTTCAAGACCCTTTATCGCCTTGAGTGGAAGTACTTAAAGAAGGAGAAGGAACTGCAATAGGGTTTAACCCACCAGAAGAGATGAATTGTAAAGGCCTATGGAGAGGATCTTCAACCACCACCACATTGGGTTCACCGTTGACTTTGACCTTTGATTTCTCCTCCTCTTCAACCTGTTCCTCCAAGCTGAACTTAGCAATGTGCTCAGAAGCACCCATAACTACAATGTCATCATGTTCTTCGGTAAGTGATGGGTCTTCAGGCTTGTCCGCATCAAGCGCCCCAATCAACTGGGCATCGGGCCTTAGAATTTTTATGGCAGTCAGAGCCTCAACTGCTTTTCCTTGTTGCTCTATGGCGACATTTCTCTATGGAGACATCGTTCTTAGAAGTTGACTAAGGATCGGGATGACCAACAAAGTTTCGTAAAATAGCAAGCATTAGACTATAGCCATTATCCATCGAAAGTAGTAACTTTTTAGATTCAAAAGAGCTCAATGTTGTACCGATATCTGATTTTCTCTCAGTAGTCATCGGGGTGCTCCCTTCAATGATAGGGGATAATTTGCATGGGTCAAGTCCAGCCCTATCTGGATCATAACTGGCATGCTGCTCGGTGGGTTGAAAAGATGAAGTCCCGGCTCGCTGAATGAGAGGAGGACCTTGAAGCTCAATTCTAGAAGACCCTACGATGTCTTCCTTTTCCTTGAGTTGTGTAGGAGCTTTGCCGAATTGAAGTTTTGCAGCAGCCAAGTAAGATGGCTCATTTCCTTGAAGCATTTCCTACAATAGTGCCCCTTCATTAAGCTCTGCCACCCCCAACTCCTATTTCTTGATCTTGGTGATGATATCCCAAGCCTTGGCCAACGATTCAAGATAGCCTCCGCCCAGGAAAGTTAATTCGTGATAAGGAGGACCTTTGCATTATACTCGACGATGAGTGGATCAAATAAGGTCTTGATTTCCTCCCCACCGAACTCATTCGCTGCCTTGACTCGGGAGTTGGCTTTCGCAAGCATCTCTTTTTTGTCCTCTTCACGAGCTGCTTCTTTTAAGGCTTCGATCTGGAATAGTTTCTCGTCGAATTTCATTTTCATTTTCTTGTTTTCATAATCTCCTCACAATATTTTTGCGACTCTTCTTATGCTTGGACTTTCTCATCCTTCTCCTTGAATAGTAATTTTTCTAGCTCCTTAACACGTCAAGCTAGGACATCTTTCTTCATCTGTAAGGAGCCTTTCTTTAGAGCTAGGGTGCCACTGCAATGGAATGCGGCATCTAGTTCCTCCTTATGTGATGTCTCTAATCGACTCACCACCTCAGCTGTTTCCTCTGCATTTTTCTTTGCTGCGGCAAGTTTAGCCTTAACATCGAGAAATTCAGCATCTTGATATTTGATAATATCGTTATCATGAATGGCCTCTAGCTTAAGGCGATCAATCTCGTGCTAGAATTTTATAAAAACTTCTAAGACTTTTCGACTAAGTGGATGAATGCTTCATGCTGAATGTACACATCATTATACATGCTAATGAACTCTCTTTGGCAGTTCCATGGATAATGCGTATGGACAGGAGTAATTTGAGCCCATCGAAGAAAATTTGAGAAGGTAGCTTAAGTTCGGCTAGTTTCTCCATCGTGGTCAGATCATGGGCAGGAACTGGAGGAATCTATCCAGACATAATCAGAAGTTGTTTACGGTAATCATGATATTTCCTCGTACTTGTTGATCCAGAGTGTTGATCATGGGGAGCGGCAGATTGAGAACTCGGTGCGCTGAATTGTCTCCGCTGTGAGCTGGAGGGTAAGATGGGTCGTTTTGATGCAAAGCATGTGCTTAAAACTTCCTTTTGGATGATGAATAAGATTCTCAAGAATGATATTCTCTTTCTCATCCTTCATCTCTGTCTCAGCGTCTTTCAGATTCGAAATCCTGACTTGAACGGTGGAAGGTGGAAGAGCAACGGAGACGATCGAAAGCATATGAATAAGACATTGCACTTGTAAAGGAACCAAACAGCAACATATTAGGAGTTGATATGTCAAGAGTTAATCACAAGTGGAAGGTGAAGTGGAAGTTCTTATGTGTGTCTTAGTGATTCTCCCCGATGAACTAGTTACGTTTGCTTTATTCATCAGAGTTCTTTCCCTTTTGTTGGAGGATTGCATGCCTTCGCCGCTTCCCGTGGGTGAATTAAGCCTTTTACGTCGAGGTTGGTAAAGTTATAGTTTAATAGATTATCCAGGATCGAAATGTCGGAAAGTCCCTTCAACACGCTCTCCATCTATTGACAAGAGATCCCTTTTTGACTGGAATTATAACAAATTTTGAGGTTGCCCCGGTCTTTTTCTTAAGAATCTTACACGCCAACCTTTTTCCCCTTCCCCGGGGGAGGTTACGATTAGCTATTATGTGGCGCTCCAACTGCCGATGTTTTTCCGAGGCCTACGTCTTCATTTCTTGGCCCTACGTCCTCTATTTCCTATATTTCTCCCTCTTTGGTTCCTTCTTGGATTTCCTCAACATGGAGCACTATGGGATCGTTTGTTTCTTCCCCTCTCTCGATGACAATCTTTGGAATCACTCTGCTTTCTAGGTGGCCAATCCTGCGGCCGTCCTCTAACAGTCCAAATAAAGAAAGCAACTCATCGATGACGAGGAGTTTGATGTCCCGGTCCACCACCGGAGTAGCGTTACCATGATAGCCCTGGAATATCTAATGCCTTCAAGACGAGGGGAAAACCCGTAAAAGAATTGAAGGAATTAGTGCGGATGAGAAAAAACCATAATTTGAATGTTAGTGTTAAAGGCAAAAGCCGATGTAGTACTTACGTCGTTCCAGCCACCTTCTTGCAAAGCTGGGAGGACATTATACATAGAACCATTTTTGATTGAATAAGGAGAACTTATTCCATGTGACCGTTGTAACATCCCGCTTCCCGAGGCTCAAAGCTAACTACTACGGATGCCGCAATCATCAATAGTTGTTATTTCTGAGTGCTCGAAATCTGAATCTTGAAACTATTGGCAACGCAGAAACACAAGAATATGAAAATATTTAACTTCAACAAAATAGAATTTATCATTTCTTATAATTTCAATTTAAGATTTAATTAAATAATCACAGATGTTAACCACAATCAGATCATATATACATGTACAAAATACGATAAGAGCGACATATGAAGATGTCCCCTTATGATGATCATAGAACTAACAAAAATGAACTTTACAGTTCTTACTACATCACAATAGAATACCAAAAATAGCTCCTATATAGCGAATACTGCCTCTTGCACATCTCAGGATGCTTATCAGTCCAAAAACCTGAAAGTCTCTCACTCTCAGACAAATCAAATTAATTTTGAGTACCCAAGAGTTTGTGAAGAAACACAAACTTCAAGTTAGATAATAAGTCTGATATGAATAATCCTCTATCATCTCTTATCATAAATAGATATCTAGCGAGACCACTCCAATTAGCGGAACAGGTTTTGCTCTCACCAGTACCCAAAATAAAACATGCAAACCATTTACTATGCCCCTACACCCAAAATGATTAGTCTTAACATAGTATGAAAGAAAGCCATAAATCATATTTATTGGATATCTCATCCATTCATTTATTAGATATCCCATCTAAAATCAGTTTATTAGAGTTCCTCACATAAATCTTTAAAATGACCATCCGTCACAATTTCATAGGACTATCCATCCCAATTCTATTCAAAATAAATGCAGATTATCCATCCTACACTGTATTATAAAAGACGGTGTGGTCTATCCACCGATACTCCATAGTTTTCCTAGGATGACTATGAACCTTTAGGTGCAAAATCCTGAGGCCAACCACCTCTGGTAAAACATTCTTTGCTTTGGAAATTTGATGTGGGCTATCCACCGCACATTCCACGGTTTTCCTTGGTTAACCAAGAACCCATCACTTGGCCAAAAATATCATGATCCACGTGATTATTTATATAACTTCATTATCTCCATGATTAATTATTTTCCCTAGGTATACCACATATTTAACCTATTCCCATTGGTAGCCCCAATTAGGTTAATTAAATAAAAACACATTAATAGCCCCAATGTATATTTCCGAAAGCATGTTTCTATTTGTAATCCCAAACTATGTAATGAAAACATTAAACCCACCTCGGTGTCCCCAAGGTTATATAACATTCATTTTAATTAAGGATCCCTCTGACATATTCAAACAGAGATAAGTATTTTATGCTATATCCCTTTGAAGTAACCCATTCGTCATAGTAAAGTTTTACATAAGAAAAAATGGACAAATGGCCCTTTAAAACCCATCGAATGAAGTCCCATTCGAAACTAAATAGACATCCAAAGCTAGCCCTTCGGTAACCTTTCGAAATCAAACCTTTCGAAATCAAAATCCTTCGAAATTAGACCTTTCAAACTCAAAACTTTTCAAAATTAAAACCTTTCATAATTAAACATTTCAAAATTAAAACCTTTCAAAATTTAACCTTTCAAAATTAAACCTTTCGAACCCAAAACCATTCAAAATTAAAACTTTCGAAATCACTGAAGATAGCCCCTTCAAGACCCTTCGAAATAAACCTTTGAAGTCATTCAAAAACATTGTAGTATTGGTGTTGGAACCACCTTTTTCTCAAAACACTGTACTTCTTCCCCCAAACAATTTTTAAGAACAATTTCCCTCCGGCTTTAAATAAACGTGGAAGACATTTTTGAGGTTATCCATTAGGTTTAAATAATTTAATTATTTTAGTAAATCACTAAGGAAAAATTCCCAAAAATCTCCAAAAATCTAACAAATCATATACTTTAGCATATTAAAATTTCAAAGCATACGAAGATCAACACAACTCGGAATTTAACCAAAACTGAATGAAAACGTGTTAATTAGCTCATTAACATTTTAAAACACCTAAGTCTTATCCAAACAATGGTTTAAATGGTCATAGCCTAACCAAAATCACAAACATGAATCGGTTATAGCCCTTAACCGATCCAAACATAGAAAAACAAGATGATAAACATGATTATTCACCTTGATTAGTTGATTAGACAATGAGACAATTTCCTAGCTTTAATGAATTAGGTTATTATTTAATTTAAACTCTTCCTGGAGCTTTTAAATGGTCAGCCGAAGTGATGAGGAGTTAAGAATGAAAAAGTGGAAATTTATTCAAGTGGAGGAAGATATATATATATATATATATATATATATATATATATATATAATGAAATGTAGACCTATTTTCAAGTTTACCCCTTAGGAAAATTCCTCTTCCTAAATTTAGTTAAGTCTAGTTTTAGTTCATTCATTAAGACATGGCCATTGGATTTATTAATCTCATCTCCCAAATATGCACATTGTTCTATTTAATTTATCCAATTAAATATCCCGAGTAATGTTAATTAAACTTCGAGGTCATTACACTAATTAAAACATGCCATTTGGGCATAGGTTTGAGGAAGACGTATGAAGGACTATCGACCCGTCTTGAAGTTGTAAATGGATTGGATATCCTTGGGAATTGGCGAGAAAAATAGGACATTCATGAAGAGCAGAAAGGTGGCATAAACAAAAGCATAGCTGTTGCGATGTAGCCGAGTATGAGCGATTCCCATAAATCTTAGAACTTCCTGAATAAAAGAATTAAATGGTGGCACACATCCAGCCCAGCACATGTACTTGTTACATGCAGTATACCCGGTTGAGGACAACAGTGGCTTGTCTTGCCTCGACGGAATGAGAATGTCTTCGAAAGGAATCTCGTGGATGGGACATAATCGGTGGAGAGCAGGCTCATCGATTCTTGATGCCTATGAGTTAACTAAATTATCTAGAATAACAGCATCCTCTTTGACATCAGGAGCTAAATCAATAACTTCTATGGGGAAAACTAGAATGTCAAAAAAAATATTTGCTTATGGATCAGATGTCTCTACTTCTTCTCTTTGCTAACTTGGTACAGGTTTGTCAGACAAGGTAGCGAAGCTTGACTTCATATCCGATTTAGAAGACATCATGATTGAACGCTTCGTATAACTTGGGATCTGCGTCAGCTATACTTTATAGACAATCAATATTTGAAACAATAACCTATCCCCCTATGTTGTGTGTGAACCAATGCAATGCAATGTGAAATGAATGTAAACAGTTTGGAATCAGAAAAGAAAAATTAAAATGTTGAAGCTTAGAGATTTCATCCGGGGAGACCGTCATCGCTGACCGTCCCAAACGACGTAAAAGGTGATCGAAAACAAAAGCTTTAGGATCGAATGTTGACGTTATGGATTATGAAGTCTATCATTCGAATATGTTAGGCCAGTGTTTATTTAACTCGCATTGAGTAGATTGGAAATTTGTCCATTCAAGTTTAAGTCCATTGGTTCATATATGCTAGTCATGTTATTATCGGTCACTTTATGCTTGGGCAAGGCAGTATGCAGTCATATGTCTGAATAAATTGAGTCAAGATGATTTTTAATGGCCAACACCAATCCATGCTATGTATGCTGACCCTTTCGCCTTGAACCCACAGCTGATCCCTATGCCTTATTCTTTTAGCCAAGACCTACATTTAGACTTACTTGATAATACTGATCACTCTATTGACTAAGATGCCGAACCCTATGTTTCGGCCTTTAATACCGATCCTTCTCTTTTTGACCCTTACACCGATCCCTCCTTATATCCTAACGTACACCGATCGATTCCCTAGTTCTACACCTTCTTCACCGACCCCTCACCCGTCCAGTTCACACTAAGTTTTCAACGCTACAGTCAAGCCCATGTCGAGCGCTTTCCAACCAACGCCATCTCGTCTGAACCCTTTTCTTTTCCTTATACTTCCTTCCCTTTCTCCTATTCCCTCATTTTCTCTTCCTCTCTTATGCTTCTCGATGAAACCCATCCACCTACATACATAAGTGGCATTCGAACTCGCATAAACTCAAAGATTATGACCCAATAATGCAAATTAAGGAAGTATTCATATTTATATGTGTTTAGTTGTACAGAGAATGTTCGGGTTTTAGAATCGAATGTCAACAAGGAGCAACTGCAAGGAATAGCTCGATTTCGTGCTTGGTGTTAAGATTGGAAATTAAAGGAATAAAGTTTGTAGGAAGGAGGGGTTTTGTTGTAATGGTGGTTCGGTAAAAAAAGCCTAAGAGTGCAAAGGAGAAAAAAACTTAAAGAAATAGAAGTAAAAAAGAAAAGAAAAGAAGATATGGGTTTTTATATGGAGAGCTAATAGGAAGATGAACCGGTCTCATTCGAGAGACCCGATCATGATATTAGGAGGGGTCGGCCTTATGGTTAGCGAACCCCTATCCATGAAGATTTTGTGAGAAATGCGGATTAAGGATCTTAAGGCTAAGGAAAAACATTAGAGGGGGGTGAATAGTGTTTTAGAGAACTGTTAAATCTTTTTGAGTTTTTGTTAATTTAAACACAAATGTATGCAATATTCATACACATGAATGATCACAGAATCAAACACAAATGCAAATATAAAGTAAAAGCAGTAAAGCAAAGAACACACTGGATTTTATACTAGTTCGGAGTTACCCTACATCCAGTCCCGCACACAAATACGGATTTCCTTTCAAAAACGATCTTTACAATTACACCATCGATTTCAAGGCTACGAGGTACACCCTCCAGAATCACAATCCTTTGGGTAGAGATACTTGACTTCCCAGCAAAAAATTCACCCAATTGATTTCCCAAGGCTACAATCACACCTTATCTCGCTTGATTGATTTTCAAGGCTACAATCACACCTTTTCTCGCTATGTTGATTACAAAAAGCCTATAACTCTAAATAGCACTGAGGATCTTGTTGAGATAGTGATAGAGAATCAAACCAGAGATAATCTAGTTAGATTCAATGTTGATTTCGGCAGAGTAATGATAAGAATTTGTATATAGAAATGTGGAAGAAGAAGAGGAGTGAAAAACCAGAAAAACTGAATTAAAATTAGTTGAAACTAACCCCTATTTATAGAAGAACAACAGCCATGTCCATTCATGAAGAGTTATGATGAATAGACACTTCTTTTGAAATTTAAATTTTGAACTCAACTGACACCATGTCAACATAAGGTACTTGATTATGTCGACATCCCAAAGGGATTTTTGGTGTTTTGATTTTCTTTGAAAATAACCTTTATTTTATATTAAAACTATTTTAAACTTTATAAATATACTTGACTATATTTAAAATACATAAGTAAGTATAAATAATAATATACACAAAATTTTACTATAATTTTATATTTAAAATCTAAGTATAAATATTAAAAGTTAAATATATTACATTTAAAAGATAGTTTAAAAACAAGAATAATTTGATTTTGAAACTAAAGATTATTTTAAGGCTAAAAGTATTTGAAATCATGATAGATGTTTTTGATTCTTTTAAAAGGAAGGTTTTGAAATCATTTTGAAAACAAGATATAATTTTGAAAAATCATTTTGAATAAAAAGTGAGCGGATATAAAACAATGTTCCACTAGATTTTCCGTTGGTTCCATCCTACGTAGGGTTTCATCCCTTTAACAGGCTCGAAGTGGATTCCATTCCACGAATAAATTGGATTTTAAGATGCCAGTTCTTTTCTATGAGTTTTAACAAAATTTCTAATTAAAAAATAATAAATTACTTGAATTCTTGAACTCATGATAATCTTGATAATCCTGAGTCTTCTATCTTGATATCTTGAATCTCTATATTGTATAGTCTTCATTCTTGTTACCCACATGGTTAAATCCTGCATATACATATATATCTAAACTTATACTGTTAGTATTTATATTTTATAATCTATTCTAAGGTTGTTGTCATCAAAACCATCATCTTACGGACTAACAATCTCCCCCTTTTTGATGATGACAACCTTTGTTTATAAGATATTACTTCTATCCTAATAACTCCCCCTAAAACTAATAACTCCCCCTTAATCCATGCCTAACTACCCTATTTTATACTTCTCCTCCTTTGTCATCAACAAAAACTAACTCTAAACTATATAACACCACACTATAGAACTCACCCTAAATCTGATACTCTATGATATGTGATTATAATGATAGTGTCATCATAAATAATCAACATTTAGATCTAATAATAAACCTAATCCTAAACTACTAACTACTCTAAGTATATGATAACCATATAGTTATATTTATTGATAGGGAAGAACACATATAAGAACACAATTTATTTATTAATCATATAGTTATATTTACATTTTCGTTGAAAACGTAAGAAGGAATAAACAACATTGGAAAGGAAAGAGAAGAAACTAGTGTGTGTTTTTGAACATAGAAGATCTATGGATCGAACAGTTTGGATAGTGGAAACAGAAATTTCCACGTTGTTCGACAAGATTCCTATCTTTGTCAAAACATACTTCGCCAGCGCACACGACTTTGTCGTCATCTTCCGCATGCGCTTCTTCCATGGGTTCTTCTTCTACTTCTTCTTCTTCTTCGCTCCATATGTTCTTGATCTCCTGAAGAATCTTCGTCAATCAAGATTGGGCTAGCATGATTGTCCATTAGAAATTTTTGCACATTCCTAAGGATTTTACCTTGCCTCTCTTGTTCTTTGGCCATTCGAAGTTGAATTACTTGAATTTCAGTCATTAACCGAAGTTCATCCTTTAGAGAATCCTCCATTTTAGTCACACAAGAGAGAGTAGTACGTTGAAATGGACCAGATGTAGGAGAGGGGAATGAAAAGGTTGATTTTATGTTTGATTTGGAAGAGGAGGCCATTGATTATTTGATTTCAGAGAAAAGAACAAAGAGATAACAGAAAAGATGAATAAAATTTCGAAAATGTGAAGAATATATAACCAGTTATTTGAATTTTGGTGGGAAAAATATCAAAACTTTAAAAATGTTGTATGTCGACATAGGGCAGAGGAGTATGTCGACATGGTTCTTGAATTTTTGCCTATTTAATTTATTTTGAATTAATTTTGAATTATACTTTGTTTATTTATATTTTATATTTCAGATATTGAATAAATCCCTAACTCTCTTCTTAATTTAGTAAATATAGATTCATTTAATGGTTTTATTAAGATATCAGCAATTTGATTCTCAAAATTGATATAATCTAGAGTGATTACTTCCTTACTTATATTATATCTGAGGAAATGATGTCTGATATCAATATGTTTAGTTCGAGCATGTTGAGTAGCATTTTTGGATAAATTTATCGCACTCATACTATAACAATAAATTAGTGACTTTGAAATTTTTAAACCATAATCTTTTAAAGTTTGTTGCATATATATTATTTGAGAACAAGCCAAAGCAACAGAAATATATTTTGCTTCAGTTGTTGATAAAGAAACTGTGTTTTGCTTTTTACTAAACCAAAAAATCAGAGAATGCCCCAAAAAGTGGCAAGTTCCACTTGTACTCTTTCGATCTGATTTACAACCAGCATAATCAGCATCGTAGTAAGATATTAAGTCAAAGGAATTATTTTTAGGGTAAAATAAGCCATAATTAGAGGTGTGTTTAACATATCTTATGATACGTTTTACGGCTTTTAAGTGGGTCTCTTTAGGTTGGGATTGATATCTTGTACAAAGACAAACACTATGCACGATATCAGGTCTACTAACAGTAATATAGAGTAGTGACCCAATCATTCCTCTATATAACTTTTGATCTACATCTTTCGAGAGATCTTCTTTACTAAGGTACTAATTTGTTGTCATGGGAGTGGGTTTTCCATTTGTAGTAGTCAAACCAAATTTATTAATTAGGTCTTTGGCATATTTTTCTTGATTAATAAAGATACCATTATCTAATTGTTTTATTTACAATCCTACAAAGAAATTTAATTCACCCATATGACTCATCTCAAACTCTTTTGTCATTATTTCAGAAAATTCTTTATTCATTTCAAAATTAGTTGATCCAAAAATGATATCATCTACGTAGACTTGTACTAGTTGAATATCATTTTTATTTCTTTTAATAAAAAGAATATTATCTACTTTACCAATTTCAAAATTTGATTGTATTAGATAAGATCTTTGTCTATCATACCAGGCTCTAGGAGCTTGTTTTAAACCATATAACGCTTTCTTAAGTTTGTAAACATGATTTGGTAATTTATCATTTTCAAAAAGTGGTGGTTGTTCAACATACACTTCTTCTTTTGCAAATCCATTTAAAAAGGCACTTTTGACATCCATTTGAAATAATTTGAAATTATTATGATTTGCAAAGGCAAGTAGAATCCTAATGGTTTCTAATCTTGCTACGGGAGCAAAGGTTTCATCAAAATCTATTCCTTCTTCTTGACAAAAACCTTGAGCGACTAAACGTGCTTTATTTCTAACTACCTCTCCTTGTTCATTCATTTTATTTTTATAAACCCATTTAGTTCCAATTATAGTTTTATTTTCAGGTCTAGGAACAAATTCCCAAACTTCAATTCTAGTAAATTGATTTAGTTCTTCTAGCATAGCCAAAATCCATGCATCATCAATTGATGCTTCTTTTGGATTTTTTGGTTCAATAGTTGATATAAAAGATACGTTACTCATTTGACTTAGTTGATTTCTAGTTTTAACCACAGGTTGCATATCTCCTAGTATATTCTCAATAGGATGATCTTTCGAAAGTTTAGTCCTTTGATTAGGATGATTAATTTCATTATTAGTTTCAGTTGACTCTTGATTTTGAGTAATTAAATCATCTTCATCATTTGTATCTTCAAAAAATTTGAAATTTTCATCGAGTGACACATGCGTTGTTTCTTCGATGGTGTTAGTTCTTAAATTAAATACTCTGTATGCTTTACCTCTATTAGAATATCCGATAAAGATACCTTCGTCGGATTTAGGATCAAATTTATCTAAGTTATTTTTAGTGTTCCAAAAATTCTAAAATAAGATACTTTAGGTTTCTTTGAGTGAAGAAGTTCATAAGAAGTCTTATTAGTTAAAGGTCTAATTAAAATTCTATTTAAAATATAATAGGTGGCAGCAACTGCTTCTACCCAAAAATTCTTTGGTAATTTACTGTCTAAAAGCATAGTTCTCGCATACTCTTGAATCATCCTATTTTTACTTTCTACTACTCCGTTTTGATGTAGAGTTCTTGGAAATAAAAAACTGTGAATTATTCCCTTTTTATTGCAGAATTCCTCAAACTTTTCATTTTCAAATTTACCACCGTGATCACTACAAATGGTTATAATTTTTAGAGAAAGTTGATTTTGAATCCTTTTTAAAAATTCTTAAAAAATTCAAAAGTATCACTTTTATGTTTAAAAATATTGTCCATGTAAATCTAGAATAATCATCTACAATTACAAAAACGTATTTACTATGATTTATTGGCAGAATTTGAGATGTACCAAATAAATCAAGGTGAAGTAATTCAAGAGGTTTTGAAGTTGAAATCATATCTTTTAATTTATAGGAACTTTTTCTAAGTTTTCCTAATTGACATGCATCACATAGACTATCGAATTTAAAATTCATTTTAGGGAGGCCTCTTACTAGATCATGTTTTGACAGTCTAGATAAGAGTTTGAAATTCAAATGCCCAAATCTTTTATGCCAAATCCAAGGGTCACTTGTATTTGCCAAAAGAAATAAGTTATCATTTGAAACTTTCATACTAAGAATATAAATATTCTTTTTCCTAATTCCCTCAAATATTATAGTTGAATTATTATCTTCAATGTGACATTTATCTTTTTCAAATTTAATTTTATATCCTTTATCGCAAAGTTGACTTATACTTAGCAGATTATGTTTCAGATTTTTAACTAGCAAAACATTAGTAATTATAGGAGTTTCAAAGTTACCGACTTTGCCGATGCCAATCACATATCCTTTTGAATTGTCTCCAAAGTTAACCAGTCCTCTGTCTTTGTATATTATATCATTTAACTTATCTGGATTGCCAGTCATGTGTCTAGAACATCCACTATCGAGTATCCATTTGTCCTTTCTGATCTGCATAATTTTTCCATTGTGTATTGATTCCTCAATAGCCATAGAGCATGATTCTTGAACATCAAACGATTTTGGTAGACAGCTTGAATTTGAACATTGGTTATATGCAGACTCAAAAGACAATGATGATCTGAATATTTCTAAACTAGTATTAACAAATATAGACATTTTAAAACTTTTTCAAAAATCAGATTATGGAACTTTGAAAACCTTGCTTTGATACCAAATGTGAGAAATGCGGATTAAGGATCCTAAGGCTAAGGATAAACACTAGAGGGGGAAGTGAATAGTATTTTAGAGAACTGTTAAATCTTTTTGAGTTTTTGTTAATTTAAACACAAATGTATGCAATATTCATACACAGATATGATCACAGAATCAAACACAAACGCAAATATAAAGCAAAAGCAGTAAAGGAAAGAACACACCGGATTTTATACTGGTTCGGAGTTAACCTACATCCACTCTCGCACACAAGTACAGATATCCTTTCAAAAACAATCTTTACAATTACGCTCTCGATTTCAAGGCTACAAGGTACACCCTCCAGAATCACAATCCTCTGGGTAGAGATACTTGATTTCTCAGGCAACAAGTTCACCCAATTGATTTTCCAAGGCTACAATCACACCTTATCTCGCTTGATTTATTTTCAAGGCTACAATCACACCTTTTCTCGCTATGTTGATTACAAAAAGCCTATAACTCCAAATAGCACTGAGGATCTTGTTGAGATAGTGATAGAGAATTAAACCAAAGATAATCTAGTTAGATTCAATGTTGATTTCGACAAAGTAATGATTAGAATTTGTATATAGAAATATGGAAGAAGAAGAGGAGTGAAAAACTAGAAAAACTGAATTAAAATTCGTTGAAACTAACCCCTATTTATAGAAGAACAACATCCACGTCCATTCGTGAAGAGTTATGACGAATAGACACTTCTTTTGAAATTTATATTTTGTACTCAACTGACACCATGTCGACATGGGGCACTTGAGTATGTCGACATCCCAAAGGGATTTTTGGTGCTTTGATTTTCTTTGAAATTAACCTTTATTTTATATTAAAACTATCTTAAACTTTATAAATATACTTGACTATTAAAATACATTAGTAAGTATAAAGAATAATATATACAAAATTTTACTATAATTTATATTTATAACCTAAGTATAAATATTAAAAGTTAAATATATTATATTTAAAAGATAGTTTAAAAACAAGGATAATTTGATTTTGAAATTAAAGATTATTTTGAGGCTAAAAGTATTTGAAATCGGGATAGATGTTTTTGATGCTTTTAAAAGGAAGGTTTTGAAATCATTTTGAAAACAAGATAAAATTTTGAAAAATAATTTTGAATAAAAAGTTAGCAGATACAAAACAATATTCCACTAGATTTTACGTAGGTTCCATCCTACTTAGGGTTCCATCCCTTTAACAGGCTCGAAGTGGATTCCATTCCACGAATAAATTGGATTTTAAGATGCCAGTGCTTTTCTATGAGTTTTAACTAATTGAAAAATAATAAATTACTTGAATTCTTGAAATCTTGATAATCTTGACACTCATAAGTCATCAATCTTGATATCTTGAATCTCTATACTGTACAGTCTTCATTCTTGTTACCTGCATGGTTAAATCCTGCATATACATATATATCTAAACTTATACTATTAGTATTTATATTTTATAATCTATTCTAAGGTTGTTGTCATCAAAACCATCATCTCATGGACTAACAGATTTATCAAGGGATCAGAATGCTAAATGTCGTCCCTTATTCAAAAAATAAATATATAAATAATAAAGTGATGATGATATACAATGGATATGTGTGTGTGTGTATAAAAGATGCGAGATGTGCATGAGGTAAGAGGAAGCACATAAGGTAATAGAAAATGTTTTGAAAACCCAACTGACAATCGTACCGTAAAGGCTAAGGTACAACAAAATATGTGTCTCGCCGTGCACAGAGGAAATTAATCGATTCGACCTTTGAAAGGTTAAATCAGGGAGAATCCTTGAAAGTTCATATGACAAAATCTATGAATTTGATGGAACGAGACGTCAGACCAGTATCATCAAAAGTTAATAGAAGAACAACAACCATCCAGTGACATGGATAGGCCTATTTCTAAGAACCTGGTTTTCTCCAATTCAAAGCACGTTATGTTATTCACAAGATGTACTTTGGAGGAAAGTGTTCCCCGGTACAATTGCCAGACTATGTAAGGTTGATCATGAAGTTTAAATTTGATTGTTGATGGGAAGGATGATCATGAGGCAACATCCGCACGACCAAAGTATAATATTTGAACATTCATATCCAGTCCAGGGTAAATAAGGTCGACAAATAGATAACACTTGATGTCGAAGTCTTAGAATTTGGTTTGGTTGGATTAGGGACCGGAGTGGATGATTAGGCAAATTGAATGAAACCCAGAAGGATTGGCATGGTGGGGCTCGGGTCGGCATAGTGCATGAGATGGCTTAATTCGGCATAGTGTATGGGATGGCTTAAGTTGGCATAGTGTATGGAATGGATCAGGTCGGCACAGTGCATGGGATGACTCGGGTCGACGTAGTGCATGGGTTGGCTTGAGCCGACATAGTGTATGGCTCGGGTCGACGTAGTGTATGGAATGGCTCGGGTTAGCATAGTGTATGGAATGGCTCGGGTTGGCATGGTGCGTGGAATGGATCGGATCGGCATGGTAGCAGTTATGAAAAGGGTCGGCGTGATATTGGGTAGACATAGTATTAGATCGGCACTGTGGAAGGATCTGCATATTGATGTGTTCCCAAGTATCAGGTCGGCATAGGACACGAGGACAGTGGGGTCGACACATGTAGATGATTCGGGTCATCACGATGATATACAGTTTGGCATAGTAAGTTGGGCTGATTTTT
Source organism: Allium cepa (assembly GCA_030765085.1). Taxonomy (NCBI): domain Eukaryota; kingdom Viridiplantae; phylum Streptophyta; class Magnoliopsida; order Asparagales; family Amaryllidaceae; genus Allium; species Allium cepa. Next base: position 299,283,801 of record CM060929.1, read on the forward strand.
CCTAATGGTGGGCCCAAGTGGTCAGCGGGCCCTAGATCTTGAGAAGTCGGTTAGGGTGGAGGCTGCCTTCATCTATAAATACAGGGCCAGGGGGCCATTTATGGGATCTTCTTTTGGAACTGACGAGTGAAACTCTGTTCGGTTTTGTTTTTTTAACTTGTTCTCAAGTTGTTTCTTACTTATTGTAATTGTAATCAATTGAGTGGTAAAGCAATAAAGAAAGTATTCAAAGTGGACATAGGCAATCAGCGCCGAACCACTATAAATCTTGTTGTTTTTACTCTTTATTGCATTTTCTAGATATTTTGTGTTATTCCTCTGTTTCCATTTAATTTCTTCATTTATTTCACTGCCTAAACCTATTCTCAAGTGTTTGTGACCGATTTGGTTGCAAACAACTACACAATAAGCACATCAAACATGCAAACAATTGTGACAGCAATTCTAGTATATCCTACCAGCTATACAGTTTATATAACAAGTAAAGATATACCATCATAGCAACTCAGAATAAGTGCCCCTAATCATGTCCTATGTTTCCCAAGTACAGTCTTTCCCGTTATCACTCCATTAGACTTTCACCAATCTGACATCTTGTTCCTTAGCTTCTTCTCATCTCTCGCTACAACACGAAATGTTGCCTAACAAAAGTTAAATCTGGTACTACTACTAAATCTTTCAATGTAGTTGGAGCAATAATAGTCTTTGGATCATGCACATACTTTCTAAAATTAGAAACAAGAAAAATATTACCTACTCCATCCAAACTACTCGATAACTCAACTTGGTACGCGAGTTTCTCAATTCCCTCTATAATAGGGAATGGTCCAATATATCTAGGTGCTAGTTTCCCTAACTTTCCAAATCATATGGCGCTTTTCATCAATGATACTTTAATGAAAATATGATTTCCAACTGAGAACTCTATATCATTGAGCCTTTCATTTTCGTAACTTTTCCGCCTAGGATGAGCCTCCTTCGTCCGTGCTTGGACCAACTCAATCTTTTCTATAGCTTTTCCCACCATGTCCGGACCAAGAACCAATCTGTTTCCAGTCTCCAACCAAAATGCTGACGATTTTCATGGCCTTTAATAAAAAGGTTCAAATGGCGCCATTCCTATGCTATCTATAAATATTATTATAGGAAAACTCAACTAAGTGCAAATGGTCTTCCCACTACCCACCAAAATACAGTACACAAGCTCTTAGCAAATCTTCAAGTAACTATTGAGTCTCTCTATCTGCCCTTCCATATGTGGGTGATAAGCGATAGTCATCTTAAGTTTGGTACCTAACACTTCCTGTAGACTCTTCTAGAACTCACTAGTAAAGAAATATCTCTATCACTGACTATACTACTAGGAATCCATGTAGTCTAACAATGTTCTTTATAAACAACTTTGCCAATACTGCTGTCATTCTGGTTGACTTAACGGGAATAAAATGCATACTCTTGGTTAGTCTATTCACTATAACCCAAATCTATCAATTCCCTATTTGACCTTGGCAGCACGTTAATAAAATCCATGGATATAGAATCTCATTTCCAAACCAATATATCTAAAGGCTGAAGCAATCCACTTGGCTTTTGATATTTGACTTTTACTTGCTAGCAATTCAATCATTTCTTTACACATAAGCCTACATCCATTTTCATACCTTCCCATAAGAAACTCCTCTCTATATCTTGATACATCACAGTTCCTCCAGGATGAATGGTAAACTTCGATTGACAACATTCCCTAAGAACTTCCTTCCTTAGGTCACCAACATCTGACATACATAATTGTCCCTTTTTCCTTAACTGTCTTCTCCGGTCAAGACTAAAATCTTTTGGATCATCAATTTCAGTTCAACCTTTCAATCCTCCAATCTGATTAACTAGTAATGGATCATCTTCTTATTGGAAGCAATCCTTTTGATCAATATCGATCAAACTTCCAAATAAGACAATATGGCAATATTCAGACTAGAACTACTAGCAGTCGATCTCAACTGCACACTACAAGTAGTCAATGCCTCTAAATCCTTCCATTCAGCCAACATAGCTAACACTACATTCTGATGCCTTCTTCTAAGTGCATCAGCCACTTCATTTCCTTTCCCTGGCATATAGTCAATATTGAAACCATACACTGCTAAAAACTTCAGTCATCTTTGCTGTCTCATATTTAACTTTTTCAATGAGAATAAATACCTCAATAACTTATGATCCATAAAAAACTTGAATCTTTATCCTATGGGGTATTGTCTCTATACCTTCAAAGAAAAGATCACTAATGCTAACTCTAAATCATGAGTTCGATATCTAAATTCATGTGGTCTAAGCTATCAAGAAGCATATGCAATCATTTTACTTCTCTACATCAACACAACTCCTAATCCAGTCTCACATGCATCTATATACACCACCAAAACCTGATTAACATCTGGCATAACCAACATGGGCGCATTGGTCAATAAATGTTTTAGCTTCTAGAATGCTTCCTCACATTTACTAGACTAAATAAACTTTACGTCCTTTCTGATTAGTTTAGTCAAGGGTGCTGCTATCTGGTAGAAATCCTTGATGAATATTTGGTAATAGCCAGCTAATAAAAGAAAAATCTTTATCTCGATCACCAACTTGGGTCTCTTCCAATTATTTATAGCTTCAATCTTAGCTTGATCCACAGATAATCCTTCTTTTGAAACTATATAACCAAGAAACTTTACTTCTCTCTTCCAAAAATGACATTTTGAAAACTTCGCATTTTGTTGATGCTGCCTCAACATCTCAAGCAATATTTTGTGACGGATCTCATAATCTCTTTTCATCCTTATAATATATCAAAATGTCATCAATGAATGACAATACAAACCTATCCATGTGCTCTTGGAAAATTCAATTCATTAAGTCCAAAAGGAAGGCAGGTGTATTAGTCAACCCGAATGGCATTACTAATCACTCGTACGAACCATACATCTTTTTTGAAATGCCGTCAATAGAATACTATCTTCCGCCACTCTCAATTGATGGAACCCTATCGCTAAATCCAACTAGAAAAATACTTTGGCTCCACTCAATTGATCAAATAAATCATCAATTCTCGGCAAAGGATAACAATTATTTATCATCTTCTCATTTAGCTTACAACAATATATACACATCCTTAATGACCCGCCTGGTTTCTTTATGAACACCGCAGTCACTTCGCAAGGCAAACTGCTTGGTCTATAAAACTCTTTCCTTTTAAGTCCACCAGTTGCACATTTAACTCTTTCATCTCAGTAGGTGTCATTCTGCTAGGTGGTTTACTCACGGGTTCAGCTTTAGATACAAGATCAATTCTGAACTCAATAGCACTCCTTAATGGTAATCCTATAATTGGTTCAAAAACATTTTCAAATTCTCTCACAACTAAAACCCAACTCGACTCATCTTCCACCTCTTTGCACCCAATAAAGAACCAACATCTAAACTCGGATTCTCAATCGAGTATATAATTCGATCACTACTATTAGGGTGTCTTAATGATATTTTCCTATCCTAAAAAATATCCTAGCATCATATTTGCTCAACCAATCCATACCCAAAATAATCCCACTGCCTACAAAATCAAACAAAACAAACTGCGGACAAAAATATGACCAAACAACTCAAATTCTAGATGATCACATCACATCCCAAGAGTTGCACACCCTCTTATTAGATTTGCAACCCTTAAGGAAGTAACTAGGCATGATTGTCCTAATTCTAACTTATCTAACAAAAACAGAGAGATAAAAGAATGTGATGCACCAGTATTAAAAAAATACTCTAATAGGTATGCCATGAATTGTAAGCATACCTCCCATCGCAGCCTTTCCCTTCTCCTCTGTTGTTGGCCTAGAAGATGATGGCTTTAAAGCAAATTCCTTACTCTTTCCTCCTTGACTTCTTCTGGACATTTATTCTTATAATTCCACACATGGTCGCATAACACTTCACATTCTTCTTCCCTTCAATTGTCTTACCATGTCTAGATCGATACTCTTTAGTACAGTGCCCCTTCTTACCACACTTATAGCAGATGATATCAACTTTCTCTTTCTTGGCAGCTCCACCCTTCTGAGCTCTTTTCCCCTTAAAGAAATTTCTCTTCTAATTCTGAGAAATCTAGGCTATCACCTACTTATCCTTCCCAAAAGTCGAAAGCATTTCTTCATTCCTTATTGCCATCTCCTCTACTACATTTGATGGATCCTTAAGATGTGGAAAAGTCGCCCTAGTAATCATCGGTCTCAACCCCCTAATAAACATTTCATTCCTCTTAATCGTAGTAACAATGGCGTCATATCCATACCTGGACATCTCAACAAACTTAGTAGCATACTTCAGTACAGACATCTCTCCTTGCACCAAATCGGCAAATTTCCTAAGCAAGATTGACTTGGCTACCTCAGATAAGAACCTCTCAAATCTCCTACGAAATTGAACCCAAGTCAATTCCTCTTTTGATGCACCTACGGTCACCATGTTCCACAAGTATAGTGTTGCTCCTTGCAACTACCTAGAAGCCAATCTCCTTTTCTACTTATCATGCAACCCTAGATCAGAAAAAAAATCCTCTCAGGGTGCAATAGTTGGTTCTCCACTTCAATAGAATCCTCAGTTCCAAGAAAGGATTTCCTCTAAGAATAATATAATCATGGTTCAGCTTGGCATAGTTATTGCCAACTGGCACCATGGGATTATCTTCTCCCGCATTTGTAAGATTCCCTCCAGCCAAAACAACAACAGCTCCAGCTTGCATCATGTTGACAAAGAACTGATACATAGTCCCTATATGCATTGGTGGGGTTCCAACACCAACATTAGCATTTTCATTTTGGTTAGCATTTGCCTGTCAACCCTAGTTCCTCCACATAGCTTCACTCTTCGGTTTCTTGCTTCCATATTTTGTTTCTCATAATTTGCATACGAGCCTTAATAAGATACAAAACAATGGTCTAAGAGAGAGGGGAAAATACATACGTATATATAGAAAATACAAGTATGTTATAATAACGTTATCCTATATCCAATCTTATTCTCCGATTCATTTGGATTATGTTTCCAAAACTCTATTAACATTTTAAGTTTTACACCAAACTATGCTCTGATACCAAACTGTAATATCCTCCATTTTGAGGCCCAAAAACAAGCACTGCAGATGCTACAGTCATCTATGGTATTAATTTCCGGTGATAGAATGTGGCAAGGTTAATCATATCGATAATACCAAAAGCACGTGAATATGAAAATTTTCGAACACAATTTAATAATAAACTTTCATATTTCATTTCACAAATAAGATTTCATACTCGTTACATAATTCCATTCTTTTCCATGTTAGGAGAAAATATAATTGTTACAAAATACTCTAAGAGCGGCATATGAAGATGCTTCATTGGTTGATTTGTGTCTAATACATGGCAATTATACAATTTTCCATCACATCCATTCAAGCAGTTAAAACGACATAACGGAAAATAAAAGCTCATGCTAATAGCTAGCTTGCCTCATGCCCATCTTCAGAAGCTTATTCGTCTAACTAGAAAACCAGAAAACCAGACTTCCAGCTTACTCAAATAAGCACCCGCGAGTTTAAGGGGAAAAACAAAAACTTCGGGTCAGATAAATAGTCCGGTGTTAATAATAACCTACCATTTTGAACTAAAAGGGATATCCAATGAGACCACGCCACTGAGCGGAATGAGTTTTCCGCTCACTAGTATCTTAACTAAAACATATCAACCATATATTGTGCTCCTGCATACACAATGGTTAGAACATAATAAATAAACAATTACTATCATGCAACATACAGTGGACTACCCATCCCAATTTATTTGACTATCCATCTCAATTTCATCTCACTATATGTTTAACTTCAAATGATTATCCCTCTTATATTTATGTGGACTGTCCATTCACATGTATACAATATATGTATTATCTATCTTCTACCATATGGACTACCCATCACACATGATTTAACTATCTAAAATTATGTGGACTATCCATCACACATGTTTCATTCATTTTAAACTATGTGGACTATCCATCGCACATATTATAGTTTTCCTAGAATGACTATGACTGTTTCATTAACCATATAGAGACTATCCATCTGATGCATTATGTGGACGATCCATCACATATCTCATAGTTTTTCAAGAATGACCATGAACCCATAAAATATCAATTTATAATTAGGTTATAACATTATTATCCCAAGTGCTCTACTTATGTCTATTGGTATCTGATTAGGTTGTTAAACCCTTAAACTTGCGCCATATCAAAAATAAGAAACATTGGTATCCCCAATGAAGATATCTAACTCAAAAAGTGTATGGTTTATCAAACCATCAATATAACAATTCAAAATAAAAGACTTGCGACATCCATGCCATTAAAAACAATGTCATACCTTTATCTAAGATTCGAAAACAAAAATCTGATTTTATAAATCATAAGTCAAACTGGCAAAATCATAAGGTTATCGATTTTCTTAAAACATATGCTTTCTCACCTTTTTAAAACATACTTTTAGTTTCATAAAAGAAGGCCTCGCCAGCATTGAAATAAAGAGCTGCGATATTAATGCTACAATAACGATGTCGAACCTCTAACCAAGGTTAGAAAACAAAATTTAACTTTTTCTAATTATATAAAAATTTCATGTAGAAATAGAAGGTTGCCGACATACTTAAGATAGAGGTTATCCCACCCTTAAAACATAGCTTTAGTTAGCATAGAAACATGATGATCTTGACCAACAAGTCCTTAGTGCTGACATAAAAGAAATACGGCATCAATGACACACGACTATAATGTCGAAAACAATAAAATATAGGATGCTGCCTTTGATAAACCTCAACATCAAAACCTAAAGTTGAAAACAATACTTGTTGCATTAATTTATGCCATGAAGTATATGATGTCAGCATTAAAACTCATGACATTAATATCTCATGTACCCATGGGATGCAGTATTCCTATAACGATGTGCTGGATGCATGAACCAATGCATCACATACTTATGGTATAAATATCACATGCATTGCGTTATGTTAATGCTGTTATTTAGATATCGCTTACAACTATAAAGTGATATCATCAATGGCTGATGTCGAACGTCATGGTTACGCCACATATCGATGGCATTGTTGTAAGTATCATAAAAATTATTATCATTCTTTTTAAAGCAATATCTTCTTACCTAACCTTATTTCTTGTCAAAATATGATTGGCTGGAACCAAAACTATACATTTCCTTTTCAAAATTTACTGAAACAAAGTTTACCTACCCAGAAACATATATCAACTTACTTAATTAATATCCTTAATTAATTATCAATTTAAATACATATCTAGCATAATAAATTCATTAAAATTCATATTTAGTTGGAAAAATCCCCAAAAATCAATAAATCTGATTTCACTATTCTTTTGTATATAAAAGTTTTAAGGCCGAAATAATTATTTAATTAATAAAAACCTAAAATAAACACTATTTCCTCCTTAGCAAATTTATAAAATATTCGTTTAACTTGGAAAATTATTAAATTAGAATCCCGTCTCCAAATTAACATTTTATACAACGTATCAGAAAAACAAATCAATTAGAGATCAAAAACTTAGGTTTTACCCTAAAAAACATTTAAAAATTTTCATAAAATTTCCATAAATCATTATTATATCCAACTAATGACAAAAAAAATCATAACATTATAATAGCATCATAATCATTTTGGAAATTATCCATAACCAAGATCAAACGTAAGCAATAAAGGTGATTAATTATCATTCACCTTAAATTGGATGATGGAGTTGAGATTTGATGGAGTTTAATTTACCTTGGCTTTTTTCCTTTTTAAGCCCTTGATTTCCTCTTCTTTCTACCTTAATAGTGGATGACCTTAATTGTTGTTTTTATTTAGTGTATTTCGAAAATGGGAATGGATGGGAGGGAGGAAGGGTTTAGGGATGAAATATGCTCTTTTCCTAATTTTCCCTTCTCATTCATTCTTTTCTTTTATAAGTTTAAAACAATCTTATTACTTGATTTATTAAGCCATGACATAATTAAATTATCAAATCTCATTCTTCTTATCCCTCTACATTATTCTATTTAATATATCCTATTAAATTTTCCAAATAATGTTAAACTAAAATTATGGGCGTTAAGCCTCTTGAACTATTCAGCCTCCTGAATGTATGCAATATAGGTGGCATATAAGCGTGATACAATATAATCCTAGTATATCAACATACGTAAACTCTATATTAATACATAGTTTACATCATATCATGACTCAAATGTCCAACCATCTTAATAGTCTATACTAATCTAACTCAATCACAAAGCAACCAAATCCTAAGCATCCAAAAATATAACATCCAAACCTAGAACCCAAGAAAACAGATCAAAATGAAAGAACCTAATGGTAAAAAGATTAAGATGGGAATCCCTCATCTTCTCCTTAGACTCCCATGTGCTCTTTATCAGATCGATCCTTTACAGCACTCTTACTATCTTCATACCTTATTCCTAAGCCATTTCACTCCATGTTTGACAATACGGGCTGGCAATGGGACGAACTTGGCTCAGGTTCAAACTCCGCATCCACCAACTAACTTGGCTCAATAACAATGGTTGAATAACATATTTTCCCAAATGTGATACATAAAACACATTATGGACTTTTACCATCTTCTTTGGAGTTCAACCATATAAGTTGGACTTCCAATATGTTCCCATATCAAGAAATGTCCAACAAATTTCGATGCTAGTTTTTACTCTATTTAACGGTAAGAATTCACAAATACTAAATCTTTGACCACAAACTCTAAATCGGTCCAACTCTTATCGACATATGAATTATACATGTCGTGTGTACCCTTCATGCTCTTCCTTATCATCTCCACTTTCTCTAAAGCATCCTTTGTCATCTCTAGTCTAAGAATTATCTTATATGTCGACTCCCACCAACATGAGGGTGACTTACACGACCTTCCATACAATGCCTCATATGGTTCCATCCCAATTCTAGCTTGGTAACTATCATTATATGTAAATTCAAACAATGTTAGACGGCCCTCCCAAGTTCCTCCAAAAATAAGTACATAAGCCTCGAGTAGATCCTCTAAAACTATATTTACCCTTTCTATTTGTCCACCCGTCCGAGGATGACATGTCGTAGTCAAGTTTAGACCCATTCCCAAACATCTCATGAACTTCTCTTGTATTCACTCGTTGAATGTGGATCTCGATCACTTACCAACTAATCAAATCTCCATGTAGCTAAACTATCTCCTTTATATACAACGTTGTCAATGTTGTCGCTATCATTGTGTACTTTATTGGGATGAAGTGTGCATACTTGGTTAATCGGTCCATAACTACTCAAAACTCTTATTACCTCTTCTTCTTCGAGGCAATCCACGATAAAGTCCATAGGTCTGTCATCCATTTCCACTGTGGAACCTCTAAGGGAAATGGTAATACGATCGACTTCTTCAGCTTGGCTTTTACCCTTTAATATGTCAAACACTTAGCCATAAACTCCACTACATGAATCTTCATTCTTGACCAGTAGATTGTCCTCTTAGTATCCCTATACATTTTGTCTCTACCCAGATAAATGGTCATCCTAGAATGGAGACACTCTCTTAAGACTTCTTCTATCAACTCCATGGTTTAGGGTACACATATCCTACCATCATGCCATTAGACTCCTTGGTAAACTTTGATATAACGATCTAAATGGCTTGACCATTCGCCATGTTCCAATTGATCCATAATTTAACCTAAAACTTCATCTCATCTTTGACTCATTCGAATTCCACCCATTAATGCAAGTCTAACTTCGATTGCAGCCAATAAGCCTGCTATATACTTCGACAAAACTCGAAAATCAAAATTAGAAATAAACTCCAAACTCTACTATTCTAACAGCAAATAATCCATCATGACATGCTTCTCCTTACTGCACTAGCAACCACGTTCCCCTTTCCTGGAGTATATGAAATCCCAAAATCATATGATGAAAGAGATTCTGTCCATTTATGTTGCCTTAAATTCAATCCCTTTTGTGAAAATAGTTACTCAATGGGCTTACGATCCATGAAGAGCTCAAATCGTTCTCTTAATAATAATGTCTCTAGGATTTTAATGCAAAAACGATGGCAACTAACTCAACGTCATGCGTCGGGTAATTTTCCTCACGTACCTTGGGTGTCAGCTAGCATATGCTACCACCTTCCATTCTTGCACAAGATAACCCCAAGACTATTTCCTCAAGAATTAGTATAAATGGAAAAAGGTTTGGTACCATCGAGGAGGTTAACACGGGTGCACTCATCAACACCTCCTTCAACTTAACGAATGCCATCTCATAATATGGGTTTCAAACAAACATTAGATTCTTCATAGTAAGCTTAGTCGGAGGTGTCAAGATCTTTATAAAGTCTTTGGTAAATTTCTATATAAATCGGACAATCTTAAGAGACTATGAACCTCTAAAGCATTCTTCGAGGTTTTCCAATCTCTTACCGCCTCCATTTTCCTTGGATCTCCAACTAACACTTCTCCAGATACAGTATGCCTAAGGATTTTAACTGCCTTCTTCCAACAATGGCATTTTGAGAATTCAGCTCTCAACTGATTCCTTCTCAAAACTTCTAATACCTATTTCCAAAGATGTATGTGCTCTTCTTTGCTTCTGGAGAATACCAAGATATCTTCTACAAACACCACAACTAAATTTTCAACTGCTCCTCAACTGACCAAATCCATAAAATAAGTAGGCGTGTTAGTCAAGCCGAATGGCTTGACTACCCATTCAAATAATTTATCATAAGTCCTAAATGTGTTCTTTGGTATATTATCCTCCTCTAACCTTAACTGATGAAATCCAGTTTCTAAATCAACTTGAGAGATAACTTTAGCCCAGACAAACTGATCAAAAAGGCCATCAATAGAGGCAAATGATATCAGTTCTTTCTCGTTAATTTGTTCAGCTCTCTATAATTGATGCACGACTTAAGTGAACCAATGGATTTAGTTGAAAAGATGACAAATTCTCCCTACATGAATTATTTCGTCTTATAAAACATTTCTCTAATAACCTGAGACTTGATTATCCAATTCCTTCCTTTCTTTTCAAGCCATATGCCTAATTGATAATACACCAGGCCTAACAACTTTAGCAAGGTCGATTCTAAACACAAATTCTTCTTAGGGTGGAAGATTGGAAATTTCACTAAAGACATCTACGAAATCTTACACTATGGGGATTAAGGATAGATCGTCCTTTGACATGTTGAGAGAACATAGGTGACTAGCCATCATTGAACCACCGGGCTAACAGCCAATAAAGTCCTTCCCTTCATCATTCCTCGGACGTACTACTATTCTATTGCAAGTCAAAATTACCTCATAGCGCTTCATCAAGTCCATTTCCAAAATAAATCCATACCCCAAGAGGATAAGTATATAAGCATTATAGAGTAGCACTACACCATGTATGACTGACTTAAGGTTTTGACAAACCATAGATAGAGACTGATCGATCCCCCAACAGGATTCGAAACCGAAATAGAATCTAAGAAAATTTAAGATTTAAGGATTACCTTAGCCATTAATGCATGACCAGTGAATGAAAGCAATACACCATACCAATAAGAGTTCTAATAGAAAATCCAAGTAGAGATAAAACACCGTCCATGGCAGTCTACTTCCTCATACCAGCAGATGGAAAAATACTAGTAGTTGAAATCACCTTTAGTGCATATGCCTTCAAACTTGCCCTTCCTTCTTTTGCTAAGTCAAACCATTATTCATAAAGTTTCCAAACTGTTGGCATCATAATCTGAGAAATATCTACCTTGCAATACTTCATCATATGACCCTTCCTATGGCAACTCCTACACAGATAGCATGTTTCTTCCCCTGTCCTCCTTAGGGTCCACCTGTGTGCTTTTTTGGTTTTGGTTATTTCTCTTCTTTGGTTCATCTTCCTTAACTACAACAACCAAATTCCCATCAATCGATTTCAAAAATGCAGCTTTGACTAATTATTCAAATGTTTCCCTGAAAAGTCTCTAATTTAGTGCCATCCCTTTTAGTGGAGAAGTTAGACCTTTAGAAGATTCTGATGCCTTCTTTTTTAAGATGTTGATCTACTCAAATCCAAACCTTACCAACTCAATGAACTGACTAAAATTCTCCATTAGTAATTCCTTTATAACAACTTGCTCCTTAATGTGCCTGATTTTCCATCTAGATCGAAAAATCAAAGTCCATTAGGGTACGAATCATTGGTGTTGGAAAATAACTTACTTTATCCATAATACTAGTTTTTGCCAATTGATTTTTATTACGCATTTTTTCTATTATTCATTAGTTACTCATTTTGACTTTATATACGCGTATGATAAATCTAACCTGCCTCGAGGTACGAAATAGATATATATATGTATATATGCATATATTTATGTATACATATGTATGTGTGTGTGTAAGCATCGTTGTCCCCCCATGGACAAGGATACATTCTTTAGTAGTATTGGCAACTGCGCAGCGGGTCAGGCATCTACATCAGTGTCTAGGCCGAATTTCTCGTATACACAGGAGAACCTCCCATTGGTGCCTAATAACGGCATTACAACTAATTAGCTGTATTAATAACTTGTCTCAAAGACTTATCTCACCGCTTTTTATTGAATATCATATTCCCAAAACCAAACAATGACTATACGTATCATACTTAAGCATTGAGAGGAGCCCGCCATGTCGACTCACGTCAAAAATGAATTATGTTCTGATGTATCCGTGTCCAAAGCTCAATGGTATACTGCCACTTACTACATCGCTTCGGGCATCCACATCAGTGTCTTGGTCAAATTGCCTGTATACACAGAGGTACCTCCTGTTAGTTCTGGACTATGCAATCCGCTAAGCATCCACCAACGGTATTATGCACGCATTGAGGAACCTCTGTTAGTTCCGTATGCTTAGCATACCCTCACGATTGAATCTCCTTATATCCCCACTGTACCTACAGTTGGAGATGTCCCACCTCGATATAAAGTGTGCACAATCACTGGTAGCTTATTACGGAGTCTGTTGTGTAACATTACTAACTATGCATCCCAACCCCATACTAATGACTATGGCATTTATTCCTATCCTAAATATTTGGTCTAGACCTAATAATATATGCCCATTAAAAACATATTCTTGAGACCATATAATTTCAACTGGAAAATCACTACGCATCCTAACTTCAGTTATTAGTGTTTATTTACTCACCATGAACTTACCTCTTATTTCAATTTCAAATTATATAATTAAGTATCATTTATTATTTCTTTTCATTTAATGTAGATAAGTATTATTTACTGCCTCTTTTCAATAAATATAATTAAGTATGATTTACTGCTCTTTTTCAACTAATACAATAAGTATCATTTACTCTTTCTTCACAATTGATATCCATTTCAACTTGATTACTATAATTTCTCTAATTCTTCAATTCATTGTCTTGTTCATTTAGCACTAATTATTTGATTTTTAACTTATATATAATCACGTTTATTTAATCACAGATCGAATTATTATTATTTCTATTTGTAACACTTTTATTTCTACAATTAGTGATTTCTATATTTTAATAAATTGGAACTGTATCTTTCCCAAATGGGAAATGTTATCACCTTAATTTTCCATAAATTATCTAAAAGTGGAGTTGTGTCGTGTTTGGAATTACAAGGAATTCCCCTTTTGTTCTAATTGAAATAGACGTTACAAAGTACGGTAAACATACTTATTTTGTGTATCTATTTTCTTTGGGCGTCTTCCTTGTTATTTCAAATGACACACATTCATATATAGTTGTAAAATTTTATGATTTATAGAAAATTCACAAATAAACATTCTTCATTCCATTAGATAAAGATATAAACTTAAATCCCAATCAAATTTGAAATAATCTTGTGAAATCAAGAATTAACATATAATCTTATCAATGTATTATCTCATAACTTCTAGGGACTACTTTCACCCTTACATTCTAGATTTAGGTGTATATGACATTTAATAAAAATTAATAATATACCGAATATGTAGTCAAGACCTTAAGTCCATTTATATATATTTAATTATATGATTCCATAACTTATATTCAGGCATAAAAGAAATAGATTCACAATGACATCAACCCAATATTATGTAAAAACATATAATTTTCCACTCACCTCTTAGCTTCCAAATCTCTAGATCTAAATCTATTCCCTTTATTTAACTCCTTTTTCTATCTATCAAAATATGTATCAGAAGGCATACATAATTATTATAATTATAGATCTGAGAAGAGATTTGAGTTAAACGTAGTTTAAATTTAAATCCAGGATTTACCCTTTTTCACAGAATCGATTCACCTGTATTCTTCTTCCCTTTATTTTCGCTTCTCCCCACTTATATATATATATATATAATATTTTGTAATTTATACAAATCCTAGAATTAGTAGAAAAAAGAAAATGATAGAGTCTCACTCCTTGATTCAGACAATATGAGAGGAAAAGTGAGGGGATAGGCCTGCATTTATAGGCGCTCGAATAAATTTTATCTGTTAGGGTAATATATATCAATTTCGAGGCGTTATACCTAGGTTCATTACCTCCGCCAAAACAGCATACAGCTGACTGCTCCTTTAGAGGAGGTCATCCGCTAGTGGTCGATCGGTCAGTGGTCAGGCATTGTTTATGTCGAACTTTGATTTAATTTGCTTCGTTTCCTTTAATCACTTATTTTATTAGCCTTGACAGTGACAACTATATTAATGTTAAATAACATTTACTTTAACGTAATGATATTTATTTTCTTAATACATTTTAATTATTTTTGATCCAGATCGTCAAACATTAATAATTTTTTTGTTTGACTCTAATTGTAAAACTTTATATACGAAAGTTGATTAGAAAATCGCTATGAACATAATGGTGCAAGTTTCATAGCTAGATTTCGACAATTGTAAAAATTCTATTTTTGAGCTGTAATAATTTTTTAATGATTTTTAATTAACATTGATATAAACCAATTCCAATAGACATGTTGAACGTATATCTATAGAATACTATATTCTCACGAGCTGCTATATTTTTTTAGTAATCCACAAACAAAGAAAGTCCCACTTTTGTTTGCCAGAACCAAAGTCAAGGCTAATACCCAAAACCACACTTATGGCTTGGCTTTACAGTTTATTTTACGAGACGCTACGTTCTTCTCCCTTAAAAGAATTTCATCCTCGAAATTCCTCAAGAACTGAATCATGTAACATAAAGAACAATCATGTTTAAACTATCCACTCAACTAGTGTACAACCAATTTTTGCAACCAATTGTGTACAAGTGCATGGTGTATCATAATACAAACGATACGTACATCAAATCATATAAAATCAGCGCCTCTTATGTCAATGCATTCTTTAAAATAATTTTGAAAAAAACGGTGCAAAAAACCTATATATACTGGTTTTATATGTATGCAAGTTTTAAAAAATCAAAAATCCTTTTTCACATAACAATCTCCACACTCTTACAAATAGGAGCATGGTTCAACCAATTTGCATCAAATCCCTACAATACAATTCCTTACATACAATTTTTAACATCCAAAATTTTGAAAATCCAGTTTCTCAAAATCTACTCATTTATACTGAAAAAGGAATTTAGATAAAAAAAAATTATATTTCCACCCTAATTTTGTGTACCAATATAATTCGCATAAGGAAAATTATTTTTAAAAGTATTAAAATAGAGTTATTTCAAAACAAATTTTGTTCCACTATCAACAAGGTATGGAAAAATAAATTCCAAAGCTAAAATAGATTTCCCTCGCTATTATCTATGTTTTACATACTTTCGCTCCCGCTGAATAGTAAAATTCATATTTGCTAACTCATCGACATTCCAAACGCCGAGTACTGTGGCATTTCTAAAACCAGAATTTTCTCATTTTTCGTTCAAAATTTATTTCAATTAAATTTGTGAAATGGTTGGAGAACTTTAAAATAAAACTCATTTTTTTAGAAGTTCATATTTTGAAACTCGAAAATCTTAGAACAAAATTTTCTAAAGTATTTTTTTACATTTTCAAAACAAATTAAGCTACGCCCAACATAGTCAGAATTCAGTCAATGAGTTAATGCATATGATTGACCCTAGCCCATTTCATAGTTATTATTGGATTTTGAGAACTTTTATTTTATTTTGAAACAACAAACAATACACAAGTATATTTATAGAATTTTTTTATTAAAGCATAAGGATAGTGACCCATGGTTCCACAACAACCTTTTCTTGTCCTTCACTCGCCAAAATTTATCTCTCCAAAATTTTATTGCTTTTGGGACTTAATATATTTACTTTTAATAGTTAACTCAAAAAAAAATATTTTATAAACTTCCAATCATACTTTGCATTAATTAAGTGTTTTCATGAGATTTATTTATACTATCTTTCCATTAATATAGCGATCAATTTAGAAAATCAACACGGTAATAAAAAGGAACATTTTTTGTAAAATATCATGTGGTTTTTATACAAACAGAGATAGTTAATGCTTACAACCCAAAGCCTAAAAGTGACAAGTGCTAGAAGCCGCCCTTCAACATTAACTGATATTAACGGTGTAGTGGACCTATCATTTCTTATTTAAATAAATGAACACTTTTAGTATGTCATACTACTACAACCCACATGTCTTAACTTATCTTGTTGGCTTCTAACAAATAAGGTTCATCCATAACTTCTATTACAACCAGTTATAGGATAAACCTTGCATTTCCACATTACGGTGGGTAAGAAATATAAACTATGCGCATTTGAAATAACTCATTAGAAAATTGGCTTGGCGGAATAACTTTCCTACCACTTATCTACTTTATTAAGTCAACCGACATCGCTATATGTGTTTGTTATCTCATTATGCTATTCTCTAATTATATTACTATCTTCTTTTAATCTAAATCTTTGGTAGTATTCTCAAATTTCGGTATATACGTTCTTTATCTTTGACATTTCCTACAAGTATACTCTAGGACTCAAAAGTGTACATTGATATTAGTCTGCATTCCTTTATGGGTTTTCCTTATGAGTTTCACACATGTCCAATAAACATTCCATATATTCTACAGGGATTCCTTATCGCAACTCTATGACATTCATAGTTATTTTATTCATAGCTTTAACATTTACATCATCTTACCTAGGCAGTCATCTCTATCTACTCCATGTCAAAGCTGATTTGACTTTACTACCCTTTATAAAATTATTAAACTTCATAGTCATGAAGTATTTAACTAACTTATCTTTAAAAATATAATCTTAGAAACTTTGTGTTAAATCCAATAATTGCTTGAAATTTTTTTAATTTAAAAATTATATTTTAATACCATTTATTAAGTTTTGCATTTACAAACTCAATTGTTATACCAAACCTTTTCAAAAAAAATACTATTATAATGTTTCCAAAACTTCTTTTATAACTTTAAAGAATAAAAAATGGATTAAACAAGAACAACTTTCATTCTATCATTTTCCTATTACTCATTCTATTTCCACTTTTAAACTTAGCAGAGATTCTAATAGCACATGAGGGGAACTTTTTAAAGATATGTGCGGTTAGTGCATATAATTATGGAAAATATCGTTCTCCTTTTTTGCCTTTAATTTCTTATATTGTTTCTAATTATATTACTAACATTATTTTAATATCAATTTGTAATGTTGTTTTTTATGTTTTCTAATGTTACTACTATTTAAATTTCTTCTTCCTAATTACCCTTATCTTAATGTGCAACAACCTATGTATTTTTATGATTTTATATTTAAATGTTTAATTTAAATATAGTTTCATTAGTCGGATTGAAGTCCGAAGTGCTATTTTTTGTAAATAATCGAATTAGGACTCGAGACCACTTCCATTGAGTCCAAAACGACCTTTGTTATCTTTTTGAGTATAATCATTGACATGTTTGGAGTTGACTAGAATTGTAGTATTTTTATTTGGGGATTAGGGTTTGGGTTTTTGCCCAATAACATAACAAGAGAACCCAACTCATCTAATACCCTAACTCCCCCTCTACTCCTCTTCATCCATTCATAACATTTTCCTAACACTCTCAAGCTAAAGGAAGATTGGGGAAAGAAAGGGATATTAAAATTTCTAAACCCTAGATTAGTAGGAAATTCAAGATTCTAGCTCCAAAATCAAAGAGAAGCTTAGGTAAGAATCCTATTCGTCTTCTCCATCTCAATCCCTCTTCAATTCTCAGAAATTCCTAAACCATAACTTGGGAAATTCATTTCATTTGATAATAGATTGAAGACCCTAAGATTTTGTTGAGGAGGAATTGGTCTTGCTTTGTTTTAAAGCTTCTCATTTGTTGTTTTTGGGTTTAAAGGTGAGTTTTTGAACTCACATCTATGTATATAGATTTCATTGTTGTTAGGTATGAATTCTTAACATCTATTTCATGTTCAGTTGCTTTTGATTTGAATTGATTTGGTGAATTTTTTAATTTTTCAATTTTGAAGTTAGAATCTTTAAAGATACTATCTTGGGTGGTTGGACATGTTTATGATGGTGTATCGAAAAGCCTATAGGGCTGGGTTGTCGATTGGTATAAATCCCTAGCGTCCATCGCTTGTTCGATCACTTTCAGTTTGAATTTTTCGCCCTCTTTGGGTTAGGCTGATTTTTGCCTAGCAGAAAAATCCAAATGTCTGGAGCAAAATCCAGACATTTGGAAAGGGTCCTTGGAAAAGATGAAAAAAGAAGATACATAGAAAAAAAAGGGCAGAGCTAAAATCCAGACGTTTGGAACAAAATCCAAACGTCTGGTTGAAAAATCCAAACATTTGGAACGGTTTTGGAATTAAAAAGAGAAAGGAGAAAAAACATATATATTTCCAGAATCTAGGGCCAGGCGTCTAGCTATACCTACCAAACTTCTAGAACTGTTCAATTTTGCTTATTTTGGCTATTTTTTAGTGGATTTCCATTTTTTTATCGACTTTTGTTGATCTAGTTAGTTGTTGTCGATTATTATTGACTTTGATGACTTCATTTATGGATTTTTAGGAATATCTATTTGATTGGATTTGATATCTATTTTTGGGGTTTTAATTCACGTTATCGAATGTGAATTTTTGGTGATCGATTTTTTTTACAATCATTTTCTGTGATTTGTCACTTTTAAAATGCAAATGTTTCTACACTAGTAGTAAACATGCCAACTCTTTCAGAAAAACAATTTCAACACTATTTTAATACAAAACTCGTTTTCAAATCCGTTTTCCAATCTAATAGTATATACGAACCTTTATCTCATTCATATAAGAAATCTAATTAAATGGCTTAGCAAAACAAATGGTACGTAACGCTTGCATTTACTTTGTCGATTAATTTTTGGACTTGTTCGATTGAAGCCTCGTGGCAATTTTCAAGTGGAAATCTACAATTTGTTCGTAAATATTTAAGTTAAGCCAGTGGTTATGGGACATGAAGCTAAACTCATTTATTTACTAGCTTAGTGTAATTCACACTTCTTTTTTATCAATGGTGATCATTTTATGGTTTAGACTAGCGATATGCGATGTCTCTTTGTCTACGTGGGGGACTGTACCTCGTTTTATTGAGCTTCGTCTCATTTGTTTTATAGGCTAGTGATCTATGGATTTTATTGAGTTCAGGTTCATCGGGTGTACCGTTATTGTACTACGTCATTGTTTCAAATTATTTGAGTTTCGGGTTCATCGGGCGTACCTTTATTGTACTACGTTGTTGTTCCAAATTATTCAAGTTTCATGTTCCTAGGGCATACCGTTATTGTACTACGTCGTCGCACCGGCTCTATGGTTAGCGACTATGGGATAGTGTCTCGTTTGTGTTACACGAGGTGGTGAGTTTTCATGCTCCTGTTTTTGATAGGCCTCCCCCTCTGTGATTTCTGGATTTCTAATTGATGAATTCTGGAATTTGTGTTTCACCATTTTGCTATTGGTATTGATATGTTTTGCCAATATTTATGGCTTGGTGAATAAAATAAAGAATATGGCATTCTTTTTTATGTTTGAGAATATTTGAGATATTGTATGATTTTAATGGCTATTTCATGTATACTTGTCAAAGTATGGCATTTTTGTTATCGTACATTTTTGTCATATCTCTTATCCTATCTCATTATATATGATATTTATAGGTAGACTGATTCATTTATTATTTTCTTCTTAAATAATACTCGGGTTAGACCGAGGTATTTCAAGTGCTTCTACTTGACTTCTTATCGGGGTCCGCCATCTAACATTTGTCTAACTACTTAGCTTATTAATTTTTGCTTTTATACATTCGAGATAGAGACTCCTTGATGTATACATATTATTTTGTCTAACACTTGGATTTATTATTTTGTGATGCAGTGGATCTTGCATTACCACTAATTAGATGTACACTTTTATTTTTATATCCATATCTATTTTTTCCTTAGTGATATGAATATCTGTGACTGATTTATGTTATGCTTATTTTATAATTGTTTCCGAAGCCCACATAGCCACTATGTAGCAGCTTTGAGTTTGTAATTGATGTGTCAGATTTCCTCTTGAAACGAAATGCATATAATACTATCTGACATATTGGTACTTGCATAAATCAATTACACAGACGGTCGCTCCTCAACAGCCTTATTCTTCGTGCTAGTCGACAGCATTACCATGTAGTGTCCTTGGCTAGTGTGAGTATAGAGGTGGGGAGTCACAGTTTGGTATTAGAGCCAAACTTCGGAACAATATAGATTATTATAGCAAGGATCATCGTCCTAAGTCTTTCTTAGGAATTGTGCCTTATGATTTAATTCGAGTCTTAGGACCCGTTCTATCCTATATTCTTTATGATGCCTTGTTTTATCAATCAAATTTGTTTGATATTCGTTCTGAGAATAACCTTTTTCCTCTTCTTTCTTTCTTTCTTTCATAAAGAAGAGAAGTGGTTAGAACTGGTCGTCCTAGCACTGGTCAATCCAGTAGTCCTTCTCTGGATGGCGTATTCATGTATGCCGAACAACTTTTGGATCTTGGTTTATCTGTGCTTTGAGTAAGAACCCTAAAAAGGTTTTACCTCTGAAAGTAGAAGTTCCTTTCGATCAGCTTGTAGACATTACTCTTCGACTAGAAGAGGCCGATAAAGAGGCCGATAAAGGAGGTGATAGTGATGTTGGAGGTTCCAAAAAGAGCCTCAATAACAATGAGAAGAGGCATATTAAGTTCAAAAGTCCTAATCCCAACAAGAAGAGACATATTAAGTCATACAGTTGGAGATGTCCCATATTAGTACCATCTTTACACAATGGTCGGTATCCCCTTACGAAAGGCGGACTTTTGTTGTTTAACATTACTGACCTCGCATCCCAACCCATACTAATGACTGCATCATTTATAATTAATCTAAATATTTGGGCTAGATCCAATAGTATATACCCATCAAATACATATTCTTAAGGCCATGTAATTTCAACTGGAAAATACTACGCATCTTATGTTCAATTATTAGTGTTTATAAACTCACTATGAACTTACCTCATATTTCAATTTCAAATTATATGATTATCATTTATGGTTTCCTTTCAATTAATATGGATAAGTATCATTGATTGCATCTTTTCAATAAATACAATTAAGAAAGGTTTATTACTCTTTTTCAATTAATAAAATTAAGTATCATTTACTATTTCTTCTCAATTGATGTCCAACTCAACCTCTGTAATTTCTCTAATTCTTCAATTCATTATCTTATTCGTAATTAGCACTTATTATTTGATTTCCGACTTATATTTAATCACGTACACTTAATTGATGGTTGAATTATTTTTATTTCTATTTATAACACTTTTAGTTCCACATTTAGAGGTTTCTACACTTAATACGTTGGAACTATATCTTCCCCAAAAGGGAAATGTTATCATTGTAATTTCCCATGAATTACCTGAAAAGAGGAATTGTGCTGCGTGCAGAATTGCAAGGAATTTCCCTTTTCTATTCTTATTGAAATAGATAGAACAAAATATGGTAAACATTCGTATTTTGCATATCTCTTTCCTTTGGGCATATTTCTTGTTATTTCAGACGATACACATTCATATATAATCGTAAAATTGGATAATTTATAGAACACAAAGAAACATTCTTCATTCCAATGGATTGAAATATAACTTTTAATCCTAACAAAATTTGAAATAATCTTCAATTAAAGTTTAACAACTTATAATATTCAAATAATGAAATCTGGAATCAACATATAATTTTATCAATGAGCTATCTCATAACTTTTAGAGGCTACTTTCATCCTTATATTCCATTTTTAGGTGTATACAATATTTAATCAAAATTTACAATATACCGAAATAAGCAAGAATCTTAAGTTCATTTTATATATATTTAAACCTGCAATTTTATAATTTATGAATAAAAGAAACAAATTCACAACAATATAAATATAATATTATGTAAAAACATATGATTTTACACTCACCTCTTAGCTTCTGAATCTCTAGATCCAAATCCATTCCCTTTATTTAACTCCCTTTTCTTTTAACCAAAATATGTATGAAAAGTACATATATAATTATTAAATTATAGATTTGAGAAGAGATTTGAGTTAAATGTAGTTTAAATTTAAATCTTGAGTTTTCCTCTTTTAGCAGAATCATTTCACCATGTTCTTCTTCCCTTTATTTTCCGCTACTCTCCACTTATACATACATACATGCATTCATATATATAATAATGGCGATAGCAAAAGGGATTCCCGAAATCCTAGGCGACAAGGAAGACGACGATGGAGGTAGTTAGAAGGAGGTTAGATGGAAGGGGAAACAAACGTTTGCCAAGGCTCTAAAGCAAAACACTAAGCCGAAAAAACTAGGGTTGGAGAAAAAACCCAGATCCTGGGTTGAAGCACTAGGCAACAGAGTTGAAATAAAAGACAAAGTTAGTTTCTTCCAACCTATAAATGATGGGAAGGAATCATATCAATTTATTGATGATGCGGAATGCTGAGGCCAACTCAATGTGGAAAAACTCAATTTACGTCTACATGGCATGTAAAAGGCCTTACTTTGTGTATTTATTGCTTATATCAAACAAGTATGAGCCCTAAAGGATTGTGTATACATACCCTAGAGAAAATGGTTTGTGTCACGAACCGCTATTATGGACTATTCGCATCCGCACATGTCGGACTTGAATAATTCAAAATACCGAATTGTTAATTTAAATTTTGGCAAAACTCGGATATACAGTAAATAAATAATCACGGAATCATAGACACAGAGTAATAATATGCAGCGAAAGTAAAAGAGATAGTAGTTCATGAAGCTACTATATAAATATATAAGATACATCAGAGTTTACAGCAGAAGAGTAATACGATACATCAGTTACAAATCAGAATACATAACTAGAACCATTGAATACTGGAAGCAGAATAGATGGCTGGATCGTCAAGAAAAGCTCAAACTCCAAGGGTGAGTCTCGAAAGCTGGTGTTCTCAGTCTGACCGGAGCGTAAAGCAAAACACAAAACACTCGAGTCAGGATTAATATTCTCATATCAATAAATCCAACTCAAGTGAAATAGCAATCGAAATACAAGTAACTCAAAGGATGTTGGAATCACCATCCTCTAAGGATCCGTTAAACTATCTACTATGTAGTAGTGTACGCTAAATAGATAATGTCTATCAGTAATATAAATATCAAAATAGTGTTAAGGCGTTACCATTATCCCCCTTAACACATTTTATATAAGCGTTATAGTCTATACAGCACTGTAAACTCCACCGTAAACTAGTGGGATATCAGGGAGTACTCCATAGGTATAACACAAAACAAATTCGTAGTGGTCGCGTATATAGGGATACAAGTATGACAAGGCACATGAGGTAATACCCAAGGTAGTGAAACTACCGTTCGTCTGATCCGGACTGGTGAGAACGCATCGCCGCAGCGATCGCAACACCGCGAAACAACACTCCTGAAAAGTACGAGGGTGCACCAATGGATAACAAGTAATGAGTAGTAGTTACGAAGAAGTGTGTTCGCTCGAGGTGGCTAACCTCATTTGGCCCGGCACGGCTCTTGATTTTAGTCATTTCCAATTTTGACACAAGTGTCAAGGCTATCCAATATCGTTCACTTTCTTCAATCATCAACGTTCGCCAATCCAACCACTTCATTCTAGATCATCACTCCGCGTATAGTTATTAAAGTGGGTTTCGGTTTAGACAGAGAGTATGTCCATAACCGACTCCGGTTTCTTTAATAACTTTCGTAATTATTACACCGATTGGTCGTTTAATAAATTTCAAAACCAAATCACATTCAATTTCAATTAGAATTCGTAAATCAACATTTCATTTATCCTTCGAAATCGATTTCCATAATTTACGTTTCAACATTCCAAATTACCATTTCAAAGTCTTACAATTCAATTTCAATTTTTATTTAAATAATTCAAATATTGATTCAAGTTCGTATATTAGTTCATTCAGAAAACATTTAAATTAATTTAATTTAACATTCAAAATCAATTTCAATTCATTAATCGATTTCATTCAATATTCGTTAAGTTAGTTTATCATTCAAACAGTTTCCATTAAATTTCCAATTCATTAAATCAATTACTTAAGTTCAACCTCATTATATCAACTAACACATTAACTTCAATTAGATTCGTCAAATCAATTCTTTAAATTACAAGTCTTACAGTTATTACAATAAAACGCATTTTATTTCTTGTTAAAGAAATTCAATTTGATTTATTCACTTGCTTAAATTTTCCAAACTTAATTAAATAAGAAACCCAATTTCATTTATTAACGAAGTTCGAATTCACTTATTCAAAAGTTCAATTTCTCCTATCAAAGAATTCAATTTTTATTCAATTATCGAATAATTCATCTTTTTCAATTATTAAATAATTTCAATCTTAATTATTAATAATTTCAAAACTTAAAATTTTCAAACTTAATTATAAATTCGAATTAATTATTAAATCATTTCAAACTTAATTCAATGAATAATTCCAAATTTTATCGTCAAATAATTCATTTCAAACAACGCTCTTCATCATTTATTACATTAATATTTTGTTTCAAATTCCAATATTAACAATTTCCTTTAATCAAAATTTACGTCCAATTTTTATTTCAAAACCTTATTATTCAAATAAAATCTTTATTTTATTTCAAATCAAATTATTGACCAATCGGGTTTATTTAATTCTCTATCCTAAGTCAAGTTCATTTTGGGTATTTATCATTTCAACCCGATTCCAATTCCAATTCAAAAAATCAAAACATAACAAAGGTAACTTGCAGTGTGATAACTGGGATGGTGTCAAAGTAAATAAACAAGCAATAACAACAATCAAACACAATCCAATAATCAATTCAAATAATCCCGAAATAATCGTATTAATTCACATTGTTG
Organism: Allium cepa; assembly: GCA_030765085.1. Lineage (NCBI taxonomy): Eukaryota > Viridiplantae > Streptophyta > Magnoliopsida > Asparagales > Amaryllidaceae > Allium > Allium cepa. The sequence continues at coordinate 299,309,363 of CM060929.1, forward strand.
TTTGTGCGAATTAATATAATTATTTCTAGAATCTACACTATCATTTCATGTAGATTAAAGATTACTACATTACGGTTTTTCACTTGTCGTTCAATTTCAATTCTACAACAATTTATCCAATATACGTTCAAGGTTCAAAGTGTGATTTATCAAATTCCACATGTCGATTAACTTAACAATTAAAAGGGGTCAGATTATTCAAATTAACTAATCAAATTAAACACATATGTCGATTCACATTTTTAAACTATCCTACGTCAATTTCAATTGCATAATATTTATCACTTTATACATTACAATTTACATCCAATATAAACAACAATCAATCAATCAATTATCAACCAAAATGGATTATCATCGCATAAATAATTAACAGATAATGGTGTCAGATGTCATAGGTGAACAAATGCAGGTAATAGCATATATAACAGTGTAAATAACTAACAGCAGCATATTTCAATTGTCGTTTCACTTGAAATCAAAATTAATGAATAAAAGAACATTAATCGTGAGTGATTGCTCACCTTCCGAGGCTAGAGACGAACGAGACTGAGATGAGTTACGAAGTCCAAGCATGGATTTCGGAGCAAAGCACGATGGACATGAGTTCGACGATCAAAGCTGATAAATAGGTATTGATGAACAATTCGGATCAGTTTGATAGAAACAGCAAATATCTATATTATTATTAATATTATGAAATCAATATTAAATTTAAAACAATTATTAAATAACATATATATATATATAAACACGTAAATAAAATATAGTCTGTATATACTCTTAAAAATCTGTACATATATATAACAACAGTTCCATATTTATATATATAAATTGATATATAACCTATGTAATATTTATTTAACTTGCATACATATAGATAGAACAAAATATACAATATAGTACTGTTAAAAAAAATTAAATATGCAGACACTTCAAAAGAAAATATCGACATACGCAACACAGTCGCAATGATCTATGACTAAATATAACTAGCATACTGTGACGACCCGACTTCCTATGCCCAGGAAGACGTGCCATCAATAAGAAAGAAAAGGATAGAAATAGAAAAGAAAAGAAAGAAAGAACAACAACATCAGAGTCTCACAGCGGAATGGAATAAAATATAATACATCAACATAAATTTACATAGTTATATATACATACATCAGAGTTATACAATTATCATACAACATGACTATCATATACATATCTGTCAGGACATACATCTCAAATACATCAGGACTAACTAACACAGTGGAACTATAAGGATATATATGTCTACGACGCTGAAGCCTCCTGCTCCATTGCTCCTCCAGAAGTCGTCAAAGCTAACCTGAATCCCTTGGCTACCCGTAAAAATTTGGGTACCCGAAAGTTTATGAAAACAAAATATAAACTTCGGGTCAGACATGGGTCTGGTATGAGTAAACGGTTTAAAGTCGCTTAACTTTGAAAATCATTTGAAATTAAAGGTATCACGTAAGACTCCCCACAAATAAATACGGGTAAGTTTTTACCTTACGCTAACCAAAACATTTGATAGGAAATTCAGTGATATTATAATAGTGTCTAGGGTTTTCAAGTAAATAGAAAATAGCCGAAATTGTTACATCTATTAAATTCCAGCTACTAGCCACGAAAGTGGGTAATACAAATCAAAATCGTAGGGTCTCGTAGGGAAAATGGATTTCCAACAATGGCAGGGCTACTGGGGTATCGCCCGTCACAGTACGTGGTCTAGATCACAGTACCGAGGAGCCACCCTAACTCCCCTGCAACACAAGGTCGGAACCATTCCTTACTGAACAGTCCCGAACAAGATAACCCCGCAGTTGGTGTACATCCAACCGCCCACACAGCCGAATAAAGGGACATCTAGACAGGGGTATATCTCGTCCTGCTTGGGCATGACCCACCTAACCTTGCTGCATCTCCCCTGTTTTAGCCATTCCCGGTTGATGAGGCTTGAGGCTACGATTACCTTTAAAGAACATATCACTTAGAATGCTCATCGTCCGCCTGACGATGTGTTGAAAGCATTCAATCCATACAAGTTCGTTCCGGGTTCGAACGAAACCGAAGGCATTATCTCGTTACACTCGTTTTGGAATCACCCTCAGAGTTAACGACGATAACCCTTGCATTCTGAAAACACCATCTCGATCACCTTTGATAAGTCACGACCTATCGTTTAATTTGGATCGATGTGGTTTTCGGAATATCAATTGGATATCCGATCCCGGTCTCATCGAAATCCAAACGCCATTTTTAAAGTCCAAGTTGTCTAATTAACTTAACAGTTTAAATTTAACAATTGAATCCATATAGCAATTTAATACAGATAAATAACATCAGATAAATCATATAGCAATGGATAAATAACATCAGATAATTCATATAGCAATTGAATACAGATAAATCATGCACAATCATCACAGATATCTCACGGAATATCACAGATATAAATAAACATCAGAAGCAATCAAATAGAACCATCGTTTCATAACAACAAATTTTGATTTGTTTTAAACTTAAATGTATAATTAAACATAAAATATATTTTAATCATGCTTAATTAATTATTGATTAATTAATTTATTTCAATTCATTAACTGCTTATTAATCATTCACTTAATTAATTAATTAATTAATTCTTAATTACTAATCAATAACCTTAATTATTGATTTATAAAACTCGGTTGCACAATTAATTATTACTAATTGCTTAACTAATCATTACTTACTAAATAACTTAATCGTTCACTCATTCATTATTTAATTAATTTGTTAACTACGGTTTTCCCATTGCTCAACTTCAAATAATTACTTTACTTCCTAATTACAAATGATTTTTAAACAAGATTATTATTAAAATCATTTAATTACAAATTTGATTCTATTTGTAACTAATTATAAATTTATTACAATTCATAATTATCCATGATTTTACATTAAGTATTCTTCGTTTCCTGTAAAACTTTAAGGTTCTATTTTGCTTAAAACAATTTGTAACATTAACATTTGTCTTATATAACTTAAACTAGTATTTAAATTAGCAAATTACAAGAATTGCTAAAACCCGAAGTAAATCACGTGTTCAACTCGTGAAGGTCTCGAGTATTTCCATAATTCTCCCCGTATTCTCCCCTGCATCCCTCTCTCTCTCACTCTTTTTTCTTCTCCTCTTCTCAGTTTCCTACCTGCTTCTTATTTATTTTTATTTTTTTTATTTTTTTTTTAAAATCTGCAATCGCCTCTCACACTCACGCACGAAACTCGTGACAACTGACCATTTAACTCGAGTACCCACTCGAGTATCCCACGCTACGAAGCCACCAACATCCCACTGACCCACTTCCGCCACCGTGCACGTGCACGGTGGTGCGCTCGGCCTACGGCACCTCGCGGCAACCTCCACATATCCCAAAACACCACGACTTCCACAATCTAAACTTAAAACCCATCGAAATGTTCCAGATCAAAATTTGACCTGTTGCTCGACCACGAACAGAAACGCCTCATCGAAAATCACCTCACGCGGCCACCCTCCATCACCAGAGGCGATGAAACTCCTCCAACACGTCACTCACGCCTCCATCTAGCTCCACCAAAAATCATAATACACTCGGTTTCCTAATGATACCGAAATCACGATTTTACAGAGGCTAAAAAAAAATATGGGCTTAAACCCTATTTGTGATACAAACTCAAAACTTATGTATTTGAAAAATAATTTCATATTTTTCTAGTGTTGATACATCTTTAACCTTGCTTCATACAAAAATCCAGGAATTAAAATTCACTTGAACTTCCAGATTTGACAAATATCCAGTAAAACTTCTATATAAAACTGCTCTGTAAATCTTTGATTAAAAATCAAGATTTTAATGTTAAAAATCATAATTATGTTCATGGAAACTAAATATACTATTGAATTTACAAATTTAAACACTTGAATTTTCAACTTTGATTTCCCTTTTCCTGTAGTTTTGAAAATACAGAGTGAATAATATGCTATTAAACTCTAAACATGCTTTGCAGGATTTGTTTCATATAAACAAAACTTGAATTATCTCACTACCACATTCAAATGGCTATATAAATATGTTTTGGTCAATTTATTTGCTTTATTTTGGACAAGACTCAAAGTACTGCTCAACAACAACTATGAAGCTTTCAGTGCAAATAAACATACACAGAACAGTATGTTTAAACTTCATCAACATATATCATTAAGAAGAAAATATGCAAGCTAAAGTTGAAATTCGTTTTGTTTACTCACCTAAAAGTAACAGATGAACAGAATTGATGATGAAGGACCTGCAGTTGATCTACCCTGTAATTCTTTCTTTGCTTCTCTGTTTCTCTTTTTTTTTTTTTTTTTCTTAGTTTGATCTTCTGTTTTAAAGTAACATATATTTGCAAAGCAAATAGATGTGTTCTCAGGTTTGCTTTTAAGCCAAAGTTTGTATAAATGAATTAATGATATAAAGGTAGATTGATATAGAAGCTTTGAATCAGGTTGTAACTGGACAGTGGATATGTGTTTGTCATTTTCTTTTGATTGGTTGAATAAAATTCACTGCATGAGAAGATTATGACAACATTTCGGCTGTGTACTTGCTAAACATAATGTTATGCTAATTAATGCCTTTGCTTTGAATTATGACAACATGTATTAAATGGTTGCTGATAGTTACTATTTGTTGTACAAAGATATTTGATTTCCTTTTGGCTAGCCTATCTTGCAAGATACAGGTTTTGTTTGCATTCTATTTTGAAGTGAAAACTTGTTTTCTTATTTGCTTATAACTAGTAAATACTTAAGCTTTTCATCATAATAGCAAGTAGTAAATGGTTTACTGACAGTAGCTATTTATACAAAGATATTTTTGTTTTATGATATTGAAGTCAAACTTTGTTTTCTTGTTTGCTTATATACAAGCTACATATTTTTGTTTATTATTATCTGTTAAGTACATATATATACAAGTTGTCTTGTTTTCTTTGCATTTTCCAGGTTATATTTTCAACACTTCTGATATGATTGTTTTAAAGATATTTTCAGCATAGTAGTTGTAGTTTATTTGTTAATTAAATTTTCAAACATTTGATTTACACATACTTGTATTTATACATTTCAAATTATAATTCATATTTGTATATTACTTTGATAACATCTTAGTTTTATAATTGTGTTTTATACTAGTCTTGTATGTTTATATTTATATTGTTTTATACTCATGTGTTTATGTTTAATAATACTATGTTTATTTACTTTTAAACTTGTTATTCTAAAAGCTAAAACTATATGTATATGTATTTTATCAAACAACAAAAATATAAAGTCTTAGATTTGATTTTATTGAATAAGTCATATTTTATTTAAATGGTTTTGAAACATTTACTTTTAAATTTTCAAAGCAAAATTTTCTTTTACAAATATATATAACTGTTAAATATCCAAGATTTCATAAATTTAAACATTTACAAGTTTATATTTAATTTAATTTAGATTAAATATTTACTAAATATGCTGTAAAAATTCCGGGTCGTTACATTCCTCCCCCCTTAAAAGAATTTCGTCCCCGAAATTTAAACAACAGTAAAATCAAAAGCTTTTATATTAACAATCCAAACATACATATCATTCATACAATAGCAAACAAACAAACAGTCAACTCTAACAAACAATACTAGTTATCCGAACATAAATCCGGATAAGCATTCCTAAAACTATCGAGAGTTTCCCAGGTACAATCTCTGGGATCCTCACTCCATTGCACCTTGACGAGTTGCACCACTTTGTTCCTGAGTTGCTTCTCGTCTCGATCCACAATCTGAACTGGTTCTCTGACTACAGTTAAATTTGGTTCCACTTCCAAATCTTCTTGAATTACCGGTTCTACAACCAGTGATGGATCATGAACAAATTTCCTCAAATGTGATACATGAAACACATTGTGAATCCCAGACATCTGCTCTGGCAATTCAATCCTGTAGGCTACAGCTCCAATTCTCTCCAAAATTCGAAACGGTCCAATGTATCTCGGAGCAAGTTTTCCCGTCTTTCCGAATCTTACAGCACCTTTTATTGGAGAAACTTTGACAAAAACCAAGTTTCCAATCTCAAATTCTAATGGCCTTCGTCTTCTATCAGCATATTTCTTCTGACGATCTTGAGCAGCTTTCATTCTTTTCTTAATAAGCTCAACCTTCGCAGAAGCTTCTCGAATAAGATCGGGTCCAAGCACAAGACGATCCTTCGATTCAATCCAACAAGATGGAGATCTACACGGTCTTCCGTACAAAGCTTCATAAGGAGCCATCTTAATACTTGCTTGGTAACTGTTATTATAAGAAAATTCCACAAGATGAAGATGGTCTTCCCATGATCCTCCAAAATCTAAAACACAAGCTCGAAGCATATCCTCAAGAATACGATTAAGTCTCTCCGTCTGTCCGTCTGTTTGAGGATGATAGGTTGTACTTAATCTCAAATCTGTTCCCATTGCTGATTGCAGAGCTTCCCAGAATTTGCTAGTGAAAATAGGATCACGGTCACTTACTATGCTGACTGGGACACCATGCAATCGAACTATCTCCCTCAAGAAAATTTCTGCCAATGAAACTGCAGTGCGAGTCGCCTTAACTGGAATAAAATGGGCACTCTTAGTTAAACGGTCCACAATAACCCATATTCCGTCATTTCCCTTCCTGGTTCTAGGCAAACCATCGATAAAATCCATCGAGATCATTTCCCATTTCCAATTCGGAATTTCCAGAGGTTGCAATAGCCCGGCAGATTTCTGTTGATCACCTTTAATTTGTTGGCAGATGGCACAACTGTTCACAAAAGCAGCTACATCCTTCTTCATTTTCGGCCACCAGAAAACTCTCCTCATGTCTTTATACATCTTCGAAATTCCAGGATGAATATTCAATTTGGAACGATGACTTTCAGACAACACTTCCTGCCTCAACTCCTTATCATTCGGAACACAGATTCTCCCGTTGATCCTTAGTGTTCCTTGGTCATCAATCTCAAAACTGGGACACTGACCCTTCCTGACTTCTTTGATGATTCTCCTCAACATCTTATCAGATTCTTGCTTGCTTGAGATCCTTTCAATAAGAGATGGAACCACTTCCAGAAGAGAAAGAACTGCATTCCTACTGAGAGCATCAGCTACGACATTCGCTTTTCCCGGAGTGTACAGAATATCCAAATCATAGGAAGCTAGAAATTCAACCCACCGCTGTTGTCTCAGATTTAGGTCTTTTTGAGAGAAAATATACTTCAACGGTTTGTGATCCGTGAACAATTCGAATTTCTCTCCTAACAGATAATGTCTCCAAATCTTCAAAGCAAAAACAATGGCAAGCAATTCAAGATCGTGCGTAGCATAGTTCTTCTCATGAGACTTCAATTGCCGACTAGCATACGCGATTACTCTGCCATTCTGCATCAACACTGCACCCAATCCCACTATACATGCATCCGTGTAAACTTCGAATTTGCTCTTCCCATCCGGAATAGCAAGTACTGGTGCACTAGTTAGCCGTGTCTTCAATTCTTGAAAAGCTTCTTCACACTGAGGTGTCCATTTGAATTTTTCTCCTTTCCTTGTTAGCTTGGTCAGATGTGAAGAAATCTTGGAATAATCCTTAATAAATTTTCTGTAGTAGCCAGCTAAACCCAGAAAACTGCGAACTTCTGTTGGCGTCTCCGGCTGTTTCCATTTCAAGATAGTTTCAACTTTCGTCGGGTCTACAGAAATGCCTTCACCCGAAACAATGTGCCCTAAAAATTTAACTTCTGATTTCCAGAAATGGCACTTTGAGAACTTTGCCTTCAACACATGCTTCCTCAGAGTTTCCAAAACAATTTCCAAATGCTGTCTGTGCTCCTCATCCGATTTTGAGTAGACCAAGATATCATCAATGAATACCAGCACAAACTTGTTCAACACATCTCTAAAGACTCGGTTCATGAGGTCAACAAAATAGGCTGGAGCGTTGGTTAACCCGAAAGGCATAACCAACCATTCATAAAAACAATTCGGTCCCCTAAATGCTGTTAAGGGAATACTATCTTCGGCTATTCTCAATTGATGGAAACCTGAAGCTAGATCTAATTGAGAAAAGATAGAAGCTCCATGCAATTGGTCAAAAAGATCATCAATACGAGGAAAAGGATATTTATTTCGAATGGTCACTTTGTTCAATTCTCTATAATCAACACAGAACCTTAGCGAACCATCCGATTTGGTGACAAACACTGCAGCAGAGCCCCAACAAGAAAAACTGGGTCTAATTAAACCTTTCTCCAAAAGATCTTGCGTCTGCTTAACCAACTCTTCTCTCTCTCTAGGAGGCATTCTCCTACTGGGTTGAATCACCGGCACAGCTCCTGGAATCAAATCAATACGAAACTCAATCTCTCGATGTGGCGGTAGACACTTAACTTCTTCAAAAACATCAGCAAAATCTTGAACCACATCAATATCTTCAACTCTCTCTTCAGAATTCTCAATTCCATGCAATAGACTACTCAAGTGAAATTCAGAACTATCGCACGATACTTTGGCAATCCTACCCAAATCAGTTTCCAACGAAACTGTCCTCTCATCACAATTCAGGACTGCTTTATACCTATCAAGCCAATCCATTCCCCAAATAAGATCAAATCCCTTAAAATTTAACACATACGGGTCACAAGAGAAACTATGGGACAAATAAGAAAGCTTCAAGTCCTTACAGATCGTATCCAATTTTGTTGCTCCACCAATAGGATTAGATACAATAATGGGACGATCCACCATACTAGGGTTGAGAGAAAACTTTTCTACTGATTCCAAAGAAATGAAACTCAAAGATGCACCCGAATCAAATAAAACTTTAATATATTTGCCGTCCAAGAGTAAGGTACCTTCCAAAACTCCTTTGTTTTGAGAAATAGAAGATGGACCTGCTTCCAGAGCAAAAACTTTATCCTGCTGTGTCTTCTGTAAAAGTGAGCAATCCTTAATCACATGACCGGGCTGACGACAATTAAAACACAACGATCTTTGAACTACTGCCAATCCTGGATCACTCTGACATTGCTGTTGCTGATATCCTCCTTGAGAACACTGATCTGCCAAATGTCCAATTTGCTGACAATTGTAACACTTGCGGGGTCCCTTATTGCTTCCTCTAGATTTCTTTCCCTTGCCTTGCCTTCTCCAAAGTGGATTAAACTTTCTTTTATTTGGGTTAACGGAATCCTCTCTCGAAACTGCTGCTGTTGGTGCTTCTAATTTCTTGCTCATCAAATCTTCATACCTCAATGCCATATCAACTAAATCAACAAAAGATCCTTTCAAGAGCACCGTCATCTTATTCTGGAATTCTGGCCTCAAACCTTGCACAAACTTTTCATTCTTCTTGAGTGCAGTATCAATGAGTCCTGATCCATAACGCAAAAGTTCATTGAATCTGGTCTCATACTCAGAAATAGACATGCTATCCTGTCTCAAATTCAGAAAATCCTGGTATAATTGAGATTTTCTTGCTGTAGGCATAAACTTCTATTCAAATAACTCCTTAAAACTTTCCCATGAAATATCTTCCTCAGGAACATTTGCAATAGTTGCATCCCACCATGCTGCTGCGCCTTCTTGTAATTGCCACGATGCCAAATCTCTCTTCTGGTCACTCGACAATCTCATCCTCTTAAAAATGCGCTCACAAGAGCGTAACCAAGCTTGAACTTCAATTATCGATTCTGAACCTTTAAATGATTGGCCTCCAAGATCAGTGAAATCTTTACATAAGGCTGCAAAACTAACTTGAGGCGGTACTGGATTTACAGTCTCTCTAGCAATTCGACTTCGAACATCTCCACTCGAAGTACTAGCCCTAACTCTGCCTCTTCTTCCAAAACTCATACCGGTCACCTGAACAGACAACTCAACAAATTTAGATAGGTATATATAATTATATGAAAATACAAATACGCACTCTCAAGATAAATATAACACAAGAGCCTAGGTACTCGCTCTACCTAGCGCTCTGATACCACCTGTGACGACCCGACTTCCTATGCCCAGGAAGACGTGCCATCAATAAGAAAGAAAAGGATAGAAATAGAAAAGAAAAGAAAGAAAGAACAACAACATCAGAGTCTCACAGCGGAATGGAATAAAATATAATACATCAACATAAATTTACATAGTTATATATACATACATCAGAGTTATACAATTATCATACAACATGACTATCATATACATATCTGTCAGGACATACATCTCAAATACATCAGGACTAACTAACACAGTGGAACTATAAGGATATATATGTCTACGACGCTGAAGCCTCCTGCTCCATTGCTCCTCCAGAAGTCGTCAAAGCTAACCTGAATCCCTTGGCTACCCGTAAAAATTTGGGTACCCGAAAGTTTATGAAAACAAAATATAAACTTCGGGTCAGACATGGGTCTGGTATGAGTAAACGGTTTAAAGTCGCTTAACTTTGAAAATCATTTGAAATTAAAGGTATCACGTAAGACTCCCCACAAATAAATACGGGTAAGTTTTTACCTTACGCTAACCAAAACATTTGATAGGAAATTCAGTGATATTATAATAGTGTCTAGGGTTTTCAAGTAAATAGAAAATAGCCGAAATTGTTACATCTATTAAATTCCAGCTACTAGCCACGAAAGTGGGTAATACAAATCAAAATCGTAGGGTCTCGTAGGGAAAATGGATTTCCAACAATGGCAGGGCTACTGGGGTATCGCCCGTCACAGTACGTGGTCTAGATCACAGTACCGAGGAGCCACCCTAACTCCCCTGCAACACAAGGCCGGAACCATTCCTTACTGAACAGTCCCGAACAAGATAACCCCGCAGTTGGTGTACATCCAACCGCCCACACAGCCGAATAAAGGGACATCTAGACAGGGGTATATCTCGTCCTGCTTGGGCATGACCCACCTAACCTTGCTGCATCTCCCCTGTTTTAGCCATTCCCGGTTGATGAGGCTTGAGGCTACGATTACCTTTAAAGAACATATCACTTAGAATGCTCATCGTCCGCCTGACGATGTGTTGAAAGCATTCAATCCATACAAGTTCGTTCCGGGTTCGAACGAAACCGAAGGCATTATCTCGTTACACTCGTTTTGGAATCACCCTCAGAGTTAACGACGATAACCCTTGCATTCTGAAAACACCATCTCGATCACCTTTGATAAGTCACGACCTATCGTTTAATTTGGATCGATGTGGTTTTCGGAATATCAATTGGATATCCGATCCCGGTCTCATCGAAATCCAAACGCCATTTTTAAAGTCCAAGTTGTCTAATTAACTTAACAGTTTAAATTTAACAATTGAATCCATATAGCAATTTAATACAGATAAATAACATCAGATAAATCATATAGCAATGGATAAATAACATCAGATAATTCATATAGCAATTGAATACAGATAAATCATGCACAATCATCACAGATATCTCACGGAATATCACAGATATAAATAAACATCAGAAGCAATCAAATAGAACCATCGTTTCATAACAACAAATTTTGATTTGTTTTAAACTTAAATGTATAATTAAACATAAACTATATTTTAATCATGCTTAATTAATTATTAATTAATTAATTTATTTCAATTCATTAACTGCTTATTAATCATTCACTTAATTAATTAATTAATTAATTCTTAATTACTAATCAATAACCTTAATTATTGATTTATAAAACTCGGTTGCACAATTAATTATTACTAATTGCTTAACTAATCATTACTTACTAAATAACTTAATCGTTCACTCATTCATTATTTAATTAATTTGTTAACTACGGTTTTCCCATTGCTCAACTTCAAATAATTACTTTACTTCCTAATTACAAATGATTTTTAAACAAGATTATTATTAAAATCATTTAATTACAAATTTGATTCTATTTGTAACTAATTATAAATTTATTACAATTCATAATTATCCATGATTTTACATTAAGTATTCTTCGTTTCCTGTAAAACTTTAAGGTTCTATTTTGCTTAAAACAATTTGTAACATTAACATTTGTCTTATATAACTTAAACTAGTATTTAAATTAGCAAATTACAAGAATTGCTAAAACCCGAAGTAAATCACGTGTTCAACTCGTGAAGGTCTCGAGTATTTCCATAATTCTCCCCGTATTCTCCCCTGCATCCCTCTCTCTCTCACTCTTTTTTCTTCTCCTCTTCTCAGTTTCCTACCTGCTTCTTATTTATTTTATTTTATTTTTTTTTTTTTAAAATCTGCAATCGCCTCTCACACTCACGCACGAAACTCGTGACAACTGACCATTTAACTCGAGTACCCACTCGAGTATCCCACGCTACGAAGCCACCAACATCCCACTGACCCACTTCCGCCACCGTGCACGTGCACGGTGGTGCGCTCGGCCTACGGCACCTCGCGGCAACCTCCACATATCCCAAAACACCACGACTTCCACAATCTAAACTTAAAACCCATCGAAATGTTCCAGATCAAAATTTGACCTGTTGCTCGACCACGAACAGAAACGCCTCATCGAAAATCACCTCACGCGGCCACCCTCCATCACCAGAGGCGATGAAACTCCTCCAACACGTCACTCACCCCTCCATCTAGCTCCACCAAAAATCATAATACACTCGGTTTCCTAATGATACCGAAATCACGATTTTACAGAGGCTAAAAAAAAAAATGGGCTTAAACCCTATTTGTGATACAAACTCAAAACTTATGTATTTGAAAAATAATTTCATATTTTTCTAGTGTTGATACATCTTTAACCTTGCTTCATACAAAAATCCAGGAATTAAAATTCACTTGAACTTCCAGATTTGACAAATATCCAGTAAAACTTCTATATAAAACTGCTCTGTAAATCTTTGATTAAAAATCAAGATTTTAATGTTAAAAATCATAATTATGTTCATGGAAACTAAATATACTATTGAATTTACAAATTTAAACACTTGAATTTTCAACTTTGATTTCCCTTTTCCTGTAGTTTTGAAAATACAGAGTGAATAATATGCTATTAAACTCTAAACATGCTTTGCAGGATTTGTTTCATATAAACAAAACTTGAATTATCTCACTACCACATTCAAATGGCTATATAAATATGTTTTGGTCAATTTATTTGCTTTATTTTGGACAAGACTCAAAGTACTGCTCAACAACAACTATGAAGCTTTCAGTGCAAATAAACATACACAGAACAGTATGTTTAAACTTCATCAACATATATCATTAAGAAGAAAATATGCAAGCTAAAGTTGAAATTCGTTTTGTTTACTCACCTAAAAGTAACAGATGAACAGAATTGATGATGAAGGACCTGCAGTTGATCTACCCTGTAATTCTTTCTTTGCTTCTCTGTTTCTCTTTTTTTTTTTTTTTTTCTTAGTTTGATCTTCTGTTTTAAAGTAACATATATTTGCAAAGCAAATAGATGTGTTCTCAGGTTTGCTTTTAAGCCAAAGTTTGTATAAATGAATTAATGATATAAAGGTAGATTGATATAGAAGCTTTGAATCAGGTTGTAACTGGACAGTGGATATGTGTTTGTCATTTTCTTTTGATTGGTTGAATAAAATTCACTGCATGAGAAGATTATGACAACATTTCGGCTGTGTACTTGCTAAACATAATGTTATGCTAATTAATGCCTTTGCTTTGAATTATGACAACATGTATTAAATGGTTGCTGATAGTTACTATTTGTTGTACAAAGATATTTGATTTCCTTTTGGCTAGCCTATCTTGCAAGATACAGGTTTTGTTTGCATTCTATTTTGAAGTGAAAACTTGTTTTCTTATTTGCTTATAACTAGTAAATACTTAAGCTTTTCATCATAATAGCAAGTAGTAAATGGTTTACTGACAGTAGCTATTTATACAAAGATATTTTTGTTTTATGATATTGAAGTCAAACTTTGTTTTCTTGTTTGCTTATATACAAGCTACATATTTTTGTTTATTATTATCTGTTAAGTACATATATATACAAGTTGTCTTGTTTTCTTTGCATTTTCCAGGTTATATTTTCAACACTTCTGATATGATTGTTTTAAAGATATTTTCAGCATAGTAGTTGTAGTTTATTTGTTAATTAAATTTTCAAACATTTGATTTACACATACTTGTATTTATACATTTCAAATTATAATTCATATTTGTATATTACTTTGATAACATCTTAGTTTTATAATTGTGTTTTATACTAGTCTTGTATGTTTATATTTATATTGTTTTATACTCATGTGTTTATGTTTAATAATACTATGTTTATTTACTTTTAAACTTGTTATTCTAAAAGCTAAAACTATATGTATATGTATTTTATCAAACAACAAAAATATAAAGTCTTAGATTTGATTTTATTGAATAAGTCATATTTTATTTAAATGGTTTTGAAACATTTACTTTTAAATTTTCAAAGCAAAATTTTCTTTTACAAATATATATAACTGTTAAATATCCAAGATTTCATAAATTTAAACATTTACAAGTTTATATTTAATTTAATTTAGATTAAATATTTACTAAATATGCTGTAAAAATTCCGGGTCGTTACACATACCCAACATTTTATCTAACTGCAACTATTGAAAGAAAAGAAACTTTATATATTTTGATATGTACACTTTTAAAAGCCAAACACGTTCCAACAATATAAAAGCAAACAACAATATAATAGTTCAAAACTTATAACAGTTCGCTCATATAACAGTTCAAAACTTATATAACCTATGTATTTAATCTAATACGCATACACACTTCATATTATACTGACACATTAATTTACACATTAGAAATTCTAGATAAATAATCATATTATGTAATACATACATATTACAGTTGGATTATAAAACGTGCACGGTAAGGTAGACTATAACTAACCCCTATATAAATATTATCACTAACGAAATATAAATATAAATATGATACTGTACATAACACACATGCAATACCGCTCATAGAAACTAATATATTTACAAAAAAAATTAATAACTTATATACGAAATTAAACAACGGATTAAACAAAACTCATATAACAAGATATATGTACATGCAACTCTTCATTTAAAAATCTATTGTGAAGACAAGCTTATATTAGAATGTAAGTATATATATATAGGTATTTAAATAAACTAATTATATATATGAACTCACGGCTGCCACTGATGTAATAAATGTTGTAAGCGACAGACCTTAAACTTACATATATATCAAACGAAGCATAAAAAAAAGCAAAAGTTGGAGAAGCAAGCAAAACAGAGGCCGTTGATATGCATAGCAAGGTATGAGCAACAGGCGAAGTACACACACACACACACAGATATATATATATATATGCTTTAGGTTCCAACAGCTCTACCATATCTAAATTTGTATGTATTACCTTCAAATGCATGCACATGGAAGAAGGAAAGGGTGGCAGATGGTTGCTGTTAGGCAGAGGAGAGCAGATGCAGTCTGTGGCCAAAGCTGGGTACTCGGTTGCTACGGTGATTTGCTGCTGTGTAGTCATGGAGGGTGCAGCTGTTTTAGTTCAGTGATATGAGCTGGTGGCCAAGACGAGAAGGGTGCTGCCTGAACCTGTGTTCGACAGTGACTCCTATTCACGTGGGGAGGCGGGTTGTTGCGGTGCTCGCGTGAGAGGACGTGGGTATGAAAGTTGTCAAGCTCGGCTTCGTGTTGAAGGTCGGAGGAGGCAAACGAGGTAGAGGGAATGAGGTCTCGGCGCTGCTGGCTCAGGCCGCGCGTGATGTGGGGTTTGGCGGGGATGCGGTGTAATGATGGATGTGTTGCGTTGGAGAGGGAGGCGGAGGGTTCTTGGGTCGGGTTGGCTAAGAGATGAGGGAAGAAAATCGTGCTGTTCATAAAATGTTGGTCATCACTTTTTCTTTTTTATTTATAAAAAAACATGGCTATGAGATACGAAGGAAGAGAAGAGAACGTGCATGCAAAAATGTGAGAGGAAAATGGTGGAAAGGAAGATAGAAGTGTAAAGTGACAGAGAAGATGAAAAGAATTTTCATATATTAGTTTAGTTTCACAATGAAAATGACGTGTACAGAAAGCTTGAATGAACCAACCAAAATATTAAAAGCAACTTAAAAATCCAAAAGTCACGTTAGTTGAAACCTGTCATAGTAATAGCTGATTTTAAATTCTCTAGGAAATATAAAAAGAACGAATGGTCAAGGGAATTTTAAAGGCCAAATTTCGGAATCGATACGGGAATCGTTCCGTACATTTCGCCGTCTTTCAGACTCCGAAATACACAAACAAATATACCGTGAAGATCAGTGCGACGAGACGATCAAAACTGTATATGGAAATCAGTGGTACGATCGAATTATAAAAATTTCAAATTTTCTATTACGGAAAATGCATAAAATTCGCAGAAAAATAAGATCGACGAACCCAAAGATGTCCGAATTTGGAAAAACGACAAACTGACAACTTTCTCAAAAGATGTTTTAGAGTTTTTCGATGTAAAAATATTTTGGTTTTGAAAACGTTTTATTTTCACCGCTTTTTAACTGATTAGATTGAAGTGGATTTACGCGCGAAATAAACTTTCATATTTTCGGACGAAAATTTACCAGTTGCTATGTTTAACTAGACGCATTAAAAATTTAAAATTTTTATTTCAAAATTTTACTGTTTAAAATTTCACAAAATTTCAGTGAATAACGTTAATAAAACCGGTTAAATTTACGGGTCGTTACACTCTCCCACACTCAAAACTTTTCGTCCCCGAAAAGGAAGGAAGTAGGAGAATAGAAACAATCAAAAGAGAATAAACTTGAATTACATAATAAACAATTAATTTAAACCATATCGATTTCGATTTAAACAGATTAATGTTCACTAATCGGTTTAAATCCATTCATATTAAATCAATAATATTCATTCAATTTAAATTTGTTAGTTCAAAATATAAATTTCGGTTTAAATCAATTCAATATCCCATAATTGAATTTAAATTCAAAGTATTTCATTAATTGATTAAATTGTTGATTTAATTTTAATTTATTAACTTTCAAAAGAAAATTTTCTTCTATTAATCACACCTATTATTTATTTAACTTTTTATTCTATTTGTCTCCATAAACATTTTATAGTTAAAATTTAGTGAATAACATTTATTATACACATTCACATTTTATTTAGAAAGACAATTTATATTATATATTATCCAATTATCTTAAATTAAAATTTTCAAATATCATAAATTTGAATAGTCGTTTATTATAATCATAATTTATTCGACAAATTTAATTCTTCTTTATTCAAAATTATTATTAAATTTATTCTACTTAATATATCTTATTACATTCATATTAAGTACATTTACATTTATCATAACTACTCAAATTTATTAAAAATTCCTTTGATATCATTTTCTACTGTATAATATTCAATTTCATAGTTAACTTTTGAAAATTTTGGTAAGTTATACATAAAATGCAGTTGAGCATTATCCAAATAAAATTTTACAATTCAGTTATTTCAAGTTAAGTATTTATATAAAAAGAATTTGGCTTCAATTATGATTGAAAATCATCCTTTAACAAACTTAAGAATTACTTTCCGATTAGCTTCTAACAACTTAGAGATAATTATATACATGCAATATATCCAAGTCATAATTAGAAATTTCAAATCAAATTCATTTTAAAACAAAAATGTAACAAGCTACCGATGGTCTCTCCACTTCGAAACTCGAAAATAGATATCGATGATGCGGCCGTCATCACCGAAATCATTTTCCAGCGACAAAGAGAAGAGCACTGATTTAAAATTTTAAATTCTTTGAAAATGATTTCTATTTGAAAATACTTTAAATAATATACATTTTAAAACTTTTAAGACCATATTTCAAAATTATCGAAAATTAAATTCTCAAGTTCTAATTTAAATTCACTTCAAATTCCAAATCAAATTATAACTAATTTTTATAAATTCATTTATTATGCAATATTCAATGGTTTACAAAACAAAAATAAATGAAAATCAAATATTATCATTTCGACAACGGATTCATTAACAGTTTATTTTAAAATTTTATACTTATTTATAATAAAATCATTCAATATTATTTTATTTACTAAACTTGAAACAATATTGTGTCAGTTGCTCTGCTCAAGTGTTTTGGAAATTCTATCGATAGCGTTGATCAGACGAATCGATCGAAAATCCAAATCAACATTAACAACTCAAACAACACAATATATAAAACATTTTTAATGCTAATTTACAAATACACTTCTCGCTTGACGATACAAGAAGGGATTCCAAAGCAGTATAGAAATTCAAATTTTTGATGGACTCAAATTAAAGAGAATTCTGATTCGAATACAAGTTCGAAAGAAAAGATAAGATGATTCAATTAATAGAATCAGGAGATGGATAAGCTTATATTAAATTACGGCAACCTTTACCGGGTCGACCGTGACTTCAAAAATAAGATCGATGCAGAATTCCGAGGCGAATCTACATTTGATCTCAAGAAATCGAATTCAGGTATAGCAGGAGATAGCTAGCATCGTAAACCGAGAATACAGAAATCTCCGGTAAATCGATGTCCTTTGTAAAGGAGTTTCACCCATTTACAAATAATTTGAAGGTTGGCGAGACCGCCGATTCATTATAAAGATTATTCGAAATGGAGTTATGGAATACTCCGGAATTTAAAGAAGACGAATAGTGCGGGACAAGAATGAATTTCGGAACCGAGGAGACGTCCCAAAATTCAAAGGAATTGAGTTAAAAGGAAGAGATTGAAACTCGAATGAGAGTGATTCTGTAAATACATTTACCTTATATGCTGAGTTCTGCCTAGAGCTACCAAAAGCTCTGATACCAACTGTCACGAACCGCTATTATGGACTATTCGCATCCGCACATGTCGGACTTGAATAATTCAAAATACCGAATTGTTAATTTAAATTTTGGCAAAACTCAGATATACAGTAAATAAATAATCACAGAATCACAGACACAGAGTAATAATATGCAGCGGAAGTAAAAGAGATAGTAGTTCATGAAGCTACTATATAAATATATAAGATACATCAGAGTTTACAGCAGAAGAGTAATACGATACATCAGTTACAAATCAGAATACATAACTAGAATCATTGAATACTGGAAGCAGAATAGATGGCTGGATCGTCAAGCAAAGCTCCAACTCCAAGGGTGAGTCTCGAAAGCTGGTGTTCCCAGTCTGACCCGAGCGTAAAGCAAAACACAAAACACTCGAGTCAGGATTAATATTCTCATATCAATAAATCCAACTCAAGTGAAATAGCAATCGAAATACAAGTAACTCAAAGGATGTTGGAATCACCATCCTCTAAGGATCCGTTAAACTATCTACTATGTAGTAGTGTACGCTAAATAGATAATGTCTATCAGTAATATAAATATCAAAATAGTGTTAAGGCGTTACCATTATCCCCCTTAACACATTTTATATAAGCGTTATAGTCTATACAGCACTGTAAACTCCACCGTAAACTAGTGGGATATCAGGGAGTACTCCATAGGTATAACACAAAACAAATTCGTAGTGATCGCGTATATAGGGATACAAGTATGACAAGGCACATGAGGTAATACCCAAGGTAGTGAAACTACCGTTCGCCTGATCCGGACTGGTGAGAACGCATCGCCGCAGCGATCGCAACACCGCGAAACAACACTCCTGAAAAGTACGAGGGTGCACCAATCGATAACAAGTAATGAGTAGTAGTTACGAAGAAGTGTGTTCGCTCGAGGTGGCTAACCCCATTTGGCCCGGCACGACTCCTGATTTTAGTCATTTCCAATTTTGACACAAGTGTCAAGGCTATCCAATATCGTTCACTTTCTTCAATCATCAACGTTCGCCAATCCAACCACTTCATTCTGGATCATCACTCCGCGTATAGTTATTAAAGTGGGTTTCGGTTTAGACAGAGAGTATGTCCATAACCGACTCCGGTTTCTTTAATAACTTTCGTAATTATTACACCGATTGGTCGTTTAATAAATTTCAAAACCAAATCACATTCAATTTCAATTAGAATTCGTAAATCAACATTTCATTTATCCTTCGAAATCGATTTCCATAATTTACATTTCAACATTCCAAATTACCATTTCAAAGTCTTACAATTCAATTTCAATTTTTATTTAAACAATTCAAATATTGATTCAAGTTCGTATATTAGTTCATTCCGAAAACATTTAAATTAATTTAATTTAACATTCAAAATCGATTTCAATTCATTAATCGATTTCATTCAATATTCGTTAAGTTAGTTTATCATTCAAACAGTTTCCATTAAATTTCCAATTCATTAAATCAATTACTTAAGTTCAACCTCATTATATCAACTAACACATTAACTTCAATTAGATTCGTCAAATCAATTCTTTAAATTACAAGTCTTACAGTTATTACAATAAAACGCATTTTATTTCTTGTTAAAGAAATTCAATTTGATTTATTCACTTGCTTAAATTTTCCAAACTTAATTAAATAAGAAACCCAATTTCATTT
The DNA here is from genome assembly GCA_030765085.1 of Allium cepa. Taxonomy (NCBI): domain Eukaryota; kingdom Viridiplantae; phylum Streptophyta; class Magnoliopsida; order Asparagales; family Amaryllidaceae; genus Allium; species Allium cepa. The sequence goes on from CM060929.1 coordinate 299,329,977, forward strand.
ATTAACGAAGTTCGAATTCACTTATTCAAAAGTTCAATTTCTCTTATCAAAGAATTCAATTTTTATTTAATTATCGAATAATTCAATCTTTTTCAATTATTAGATAATTTCAATCTTAATTATTAATAATTTCAAAACTTAAAAATTTCAAACTTAATTATAAATTCGACTTAATTATTAAATCATTTCAAACTTAATTCAATGAATAATTCCAAATTTTATCGTCAAATAATTCATTTCAAACAACGCTCTTCATCATTTATTACATTAATATTTTGTTTCAAATTCCAATATTAACAATTTCCTTTAATCAAAATTTACGTCCAATTTTTATTTCAAAACCTTATTATTCAAATAAAATCTTTATTTTATTTCAAATCAAATTATTGACCAATCGGGTTTATTTAATTCTCTATCCTAAGTCAAGTTCATTTTGGGTATTTATCATTTCAACCCGATTCCAATTCCAATTCAAAAAATCAAAACATAACAAAGGGAACTTGCAGTGTGATAACTGAGATGGTGTCAAAGTAAATAAACAAGCAATAACAACAATCAAACACAATCCAATAATCAATTCAAATAATGCCGAAATAATCGTATTAATTCACATTGTTGTTTGTGCGAATTAATATAATTATTTCTAGAATCTACACTATCATTTCATGTAGATTAAAGATTACTACATTACGGTTTTTCACTTGTCGTTCAATTTCAATTCTACAACAATTTATCCAATATACGTTCAAGGTTCAAAGTGTGATTTATCAAATTCCACATGTCGATTAACTTAACAATTAAAAGGGGTCAGATTATTCAAATTAACTAATCAAATTCAACACATATGTCGATTCACATTTTTAAACTATCCTACGTCAATTTCAATTGCATAATATTTATCACTTTATACATTACAATTTACATCCAATATAAACAACAATCAATCAATCAATTATCAACCAAAATGGATTATCATCGCATAAATAATTAACAGATAATGGTGTCAGATGTCATAGGTGAACAAATGCAGGTAATAACATATATAACAGTGTAAATAACTAACAGCAGCATATTTCAATTGTCGTTTCACTTGAAATCAAAATTAATAAATAAAAGAACATTAATCGTGAGTGATTGCTCACCTTCCGAGGCTAGAGACGAACGAGACTGAGATGAGTTACGAAGTCCAAGCATGGATTTCGGAGCAAAGCACGATGGACATGAGTTCGACGATCAAAGCTGATAAATAGGTATTGATGAACAATTCGGATCAGTTTGATAGAAACAGCAAATATCTATATTATTATTAATATTATGAAATCAATATTAAATTTAAAACAATTATTAAATAACATATATATATATATATAAACACGTAAATAAAATATAGTCTGTATATACTCTTAAAAATCTGTACATATATATAACAACAGTTCCATATTTATATATATAAATTGATATATAACCTATGTAATATTTATTTAACTTGCATACATATAGATAGAACAAAATATACAATATAGTACTGTTAAAAAAAATTAAATATGCAGACACTTCAAAAGAAAATATCGACATACGCAACACAGTTGCAATGATCTATGACTAAATATAACTAGCATACCCAACATTTTATCTAACTGCAACTGTTGAAAGAAAAGAAACTTTATATATTTTGATATGTACACTTTTAAAAGTCAAACACGTTCCAACAATATAAAAGCAAACAACAATATAATAGTTCAAAACTTATAACAGTTCGCTCATATAACAGTTCAAAACTTATATAACCTATGTATTTAATCTAATACTCATACACACTTCATATTATACTGACACATTAATTTACACATTAGAAATTCTAGATAAACAATCATATTATGTAATACATACATATTACAGTTGGATTATAAAACGTGCACGGTAAGGTAGACTATAACTAACCCCTATATAAATATTATCACTAACGAAATATAAATATAAATATGATACTGTACATAACACACATGCAATACCGCTCATAGAAACTAATATATTTTAAAAAAATTAATAACTTATATACGAAATTAAACAACGGATTAAACAAAACTCATATAACAAGATATATGTACATGCAACTCTTCATTTAAAAATCTATTGTGCAGACAAGCTTATATTAGAATGTAAGTATATAAATATATAGGTATTTAAATAAACTAATTATATATATGAACTCACGGCTGCCACTGATGTAATAAATGTTGTAAGCGACAGACCTTAAACTTACATATATATCAAACGAAGCATAAAAAAAAGCAAAAGTTGGAGAAGCAAGCAAAACAGAGGCCGTTGATATGCATAGCAAGGTATGAGCAACAGGCGAAGCGCGTGCGCGCGCGCGCACACACACACACACATATATATATATATATATATATGCTTTAGGTTCCAACAGCTCTACCATATCTAAATTTGTATGTATTACCTTCAAATGCATGCACATGGAAGAAGGAAAGGGTGGCAGAAGGTTGCTGTTAGGCAGAGAAGAGCAGATGCGGTCTGTGGCCAAAGCTGGGTACTCGGTTGCTACGGTGATTTGCTGCTGTGTAGTCATGGAGGGTGCAGCTGTTTTAGTTCAGTGATATGAGCTGGTGGCCAAGACGAGAAGGGTGCTGCCTGAACCTGTGTTCGACAGTGACTCCTATTCACGTGGGGAGGCGGGTTGTTGCGGTGCTCGCGTGAGAGGACGTGGGTATGAAAGTTGTCAAGCTCGGCTTCGTGTTGAAAGTCGGAGGAGGCAAACGAGGTAGAGGGAATGAGGGTCTCGGCGCTGCTGGCTCAGGCCGCGCGTGATGTGGGGTTTGGCGGGGATGCGGTGTAATGATGGATGCGTTGCTTTGGAGAGGGAGGCAGAGGGTTCTTGGGTCGGGTTGGCTAAGAGATGAGGGAAGAAAATCGTGTTGTTCATAAAATGTTGGTCATCACTTTTTCTTTTTTATTTATAAAAAAACATGGCTATGAGATACGAAGGAAGAGAAGAGAACGTGCATGCAAAAATGTGAGAGGAAAATGGTGGAAAGGAAGATAGAAGTGTAAAGTGACAGAGAAGATGAAAAGAATTTTCATATATTAGTTTAGTTTCACAATGAAAATGACGTGTACAGAAAGCTTGAACGAACCAACCAAAATATTAAAAGCAACTTAAAAATCCAAAAGTCACGTTAGTTGAAACCTGTCATAGTAATAGCTGATTTTAAATTCTCTAGGAAATATAAAAAGAACGAATGGTCAAGGAAATTTTAAAGGCCAAATTTCGGAATCGATATGGGAATCGTTCCGTACATTTCGCCGTCTTTCGGACTCCGAAATACACAAACAAATATACCGTGAAGATCAGTGCGACGAGACGATCAAAACTGTATATGGAAATCAGTGGAACGATCGAATTATAAAAATTTCAAATTTTCTACTACGGAAAATGCATAAAATTCGCAGAAAAATAAGATCGACGAAGCCAAAGATGTCCGAATTTGGAAAAACGACAAACTGACAACTTTCTCAAAAGATGTTTTAGAGTTTTTCTATGTAAAAATATTTTGGTTTTGAAAACGTTTTATTTTCACCGCTTTTTAACTGATTAGATTGAAGTAGATTTACGCGCGAAATAAACTTTCATATTTTCGGAAGAAAATTTACCAGTTGCTATGTTTAACTAGACGCATTAAAAATATAAAATTTTTATTTCTAAATTTTACTCTTTAAAATTTTACAAAATTTCAGTGAATAACGTTAATAAAATCGGTTAAATTTACGGGTCGTTACAGTTTGTATTTGATAAAATTTAAGGGAGAGAACGATTATGAAAGGATATTGAAAGGAGGCCCATGGTGTTGAACTTCGTATTTACGATATTTCGTAATTACGATATTTTGACTATAACAACTATATAAGTCATTATTATATACTAACTTGTTTTTACAGGAATCAATCAAGACCGGATTCAAATGAGCTTCAACTCTTAAGTATGTATCGAGTCTGCGTCTAGAGTTTACTGATGTTAAAATCTCTCCTTTGGATATATATGTCGACATGTGCACATACACACATGCATAGAGCAAATTTGAATTTTCAGGTCAAATTCAGACGTCTGAATTGACCATTTCAGACGTCTGAATCTGTAATCAAATTTGAATTTTTTGACAATATTCAGACGTCTGAATTGGAAATTTCAAACATATGAATCGGGTCAAAAATGACCTATTTCCTTTCTGGTTTGCACGTTAACAATTGCGGAAGTCTGAATTCTAATTTTCACACGTCTGAATTCTTACAACGGCTATATTTTTGAATAGACATTTCTTTTCCATGAAGAGATACAACTTTTTATCAATAGATATGTCCATATACTTTCATGATAACTATTCATGAACAACTGCATCTCTTTGTACTATATATAAACATGTTAGAATCATAAGTTTTATTCACCTAATCGATCTAACCCTTTCAATTCTTATACTACTTTGATTCTAACACTTTTGTGCATTTAAGTTTATACAAAATCATTCATTTACTTCCATATTCTTCACATACATACATACATACATATATCAAAAGGAGAAGATTATAGAAAGTTTATACTATCAAGAGACAAATACGTGTTATCAAGAACACACAATGTCAAATACTCTTTGTATAAGTTGAAGTCATGTTCTGCTGTTCAGGCAAGTGAAGTCCTCTTTGGCTGTTGAGGCATTGAAATCCTGTTCTGTTGTTCAGGTGTTGTAAACCTATTCCTCCGGGTTAACTGCGGATTATTGTTAGTGAAATTCCAAAAGGAGTCTGAGACTGGACGTAGAATGGAAAGTTCGAACCAATGTAAAATTTTCTAGTGTGCTCATTTTCATTTACTTTGCTATTATCATCTGTTTTCGCATTTATATTTAATTATATTCCATATTACACGATCCTAAGTGATAGCTAGCCACACAGTAGTCACTATCAATCGGTATCAGAGCCTGGTACTCTAGAGATCGTAACAACATCCTAGAATAAATGGCTAGAAAGAGATCTAGTCAAGGCAATAAGAAGAGGAAGAGCAATAAAGAAAAATCAAAGGAGCAAACAAACAAATGCTTTATGGCTAAAGATAATGAGGTTAGTGATCTAACTTTTAATGATATGATAGAAATAAATTCAGAACTTCTAGACACTTTAAAAAGTCTCAAAAGAAAATGTAAGGAAGCTCTGAAAAATCAGAAGAAAGCTGAATTCGAAAGAGATATGCTTAAAGACTAGATGAGAATATTAGAAGAAGAACTTGAGAAAATTCAAGATTCAGACAATTCTCAACTCGCTCTACTAAGTCAAGATATAGAAGCTCAAAAAGAAAATAATAATGCTCTATCTTTTGAGAATCATGAGTTAAAAACAAAAATTAAAATCGTTAAGTTAGATAACACTAATCTCAAAACTAAGCTCGATGACATTACTAAAAATGTTTCTAATTTTAATAAAGGTTTAGAAAATTTATCCAGGATTATTGAAAATTCTCAACCTGCTTCAAGTAAGAAGGGATTAGGTTATGTTAAGAATCTAAAAACTCATAATGACAAAAGCGGTTTAGGCTATAAACAAGCCAAAAGTGAAAATAGTACTAGATATGCATTCTTGTATACGAATTTTAGTGTTAGTACTAATAATCATGATAGTTTTAAAACCGGTTATAGTCATAATAGTACTTTGTTTTGAAATGATAGAAATTATTCGTCAAGTACTAAGCTAATGACTTATAGTATTAAGATATGGATTCCAGCTAATATGATTGATCATGATAAACAACTTTATATTAGAAACTATTATAAGAATGTGATTTGTAATGAAAATTATATTTATAAAGGTTCAACCACATCCAAATGGGTATGGCTTCCAAAGACCTAACCCCCGGGCCCTAACATAGTAAGTGGGTACCGAAAATGATTTTTATTTATTGTAGGTACTCGGAGAAACAAAAGGAAAAGGATAAATTTTGGAAGTTTAAAGAATGATCCATACGTTTAATAGAATTACGTGCTTACAATGAAATATGGACTTCAGCAAATATGGTAAAATCTATTTTATTTTTTCTCCATAATTAATGTTGAATTTATCCCACTGTACATAAGATATTTTATATAATTTATTATATTCCCTCATTCTTTTTGACATGACAAAGGGGGAGAAATCCATATGCATATTAATTGAGGGAGATATTATACTTTGGGGGAGATCGTATACTTGGAGGGAGCTTTAAACATATTAATATTATTTTTTATACAGAATGATAATTTCATATATATCATGTTTCCTTTTTGTCGATGTCAAAAGGGGAGAAGGAGTTTAAAAACTACTATCGGCAGGGGGAGCTTATAGTAAGAGGGAGTACATATAATTCTATTTCCTATTTATATATATTCATATTGTGTATATACTTATATAGTTGCCATCGTCAAAAAGGGGGAGAATGTTGGAACTTCGTATTTATGATATTTTGTAATTACGATATTTTGACTATAACAACTATATAATCCATTATTATATACTAACTTGTTTTTACAGGAATCAATCAAGACCGGATTCAAATGAGCTTCAACTCTTAAGTATGTATCGAGTCTGCGTCTAGAGTTTATTGATGTTAAAATCTCTCCTTTGGATATATATGCTGACATGTGCACATACACACATGCATAAAGCATATTTGAATTTTCAGGTCAAATTCAGATGTGTGAATTGACCATTTCAGATGTCTGAATCCGTAATCAAATTTGAGTTTTCTGACAATGTTCAGACGTCTGAATTGGAAATTTCAGACGTCTGAATCAGGTCAAAAATGACCTATTTCCTTTCTGGTTTGCACGTTAACAATTTTAGAAGTCTGAATTCTAATTTTCAGACGTCTGAATTCTTACAAGGCTATAGTTTTGAATAGATATTTCTTTTCCATGAAGAGATACAACTTTTTATCAATAGATATGTCCATATACTTTCATGATAACTATTCATGAACAATTGCATCTCTTTGTACTATATATAAACATGCTAGAATCATTAGTTTTATTCACCTAATCGATCTAACTCTTTCTATTCTTATACTACTTTGATTCTAACACTTTTGTGCATTTAAGTTCTCACGCACGCGCGCGCGCACACGCACACGCACACGCACACGCACACGCACACGCACACGCACACACACACACACACCAAACGGAGAAGATTATAGGAAGGTGGGAAGGTGGGAAGGTGGTACTATCAAGAGACAAATCCGTGTTATCAAGAACACACTATGTCAAATACTCTTTGTATAAGTTGAAGTCCTGTTCTGCTGTTCAGGCAAGTGAAGTCCTCTTTGGCTATTGGGGCATCGAAATCATGTTCTGTTGTTCAGGTGTCGTAAACCTATTCCTCCAGGTTAAGTGAGGATTATTGTTAGTGAAATTCTAGGAGTCTGGGACTGAACGTAGAACGGGAAGTTCGAACCAGTATAAAAATTCCTGGTGTGCTCATTTTCATTTACTTTGCTATTATCATATGTTTCCGCATTTAGATTTAATTATATTCCATATTACACGATCCTAAATGATAACTAGCCACACAGTACTCACTATCACATGTTTCATGGATAGTAAGCTAATTTCTATGAGGAAATGGGTGCAGATTTCAATTTTGAACATGCTACATTGACAACATACCTAGTTTGAGTCAAGCTAAACAACTTAAATCTAGCATTATAGAATACGAGATGTATTAACAAACTTGCTAGCCTAATTGAAAAATCACTAGACATAGATGAGAACACTACACCGTTAAAACAATCAATTAAACAAAGGGTTTTATTAAAGTTAGAGACAACATCTGGTTTGCCCAAAATAGTCAAACTGTAGGCACACATGGTAATGTGTATATATAGGATGTGGAGTATGAGTGTGCCACCTCGATATGGTGAGTGTAAGTATTTTCGTCATAGCACACAACAATGCAATATAGTAATTGAAATGCCAAAACAGATTTGGGTAGAAAAGCCAAAAACAGCAACACAACATCTACTAGTTATGCACAACCAAGTAGAAAATCAACATCTACTAGAATTAGTAACGCACAACCTCCTACGGCGTGTTCCCTAAAAAATACCATAGCAACAAAAAATGATAAACAAAATGCTACAAAGACTACCCTTGAAAACCCCTATTTACATATACCATCACTTAAAGCTAGTGGAATAGATATTCCATTTGATCTTACAAAGAGTCAAAGTCAAACCCACAATCATGTGCAGATAGTTGAGGACTCCCCAAATTGGACAAAGGATCCTAAGATTGAGTCCGGTATTGTTTGATGAAAATGAGGAGGAATTACCTAGCACTATAAAAGAAATTCAAAAATTAAATATACAACTTGACACTTCTAATGAAGATAGCGAGGAAGAAAATGTCGGAAAATACACAATGCCAAATGCAGAATACATGAAACAGTTTGAAAAAGGTGATGAAAAGGCAGCTAAGAACATATCTAAAGTAGTTTCTCCCCCTACAACAAGGAGCAAAGCTACTAAATCCAAATGTTAGTGATATAATGAAATGTTAGATGTCTAATCACTAATGTAAGGAAGTTAGAACTCTATAATATAAGGGCTAAGTATAAGCCCTCAATTATAGCAATTTTGAAAACAAATTAAGTATGGAAATTATAGAGATGTTTAAAATGCAAATGAAGGATCAATAGGAAATTATTCACAATAGTTCTAATACTACTAAGGGTAGAATTATGGTTCCTTAGGATAAAGACGTATGGTCTGCTAATTTATTCAGCCAGGATGAAAAACATATTACTTTAGCCTGCAAAAACTATGAGGGATTGGAACATTTTTTTCACCTTTGTTTATGCTGGTAGTTGGGCCTTCACTAGAACTACCTTATGGAAATAGCTTATTCACAACTTGAAACAAATTTATAATCCATGGGTTATAATTGGGGATTTTAATGTAGTGTTGAGAACTGATGAAAAGAAATGTGGACTTGCATTAAAAGTTTGCCAGATTGCTGAATTTAGTGGTTGTATGCTAGCTAGTGGAAGCATTCCACACCGTCTTGAAATATACATGGAAAAAAGGCGAGTTAACAAAATAGTATCAAGGCTAGACAAAGCAATTGGGAATATAGAAACATTCAATAATTTTTTAAAAGTATATGTTCTTCCTAGTTCCACTAGCGACCACTGTCCTCTTTGTACACAATTCAATAACGAAGAATAGAATAAAAAAAAGCCTTTCAGATATGCTAACTATTGGCCTTTATGTGGTGGATATAGTGAAGTAGTAAATTTTATAGAAGTTCAAATCCCTGATGGAAATTGTATGTACAGATATGCAATGCTGGTAAAATCCATGAAGAACAAACCCAAGGATTGGAACAAAAATAGACCAAAATCTTCAGATGCGATTCCTAAAATTCAAGAAGCTTTAGAAGAAGTTTAATATAAACTGAATGCAGAACCACATCATGAGGGACACATTGTAAACTACTTTCATTATAGAGGCAACTAAAGGAAGAGTTAGGAAAGCAGGTAACATATATAAAGCAAAAAGCTAAAGAAAATTGGCCCACAGAAGGAGATGAATGCAATAAAAAAATTACTAAAATGCCTAAAAGAAAAAGCCAAAAAAATTTAACCAACTATTTGAATGTATAGGGAGAAATTATGGAGAAACTTCAAGATCTTGAAACAAAAGCAATTTCTTACTTTGGAAATCCATATAGTGGGTATTATAGTCAAAACATACTTGAAATACACCAGATGTAGGATTTTGCCAAAAGGAAGACAAATGCCGATATCCAGAATACGAGAAGGGAAGCAGAAAAGAGCTCTCTTCTCGATTCATGGTGACTCTAGTCCGGATGGAATGAGGGTACATTTCTTCAAAATGCATTGGGTATACGTGAAAGAAAGTATGTTAGCTGCATATGAAGAAGCTTTAAATACTGGTGAGTTTATTCAGGAGATAAATCATACTTATTTCATCAATACCAAAAGTTCACAAACCAGTTAAACTTGAAGAATATAGACCTATTGCATGTTGTAATGTCGTACACAAAGTGCTAAGTAAAATCATTTGCATGAGACTGAATAAGGTATTGCAAGACTTAATTTCACAATGTTTATAGCTGAAAACTCTCTTATGGCTCATCAATTGGTTTAAAGACTTTAACAAAAAAGGTGCAGATAAAATGTGTTTGAAAGTGGACCCCTATAAAGCTTATGTTAAGGTGAATAGAGGTTTTATATTACATATGCTGAAGTCTATGGGATACCAAATAAGATGTTAACACTAATAGCTTAATGCATCAATTCACCTACATACTTTGTGCCGATCAATGGAATCCTAAAAGGATTTACGCATAGTTCCATAGGACTTAGATAAAGGGACCCTTTATCCCCCTACCTATTTTCCGTTGCTATGGAATGGTTGACCCTTTAGATGGAAATTGCATGTCATTATAAGAAAATCAGGCCTATGTATAACATTCAACCATATATCACCCACCTAATTTATGTTGATGATCTATTAATTGTAACCAAGGCAAAGCCATCAGTGATTTCTTTTATCAAATAAATATTCAAACAGATGGAAATATGGGCAGGTTTGAAGTTAACGAGCTAAACACCAAATGCAACTTTAACAAATTCTGTAGGAATAAGCAAAGCTATATAAAAGAGCTGGGGTTCAAGAGGGTATTCTTTCTGTCAATATCTTAGAGCTCTTTTGTCAAACAATACAATAATAAATAAAGAATGTGCGAAACTAATAGATAATATTGGGGAAGCACTACAGCGTTGGAGATCTAAATTTTTATCATCTACAGGCACAGTAGAACTTGAACACATAGTTATCACATCCATAGTGAGATTTTGGCTACAAACTTTTCAAATTCATAACTATTCAATTACTAAAATTAATTAATGCAGTATGTGAAAACTTTATTTGGAGAGAAGATCTACATAGAATTAGCTATAAAGAACTCTATAACAAAAAAAAAGGGTTATGTTGGTCTTAAAAATCTATTTGATTTGAAAAAATTCTCTGGCCTCAAGATTGCTTGGAAGATCTTAGAATCGCATAATATATGGGTTGCCTGAATGAGATCTAGATACATCAAGGATAACTTTTGGACTCTGAAAATTGATAATAGTGCTTCAATTACATGGAAAAACATCTTAAAATAGAGAGAGCAACTAAAAAATTTGGTGGAAGGACAAATTGCAAATGGTAATGAAACTGATTTATGGAAAGATCCTTGGCTATATAGTAAAAGCTTCATTAATAGGATGGGATGCGACTGTTACTCTGCAAACCGCACACCAAACATGAAAGTAGCAACAATCATAACTGAAGGCAACTGGAACAATGACATGTAAATTGTTACCATAAATTTAAAATAAGAAACAGAAGCTACTTTATTATATACAGGGAAAGATAATGACATTTGGGCTTGGAAGGGAAATTTAAATCGCATGAAGCTTGGGAAGAAACTAGAACGCATTACCCGGCCATGCAATGGCACAAGGTGATATGGACCAAAAATAATACCCCCAAATGGCACGCACTACATACAAAGCTTTAATCTTTAGGCTTCCCTCTAAAGATAGACTACTTAGTTGGGGAATTCTACAAGAAGACAGATGTAATTTTTGTAAAGAGAAACGGAAACACATAATCACTTATTCTTCAAATGCAAATATAGCAAAAGAGTCTGGGCCATCCAAAAACTCAAATGCATGAATAACGCAGTAGTAATACCTCTATACGAAGAGATTGCTTACTTGAACAAGTGGAGCAATGGATCATATCTTGTTGATGAAATCTTTAAAATTAGCTTGACAATCTACATGTGGCACCTGTAGAGAGCAAGACACGTCAGGACTATCAGTAGAAAAGAAAGAACCAAGTTAGATTTGTGTAATCCAATAGCGAGAGAAGTTATAGTTATAGTTTAGAGAATCCCAAAGAGAAAACTCACCAACTTAAAGGAACTGGAACGACAACTACTGCCGAAGTGGAGGTGAAAGGAAGAGAGTATAGAAGATCAAAAGGATGATCTGTGACCGCCATAATCTTTTTCTACAGTAACCTAACTTAATTGGAAAGTTTATGTAAAGTGGAGAATGAATTCTATAAAGTTATCTTTGTATCTTAGTTAGCTTGAGCTGGAGCACGTGTAAGCTACTTAGGCCACAAAGCCTAGTTCGAAATAAATTTAACCCGCTTTCCAATATATATATATATATATATATATATATATATATATATATATATATATATATATATGCGCGTATGTGTGTATGTATGTATGTATGTATCTGTATATGTACATAAAATTTTATAATTTCTACCGTTCCTAGAATCAGTGGAGAAGAGAAAATAGCAAAGCTTTGCTCCATGACTCACAAAATATGGAAAGAAAAATAAGAGGTTAGGCCTGTATTTTCCTGCATTTATAGGCCCTTGAATCAATTCTATCTGTTATTTATGTTAAATATTGATTTAGTTAGCTCTGGTTCCTTTAATCGCAGATTTTATTAGCCTTAACAACGGCGATTACTTTAATATTAACTAACGTTTACTTTAACATTAAGTTAATCATATTTATTTCCTTAATATATTTTTAATTATTTCCAAACCAAAATCTTTAAATATTAATAACTTTTTCGTTTGAACTCTAATCGTAAAACTTTATATATGAAAATAATCAAAAAATCGCTAAGAACACAATGGTGCAAGTTTCATAACCAGATTCTGACATTTATGAAAATTCTATTTTTGTACCTAATAATTGTTTATTGATACCTTTTAATTAATTATTATTTATTTTACGGAGTGTTACACCCTTCTTTGCTCCGGAGAAGATCTTAACATCAAACTTCCTTTCGAAATCAGCCAATGAGTTGGTGTCCTCATCCACTTCCAAAATGATTACTCCCCACCAATTTGCAGCCTCTCCTTGAAGTTGTCATGCTACTGACTGCCTCTTAGTGATGTCTCTTAGAACCTATAAGCCAAATATCTTCTCACAGGGATTTAATCATGCCTTGGTCACTGAATATTGTTCAGTACCCACATAAGGTTTTCTTCTCAAGCTTGAGAAATCCCTATAGAGCTTTGGGAAATCCACTATTGATGCTGGTTGGACAAGAATTACCTTTGGAGTGGTAGAAAAATTAGGAAAAGGTAGCTCTGGTCTTTGCCACCTAGGATTCATAGCATTGGCCTTTATTCTAGTTGAATTGCTCATTTTCATCTATCTGAAAAGAAAATAGGATTCATTAGCAACTCCTAATAGACAGTGAATAAAATTTTAGTTGTAAATGTGTGTACATATGTACTCAACTTACCTTTATATATCTAATAAGAAAAATACATACATGCTCCCTCAATACATTTCTAATCCTTAGTTTAAGGGAAAGTTTTGTTCTGACACTAGTTGTAACAATCTGCCATTTTTGACCTTCTGATTTAAGACAACTCATAATGTGTAAACCCCAAACATAGAAAAGATTGATACAAGATACAAATAAAAATATATTGTATCTATCTCTTTCTGAACTCATAGCGGAAGGTACAACATATAATATAACCAAATATTACTTTATTCCAAATCAATATATTCAATGTACATTCATAGTCAAATATAATCAAACCCAATCCAAAATAAACTCAAATACACACATATACAATCAATGTCAATGTCAGAAGATTATTTATATATAGGTATATATATACATAATTAACGCCTTCATCTTCTGCACCATCAACCATCACCCGATACAACACATCAATTTCCATCAACCTAGCGATGAAGCTTAAATGGAAAATATGGAGAGGGTCAGAGTACATTCTGGTGAGTGATATACGTCTACTTTACTAAATACTCTAATCATTACAAAATAATACCAAGAAAACTATGGAGAACTATCATACCTTAGTTATATTTCACCTACATCCAAATACAGTACAGTAACACATAGCACTGATGAAACAAGGTCTTAGTCCAGCATAGTTATAATGGTTGATTGTAACATCCAGCTTTTTCACACGCTTAAAACCAACACACATGTCGATTCAAACCATACGGAAGGGCGGATTGTTATGGGGTAAATAAGAAAAACAGAGAAGAGATAAAACAAAATAGAATCTCACAGCGGAAGGATAAAATATAATAATAAAATATACAGTTTATAAAACTGTTTACAAAACTTTTGATTCTTCTTTATATAATTTAATATCAGAGTTCACATACCAATAAATACCAATGCAGCGGAATACAGTGAGTAGTGGAACCATATAGTAATAATAATACTACAAATCTTCGTCTTCGTCCTCCAGAGCTAAAACTTCAAATCCTAAAACGCTCGGACTGACCCGAGCGAATTTGAAAAGACAAAAACACTCGAGTCAGAACTAAAAGATCTTATGTAATTTAAATTTACAGAAATAAATATGAGTGCAGTAACTCAAGAGATGCTTGGGATTTACATCTCCTAATGATCCGTTAAACTATTTACTATGTAGTATATTTCGCTATTATAATAGTGTTTATTTGTAAAATAAACTTACTTTTAAATAGCGTTAAGGCTTTACATTTTCCACCTTAACACGTAATAGTCCCAGTAGTCCATCCAATATCATAGTCCCTCCTGATCGGGAAGCCACAAGAGGATACCACACGGGCTACGGGAGAAATCCAAACTCGTACAAGGCACGATAGGGTAGGTGACACGACACAACTAGGCAATGCCAGGGTAGATATACCAATTGCTATCCGGGCTGATGGTAACGCGCAGCGCGCAGCTGCCGCCCACCTCGAACAAACTCCCCCAAAATCAAAAATAAAAGTGGCCATTGAATCAATCCAAAGTCAAAGTATAATATCGAAGAGGAGTGCCCGATCAGAGGAATGACCTCATTGGCCCGAGAATCGCTCCTGTTTTAGCCACCTTATGCCAACTCACGGGAGTCGGGTCCACGTATTTATCTTACAGGAAACGCCGCCACCAACCTACTTCATTCTGGAATCTCCACCGCGTACACGGTTAGTCAAAGTGGTTTTTGGTATCGACAGAGAGTATGTCCATATCTGATCCCGGTCTCTTTGTCAACCCATCGTTATTATAACACCGCGGTCATTTTAAAATAGTTAAACTTTAAAACCAGAATAAAAATTTCCATTTCAAAACTATGAATACGATATCAATTTAAAACCCAAAACAATACGATATCATTTATCTCAAATATAATCCTTTTCCAAAATCATACTGGTTTAAAAATTTAAAATATCTTGAAACCAAACATTTGAATTATACTTTCAAAACATAATATTTCGGAATTCATACTTTTAAAACCATAACTTCTGAACTTGAATGGTTTGGATATTCAACGGTATATATAATAAATGGTTTAACTTTAAGATTACTTCGTAAAGAAAATAACTTCCATGGCTTTACAAATATATTTCTTTATTTAAAGTCTAAACCAAAATTTAAATATCCCTTTCAAGTTTCAAGACCACTTCAATTTCTATATATATATCTATATTCATTTGGAGTATTAATATTTCAAAACTAAAGTTGGATTTTATTCTTTCAACAAATTAAATGTTCTATTATTTAGTCTTGAATATTCACATAAAAATCCATAAATAAAACTCCAAATTCTAGAAATTAAATATTTTCTCAAATTTACTTTATACTAGAATATTCATTTTTAAATTTATTTAGGAAAAATTCAGTTTATAAATATCATATCTTTAAAATTTCCAAACTTAACATATATTATAAATTTTCATTCCATTTTTATTTAACGGATTTATACACAGTTTAAATTCAAAAATTTAACTTTCATATGTGTATATATCGAAGAATAATATTTTATAAAATATCAAAATTAAATTTTTATAAACCGTATCCCATCCAAACCATAGAAATCACTTTTAAAATAATTTATATATAGACCACGGTGCCTGTATAAAATTTTCTATCCTATGGTCAAGTGATACAGATATTTATCATTTCAATCCGCAATTTAAAATAAAATTTTGCGGTTGTATATCATTTCAAACCACAATCCCGAATGAAATGAAATATGCATGATAACTTGCAGTTTAAATGATATAAAATAAAACATCCATTCATCAACATCATCCATCATCCAAATAACAATCATCATCCAAATAAAACAATATCAATATATATCTGATAATATATAACAGGTAATAACTGGCAGTTATATTCAAAAATTTAACAACTATTAAACTAACAGTTTATATACAGGAGTAAATTTTATAACTGTTTTCTAGCAGTTTATATGCAAATAAATAAATTCTAACTGTCAATTAATATGCAATAAATAAATTAAATTAACAGTTAATTTAAATAAATGCGAAATAATAGATATGATGAATAAAACATGCCAAACAGTCATAAATATATTTCTACTCATATCAAACATAAATTTAACAAACATAAAAGCTTTTAGAAGTTGTGAGTGGGTTAAAACACTCACCTTTAGGATTTAAATTGAATTCAAATCCAATTTAAACCCAAAAATTCGACGGTCTCCAAATCTATCCAAACCAGCGTCAACAGATCCGGAATTAAATTTCGATCCTAACAAAAGAAATTTCGTGCGAAACGGATAACGCATGAGCAAGTTAGGTTGATTTAGAGCATATGAAATCAAAATAGAATAAATCAGAAAAATAAAATATAAAAAAAAACAAACCCTCCAAGTGGCCATGTAGGCTGTCATCCCCACGCGAAAAACAGCGACCAGAATTTCGAATCTCATTCGTGAAAAACCCTAGCCGCCTGAAATTCGTCCCTTCAACCAATTGACGCCGCTGCCAGCGACGCCTATGCCTCGATCACACTTCGCCGTTGGAACCTCCTCCCCAAGCCGCCTCCCCTCAGGCCGACCGGCCTCCTCAAACTTCCAGGGCGTGCTCGCTGCCGCCGTCCTAGGTCAGAAGATCTCGCCAAATCTGCTCGACTTCGAGGCTAAACAACCGTATAGATGCGAGCTGCTCGCCAATCCCTACAAGCCTACGCCCTCCAATCATCGCCACGGCGAAGATCAACCGTTAAAAACGAAACCACCCAGTGAACGGCCGGGAAGAAAACCCTGATTTCTGAACAAACCAAAACCCGAATCGAAAAACGAATACCACCAGCGGATTATGCTAGTTGAGAGCTTCAACAATTTTTTTTTGGAATTTTATTGGAGAGTTTGAATTCTCATTTGATTTTGAATTGTAGATAGATCTAGGTTTTGCAACCATTGAGGAAGAGAAAGAGATGAAGAAAATGAACGTACAGACAAATGATAGAAGATTGAGGCTAGGGTTTATGATCGCGTATATATAGACAAACTGAAGAAGGCTAGGTGGGCACGAGTTACGAACGTGCTAAACGGTAGTTGGCCCAAAAAGCCCGTTCTGACCCCGGGACGAAATTTATTAAACCCATATATCCAAATAGGTATTTTAAAATATTCTGAACGCGATGAAAAAAGTTTCACGTCCAAATTCGATCGTATGGAGAAGTTATGCTGAAAACAAAATTTCCAAATTGATTTCAAATTGATTTTAATTAAACCGATTTCAATTCGTTTCGCGTCCGTACGATCAAACGACAGGTCCGATCGATACGAAACTTGAAACCCTATAATAATTCACCGATACGGAACCGATGAAACTGGTTTCGTCGAAATCCGAGTCCGTGGCCAAAATGGCTATTTTTATAATAATTAAATAAATTAATTTGTATTCCATTCATTCCTGTCAACAAATGAATTTAAATTTTGGAATCCAAATTATCACACAAAATTCCTCATTTTTTTTTTATTTCAACTAACGAATTATTTAACTAAATTCACTCTCATTTAATTGCAATCAAATTCAATTATTAGACTTTAAGTTTCAATATAAATAAATAAATCCTGATTTCCATTCCCTTTATTCACTATTTATAATATTACCATTCTCACCTTCATCTAAATCTTCATTTATGAATATTTCAAAATGAATTTCACTTATTTGCTATTTACACTTATAAATTTCAATTTCAAATAAATAGACAAATCTCTGTTTTCAGTACTTAAATCAAAATCTTCATATTATAATTAATATTAACCTTTATTTCATCTTATAGAATCAACTATCTTTATTGACAAATTAACCTACCTTACTACACACCTTCAGAAATTTTATTGCAAATTTGATCCTACACTAGACTACAAAATTTATCAGTTGAACTCTACATAAAACCATTTATTTAATTTAAAACCTTGCTATTTTACATATTGACTCTTTTTTCATGGAATTAGATTCATTCCTTGATTTCATTAAAATTTGATTTCTCACCTAAATTGCAATATAGAAAATTTCAATTACTATAGAAATTTATTTAATATAAATTCGAATCCCAATCAATAGGTATTGCATAAACCTTATTTCATTAAATTACATTCAGTTTCCCCATTTTATGGAATTAAATTCTAATTACCTACAATTCTTATTTCATTCATAAATGCCATCATTTACCGCATTATTTCATGGTTTCATTTAATTATATTTATGTTATTCATGTTTCTATTAACTTGCATACATACTTCCGTTATTTATTTAAATCAATCATTAAACATTATGACTAAATCATCTAACAAAAATTGTATAAATTTCCATTTATTAACATTCAGTTACTATCTTAGATAAGTTTACGTTTCCCCTTTAAATTTTATCCAATTATGACCTAGCAATCGTTTTAAATAAACTGGATTGTATTGAATTTGGTTACCCATCAAGGCCAATTACATTACTGCCTTAATCTACACCGTTACTATTAGAAAATCTCATTTCATTGATAAATTTAATATTTGCTTTAGATTACTTATCTTGAAATTTTATGCTTAAGAGCAACAATTTACCCTTTCCACTTATTATGTATTGCTACATTGGTTACTATAACATTGAATTCATTTGTTTACCACAAATTACATCATTGCATAAATAAATGAAATCTTCCCATTTGTTTTCTTATATAAATTTCTTAGCCTATAAATAACAATTTTCATCACTTAAATTTTCTCGTCATTTTGTTCCAACTGGAAATTCTAGGACTTAAATTCCCATGGTTTCATTTCATTTAGTCATTTGCTTCACTATAAATTACAAATCTTAATCTCTCTCTAAATTATATTATTTAAATCTTATTAAAAGGACAAATTAAATTAACGAAAATTATGGGTCGTTACACTCTCCCCCACTCAAAACTTTTCGTCCTCGAAAAGGAAAAAGAAGGGAGAAGAAAGAATTTAAATAACAATACATCTTATTCAAAATATTAAATTTATAAACAATAATTTACTATATTTATTATCTTAAATAAAATATACCCATTTTATAATCATTATATCTTTTTATACTTAGATAAATAAAGTTTGGAAAGCATTTTCAAATAATCTCTAAGTGGTTTCAATCACTAACGACAAATCAATCCAACAACCATCCATTTCAACAAACAGCATACACAACAAATATAAAACAACCATAAAATCAAACAAACAAATAGTTGTTCGGGTTCAAAACTTGAAATGGTACGGAATGAAAAATAACTATCCAGTGCAACATTTACTCAACAGTCTTAGATGGGACAGAATAGATTATTTATTCATCCAACTACTTCAAATTTCCTTACCCGACCAACCATAAATCAAACAATAACAATTCAACAAATCAATTAACTCATTATAAATTTTTGTTTCATACATTAGCTGCTTGATCTTTTCATTCATATAATAGTTTATCTTTTATCTTCATTTATTTTCATTCATATACCACATAAATTATCCTTTTATAATCTACATTTATTTCTAACAACTTCAAATTTTATTTCTCATTCAATGGTTGTTTCCTTTATTTCTACTTATTACTTACAATTATTCATTTTATTTATTCAGGTTATGTACGTTTCTTTTATTTGTATTACATTTAATGCACTTCTCAATTTCAATCATTTATTAAATGCTTACATTCTATTATATTTAATTACAGTAACCCTTTTTTAATTACGCTTAAATTTTTAACCTTATAACATCCATTCTTATAAATAAAAGATTTTATTAATTTATTACTTAGGGTTTGCAGTCATTTATTTATATTACCTACTTTCCATTATATTCAGCTAGTAGTATTTAATTCATACTTAAGTTAATAACCCTACACATCAATCCTTATTTATTAAAGAATTTCATTTTATTCACTTTAAGTTTAAAATCACCTATTTATAATACTTACCTTTAATTTTGGTAAAATTTCAATTATAACTTAAGTTTATACCATTAAATTCTTATTTATAATAGCAATTCATTGAATACTTCATTATTTCCAAAATTTCTACTTGTATAATATTCTATTCCAATCACTTATTTAACATTTCAACTTTTAATATTTGGTAAGTTATATATGTTAAAGAAAATGCAAAAGAACTTATACAAGTTTTATCTCATCCATAAATTATGTTCATTGTTCAATAAATCTTTACCTTTTCTTATAAATTAAAATTTTAACTTCCTTTATAACTTAGCATTAAAGTCTCTTATTCTATTTAGGTTTCAATTCTTAATTAAATTCTGTTTCACTACCATAAATGAAATAATTAATTAATGGAAATTTTAGAAGTAAATACCGGGTTAAATTTCAATAGATAAATATATCTTTATAACTTATATACCTCTAATTATAATTAAAACAATTAAACCTTTAGATATTTCCAAAACAAATCTGCAGTAGAATTCACTACAGTAGCCTTTCCCCTTCGAAACTCAAAAATGAAAGTCGATGATGCGGCCGCCATCACCGAAATTATTTTCCAGCGACAGAGAGGAAAGTACAAAATTTATTTTCTCCAAAATTTTCTTTAAAACAATTTCTTCCGAATTAAAATGAAATATTTATATCGTAAAGTATTTATAACATATTATTATACTCCAAAATCCTTTGAAAGCAAATTTTCCAAAATCCCGGACTTAAGTCCTAAAATTTCCAAATTTCAAGGATTTTAATTGCAATCTTATTTTACCTATTATTTATAAATTTTATTCCTAACAACCAATCTATTGCAACCAAATATAGATATCATTTGAAAATTTTTTATTTTATATATATAGAAAATATAATAGGCAAAATTATTTCATTCACCTATATTAAAAACAGATATTATGTCGGTCTGTCCTATTAAGTGTTTAAAAATCCTCATTGATGTCATAGCGTCCCATGCATCAACCAGAATTTATAAATACAAAACAGAACAAATTAACACAATATAAAAACTTTTTATAACACTAACAAATACGCTCGCTCATATATACACTCAGCGACTCCCATAGGATATTACTACCCTATTAGTAAAGAGTCAAACCCCACAAAGCTAAGGTTTATCGCTAAACCAAAGCTCTGATACCAGATGTAACATCCAGCCTTTTCGCACGCTTAAAACCGACACACATGTCGATTCAAACCATACGGAAGGGCGGATTGTTATGGGGTAAATAAGAAAAACAGAGAAGAAATAAAACAAAATAGAATCTCACAGCGGAAGGATAAAATATAATAATAAAATATACAGTTTATAAAACTGTTTACAAAACTTTTGATTCTTCTTTATATAATTTAATATCAGAGTTCACATACCAATAAATACCAATGCAGCGGAATACAGTGAGTAGTGGAACCATATAGTAATAATAATACTACAAATCTTCGTCTTTGTCCTCCAGAGCTAAAACTTCAAATCCTGAAACGCTCGGACTGACCCGAGCGAATTTGAAAAGACAAAAACACTCGAGTCAGAACTAAAAGATCTTATGTAAGTTAAATTTACAGAAATAAATATGAGTGCAGTAACTCAAGAGATGCTCGGGATTTACATCTCCTAAGGATCCGTTAAACTATTTACTATGTAGTATATTTCGCTATTATAATAGTGTCTATTTGTAAAATAAACTTACTTTTAAATAGCGTTAAGGCTTTACATTTTCCACCTTAACACGTAATAGTCCCAGTAGTTCATCCAATATCATAGTCCCTCCTGATCGGGAAGCCACCAGAGGATACCACACGGGCTACGGGAGAAATCCAAACTCGTACAAGGCACGATAGGGTAGGTGACACGGCACAACTAGGCAATGCCAGGGTAGATATACCAATTGCTATCCGGGCTGATGGTAACGCGCAGCGTGCAGCTGCCGCCCACCTCGAACAAACTCCCCCAAAATCAAAAATAAAAGTGGCCACTGAATCAATCCAAAGTCAAAGTATAATATCGAAGAGGAGTGTCCGATCAGAGGAATGACCTCATTGGCCCGAGAATCGCTCATGTTTTAGCCACCTTATGCCAACTCACGGGAGTCGGGTCCACGTATTTACCTTACAGGAAACGCCGCCACCAACCTACTTCATTCTGGAATCTCCACCGCGTACACGGTTAGTCAAATTGGTTTTTGGTATCGACAGAGAGTATGTCCATATCCGATCCCGGTCTTTTTGCCAACCCATCGTTATTATAACACCGCGGTCATTTTAAAATAGTTAAACTTTAAAACCAGAACAAAATTTCCATTTCAAAACTGAATACGATATCAATTTAAAACCCAAAACAATACGATATCATTTATCTCAAATATAATCCTTTTCCAAAATCATACTGGTTTAAAAATTTAAAATATCTTGAAACCAAACATTTGAATTATACTTTCAAAACATAATATTTCGGAATTCATACTTTTAAAACCATAACTTCTGAACTTGAATGGTTTGGATATTCAACGGTATATATAATAAATGGTTTAACTTTAAGATTACTTCGTAAAGAAAATAACTTCCATGGCTTTACAAATATATTTCTTTATTTAAAGTCTAAACCAAAATTTAAATATCCCTTTCAAGTTTCAAGACCACTTCAATTTCTATATATATATCTATATTCATTTGGAGTATTAATATTTCAAAACTAAAGTTGGATTTTATTCTTTCAACAAATTAAATGTTCTATTATTTAGTCTTGAATATTCACATAAAAATCCATAAATAAAACTCCAAATTCTAGAAATTAAATATTTTCTCAAATTTACTTTATACTAGAATATTCATTTTTAAATTTATTTAGGAAAAATTCAGTTTATAAATATCATATCTTTAAAATTTCCAAACTTAACATATATTATAAATTATCAATTCCATTTCTAAATTTTCATTCCATTTTTATTTAACGGATTTATACACAGTTTAAATTCAAAAATTTAACTTTCATATGTGTATATATCGAAGAATAATATTTTATAAAATATCAAAATTAAATTTTTATAAACCGTATCCCATCCAAACCATAGAAATCACTTTTAAAATAATTTATATATAGACCACGGTGCCTGTATCAAATTTTCTATCCTATGGTCAAGTGATACAGATATTTATCATTTCAATCCGCAATTTAAAATAAAATTTTGCGGTTGTATATCATTTCAAATCACAATCCCGAATGAAATGAAATATGCATGATAACTTGCAGTTTGAATGATATAAAATAAAACATCCATTCATCAACATCATCCATCATCCAAATCACAATCATCATCCAAATAAAACAATATCAATATATATCTGATAATATATAACAGGTAATAACTGGCAGTTATATTCAAAAATTTAACAACTATTAAACTAACATTTTATATTCAGTAGTAAATTTTATAACTGTTTTCTAGCAGTTTATATGCAGATAAATAAATTCTAACTGTCAATTAATATGCAATAAATAAATTAAATTAACAGTTAATTTAAATAAATGCGAAATAACAGATATGATGAATAAAACATGCCAAACAGTCATAAATATATTTCTACTCATATCAAACATAAATTTAACAAACATAAAAGCTTTTAGAAGTTGTGAGTGGGTTAAAACACTCACCTTTGGGATTTAAATTGAATTCAAATCCAATTTAAACCCAAAAATTCGACGGTCTCCAAATCTGTCCAAACCAGCGTCAACAGATCCGGAATTAAATTTCGATCCTAACAAAAGAAAATTCGTGCGAAACGGATAACGCATGAGCAAGTTAGGTTGATTTAGAGCGTATGAAATCAAAATGGAATAAATCAGAAAAATAAAATAAAAAAAATAAAAAACAAACCCTCCAAGTGGCCATGTAGGCTGTCATCCCCACGCGAAAAACAGCAACCAGAATTTCGAATCTCGTTCGTGAAAAACCCTAGCCGCCTGAAATTCGTCCCTTCAACCAATTAACGCCGCTGCCAGAGACGCCTATGCCTCGATCACACTTCGCCATTGGAACCTCCTCCCCAAGCCGCCTCCCCTCAGGCCGACCGGCCTCCTCAAACTTCCAGGGCGTGCTCGCTGCCGCTGTCCTAGGTCAGAAGATCTCGCCAAATCTGCTCGACTTCGAGGCTAAACAACCGTATAGATGCGAGCTGCTCGCCAATCCCTACAAGCCTACGCCCTTCGATCATCGCCACGGCGAAGATCAACCGTTAAAAACGAAACCACCCAATGAACGGTCGGGAAGAAAACCCTGATTTCTGAACAAACCAAAACCCGAATCGAAAAACGAATACCACCAGCGGATTACGCTAGTTGAGAGCTTCAACATATATTTTTTTGGAATTTTATTGGAGTGTTTGAATTCTCATTTGATTTTGAATTGTAGATAGATCTAGGTTTTGCAACCATTGAGGAAGAGAAAGAGATGAAGAAAATGAACGTACAGACAAATGATAGAAGATGGAGGTTAGGGTTTATGATCGCATATATATAGACAAATAGAAGAAGGTTAGGTGGGCACGAGTTACGAACGTGCTAAACGGTAGTTGGCCCAAAAAGCCCGTTCTGACCCCGGGACGAAATTTATTAAACCCATATATCCAAATAGGTATTTTAAAATATTCTGAACGCGATGAAAAAAGTTTCACGTCCAAATTCGATCGTATGGAGAAGTTATGCTGAAAACAAAATTTCCAAATTGATTTCAAATTGATTTTAATTAAACCGATTTCAATTCGTTTCGCGTCCGTACGATCAAACGACAGGTCCGATCGATACGAAACTTGAAACCCTATAATAATTCACCGATACGGAACCGATGAAACTGGTTTCGTCGAAATCCGAGTCCGTGGCCAAAATGGCTATTTTTATAATAATTAAATAAATTAATTTGTATTCCATTCATTCCTGTCAACAAATGAATTTAAATTTTGGAATCCAAATTATCACACAAAATTCCTCATTTTTTTTTTATTTCAACTAACGAATTATTTAACTAAATTCACTCTCATTTAATTGCAATCAAATTCAATTATTAGACTTTAAGTTTCAATATAAATAAATAAATCCTGATTTCCATTCCCTTTATTCACTATTTATAATATTACCATTCTCACCTTCATCTAAATCTTCATTTATGAATATTTCAAAATGAATTTCACTTATTTGCTATTTACACTTATAAATTTCAATTTCAAATAAATAGACAAATCTCTGTTTTCACTACTTAAATCAAAATCTTCATATTATAATTAATATTAACCTTTATTTCATCTTATAGAATCAACTATCTTTATTGACAAATTAACCTACCTTACTACACAACTTAAGAAATTTTATTGCAAATTTGATCCTACACTAGACTACAAAATTTATCAGTTGAACTCTACATAAAACCATTTATTTAATTTAAAACCTTGCTATTTTACATATTGACTCTTTTTTCATGGAATTAGATTCATTCCTTGATTTCATTAAAATTTGATTTCTCACCTAAATTGCAATATAGAAAATTTCAATTACTATAGAAATTTATTTAATATAAATTTGAATCCCAATCAATAGGTATTGCACAAACCTTATTTCATTAAATTACATTCAGTTTCCCCATTTTATGGAATTAAATTCTAATTACCTACAATTCTTATTTCATTCATAAATGCCATCATTTACCGCATTATTGCATGGTTTCATTTAATTATATTCATGTTATTCATGTTTCTATTAACTTGCATACATACTTCCGTTATTTATTTAAATCAATCATTAAACATTATGACTAAATCATCTAACAAAAATTGTATAAATTTCCATTTATTAACATTCAGTTACTATCTTAGATAAGTTTATGTTTCCCCTTTAAATTTTATCCAATTATGACCTAGCAGTCGTTTTAAATAAACTGGATTGTATTGAATTTGGTTACCCATCAAAGCCAATTACATTACTGCCTTAATCTACACCGTTACTATTAGAAAATCTCATTTCATTGATAAATTTAATATTTGCTTTAGATTACTTATCTTGAAAATTTATGCTTAAGAGCAACAATTTACCCTTTCCACTTATTATGTATTGCTACATTAGTTACTATAATATTGAATTCATTTGTTTACCACAAATTACATCATTGCATAAATAAACGAAATCTTCCCATTTGTTTTCTTATATAAATTTCTTAGCCTATAAATAACAATTTTCATCACTTAAATTTTCTCGTCATTTTGTTCCAACTGGAAATTCTAGGACTTAAATTCCCATGGTTTCATTTCATTTAGTCATTTGCTTCACTATAAATTACAAATCTTAATCTCTCTCTAAATTATATTATTTAAATCTTATTAAAAGGACAAATTAAATTAACGAAAATTATGGGTCGTTACATTGATGCTATGGTCAAACCCATATGCAAGCCAAGCCTACCCAATTGCATTAACACATTGCTGAGTCACCAAATGGATCGGTTCCGTTCATGGCTTAATGACTCATTCCTGTATGACAATATGTACCTTGGCATTTCAACACTCACCAAGCGATCATGTTACCACGATTAATAATATAGGTCTTAAAATCAATAGTCAAGCAAGTCACAAATAAAAAATGACTGTCCATATGTATATACCCATACACACACATACATATATACATACATTTATATATATACACCCAAACATCCAATCAATCAAATCATAAGTCCATAACATCACCCGAAACGCAAGGAAAAAGACACTGAGCGAGCCGTACGCACACACACCCAAACATACATGCACCTACAAAGGTTAGAGGTCGACCTATGATTCCATACCAGTCAATTGGTGGGTGGTGTTTTGATAGGAGCAAGCTCTTGTCAATATAAATAAGTATTTTTTCAATTTTAACTTACTCATTTCTCACTCATTTTACATCTGATATTCGATCCATTTTCTTTTAATTTTGGTATGTTCCTCTTTTACCTTTATACTTTAAAGAAATTGCTTCAAAATCATTATTTTTAAAACTGTTTTTAGATATTTTATAAATGACTTTTCCTTAAATGTAACTTTTCTTAATCAATCTTTGTCGTCAATCAAATTTAATCATTTAAAGAGTTTTAAAGTATAATTATTCTTCCAAGAACTCTTTGACTTCATCGCTTCAGCATTAGCAAAGTTTGTTGTTTCAGAATGTTAAAAACTACCACCTTTTGCTAGCAATGTAAGGAGGAATTGGATTTACTTTGCTTTTTCTATGATTGCATCTGGAACTCTTATTAAGTGGGCAAAAGGATTTCCATTGAAGACATAGTTAATAACAATACTTACTCTCTTTTAAATTCTTTCTAACTCTAAACTACATGCAAGGTACTGATTGTTTATTGGGCAAACCTTTTTGGTGGCTAAACCCATTAACAAAGTACAAATTTAAACAATTCCATATGCATACCAGTCACAAGAAGGTTCATAATTGTGACCTCCCTATATTAAAGAAAAGATGAAATGGAAGTTAGTAAATCACGATTAAACATCTAATGTATAAACTAATAGTAGATGCTATTAGCTATAAAAAAAATGAAAGTAATTGAGATAGTGAATTAATTTTGCCTTCCTTTAAAATAATCACAAGCACATTTATGTTCGATCATTTTTCTTTAGTGCATTAGTGCTCTGGAAATATAAGCTTATATGAGCATTTAAACCTCTGGATGGGCAATAGTAATTGCTATTTATGGTAGCTCATAAACTGTTCATGATATAACTGTCAAGTTTTGAATTTCAATTTTTTTTAGTTTTAAAAAGAAGTGAAAATCTATCTTTATTTTTTTCATTGTAAATGACACATGCGTTCACTTAAGCATTTATCTTATATGCAATGTGTTATCATTTAAGAGATAACGATGTGTTGGATGAATATTTTTTGAATTCACTACAAATATTTTGCATTTGAATACTCAATGTTTAGTTAATTTTTCTGCCTTAGAATCTTTAGATTGAACAAAATATTTTTGGAATGGGAAATTTAAATGATGGAGCTATCTTTAGTTAGCTTATAATTTCAAATGCATATATTATTTTTAAAAAGTACATCTGAAAATTTTGACTATAAAGTTTCATTAATATTTTCGAAACTAATGCCCCTTTTATTTGCGTATTGGTATAAACATGTGTTTCATGATCCATATCAAACTTAGCATTGAGGCATAAATGGAACTAGGGGATAAAACATAATTCATTTTTAGATTTTCAACTCATTGAATAAACTAAAACGATCGTTTCACAAAGTAGAAATTCAACCCTAGGTATCATATCTTTTCACATTACATACACAAAATGCAATTTCTAAATTTGGGATGATAATGTCAACATGATATAATCTCACTTGTGCTTCCCTCCTTATTGTCAATGCAAATGAGTGTTTAAGCTCATTGTTTACAAATTTGTTGCATAGGCTAACATTTTACAATTTTGATTGTCACTATTATTGCATGATGCATTGATGCACTCATCTGCTCATACTGTCCCCTGATGCGCTTAGTTATCAATTCATATTATGACTATTATAAGTGCAAACATCTAAAATGCTCCTTAGCCTTCTCTTGTAATGGGTTTACAATGTTCGTTGGATTCTATGCCCAAACATCTACTATTAGGAGGTAACTGTTTACGCCAAAATTGGTCACAAACCTCAAGTATCATGAAAGCACCAAACTATGAATATAGATCAGCAATATCCCAAACACAAATCTCATATCTAAGCAATACTAAGTATAGAAATTCAGAAATAACAATCAGAAACACAAGATTTATAGTGGTTCGGCTATCTCCGGCCTACGTCCACTTCAAAGTTTTATCTTTTATTGATTATCCTTGCTAGTTACAGATGATTACAGCGATGAAAATGAAGTAATTTGAGTACAACAGTGGTGGTAAGGTGTAGAATTGAATCCGGCAGAGGCTGGACATTGAATAGCCAAAAGATCCTTTTTCTGTAGGCTTCAAGGGGCTATTTATAGGCGTAGGAAGCTGATATCGCGCTCAAACTTCAGGAGACTCCTTCTGGCATGTGAGTGGGCCCAGGCCACCGACCCCACCAAGTTTCGACTCGATCTATGATCGATGCGAATCAATTTCGTATCGATCAGAAAATGATCCAATTGAGCAAAAACTTGGTAGGAATGTTCTTTAGCTTGTACGTAAGTTCATGTGAAAATTTCATAGCATTTGGACTTGCAGAACTCAAGATATGATCGATACGAATTGTGGTTTCTCGACGCCGTCCGGTTCGCACTGATCAATTCGTATCGATGTCCCTTCGTGTCGATTCCCAGCACCTGCGCATCAATAACATGGCGCTATTTCCAAGGCTCGATCCAGTTTCCTCACCGTTTTGAACGCTTCCTCCCTTGAACCGTGGTCGATCTTTGCACGCATCCATGCTTCACGCTCATTCGTGTCCATTGTTTCGCCATTACGTTCGTACTCAATTGGTCGCATCGATACTTCACGTTCTTTCTCGTATCGATTCCAGGAATGTGTTTCGTATTGATCTATGAGCCGATCGATACGAAATGGTGAATTATTGATCGATACGAAAAGCGCACGCAGGGTCAACAGACGGGTACGAAACTAGACACAATGATGGATACGAACGAAGCCTTACCTGATGGATACGAGCAAGGCTTTACCTGATGGATGCGAACAAAGCTTTGCCTGATGGATACGAACTCCGATAGCCTCTCATGGATACGAAAGTGCCAAATCCTTCTATTATTGATACGAGAGCATCGACTCGAGATATGCCACCTCTTTCCATCCCGACTGATACGAAACCATTGTGTCGAGTCCATGTTGATCGATACGAATAGTATCGATTCGAAGTCTACTGCCGTTATCTGACTTGATCGACATGAACGTACTGTTCGCATCCATGGGTATCGATACGAAACCGATGGATACGAACAGTATCGATACTAGACCAGCCACCTTTAACATTGATCCATCCATACCTTGAACTGATGTACTCCGTTTAACCTGAAATTTGAAATGTGGCTTCCCCTATCCTTGATCATCATCTCCAATCGATTCCTTCCTGATCGAAGCTCGGCCAAATTTTAATGACATCGATTGCAGCCTTGTTCCTAATCGGTCTCCAATCCTGATATCCATTCTTCCTTGCCAATTTGTTGATATTCCAGCTTTGACCAAAAGGTGGGATAACATTTGCCCTCCAAAACATGCCTTGTGATAATAAGGCATGTTTTGAATAGTTCTGAATCCGATATCCGAAGTCCATAGCCATATCATCAGAGTACATCATCCTTGACTGCTCCGGGTCGATGTCCGATTTCGAATCCAATAACCAAAACCTTAGCCAATTCCATATCCATTCAAACTCGATAACCGAGTCCTAATCCATCCTTATCCAATAGCCAATAATTGAATCCAGAACCTCTTCGGTCGATATCCAAATCCGTAACCTCTCAGGGTTCTTGCCAAGCGCAATCCACACCTGACGACCGTGGTCCAGTGTCCCTGGACGTTGAGCTAACCTCTCTGGGTTCTTGCTAAGCGCGATCCACACTTAATGACCGTGGTCCAGTGTCCCTGGACGTTGTACAACGCCATGGCTTAAGTCCTAAGCCGAATCCTGGTCACTCTGGACCCTTGTTGAGCATAGTCCATACTCAACGACCTGAAATAATAATCGATAATATGGGGCCTAAGTCCTAGGCCGAATCCTGGTCTCTCCGGACCCTTGCTGAGCATATTTCATACTCAGCGGCCTGAATAAGCCAATTTGCCACATGCGGACGAAGAGACTTACCCCGTGCCAGATATAATCCATACCTGATGACCATTTGCCAAAAATCAGATAAAAATCCAATCAAAATCCAATCCGAAATCCAAATCAACTCAAAAAATTAGAAATCCGAACCAACATCAAAACAGAAAGCAATCATCCACACGAGAATCCAAACCAGAAAGCAAATAAAACCAGGAGCTCAAACCAAACTCCAAAACCAAAATAGAAAAACAAGTGTCCAATCCGAAAACAAAAGACAGATTTCACAAAGCATAGCATCACGGTTTATCATCATTCAGAGCATGTCTAGGGGCTATCTTCGTCCCCGTACATGAGTAAATGACTTGGTCGTTTGCCGGTAGCTTGCTACTTATTTCATATTGTCCCGATCAATTGATAACCAATTGACCATCATTCCTGGGCCTCACATCATCGTTGCTCGAGGTAGGCGGCGGTTGCTTCTACTCCACCGCTGCATTCTGAGTTCCGACATATTGTCGCAACTGTCCATTCCTTACATGCTCCTCGATTATATCCTTCAAGTGCCTGCAGCTGCTGGTTGTTGAATATGCGCTTATATGTTTTTGTTTGATGATAATAAACATATATATTCATTTAAATGTATTTGATAATGTACTATTTTGTTTTTTCATAGATTAAATAAATATTTGTTGAATAAAATAAATTACACAGAATTTGAATTTGAATTCAAACAGAACAAGTTACACAGTTTTTGAATTCAAACAGAAATTTTATTCAAACAAATATTTATTACAATCTTGAATAGTACAATTTCAAGCTCTCACTATACATATACATTTTTGAATACATCACGATTTCAATTTACATTTATAACCTCACTACATATCACTCACACTCGTATTTTGTCTTCAACTGCATTCCAGTTTGAATCCAGCATCTGAGAAATCTGCAAAAATATCCACTAACGCGGTAAAATTGAAAAAGAAATATTTTTGCAATATAAAATTAAATATGACTTTTGAAAATATGGTTTGCCTCAGTTATTTGGGTTGTTCGTCATCATTCGCACTTGAATTCATCACAAAGTCGTGCACATAGATATTACAGAGACAGGTAACCATAAGTGGCTGTAATACACACGTGTACATTCATACACGTGTGCACTGCCTCGCCAACTCATGTGCGTGGCCAACAAGAGCAAGTGTGCAAGTGCAAAGAAAGTCAATGAACACTACAACAATGACCAATGAACAAAGAACAGAGACAAGACAGGTCAAGCAACAAGGCAGACCACAAATGCATGCCACCAAGTAAACAAACTTAGGCAAATCAGTAACCAACACAATACCAAGTTCAACAACATCAAGTACAAGTCTCAAATGTCCAGTTAAAACTTCAACAAGACAAGTGATGCTCAAGTAAAGTTAAGAAAAGACCAGCTACAGAAATGCATGCAAGTGTCAAAGTACAGGTGCAAGTAGTACAAAAGAGCAAGTACAATTCGAACCAACATGGCCAAGACTACTGAAAACAACATGACAGCACTGCATCAATGCAAAATGGAATACAGCAACTACACAGACCAAACTTTAACAAACAGTTCAAGTGCAAACCAAGTTCATATGCAAAGAGCTCGAGCATGAGATATGGCAACTACAGTAATGCATCAGTGACCAACTACAGGAACAACAAGGTGATCAAACAAACAAAGACCAAAGCTACAACCTCGCATGAAGACCAAATGTCCAGACTAACATAATGCAAGACAGTGGTCATAAATGGAATAACAACATCGAGCCAGAGCCGTCAAGTTCAAATATCACACAAGTACAGGCCGCAACAGTATGCACCAGTTCAAACATTTATCAGAGAGTATATGGAAGGGTCAGTGATACAAGGCAATACACAAGAGCATACAAGTGCAACACAAGAAACAGATAGAAATGAACTTATGAAGCAGTGCAAGTGCAAATCACCAACTACAAGACCTCAAGTGATATGGTGAAGCAGCATGTAATGACATTATATACAAATGTAAAGAACAATGGTGATGCACTGCAGATATCCTGACAGCAAGCACATGTATCCAAGTACAAGCTCGTGTCGAAGTTACCGAAGTCAGCATGAAATTTTACAGGGCAATCAACAGAGATGATCAAGTGACAACATAATGAAGCAATAACCAATGTCACAGTAAAATCAACATCGTCAGAGAAGATGGCCAGAGACGAAGATCAAAATGATGGCCGAAGTCATGTCAAAAGCATATGTTACACAAGTCAGAATTCAACTTAAATTCGTATTCTTTGAAATAGTCAACGCAAAGTAAAAGAGGAAAGTTTTAATGCCGTGTGAATCAAGTGAAATCGAACGTTCTCAAGTTAAAGCCGTGAGTATCACGTTGAGAGAATAAATCAGGAAAGTCGTGCTCATCAAGGAATTAAGAATTAGGAAAGTATCAAATTGATACGAAGGAATTCAAGTGTCGTGAATTCATATAAATTCAACCCGAAGGTATCATCATCGAACATGAGCTTCAATTCACAATAAAACTATCAATCACAAACCCAAGTTCATCATCGGCAAGCAGAGCAACAATCGAATTCAAGCATTCAAGCAAAAAGGAAAGTTACATACCAAATTGAAGCCGAAGCCCTAATTTCACAATCGATCAACAGAGGAGCAAACAAACATAAGCGAAGCAGTGAGCAAGGGCAACAATCGAACATCAGAGAAGCAAGAGCATCTCAAACCAGAGACAAAGCCCTAATTCGAGAAAGAAGCCGAAGCCCTAATTCGACAAGCATCGGCCGCATAATTCTTCACTGAGCAAAAGAAGGAAACGGGTTGAAAGACAAGTGGGCCGGCCTTATTATTAAAAGGGGGATTAGTTTTTAATTTTATAAAAGGGGTTTTTAGTTTTTATTTTGAGCAAAAATTACAGATTCAAGTTCGTATTTTAATTTTTGCTCCTGCGGTTATTTTTGAAGTTGTTTTTTCTTTTCGTGTCAAAGAATTTGTAAATCACCACCTAGAGTTTAGGTAGTGTCAGATTGTCTATTTAGAATTAGTTCAGTGAGCAGGGGTGCGAGTTTGCAGAGCTCTATAGGCGGGAGCAGTGTTTGCGAGTAAACGAAACTCTATTGTAGGCGGGAGCAGAGTTTGCGAGTAAACGAAACTCTATAGGCGGGAGCAGGGTGTGCGAGTCTAGTAGAGTGTTTGTGAGCGGGAGCAAAGGGTCTGCGAGTCTAGTAGATTGTTTGTGAGCGGGAGCAAAAGGGTCTGCGAGTCTAGTAGAGTTGTTGTAAGCGTGATACTGTTTAATTCTAATAGAAATCTGTGAATGCAGCAGTAGGCAGGGGTTGCCGAAGCTGGGTAAATTTTGTGTGTGATTTACTTTTCAGCATATTTACTTCTGCAGTTTATTTCTGTATTTAAATCGAGAAAATTTGCTATAACCCTATTCACCCCCCCCCCTCTAGGGTTAATCTAGATCCTACAAGTGGTATCAGAGCCTGGTATTTTTTTTAACTCTAGAGTCATGAATTCATCAAATAATGCTTTTTCTGAGGGGCAATCTATCGTTAGGCCACCCATGTTTAACGGGAATGATTATGCTTATTGGAAAGTTAGGATGAGTATTTATCTTAGTTCCGTTGATTATGATGTTTGGGATATTATTGAAACTGGCTATAAACCTCCCACTATAATCGTTGGTGATACTGAGATTCCTAAACCTAAGGATAGGTGGGATGCTAACGATAAGAGATTAAAAACGACAAATGCTAAAGCCATGAATGCTTTGATATGTGCTCTTGATAAAAATGAATTTAATAGAATTTCTCATTGTACAACAGCACAGGAAATTTGGCACACTTTGGAGGTGACACACGAAGGAACTTCTCAAGTCAAGGAGTCTCGTCTAGCCCTATTCAGCAATGAATATGAGAATTTTGTGATGGACAAAGGCGAGAGCATAAAGGATATGTTTGGACGCTTTTCAACATTGGTATACAATGCTAGAGCGCTTGGGAAAGTCTTCACTGAGGTAGAGCTTGTGCGGAAGATACTACGAGTTTTACCAGTGAACTTTGAGGCAAAAGTCACGGCAATCCAAGAATCGAAAGATCTGAGTAAGCTAAGCATGGAGGAGTTGATTGGCAACTTGATGACATATGAGCTTGAGCTAAAAGCAAAGGAAGAACGCAACAACTCCGAACCAAAGAAGAAGATGATTGCCTTAAAGAGCAAAGAAGAGAGCGATGAAGATGAAGGAGAAGATCCAATTGAAGAGCTTGCAATGGCTGTCAATAATCTTAGAAAATGGTCGAGATTCAAGCCACGCAAGAAGAATACAAGTCGTAATAGGCCAAAAGATTCTGACAATTCCGATAATGAACCGACGTGCTTTAACTGCAAGAAGCCCGGACACTTCATACAAAAATGCCCACTTCCCAAAAACAACAAAGGAAAGAAAAAGACGAAGAAGGTATTTGCAGCGACTTGGGATGATGAAGAAGGAGAAGAAGTTTCGAATAGCAGCTCAGAGGAGGTTAACTTATGTCTTATGGCGAAATCAGAATCAGAAGCAAGCTCAGAGGAATCTAGTGAGACAGGTGAGTATTCCTATAGAGATCTTGTTTTTATGTGTCTTGATCTTACGAAAGTAGTTGATGCTCTTGAATCTAAACTTGAAAATCTGAAATCTAATAGGAGAGAACTTGCTCGTGAAAATTTTAGGTTAAAAACTGAAATTGAAAATATTCAAAACCTAGAATGTAAAAAATGTAAAATTTTAGATTCAGAATTGACAAGACTTAAGAATAGCTTTGAGAATCTTGAAAAAGAAAACTTGAGTCTTAAGGAAATCATTGACACTAGGAAAAAGGATTTCATAAATAGATGCACCTCACTTGTAACTGAAAACACGACACTAAAAACCAAAGTCCAAAATCTTGAGAAATCTCTGAATAACTTTTCAAGAGGCGAAAAATCTTTCAACATGTTATTGGGAAATCAAATTTTTGCTAACAACAGAAAAGGACTAGGTTTTGGGAAAACACAAGTTGAGGATAATGCAAAAGGGAAGAGTGTCTTTGATAAATGTGAAATAATTGGATATCGTGTTGAAAATTGTAATCATAGGAACAAGAACACAAAATTTATACAAGTTTGGGTTCCTAAGAATTCTACAAACGAATTTCATGTTTATTGGAACAAGAATAAAAGGACTAAACAAGTTTGGATTCCAAAGGGTTTGTTTATTCATAATGCTTCTGCCACTAACAATCATGGACCTAGAAATAGGTTACAAAAATCTTTCATCGTGTAGGTGTGGTGGCAGGCTAAGGAACAACAATGGTGTTCTCTGGATTTTGGCTGTTCCAGAAACACAACGGGCAACAAAGCAAAGTTCCTTAGCCTAGTATAAAGGTGACAGAATCACAATGGGCAATCACGTAAAATTATCGTAAAGGTAAAACAGGTGAAGGTATAATTCTGTGATAATATGCACCATATTCTGAATTAAATCATCCAAAATTGTGATAATGAGATGATGTCTTTAATTCTGACTTATTCTTAATTGATATGATTTCTTTTGACTTGTTCTTACTTTGATCTGTGTTTAAAAGAAGACCAACCATCCTTTCATCATTGAATTTAATTTGTTTGGTCAATTTATGATGTTGATTGATTACTGTTTACTCATGCTACAAAAAGGATTTTAAGAAATTATGAAATTGTTGAAACTTCAAGAAATTGTTTTGAAATAATAATGAAGTTTTAATGACTGTTGATAGTTGTTCATCCTATGGTTTCTAAGTTTAACACTATGATATTTGTTTGAGTGATAATAATGTGATGATGATTTTTTAATTCTGACTTGGTTTACATAATTAGCCAATTACATTTATGCCAAAAACACTATTCTTTGAATTACCTCATACATATACGTTTAAACATAGTGTTTTGCTGGATAATAATATTTTTGGTTATTTTTGGCTAACTCTATATTCACGGTTTCTGATTATTTACACGGCTTCATTTAATGCCATTTGAAAAGCTGTTAAAATTTGATGTTGAGATATTTTGTTGCATACTTAATGATCTGGTTTATCAATTTTAGTTAGTGATTTTTTTTTAATTGAAAGTAAAACTCAGATGCAGATTTCACTGGTAATATAGTTGATAGAAAAATTGCTAGTGGAACGTGATTAATCTTCGAAACATTCATCTACTGCATCGTTTTTCAAAGAAATTATCTGCATATTTTTCACTTGAAATAATTTTTCATTTAGCAGAATTTTTTTTCTCATATAACCCCTTCGAGAAAATAATTGTTCGACCATTTTTCAGATTAGTTAATTTTATTTGATTTTAAATGACAAATTTTGACTGATCCGACTCCCTACTAATTATCAAAGAGATAAATAGTGATTGAAAAAGTGATGAGTGTTGATATTTAACATACATTACTCAAGAGAGTATATTTGGAAATTTTCTTCAGGAATTAAAACAAGAATTATAAAACTTTTTGTTGGGTAAAGATTCCATGACCATTTCTATATCTATCATTATTTCTATCGACCATGGCTTATCAAATATTCAATATAGTTTGTCGATATGTGGTACTATAATCAGGAATCATTTGTTTTTCATGTCATATTTTTTAAATAAATATCCAAAGTATTCACTCTCATTTAAAAATTCTCACGGTTATGCATGGGTGAATTACTTGAATTTTTTTATTATGTGCTTCCATGCTCATTTAAAAGTCCTCACGGTTATGCATGTATGGAACGCATATCAAAATTAATTGCTTAAATAGACAAGTTGATTCTAATCCCATTTAAAAGTCCTCACGGTTATGCGTGGTTAGAAGATACTTGATTTCATTTTTAAAATTAAATTCGAATACTACTAATCTCATTTAAAAGTCCTAACGGTTATGCATGATTAGTAGATATTCAAATTCCTGCTATAAATGTACCACAAGTTGATTCAACTGTATGATTTTATATGAACACCATATCCATCATTTCTAAAATTGGAATATGCGCCTAACAAGGGTAGTTATTGTTTTTGTTTGATTCTTATTGAAGTTTAATATTTATATTCAATTTGAGTTTAATGTTGGATTAATATTAATCACTTTATCTTTGTTTTTCTCTAACACTATTATTCTTTTGCTGATAACAAAAGGGGGAGATAAAAGTTAAGATTTTGTCAAATAGAATCAAGCAAAGGTCAAATAATTTTTCCATATGCATCTAGGCTCATTTGTATATATTTCTATTTATATGCATATATGTAGGGGGAGCATCATGTAGAGAGGAAGCATTTAAATAGGGGGAGCAATTAGAGTATATAATTGGTTAGAGTATATAATTAGTCAAATACATTTTAACACGGTCAAAATCTTAAATATATGTTTGTTATCATCAAAAGGGGGAGATTGTTGAATATGCGCTTATATGTTTTTGTTTGATGATAATAAACATATATATTCATTTAAATGTATTTGATAATGTACTATTTTGTTTTTTCATAGATTAAATAAATATTTGTTGAATAAAATAAATTACACAGAATTTGAATTTGAATTCAAACAGAACAAGTTACACAGTTTTTGAATTCAAACAGAAATTTTATTCAAACAAATATTTATTACAATCTTGAATAGTACAATTTCAAGCTCTCACTATACATATACATTTTTGAATACATCACGATTTCAATTTACATTTATAACCTCACTACATATCACTCACACTCGTATTTTGTCTTCAACTGCATTCCAGTTTGAATCCAGCATCTGAGAAATCTGCAAAAATATCCACTAACGCAGTAAAATTGAAAAAGAAATATTTTTGCAATATAAAATTAAATATGACTTTTGAAAATATGGTTTGCCTCAGTTATTTGGGTTGTTCGTCATCATTCGCACTTGAATTCATCACAAAGTCGTGCACATAGATATTACAGGGACAGGTAACCATAAGTGGCTGTAATACACACGTGTACATTCATACACGTGTGCACTGCCTCGCCAACTCATGTGCGTGGCCAACAAGAGCAAGTGTGCAAGTGCAAAGAAAGTCAATGAACACTACAACAATGACCAATGAAAAAAGAACAGAGACCAGACAGGTCAAGCAACAAGGCAGATCACAAATGCATGCCACCAAGTAAACAAACTTAGGCAAATCAGTAACCAACACAATACCAAGTTCAACAACATCAAGTACAAGTCTCAAATGTCCAGTTAAAACTTCAACAAGACAAGTGATGCTCAAGTAAAGTTAAGAAAAGACCAGCTACAGAAATGCATGCAAGTGTCAAAGTACAGGTGCAAGTAGTACAAAAGAGCAAGTACAATTCGAACCAACATGGCCAAGACTACTGAAAACAACATGACAGCACTGCATCAATGCAAAATGGAATACTGCAACTACACATACCAAACTTTAACAAACAGTTCAAGTGCAAACCAAGTTCATATGCAAAGAGCTCGAGCATGAGATATGGCAACTACAGTAATGCATCAGTGACCAACTACAGGAACAGCAAGGTGATCAAACAAACAAAGACCAAAGCTACAACCTCGCATGAAGACCAAATGTCCAGACTAACATAATGCAAGACAGTGGTCATAAATGGAATAACAACATCGAGCCAGAGCCGTCAAGTTCAAATATCACACAAGTACAGGCCGCAACAGTATGCACCAGTTCAAACATTTATCAGAGAGTATATGGAAGGGTCAGTGATACAAGGCAATACACAAGAGCATACAAGTGCAACACAAGAAACAGATAGAAATGAACTTATGAAGCAGTGCAAGTGCAAATCACCAACTACAAGACCTCAAGTGATATGGTGAAGCAGCATGTAATGACATTATATACAAATGTAAAGAACAATGGTGATGCACTGCAGATATCCTGACAGCAAGCACATGTATCCAAGTACAAGCTCGTGTCGAAGTTACCGAAGTCAGCATGAAATTTTACAGGGCAATCAACAGAGATGATCAAGTGAAAACATAATGAAGCAATAACCAATGTCACAGTAAAATCAACCTCGTCAGAGAAGATGGCCAGAGACGAAGATCAAAATGATGGCCGAAGTCATGTCAAAAGCATATGTTACACAAGTCAGAATTCAACTTAAATTCGTATTCTTTGAAATAGTCAACGCAAAGTAAAAGAGGAAAGTTTTAATGCCGTGTGAATCAAGTGAAATCGAACGTTCTCAAGTTAAAGCCGTGAGTATCACGTTGAGAGAATAAATCAGGAAAGTCGTGCTCATCAAGGAATTAAGAATTAGGAAAGTATCAAATTGATACGAAGGAATTCAAGTGTCGTGAATTCATATAAATTCAACCCGAAGGTATCATCATCGAACATGAGCTTCAATTCACAATAAAACTATCAATCACAAACCCAAGTTCATCATCGGCAAGCAGAGCAACAATCGAATTCAAGCATTCAAGCAAAAAGGAAAGTTACATACCAAATTGAAGCCGAAGCCCTAATTTCACAATCGATCAACAGAGGAGCAAACAAACATAAGCGAAGCAGTGAGCAAGGGCAACAATCGAACATCAGAGAAGCAAGAGCATCTCAAACCAGAGACAAAGCCCTAATTCGAGAAAGAAGCCGAAGCCCTAATTCGACAAGCATCGGCCGCATAATTCTTCACTGAGCAAAAGAAGGAAACGGGTTGAAAGACAAGTGGGCCGGCCTTATTATTAAAAGGGGGATTAGTTTTTAATTTTATAAAAGGGGTTTTTAGTTTTTATTTTGAGCAAAAATTACATATTCAAGTTCGTATTTTAATTTTTGCTCCTGCGGTTATTTTTGAAGTTGTTTTTTCTTTTCGTGTCAAAGAATTTGTAAATCACCACCTAGAGTTTAGGTAGTGTCAGATTGTCTATTTAGAATTAGTTCAGTGAGCAGGGGTGCGAGTTTGCAGAGCTCTATAGGCGGGAGCAGTGTTTGCGAGTAAACGAAACTCTATTGTAGGCGGGAGCAGAGTTTGCGAGTAAACGAAACTCTATAGGCGGGAGCAGGGTGTGCGAGTCTAGTAGAGTGTTTGTGAGCGGGAGCAAAGGGTCTGCGAGTCTAGTAGAGTGTTTGTGAGCGGGAGCAAAAGGGTCTGCGAGTCTAGTAGAGTTGTTGTAAGCGTGATACTGTTTAATTCTAATAGAAATCTGTGAATGCAGCAGTAGGTAGGGGTTGCCGAAGCTGGGTAAATTTTGTGTGTGATTTACTTTTCAGCATATTTACTTCTGCAGTTTATTTCTGTATTTAAATCGAGAAAATTTGCTATAACCCTATTCACCCCTCCCCCCCTCTAGGGTTAATCTAGATCCTACACTGGTATCGTGCCCATCCAAATCATGGAAGAGGCAGTGCCTTCCTGATGCCCTTTCACGTTCAGAAGGTTCTCTTCTAGCTGGCCTTCGGTAGGGAAGGCGATTCCGGGTTTCCATGTATATCCGCTCCAGCGTCTCGTTTAATCCTGTGTATGTGGAAAACTTTGAATCCTTCCATCGCTTCCTGGCTTTTCCTGAATCGTCATCCAGCTTCCTTTTTCCTTTATCATTATCCAAGCTGCCACTGGATGGTCCTCCATCTTCAGCTGCATTCACCGCCTTTAACTTCAAATCTGCACGTGCATCCTCTTGTCGAAGGAATCTCTCGGCTTCATGAAAGAATTCTCCGTGATCCAGAGGGAGGTCTCGTATCAGAGATACTTTGAAATCTGAATCCTTTCTGACTCCTGAAACTGCTTCCATCAAAACCATCATGGATCCGGCCGATCCACCGAAGCAACCGCCGCATTGAACCGAGTCAAGAAAGCTCTAAGTGACTCATCCATTCTCTGCTTTATTGACGTTAGCATCATCACGTTCTTCAGCCTCTTGATATGAACCCGAAATTGCCTCAAAAACCTATCCACCAACTCCGTCCATGTTCTGATAGATTCGTCCTCCAGTTGCCTAAACCACATTACGGCTATATTTGTCAACTATAGAGGGAAACATCGGGCCATAGCTTCCTCCGATGGCCCCAGCACTTCCATCTGTCTAGTGTATCTCATCAGATGATCTATTGGATCAGCCTTGCCATTGTATACTTCCATGCTAGGTAGCTTGAAATCAGGCGGATTTCGAGCTATCCTGATTTCCTGTGTAAACGGACTCTTGTTCACTCCTTCCAAATCTCTATTGGTCAGACCACCACGCGTAGTACTCCTAATAATCTCAGCTAATCTAGCATTATCTGTCAAGTTTGCCCCCATACCCCCGAGGGAATTCCAGTACATACTCCTCATGCGGTTCATTAATGTTAGCGCTCGCTCTAGCCTGTTGAGCTCCATCCAAAGGCCTTCCAGTGTCAGATCCTGCGGGCCTGCCCCCAAGCCTTTGTTGATTGCCCTCTAGTTCTGTATTCTGTCCTCCATTGGGTTCCGCAACCCTAGTCTAAAGTTTTGTGTTCCTACAGCTCTCATCTGTTCAAAGAAAGTCTGCATCACGTCATGTTGACTCTTCAACAATCTCTCCTGCAATGAATTGGCCATAGCCTCCATTTCATCCCTGGTGATGTACATCAAAGCTTGTCCTTCTCCAGCTTCGGAGGATGATTCTTGACTTCCTTCCTGCTGGCTTCTCTGAGCCCTTTGTCTTCTACTAGTTTGTCGAGTCATTCTCTCTAAATCTGAATCCTTCAAGCTTTTAAATCTGAACTTCAAGTCTGGTGTAGCGAGTGCTAGTTCTTCTCAGTGAAAGCACCAAAGTGTTGGCACCAAAATTAGTCACAAACTCCAAGTATCGTGAAAGAACCAAACTATGAATATAGATCAGCAATATCTCAAACACAAATCTCAGATCTAAGCAATACTAAGTACAGCAATTCAGAAATAACAATCAGAAACACAAGATTTATAGTGGTTCGGCTATCTCCGGCCTACGTCCACATCAAAGTTTTATCTTTTACTGATTATCCTTACTGGTTACAGATGATTACAGCGATTGCAATGAAGTAATTTGAGTACAACAGCGATGGTAAGGTGTAGAATTGAATCCGGCAGAGTCTGGACGTTGAATTCATGGGGCTATTTATAGGCGTAGGAGGCTGATATCGTGCTCAAACTTCAGGAGACTCCTTCTGGCACATGAGTGGACCCACGCGACCTACCCCACCAAGTTTCCACTCGATCTGTGATCAATATGAATCAATTTCGTATCAATCAGAAAATGATCCAATCGGGCTGAAACTTGGCAGGAATGTTCTTTAGCTTGTACGTAAGCTCCTATGAAAATTTCATAGCATTTGGACTTGCAGAACTCAAGATATGATCGATACGAACTGTGGTTTCTCGACGCCGTCCGGTTCGCACTGATCAATTCATATCGATGTCCCTTCGTGTCGATTCCCAGCACGTGCGCATCGATGACGTGGCGCTATTTCCAAGGCTCGATCCAGTTTCCTTGCCGTTTTGAACGCTTCCTCCCTTGAATCGTGGTCGATCTTTGCACGCATCCACGCTTCACGCTCGTTCGTGTCCACTGTTTCGCCATTATGTACGTACTCAATTGCTCGCATCGATACTTCATGTTCTTTCTCGTATTGATTCCAGGAATGTGTTTCGTATTGATCTATGAGCCGACCGATACGAAATGGTGAATTATTGATCGATACGAAAAGTGCACGAAGGGTCAACAGATGGGTACGAAACTAGACACAATGATGGATACGAACGAAGCCTTACCTGATGGATACGAGCGAGGCATTACCTGATGGATGCGAACAAAGCTTTTCCTGATGGATACGAACTCCGATAACCTCTCATGGATACGAAAGCGCCAAATCCTTCTATTATCGATACGAGAGCATCGACTCGAGATATGCCACCTCTTTCCATCCTGACGGATATGAAACCATTGTGTCGAGTCCATGTTAATTGATACGAATAATATCGATTCGAAGTCTACTCCCGTGATCTGACTTGATCGACACGAACGTATTGTTCGCATCCATGGGTATCGATACGAAACCGATGGATACGAACAGTATCGATACCAGACCAGCCACCTTTAACATTGATCCATCCATACCTTGAACAAATGAACTCCGTTTAACCTGAAATTTGAAATGTGGCTTCCCCTAGCCTTGATCATCATCTCCAATCGATTCCATCCTGATCGGAGCTCGGCCAAGTTTTAACGACATCGATTGCCGCCTTATTCCCAATCGATCTCCAATCCTGATATCCATTCTTCCTTGCCAATTTGTTGATATTCCAGCCTTGACCAAAAGGTGGGATAACAGTAACCATTGGTAGAGCATGCGGTCATGGTAGATTAGTGTACTGCTTTTAAAACTAGGATATTATCATTTAGATATATTATAGTCTTTATGTTATGGTCTTAAAAATTCATACAACTTAGGGGATGTATGGTATCATACAAAATCCATTGCTCTTCCATGTCTAAATTTCAATATGGGTCATTTTTTGCTATAGTTAAATGTCCATGAGAGTTAAAAGGCTATGATCAACTTGTTATGCAAGCCCAAGTGGTTTAGGTTTAGGTAGAATGAATATGCACTTAATACA
Organism: Allium cepa; assembly: GCA_030765085.1. Taxonomy (NCBI): domain Eukaryota; kingdom Viridiplantae; phylum Streptophyta; class Magnoliopsida; order Asparagales; family Amaryllidaceae; genus Allium; species Allium cepa. The sequence goes on from CM060929.1 coordinate 299,374,761, forward strand.
ACTGTATAAGGTTAGTGATATATCTTAATCAAAATTCATTTTCCCATAAATCAATATAGGAACTGATGAACTTTTAGTTGCCATTTGATAACATATACTTTACGCCAACCACTACATCAGAAACATTTTGCAACGGAGGTTGACTTATTGTGTTCAAAGTTATTTAATAACTAAATAATAGTTGACTTCGTAATTTGATTTTTGATGTTACACATGGTTTATGATTTCATAATAGTAGTAGTTTTAAACATGAACTTCCTAATTTATTTTTGGTGTTACACATGGTTTATGGTTGGTGTTGGATTATAAAAGGTGTTATAAAATTTTAACCAAGTTAACTATATTTTTTTAAAATTAACGAGTTCATTATAACAATGATAATAGTAATAATTAATTAAGTTTATAATGATAATAATAAAAAACGTTAAATAAGTTAACTAAGTTTTATAAAATTATGACTCGAAGCAAAAGAGGGAAGGGAGAAACTCGAAGTTGGGCTCGGGGAAAAAAAAGTGCGGGCTCGGGTTTGTTTTTAACCAGGTTTTAAATTTTAAAATAAATCAGTTTCTAGAAATTTAAATAAATCAAGATTTAAACTATTTTTTTTAGTAAATTTCTTTAAAATAATAAATGTTTATTCAAAGGGTTTGGATAGATAAAAGTTGTGTAATTTATTTCAATTTGAAATAATGAAGTAAATTCTTATGTTTATTTAAATAAATTAAATGGAAATTTAGTAGTTGATTAAGAAAATAATTTTTTTTTATCATTAATTAAACTTAAGGTTCTAAGTTACTTCTTATGTTAAAGATGATTAATTTTTCAAGGTTTATTAAGTAAAGATTTAAATGATAATTTAATTAAATGGGGGATTAAGATTTGTGCATTAAGTTTTAATCAAAAGGTCTTAAGTAATTTCTTAATGTAATTAATTTAAAAGATGATGATAATTAATTAATGGTTGATTTATGTGGTTACTCAAAGGATATTCAAATAATTAAAGGTCGACTTATTAATCAAATTTAAAGGTTGATTAATTAATGATAAGTAATTAAAGGTAATTAATTACCTAAAGATAATTACTTAATTAAAAAGTAATTAATTAATGATTAAAGTTGATTAATCAAGTGATTAAAGGATAATTACTCGATGTAGTTAATTTGTGATTCATCAATATAAGTGACTAGGGATAATCACTTATAGTAATTAATTAAGGAAATTAATTAAATGATAATTAATTAAGGGTTAATCAATTAATGTAATTAAGGATAATTATTTAATGATTAAAGGTTGATTAATTTATTGTTAAAGGTTAATTAATAAATGATCAAAGATAATTAATTAAAATGGTTTGTAATTAATTAATGTTAATTAACTAGGATTAGTAATTTATTTATAAGTAATTAATGTGGTTTAAATTATAATTATGTGATTAATTGATCTTACTTATAGATGTTTGGATCGTATTGAATGCCTTGAACTGTGTGATATCCCTGATATGTGATGTGCTGTTATATGATTGAGCTGCGAACTATGAATTATTTATCTGTGATGAATTTACATATTTATCTATGAATCTGTGAATGAAAGATAAGCGTTATAAGATTATACCACTTATCGATATTGTTGTGCTTAAATTGATGATGGTTGTGATATTGTATTGTTGTGTGTAAAACCCCTGAACTACACCACACACACAAATATGGATTTCATGGGAAATCGGTTAAGTCGTGAGTTTTTGAATTTTAAATGATTTAAAAGTTGAATTTTGAATCCAAAATGGTTTGGAGGTGGTTTGGGTTAAACTTTTGAAAGGGGAATTTTGGAATTAAAATTATTTTAGATATAATATGGTTTGTCAAAGTAATTTGAATTTGATTTCAAGATTTTAAAATTGATATACATACATATGTATGTGTGTATATATATGTTTATTTGAAAACTATGATTTAAAGGGATTATACAACTTATATGGATTTTAAACCATTTTAAAGGAATTATTTTGGGAATTTAAATTTAACCCAAGTTTATACTTTAAAGGCTATAACTTGTGCATATTTGATTGGATTTTTCCGAAATGAAAACCCATGTCTTTTAAAATGATTAAAGCTTTTAGATAAAGGAAAGAATTCCCAATTTTATTGAAAGGATTTCAAATTTGAAATAGAAATAGTTTTGAAAGCTATGAATGAATCTTTGTGAAAGATTGGTGAAACTTTGTTTCAAATTGAAGTGGATTTTAAAGGTGAATCTTTTGTTTAAAAGATTAAAGTGGAAATTTGAACCATTCAAAAGGAACGGTTTTGGGAAATATGGGTTGTGAATTAACTAAGATCCCACATATCCATATGTTTTCAAAAATGTGCGCTCATTATTCGGTCTAGCCGGGAGAGGACTTTATGTCATAAAACACATTCCGAATAATGATACGACGATTTGGATAGCATTTGAAGACGGAGGTGAAGACCATGTATTTTCGAAAGCGAAAGGATTACCTGTCGAATGTCTCTGCACCGAATGGCCACGGTATAGGGATTTGATCACCCTATGTGATGGGGAGTCCGGACGTGATTAGAGATTATCCGGATTTGCAAAGGCTTGTATTGAAGTGCCTTCGGTTCCGTTCGAACCCGGAACGGACTTGTATGGATTATAATAATAATAAATTGACTAAGTTAACTAAGTTTTATAAGAATTTAACCAAGTTTTATAAAAGTTTACGAGGTTTTTAAATGTAAACTAAGCTTTAAAATTCAAGATAAATTTTATAAAAATTAAATAAGTTTGTAAAATAAACCAAGTTTTATAAAATATTAATTAAGTTAGCTAAGTTTTATAAAAATTAATTAAGTTGTACAAAAGTTTAATAAAGGATGTTTAATGGACCCAAAATATGTAAGTACTTTCGTGATCATTGTGTGTTTCCTTTCAACATAGGTTTAAGAAATTTCGGGTTAACTGTTTTATTGCCACTGGTGGCATCAAAAGGATTTTTCATTTGCTAATACTTGACCAAGACATATTTCTATGGCAGGGTGTAGATTAGAACAAAAAAATGAAGATTGTTTAGATTTCAAAGGTCTCGTTGCAATAAAATAAGGAGTAGAGGTACAACTAATTTTCCGCACCATTTGAAGATCATCTTTTATATAGACATTATTGCTTAAATGTTTTGAATTATTTGTAGAAGTCTTAGAATTATTCATACTATCAGAATGTCATTAAATATATTGTTATGTATGTACTTTTATACATTAGATGTATGAAGAAATATAGGTTATGTTAAATACTTGATAATTGTTCTATTCTCAATTGTGTTTTTGTTATTATCGTTTGAATTTATTCGATTCTTGTTTAAATTCTATTCATTTAATATATCTGAAATGCCATATGTAATTAAGAATGAATGAGAGTTTGAAAATGAAAAAAAAAATATGGAAAACAATGATAGCATTTACAGAATGCTACAAGAAGCAATAATAGCCATTTAGAAATGCTTCCAAAAACTGTACGTAGCGGCTAATAAGTGTTTCGAAACAGTGATAACTTTCCATAGCATTCATCAATTATTGCATTTCATAAACACTATAAAAAGTATTGCCATGTCTGCATTTCTTATTTTGTAGTGTGTTCTTAATGCATTAAAGTAATTACCATTTTGTAGCATTTTTTCAATAGCGTTTCTTAAACGCTTGTGAATCATAGTTATTTCTAGCGTTTGTTTAATTGCTATAGTAGGTTCCTGAGCTATCATAGCATGTCATATAATAGCAAGAATAAAAATCCTACTGTATCCTTTAGCAATGTTTTTTAAATGCAACATAAGGTTGCTTGGCATAGCGTGGTCATTAATGACCATATCTATGGTCAATCATAAAGAGGGAAGACAGTGCCCATGTTTTGGCTTCTTAAGGAAAGAATTATGCTAGGTATTTTTCTTTAATTCTCCATATGAAAGGAAATCTAAGAATCGTTGTTTTAGTTTACATTTTTGCCTCTTCTTTTCTTCTACTAAATCCGGCCACTTCCCCCACATCACCATAGTTGAACCCTCTTTATGTCCATACAAACCAATTACAACATCCTATGCCAGTGGCCCATTTGCAAGCAACTATGGTGTAGATCCAAGAGACCATTCAGATCAACCTGTGAATCTAAAGAATTTTCTCTAGGTAAATTCTTACGTTACATATATGTGCAATTGCTATCAATCAAATTATCTAATTTTATATCTCATTGGACTATCTATATTGATTCATATTGTGAATTAAATCTATGTACAAAATCATTAAAAAAATAATTGATTTTGGCCTCACATAATATTTATTATTTATTTTATCAAATTTTAGAATATTAAAATGATTTTTAATAATTTTAGTTTATACTAATTTTAATCATATATATAGTATATATTTTAAAATGTTGTAAATTACATATATATAAAAGACACGCACACACATAAATATCTATTTTATAAGAAAGGAATTTTTATTTTCATTAAACCTATATTTTAAATATAATATAATATATTTAAAATTGATAATTATTTAAACAATGTTTATCTCATTTCAATATATATACACACCCATATCAACATATCCTATTGTTTTAAATTGTTTTAACTATTGTGGATGCAGGAGCACAATATATGGTTTTATAAAGATTTTAAGATACTTGTAGGGGAAAAACCCATTCCTCTAGGCGGCGTGGTTTCATTAGATATCTAAATGGTGTGAGATGGTAGATTAGTATACATACTAGGCTTTATGTCTTACTCGAAGTTTATGTTTTCCCTCAAACTCTCGGGCACTCAATTGATTTTAAGTAGTTTAAGAGTTGAGGTTTTTAGGTACCGCTTTAGACGAATAAAGCTTCCAAAGATGTGCAGGAGGCACGATAGCTATTTAGAGCTCTCTTTTATTTTGATTCCGCTGTGTTGTTTGTAAAGGCAAAGTTGTTAAATTGCCTATATATACTCTGATCATCCAAGTGGGCATCTTAATATATCGCTCTCGGCGTATGTTGTAACAAATATATTTTCTCTGAACGTGTTTAACGATTTTGGGATTATGTAATGAATTTGAAATGTTTTGAAATGGAATGTGGATCTTGTTTGATGTTCTAAATTTTTTGCATATTCATGTGTTTCTATGTATCAATGAATCTAATTTCGGACGGATGTTGCGCCATGCACCGTGGATGTCGCACCCTATAGATATCGATTATTCGGACGGCCATAACTTCTGGCTCATTTAGAGTAACATGAGCCATAACCAGTCAAAACGAAGCTCTCTATGAGTTCTACGGCTTTGACAGCTTTCAGCAGTCAATGGATAGTTTAAAGCCCAAAAAAGACTATCCGAATCTCAATCGGGTCTCGGAAGTTTTTTACCCTTCGTTTTTTCGACACGTGGATTTTTACGGTAAAACGGGATTACCGGGGCTGGTCTTCGATTTACCATCGCTGGAGAGTGGTGCACCATGGTACTATTCCGTTTCAGGATTAATAATTATGGATGGCTGCAGCATCTGTAGCCGTTAGTTTTGGGCATCCAAGTAGGGGATGTTACAAGTTGGTATCAAAGCATAGGTTTATGAAAATTTAAAATAAACTTAAACCTAAAAGTTTTTTCAAAACGTAATCTAATGAATCAGAAATACGATTAGGGTTTGGGATAACACTATAGTAATATACTTGTATTATATATAATTACGTATTCCCCTCTCTCTTAGACCGTTCTTCTGTATCTTGCTAAGGCTCGTATGTAGATTTACGAGAAAGAAGATATGGAAGCAAGAAACAGAAGAGGAAATCTCGGTGGAGGAAGCATCACAACTAATGGAAATGCTCAACCTAATACTAGGAGGAACCAAGGTCGATAGGATAATGCTAACCAAAATGCTGATGCAAATGTTGATGATGGAAATTCATCAGTAATATAGGGGCGATGTATTAGTTCTTCGTCAATGTGATGCAAGCAGGAGTCGTTGGAAATGTTAAAGGAGCTAATCCTGTGGCTCCAGATGGGAATAATTATGCTAAGCTGAGCAGAGATTACACCAGTTTGTGTGGAAAGCCATTTATGGGACGGAGGATGCTGTTGAAGTCGAGGATTGGTTGTTGCACTGTGAGAGAATTTTTGCATATCTAGGTTTGGATGATGAAAAAAAGAGAAGGTTGGCCTCTAGATGGTTGCAAGGGTCAGCACTTCATTGGTGGAACAAAGTTACTGCCAAAGTTCCGAAGGAAGAATTGACATGGGAAGAATTCAGAAGGAGATTAGAATAGAGGTTTTTATCTGAGGTTGCTAAGTCAGTATTGATGAGAAAGTTTATGGATCTAGTTCAAGAAGAGATGTCGGTTATCGAGTATGCCACTAAGTCTGATATACTGTCTTGATATGGATAGCTACTATAGACACTGACATCAGAAGGAATGACAGGTTCATTCAGGGATTAATACCTAAGCTTGCTAAGGCGACCCTAACACATATTTGTGATCCTCATAATGTGGTCGTGGAGATGGCAATTATTCATGGGAAGATGCTTGCTATTTATGTTAGAGAGAAGCCAGGTGAAACTTAGGGTTCTCAGGGACAGAAGAGAAAATTCTTTAAGAAGAAGAGCGCCCAAAAAGGAGATGCTGCCAAGAAGGCAAAGGCTAATTTAGTTTGCTACAAACATGACAAGAAGGGTCATTATGTAAATGAGTGCCGGTCAGGCAAGGGAAAGAAGGCTGCAAATAAGAAGAATGTGAAGTGCTTTAACTGTGATCGAGTTGGGCATTATAAGAACCAGTGTCCAGAACTGGTTAGGGCGGACAAGGAAAAGTTTTTGCTGTTGCACCATCATCTGTTAAGCCAACTGCAGCTGATAATAGGAAAACTGTGATGGAAGGTATATTTTTGATTCAGAGTATACCAGTTATGATACTATTTGATACCGGTGCATCACATTCATTTATATCTCAGTGTTTGGTTGTTAGGTTATGCTTAGAACCCGTATACCTTGTTACTTCTTTAAGGACTACGAATCCAATAGGAGGGTACACAACTCTAGGGATGAGATGTGACCAGTTAGAACTTGATTTATTAGGTCATAAATTTGCATGCAGTATGTATGCTTTCAATTTCATGGATTTCGAAATCATTTTGGGTATGCATTGGTTGAGAATGTATGAGGCCAGGATATTTTGCCAAGATGGGGAGATATCACTAAGACACTTTGATAGTCGTAACCGAATTATATTCTTAGTGGAGAATTCTGATCGGAGTTGTTGTGATTTGTTAAGTGCAGTTGAAGTGGGAGAAGAACTAAGTCAGGTCGAGTAGCAAGAGAGTTTGCAGATGCCTATGAGCCGGTCACAAGATTACAACTGAAACGAGCAGTTGAGTTTCAGATAGATCTTATGCCAATAGCTGAGCCTGTAAGTAGACCACCTAGCAGGATGACACTGGCCGAGATGAAGGAATTGAAGGTGCAACTAATGGTTTCAGAAGGAAGAAATTTTATTAGACCAAGTAGTTCGTCTTAGGAAGCGGCCGCGGTATTCGTGAAAAAACCGGATGGGTCGTTGAAGATGTGTATTGACTATCGTAAGCTGAACGAAAGGACGATAAAGAATAAGTATCCTTTGCCAAGAATTGATGATCTATGTGATTAGTTATGTGGAGGCAGAGTATTTTCCCAGTTGGATTTGGCAATATGTTTCCACCAGTTAAGAGTGGCAGAGGACAGTATTCCTTTAACAACATTTCAAACTAATTATGGTTCGTACGAGTGGTTAGTAATGTCATTCAGGTTAACGAATGCACCTGCTTTCTTTGTGGATTTGATGAACCGAGTCTTTCGAGAGTATTTGGACAGATTCCTTTTGGTGTTTATAGATGATATTTTAGTATACTCTAAGAATGAAAGAGAGCATGAAGATCATCTTAGAGCTGTGCTTGAGACGTTGAGCAGCATCAGCTAAAGGCAAAGTTTTTCAAGTGTCATTTTTGTAAGAAAGAGGTTAAGTTTCTTGGTCACGTGGTTTCAAAATGGGGATATCGGTCGATCCAAATAAGGTCGAAGCTGTTAATAATTGAAAGAGACCATAGACGGTGATTGAGATTAGAAGTTTTCTTGGTCTTGCTGGCTATTACTGGAGATTCATTAAGGATTTCTCACGGATAGCAACGCTTTTGACTAAGTTAACTAGGAAGGAGATGAAGTTTGTTTGGTCTGACAAATACGAGGAAGCATTCCTTAAGTTAAAGCATTTGTTGAACAATGCATCGATGTTAATTGTTCCAAATGAAAACCAAGAGTCGGTGGTATATATTGATGCATGTACGACTAGATTGGGAGCTGTGTTGATGCAAAAGAGTAAAGTGATTGTCTATGCTTCACGACAACTTAGACCTCAAGAAGTGAGATGTCCTACTCATGATTTAGAGTTGGCAGCAGGGATCTTCACATTGAAGATTTGGAGACATTATCTCTTAGAGGAGAGATTTGATCTATACGCAGATTATAAACATATAAGATACTTATTCTCTCAGAAGGAGTTGAATATGAGACAACACATGTGGTTGGAGTTTTTGGCTGCTTATGATTTTGGTATATAGTATACACCAGGGAAAGGTAATAAAGTAGCGGATGCTCTTAGCAGAAGACATCAGAATGTGGTATTAGCTATGTTGGAAGAATGGAAGGATTTAAAATATTTGACTACCTGTAGTGTGCAGTTAAGATCGACTGCTAGTTCTTATCAAAGTACTGTCACGTTGTCCTATTTAGAAGTTCGACCAGTGTTAATCAAGAGAATTGCTTCTAAGCAGAAAGCAGATCCATTATTGGTCGAGAAGATTAGAAGGCTTGAGGTTGGATCAGAGATTGGTGATCTAAAATGTTTTAGTCTTAACCAGAGAGGAAGGTTGAGAAAGAAGGGACGATTGTGTGTTCCGAATGTGGAGAACCTGTTTAAAAGAAATTCTTGGAGAATGTCATCGATCCAATTTTAAGATTCATCCTGGAGGAACCAAGATGTATCCAGATATGAAGAGGAGCTTCTATTGGGAAGGTATGAAGAGGGATGTTGGCTTGTGGGTTAGGCAGTATGCAAATTGTCAACAAGTGAAAGCCGAATATCAGAAGCCGAGTGATTGCTTCAGCTTCTAGGGATTCCAGTTTGGAAATGGGATTCGATATTCATGGATCTTATAGAAAATTTGCCAAGGTCAAATATGGGAAATGAAAGTATATGAATTATAGTGGACATGCTGACCAAGAGTTCCCATTTCATTCAAGTTAAGTCAATCAGGACGACACATGTTTTAGCTAAGTTGCCCCTGAAGGACATAGTTAGACTATATGGATTTCTAGTAGCATAGTCAGTGACAGAGATGCTTTGTTTACTAGTGAATTCTGGAAGAGTTTACATGATGTGTTAGGCACTAAGCTCAAGAATAATACTACATATCACCCTCAAACAGATGGGCAGACAGAGAGGGTCAACAAGGCACTCGAGGATTTACTGGGAGCTTATGCATTGGACTTTGGTGGATCTTGGGAAGATCATCTACATTTGGTTGAGTTTTCCTATAATAATATTAATCAGACTAGTATAGAAATGATGCATTTTGAAGCTTTGAATGGAAGGCCATGCAAATCACCAACATGTTGGTTGGAGACTAGAGACAGATCAGTCTTAGGTCCGGATTTGGTTAGAGAGGCGTCAGAGAAGATTGAGTTGATCCGAGAAAGGATGAAGGAAGCTCAGTCCAAACAAAAAAGTTAGCAGATAAGAGACGTAAAGATCTGAAGTTCACAGTTGGAGACAGGATTTTCATTAACATATCACAGATGAAAGGTGTGGTACGGTTCAAAAAGTCAAGGAAAATGACACTAAGATATGTTGGACTATTCTAAATTATAGAGAGGATTGGAAAGCTCACATACAGAGTAGAGGTGCCGAGCACTATGGTAGGTGTCCATAATGTATTTCATATGTCTCATCTTCACAAGTATGTGCATGATTCAGTGACTACTATTCATCTGACAGGGTTGGAAGACTTAGTAGTAGAGCCTAATTTGACTTTTATTAGACAACCGGTTCGGGCTGTAGCAAGAGATGAGAAAAGATTAAGGAACAAGACAGTCAAGTTGATATGGCATGCAATGCACATTCCGACTCCAATGCTTCCACTCCATCTCAGTCGAAACCAACCTAGGCCGAATACACAAGGTATCAATGGTACACAGTGAATTGGAGAAAGGTGGAAGACATGGTATCGAAAACATTGCTTCTGATGGGGTCGATACCTTTTGTTTTTTTTAAATTTAAGCGCCGGCCATTGTTTTATTAAAGCCTTCGAAAGTGTCGAAGCATATATTTTCAAAAAAGGTTTTCTAAAGGCTTTCGAAGGGGTTGCCATCTTACATTTTAAAGAATAAGCATTCGAATGGGTTGCTTTACTTATAAAAAATCATGCTTTCGAAAGTAAGGGTACCGACCTAGTCGAAGCCCTACTGCCATTCTTTTGCCTTTCGAGTATATTAGAGTCATCAATACCTTCGAAGGTTCGTTTTGTTTTAAAGATGTTCTAAGCCACTTCCTATATTCTTTCGAAAGGGTCCATGGATTTTGGCGGCAATGACTTCGGAAAGGGGTTTCGACGCTATCCTTCAATGTTTTGTTTAAATGATTTGAAGCTTTCAAAAGGGATGGTGCCGACGCCATCATGTTTTCCCTAATACTTTTATATAATAAAGAATGGTTTCGAAAGAGATACTTTCATTCATATTTACTTTGACTTAAATTATATTTTTGAATATAAACCCTATGGTTTCGAAAGAGGGACATTCAATGGTTTCGAAAGGGATACTTCCAAAAGTTTCGAAAGGGGTACTTTCGATGGTTTTGAAGCTATGCTTCTAAAAGATAATAAGTAATACTTTATTACGTTCGAAAGATTTCGAGAGAGAGGGTTTAAAGTGTTTCTAAAGATAGGGGCCTAATGTTTTGAAAAGATATTTATATGCTTTCGAAGGAGGTTATCCAGTGAGGTCGAAAGCAAGGTTTTGAATGTTTCGAAAGCCTTAGTTTTCAAAACAAATAATCCAATCTCATTTTAAAAGAAAACCATGACATAAATAAACAAAGTGTTTTGAAAATGAGTTTTTAAAGAAGCTTTCTTGATTAAAGGGTTAAAGTAATGAACCAAGTTATTGTGTTTGCTTCTTCATATATGTACATATTCACATTGTAATGGACCCTTAACTGTATTTTGTGGAAGGACAGAATAACCACCTAGGTTGACCCGGTAGTGAATATAAATTAAGTTAACTCCTGAATGAGTAGAATTGCATCCAGTAGGTCAGGAAGACCAGAATATAGAATGCTAAAATATTAAAGGAAGATATTGGCAGGGGCCAATAGGTTCACAGTAAGCCCATGAAAACTGTGTATTGGAAAAGATGTTGACAGGGGCTAATAGGTTCATAGTAAGCCCATGAAAACTATGTATAAATGAAGATGTCTGAAAGACAGGTTCATAGTTAGCCCATGAAAACCATGACTTGATATTGGCAGCGACCAATTGGTTTATAGTAAGCCCATAAAAACTATATCCGGATTAAGATATTGACAGATGTCGATAGTTCCCTAGTCAACCAATGAAAACGAGGATAAGAAGGACAGATATTGGATTTACCAATAGGTTCCTAGTCAGCCCATGAAAGATAGAATAAAAGTAAAGATATCGGAGTTACCAATAGGTTCTTAGTGATCCCATGAAAACTATGTAACTGGATAAGGAGTTCATAATCATTTTACCGGTTATTAGTCAGCCCACGGGAACTATTAGGTTAATAGTAATTCTAGAAACTATAACTATGACAGATAGTCAAAAATGAATGGGGATGGATAATCCAGAATTGATTCACTTGTTTTGCATACCGTCATATCATGTTGTTTTGAATTGTTTTAACCATTGTGGATGTCTAGCACGGTATATGGTTTTATAAAGGTTTTAAGATACCAGTTGGGGAAAACTCTTTCCAGTAAGCGGCGTGGTCTCACTAGATTTCTAAATTGTTTGAGATGGTAGATTAGTATTCCTACCAGGCTTTATGTCTTACTTGAAGTTTATGTTTTCCCTTAAACTCTTGGGTACTCGATTGATTTTGAGTAGTTTGAAAGTTGAGGTATCTAGGTACCTCTTTAAACGAATAAAGATTTTAAAGATATGCAGGAGGTATGATAACTATCTAGAGTTCTATTTAATTTTGATTCCGCTGTGTTGTTTGTAAAGGCAATGTTGTTAAATTGCCTATATATACTCTGACCATCCAATGTGGCATCTTTATATATCGCTCCTAGTGTATATTTTAATAAATATATTTTCTTTGGACGTAATTAACGATTTTTGGATTATGTAATGAATTTGAAATGTTTTGAAATAGAATGTGGATCTTGTTTGATGTTTTAAATTTTTTCCACATTTATGTGTTCCCATGTATCAATGAATCTAACATTGCCATATTTGATCACCGAGGATTAATAATCATGTATGACTGCAGCATCCGTAGCCGTTAGTTTTGGACCTTCCAGTAGAAGGTTGTTACAAAAATCTTAACCTCAGCGTACTTCTACCGAACGAAAATGCAGGAAACGAAATATTTTTGCCGAACTAAATTTAAAACTATGGCAATCTGGTGTCGAACTAAAGTTTTTCGAAAAAACTAGGCTTTGTTTCTTTAGATTAGTATCGACGATCCCCTACGGTCGAAAAGAAGCAGCCGTGATACCCTAGTTTCAAAAAAATTAGTAAAAGAAGAACGCAATGATTGAGTGAAGAAATTACCTAGCCATAATTTTCTCAGCAAAGTTTGAAACTGGCTATGAAGATCGGAATGAATTTTTTATGTTCAACATTTTTTTCCTTTGTAGAAAAGGAGGGAGAAGGTGGAGTAAAATGGTTTTAATATTTAGGTTTTTAGCGGAGTAATGCAAAGATACTAACTTTATTTATAGAATATGTATCCCTCGTATATTTTTAATCAAACCGACCGTCAGAGAGGTTTGCTTAAATAAAATAGCCTCAAGCTCAAAAAATACCATCCATTTCTCTTTCCTGGTCAACAAATATCTCTGGTTCCTACTGCTTTTGACGTTTCCTATCACTTTCGAATATTTATCCAATCCTACAACCCTTATCCCCTTCCGCCGATCTTATCTCCATCACCAATATATTCCTAGATTACTTTTGATGACCATTTCTTCCCTTCGGTTACTCTGCGATTTACTTTCTCCGTTCAAATCTATCTCTTTCTAGGTCTATTAAAAGCTGTTTTTTTTATTCATTGCTATATTTCTTTAGATGGATTTTATACCGTAATGTGTACAATTTCAGTGTTTGGGTAATTTACCCAATTTTACATTACGCAATTTTTGGATTATTAGGCAAGTGAGCTACTTGTCTTTCAATCGCAAGGCAGATATATAACGTACCGTTTGCTATTGTATTGCAAGGCAGATATATAACCTAGTTATGGGATTATTTTTGAATATGCAATCGAGTTTTCAAATTATTTCATTTGTATATATATCCTATAGTGTGGAAAGGAATACTGATGAATGTAAAGTGTCTTTTATAATACATATTTTGAAATAACTTTAGTTTCATGCATATTAGATTTGTATATTTAATTGTATTCTTGTTTTTTTTCCTATGCATTCAATCCTTTTCTCTTATTTAAATTATGTTGTTTAAAAAAGTATTTAATCAAGATTATGATCTAGAAGGATTAATATGTTATTTGTATTTATTGTAATATACACCGTTGTTAATAATCCAAATGTGAATTCTTAATTGGTAATTATTTTTTATTATACACTTCCTTTAACTTATATTTTTATTTCTAATAATACAAATAATTTTTTATTGAACATATTTGTGTTTAATTTTATTTAATAAAAAATTGCAATAAATATTATTTTTTGAAATTTACAATTAAGGGGGAATTAATTTAAAGAACAAAAATTTGTATATTTTTAGCCTCAAAGACACGACCTCAACATTTTTAACACAATGATAAGCATTCTCCTAAAAATTATTCATAAGAACAAATATTCTTCCAAAATTATTCAAAAGGACAAACATTCTTTCAAAACTGCTACCTAACTAAAAACTGATACTTAAAAACTGCTATCGATACCTAAAAACATCCATCAATAACTAAAAACTGATACCTAAATAAAGTTGTCTTTCAGACAAAAATACTGAAGGTCTGTCCTTGATGCTAAAATGCTGAGAAATTTTGTCCTTGATAATAATTTTCTGTTACATTACAATTAAACGGTCGGTTGCTCCATCATCGTATGGTGTTGTAATAGTTTTATATGAATTGCTCATAAAATTTGATGTTTGGTACGTAGAACGTAGCCTTTTAACAATAGCTTTATTTTATTAACGAGAAGCTAAATTTATGAATTCTAAATTTGAAATCGAGGCACATGCATCCAAAAAAGATTGATGTAAACCGGCCTGCTTTAGGCTTTTGGGCATTCTATTTGACCTGGAAAGCCCAGTGCCTTAAATATATTAAATCCTCTTATATTAACAGTCAAGATTACGGCTAATCGATTTTGATCCCTAAATCCGACCACGAAAATGGTAATCCTCTAATATTGATTTGGGTCAATTGATTATTATTGTTTAATGTCTGAGTCTTTTTTCTCCCTGATGATTATTGAGATTAGTTCACTGATTGTTGCATGATAGTTTTTTAGGGTTTTCAGTTATCGTGATGGGATGTATCAATCGAAATGTTTTTATTAAAAAATCGAGTTTATTAAAATGATATGGAAAAGTAGCCGTGCCAGCAATCAGCGATTAAGCTACTGTGATGTATAATTGATTATGATTTAATTCAATACATGAATTTCTTTTTTAATCTTTTTTTTTTGTTGAAGGTTCATCTCGATTCACCCCAGTTCTTGAATGAGCTTATAAAATTGTATGAAGGTGCCCGGGAGAAGGGATCTGTTTGGGTCACTTTCAAGCGCTGTAAGTTTTTCGCGATTCTGTATCTTACAATGTTTGGGATCTCGATTCTGTATCTGTTTGGTTGACCTTTATACCCGAGCGATGATTTTTTTCTCACTCCCGACTTGTATTATGTAAACAGCATCCATGAAAAGCAAAGCTGCAAAAAACAAAATGAAAACCGAAAAAGAACCCATTGAGTATAAATGCCTTGTCCGTGCTACTAATGGAAAGAAAACCATTGCCACTGCGGTATGCTATACTTGACTGAATGCTTGTTTTACTGCTAGCGTTTTTCTGTTTTCTTGTGATTAATATCTTAGCAATGTAAATTTCGTATTGTCATGCAACGATACATTTTCTTGTAATTGCAGCTCTCTGCTAAAGAACACCAAAAGTTTCAATCTTCTTATGCGACAATCCTTAAAGCTCACATGACTGCTTTGAAGAAGAGAACAAGAAAGGACAAGAGAGCTCACCCATTTCCAGCCGTAGAATGAGGTTAATCGTATTGCTTTCCTTTATTTTGGCAAATTTTTTTTTTTTTGAATTCATATGAAGTTGTAGATTTTTGAGGAGGGGTGTGATAAGTGACAAACCAACGACAAATTTATTCCTACCAAAACTTCAGGTTACCTGTTATAGATTAGCATACATCTGATATGCTTGATTTTCTTTACTGAGGTGTGTTCTGTGCGAGAACTTGACCGATTTTTTGTTGTGTTTTGTTGCTAGTTTATTTTGCAATCACTGATTGTGGCTGGAGTAATGGTTTGTTTTACATCATCCAAAAGTTTGCACCTCTACAGTAAGATGTAACAAAAGAAAATTAGGTATTTAGGGTATGTTAGATGAATACTTTGCACTTGTTTGCATTGTGTTGAGCATCGAAAACATGGATGCTAAATTTCTCTTTTGTAATACATAAATGAAGTATGTTGTTATCAATAAAAGAAAAAAGGGGGGGGGGGGGGGGGTGAATCAATTTCCATTGCCTCTATCACTTGGTCCGGCAGGCAATTTCACTAACCACAGAACCGTGCTCTCCTTTTCCTTCTTGTGTGCGTTATTCGTAGCAACATATGAAATGTGTGCCTCCTCTCTTTTCACATTCCCAGGCATATCTCTAATCCCAACAGCTTTGTGCATGCTCATGCAAATAGTAATAGTTACAACAGCGATAAATAAAATAACACCTTTTCTTTGTAGTTCAGCTATATTTCATTTTTTATATTTTCGTTAATTTCTCGGTGTGTAGTTTGGTTTCTGGTTGCATTTTATATGATGGGGAGATGGGTTATAATCAAACCTGTTAGATTTCTCTGCATAGGTGGCAACTAGTTTGAGGTTTGAACTGAAAGTGGTCATTTGAACTCGAAGAAAAAAAACAAGCTAAAAGGTCTGATTAAACCTTCTTCCCCAAGTGGTTGATACTTCAAGTTGGTAAGAGTATCGTTGGTTTTTGAGTTATTATTACTCATTTGCTAACAGTGGGTATAATATTAGTGTAGCTGATCCCATTTCTGGCTACTGTGTAGCATCAATTTTTTACTCGGTAGCATCTACTTATATGACATGATGTTCAAGCATAATACTAATTGTTGGGTTTAGAAGAGAGCTTCATCTGGCTAATGCTTCAAACATAATACTAACTGTTGGGACTCTCTAAGGGAGTTTTCCATCTGTAAACCAAATCAATGAGTTTTAATCAGATTTGATCTAATTTCCCAATCTGTTTTGACTTCTTCACTTTTGAAAGAAAGACTAATTTTAAGACAATTTCTTTTTTCTTCAATTTTCTTTGTATTTACTACATATTGCATTTATTACATATATTGATGTTTTGTTGATTTATTCTGGAAAATATGAAAAATATGGGCCCTGTTAGGGTTGTCATTTTTAGTTTTCAATTTTCGTTGACATATGTGTTTATAGAAAACAACCAATTTGAAAAATGACGTTAACATATAAAATAGAGAACAAGTTTATTTTGTTTTTGGTGTTTTGAGAAATAATAGAAGAATGAAAAACAATCCATCTTCTCCGCCATCCCTCCATTCCATTACGCCGTCCCTTCATCGTCGTCGTAATGGCTTAAAATTTTAATTTTTTTTGGTCATTCTCGTATTTTGATATGGATGTTGAAAACGCAAAACGTAAAACACAAAATAAAACCAACTAGGCCTGTGGCTTTTTATTCAACTTGGGTAAAATGTTGGGGAATGGTTGAAGAAGATAGAAACTTGTGAAATGTGACGCATGAAGTTGACACCAGGAATCAGGCAAGCAACCGCCATTTGACATACTTTATTTGATATTTAATGCAAATCGAAAGTTGTTACACTTTATGACACATATTGCTGTACTAGATGATGTGTTGTCGGAGCCAACCTTGTTTAAGATCGACTCTCATCTACCTATAACTAATAAGTAGTTATAAATAAATTTGGTATAAGGTTTAGATTGAAAAAACATCAATGGTGGAAGTACCCTATGAACCAAAACCCTAGCTGATAATGACAATTTTTTTTTTTGGAGAAAGATGTTTTTCTCCACTGCTGTCACTAATTCTCATGGTAGAAATACTTCTATAAGATACTGATATATCAAACAACTACTATTTTTTTCTTGACATGGTAAAGATGTATAATTGGAAATTGGGGACAGATTCATCTCTTCTAAACTTACTTGTTTTACACTCTTCTCTTTTGTAACCTATTTTCTACAATTTTTTTTTGTTAATTTTTTTTGCGTTTCTACTTCTCTCGTTTTCAAGTTTATAAGCGACGTGAATTATGATGGTCATGAGTTATGGACGTATGTCCTAAGAGCGCATGTTACGGTTAATAAAATTACTCAAATACTCCCTTGAATTTTGCTTTTCTTTCTTTCGAAAATAGGAATATAACTTAGGAAAGAAAATTAAGAGGGACCTAATACTAATTTTTTATAATTACAAAGATGTATGTCAAAATTTCCCGATGTATAAAGATATGCTTAAGATATTATATGCAATTTGGTTGAACTGAGATCTTGCCTAGTCTATTAGAAGAGTACACTCTCTATGTATATTTGAAATCCTTGTATGTTAGTTAGCTCAAGGTTAGGTTTTCTTCCCTATTCCATTTTTTTTTTTTCGTGTGTTGGTGAAGACATGGACCTTGATAAGGCTAAGTTCAGACATATATGCTAAGTTTTGCACTCGTCGTCTTCTTCATCAAATGATCAAATCGTTGATATTGTTTTGGTTGTAACATTTTTTGATCGTCAAGGAACAGACATATACTAAGAGAATCATGTTCTTTTGTTTCCTTCAAAGATTTCACCTTGATGATCATATTTGCATGCATTTCACTTCAGCCTTATATCATTAAGTCTCAGTAGTGTCCAACTTGGATCGTATATTCATGTTTTGAGCAGTGACCATGATTATAGAAGTAGATTATTAACATGTTTGTCACTTGTAGGTAGTAGATTTTGTATGTCTACGTGTATGAATTGGAATACGTTATTTTATCAAATAAAAACTTAATCACGCATCATTTGAAAAGTATTTGCATTTTCATGTGATTGAAACGTTTTTAGTGGTCATTCTAACGCTTCTGCAATCAATATCTGTTCATAGAATGATTTGGGTTATCGGTAGAAGTTTACAGTTGTCTTCAAATTTTATATGATAGTCAAAATCGTAGTTACGAAGTTTTGACTCATTTTGCAACCTTTATGTGTTAAATAAAAGAGGATTGATGTACAAATAAGAGGAGAATTTAGAACCCACCTTCATGTGTTTGTGTATCTATAATGGTTAATCGCTTCAACAGTTGATTCAAGTATGCTTATTGACGATTTAAATATACATCACCAATATGTAGTAAAGAAACATGTATTTACTAGCTATTAAACATAACGTTTCGTGTAAACACAGTGTAGCATATTAAATCTACAAATGGTACACTTTTTGTAGGATGTCGGCTAATCGTATGCTTAAACACGAATAAGTCATTTTAAACACGGCACTTCTCGTTACCAAGATGGTAACGCTGAATCTGCTCGTCTAGGTAATGATTCAAAGTTTAAAGATGCAAGCTTAAAAGCACACGAGAAAGGCTAGGACCAATCAAGATGGTCTCCATACTGGTCATGTCATTTGAACTTCTGAGTACAGAAGTGCGAAATCAGATGTTCCTAAGATTATTAGTGCAGTACGATTCATAAAATCATACATCATAACATGTATACGAGTCGATTCGTTATGATTGTATGATATGAAAACTGTCTTTAATATATACGTTCAATACTACACATCGTAATAAGCAGTAGTTCCATGTATAACAATATGAGAGAAGCATAAGCCTTTGCATTTTTGAGACCAAAGGGCATTACTTTGAAGCAAAGCTGTCTCATGTTTGTTATGAAACTTCTATGTTCTTCGTCTAACTTGAACATAGGGATTTGATTATAATCGGAATAGACATCCATAAACAAAAGTAACCGATGTCCATTAATGGCGTCAACTAATCGACCAATTCTTTGCAAAGTGAAGCAATCCTTTGAATAAGCTTTATTTGGGTCAGCGAAGTCTATATGGGTCCTTCACTTACCATTCTGCTTCTTTACTAGTACCATTTTGGGTTATGGACATCTCTTATGAAATTGTTCTTGATCAATTTCTCCACCTCTTCTTGCAATGTAGCATATTGGACCTTATCGAGAGGTCGTCTTGTCTATCTTATAGAGTGATCAATATTCAAATAATGACTCATCACCGAAGGGTCTATTCCCACTATATCATCACAGGACCAAGCAAATACATCCAAGTTATGAAGGAAAAATATCAGCTTCTCTCAGACTACTGGATGAAGATAAGTCACAATTTTAGTAGTTTTAGATTGGTCCTTTGTATCAATGCAGATTTCTTCGAAAGTTTCGATAATGGTTGCTTTCTCGGTTTTGGTTCTCGAATCTAGGTCAAGTTCAATGCATTCTTATTCTCTCGAAACCTCTTGTACTATGTGAACTAGATTCTTCTTTCGATTGAAGGACTTGCTACTTTGGTCTAGTTGTATTTTTTCGAATTGCTTTCGGTCACAAAATACTTCAACTGTTTTTCCTATGGTTTCATTTTCTTGTCTTGGTGGCATTTTCAGGATCCTTTGGTGATAGCTCATGGCTTCAGAGTTAGCATTAGTAACAATTCTTTTTAACCTTTTCTTTATTTTTAGAGTAAATGGTATCGTCTTTCGACTTGACATTATTCATATATAAGCATAAATCTTCCTTTTATTAACCATGTTTAAACTAGCATAGTACAACTGCCTAGAGACCCACTTACTTCACTACACTCGGTGGGGAATTTAAGCAACAAGTATTTAGTTGACACATATCCATCAATTGCATCAAGCGTTGACCTCCCAAAGAAAACGTTGTAGACAGACGACACATCTTTAATTATGAATGTAGTCTCAAAACTTTTAGAATATGCAGAGAGCCAACTTTTAACACGAGGCCGCACTCTTCAAAATAAATAGCTCCTTTGCCACTAAAGCCATATATTGGAATCTGACTTGGTTTGAGAATAGTTTCAAGCAGTCTCATTTTGTCAAAGGCATGCTTGAAAACAATGTTTATAATAGCCACATTATCCATCATAATTTTCGACGCTTCTGAAAGACCAATGTGGGCTGTAATTACTAGGGGATCATTGTGAGAGTAACAGACAACCTGCTTATCAAAATCCGAGAAGGTAACCTTTGGTTCGAGCTTTCTGACTTTTTCATACCTACCTATTTTAAACACTATTTCTTTTCTATCTTTGGCCTTGTTTATGTACCTTTTCCAGTTGCTGTTGTTGGATGCAGCTACATGTGAGCCTCCTACAACCACATTGATGTAGCTTTGGAGTGCCGACATTGACCTCGACAAGTGGACCGACTATTATGCAGTCTCAGTTTCAATTGAAGGCTTGCCCCCTCGCGTTATCGGTTCTTAAATACTCGTTAAGTTTTTCGGATTTTACAAGCCCATTAATGAAATTCTTCGAAAATCTGCTTTCTTTTGTGATATGGTCGTTCTGCTTATGGAAAGAACAAATATGTTCCCCTTCGGTTAGGTTCTTGTTTGCTCGCCTTCTTGATAGAGGAGTACGGAAATCTGTCCTGGGTCAAACCGTATATTTAAGTGTAAGAATGGACTAGTGGGAGAGTATGCACAACTTAAAACTCTTACTTTTGCTTTTTTGCCGGAACAAACTTTCGATTCCAATCTGCCAATTCCTGGCTTTTTTTCTCTAAAACTCTTAGACTCCTCAATTCTAATTTCTCCTTGAGCTTTGTAAATGAACTCGTTTAATGATCTGCATTTGTGACGACCCACAATTCCGTACCATTTGAACCGATAATAAACCACTCATGTCCAACCCAAGTTGCACGGAGGTATGGATGATCAAGGGTAATAAAGAAAATAAGACAAAACAGAATCTCACACGAATGAAATAACATATAATAGTGAACAATATCCTTACAGCGGAAAACTTTTAAATACATATATCAGAGTTTTACCTAAATTTAGTTTGGACAGTTATAAACATCCGCCTTTACAATTGCTGACCAACATCAAATAAAACAACCAGCAGCGGATAATAGATAGTTATAAACATTTGCCCTTACAATTGCTGACCAACATCAAACAAAACAACCAGCAGCGGATAATAGAATACGTAGATGAATATCTCCAGCTCTCTTTTGGAAACTTCAATCCTCCTCGACTAAACCTGAAACTACTCGGATCTGACCATAGTATTTTAATACCCGGATCAGGCTTTGATAAAACAGCGTGAGAAAACTCAATAATAAATGACAGTGTCATATATCAGCCTCTAAATAAAATCTTTTGAAAAAAAAAGAGTATCTCATAAGACCATGCCTACACATAAACACGGATGAGTTTTTACGTTATGATAACTAAAACACTTTTATATCAAAACATTTGATATTATTTCTGATGACATTCTTTGAAAACATTTGCAAATAAACTTATTAATCTTAGCCGAAATTGTTACATTGATTAAATTACAGAATAATAGGTTTACAATCAAGTCTGAAGGTTTTTATTGAAGAATGAATTTTCATACAAATGACCAGGTGAAGGGACCATCTTCCGATGGATACACCTCTAGATGGATACCCAGAGGACCATCACAAAGGATCCTCTACCAGCACAAGACCGGCCTATCTCTGTAACTAGATAGTACCGAATATATCATCCCTCGGTCGTTACCGACCTTTAAACCGGATACTCGAGCATACAAACCACATTAATTTACATTCTGAACGTCATAGCGGGAAGAAGTATATCTAAAAAGGACGATCATACCCTAATTGGGAATGATCCACTTAGCCTTGCTGCATCTAACACTGTTTCGGTCATTTTCGGTTAATGAGGCTTAAGGCATCGATTACCTTTTCACATAGCACATATCACATCTTTGAATGCCATCTTGCCATTTCCGTTGACTACTAATTGCCTTCCACAAAAATATAACCCTTAAGTTCGTACGTCTCAAGGAGGGTGTTAATTTAAGAGAAGTTGCCTTCTTTGCCACCACAGATGTACATTTGTAAAAACCAATGTACGTAATCTTTAGAAATGCAATGTCAGACAAACGTCCATACAAGTTGTCCAGAAATAGGACAAACCGAAGACACTCTCCTACTACCACTAGTAGCGAGTAGTCCTAGCAATCCGAAAAATCTCTACAACAAGGAGACCACTGCTATAAATAACTCTATAATGGGAGTTATCCAGAGCTTGTCAACAAGCAATCCTCAAGCTATAAAGATCCACGGTCTTCAATAATCATCATCTTCAACATGTCTTCACATTCTTATGTATACATTGGTTCGAATTGGTTTTCGGATAGGAATCATCCAAATCCGACCCCGGTTGCTTCGAAATCCAATTATCGATAAAAAAGATGTTAAGTTCATATGTGGATATCAATTATCAATAAATTACTTCATCTTTTATAAAATATCTTTCTTAGATATATTCTTTTCAATTTATTCCATTATTTTTCAAGGGTGTATGAAATTATTAAGCCTCAATTATCAAATCATTTGGTTTATTTAAACCTTTCTTAAATCTTGGAATAATTCCATATCATTTTCTCTTTTACTTAGGAAAACTTTTCCAAAACATTCATTAAATCTTAATCAAAGATTTCTTGTATTCAAGCTATAACTTTTAACTTAGGGAAAATATTCCCAAATCATTTACTAAATCTTAATAAAAGATTTCTTTCTTAACTTCAAATCATATTCTTGCAAATCGAAGATTTTCATAACGGAGTACTATTGCCACTTTAAATATGATAAATTTCACCTCCAAGGACTAATGGCAAGTAATCATACCTCATGAATATCTTTGTCTTCGATGATTTTTGTCTTATAGTAATTCTAAGCAATTCCTTCTTTTTCTTTGGATAATATTTCAATTTCCCTCACTTAACTCTCGATCTAAATTCCTTAACTTTTAGGCGGGTTAAAAACAATGTTATTTAAAACATCGTTTACGATAAACCCTAAAATCAATCTTAGCAAACATTTTTGAGTAAATATGATCATATAAATCATTGTAATTTTACTCAACATCATTTTTCGTATTCAACAAGTGCTATGGGCGGAATAACGGTGAAATCACCTTTTCAATTCCATGGATATGACGAGTTTCCTCTTCGGATTTTAATACCAAGTATAAGAAGATTATCTCTATGCAATTCAAGTCGTAATTTATTCATTTTGGAGTTTGTTTAAATTTTTTGATAATACGATCTTCTTTTATTTCGAAAACTTAATATAAACTTTTTATTTTAGAGCATCCGGGCTTTCCTTTCGATCTGTTTTGCTCCTCGCCTAAGAAAAGAAAACACAGACTAAGTAAGTTCAGGGCACTAGTTGCTCCATCCCTAACCTTAGTTAAACACCTTGTTTTTTCTTCTCAGATGTCACAAGCGGAACAAATGTACTAGTCGTTTCTGCATTACTCAGTTTGTTATTATATTCAATCTTCTTCCCTTTTTGTTTAAGTGGTATAAACAAATTTCTCTTACCCATTTATTCAAACTGTCGTTAAAATTTTCAAATCGTATTTAAATGACTTAATTATTCTTTTAAAATCATTTACAAAATATATAGGAAAGAATTGTTAAGTTTAATACTACGTTTCAAAAGTTATTAAAAATTGCTGCGAATGTGTTGCAAGTAGTGTTTTAAAAGCTATATTCTTCAAAACGACTTTTATATCATTTAGATATCCATATTTTCAACTTAAATTACTTTTAAAACATTTTAAAAGATTTTAGAATTTATTTCATATTTTTAAAACATTTAAAGTATCAATTTTAAACTTTGGTCATTTTACTATAAAAAACGCGATTTTTCTGCAAAATTGAGTTGGACATATTTTAAGATATGCAAGATGAAACCTTGATTTTCTTTCTTTATTTCTTTAAACATTAAATGTTTATACTACATTTCTAACTCATTTTAAAATTATTTTCAAAAGGTTTAAGGATTCCATATACACTATTTCATTTTCAAAAGGAAAGTGATTTCTTTTATGCTTATCGACGTGTATTAACGTGACTTGGTAAAACAATTTAACAATTATATCAAACAGTCAATATTTGATGATCAAAGCATATAAGCATCCATAGCATTCATAATACAACATCAAACATGTATATATATATATATAAATAGAGATGCTAAATAGAGTTTCTCACCATAAACCAAAGCGATTAACTTCCTACTGACATTCTAATCAAGCAACACTTAACTAATTAATTCATACTCCATTTAAACACCAGCAAACAACTTTTTCTTCCTTCGAAGTGCTTTGCCAAGGCTTGAGATGGTGGTGGGCGGAAAGTATAGAGAAGAAGTGGTAGAGCTTTGACCTTGAATTCTCAAAATTAGACCAAAAAACAGGTCATATTCTCTCTTGTTTTTGACTCTCTTACTCTCAAAATTTAAAAAACTTGTTAGCTGAAAATTTGTTGCAAATTCTTTTCTCTTGAATTTAAAAAAAAAGAATCATTTGATTTTTATTAGTTTTGAAGAATATATGGTCAAAAGAAAAAGAGCTATTCTCTGATTCACAAATATAAAGCCCGAAAATGTGCTTCAAAGAATTGAGTTTCAGATATAGCAAACCTCAGAACTGAAAAAAGTGATCAACATAAAATTTGTAGCCAAAAAGAATTTCTTAATTTGGATCTGTTATGATCAAAACAAAATGGCATATTCTCTGGCTTAAAAACTGGGCCAAAAAATGCACTGGAAAGAAGTAGACTTTTGACATGCTTAGTTTTAGAATGCAACAAAGTGGTCAACATAAAAGTTGTAGCCACTGGAAAAATACATGATTTGAAAAAAAGAATTTTGCATTTTGATTCTGTTTTGAAGAAGTCATGGTCGAGAAAAAATAGGTAAAATATGAATAAAATAGAAGTTTGATTTGAAGAGAATGAGCATTGATTTCTTTTGAATATTTTGACATTATCTCTTTCTATTTTCTATGGCTTGGAAGCCATTGAAGAGAAGAGGAAGAAGATGAAGAAACTTGAGAAAAGAAGAAAAAATGTGAATGAAAGTGAAGAAGGAGGTGGGTATTTATAGAAAAAAAAAGTGATAAATTTAGCAAAATAACCTCTTACCAAATTACCAAACTAACCTTACTTCCACCTAAAGCAATCTTCACTTTTTCAATATTTAGCATCAGATTTCACATCCTTACTTTATGTCTTAATCTCTTAAAGATTAAAGAATATTATAATTATGTTGGCTTTAATTTGATGTGATTTGATGTTTAATTTTTCTTACTTTTGTTAATTCTTACTTACTTTTACTAATGACTTATAGAAGTTTTCAAATTTTATTTAGTAAAAGTAAACATGTTTAGTATTAAAATGTGTAATATATATGTTAAATATATTAACAAAGGTACACTAACGTTGCGGTAATTTATTTTGAACAAAACATTGATTTTCTACAAATCGTTTTACCGTCATATTTTGATGTTTTTGTTAAACTATTTATCTATGTAAACCAAACTTCAAAACAATTTTTTATTATATTTAAATAATTAAAACAAGTATATTTGACTTATAAAATACTATAAAACAATATCCAAATCTATTTACGAAAATACGACATCGATTTATCGGTATGCGACGAAATTTGTTAACTTTATAAAACAAGTTTTATATATTTATCGAACCATTATAAATTAAATTACTATTATTATCAAGTGAGTTTGATATCGATTATATATATATATATATATATATATTTAAAAGAAATTATTTATCCTTTAAATTTCGCGAATATTTATCTTACTTTATTAGAATCCGACTTTTGTTAATTTTGCAACGGAAATCCAAAATCTTTATTCAGTATCAAAAATAAGTTTACCATTCTTATTTATCGTATAAAACTTGATTGTTTAAGTTTGAAAATTCTACATTTGAATATGTAAAATAAATGAAATATTCCATTTCAAAGTGGTAAATTTACAGGTCGTTGCATTCTCACATACTTAAAAAAATTTCATCCTCGAAATTACCCTGAACCTAACAATTTTTTCTACCTAATTCATTATTTCATAAACTTAAACCCATAAGATGTATACAAATCATCCGTATATAATATCTGATTTGATCTTCTATTCGAATCCACAACTTTATTTTCGAACTAGTATCAATCTCTCGATCCTCTAGTGCGGATTTTGATCAAGCTTCTAGATCATATACACTTGCTTTCCTCGCATAGCTCTCAACTATGATTGAAAATTCGAGTAACCAACCACAAAACATCATCAATGCTTGCCATCAAGAAATTAAGTGATAAATTCTTTTCCGGATCAGTGTAAACACCTTAAAGTTTCGTAATCGGGTATTAGATCAAAATTTGTGTGATGAAATGATTTACGTATAAATTACGTATTTATATTTATTGGTTTTTTTCTCAGTTATACCAAATTCTGTTTATTCACATTCTTTTATTTTTCATTCACTTTTTAGTATATTTCCTTTAATACTAATATTGTTTATGAATCATTCCGTAAAATTATTACTTAAGTTTATTATATCTTATGAACACAACTATGTAAATCCATTACTTTTAAAACTTAAGTCCAAATCTGTAATTAATGCTAGAATTCATTAATAAAACTTTTTCCAGGTTGCAATCAATTTTAAAGAGTTGTGATTTTACTTAAGTGTATAAATAGTTCATGACTTAAATCTATTTTTGTATAATACCTTTTTACATCCTAACAGTATATATATAGACATCCCGAATTCCCGATCCGTTTTATATCCGTGTAAATTTGTAGGTTGATATCATTTCAAATTCATAATTACAAAATTTATTTCGATTTAATGCTATTATAAATTTATCCACTTTTAAATCCTTTTTATTTATAATCACATTTATAAATTATACTCATCCAATTCCATTTACTTAAAACATTTCACAATGGTTTATCCTTTACTAGAATATTCCATAAATTCCTTAGCTTTGAGTTTGGTGTGATTCAAAAAATTTCAACTGTCCAAAATCGTCGAGAATTCCGCTTTATCTTATCAATTAGCGATTTCATATTTATCTTTGCTTTAAACACTTTTATGAATATTACTAATCAATTTATCAATTAATGATTCACATTATTTCTTTAATTTAAGAAAATTATATAGATCGAGTAACTCCTAAATAATGCCAAGGAACTGGGTACTACCAATAATATTATATATCCTCTTAACAAGAAGAGTAATACTTAAGAGAAGCGTTTAACATCCAAACACATTTCTTGCCCATTTTTAGTTTACTTTTGAGCCATTCGAAACTCTTTTTGTTTGAAATAATACTCTTTTCAAAATCCTTTAAAGATTACTTTTGTTTATAAAACCTATTCTATAAATTCTTTTTATCTTATATTAATTATCTTCATTTAAATTACCACAATTCTTTTAAATTATTCAAATTTTAAACTTTCATTCCTTTTACATTTCCTTTTACATAATCATTTTATATTATATTTTTATCTTATATGTCCATTCCTTTAACCAATCAGATTATCAAACACCTTATAGTCAAATCGTGAAACTTAATTCATAAGATATTTGTACTTTAACTTTTAAATTAAACAATTGATCAATTTATGATAGTAACTTAACATTATCATTTCTTAATTTATTATTTAAGTATTAAAGAGTTTAATTATATTATAAGATTCCTTACTTATCGATTATCTTAATGAAACATCTTATAGTCAAACTGTGAAATTCTAATCACAAGATGTTCATATTTGAATTTCACTAATCTTGATTTCTAACTATATAACTTTTCAAAATGTATACTTTGTAATCAAAATATGATTCTAGGTAAAATTATTTCGTTTACCAATTTTTTTTTTAAACAACCTTTATATATAACATTATCAAATACGCGCTCATATATAACAATCTCAACTCATTCTAGGGTGTTACTAATCCTATCTATAATGAGTCACTCATTCTAGGATATTACTAATCCTATCTCTGATGAGTCTTTACCCCACCAAAGCCAAGATTCTCGCTTAACCTTCAGCTCTGATACCAAATGTGACGACCCATAATTCCGTACCCATTGAGCCGACAATAAACCACTAATGTCCGACCCAAGTTGCATGGAGGTATGGAAGATCAAGGGTAATAAAGAAAATAAGACAGAACAGAATCTCACACGAATGAAATAACATATAATATTGAACAACATCTTTACAACGGAAAACTTTTAAATATATATATCATAGTTTAATCTGAATTAGCTTGGACAGTTATAAACATCTGCCCTTACAATCGCTGACCAACATCAAACAAAACAACCAGTAGCGGATAATAGAACACGTATATGAATATTTCCAGCTCTTCTCTGGAAACTTCAACCCTCTTCGACTAAACCTGAAACTACTCGGATCTGACCCGAGTATTGAAAATACCTGGATCAGGCTTGATAAACCAGCGTGAGAAAACTCAGTAATAAATGACAGTGTCATATATCAGCCTCTAAATCAAATCTTTTAAAAAGAAAGACTATCTAATAAGACCACGCCCACACATAAACACGGACGAGTTTTTACCTTATGATAATTAAAACACTTTTATATCAAAACATTTGATATTATTTCTGATGACATTCTTTGAAAACGTTTGCAAATAAACTTATTAATCTTAGCCGAAATTGTTACATTGATTAAATTCCAGCATAATAGGTTTACAATCAAGTCTGAAGGGATTTATTGGAGAGTGAATTTCCATACAAATGACCAGGTGAAAGGACTACCTTCCGATGGGTGCACCTCTAGATGGATACCCTGAGGACCATCACAAAGGATCCTCTACCAACACAAGACCGATCTATCACTGTAACTAGATAGTACGAATATATCATCCCTCAGTCGTTGTCGACCTTTAAACGGATGTCCGAGCATACAAACCACATTAATTTACATCTCGATCGTCATAGCGGAAAGAAATATATCTAAAGGGGATGATCATACCCTAATTGGAAATGTCCCACTTAGCCCTGCTGCATCTAACCCTATTTCGATCATTTCCGATTGATGAGGCTTGAGACATCGATTAACTTTTCACATAGCACATATCACATCTTTGAATGCCACATTGCCATTTTCGTTGACTACTAATTGTCTTCCACAAAAATACAACCCTTAAATTCGTATGTCTCAAGGAGGGTGTTAAGGTAAGAGAAGTTGTCTTCCCCGCCGCCACAAATATATGTTTGTAACCACCAATGTACATAATATTTAGAAATGCAATGTCGGACAAACGTCCATACAAGTTATCCAGGAACATGACAAACCGAAGGCACTCTCTACTACCACTAGTAGCGAGTAGTAATTGCAATCGGAAAAATCTCTACAAAGAGGAGACCACTGCTATACATAACTCTATAATGGGAGCTACCCAGAGCATGTCAACAAGCAGTCCTCATGCTATGAAGATCCATGGTCTTCAATAATCATTATCTTCAACATGTCTTCACATTCGAACGTATACATTGGTTCAAAGTGGTTTTTGGATAGGAATCACCCAAATCCGACTCCGGTTCCTTCTGAATCTAATTATCGATAAAAAAGATGTTAAGTTCATATGTGGATATCAGTCATCAATCAATTACTTTATATTTTATAAAAATCTTTCTTAGATATATTCTTTTCAATTTATTCCATTTTCTTTCCAAGAGTATATGGAATCATTAAGCCTCATTTATCAAATCATTTGGTTTATTTAAGCCTTTCTTAAATCCTGGAATAATTTCAAATCATTTTCTCTTTTACTTAGGAAAACTTTTCCAAATCATTCATTAAATCTTAATCAAAGATTTCTTATATTCAAGCTATAACTTTTAACTTAGGAAAAATATTTCCAAATGATTTATTAAATCTTAATAAATGATTTATTTCTTAACTTCAAATCATATTCGTGCAAATCGAAGATTTTCATAACGGAGTACTACTGCCACTTTAAATATGGTAAATTTCATCTCCATGGATTAATGGTAAGTAAGCCTACATCATGAATATCTTTGTCTCCAATGATCTTTATCATAGAATAATTATAAACAATTCATTTTTTTCTTTGGATTATATTTAAAAATCCCCCCCTTAACTCTCGATCCAAATTCCTTAACTTTTAGGCGGGTTAAAAACAATATTATTTAAGACATCGTTTACGATAAACCCTAAATCAATGTTAGCAAACATTTTTGAGTAAATAGGATCATAGGAATCATTCTAATTTTACTCAACATCAATTTCCATATTCCACAAGTGCTATGGGTGGAATAAGGATGAAATCACCTTTTAAATTCCATGAATAGGGCGAGTTCCCTCTTCGGATTTTAATACCAAGTATAAGAAGATTATCTTAATCATCCAAGTCGTAATTTATTCATTTTGGATATTGCTCAAATTTTTGGATAATACCGATCTTCTTTTATTTTTTAAACTTAATACAAACTTTTTATTTTAGAGCATCCGTGCTTTACTTTTGATTTGTTCCACCCCTCGCCTAAGAAAAGAAATCATAGGCCGGCTAAATTTAGGGTACTGGTTGCTCCATCCCTAATCTTAGTTAAACACCTTGTTTTATCTTCCCAGTTCTCACAAGCGGGACAAATGTACTAGTCGTTTCTGCATTACTCGGTTTGTTATTATATTCAATCTTCTTCACTTTTTGTTTAAGTGGTATAAACAATTCCTCTTACCCATTTATTCAAACTCTCATTAAAACTTCCAAATCATCTTTAAATGACTTAATTATTCTTTTAAAATCATTCACAAAATATATAGAAAAGAATTGTTAAGTTTAAAACTACGTTTCAAAAGTTATTAAAAACTGACACGAAATGTATTGCAATTAGTGTTTTAAGCGCTATATTCTTCACAACAACTTTTATATCATTTAGATATCCATATTTTCAACTTAAATTACTTTTAAAACATTTTAAAAGATTTTTAGAATTTATTTCATATTTTTAGAATTTTCTAAAATATCAATTTTAAACTTTGGTCACTTTACTACAAAAAGAGCGATTTTTCTGGAAAATTGATTTGAACATATTTTAAAATATATAAAATGAAATCTTGATTTTCTTTCTTTATTCCTTTAAACATATTAAATGTTTATAAAACATTTCTAACTCATTTTAAAACTATTTTCAAAAGATTTAAGCACTCCATATACACTATTTCATTTTCAAAAGGAAAGTGATTTCCTTTTTGCTTATCGATACGTATTAACGTGACTTGGTAAAACAATTTAACAATCGTATCAAACAATCAATACTTGAAGATCAAAGCTTATATAAGCATTCATAGCAATCATAACACAACTTCAAACATGTATATATATAAATAGAGATGCTAAATAGAGTTTCTCACCACAAACCGAAGCGATTAACTTCCAACCAACATTCTAATCAACCAACACTTCACTAATTAATCCATACTCCATTTAAACACTAGCAAACAACTTTTCCTTCCTTCGAAGTGCTCGGCCAAGGCTTGAGATGGAGGTGGACTGAAAGTATAGAGAAGAAGTGGTAGAGCTTTGACCTTGAATTCCCATAGTTAGACCCGAAAAACATGTCATTTTCTCTATTATTTTTTACTCTCTTACTCTCAAAATTTGAAAAAATTGTTAGCTAAAAAGTTGTTGAAAATTATTTTCTACTGAATTTAAAAATAATAATAACTTGATTTCCATTAGTTTTGAGGAAGATATTTCAAAGAATTGAGTTTCAAGAGTATAAGACCTCAAAACTAGAAACAGTGATCAACATAAAAGTTGTAGCCACTGGAATTTCATATGGTTTTAAAAAAGAATTTCTTAATTTGGATCTGTTATGATTAGGTTACGATCAAAACAAAATGGCCTATTCTCTGGCTTAAAAACTGGGCCAGAGAATGCACTGGAAAGAAGTGTACTTTTGACATGGTTAATTTTAGAATGCAACAAAGTAGTCAATATGAAAGTTGTAGCCACTGAAAAAATGCATGATTTGTGAAAAAGAATTTTTCGTTTACGTTCTGTTTTGAAGAAGTTATGGCCGAGGGAAGTAGACGTAAAATATAAAGAAAAGTGGAGTTTGATTTGAAGAGAATGAACATCGATTTCTTTTGAATATTTTGTAAATATTTTGACATTATCTCTTTTTAATTTTTTTTATGGATTGGAAACCATTAAAAAGAAGAGGAAGAAGATGAAGAAGCTTGAGAAAAGAAGAAGAAAAAATGTGAATGAAAGTAAAGAAGGAGGTAGGTATTTATAGAAAAAGAAAGAAGTGGTAAATTTACCAAAATAACCTCTTACCAAATTACCAAACTAACCTTACTTCAATCTAAAGAAATCTTCACTTTTTCAATACTTAACATCATCTTTCACATCCTTACTTTATGTCTTAGTTACTTAGAGATTAAGTAAAGAATATCATAATTATATTGGCTTTGATTTGATGTGATTTGATGTTTACTTTTTCTTACTTTTGTTAATTCTTACTTAGTTTTACTAATGACTTGTAGAAGTTTACTAATATTATTTAGTAAAAGTAAACATGTTTACTTATTAAAATATGTAATATATAGGTTAAAACATGTTAACAAATGTGCGATAACGTCGTGGCAACTTATTTTGAACAAAACATTGATTTTTGACAAAACGTTTTATGGTCATATTATGACTTTTTTTTAAACTATTTATCTATGTAAACCAAACTTCAATTTCTTATTATATTTAAATAATTAAAACAAGTATATTTGACTTATAAAATAACATAAAACAATATCCAAATCTATTTATAAAAATACGACATCGATTTATCGGTATACGACGAAATATGTCAACTTTATAAAACAAATTTTATATATTTATCGAACCATTATTATTATTATTATCAAATGAGTTGATATCGATTATATGTATATACACATTTAAAACGAATTATTTATCCTTTAAATTTCATGAACATTTATCCTACTTTATTAAAATCCGACTTTTGTCAATTTTACAATGGAAATCCAAAATCTTTATTCAATATCAAAAACAAATGTACCATTCTTATTTATCATATAAAACTTGATTGTTTAAGTTTGAAAATTCTGCATTTGAATGTATAAAATAAATAAAATATTCCATTTCAACGTGGTAAATTTACGAATCTTTACAGCATTCTTGCCTTACCAAATTATTCTAAAATGGAGTGTTCCTCTATAGTCAAGAAGATATGTCAATCAATTTGGATTCATCAAGCATGACCTTGACATTATTGTCAACTTAATGGATCTTTTGCAATAATCTTTAAGGGATTCACCTTTCCATTGGCTGATATTTGCTAGCAAACTCATCCCAAATTGGGTGTCTCTTTAAGCAAAGCACTAAGTTATAAACTCCATTGTAGACTAATCCCAAAAATGGATCAAATTCAAAAGATCATTTTGGAACCATTTTAATGTGGGCCCCGTGAAATTGACTGGTAAAAACCAATACTTGACTTCATCCGAAGCTCGGATAGCTTGCATTTATATTTTGTATACGGCAATGTGACCTTCCACGTCAAATGACCCCATCATAAGAGAGTTTTGGGATTCTCACATGCCTAGTCCCTTTGGGCAATCTGCCCTTAGGACCTATCATTCACATGCCCGCTAGTTTGCTGGTTTCTCACGTACTGCTACAACTTCATTTTTTGGATCAAATCTTTGATAACATCCCTTAGATGTCTACATTCATTTTTATTGTGCCCATAGGTCTTATGAAAGTGATAATACTTCCCAGATTGTCTCTCCTGCTTAGTGGCCTCTCTTGTAAGTGGTTTCTTATAGCACTCAGCCGCTTGCATTGCAAGGTAAATAATTTCACTATGTTATTATAAGTAGAGTGTAATCTCCAAGTCTAGTATGTCTCAGAGGTGGTCCTGCCAAAACCTTGGTTTTTTTTCCTTTTAGCTTTATTATTGTTTCCAACATTCACAAAACAATTTCAGTACTATCAGCACTTTGTTTGATAGCAGCTTTGCCTTGCACAACAACACTCAGCCCCTCTTGACCATCGCTTGCCAATCCAACAACCAAATCTGCCTCTTCTAAGTACAGAAATTGAGATGCCTTTCTATAAAACTCCTCCATAGTGGATTGTTTTTTATCAACCACCTGCCAAAATCAATCCTAGGTTTAACCCATTAACCAGTGCCATTAAAACAATACCCTCTCTGGATTTACTTACTTACGTCACTATGTCATTTAACCTTTTCAAAAAGTCCTTCATAGTTTCTCTAGAACTACGATGGACGTTTGAAAAAGACATCATGTCTCTTAGTCGGGCAGTATAGAACATGAATTGCTCTATGAACTTCTCCGTTTATTGGTCAAAAGATGATATAAACTTTGGTGTGAGCCAAGTAATCCACATCATAACAACCCATCTATGAATATGGGGAAGCACTTACATTTCACGCTATCCATAGCTTGAGAACTATCCATATGTCATTCATACTTCAATATATGTTGCCTTGGATCTGTGGTCCCATCTTAAACAGCTTCATCAGCATCACAAACTTCTTTGGATACCTTTGCGCCAAAATGTTTTCGATGAATGGGGTTCAGCTTGATGATGAACCTCACCCATCGTTACTTCTATACCGATTCTCATTAGTAACCTCTTTACCATATCAGTTATATATTCCTCCTGTTGTGTGTAGTTGGATGATGATCATCGAGAACAACCCCGAGTGTTTGACTCTGCAAATGCTTTTAGCTCGTTGCATGATGTTTGGGCTCCTCTTTCTCTAGGGAGTCGTCCATCCATACCCTCTTTGGTACCTACTGGTTCTGTAGCTTTAGTCTGAACACTAGCAGTCTGTGCATCAGTAGCTTGTTCTGCACTCTTGTCGGCATCCTTTTAGATCTCACCTTTAAAATCACCGAGGGATACCATGTTAGAATGATCAGTACGGAGTTGTCGTGATCCATCGGTATCGATCATTATGGCATGTGGAAGTTCTTTTCCAATTTTATCAGCTCACATTGAAGTTCCCACATCCCTTCTTTTCATCTTTGGCTTTCCATCCCCTCGATTTCGTTTTGATGAAGATCAACTCTCTTCTTTGGAGTTCGAAGATGATAAATCTCAATGGCTCTTTCTACGCCTTTGAGTTAGGTGGGCCATCATAGCAAAACTCCTCTCCATCTTCTCCAAGATGGCTTCTAGCTTTCCAACATCTTCTTATTCATTTTAGCCATTATCCGATCCAACTCCATCTTTGTCACCATCTCCGGTGTAATTAGGGATTCTATAAGAATTAGTTGATTTGTTTCCTCCCCATGTTGAGAACCTTGATCCTCTGCTTTAGTGATTGGTCTGGATGTAGTATATTTCTCTTTATCCTTTTAGAGGGCCATTCTTTTTTAGATCTAATGACAGATTCCTTCCAAATCTAAGTAACCATAGATCTGTAGAGTTAAAACTTTTATATCTAGCTTTTAGGTTTCCTCCACTCCAAAGTGAAAGAAAAGACCTATCCCTAAAACTAATTATTCTTAGTGAAAGCACTAAAATATTTTCTTCAAAAATGGGACAAACACTCAATCAAACAAATGAAAATTATAAAGGAAAGAATTGAAAAGAGAAGAACACATGAATTTAGAGTAGTTCAGCCAAAATTAATAGCCTAGTCCACTATTAGTAACATTACTGATTGTTTTTTGCTTTCACAAAGAAATTACAACAACTCAAGATTGAAACCATTCAGGTATGAATTTGATAGAGTTTCGGTGCAAAAAATGAAATAACAAAGAGAAGGCCCCTTTTCCAATGTATTGGCCTTGCTATTTATAGACGAAATTTTCACTCTAAATTGCTGAAACTAACTTGAACACATTCCTCCAGATCCGAAATCTCAACAAGAAGATCTAGTCTAAATTGAAAATAACACGAACTAAAAGGATTAGAACCAATCATTATGGGTCGGTACCGATCTACTCTATTGTGCTAACTTGTACTTTCTTTTGACTTGGTCTTCATCCTTGACTAAATCACGCCAACCAATACCATGATCTAATAAGGATCATTATCGACCACTATGGATTTGTACCGACTTATTTTCCCTAGTCTTAGATCTTAGATCCCCCAATCTTTCCCTAGTTCCTCATTATCTAGCTTCTTCGAAGAAATTAAGTATATCCACCCCTATAAGGATCGGTGCCGATCTTTATTGCCTTGTCCAACTTTCTTTATTTTCCTCGCATTCATCATTCTAGATCCATTTCGTGAACACTTAATAGTCTAGATTCATCGAGAAATCACTTGGTTTAAATGTGTGATAACACTTGTCCCTTGACATTTGCTTTGCATTAACAGAACATGCTTTGGATCGAGACAAGCTATTGAACTTGAACTCCAATATGAAAAGATGGTGTAATCTTCTGAGCCATCTTCGTGAAGCGATGCATCTTCTTCGAATTTGCACGGCTCTTCAAATAGTTGTGGAATCACATCTTTTAGGCAGATACAAGAGCTGAAGTGTCCTATTAGAGTTCACTTTTGAGGTTTTTGGAAGCTTTTATTTTCCTTTTGTCAAGTAGGGTTTCATCTTTTTCCATTGCAAACTTGTCCATTGCCATCGTTTTGTTTTCCATTTATTTTTGATACCGGATGATCAAATGGATAGGTGTCGATCATTTCTTTTGTGTTATTATTTAATTAGCAACACCTAGGAAATTTTTTCTTTCCATGTCATTTTGTTTTCTAAACTTCTGCCTTTTCTTTCCCTATGAACTTTGCAACTTATCCTTCTCCATGCTATCACTAGCGCCGCCACCACCTTTCATACCCAAAGATCATCAATTCATGGCCAATTTTCATTGCTGACCCAGGAGAACCAAATCTTCACCGATCCATTAGAACTCGCTACCAAACCATTTCAAGTTCGAATCTTATTTTTCAACTTCGACATCGTCTCTTTGCTTCATATGTAAGTCGACGTGGGCCGTCGCCGCAACCTCATGTTTGTCGACATCGAGCCATGGTTGCCGACCTTTATTCAACTTTGATTTTCACACCTTCCCTTTCTTTCAAATTTCACCATGGCCAACTTGAAATTTGAACTCAAGAAACTATTATACTTGAAGTTGGCTGCAAGCTCTTGCATGTCTGACCTCAAGTTTCTTTCGCTTTCCGCTGCTTGGTGTCTGCTTCGTGTTTCTTAGGCCTTGGCTCTGTGATTTCCATATGGCCTTTCTTTTGTCAACTTTTGACAAGTTTCACATGTGAATGGAAGAGGTGATTGATTTTTGTCGAATTTTGATCAAATATGAATTGGTGATTCGGTTTCGACAGGAGGGTTTCAATAAATGGTAATATTGGACGAACTTCAACGTTTAGAAAAATCACATATTAATACTTTGAGTTGAATAATACAATCCTATAAAGAAAAACTCCATGTCACTTTGGACAATGGTTCCACTATTGTATACCCTACAAAAGCGGATAAAATTCGACGAATAATTCCGTAACATGATGGAGCTTGTTTCCCAACATGAGCAGGCTACCTACACGGAGTGTTCGCGTCCACTGTGCCATGGATAAAGTGCACACACTGCATAGATTGAATCACACATCATTTCCCTTATCGATGTATGGGACCCGATTGGTCAGTACGCATCAACATTGTAACACCCCTAATTTTAGTTTTAACATTATTCAGGAGATTTAATTGGATAAATTAAATAGAATGATGTAGAGAGATAAGAGAATGAGATTGATAATTTAATTAGGTCATTCTTTTATAAATCAAGTGAAAAGAGTGTTTTAAACATAGAAAAGAAAAGAATAAATGAGAAGGGTATATGAGGAATATCTCAGTTCATACCTTAAACTCTTCCTCCCTCTCATTCATTCTCACGTACGAAGTATACTAAGTAAAAAAATCAATGTTTTGTATTTCTATATGATATAAGTTTATGAATTTGGCATTATTAATTGGGACATCAATGTGTATTATTTTATAATTTCAACATCAATCATCGAGGATCCAATGCATATCATTTTGAGATGTTATAAGTTTAAGCGTTATATAACCTAATTAGGGATACCAATAGACATAGGTTGAGTACTTGAGAGAATAAAGTTATAACCTAATTATAAATTGATATATTATGGGTTCATAGTCATTCTGGAAAAACTATAGAATGTGTGATGGATAGTTCACATGATGCCAGAGATGGATAGTCGTTAATGAAGGGTTCATAGTTATTTTAGAAATAATATGAGATGTGTGATGGATAATCCATATTATTTTAAAATAAATGGAACATGTGTGATGGACAGTCCACATAGTTTAAATAGTAAAATCATATGTGATGGGTAGTCCATGTGGTATGGGATAGATAATCCATATAATGTTTATATGTGAAATGGGTAGTCCACATAAATATAAGATGGACAGTCATTTGAAGTCAAGAAAGATAGCTAAATGAAATTAAGACGGATCGTTATATGAATTGGGATGGGTAATCCATTATGTTGCATGATTGCAAATATTTATTTATTATGTATTAACCATTGTGGATGCAGGAGCACGGTATATGGTTGATTTGTTTTGGTTAAGATACCAATGTGGGGAAAACACGTTCCGCTCAACGGCGTGATCTTACTAAATATATATTTTGGTTCGAGACGGTAGGTTATTTTTTACATCAGACTGTTTATCTGACCTAAAATTTTGGTTATTCCCCTTAAGCACTTTGGTACTCATTTGAGTAAGTCGGAAGTAATGAATTTCAGGTTTCCAATTAGACGAATAAGCTTTCGGAGACGTGCAGGAGGCAAGTAGCTATAGTAAGAATTTTATTTAATCCATTGTGTAGTTCATTTTGTTTGAATGGATGTAATGATAGAAATTATAACTATCAAGTAGTAGTAGACTCTGATCAACCAATGTGGCATCTTCATATGTCGCTCTTGAAGTATTTTGTAATAATCACAATTTCTTTGAACATCAGACCGATTGAGATTATGTAATGAATTTGAAATCTTATTTATGAAATGAAATATGAAAGTTTATTATTGAATTGCGTTTAAAAAGTTTCATATTTATGTGCTGCCGATATTATTAACATGATTAGCATAGTCATATTTTGTCATTAGAAATTAATACTATGGATGACTGCAACATCCACAACATTTAGTTTCGGCCCTCAAAATGGAGGATGTTACACGTTGGTATCATAGCATCAGTTTATGTAAAATTTAAAAGATTAAAAAGTTTTGAAAACATAATCCAATGAATTAGTGAATAAGATTGGTTATGGCATAATGCTATAGTAATGTACTTGTATTTGCTATATATAGTATGTATTCTCTCCTCTCTCTTAGATTGTTCTTCTATATCTTATTAGGCTCGTACGCAAATTATCAAAAAGCAAGATATAGAAGTAGGAAACATAAGAGTGAATCTCAGTGGATGAAGCACTACAACCAATGGAAATGTTCAACCCAATACCAGAAGGAATCAGGGTTGACGGGCAAATACTAATCAAAATGCAAATGCTAATGTAGATGCTGGAACCCCATCGGTAGATATGGAACAATGTATCAGCTCTTTGTCAACATGATGAAAGTTGGAGCTGCTATTGGTTTGGCTAGAAGGAATGTTGCTAACGTGGGAGGAGCTAATCCTGTGATGCCAACTGGCAATAATTATGCCAAGGTGAACCGTGATTATACTAGTCTTGGAGGAAAGCCTTTTCTTGGAACTGAGGATGCTATTGAAATGGAGAACTGTCTATTGCACCATAAGAGGATTTTTGTTGATCCAGGGTTGACTGATGAGCAGAAAAGGATGTTGATTTCTAGGCAGTTGTAGGGAGCTGCTTTATACTGGTGGAACAAGGTGACTTTAGGATACCAGAAGAGGAATTGACTTGGACTGAATTTTATAGGAGATTTTACAAGATGTGCTTATCTAAAGTAGCCAAGTCAACCTTGCTTAGGAAATATGCTAATTTGATGCGAGGAGAAATGTCCGTATTGGAGCACGTTACTAAGTTTGATGAGTTGTCCAGGTATTGACATGACACAATTGATATTGTGATTAAGAAGAATGCGAATTTTATTCGAGGTTTGAGATTGGAGATTGCTAGGGCAACTAGGCCACATCTCCAAGATCTAAGTAATGTACTGGTGTGGAGATGGCGAAAAAGAATGAGGAAATTCTTTCAACTTTTGGGAAGGAAAAGTAAGTGGAAACCCATAGTTCTCAGGGTAAGAAGAGGAATTTCTTCAAGGAAAAAGGGGCTCATAAGGGTGGAGCTGTCAAGAAAGGAAAAGCTGATATTATCTGTTACAAGTATGATAAGAAGGGCCACTATTCCAATGAGTGTCGATCCAGTGATGGCAAGATGGTTGTGGAGAAGAAAATGTGAAGTGCTTCAACTACGACTAGGTGGGGGCATTATAAGGATAAATGTTCAGAAGCGTCCAATGCAGAAAAAGGAAAGGGCTACTTTGGAGCCAACACCATCTAGGCCAATAGCAGAAGTGAAGGGAAAGACTATGATGGAAGGTATGCTTTTGATTCAGGCATACCTATCAAAGTATTATTTGATACTGGTGCATCACATTCTTTTATCCCTTAGTGTTTATTAAATAAGTTAGAATTAGAACCATCATATTTTATTACTTCCTTAAGGGTTTGCAAATCCAATAAGAGGGTATGCCACTCTGGATATGAGATGTAACCAGTTAGAGATTGAGTTTTTAGGCTATGATTTTTCATGTAGTTTGTATGCGTTAACTTTGCAGGTTTTGAGATCATTTTAAGTATGGATTGGTTGAGCAGATATGAGGCTAGAATATTTTTTCTAGATAGGGAGATATCATTAAGACATCCTAATAGCTGTGATTGAATTATACATACAGTAGGGAATGCGAGTTTTGATGTTTGTGCTTGGTTGGGTGCAATGGAAGTAAAAGACGAAGTTAATCGGGTTTTAGTTGTAAGGGAATTTGCAGGTGTTTTTGAACCAGTTACAAGGCTACCAGCAAGGAGAGCCATTGAGTTTAGAATTAATCTTGCACCTAGAGATAAATCATGAGTAAACAACCTAGCAGAATGACACATTCGAGATGAAGGAGTTAAAGGCGCAACGGATGGACTTAGAAAGAAAGAGTTTTATTAGATCAAGTATTTTGCCTTGAGGAGCGGCTGTGGCATTCATGAAGAAACCAGACGGGTTGTTGAGATTGTGTATTGATCATCATAAGTTAAGTGAGAAAACGGTGAAGAGTAGATACCCTTTCCAAAGAATCGATGACTAATTTGATCAGGTGAGTGGAGTCAAAGTATTTTTCCAGTCGGATTTGGCAATACGGTTCCGGCAATTATGGGCGGCAGAGGACAATATTCCTTTGATGGCATTCGATCAAGATATGGTTCGTACCAGTGGTTAGTAATGCTATTCAGATTGACTAATACGTCTGCTTTCTTTATGGACTTGTTGAACCGAATTTTTCGAGAGCACTTGGTTAGCTTCATGTTGTTGTTCATTGTTGAAATTTGATATATTTTAAGAATGAGAGAGATCACAAGATTCATTTAAAAATAGTGCTTAAACGTAATACATCATCAACAAAAAGCAAAGTTTTCGAAGTGTAATTTATGGAAAAGAGAAATGAAATTTCTTGGTCATATATTTCATAAGAAGGATTGTCTATGAATCCAGCTAAGATTGAAGCTGTAAATAATTGGAAGAGACCCGAGGCGGTGACCAAGATAAGGAGTTTTCTTGGATTAGCTGGCTATTATCGGAGATTCATCAAGGATTTTCTCTTGGATAGTAGCGCCTTAACTAAACTAAATAGAAAGGCAGTATAGTTTATTTGGTCTATAAAATGTGGGGAAGCCTTCCAGAAGCTAAAACATTCATTGACCAATGCACCTGTGTTAGTTATGCCAACTGGTAATTAGGATTTGGTGGTGTATACAGATGCATGCAGGATAGGATTAGGAGCTGTGTTGATGCAAAGAGATAAAGTGATTGCCTATGCTTCTCGACAACTCAGACCATGTGAAATTAGGTATCCGACTTATGATTTGAAGTTGGCAGCTGTAATCTTTGCTTTGAAGGTGTGGGGACACAATCTTTTGGGAGAAATATTTCAGTTGTATATGGATAAATCTTTGTGGCATTTATTCTCTCAGAAGGAGCTGAATATGAGACAATAAGGATGGCTGGAGTTTTTAGCAGCTTATGATTTCGGTATTGTGTATATACACGTAGTAAAGTCGCTGATGCACTTAGCAGAAAACATCAAAATGTGATGATAGCTATATTGGTAGAATGGAAAGATTTAGAGGCGTTGACTGCTTGTAGTGTGCAGATAACATTGACTACTATTTCTAATCAGAGTACCGCCATATTGTCATGTTTAGAAATTCGACCAGTATTGATCGAAATGATTGCTTCTAAGCAAAGAGATGATCCATTGCTACCCGAAAGGATTAGAAGATTGGAAGGTGGAATTGAGATTGATGATTTAAAGGATTTAGTCTTGATTAAAATGGATGGTTAAGAAAAAATGGACGATTGTGTGTTTCAGATATTAGTGACCTATGGAAGGAAGTTCTTAGGGAATGTCATCGATTAAAATTTTCTATTCACCATGGAGGAACTAAGATGTATCAGGATATGAAAAAGAGTTTATTCTGGGAAGGTATGAAAAAGGATGCAGGCTTATGAATAAAGCAATATTTGAATTGCCAACAAGTGAAAGCCGAGCATCAGAAGCCAAGTGGTTTGCTTCAGCCTTTAGATATACCCATTTAGAACAGTGATTTTATATTCATGGATTTTATTAACGGGCTGCCAAAGTTGAATAGGGGAAATGAGAGTATTTTATTTATAATGGATAGACTGACTAAGAGTGCACACTTTCATTCCTGTTAAGTCGATCAAAACGGCACCTGTATTGACTAAGTTTTTCATGAAAAATATTGCTATACTGCATGGAATTCCTAGTAGTATAATCAGTGACAAAGATACTTTGTTTACTAGTGAATTGTGGAAGAGTCTACAAGAGGTTTTAGGTACCAAGCTGAAGATGAGTACCGCTTATCACCCACAAACGGATGGGCATACACAGAGAGTCAATAAGGTTAAAGATTTGCTAAGAGCTCGCATACTAAATTTTGGTGGGTCATAGGAAGACTTGCACTTAATTGAGTTTTCCTATAATAATAGTTAGCGATCTAGTATAGAAATGGCACCTTTCGAAACATTGTATAGAAGGTCATGAAAATCACTAGCATGCTGGTTAGAGACCAGAGACGATTGGTTCTTAGTCCAAATATGGCGAGAGAAGCCATGAAAAAGATTGAGTTGATCCGAGTATGTATGAAGGAGGCTCAATTTAGGTAGAAAAGTTATGTAGATAAAAGTCATAAAGATTTAAAACTCTCAGTTGGAGATTATGTTTTCATCAACGTATCACCAACGAAGGATGTGGTAGGATTTGGAAAGTCGAGGAAATTGGCACTAGATATGTTGGACCATTCCCTATTGTAGAGAGGATTCGAAAGCTCACGTACTGAGTGGAGTTGCTAAGTAGTTTGGCAGGAGTCAGTTATGTTTTTCATGTTTCTTATCTTAGAAAGTATGTGCATGAAGTAGAGACTACCCTTGCTCTAACTGCTTTGGAAGATTTAGTAGCGGAACTAGATCTGGCTTTTGTTAGGCAACCAGTTCATGTTGTAGTGAGAGATTAGAAGAAGCTAAGGAACAAGACAGTTAGTTTGGTGAGTGGAGTGGCAACGAGAAAGACTGTACTTGGAAGATAGAGGACAAGATTAGAGATACTTATGCTGAGTTGTTATGATGGTATGTTCTGTATTTGTTATATAGAATTTGTAGCTAGTAGGATATACTAGTATTTTTTGTTACAGTCATTTTCGTGTTTGATATACTATTTGTGTGGAATTTTATGAATTTCGAGGACGAAATTCTTTAAGGAGGGAAGCCTGTAACGCTGTTAATTTTAGTTTAACAATATTCATGAGATTTAGTTGGATAAATTAAATAGAATAATGTAGAGGGATAAGGAGAATGATATATGATAATTTAATTAAGTCGTGCCTTAATAAATCAAGTGAAAAGAGTGTTTTAAACATATAAGAGAAAAGAATAAATGAGAAGGGTAAATTAGGAATAGAGTTTTAGTTCATACCCTAAACCCTTCCTCCCTTTCATTTACTTTCACATACAAAATATACTAAGTAAATATCAAAAGCAATGGCGGCCTTTAGCTATGGAAGGAATAAGGGGAAATCAAGGGATTCAAAA
The DNA here is from genome assembly GCA_030765085.1 of Allium cepa. Lineage (NCBI taxonomy): Eukaryota > Viridiplantae > Streptophyta > Magnoliopsida > Asparagales > Amaryllidaceae > Allium > Allium cepa. The sequence continues at coordinate 299,419,748 of CM060929.1, forward strand.
GAGAAAAATCTTAGGGAAACTAAACTCCATCAAATCTCAATCTCATCATTCAATTTAAGGTGAATAATAATAAATATTCTCTATTATTTTGTATTTGAACCCGATTTTGGGTAAATTCTGAATTTATATTAATTGATTTGCCAAGTTATGAATGTTTACTCATTTTTTGGGTAAAATAATGATTTATGGAATCCTTATAAGATTATTTAGATAGGTTTAAGGAAAAATCTAAGTTTTTGATCGCTAATAGACTTGACTTTTGGATATGTTGTATAAAACATTATTTTGGAGATGATTTTTTAATTTCATAAATTTTCAACATAAAATGGATATTTTGTAAATTTTTGAAGAGGGAAATAGTATTTATTTCGGGTCTTAATTATTAAAAATAATTAAATAATTATTTTAATCTCGAAATTTTTATATATGGGAGAATATGTTAATTTTGATTTTAGTGATTTTTAGGGATTTTTCCCATCCGATTATGAATTTCTATGAGTTTATTATGCTAGAAAAGCATTTATGTTAATATTAATTAAGGGTATTAATTAATTAAGTTGATTAATGTTTTTGAAAGTATAAAACTGATTTGCCGCAGTTTTCTAAAAAGAAATTGGTAAAGTTTGTTTTCAACCAATGGAAATTTGACAATGAATAATAGTGGGTAAAAAGAAATAGCTTTTAATAGAAAAAAGGTTTTTATAATAATTACGACAATGCAATCGATATGCAGCACTCCCACGATGTTTGGCATTAACAATAGGCACTATCACTTTACAATTGTAAGCAAAATCGAAAGTAGGCGACAGTTCCCGGAAGCTATGCATGTGATACTTATACCGTAAGTATATGATACATTGAGTCATGCATCCGACATTGATGTTATGAGAATACCACATCTCGTGGGTATATGACATATTAATTTCATGAGTTACCAATGCCGACAGTTTTCAGCATTCTTAATTTAATGACGAAAGTCATCAATTTCGACATTAATCTATTTTGTTGTAATGGCGTCCCTAATCTTTCTATGTATGCAGCATAATAGCCAAAGTATAATAATGATGACATACTTATAATAATGCCATAAGTAATTGACCTTGGCTCAAGGTATTGATGTCGCCTATATCAATTTCAGCATTATTATTATATCGGCATAGCAGTCCAGTTTTATGAATTCAATATTAACTATTTTAAGGCATTGATGTCGGAAGTCATCAATGTCGACCTTACTGTTTTAAAGTACCCGATATCAGTGGTTTTATGATATTGATGTCACATGTTATTAATTTTGACATTCTTTGTTTAATTGTTTCAGCAACTATGCCATGTGACACTGATGCTGCATCTCTTTATTTTAATGTCGACGGGGCCTTGATTTATGTAAACTAAAGGGAAGTTTTAAATGCAAGATAGCCTATGTTTTAAGAAGGTCGATAACCTTATAAAGCAGTTAACCTTATGATTTATAAAAATTAAAATTTTATTTTCTAATCTTGGATAGAGATTCGATATGTTATTGCAGCATGAATGCCGTTGTATTGCTATATTAATAGTGGGGAGCCATAGGCTTTTGATTTTACATTATTCATTAGGGATACCAATGTTTTATGTTTCTATATGCCATAGGTTTATGAATTTGACATTATTCATTGGGGATAGCAACGTTCATCATTTTATAATTTCAATATTAATCATTGGGAATACCAATGCATATCGTTTTGAGATGTTATAGTTTAAAGGTTATACAGCTTAACTAGGGATATCAATAGACATTGGTTGATTACTTGGGAAAATAAAGTTATAACCTAATTATAAATTGATATTTTATGGGTTCATAGTCATTCTATAAAAACTATGAAATGTGTGATGGATAGTCCACATGATGCCTGATATGGTTAGTCTCTATATGGTTAATGAAGGGTTCATAGTCATCCTAGGAAAGCTATGAGATGTGTGATGGATAGTCCATATTATTTAAAATAAATGGAACATGTGTGATGGATAGTCCACATAGTTTAAATAGTAAAACTATGTGTGATGTGTAATCCACACGGTAGGGGATAGATAATCCATAAAATGTTTATATGTGAGATGAAAGTCCATGTAAATATAAGACGAACAATCTTTTTAAGTTAAGATAGATAGTCAGATGAAACTAAAATGGATAGTCAAATAAATTGGGATGTGTAATCCATTTTATGTTGCATGACTGAAAATATTTATATTATGTTCTAACCATTATGGATGCAGAAGCATAATATATGGTTGATTTGTTTTTGTTAAGATATTAGTGAGGGAAAAACCCATTCCGTTCAGCGGCATGGTCTCACCAGATATTTGTTTTGGTTTGAGATGATAGATTATTATTCACATTAAATTGTTTATCTGGCTTGAAGTTTTTTTTCCCCTTAAACTCTTGGGTACTCATTTGAATAGGTAGGAAGTAAGGGATTTCAAGTCTCCAGTTAGACGAATAAGCTTCTGAAGATGTATAGGAGGCAAGCGAGCTATATTAGGAGTTTTGTTCAATCCGTTTTGTAGTTTATTTTCTTTGAATGAATGTATTGACAGAAATTATAGCTGTCAAGTAGTAGTAGACTCTGATCAACCAAAGGGGCATCTTCATATGCCGCTCCTGGAGTATTTTGTAATAACTATATTTTCTCTATATATAGGATTGAATGAGATTATGTAATGAATATGATCTTATTTGTGAAATGAAATATGAAAGTTTATTATTAAATTGTGTTTAAAAAGTTTCATATTTATGTGCTGCTGATATTATTGACTGATTAACATGGTCGCATTTTGTCACAAAAAATAACATTATAGATGACTATAGCATCCATAGCATTTAGTTTCAGGCCTTAAAATGAGGGATGTTACAAACATCCATTGGATCCTATAAACCAACTATACAAGGCTTAGTTAGAGCACAAAGAATAAACTTAAATCATACCTGACCATGCTCATGTATCGAGTTTTCAGTAAGTTATGCATCGTAGATGCTTCCAACTCCTCTCTACTGTGGGTGTAGGTCCTTCCACTGCAAAATATATCCCACCTATGGAAGGTCATCTACTGCCTCTACATCCACTTCAACGCCCTCTAGGTCTTGGCCTTCTCGCCGCTAACCTGGGCAATTTTTACGGGTTACTAATTTTACATCATTCGAAGAAGAACCCTACATCGGAGTTGCCCTCGATGTCAACCCAAAGGGAGTTATGATTATCAATAATCATCTAGATTTTCTAGCTTCGACCTTAATAACAGAAAATGTAAGAAGAATTTGTGACTGCTACAGAATTCCCTTCAACGAAACTCTAACACAGACAACATACCAACGGGCTAATGACCACCGAAGGGTTATACAACATGCGATCATTAATGTGCCTCTCTTGTAGTGTTCCCCCTTTCAATCACTTCATTTTCTTAGTCCTTCAGTACATGAAGTGTAACGGGAGGGATATTTCGTCCACGAAGGCCGACATTAATACTTCTACTGTTGTTTGCGCCAAAATTGGTCACAAACCCCGATGAATGTGAAAGCACCAGTGTTGGAATATAAATCAACGATATCCAAACACAAATCACAGATCTAAGTAGCAAAATGGTAAATGTAAACAAGAACACACGATTTATAGTGGTTCGGCTATCTCCGGCCTACGTCCACTTCAAAGGTTTTTCCTTTTATTGATGTTCTTCGCTGATTACAATCGATTACAACGAACTACAATGAATTATAGTTCTGGAATTCGAGTACAACGGTGGTTGTTGAGTGCCAAGTAGAGCCTTGGTGGAGACTTGGAGCTTCAGAGTCTTGATCTTGCCAAAGAGAATCCAGTCCCTTTTCTGAATGACCTGGGAGTCTATTTATAGGCGTAGGCTGCTGGTATCTCGCTGAAAACTCGGGAGACCACTTCTGGCACGTGAGGGGGCCCACACGTACGGTCTCAGGAAGTTTGGGCCCACTTTGGCATCGGTTCGAACTCCATTCGAACCGATCAAGAATTCATCCAATCGAGGTGAAATTTGGCGTGGACATTCTTCATCATATATGCAAGCATCTGTGAAAATTTCATGGCATTTGGATCAACAGGTTAGGAGATATGAAGGGTTCAAAATAGACTTCACGGCAAGGCTGCTTGGTTCGAACCCCTGTCACTCGAAACGATGGTTTCGAACCCAGTGTGGCACGCGACTTTGTGGTGACGTGGAGCGCAAGTTTCGAATCGATCCGGACTTCTCTCCGTGTTGACCGCTTCGACTCCGTGTATCTTGGTGATTTCGAACCGATGGGAGACACGTGGATTGACCCAGTGGGTTCGAATGGAGCTACACAGGATGGGTTCGAAGATGGATGGGTTCGAGGCATGGCTCACGGAAGGGTTCGAAGCAGGGCTCTGTGATGGGTTCGAAGTAGTTGGGTTCGAAGTGGAGTCGAGGCCGAGGGTTTCGGGTGTGGCATGGCAGTGCTTATTGGTTCGAAAGCAGGTGGTTTCGAACTAGATGGGTTCGAAATGATGGGTTCGAACACCATCGATTCGAACTGGGGCATAGGCTTATGGATTCGAGGCGCGGCCTCATTTCTTGGTTTCGAGCTTGGTCAAGGGGGATGGGTTCGAACATAGGAAAGGTAATGGGTTCGAACCTGACAATGCCCATTCCTCTTAACTTGAATCCACCATAACTTGAGCATACCACCTCGGATTGACTTGAAATTTGAGATGCAGACTTCTATGATCTTTCTTGTCGTGTCTTATCAATTGTGGCCCGTTTTGGACTCGGACAAAATTCATCGATATCCATGGTTATCCTGCAATGCATGGTTGATATTCATGAATAGTAATCATTGATTTTTAGTAAATTCTGGATATCTCAACTTTGCCAAAAGTTGGGATAACATTTTGCCCCCCAAAACATGCCTTTTTGTAAAAGGTATGTTTTGAATGGTCTTATATCAAGTGTGATAAATTCATGTTCCACTCATAGCTGTGGCATTATCAATCAAGTTTGTGGCTGTTTGAAGCCAAATCAATGTTCGTTCTTCCCGTAGGAGTTGAGAATGAAGTTTCGTAGTCTCTCTGGACTATTATTGGCTGCTCTAAACCCTTACTAAGTCCATTCCAGACTTAGTGATTGAACAGAAAGATCCTATTGCTCTCTGGCGTTGCCTTCTATCCCTTGCACTCCGGTCCCAGTTAGGACGTATGGCGATATCATGGTCGTTCGGGACCGATCATAGCCTCTCCGGGCTCTTGCTGGATCCCATCCTGTCACTCTCCGGTGAAGGGGAAACAGCGCTTAAGTGAGTTGATCCTGTCGCTCTCCGGCGAAGCAACCCACTTCTTGCACTCCGGTTCAGTGTATCTGAACATTAAGCGATGTCTTGGTCGTTCGGGACCGATCATAGCCTCTCCGGGCTCTTGCTGGATCCCATTCTGTCACTCTCCGGTGAAGGGGAAACAGCGCTCAAGTGAGTCGATCCTGTCGCTCTCCGACGAAGCAACTCACTTCTTGCACCCCGGACCCCGTCTCTCCGGGTAGGGTCATAAAGCGATCATGTTTATATGTAATGTTCATCCTTTGACTCTCCGGTCAAAAGGTTTATTGCAAGAAGTTCTAATTTATTTATTAAAATTCAAGTTCCAGATGTTCAATCTCAAACATCAGGAAAAAAAAACTAAAGATTGCCTCTCCGGGCGTAGCGGTTTATCTCCATCTCAGAGCATGCCTAGGGATTTCTCCGGTTCCCGTACATGTGTAAGTGGAGTGACCGTTTATTCTGAAAATAAATTTAAATAAAATCATTCGGCCGAAGTCCAAATCCTGGACTTGGCCCTCGCCATCTTTGATCAGTTGATGACGAGTCGTGATCCCGATCCAGGATCGTTCCTGCAAGGTGGAGGCGGTAGTTGTTCAGGTCTCGCTGCCGCTGTCCGTTCTCTGACATACTGCAGCAATCTACCACCTCTAGCATGCTCTTCCACCTCATCCTTCAGGTGACGGCATTCATCTGTGGTGTGCCCATCCAGCTCATGGAATAGGCAATATTTTCCAGTCCTGCGCTCCCGCTCGGTGGGATCCCTTATAGGTGGCTTTCGATAGGGGATTTGCCCCCGAGTTTCAGTGTAGATTCTTTCTAGGCTTGTATTCAGATCGGTGTATTGTCTGAATCTTGGTTCTCGGGATTTCTTCCGTTTATCAGGACCATCATGTCTGTCATCCTGTCTCCTTTTTCCCTTGTCCGCTCTGGACTGTTCTCTGGAGGTCCCTTTGCTTTGCGCGGCATTTATTTCACGACTCTCGACTCGTGATTCTTCTAACCGAATGAACTTTTCAGCTTTATGAAAGAACTCTCCAAGATCTTGCGGTGGATCTTTAGTTAGAGAATCCTTAAACTTGGTGCCTTCCGCGACTCCTGCCACCGCCGCCATCAAAATCATTGATGGATCCGGGCGATCCACAGAAGTCACTGTCACGTTGAATCTGAGTAGAAAATCTTTTATGGACTCTCCGGTCCTCTGCTTGATTGTTGCTAAAGTCATCACACTCTTGGGTCGCGTCACATGGACCCTGAACTGTCTCATGAAGCAATCAACGAGCTCGCTCCATGTTCCAATTGATCCAGTCTCTAGTTGTCTGAACCATAGTGAAGCTAAATCTGATAAATATAGAGGGAAGCATCGTGCCATCACTTCCTCGGATGCCCCCAGTACTTCCATGTGCCTGATATATCTTGTGATGTGTACGGTTGGGTCTGATCTTCCGTCATAGGGATCTAGCGCTGGTAATTTGAACTTTGGAGGGTTCCTTGCGTTTCGGATGTTTGGAGTGAATGGACTCCGACTAACTTCTTCTAGCCCTCCGCTAGGCAATCCTCCTCTCATGATTCGTCGCATTAGGCCTATCATTCTCTCATCTCCGTCTAGGGGTTGCCCCCTTGTCAAGTTTCTGTCCTGCCCCCCGAGCCTTGAAGGGAATTCCGGTACGTACTCTTCTGGTGGCTCGTTGGCGTATGCATTGGCTCCTGTCTGTTGTGCTCCGTCTGTTGGTCTTCCAGTATCGGGCCCTGAGGGTCTGCCCCCAAGGCCTTGTTGACCACCTTCAATCCCTGTATTCTGGCCTTGAGCCTGTCCTTCATTTGCATCTGCAATCCTTATTCCTTGTCCCGTACTCGTGGCTGTTGTAGTTGGTCCAAGGTTTTGCATATTTGCCGCCCTCATCTGCTCGAGGAAATTCTGCAGCATCTCCTGTTGACTCTTCATTATGCTTTCGCGCAATGAATTAGCCATAGCCTCCATCTCGTCTCTGGTGATGTAGACGGAAGCTTGTCCTTCTCCTGATCCGGAGGATGCCTCTTGGCTTCCTCCTTGTTGGCTTCTATCAATTCTCTGTCTTGTTTGTCGAGTCATTGTCTCTGAATTGGAGTTCTTCAAACTTTTGAATATGAATTCCGAATCTAATGTGGCGGGCGCTAATTCTTCTCAGTGAAAGCACCAAAGTGTTTGCGCCAAAATTGGTCACAAACCCCGATGAATGTGAAAGCACCAGTGTTGGAATATAAATCAACGATATCCAAACACAAATCACAGATCTAAGTAGCAAAATGGTAAATGTAAACAAGAACACACGATTTATAGTGGTTCGGCTATCTCCGGCCTACGTCCACTTCAAAGGTTTTTCCTTTTATTGATGTTCTTCGCTGATTACAATCGATTACAGCGGACTACAATGAATTATAGTTCTGGAATTCGAGTACAACGGTGGTTGTTGAGTGCCAAGTAGAGCCTTGGTGGAGACTTGGAGCTTCAGAGTCTTGATCTTGCCAAAGAGAATCCAGTCCCTTTTATGAATGACCTGGGAGTCTATTTATAGGCGTAGGCTGCTGGTATCTCGCTGAAAACTCGGGAGACCACTTCTGGCACGTGAGGGGGCCCACACGTACGGTCTCAGGAAGTTTGGGCCCACTTTGGCATCGGTTCGAACTCCATTCGAACCGATCAAGAATTCATCCAATCGAGGTGAAATTTGGCGTGGACATTCTTCATCATATATGCAAGCATCTGTGAAAATTTCATGGCATTTGGATCAACAGGTTAGGAGATATGAAGGGTTCGAAATAGACTTCACGGCAAGGCTGCTTGGTTCGAACCCCTGTTACTCGAAAAGATGGTTTCGAACCCAGTGTGGCACGCGACTTTGTGGTGACATGGAGCGCAAGTTTCGAATCGATCCGGACTTCTCTCCGTGTTGACCGCTTCGACTCCGTGTATCTTGGTGATTTCGAACCGATGGGAGACACGTGGATTGACCCAGTGGGTTCGAATGGAGCTACACAGGATGGGTTCGAAGATGGATGGGTTCGAGGCATGGCTCACGGAAGGGTTCGAAGCAGGGCTCTGTGATGGGTTCGAAGTAGTTGGGTTCGAAGTGGAGTCGAGGCCGAGGGTTTCGGGTGTGGCGTGGCAGTGCTTATTGGTTCGAAAGCAGGTGGTTTCGAACTAGATGGGTTCGAAATGATGGGTTCGAACACCATCGATTCGAACTGGGGCATAGGCTTATGGATTCGAGGCGCGGCCTCATTTCTTGGTTTCGAGCTTGGTCAAGGGGGATGGGTTCGAACATAGGAAAGGTAATGGGTTCGAACCTGACAATGCCCATTCCTCTTAACTTTAATCCACCATAACTTGAGCATACCACCTCGGATTGACTTGAAATTTGAGATGCAGACTTCTATGATCTTTCTTGTCGTGTCTTATCAATTGTGGCCCGTTTTGGACTCGGACAAAATTCATCGATATCCATGGTTATCCTGCAATGCATGGTTGATATTCATGAATAGTAATCATTGATTTTTAGTAAATTCTGGATATCTCAACTTTGCCAAAAGTTGGGATAACAACTGTATCAACTGCCAAACAATCGAAGGTCGGAAAACCGAACCGTTAGGATGAAAGAAGAGGTAGAAGGTACAAGAAGAAAGAAAAAGCAACAGAAACAATATCAAAATCTCACAATCGCAGCAGAACAACATATAATAGATAAATGAATACCTTTAAAACAAACAACTATATCAGTTATTACATTACATCACATTACATTACATTATCAGAGTGTACAACAACAAACATCGGAAAAAATAATACTATATACTAGTTGATACGCCATGCCATCCAGCTTGCTCCTGATCTCCACAGCAACTCCTGAATTCCAGAATGACCTGATAACCTGACTCTAGACTGCCCGTGTTAAAATTGGTGGGCACCTAGAGTTTAGGAAGAGAACAATAAACTCAGGTCAGACATGAGACTGGTGTGAGAACTTAAAACAGTTTATCTTTAAAAATCAACAAAGAAATATTTTAAAATTAGATTCGCAATGCTTTTTAGAAAATGTGACTACCATAAGGCCTCCCGCACGCACAAACACACGATGCAAACGCAGAATCGGAGGAGATTTCTCCTTATGATAGCCAAATATGCTTGATACGTAGAAAGATTTATTTAATATTATTATTATAAGTGCAAAGTGTAGGAAAACATTTCAAAAGTATAATGTAAATCTTAGCCAGCATAGACATTTCAAACTATGTCTACTATAGCTACCATCTAAACAGTGGTGACCACCATAAGTAAATGGTAGGTTCTACAACTAAAACTGTACAGGGTTTCGTATTGGAGTTTGGATTTCCAACTAATGGTCAGGCCAAGAAACTTCCCATTGCCACATAGGTACGCCTCTGGAAAGGCGCCCTGAGAAGCTAACTGGATCTCTGCCAATACAAGGCCGGGTTACCCCTAGCTGAGTAACTACTGACACGAATATGCCATCCCCCGGTCGTAACCGACCTAAATCTCGGGATTCACCAGCAACCACAAAGTAATAAGTTTGCAGCAACAACATAGGTTAAGTATCAGGGCTCCATACCATAATACCACCTTTATCCAGAAGGAAATGACATAAACTAAGGGGTCGCGATCCCCTAATAACCTTGCTGCATCATTCCTGTTTTGACCATTTTCGGGGTGTGAGGTCCGACGAAGTCTCGTCCACAAAGCTACGCTTTATTCAAAAGCCACGCTTTATACAAAAGCCACGCTTTGATCAACAAATGATCAACAGCACTTCGTATGCCACATTACCAATTTGGGAATATATCACTAGTAACCATCAACTACACAACCTCTGAGCTCGTACGTCTCAGAGAAGGGTGTTAAGCTAAGAGAATAAATTCTCCGCCACCAACAGAAATATATTTGATAGAAACAAGCTTTACATCTCGATTGTAATGTCAGACACACATCCATACAAGTCCATTCTGGGTTCGAACAGAACCGAAGGCACTTCCAAAGAAGCCCTTGTAATCCGGATATTCAATAATCACGACCGGACTTCCCATCACAAAGGGTGATAAAATCTCTATATCGGAGATCAACCGATGCAGAAACATTCGACGGTAATCCTTCCGTTTTCATAAATATCCGATCTTCAACACCGGTCTTCAAATGCTATCCATTACAACATATCATTATTCGGAATGGGATATATGACACAAAGGTCCTCTCCCAGCTAAACCGAATAACGAGCGCTTATTTTAAAAATAAGTATAGCATTCAAATTTAAGCAAATCACATCAAATACCCATTTAAAGGTAAATATTGACAGTGGGTTATTTAACTATCAAGGCCAACAAACAAATATCCAGCAACATAGCAATCACTAGGCCCTTTTTATTAATCTTCCATAAATTAATAACTTGCTAGATATTCACTTCAATTTATCTTTAAAAAGATATATTCTCTAAACCATTTCAAATTCAACATGGGAAAACATTTCCACACTTATTTAACAATAAGTAATTCACAAATCTATTTATTTTCAATACTTAAAAAATATTCAATATACTTAAAACACGATTAAGTATATATTTTATTCTTTTAAGGAAAACATTCTCTTGAACACATTCATTTGAGCCAAAACGAATGTTGCGTAAAACATCGTTACGACAACCCAAAATCACTAGTATATGGATTCGAAATTAAGATAGATATATAAATCCTAAACTATATAAAATATTCCCTTTCGGAAATCATTTACTATAACAACAGTTTTATAGTCCATCTTTTCCTTATTTCTCGAAAACGTCTATTTCAACAATGAATGTTGAAATCTATGATTTCGACACTCAGTACATTTTAAAACAACTTCAAATCTTTTTAATTCCATTTAAAATATCACTTCCCCAAAACATTTCTTTAATATATTATTCACTATCCAAATCGTGAATTTACTTCGTTAACCAAATTCATCATTTCTACACATTTTATTTTAAAGGATTATCCATGTCCAAAATCGTGGATAATCACCTTTAAAAATCTAAAATAATTGACTTATCAAAATAAGTCGATTTCGGATTTATAAAACAACGTTTTTAAATTCCATTTATATTTTATAACAACTTCAACTTATAAAATCCCTTTGTTAACAAATTCTATCTATATCTCATTTAAATGCCAAAATCCAATTTATAAGATAATTACTTACAAATCTTTTATTTTACAAAATCTATTCATTTTATAACTTCATAATTTATAAATCTATAAATTTCATTTACTTACGAAATCCATTTATATTTCATTTTAACACTTATAAAAACTCGTTTTAAAATTCCAATTTTTAATTTATAAATATCAATTTTATAAACCTTTTATATAAACACGTTTGTAAAAATTCAAAAATCTCAATTTAAACTATTTTATAAAATTCATCAACTCCATATTTCAAAAATCACATTTCGGTTATATTTCACAAAAATCTTAATTTTTATAACATTAAAATTATAACGTTTATTTATTTAAAATAAATAAATTCCAAAAATTTAAATAAAACGTATACTTTCAAAAATCACTTTTAAAAAAATCCTTTTAAATTTGAAATCGTTACTTTGACATTGTTTAAAACTCCAAAAATAGGCTCAATGTTGCAACAGCACCAAATATAACTATCACGGCATCCAAAACATCATATATCATATGATAACCGAATATATCACAATATTTGTAAATAAATCAATATGGGTGAGGAATCCAGTTGGATCCCTCCAACTTGTTTCTCTGCATCCACAGTTGTTAGCACAATACCAATTCCGTGTCAATATGGAATATCGTGGTATATAGGATTTGTAAATATTATCTGCTATTATGCGGCACAATAGGGTCTCATTCGCTATATAATGCGGGAAAATCAACTCCAAGTACATGTATAATACCAATTCCATATCAAGATGGAATTATCGCGGTATATGTTTTTAATAAATAACATCCGCTTAATATACGGCGCATAGGGTCTATTTCAAAACAATAGATAACAATTTATCATTCAATCACACAATCAAGCAATTTTAAATCTAACTATTTAAATTTTAAATCAAAACAATTTCGATTGAGTGAGAAGTTCTCACCTTGCTTTCAATAACGATTTCAGTGCTTTATTTCGAATAAAATTAAACGTGCGTTTAATTTTACCCAAAAATTTCACTAGCTCCAATTAACTCCAATCCAGCTCCATCACGTAGTGTTCGTCCATACGATTGCAACGCAATTCGTTTCGTCCAAAACAGACCTCTTATGAAAGAGTTACACAGTTTTTAAAGTTTATACGAATTATAATATAAACAAATTACAATTTTATTTTTAATTTTAACCTAAAATCCATCCTGGCCGTCCATCCCAATCCCTACAGATCTCAGCCGCTACTTCTCCTTCTCCCCTTCCAGGTAACGCACGCGTGAAGAGAACCCATAGCCGTCATAAACCTTGAATCATCACGGCCACCAAGAACGTCGAGAACACGATCGAACGCCACCGTTTCAAAGCTCCAACCTGCCTCTACCCACGGCCATAATATCAGGAAGCTCGGCCTCCTATTGGGTCTCGAAAATCGTGCAAGAACGAGCATGAACGCAGCCTCCTAGCGTCGTCTCCGGTCGATGAAAATCCATCTCTACCGTTGAGATTATAGAGCTTGACGTGCTCTTCAACTTTCATGTTGAAGTTTCTCAAAAATTTCGTTGGATTTGAAGAAAATGAGGGAAGAAGATGATGAACTTGCGGCCATTGATTTTCTCTAGTGGCGGCCAAAGCTTAGAGATGAACCCTAGGGTTTTTTTTGTTTGCAAAATAGAAATGTTTCGTCCTTTTATAAAAAAAATGGCAGCGCACTATTCATCCAAAATTTTCCGAACTCCAAACGAAGCGTGCTGGCTGGCGTTTCTAGGGTTTACCCCGCATTCCGAACACAATAAAATAGATATCGAGAGCCAATTCGATCATATGTGCGAGTTACAGAAATAAACGATCAAATTTAAATTAAATCGATTAAACTAATTTCTATGCGTTTTGGCTTGCCCCGGACAAACCGTAAATCCGATTGACACGAAATTTGAAACCATACAATAATATAACATTACTGATCCGATGAAACTAGTTTCGTCGAAATCCGAGACTGGTTGAAAAATGGCTATTTTAACTCGTCAATTAAATATTAAAATATTCAATTTTCATAAATTAACTCTTAATTCAATTTTAAAAGTTCTATAACATCATTCTAACTCCAATATGATATAATATAACTTTATAAATCATTTTTAATCACATTAAACCCAATTTTCAAATTTTTCTGTAATTTCAAATATTAATTTGTCGATTTAATTATCCAATTAAATCTAGATGTTCGAAAAATAAATTATACGCCTTATAAATTTTACCTGTTAATATTAAAAAAATCAATTAAATATACGAATTTCAAACGACAGAAATTCTAGGTCGTTACAAACTTCCCCCCTTAAAAGAATATCGACCTCGAAATTACCAAGTAAGAAAAAATTACAGAATCCATTAACTTTTCAAACATCCATTCAAATTAAATTTCAAATTCATTTAAACATTTTAACTTTTCCAAAATCCATAGTTAAACTTCTTACAATAACTTTACTAAGTTTTCAAATCATACTTAGTTATCTTTTCAAAACCAACTATATCGTTTAACTTTTAACTTCAAAATTAAAGTTATAGTTTTCAAAATTTTCCAATTTTCTCAAAAATATTCTAACGCCTTAAATTTTCAGAAAAATTCGCCATAGTCTCCTTTGCGCGGCTCGATCCGAAAAAAAATGATAGTATATATATCACAAATATACATCTCATCAAGTAATGAGGCATTCCGCAGGGAAAAAAGTGTAAAAGTACGATATTAATCCGAGATATGTACCTTATATATTATTAGCGAGCATATGCGGCTAATATAGCGTGAAAGCGAGCTCCAAATGTGAAGCAAGCGCAATCCACACCTACTAAACACTCAACGACAATGAGAAACATGCATATATGATAGTAATATCAATATACAACATATACCAACAACTATATGTGCCAATATAGCAAATGCAACAAAAGCAACAAATTCAATCATCAACCCACTATCATCCAACTAACATCCAATATCTATCTAATCAATCAATAACCAAATCAATATAAATTCACTTCTCATTATATTCAATGAAATGGTTTTCCAATTTAAATCACATTAGATTCATTTCTTTGGATGTTTTTACTAACATTCATTTATTCATATTCAATTAGTTTACATTCACTAATTCACATTCAAGTTAGTTCGCTTTCAAATTAAATCATATTCAATTCTATTTACATTTACTTACTTCCAATTTGAATTCAATGATTTATATCTTTCATTTTCATTAATTCAACTTCATTAACACTTAATGAATTATATACAATCAACTAACAACCAACGTATAACCAACTTAACCAAATTATTAAATTTACATTCAATTGATTAATATTCAATCCATTAGTTCAATTCAAGTGCTAATTCATTCAACCACAAAAGTTGAATTTCGTTACATAACTCCAGTTCACATTCATCACTTCACTTTATTAATTTACTTCGATACCAAAATCAACTTCATTCAACATTCAATTTCATTTACTTGCAATTGTAAATTTATTTATCCATTCACAATTTTAGTTTCATAAATTAAACTCACTTCCAATTCATTTGTTACTAACCCAAATTTATTTTTAACTTAATAAATTTTCTTTGAGTAATCATTCCACTTAGCCTCCTTAGACCTTTCTTTAAATTCACTTTATTTAATTGATTCACTTATACTTACTTTAATTTAACTCCATCCTTTAAGTTAAATTTATTCTATCTAAATTCAAATTGTATAAGTTATCAACCCATTTATTATTTCCATAAATATTTTAAACAGGATTCCATAGTCTTTTCAACATTTCAAAAATCATCTTTGAAACCAATTCAATTATCCTTTGAATTTCAAAACCCAAACCCAAATTTTTCAAACAACTTCCATTTAAAACAACTTGGCAGCAATCCCTCTTTTGGAAACCCGAAAATGAACACCGATGATGTTGCAATCATCATCGGAATTATTTTCCAGCGACCGAAAAGAGTTTAGAGCTTTTATCCCTCCAAAAACATTTTTCCAAACCTTTGAAAACCATTTTCAAACTCAAAAAGGAATTTAATCTTTTCCAAATTGAAAACCCTTTCAAAACATTTCTTAATATTCCTTTGGAATTTTACTTCAAATTACAAATCACAATTACAAATCTTTTACTTATAAAATTTCACTGTTTTCTCTTTACTTATATAAGATCATTTCACAATTGTAAATCATATTAATTATAATTCCATACTTATAATTCATTTGCTTATACAATTTATTCTTTTACAATTGTTTTTATTTAGATTATTTAAACAACCTTTAATTAACTTATATATTCTTACATTTTCAACAACCAAACAATCAATTTATATACACTTCAATAATTTCTGAAAAATTATTCCTTTATATATAAAATATAATCGAAGTAAAATTATTTCATTTACCCAATTTAAAATGATACTATGTCGGTTTATCTTGTTTAAGAGTTTAGAAACCCCTATCGAAACAGTTTCCAGACTGCACCGACCAGAATCTATAAACAATCAACCGATAAGTCAACACGATACAAAACAACTTTTACATTCACTAACAAATACGCGCTCATAGCTATTATTACACTCACACTCATTCTAGAGTACTACTGACTCTATCTCTAATGAGTAATTCCCAAGAGAGCCAAGGTTGTCACTTAACCATAAGCTCGGATACCAAATGTAACGAGAGGGATTTTTCGTCCACGAAGGCCGACATTAATACTTCCACTGTATCAACTGCCAAACAATCGAAGGTCGGGAAACCAAACCGTTAGGGTTAAAGAAGAGGTAGAAGGTACAAGAAGAAAGAAAAAGCAACAGAAACAATATCATAATCTCACAATCGCAGCGGAACAACATATAATAGATAAATGAATATCTTTAAAACAAAGAACTATATCAGTTATTACATTATATCATATTACATTACATTATCAGAGTGTAGAACAACAAACAGCGGAAAAGAAATACTATATACTAGTGATACGCCATGCCATCCAGCTTGCTCCTGATCTCCACAGTAAATCCTGAATTCTAGAATGACCTGATAACCTGACTCTAGACTGCCTGTGTTAAAATTGGTGGGCACCTAGAGTTTAGCAAGAGAACAATAAACTCCAGGTCAGTCATGGGACTGGTGTGAGAACTTAAAACAATTTATCTTTAAAAATCAACAAAGAAATATTTTAAAATTAGATTCGCAATGTTTTTTAGAAAATGAGACTACCATAAGGCCTCCCGCACACACACAATGCAAACGCAGAATCGGAGGAGATTTCTCCTTATGATAGCCAAATATGATTGATACGTAGAAAGATTTATTTGATATTATTATTATAAATGCAAAGTGTAGGAAAACATTTCAAAAGTATAATATTAATCTTATCTAGCATAGACATTTCGAACTATGCCTACTATAGCTACCATCTAAACAGTGGTGACCACCATAAGTAAATGGCAGGTTCTACAACTAAAACTGTACAGGGTTTTGTATTGGAGTTTGGATTTCCAACAAATGGTCAGGCCAAGGAACTTCCCATTGCCACATAGGTATGCCTCTGGAAAGACGCCCCGAGAACCTAACCGGATCTCTACCAACACAAGGCCGGGTTACCCCTAGCTGGGTAACTACTGACATGAATATGCCATCCCCCGGTCGTAACCGACCTAAATCTCAGGATTCACCAACAACAACAAAGTAATAAGTTTGCAGCAACAACATAGGTTAAGTATCAGGGCTCCATACCATAATACCACCTCTATCCAGAAGGAAATGACATACACTAAGGGGACCCGATCCCCTAATAACCTTGCTGCATCTTTCCTGTTTTGACCATTTTCGGGGTGTGAGGTCCGACGAAGTCTCATCCACAAAGCTACGCTTTGTACAAAAGCCATGCTTTGATCAACAAATGCTCAACAGCACTTCGTATGCCACATTACCAATTTGGGAATATATCACTAGTAACCATCAACTATATAACCTCTAAGCTCGTACTTCTTAGAGAAGGGTGTTAAGCTAAGAGAATAAATTCTCCGCCACCAACAGAAATATATTTGATAGAAACCAGCTTTACATCTCAAATTGTTATGTCAGACACACATCCATACAAGTCCATTCTAGGTTCGAACAGAACCGAAGGCACTTCTAAAGAAGCCCTTGCAATCCGGATATTCACTAATCACGATCGGACTTCCCATCACAAAGGGTGATAAAATCTCTATATCGGAGATCAGCCGATGCAGAAACATTCGATGGTAATCCTTCCGTTTTCATAAATATCCGGTCTTTAATACCGGTCTTCAAATGCTATCCATTACGACATATCATTATTCGGAATGGGATATATGACACAAAGGTCCTCTCCCGGCTAAATCGAATAACGAGCCCTTATTTTAAAAATAAGTGTAGCATTCAAATTCAAGCAAATCACATCAAATACCCATTTAAAGGTAAATATTGACAGTCGGTTATTTAACTATCAAGGCCAACAAACAAATATCCAGCATCATAACAATCACTAGCCCCTTTTTATTAATCTTTCATAAATTAATAACTTGCCAGATATTCACTTCAATCTATCTTTAAAGAGATATATTCTCTAAACCATTTCAAATTCAACATGGGAAAACATTTTCAAATACTTATCCATTTTCAATTTATCTTTTAAAAGATAAAAACCCAAAACATTTCACTTCATATTGGAAAACATTTCCATACTTATTTAACAATAAGTAATTCACAAATATTTTTATTTTCAATACTTAGAAAATATTCAATATACTTAAAACATGATTAAGTATATATTTTATTCTTTTAAGGAAAACATTCTCTTAAACACATTCATTTGAGCCAAAACGAATGTTGCGTAAAACATCATTACGACAACCCAAAATCACTAGTATAGGGATTCTAAATTAAGATAGATATATAAATCCCAATACTATATAAAATATTCCCTTTCGGAAATCATTTACTATAATAACAGTGTTATAGTCCATCTTTTCCTTATTTCTCGAAAACGTCTATTTCAACAATGAATGTTGAAATGTATGATTTCGACACTTAATACATTTTAAAACAACTTCAAATCGTTTTAATTCCATTTAAAATATCACTTCCCCAAAACATTTTTTTAATATATTATCCACTATCCAAAATCGTGAATATACTTCGTTAACCAAATTCATCATTTCTACACATTTTATTTTAAAGGATTATCCATGTCCAAAATCGTGGATAATCACCTTTAAAAATCTAAAACAATTGACTTATCAAAATAAGTCGATTTCGGATTTATAAAACAACGTTTATAAATTCCATTTATATTTTATGACAACTTCAACTTATAAAATCCCTTTATTAACAAATTCTATCTATATCTCATTTAAATGCCAAAATCCAATTTATAAGTTAATTACTTAAAAATCTTTTATTTTACAAAATCTATTCATTTTATAACTTCACAATTTATAAATTTATAAATTTCATTTACTTACGAAATCCATTTATATTTCATTTTAACACTTATACAAATTCGTTTTAAAATTCCAATATTTTAATTTATAAATATCAATGTTATAAACCTTTTATATAAACCCGTTTATAAAAATTCAAAAATCTCAATTTAAACTATTTTATAAAATTCATCAACTCCATATTTCAAAAATCACATTTCGGTTATATTTCACAAAAACCATAATTTTTATAACATTAAAGTTATAACTTTTATTTATTTAAAATAAATAAATTCCAAAAATTTAAATAAAACGTATACTTTCAAAAATCACTTTAAAAAAATCCTTTTAAATTTGAAATCATTACTTTAACATTGTTTAAAACTCCAAAAATAGGCCCAATGCTGCAACAGCACCAAATATAACAATCACGGCATTCAAAACATCATATATCATATGATAACAGAATATATCACAATATCTGTAAATAAATCAATACAGGTGAGGAATCCAGTTGGATCCCTCCAACCCGTTTCCCTGCATCCACAGATGTTAGCACAATACCAATTCCATGTCAATACGGAATATCGCAGTATATAGGATTTATAAAATATTATCCGCTATTATGCGGCGCAATAGGGTCTCATCCGCTATATAATGCGGAAAAATCAACTCCAAGTACATATATAATACCAATTCCATATCAAGATGGAATTATCGCGGTATATGTTTTTAATAAATAACATCCGCTTAATATACGACGCATAGGGTCTATTTCAAAACAATAGATAACAATTTATCATTCAATCACACAATCAAGCAATTTTAAATCTAACTATTTAAAATTTAAATCGAAACAATTTCGGTTGAGTGAGAAGTTCTCACCTTGCTTTCAATAACGGTTTCAGTGCTTTATTTCGAATAATTTTACCCAAAAATTTCACTAGCTCCAATCAACTCCAATCCAGCTCCATCACGTAGTGTTCGTCCATACGATTGCAACGCAATTTGTTTCGTCCAAAACGGATCTCGTATGAAAGAGTTACACGATTTTTAAAGTTTATATGAATTATAATATAAACAAACTACAATTTTCTTCTTTTTAGTTTTAACCTAAAATCCATCCTGGCCGTCCATCCCAATCCCTGCATATCTCGGCCGCCACTTCTCCTTCTCCCCTTCCAGGTAACACACGCGTGAAGAGAACCCATAGCCGTCATAAACCTTGAATTATCACGGCCACCAAGAACGTCAAGAACACGATCGAACCCCACCGTTTTAAAGCTCCAACCTGCCTCTACCCAAGGCCATAATATCAGGAAGCTCAGCGTCCTATTGGGTCTCGAAAATCGTGCAAGAACGAGCACGAACGCGGCCTCCTAGCGTCGTCTCCGGTCGACGAAAATCCATATCCACCGTTGAGATTATCGAGCTTGACGTGCTCTTCAACTTTCATGTTGAAGGTTTCTCATAAATGTCGTTGGATTTGAAGAAAATGAGGGAAAAAGATGATGAACTTTCGGCCATTGATTTTCTCTAGTGGCGGCTGAAGCTTAGAGATGAACCCTAGGGTTTTTTTGTTTGCAAAATAGAAATGTTTCGTCCTTTTATAGAAAAATGGCAAAGCACTATTCATCCAAATTTTTTCGAACTCCAAACGAAGCATGCCGGCTGGCGTTTCTAGGGTTTACCCCGTGTTACGAACACAATGGAACAGGTATCGAGAGCCAATTCGATCATATGTGCGAGTTACGGAAATAAATGATCAAATTTAAATTAAATCGATTAAACTAATTTCTATGCGTTTTGGCTTGCCCCGGACAAACATTAAATCCGATTGACACGAAATTTGAAACCATACAATAATATAACATTACGGATCCGATGAAATTAGTTTCTTCGAAATCCGAGACTGTTTGAAAAATGGCTATTTTAACTCGTCAATTAAATATTAAAATATTCAATTTTCACAAATTAACTTTTAATTCAATTTTAAAAGTTCTATAACATCATTCTAACTCCAATATGACATAATATAACTTTATAAATCATTTTTAATCACATTAAACCCAATTTCCAAATTTTTCTGTAATTTCAAATATTAATTTGTCGATTTAATTATCCAATTAAATCTAGATATTCGAAAAATAAATTATTTGACTTATAAATTTTACTTGTTAATATTAAAAAAAATTAATTAAATATATGAATTTCAAATGACAGAATTCTGGGTCGTTACATGAAGCTTACCCCTACATAGCTCCATTCAAACGGATATGTTGCACTAAATTGCATGTATGTGACTTTCGTTAGGCACTTGGGCAGGCTGCCCTCTCTTGAAGATATTAGATATCTTTATAATTTCAAGAGGTGAAGCAACCAACCATCTCTAACTTATTTGGATTCCTTCAAAGGTTGTTGTATAATCATCGGCTTCTACTATAAACTCAGCCATTTCAAAGATAATTTTCTCTTCTTTCGTTGTCCAACTGGCTTCGCCTTGAAATGGCTATCAGATTGTAAGTTTCACATATACTCCTTATCTAAATGGAATTCATATCATTAAATTTACCGACTTGATCATTCCTCAAATTTACAGATATTCCTCGAAGGCCTTCTAATGTTTTTCTGGTGAATACACTCCGAGTTTTGGAAAAACAGCCCGATTGATAAATAAAGAATGAAATTCCTTCTTACAGACTCTCAAATGCGGCACATCCGGCTACTATACAATGGTGTAGCCTTGGTATCATTCCTCCCACATGTAGGGTTACACAGGTTGCATAATAGGTTGAAGTCGAACCCCCTTCTTCTTAACATTAAGAGGACCCACATTTAGTACAAGACTCATCATTGGTCAAAGGAATAATAAGGGTGAAGACGATGACGATAATGAAGACAAGGATGATAATGTTGATTTGGGATATTGATCCAATAGAGAGATATGTGGAGATGAAAGGATTTCACCACTTCCTCCCGACCAAGAATAAAGATCATATCACCTCATTCAATCCCGGACCATAACAGACTCCATTTGGGGAGATAAATCCGATCACTCTTGCTAATGGCATCTTTGGTTTGCTTGGTGACCTTGGGGAGAATCCCAGATAATATCCCATCATATGATATGCTAATTTCTACCTTTCGGATATCACTTCTTCGATATGAAGTAGCCGATGTGCCGCCAAACCTATATGGGAGAAGTAACCCCACTCAGTAGATTGCAAGAACATGGTCTGCAGAATTAACAGGGCATGCAAACATTTCATACGACACCTAAAGCCACAACTTGTTCACTCTGCATATGTCATTCTTTGACTTTTAGGTCCTAACTATACTATGTTTCATTTCGGGTACAATGGGATGCTCTAAGCTCTTTGGCGACCTACATAGAAAATCAACTGAATATCTTCGTCGTAGATTCTATGGCTCTTTGCATCGTAGACCCGCTTCGTAATGTGCCTGATTGCACATGGCTCCAAAGGAAAGGGAGGGAAAGACAAGATGAGGAGTATAAGCGATATCGTATGGATCGTGATCGAGATTCTCTGATCGCTCTAGGTCGGCTAGGAGATTTCCATCCTCCCATCGTAATTGTTCTCACTTCCCAAGGCTTAAGATCGACATTCCACAATGCCTCTGCACTACTCCTGCATCAATACCACCTCCTACTCAAGCTTTGGAACCTCCCCATAAATCCAAGCACACCTCCAAACCTGCTGGCTTTTTGACTTCCAAGCCATTCAAAAGAGGTCTGGCAAACAGCATGCCCCTGTGCATCTTTCAACTGCTATCTCGGCCTCAGTTATAAGCCCTAATCTTACTGAGATGCAAAAGGCCTTCCCTCGGCTATGCTTTGCTGGGGTCTAATTTAACTACAGTGTGAAAAACATTTCGTGCATGCTGACCAGTCTCACTAAAGCATGCATTCATGTAATTTTAAAGAAGTATTACATTTGGATAAGGTTCGCTCATGCTCTATCTAATAGTAACAAAGCTAACCAGTTGATCATCTAGCAAAATGTGACTAAGAAGAAACATTGTTAGTGTAACACCTAACAATTGTTAATAATTGAATATTTGAATGATTTGTTTAAATATATATAGTTGTTAATCAACAAGATGCCCATTATACTCAATTTTTCAGTGACGAATGAATTGGGACACAACGTAGTCAAGTTCGTTTTTCCGTTGTGAGAAAAATAAGTATAAACTTGACTATGTTTGGAATCAATTGGTTTTTGGAGTGAATATCTAAAGAGCGATCCATTCATATAGCAGTTTCTAATCACTAGTTCGAGTGCAGGTTTCTAGGTGATTTGCATTAGTTAGGAAAGGGTTTTTCACTCGATTCCTAAAGGCAAGTACTTAAGTCAGATCCTTGAGGTTCACCCGGGGATTTCCAAAGCTTGACTCTAGTCATATGAGAAAATTTCAGTAGTCGGGTCAAGGAACCAGATTGGAGTTCGAATGAGAAGAGTCAAATGACCGACCCTAATTTAACAAAGAAATCTTTCAAGAAAATGAAGAAATAGAACCAGCATCTTGTCATTTTGGAATATCTTTGGTTATTGATTTAGTGTAATATAGCCAAAGTTGCGTGGGGTGGTTCAGGAAAGGATTTCTCGACAAGTTTTGTGACGATTCGGATAATCTTCTAAGTGATGGGATGATGCTTGCTTACGCTAGAGTCATAATGCACTTAGTATATTATCCCTATTGACACTATGTGATTGAGGTGAGCTTGAACCTGAGCAAACCCAAACATCAATAGATCACCATTTAATGATGACTTAATTTTTAGAATTTCCTCCTTTGGAGAATGAGTTCTGTTCGAAAGAACAGGAAAGTGTAGACTTAAGTGCTTGGTCTATTTGAGAGTTTGAGACTTAAGGATCAAGCATACCGTACAAGTTTTCCTTTCCATAGCGGGGGATGTAATTGGCTTTAATGTATTATGCACATGAAAGAGGTTGCACCACTTAGGCGTTTTGTTCACCGGACGTCGAACGGGCTCATTGGAGTTTTTAGTTTGATATGCACATTTGACTATTGATTGGTTACAGTATGTGTCGGTATAGACTATTTATAAATCATTCATTGCTTCGTATGCTTTTTTTGCTGTTGATTAGTTGTTTTTATGTTAATTGTATGTTGATTGTTTAATTATTGATGGCTGCTGTTGCCTGCTGTTGTTTGCCATTGCTCATGTTTGCATGCTACTGTTAGACGTTGTTTGTTGTTGTTTGATTTTGATTGTTGTTGTTTTTGTTGCTTGTTTGCATGTTTTATGATTTTTATGCTAGTTATAGTTTCTTATCATTGGTGCAATTAATTGATCATTGCTTATTACGTGTTATTGCTTGTTGTTTGTTGTTGATTGCTATTGTTTGATGGTTGCTTGTTGTTTATTGTTGTTGATTTTTATTGATTGATTGTTGCCTGTTTTGTGTGTTTGATTGCTTAAATGGTAGTTATAATTTCATAATTAAAGTATGTGCGGGGAGTGATAGCAATAACTATCTAAAATAGATCACATATCGTCCATGCCCACTATAGGGTTGAGATGGCATCTATACAAGTCTATTGCCTTTTGATAGGACTCGGAGTATGTAGTATTTTCTGATACTGACTCATTAGAGTTTACTCTCCAATTGATTTTCATGTATGATTTTCGTAGTATCTGTTACTACCCTAAAGGTATACATGGTTGAATTCTGTGTCACTGTCGTGTTGGAACATAATCCTCTTTGTATAATACGATTAGGTACCTGAGAGCTAAAGTGTGGCTATTTAAATGCTTAATTGCTTCGATTTGTATTTAAATGGTGAGAAATTTTCTTAAAAGAGGTATGAATTTTTGGGACATATGGGACAATGTAGGTTTTAGCATATCTTTTTATAACGACCCGGAAGTTTCGATCCCGAAAATTCCAGATAGTTAGGAAAAAAGAAAAGAGAAAGAAGAAGAAACAGAAACAAGTCACAGAAACCTCACATTCGCAGCGGAACAAAATATAATATTACATAAAAACAGTTATACAAAGAAAACTGTATCTGTAAATTTACATTTATACATCAGAATTATAACATTTACACAAACACTGGTCAGTTAAATATAACTTGTCCTAGATAAATAATAATAGCGGAAACACACCATACGTCCCCGACATCCAGCTCGCCTCCTGAGCTCCAAAACGTCCTTACCTGGAAATCTTTAATACTCGATCTGACCCAAGCATTACATCAAAGTAACACCCGGGTCAGGCTGGAAACCAGCGTGAGTAAACTCATCAAACATGAAATTTCAAATATCCAATCATTTTAAAACCCGGGGTAACTTGTATCAATTTACAGATTCACAATTTGATATAGACATCACACATAAATTCCTAAGTGCCAAAAATTTAGATTAATGGTCTAATTCACTTTAATCATTCCATTCCAGCCTATTGATTTCACATATCAATTTATAAATAATCGAAGTGGTTTCGGGTATTGACTAATACCCGACATCAGTCTCTTCGAATTCAATGTCATCTTAACCCAAGTTATTCAAGTGAATACAATTAAATTTTAAATACAGGATGTCACTTTCGTACAGAGCAATTTATCAACGATAGATAACCATACTATCACAGTCTACTCAAACGTATCATATTAGAAAACATTTCATATCAGGGATATCAACCAATTCAAAGCATTTACATCATTCAATTATTCATAAGCAAGATTGATCACTTCCAAAATTAATTTAATTTATCTCTAATTAAATTAATCACTAACTTTAATTACTTGAATCACCTTTACTTAACATTAATTAATTACAAATCAATTAATTAATCATCATTTTATTATCCAGCTTAATTAATCATCCTTGATTAATTATTCTTTAATTACCATAAGAAATTAACTCTTAATTAATTACACAAATTAATCATTCTTTACCCATCCATATTAAGTACACTGATCCTTAATTATTCAAATTAATTATCTTGTAATCACTTACATTGATTAATTATCCCTTAATTAATGACACACATTAATTAACTAACCCTTGATTTGTTTCCTTAATCATAATTAATTACACTAAGTAATTAATCCTTAATTACTTCCATTAAGTAATTACCCACTAATTACTTCCATAAAGTAATTTCTCTCTATTTAATTACACTCAACCATTTATTACTTACTCTATGTAATTACAATCTATTAACTAAGTAATATACTTAATAAATTTCCTTTAGTGATAATCCATAATTAATTTACAAATTAATTATCTTAAATTAACTATCTTAATTAATCATCATAATTACTAGTTAACGATCTTTATATTAATTAAAATCATTAACAATCTACCAATTACTTATACTTATTTACTTAAAACAAAATAATTTAAACATTAAAATTTATTATTAAAAATCATTGGAGACTTGTTCGAATTTATTTAATAAATAAATTCTTATTTTTATGAACTTAATTATCTACTCTTTAAAAAAAACTTATTCAATTTTTAACGTATATAACTTGGTTAAACATTTCTTTTGAAAACCAATTTATTATTATAATAACTTTAAAACTTGTTTAACCACTTTGATTTGGAACTTATATAATAGTTATCTTGAAAAAAAATTGGTTTTTCATGTTGCCTTAAACCCTGAGCATTATTTCCCCCCTTATAAAATTTTGAAAACCAGTTACTTAATCAAATCAAACCCGAGCCCTTCATAAAAATTATCGAGACTGTCTCGTATCACTCGCGAACCCGCATAACTTTGAGATATCACGCCAAACCCACTCGAATTCGTCCCAATCGAAGCTTCTTTCCCAAAAAAACTTTGATTCTCCCGATACATCGTGCACCCTTTGCACCTGCTCCGATCACCGGACCTTCTTCCACCTTTGCCGTGGCATCCAGCAAGTCGACGATCGCCACGCCACCCTTCCCGAGCTTACAGAACAACGAAACCTTCAGCGAGACAAAAACGACCCCTTCGATCAAAATTTCGAACCAGCCCCTACGTCATAGCTCCTTGCCGACGACGAACCGAACCACCAGAATTCATGCCACCATGTCCATAGCAGCCCTGCCTCAACATGCCACTAACCCTACCCTTGCGATCAAACTCGAAGCAACAACGACAACCAAAAAATCACGACCATCAACACGATCAAAACCACCACACAAACCCTATATCACCTCTGATTAATCGCTACAATCACCAGAAGAATCTCCATCCATTTTTCCTGCAACTATCATCCTCAAGACCATCTTCGGCAACAACCACGACCTCTAAATCATCATTGATCACCGACTATAGACAAAATACCCAAATTCGTTCGATTCAAAAATTCCCAATGATTATCAAACTAAAAATCAAATTATTACCATTAAAATTCATCATTCATCATCACAAATTAGTTATGACGATCAAAACAGAAAATTTAAATGATTGATTTTTGCTCAAGTTTTGATTTTCACTGTAATTTTCTATTTTCAAAATATTTACTCGGTAAATATACTTGTAACCATTTTTAAAATTTGAATTGCATGTTTATAATCTCTTTTTATTTAAAGATCAAATCCAAATATCAGTTAGATGAGAGGATTTGAATTTTTTGATTCAGGTTTAAAATACTGTTATTTTGAACAGAGGCTTGCCTTTCTTATTCCAGACATTGCATACAAATATTAACCCAAATATATACTTTAAATCATCTTTAAAATAACATACACAACATAATACAAGTCATACCTAAATGATCATCGCTTGCTAGTTCACAATATATCAGTTTTTCAAGTTTTACTCACAACAATATCACTTATATACCCAGGCAACACATCCATTCACTCATGCAAGTAATAATTGATACATTTCTATAATCAAATCTTTCCATGCATTCAGTTATAAAGTAGAATTTGGTTTTCAAGAAGGTAGGTTTACTCATTGTTAGATTATGATGATGCATGCATATACATATTCACAGAAATTCACTTATATACCCAGACAAGCACTCTTCTTCTATCATACAAGTCATATTCAAGATGTCTCTGTTGATAGTTCTTGCATGCATAAGTTAATAAGGAAAATTTTCTTTTTCAGAGAAAAAGAAATGATTGCTCGCAGGCATTTTGAAAAAAAACAGAGGAACCAAGTTAAGCTTACTCACCGTGTAACAACCCAGGAATTCGTGACCATTAATTATCTTCAAATGACGATTTAATTACTTGTAAATTGTTGTTTGAAGTTTTATTTTTGGGTTGAAATTCGTTGAAAAAAATTTGTTAAGGGATCACGGGCTTTAAAATTTTAATATCGACCCATGTTTATTTTCGTTACCATTCCCTTTTCAATTCAATTCGACCCGTCTCTCTTCACCCTCTCACTCGTTCAACCCTAATTAAACAATCAAAAAAAAAAAAATGGAGGCCGCATTCTTCTTTCGTTCGATCAAAAATCAGGGCCTTAATCATCTTTGCATCGTCTCCGAAGTATGCGACCTTCGAATCCAAGCCAGCATCTTCGTAATTACGAGTTCGACCGCTTCTCTTTGGTCGAGTTCGCCTTCGTTTCGAGCTGAGTGGAAACGAGGTGAGTAATTTCTATTACTCACATTTAATTCACTCTCGTTTAATTATGAATTTCGTTGCGTGATTTCAGGCTACCATTGCTTTGAAATTTTGTGATTTCGTTCGTATAAATTCGTTTGAATTTTGACTATTCCCATATGCGTACATTAAGTGATACTTGATTCACAGGGTATTGATTCAATTTCGTGATGACCACGGCTTTGAATCCTCTGATGCTTTGGCTTGTATTTGAGTTGCTTACCTCCGGTCACTTTCTCACCCGTATATTATGGCTATCTTAGTTTCATCATTATGCTGTTTTGAGGTTTTTAAGTGCTTGTATCATCACTGCTTCACCATGTTGCATACATGTTGTTTAATTTACCTTCTGGCCATGTTGACTTGTAACTTGATTCTCACTGCACTGCGTCTTATTCACCAAGTAGTTTACCGTGACCTTCATACTGCAATGACATTTGTTCTGGTTGTCATGTATGTGGAGTAGTGTTGCATTCCTTGTCAATGTTTCAGACCACTTGATCACCTGTGTACATATGCTGTTTGTCATTGTTGCAGTTTGATACTGTGTTGCATTTGATTCACTTGTACATTTGTTCATCAAGTTTCCCCTTTGCACTATCCTTTGTTGCTCACCTTGTTGCATACATGTTTTCATTTTGTTGCTGAGTCATTTGTCTGCTCGGTCAACATTGGATGTTTGCATTTCATATGCTTGCAACCTTGTTTCATACCTTTGGCTTGATTTTCCTGTTGAGACCTCTGCACGGTGCCTTGTACTTGATTCACCTGATTACATGGGTATTTGCTCGAGTCACTTGTTTTCACCGTCCTCACATATTCCTGTTTCATGTAGTGGTACTTGAGACTTGCCTTCATGTACATTAGTACTGTTTCATGTTCATATGCGTTTTCAAGTTGAGTTTGCCAATATCCAGTTTCATGTATGTTGTCACTGTTTTGCTTTGGTCTAGCTTACTGACCCAGTTTTTAGTTTGTTTATGGGTTAGGCACATTTGAGATTTCATTTGTTTACTGAAATGGTCTGAGTTGTTGCACACTTTTGGTCATCATATTTATGTGTGTCTAGCCTAGTAATCTAGCTTGCATTGACATTGGTCTTGAACTTTGGCCTTTGCTGGTTCGTCATATAGTCACAGTGCATTAAACCTGACTTTGATGTTGATTCATAACCCCTCTGTGTATATTTG
This sequence comes from Allium cepa, assembly GCA_030765085.1. Lineage (NCBI taxonomy): Eukaryota > Viridiplantae > Streptophyta > Magnoliopsida > Asparagales > Amaryllidaceae > Allium > Allium cepa. The sequence continues at coordinate 299,449,535 of CM060929.1, forward strand.
TGTTTGCATATAGGTTGGTCTTTGTTGAGTTCCTATGTGATCTGTTATCACTGGCTTCATCATGCCTTTGATTCAGATAACTCTGTGCCTTGTTTCACACGATATTCTTTAATGGTTGTCTCTAGCTTGGTGTACCCGAGTCCAGTACCTTTTTAAAGTTTGCATTTAGGCTTACTGCCTGGTTATCATTTATGTTGTCACCACCTTGTATTCTGTCATGTGCAGGGCCTAGATGTGTTGCCTTACGTTTAGTGCACTGTCCAATTCATTAGTCGTTCACTTTTGCCTTCGTGACCATTGCAGTTGTTTATGCAGTTTGTGTTTCATGTAATCCGTTTCTTGTAGTCTTTGGTTTCACGGATTGCTTATGTACATGCTTCATCTTCATCATTTAGAGTCTGCATTATATTTGAGAGCATGTATGCTCGATTCACTTGCATACTTGTTCCTATATAGCTCACTGTATTGATTCATATATGCAGTATAGTTGCGGTTAATATTAACCTTTGCATTTTGGTTATGGTTTGGCGCCATTTGCTTCTGATTCGTTGATTTATTGTGTACATCATCACCGTAGTGGCAAGGCAGTGCACGCAAGCGTGAACTGCAGCCTCACGGTATTCATTGGGTACATCATCACTGTAGTGGCAAGGCAGTGCACGCAAACGTGAACTGCAGCCACACGGTATTGCTTTTGTTGATATTTAAATTGCTTTTGATCCATTGATCTTTTGCATATTTCATATGCCGTATTGGCGAGGCAGTACACATTAGCGTATACTGCAGCCAATCAATATTTATGTTTTTAAGTGATATTTCAATTGTTTAAATTGATTTAGTTTCAATTGATCATTTTGTTGTTATCTAATTATCTATCTGATAATTAGATTCTGAGTCTCTAATTATTATTTAATAATTGGATTTTGTTGTTAATTGCCATTTAGGCAATTCTGATGTTTTCTAAATTATCTTCATTGATATTCTTTTCACATATCTCTGTTGATGATTTAAATCTGCTGATTTGTTGTTTAACACTATTATGTGTTATATTCACCGTTATCCGATTTCTTGTTAAAGAATCGGATATGTGAATTTACTTTGACTGTCATCTATTCATATTTAATTATTATTGCTTCTGTGCACTAATAACTGAGTTTGAATTAGACTGACCCGTGTATTATTTTCTTTTGAATTTAATACTCGGGTCAGACCGAGTATTTACAGGTTGTTGATATTTTACTTTGGGTTGCTGTTCAAGCTTGAAGACTTTTCATATCTTTTGGATTTGTCGTGACATTGTATAGGATGTTGTATATTCATGTATATTATTCACGATAATGTACTTGTATATGTAACTTCCAGAGTCGACAGTTGTAGTTGTATCATATGTATTGTATCACATGTATATCAACTGACATCAGTTATTATATATATGAGACTTTGTTTAATCTGTGTTATTATTATATCTATTGTCCTAAACTATTATGAACTATCGTAGTTCGTTTTATACTAGAATTGGGTATGTCGATGGGAGTAAATAAATATGAGAAGAAAAATAAAAATATATACCACTCCTATCGAGATAACCAATACTAGTATAAGGCCTAACTACGGATGGCCGCTCCTATCCAGCCTTATTCTTCATAATAATAGACAGTATTTCTTTTAATACTCTTTGTTATTGTGAGCATAGAGGTGGGGCGTTACACACCGCATTAAGACAGAGAAGTCTGGTTTTCTGTTTTGAACTTGAAAACTTGATTTTTTAGTTGAATCTGAAACTTGATGTAAATCTTCTACCTGATTACGTTGAGTTGATTTCCTGCTTGCCTGAAACTTTAATCCTTGCTAATGTTTTGAGATGCATTTGAATTTCACTTTGCTTTTTGTTTGATCTGTTTTGGTTCAGGTTTTAAATGAATCATGGTTTATTTTATTTATTTTTTTGATTTTTATCTTAACTTGCTGATTGAAGTTTTGAATAAAAGAAAAGAGAAAAAAATGAACGAGATGAAGTATTATATAGTCTTGAATTTTATTTTATTAATTTTCTCAAAATAATAAAAAATATGAGTGACACTTGTTAAATTTTATGCTAGAATTATTACATTTGTTATTTGCATTTGTTATTTATCTTACAGTTGTTAAATTGTAAATATTTACTTACATGTGCAATTTTTATGTAATATGTTTTGATATAGATGTATTTATACTATATTTTAAATTTAATTTCTATATTTGTAAATATCTTATGTTAAGTGTTTAAACTTTCCACTTATTTTATTTACATATAAATAAATAAAAAAGAAAATCTACTTACACAATTAAGAAAATCGTACTAGTTCAGTTTAACATATTGAATCCAATCAATGTTAAAATATATATACTTAAAATTTTCAATATTATAGGGTTAGCACATTGCTATTTATATATATATATATATATATATATATATATATATATAAATTTTCTATAAGATATATCATCTCCATATATATATATATATATTACCATAATTTATCTGTTCGTCTGAATAAATTCAGTTAATTATCCTGTTACCGAATGCCAAAAAAACCGGGTTATTACATTCCTCCCCCCTTTGAATCTTTCGTCCTCGAAAAGGATCGAAGCCAGAATTTTATTAAAATGCTTAATTTTAATTAAATCACTTTTGATCATTTTTAAAATACTTTAAAATCTATATAATTTTGCCAAAATAGTTTTATAAAAATACTTTTATAACTCGATGTTTCAACAAGTCCATCCTCATTCTTACAGAAACTCGGTCATACGTTGATCAGGCATAGGATTGAAAATCTACAAGTACTTGGTAAACCCGTTTTCAACACCTAGTGAAAATACTTGAAAAATAATTTTTTTTGAAAATATAGAAAACATTTTTGAAAATAGAGGAAATATCTTTGGTGAGAATGCTCTGAAATCATCACCCCCATCCATGGTCGCAGTTACATCCTGGGTTAAGTTGCCATCGCAGCAAAAGTCCATGTAACTGTAGGCACTCCACGCCCCTCGATTACACCATGAAACCCACAACAGACCGCAATTACATTCTAGGGTTACGTTGCCATCACAGCAAAAGTCCGTGTAACTGTAGGCACTCCGCGCCCCTCGATTATACCATGGAACCCACAACAGATCGCAGTTACATTCTAGGGTTGCGTTGCCATCACAAACAAAAGTCCATGTAACTGTAGGCATCTCGCCCATGATTTTCGCTGTCAAAGATGAAACTTCTCCACTCCCACATAGGTCACAGTCTATCGATGTAAAATCAAACGCAGACTGTTGGCTCTCAGCAGCACACACGACTTTAGCTATGTTACCATAGGTCGTAGTTTACCGATATAAAATCAAACGTAGACCATTGGCTCTCAGCGGCACACACGACTTTCGCTATGGTACACACTACTCATAATCCTCAGGAACTAGTTTTGTCCGGACTCCTCATAGGATCAACTTTAGAGCCCCCCTTAGGGTTCAAGGCAACACCACCCGGTGGCACTCCTGAGAAGTTCATTTCAAGGGAGCGCTTTTTCCCCAGAGCCATCATCAAAACACTTTATATTATACACGTATAGTATCTTTCAAATCATACACCTAGTATGATCTCATACAAAGCTCCTTTACACAAAATCAATTATCCCAAAATTGATAATTCTCAAACCAGGCTTTCCAAATTCCAATATCGATTTTACCCAAAAATCAAAAAGCCTTTCCAAATCCAAAGGTTCCAAAAACCTTTTCCCAAAATCATTCTCATAAGATCCTTTACATCTATATATATAGATATATATAACTTTGAAAAATCTTCGGATCATTTCAAACTTGTATAAAACCCTTTTTATACTTTAAATATTTTCAAAAAATCCTTTCCTTTCGGCAAAAGATTCAACAAGGGAGATTTATCTTACATAACAAAGATATATATGTCTTTGTTTATTCAAATCAAATATTCAAATTTGATTACTCTATAAAGTCACTTACCAAATTACTTACTTCCATAAAGTAAATTTTTACCGTAGAAATATCCAATTTCCACTTTTATTCATTGTATATATCACAAAATATACTTCCATTTCAAAAATCATTTAACATTTCTTATCCACAAATTCCCAGTATCAATTTCATTCAAACCGTACGATGTACACATATCATCCGTATGCTATATCAATCTAATCGCTCACTCGATCACACAATTTCACTTCCGAACTAGTATCGTCCACCTGACTTCCTAGTGCGGACTCAGATCTGGTTTCTTGATCAGAAACCGTCATTCTCCTTGCATAGCCATAACTATGATAGGGAATATCCAGAATCAATCAACAATCCATATCTAGGTTCGCCGTTGAAAATCGAGTGGAAAATCCTAACTCGGATCGATATAACTATCTCGAAATTCTATGCTCGAATCTGGATCAAATCACTATGCGAATAGAATAATATACGTACATCCTACGTATTTATCTTTATTGATTATTAGCCAAATCAATTCTCTTTCTATTCACATTCCCTTGATTTTCATTCACTTACTCACAATTTCTTAAATCCTTATTTGGATTATTACCTCAATTCTTATCTCAATTGGGTATTTAATCATAAGCAGTTCGAACTCTGTCCAGTTTGAATTTAGAAAATAGCTTGAAAAGTTAAAAATAGATAAGTAATTGAAAAATAATTATTAGTTTGTAAAATAGCTACAAAATAGTTAAGTAATTGTAAAATAGTTGGAAAATAGTCATAGAAATTTTAAATAATTGCAAAATAGCTATAAAATAGTAATTACTTATAATAGTAGTTGAAAAACATTAATTAGTTTGTAAAACAGTTGGAAAACTGTTAAATAGTTCCAAATATAATTATGTACGTATAAGATAGTTTTAGGTTTTAAAAGAAAAGTTGTAAATAGTTTAGAAAAATAGATTTGTACTAAAACAATTTATTTTGAAAATAATCCAGAGTCAAACTGTTCAATTACCAACCTCCATTTCCAATCAATTCAATTTAAATTTCCACTTCCATTTAAATTGACTTAACTCCAATTTAAATAACTTCAATTTCCATTAAAATTGATTCAGCACCAATTCAAGTTGAATTAACCTCAGTTTCTTTCCAAATTTAACTTTATTCAACTTTGATCTCAAATTCTACTAATTCAAATAAATTTCAATTGAACTAGTTCCAATTTCAATTCATTTCAACTCCAGTTTGAATTAATCCCAATTTCAAACTCCATTTCCAAATCAAGTTGAATTATTCTTGATTTCCTCCAAAATTCAATTCAAATTCCATTTGAATTTAAAACTATTCAACTTTAATTACAATTTCAAATTATTCAAATAAATTTGAACTAATTTCAAATTGAACCCACTTCAATTTCAAATCGTTTCAAATCAATCCAATTCAAATTTTCCATTTGAATTTTATACTTATACATCTTCAATCACGATTTCAATTAATTTAAATCAAATTCAATTTGAACTGATTCAATTCAAATTTCAAAATTAAACCATCTCGAATTATATAAATTCGAGTTAAATCTTTAAGTGTTGATTTAATCCTTTAAATCAAATCAACTTATATCTTTAAACCATTTAATTCTGAATCCAAATTCCATTTTAAACAACTAAATCTTTGAAATTCAATTTATCACCAAATATCAATTTTGAAACTAAACCTTTGAAGTTTTACCTTAAACAATCAAATCTTAAGTCTAAATTGATTCCATATCCTTACTTTCAAATTAAAGTTTCATTTCCCATTTATTTCAATAATGGATATATTATCACAATCCATTTTTTTATTCATTAAGCAAATCCAATTCACAATTTTTAAAGATTATTGTTAACAACAAGATGATATCGTTCAAATTATTTTTAAAATATCCATCCATTTTCAATTTTCAGATCTCAAACCTATTTTAAGATCTCACAAACTCCCAATTCAAATTAACCATTTAACTTCTCAAGTCAAATTCCAATTTCAGCTTAAAATTTCCAACTCAGGTTGCTTGTTAAATTATTTAACTTTCCCAAAGTTAAATTCAATTTACTTAATCCAGCCAACCCTCATTTATATATATTTATTTCCTTTACACACCAAGTTATCCTTAAATTTTAAACCACCTTTGGGTTTTAATTCAAAACAAATTTCTTTAAATTTCAAACAAATCTTGTTTGAAACAGACCCTTCATTCAAATATATTAAATAACATTATTTATTATTTCTTTATCACTTTGAAACAAATTTTCAAATTCTAGACCCAAATTTAAATCTTCACAATTCAGATCATCTTCAATTCCACTTTATAAGTCATACTTACCCAAATGTTTACCTCCTTAAAACATTTCATTTTGCTTACACATTAATACACATTTTATTATTAAATATAGCAACCATTTATGATAATAAACAAGATTATCATGTTTGGAAATCAGTTCACTATTATCCTATTCAAAAACTCTTCTCCAAATTTAAGATTTTAATTTCAGTTTGAATTTATTTCAAATTTATCTTTAAATTCAATTTAAATTTGGTTGTATTACTATTACCACTTAATTCTCATTATTTAATTCCAATAATCAACAGCCAATTTCTCTATATATATTGGAAAAACTATTGCTTTATATATATTCAAAATAAAAACTTATTTAAAAATCATTTTATAAGAAAATAACAAGTACGCTCTCTCTTATATACCATACATAACTCATTCTAGGGTACTACTCACCCTATCCTTAATGAGTAATCCCACCAGAGCCAAGGTTCTCGCTTAACCTTCAGCTCTGATACCAAATATAACGACCCGGAAATTTCGATCTCGAAAATTCCAGATAGTTAGGAAAAAAGAAAAGAGAAAGAAGAACAAACAGAAACCAGTCACAGAAACCTCACATTCGCAGCGGAACAAAATATAATATTACATAAAAACAGTTATACATAGAAAACTGTATCTGTAAATTTAAATTTATACATCAGAATTATAACATTTACACAAACACTGGTTAGTAAAATATAACTTGTCCCAGATAAATAATAATAGCGAAAACACTCCATACGTCCCTGACATCCAGCTCGCCTCCTGAGCTCCAGAACGTCCTTACTTGAAAATCCTTAATACTCGGTCTGACTCGAGCATTACATCAAAGTAACACCCGGGTCAGGCTGGAAACCAGCGTGAGTAAACTCATCAAACATGAAATTTCAAATATCTAATCATTTTAAAACCCGGGGTAACTTGTATCAATTTACAGATTCACAATTCGATATAGACATCACACACAAATTCCTAAGTGCCAAAAACTTAAATTAAACGGTCCAATTCACTTTAATCATTCCATTCCAGCCTATTGATTTCACATATCAATTTATAAAGAATCGAAGCGGTTTCGGGTATTGACTAATACCCGACTCCGGTCTCTTCGAATTCAGTGTCATCTTAACCCAAATTATTTAAGTGAATACAATTAAATTTTAAATACAGGATGTCACTTTTATACACAACAATTTATCAACGATAGATAACCATACTATCACTGTCTACTCAAACATATCATATTAGAAAACATTTCATATCAGAGATATCAACCAATTCAAAGCATTTACATAATTCAATTATTTATAAGCAAGATTGATCACTTCCAAATTTAATTTAATATGTCTCTAATTAAATTAATCATTAACTTTAATTACTTGAATTACCTTTACTTAACATTAATTAATTACAAATCAATTAATTAATCATCTTTTTATTATCCATCTTAATTAATCATCCTTGATTAATTATTCTTTAATTACCATAAGAAATTAACTCTTAATTAATTACACAAATTAATCGTTCTTTACCCATCCATATTAATTACATTGATCCTTAATTATACAAATTAATTATCTTGTAATCACTTACATTAATTATCCCTTAATTAATGAAACTCATTAATTAACTAACCCTTGATTTGTTTCCTTAATCAATCAATCCTTAATTAATTACACTAAGTAATTAATCCTTAATTACTTCCATTAAGTAATTACCCACTAATTACTTCCATAAAGTAATTTCTCTTTATTTAATTACTTCCATTAAGTAATTACCCACTAATTACTTCCACAAAGTAATTTCTCTTTATTTAATTACACTCAACCATTTATTACTTACTCTATGTAATTACACTCTATTAATTAAGTAATATACTTAATAAATTTCCTTAAGTGATAATCCATAATTAATTTACAAATTAATTATCTTAAATTAACTATCTTAATTAATCATCATAATTACTAGTTAATGATCTTTATATCAATTACAATCATTAACAATCCACCAATTACTTATACTTATTTACTTAAAACAAAATAATTTAAACGTTAAATTTTATTATTAAAAATCATTGGAGACTTGTTCAAATTTATTTAATAAATAAATTCTTATTTTTATGAACTTAATTATCTACTTTTTTAAAAAAAAAACTTATTCGATTTTTAAAGTATTTAACTTGGTTAAACATTTCTTTGAAAACCAATTTATTATTATAATAACTTTAAAACTTGTTTAACCACTTTGATTTGGAACTTATATAAAAGTTATCTTAAAAAAATGGTTTTCATATTGCTTTAAACCTTGAGCATTATTTCCCTTCTTACAAAATTTTGAAAACCAGTTACTTAATCAAATCAAACCCGAGCCCTTCACAAAAATTCTCGAGACTGTCTCTTGTCACTCGCGATCCCGCATAACTTCGAGACATCACGCAAAACCCACTCGAGTTCATCCCGATCGAAGCTTCTTCCCCAAACAAACTTTGATTCTCCTGATACATCATGCACCCGGTGCACCTGCTTCGATCATCGGACCTTCTTGCACCCTTGCCGTGGCATCCAACAAGTCGACGATTGCCACGCCACCCTTCCCGACCTTACAGAACGACGAAACCTTCAGCGAGACAAAAATGACCCCTTCGATCGAAATTTTGAACCAGCCTCTACGTCACAGCTCCTTGCGGACGACGAACCGAACCACCAGAATTCCTACCACCATGTCCATAGCATCCCTTCCTCACCATGCCACTAACTCTACCCTTGCGATCGAACTTGAAACAACAACGACAACCGAAAAATCACGACCATCAACACAATAAAAACCACCACACAAACCCTATATCACCTTTGATTGATCGCTACAATCACCAGAAGAATCTCCATCTACTTTTCCTGCAATTATCATCCTCAAGACCATCTTCGGCAACAACCACGACCTCTAAATCATCATTGATCACCGACTATAGACAAAATACCCAAATTCGTTCAATTCAAAAATTCCCAATGATTATCAAACTAAAAATCAAACTATTACCATCAAAATTCATCATTCATCATCACGATGACGATCAAAACAGAAAATTTAAATGATTGATTTTTGCTCAAGTTTTGGTTTTCACTGTAATTTTCTATTTTCAACATATTTACTCGGTAAATATACTGATAACCATTTTTAAAATTTGAATTGCATGTTTATAATCTCTTTTTATTTAAAGATCAAATCCAAATATCAGTTAGATGAGAGGATTTGAATTTTTTGATTCAGGTTTAAAATCCTGCTATTTTGAACAGAGGCTTGCCTTTCTTATTCCAGACATTACATACAAATATTAACCCAAATATATACTTGAAATCATCTTTAAAATAACATACAAGGCATAATACAAGTCATAATTAAATGATCATCGCTTGCTAGTTCACAATATATCAGATTTTCAAGTTTTACTCACAGCAATATCACTGATATACCCAGGCAACACATCCATTCACTCATGCAAGTAATAATTGAGACATTTCTATAATCAAATCTTTGCATGCATTCAGTTATAAAGTAGAATTTGGTTTTCAAGAAGGTAGATTTACTCATTGTTAGATTATGATGATGCATGCATATACATATTCATAGAAATTCACTTATATACCCAGACAAACACTCTTCTTCTATCATACAAGTCATATTCAAGATGTCTCTACTGATAGTTCTTGCACGCATAAGTTAATAAGGAAAATTTTCATTTTCAAGGAAAAAGAAAAGATTGCTCGCAGGCGTTTTGAAAAAAAAACAGAGGAACCAAGTTAAGCTTACTCACCGCATTAAGACAGAGAAGTCTGGTATTTTGTTTTGAACTTGAAAACTTATTTTTTTAGTTGAATCTGAAACTTGATGTAAATCTGCTACCTGATTACGTTGAGTTGATTTCCTACTTGTCTGAAACTTTAATCCTTGCTAATGTTTTGAGATGCATTTGAATTTCACTTTGCTTTTTGTTTGATCTGTTTTGGTTCAGGTTTTAAATGAATCATGGTTTATTTTATTTATTTTTCTGATTTTTATCTTAACTTGTTGATTGAAGTTTTGAATAAAAGAGAAGAGAAAAAAAATGAAGGAGATGAAGTATTATATAGTCTTGAATTTTATTTTATTAATTTTCTCAAAATAATAAAAAATATGAGTGACACTTGTTAAATTTTATGCTAGAATTATTACATTTGTTATTTGCATTTGTTATTTATCTTACACTTGTTAAATTGTAAATATTTACTTACATGTGCAATTTTTATGTAATATGTTTTGATATAGATGTATTTATACTATATTTTAGATTTAATTTCTATATTTGTAAATATCTTTCTATTAAATGTTTAAACTTTCCACTTATTTTATTTACATATAAATAAATAAAAAAGAAAATCTACTTACACACTTAAGAAAATCGTACTAGTTTAATTTAACATATTGAATCCAATCAATGCTTAAAATATATATACTTAAAATTTTCAATATTATAGGGTTAGCACATTACTATTTATATTTATATATATATATATATATATTAATTTTCTATAAGATATATCATCTCGAGATATATATATATATATTTATTACCAGAATTTATCTGTTCGTCTGAATAAGTTTAGTTAATTATCCAGTTACCGGATGCCCAAAAATTCGAGTTATTACACTTTTAGTTATGTGATGTATTCTAATTTGGGAGTTTTCATAACGCAGATTGTATAAGGGAAGTACTGTTGAATTTTTTTGAAATTGAGGTTTGGGAATTTTGATCAGTCTTGTTACTTATTAGTACTCATAGGAATTTCGAGGATGAAATTCTTTTAAGAAAGGGAGAACTTAACACTCCAATATTATCAACGACTAAATATTTAAATTATTTATTTAAATATTTAATCGTTAATCAACGGCGTCCATTATACTCAGTTTTTTAGAGATTGATGAATTGAGACTCGAAACATTCGTAATTGAATTCGCTTTTCCATTGACGAAAAAATGAGTATAGACTTGACTATGTTTGGAGTCGATTGGTTTTTGGAGTAAGTAGCAATTTCTAGAAAGAAATGAAAATTGAATGTTGGGTTAAGGCCCATAAGCAAGCTTATAAGTAGACAACCCCTTCATTATTTTCATTTCATTTCTCATTCACATGATGCTCCCCTTCCTCTTCTCTAATTTCTTCTTTAATTACCTCTTAGACTCAAAACCCTAAATCATTTATTCATACTCGAATAAGATTCCTAAATTCAAACTAAAATAACCATAATTTCTCTCATCCACTTCCTCACATAACCCAGGAAGGAATTAGCATGAAGTGGAGTTTAGATGGAGATCTCAAATTTAAAGAGAGCATGGTTTAGGAAAGAAGAGGTGAGTGGGATAATTTTTAATATGTATTTAACATATTAATCTTCTTTATTTCGTTTATTGATGATTATGAGATTATATGAAGTGAGTAGGAGATTGTTTTGGTTGAATTATGCTAGTATCCATGCTATGAACATGACTATATCTTCTCATTATTTGTTTAACACCTTGATTACTATTTTTGAAAATGTTATCTTAGAAATGGATTAATGGATAATTAAGTGATTATATGTAATGATGTCATGGATTAAAGACTAATTAGATTACATAATTAAGCGTATACCATTTTTTAGTAATGATAAAGCCAATTAAAATGATTTTAGAAAAGTAAGCAAGCTAATTAGGTCATTAATGACTTAATTAGTACTTATTAATATTATCTAAATTTAGGAAATGATTTTTATAAGTGAACATTTTATTTATAAATATTATTTATGTAAAGAGATAATTTTATAAATAAAAGTGATATTTTATGAAATAAGTGATTTTATAAAATAGTAAGAAAGAGATATTTTATAAAATAGTGATTTTATAAAATACTATGAATGGGATATTTTATAAAGATTATAAGATTTTATAAAATAATATGAAGATATTTTTTTAAATGGTTATAAGATTTTGTAGAATATGTATGGAAGGAATACTTAATTTTAAATGAAGAGATTTAGTATTTCAAAGGCTTGAATGGATTTATTAGCTATTATTGTATTTTATAAAGTGGTATGAGAGTTCATAAAATTACATAAAGAGATATCTCACTTTTATTGAAAAGGTTTAAAACTTAAAGGTAATATTTGATTTAGTAATGATTGAATTACTTATTCAAATATATGTGTGCGTATACATGCACGAGCGAATATACAAATACATGTATTTGAAGTTATATATTAATTAAGAAAATTCTTGTATTGTAGCTAGAATTGTCGTGTGTATATATGTGTGTATATCTTTATTTGTATATAAACACGCGACGAGCGTCTCGTGTAGCTACCATGTGCACTAATTTACATGAAAAGACACAAGACTGAGTAATCGCTCTAGTGAAGTTCGAAACGTGATTTATATAATTAAAGTGTGGTTGTGTGTCCCTGTTTGTATAAACATATAGAAATGGGTGCATAGGCATACAGTAGGCAAAACACAAGGTAGGAAAGCCGGTTATGTTGTTTTGGCATGTTAGAGGAGGCCAGGTCGCTACATTTGCCCATTGAACTCCACACATGTAAAGGGTGGATTTTGTGGTGAAATTGCTTTTCGAACACCTGAGGAATCACTTCCAAAATATCAACTAATGGACTCCGGAAGAGGTTCGATGCGATAAAGTCAAGCTGTGGGAGCTAGACAACTCGTCGAGCGAAGCAACAGAGAAGATATAGCTCATATTTTACAGTCAGTGCGGCTCAAAGGAAACTTATTTCGGCTTTACTTCCCATGATAGGCTACTAATGGTTGACCAGTGATGCACCTACCTGGGCAGTAAAATCCAAGTCAAGTGCCATTTAAGCGTGAGTTCTTCCCTTGTTCCGGTTGCGGTTTCATGCGAAGCCTCGACACAACTTCAGGGAAGACTATGGGGTACTTGAGGAGGCAGAAAGCAAGGCGAAGCTTGAGATTTGAATGTGAATGTTAAGTGATTCCTATGGGATCAACCACGATCAGGCAAGGGATCGGTATGGCGATTTGTCACACATTTACATTCGACGAGTGTGTACGATCAAAAAGAGTAAATTCGTACCTTCGGGCTTTGTCATTGGAGTACGTATAGTTTGATAAATTGTATTGATCTTTTGTTAATGACCGTAAATAGTATTGATTTTATATTAGTGATCATATATAATATTGGCCTTATATTAGCAACCATGCAGGTTGTTGGTCTTTCAGCTGTGACCATTCGTACAGATAGACGATGACAAACGATCATTCTTTGGTTGTGAAAGGCATATCATATTATGTGATGTTATATTTTGTTATATACCTATAAAACATTGGTGTTCCTTTGTGGTCCCAATAGCGTATCATATGGGACATGCCTATTGTTCTCTTTTGGAGAGATATTATGTGAATTTGTTAAGAAATCCATGATGACTAAGGGGAAGATGATGACGATCATCTACGGACGGATCACTTATCACTTATGCTCGATATGGGGTACGTTATAGTCCATATAGGTTTCAGATATTTAAAGCTGTCATATATCAATTATATACGCTCGATATAGGGATGGTGAGATCTATACGAGTTTGATCAATTAGGATGCGGCTTGGTGTCTATGGTATTATTAGGTACCGACTCTGTTTATTTTGGACCCTTAGCTAGAATCATTAGATTATAGTGAGATCATATAGGTGTCATGCATTTAGAGAAAGTCATATATCATTTATTCTCGAGACGGGTTACGGTGAGATCTACCTGAGTTTAATCACATTAGATGTGGCTCGGGTACTATGCACCAATTAGGTACCGACTCTATTTATTTAGACCTTACATAGGGATAACTAAATCATAGTTAATGTCCACTTTGGATTTCACTCATTGGCTTGAGCATTTTAGAAGCATGACCTCAGTATTATGGATATGCATACTTGTTATTTTAGTAGTACGTGACATACATGTATTATGTTTATGAAACCTGTTGTATCAGATATTAATCAAAACTCTGTTTTTTTAGGAATTGCTATATTTTGACTTTCTGCATAGATATTAATTTATTAAATTTTTTTGCCAGTGTTGTATCTTATATATATGTTGTTACCTCATTCTATTCGTTTATATATAGTATATTTTATACTATCTTTCCACTGTGAGATTCTGTCGATATGCCTTAGTATAATGTTTGTTCCCAATATTTGCCTTTTGTGGTATTCAGAAGTTAGACTTTGTCATTCGATGCTGATTTTAGGATATTACAAAAGGCAGGTTGTCATAGTCAGCAAATAATGTCTTCTATTCTAAATACGTATATCAACTGAAGAATTCCTTGAAGACATCGAAAAGAAATGCCTGGATGATTTGAAGGACTTCAAGGCCAAGCACAAGCTGTAAAAGGAGCTACTTCAAAGCACTTACCACAAAACAGGCGAGCGAGCCAAGGAGAAGACGGTACTCCAAACCACTATCGACATGTAGACTCACATAATCACTAACCTTAAGGCCGAAGTGGCGAAGGAAAAGAAAGAGAAAGATGATGCTTTTGCTCTGGTTGAAGAATACATGACTAAAGTCCTCGACACTAATGAGGAAAAGTAAGCTTTAGAGACCCAAGCCATCGAGGACAAGAAGAAAGAGTGGCTCAATGATCAAATCAAGACCATTAAGGATTGATATCGATCTATTATATTGTGACAACTGGTACTTTCTTATGACCCGATTTTCATCCTTGATTAAATCACACTGACCAACACCATGATCCAAAAAGGATAAATACCGACCATTGTGGATCGATACCGATTTATTTTCCTTGGTCTTGGATCTTGGATCCTCCAATCTTTCCTAAGTTCTTCATCATCAAGCATCTTCAAAGAAGTTAAGTATATTCAACCCGACAAGGGTCGAACCTGATCCTTGTAACCTTGTTTCCATTTTTCTTGCATTCATTTGTGACAACCCGCACCTCCCGACACAACGACTAAAGCCTAATGTGACGTTTAGACTCGCACAATGTCGAGAAATAAGGATCGTCGAGGTTTACAACATATCACAACATGGAGACTAATACAAGCAGATATAATTTATGATATACTGCACATTCAGAACATACAAAGGAAGGGATAAAACAAATAACACAAAAAATATCAATCTTAGACATATCCAAATCACGACCTTAGAAAACCATTACTGATCCAATACAGAGTACATAGAAAATATAACTTCAAGTCTGCCAAAAGAGGTAAACTGTACTGATAAGATAGATAAATACATGGAGGGCAAGTATGGTAAAAATTATTCTCCAAAGATAAGCTCGACTCCTCAAGTATCAAGATTGGGTCAATCATCTACTATCCTGTCCACCTACGGTGGGGAAAAAGAAGGAAAGTGAATGGGTCAAATATAAAGTCTGATGAATGGGACAAGTTTAATATGATGATAATATGCGGTTACTTTAATACCACTTTAAAAGATATAAGGTGTGATAAAAGTGTCCATGGTTTCCTAAGGTCTATTACCTAAGGGTTCTTGTCTAGTATGTTCCTAAACTACAATTTGTGTAGACTAATTAAATGGATCGAACTAAGGAGAAAATTTCATACTTAACGATCAGCCACTGCTCCTAAAGCTACTCACTGTATAAGACGCCGCCCTCTTGGCTACTAACAATGGAAGACACCGCCACTAGGCTAATGCGAAAATAAATTCCCACTACTATCACTGTCACTAAGCTACTGAGAACGATTCCCCCTTACTATGCCTGGAGAGGAAAAACCCAAAATGCCGACCCACCAGAATGTCTCATCATCTGTATTCACTTCCACCTCTCAATCGTAGTGTTAGCTTCTTATTGCACATTTCGGGTCCTCCTTTCTAATTATATCACGTATATTAAGAATCATGCATACTAGAACCTCCCGTTATGCCGGACTCATTCCTCAAGCATCCATGTCGTTTGCACGCCCACCGTTGGAACCTCATGTGAGTGCTATTCATGAAAATACATGCCTCAAATTGATTGCTATCCTAAATTGGGTAAACATATTTACCCAACACCACCACAAACTAACATCACTCCTAGGGATCTAGCTTCCCTGTAAGTCCTATCATGCATCCAATTGCCCATAAATAGGCATGCAACCATTCATGTTTGTAACGACCCATATTTTCTAACTACTTTAATTTATTAAATTTAATGTGGCTATTGGATAATAATGGTTAAAAATAAAATTTAATGAATTATTGTAGTGATTATTGGATATGAACTTGAATAAAATTTTGAAATAAACAAATTTCGAAGATTTTGGCGATAATTAGTACTGGAATGGAATTCTATATATTGAGTGGGTTAAAATCAATAGTTAAAATTGGATAATGAATATTGATTGACTGTAAAATGGAGATAGTTGTTTTATGGTTTGAATTCGTTTAAAGGTTAAATTTTATAAGTCCAATAACTTATGTTTCAATTATGGTGACTTATTGGATGATTAAATTGTTTAAAAATTTAATATTGGAGATTATGTGTATAATTGAATCTTGAATTAATGTAAATGAAAACGGTATCGAAAATTGATTTAAATTTTATTCAAATACGAATGAAGACTGTTAACAATAAAAATTGGGTTTAGAAGTGAATAGTTAAAAACCGGAAATTTTGTATTTTTATTAACGTGTAAAAATAGTCATTTTGGCCACTATCTCGGATTCTGATGAAATCATTTACACCAGATCCATCATAGTGAATTATTATAGAATTTCCAGTTTCGTATCGATCGGACTTATCGTTTGGCCATGTGAGCTTGAAACGCGTAGAATTTAATTCCAAAATTTAATTCAATAAATTGATTTTGAAAAGCTACCTTCTGAATACGATAGAAGTAGGCCTCGAGACTAGTTCCATTATGTTCGGAGTGGGGGTAAAACTTTCTGAACATCGGACGACACACCTTGTTAGGATTCGAAATTATGTAGCTTGATATTTTAAATTATAATAATATAAATATTTCTCTTTTCCCTAACATTTCGTTCCATAGCCCGCATGCCATCACCTCATAGCCAATGCACATCCACTATATTGTCTCTCGTACATTTCCCCCTCTTTCTCCTTTCAATTCAAATCAACCATGCAAATCTAAAAAAAGAAAAAAAAGAAAAAAATAATGCAAGCGATTCTCGTTCGATCAGAGGAGAGCAAGAGCATAGGCACGATGGCTTGCACAGTGCATAGGGGAGAAGAGGGCGGAGGGCAGAGGTTTCTGTTTAGGGTTTTGGAAGGGATCGAGTGGCGCACGCTATACGCTTGAAGGAGAGGAAGCAGTCGCACAGGTGGGGCTTTGTGCTTTGATTGGCTGGAGTGGTTGAAGGTCTTGGGTGCCTTCGTGCGAATGCTGGCATTCACAATAGGATGGAAAAGTGTGGCGATGATCGTTGGATAGAATATGGGAGGGCACGAGGTGTCGCTCGCGTGCGTGTAGAGCCGCGTAGTGGTTGAGGTAGGTAGGATGTCATGGTAGTTCTAGCGGACAGCGAACAAGATGAGGAGAAGCAACTTGTCGGGGAAGTTCTAGTCGTATGGTTTGAGCCAGGGAAGGAGAAGTTAAGTGCGTTTAGGATTTTCTTAAGCGTAGGTAATTTACTCTATTCACTGTAATTAGTCAAAAAGACAATCTCCATATAAATCAAATTATTATATTGTGAATATCTTGTCATACGAGGTCCGTTCTAGGACGAAACAAGGGGATTTGGAACCATATTGATGAAGGCTACGTCACGGGGTTGGTCTGGAATTTATTTGAAGCTAAAATTATTTTCAATTACAAATAAAAAGGTGAGCGTTTTATAATGCTCACAAGTATTAGAATATTTTCATGCTAGTTAAATTTGAAATTATGAAGTGATATAAATTTATTAATCATCGCTTGATGACTTTATGAAACGACCCACAAGTCTGTACCCCTTGAGTCAACACTATTCTACACCAATCAACTCAAGATGTATAGAAAGACGAACCATTTGGGTTAAAGAAGAAGAGGTGGAAGAAGAAAACAACATCAGAATCTGACCATCGCAGCGGAATAAAATATAATAGATAATAAACGATCTTTACACAAAACCAGTAACATCTGTTTATACATTACATCATCAGAGTATATCATCAGAGCTCCACAACATCAATAACATACAACTGGACAGTCATATAAACTTGTCCTCAAGGCTGAATACACAGCGGAATAATAATCAAGTACGGAAGTACGTATCGCCATCCAGCTCATCTCCAGCGGAATACACAACATCCTTTCCTGTTTCTTATAATACTCGGTCTGACCCGAGCATTATAGTTAAATAACACCCGAGTCAGTCTGGAATACCAGCGTGAGAAAACCACACTCAAATTGATTATTAAAGTTTCAAAAAAATCCTTTAAAAACAAAAGCATCTCGTAAGACCACTCCACAAATAAACATGCCGGGTTTTTACCTTACAATAGCTAAAACACTTTTTATCAAATCCATTTGATGTTATAATAGTGTCTATAAAAAGTAAAATATAATCTAGCTGAAATGTTTGCATATCACGTTTCAGCAATAGTTGGGCACAATCAAAACCGTACAGGCGCACAGGGGGAATGGATTTCCAACTAATGACTAGGCATTGGGGTACCACCTGTCACAGTACGTGGCCTAGATCACCGTACCGAGGATTACTTCCAATCCCCTGTAACACAAGACCGAGACTACCCCTTACTGGATATTCCCGAGTAAGATCACCCCACGGTTGGGATCATCAGCCGCACCACTAAGCCGAATAAAAAAGACATCTAGATAGGGATGACCTCACCCAAATGGGCACTACCCACCTAGCCTTGCTGCATAACCCCTGATTTTCAGTCATTCTCGGTTGATGAGGCTTGAGGCTAAGCGTTACCTTTTAGAACGTTTCACTTAGAATGCCCATCGTCCACCTGATGATATTCCAAAGCATTCATCCATACAAGTCCGTCCCGGGTTCGAACGGAACCGAAGGCACTACTCCTACTACATCCATTTTGGAATCATCCTCAGGATTAGTAGCGACTAGCCCTTGCACTTCACTGCTCCATCTTCGAATCCAAACTCATCTTCCCTAAGAAAACGTACAAACCGGATCGAAGTGGTTTTCGAAAAATAAATCCCGATCCTGGCCTCTTCGAAATGATCAGCGTATTGTCCAATATTGATAGCGTGTTATTTAACTATCAATTAACATTCACAAACAACCATCAACCATAAATTATTTCTCCAAATTATTTATTAACCTCAAAAATCTTCATAAGATATATTTCCACTTTCAACCCTTTTGGAAACAGTTTTCAAACCACACTTTTCTCATGGAATATATTCCCAAATATTTTATTTCCACTGAAAACACCAAGTACAAAAATTCCAGATTTTTAAAATAATTTAAAAACACTTTATTATAAAATATCCTTTAAAACAATTAAATTGAAAACTACTTTAATACCTTATTAAAAATAATACTTTAGGAATATTTATAATGAGGCTACTTTATAAAATATAAAACCAGATTTTCTCTTTTAAAAAAAAATTCCAAGTCACCTTCAAATAATTGCTACTATACTAGATTTGAAAAATACTTACTTCAGAATTTAAACATTTAGAAATAATAAATTATCTAAAACATGGTTTTTAAAAACGACATTACAACTTTTAACTTATATTTAAAAATTTACCTTGAAACTTACTTGGCTATCCAGGGAAATATACTTCCTTCACATTCTTTAAAAAATAAATAACTATTTATTTTTAAACAAATTTTCCCATTCCTTTTAATAAATTCACATCGTGAATTTATTCTTCCAAATATCCACTTATATATTATTTTACTTTTATAAACCCAGTTTATAAATTTCATAGTCACATTCTCCTTTAAATTTCCAATTTCAAACACTTAAATCAATTTCCAAATTGATTTCCAATTTACTCCATTTGAAATAAATTCCTTTACTTACTCAATTTTATTTCAAAACCCAAAGACTTCAGATTTTTATTCCTTGATTATGATTTAAAATCCTTTAACTGAAAACACTAATTTCAAATTTTCCCAAAATCCTTCTTTATCCTTTTAAATAAATTCAAACCTTGAATTTCAAAATAAATTCTTTATTTCTTGATATAACATCACTTGAGTTT
Source organism: Allium cepa (assembly GCA_030765085.1). Classification (NCBI taxonomy): domain Eukaryota; kingdom Viridiplantae; phylum Streptophyta; class Magnoliopsida; order Asparagales; family Amaryllidaceae; genus Allium; species Allium cepa. The sequence continues at coordinate 299,470,085 of CM060929.1, forward strand.
AAAATTCATTATTTCTCTGTTTATTCAAATCCCCTTTCCCATACTCGGAACTTATTAATTAGAATTTTAAAATCACTTTCATTCTTTTCCAATTCATTCTTCGGTTTATCCCAAATTTTCAATAACCAATTTATTTACAAATTCTCTCTTTAAATTTTATTTTCAAAAATCCAATCTATATATTTTTGGTAACCCGGTACACCCAAATATTTTTAATATAGCATCCAACATTTCTGTTACCAATATAATTTATCACAGATTATCAATAACTAAATCATAGAATATTAGAAAATTCTAAATAAATTTAAGGAATCCTGTTGGATCCCTCTAACCTAATTCCCTACATCCACATATGTTAGCACAATACAATAATACTAATTCCACTTCAAGGTGGAATATCGTGATATATGGGATTAATATAATATCATCCACTATTTTGCGGCGCATAGGGTCTCATCCGCTATATAATGTGGGAAATCAATCACTCCAATATATACTAAATACTACTATATAATATAGCACATCCAATCAAATCAATCAATCAACCAATTAATTAAATTTAACCATTTAAATTTAAGTAAAAATCCAAAAGAGTGAGATTAACTCACCTTTAATTTTTGTGTTGCCCATCCACTATAATCTCGACTTGTTTCCCATGATCTTTTCCAACCCAAAAAGATATATGGCCTGGCCCAAACAAGCCCACCGCAACTTCTTCTTCCCTTTTTTCTTTTTTCGCCTAAAGCTTCACTAACGTAGACGGTCCTTTGTGTCACTGACACTCCTCGAACGACCACCACATGATGAACAGATGCCGCCAGCAACCTCCACTTCACCCCAGCTTTCCAACAGACCCCACCTTCTTCCACTCGAACGACCTAATCCCTGATCGATCCGCTACCGTGAGACCCCCTCCACAGTTGCATTCACCTCCAACAATTATACAACCTCCGATCATCAACAAAACAACTCCGCTCGTCATAAAGAACTCCACCACGACTTAATTTTTCCTCACGGCATCCTCCTTTAAATCGCGATCTGGCAATTTCTGCCTTGTCACTGTCAATGTCGCGACCTCCTGCCTAGTGCTACAACCTTCAGAAATCGAGTTTTTCGGCTCCTGCTGACTCGAGCAACCCAGAACAAACCTCAACATCACCAATCAATATCCTAGATCAAAGAAAATATCAACCCTAATTTTTTAAAACTGCCGTTCGATTACTGTCGCGCGCTTCTAGACAAGCACAAACACCACTAAACGATTATAGCTTGAAGCTCTTGCTAAGACACGAATTTATAAATTTGTTTGATGAATTTTAAGTGGGTATAATTTGAAAAACAAGGAAGTCCCCCTATTTTTCACTGTGCGGTGTTTTAAAAATGAAGATGTTATCAGTTTTTTTCGCTTTTGGTTTGAAAAAGAAAGGGGAAGGGTATGCAAGTTATAGCTGAGTAAATGGCGCGTTAGGGAAGTTAAGCAACAGTAATTTGATTTGAATAAAGTTGTCGTGAAAATCTTCCTTGACTAGAAGCTATATAAAATATCAAATTAAACCGTCTCAATAACTGCAACTTAAAATTTTGACATCCTATCAAGGCATGCCGCTAGGCGTTTGTAATGTTAAACCCCTATTTCAAACGCAATGGAAAAGGTTTCGAGTCCTAATTCGATCATATAGAGAAGATAGCTTTTTGGACTCAGTTATTATTTTAAATTTTCGATTCAAATTTCAGCGCGTTTACTTACCGTACGATCACACAACAACTCCAAACACTACAAAGTTTGAAATCAGATAGTAATACAGTATTATGGATCCAATGGAACTGGTTTCGTCGAATTTCGAAACTGTGCCTCGGAAGGCTATTTTTAAATTCAATTTAAACGGTATATTTTTAAAACCGAACGAATCACTTTCAATTCAATTTAAAAGCTTTTATTATCTTCAGAACTATCAATATAAATTTTACAAGCCTTCAAATTATTTTTAACAGGCTTAAAACTCCAGATTCAACATTTTATCCAACTTCAAATTATTTAATTCAATAATTATATCATCCAACAAACCGCTATATTAAATTCTGAATCTATTTTATTGAATAAAAAAAAACTTTTCATATTCAAAATCAATTTATAATCCAAATTAAATATTTAAACCCATTTAAATATTCCAAACTCAACGATGAAAAATCTGGGTCGTCACATTCCTCCCCCCTTAAAAGAATTTCGTCCCCGAAATTGATAGTTAAGAAGAATGATCCAATATCCATTACTATTTTCCAAAACCAAACGGTTTTATCAACTTGCCATAACATACCTTTTATTAAAGACACACTATCCATCTTACTAACTTTCCAAACTTTTCCATAGTTCCCAATCAATCTTTACTTATTCAACCACTTAAATTATAATTCAAAACCAGGTTTTAGATTTTCCAAATTTCTCAAAAAAAATTTAACTCTCTAAATTTTCGAAAAAATTCGCCAGCGTCTCCTTTGCGCGGCTAGCTCGGTACAACTACAAAATGCCTCTACAGGATCCCAAATTTCAAAAGAAAACAAAAGCCAAGTGGCTAGACTAGAAAATCATCAAATTTCATACAGAAATTTAAATACATACCTTTGTCGAGCAAATTTCAATTTATCCTCTGAAATCAAAAATCCCAAATTCACTTATCAATGCTTATCATTTTACATATTTTTATTAAATCTTCACTCAATTGCTTATTCAATTTATCTTCCCGACACAGATATTACTTAAGAATTTTACCATTTCTTCTTAAGTTCAATATAAGTATTTTATACGCTTCTTATATTGATTTTCACTCCACCACTTTAGTTTATATCTACTTCTATTCAAATTGATTCTCTCATTTCCATATGAATTCAATTTATTTTCAACTCTGAATATTGAATTTTTATCTTCCATTTATAACTGATTCATATCATTATTTTAAATTAGTTTCTTTCACTAATTTATTTCAATTCCCAATTTGAAATCGTTTTGTCGCTAACAAAAATTTTTCTAACACCCAAAATTTTGGCAAAGTCTCCTTTGTACGGAGGAGGTTTTGTAATTTGACAAGAGATATAAATATATATGCATCGATCCACACGGTTGGAAAAACAAAAACAGTTCATATTTCCTATTTTTATTGCGTAGGCGTACCTTTATTTAGCATTTTTAAGCAAGCGGCTTATTATTTTAGCAATTAGCACGTCCAAATCCAGCCAAACGGCTTCCCGGTACCTGTACTTAGTCAACTAAAACATGTAAGTGCTAAATATATGCAATTTACTAGTATTTCACTTATTTTAATATACCAAACACATAAATTTCAAAAAAATGCATGTTATATAATTTCCATAAGCACATACAAGGTTCTGACACTTATTACAATTGCTTACAACCAATTCTCAAACCATTCCATTCAGTTTAAGTGATTTAAAACTTACTCGCTTATATTTAATTCATTCTAAGAAAAACAAACTCATATTCATTCCAATTGATTTCAAAATTATCCTATTTCACTTCTAATAACTCATAGGATTTTATCTAATCTCGTTTACATCGAACGACCCATTTTCTTATGCAATTCGACAATATTCATGTGAATAAATAATTACTTAAGCTTATAACCATTTTAAATTGATTCCAACTCAATTTATATTTAATTCCTTCTATTTTAATTCATTCACAACCATTTTATTTAGCTCGACACATTCCATGCTTGCATACTACTAACCATTCTCAAATTAATTCAACCCAAGCCTTTATTCAATCGACTTCCATTTTCACTCGAAGTCAAGCTTCAAATTATTTTTAACTTAAGTTAGTTTACTTCAACTTATTCCTACTTCAAACTTAAGTTCACTTTCATTTAATTTGATTCTCATCTAAGCAAATTCCATTTAATTCAGTTAGCCCATCCATTTTATTTTAATTCACCTTCTCAGTTTATAAAAATAATATCCAAGTACATATTTAACTCATTTATACTCGAATTGGATTTTATTTGTAACTCAAATCATTTCTATTATAATCCATTTCCATTTTTTTTTTACAACATCTCCACTTATTTTAATTCATTATCAATCCAAATCGAATTCTATTTATAATTCGAGTTTATTTCCAAACTTCATTATTAACTTACAATCCATTTTATTTAACCGAGTTAAATTTTATTAACATATTCTATCAAATAATTTATTTAGCTAATTAGCTTACTTCTAATTTTTAAATCAATATTCGAGTTTATTTCAAAAATTACTTCATTAAATTTTCCTGAGTTCAATTTTTTTTATAACTCCAAGGATTTTCTTTCATTTTCAAAAATTCCAACACTTTTATTTCGGTTTATTTATTCCTGTTTTACATTTTTATAAGTTACTCACTTATTAATATTCATACTTCTTCATCCATTTACAATCAATCACATTTACATTTTACTTTTAACTAGGGATTATATTTTTATTTCAATGATTTTCAATTCTTTTATAAGCTTCTGATGTATATTTATTCCAATTCGATACTTACTTAGTTTACACTAATTTACTCGAGTAAGAATTTTATTTCATTCTATACTATCAATAACTTCCTGAATTCATTTTAATTCAATTCCATTCTGACTTTATTCGTATTCAACTAAATTTTATTTAACCTTTTCACTTTAAATTTTAATTCCAACATTCAAAGCTCATGTTTGCCTTTCTTATTTAGAAATCATCTCAACTTTACAAGTTTATAATTATCTCCTGATGATCTTTAAATTATTTAGATAAGGATTTCAGGATTTTTAAACGCCCGGTTTTTGTTTCAAGTCATTTTGAAATCACTATTATCTTAAAATCAAACTTTTCAAATTTTTAAACAAATCCTGGTTTTTACCCCTAACAAATTTCCCTCGAAATTTCAAAAACAAACTAGTTCTTCTGAACAAACCAATTTGGCAGCAATCCGTCACTTAGAAATTCGAAAATGAACATCGATGATGCTGTAGTCATCACCGAAGTTACTTTCCAACGACTGAAGGGAGTTCAATGCTATATCCCTTCCCAAAATTTATTTGAAACAATTTCCTTTCAGAAATACTTTTAAAACAATAATACTATTATTTGTCTTCAAAACACTTCGAAAAACACTTCCAAAATCTCTGGGTTTTGAATTTTCAAATTTTGATTTAAGTCAAATTTTAGCTATAATTCATTTGTATAATTTATGTTCATATAAATTCCCATTTGATTATTTAAGTCATTTCAATTTTTATAATCTTATTTGTTTAAAATATTATCATCCAAATATCCAAGTTATATAATCAATTTAAAGAAATATTTCTTTTATATCAAAATATATTTTGGGTAAAATTATTTCATTCACCCACCTTTAAAATAATACTGTGTCTATTTATCATGTTAGGTGTTTTAAACTCTTCTCGAATAGCGGCCAACTTACCCGATCAGAATTCATATTCCACTCAACCAATAAGTCAACACAATATTAAAACAAACGATATTCACTAACAAATATGCGCTCATATATATTAATACGCTCAAACTCATTCTAGAGTACTATGGACTCTATTTTCAATGAGTAATTCCCACCAGAGCTAAGGTTATCACCAACCTAAGCTATGATACCAAGTGAGACGACCTGAAAATCCGTACCCCTTGAGTCAACACTATTCTACATCAGTCAACTCAAGATGTACAGAAAGACGAACCATGTGGGTTAAAGAAGAAGAGGTAGAAGAAGAAAATAGAAAACAACATCAGAATCTAATCATCACAGCGGAATAAAATATAATAGATAATAAATGATCTTTACACAAAACCAATAACATCTGTTTATACATTACATCATCAGAGTATATCATCAGAGTTCTGCAATATCAATAACATAGAACTGGACAGTCATATAAACTTGTCCTCAAGACTGAATACACAGCGGAATAATAATCAATTACGGAAGTACATATCGCTATCCAGCTCGTTTCTTGAGCCCCACAGCATCCTTTCATGTTTCCTATAATACTCGGTCTGACCCGAGAATTATAGTTAAATAACACCCGAGTCAGTCTAGAATACCAGCGTGAGAAAACCACACTCAAATTGATTATTAAAGTTTCAAAAAATCCTTTGAAAACAAAAGCATCTCGTAAGACCACGCCATAAATAAACATGTCGGGTTTTTACCTTACGATAGCTAAAACACTTTTTATCAAATCCGTATGATATTATAATAGTGTCTATAGAAAGTAAAATAGAATCTAGCTGAAATGCTTACATCTCACGTTTCAGCAATAGTTGGGCACAATCAAAACCGTACAGGCGCGTAGGGGGAATGGATTTCCAACTAATGACTAGGCACTGGGGTACCACCTGTCACAATACGTGGCCAAGATCACCGTACCGAGGATTACTCCCAATCCCCTACAACACAAGACCGGGACTACCCCTTACTGGATAATCCAGAGTAAGATCACCCCACGGTTGGGATCAGCAACCGCACCACTACGCCGAATAAAAGGGACATCTAGACAGGGATGACCTCACCCTAATGGGCGCTACCCACCTAGCCTTGCTTTATAACCCTTGATTTTCAGTCATTCCCGGCTGATGAGGCTTGAGGCTAAGCGTTACCTTTTAGAACGTTTCACTTAGAATGCCCATCGTCCACCTGACGATGTTCCGAAAGTATTCATCCATACAAGTCCGTCCCGGGTTCGAACGAAACTGAAGGCACTACTCCTACTACATCCATTTTGGAATCATCCTCAGGATTAGTAGCGACTAGCCATTGAACTTCACTGCTCCATCTTCGAATCCAAACTCGTCTTCCTCGCGAAAACGTACAAACCGGACGAAGTGGTTTTCGAGAAATAAATCTCGATCCCGGTCTCTTCGAAACGATCAGCGTATTGTCCAACATTGATAGTCGGTTATTTAACTATCAATTAACATACACAAACAACCATCAACCATAAATAATTTCTCCAAATTATTTATTAACCTCAAAATATCTTCGTAAGGCATATTTCCATTTTCAACCCTTTTGGAAACAGTTTTCAAACCACAATTTTCTCATGAAATAAATTCCCAAATATTTTATATCCACTGAAAACACCAAGCACAAAAACTTTAGATTTTTAAAATAATTTAAAAACACTTTATTATAAAATATCCTTTAAAACATTTAAATTGAAAACTACTTCAATACCTTATTAAAAATAATACTTTAGGAATATTAAAATGAGGCTACTTTATAAAATATAAAACCAGATTTTCTCTTTTAAAACAAAATTCCAAGTCACCTTCAAATAATTACTACTATAATAGATTTGAAAAATACTTACTTCAGAATTTAAACATTTAGAAATAATAAGTTTTCTAAAACATGCTTTTTAAAACGACATTGCAACTTTCAGCTTAGATTTAAAAATTTACTTTGAAACGCACTTGGCTATCCAGGGAAATATACTTCTCTTCACATTTTTTAAAAAATAAATCGCTATTTATTTTTAAACAAATTTTCCCATTCCTTTTAATAAATTCCCATCGCGAATTTATTATTCCAAATATCCACTGAAATATTATTTTACTTTTATAAGCCCAGTTGATAAATTTCATAGTCACATTATCCTTTGAATTTTCAATTTCAAACACTTAAATCAATTTCCAAATTGATTTCCAATTTATTCCATTTGAAATAAATTCTTTACTTACTCAATGTTATTTCAAAACCCATAGACTTTAGATTTTTATTCCTTGATTATGATTTAAAATCCTTTAACTAATTTCATATTTCCCCAAAATCCTTCTTTATCCTTTTAAATAAATTCAAACCTTGAATTTCAAAATAAATTATTTATTTCTTGATACAACATCACTTGAGTTTAAAATTCATTATTTCTGTGTTTATTCAAATCCCCTTTCCCATACTCGGAAATTATTAATTAGAATTTTAAAATCACTTTCATTGTTTTCCAATTCATTCTTCAGTTTATCCCAAATTTTCAATAACCAATTTATTTACAAGTTCTCTCTTTAAATTTTCTTTTCAAAAATCCAATCAATATATTTTTGGTAACTCAGTACACCCAAATATTTTCAATATAGCATCCAACATTTCTGTTACCAATATAATTTATCACAGATTATCAATGACTAAATCAGAGAATATTAAAACATTGTAAATAAATTTTAGGAATCATGTTGGATCACTCCAACCTATTTCCCTGCATCCACAGATGTTAGCATAATACAATAATACCAATTCCACTTCAAGGTGGAATATCATGGTATATGGGATCAATATAATATCATCCGCTATTATGCGGTGCATAGGGTCTCATCCGCTATATAATGTGGGAAATCAATCACTCCAATATATACTAAATACTACTATATAATATAGCACATCCAATCAAATCAATCAATCAACCAATTAATTAAATGTAACCATTTAAATTTAAGTAAAAATCCAAAAGAGTGAGATTAACTCACCTTTAATTTTTGTGTTGCCCATCCACTATAATCTCGACTTGTTTCCCATGATCTTTTCCAACCCAAAAAGATATATGGCCTGGCCCAAACAAGCCCACCACAACTTCTTCTTCCCTTTTTCTTTTTTCGCCCGAAGCTTCACTAACGTAGATGATCCTTTGTGTCATTGACACTTCTCGAACGACCACCACATAACGAACAGATACCGCCAGCAACCTCCACTTCACCCCAGCTTTCCAACAGACCCCGCCTTCTTCCACTCGAACGACCCAATCCCTGATCAATCCGCTATCGTGAGACCCTCTCCACTACTGGATTCACCTCAAACAATTATACAACCTCCAATCATCAACAAAACAACTCCGCTCGTCACAAAGAACTCCACCACAACTTAATTTTTCCTCACGGCATCCTCCTTTAAATCACAATCTGGCAATTTCTGCCTTGTCACGGTCAATGTTGCGACCTCCTACCAAGTGCTACAACCTTCAGAAATCTAGTTTTTCGGCTCCTACTGACTCGAGTAACCCAGAACGAACCTCGACATCACCAATCTATGTCCGAGATCAAAGAAAAAATCAACCCTAATTTTTTAAAAATGTCGTTCGACTATTGCCGCACGCTTCTAGACAAGCTCAAACACCACTAAACGATTGTAGCTTGATGCTCTTGCTAAGACATGAATTTATAAATTTGTTTGATGAATTTTAAGTGGGTATAATTTGAAAAACAAAGAAGTCCCCCTATTTTCCACTGTGCGGTGTTTTAAAAATGAAGATGTCATCAGTTTTTTTAGCTTTTGGTTTGAAAAAGAAAGGGGAAGGGTATGCGAGTTATAGCTGAGGGAATGGCGCGTTAGGGAAGATAAGAAACAGTAATTTGATTTGAATAAAGTTGTCGTGAAAATCTTCCTTGACCAGGCAGCCATAAAAAATATTAAATTAAACCTTCTCAATAACCGCAACTTAAAATTTTGACTTCCTTTCGAGGCATGCCGCTAGGCATTTATAATATTAAACCTCTATTTTGAACACAATGGAAAAAGTTTCGAGTCCTAATTCTATCGCATGGAGAAGATAGCTTTTTGGACTCGGTTATTATTTTAAATTTTCGATTCAAATTTCAGCGCGTTTACTTACCGTACGATTACACAAAACCTCCAAACACTACAAAATTTGAAATCCGATAATAATACAATATTACGGATCCAATGGAACTGGTTTTGTTGAATTCCAAGACTGTGCCTCGGAAGGCTATTTTGAAATTCAATTTAAACGATATATTTTTAAAACTGAACGAATCACTTCCAATTTCAATTTAAAAGCTTTTATTATCTTCAGAACTATCAATATAAATTTTACAAGCCTTCAAATTATTTTTGACAGGCTTAAAACTCCAGATTCAACATTTTACCCAACTTTAAATTATTTAATTCAATAATTATATCACCCAACAAATGCTATATTAAATTCTGAATCTATTTTATTGAATAAGAACCAAAATTTTCATATTCAAAATCAATTTATAATCCAAATTAAATATTTAAACCCATTTAAATATTCCAAACTCAACGATGAAAAATCCGAGTCGTCGCACTTTAATTGTCATTCGAATTAACTGTTAAAAATTAAAATCGATGGTTAAATTTGAAATTGAAGTATAATTGCCAATAAAATACATGATATTGTTAACCATGGGATTGTTGTGAATTATTGGCTGATTTGGATGTTGATTGTGATGGATGCTATTGATTGACTGTTTGGATGATTTGGATGTTTATTTATTTTGATATATCCTGCTATCATCCTATATACTATTTACAGTATATAAAAATATAAATTGAATTATTTTGAATAAATTAAGAAATATGTTGGAATGATATACACCTATGACACGGTGATTTGGATTGAAATGATATCCATCCTTAAAATTAAATTGAAATAACTGATCACTTGACCATATGATATAAATTTATATATGAACACCAAATTGGTTAAATTAAAGGATTCTAAATTTTTCGATTTGAAATATATTTAAAGGATTTGATTTTGAGAAGATGAAAATTGAATTTATGGAAATTGAGCTATTTCAAAATTGAGCTTGAAATTGAATTATATTTGAGGATTTAAATTTCAAAATGGGTGTTAAAAGTAAATTGATTTAAGTGTTTTGAATCGATGTTTTGAATATGGATCTCGAAATTGATAAAAATCAAAATGATTCAAAATTTGAAATTAGTTTGGAATAGTAACTGAAATTAAATTTGAAATTGGAATTGAAATAAATTTGAAATTGACATCAAAATTAATTTGGAATCGAAGTAAAATTCAACTTGAAATTGGAATTGAATCGATTAAATCGAAATGGGAATTTAAAAGTGATTTGAATTGGAAAATTTGGAAATTGAATCAGTTTGACTTTGAAACTATTTTCAAATAAAATATTTTGATATAAACTATTTAAATCTTTCTTTTAAATATTCAAATTGTTTTGGATTTTGCAAGCGATTTTGCTATATAAACCATTTTAATATTTAAGCTATTTTTAACTATTTTAACCATTTAAACTATTTTTAATTATTTTAACATTTAAACTATTTTAATTATTTAAACCATTTTTAAACTATTCAAACTATTTATTTTTCAAAAAGTTAAACTGGTCAAGGGTGGAATGATTATTTTTAAATCTAGGATTTAAGTCCGAATTGGGTTAAAATAAAGTTATAACCCAAACGAAAATTTGAAACAATTTTGGAACTGAAACCGGGATACTGAGGCGAAAATGATTTTGAATTGAAATATTATATTTTGAGTAAATACGATGATTTCGATATGAATATGATTTTGAAGCGAATATGATATTTTGATATCAAGTATGAACTGCTTTCGAAATGTAAAAGTGTCAACTAGTGTGTAAAACGAAATTTGGTTGTTAAAGAGACTGGGGCCGGACATGGGCATACTATATCGATATTGGAACCACTTTAACAACTTTGTATATGGAGTGATGATCTAGAATGAAGTGGTTGGATTTGACATATGTTTGCTGGATTTGAAGAAAGAGAACGATGATGGATTAGCATGGCACTTATGCCAATTTGAAATGACTGAAACAGGAGTTGTACCTGCCAAGTGGGTTAGCTACCCCGAGCGGACGCACTTCTTTGTATTACCATCATCTACGTTGTGATTGATTGGTGTACACTCTTCGATATTATGGGAGTGTTGGACGCGATGGGCGATCATTGCTATGATGAATTACTACTAGCCGGGAAGGGTAAACTGGTAGTATCCTATCTTGGGTATTGCCGAATGTGCCTTGTCCTACTTTTATCCCTATGCGAGACCACTATGATTTTGGTTTAGTGTTGCGTATCATGGCGCATCCTTATCCACCGACGGTTTACTGGTGTTTTATATGCAAAATGTACGACAATGCTTAAAAACGAGTTAAGGGGGATCAATGTAAAGCCTTAACGCTAAGAAAAATATTTATTTTACTAATTAGACATTATATATGTAGCATATTCTACTACATATACATATTTTGACGAATCCTTAAGAGATGGAATATCCCGTAACATCTCTTGAGTTATTACACGCACGTTATACACCGGATATGAGATGTGAAACCCCGTAAACATCTCTAACGCTATCACACTCATGTTATATTGATTATCGATTTGACCTACATAACGATATTTTAGTCCTGACTCGAGTGTTTTGTCTTTTCATTACGCTCGGGTCAGACCTGAGCTTTCAGCTTATTGAAGATTATTCTCTAGAGGACGAAGATGAAGATTTGGTATATTATTACTAGTATTACTCCATCATTGTTGTTCCACTGCATTATTTTATTTGTTCTGTTGTGTGTGTGTATATATTACTCTGATAAATGTTGTACAAATTATAATCAAAAGTATAATAAATAGCTTCATGAACTATTTATTTGATTATTATATTTTATCATTTCGCGGTGAGATTTTGTATTGTTTTCTTCTTCTTTTCTTATTTTTCTTAATTAACCCCATTGATTATCTATGTTCCAAATTGTTTAAGTCAAACATGTTTGGATTATTATTAATTTAAACCATTTTAAATGTGGTTCGTCCTAATGCTTTATATAATTTTTATTTAAAAAAATTTAGGCCTTAGGCCTACGTACAATTCTACATTTTCTATACGAAAGGTCGACCGCTTATACCCATTGGTCGATCGCTAGGGTTTTTATGTCGACTGATCGTGGGTAAAAATTAGGGTTCATCCCAATTTTAGTTGTCGACTTTTTGTTTGCTTAATTTAGATCGTTAATAGTATTTGATTAGCCCTAATTACGGTCTCAACATCAGTTTGCAATTAAGTTTAGAGTTTTTTGATTTAAGGTTTTCAATTTTAAGAAAAAAGGTGTATATACATCAATCTCCAATTAACAGTTCACCGACAATTTAAAGCAAGAGTTTTAAGTCAAAATCTAAGGTTTAACATATTAATTTTGGATTTAACATATCCAATTTAGGGTTTTCTTACATCCTAATCAAATAAATAGTTTACACTAACTATAATGATCAACTTATCAAAATTGTGCCCACTCACCTCAAGCCTAAGCTCTTCCTAATACTTGCACTTAATAATTGTCCCCAAATCGATAGCTCCGCCTTGATTTAGTTGCTTCTAGTGTTCTAGGTTGAAATGATTTGTTTTTTAGAAATTTTTATGCTTTAGGTTAAGGTAAAATTTTGGCAAAGCTTAGTTATATTAAACTTTTAATTGAAAATTAAGGTTTCATTTATATGATATTTATAGGGGTAGGGTTTAATTTTGGGCCATTAGACTAGCTTACGAAATATTTTTTGAGAATCTGGTCCTCTCAGCATATACTTTGTCCCAGGAAAACTAACTATAACGTTTGATTTTCCATGCGTGCGGCTGGACTGCCCCTACCACAGTCGACCGCTACCAGTCGACTTTAAACCCTTATAGCTCGACCGATGGCTTTATAAATTTTGAATTTTAAGTTTTTAATTCATTCTAACGCTTGTAACTTCTCCATACTAACTCGGATTTCGGAGTGTTATATATGAAAATCGTTTGGAAAATCTCTACAAAATAATGATGTAAGTTTCGTAGCCAAATTCGGATGTTTGTGAATATTTGATTTTAAGTTCTTGCTTTATTTTAATTTTATTTTCTTATTAAATTTCCGTCTAAGTTTATGATAAATTTATGGGGTGTTACAATCTTCCCCCTTTAATAGGATTTCGTCCTCGAAATCTCAAAGGGGGAAAATGCAACTCATTCACACAACAACCAACATCTACTCATCCATCATCCACGTGCAATCATTGTCCATGGAACTTTTATATTACATCATGTACATATGCATGTGAATATATTTTAATGCCAAAGTAGGTGGTCTATCGATTCTATCGACCTCTTGTCATGCAAAATGCTCTTTCTATGCATCCAAATGTACGCAACATCCTAAATGATATACTTGTAATTCTATATACATGCACAAACATTCAAACATATGACACATCCATGTGCATTACATCCACTAGCACAACAATAATCAAGAAATAACATGCAACTAGATACAAGTGTGCATGTATGTATCTAGAGGATATACCATCCTAAGGTGTAAAAGCGTACCATGGGAAAAATACGTCCATTAGCATCCATCATTCAAAGCATGTCAATCGACATGTCTACAACCATTCCTACCATCCAATGGTCTCTACCCAATGGGTATACCACCTGAGTTCTACACATAAGTAATTTATACTCATATGAATTAAACTGGAAACATACTAGAAAACTATAGGTAGCATGGATTTCCTCCTCAGGCTCCCATGTACTCTCTGTTGGATTGTATTCCATTGGACTTTAATAAGTCCAATCTCCTTGCTATGGAGTCGCTTTGTGACACACTCTAGAATACAAGTGGGTACACGGCGTACAAGTGACTCTCGCTCTATCTCAACCTTCTTCAACTGACTTGGCTCGACCATGGTAGCTATATCGTGTATGCACTTTCACAACTGTGACACATGGAAAATGACATGTACCCTCGCTAACTTCTTTGGAGGCTCTACCTATATGCCAACTTCGCTACGCTAGCCACAATCGGGAAGGGTCTGACAAATCTCGGTGCTAGCTCCTTCGAACTACCAAATCTCACCACATGCCTAAGTGGTGAAACCTTCATGAATAGCAGGTCTCCCATAATGAAATCTAGCTACGTATGGCTCCTATCAACATAAGATTTCTACCTATCCTGAGCGGTCTTCATTCTCCTACGTGTCAAATACATATTCACCAACGTCTCCCTAACTATATCTGGTCCAAGAATAATCATATCCGTCATGTCCCACCAACACAACAATGATCTACAGGGTCCTACCAAACAATGTCTCGAAACTTGTCATTCCAATGCTAGCCTGATAACTGTTGTTATAGGTAAACTCTGCCAATGGTAAGTGATCCTTCCAAGAACCTGCAAACTCCAAAATGCACATCCGTTATAAGTCCTCCAAAGCCCAATTTACTCTCTCCATTTGTTCATCAGTCTGTGGATAAATGCAGTACTTAAGCTTGAGTCAATATCCAAAGCCTTATGTACACTCCTCTAGAACTCAATAGTGAAAGGCAACTAATTATTCTAATAGGAAATCTATGTAACCTAATAATCTCTCTCACATACAAATCTTCCAATGATGCCGCCATCCTAGTATTCCTCATTTGTATGAAACGAGCGCACTTGGTCAATCGATCAACTGTGACCCAAATGTTCTTATTCCCTCTCCTAGTCCTTGTTAAACCATCTTCAAAGTCATGGAAATACTCTTTGACTTCCATTGAGGAATATCCAATGGCTGCAAAAATCCTCCAAGCTTCTTGT
Organism: Allium cepa; assembly: GCA_030765085.1. NCBI lineage: Eukaryota > Viridiplantae > Streptophyta > Magnoliopsida > Asparagales > Amaryllidaceae > Allium > Allium cepa. The sequence continues at coordinate 299,485,484 of CM060929.1, forward strand.
GCTCTTCTTTTTCCCTTTGGCAAGTCATACACTTAGCCACATACTCCGCTACTTGCTTCTTCATACCAAGCCTATAGAAGATTCGCTTCCTCGGGTACATCTTGTCACCACTGGAATAAATGGTCATCCTTGAGTGGTGAGACTCCACTGGTATCTCATCTATCAAATCCACATTACAGGGAATGCAAAGCCAATCATCTCTCTGTAACCATCTTCTCAAGTCAATGGCATAACGTCTCAAATGACTCGATGGTTCTCCTGTACTAATCCTCTTTATAATATCTACTAGCTTCTAATCTCCATTCTGCTTAGATCCAATGCGCTCCATTAATGTAGGCCGAACATCAAAAGCTGCTAGTAATCCTAAGGTAATATCTGATGATGTTCGGAAGTTAAAGGAAGAAATATACTCCAAATGTTTCCACCCTAAGAATAAGGGACTTGACACTACTCGTTGTCCACTCAAAGCATCTTCCACTACATTACCCTTGCCTTAAGATATAAGAGATATCGAAGTCATATACCAAAAACTTCATCCACCTTTACTGTGTCAAATCCAAGTCCTTTTGGATAAACAAAACTTTAAGGACTTGCATCCATAAATAGCTCAAACCCCTCCCCTAACATATAATGCCTCCATGACTTGAGCACAAATACAAAGGATTCCAACTCAATATCATGCCCAAGGTAGTTATTCTTGTGGGTCTTCAACTGGCTACTTGCATAACTAACCACCCTTCCTTCCTACATCAATACTGCACCAAACCCTATACCACAAGCATTGGTATAAACTATAAATGATTTAGTCCCATCTGGTAGCATCAAAATTGGTGCACTAGTCAATGCCTCTTTTAACTTGATAAAAGATTCTTTGCACTTCGCATCCTACGAGAAAACTAGATTCTTCTCAGTAAGACAGGTTAGTAGGGTAGAGATCTATGCAAAGTCTTTAATGGACTTGCGATAGTAGCCTGCCAAGCTAAGGAAACTTCTTGCCACCGTGACATTCTTCGAAACATGCTAATCTTGAATTGTTGCCAACTGGATGGGATCAACTGCTAGACCACTTTCTGAGAGGATATGTCCCAAAAAGAGTGCCTCCTCTCTCCAAAAGTGGCATTTCGAAAACTTTGCCCTAATCTTATGTGCATGAAGTGTATTGAGCACTTCTCCTAAATGCAATGCATGCTCATCCTCACTCCTCGAGTATACAAGAATATCATCCATAAATACCGTGATGAATTTACTAAGCAAACCCCTAAATACTCGGCTCATCAGATCAACAAAGTAGACAGGCGCATTAGTTAGTCTGAAAGGCATGACTAACCACTCATACAATTCGTTAGGTGTACGAAATGCCATATTTTGAATACTTTTCTCGACTATGTGCAACTGGTATAATCCGGTAGCCAAGTCAACTATGAGAATGCACTAGCTCCAACCAACTAATCAAAGAGATCATCTATGCGGGGTAGTGGATAAAGATTCTTTTTTGTCAGTTTATTCAGCTCCATGTAATCAACACAGAGTCTTAGAGAATCATCCGACTTGGTTGGCAAAGACGACCGGTGCTCCTTACTCAGAAATGATCCTATTAATAAAACCATTCTCCAACAACTAATTTAATTACTCATTCAAGTCGAGTCTTTCCTTTAGAGCCATATGCTTTAATGGTATGGCAACAGGTTTGGTGCTCTCAATAAGATAGATCCTAAACTTGTTCTCTCTCTGGGTAAGGAAATAGGTAACGTCAGCAAAAACATTTGGGAAATCTCTTATTACAGGTACTGCACTAATCTCATCATGTGATAGGTCCAACGGGTATAAAAAGCTCAATATAACAAATCCTTGGGACAACATTAAACCTCCAAGCCACGTCCGTACTCAGTCTAACGACCTTCCAATTATAGTCTAAAACAGAGTCACATATAGTCAACCAATCCATGCCTAATATCAACCCAAACCCAGAGAATCCCAATACAAAGGCATCCTAATAATTCTCGACCCTAAAATAAAAAAGATCAAACCCCTACATAACAGAAGAAAATAGGTTGATCCTCTTACGGTGTTTGACACAACTATAGAGTCAGTGACTATACTGGTGTGTAAGTATAAGTCATCAACAAGTCTACTAGAAATGAAAGAATGTGTAAAATGTAGTTGGATAAACTGGAAAGAATCAACGGACTTTCAATCACCACTTTCTTACCTTATCTACCGCCGCTTGTGCACTCGAGCTAGAGATTTCCTCTAGTGCAAAAACCAGAACCAACTGAGTAGAATCTCTCGGTAGTGTTGTACAAGCTTGCTTTAGATGTCCAAATTGATCACATTTATAGCACTTAACCTTTGAAATATCTTCCCGATACTCGTTCATAAAATGTCCCTTCCTACCACACTTCCTACAGTACATATCCTTCTTCTTTATCTTTCCCTTTGGCCCGCCTCCACCTTTTTGTTGGCTATGCTATGCTTACCCTCCAATATTCTTAGGTTCCTCTCCATTGGTTTCACCCTTGGAGATGGTGTTTAGTAAAGCCATCTCGACTAAACCCTGATACGTAGCACCTATAAATATATGACTTAGAGCTAAGTCGTAAAGATGTTGACTCGGCCCTTTAGCAAATTTAAGAGCCTTCTTGTATGGTCTGTAAATCGGCCCCATACTAAGTCTAGCTAGCTTACTGAACAGTTTGACATACTCCTTAAGAAACAGATTTCCTTGCTTCAAGTGAATGGACTTCTCTAACCACACACCTTCCTCTGCCCTAGGAAGAAACTTCACCTCAAATCGCTTATGGAACTCATTCCAATTGATCTCTTCTCCATCGATCTCAGCCTCATCTATCCCCCACTAGCTCAAAGCCTCACTCTGTAGCTGCTAGGTAGCCAACTACATCCTTTGCCTCGTTAGTCGAACCCATCTAACCAAACATCCACTCACAAATGTGGATCCATGACCTATAATCTACATATCACTCTATCACCGTGTATGGTTTTCCTTCAAGATTTGAGAAATCTTTGCATAAATTAGCAAAATCTAGAATGCTAGGTGGGTGGGCAGGAGCTGCACCCGTCGCTCCCTTCGTAGGCCCTCTAGTGGGATTAGGCTCGGTATGTCCCTTTGCTTGAAGATATCAATGGAACTAAATCAGATTGTTCATGCGTGGAATCAGGGTTGTGTCACTAAAGCCTGAACTTACGGGATCACTCATCTTCTATTTGTGAATTTTAAGAATTCTCTTAGCAATTTTGCACAAATATTATTGGCTCGAACAATAGAGATAACATAAACACGACCCAAAGATACCATAGGCATGAAAAAGAGAGATTACAGTTTGTATAAAATCTTTTGGAGAAGCTCTATGAAATATCTTTACTTCTATACATATATACTTTATAAGTCTGTTTTGAAAACTTTGGAAAAAATTTCTGGAAAATCTTTTGAAAATATATTTTTAAAAACTTTTCAAATACGTTCTCTCAATATGGTCGTAATTCCTGTGAAATCTTAAACCTATACTCTGATACCAATTGTGATAACTTGCACCTCCCAACACACTGGTCCAAAGCTTATTATGACTTTCGGACTCATATCATGCCAAAAAACACAGATTATTGGGGTTTATAACATATCACAACATAGAGACTAATATAAGAAGATATAATCTAAGATATACTACACTTTCGGAACTCAGAGCTGAAGGATAAAAACATATAGCACATAAAAGAATCCATCTCAGAAAGTATCCAAATGACAATCTCAGAAAACTAGTACATGATCCAATGTAGAGTACATAGAAAATATCACACCAAGTCTGACAAAAGAGGTAAATTGCACTAATGAGATAGATAAATACATTGAGAGAAAATATATTAAAAAGTAGTCTTCAAAGATAAGCTCAACTTCCCAAGTATTAAAATGGGTCGATCGAATAGTGCCATATCCACCTATAGTAGGGAAAAAGAAGAAAAGAGAATGGGTCAGATATAAAGTCTGGTGAATGAATACAAGTTTATGTGGTGATCATATGTAGTAACTTTAATACTACTCTAAACAGATTGTGATACAAGTGTACGTGGATTCTTAAGATCTGTAACCTAAGGGATTTTTCTAGTACATTCTCGCACTACAATTCATGTATGTTAATTTAATGGATAGACCTATGGATTGAATTTCATGTTTAATTATCGACAACTGCTCCTAGAGCTATTCACCGTACAAGACACTGCCCTCTTGGCTACTAACAATGGAAGACACCGCCACTAGGCTACTGTGGAAATAAATTCCCACTACTATCACCATCACTAGGCTAATGAGAATGATTCCCCTTCATTACGCTTGGAGAGGAAGAACTGAAATGTCGACTCACCAGAATGTCTCATCATCTGCATTTACTTCCACCTCTCAATCGTAGTGTAGCCACTTATTGCATGCTCCAGGTCCTCATTTTTAATTGTACCACATACATCGGGAAACGTGCATACTAGGTTCTCCGGTTATGTCGGACCCACTCTATCAAGCATCCGCGCCATCTGCACGCCCACCTTTGAACCTCCTGTAAGTGCCACTTGAGAAAATACATCGCCTCGAATCGATTATTATCCTAAATTGGGTAAACAATATTTACCTAACACCGCCACATCCTAGCGTCTGCTCCAAGGTAACTAGCAATATTACAAGCCCTAATATGCATCAGGTTTCCCTTAAATAGGCCCATAAGTATTCATATTCTTTTGATTTTTATCTAAATTTTTCGGCTATAGGCTAAGGTTCAGTTCTATAATTTTCAATGCGAACGGTCGACCGCTTATACCCAACGGTTGATTGCTACCAGTCGACTGTTAGGGTTTTTAGGTCAAACGATCATGTGTAAAAATTTAGGTTCATTCCACTTTCAATTGCCAATTGTTTATCTTCTTATTTCATGTCGTTAATAGTATTTTATTAGCCTAATTACAATCTAAGCATCAATTTGCAATTCAGTTTACGGTTTGTTGATTTTGGATTTCTAATTTCAAGCAAGAAGGGTATATAAATCAATCTCTAACTAATACTCGTTGATGATTTAAAGGATTTTAAATCCAAATCTAGGGTTTAGCATATTTATTTTGGATTTAGCATATAAAATTCAGAGTTTTCTAACGTCCTAATCAATTAAAATAGTTTAAACTAACTACAATAATCAAATTATCAAAATTGTGCCCACTTACCTCAAGCCTAAGCTCTTCCCAATAATTAAACTTGTGAGTCGTTCCCCTAAATCGATAGCTCCTCCTTGATTTAATTGCTTCTAGTCTTCTAGGTAGAATTGATTCGATTTTTAGAAATTTTTAGAGTTTAGGTTTAGAAATTTTTTGGCAGAGTTTATTTACAGCAAACTTTTAATTAAGAATTAAGATTTCATTAGTATGGTATTTATAGGGGTAGGGTTTAATTTTGGGCCATTGGATTTGCTTACGAAATATTTTAGAGAATCTAGTCCACTCTACTCTTTGTTCCCAAGAAGACAGTCCTGTTCATTCAACGCATCATTAGAAAATCAATAATGTTTGATTTTTCATGTATCCGTGTCGACTGTCCTCTACCATGGTTGACTGCTACCGGCAAACCTTGAAACCTAATGGATCGACCGGTGGCTTTATAAATTTTCAATTTAATTTTTTAAATTTTTAGTTCATTCTGATGCCCATAAGTTCTCTATAATAACACAAATTTCAAAGAATTATATATGAAAATTATTCGAAAAATCAATACGAACACAACGATATAAGTTTCATAGCCAAATTCAAACATCTATGAATTTTTTAAGTCCTTATTTTATTTTAACTTAGTTTTCTTATTAAATTTCCATCTAAATTTCTACAGAATTTTCGGAGTGTTACATCTTCATTCTTTATCTAATTCATGAACATTCATAGTATAGACCCATCAAGAATACACTCGATTCAAATTTGGGATAACGAATACCCTCTGACTGTACAATATAGCAATACAAGTTATCATATATCCAAGGCACGATGTGTGATGTCAGATGACTTAATGGTTACTAGGTTTGCTATGGATGTATATGATGTAGGTACTATCGATGTTAGTAACCTACATCCTATATTGTACTTTGACTGGTAGTACATGCCATCATAATAATATAACATATATCGATGTTATATGCTAACTAATTAGATGTAGGGATGAGGAAAGTGCGACTCTTCATACTTAGTTGTTCCTTTTGCTTATCGAATTTCAAAGTATTTTGAGATATATATGTCACTTACACCGGACTGATGTCTAATTCGACGTTTTGTACTTTGGTTCCTGTTATATCGGCTACTCTTAAATGAGTAGACTTGATACTAATCAAAGATTAGCACATGGAGCTATTCATAGAACGAGTAGGATCTAGCGCTTATTCATACTTTCATTTTGAGCATGTTGTTATTTCAATGTACCATGCTGTGGATCTTTTATTATTGCTTGACTATTATTATTAGAGACATTATTGGAGTTTACTTGATGATGTATAAACTTTATGTATGTCGAATAATTGTTCTGAATATATCACTTTGATATTTTTATGGTTCATTTTTGTTATTTAAATTTATCTCTCATGTTTTATATCTGTATTGGTTATTATATTTTATCCTTTGTGTAATGGGACATACGATTATTTTATCTTTGATAGCTACTCTACATTTGTTGGCTACTATATCAACACATTATAAAGGTATTTTAGGGATTGGAGGTTTAGGGTGGTCATTACATCTGGTATTAGAGATGAAGGTTACATATAACCTAAGTTGATAACTAAATTTATTAGAGATAGGAAATGAGTTATGACTCATAATGGATCGTGGGATATATGACAGAGTGTATTTGTTATATATCTTGGTTTTCAAAACTATATATTAATAGTGTATTTTTGTAAGTAAAGTCGCATTACACTCACAGGTATCACTTTATCCTTGTTATAAGAGATCGAACATTCTTATTATAGATTGAAAGAATGAGACTACATGTAAGGGTTACAACAAGAGAAGGAAAAGCTAGCATTAGGGCAGCTGCTAACCCCGAACTATAAGCTATGTTCAATGAAGTGATGAGGAACATGCTTCAGAACACCCAAGGAGTATCTCTAGCCATTGTGGGTAGTTGGTCTTAGATGCAAATGCCAAGGGCCTACTTTGCCAATCTTAATAAAGACTATGTGAGTCTAGGAGAAAACTACTTCATGGAACAAAGTCAGTGGTTGAAGTGTAAGATGAGATTGATATTTGCAAGAGGATCTTTGAGTATAAGAAGTTAGAGGATGCTATGAAAAGGAAGTCGGCTTCTTGACAGCTCTAAGGAAGGGCAATGAACGGGTAGAACATGGTGAAGATGGCTTCTTCCTTAGATCACTTTATTTTGAGCCAGTTCAAAACCAGATTCGAAGAGAAGTTTATACCAATATCTCAAAAGTCGGTACTTTTAAGTCGATTTTCCAATTTGAAGTAAGGAGATTTATCTATTACGATGTATGTGGCTAAGTTTGATATGCTCTCAAATTATGGGATAATTTTTATAGACATTCCACTAAAGAAGAATGAGAAGTTCATTAATGGGCTAAATGACTATCTTGGTAAGCCGTTAATCAGCCACATTGATACGACCTTCGAGAAGGTCAATGAGAGGGATTTGAGGCATAAATGCCTCTAGCCTAGTCAAAGGATGATGTTATTTCTCTAAAAGGAGAATCTAAGCCACAAGGCGGTGGCGGTGGAAATGAAAGTGGAATGACAACAAGGGAAAGAAGCCGACTCATAAAAAAAGGGTAAGAAAAAGAGCAAATGGGAGCCTACTTATCTAATTGTAAAGAAAAGGCCATTTGAGTAAGAAATACTTAAGTGAAAGGAAAAAGTGCTTCAACTGTAACAAGTAAGGTGATATTAAGAAGGATTGTCTAGAAGTAGTGAAGGAGAAGCAAGTTGTAAAAGCGTATGCTCTAGACATTATTCCTCTTCATCGATTACATCGACGAAGAAGAAAAGAAGGAGAATTGTGATTCAAAGTATGCTTTCTATTTACGATGTTCCTATTTGAGTTTTATTTGATACCAAGGCTTTACATTCCTTTATGTCAAGCGATAGTAAATAGATAAGGATAGAAATCTCAGATAATTGATTGACTTTTGATTATGATGAATCCCATTGAAGGATTGACTAGCTTGTGTATGGTTTATCATGGTTTGGCCTTATTGAGTCATGGATGCATGTTTGTTTGTGGTTTCTTTGTTTTTATTTTGTAAGGTTTAGTATTAATTTGTAAATGTACTAGCTTCAGAGACACAAAGTCATGGTCGAGATGAGAGGTTTTTGGTAATGATTAGGATGGATATAGAGTAGAAGGTAGAGTTATGCTTGCAATTAGACGGTGAGGTGATGGTTGGCTTTCTATATTCGCTCGAGGTTCCATACGACGAGTAGTCATCAGTTCCGATAGAAAAGGATAATAGGACATGAGGTTACCGGATTACCCTCACATAGAGGGATCGAGTTTCATATTGATTTTGTGAAGCATAACAGGCTAGTTTGGATCCTTTATGATGGATTGCACCAAAAGAGCAGAGGGAACTAACAGTGCAAGTGAATGGGCTATTACGATGAGGGTTCATTTAAAGTAATATTTCTATATGGGGAGCTCCTATAGTATTCGCGATGAAGCGGGATGACTCTTTGAACTTATGCGTAGATTACCGTAAGATGGATTAAATGACGAACAAGAACAAGTACCCACTTCCATGGATTGATGACATATTCATTTAGCTCTATGGTGCAAAAGTGTTATCTTTGTTGGACCTTGCGATGGGGTTTCATCAACTGAGGGTAGCGAAGGATGGTATGTAGATTACTGCATTCCGCACTTCATCGAAATTTTATGAACAGTTGGTTACGTTTTTCGGACTAACCAATGCACTGACATACATTATGGATCTCATGAACCATTTTTTTTAAGGATTATCCAAATAAGTTTTTGCTTGTGTTCATGGACGATATACTTTTTTATTCAAGGACAAAGGAATAACCCATGGCGCACTTGAGGGTTGTGCTAGAGGTGTTTACAAAACACCAATTAAAGGCTAAGTTTTTGAAGTGTCACTTCTGGAGGAGGGAAGTGTGGTTTCTTAGGCATATTGTTTCCGAGCGAGGCATTGTTGTAGATCCTATGAAAGATGCAGTGGTCCGGGATTTGGAGCAACATAAGAATGCTACAGATGTGAGGAATTTATAAATGTTATGTGGTTTTATAAGAGTATTTCATGGTTTGTGAGTATGATTAAGTGTTATTGAGAAATATATTCTATGGGTTTGAAATAAAAGGAAATTGGTTTAGAGTTTATAAATTTGTATCTAATTATAGAAATTATGAAAGGATATTTATAATTAATATTTGGTTATAAAGGATATTTCTAAGATTTAAAATTAGAAAGAAATTATGAAAGTTATTTGTAAGGATAAAAATCTGTATTTATGGTTTCATACAACTGGAAGAAAATTGCATTTTTATCTTATACGAAGGCTTTTGAAACATCTAAAGTATTTCTCTATAAACAGAACTACTTTCCTGAATGAATTTTATGCCATGTTTGATTATATTTTTATGTGATGAGGATATCGGATAAATGGAATTATATTATCGTTTAGTATGAGACTTTCAGTAATATTTCTTCGGTTATTCTCTGGATTTGTTACATAGAATATTGTCAAGTGTATTTTACGAGCATTAAGTAAACAAGCGAATACCACCAGGTGGTATGGAACACTAGTTGATTATTTGTTCGGTTACTTTTATAAGTTAATGTCACTTTTTTTGTATTGTGGGTTAGGAATTTACGATTTCATCTAGAGGTGACCTTTTTTATAGAGATTAGTAATCAAGAGTCTCTTACTCTCGAAGGGATACAAGTTGGAGTATGTTCGAATTTACTAATTTATCCTCTAAGAACTAACTAGTTAAGGATTATTATTTATACTTAGGGTTGGTAGTCGAGGATTTATTCTATTGATATAACTTTATTTAGAAACAAGGAGTCGAAGTGCTTATTGTTACTCTCATTGGGACTCATCTAGTTGAGAGTCCTCATTGGGGATCTATGTCATAGGGTACATGCCACTATAGAGAGCATATGATTAAGACTGGCCAGGTAGGCTAGCATCCATCCTAGCAGTCCTAATTGTCGGGTTGCAACCTGGATCCATGATGTTACTTTGTTGAGTTCGTAGGCCGAGAGTTATTCCTCTAATTAGACCATTGCCCAGACGTCACATAAGGAACAACGGTGTGTTACCAAGGGCAAGTATGGGTCGTCACCAATGCACAACATACACTTGCAACAAGTTTATGACATGGGATTCATTCGAGTGTCATGGTTTTGGTGATAACTAAAGGAATGTAGGAAATGGGGTATGGTCACTCGCATTTCCTAGAGTAGTTCCATAGTACATCAATCTCCCATTTAGATGACACGGGTCAAACCATTTCTTATGAGTTATTTGATATTATCACCTTGCTAGAGACAATAAGTACATGACATCAGGGACTGGCTGCATGCTCGTCTGTCATCTGAGATAGCCTACAAAGATAGATACATGCTCGACTTTCTATATGACGTTGGGGACTTGTTGTGTGCTCGTCTGTTGTTCTCTCCCAGAGCCTTTAGTTGAGAGATATTTGGTTATGTTTTAATATGTTTATCTTTAAAGGCCCCTCAGTCGAGAGTCCTTATTTCACATTAGGACTGTCAACAAAGATAAACTAGTGTCTTTTAGTTGTGTGTTATGTCCTATTTGTGTACCACATTATGAGTCTGCATATCATTTTTCCTACTTATCTCTTAGGACCCTGTTGTTAAGGGCCTACTTCTCTTATTAGGATTGATGGTCAAGATTCACATTTTGATGTTGTATTCATTCAATAATTTGATTATTTAGTTGAAATTTCACTCATATTACTTCTATACCATTTGATGTGACGATTGGTTATTCTTTACTATGGGTGATTTATATGTGTATGGTATCGAATTATGTTGACACTTTTTAGATTCTTTACTACAGGTAACTCGTATGAATGATGTGGTATTTATATAGCTTCTCAAATTGACTCCATAGATAACTTGATCATCCACTATAAGGATAAAAATTTAAAGAAATATCTACTGGTGCCAATTCAACACATCATTGATCCTTCTCAGTGGTAGATACTCTAATGAAAGAGGTAATGGAACTTAAAGATCAACTTGAATTGATGTATTTTTACCTCTAGCGCATATCATCTTGACTCTTTAGTAAACTATTTGATAGAAGTTATCGTTGCTATTGAATTAAAAATTAATTTATCATTTTTAGGCCTAGAAAGAGGTTTTCGACTAAAGAAGGTTGTTGCCTCAAGTTATCAAAGATATCATCACTTATTTTTATATAGATGCTCATATGTTCTTAGAGATATAGGTGGACCTCCCATTATACATAAAAACACGAAGTCAACTAGTGAAAGCCATCTTTCTGTGTTGGAACTAGAACGGAAAGGGTTAGGATACTAGCATTGTCCTCTTCTGCATCCTCCAAACCAATGAATTTTGTAAAAGCTATGTTAACGGCTTAGTAATAGTTTGTAAAAAATTATAATTTGCAATTATAAAAAAATTATGACATGATTGCATTTTGTAAACTATTGTTTTGTATACCTTTCTCGAGGTGAATTGCTTACCTCTCATGCTTTTTGGCATGATTGTTTTGTTTCTTCTTTGTGTTTCCTTTTGTCATTCAGTTTTTCCCTTAGATGATTATTCTTTCTTTTTTGGGTGGTTGCTTTGGCCGAACTTGGAAGTGGGACCAAAGGCTTGATTTGACCATTTCTCTTTGAATAGGTGCTTTGGTCGGGCATAGGAACAGGATCAAAGTTTTTATTAGGCTGCTTTAGTCGGGCCTAATAGGGGTACCAAAAGCTTAGGTTTGACCATTATTCTTTGAATGTGTGCTTTGGTCAGATGTAGAAGCAGAATCAAAGGCTTTGTAGCAACCTCGCAGTTCTGCACCCTTTGAGTTGATAATAATTCACTTCCACTCAACCCAAATTGTATGAAAGAGCGAATAACTAGGATAAAGGAGAAGAAAGAGATAGAAGAAAATAAAACAGAATCTCACAATCGCAGCGGAACAAAATATAATATATAATAACAGATTTTTAAACAAAAGAATTTGTAACAGTTTATATGCTTACAATCATTAGAGTACAATAATATATACATCAATCTGGGTAGTTATAGTAACTTGTCCTCATATAGCGAAAATATAAATAAAGTATGGGAATACATATTTATCATCCAGCTTGTCTCCTGAGCTCCAAAACTTCTTATCTGGAATCTGTAATACTCGGTCTGACCCGAGCATTATGGTAAAATAACATCTGAGTTAATCTGGAAAACCAGCGTGAGAAAACACACTCAATTTGAATTATTAGATTTATCAAAATCCTTTGATAAATAAAGGTATCTCGTAAGACTGTATCACATATAAATACGACGGGTTTTCCCCTTACAATAACCAAAAGAATCTTTATCAAAATCATCTGATTTTATAATAGTGTCTATAGAAAGTAAATAGAAAATAGCTGAAATGCTTGCATCTCACGTTTTAGCATAGTTGGGCACAATCAAAACCGTACGGCGCTTATTGGAGAATGGATCCCGTACAATGAATGGGCCACTGGGGTCCGCCAATCACAGTACACTTCTAGAACAATGTACCGAGGACCTCGTCGGGATCCCCTGCTACACAAGACCGGCCTACCCCTAACCTAGATAGACCGAATATGTTATCACCTCGGGTGTTCCAACCCTTCAAAATCGAGCGCTCCTTCTTTCATGCACAACCACATCTATAGTATATATATTTCCGAGGATATCTAGAAAAGTGATAACATACCCTAATTGGGTGCGATCCACTTAGTTTTGCTGCATCTCCCCTGTTTTAGTCATTTTCGGCTCATGAGGCTTGAGGCTAAGCGTTAACTTTCAAGAATAATTCCACTTAGAATGCTCATCGTCCTCCAATGACGATGTTATGATGACATTCGTCCATACAAGTTGTCCAGGGTCTGGAAAAACCAAATCACCATCTTCATCATCTTCAAGGTATCCATTCGTACGTTCAAACCGGATCAAAGTGGCTTTCGAATAATTAATATGATCCCAGTCTCTTCGAAACGATCAACAAAATTGGCCAATATTGATATTTAACTATCAATAAAACATCCATAAATAGTCACTATGCCTTATTACAAATCTTTCCAACAGACTTATTTTCAAAATATCTTTATAAGATATATCAATCCCTTCCAACATTTGAAAACAATTTCAAACACTTAAATCCCTAACAGGGTTCTTCCAAACCATCTTAACACTTAGAAATATTTCCAAATTTCCACTTTTATACTTGGGAAAATATTATAAGCCTTAGTTTCCAAAATCATTTCAAATATCAACATTTAAGAGAATATCTCGTAAATTATTTCATAAGCCTTTAGAATTTACATTAATTCCTTTACATTTTCAAAATCGATTATATCCCCTTATAATCTCTTCTATCTACTTATAACTTCTCTATGACTTCAGATTCAACCTCGAAGATCTTATTCCTAATATTTCGGAATATCCCTTAAGTTCCAAGAATTTTATTAGAAGATTTTCTTTTTACAAAAATCCTATCCGTTAAATAAACTCCATTCGCGAATCTCGATTGAATTTATAAAAAAATTCAAATCATTCCAAATCTATATATATAATAACTATTTAAAAGAATAATAATTTATTTGTAAAACATGTTTAAGTAATTATTTAAAATGTCGAAACTCTTTTTATAAAACATCAATAACACATTTTTAGATAAACAAATCAATTTTCAGAGCTGGTTTTTGAAAAAAATAGAATTTATTAAAAATAAAAAAAATATAGTTGAAAAATTCATTTTTCGATGTATTTCAAATCTACTAGTTCAAAATTACATAGTAAAATAAAACTTCCTATTTTAAAAACAACTTAACTTCTAAAAATAAAAATATATTTCCAAAGCCTCAATAACCAATTAATTTATAACTTTCTCTCGATTTCCATCACATCGCTTCCATTCCAATCTCCTTAACCATTTCCATTTTCAAAAATAGTATCCACTATTGTTTTCTCACCAATTCCCATTTTCTAATATAAATTCACCCTATGAATTTTATATTCCTAAATTTTCATCTATTATCGATTTCCTTTATTTAAAACACCATTTATAAATATATAACTTCTCTGAATTTCACTTTTTTATTAAAATAATTTAGTTTATAAATTTCATTTTATAAATTCAATTCCTTACTGATTCTATTTATTTCTGCCAATCTAACTTTAATATCGATTTCAACTTCTTTTCATATTTTTGAGAAATATCATTGTAAAAATCCACTGTTTAAAAATCCTTTATATAAATTATTTATAATCTCTATTTAAAATGTTTTTAAGAATAATTAAATGCAACCTAAAAAAAATCAATTTATTGTTTTACCCAAATCAAATTTCTTTTAAAATAATCCAAACTTCGATATAAATATTTTTATATTCGAAATATCCTTTTAAATTCCTTCAAATTCCAAAAATAATATTATGGTATTTAAAATACCAAAATGCAGGCCCATGCTAATAGCATCCAATTATTCAATAACAACAGTAATCTATAACAGATTATACTAACACATCATATACACTATATATGAAATTTAAAATCAACATTTTTAAGGAATCTGGTTGGATTCCTCCAACCTATTTTCCCTGCACCCACAGATGTTAATACAACACAAAAAATACCAATCTTACTTCGAAGTGGGATATCGCGGAATATAGGGTCATTCGCTATTATGCGGGGTGCATAGGATCTCATCCGCTGTAATGTGCGGAAATGTCACTCTAACTACTAATATATATACTACTATATATATTATAACATCCAACAAATAATGATAATTATCAAATCATTCAATCAACCAATAATTTAATTCTCAACATTTAAAATTAAACTGGCAATCCAAAAATAAGTAAGACTTACTCACCTTGATTTTTATTTGCAAACCATTCCAATCTCGACTTGTTCTTTTCTCGATTTTTAGACCTCGTATAAATGAATTATGAATTTATTAAAATTTAAATTTATTTAATTAAAATATAACTTAATCAAATTAGTAATTTAGCATAACTACCGTCCCCTGGATTAAACTCCACCCTAGACCACTGTTCAAACATCCAAAAGTATCACAACACTCCAGAACAGCCAAATAACCCAAGGACTACATTACATCACCCATTTGTCACTACCCACCATCTCGCGGGCCTTGCCAGTGTCGCGCCTCCTCACCAAAGAACCCCCAAACCATGGCTAACCCATGGCACTGCCATCTCCACCAAAACGACAAACATCATTGAGTTTGGCCTCCTTCAAATCGCTGCCACTATGCCCAGCCATCTCCAAACGATCGTGACCACATCCGGAGATGCGTGCCACTACCTAGTACCTCGCCCCGCACTTGTGTTTCTGGAAGCTCTCGCACCAATCCCCATCGACTCTTCTTTACCTCCACCCTTCGTCGCCAATCCCTATTGCACCGCCACCTTCGTGAGACCCTCCACCACTCGCTGTATTTCCCCGTCGCACGCATGTAGGCGCTGCCTCGCGATGTTCTGATATTTTATTTTCGTTCGATTTGATCTCGGTGGGAGATAAATGAAAACAAAGAGGATGGGCTCGTGATTTCATAGCATGATTTTTTACAAAGATCGATTTTTTTCATTTCCCTTCGAACGAATTTAAATTAGAAGGGAGAAGAAGAAGCCAACATACAAAAATTTTGAATTGAAAGGAGGAAAATGAAGGATGTAATTTAAATTGAAAGAGAGTGTATGGTGTGTCTTAGAAGGCAGGTCTAGATTTTGACAGGTTATATAATATTATTTAATTATAAAATATCTCGTTTTAGCAACTTAAAATTCTGATATCTTATCGAGGTGTGTCGCTAGGCTTTCATAATGTTATCCCCTTGTTCTAAATGTAATGGAAAAGGTTTCGAGTCCTAATTCGATCGTATGGAGAAGATTGCTTTTTGAACCAAATTACTATACTGAATTTCAATACAAATTTCAACGCGTTTCTATCTCGTACGATCCGACGACAACTCCAGAAAGCTACGAAATTTGAAATTCGATAATAATACATTATTACGGATCAAACGGAACTGATTTCGTCGAACTGTGAGACTGTGTCCCGAATCGCTATTTTAACTCGTCGATTAAATCGATGATTTTCGAAATTTACGAAATCGACTGAAAATTTCAGTTTTAAAAACTTATTTATTTAATTCTAATTCAAATAAAATTTATATCGGCGTAAGAAATTGTTTCGGTTTCATATTCAACTCCAATTCAATTATTTAAATGATTTTAAATTATTAACTCAACAATTGAATTTATTAATTAAATCGCTATATTTGGAATTTCAAATTCATTTTAAAGTTTTCAATTAGAATCTTCATATCTAAAAATCAATTTATATTCCAAATTCAATATTTAAAACCACTTAAATATTCAAAATCAAACAACCAAAATCCGGGTCGTTACATTCCTCCCCCCTTAAAAGAATTTCGTCCCCGAAATTGCTAAGGCAGGAAAACGCTCCAAACCTATTAACTTATCAAAATCCACTTAGTTAAAACTCGACATCCACTTTTCTAAACCATTTAACCTTTACCAAACATTAGTATCCATTTCTAATTCAAAAACTTTTTATTTCAGTTGTAGTTCATAAATTAACTTTTTAGTTAATATAAATTTTCAAGCTTTTTTCTAACACCCTAAATTTTTGAAATTTTTTGGCAGAGTCCCTTTTTTACGGAGGACCTTTTGAAATATGATAAGAGAGATAAACATAGATATGTCGACCCACACCGTCGAAAAATAAATTATATTTATATATATCAATATTTATATTTTGTGGTATTTAATCCAAAAATGTATCTTATATTAGCATTTTTAAGCCTTATTAAACGAGCATTTACTTCAAAAGCAATTTTGCAATCCAAATCCAGCCAAATAGTCCCTCTATACCTTTACTTACTCAGTTTAAACCATGTAAGTACCAAACATAAAAATTTACTAACATTTCATTCGTTTAACTAGTTAAACATGTAAATTTTATAAACAATGCATTCTAACATATAGTCATAAGCAATTATAAGGTTTTGATGCTAATTTAATTACTTTCAATCAATCCATATTCAATTCGAATGATTTGCAACTCAATTTCCTTGCATTCAATATATTTTATTCCAAACAAACTCATGTCCATTTCAAAATGATTTCGAAATCAATTTATTTCACTTCTATAAATTCATAGAATTTTATCTACTTCTGTTTGCGCCAAATGCCAAATTTTTTCTATGCAAATTCATTGATATTCATCCAATAAAATAACCATTTCAGTTTATAGCTATTTTAAATTGATTTCAAATCAATTTATATTCAATTTTATTCCATTTATGATTTATTCCCAACCAATTCAATTGCATTCCATCCCTATCTACTTTCATTGCATTCATACCCATATTCATTATATCCAAATCCATTTTATTAAACTCGGAATCATTCCACGTTATTTACTTATGAATTATTTCATAGTTTTATTTGAGCCAAGCTCCCATCCAATATTAACTTAAGTTAGTTTGTTTAATTTCAATTATTTCAACCTTATAACTTAAGTTTATTCCATTTCAACCAACTTTCATTTCATTTGCTAATTAACTAATTAGTTCATCCATTTAATCCACTTCAATTTTTAATTACATACTCGAGTTCAGTCTCGAATTTATTTAATTCGTATCCAAGGCCACGCTCAATTTATTTACACTTTAAATTGAATTCATTCATAACTTAAGTCCCATATTCAGTATTCACTTGTAATCCACAATCCAATTTACTTAATCAAGTTGAGTTTCATTTTTATATTCAATTAACTAACTTATTTATCTAATTAGTTCACTTCCAATTTATAATTCCATAACTGATTTTATTTCAAAAATCACTTCATTTAATTTTCTTGAGCTCCAAATTCATTTCATTTTATAATTCAAATTTGGATTTATTTCCCTTACCAAAATATAAAACAATTTTATTTTGGGTTTTCTATTTCACTTTTCAATTTTATAAGTCACACAACTTATTTTTCACATTTCCAACAATTCTATAATCAAATATATTCACATTTTATTTTTAACTCAAGAATATACATCCATTTATGGCTTAAGTATATTTTATTCCATTAATTTCAATTTTTATGCGCTATTCCAATTTATTTATTCACTATTCCAATTTTCGCTTAAATTTTATTTCATTCAAATTTATACGTTATGGTTATATAATTATTTCACATTTCAAAATATATATTTACTTTAATTCAATATTATTTCTAATCCAATTAAAATTTTATGACTTATAGTTATATAGTCACTTTATAATTCACAATTACATATTTAATTCAATTCCATATATTTCAAATCGAATTCACCTTTTATTTAAATTTCAACTCCTTTTAACCAACATTTCAAAATCTTATTCGAGTTATTCATACTTAAACTAATTTCACTCCAAATAATTTTATTTTAAATCCATTCAATTTAAATCAAGTAAGAATCCAATTTCAATTTCAAAATTTTCTGCTTCCTTACTCATATTTATAAAGCAATTTCACCATTCGAATTTATTATTGTCTCAATTCCCAATAATTTATTTAACTTTCCTTAAGTTAAATTCAATTCACACAATATATTTTAACTTACTTAAGTTAAAATTTATTTCCAAAACTCAAATTTCATACTTTCCTTTCTTATTGAAATCATCCTCACTTTATAAGTTCATAACTTATTTCCGAGGCTTTTTCCATTTCCTTCGAAATTCAAAATCAACCTAATTTTATCGAAAATAATTCACTACTACAAAACAGGCCATTTGCATCGGTTGTTTACCCCCCTTTTGCATCAGTTCAACATCCGATGCATATGCAACCGATGCAACAGGCTTAACAGTTTTGCATCAGTTCTAAAACCGATGCAAAACGATCCTTTTTGCATGGGTTGTTGCTAACAACTGGTGCAAAATACGGTTGGTTGCTTGGACATAGCCCTTATGTTGCATCGGTTGTAAAGAAAACCGATGCAACAAAGGAACTTGTTGCATAGGTTGTTGTTGGAAACTGATGCAACATAAGAGTCTTTGGGTTTAAAAGGCTTCTTTGTTGCATCATTTTTTTACAACCGGTGCAAACTAATCTCACTATTGCATCAGCTATTTATACTTGATGCAAAAAAAGCCATTCTCAAAAATCATTATTACAGTACTCAAATCGATAATATATATATATATTATTGATTATAACAAACAATTATTGCATGCACTATTACAATCATTCAAAATTAATTTGATGGCAAATACAAACTGAATAGCAAAACTTTCCATCATGAGCAAATTTTCCATCCAATTCACAGTATTACTTCTCTTTTCTGCCTTGCACATTCCTCTCTAACCCGTGCCTTCCTCTGTACATCAGCCTTCACTTCTTAACATCGACCATCCATACAACCACCTCTAGAACCACTGACTAACATAGCTACAGTCCACTCCCACAGCCATTTCCAGTACCAACAGTGCACATGTTACCCTCTGCCTACAATTGCTAGTTCAAAACTCTGGCCATCCACCAAACAATTCAACCACATTATTGAACATATCACGGCACTGTCCCACTTGCTACAACTCCTACTTTCATACTGTTGCACTGTCAACAACTCACATAGCCAATAACACTGCCCACATCACATCATTTCCATCAACCACAAACATTCACATACTAGTGCACCCCTTTGCAACTGCCATCTACACAGCAGTGCCTTCACTTCAAACTTCATCTCATAGTTTGACAGCCTCTTCATACTCACACCATCCTCCTACCCCAATACAAAACATCCTCTGCCTCGATCACACAACAGTGACAAACAGAATTACAAACAACCACCCTTCTATATGCATCAGCAAGCAACGTCATCACATCCCAATACTCTGCCCATTGTACAAAACTGTGCCAGACATCAGAATCCTCCTTCACTAACTCCCCCTCAAACCATTATTGAAAACTTTCGCAACACTTCATCTTCTCATTTAATATCAAAATTTAAAATTGTACCCATTGTACAAAACTATGCCTGATAAAATATGGAAAAGAAAACAATTGAGGGTAAAATCAGGCCAATTAAAGCATCGACAAATAAACTTACACACATCATATATGCCGATAAGGTCTTGATTCTTAGAAAAGCGAATATTCACATTATTAGAATTGTGGTGCCTTTGGGATATACATAAAAAGAAAAGAGCTAGACGCATTTTCTCTTCCATTTGCTCCAACACTTTACGGCAAACGACATAAATATTATCCAAAAAAAGGACATATTCAATTGTATGTAAATACAATGTTCAGTATCATCACTTTCTCCCTTCGATTCTAGTTCTGATGTCCGTTTTTATGTTTGAGTATGTATATAAGTGCGCTAAACTTCTATAAATTAAATACTCAACACAAAACAGCTTAGAGAAATTAGTAGTTACCGAATAACTTTTATAGCCTAATCAAAAAAATGCAAGAGAAGAAGAAAACTCCTTTGGTATAAAACTATGATGTACTTCAGCATCATGGACGAACATTCTCCATAAAAGCTGCAGCTTCTTTTTGGGAACTCAATTTTGAATGTAAACAATGTAAGGCGCAACTAATGATAACACATATGGTTACTACTTGAGATTGTAAATCTTCTAACCTGATCATTCTTCACAGCACTTGCTATATTTTCATCTAGAAGAGCCAAACCGATCTATTCAGCTCATTTTTCTCAACCATGTCTAGTAACTGCATACACATACAATCAAGAAATAATTCCTTAATGTAATTTTACATTGGTCCTACAGTACAACTACAAATATATATCGTACAGTTGTTTTCCTAGATTTGAACGTTGGGGCCAAGATTGTAAAGTATCAAAACTTCATTCGCATCATGGACTTGAAGTCATGTTTTCACTCAAACTCCTTAAAATTAAATATTAAATATTAAAAAAACAGAAAACAAAAACCAAATTCATGTCATATCTGTGCCCGGTCCTTTTACTATTCCATCCTCATACAATAATTCATCTCCGGTGCAGCCGATGATTTTATATGTCAAGCATAGACCATTTATGGCAGTATGCAATCATTTAAATCTGTAATAAGAAAAAAATCTCTGTATTATGGAAAAATAACTCCACATATCCTGATATTATGTACAACTTTGAAGTTCCTATTACAATTTGATGCCAATTCCTTTAGTAAGAAAGCCGTTACATGAAGAGTGTCGACGAGTCATCTTAAAAAGTAAATCAATATTTCATATATAAATGTTCTGGGAAAAACTCGATGCACCGAATTCTGAAACAAATAGTGATTAGATCATTTTATGAAGAGTGATCAGAATCTATCAGGATTCATGAATAACATCATAACACTTAGTGGAATGACATACCATGAATTTTCATCATCACTTTACTCAACAATTACCAATTAAAATTAAGATAAAAGTTTTATAAACGGTAGAAATTACCTTTTATCTACCTGACCTAATGAATAAACCTGAATAAATCATTTTTCATCTACTGATCAAAATCATATCAAAATAGAGTTGCATTGTATAAGTTTGAACTAGAACTTGTTGTTAAGCGAGTTGGGACACTTTAAAAAAAATGACAAATTAGCAAAGTTAAGAACAACCAACTATATCGGCGTATCTAAAACTGTGATAAATACTAGGATTTAATCTGAAAAACATCCAAAACATGTGGTATTGGAGAAAATCTAAACATATATCATTTATGAAAGACAAAGAGTTTATATAGCGATTAGAGGCTGCCGGGATTCAAGAATAACATCATATGAATCAATGGATTGACGAACCATGAATTTCGTTGTCACCTCGCTCCACAATTTCGTTGCCAAAGTCAGTTAACATAAAAAATGAAAAGAAGAAATAAAAGCTCAAAACTTCTTAGAGCGATTGTGTTACCGTCATCGGTTGGTGATAACCAATCTGCGAAAAAAGAATTTCATCATCGCCGTCAAAACAGAGAAGTGGATGAAGACTGAATTACAAGAAACGCAACATCTCAACCATCCAAAGTTATTGGATGTTTTAGACTGAATTACAAGAACTTTTGTTTATAAACAATGAGAATATAAATGATTAAAATAACACATAAAAAACATATAAGACGGATATATGTTTTAGAGTTCTACCAAGAAAACACTATCTTGATTACAAAGTTATTGGATGATGCACATTGTGATTGCATATATACAAATATCAATTCAATGAACTCTGAAACAAATAATGATTGAAAATCATATAATTTGTTTTTCCATTTTGCAGAATAAAAAATGTTACCAGACTATTACATTGATGAAATTCAAGTCATTGAAGGTTGGCAGAAGCTCGACACTTAAGTAACCCTGCATTGTCGTGGTCTCTCATTATCTTGACCCACATTAGGCTTGAGAAAGTGAAAAAGCTGTTATCTTCCATTTTCAGATCTAAATCTGGAATACAAATAAGAATTCCATCAGACATAAAGTAAACGTAAATTTAAAAACAAAAAAGAACAATGAAATTCTTGCGATTTTAGCAGCATGCACAACTTGAACTTCTTCTCCGACATTAGTGGTAGCAGCAACGCTTCCAGGCTCGACGATTGACTTTTGCTGGATCGATCGTACAAGGTAGTCAAATGCGACAACCATGGAAGTTGATTGATATTGATGGATGTCGTAGACGAGGTGAAGAATGCAACATGAATCATCTCGACGAACTGTTATTCTACTGGCAATCGCTTGTTCTAGTTTATTCTACTGGTGGTGGGAAGATGAAGCTGACGTCGAGGTCGATGTTGGTTGGGCCAGAGGAGAAACGAGATGAAGTTGACTATGGATCGGAAGCCGTGCCAAAATTTCTGTGCTGGAAGGTGAAATTCACTATGGATTGGGATCGAGATTTGGCTAGGAGAGCACGAGACAAGATGAAGTTGGTGCTTTGGAAGATGATGGGGAAAAAGGAACAGGGAGAACATATTTTCGTTGTTGAATGATGCCATAAATGCCAACCATTTAGTGTTGGAGCGAAAATGAAAATTCAAGTGGGAAAACGAATATTAATGCAGGAAAATGAAAATGAAAATAAAAGCATGCAGGGAAAATGAAAATGAAAGTGCATAGGGATGCAAATTAATATAGTTGCATCAGTAACTTTAGAACCAATGCGACTAAAACTATTTGCATCGATGTATTTTCTTCGGTTATTGGTGACAACTAATGCAAATTTGATTTTTTATTACCTATTGCTTTCCACGTATCAATTGCATCGGTTATTAAGATAGAACTGATGCAAATAGTTCAATTTGCATCAGTTTTTACTTCAACCGATACAAATGAGGCGAAGCAATATGCACTTTTTGTACTAGTGATTCCCTCGAAATTCCCAAAACAACACTTGTTTTCATCGAAAAATCTCCATATTAATTTACTACGGTAGCAATCCATCACCTAGAAACCCGAAAATGAATACTGATGATGTTGCAGTCATCACCAAGATAATTTTCCAACGATTGAATTGAGTTCAGTGCTATATCATTCCAAAATCCATTTAAAACCATTTTTCTATTCAAAAGTATATCCAAAATAATAATACTATTGTTTATCTTCAGACACTATGGAAAATACTTTTGAAAATCTCCGGGATTTAAATTTTCCAAATTCTGGATTGAACCCATCTGTATTTTTTAGCTCATTTTTATAATTCATACTTATACATTCTTCCTTTGGTTATATATAACCATTTCCGATTTTACAATCTTATTTTGATTATATAATAACAACCAAACACACCACTATAATAATTTTCAGAAAATTATTCTCTTTTATATCGAAACATAATTTGGGTAAAATTATTTCATTCACCCGTTTCAAAACAATACTATGTCGGTTTACCGTGTTTAAGTATTTAGAAACTCCTATGCATTTAGTGGCGTCCCACTATTCGAATAGAATTTATATGCCACTCAACTGATAAATCAAAACAATACAAAAGCATTTATATCCACTAACAAATACGCGCTCATATCTATTGTTACACTCAACATATTCTAGAGGACTCTATCTCTAATGAGTAATCCCCACCGAAGCAAAGGTTCATACTTAACCTTCAGCTTTGATACCAAATGCAGTGACCCATGGTTTCGTACCCTTTGAGTTGATAATAATTCCCTCCTGCTTAACCCAAATAGTACGAAATAGCGAATAACTAGGGTATAGAAGAAGAAAGAGATAGAAGAAAATAAACAAACAACAAAGAATCTCACAGTCGCAGCGGAACAAAATATAATATATAATAATAGATTTTTATACAAAAGAATCTGTAACATTTTATATTCTTATAATCATCATAGTACAATAATATATACATCAATCTGGGCAGTTATAATAACTTATCCTCATATAATGGAAATATAAATCAAGTACGGGAAAACATCTCTATCATCCAGTTCGTCTACTGAGCTCCAAAACATTCTATTTGAAATCTGTAATACTCGATCTGACCCAAGCATTATAATAAAATAAAATCCGAGTTAGTCTGGAAAACCAGCGTGAGGAAGCACACACAATTTGAATTATTAGACTTACCCAAATCCTTTGAAAAACAAAGGTATCTCGTAAGATCGCATCACACATAAACATGATGGGTTTTCCCTTACGATAACCAAAACAATCTTTATCAAAATCATCTGATATTATAATAGCATCTTTAGAAAGTAAATAGAAAATAGCTAAAATGTTTGCATCTCACATTTCAGCATAGTTGGGCACATCACAACCGTACGATGCTTATTGGAGAATGGATCTCATACAACGACTGGGCCACTAGGGTACCGCCCATCACAATACACCTCTAGAACAATGTACCGAGGACCTCACCGAGATTCCCTGCTACACAAGACCGGCCTACCTCCAAACTGGATAGACTGAATATGTTATCACCCCGGGTATTCTCACCCTTCAAAATCGAGCGCTCCTTCTTTCATGCACAACCATATCCATAGTATATATATTTCCGAGGATATCTATAAAAGTGATAACATACCCTAATTGGGTACGACCCACTTAGCCTTGCTGCATCTCCCCTATTTTAGTCATTCCCAGTTGATGAGGCTTAATGCTAAGCATTACCTTTCAAGAACAATTACACTTAGAATGCTCATCATCCTCCAATGACGATGTTTTGATAGCATTCATCCATGCAATTTGTCCTGGGTCTGGACAAACCAAGTCACCATCTTCATCATCTTCAAGGTATCCATTCGTACGTTCAAACCGAATTGAATTGGTTTTCGGATAATCAAATTCGATCTTGGTCTCTTCGAAATGATCAATGAAATTGGCCAATATTGATACTCGGTTATTTAACTATCAATAAAACATCCATAAATAGTCACTATGCCTTATTATAAATCATTCCTAGAGATTTGTTTTCAAAATATTTTTATAAGATATATCAATCCCTTCCTGTTGAATATGCGCTTATATGATTTTTGTTTGATGATAATAAACATATATACATTCGTTTAAATGTATTTGTTAATGTACTATTTTATTTTTCACAGATTAAATAAATATTTGCCGAATAAATTAAATAACACAGAGTTTGAATTCAAACAGAATATTTTATTCAAACAAATATTTGTTACAATTTTGAATAGTACAAATTCAAGCTCTCACTATTCACTATACAACTTTGATACAAATTCAATTACATCACTATTTTACATTTACAGTTGACCTCACTACATACCACTCACACTCGTAGTATTTATCTTCAACTTCATTCCAGTTAGAATCCAGCATCTAAGCAATATGCAAAAATATTCACTAACGCAGTAAAATTGAAAAAGAAATATTTTTGCAATATAAAATAAAATATGAATTTTTGAAAATAATATTTTCCTCAGTCGTTGGGTTTTTCGTCATCATTTAAATTTGAATTCATCATACACGAACAGCTTGTGACATACACAGTGTATCACTGTATATGCCACAAGGCCGTGCACATCGAAATATACACTTGATAGGGACAAGTGAGCACAGGTCAAACCCAAATGAAAAGCCGGGTTCAACTCATGTGCAATAAAATAAATATCACAACTTTCAGCACAAGGTCAAATCCGAGCTTCAAGTTGGATTCAACTCAGGTGAAATTTCGAAAAATAAACAAAATGCAAAGGTCAAGCCATTGTTGCCATGACTCAACTCAAATGCAAAGCCTCGTCCAAAATCAAAATAAACAAAACACAGCAATATGTTAAAAAAACATATGAACCAGCAAAGGCACAATGCAAAGCTTCAGACCGACATGGATATGGTAAAAGGTTCAGACACAAGGGGTGCACATAAGTACACGTTGGAGCATGCAGCTCAAACAAAATCAATGGTCAGTCAAGAGAACCTCGCATGAAAGCTTGAACATGTCCAGTTACAACAAAGCACCAGTACAACAACCAAAGCAACTCAACAGCAATGCATGCAACAGAGATCAGGCTTAATGAAACAGGCAGCTTTGAAGAAGTGAAACAACATCAAAGCATCACATACATATGTACATGAGAAATGACCGAAACACAGTGCATATATAACAACAACCAGGCAGCATGACCAACATAAGGCAAACTACATGAAGACCAGGCTACACAGTGAACTACATGACATGAACCATGCAACTGATCAGAGAATATCACTGACTCAAATAAATACACCAATGAATGCCCAATGAACAGAGGCAACAAAGGTCAGGAAATAATAACCAAACATGCAACATTTCACACCGGAATCACTTCAAACAAAGCAACAGCGCCATACAATGCAACTACACCAGACATACAACAGAAAACATTCGAATACATCAACTAATGAACAAGTCAAGGAGCAGTTTCAAAGTGTAGTGGGAAATCAAAAATTATCAGTTGAAGCCATGGTTCAGTAGCAATTCAAGAATTGCCAGTAAGTCAATGATGAACAAGGCAACAGTGAAGTACAATATCAATTTCAATGAATTGAATGAACAAAACTCAACTATATACATGTACACTGAGCCAAACTGCAACAAGACCAATATCGCTGCACCAGTGATACACCAAGGGGATGAACAAGACTCGGCAATCAAATAACAGTAAGAAGTGTACCAAGACCACATGGATGTAGACATCAAGAAAATAGAGGCAAAGGCACAATGCATCAACATAATAGCAAGTCATGTAAAAAGAGAAAAAGCATTTTATCTTGGTTGTTACAGAAAGGAATAATATTGCTAAAACAAAAGGTAAACAACAAACTGCAGATACGAAGGTAAATGGTATCAAAGTCGTGTTTTTTAACAAGTCAACAGAAAAAGGAATGGAGTGGAAGCCGTGGTCATCACGAAAATTAATTCAAAACCGTGTCAACCAAGAAACGTGAAAGATACGAATTTGACAAAGTCAGACTAATCATCAATCGTTCAAGCATCATCAAGTGGCCGAGGAGAATTATTGATAAATTCAAATGATTTTATACGAACGCAAGAATAGGATTTCGAAACCTATATAAACCCACTCATCATCAGCTTTCAATATCATCTGAGTTCAAGTAAGCATCAAACCAGCAAAGCAAAAGAAGAAAAAGTACTTACCGAAATTGTAATCGAACTCAATAAATTTCATTGAAGCCGTGAGCAAAAACAGAGAAGCAAGCGATCGACGAAGCAAACAATTGATAAATCTCCCTTTCGATCTAGCAACCAAAGCCGGCCTATTTGAAATCACGAAAACCCTAAATTGGATCGCATGGAACGAAGCCCTAATAGAGTTAGAAGAACGGCCGCCATCTTCGTATAAACAAACAAGCAAAGGAGAACGTGTTAAAATAAAAAAGGGGGCCGACCTATTTTTTTCTTAAGGGTTTGAAATTTTAAATAGGGTTATTTTATTTTTAAAATTGTTTTTAATTTGTATTTTCCTTTTTAAACCGTTTAATTTTCTAGTCCTGTGACTAGGGGACAAGCTACGTGGCGTAGCTTGAGAATTCGCAACTTAGTGGCTGAGTTGTGGCAGGGTTTTGAGCGTAGAGTTAGATTTAGTCGATAGCGGGTGTCGCGAGTTTACGTGTGTAAGTGAGGGACTATCTAATTTCTAGTAGAAACCTTGGGGGCAGCACGTAGGCAGGGTTTTTTCGAAGCTGGGTAAATTCTGTGTCGTTCTATTTCTACATTTATTATTCTGCTATTATCTGTGCTGCTATCGTTCTGTGATCTGTGTTGAAATTATTTTATAAGCTTCTGCAATTAATTTTATAATTTATACTATCACCCTATTCACCCCCCCCCCCCCTCCCTCTAGAGTGAAATCGATCCTACACTTCCAACATTTGAAAACAATTTCAAACACTTAAATCCCTAGCAGGATACTTCTAAACCATCTCAACACTTAGAAATATTTTCAAATTTTCGTTTTTATTCTTAGGAAAATATTGTAAGCCTTATTTTCCAAAATCATTTCAAATATCAACACTTTAGAGAATATCTTGTAACTTATTTCATAAGTCTTCGGAATTTACATTAATTCCTTTACATTTTCAAAATCGATTATATCCACTTGTAATATCTTCTATCTATTTATAACTTCTCCATGACTTTATATTCAACCTCGAAGTTCTTATTCCTAATATTTCGGAACCTCCCTTAAGTTCCAAGAATTTTATTATAGGATTTTCCTTTTATAAAAATCCTACATGTTAAATAAACCCCGTTCACAAATCTCGAGTGAATTTATAAATAAATTCCAATTATTCCAAATCTCTGTATATAATAAGTATTTAAAAGAATAATAATTTATTTGTAAAACATGTCAAAGTAATTATTTAAAATATCGAAACTCTTTTTATAAAACATCAAAAACTCATTTTTAGATAAAAAAACCAATTTTCAAAGATAAATTTAAAAAAATTAGAATTTATTAAAAATAAAAAAATATTAAATAGTTGAAAAAATCATTTTCCTATGCATTTCAAATCTACTAGTTCAAAATGACATAGTTTAATAAATAATACTTCCCTTTTTAATAATAACTTAACTTCTTAAAAATAAAATTATATTTCCAAAGCCTCAAAACCAATTAATTTATAACTTCCTCTAGATTTCCATCATTCGATCTTCTTAACCATTTCTGTTTTCAAAAATAGTATCCACTATTTTTTTCTCACCTATTCGCATATTCCAATATAAATTCACCCTATGAATTGTATATTCCCAAATTTTCATCTATTATTGATTTCCTTTATTTATAACATCGTTTATAAATATATAACTTCTCTGAATTTCACCTTTTTATTAAAATAATTTAATTTATAAATTCTGTTTTATGAATTCAATTCCTTACAAATTCTATTCATTTTTACTAATCAATCTTTAATATCAATTTCAACTTCGTTTCATATTTTCCAGAAATATCGTTTTAAAAATCCACCGTTTAAAAATCCTTTATATAAATTATTTTAAAAATCTCTATTTAATTTTTTTTATGAATAGTTAAATACGCCTAAAAAGAATCAATTTATTGTTTTACCCAAATCAAATTTCTTTTAAGATAATCCAAACTTTGATATAAATAATTTTACATTCGTAATCTCCTTTTAAATTCCTTCAAATTCCAAAAATAATATTATGGTATTTAAAATACCAAAATTTAGGCTAATGCTACTTTAGCATCCAATTATACAATCATAACAATAATCTATAATAGATTATTCTAATACATCATATATCACTATACATGAAATTTGAAATCAACATTTTTGAGGAATCCAGTTGGATCCCTCTAACCTATTTACCCTGCATCCACAGATATTAATACAACATAAAAATACCAATCTCACTTCGAGGGGAATATCATGGTATATATGGTCATCCGCTATTATGCGGGCGCATAGGATCTCATCCGCAATAATGTGTGGGAATATCACTCCAACTACTATTATATATACTAATATATATATATATATATATATATATATATATATATCATGAAATCCAACTGATAATGATAATATCAAATCATTCAATCAACCAATAATTTAATTCTCAACATTTTGAATTAAACTGGCAATCCAAAAATAAGTGAGTTTACTCAACTTGATTTTTATTTGCAAATCATTCCAATTTCGACTTGTTCTTTTCACGATTTTTGGACTTAAATGAATTATGAATTTATTAACATTTAAATTTATTTAACTGAAATATAACTTAACTAAATTAATAATTTAGGTTAATAACCCTTCTCTGGAATTAAACTCCATCTTAGACCACTGTTCGAACATCGAAAAGTATCACAGCACTCCAGAACAACCAAACAACCCAAGAACTACATTACAACACCCTTTTGTCGCTACCCACCATGTCGCGCTCCTTGCCAGTGTCGTGCCTCCTCACCAGAGAACCCCTAAACCATGGCTACCCTATGACACTGTCATCTCCACAAAACGACATACTGCATCGAATTGGGCCTCCTTCAAATCGCTGCCACTATACCCAACAATCGCCACTCGATCGCGACCATATCCCGAGACGCACGCCACTACCTAGCACCTCTCCCTTCGCCCGTGTTGTTGGAAGCTCTTGCACCAATCCACATCGCCTCACTTCGACCTCCACCCTTCGCCGCCGATCCCTACTGTGCCGCCACCTTCACGAGACTCTCCACCAATCGCCGCATTCCCCCTCGTTCGCGTTTAGGCGATGCCGTACGATATTTTGATACTTTATTTTCATTCGATTCGATCTCGATGGGAGATAAATGAAGACAAAGAGGATGGGCTCGTGATTTCATATCACGATTTTTTATTTATGAAGATCGTTTTTTTCTTTTCTCTTCGAATGAATTTAAATTAGAAGGGAGAAGAAGAAACAGGCGTACGAAAATTTTGAACTGAACGGAGGAAAAATGGGGATGTGATTTTGAATTGAAAGAAAGGGTGTGGCGTGTTTCGAGGCAGGTCTTGATTTTGACGGGTTATATAATATTATTTAATTATAAAATATCTCAGTTTGGCAATTTAAAATTCTGATCTCCTATCGAGGCATGTCGCTGGGAGTTCATAATATTATACCCCTATTCTGAACGCAATGGAAAAGGTTTTGAGCCCTAATTCGATCGTATGGAGAATATAGCTTTTTGAACCAAATTATTATATTTAATTTTTCGATATTAATTTTAGCGCATTTCTATCCCGTACGATCCAACGATAACTCCTAAAAGCTACGAAATTTGGAATCCGATAATAATACATTATTACAGATCCAACAGAGTTGTTTCGTCGAATTCGAGACTATGCCCCGGATCGCTATTTTAACTCGTCGATTAAATCAACGATTTTGGAAATTTATGAAATTGCTTGAAAATTTCAGTTTAAAAACTTATTTACTCAATTCTAATTCACATAGAATTTATGTCAACATTAGAAATCGTTTCGGTTTCATATTCAACTCAAATTTAATTATTTAAACGATTTGTAATTATTAACTCAATAATTAAATTTATTAATTAAATCACCATATTTGGAATTTTAAATTCATTTTAAAGTTTTCAATTAGAACCTTCATATCCAAAAATCAGTTTATATTCCAAGTTCATTATTTAAAACCACTTAAATATTCGAAATCAAATGACCAAAATCCAAGCTGTTACAGGCTTTATTGGCCGCCCCTTAGGTAGCTGCTTTGGCCAGGCTCAGAGGCAGGACTAAGGCATAAACTTAACTATTACTCTTTGAATGAGTGCTTTGGCTAAGCATAAAAGCGGGACCAAAAGCTTTATTGATCTTCTCCCTTAGATGGCTGCTATGGCCGGGCCTGTTGGCGGGACCAAAGGCTTAAGTTTTTATTGTTTCGTTTGAAAATTCATCTTTCAATGCTTGCTTTTATTGCTATGAGTCACAGTGGAAGTATACAACATCATTGTCCAATGATTTTTCTCATTTTCTTTTTAACTTCTTGACAGATCATGTTCCATAGATTCCTGTAACTCTCCCCTTCTCATATAATACTCAACAGTTCAAAACCAGTACCATACATAGAATGATAGTATTCTCTTCCCCCACAATTTTTTTAACCTTTTTATGTTAATTTTAGGGGGGGCAATAATTTATTTTTTATTTGGTAAGGAAGTAAACTTCCACCTACGAGATACAAAGAGGAGCAGTAATTTTTCCCTTGGTTCTCTTGAAAATATAATTTCCTTATTCTTTTTCATGGGGTCGAGATTCTTCTTTAATTGTTTCCCATTCCCTTTTGAAGATGTATTAGTCATGCTTCTCCACTTATGAGTAAGTCGATCAAAATATAAGTTCATTTCTGCTTCAAATATAGTTCCTCTAGATTGGATTTGTATGTCCCTTCTTATTTGAGCAAAGAGGTCGTTTCTTTTGTGCTTTTGAATTATTCTCTCCTTATTCAAATTAGTAGTGAAGGGAAAAAAATAGGCTTTTATCCTACGTGAAAGGGATTTATGCTCCTTTTGTTCAGGTCGTAATGGGCGGTTTCCCTTTTTTCTACCAAGGTATAAAAGCTATGTTTCTCAACTAAACTCTTGTTCTTTAGTGAATTGTGGATTCATTTGATTAGAAGTCGAACAAACTATGTGCAGCTCTGAAGGCCCTTGTTTGGAAATAGTCATGGTGAATGGTCTTAAGAAAGAATCATACCAGAGTTCAACTCTTAATGAAAGCATCATTGAATATTGGGTTAGAATTTTGTCTTAGCTTGTATACTTTATCCATGGAATTTAGTGATACATGGGCATAGAATCGGACTCTCGAGCAAGTATGCTACTCATAATGTTCAAAATTGACCTAATAGACATAGAATCCTATAGTTAAAACTTTTTATTTACACTTAAGAAAGAATGAAATGAGAAAGAAGTACATTTCAGAATTCACCCCTTCTTAGTAAGGGGTGCACGTCTATTTATAGAGAATTTGGGCGCTTAGATATTTGGCATACTATGTTCATAGGAAATGGATGGTTGAGATATTGCTACCGCGGCAACTTGTCACTTTGACATTTGGCACAACTTCTTTCCAATATCTTGGTGATGATGTGGCCTAACTGGTTTAATCAGGGTTTTCCAAGGTTGATTAAAGCCTTGTCTCCTAGCATTTTTTTTCTCGACATGCGATAGATTTTTTCCCAACCTACCATAGCTTCTAAACATCAACTTGTTACAGCTTGCTTCTCTTCAACTTATGATAGCATATTAACATCAACTTACAATAGCTTTATTTTTTTCTTGCGATAGTTTACTAACAACGACTTTCAATACTTTCTTCTTTTCAACTTTTGATAGCTCTTTATCATTAATTTGCGATAGCTTATTAACACCAATTAATGATAAATTTCTTTTCTTTGACTTTCTATATCTCCTTAAAATCGACTTGCGATGGCTTTCAATTCTTCAACTTGAGATTTCTTATTAACATCAACCTACGACAACTTTCTTTTTCTAACGACCCAGTAATTTTAATGGTTTTATAGCGTAATTAACTAACATATTGTTTGAAATTAAATAGTAAATTTTTGAAATGAAAATTTTATATTTGGAATACGTCTATTTAGACATACAGAGGATAAATTTTCATCAGAAAATATAAAAGTTTATCCCGTTGTGTAATTTCAATTTCAATTTAAATCAGTAAAATTGATGTAAATAAAATATTATTGAAATCTGATTATTTTTATATAATAAATTTGTAAATCATTTTCTGAGTGAGATGTCATATTTCATTTCGCCAAAATTGGACTTTTCTAGCTCCGTTTATCTTTTTCCGGCGAATTAGCAGCATTTTACAGCAAATATCGAGTTTTGATAGGATGATCGTATCACTGTATCTGTGTACCATTCGATTCACATCGTCGTGCTAATCTCTGCAGTATATTCATTACTGTATTTCGACGCTCAGTGCACAATGAAATCTGCAAAATGGTATTAGTTCTAGTTTGAGCCCTTTTGAATTCTATGTCTCTTCAACTATTCAACGTGTAACATCAATAGCCTTTTGCTTGTATTAATCCGCTCAATTCATGGCTGACTTTTCCATTCCTTGGTTTCAATTTATTTATAGGATTTTCCTATTTATATTGCCTCAATATTTTGTTGGGTTCCTTCTCTTTCTCTCCCTCCTTCATACTGTTCATTTCTCTTTGATCACCTCTCTCTCTCTCTTCTTACCATTGAAAAATACATTTATATTGTTCATTGTATATTATTTGCTTGAGAAAATTTTATTAATATAAATTTTTATATAAATTATAATAATATATTTCGCATGCACTGTGTCCAACCCGAAACCTACCACCATCCCACACAAAGCCAACAACAGCTCCACCAAAGCTGTAGGCAT
Source organism: Allium cepa (assembly GCA_030765085.1). NCBI lineage: Eukaryota > Viridiplantae > Streptophyta > Magnoliopsida > Asparagales > Amaryllidaceae > Allium > Allium cepa. The sequence continues at coordinate 299,520,142 of CM060929.1, forward strand.
TTTATCATACACAACGACCCATAAGCCCACCAAGCATCGCCGACGGCCGTCTTCCCTGCCCTATTTCCTCCACGTCTCAGTCAGTGCTTCCTCCGAGAATCTCCATTGTCCTCCTCCATAATGCCTGCCATACCGCCCTCCCATTGACTCCGCCTACTCCACACCAACACCTAGTCAACCACGTGACACTGCCCATTGGCTACCGAGCCTAACCTGCATCCTAGCACCACCCGTAGCCACCGCTTGTTCACCCTCCACTGACAAGCAGTCAGCGCCGATCTTCCCTTCAACCTCACCCAGAAACCCCAAGAATTCTTTGTTTTATAAATTTATAAAAGAAGTATGTATTATATTATGAAATGAAAGTATACATATTAGGGTGTGTGTGTGTGTGTGTATTTGTGATGCTGGCTCATTTTATTCTTCCTGTCAAAGCCTATTGCCTCTGTCTCGCTTGGTCACAACCTCCACTTAAAAAAAGGTATATATTAATATATATATATATATATATATGTATGTATGTAGTATATGTTTATAGTGGTTTATATATGTTATATGGTATTTTATAATATGTTTATGGTATATAATATAATATGTATAAATTTTTATCCTGTTGCTTCTCTTCGTTTGTAGAGAAAAAAAAAGAGGGAAAGGAAAAAGTATTATATATATATATATATATTATATTTTAATGCTTAATCTGTTGTCCTATTAGCTATTATATACAGTTAGCTGCTCTATGGTTATATATATACAGTTATAAGATTTTTTTTATATAGTAGTTGTTATATTGTATAAGTTATATTCTGATCTATTGGGCTATATATGTGTGTGTGTGTGAGTTTGTGTGTGTGAATGTGTGTTGTATAAGTAATACAAATCTGCTTGTTATATAAAAAATTGGTTTAAGTGATGTATATCCATATATGATCTGTTTGTGTGTGTGTGTATATATATATATAGTGGTTTATATATGATATGTATGATCTGTAAGTTTATATATAAGTGTATACATGAGTTTTTGGTTTCTGTGTTGAATGAAACGGTTTTATATAAAAAATTAATATATGTTTTAATTTAAACTATGATTTTGAAATATATATATATAAATTTAATCGAATATGTGTTTAAATTTAAATTATGATTTTATATATATATATATATATATATATATATATATATATATATGTTCGCTTATATAATTGATTTTCATCAAATCCAATTCATCGTGCCTTGCCTTGTCTCTTCACTGTTCGGATTAACAGCAGCATTTCTACTTTGTCGTTGTGTCCGTATCCACGAAAGTGTCCTTGACATCTTCTTGTTTCTCTAGCCTCGAAAGGTGAGTAATCACTCACGATTAACATTCTTATAGTTAGTAAAGTTGATTTCATGTGAAACGACAATTGAAATATGCTGTTAAATTTGAATTGCTAGTTATTTAAATTTTAAATATGTTAAGCCATTATCTGTAATCATTCACCTGTGATATATGTATTTTATTTAATTTATTACTGATGATATATGCATGTTGTTGATATATCATATCTTATCATAATTGTTCTCACTTTGCAAGTTCCCTGTTAATTTAGAATTCCCTATGGATTGAAATGATCATACCCGAACGATCTTGTAGAATAGGGGAAAATCATTATGAGTTGAAATGGTAAACACAAGCGATTTTCATTGATTTTGAACTCTGGGATTGCGGGTTGAAATGATATACCCATAGATATTTAAATTGCGGATTGAAATAAAACTCCATATCACTTGACCATAGGATAGAAAATTATATAGAGACACCGTTAGTCTGCATTTTGAAAATGATTTCGAAAGTTTGAAAGGAAATATAAGGTTTTTAATAAATATTGGTTTTTAAAAAAATATAATATGTATAAATGTTATTTTTATATATGTCTTAATTTTTTATTTTTAAAATAATATGTTGTGGAAAATTTAATTTATAAGTTAGTTTTGAAAATATAATTTTTAAGATTTTATTATTTTAAAATTATATAAAATAAAATTTAATATAAAATCAATTTAATAATAAAAATTAATTTAATAAAAATTAAATTAATTGTTATATAATACGCGAAGTATTTATTTAAATTTATATTAATATTTAAAAATAGATTTTATAACTTTGATAATAAAGGTTGGAAAGATAGATTAGTGTTGACTTGGGATTTGAATTGGCTAATAATTGAATTTAAATAAGAATTGATGTGAACTTTTTTTTTTGAGATTTTGATAGGTATGGTTTATAACTCGATTTCATAAAAAGTGATTAAATGAATATTCTCAACTTTAAATACAATTGAGACTAAATATTTAATATTGATTTAAATTTATAAATTGATATTTATTTAATTATTATTAAAAATGATTAAGTGAATATTTTCCAATTTGAATAAAATTAAGGTTAAATGTTGAAATTTGAATGGAACTTATACTGAAATGTTTGAATATTTAAACTTTGATTCTTATTGGAATTAAAGAGATAGTTCAATTCTGGATTTGAAATCGATAAAATTAAAATGGTTTTATGAGAATTTGAATTGAATCTTTGACCCCTTTAAATTTAAAAGTGTTGAACTAGGATTGATTTAAATTGAATTTTGGAATCTAAATTTGACTTGAATCGATTTGTGGAATCTGAGGAAACTATTATTATATAAAGTATTTTAATATATATATATAAACTATTTATTATATAAATTATTTTAATATATAATTTTTTTAATATATAAACTATTTTAATTTATAACTATTTTAATATACATAATATTTTCAATATCTAAACCGTTTAAGTTGGAACTATCATGATTACGAAAGTGTTATGATTTCAAAAGTGTTATGATTTCAAAAGTGTTACGATTCTGGAAATGAATATTATTTAAAGTGAATAATGATATCAAATTGATATGCTTTTGAAATGAATATGATATTTTTATATGAAGTATGAATTATTTGAAATGAAACGCCACGGTGTGAAATAAGCGTTTGGTTGTTAAAGAGACCGAGATCGGATATTGTCATACTCTCTGCCAATACCAAAAATCACTTTAACAATTGTGTACGTGGTGGAGATTTCAGAACGAAGTAGGATGGTTTGATGACGATTCTGTATGGTATTTACATAGCCTTGACTCCCGTGGGTCAGCTTGATGTGGCTAACATAGGAGCTATACCGGGCCAAGTGGGGTAATTCCTGATCAGGCATATTTCTTCGATACCATTCTATTGCTTTTGTGATTTGATTAGTTGCACCTTTGATTTGGGAGTGTGTCACGAGGTAGGCAGTAGTAGCTGCTATGTGTTACCACCAGTCCGGGTGTGCAAACGGTATATCTACCCTGGCATTGCCTCGCGTGCCTTGTCACATGCCTTATCGTGCCCTCTGCGAGTTTGTTTTGTGTCGTACCTATAGAGTGCTTCCTAATAGCCCACTTGTGGGCGGAGTTTATAGTATCTGTATAGACTACTGCATTATATAAAATGTGTTAAGGGGGATATGGGTATTGCCTTAACGCTATTTTAATAGTTTACTTTTCTTTAGACATATTATAATAGTGTATATTACTACATATTAGATAGTTCCACGGATCCTTTGAGGATGGAAATTTCAAATATCTTTTAAGTTATTTGTATTTCAGTTGATATTTCACTTGAGTTAAATTTATGATATAAGAATGTTATTCCTGACTCGAGTATTTTGTGTTTTGCTTTATGCACGGGTCAGACTGAGTGTCACGGCATTTGAGACTCACCTTTAGAGTTGGAGCTTCGCTTGGAGATCCATCTGTCTATCTATTTTTCAGTCATTTCAGTTTATTCCAATCGCTTATGTCCAAACTTGTCAGTAGCTTATGTATTAGAGATTCATTTGTATTTGAGATTCTGTTGTATTATACTTTAAACTCTAGTGCTTATATAGTAGCATCATGGACTACTATTTATCTACTCCGCTGCTTATTGTTGTAATACTCTGTGTCTATGATTTTATGATTTATTTATTTGCCGTATATGCTGAGTTTATGCCAAATATAAATTAACAATATGATATTTTGAGCAATTCAAGTCCGACATGTGCAGATGCGAATGGTTTGAAATACCAGGTCGTTACACTTTTCTTCAACTTGCGACAGCTCTTTAACATAAACTTACAATAGCTTTCTTTTCTTCAACTTGCGACTGCTTATTAATATCAACTTGTGATAGCTTTCTTATGTAATGACCGCAAATCCGTACCCCTTGAGTCAACACTATTCTACATAAATCAACTCAAGTTGAACAGAAATACGAACCATTTGGGTTAAAGAAGAAGAGGTAGAAGAAGAGAAAACAGAAAACAACAACGGAATCTTACCATCGCAGCGGAATAAAATATAATAGATATTCAATGATCTTTACACAAAAGAAAACTATATCTGTTTATATATTACATCATCAGAGTATACATCATCAGAGTACAACATCAATAACATACAACTGGACAATAACCATAACCTGTCCACACAATCTGAATACACAGCGGAATATTTAAACAAATACGGAAGTACGCATCACCATCCAGCTCGTCTTCTGAGCTCCACAGCATCATATCCTGTATCCTATAATACTCGGTCTGACCCGAGCATTACAGTTAAATAACACCCGAGTCAGTCTAGATTACTAGCATGAGAAATAACACTCAAATTGATTACTAAAGTTTCAAAAATTCCTTTGAAAACAAAAGCATCTCATAAGACCACGCCACAAATAAACATGTCGGGTTTTTACCTTACGATAGATAAAACACTTTTTTTATTAAGATTCTCTGATATTATAATAGGGTCTATGTACATATAATTATTAAAATAGTTGAAATAGTTACATTATTAAATTCCAGATACTAGCCACAGAGTGGGTAATATGAACAAAACTCGTAAAAGGCACGAAGGGAGAATGGATTTCCAACTAATGACTAGGCACTGGGGTACCACCCGTCACGGTACGTGGCGTAGATCACAGTACCGAGGATCACTCCCGACCCCCTGCAACACAAGATCGGGACTACCCTTTACTGGATAATCCCGAGCAAGATCACCCCAAGGTTGGGATCAACAACCGCACCACTAAGCCGAAATAAAAGGACATCTAGACAGGGATGACCTCACCCTGAAGTGGGTGCTACCCACCTAGCCTTGCTGCATAACCCCTGATTTTTAGTCATTCCCGGTTGATAAGGCTTGAGGCTAAGCGTTACCTTTTAGATCGTTTCACTTAGAATGCCATCGTCCACCTGACGATGTTCCGAAAGCATTCATCAATACAAGTCCGTCCCGGGTTCGAACGGAACCGAAGGCACTACTCCTACTACATCCATTTTGGAAATATCCTCAAGATTAGTAGCGACTAGGCCTTGCACTTCACTGTTCAATCCACAAATCCAAACTCGTTTTTCCACAAAAACGTACAAACCGGATCGAAGTAGTTTTCGAGAAATAAATCTCAATTCCGTTCTCTTGGAAACGATCAGCGCATTGGCCAATATTGATAGTCGGTTATTTAACTATCAATTAATATTCACAACAACCATCAAACAATAAATAATTTTCCAAATTATTTATTTATCTCCAAATATCTTCACAAGATATATTTCCACCTTTCAAACCTTTTTGAAGACAGTTTCAAACTATCTTCCTTTTTACAGAATAAATTTCCCAAATATTTTCTATTTCCACTGAGATCACCAAGCACAACACTTTAGATTTTAGAACAATTTAAAAACACTTTATTATAAAATATTTAAATTTAAAACTACTTTAATACTTTATTAAAAATATATATATATACTTTAAGAATATTTAAAATAAAGCTACTTTATAGAATATAAAACTAAATTTCTCTTTTTAAACAAATTACCAAGTCGCATTTAAATAAATACTACTATAAATAGATTTGAAAAAGACTTACTTTAAAATTTAAACACTTAGAAATAATAAATTTATAAAACATGCTTTTTAAAACAACATAACTTATATTTAAAAATTTACGTTGAAAACGTACTTGGCTATTCGGGGAAATATACTTCTCTTCACATCCTTTATAAAAAATCACTATTTATTTTTAAACAAATTTCCCCATTCCTTAATAAATTCCCATCGTGAATTTATTCTTCCAAATATTTCTAATATAATGCTTTACCTTTATAAACCAAGTTTATAAGTTTTATACACTCAACTTCCTTTAAAATTTCAATTCCAATACACTTAGAACAATTTCCAAATTAATTCCCATTACTTCATTTTGAAATAAATGTCTTCGCTTACTCAATTTATTCCAAAACCCATTAACTTCAAATTTTTATTTCTTACTTATGATTTAAAACCTTTTAACTGAAAAATACCAATTTTAGATTTCCAAAAATTCCTTTATTATCCTTTTAAATAAATTTAAACCTTAACTTTTAAAATAATTATTTATTCCTTTAAATGATATCACTTAAGTTTACAATTATTTAATTTCTATTTATTCAAAATCTTTTTGTTCATACTCGAAATTATTTATTAGTATTTTAATATCACTTCCATTCCTTTTCAATTCATTCTTAATTTTTTCAAATTCGCTATAATTATTTTACTTAAAACTCCACTCTTTTATTGTCTTTCCAAAAATCCAATTTATATATTTTGATAACTCAGTGCATCGAAATATATTCAAGCAAACCATAGTATTCAATATTCTAATATAATTCATCATAGAATATCGAATAATCACAACAGAGAATATATTAAATAATTTAAATAAATGTTGAGGAATCCAGTTGGATCCCTCCAACCTGTTTCCCTACATCCACAGACGTTAGCACAATATAAAATACCAATTCCACTTCGAGGTGGAATATCGCGGTATATGAGATTTAAATAATATATCATCCGCTATTATGCGGCGCATAGGGTCTCATCCGCTATGTAATGTGGGAAATCAATCATTCCAAGACATATTATATACTATAATATAACACATCAAATCAATTCAACCATTTAACCAATTATTTAAATTTAACTATTGAAATTTAAATATCAACCAGATGAGGGACATTAACTCACCTTTCCTAGTTGTAGTCCACTTCATCCCCAACTTGATTCTCACGATTAATGACCTTGTATAATCATTATACGACTTATTAACATCTAAAAGAATCTATAAAAATTTATCATTTAATAAATTTAGTTGACCAACAATTTAATCTAGACTAGTCATCTATATTTATTTATTTTCTTTTCCCAATTTATCAAAATAATTTCCCGTTTCCTATATATATATATATATATATATATATATATGTGTTATATATATATATTAAATTAGGATTAAACACATTTAAAATTTACTGTTTTTAAATTAAAATGGAACTATCTTACTCTCATGCATTTGAATATATACATATATATAACAAAATTCAAAATTTGAATGAAATCAATCTAATAGCTTACAGCCTATTCGCAACAGCAATCCCAGACAAGTCTCTGGCCACCCACGCACGCAAAAGAGCCTCGCCGTCCATCCTCAGCCACACGATATCATCATGCTCGAACACTTCGACTGCGCCGACCATCGAGTGCCCCCTTCCCCCATCTCGCGCCATCCCCCTAGGTCACTTCGCGACCTCGTGCCACACTCCCTCTTCCTCGTGCAATCGCGATTCAACCGCGACCCCACCCTTCGCGAGACTGATAATGGACATGATTCGTGAATTTCCCCGCCTCAGGTCGATTTGATTGAACAGATGAAGGAAAGGAGATGGGATAATATCGATTAAACGGAATGAATATTCGATTTATGCTTTGTTCGGCCATTTATTTTTATTTTTTTATTTTATTTTTTACAGAAACAAGGATAAAGAAAGGATACCCTTTGTTGCCTTAAAATTGAACTGGAGGAGAAGTTTCATTTGGAGCGAGAAAGTGATCTTGACAATTGCGTGATGTTATTAAAAGAGGGAAATGAATATGAAAGGAAGTCGGCGTGCTGTCTTGACTGCTACAGTGCTTTGAAAAGCAAAAGGTTGATGAGAACGGAAAAGTTTTGATGAGAATGAACTTTCTGCTGATGTTGGCTAGTATATAAATATATATATATATATATATTATTAAATTCAAATTGTCTCAATTTACGTAGCTTAAAATTGCGAACCCTCATCGAGGCATGCCGCTAGGCGTTTATAATGTTATACGCATATTTCGAACGCAATGGAAAAAGTTTCGAGTCCTACTTCGATCGTATGGAGAAGATAACTTTTTGAATCGAATTAAAGTAGTAAATTTTCGATATTAATTCTAGCGCGTTTATATATCGTACGCTCACACAACAACTCTGACCAATACAAAATTTGAAATCCGATAATAATACAATATTACAGATCCACTGGAACTAATTTCGTCGAATTCCGAGACTGTGCCTCGGAAGGCTATTTTAAAATATCAATTTGAACGATATAATTTCAAAACTTAACAAACCATTTTTAAATTTGATTTAAACACTTCTATTCTCTTCAGTAACCTCAATATAAAATTTATAAGCCTTTAAAATATTTTTAACAAGCTTGAAACTCAAGATTAAATATTTTACTCAATCTTCAATTATTGAACTGAATAATTATATTATTCTGAGTAGATAAATCCAAGTTTTCCATATTCAAAACCAATTCATAATCCAAATTAATTACTTAAACTCATTCAAATATCTCAAATTAACCGTTTAAAAATCTGGGTTGTCACATTCCTCCCCTTTAAAAGAATTTCATCCCCGAAATTACTGGTTAGGAAGAATGGTCCAATACCCGTTTACCTCTTTCCCAAAACCAAACAGTTCAACATCTTACCAACTATCTTTTTATAAAAGACCCACTATTATTCTTACTAACTTTCCAAACCCTCCCATGTTTTCAAACAATACTATTTGCTCTTTTTTTTTTCAAATTTCAATTTGAAACCAAATTTTGAATTCTCAAAAATTTCCTAACTCCCTAAATTTTTGAAAAATTTCGCCAGCGTCTCCTTTGCGCGGCTAGCTCGGTACAACTACAAAATGCCTCTATGGGCTCCCAAATTCCAAAAGAAAATAAAAGGCCAAGTGGCTAGATCAAAAACCCAATCAAATTTCAGATAGAAATTTAAACACATACCTTTTTGTCGAGCAATTCAAATTTATCTTCTGAAATCAAAACCAAATTTCCTTTCCCTTTATAATACATGCATATCTTACTTAGCACTAATATCCAATCACAACTTTCAAAACATTTTATTGACTTCCTTACCAAATGTCAATATCTATTCATCCAAATATTAACTTAGAATATATTTGTAATATCAATTTCCAATCAAGAATTCACCATTCCTTTCTTAAGTTTAGTATAAGCATTTTATATGTTTCTTTATTTATTTTCACTTCACCACTTTAGTTTATATCTACTTCTATTCAAATTGGTTCTTCCATTTTCATATGAATTCAATTTATCTTCAACTCTGAATATTTAATTTTATCTTCCATTTATACTGATTCATATCATTATTTTAAATTGGTTTCATTCACTAATTTATTTCAGTTTCCAATTTAAAATCGTTTTATCGCTAACAAGAATTTTCCTAAAATTTTCAAAAAAATTCTATCTCCCAAAATTTTCGAAATTTTTTGGCAGAGTCTCCTTTGTACGGAGGAGCTTTTGCAATACGCCAAGAGATATAAATATATATACATCGACACACCCGGTCGGAAAATAAAAACAGTTCATATTTCCTATTTTTATTGCTTAGGCGTACCTTTATTTAGCATTTTTAAGCAAGCGGCTTATTATTTTAGCAATTAGCGTGACGAAAATCCTGCCAAACGGCCTTCAGATACCTGTACTTACTCAATTTAAACATATAAGTACTAAATATATGAAATTTATTAACATTTCACTTACTTTCAATAGCTAACACATAAATTTCACATATAATGCATGTTATATAATTTCCATAAGCACATATAAGGTTCCGACACTTATTACAATTGCATACAACTAATTCTCAAACCATTCCATTCAGTTTAAGTGATTTACAACTTACTCGCTTATATTTAATTCATTCTAAGAAAAACAAACTCATATTCAGTCCAATTGATTTCAAAATCATCCTATTTTACTTCTAATAACTCATAGGATTTTATCTAATCTCATTTACATCAAACGATTCATTTTCTTATGCAATTCTACAGTATTAATGTGAATAAATAATTACTTAAGCTTTACAACCATTTAGATTGATTCCAACTCAATTTACACTTGATTCCATCCCATTTTAATTTATTCACAATCTTTCATTTCCGAAAAGTTTGATTCCAAACCATTTTATTAAACTCGCAACCAATATATTAAATAACCATCTCACAATTTTCTTAGCTTATTTATTTCCTTCAAACTATTCCACCCAAAAACTTAAGTTTATTTTATTCCACCAACTTCCATTCAAATCTTTGATTTGATTTTCCCTTAATCAAATCCCAACCATTTTACTAATTTATTTTATTAGTTTATTCTTTTATCCATTTTTAAATTTTAATTAACATTAACAATTCATTATTGAATTTAATAATAATAAGGTCATTAAATTTATGCTTGAGTTGGACTTTCTTTTTTTCATCTATCTTTAAAACCATTTTATTTAATTTTCTTGAGTTCAATCTTACTTAATATCACAAGTTTTGATTTTTCCAGAATACCAATACTTTTATTCCGGCTTATTTATCCCCTTTTAAAAATTTTATAAGCTACACACTTATTAATATTTATTCACAAATTCATTTTCAACCAATAAATTTAATTTCCAAACATTAATTATTTTTAGTCCATTTGAACTAATTCTGCACTTTATTTTACATAATTTTAAATCAAACATCATCCAATATTCAATTTCATTTCATTTACATACCATATAAATCAATCGGTTACTTACTAATTTAAATCTCAAAACTTTGTTTTATTTAGTCCAACCTGACTAATTTTTTCCGTTCAAACTTAAGTTCAACATTCAGTTTCAGTTCTCTTTTTGCTTACAAGTTTAAACTCATTTATTCATCCTAACAAATAAATTTATTTCATTAACTTATTTCATTCAGCCTGCTTAAATTTATTTCCTCAACATTCACTTTTTATTTAACTTGGTTTATTTACATTCTAATTTAATTAGAATTTTAAGTCTCTACAAGTTCTCCAATTTACCTACTTTCTGTTGCTAACTTCCTTTAATTCACTTAAATTAATTGCTTACATTCTATCTTACATAAAAAATTTAACCCTTTTTTTTTATAAGTTCAATTTTTCTACTCTAAACAAATCTTCAAATTTATAAGTTTCCAAACTCATTCATTATTCCAGAACATTTTTAATAAGATTCTAGAATTTTTGCTTAAACATACCAAGGCATTTCAAACCAACTCCAGAGTTTAAACCATTACTAAAATGTCCAAAATTAAATTTGAAAACATGTATATCTAAACCAAACTATTCCCTGTCACTTCCAAAATCAAACTCAATTTCTTAAACAAACATTAATCCAAAACATCCAGGTAGCAATCCCTCTCTTGGAGACTTGAAAATAAACACCGATGATGTCTCGATCATCATCGGAATTATTTTCCGGCGACCAAAAAGAGTTCACTGCTTTTATCACTTTAAAAACACTTCAAATATATTTAAATTCCAAATCTCTATAGATTTCAAATTCGATTCAAAAATATTTCTCAAATATATATTCTTTTTCCCAACTTTTTGAGAATCATTTTCAAATTCAAAGGAAATTAAATTTCCAAATTTCCAAATTCCAAATCCTTTTAATTTATATTCAAACATTACTTTGTAATTTTATCTTATTTTAATTATTAATCACACTATAATTCACATTTATAGTTTACATTTACAAATTTCATTTGTATATGAATTTGTTTCTAGTTTTTAATTATGGTTTCAATATCTTATTCAATTATAATTCACATTTACAAATCCCATTTATTTATTAATTTATTTCTTAATCTTTGGTTATTATTTTCTATTTCTTATTCAATTCTCATATAATAATGATAATAATTTAATATTATCATTCCTAACAACCAAACATCCATATATAACTATAACAATTTACGAAAAATCATTTCTTTTATATACAAAAATAATTTTGGGTAAAATAATTTCATTTACCCTAGTCAAAACAATATTGGGTCGGTTTATCTTGTTTAAGAGTCTAGAAATCCCTATCGATAATATGGCGTCCCACACATTGACCAGAATCCATAAACACTCAACAGATAAGTCAACACAATATAAAATAATTTTTATACACTAACAAATACGTGCTCATATTTATTAATACTCTCAAACTCATTCTAGAGTACTACGGACTCTATTAAATGAGTAATTCCCACCAGAGCCAAGGTTATCACCAACCTAAGCTCTGATACCAACTGTAACGACCCGCAAATCTGTACCCCTTGAGTCAACACTATTCTACATAAATCAACTCAAGTTGAACAGAAATACGAACCATTTGGGTTAAAGAAGAAGAGGTAGAAGAAGAGAAAACAGAAAACAACAACGAAATCTTACCATCGCGGCGGAATAAAATATAATAAATATTCAATGATCTTTACACAAAAGAAAACTATATTTGTTTATATATTACATCATCAGAGTACAACATCAATAACGTACAACTAGACAATAACCATAACCTGTCAACACAATCTGAATACACAGCAGAATATTTAAACAAATACGGAAGTACGCATCATCATCCAGCTCGTCTCCTGAGCTCCAAAGCATCGTATCATGTATCCTATAATACTCGGTCTGACCCGAGCATTACAGTTAAATAACACCCGAGTCAGTCTGGAATACCAGCATGAGAAATCACACTCAAATTGATTATTAAAGTTTCAAAAATTCCTTTGAAAACAAAAGCATCTCGTAAGACCACGCCACAAATAAACATGTCGGGTTTTTACCTTACGAAAGCTAAAACATTTTTTTTAAAAATCCTCTGATATTATAACAGGGTCTATATACATATACTTATTAAAATAGCCGAAATTCTTACATTATTAAATTCCAGCTATTAGCCACAGAGTGGGTAATACAAACAAAAATCGTAAAAGGTGCGTAGGGAGAATGGATTTCCAACTAATGACTAGGCACTGGGGTACCACCTGTCACGGTACGTGGCCTAGATCATAGTACTAAGGATCACTCCCGACCCCCTGCAACACAAGATCGGGACTACCCCTTACTGGATAATTTCGAGTAAGATCACACCACGGTTGGGATCAGCAACCGCACCACTAAGCCGAAATAAAAGGGACATATAGACAGGGATGACCTCACATTGAAGTGGGTGCTACCCACCTAGCCTTGCTGCATAACCCCTGATTTTCAGTCACTCCCGGTTGATGAGGCTTGTGGCTAAGCGTTACCTTTTAGATCGTTTCGCTTAGAATGCCCATCGTCCACCTGACGATGTTCCGAAAGCATTCATCCATACAAGTCCGTCTCGAGTTCGAACGGAACCGAAGGCACTACTCCTACTACATCCATTTTGGAAATATCCTCAGGATTATTAGCGACTAGCCCTTGCACTGCACTGCTCCATCTACGAATCCAAACTAGATTTTCCATGAAAACGTACAAATCGGATCGAAGTGGTTTTCGAGAAATAAATCTCAATCCCGGTCTCTTCGAAACGATCAGCGCATTGGCCAATATTGATAGTCGGTTATTTAACTATCAATTAATATTCACAACAACCACCAAACAATAAATAATTTCCCAAATTATTTATTTATCTCCAAATATCTTCATAAGATATACTTCCACCTTTCAAACCTTTTTAAAAACAGTTTCAAACTATCTTCCTTTTTACAGAATGAATTTCCCAAATATTTTCTATTTCCACTGAGATCACCAAGCACAACACTTTAGATTTTAGAACAATTTAAAAACACTTTATTATAAAATATTTAAATTTAAAACTACTTTAATACTTTATTAAAAATATATATATATATATATATATATACACTTTAAGAATATTTAAAATAAAGCTACTTTATAGAATATAAAACTAAATTTCTCTTTTTAAAACAAATTACCAAGTCGCATTTAAATAAATACTACTATAAATAGATTTGAAAAAGACTTACTTTAAAATTTAAACATTTAGAAATAATAAATTTCTAAAACATGCTTTTTAAAACAACATAACTTATATTTAAAAATTTACGTTGAAAACGTACTTGGCTATCTAGGGAAATATACTTCTCTTCACATCCTTTAAAAAAAATCAGTATTTATTTTTAAAAAAATTTCCTCATTCCTTAATAAATTCCCATCGTGAATTTATTCTTCCAAATATCTTCTCATATATTGCTTTACCTTTATAAACCAAGTTCATAAGTTTTATATACTCAACTTCCTTTAAAATTTCAATTCCAAAACACTTAGAACAATTTCCAAATTAATTCCCATTACTTCATTTTGAAATAAATGTCTTCGCTTACTCAATTTATTCCAAAACCCATTAACTTCAAATTTTTATTTCTTACTTATGATTTAAAACCTTTTAACTGAAAAATACCAATTTTAGATTTCCAAAAATTCCTTTGTTATCCTTTTAAATAAATTTAAACCTTAACTTTTAAAATAATTATTTATTCCTTTAAATGATATCACTTAAGTTTACAATTCATTAATTTCTATTTATTCAAAATCTTTTTTTTCATACTCGAAATTATTTATTAGTATTTTAATATCACTTCCATTTTTTTTCAACTCATTCTTAATTTATTCAAATTCGCAAGAATTATTTTACTTAAAACTCCACTCTTTTATTGTCTTTCGAAAAATCCAATTTATATATTTTGATAACTCAGTGTATCGAAATATATTCAAGCAAACCATAGTATTCAATATTCTAATATAATTTATCATAGAATATCAAATAATCACAATAGAGAATATATTAAATAATTTAAATAAATGTTGAGGAATCCAGTTGGATCCCTCTAACTTGTTTCCCTACATCCACAGACGTTAGCACAACATAAAATACCAATTCCACTTCGAGGTGGAATATCGCGATATATAGGATTTAAATAATATATCATATGCTATTATGCGGCGCACAGGGTCTCATCCGCTATATAATGCGGGAAATCAATCATTCCAAGACATATTATATACTATAATATAACACATTAAATCAATTCAACCATTCAATCGATTATTTAAATTTAACTATTTAAATTTAAAAATCAACCGGATGAGTGAGATTAACTCACCTTTCCTAGTTGTAGTCCACTTCATCCCTAACTTGATTCTCGCGATTAATGACCTTGTATAATCATTATACGACTTATTAACATCTAAGAGAATCTATAAAAATTTACCATTTAATAAATTTAGTTGACCAACAATTTAATCTAGACTAGTCATCTGGATTTATTTATTTTCTTTTCCCAATTTATCAAAATAATTTCCTATTTCCTGTAAATACACACACACACACACACACACACACATATATATATATTAAATGAGGATTAAACACATTTAAAATTTACTGTTTTTAAATTAAAATGGAATTATCTTACTCTCCTGCATTTGAATATATACATATATATAACAAAATTCTAAATTTGAATGAAATAAATCTTATACCTTACAGCCTATTCGCAATAGCAATCCCAGACAAGTCTCTGGCTACCCACGCACGCAAAGAGCCTCGCCGTCCATCCTTAGCCACACGATATCATCGTGCTCGAACACTTCGACTGCGCCGACCATCGAGTGCCCCCTTCCCCTTCTCACGCCTTCCCCCTGGGTCACTCCACGACCTCATGCCACGCTTCCTCTTCCTCGTGCAATCGCGATGCAATCGCGACCCCACCCTTCGCGAGACTGACAATGGAAAAGATTCATGAATTTCCCCGCCTCAGGTCGATTTGATTGAACAGATGAAGGAAAGGAGATGGGATAATATAGATTAAATGGAATGAATATTTGATTTATGCTTTGTTCGACCATTTATTATTATTATTTTACAGAAACAAGGATAAAGAAAGGATACCCTTTGTTGCCTTAAAATTGAACTGGAGGAGAAGTTTCATTTGGAACGAGAAAGTGATCTTAACAATTGCGTGATGTTATTAAAAGAGGGAACATGAATATGAAAGGAAGTCGGCGTGCTGTCTTGGCTGCTACAGTGCTTTGAAAAGCAAAAGGCTGATGAGAAGGGAAAAGTTTTGATGAGAATAAACTTTCAGCTGATGTTGGCTAGTATATAAAAATATATATTATTAAATTCAAATTGTCTCGATTTACGTAGCTTAAAATTACGAACCCTTATCGAGGCGTACCGTTAGGCGTTTATAATGTTATATGCCTGTTCCAAACGCAATGGAAAAAGTTTCGAGTCCTAATTCGATCGTATGGAGAAGATGGTTTTTTGAATCGAATTAAAGTATTAAATTTTCGAATTAATTCTAGCGCGTTTATATATCGTACGCTCACACAACAACTCCAATCAATACGAAATTTAAAATCCGATAATAATACAATATTACAGATCCACTAGAACAGGTTTCGTCGAATTTCGAGACTGTGCCTCGGAAGGCTATTTTAAACTATCAATTTAAACGATATAATTTCAAAACTTAACATACCATTTTTAAATTTGATTTCAACACTTATATTCTCTTCAATATCCTCAATACAAAATTTACAAGCCTTTAAAATATTTTTAACAAGCTTGAAACTCAAGATTAAATATTTTACTCAATCTTCAATCATTAAATTGAATAATTATATTATTCTGAATAGATAAATCCAAGTTTTCCATATTCAAAACCAATTCATAATCCAAATTAATTACTTAAACTCATTCAAATATCTCAAATTAACCGTTTAAAAATTCGGGTTGTCACATCTTATCTTCAACTTGCAATAGCTTTTTACATCAACTAGTGATAACTTATTAACATCAACTTGCGATAGCTTGTTAACATTATTTGTGATAGCTTTCTTCTCCTCAACTTACTATAGTACTTTAGCATCAACTTGTGATAGCTTATTAACGTCAACCCGTGATAGCTTATTAACGCCAACCCGTGATAGCTTTCTTTTCTTCGACTTTGATAACTTAATTACTCAATATACGATGATTGTTTTCATCAACTTGCGGTAGCTTTAAATTTTAAATATAACAATAGCTATGTTTTGGTGACAAGAAGGCATGATGGATGCCACCGAGGAACCGAAGCGATTATGGCAGTTCATTGCATCATTATTAGAAATTTGGAGCTTTTACCCAATACATGTTTTGAAGTCTATTTTTATACAAGCAATTACCGACTTTCGTAATTTCTTTAAATACAACAAGGAATCCTATTTTGTTTTTCGAAAGAGTTTATACGGTTTGTAAATTTTCTATAAAATGGTATTTCTCAAATTTTATTTTAAGTTTATTTTGGAGAACGATGATAGTATTTCAAAAATTATCTATAAATGACAATAATATTTGGAGAAAGGATTTTGGTTTGAAAAGAACATGGAAGCTTTGATTTTAATGTATTTAAACTATCACTACTAGAACCTGCTATTAGATCCCTATTTGGTATTTTGGGTGAGTGATCTCTATCATCAAAAGAAGAAGTTGTTATAAAAATATTTGGTATTCGATATTCGATGTGACCCATAGAATGCAAAAAAGTAGGATTCAATGCGGATGCATACAAAGGGACCATGGATTACTCAGTGATTTAATGTGTTCTCGTGGAGCAAGAGTATGTGATATTGTTCACCTATGCACCTTGGACCTTAGTGATGGTCCGGTTTGCCTAAGTGACGGTGATGCCTTAGTGATGGTATGTGATCGAACACCAATCTAATCATGGCGTTGTGTGTCATTGACCTTAGTGGTGGTTATTCAAGTTATTTCATATCCAGTGGTGTTTTATTGGGTAGTGTAAAATGGTGATGATATAGTTAACCTTAAGGTTGGCGAGAATTGTTCGGTACAAAACCTTAGTGATGGTATGGTTCATCTTAGTGGTGGTAAGAAGTGTTCAATATAAGAGCTTAGTGGTGGTTTAGTTCTCCTTAGTAGTGGCGAGGAGTGCCTGATATGGGATTTTAGTGAGTTTAGTTTGTCTTAGTAATGGCAATGGGATACTTCGGGCATTGTTGGGACTGCGTTGTTAAGTAATTACTGATCTTAATGATGATCACGTGAGTTATTACTTATCCAAGTGTGCTTGGTAAGAGACCTTAGTGATGTTTTATACTTCTTGATTGTTTGTGCGAGTCTGAGAATTAAAGACTAATGCAAGTGCAACATTATTGTAAGGCTATAGCCATGAGCGGGCACATATATTGTTTTAGAGGATGTATGTATGAGATTGTACACAGATTATTTTAAGGATGAGACTGTAAGGAGGTTCATCGATAGTTTTGAAGATACATATATTATGATTGATGTGTAGTGAGCATAGCGATTAACGCACATGTGTTATTTGTTGGTAGGATAGTGTGGTGATGATACAATGATATTTTAGTATTTGTGTTTATTTTGATGAGCTATGCTAAATATTCATTTATATATTTTATTTGTGTGTGCAAGTTTGTACCAACCTAAATTTTTTTGTACTTATGTTATGTGCAATTATGGTTGAATTATTGAGATGCATGATAAGACTTATGTATAAAGTTGATCGATGGTTGAGATTGCTTCACCCTTAGTTGATGAAGTTTTATTTTTACATACTATAGCTTGAATTTTATGTTTGAGTAAACTGTGTTACTATAATATGCATATTAAATTTGTTGTTGTGAAATGGATTTTGTCGTGTTATTATCGGTTGCGTTATGTGGTTGTTGTATACCACTTTATAAATAGTTTATGATTGGTATAATTCTTCGTATTTTATTATTGAACCCGTGATGATGCTTTGTTGATTTGGTTAAAGGTTGTATTTAAGGAATTGCGAGGGCGCAATTCTTTATAGAAAAAATGTAGTGACTCGCAAATTTGACAAATTAATTATTAATTAATCTTAAATAGCTGATTAAATCTAACACTTTGAGCAGCATTATCTTTATGGGGATTTTGATGCTTCTAGTATGTTTCGAAATATCATAAACCTATATTTCGATATATGGAATGATATAGTTTTGTTGGCGTTTAGAAAGTGTTTTTCTAGGCCCTTAAGACTTTGGCCTATCATGACCCTTTTCGCCTATAAAACTAAAGTTACATAACCCTAACCATCATATCCATATCCATTTTTGTCTGATTCTCGAAATTCTCTAATCACATATTAATGACAGATGATTATCTCTAATTCAAAATTGTTTCAAAACTCAAAGTATCCAGTACCCATCAAATAATATATCAAACTGAGTGTATTAACAAATGGAATCAACAGAAAGTGTCTGTTTGTCGTAAAAATGCTCGAATTAACTGGAATTGGCGGTCAAAGGTGTTGGCTACGAAGTCAAATGTGGTCGAATTGGGGCTTTCTGATTTGTGCACCAATTGACGAAATTGATTGCATGGTGGTGTAGATCTTGGAGAGAGGAACGATGTTCGAATAACATAAATGATGCTAGAGTTGGCCGAAAATTGCATTTGAAGATGACGAAAGATGGAATTTTGACTAGCAATTGTGACCAATTCGTGTGATGTTGACAGTCGGTGACGATGGATCTATTAGGGCTTGTCAAGCTGAAGCCAACGATGCTAGGCGCGACAGCTATAGTGGGTTAGATTATGAGATATGGGCAGTTGAAATTAATAGGGCGGGGAGTGATTCGGCGTTGACCAAATTTGACCAGGTGGTAAATTTTATTTTAGGCCCTGAACTTTTATTATTTGCATTTTAGACCTTGATTCTTTCAATCTCCATAACTTTTGCATATGAATTTCGATTTACGTGCAGTTTGTTCCATTGGACTCATGGTGAAATTCTAAGTGATTAGGCATATGGTTTGCTAAATTTTGAAGCGATTTGCAAAAGGGGTTGGTATGATTTATTTATTTTAATTAATTAAGTTTTAGAAATATTAAATGCATGTTCTTTGATAATTTTTTTTACATTTGTTGATATCTGTTATGTTCTATTGATGATTGTTTGGTTATTATAATGTTTTGGACATGTTTGGTCTTAATTGGACCATTATTTTTAATTGTTTCATTATTTGGAAAAAAATTGATGAATAAGAGTTACTTATTTAAGCACAACGCTCGTTATTGGATATTTAATTATAAATATTGGTGAATTCGAATGGAATAAAAATAATTAATTAGAACAAATTTGATGAAATTGTGTAATAATGAGAAAAATAGATATCTAAATGAAAGATGAGGTTATTTACAGATTTTGAGTGATGTTTGTAAATAATAGTGATTTAACGTATTAAATAGAAATTAATGTGAGAAATTTAATAAGATTATTTTTTATGAATTTATGGAAAAGCTAATAAATAATAAAGAAAAATCTATTTTAAATTGAATTGGGAAGTTTATTATTGTTTATAAAATAAAGTAAGATTTTTTTTAAATATATAGTTTTTGTAAAAAAAAATTCAAAGTGATGGATAGATAACTAAGCTTCTTGATTCATCTTCATAGCTTTATTTGTCTCAAAGATATATACATATCTGAACCCGTAAAATAAGTCTACTCAAATGAGTGTCTGTGAGTTTATGAGGAAAAAAACAAATAGATGAGTTAGACATAAATCCGGTATGAGTAATATTACACCCTAAAACATATAATGTATCACCACCCAACTGCCAAATGGAACGAGCTTTCTCCTCAATATTTCATCAACATCAACTATACCATAAGATGCAATATACTGAAATATATAAAAAAACATTAATATAGCATGCAGTATCGTAAACAAAACGTGAAAAATATCATGCAAAATTTACATTTAACTGCATGTACAACCAAAAACATTAATATACTATGCACCATACTGAAGTATTCAAAAAAAATTACAAACTACCCAGAAAATAGAACATAACTAAAAGTTTCATAATTATATGCCAAAAATATAACAATGCTAAAAAAGATTCATATTTCGATAAATAGGTGTTATCTGTAAAGTAAAAAAAAGTCATTTTTATAAAAATGTTAAAAATAGAATTTAACAAAAAACTTCATAGCTTGTATGCCAAAATATAAGAATGTTAAAAAAATCATATTTCCTTAAAATGCATAAAAAATATTAAAGTGCAAAATACACACGGTTACAGAAACTATATACTAAAGATATAAAAATGCAGAAGGATAAATCATAGTTTGAAAAATGCATATGTTATGAATATCCAATTAAAGTGTAAAAACGATAACCATGCTTTCTAAATTTTTGCATCCTTCTATTTATTCTTTATTTAAAACATGAATTTTGTACATTTTGTGTGTTTTATAATATCTTACAGATCATCTCCGTTCAAGTTTGGTTTGAACAAGTATATGATATTTTTGGGACTCAAACCGAATTAGAGACACATCTAGTTCAGTTGCAGTTCAATTCGTCTTAATTCAAGTTTTCATATTTCGATTCTAGTTGGCAATCATGTGTACTAAAGTTTGAAAAAAGAAGAGCTTACAACCATGCATTTTCATTTTTATGGAGGGATTACGCTCTGGATTTTTCCAATAATGGGAGACAGACGTTTTTTCCTTTTGTGCCGGTCCAATTTGCAAATTACGGTTTCCACCACTGAAAATCAACCATAACTACATCTGCGTCAAAATTTCGAGGTCAACCATGACTAAATCTGCGTCAAACCCAAGTTGACATTCGCATATACTAACATCATCATGACCACCATATTTTGATGCTCCCATTGCGTTTCGAAATATCATAAATCTATATTTTGTTCTATGGTATGATATAGTTTTGTTGGTGTTCGGAATGTTTCTTCCAGGCCCTTAAGGCTTTGGCCTAACACGGCCCTTTTTCTTGTAAAAGTGAAGTTACATAACCCTAACCATCATATATATCTCCATTTTTCTGTCTAATTCCCAAAAAAAATTAATCACGTGCTATCGCAGATAATTATCTCTAATTCAAAATTGTTTCAAAACTCAAAGTACCAAGTACCCATCAAATAATGTATCAAAAAGGAATCAACGGAAATTGTCTATTTGTCGTAAAAATGCTCGAGTTAACCGGAATTGACGGTCAAAGGTGTTGGTTATAAGTCAAAGGTGGTTGAATTTGGGTTTTGATTCATGCACCAATTAACGAAATTGAATACACGATGGTGTAGATGTTGAAGAGAGGAAGATAACGATGGTCGAATTACATAAATGATGCCAGAGTCGGTCGGATTTGCATTTGAAGATGGTAAAAGATGGAATTTTGACCAGCAATTGTGATCGATTTGAGCGGTCGGTGACGGGTGGATCTGGTAGGGGCTCGTTAAGTCGAAGTCATCAGTGGTAGGCACAATGACTATAGTGGGTCGGATTAGGAGATATAGGTGGTCAAAATTCGAAGGGCATGGAGCGATCCAGCGCTGACCAAGTTTGACCAGGTGGTGAATTTCATTTTAGATCTTGAACTTTTATTAATTGCATTTTAGACCCTGGATCTTCCGATCTTCGTAACTTTTACATATGAACTCCGATTTATGCAGAGTTTGTTCTATTGGATTCGTGGTGAAATTCCAAATGATTTGACGTATGGTTTGCTAAATTTTGAAGCACTTTGCAAAAGGGAATTGGTATAATTTATTTATTTTAATTAATTAAGTTTTAGAAATATTAAATGCATATCCTTTGATAGTTCTTTTACATTTGTTGATATGTGTTGTGTTCTATTGACGACTGTTTGTTTATTATAATGTTTTGGATATGTTTTTCCTTAATTGGACCGTTTACTGTTAATTGTTGCATCATTGGAATTTTTTTGATAAATAAGAGTTACTTTTTTAAGCACAACACTCGTTATTGGATGTACAATTATAAATATTTGTGAATTTGAATGGAATAAAAATAATTAATTAGAATAAGATGGATGAAATTGTGTAATAATGAGTAAAATAGATAAATAAATGAAAGATGAAGTTTATTTACAGATTTTGAGCGATGTTTGTAAATAATAAGAATCTAACGTATTAAACAGAAATTAACACGAGAAATTTAATATGGTCATTATTTATGAATTTTTATGAAAATTAATAGATAATAATGAAAAATCTATTATAAATTGAATTGGAAAGTTTATTATTGTTTATAAAATAAAGTAAGATTTTATAAATAATAATATAGTTTCTGTAAAACCAATTACATAGTAATAGATAGATAACTAAGTCTCCTGCTTCATCATCATTGCTTTATTTGTCTCCAAGATATCTACAGGTCTGCTCCCATAAAATAAGCCTGCTCGAATGAATGCCAATGAATTTATGAGGAAAAAAAATAAACAAATGAGTTAGACATAAGCTTGGTATGAGTAATATTACATTCTATAACATAGAATTTATTAAGATCACACCGCCAAACGAAATTGGTTTTTCCCTCAATATTTCATCAATACCAACTATATCATAACATGCAATACACTGAAATATACAAAACATAAATACAGCATGCAATATCGCAAACATGACATGAAAAATATCATTGTAAACTTTACATTTAGCCGCGTGTATAATCAAAAACATTAGCATACCTGTAGGACTGCATTAGGGTTTTCAATGAGATACCCCAGGTTCGAATCCTTTCACCTCCGCCGTTTAGGTTGCCACAAATAAATTGTCTTAGCATGACGGATTAAAAGTATCACGAGTAATTGGGACAAGCTATTTTTAGAAGTATACAAAAATATTATAAAAATTACAAACTACTTGAAAATAGGAACATAACTAAAAGTTTTATAACTTGTATGCCAAAAACATAACAATGCTAATAAAAATTCATATTTTTTATAAATATATGTTATCCGCGGCAAAAAAAAACAAACAAACATATTTTTATAAAAATACTAAAAATAGAATTTAACAAAAAGTTTCATAACTTCTATACCAAAAATATAAGAATGTTAAAAAAAATCATATTTCCTTTAAGTGCATAAAAAATATCAAAGTGCAAAATACACACAGTTTCAGAAACTATAACTAAAGACATAAAAATGCAAAAGGATAAATCATATTTTGAAAAATGCATATGTTATGAATTTCCAATTTTTAAAGTGCAAAAACGATAATCATACCCTTCAAATTTTTACATCCTTCTATTTATTCTTCATTTAAAACATGAATTTTGTATATTTGTGTGTTTTATAATATCTTTCAAATCATCTCAATTCAGGTTTGGTTTGAACGAGTCTATGGTATTTTTGGGACTCAAACCGGTTTAGAGACGCATCTAGTTCGGTTGCGGTTCAAGTCTTCTTAATTCAAATTTTCATATTTCAATTCTAGTTGCCAATCACGTATACTAAAGTTTGAAAAATGAGGAGCTTACCACCATGCATTTTCATTTTTATGGAGGGATTACGCTATCAATTTTTCCAATAATGGAGGACGGATGGTTTTTCCTTTCTTTGCTAAATATAGTTGTTTATGTATGTTTATACAAAAGATTATGAATCAAAACAAAGCACCAATGTAAATCAAATGAATCAAAATGACTTAACCACTACAAGTGGGCTCGGCTAGGGTTTTCTAAGCAATTTGATGATGGGAATTTGAGTCTATGGTCACGGCATGAGTGGAGGAGGTGAGATGGTGGAGGCCGATCTATGGTGATGGATGATGGAGTGATGGTCGGCAATAGGGGTGGTGGCCGAGCCTTGCAAATAGAAGAGAAAAAAAAGAAAAGAGAAAAGAGAGAAAAAGAGGATGCCAGAAGAACTTACTGTAAATCTTTTCTTTAGGGAATAAAATGGGAAAGAGATCAAAGAAATATTTTTGTACGTGAATTAGAAATGAATGAGGAGTTTTTGAACGGCTAATCAATAGGAAAGGAACGGCTAGAAAGGTGGAAAGCCTTGAACGGCTAGAGAAAACAAAAAGCTTTACTTCATATCCAAGAAAAGAAGACTTTTGAATTCCCAAGCCAAAAATCCAATAAAAAGTCCAAACAAAATAGAAAATAAAATATAAAATAGAAATGAAGTAGAAAATATAGAATAGAAAATAAACAGAAAAATGCTGAAAATAATCGCGTGTAAAACACTGAAATTTATCAAATTTTAGAAGTATAAAACAGAATTTTATGAAACGAAAAGCAGTACGAATATCAGAATCAAATATGGTTTCAAAAAAAAGATCGAAAATTCAAAATTCAAATTTAAAATTTTCAATTCAAAGTCAAAGTTTGATCACAGTTAACCAACGGTTTCCATCACTGAAAATCAGCCATAAGCATAAATCAAATTTTGAAAGTCAACCATAACTAAATCTGCGTCTAACTCAAGCTGACATTCGCATAAAACTAACATCATGTCCACCGTATCAAAGTGTCAACCGCCACCAAAGTTGAAATATGAAAAGATCATCATCCATATAAGTCTATGTGAATACTCCTATTCACAAATTTACCAGTTTCAGAATCCATAGAAGTCGAGGCCAAGCAAAATGAGAACAATGAAGTAGCAGATTTATACATGAGCAGATAATTTGTCGTACTTCACAGCATAACATAAATAAAAGTGCATGCCATCAACAACAAATTAATACAAGCAACCACAAAAGACACTGCTACTGAGCATTAGAAGATAAATATCAGAAACTACTCGTCAAAATGTATATCATATTTAAATTTTACAAATTAAAGATCGGCAGTTATATGCCAACTACTTCCCTCAGTCGGAGCGGATACCCCCCATGAAGGATCTAGGGTCCGGGCAATTTCCAGAGAATTCAGCTTGAGAGAAATCAAATCCTGGATTCTGCAAATTGAAACACAAAACGACCATCAGCGATTCATTATATCTTCTGATTTTACTAACAAAGTAAAATAAGTACATATTTATTTCTTCCAAAATCGGAAAAGTTTGAATAGAACATTTTGTAGTTGTACTATGTAATGGTCTAATATGTTAACACCCCATTTCTCTACAAACATGAATAGATACGAAATTAAATATTGTCTGATGAAGTAGACAGCACGTAGATAGTTATTTTGTATGTATGAGTTTTATACAAATATATGATTACATGGTATATACAATTCTTTGTAGTTTGTGCGAAGTAGACAAACCGCACAATAATTAGAAGTAACTAGATGTGGGAAATAACCGCTGAAAATTATATATTGCAGTCCACAATAAAATAAGGGAGAAATATAATTCTTGTTTTCTTGAGAATATGGCTATGTATATGTATATATAATACACCCACACATCATTTACTTAGATGACTCCACTTATTATTATTTTTGTTGGTCCTTTGTTTATTATTTATTGTTACAATCAAACAATTCCAGTTTTCAATTGAAAATAGCATAAATATGTTACAAATTATGCACTTTGTAGATACTGCTTGGGATAATGAAATCGCAACACCGATGAGCTGTAACTAGATAATGGAGAAATAACCAAATAGTAACAAGAAAATCTCAAGGCTAATGATACCATAGGGAAGTGATTATATTTTGATAGCAAAAAAAGCATTTCCACCGGGGAAAAGAACTTTCGGTGGGGGGAAAAAAATAAATCGGAAAACATCTAAATTTAAATGTAAACTGAATTTTCTGTTTATATGACAAATATCGATTAGGAAACTAGTTTTTGATAAACATCTAATTTTGCATGACAATGACAAAATACAAGTTAATTTTAGTGGAAACAAGGATCCGCGCCTAAAACAGCAATCTGACTGTATTTTTTTTGTAAAATAAATATTGGCTGTGTAGACTGCAACATAGATATTGATAGATAAAAAAATTCGTTTATTTGCTGAATAGAAAGATTAACAAAAATATACAATCGCTGAAAATAATTACGTAAGTTTTCCGTGAAACATGTTTTTTGATAGGGACGGAAGTGGATTTTGAAACTTACGAAGGGTGTTTGACAAAACAATGAATTAGGCTAGGCAAAATGCAGCTTCGTGAAAGATAAAAATAATCACAAAATTTTGAATCGTAAGTTTTAAATTTAAAATTAGAAGTGTAGTAGGTCTGACCTCTTCTTGGAATCTCTGCAGCATGAGGCGCTTTTGCTCCTCAGTTGTTTTCAAAGGATCCAGTCCAACCTGACCATGAAATGGGGAAGACCAGGTTTGCCCTTTGTCCCTTTTCTGAAGTGTCAAATGCATTACTTCATCTTCTGCAATAACAGATAATGAGTTATAACGTGGTAAAATAGGAACAGTGTGGCTCATCAAAATGTTATAGAAGACTCTCCATCAAATAAAAAGCCGGAGTGTGTAAAGATAAATCTAAAGAAGAAATCGGCAGTCAAATGGATCAATCATTATACGACTAATTAAGTAAAGTTGTTCATGAAACACGAACATAATATCAAGCCAGATGTTTATGTCCAAAAACATTGGATATTTGGTAAACCAGAAACAATGCTTTTCACCTTACGTCAGTTTTGCACATCCACATGTACCCTTGCATTAGTATTAAAAAAAAAAGGGGGGGGGGGGGGGGGGGGGCGGTGTTGCATTGAGAACAAACAATAGTGTGCCGCATTGTGCATATTATATCAATAGAAAATGCATGTTAAAACTTGAGACCTGATCATCTCTAACATATATAGTATTTCAATGGTGTAATAAAAACTTTTGAAGTGATAGAGATCATGAGTTTGATTTTCAAATAAAGTATACTAACAAGATTATAGCAATTAAACAACTATACATTTCAATTAAAAGCTGAAATTCAAAAATTCTTTTATGTTTTGCAAAATTAAGAATAATCACAGTAGAGTCTTGAGTCAAAATCTTTAATATTCTTTTGGACACAGAATATCCTAACTCACACAGCGCAAGCGCTTTTTCGCTCATATATCTTTATTTTGCTTTGTAGAGGTATTTTGTTCCTACAATCAATGTTTTGGTTTACTTTTTGTAAAGGTAAGTTCTAAAAATGATAATTGTTTTGCTTTATAAGGTGGAACCTAGTGCACGAGCCTCCTGCACGATAGCGGGCTCTGAGAGGTCGATAATGTACGCAGCATTTCCCACGCATTGCGAAGAGACTGTTTTCGAATTTGAACCTGGAGCCCAGATCACTACACAGGTGACCTAAACGTTGCGCCAAGGTCGACAATTGTTTTGCTTTTTATAGTCATTGAAAAATTATTGCGTCAAAACGATAGTTTTAGAAATAATAATTATGGACGTTTAGTTGGATAAGTCATTAACTTTCCTATAAATGCTTTTGCAGCAAAATAAACCAATTAACGTTTATACAAAAAAACAAGTTTTTTTTCCCCTAAGTACCATTGGTTGACGTTAGCATGATTTGAATCCAACCCACTGGAAAAGAACACCTGAAATCAATGACATCGTGTGACGTGAGAGGGAAACCAAAGTAAGTTATAACCACATTTACAAGATAACAGACAATATCATAGAAACTGTAAAAACAGCATTGTGTACAATGGTTTTATGGTATTTTACTAGCTTTGCTCAAAGGTTATTACTTATGCCTTACCTTCTATTTTATTTTGTATAAACCATGAAAGCACTTGCGTGAATTCCAAAAAGAAGAAAAGAAACGATATCACTAGACTAAGGCTCCATTCCCAAATTCTTTTCTCATCGATTTAGATCGTTTTTGGATGGCTTCGTTTTTCAGATTGAAAAAGTCCTGGCTCCTGAGTTTGTTTAAACATTGCCTCTGACTTATCATAAAACCAATCAAAATCATGGTAGTTTCAACCATATTTTCTAGCTCATCAGCAGTTTTTTTTTTTCCGGACTTATTCAAATTTTGTTCGAACTCTATCTTTTATAAACACGCTTAGTTTATTGCATCATATACATTTCAACAATGATCATCTAATTATTTTCCGAGAGTTACCCCATATCTTCCAATTAAAAAAAATTGACCTACTAAGAGTCCACTTATTACATCATCAATTAGTTATGTGATAGATAGTGGTTCTTTAATATAGTATTAGAGCTAGGACCTTCGATGCATGCGTTTAACCGCCACCCATAATTCACATCACGCAATAAACGTTCACATGTTTGGTTCTTGATACGCCACACGTGCAGGGTGTTGAGAATTACCCCACCTCTTCTAATTAAAATATTTAACCTTGCATAATATTTAGAGTCAACCCTTCATATGTCCAACGGCTTATGCGATATGTAGTTTGTTCTCTGATAATCATCATCCCACACTCAAATTATTTTTATAAAATAAACCCTATTTCAAATAGTTTTAAATTTAAAACATCAAAGTTTCACAATGGACTTCCTAATCAAATTACATAATCTATGATTTTTCTCCAAATAATGTGCATCATATTGTTTGAAATTTTCTAAAAAATGAGGTTTTTTAGTTGTCGCAAATTCTCAATATATGATTTCAGTGACCATGCGAATTCATCTCAGTATGGTATTCAAATCACAAAATTGAGGCTTTCCTAGTTAAATCAGGAGATGAAAAAAAAATCACTCAGTATTAATATATTACATTGTAAAAGCATACGATTTTATTGTCTACCAAATTAATCATACTTCTTTTAATTGTTACACTGTATATAGGTTGCATTTGTTTTGAACAAGAACCTAGATTGTTGAATGCTGACTGGTTTCAAGTGCGTACGCTTCCAATCAAAAATCTATGCTTATTATGCATTTTTTATTAAGAACTTCATTAAGCACCACAAAAGAGTTTAATGCTTGACAATCATACTTAGCTAAAATCCCACTGTCTAACCATATTAAATTTACTAACAACATAAGTTGATGAATCCAATTGTTTAACCATATTAAACTTATTAACAACATAAGTTGATGAATCCAATTGTTCAACCATATAATAAGCATACAATAACATAGTTAAGTATAATTGTTTGACCATATGATAACATTATGAAGAAAACTATGACAACGGTGCATATGATATTTCAAGGAATAATTATCCATTATACATTATTTCTTCAGAGAGTTTGCTTTTGCATTTTCAATACAACACTTATTAACGCACTTCAATAAAAAGGGGTACCATAATCTAACACCGGAGCATCCAAAACTGATTGAAATTTTGAAATTTTCAAATAAACGAAAGGCTCAAAATTTGGGTTTTTTCTATATCGATTTGTTAAAAACAACTCGATATCAATACTTCTGAACTTCGATAACTATATTTTTTTTTAAACTTGAATGTAATGAAAAGGGAAGGACTTCTAAATTTAACTGGATCCTAAAAAATGAAAAGTGATATCAAGCAAATATGTTATATTCCAAGGACGAAATTAGCTATCAAGCGAAGTGACCATCTCCCAACAAATTACGGAATTACCCACATGAAAGAAAATAGTAAGGAAGGAAATAGTATACAAATGACAACTTACAACTATTTGCATATTCAACCATAAAAATATAGATATTACAAGTTTACAACCACCATGGATTTCTGAGCAAGAAGTTATTAGCAGAGCTTAAATGTCAAAAATATTATTCAAACACAATAAATTAGGTAAAAGGTTACCGATTGTCCAGAAAGAAGAATCTGTTTTCACTGGAGCAAAAAGATCATGCTGCAAATCATAATTAAGAGACATCAATCATCAATGAAACCACAAAAGCATACAAATAACTAGATAAAGAAATAAAAACTAACGTCAAGATAAGGAGGGCACATTTTAATTCCAACTTGGATATGCCTAGATTCAATCTTAGCAGTGAACTTATTTTTGGGAACATTTGGTGGGAGGTCGATGTAAATGTTAACTTCTTCTAGCGTTTGATCCCATTCAAGCACTTTCTGACCTGAAAACAATTTTAAAAAGTTAGATAAATTAGAAACCCATATTCAGAGTTAGGACAATAATGCCTTTGATTCTGATACTGAATACCTTTGTGGATAAACTGGTGACGCTTTTCTGGAGCTAATTTCTCTGCCATTTTCTTAGAAAAAAAATCAGACGCTCCTTTTGTTCACTTTCCCTGGCAAATTCTATTCATAAACTCACTCAATATTTTACACAAGCCATCATTATAAAATAAATTATAGGACAAAACTGCACTTCTTCTTAATGAAAATACTAATCTTTTATTTATTTTTTAACTCATTCAACTAAAATCCAAATTGATAAATTAGTGAAGAAATTGTATAGAACTATTTTGACATACAGAAATATTTCATGTTTTTCCAATTATTTCGATGAAAATCGATGAACAAAAATATTTTTATAGAATTTGTTGTATGAATGTTGATGGCCTCCTATAATCTGAACACAGTATACAAACTATAGTATATGCATCAAATAACAATACATGAAAGGCCGGACTTCATCTCATATATACTAACAATTCATCAAAATCAGACAAAGTTTTTTCCAACTGTATAGCTCAGAAATTCGTTGCGCAAACAGTTCAACTCATTGCGTAACATAAAGATTGGTGCAAGTAAGGATTAATCGCACAAAAAAGAAAAGGATAAAATTGCAAAACAGAATAATAATAATAATAAAATAACAATCGTACCTGGTTGCTGTCTCTGATCGATGGTGCTAGATGTAAGAAAGAGACGCGCTTAAGATTGTCGTAAAAGATTATTTAGGGTGGGTTATTGCGCGAAAGAAAAAACGGGCACGGAAAGAAAAGGGCTGAACTGAATGGTCAGCCCCCTGAATCCTTCAGGGTGTAGACGTCTGAAAAATAGACATCCATAAAATGGACGTCAGCCCCTTCTTTCCTTCTCACTTTCTATTTCATTTTCATTTTAATTTTTTTTAATTAGAAAAGCTAAAACAAATGCCGTCGCGTCCAACCAAAATCGTCCGAAGAACGGTTTACAGACATCCAGCTGAGCAAGCTGTACCGTTACACGTTCCACCACCACAGGAAGTTTCACCAGACGATCTACATGTACTACACGAACTTTCAGATGGTTATCGCCATAGAACCGAAACCGCTTTGACGACCGTACATGTATAAATTGCAAATTGATACAACTGATTATTTTTATATGCACATTACATAATCATATTAAATAACCGTTACTCTATCTAAAATTATTAATTCATAAATTATTTATAGAACCATACATTCATTATCGGGGTAGTTGGGCTAAGTGCATTATCCAATTTTATGACTATCTTCTCGGTCCTATTATTGAGAGGGTACAGGTTAGCCTTTTTGTTCTTTTTTTGTTGATTAGGCATGTTCAGTTCTTTGATCGACCTCTCATTCAGACATTGGCTGAGAGGTTGTGACCCACCACGCATACGTTTTATTTTTTCAGATTTTGAGTTTGGTATCACCCCAGTTGATTTCTACATGTTCACTGGCATTGAGATTGGACGATTACGAGTCCCCCAATCTGTTTACTGTTTTTCTACCACTGATAGATGTTACCTGCGTCACTAGTGGTTCTGTTAAGTTGACTTACCTACAGCAGTACATCACTAGTTATATAGCTAGAGCCGATATGATGCATGCAGTTACTAGAGTATTTCTGCTATATTTGTTTGGTTCGACCTTTTTTTCGAACCAAAAAGGTACGGTTAGACTAGGCTATTTAGCATCTCTTGCCAGATTAGACCAGCTACATACTATTGAAAGGGGTACATTGATATTAGGCACCCTTTATACCGCTCTAGATTCATTTGCGCGTGGCGATGTCAGGCAGATGTATGCTTTTTGGTATATTTTGTCGTTATGGTACTATGAGTACACGACGAACATCATCCCCGCATCCAGGACATGGCTAGTCAGGCTGCTGAGCAGTACTTCCCTAAGATGAGACGATGAGAGACTATGCAGTACGTACATCATGTTCCCTTAAGTGTATGGCATGACTTGATGGAGGCTAGGTCACAGCTTGATATGCATAGTCGAGGTAACATCATTCGGACTCTTTCGGCCTCACATTGGACTCATCTAGCAGATGCAGGTCTTATGGTGGACGACCATCCCTTGATGGTTGCGTATTCACTATCTAGACGTATGATTGCTTTGCATACACCTGCATTTATGCCTATGTGGTATTTGGGAGAGAGGTGTGCTTATCAGATTACGGGTGATCGTCGTATACCATATGATCATTTATCTTGTGAGGACATTTTTTGTTGACAAAGGGTGATTGGCGATCAATACTTAGATGCTCTACGACAGGCTGGGTGGGTGGATGGTAGTACTTTCATTATCGATGGAGATTACGATGCTTATTGGGCTAGAGTAGCACCCCGTAGATTCATCGTATCAGATTATGTTCGTGGGGTCAACTCTGATCATTAGGACCTCACATGGCGGCCGATAGAGTTCACGTACCGCAGGTTTCATTTGACCCAATTCCGTCACAGTTCTCCAAGACTCTCATGCAGTTGGAGCCTGATACTACCTTTAGAGCATATGACGTGATAGGTATTTTGATTGAGCAGCCTTTAGTCTTTCCAGATCACCCTGACTATCCTGTTGTGCCTTCAGTCGGGTTATATCCTTCGTATGATGTACGTTTGTTATTTATTGTCATTTTTCCTTTATTTTATGTTTAGTTTCTTACTATGTCAAATATCATCGTTATGTAGTATGCTGCTAGATTGGAGCAGGCCAGAGTTTCACTTAGTATGTTTCGCGATATGACTCTTGCACATACACTCACCATGCATGATATGTACATGCAACATACACAGATGCTAGAGGCGCAAATTGATCAGCTATCAGCTAGACTTGCTGTACATGAGCCTTTCGGATCACAAGGCGGAGATGATGTTGGTCCCAGTGGGTATGATGCTAGTGGTTTAGATGAGGACGATGGGGATGAGGTCGATGGGGATGATGAGGGCGAGGGGGAGGATGGTGATGGGGATGACGATGATGATGAGGGAGATGATGATGATGGTGATGGGGATAATGATGATGATGACGGAGATGATGATGATGGTGGTGATGGGGACGATGGTGATGATGCTGATGACGAGGACGACGTTGCATCCCTTTTGTTGTATACCTTTTAGTTTATGCATAGTAGACGTTTTATTATATGTTGCAGTCCCTATAGCTTATGTAATTATGTCATTGTTTGAGTATACTGTGTATTCTTTAAGTTTATATAATTTCACTTTCTTGGATCTTGGATGATAATGTTCGTGTATACTGTGAATTGTATGTGTTTGTGTATACTGTGAATTATATATGTTTGTGTATACTGTGAATTATATATGTTTGTGTATAATTATAAGTATCAACTAGTGAGATATAAACATAAAAAAAACTACTAGTGACATTAGAATTGAAGATATACGAGCATAGAACACTGATAAAAAATGACATAGTAATAATAGAACACAAATATGAAGAAACTAGACGTGACGATTAAACTGCAACTCCTGTAAAGAAAGTCTAAGACGTCTTGTCTCCTGTTCTAGTTCGTTTGCATAGGTTATGCCCCTTGGACATAAAAGATCATTCAACCATTCCATGTAATTGCAACCATTCGGCCAAAATTGACATAGTTGGATTCGACGACCAATATTTTCTCTATCCGCACGTATTACAACTTCAACTCCATACCTGCGCTGACAACAAACTGGGTACGATTCAACTTCTTGCTCAGTGGGAAGTTAAATTACTCGAACCTGGTTCTCAGGTTGTTCCTATGCATGACAAACAACATGCTGTTCATATGGTGGTTCAACCACTTCCTGAAGTCTCAGCTGCTCAAGGTTTTGAAACTGACCGTGGACATTTTCGTAGCGTTGTTCTTGATAATTGATAAGTCAATCCTCATCAGTATGTGGACTTTCCGTAGGCATATAACCTACATCTGAATCGATGGAAGAAGGCCAAGAAGGCATTGCGATGAAGAATTTATTGTCGTGAGTGAGGAAGAAGATGATTACGAATGATGAATAAGTAAATCAGAAAGAGCACGTATAAATAAATAGGTCTATTTAATTTATGTGCTACCACTACTTTTTGATCTGACAACAACAGACATTATTATTTGAAAAGACAATTCAGAAAGCTCTCTACACATTAACGACCATTACATAACCAACTAGCAATACTGTTATCTTAAGGTCATCCAAATCTTTTTAGCCTATTTTGGCGTATGAAGTACGCATCATGGACAATGAACGGAGTGCGGTATTTTAAATTGTATTGACCATCATAAGTCGAACGTGTAGTCCCAAACACATTTTCCGATATTACCTCATTAATAATATTTGTGTAATGCGTGCATGTCATAGTAAAGTTTCCGTATGCAGTCCTGACCCCTTGAGCCGTATGTCTGACTTGACAGCCCACGCCATTGTTGTAAAGTTCAGCCAGAGTGTCCCAAAATGAATTACCATTAACTCCTGATTATCGCACATCTCATCGGTTTGTATGTAGTACTTCATAAGCAACTTTAATTCATGAGACGTAAATGTCATGTTGGGCAATGTAGTTTGAATAATGTTAAGTTTTTAAATGATTTAAACAGATGAATGTGACTATAGTACGTGATTTGATTGCACACTGATCCACCTTCTCTTTACTCAACAAAGCAGAGAATCTTGACTGGTAAATGAACGTGGCTCTAGTACGTGATTTGACCGCATACTGACCCACCTTCTCTCTACTCAACAAAGCAGAGAATCTTGACTGACAAATGATCGTGGCTACAGTACGTGACTTGACTACACACTGACCCACATTCTCTCCACTCAACAAAGTAGGGAATCTTTAACGATAAATGAACGTGGCTACAGTACGTGATTTGATCGCACACTGACCCACCTTCTCTCCACTCAACAAAGCAGGGAATCTTGACCGGCAATTGAACGTAGCTACAGTACATGATTTTACCGCATACTGACCCACCTTCTCTCCACTCAATAAAGCAGGGAATCTTTACCGGCAAATGAACATGGCTATAGTACATGATTTGGCCGCACACTGACCTACCTTCTCTCCACTAAACAAGATAGGGAATCTTGACCGGCAACTGAACATGGCTACCATACGTGATTTGACCGCACACTAAGCCACCTTCTCTACACTCAAGAATTAGTCCTATATATATAACCATATGGATCTCATACTTGTTCACCACAATTTAGTCTAACAAAACATTCAAATATCAAACAACTATCCTCAAATATCAAACAATGTCTAGAAATTTACTAAAAGCTATATTGATACGCGATAGTGATTCTGAAGAAGAAGCGTATGCATTAGCGCATCAACAAGAGGAGGAGGAACTGATGGAGAAGCATACGGTTCAACTTTTGGAAAACATGGCGGTTCAGTTGTGGGTCGGAAATATATCAACCGCAACCAGCAAGCATTTCAAAAAACATTTATGCAAGATTGCTTCGCCCGTGATCCAACTTACGGTCCATAGATGTTTAGACGACGATTCAGAATGAGTCGTCCATTGTTTTTAAGAATTCTCGAAAGTATTCAGCAGAATAATTATTATTTTGTTTACAAGCAGGACGTTGCAAAAAACAAGGTTTGAGTGGTCATCAAAAGATGACCGCAGCTTTGAGGATGTTAGCATACGCTACACCCGCCGATGCCCTTGACGACGCATATCGTATTGTAGAGAGTATGGCATTGGAAAACCTAGATCACTTCTGTTAGTCAGTTGTGGACATTTATGCGACAAAATATCTTCGTTCTCCAAATGAGGTAGATGTAACGCGCTTGCATGAAATGCATGAAAGCAAAGGCTGGCCTGGAATGCTTGGAAGTCTAGATCGTATGCATTTGGAGTGGAAGAACTGTCCAAAAGCTTCTCATGGAGCATATAACGGCAAAGAAAAAAAACCAACTATCATCTTAGAAGCAGTTGCCTCTCATGATTTGTGGATTTGGCATGCTTTTTTTAGAATGTCAGGTTCTCTTAACGACTTAAACGTTGTCGAACGATCTCATTTGTTTAATGATTTGGCGCAAGGTAAGTCAACTTTCATATCATTTACTCTTGGTCATAACACATATGAGCATGGATACTATCTAGGAGATGGAATTTATCCTAAATGGAGTACGATTGTAAAGACATTTGCAAACCCAATGACGGCAAAACAGAATTGCTACAATGCAGGAAGGACAAAGGAAGGACATAGAAAGGGCGGTTGGGGTCCTTCAAGCAAGGTTTGCAATGGTCGGCAATCCATGTTGATTATGGAAGAGATCAAAAAGGGCTACAATTATTTTCTGTTGTATAATTCTGCATAACATGATCATTGAAGATGAACGCGATATGGACTATCCCAATTTCGAGTATGAAGGGGCAAGACAACCCCCTGAATTTTTCGCACAGCCACATTATGAAATGAAGGACAGTACGCAATTCATGACGATCGTCATGAAGTATATCATAATGCAGCTATTCATAATAGACTCCAAAGGGATTTAATAGAGCATATTTGAAATGCTCACGGAAATCAGTAGTTCGGGATGGTGGATCTTTGTTTAATTACTTATGTTTGCCTTTTTATTTCTGTAACGAAGTATAGAATGCTATAATTTTTATGTTTGTAATATCATTTATGTTTGGTGAAGTAAATCTATATTGATATCTACATAATGCATCAAAAAAATGATATACCATTGAATATTTTAAAAATGAAAATAGCACATGATTGAAAATATAAACTGAAGGTACATGGATATTTAAATTGCAATAACTAAAAATATCACATGAATATGTCAACTACATATGTTTTGTTCCAGATCTACTTGTTATCCCGCTTTTTGGCAAAGCCGCGATACCAAAAGATCGATCGAAAATGGAGAACTGTTCGTCTCAGAGATTGGTCATCCTTCGTTTCGCTATGGATATCACTAAATTTTGTCCGAGTCCAGATTGAGCTACAATTGATAGGACATGACAAGAAAGATCGTAGAAGTCCGCATCTCAAATTTCATGTCAATCCGAGTTCATACGCTCAAGTTATGATCGTTTCAATTTGAAGGGAGAAACCTAAATTTCGAACCCATCACCAAACACCGTTTCGAACCGATCGCCTTCGAATCCATTGAAGTACCTCGGGTTCGACTCCATCAACTTCGAATCCATCAAAGGGTTCAAGTTCGCATCAATTGACTTCGCATCCATGGAGAAGTTACAAAGTTCGTATCCATCAAGCATCGGTCATTCGACTCCATCGATGGAGCCTCGTTCGAACCCATCATTGGAGCCTTGTTCGAACCCATCCATGAAGCCGTGTTCGAACCCATCGTTGAAGCCTTGTTCGAACCCATCTGTGAAGCCCTGTTCGAATCCATCAATGAATCTTCGTTCGAATCCACTGGGTCAACTAGCCATGGTGATGTGTCTTTCATCGGTTCGAATGCGCCGAGATATATGGAGTCGAAGCAGTCAACTCGGAGCAAAATCCAGATCGAGGCGAAGTGTGCGCTCCACGTCAACACGAAGGCACGTGCCACCATCAATTCGAAACCATCGATTCGAAAGGATGGTTTCGAACCAAACAGCCACGCAATGAATCCCATCTCGAATCCATCATATCTCTCAATCTACTGATCCAAATGCCACGATTTTTTCACAGAAGCTTGCATACATGTTGAACAATGTCCACACCAAATTTCACCTCGATTGGATGAATTTAAGATCGATTTGAATGGAGTTTGAATCGATGCCAAAGTGGGCCCAAACTTCCTGAGGTCGGGCGCGTGGGCCCCCTCACGTGCCAGAAGTGGTCTCCCAGGTTTTCAGCGAAATATCAGCATCCTACGCCTATAAATAGAGCCCCAGAGCCAACAGAAAAAGGATCTTTCGACTCTCAAGCGCCCAGACTCTACCGGATCGAATCTCCATCATCTTACATCATAACTTCGCTGTTGATTTTGAATTTCCAGTTGTAACTTGCTGTTGATTGCTGTAACAACTTAATCATTGAAAGAGAATCAATAAAACTGCGAAAAACTTCACAGTGGACGTAAGCAACACGCCGAACCACTATAAATCGCTTGTCTACGCATTTACTTTACTACTGATTGGAGTTTTTGTTAGATAATACTCAATTTGATTTTACATTCTCCATTATTATCTCTTCAACGACTCCCGAAGAGTGTTGTGACCAATTTTGGTGCAAACACTTTGGTGCTTTCACTGAAAAAACCCAGATTTTCTCCCGCTCTTTGGATCTGCCATCAATACCGAATTAAATAAATCTAAGAGAAAGATCCAGATCATCAAATCCAAGTTCCTTCCCTTCTATTCAGATTTGCACAAAGTCTAGGAAAGGAATTCAACTTTCAAGATGGTTAATACGAGAACCACCTCTAACGCTGTCAATCAAGAAGAACAGGATAGACAGAATCTTGCTCCGCCACCTCCATCTAATCAAGATGATACTGGACACTCGGAACCGTCAGTTCCGGTTACCCGATAAGAGTTACAGTCGCTACTTCAAGAGCTGACCCAGAGTCGGCAACAACTAGCAGAACAGCTGCGTGCTAATGCCGAGCTGATCAACAAGCTGGATCGCCAGAAGCGAAAGAGATCCACGAGAGACCACGCTCCTCGCTCCTCCAGCGAGAGTTCTTCACCTTCTGATTATCAAAATCAATCTCCACGACCCTGACTAGATGGAAGTCGCATGCCAGCCGCTGGAGATCAACCGACGCTGACCGTTGGACAACTGAGAGTTGGTCCATCAGCCAGTTTCCAAACCGGACCCTCCTTCCAAGGAGGTGCTGTCCCTCACCACACTACAGAATACCGCACTACTAACGTTGCGGCTGAACCAGGGGGCGACGTCCAAGATCAGTCGGACCTGGATCGTCTTCATAGCGGACGTACTCCTGAACCATACGTATCAGAGGACTATGAGCCAAGAAGGCAAGACTTGGACCGTCGACGACATCTGGTTCAAACCCAAAGTATGGAACGTAATCCGGCGCAAATGCCGGATCTTTCAACTATGATACGTCAGATGATCCGTGAGAGCCAGGGATTGACAAATGACGATTGGGGAGTTTCCCGAAGTCACACTCCTTTCACGGACGATGTCCTTACTGCTGAACCTCCACGGCGATTCAGAATGCCAACTCTACCCATGTATGAAGGGAACTCCGACCCCAACCAACACATTCTGAAATATGAATGGTTGATGACCGCTGCCAGAGCAGACGATGCAGTGAAGTGTCGTAGTTTTCCCATATCCTTGGGGGGCATCGCCACCATGTGGTTCACTCGATTGCCACCTCGATCCACCTCCTCGTTCGATCAATTGGCCACAAAATTCGTTGAGCAATTCCGCATGCACGTCGCAAGGCCCAAAGATGTCAACACTCTGTCTAGTGTCACTCAAGCTCCTGGAGAAACGCTCAGACACTACTTAGAGAGATTCCATACTGCATGCGCGGAGATTAGTAATCCAAACGATAACTCCATCCTTATGGCGTTGACTAAGGGGATCGACCTCGATTCTGAATTTGGCAACTGGCTAGCTGGAAAACCACCTGCATCATTGGACCGTTTCCATGCCAAGGCGGCTCAATTCCTGAGACGGAAAGATGAGAAATAGTCTAGAAAGCAAACTGATGTAGGACCAAGTACGGAAGGGATCCAAAGCAATGTTGCAATCAAACAGTCCGGCGAGAGCTCCGGGAAAGTTCAGTTGAACGTTAAAAACAAACAAGCTCGGCGAAGAGAGAGCGTGAATCAAACCAGAAAACGAGATCAAAATCCTGGCCCGCAGTGCAAGAATCCAATGTTTGACAGTTACATCCCTCTGAATACATCACTAGAGGACTTGTACTTACAAACCTGTGATACAATTCGGTACCGAAAACCTGCACCAAGGCCGTCGTCAAAGAGACAAATCCAGACGGGAAAGTTTTGCAGGTTCCATGAAAGCTACGGGCACAATACGAACGAGTGTCGTCACTTACAAGATCTCGTTGAAAAACTGATCATAGAAAGGAAGCTGGAACAGTTTGTGCGGACGCCGCAACCCAGAGAGGCGGGCACATCAAGTCAAAACAATGAATCCGACTGACCGAGACAGGGGGATTCGACTTGTCCTCATGGAAGATTGGTGATAAACGCCATCAGTGGCGGACCAACTCTCTCAGGAGCCTGGAACGACGAAGGTCTTCGTCACTGTCATACATGACAGGCTCACTCAATCTATGAATACTTTGCAGTTTCTTTTACATTCTGAAATTTGAATATGTAATAAGGCACTGACTTTGCCATATTTTCTTATTTCAGCAATAAAGTACTATCTCTTCAAGCTAAAGCTGTGATTCACCGAATGCAATGTTCAACGATCACGACACACGAAGAGCTAAATTCCATCAAGCAATGGAATTTATTCAAATAGCGAGTGACTGTGATACGACCGGCCACTCACTAAGTGAAACCCCAGCTCGGGGGCAAGCCAACACATCAAAGGCTGAACTGGACCAACACACGACATTCCATTCAACAACTCGTTCTCATAGCGCGAACGGACTCCAACTTCCCAGAGCGCGAATTGGAGTATAAACATTCAATAACTCGTTCCCATAGCGCGAACGGACTCCAACTTCCCAGAGCGTGAATTGGAGTATAAACATTCAATAACTCGTTCCCACTCCAACTTCCTAGAGTGCGAATTGGAGTATAAACATTCAACAACTCGTTCCCGGAGCGCGAACGGACTCCAACTTCCCAGAGTACGAATTGGAGTATAAACATTCAATAACTCGTTCCTAGAGCGCGAACAGACTCCAACTTCCCAGAGCGTGAATTGGAGTATAAACATTCAATAACTCGTTCCCAGAGCGCGAACGGACTCCAACTTCCCGGAGCGTGAATTGGAGTATAAACATTCAATAACTCGTTCCCAGAGCGCGAACGGACTCCAACTTCCCAGAGCATGAATTGGAGTATAAACATTCAATTACTCGTTCCCAGAG
Organism: Allium cepa; assembly: GCA_030765085.1. Taxonomy (NCBI): domain Eukaryota; kingdom Viridiplantae; phylum Streptophyta; class Magnoliopsida; order Asparagales; family Amaryllidaceae; genus Allium; species Allium cepa. The sequence continues at coordinate 299,562,239 of CM060929.1, forward strand.
CGCGAACGGACTCCAACTTCCCAGAGCATAAATTAGAGTATAAACATTCAATAACTCGTTCCCGGAGCACGAACGGACTCCAACTTCCCAGAGTGCGAATTGGAGTATAAACATTCAACAAATCGTTCCCAGAGCGCGAACGGACTCCAACTTCCCAGAGTGCGAATTGGAGTATAAACATTCAATAACTCATTCACAGAGCGCGAACGGACTCTAATTTCCCAGAGCGTGAATTGGAGTATAAACATTCAATAACTCGTTCACAGAGAGCGAACGGACTCCAACTTCCCAGAGCGCGAATTGGAGTATAAACATTCAATAACTCGTTCCCGGAGCGCGAACGGACTCCAACTTCCCAGAGTGCGAATTGGAGTATAAACATTCAACAACTCGTTCCAAGAGCGCGAACGGACTCCAACTTCCCAGAGTGCGAATTGGAGTATAAACATTCAATAACTTGTTCACAGAGCGCAAACGGACTCCAACTTCCCAGAGTGCGAATTAGAGTATAAACATTCAACAACTCGTTCCAAGAGCGCGAACGGACTCCAACTTCCCAGAGTGTGAATTGCAGTATAAACATTCAATAACTCGTTCCCGGAGCGCGAACGGACTCCAACTTCCCAGAGTGCGAATTGGAGTATAAACATTCAACAACTCGTTCCAAGAGCGCGAACGGACTCCAACTTCCCAGAGTGCGAATTGGAGTATAAACATTCAATAACTCGTTCCCAGAGCGCGAACGGACTCCAACTTCCTAGAGCGTGAATTGGAGTATAAACATTCAATAACTCGTTCCCGAAGCACGAACGGACTCCAACTTCCCAGAGTGCGAATTGGAGTATAAACATTCAACAACTCGTTCCCAGAGCGCGAACAGACTCCAACTTCGCAGAGTGCGAATTGGAGTATAAACATTCAATAACTCGTTCCCAGAGCGCGAACGGACTCCAACTTCCCAGAGCGTGAATTGGAGTATAAACATTCAATAACTCGTTCCCAGAGCGGGAACGGACTCCAACTTCCCAGAGTGTGAATTAGAGTATAAACATTCAATAAACTCGTTCCTGGAGCGCAAACGGACTCCAACTTCCCAGAGTGCGAATTGGAGTATAAACATTCAACTACTCGTTCCAAGAGTGCGAACGGACTCCAACTTCCCATAGTGCGAATTGGAGTATAAACATTCAATAACTCATTCCCAGAGCGCGAACGGACTCCAACTTCCCAAAGTGCGAATTGGAGTATAAACGTTCAATAACTCGTTCCCAGAGCGCGAACGGACTCCAACTTCCCAGAGCGTGAATTGGAGTATAAACATTCAATAACTTGTTCCCGGAGCGCGAACGGACTCCAACTTCCCAGAGTGTGAATTGGAGTATAAACATTCAACAACTCATTCCAAGAGCACGAACGGACTCCAACTTCCCAGAGTGCGAATTGGAGTATAAACATTCAATAACTCGTTCCCAGAGCGCGAACGGACTCCAACTTATCAGAGTGCGAATTAGAGTATAAACATTCAATAACTCGTTCCCAGAGCGCGAACGGACTCCAATTTCCCAGAGTGCGAATTGGAGTATAAACATTCAATAACAGGTTCCCAGAGCGCAAACTGAAGCATCCGTGCCAACTCCAACTTCTCAGAGCGTGAATGGAGTATAAACATAGATTACGAGTTCCCGGAATGCGAACCAAAGCACACATGCTACCTCCGAATTCCCAGAGTGCGAATTGAAGCACAAATACTACGTCAAAGTTCCCGGAGTGCGAACCGAAATATCAATACTAACTCCAAGTTCCCGGAGCGTGAAGCGGAGTATAAACATCAATTCCAGGTTCCCGGAACGCGAACCGTGTTACAGATATCGATAACTCTCAAATTCCCGGAGTGCGAACCGGATTATCAATCTCAAATTATCCTAAGTCCCCAGAATGTGGACATGTGCTAAAGATTTGCAATAAATGCGATCAACCACCAAAATACAAATGTTGTTCCCCGAGACTAGGGGCAAAAAAGCTAAGCGTTAATCACTAACCAAAGTGATACAATGTCCGAAGTTCAACTTATTTATCGATAACAACATATGACCAAGATTTTCGGACTTGGCAAATAAAATGAACTCTACTCGACAGTAAAAACGTCACAAGTACACCGGACTAAAAGCTAAGCACTACAAATACTTGAGCACAAATGAAATGAGAGTTGAAATAAAGAAATTGAATTTTATTTCAACTAACTAGGGACAAGGACTTACATGCAAATAAGTTCTTCCAAAAAAGAATTCCTACTAACAGGGGCCGAACCTGCGTCTATACACGGCCTACTAACAAAAAAAAAACAAACACTAGTTCCTATCTACCAAAAAATCCGATTAAACGGCCCATCTACTTCTTCTTTTTGAATCTCCTTATCAGCGGTTCGTCTTCGGACTCGCTGGAGACAGAGATCCTTCGTTTGGAATGCTTCCTCGCTGGTGGCTGCTCTTCGGCTGGGGGCATAATGTCAATGTCCTCCTCAAAGCTTGAATCTACGTGAAGGCTTTCCACCGGAGGAGTAGGAGGGACTGGATCTGCAACAGAAGACGGCGCGGACACCCGAGTACCAGCCACAGAGCCACTTGGCGATATCACATTTAGAGGTGCTGGACTATGCATCGTAGTCCTAACTCCAGCACTGCCCTCACGCCCCGCGCCCTCTATTTCGGTGTTGATCTCGGCCAAGATTTTCTCGTCTCGAGCTGATTGGGCCTGGCTGGGGGCAGCTGTGGTCTGCGTTACAAAACGAGAGGCCGGCGGAAGATCACTGATGATAAATGGCAAGTCTGTAAAGGGGTCACCTTGTTGGCCAAGCATCTCACTCACCATTTGTTCATCGAGAGATAAGGATCTCCCCTGCGCCATCTCAGTAGACACTGCCGTCGTCACGACAGTCGTTTCGGTGGTGATGGCCATTTGCCCTTGAATAGACTCCTGAGCCGAAGATGCCGGAGTAGTTCCAGTTACTGAGCAAAGAAGAGAAGGAGTTATAAGCAACCACTTCAAAACAAACGCTCTAATAGAAACACACTTGAGATATGTTCAAAGTACCTTCCTCAATTTGACCCGTTGACGTTTGGACGGCCTCAGAGGCGTGCTCCCGAATAGGAGATAAGCGCGGTTGTTCTGGGTCATAAGCAGGAACAGATTGTGAACCAACCACAGATACAGGCTCTAACGAAGGTGGAGCGGTGATTTCAATAACGGTAGTGTGATGCTCGACACCTGATCCCTCTCCAACCTCCAAAGATCGGCCACCAATCATCTCCTTCTCATGAGCAATAATAGCGTCATGGAGGATCTTCTTCTCATCATCTGTTAGCAACCGGTTTTCGAGTTCAAATCGGTCGACCGATTCATCCGGATGTGCTTCCTCTTCCTCCTCAACCAATCGGCCCCAAGCGCTACGGAGGTGTACCGGGTAGTCCTGAAGCCAGGCCAAATTTCTGTGTCTCAACACATTAGCGTTGTAAGTAATGAGCAGATCTTCAATATCGGCCTCCAACCTGGCCTCCGCTTTTTGAACTTTCTCCTCGACCTCCGTCTCGACCGCCTGGACCTTGGCCATTGCCGTATCCCATTCAGTCCGGAGCATCACGGCTTGTTCACACGCCTCCTGGGCTGCGTTGTTCGCATCATCCCTATCCTTGGCGATTTCGGCAAATTTGGACTTAAGCTCATTTAGCTCCTTCAGGGCTGCGTCCCTCGCGGCAACGACCATGGTGTTTCGATGGCCCATATCCTCTACCGTGGCATAATGCTCACGTTTCATCCTATCCATCATTGTCTGGGCTTCGTCGGCTTTTTTGATAGCCTCCATTTCAAATTTCCGAGAAGATTCTGCTTCAGTGTTTAGCACCTCAATAATACGGCTCTTTTGAGCTAACTCAGCCTGCAACCTCTCGATGGTGGCCCCATGCTCAAAGGCCAATGCTGACGCTTTGTCGGCCGCTTTCGACCACGCTTTGTACTAGGCGTAAAAATCATGTACGTAGTCATGAACTAACCGCTCAGCTTCCTCCGGGATCTTCTTTAAATGCGGAGGAAATATATAGTTGTCAAAGCAGAGGTATGGAAAATCTCTCTTTAGCTGAGCAAGCTTGATTGCTCCTTCCCCTGAAATTTCCACGGGGGGCTGTTCTGTAACGGCAGCAGTTATTGTTTCGCTCCTAGAATGGCAGGATTCATGCCTAGAAGATTGAGAGGCCGACATGTAGTGTGAAGATTCAGAGGGACGAGAGACATAAGCAGGAGGTTGTATGGGATCTCTGGAAGGAGGAGGAATACGCGATCGCGATCTACGCTTATAGCCTCTATCTGTATCATATCTCTCTTGACCAGAATACCCAGAGCGTCCCTGGTCATAATCTTTGTCCCCTTCTCGTCTGCGCGAATGATGATATGAAGACTTGCGGGCATGTCGGAGACTCCATAACATTGAACCTCGCCTAGACATAGTATATGCAGAGCAAAATAAAATAGAATTAATCACCCTTCGATACAGGTAGTTTATTGTCAAAGGTTATGCAGTGTTGTGAAATATGTATGAATGTGCAACCCCCCGACCAACCGGATGTGTCTTCCACACCAGTGGGAAAAGACTCGCTCAAAACTAAAGTTTCTAAAAGTTCTTCCAATCCGACATCATGCTGCAGGGACACATCGTCCAGAATTGGAATATCGGCGAGCCCTTCATAAAGACTTTCCGTTCTCGGAGGAGACATCTTCGAAATTCTAACTCCGGAAGAGGATCGGGCCGTGACAACCGATTTCCATCTCCCCTTCTTAGGTGACTTGACAATGGCTGCCTTGCCTTTTCTCAGCTCTGCGACGTCCTGAACTATGTCTGTAGGCTGCGACAACGGCTCGTCATCAGTATGAGTTCTTTCAGAATCAGCCTCCTCGGCTATAATAACTTTGGGCTTCTTGTGCCTGACTTGTTTTTTCAAGAAGGTCCTTAATACCCCGTCGAACTTTATGCTCTGCCCTCGTTCGATCAACCCGTAAGTCCGGAGATTCCTATCCGTCAAGAGCAACTCGATATCCCTATCTTCACCCGGGACTTCTCGGAGTACTCACACCATCTCCTTAGAGTGTTCGCCTTCAGGTCGCTGAATCGTCGCTGTAAAAAAGGGAAAAACATAAGTTTCACTTTGACTGCAATTGCCTTAATAATTATTTGATAACTCAGCTACACTCACTTCTGAACAACCATCGCCGAGAAAACCCCGGGGGACATCTGACATAAAACCATTCCGTCCTGTAATAACTCAACCTAGTCCAGGACCTAGTGACCACTTGGCAATTCCTCACTGCTTCCAGAAATGTGAAGGAAGGGTAATCACCTCGGGTTTTGAAATTGAATAGATATCTGATCTCGGTCGGGATCGGCGGTCTATGAAGGTACTCCATGAAGACGATGAATAAACTGTTCACGGAAGCATATCCGTTCGGGTGTAGTTGAGATGGAGCGATCCTCAAGAAAGACAACACTTCCCTTATATACTCGTTGAACGGAGGAAGCGTCCCGGCCACACACGCGTGGCGGTTAAATGCTGTATATCCCTCCGGTGGGTTGTGTGGTCCATCATTCGGCCCCGCAATAACATGTCGTCCAGTGACAGGCCGTGCCTTAAGCATATTCTCCCCAACATATCTTCAGAAATATTGGATTGAACGGAATCCAACGGATTGGCAATGAAAGACGCATTGGGAAGTTCGTCCGGGGCCGGACCGATGATCTCAGGCTCAATATCCGGAACCTCTAGTCTTGAAGTAACTGTACTCTGAATCTCCTGCTGCTGCGAACTTGAAGGTTCCATGACTAGCTAACTCATGAGAAACCATCGTTAGACGACAAAGGCCCGTGCGTTCCCCAGTGTAAAGTGTATGAATGTATGTTGTACAGTGCCATGCATTACTTGAATAAATATCGCAGAGTTAAAGGAAATATGCAAACGAAAAAGCTACGAAGTCCACTTGTAATGACCGTCATCGCTGACCGTCATCACTAAACCGTTTGTATGATGGAAGTTGATTTGGATAGAAATTTCGAAAGGTGGTCAAGTGTGCAGTGTGAAGCTTGTCGGAATTATGCTTAGAAAATGCCAAGTTTTGGTATCCATCGTATAGGGTTTCGAACCGATCACAGGAAGCTCATTCAAACCCATCCTGATACCACTTCGGATCGATGCAGAAAAGCACGCTTTGAATCGATGCCAGTAAGGCACGCTTCGAATCGATGATCAAGTGTCGAGTTCGAATCGATCAATGAAAGATGACTTCGAACCGATCCTTGGTTAGCTTGTTCGTACCGATCAGGAAACCCTCAACTTAACATCGATCACGTTCGAATCGATATCCTTCGTATCGATATAAAGTTGAGAACTTTGAACCGATAGCTAATGGATTCGAGGTCCATCGATTCGAATGGACCCATCAAAATAATCAATTGGTGCGAACCGCGTCACCCCCATAAGGTCATCCCAGGGATCGATGCGAAATCCAAGGAAAAATGATGCCGCCATCATCGATTCGAACTCGAGTCCCCAGATGGTTTCGAAGCTCTCATAAACCAGATCTGGTTTTATCAATCACCAGAGTGGCCAATCGATGAAGAAGAGGTAAGGTTCGAAATAGCTTTGCCGTTTGGATTCGAGGCTAATTACCTAATTTGAGTGATGGATTCGAGGAATTAAAGACTTGGATCTTGATTGATTCGGGGACGTGAAGCAGTGTTTTCTCTCTGAAGCTTCGAAACGATGTAGAACACAATAAACACAAGGCAAAAGTAAAAAGTAAAAAGTGAAAAATGACATACCCCCGCTATTTATATGGAGCCTCGGAAGCAACCGAGACGTTTCGCATCCCAGTTAACCCAACCGGTCAATAATCAGATCGATTCGAAATCAGCCTTCGAGCCCATGCGCTTAGGGCCTCATCGATGCGAAACACATAGCAGGGCATCGAGTTGCATCGATGCGAAACAAACAGTGGGCACATCGATTCGAAGCCCCTGTTCACATTAACAGATTCACAACTCCATCCACAACCTATCGATACGAACTACTATTTCGTATCCATCATTTCCTATCGATGCGAACTACAATTTCGTATCCATCCTTTCTCATCGGCACGAATGAACGTTTCGTACTCGTCCAAGCCATCGGTTCGAATGTCGGTTTCGTACCCATCATAGCATAAGCGAACTCCATCTCCATGAATGTTGATCTCGAACCCATCGATGCTCATACTCATCGGTTCGAAGTATTACATTCGCACAACACAAATTCGATTCCTTCAACCTTCTATATCGGTTCAGGAGAGGATCGATACGAAGGGACTTTTCAAAACAACCATCAAGCGTTGTCTCAACTCAAATTTCCAAATCGGTTCAGGAGAGAATCGATACGAAATTCAAACGGTAAACAAAACTGACAACGAATCATGGACGCACGACGTTAACAAGGGTCAAACTAACATATGTGCATATATGCCGGGCTAACATTTGATTTTAAACATTTACAGGGATCGAATACTCATCTAGTTACGAGTACAACAGCCAACGGCTAAGCGCTATTATACAGCAATCAATCATATCAACACAAGGTTACAGCAATACAGAATACGAGTCTCGACAAAAAAGAGAGCAATGATTGTTCAAAGAGAAATTGCAGCTATTCAAAGCACGTCATGTTCCCACAAGATGTACTTTGGAGGGCAAAATGTTATCCCGCTTTTTGGCAAAGCCGCGATACCAAAAGATCGATCGAAAACGGAGAACAGTTCGTCTCAGAGATTAGTCATCCTTCGTTTCGCTATGGATATCACTGAATTTTTTCTGAGTCCAGATTGAGCTACAATTGATAGGACATGACAAGAAAGATCGTAGAAGTCCGCATCTCAAATTTCATGTCAATCCGAGTTCATACGCTCAAGTTATGATCGTTTCAATTTGAAGGGAGAAACCTAAATTTCGAACCCATCACCAAACACCGTTTCGAACCGATCGCCTTCGAATCCATTGAAGTACCTCGGGTTCGACTCCATCAACTTCGAATCCATCGAAGGGTTCAAGTTTGCATCAATTGACTTCGCATCCATGGAGAAGTTACAAAGTTCGTATCCATCAAGCATCGGTCATTCGACTCCATCGATGGAGCCTCGTTCGAACCCATCATTGGAGCCTTGTTCGAACCCATCCATGAAGCCGTGTTCGAACCCATCGTTGAAGCCTTCTTTGAACCCATCTGTGAAGCCCTGTTCGAATCCATCAATGAAGCTTCGTTCGAATCCACTGGGTCAACTAGCCATGGTGACGTGTCTTTCATCGGTTCGAATGCGCCGAGATATATGGAGTCGAAGCAGTCAACTCGGAGCAAAACCCGGATCGAGGCGAAGTGTGCGCTCCACATCAACACGAAGACACGTGCCACCATCAATTCGAAACCATCGATTCGAAAGGATGGTTTCGAACCAAACAGCCACGCAATGAATCCCATCTCGAATCCATCATATCTCTCAATCTACTGATCCAAATGCCATGATTTTTTCACAGAAGCCTGCATACACGTTGAACAATGTCCACACCAAATTTCACCTCAATTGGATGAATTTATGATCGATTCGAATGGAGTTCGAATCGATGCCAAAGTGGGCCCAAACTTCCTAAGGCCGGGCGCGTGGGCTCCCTCACGTGCCAGAAGTGGTCTCCCGGGTTTTCAGCGAAATATCAGCATCCTACGCCTATAAATAGAGCCCCAAAGCCAACAGAAAAGGGATCTTTCGACTCTCAAGTGCCCAGACTCTGCCGGATCGAAATCTCCATCATCTTACATCATAATTTCGCTGTTGATTTCGAATTTCCAGTTGTAACTTGCTGTTGATTGCTGTAACAACTTGTAATCATTGAACGAGAATCAATAAACTGCGAAAAACTTCACAGTGGACGTAGGCAACACGCCGAACCACTATAAATCGCTTGTCTACGCATTTACTTTACTATTGATTGGAGTTTTTGTTAGATAATACTCAATTTGAATTTACATTCTCCATTATTATCTCTTCAACGACTCCCGAAGAGTGTTGTGACCAATTTTGGTGCAAACACTACTCTCAACAACGCGTTACTTATACTCCATCCAATATTGCATTATAATTGGGTCCATTCTGGTGACATCCTTTTCCATTACTAAGGTCTCTTGGCGTTGCCGCTCAAGCTCAAACCGGCCCTTCTCAATCTTGGTCAATTCTTTTAACACGGCTAGCTTTTCTGCTTTCCCTCTTTGACATTCTGCATTTTCTCTCGCATGTTTTTCATGCATTAGGGCTAAACGAGAAACGATTTGAGATTAAACAGCAATTTTCTTCTTAGCTGCTCGTTGCCCCATAGGTCTAGCATCTTCATCAAATGCGGGTTCTGCTTCTTCGTCTTCGTTATCTGGGCAAACATTAGAGTCCATATGAAAAGAATTGTTTGGGCAAGAATTATAATTAGATTGACTTGTTTTTTTCTTGCCCTTCGACTTCGTCTGGACATCTCTTAAGCTTTTTGTGGCATTTGATCTCCATTTTTGTTGACTAACAAGCAAGTCATAGCAGTTTGCAAACTGATAGTAGTGCGGTTTCTTTGTACCATTTTCTCTTGAAAATAATTTCAAGAATTGATCTTTTGCCATTCTCTTCTAAAAAACAGAAACAAAAAATGATATATTAACAAAGTGATCAGAAATAAATATAAATTAAAAATGATATTTTTAAAAATGCTACCAATTCAGCTTCGCCACCCATTCCACTTGGATTTGCTATTCTTATTTTGTGAATCTGCGACTCGTAGAATTGTGTTTGTCGATTAATCTTCCCAAAATGATCTGTGATTGCAGACATTGACCTCGTCTTTTCAATATATTTTTTATTGTACGCAGTCATGACTTTTGTCCAAAACGCCTCTCACTTTGGTCATCCCCTTTACTAAGTCGTTAGAAAAATGACAGTAAATATAACACAAATCCTTATCTTCATCGCCGGACCATGGAGCAGAAGAATGGAAGGATAGAGAGGGAGCGGTCTAGGGGTGAACATTTTGAAAGGGTTGGGAATCAAAATCCCAGCTATCCATATTCATCGCTTTGGTATATGATTGAAACGGATGAGACATACTTTCAATGTTATGGAATTGAGAATAGAACTGTAATAAAAGAAGATATGTGTGTATTACAATCTGAAAAATAGTCCGATATATGTAATGTAATCATAAATATGACCGTTTATAGCCGTTTAATTTTAAATATGATCGTTTATAGCCGTTGGGGTCAAAATATGACCGTTTATAGCCGTTGGATTTCAAAACAAGGGTCGTTTACAGCTGTTGGAAATCGTAATAAGGAGGTGTGGAGGGGGTGAAGGGGGTGGGGCTTAGGCGTCCATTTAATGGGCGTCCAAGCCCTGGCGCCCATTAATAGGCGCACAAGCCTTGTTCAGGATTCTGAATCGAATCCTGAATATTCAGTTGGATATTTTCCTTGAATCTAATGACTGGAGATTTTTTTGGTGAAAATGCAGTATGTAATTTGACCACTAGAGTTGCCCTAACACCAATCGTTATTTACTTCATGTGAACAAACGTCCAATATTCAAAACACTTCTTTCTCTCTTTCTTTGAGAACAAACGTTGCTACTAGAGAAAAAATGAACATGTCAAGTCATTTGTCAGGAAGTCAAAAACTCAGTGTCTCTCAACAACGTAATAATGATCGAGTAAAATTCTCTCGTCGGTTTTATTTATTTTTATTTTTTTGCAAAACCCAAGATTTTCAAATCGTGATTGAATTGGTTGCAATTGATTGACTTGTGAAGAATCAAAAAACTCTGAACAACATATCTATGATTAATTTATCAAAGAAAAATAAACTTAACACATGAAAAATGAAATTAATATCTTTGTGACCGTCACGATTCGAATTATATGCTAAATCTTCACATTTCGTCATTATTAGGTAAAAAGATTTTTTTCATTTCGGGTTTGGAATTTTTAATAAATATATAAGATTTGTTGAGAAGATATGAGATATACGGTTGTGTAAGCCTGAGTGAAAGAATAGAATATGGTGTTCAGAAGTACATAAAAAAAATATAAAATTATAATGGTGAGAGAAAAAATAGATGCGAATAGTAGCACACTAAAAGAATAAGTGAAGGTTCCAACAAATGAAATTCTAACCCCCTTTTTTTTCTTTACAGCTCCGAATTACTCCAAAATCGCCCTTCCTATTGACTTGCTTTCTTTTCTTCTTCTTCTTGCTTTATTTCACTGCTTCAATATTTTCCTAAGCTTTCCCGTGCTTAATATAATGTTGTATAAACAATTTTTGTGCTAGTCACCAATGTTATTTATATGTTTTCAACGCCAACCATCGGTTACATTTTCCCAAATTCCACGCCTACATTGTGTCTTGTCTTTTTTTCCACACTCGCCTTCAGCATTGTCTGTAGAGTTTATGGTCGATTAATTTTTTTATCCTCCATGAAATTTTCAGTTATCTCTTTCAACGATTCACCCATATATTAGCAAAATATGACACTTGAAGAGACGCATTAAAAAAATTTCATTAATTGCTTGAGGGTAAAAATGGAACTAAAATTTTATTGGTATAACCGGAGAGTGAAAAGCAATTACGCGAGTGCAAATAGACGGATCCATAGTTGAATGGTCTATAAGTTATCATCTTATTATTAAGGACTTTTTTCGTTTTAGGCTACTTTCGCAAACTTATTACGCAAACGGGTCGGTTATAAAACTTATTATGAATATAAACCAACTTTTAGTTAGTTATTATGAGTATAGACGGCATTTCAAACGTCGTTTGTGTCTTTTTAATTATTAGAACATGACTGGTACATTTTGAGATAGTGTCATCTACATTTTAATATAAAATATACAGGCGCATTTGAGATAGAGACCGAGGGCAATTTTTGGAACATAGTTGGTGCATTTTGAGATAGCGCCAACTACATTTTAATATAAAACATAAAAGTGCATTTTGGGACGGAACCAATGGGTACTTTTTGAAAAGTCGCATTTTGCTTTATGCTTGCTGTATAAAACAACACATATGCTTCCTCTCTCTCCTCATTTCTAATTTACCAAACTCCAAACAAAAAAAGTCAAAACCCTAACCACTATTCTCTTCCACGGTTCCATTTCTTTTCTCATTTAAGTTGTGTGATTTTAATAGATTTACATCACAACCTAACGTAATTTTCATTAAAGTTGATTTTCATTTATTGTATATTTTTTGCTAAAAGTTGTTATTTTTTAGTTGCTGTCGATACTTGAGAAATCGAAGATGGGACTTTTATAAAATATTGTGAAAATTTGGAGTTTGATTGTCATCTCAATACCGATGATGTTGAATTTATACTTGAAACCCAATCATCACAACACTCCCAAAATTATGGTGTTGTACCCGAAACTCAAATGAATATTAAGGCACTGGCCATAGGTTGAATAAAGAAGTTTGTGTTGGCTCATAATTAATTGTTCATTTACCTGCCATAAAAGGTGATAGTGAAACATGACACGTTAATGAAGAAGAGCATTATGTCGATAGGTCAACAAAACGAAAGAAAGAATTAGCTATTGGTGGGCACCCACTGAAATAATGTCACTATGAAGTTACGTGTGATGTGATCAAGTGTAGAAATAAAAATAATGCAGGTCGTAGGTTCTACGAATGTCCACATTACATGTGGCACAAAGCGATGCTCCAAAGTGTACGAGTACTGCAATTTATTTCAGTGAATATACTTCGCATGAAGTTCACAGCCTAAAAGATTAAACGGTAGTTTGTTGATATTTGTATGGAATTGTTAAGGCGTATTATATGGATTAATGAATTTAATGGATTATGGTATTTTCTTGCATGTCATGTAGCTCTGTATCGAATTAGATCAATGAAAATAGAATATGTTGATGTTGGGGTATATAATGGGGTTGTTCTTTGGTTATTCCAGGTTTTTGTCTGAAACCTGTTTTTACTAGAGCGATATTTGAAATGTCGCCAATTGGCGATATTTGAAATTGCGCAAATTGGCGAGCTCTCAGATAGTGCCACAATAGAAACAAGTTTCAAACAAGAACCTGGAACAACCAAAGCAGACAATTTAAAACAATCAAACACAATTATATTGACCACTAGAAAATGAAAAACAAGTAGAACTAGAAATGTGCACTCCATATCAAATAGAGAAACAAGTTTTCAAATGAATGCATTTACCACCAACTCAAACAAATTCATTTACTATCAACTCAAACAACTAGAACTAATATAAACACCGTGTTAGAGAAATACAATGATTCTTCTTCCTGTCCTGCACTTAACATCTGCTGCATCTATTTCCCTTGGAGCTTGCATCTTATCTATAATGTCTTTAATTCTTGTAGACCGAGGCCTTCATGGGGGTCTGTGGACTGTTAGTGGTAGAACCAACTAATTTTTGTGTGCACTCTAATAAAGTTTATCACAAATGGGATGAAATTATGATGAGTACACCACCAATAGTTATGAACTAAGTACCAAGGTTGTAACACCCCGTAAAATCAACTGTAAATAAATTGAGAGAATTAGATTAGATAAGATAGAGTTGAAAACGGAAATTTTATAAAAGTTGGAATTTGACCATGAAGCTTATTCCATTGCGTTCGTAGCGAACTTCTGATCTGTTTCCATATATAATATGTTAAAAACAAAGCTCAAATGAAGAAGTTATGAGCGTTTTGAAGTTCTCCGATTTAAATTAATTTAGTTTGAATTCAAATGAGCATATAAATCTAGTGTTTGAATTTCAAAAATCAACTGTACATTTACTTGGGTGGTTAAGTTAAACGTTAAGTTAAATAATTAACGTTAAAAGTTAATTAGAGAATAAAATAAACGAGCAATGGAAACAAATCAATGCACCCTAAATGAGTGGATTGGTCGACACCTCCGACCCAAATAGTCGACCCTATCGGTCGATCGTTCAAGGGAAGGGGTGCAGGTCGACCCCTATTCAGGGTGGCGGCTAGGTCTTTTCCACGTTTAAATGCTATAGATTTATTCGGTTTTCACCTAACTTCATCCTACGGTTTTGGTGCCTTTCAATTCCTATAAATAGAACCCTATCCTCTCTACTTTTTATTCATAAATATTTGGAGAATTCCTTGAAACTCTGTCATTTTCTCTCTTCAATTAGGTTCAAAAATTCAATTAGAAATTCAACTAAGGATTCTACTTATTCTTTTAATATATTCACTTTCCCTCCAGCCTCTTTGAATCTAACAAAATTATATATATACCTATTCTTCGCCGTGTATATATCAAAAGAAGGAAATCTGAAACAGAGTTGCTTTGGCATTGCAAATCCATGTAAGAAAAGTTAAGGATACATTGTGAGTGGAAACCTTAATTTCAGTAATTGATTAGTATATACCTATAGATTTGAATATGCCTTAGGAATTTTGGGATTAGAAAAACAAAATAGATAGAATTCTCCAAATTTCCTTTTTATTTCAAAATGTCAATTCTGGATGGACATTCTCAATTATTTATGTTAATTTGATGGATTTTTAATTTTTTCTTCAATTTTTGATAATTTCATGGTCTATTCTACTTCACTTCCTTCTATGGTTCAAATTGTGAGTTTTAAATAATGAAATAAGGGTGCAGAGCATGAACCCTACTCATGGTTTTCATCACTTATTCCATACAAAATTTCTTCGTTTATTTCTTTGTATGAGGAATTGAATAGGATATGAAGTTAGAATTGCAATTCCTCCTTTTTATGATATTTCATTGAATTAATGTAATAAATTGGGTTTCTATTTCTATTTACAAGCCTATTACTACAGTTTTGATATGAATACTTAATTCTTGATATGGATATTGAAAGCTTGAAAATTTGAAGGGAAAAGGCTTGTATTAGTATTATGGTTAAAGGAATTGACATTTAGCGCTAGTTTAGGGCATATGAACCACATGCTTAGAAGTTATTAGGCATGATTATATATTATTTCTATTAGCGTAATAAATGTAAAATTATAGCATATAATTGCGTAGTTAATTAGGTAATAATTGTCGTTAGTTCCCCTTTAGGATGGTAATTAATATTTTCAGGCATAATAAGGAAGATTCTTTACAGGGCCTTAATTATGAAATGGTGAGATGGGTATTATATACATGGAGAGTATTTAAATTATGGCTAAGACCTAGGGATGCGCGATCAGTCAAAAGGCATATAGAAGTCTGCCTAGCTAATTTGGCTACCAACAGTGACTTTCGGTCTGATATGAGACATCTCCTATGATAAATAGTTGTAACGACATGATGTTAGTTCCAAATTCTATAGGGTAAATTTTTCTAGCTAATCTGACTATCAGTTCATAGGAATAGTCGGACTAATGTGACACATCTTTATGAGTATGGGTCATAATATGAAGAGTTTGCTTTGGGTTCTTGAGGTATTAACTGGTTTTGTTTTAGGGCCCGCCTCTTTTCTTCAAATGAAGTAAATGGCCAAGGGGCTAGTTATTAGGCAGGATAGGTGGTATCTCAACAAGGGTCCTCTTTAGGATAAGCTATTAAGTGACTGAATGAGGGTCCGCCTTTCCATAAGTAAGTATTAAATGGCTAGAGAGATTCCAGGCGATGTCATCTAGATAGCCTCGATGAGTAGTCCGCCTTGGGAGTATGTATTAAATGATTGGGTCTGCCTCTATTAAGGTCCTAAATGGCCAGAGTCTGTCTATTTTTCAATAAAAGGTATTAAGTGGCTTGTGTAATATCTCTCGCATTGTTAGATATTTATGATATGGGATTTGGTTTATACGATTTAGAAACCTGCTTCGGGAATGGAAGGTATTAAATAGTTGATTAAGAAGCATCCTCCTTTCCATATAAGAAGTATTAAATGGTTTTATTTATGTTAGACATATTTTTATTTTGAAATATACTGCCCAAGTACTAAAATGATAAGGCTCAAAGTTTTTATTCACCGAACATTTATTGTTTTAACTCCCTCCTCATTCCAATACAGGTTAAGAATGGAGTGATGACGATGATGATGCTTGAAGGTGGAGTGGCTTAAGCTTATGGAAGTTATTAATATCTTTTATGATGTTTTATGTTGTACCCATGTATTTTGGATAAATGTGTAACATATTTTACTTGACAATTTGATGATGTTTTGCATTATGACATTTTAAATGGTTTTGAAATAATCGGGTATATTTTGTTATTATATTTTATTTCTTCCGTTGTGAGTTTTAAAAGAATAGTCATTGCTCTATACTGATACTTCTTTTTTCAACTAACAGTCAACCTTAGAATGGATCTAAGTTTCATCGGGCCTTTTCTGGGTCGAAGTTTAGACCTTTTTTGAGGTGGGTTGTTACATGTGGTCAGGTCTTTGATTACCTGATCAATGGGGAAACTATATGTATGAGTGGCATACTTGTTATTTTTGAAAAGGTTTTTCAAAAGAATTTTTAGAAAAATTCTTACTATATATACATACCCTATTTCTTTGAACATACATGCACACACTGGTAACCCTTTTATTTCAATATATAATACTACCTTAGGAAATAGTCAGTAAAGATTCAACGTACAGATGGTTGATATGGTTGATAATCAATCTTCTTTCAAAACCGGGATCCCTACAGACATCCTATTCATGTAATGCCAGAATGGTTTACATAATATCTTAAGACTGTTAAGCAATTTCCTATTCCTCCACCTACACCAGTGGAACTTGCTGCCCCGCCTGCCGATGCAACACCCCGTCATATTGACTTTCCTAAATTTTGTAAGGACTTTCCCAATACGGGAGGGAAGACAAACTTTGGAACCGAGGGATATATGGAAGCTAAAGCTTGGGTGAATAACTTCGAGAAAATATTTAGAGAGCTTGGTTGGGAAGATCAACTAAAGAGAAGGATGATAGCTTGGCGCCTCAAAGGAGAAGCTTTAGATTAGTGGAACTTGGTGATTGAGCAAAATGCTAGAAGGATTTTTTTTTCATAGGATGAATTCAAAAATAAATTTAAGATAAGGTTTATGTTTAAAGCAGAAGTGAGTCTACAACTAGATAAATTCATTCAGCTTAGGTAAGGAGACTCCACTCTAAAGGAGTATATAGCTAAGTTCATAGAGCTAGCTAAATTCGAGATGAGCTTCATAGATACACCTATGAAAAAGGCCACGAAGGGCCTAAATTCCCTACTAAGAGAAATGTTGTTGACCTAAGTATCCATTGGTGCCACATATGAGATGGTGGAGATGGAAATGCTACATATGGCCAATGTGGACGATAAGGAGGTAGAAAAGGAGAAGGCTGCACCTACCTAAAAGCAATGAGAGTCCAGGAAGGGAAGCTTTTGGGCTAACAAAAAGTCGAAGGGGAAGTTTAAGAAGGATGGTAAGGTGTGCAAGCGATGCTAGAAGAAAGGTCATGAAGCTAAAGATTGTAGGGTGAGTTTGATAAAGGCAGCTTTTAAAGGAAAGTACTTTAATTGCCACGAGGAAGGGAACCTCAAGAATCAATGCCCTAAGTTGGTAAAGGAAGGATCAAGCGGACAAGCGTATGTGTAACGACCCCAGATTTTTATGAATTTAAATTGATAATTAAACTAATTTTTGATGTAAAATTGTGAAATTAAATGATAAATTGATCTGAGTTTTTCCAATATTCAAATAAATTATGTTATTTATTAATAAAGAAATGGTTTCTTTTATAAAATTATTTTTATATTAAATAAGGAGTTATTCTTAAACAATATTTATAATAAAATGTCCTTACAAATGAATTCTTATTTTAAATAGAAATTGTCCTTTTAAATTTATTTATAAATAATAGATATGTGTGTTTTGAAAGAAACTATGATTTATAAAATTCGAAAATGAAGTCTTTCAAAAATGTTTTAAATAAAATAAACTTTGTAAATATATAAGTATGAACACTTGTAATAGGAAACAAAGTAAATATAAGATATATATTCAAGTGTACAATACGAAAAGAAAAAAAAATGTACAAAGCAAGATCATATCAGCCGAGGCAACAATGCAAAACAACACCAAAACAAACTCAACCTAAGACACATATATTTGTATATAAAAAGTAACCAGGCAAGAACAAGTAAAAGGAAAATAAGAAAAGGATGAAACATCACAAAGTACATATTTTACCTAAGCAATAAAGCAAAGTACATCAACCTTTAAAGCTTACATCTCCGCTCAGAAATAAGGTACTAAGTGACTAATGCAACATGCCTCCAATACAATTCAGCCATGCTTATTGAATAAACAAAGATATAACACTGTATAAACAATATTTTATCACCTGCAACTTGTTTACATTTATTCACCTGTACACTTTCTTTTATATATCACCAGTAAACTTCCCTCCTATTTATCAACTTCTTCTCATTTTAGTTCAGCATCATCACTGAGTAAAATCTAAATGAACATCATTTCAAACTTAAACAAGTTCAACCTTAAAACAATAATACAAATCCAGACAAGCAAAGAAGGATTCAGTTTGCAACTTCAAGCCTGTTTCAAACAAAATGAAGCTCTGTTTTTTTTCTGGAAAAAAAAAGTGAGTAACATCACCATTTTAAATTGTTAAGTATACAATTAGGTTGCCTGCTTATCTTTGAAGTATGATATGCTTGTGAATATATTTTAAAACTCTGTGTATATACAGATATGTTGGTGTGTAAAATGTTGTGTGTTTGAATTTCTGGTCTTTGGCTTTAGTTCTAGGTTCAAAAGATTAAAAAAAAAAACATTTGCTAATAATCCAATCTATGTTATGATTTAAGTGACTAACCAAATATATTTGTTATGTCATCAGATTTAGTTAAGAATTTGTTTAAGTTACAAACAAAATTGCATTTGTCTCAGGATATAACAAAACAACACAGCAAACTTAAATTAAGCCAAAAATAAAATGTCAAGATTCTTTGATTCAAGTATATGTATCAAATGCTAATACCAAAATTTGATTTTTAAAACTAAAATGGCAATTTTTAGTGAAGAGATTTGGATACATTTCTGGTTTAACCAGAAATTGAACTTTTGAGATTTTCTGGCAAACACGTCGATGGGGGAGGTCGGGTTTTATCGTGGTGATAGAGGAGGCTATGGTGGTGATGGGAAAATTGGTCGGAGGTGGCCACAGCCACTGTGGTGACGGCAGCGAGAAATTTATTTTTGGAAACCTAATTTTGTCGTGCTTTTGCGTTTAATCTCATTCGTTGTCCACAAGCGATCGAGTTGCGCGTGTTTCTAGGAGATGGTAGTTGGGTCATTGACGAAGTCGTATACGGAGTTGTGTCGTCGCAGATGGTCGGCACGGCGTGGACGAGGCGATGTTGACAGGTTTGGGGGTGTTGAAGTTAGCGTGTTTCCAGGTTTGGAAATTTAACTCGATTTTGATTCGTGTTGTCGTGATGGGTTTGGGTGATCGTAGTCACGTCTGAGGTTGGTAGGCGAAGTATTGAAGCGCTGGTGGATGGCCGGAGATGGCCAGAACCATGGTGCATGTGCACCGTGCATTTCAAAGTTCTGATGAACTTTGTCCTGTGCAAGAAGAATCGATCTCGAGTTTTACTCGAGTGGTTCCGGGTTTTTCTTGATGTTTTTGGGTGTTTGACTCGGGGAGATTGGAGGGTTGGCTCGAGTCTAGTTTGTTACAGGGTGTTTTTCCCTTGTCTACAGGTTTTCAGAAACCTGTTACACTAGTTTTTTTTATTTTAAAATAAAATTTAAAAGCCAGTTTAAATGGGAAGCAAAAGTTTTAAAGCAAGTTTAAATCCAGTTTTAAGTTTAGTTTCAAATAAACTTTGAATTTAAAATTTTTAAACAGAAATTTGATTTTTAAATCAATTTTGTAAATATTTACAAGGTGGATTTTCAGATTTTAAATCTGATTTTTAGAATTTAAATTAAAATCTGAAAACAAGACTTAAATATGGCTTCAAGTTTAAAATCTGGAATTTGAACCAGTTTTCAAATCATATGTGTTTTAAAACAAGTATAAATCAAATAGCTTTTTAAAAGTAAATTTGTTTTCAAACCAATAACTAAACTTGATATTTGATAATTTGAATATGTAAGTTAAATAGTGGTGTATTTTTAAAGGCTTAATTTTTTTTTATAAAATTAAGTAAATTGGGTTAAAGGCTTACATAAGTTCATATATTAATAATAAATGTTCTTTACATTTATTTTAAGATTATAAGTGGATATTTAAATTTGGTTAATAGTTAGATATGTAAGCATTTTGAATCATAAATTCAAAATGAAATTTGAGTCTAAATTCAAATTTGAAATGTTTTACACTTAAAATATTGATGAAGTCATTAATAAGGAAATTAATTATCTTAGAGATAAAGAAGGTAATTAAAATGATTGAATTAAGAAGGTAATTAAAGAATGATTTATTTAATTTATAAACAAGTAATTTAGATTAATTAATTTGAAAAGATTTAAAGATTTAATCTAAGAAATTTTCTTAAGAAGGTAATCAAAGAAAGTTAATAAAGATAATTACTAAAGATTTTCAAGTATTGATTAAAGTGATAAATAATTAATAATTAAATGGATTAATTAATTTAGAAAATCAATTATAAATTTTTAAATATAATTACTTAATGAAAGTAATTAAGGATTAATCATTTATTGTAATAAATTTTAGATATTTTGATTAAGTAAAGCATCTGATAAATAAATTAATATCAAATGATTTGTAATTAATTAAATAATCAAGATTTGATAATTAATTCACAAGTAATTGATTAAATTGGAAATGAATTGAATTAATCAGGATTAAACGATTAATTTATCCTGCTTATAAATAATTACTAAATGCTTGGCATTACTTATGAATGTTTATATTGTATGAAATGCCTTGAATTGGTTATCCTATCTGATTTGTGATATTTTGATCTGTGAATTGTGCTATGTATAATTTTATTCATTTATTGATGATACATCTGTATACTATCTGTGAATAGACGATAAGCGTTATAGTTTATATCGTTTATCAACTATATTTCTATGTTCTGATCTGTGATGATTGAAATGATGTTGCACTATTGTGTTAAACCCCTGGACCACACTTATACACACACAAATATGGATTTCACAAGGAAATCGATTGAGTCACAGATTTTTGAAATAGTTTTGAATTTGAATATTTGAATTAAAATGTTTTGGAAATGGATTGGGTTTAAAGTGAAAAGCTTTTGAAATGGAATTTCATAGATGAAATTTATTTTGAATAACTCGATAAAATATGAAGTTTAATAATTTGATTTGAACTTAAATTCAAGATTTGAAATTGAATTCTATGATTTAAAACTAGGGATTAAAAATGTTATACCAGTTATATACGGGTTAAACTATTTTAAAAGTATTGATTTGGGATGTGAATAGAATTCAAGGGTTTAACTCGTGTAAATGTAATTGGATTTTTCTAAAACGAAAACTGTTTGTTTTCAAATAATAAAAGCTTTCACATGAGAAATGAACGTCCAATTTGTGTTAAAAAGAATTTCAAGTTTGAAAATGAAGATAATTTCCAAGTTATGAAAACGATTTAAAAAGCTATAAGTTGAATCTTTGATTTAAAGATTCAACAAGTTAATCGAATTTTTAAAAGCTATGAGTTAAATCTTTGATTTAAAGATTTAATGAGTTAATCCAACTTGAATTGAAATTGTATTTGAAAGGCTATGAATGAATCTTTGGAAATGATTTTTAAAAGCTATAAGTTGAATCTTTGATTTAAAGATTCAACAAGTTAATCGAATTTTTAAAAGCTATGAGTTAAATCTTTGATTTAAAGATTTAATGAGTTAATCCAACTTGAATTGAAATTGTATTTGAAAGGCTATGAATGAATCTTTGGAAATGATTTTTAAAAGCTATAAGTTGAATCTTTGATTTAAAGATTCAACAAGTTAATCGAATTTTTAAAAGCTATGAGTTAAATCTTTGATTTAAAGATTTAATGAGTTAATCCAATTGGAATGAAAATTGTTTTAAAGTCTATAAATTGATCTTTGTGAAATAAATCTTTTTTGTAATATAAAGATTTGAAATGGTAATTGGTTTAAACCATTTGAAGAAAAGTTTTGGGTTTTAAGTTGTGGCTTAATTGAAATCCTAATATCCATATGTTTTTAAAATACCGCGCTCACTGTTCGGTTTAGCCGGGAGAGGACCTTTGTGTCATATATCCCATTCCGAATATGTGATATATCGTTATGGATAGCATTTGAAGACCGGTGTTGAAGACCGGATATTTTTGAAAGCGAAAGGACAACTCGTTGAATGTCTTTGCATCGACTGGTCCCCGGTATAGAGACTCCATATGTGATGGGAAGTCCGAACGTGATTAGTAAATATCCGGATTGCAAGGACTTCTTTGGAAGTGCATTCGGTTCTGTTCGAGCCCGGAACAGACTTGTATGGATTGCATGTCTGACATTACAAATTGAGATATAAAGCCGATTTCTTTCAAATATATTTCTGTTGGTGGCGGAGAATTTATTTTCTTAGCTTAACACCCTTCTCTGAGATGTACGAGCTCAGAGGTTATGTAGTTGAATGTTATCAGCGATATATTCCCAATTTGGTAATGTGACATGCTGAGTGTTGCTGTGAAATGATCATTGTGTTGATCATTTGTGATAGGATCATTTATTTGATCGTTTATCTTTGTGATCATTTCTATGATCATTTGTTGACCCAAAGCACGGCCTTTGTATAAAGCGTGTTTTTGTGGACGTGACTTCGTCGAGCCTCACACCCCGGAATGGTCAAAACAGGAAAGATGCAGCAAGGTTATGAGGGGTAGCTCCCTTTAGGGTATGTGCATTTCCTTCTGGAAAAGGGTGGTATCATAGTATGGAGCCCAGATACTTACTCATGTTGAAAACACTTTGTTATGATTATGTGATGATGGTGACGAGCGCTCGGTTAAAGGTCCCAAAGGACCGAGGGATGGCATACTCGTGTCAGTAGTTACCCAGTTAGGGGTAACCCGGCCTTGTGTTGGTAGAGATCCGGTTTGGTTCTTGGGGACGTCCATCCAGAGACGTTCTCATGTGGCAATGGGAAGTTCCTTGGCCTGATCATTCGTTGGAAATCCAAAGTAACAATACGATCTTGTACGGTTTTAGTTGTAGAACCTGCTTCCTCAGGAGGTAGCTATAGCAGGCATAATATAATGGTACCTATGATGGCTAAGATTTATATTCTACTTTCGAAATGAATTTTTTTCTACACTATGCACTAGCAATAATATCAAACGTTTCTTTTTAATGCGTATCAAGCATCTTTGACTAACATAAGAAGAAATCTCCTCCAAGTCTGCGTTTGCATTGTGTGTGTGGCGGGAGGTCATATGGTAGTCTCATTTTTAAAAAGCATTGCGAATTGACTTTGAAAATCTTTTGTTGAATGTTTTAAAGGATAAACTGTTTTTGTTGCTCACACCAGTCCCACGACTGATCCGGAGTTTATTATTTTCTTTCCTAAACTCTGGGTGCTCATTATTTTCTACACGAGCAGTCTAGAGTTGGGTTTTACAGATAGTTAGGTTCAGTGAATTATCTGGAGTTAGTTCAGTCTTTGGATCACACCAGTCTTGCTCAGCTTGGTGCATCGTTATTGGGAGTTCGAGCTATTGCTGGATTGATTCTTGGAGATGGAGTTGCAGTTCTCGGAGTTCTCTTTTGAAGACTATCTTAGAGTTATATTGTTCCGCTGCTAGATGTTGTCATCTATTTTCTTTTCCGCTGCTATTTATTGTATCATATCTCTGATGTATATTAATATCTATTGGATCATCTGTTGTATCAGATATTGTATTAAAGCTGTATATCAATGTATTATTCTTTTTATTCCGCTGTGTTATTTACTTAATGTTGTTATAAGCTCCGGCGGGCCGGATTCGACATTTGAATTTGCGGCATTCGAATATAGGTAACGTATTCGGTGTCGATTTTCGAAGGTCAAGTCAGGATCGCTACAATTGGTATCAGAGCTAAGGTTGAACTTTAGCTCAGGAGTGTAACACATTAAGTAACTCTTAGAGATGGGATGAAGTATATCCTAGAATGAGTATATCCCTAAGATATCTGTTCGAATGTCTCAGTAAATTCTCTTGCTATTCACCGATAGTAAGTATGAGTGCAAGAAGAGAACGAGATAGGGGACAGGGAAAAGTACGATTTTAAATGGTCAATACCCTGTAACAGTGGAAATAATCTTTCTCTATCAATCTCTTTCGATTCATCTTTCCAAATTCTTTTGATTTGCTTCGTGGCAGTTGCAAGAAGAAGTTTCGATGCGGTGATGCCCTACGAATCGTTGTAGAAAATCCTTACTTTGTATCTTCATCGGTTTCTTATCATTTTTTTGATTTAAACCTTAATGAATATGAATTGGAAATTCTGTATAAATGGGAAATTTGAAATTGAAAATTTGAATAAATTAGAAATTTTAAATTGAGTTAAAATTGATTAATGGAATATGAAGAATAAATTTGAATAGTATCGATAAAACGATTTTGTTTAAAACTAAATTTGAAATTCTATTGTAATTTCTCGTGAATACCAAAAGTCCGAAGAGGGACGAATTAGTATATATTCTGAGATATTCCGACTTGAGTTTAGAATTCATATCTTAAGTTTGAGGAATTATAGGAGATCGAATCTGTCTATCTCTGTGTTGTTTTCGTGCCTGCGAATTTCGAGGACGAAATTCTTTTAAGGGGGGAGTTTGTAACGACCCCAGATTTTTATGAATTTAAATTGATAATTAAACTAATTTTTGATGTAAAATTGTGAAATTAAATGATAAATTGATCTGAGTTTTTCCAATGTTCAAATAAATTATGTTATTTATTAATAAAGAAATGGTTTCTTTTATAAAATTATTTTTATATTAAATAAGGAGTTATTCTTAAACAATATTTATAATAAAATGTCCTTACAAATGAATTCTTATTTTAAATAGAAATTGTCGTTTTAAATTTATTTATAAATAATAGATATGTGTGTTTTGAAAGAAACTATGATTTATAAAATTCGAAAATGAAGTCTTTCAAAAATGTTTTAAATAAAATAAACTTTGTAAATATATAAGTATGAACACTTGTAATAGGAAACAAAGTAAATATAAGATATATATTCAAGTGTACAATATGAAAAGAAAAAAAAATGTACAAAGCAAGATCATATCAGCCGAGGCAACAATGCAAAACAACACCAAAACAAACTCAACCTAAGACACATATATTTGTATGTAAAGAGTAACCAGGCAAGAACAAGTAAAAGGAAAATAAGAAAAGGATGAAACATCACAAAGTACATATTTTACCTAAGCAATAAAGCAAAGTACATCAACCTTTAAAGCTTACATCTCCGCTCAGAAATAAGGTACTAAGTGACTAATGCAACATGCCTCCAATACAATTCAGCCATGCTTATTGAATAAACAAAGATATAACACTGTATAAACAATATTTTATCACCTGCAACTTGTTTACATTTATTCACCTGTACACTTTCTTTTATATATCACCAGTAAACTTCCCTCCTATTTATCAACTTCTTCTCATTTTAGTTCAGCATCATCACTGAGTAAAATCTAAATGAACATCATTTCAAACTTAAACAAGTTCAACCTTAAAACAATAATACAAATCCAGACAAGCAAAGAAGGATTCAGTTTGCAACTTCAAGCCTGTTTCAAACAAAATGAAGCTCTGTTTTTTTTCTGGAAAAAAAAAGTGAGTAACATCACCATTTTAAATTGTTAAGTATACAATTAGGTTGCCTGCTTATCTTTGAAGTATGATATGCTTGTGAATATATTTTAAAACTCTGTGTATATACAGATATGTTGGTGTGTAAAATGCTGTGTGTTTGAATTTCTGGTCTTTGGCTTTAGTTCTAGGTTCAAAAGATTTAAAAAAAAAACATTTGCTAATAATCCAATCTATGTTATGATTTAAGTGACTAACCAAATATATTTGTTATGTCATCAGATTTAGTTAAGAATTTGTTTAAGTTACAAACAAAATTGCATTTGTCTCAGGATATAACAAAACAACACAGCAAACTTAAATTAAGCCAAAAATAAAATGTCAAGATTCTTTGATTCAAGTATATGTATCAAATGCTAATACCAAAATTTGATTTTTAAAACTAAAATGGCAATTTTTAGTGAAGAGATTTGGATACATTTCTGGTTTAACCAGAAATTGAACTTTTGAGATTTTCTGGCAAACACGTCGATGGGGGAGGTCGGGTTTTATCGTGGTGATAGAGGAGGCTATGGTGGTGATGGGAAAATTGGTCGGAGGTGGCCACAGCCACTGTGGTGACGGCAGCGAGAAATTTATTTTTGGAAACCTAATTTTGTCGTGCTTTTGCGTTTAATCTCATTCGTTGTCCACAAGCGATCGAGTTGCGCGTGTTTCTAGGAGATGGTAGTTGGGTCATTGACGAAGTCGTATACGGAGTTGTGTCGTCGCAGATGGTCGGCACGGCGTGGACGAGGCGATGTTGACAGGTTTGGGGGTGTTGAAGTTAGCGTGTTTCCAGGTTTGGAAATTTAACTCGATTTTGATTCGTGTTGTCATGATGGGTTTGGGTGATCGTAGTCACGTCTGAGGTTGGTAGCGAAGTATTGAACCGCTGGTGGGTGGCCGGAGATGGCCAGAACCATGGTGCATGTGCACCGTGCATTTCAAAGTTCTGATGAACTTTGTCCTGTGCAAGAAGAATCGATCTCGAGTTTTACTCGAGTGGTTCCGGGTTTTTCTTGATGTTTTTGGGTGTTTGACTCGGGGAGATTGGAGGGTTGGCTCGAGTCTAGTTTGTTACAGGGTGTTTTTCCCTTGTCTACAGGTTTTCAGAAACCTGTTACACTAGTTTTTTTTATTTTAAAATAAAATTTAAAAGCCAGTTTAAATGGGAAGCAAAAGTTTTAAAGCAAGTTTAAATCCAGTTTTAAGTTTAGTTTCAAATAAACTTTGAATTTAAAATTTTTAAACAGAAATTTGATTTTTAAATCAATTTTGTAAATATTTACAAGGTGGATTTTCAGATTTTAAATCTGATTTTTAGAATTTAAATTAAAATCTGAAAACAAGACTTAAATATGGCTTCAAGTTTAAAATCTGGAATTTGAACCAGTTTTCAAATCATATGTGTTTTAAAACAAGTATAAATCAAATAGCTTTTTAAAAGTAAATTTGTTTTCAAACCAATAACTAAACTTGATATTTGATAATTTGAATACGTAAGTTAAATAGTGGTGTATTTTTAAAGGCTTAATTTTTTTTTATAAAATTAAGTAAATTGGGTTAAAGGCTTACATAAGTT
Source organism: Allium cepa (assembly GCA_030765085.1). NCBI lineage: Eukaryota > Viridiplantae > Streptophyta > Magnoliopsida > Asparagales > Amaryllidaceae > Allium > Allium cepa. Next base: position 299,589,720 of record CM060929.1, read on the forward strand.
CATATATTAATAATAAATGTTCTTTACATTTATTTTAAGATTATAAGTGGATATTTAAATTTGGTTAATAGTAAGATATGTAAGCATTTTGAATCAAAAATTCAAAATGAAATTTGAGTCTAAATTCAAATTTGAAATGTTTTACACTTAAAATATTGATGAAGTCATTAATAAGGAAATTAATTATCTTAGAGATAAAGAAGGTAATTAAAATGATTGAATTAAGAAGGTAATTAAAGAATGATTTATTTAATTTATAAACAAGTAATTTAGATTAATTAATTTGAAAAGATTTAAAGATTTAATCTAAGAAATTTTCTTAAGAAGGTAATCAAAGAAAGTTAATAAAGATAATTACTAAAGATTTTCAAGTATTGATTAAAGTGATAAATAATTAATAATTAAATGGATTAATTAATTTAGAAAATCAATTATAAATTGTTAAATATAATTACTTAATGAAAGTAATTAAGGATTAATCATTTATTGTAATAAATTTCGGATATTTTGATTAACTAAAGTATCTGATAAATAAATTAATATCAAATGATTTGTAATTAATTAAATAATCAAGATTTGATAATTAATTCACAAGTAATTGATTAAATTGGAAATGAATTGAATTAATCAGGATTAAACGATTAATTTATCCTGCTTATAAATAATTACTAAATGCTTGGCATTACTTATGAATGTTTATATTGTATGAAATGCCTTGAATTGGTTATCCTATCTGATTTGTGATATTTTGATCTGTGAATTGTGCTATGTATAATTTTATTCATTTATTGATGATACATCTGTATACTATCTGTGAATAGACGATAAGCGTTATAGTTTATATCGCTTATCAACTATATTTCTATGTTCTGATCTGTGGTGATTGAAATGATGTTGCACTATTGTGTTAAACCCCTGGACCACACTTATACACACACAAATATGGATTTCACGAGGAAATCGATTGAGTCACAGATTTTTGAAATAGTTTTGAATTTGAATATTTGAATTAAAATGTTTTGGAAATGGATTGGGTTTAAAGTGAAAAGCTTTTGAAATGGAATTTCATAGATGAAATTTATTTTGAATAACTCGATAAAATATGAAGTTGAATAATTTGATTTGAACTTAAATTCAAGATTTGAAATTGAATTCTATGATTTAAAACTAGGGATTAAAAATGTTATATCAGTTATATACGGGTTAAACTATTTTAAAAGTATTAATTTGGGATGTGAATAGAATTCAAGGGCTTTAACTCGTGTAAATATAATTGGATTTTTCTAAAACGAAAACTGTTTGTTTTCAAATAATAAAAGCTTTCACATGAGAAATGAACGTCCAATTTGTGTTAAAAAGAATTTCAAGTTTGAAAATGAAGATAGTTTTCAAGTTATGAAAACGATTTAAAAAGCTATAAGTTGAATCTTTGATTTAAAGATTCAACAAGTTAATCGAATTTTTAAAAGCTATGAGTTAAATCTTTGATTTAAAGATTTAATGTGTTAATCCAACTTGAATTGAAATTGTATTTGAAAGGCTATGAATGAATCTTTGGAAATGATTTTTAAAAGCTATAAGTTGAATCTTTGATTTAAAGATTCAACAAGTTAATCGAATTTTTAAAAGCTATGAGTTAAATCTTTGATTTAAAGATTTAATGAGTTAATCCAACTTGAATTGAAATTGTATTTGAAAGGCTATGAATGAATCTTTGGAAATGATTTTTAAAAGCTATAAGTTGAATCTTTGATTTAAAGATTCAACAAGTTAATCGAATTTTTAAAAGCTATGAGTTAAATCTTTGATTTAAAGATTTAATGAGTTAATCCAATTGGAATGAAAATTGTTTTAAAGTCTATAAATTGATCTTTGTGAAATAAATCTTTTTTGTAATATAAAGATTTGAAATGGTAATTGGTTTAAACCATTTGAAGAAAAGTTTTGGGTTTTAAGTTGTGACTTAATTGAAATCCCAATATCCATATGTTTTTAAAATACCGCGCTCACTGTTCGGTTTAGCCGGGAGAGGACCTTTGTGTCATATATCCCATTCCGAATATGTGATATGTCGTTATGGATAGCATTTGAAGACCGGTGTTGAGACCGGATATTTTTGAAAGCGAAAGGACAACTCGTCGAATGTCTTTGCATCGACTGGTCCCCGGTATAGAGACTCCATATGTGATGGGAAGTCCGAACGTGGTTAGTAAATATCCGGATTGCAAGGACTTCTTTGGAAGTGCCTTCGGTTCTGTTCGAGCCCGGAACAGACTTGTATGGATTGTATGTCTGACATTACAAATTGAGATATAAAACCGATTTCTTTCAAATATATTTCTGTTGGTGGCGGAGAATTTATTCTCTTAGCTTAACACCCTTCTCTGAGACGTACGAGCTCAGAGGTTATGTAGTTGAATGTTATCAGCGATATATTCCCAATTTGGTAATGTGACATGCTGAGTGTTGCTGTGAAATGATCATTGTGTTGATCATTTGTGATAGAATCATTTATTTGATCGTTTATCTTTGTGATCATTTCTATGATCATTTGTTGACCCAAAGCACGGCCTTTGTATAAAGCGTGTTTTTGTGGACGTGACTTCGTCGAGCCTCACACCCCGGAATGGTCAAAACAGGAAAGATGCAGCAAGGTTATGAGGGGTAGCTCCCTTTAGGGTATGTGCATTTCCTTCTGGAAAAGGGTGGTATCATGGTATGGAGCCCAGATACTTACTCATGTTGAAAACACTTTGTTATGATTATGTGATGATGGTGACGAGCGCTCGGTTAAAGGTCCCAAAGGACCGGGGGATGGCATACTCGTGTCAGTAGTTACCCAGTTAGGGGTAACCCGGCCTTGTGTTGGTAGAGATCCGGTTTGGTTCTCGGGGACGGAGGCGTTCTCGTGTGGCAATGGGAAGTTCCTTGGCCTGATCATTCGTTGGAAATCCAAAAAAACAATACGATCTTGTACGGTTTTAGTTGTAGAACCTGCTTCCTCAGGAGGTAGCTATAGCAGGCATAATATAATGGTACCTATGCTGGCTAAGATTTATATTCTACTTTCGAAATGAATTTTTTTCTACACTATGCACTAGCAATAATATCAAACGTTTCTTTTTAATGCGTATCAAGCATCTTTGACTAACATAAGAAGAAATCTCCTCCAAGTCTGCGTTTGCATTGTGTGTGTGGCGGGAGGTCTTATGGTAGTCTCATTTTTAAAAAGCATTGCGAATTGACTTTGAAAATCTTTTGTTGAATGTTTTAAAGGATAAACTGTTTTTGTTGCTCACACCAGTCCCACGACTGATCAGGAGTTTATTGTTTTCTTTCCTAAACTCTGGGTGCTCATTATTTTCTACACGAGCAGTCTAGAGTTGGGTTTTACAGATAGTTAGGTTCAGTGAATTATCTGGAGTTAGTTCAGTCTTTGGATCACACCAGTCTTGCTCAGCTTGGTGCATCATTATTGGGAGTTCGAGCTATTGCTGGATTGATTCTTCGAGATGGAGTTGCAGTTCTCGGAGTTCTCTTTTGAAGACTATCTTAGAGTTATATTGTTCCGCTGCTAGATGTTGTCATCTATTTTCTTTTCCGCTGCTATTTATTGTATCATATCTCTGATGTATATTGATATCTATTGGATCATCTGTTGTATCAGATATTGTATTAAAGCTGTATATCAATGTATTATTCTTTTTATTCCGCTGTGTTATTTACTTAATGTTGTTATAAGCTCCGGCGGGCCGGATTCGACATTTGAATTTGCGGCATTCGAATATAGGTAACGTATTCGGTGTCGATTTTCGAAGGTTGTATTGCAGCCACCAAGTAAAATAAAAGGATCAAGTTGGAATCAAAAGCAAAGCAAGTTGTGCATACAAAATTAAGTAGTATAGATGTAAACAAAAGTACAAGCTCATAAATGCAGCCCCAAAACATATCAAGTCAGCCACCATAATAAAGAAAAGAAAGATATACATACTCAAGAGTACAATATGAAAAGAAGATGTACAAGCAAATAAAGCTAAACATGTAGGCTGAGAATCGAAAGGAAATAAATATGCATGTACACTTAAAAAAAGAAAAAACTAAAGTATAAACAAGTAAAAGCAAAAGCAACAAACTTCTGTAATGCAGCTGAGACAAGAAGGAGCAAAGCAAGAATAAAAGATGTAGGCAAGCATAAACAAATCAAAATATAAATATACATAAACAAGTACAAGCAAACATCCTACGTACTTACAACATCTTTTACCATGCCTATTGTACAAAATGATAACCCCGTGTAACTCATTTCCTTCCTATATATCAATCTATTTAGCATCAGCTCGTTCATCTACAAAATTGTGTAAATCTAAAGTAAACACCATTTCAAACATAAACAATAATACAACTCAAACCAGAGAAGTGAAAAAAAGAGGGAAGCTTCAGCAAGTAAATCTACAACCTGTTTCAACATAAAGAAAGCCCTGTTCTTTTTCTTAAAAGCAAGGTGAGCAAACTTATCTTTGAACCAATTTTCTTGATATCTGTGATGATGGTAGCTCTATAGTTATGATCAATGTTTGAGTGTTGTTGTGGAAAAATATTTGAATATGTTTACCTGTAATATATGTATGCCTGCATGACTGGAAACAGAACAAAGCTTGCTTTTGTTCATACATTTCAGATTTTTAAACCAGTTAGAAAATTTAAATCACCCTAAATCAAGTCATTTTAGACCTTGCTTGCTAAATGAAAAATGTTTATATGAATATAACATCACATTTTAAAATAAATTCAATTGTGTTTATTAACTATTTACTTATAAATTGATAATTGTCAGTGAAACTAATCAAAGACTTAAAATTTAATGTTCGAGAATTCTTGTTTTGAATTCATAGCTTGATTCGAGATACAAATTTGTGAATTTTAATGGTAATATCATGATTTTTAGATTTGGAGATTGTTTGAATTTTAGAGTTAAACAGAATTGTGAAAACCATCAATTTCCGATCGTCGACGTGATAATGATCGCCGTGATCAATACTGAAGGTGGAGAGATGGATGTAGATTCGAGGAAAAATGCTCTCATAATTTCCAGTTGATCAGGGCGATTTTATGACTCGAATTTAGGGTTTTAGAGCTAGTTTACTCGTCTGGGTTTGAGAAGGGACTGCGTCGACCTCGGAGTGTTTCAGGAAATCGGTCAGGTGGGGATAGCGGCACGTGATCAAGGCGAAGCTTCTGACGAGAATTCGTGACCTCTGGTGGTCTTTGATGGTCGGAGGCAAGGCGATTAGTTTAACTGGGTTGTTTTGGGTAGACGTGAGGTAGCACGAAAATTTGATTTCGAGTTTGATTTGTTGGACTGGGTGGTCAGGGGACTAGCAGAGCTCGGAGGTGATAAGTAGCGATGGTCGGAGGCAAGGTCGTCGTCCGGTGGAGGGTGTGCATGTGCACCGTGTCTCTGTGTGCACAGTGGAAAGGAAAAGGTAGGAGTATCAGAAAAGAAATAAGGGAGGAGAAGAAGGAATTGGGGGATTTGGATGTGGGCTCGGGTAGGTTACTGAAGTGTTCGCGACCGTTTGAAATGGGTAACAGGTCTTAAAATAATAATAAGAATAATAATAACTCAGGTTGCTTTCTCGGGGAAACGAAGCCTGGTTTCGAGAAAAGATGAAGTAGGGTCGGGTCATTGGTTTTGGGACAGAAGCAGTCTCTGATTTTAAAGGCGAAATCAAGCTCATTTTGAAACAATTTTATTAAAACAGTTTTTAGTTTTGGTAAAGATTGAATGTTAACCCAGTTTTGAACTAGTTAATTTGTTTTAAATTACCATGTTTTGAAATGATTTAAAATAAATATAACCTTTATTTTGGAAAGTTATTTTAACTTAATAATATTAGAATGCATTAATGAGTAATAAGCTTTATTTGTTTGGTTTATATAATTTTGTATTAAGTCAATTATCAAACATAATTAAATGAAAAATTAATTACTTAATGTATTAAAAGATAGTTAATTAAATGGATGATTTATCAAGGTGATTAATTAAACAAGGCGATTCATATAATCATTTAATAATTAGGGGTTAATCACTTTGTGTGATTAAGTAAGGTAATTTATTAATGGACAATCATTGAATGCAATCAAAGTGATTAAATAATCAAAGGGAAATTAATTTGGGTAATTAATTTAAGGATAAAAAGGGTCATCTTTTAATTTAAATAATGAAATTGATTAAGAAATAATTACTAATTAAAGAAGTAATTGATTAGTTATTATAATTAACTAAGAATAATTAATCAAGAATTAATTATAAATTAAGGGTTAATTACTAATTGTAATTAAATTTGAATATTTTGATTAAATTAATGATAAAGATAAACTGGTAATTCATGATTTGTTATTATGAGATGATTGCTTAATGGTAAGTAATTAAAGAGTAAATTTCTTGAAATAATTAATTAAGAAGTTAACTAATTTTATATTGGTCCAAGAGTCAATTTAATTAATATGATTGATTAAGAATAATTTAATTAATTAAAGTGTTTGATAAATTAATTTATATATCAAATGATTTGGAATTAATAAATCTGAATTGAATAATAAATTCATAAGTAATTAATTAAATTGGAAATGAATTGAATTAATTAGATTAAACAATTAATTATTCCTGTTTACAAAATGGTTATTGAATGCTTATGAATGATTGTATAGTATGAAATGCCTTGAATTGATGATCCTATCTGATTTGTGATATTTTGTTCTGTAGATTGAGCTGTGTATATTTATTTACATTTGTATACTATCTGTGTATCTGTGAATGGACGATGAGCGTTATAGTTTTATATCACTTATCAACTATATTTCTATGTTTTTATCTGTGATGATTGAAGTGATGTTGCACTAGTGTGTTAAACCCATGGACCACACTTATACACACACCAATATGGATTTCACGAGGAAATCGATTAAGTCACAGATTTTTGAAATAGCTTTAAATTTGAATATTCGAATTCAAATGTTTTGGAAATGGATTGGGTTTAAAGTGAAAAGCTTTTGAAATGGAATTTCATAGATGAAATTTATTTCGAATAACTCGATAAAATATGAAGTTGATTAATTTGATTTGAACTTAAATTCAAGATTTGAAATTGAATTCTATGATTTAAAACTAGGGATTAAAGATGTTATACCAGTTATATATGGGTTAAACTATTTTTAATGCATTGATTTGGGAATTTGAATTTTTATTCAAGGGCTTTAACTCGTGTAAATATAATTGGATTTTTCTAAGACGAAAACTGTTGTTTTCAAATAATAAAAGCTTTCACATAAGAAATGAACTTCCAATTTGTGTTAAAAAGATTTCTAGTTTAAAATGAAAATGATTTCCAAGTTATAGAAACGATTTGAAAGCTATAAGTTAAATCATTGATTTAAAGATTTAACGGGTTAATCCTATCGAAATGAAATTGTTTTGGAAATCTATGAATGGATCTTTTTGAAATAAATCTTTTTGTTTAAAGATTTGAAATGGTAATTGATTTAAACCATTTGGAAGAAAGTTTTGGGTAATAAGTTGTGACTTAATTGAAATCCCAATATCCATATATTTCTTGTAAATATTGCGCTCACTGTTCGGTTTAGCCGGGCGAGGACCTTTGTGTCATATATCCCATTCCGAATATGTGATATGTCGTTATGGATAGCATTTGAAGACCGGTGTTGAAGACCGGATATTTTTGAAAGCGAAAGGACAACTCGTCGAATGTCTTTGCATCGACTGGTCCCCGGTATAGAGACTCCATATGTGATGGGAAGTCCGAACGTGATTAGTAAATATCCGGATTGCAAGGACTTCTTTGGAAGTGCCTTCGGTTCTGTTCGAGCCCGGAACAGACTTGTATGGATTGTATGTATGACATTACAAATTGAGATATAAAGCCGATTTCTTTCAAATATATTTCTGTTGGTGGCGGAGAATTTATTCTCTTAGCTTAACACCCTTCTCTGAGACGTACGAGCTCAGAGGTTATGTAGTTGAATGTTATCAGCGATATATTCCCAATTTGGTAATGTGACATGCTGAGTGTTGCTGTGAAATGATCATTGTGTTGATCATTTGTGATAGGATCATTTGTTTGATCGTCTATCTTGGTGATCATTTCTATGATCATTTGTTGACCCAAAGCATGACTTTGTATAAAGCGTGTTTTTGTGGACGTGACTTCGTCGAGCCTCACACCCCGGAATGGTCAAAACAGGAAAGATGCAGCAAGGTTATGAGGGGTAGCTCCCTTTAGGGTATGTGCATTTCCTTCTAGAAAAGGGTGGTATCATGGTATGGAGCCCAGATACTTACTCATGTTGAAAACACTTTGTTATGATTGTGTGATGATGGTGACGAGCGCTCGGTTAAAGGTCCCAAAGGACCGGGGGATGGCATACTCGTGTCAGTAGTTACCCAGTTAGGGGTAACCCGGCCTTGTGTTGGTAGAGATCCGGTTTGGTTCTCGGGGACGTCCATCCAGAGGCGTTCTCATGTGGCAATGGGAAGTTCCTTGGCCTGATCATTCGTTGGAAATCCAAAGAAACAATACGATCTTGTACGATTTTAGTTGTAGAACCTGCTTCCTCAGGAGGTAGCTATAGCAGGCATAATATAATGGTACCTATGCTGGCTAAGATTCATATTCTACTTTCGAAATGAATTTTTTTCTACACTATGCACTAGCAATAATATCAAACGTTTCTTTTTAATGCGTATCAAGCATCTTTGACTAACATAAGAAGAAATCTCCTCCAAGTCTGCGTTTGCATTGTGTGTGTGGCGGGAGGTCTTATGGTAGTCTCATTTTTAAAAAGCATTGCGAATTGACTTTGAAAATCTTTTGTTGAATGTTTTAAAGGATAAACTGTTTTTGTTGCTCACACCAGTCCCACGACTGATCCGGAGTTTATTGTTTTCTTTCCTAAACTCTGGGTGCTCATTATTTTCTACACGAGCAGTCTAGAGTTGGGTTTTACAGATAGTTAGGTTCAGTGAATTATCTGGAGTTAGTTCAGTCTTTGGATCACACCAGTCTTGCTCAGCTTGGTGCATCGTTATTGGGAGTTCGAGCTATTGCTGGATTGATTCTTGGAGATGGAGTTGCAGTTCTCGGAGTTCTCTTTTGAAGACTATCTTAGAGTTATATTGTTCCGCTGCTAGATGTTGTCATCTATTTTCTTTTCCGCTGCTATTTATTGTATCATATCTCTGATGTATATTGATATCTATTGGATCATCTGTTGTATCAGATATTGTATTAAAGCTGTATATCAATGTATTATTCTTTTTATTCCGCTGTGTTATTTACTTAATGTTGTCGAATGCCATAGATTCGACCGTTCAAATCCGATTCGCCGGAGCTTATAACAACATTAAGTAAACAACACAGTGGAATAAAAAGATAATACATTGATATACAGCATTGATACAATATCTGGTACAACAAATGATACAATAGATATCAATATACATCAGAGATACAAGAAAATAGCAGCGGAGAAGAAAATAGATGACATCTAGCAGCGTTGATCGGAGACGCCTCCGTTGTTGGTGCACGTGCACGCGGTATCATCAGTGCCCGATGATGTTGAAGTTGGGGGAAGAAAAAGATGGGAACTCGAGAGAGTTTCGTGTTTGGCTCGGGTAATTTGAGTGCCGGACCCGAAGTTGTGAAGTGTTTCACTCGAAGCATTAAATTTCTGGCCTCGGGTCAGTTTTTGTCTTGTTGCATGTTTTTGTGAAACCTGTCTGTTTAATTTTTAAACAGAATTTTAATTTAAAACAGACTTTCATGTAAGTTTAAAAAATCAGAATTTGAAAGATGGAATTCAAATCAACTTTTGAATTCTAGTTTGAATAAGTGAAGTTTGATAAAGTTTAAAGTATTTAAACAACTTTAAAATGTTCAAGTATATTTTATAAAACGATTTGAATTCAAACAAATTGGTTTAAACTCTTACATAATTTCTTTATAAAGGTAAATGTTTTACGACAATTGATTTTTAAAAGAGTTTAACTTGGTTTAAATTTATTAAGGGTTGAATTTGTAATTATTTCAAATCTTTGATTTGAAATGAAATTAAAAAAATTGAATTTGAAAATAAATGTTTTCAAATGTGTTTGAAAAATGATAATTAAATCATTTATATAAAAAAAATTATGTTTTATCTCAAAGAGAAGTAAAGATTTAATGATTTATAGTTCATTAAAATTTTAAGTTAAATAAATTAATGATTTGGATTAATTGATTAAGGGCTTAACTTAATAAATTAAAGGTTTAAGTGAATAAATCAAGAAATCATTAATTAGATAGGATTAGATTATTCAGTAATGAGTAAATCAATTTATAATCAACAACGATTAATGTTATCCCGCTTTTTGGCAAAGCCGTGATACCAAAAGATTGATCGAAAACAAAAGACAGTTCGTCTCAGAGATTGGTTATACTTCACTTTGCTATGGATATCGATGAATTTTGTCCGAGTCCGGAACGGGCCAAAATTGATAGGACATGACAAGAAAGGTCGAAGGAGTCGTCATTTCAAATTTCAAGTCAATCCGAGTTCATATGCTCAAGATATAATGGTTTCAATTTGAGAAAAATAGCCCCCTGTTCGGTTCGAACCCATAGGGTACCCATGGTTCGAAACGATGGCCACAGGTTATGTTCGAATCCATCATCTTCGAAACCATCTACCCCGAACCCATCCGGTATCCTTCCTTCGAACCCATCCTGTTCGAATCCATCAACCAGTGCCTGCCTCACAACCATTAACTTCGACTCCATTACATTCGAAACCATCATCTTCGAATCCATTCAAGCCCACCAGCTTCGAATCCAAGTCGCTTCGAATCGATCTTGTTCGAATCGATCGAGTTCGAACCCACGAGTACACCTTAGTTCGAAACGGTCGCGTTCGAACCCAGGAACATTCACTTGTTCGTACCCACCAAGTCAGCTAACTTGGATGACGTGCCGCCCCATGATACGAACGAGGCGAAATCCATGGGTGCGAAGCGGTCAACTCGGAGATAAAACAGGATCGATTCGAGGAGCACGCGCCACCTCATCACGAAGCCACGTGAGCCAATCGATTCGAAGTACGTGGTTTCGAAGTGATCGGTTCGAACTCAACAGCCAATCGAGAATCATCACTTCGAACCGATCATATCTCCTAAACCACTGATCCAAATGCAACCAAATTTTCACAGTAGCTTCCATACAAGGTAAAGATTGTTCCTGCCAAGTTTCAGCTCGATTGGAACATTTCTTGATGGGTTCGAAATGACTTCGAATCGATGTCAGATCGAGACGAAACTTGGTGGGGTCGGTCGCGTGGGCCCACTCACGTGCCAGAAGAGGTCTCCCGAAGTTTCAGCAAGATCTGGGCCTCCAACGCCTATAAATAGCACCCTAAAGCCTTCAGAAAGAGGGATCTTCCGGGAACTTCTGCCATTGAACGCCAAGACTCTGCCGGATTCAAGTCTACTCATCAGAATCACTATTGTATTCAGATTTCAAAGCTATAATCAACTGTAATCCGTTGTAATCGATTTAATCAAGCAAAGCAATAAAGAGAAAACCTTCAAAGTGGACGTAGGCGCGAACGCCGAACCACTATAAATCCTGTGTTTGTGATTGTTGTTTGAGAATTACTGTGATTTGTAACTTAGAGCTGAATTCTCTATTGATTGTTGCTGAGTTCTGTGTTGATTATTATCAAGTTGAATACGTGAACGGGTGTTTTCGTGATATTGGCTGTTTGTGACCAATTTTGGCGCAAACAATTAATATAAGTAAAATTTCTTTAGCAAGTAATATAAAGAAAATTTTAATCGTTAATGAAGGACATTAACTAAGATTATTTAAATAATTAATTAACGTGATAAAATTATAACAATCAATTGGTTAATTAAGTAATGATAATCATTTATGAAACTGTGTAAGTGTGATCACTTAATGGAAATAATTATGGAAACTGGTAAATTTGTTTATATCAAATGATTTGGAATAAATAAATCAGAATTGGATAATAAGTTTACAAGTAATTAATTTAATTGGAAATAAATTAAATAAATTAGGCTTAATCAATTTAATTAATCCTACTTATAAATGTTTATTTAATGCTTGACCTTACTTATGAATGATTGTATTATATGAAATGCCTTGAATTGATTGCTATTGATGCCATCCCTATTGTAAGTAGACACCGAGAGGCCAAGAGAAGGCAACGTTAGAAGGTATAACTCTTATTTTAGGGGTTATAATTTGTACCCTATTTGATCCAGAGGCATCGCATTTCTTTATAGCTAGGAATGTAATAATCTTCTTAAACCTTAAAATCCAGATTGTCACCACCCCAATAATGATATCTAATCCTATTAGAGGTTCGAAACATCTCTCTTTGATGTGCAAAAACCTAGTGTTGGACATATACGATGTTGATTTCATATGTAATGCGTACGTTCTAGATTTTATGGGGGCACGAACTTATCTTGGGTATGGATTGGTTAGCATATTAGGTGGCAACTCGATAAATTCATCGTTGTGTTCATAGATGATATTTTGATTTTCTTCAAGGGCAAAGAGGAGCATGAGGACCACCTAAGAGAGGTATTAGGAACCTTAAGAAGGCAACAACTTAAGGCCAAATTTGCTAAATTCCACTTTTAGAGAAAAGAAATCACATTCCTTGGGCATTTTTTTGAACAAGGAGTTGTCATAGATCCCGCTAAAGTAGACGCTATTCAAGGATGAAAGACTGTAGCGACACGCAGTTCCGTACCATTTGAGTTGATAATAATAAATAAATCAACCAAGCATCCAATAATTTATTTTATCTATTTTTAATTAAACTAATAATCTAAATCGAGTGAGATTTACTCATCTTTGTTTTTGTTTGCAATCCACTTCAATCTCGACTTGATTTCACGACTTTTGACCTCACAAATAATTCACGAATTTATAAATATTCGATTTATAATATGATTTATATATCCTAATTACCATAATAATATTTTAAAATTAACAAGTAAGTTAAAATATGTATGTATATATATATATATATATTTCTAATTTTAAAATGTGTATTATCGTAATTAGGATATATAAATCATATTATAAATCGAGTATTTACTAATTCATAAATCATTTATGCGAGGTCAAAGATCATGAAATCAAGTCGAGATTGAAGTGGATTGCAAACAAAAATAAAGGTGAGTAAATTTCACTCGACTTGAATTATTAGTTTAATTTAAAAATAGATAAAATAAATTATTGGATGCCTGGTTGATTTATTTATTATTATGAACTCAAAGGGTACGGAACTGCGGGTCTCTACAAAGATTCTTGGCATTGCATTAGAGGTTAGAAGTTTTCTCGGGTTGGCAGGCTACTATAGAAAGTTCATCAAGAACTTTGCAAGAGTAGCAGTCCCCTTAACCCAATTAACTTAGAAGAACCTAGTCTTTTCTTGGGACAATAGATGCACCAAGGCATTTGAAAAGCACAAGGAGCTATCGACTAATGCGCCTGTGCTCACTATTCCCGATGGGACTAAACCATTTATGGTTCTCACAGATGCTTGTGGCATAGATTTAGGAGCAGTTATAAGGCAAGAAGGAAAAGTAGTTGCTTATGCTAGTAGGCAACTAAAGGATCATCTAAAAAGATATCCAGCTCCCGGCTTGGAGTTAGTAGCTATCATCTTTGCCTTGAAGATGTGGAGGCATTATCACTTAGGAGAAAGGTTTGAGTTATTCACTGACCATAAATAGCTCAAATATCTAAATAACTCAAATACCTATTTTCCCAAAAATATTTAAATCTTAGGCAACAGTGATAAATGAAATATATAGCATCGTTCGACTTTAGTAGTCAATGCACCTGTAGAAAAGGGAAGTCGTTGATGCCCTTAGTCGAAGGCACACTACCTTGGTGCTATATGTGAATGGAGGTGGTAGTTTCTCTCAATTTTAACTTCCAACCGCCAATAGAACCAATCCAAATGTTTTTAGCTGTTACACAGATTAAGCCAGCCTTGATAGACTGCATAACGCTCGTGCAAGTAAAGGATAAGAAGTTAGTAGAGATTTTGGAAAATCTTAGGAAGGGAGAGCATTTTCCCCATGCTAGTAGGTACTCATTTGATGAGAAAGGATGCTTAAGAAGAGATGGACACCTTTGTGTCCCAATGTTTGATAATTTGTCGAGAGAGACGCTTATGGAATATCACCACTGAAAGATGACCATTTATCCCGAAGGAGATAAGATATACAAGGATGTGAAGAATATGTTCTTTTGGCCTAGAATGAAGAATAGTGTAGTTGAGTTTATTGCTAAGTACTTGACATGTCATAGGGTAAAAGCCTAGCAAGGGAGCCTAGTGGAGTACTATTACCATTGGAAATTTCGACTTGGAAGTGGAAGCATATTTCGATGGATTATGCGAAAGGATTGCCTAGAATTCAAAAGGATAATGAAGCTATTAGGGTTGTTATGGATAGCCTCACTAAGACTGCCCATTTTATTTCAATTAGAAGTAATAGAACTGCCACTTCTCTTACATGGATCTACATCAAGGAGGTAGTTCGATTGCATGGAATTCCTATGAGCATGGTTAGTGATAGGGACCCCTTGTTCACCAGTGAGTTTTGAAGGAGCCCACAAGTAGTTTTGGGAACCTTTTTGAATCTTAGCATTACATATCATACAAAGACCGACGATCAAATAGGGAGGGTGGATAAGATTTTGAAAGGTTATTTGAGGGCTTGTGTCTTGGATTTCATAGGAAGTGGGGAGTAATATCTACCTTTAGTTGAGTTCACATATAATAGTAGCTATCAAGCGTCGATTGGTACGACCCCTTTTGAAGCACTTTATGGAAGGCCATGCACATTACCAAATTGTTGGTGGGAAACCACCAAAAAAATATTACTCGGATCCGATTTGATATGTGATACCAGGAAAAGTAGAGTTGGTCAGGCAGTGAATGAAGGTAGCATAAGACCGTCATATTTCTTTTGTAGATAGAAGAAGGAAAGGGCTTGAGTTTGAGATTGGAGATATGGTATTTGTCAGTATCTCCCCACTTAGAAATGTGTTTAGGTTTGGCAAGTCTGGAAAATTGGTGCCTAGATTCTTTGGGCCATTTAGAGTTTTGAAAAGATAGGAAAACTTGCTTATCCGAGGAGCTCCCTGATAGATTAGTAAGTGTCCACAATGTTTTCCATGTTTCTCACCTTAGAAAATGCCTTCATGACACCGCTATGTTAAAGTTGAGCTTGATCCATTGGGAGAATTAGAGACGGAGCCAACAATGCCACATGCCACAACATGCATTATGGAGCATGGAACTAGAAAACTCCGCAACAAAATAATTTGGTTGGTCCGAGTACAATAGGGAGACAATCCGGCAAAAGCACATGGGAAAATGGAGAGAAGATGAAGATCGCTCATCCAAAAGCTTTTCATCGATAAATTTTCCCTTCAAAATTAAGATTTTGATTGTGTCGCGGTTGCTAGTTGGATGATTGGATAGGTTGCCACACTTTTTCATAATCACTTTACACTCATCTTGAAATTTTTATGCATATTCAGGCTGTTTGCATCCATACTCCCATGACAAGACTACACACACTACAACAAAAATACCTTATTACAACGGGCAAAGCCCGTTGTAATATCGTTTTTGCAATTTCCATGTGTCTGTTGTAATAGGCCTCGCTGTAATAAATCCACCACATTTTACAATGGGCAAAGCCCGTTGTAAAAACCGTTGCAGTATACCTTTTTACAACGGGTTATGGCCGTTGTAATAAACTATAATACAACGTCCATAACCCGTTGCAATAGACTAACCATACTAGTTGCATAGCCAATTTCAAAACATGCATTGACCATTGTAAAAAGCGTATTTAACAACGTGTGTTGACCGTTGTAAAAATATTATATAATAACGCACATTGCTCGTTGCAAAATAAATGCAGATTTAAAAAAAATTTACAGCAGCATCCATGCAATGCATCCGTACTAACATAAAATATTGTCGTAAAATAATTAAAATCACATACGAAAAGACTAAAAGTTAGAATCATAGAATTATAACACTCCAAAATATTAGATAAGTTTACATGCCAAATACATAAAGCATTAACACTTTTCCCTCAATGTTAAGTACATACGAGTTTTATAGAAAAATCAACATCATACAAAGATATTTACATCAATGGAAAATACCAAACCTGAAAGCTAATATAAATAACTAAACAAGGATGTCAAGGAACCATATCCATAGTCCTAGTCCATAGCAGAGAAAGACCAAAAAAAGCCAACATGGCAATAACAGAAAGCACCAAAGCAACACCTGCAAACACAATAAGACATAAACACAAAAGAGATCTCAACAATTTTCCAATCAGGTTTGAATAGTTCAACTATTTTATTCGGAATCAGGTCTGAATAGTTCAACTATTTTATTTGGATGCAGGTTCGATTGATTTGAAATAGTTAAACTATTCATGGATAGTTACATGACAGTGGATAGTTCAACTTCTGCAATGCAATTATTTGCACGTTGACATCTTTGCCTGCCCATTGCATAGATAACTTTGTATCAAAATTGCACTATCCACCTCTATACCAAATATCGTTTCTCCCAAAAAATGATAGTGGATAGTTACATGACAGGTAAAAGGAAAAAAAATGATCAAAAAACTGTAGCGAACACCTTATATCAATTGATTAAAAAAGGTATATTTACCATATAGGTGGCAGAGGTTACATGACAGTGGATGCAGAGGAGAAAAAATGAGACAGTTACATGACATGTAAAAGGAAAAAAGGAAACAAAAAGGAAAAAAAAGGTTCAAAATTCTTATAATTCTTTTCTAACCCTCTTAGAAGAAGCCATCTTTTTATGGAATTTGGAGTTTCTAAAGAAACGAACATGAAAAAGGAAAAAACGCATGGGAAGTTGGGAACATACAGGTTTCATTTATTGAAAATTAAATTATGAGGTTTCAGGTGACAATAGTGAATGTGGAGTCGTAATTTAAATTGTAGACAAGGGAACATCATAGCTAAATATTAAAAAATAAAATAAAAAAAGATAAAGATTTTGGTACAAACTGTAAAATTTAAGAGGACAAACAACGTTGGAACTTAGATTATATGACAAAATAAATCAACTGACAATTACTTCTATTGAAATAACAAACAATTGCTCATAATAATTTACGTATACTATCAGCTTTTGTTATAACAAAAATATAATATATGTGCACATGCAAACTCCAGTGGTTCATACTATATTTGTTACTTTCACAGTTTTATAGCACTTATATACGAACGAGTACTAAAGCTAAAGGCCTAAAAGTGAGCCTTGTGTTGTGTCGTTGTCTGTCTTCTTTTATAAACAATATCAGTAATAACTGCTCACCTTATTACGTAACCGAAGAACCAAAATAGCCACTGTACAACTGTACACAACAACTTCTACATCAAACTTCTCTAACCACAACTTCACTTCCAAAATGCCACTTCAACACTACTGCGTATCCTCATTACAAACCTTAAACCAGAAAACCCTCACCGGATCACCTCCTCCTTGCAAACGCACTTCACCACACATACATCACCATCTACTAACTGCAAATACACTTCAACATACATCACCAGTTCAGCTATTCCCATCCTAACTGCTTCCTACATAAACGATCATCTGACTGCCTTCAACAACATCACCAGTGCAATACACATAACCTTCCTCCTACAAGCACCCTGCCTGCTGCAATCACTTCAACCACCTATTTCACTGCCACCACCACCACAAACTCCATCACATTCATCACCATACCCTGCCACAAATTTCAACTCCATCTTCAGTTCCTTCGACTGCACTATTGCTCTTTCATACTTCTACCTCCCTTCATCACACTTCTCATCAAACAATCTCAAACCGAAAATTCAACCACCTCTACTCCTCCATGAATACCAAGCATCCCCATCACTTCACACTATCATCACTGTAGCGGCACCCTTGAACCATCACCGCATCCATCAAATACCCCCTGTCAACTACAGAAACTTCCTACCGCCCACTCCCTTCAAGCCTAAAACTCCGCTTCCGACCAAAACTCCAACCACGACTATATCAAGTAATCAAATCCAAATTCACAACTCTAATCAATAACCCAATCTTCCACCAGAAATCATAACCAACCCACAATCGAACCACGACCCTACACAAACAACCTTTGTAATGGGTATGAATGTATATCTTTATAAAATATAGCAACAATTTTCATAGTTTGTCCAAAAGTAATTGAACAAATATATGTTTCAGAAGTACATGTATATATACATAATACCAACAATTTGAAAACAAGTACGTCATCAATCCAAATGACAATGGTTCTCCAAGTAATTTGAATTGCTTTAAAGAGTCTGCCATAATATCATGGGATACCATTGATATATTAAGGAGACTGTTGAGTTGGGACAGTAGTTTTTTGGGGTGCAACTTGGATTTTATTTTCAAATCGGGTAACCATGTTATAATAGTATTTGATTCAAGATTTTTGCTAAACGACTAACATGAAAATTACTTCAAACAAAATCGTATGAATTTGCCTGCGAAATAAAAATGAAACTTGGATGGATAAGCTCCAACTGGTTATTTTACAATCTTATTATTTTATTTTCCAACTTTTAGGAAGTGTTCTTTTTCTAAGATTAGTCCCTTATTTTAGTATATTATCCAACTAAATTTGTATCTATGGTACAGTCTATTCTGGCAAAGGAATGTAGTGTATCAGTTGTTGGAAACAAATGTTTGGAACTGTAGAGTCATGACAGCTCCATCACAATATAATGACACAAACGTTTGGAAAAATCAATAATAATGTGCGTATGGAAATAGGAAAAAAGTGTGTTCATACCTTCCAAGAAAGATGGGTGTGTTGTCTGTTGATAGGAAAGATGAAAATGCTGGTTGAAGTGGCATATATATAGCAACTAAAGCTGGGCCTAAAATTTTATTTGACCAAGTCATCAGTCCATAATTAAGAGCTGATGCAAAAATTCCCTAAAAACCAATACAAAAAACAATTTCAGTAATTTATACTTTATAGGGAGGGTTGGTCCTATGAATCTTATGCAGCTTGCTTACTTCCTCCTTGTAGAATCTTATACAGCTTGGCTTCATATAGCAAATGTGGGTGTTTAGTCATCTTATTTTCCTGCACAAAAGGAATAAACAGATTAGTATTTGCAACTAATTGACATAGTAATATCCAAAAGGCCAAATTTGTGATTAAATTAATCAATGTATGTAACTAAAAAAAGGGTATTGTAAGTCAGCTCCAAATACTGGAAGCAGTGGGCAAAAGTAGTCAGAGCATGTTTTTCTCTAGTTTTGCCAAAAGTATTTGTGAGCATAGGGAATATTAGCCCATTGACTGGAAGCAGTGGGCAAATTAGAGCCGTGTGTTCAAAGGTTAATGGAAGTTAATCATCGGAGAATTGTGTTAAGGAAATGTTTCATGACCATAATGTGGAGGGAAGAATAAATAAAAATAACGAGGGGTTCTGTGCTTATTTACATTACAAACATTCATCGTCAAAGAGGATTGTGTTTGTATAATCGTACTGCTATATCAAATCAAATATGTAGGGAATATTACTTTGAATTTGTTTGAAGGTATTTATTATGTCAATGAATAATATTTAATGGACATTACCGGTTAATCTCACTCTTGCTGGTGCAAATACTAGCCATCTTCGTTTGATAGATTCTGGGCTTCCTCTTGGATTCATCCCCCTTTTGTTCCCATTTTCTGGTTTTTGATCGATCCCTATATGCGAATCCAAATGAGAAAGCACATGCTTTTGATTTCCGTCCTTTTAAAGATTGAAAAAGTTGTAAAAAAAATGGTAAATATGATTTGTTTTAGATTTTCTATTTTAAACAGAGAATTCAACTCTAATTTTGGATTTCGGTTTTTCTCAATCAAAATTGAGTAAAAGTGGTAGTATGTCCGCACATCAAATATTCTCATCTCATTCCATTATTTTGTCTATCATTTTTTTTTGGGTCGTGCATTTTCTCTTCTAAAAAAGACAATGCATTTTCAATTTGACTTTTACCTCAAATTTACTATAACTTTTTAAGATTGTAACATTATCAAGTGAGAATTCATACAGGTAATAACAATCCTCAAACCAAAAAATCAAAACTTACAAACATATAACATACACAGATTTGGAAATGAAAATTCGAACCAAAACAAGAGAAACCTTAGCACCAACTTCCTCAAGCATCTTCTTGGCTTCCTCAGCCTCCTCCTTACTAACCCCTTCCCTGAATTTATTGGGCAGCCCTTCTATCATCCCCTTAGCCTCCTTTAGAACTAGACCAGTCACTGCCCTCACAACGTTAATGGCAGCAATCCTGGCATTGCTCGGCACTTCATCAATAATCACATCGAACTATGTCTTCTCCTCCACCATAGCCGGCACTGCATCTGCGGCCGGAGCAGATGGAGCTCCAGCAGGGGCGAACGACGCGGTGGAGATGCTGAGGCAGTCCTGCAGGTAGTCGACGAGGCTGCGGACTTTTTCTAGGATTAGGGATGAGATTTGGGACCCGATTTCTTCGATTTTTTGGGCGGTGGCGACGCAGTAGCAGGCGAAATTGGTGGTGCGGCGAGATTGGGTTGTGAAATGGAGGGATTTTGTGGGCTGTTTACTGGAAACTGAGGCGGTTTTCGATGGTGAAGATATGAGTGATAGAGTAGAGGATATAATTGCTGCCATTTTTCCTTTTCTTTTTGGGAAATAAAGTTCTTATTGGGTTTGAAACAGAGGAGAGAAAGGAAGTATGAGAGAAGTGCCCTAATTTCGTATTCCATCTATTACAACGGTCCATCTATTACAATGGGCATTTGCAGAATGTTGTAAAATATACTTCCATTAAAATGGACGGAAGTTGACCGTTTTAATATCTCTTTATTACAACGGGCAAATAATGCAGGTTGCAAGAAGGACGTTGGATAGAGCATCTATTACAACGGTCCTAAAATGACCGTTGTAATAGCCGTCTATTACAACGGGTAGAATATGCCCATTGTAAAAATGACGTTGTAATAAGGTATTTCTGTTGTAGTGACACTTATGCTAGGATTGAGCTTATTTTAGTATGTCTGTAGTACATAATCAGACTGCACTTTAGTTGAGTAGATGGCTGTGAAGATAAATTGGTTTTGTAACATGGATGTTATTGTGCATTAAATTGTTCAACCCTTGAAAGATTTTGGGATGAAATCCTTTTTAACGGAGGAAGAATGTAATACCCCGTATAATCAACCATAAATAAATTGAATGAATTAGATTAGATAAGGTAGGGTTGAAAATAGAAATTTTGTGAAAGTTGGAATTTGACGACTAAAATTGTTTCATTACGTTCATAGTGACATTCTGATCTGTTTCCATATATAATATACTGAAAACAAAGCTCAAACGAAGAAGTTACGAGCATTTGAAGTTTTCATATTTAAATTAATTTGGTTCGAATTCAAATTCAAATTCGTATTTAAATCTAGGTTTTAAATTTAAAAAATTAACTATAGGTTTACTTGGCGGTTAAGTTAACCATTAAGTTAAACTATTAACGTTAAAAGTTAATTAAGGAATAAAATAAACGAGCAACGGAAATAAATCAACGCACCCTAAATTAGTGGAGAGGTCGACATCTCCGACCCAAACGGTTGATCCCTAGCGGTCAACCAATTAAGGGGGCGGTCGACCCCTACACAAGGTGGCGGCTAGGGTTTTTTCGTGTTTAAAGGCTCCAAATATATCCCTTTTTCACCTAACTTCATCCTATAGTTTTGGTGTGTTTTAACTCCCATAAATTGGACCTTATCCTCTCCGCTTGTTATTCATAAATATTTGAGGAATTCCTCAAACTTCTACCATTTTTTCTCTTCAGGTAGATTCAAAAATTCAATTAGGAATTCAGCTAAGGATTCTAATCCTTTTCTAATTATTCTTTTAATCTATTCACTTCCCCTCTAACCACTTTGAATCTAACTAAATTATTTACACACTCATCATTCGCTCTGTGTGTGTATCAAAAGAAGAAGATATGAAAAGAGTTGCTTTGGCATTGCAAATCCATATAAGAAAAGCTAAGGATAATCTGTGAGTGGAAACCTAAGTATTTCATTTTTGTAATTGATTCGTATGTATCTGTGGATTTGATTATGCCTTAGGGATTTTGGGATTGATGAAAACAAAATTGACAAGATTCCCAAAAATTCCTTTTTATTTCGAAATGTCAATGTAGATGGAGATTCTCAATTATTATGTTAATTTGATGGAATTTATATTGTTTTTACAATGTTTGGTAATTTCATAGTCTATTCCACTTCTCCTCCAACTTTGATTCCAATTGTGAGTTTTCAATAATGAATTAAAGGTGTAGAGCATGAATCCTATTCATAGTTTACACTACTTATTCCATTCAAAATTCCTTCATTTATTTCTTTGTAAAAGAGGAGTTGAATAGAATATGAAGTTAGAATTGCAATTCCTATTGTTTAGGTTATTCCATTGAATTGATGTAATAAATTGGGTTTCTATTTCTATTTACAAGCCTATTTATTGCACTTTTGGATATCAATATTTAATGCTTATTATGGATATTGAAATCTTGAAAATCTAAAGGGAAAGGACTTGTATTAGTATTACGGTTAAAGGAATTGAAATTTAATGCTAGAATATGGCATTTGAACTGCACGCTTAGAAGTTATTAGATGCAGATATATATTTATTTCTATTAGCGTAATAAACGCGTCTAATTGTGTATTTAATTAGATAGTAATTCTCATTAATTTCCCTTTAAAAAGGTAATTAATATTTTGAGGCATAATAAGGAAAATTCCTTGTAAAGTCTTAATTATGAAACGGTGAGATGAGTATTATATATGTAGAGAATAATTAAATTATGGCTAAGTCATAGGGATGCGAGGTCAGTCGACAGGCATATAGAAGTTTGCCCAGGTAATCTGGCTACCAGCAATGTGACTTAGGGGCTGATATAAAACGTCTCATATCATAAATATTTATGGTGACGCGAGATTAGTCCCAAATTCTATAGGGTAAATCTATCCAACTAATCTGACTACCAATTCCTATGAATAGCCGGACTAATATGAGACGTCATTATGAGTATGTGTGATAATACAAAGGGCCTGCTTTGGGGTCTTGAGGTTTTAAGTGGTTGTTTGAGGGACCGTCTCTTTTCTCCAAATGAAGTACTAAATGGCCAAGGGGTTAGTTATTAGACACGATGGGAGGTATCTCGGCAGGAGTCTAATTTGGGATAAGGTATTAAGTGATTAACTGAGGGTCCGTCTTTCCATAAAGAAGTATTAGTGGCTCGAGAGATTCCATATGATGTCAACAAGATAGTCACTGATGAGGATTCTGCATTGGGAATAGGTATTTAATGATGGTTTACCTTAATTGAGGTCTTAAATAGCCAGAGTCTACGTAATTTCCAATAAATGGTATTGTGGCTTGAGTACTATCTCTCACATTGTTAGATATTTGTGACGTGGGATTTAGGTTATGCGATTTAGAAACCTGCTTTGGGAATAGAAGGTATTAAGTGGTTGATTGAGGACGTATCTCCTTTCCTTATAAGAAGTATTAAATGGTTTTACGTATGTAAGAATTATTCTTATTTTGAAATATACTACCTGATTAGTACTAAAATGGAAAGACTCGAGGTTTTTACACTAGATATTTATTGTTCTGACTTCCTCCCCATTACAATACAAATTAAGGATGGAGTGATGACTGTAATGATGCTGGAGGGTGGAGTGGCTTAAGCTTGTGGTAGTTATTATTATCTTTTATGATGTTTTATATTGTACCCATGTATTTTGGATAAATAATGCAACGGATTTTACTTGATAGTCTGATGACGTTTTGTATTATGACATTTCAAATGGTTTTGAAATAAATGGGTACAATTTGCTATTTTATTTTATTCCATCTGTTGTGGGTTGTGAAACAATAGTTATTGCTTTATACTATTACTTCTATTACCAACCAATAGCCAGCAGTAGAATGGGTCTAAGTTTCGATGAGTTTTTTCTTGGTCGAAGTTTAAGGCCTGATCCATGGTGGGTTGTTACAAAGGTGATGCAAAGTCATGATGTGCTCTATTCGCACCATTTACAAATGTCAAACAAGAAGCCATAACATGTGCACAAGGCAACTGTTGTAGTAATGGAATGTTGCATGTATAAGAACAAGTTTGTTACTCTAAATTCATCACCATACTTATGAATTACTCGCCATTCGACTTGACTGTATCGAACAAGTCTTGAACTTCTTGCTTCACTTGCTCTTTCAACTATCTTTGCTTCTCATTTTGGAGAATAATTTGTGAAAGTTTTAGCAGCCTCTCTTCTTTAACAATAATAATCCACCGATCAAAAGATGGTACGTGCCACCAAAGCTTTTA
Source organism: Allium cepa (assembly GCA_030765085.1). Lineage (NCBI taxonomy): Eukaryota > Viridiplantae > Streptophyta > Magnoliopsida > Asparagales > Amaryllidaceae > Allium > Allium cepa. Next base: position 299,614,305 of record CM060929.1, read on the forward strand.
CAAGTAACGATCGTACACCTCTAAGCACACCTTAAACTGACAAATTAGCGGTAATAACATGAAATCAATCACCATCATCCTTAGACAATGCCCAGTTTTCCTCTTTCCCACTGTAAGATCCTGCAATTCGTATTCCTTTGGGCCGACAATATTCTCCAACAGTGCAACTCAAAGTGGATGGAAATACGAACCATTAGGGTCAAAGAAGTAGGAGGTAGAAGAAGAAAAAGAAAACGACATCAGAATCTCACAAACGTAGCGGAACAATATATAATAGATAATGTATGATCTTTATACAAAAAGTACTATATCTGTTTTATATATTACATCGTCAGAGTACGACATTAAACAAAAACACAACACCGGATAGTTATGATAACTTGTCCACACAGAAACTGATTACGCAGCAAACCATGCACAGCGGATAATACATCGAGTACGTGTGATACGTCTCGCCATCCATCTCGTCTGGACAGTTATGATAACTTGTCCACACAGAAACTGATTACGCAGCAAACCATGCATAGCGGATAATACATCGAGTACGTGTGATACGTCTCGCCATCCAGCTCGTCTCTTGAGATCCACAGCATCCTTTCCTGAGCTGTGGAGCTCAAGAGACGAGCTGGATGGCGAGACGTATCACACATACTCGATGTATTATCCGCTGTGCATGGTTTGCTGCGTAATCAGTTTTTGTGTGGACAAGTTGTCATAACTATCCGGTGTTGTGTTTTTGTTTGATGTCGTACTCTGATGATGTAATGTATAAAACAGATATAGTTCTTTTTGTATAAAGATCAGATATTATCTATTATATATTGTTCCGCTGCGTTTGTGGGATTATGATGTTGTTTTCTTTTTCTTCTTCTACCTCCTTCTTCTGTAACCCTAATGGTTCGTATTTCTGTCCATTTTGAGTTGAACTGTTGGAGGATATTGTCAGCCTAAAGGGGTACGGATTTGCAGGCTGTTACACCCACCTAAACTTCTCTCTATCTGGTTGTAGGCCCTAATATTGGTGATTTTAAATTTCCTCTTGGGTTTTTATATACTCGACATCCTCCGAACCACATGTGCAACATAAAATAATCCCATTAATCGTTTATCTCCGAAGCCAACAACTTGAAAATTTGCTTTTCGATGTCTAGCACAAAATCTTTGCTTTTTGAGTTAATTTCCAATTGCTTTCCAACGCTGTTGGTATTCCTTTAATTTATCAAAAATGAAAGTAATACGTCGATCATTAACAGTATGAATGAACCTTCACATGTAAGCAAAAACCCCAACTATCACATGATTTTGACTCAACGATTGCATAAGCCAATGGGTAAAAGCCCATCATTTGCATCTACTACAGTTGCAATAAGTAAGGTACCTTTGTATTTTCCATACAAATGTGTGCCATTAATGCAAAACAAAGGCTGACAATGGACAAAACCGTCAATAAAAGGTCCAAATCCCAAAAATCTCTATCAAAAACTCCATACTCATCAGTTGTTATATATCCAACACTACTTTGGTTCGTTCTAGCAATTTTAGCAAAATATTATCATAGATCGGTATAGGTTTTCGCCCGATTACCATAAATCTGTTTGATTGCCTTACTTGATGCTTTCCACGCTTTTCTTTATAACCAGTTTTAATAAATAGTTGTTCCATTAACAACTATATCATTCCAACCAATATGTTTAAATCTGCGTTCACAAAAGACATGATCTTTGAAACTAAAAAAGAAGATGTTACTCGCATGTGATTAGAGTTAACTGTTGGGTTTACGTAACTACAATCGCTTGAATATTTTTTAATAACCCACCATCTAGATTGATATCTTTTAGAACCTATAGCATGTATTCTCCATGGATAATTTGAATCGACATTGCACATGGCGGTGCATTTTGTTTTTTAACTTAATTGGCTTAAAAGAAACTGCATATAGACTAGATCATTCACTTAATGATTGAATTTGTTTTACTTTGCCCTCAATAATGTGCCAAGTTTGAAACTAATTTGAATACTAGAGGATGAGATAATTCATCACTGAGTTGCAAACTATCTATCATTAATGCATTACATAGATCATCATTCATAGGTACCACTATATCCAGTTCATCATTATCTCCACAAGTATCGTCTTCCACTCCAAAATCATAGTTTAGTGGTTCATTATTGATTTGCATGTTATCGGTCGATGTCTTATCATTCTCCGGTCTAGTTGCAACAGTCATGCTATCAAGAGAAAGACCATCTTGTACATCTATATCAATGTCTATGTCCATATCATCATTAGATACATTCGGAACCCCTAGGTCAGTTATTGGTTGGTTGTTTGACCATGTAGCGGTATCCTATGCCGAAAAGCTGCAATATGAGCATATGACATTTTTAATATAGTTACATAATGCAACACAGTTTATTAGCATCACAAAACAAAATGAGCTTATGGCTCATAGGTTATAATTCAGAAGGTGTGGGCTGGCTGCATTGGACAAGGTCTACTGCTATTTGATGGTCTAACACTATTTTACGTTGCATGTTAGTGTGGAAGAAAGCTACAAATGAAAATTAAAACTTCATATCAACTCTAGTACAATGAATATAATATGATATAAGAAGAATAGCAAATATGTATTTACTTTAACTCATACATGCAAAACTATCCTGGTCGGATAAGGATAGCTAAATTGTACACTTTTCTAATTATTCATGAAAGGAGGATATCTGTAGAACATTTATTACTATCCATATTTTGCTACATTCATAGGCGAATTACTGTAACTAGGAGATAAAATTCCTTATGCAGTGTTTATGATCTCCACCATTCTAGAATAATCTTCAACACTATAGTTAACTATATGTGTCAGAACAGGTTGTTCTACTGCCAACCTTCTAGTTTTCAAAACAAACAACTCTATGGATTTAGATACGGTAGAAAACATTATTCAACATCGTCGTCGTCAACAATTTTTATTGCTTTTGATCCGAAAGTGGTAGGAAAATTGCAAACTAGATCAATACTAAACTCCTCTGATTTTATCTTCATTGCTTTGTAAACTAATTCTTTTAATTGTTCTAAGTTGAAGCCTTTATGAATTTTTGCAGATTTGTAAAAATCACCAACATACTTTCCACACATTTGATCATCAATAACCAACTCATCATCAAAATAGAAAATAGTTGAAACAAAGTTAAAAGCCATTTTATTATAACAATGAATACGACATTACATAATTTTCATTTACAGTTACGAAAAAATCTAGCAGAAAAATTATTGCTTACAAAATTAAACCTTGATTGATCTGAAGCAAGGAGATGTTGGAGATCTTTCCAAACGCAAGTTTTGATTATTTTTTATGAAAATGGGAAGATATTTCAGCAAAAACAAGAGGGAGAGTATTGGGTTTTGGTTGGAACTGGGCTAGCCTAGAGTGGAATTGATTGGTAAATTTCAATTTTTTACCCAATTAGATCTTTACTGGGCTTATAAATTTTAATTTACTTAGAACATTTTTAAATTTTATTTAAATAAAATCTCTTATTTTATTTAAATTTATAAATTACGTAGTTTTATTTAATTTATATACTAATATACATATTTTTATTTAATTTATATATTAATACATATAAATATACACATATGTATCATATACATATATGTATGTGTATGCATGTGTAACACGATAACTCGTGCAAGGTATAATATGCCCAAGTATAGATATTGGGATTTACATCGCAATAGACACCTAGCTCATCCGATATGTAATGTATGTTGTCCAAATATATGTATGTATGTAAACTATTACTTATATAAATATTGTAAGTATATATATTAATTTATATATTAATTTCATTCAAATAATTTTATATAAATGTAAAATATTGATATAAATATATACGTATATGTATAAAAAAATTAAGTAAAATATTAATAGTATATATGCATATTATTATAATATAATTATTTAAATCTAAATAAGTTATTTAAATTTTAAAATAATACATGCATATATATATATATATATATTTTACTAAATTATGAATAATATATGTACCACTATATACAATGTTACTATTTTTTAATAATATATATATACACGAATATAACTATAATATATATATATATATATATATATATAATTAGATTTTTTAATAAATTTCATATCATGTTTGTAGCATAAAATTAATATTATTATTAATTTTATTACTTTAAAATATATCTTTAATTGAATGTTCATTCGAAATTAAATATAATTCTAATAAAAAATTATTTTCGAAACTTTTCTAAAATTTTAAATTTCTATTAAATTATATATGATATTTTGAAGTTTAAAAAAAAATTCCAAAATTTTTTTGGTCAAAATTTATTTTTTGTTAGTCTATAATTTTCGGCCTATTATAATAATTATTTTTAAAAATAGCAAAAATGGTTTTTTATTTTTATTTTCTACCCGAGTGCTTATCTTATAATAAGTTAATTTAATCAAATTTATAAAATAATTTTCATAACATATTTTATTTTATATGATTTGTTTATGTGCTGATTTAAATAATATTACATAAAAATTAGTAATTATAGAAATTAATTTTTTGCAATCAGAAATCACTATTGCTGTATGTTATGTATAAAATTATATGATGATGTTTAACCATAGAATCATATTGTAATTAAATATAAACCATATATGTACAATTAAATAATATATATATACACAGATTAATAAAGTAATAATTAATATATATATGTATATATAATAGGCTGCTATACAGATTTGATATGTATAAAAAATTGATTTTTTTTAATATATAAGTATATACATACATATAACCAAACTAACTTGTGACAACATTAATACATATCAGAATCCCCACCTAACTAACAATGCAGTGATGATGTATACATAATGAAATATTATTCAGAAGATTATAAACTATAATTTAATGGAAATCATACCCAAGAACCAGAGCGTTGAAGCACATATTGAAAGGACGAACTCTCCCATTTGAAACCTTTTTCTATTCAGTAGATTGCTAGTCTTTGAACCGTTGACCTTCTCCTATTGGATAAAGACTGAATTGAATTGATTTGAGCTTAGGATATTAGAGAGATGGAAGAGGGTAGGTCGGCCAACAAAGGAATGTTGATGGAGGCTCCAAAAGGATCCTTATCAAATAGAGGAAAAGATGTTTGAATAGAGGAAGGAAAGGAGAGAGTTTATGATAATATCTTTTACTCAATCTCCTTCTATCTCAGCCACTCATTTTCACTCCTCTTTAACCCATCAAATAGCTGCATCTAACCCCTTTATTCCAGTTGATCCGGTCAGTGTCATGTTGGGCTCTAAACCTATTTAGAACCTAAATAAATATTTTGGATTTTAAATCTAATTCATCGATATAGTATATCGATTAATGTATTTATAACTTTATAAGTATATTTAATATTCATATATCAAATCAAAATCAAACCTATAAACAATATTTCGTAAATATTATTTAACTTAATTAATTAATAAAAATTATAAATTAATTAAATCATTTGTTCAAAGAAAAATTCAGCGTTTGGTTATGTGACTTGTCAGGTGTAAATTTAGTCACGATTAATATCGAACTATTCGAATATTAACGTTCATACGTCACTTAGCAAGTGGTATGAAATTTTGGCCAAATTAATCACTTATCTAGCTTTGGTAAAATCCAATTTTACTTTATTAAGCGGTACCCGGTTGTGATATTTTGTTTTACACCAATTCTCTTTGTCAAAACTATATCACTTTGGACTTATGGAATTTGGTAATGGTCAAAATTCCAGTATCGTCCACACAACCCTATAGTCCAAACACAAAGTCCTTGGTTTAATAATAATTGAATTGGTCTAGCTAGCAACTTTGACTTTGAGTTGACTTGAGTTGACCGTGATACTAACCCTATATAACTAAGAAGATGTATCTTCTCCTGAACAATGCTTCACTTCCAATACTTCCACTCGACACAACCATAGCCACTTGATGGACGTTGTGCCATAATTTGACTATAATAAAAGTAGAGCTTTCATATTGAAACTCCATAATGTTTTCAAGTCGAGAGAACTATGCAAATCAGTCACATCAATATTTTTTGTATGACCTTAGTATAAGTTATTGTAACAATCCGTACCTAGAGGCCAAAAGCTAAGCGCTTTGCAGCTATCCGTAGCATTAACTTCTAGTGACAAAATACGACAATGCTAATGTATCCATAATATCATGAGCACATGAACATGAACAAATCAGAGATTCCATATCAACATTTTGCTGATTATATTACAAACAATAATTCATATCCATGTTACAAAATCCATTAACATTTTCTAGGTAAAGATCAATTATAATCATTGCAAAATACGCTAAGAGCGACATTTGACGATGACCCCTTGGTTGATCAGAGAAATATAGTCATATCTAACTTAATATATACAGTAGAAAATAAGCAGAATAATCCGTACTCCTAATTATCTATCCGTCAGCCACCTGCTCGTCATCGAAGCTTTATTCGCCAATATTTCAAAAAACCTGAAAACCTCAATCCTCAGCCTGCTCAAATCAATTTTGAGCATCCGAGAGTTTAAGGAGAAACAAAAACTTCGAGTCAGACATAAGGCCTGGTGTGAATAATATTGTTACATCTCGGTTTACTAATTTTTGGTGAAACCGCATGGCTTAGCGGAATGGGTTTCCCTCACTAATATCCTTTTCAAAACATATATTTTTCAAATCCTTTCCTGCAACCAAACTGGTTAATCAAACTGATATAATAATGATGATAATAGCTAAGTCCATTAAGCTATAATCAGGTAATAAATGGACTATCTGTCCGAAAGCTGGACTTACTGTCTGCATCAAAATGGACTATCTATCCAAATCATTTTCTTAGGGTTAACTATCCTTCAATTTTTTCCTTGAAAACCACTTCAAAATGATTTAATCATTTAAATCATACCTTTAATAGGAAAATATATTCTATGCTTTACTTTAAGCTATTTTTCCATGTTGTATATACTTTACTCAAAATAACGTTGATGAGAATTAATGAGGATTAACTACCCTCTTCAAAATAAGTTAAGGTCCTTTTTAACTTGAAACACTTAGGCTATTCTGCTTATTTAACATATTCAAAACCATTTTTTAAAACTTTAAACAACTCCTTTGAAACCCTTGAAAGTAACCCTGGAAGTAACCCTTTCGAAACCAAGTAAAACCCTTTACTTATCTTAGGCCAAAAGGCCAAATCCTTCTCTTTCGAAATCATTCGAATTCTTACTTTCAAAAGCATAAAAACCTTCCCTTCGAAAGCTTTAATATTCTAGACATCCTTCTTTTAAAACCATTAAAAATGTCCTTTCCAAAACATAGGAATAACTTTTTATTTCAACCCTTTCGAAACCTTGGGGAACCACACCTTTTGAAACCATTCATTAAAACATTTCAAAACAATTAAAACTCAATCCTTTCAAAAGCACTTTGAGTTCAAATTAAAACCTGTGGAAACCTTTCGAAGCCATCAAAAATTTACTCCTTCAAAACCTTTGAAAATTGCCTCAGCCGAAACCATTGGGTTTATGCCTTCAAGTTGAGAAAAAGGATCAGAAACAATTAAAGTCTAAAGAATCTGTTTCGAAACCATTTAAAACCGTCTCTTTCGAAACCATTTGGTGTTTACTTCAATCATAAAAAAGGGTCTTTAAAACATTTAAGTTGAAAGCATATTTGTCAAAACCATTTTCTATGTAAAGAAGTGATGATGTTAAAACCATCCCTTCGAAAGCATTGGAGAGGTGGCCAGGTTTTTAAAAAACAAAACAACCCTTTCGAAACCATTTGGGTCGAAAGGTAGGGAGCATAAGTTAAAAGGTTTTAAATTTAGTCGAAAGTAATAATTTTAAATCAAAGGCGCAACCCAATCGAAACCATTCCTTTTGAAACCATTTGATCCAGTTGAAAGCTAATTAAGTTAAAAGCTACTTAGCCGAAAGGAAGCAGGCGCATTTTCCTTTAAAACTAAAGTAATGCCTCAACCCCTTCAGAACCTCTGGTTTCGTCTTGATACCTTCCACCTGCATCCAATTCACTACATACCAGTTAACTGATATTGTGTGCATTGGTTTCGATAATGTCGGAGACGAAGGTAAGGAGGCAAAACCTGGTGTCGAAAGCATCGAAACTGTGTAAAACATGTTTATTTGTACTTTTAAACTATTTCTTTTATACCTAACTTGCCTTATTTGTCTAAATCTGATCTGTTGCCATTGTACTTTTTCAAAAGTGCTGTTGACATCCAAAATTAACAAATTTATTTATTTACAGAAAGCCCTTTCTCCTTCCTTAATTATATAAAACATTTAAGTTCCATACCTTAAATAATTTTATATAACCATTAAAAAACTTAGGAAAATTCTACAAAAATTCCAAAAAATCTCTTTTAATATGCTTTCCAACATATAAAAATTTCAGCCACAAACCTATTATTATTTAATCGTAAATAATTTATAATCCAAATTAACATTTCATTTATTAGAAAATTCATATAAATCCTCAAAAATTCTGAAAATTGAAACATATCTCCAAAATAATTTTTTTAGTCTATTTAAAAATTCGCAAGGAATTTAGATGTCATTTAATGGGGTTTCGTCTTAAAACATATCATTAATTCGGTATGAACAACCATAATTCATCAACAAGTATATATATCTATTTATTCCCTCATTCAAAAACATGGCAAACTAATACAAAATATTCGGAATTCATCTTAAAAATGAAAGCAGAAAAAAAATTGAGATGTAAACATTATTCACCTTAGCTTTAGAGATTATAAAGATTGAAATGTGAAGGGATTCGATTTGAATTAGTTTTTCCTTTAGCTTTTCCTTAATCTTCTTCTCCCCTTTTCTTATTAATGGTGATCAGCCACTTGTTTAAAATTTTGAAAAAGAAAAGTGAAGGTGTATAGGAGAATAAATGGCCAAGTTTAAGGGGTGTAGGAATGGCCTCTTTCCTATTTTACCCATCTTCTATTTCATTTTAACTCTTTCTTAATTCATTGTTAAATTACACGGCTACACCTTAATCAAAATCAAATCTCAATCCCCCAATCAACACATTATTTTATTTTATTCAACTAATTAAATATCCTAAATAATGTTACCAAAAATCTGGGGTGTTACAGACTTCCATTCTTAAAGAATTTCGTCCTTGAAATTATAATAAGGCACACAACAAATCAAATAAAAAGGTAAAACATAAAATCAAATTAGTTAGAATAAGTATCTCTAATCCTTCTCTCAATCTCCCAATAGTTTTTGTCATCGTCGCTCCACTGGACTTTGACAATCTGACCATCTTGGTTCTAAGACTCTTCTCATATCTCACAATAATGCAAATTGGCTTCCTCACTATAGTCAACTCCGGCTCTACTACTAAGTCCTCTAGCATAGTCGGTGTAATAGTAGTTTTCGGGTCTTTAACATACTTTTTGAGATGAGAAACATGAAAAACATCGTGGACACCTGCTAAACTACTCGGTAACTTAACCTTATATGCGAGTTTCCCAATCCTCCCAACAATAGGAAAATGTCCAATGAATCTCGATGCCAACTTCCCCGATTTTCCAAACCTAATCACCCCCTTCATCGATAACACTTTGACGAAAACATGATCTCCAACTAAGAACTCTAAATCTTTCCATCTTTTATCTGCATAACTTTTCCGCCTAGACCGAGTCTCCTTCATTCTAGCTTGAATGACCTCAATTCTTTTCTACAGCTTCTCTAACCAAACCTGGACCAAGAACCAACCTACCCTCGATCTTTATTCGACATACGAGAGATTTGCATTGTCTTCCATACAAAGCTTCAAATGGCGCCATCTCAATACTAGTCTGATAACTGTTGTTCTACGAAAATTCAACTAAATGCAGATGGTCTTCCCATGATCCCCTGAAATCTAATACCCAAGCTCTTAACAAATCTTGCAAGATTTTGTTAACTCTTTCAATTTGCCCATCCGTCTGCGGATGGTAAGCGGTACTCACCTTGAGCTTGGTACCAAAACTTCCTTTAGACTCTTCCAAAACTCGGTAGTGAATAAGGAATCGCTATCACTAACTATGCTACTAGGAAATCCATGTAGTCTAACCACATTCTTCATAAACAACTTCACTATAACAGGTGCCATTCTGGTTGACTTAACTGGAAAGAAATGGGCACCCTTAGTTAATCTCTCCAGTATAACTCATATACTATCATTTTCTTTGTTCGACCTTGGCAACCCGTCAATAAAATCCATGGAAATAGAATCCCATTTCCATAACGGAATATCCAATGGCTGAAGCAACCCACTTGGCTTCTATTGTTCGGCCTTTCCTATTGGCAAATCAAGCATTGCTTTACACACAAACCAATATCCCGCTTCATACCTTCCCAAAAGAAACTTTTCTTCATATCCTGATACATCTTAATACTTCCTGGATGAATAGAGGACTTTGAAAGATGGCATTCCTCCAAGACTTATTTCCTTATATTTCCTACACTCAGAACACATAATCTTCCATTCTTTCTCAACCACCCATCCTGGTCAAGATTGAAATCTTTCACGTCATCGCTCTCGGTTCCATCCTTTAACTTCTTGATCCGCTCAGCTAACATTGGATCTTCTATATGTTTAGAAGCGATCCTTTTGATCATCGCTGGCCAAACTTCCAAACTAGATAATATAACTGTATCTCCACTAGACCCAGCCTTGGATCTCCACTGCTTTCTACATTCTTCCAATGCTTCTAAATATTTTCGCTCAGTAATCATTGCCAACACTTCATTATGATGTTTCTTGCTAAGTGGATCAGCAACCTTACTGCCTTTTCTAAGTGTGTACTCAATCCCAAAATCATAAGTGGCAATAAACTCTAACCACCTTTGATGTCTCATGTTCAGCTCCTTTTGAGAGAACAAATACTTCAACGAATTATGATCTGTATATAACTCAAACATTTCTCCCAAAAGGTAATGACTTCACACCTTCAAAGCAAAAATATGTGCAACCAATTTTAAATATGCATCGGATATCTAACCTCATGTAGTCTAAGCTGTCTAGAACCATAGGCAACGACTTTACCTCTCTACATCAGCACAACTCCTAATCCCATTCCACACGCATCCGTGTAATCCATTAAATCATGATTCCCTTCCAAAACAACTAACACAGGTGCATGGATCAATAAGTGTTTCATACTGGAATGCTTCCTCACACTTATTGGTCCACAAAAACTTCAAATCCTTTCTTATTAGCTTGGTCATCAATGCTATTATCCATGAGAAATCCTTAAAAAATCTTCGATAATAACCAGTCAACCCAAGGAAACTCTTTATCTCCTTCACTGTCTCGGTCTCTTCCAACTACTCACTACTTCAATCTTAGTTATAATATTGATAGCCCTTTCTTTGAGACTACATGACCAAGAAAATTCACGTCCTTCTTCTAGAAGTGACACTTCGAAAAATTTACTTTCGACGGATCGTCTCAAGCACCACTCTAAGACGAACTTTATGCTTCCTTTCATCCTTGGAGCGTAACAAGATGTCATCTATGAAAACCAATACGAGCCTACCCAAGTGCTCTTGGAAAACCCGGTTCATCAAATCCACAAAGAAAGATGGTGCATTAGTCAGTCGAAATGGTATAACTAACCATTTATTCGACCCATATCCGGTCCTAAACGCTGTCAAAGGTATACTATCCTCTGCTACTCTAAGCTGATGGAAACTTGTCACCAAATCCAAATACGAGAATACATTGCCTCCACTCAACCGGTCGAAAAAATCGTCAATCCTCACCAATGGATATCGATTATTTATCATCCTCTCATTCAACTTACGATAATCGATACATAGCCTTAATGATCCATCGGGCTTCTTAGAAAACACTAAAGTTGCTCCCCAAGGCGAACTACTATGCCGTATAAAACTCTTGCCTTCTAAATCCACCAACAACCCTTTCAACTCCCTCATCTCTGTAGGGGTCATCCTGCTTGACGGCCTACTCACTGGTTCTGCTCCTGGAACCAAATCTATCCGAAACTCAATGGCTCATTTCGGTGGCATTCCAACTACAGGCTTAAAAAAATATACGATTTCTCTAACCATGATAACTCAAATCAACTCATCATCCAATTCCATAGCACCCCAACGAGGCATTGATCTCACCGCAAGAACCTTCTATAGTATAAACAATCTTTTCGCTACAGTTTGGGTGTATGAGAGATATTTTCCTATCCTGCCAAAATATCCTAGCATCGTACTTACTTAACGAATCCATACCAAGAATGGTTCCAAACCCCACAAAATCAAATACATGCAAACTACACAAAAAAGCATGGCATAGCAGGTTAAACTCCAACTGGTCATAACTCAAACCTAGAGTTGCATACCCTCCTCTTGGATTTGTTACCCGTAAAGAAGTAACTAATATGTGGGTTCTAGATTAAGCTTATCTATCAAACATATAGATAAAAAAGAATGCAATGCACCGGTCTCAAATTGAATGCTAACAGACATATCATGAATCTGAAGTGTACCTCCCAATACTGCCTTTCCTTTTTCCTGAGCTATTGGCTTCAAAGCTGGAGGCTCCCATGCATACACCTTGCCATTTCCATCCTTAGCAGGCTCATTGCACTGGTTCTTATAGTGGCCTATCTGGTTGCAACTGAAGCACCTGACATTCTTCTTCCCAGCCACTTCCTTTGTTTTTCCAACACGACAGTCATTAGCAAAATGACCCTTCTTGTCAAACTTGATGCAAACAATCTTAGACTTCCCCTTCTTAGCTACTCCACCCTTCTAGGCATCTTTCTTATGAAAGAACCTCCTCTTCTGGCCTTACCCAACTTGGACCTCCTTAGCATTATTCTTCTCTAGAGAATCAAGAATCTTCTCATGTCGTAAGGCCATCTCCATAACAACATCAGAAGGATTCCTAATATGAGACAATGTAGTACTAGCTAACTTAGGCTTCAACCCCTGATAAACTTATCGTTCTTCTTTATCACTGTATCCATTGAAGCATACCCATACCTGGCTAACTCCTCGAACCTTTTGGCATACTCCTTAACTGACATCTCACCCTGCTATAACTTAGCAAACTTCCTGATCAGAGCTAACCATGCCATAACGGCATGAACCTCTCCTGGAATCTTGAAATCAACCCATTTCATTGTCTCGTCATCCATTGCCATAGTCACACTATTCCACTAGAAAAAGTAGCTCCCTGAAGATTTCTAGATGCCAACCTGCTCTTCTTCTCATCATTGAGCCCCAAGTCTGCAAAGATTCTTTCATAATGAAGTAACCAATTCTCTAACTCAATGGCATCTTCCATTCCAACAAACGACTTTCCTCCAAGCTTAGTGTAATATCCACTCAGCTTAGCATAATGGTTAATTATTGAAACTTCTGTAACCCTTCCTCCTACAGGATTTCCTCCTAACACTCTGGTGGAAACTCCTGCCTACACCATATTCCTAAAAAACTGATAAATAGCTTCCATTCCAACTTGCGGGACTCCAGCACCCACATTCTCTGCTTATGCCTGACCTTGACCTCTTCTCACATTAGGCCTGGCATTCCCATTAGTGCCCTTCCCTCTTGGGTTGACTCTTCCTCTTCTACCATCCATAATTATATTCAAACCTTGTGAGATGCAAAAAAAAATACCTAACAAAGATAGGAGACTAAAGATAAAGTGTATACTTATGTATAGCAAATACAAATATGTTACTATAGAATTTTTCCATACCCTAATCTTACTATAATTCCTTAGGATTATGTTTTAAAAACCATTTTTAGTTAAAGCTTTTTATAAACCATGCTCTGATACCAAAATGTTCGTATCTAGAGGCCAAAAGCTAAGCGCTATAGATGATACATCCATAGTATTACCTTCCGGTGACAAAATACGGTAATGCTATTGGTATCCATAATATCAGGAGCATATGAATATGAACAAATCACAGATTCCATACCAACATTTTTTTGTTTACATGTCAGAACAATAATTCATATCCAAGTTACAAAATCCCTCAACATTTCCTAAGTAAAGATCAACTATAATTATTACAAAACATGCCAAGAGTGACATATGGCCTACTCTCTTGGTTGATTAAAGAAATATACTCATATTTGACTTAATATACATAGCGGAAAATAAACAGAGCAATCTGTACTTCTTATTAGCTATCCGTCAGCCCCCTGCTCGTCATCGGAAGCTTTATTCGCCAAAATTTCGAAAACCTAAAAAACTTTAACCCTTAGCCTACTCAAATCAATTTTGAGCACCTGAGAGTTTAAGGGGAAATAAAACTTCGAGTTGGAGATAAAGCCTGGTGTGAATAATGCTATTACATCTCGGTATACTGATATTGAGTGAGACCATGCCGCTTAGCGGATGGAGTTTACCCTTACTAATATCCTTTTCAAACATACATTTTGCAAATTCTTTCGTGCAACCAAACCGATTAATCTAAATGATATAATAATGATGATAATAGCTTAGTCCACTAAGCTATATCACGTAATAAATGGACTATCTATCCGAAATCAGGGCTGATGCCTACAAACTAGACTAAATGTCTGCAAACTGGACTAACTGTCCACAATTTGGATCAACTGTCCGCAAGCTAGACTAATTGTGTGCATCAAAAAGGACTATGGCCAAATCATTTCCTTAGAGTTAACTACCCTTCATCTTTTTTCTTGAAAACATTTTCAAAATTATTTAACCCTTTAAATCATTACTTTACGAGGAAAAATATTCTTAGCTTTACTTTAAGTTATTTTGCCATGTTATATATACTTTGCTCAAAATAATATTGATGAGATTTAATGAGGATTAACTATCCTCTTCAAAATAAGTTAAGTCCTTTTTAACTTGAAACACGTAGGCTATTCTGCCTATTTAATATATTTGAAACCTACAACCCCTTCGAAACCCTTGAAAGTAACCCTTTCGAAACCAAGTAAAATCCTTTGCTTATCTTAGGGAAAAATGCCAAATCATTTCTTTCAAAACCATTCAAAATTTTCCTTTCGAAAGCATAAAAACCTTCCCTTTGAAAGCTTTAAAATTCTAGACATTGTTCTTTTAAAACCTTTAAAATTGCCTTTAAAAAACATAGGAATAACCTTTCCTTTCAACCCTTTCGAAACCATGGGGAACCATCCCTTTCGAAACCATTCATTAAAACTTTTTGAAACAAACAAAACTCAATCTTTTCGAAAGCGCTTTAGGTTCAATTTAAAACATATGGAAACCTTTCAAAGCCATTCAAAAAGTTACTCCTTGAAACCTTTGAAAATTGTCTCGATCGAAACCATTTGGATTATGCCTTCAAGTAGAGCAAAGGGATCAGAACCCATTAAAGTTGAAATCATCTATTTCGAAACCATTTAAAACCATCTCTTTCGAAACCATTTCGGTTTTACTTCAATCGTAAAAAAGGGTCTTTAAAATATTTAAGTCGAAAGCATCTATTTTGAAACTATTTCCTAAGTAAAGAAATGATGATGTCGAAACCATCCCTTTGAAATCATTGGAGAGGTGGCTAGTTTTTTAAAAAACAAAACAACCCTTTTGAAACCATTTGGGTCGAAAGGTAGGAAGCGTCAGCTAAAAGGTTTCGACTTTAGTTGAAAGCAATCATTTAAAATCAAAGGCGCAACCAATCGATACCATTCCTTTTGAAACCATTTGGCTCGGTAGAAAGTTAACCAAGTCGAAAGGAAGCAGATGGATTTTCCTTTAAAACCAAAGTAATGCCTCAAACCCTTCGGAACCCCTAGTTTCGACTCTATACCTTCCACCTACATCCATTTCACTATCTACCGGTTAATTGATACCATGTGTATTGGTTTCGAAAGTGTCGGAGGTGATGGTAAGGAGGCGGAACCTGGTGCCAAAAGCATCGAAACAGTACAAAACATGTTTATTCGTACTTTTAAACTTTTTATTTTTACCTAACATGCCTTGTTTGTATAAATCTGATTGGTTGCTATTGTACTTTTTCAAAAGTGCTACCAAATTTCCAAAATTAACAAATTTATTTATTTACAAAAAGGCCCTTCTCCTTCCTTAATTATATAAAACATTTAAGTCTCATACCTTAAATAATTTTATATAACCATTAAAAACACTTAGGAAAGTTCTACAAAATTCTAGAAAATATATTTTAATGTGCTTTCCAACATATAAAATTTCAGAACCAAATCTATTATTATTTGACCATAAATAATTTATAATCCAAATTAACATTTTCTTTACTAGAAAATTCATATAAATTCCACAAAAATTCAAAAAATTCTAAAATTAATAGCCCATCTCCAAAATAGTTTTTTCGGTCTATATAAACATTCGCAAGGCATTTGGATATCATTTTATAGGATTTTCACCTTAGAACATATCATAAATTCAATATGAACAACCATAATTCATAAATAAGCATATATATTCATTCCATTATTCAAAAATATGGAAAATCAATGCGAAATATTTGGAATTCATCTTAAAACCGAAATAATAAAAATTTGAGATGTAAACATTATTCATCTTAGCTTTAGAGATTATAGAGATTGAGATGTGAATGGATTTGATTTGAATTAGCTTTTCCTTTAACTTTTCCCTAATCTTCTTTCCCCTTTTTCTTATTAATGGTGGCCGGCCTCTTGTTTAAAATTTTGAAAATGAAAAGTGAATGCGTATGGAATACATGGCTAAGACTAAGAGATGTAGGAATGGCATCTTTCTTATTTTACCCCTCCTCTATTTCATTTTAACTCTTTCTTAATTTATTGTTAAATGGCACGGCTACATCTTAATTAAAATCAAATCCCAATCCCTTAATAAGCACATTATCTTATTTAATTTAACTAATTAAGTATCCTGAATAATGTTACCAAAAATCTGGAGTGTTACACTTATATTAACAAAAAAGCTATCAAGTGAGTCGTTCTATAGTTAGCCAACAACTATCAGTACATAACCCCTAGGTGCTATAATATCCTGGAATTTTATTGTTTTAATTTTTGAATATATAATTAATTCTAAATATTTAAATAATTTGTTTTCAAAATATAAATAACTTATATTCAAATATTGGTGTTTCTTAAATATTTGAATTGTGAATTAAAGTATTAATTATATGGATTTAATAGTTGTTAACCCGCCTCTAGGCAAGGCCACATACAGGCGGATTTAACCCAATCGACTGTACAAAGATTGAAGTTGGATTTCATGGGTAACAAATATGATAACGAAGCCATAATATAGCATAGGCGGTGAACAAATAGTGCAAGAAGTCAAAAATATGGTTTCGACAAAGATCGAGTTGTTTCAGGTTGCTTGAGACCTATTCCGAGTCATTTCCCTGTCTATTTCGGGTTTCCAAGCAGTTTCCTTCGAGTCAAGGAAGGATCTACTTCAGGTCTTCGATAAGTTGGCACACTCGTAGATTATTTCGAGTCATCGCAGATCTGCTTCGAGTCATTAGATGGTCTGCTTCGGGCCGAGAAGATGTTTACTTTGAGTCGTGGCCATGAATCAATCCACAACTAGGCCCTCACCAATTTCGTATCCATGTTGTTCGCATCCATCAAGTTTTCATTCGTTCATTTCATATCCATCTGACGCATGCACCTTTTAAATCAACCAAAGTTATTCACTTCATATCGATATACATTTTGTATTGATCAATGTTAATACATGTGTCATATCGATCACCCAGATGATCGATATGAAACCTATCCCTTCCTATCGATGCGAACTAGTCACGGTTATCTACTTCGTATCGGTCACGTAGATGTATACTTCGTATCAATTGACCAAATGGTCGATACGAAACTGACACTCTTCCAGCGATATGAAGTACCAGGGAACATATAGATACAAATCATATGTCATCGATACGAAGAGATCAATTATGATCGATACGAAGAAAATAACCATGATCGATACGAACAGACCAATTGTGATCGTTACAAAGAGCATAGCACCCGATGGATACAAAGTAGGAAGCAGTCAACGTAGTATAAAATATGATCCACCCTAATCTACCACTCCACATCACCATAGGATGATCGATATGAAAGGAATCGATGCGAGATAGATCGATATGAAGACGTCAGACATGGGGATGTAAAACTTGTTTTGAACATAACTCACAATCTATAAGTCCAAATGTCACCAAATTTACATAGGAGCTTAAGCACAACCTAAATATTGTTCCTCCTTAATTTCGACTCATTTGGATCAAATCTTGATCGATACAAAATTCATTCGTATCGATTACGGACCGAGTGCAGATGACATGGAATCGATCACGTGGGCCCACCCACGTTAGAGAAGGAATCCTTCGAGATCTGGCAAGATATTTGCAGCCTACACTTATAAATAGCAGTCCAAGAGCTTTAGAAAAGGGATATTTAGCTCTTCTATGTCCAAATTCTGCAGGAATCATCACTACACTTCAATTGTACTGTTGTAATTAGTGGTAACTCATTGTAACCAAGGAACGAAAAATCAATAAAGTAGCAATCCTTCAAAGTGGACGTAGGCTACAACGCCAAACAACTATAAATCGTGTGTTTCTAATGCTTTTCTTTGATATTTTGAGCATTCTTCATATTTATTTCTACTACATACAATCTACCTGTGATCTACAACTATGATTTGTTGCTTTCATCTGCAATTGGGTGTTTGTGACCATTTTTGGTGCAAACATTGTGGTGCTTTCACTAAGAACTGAACTCAGGATTCTAAAGCTTGGATTTTGGATTTAAAAGCTTGAAGACTTGGATTTGGAAAGATAAAGGATCAAATCTAAAAGGAACCATGGTGAAACAATCAGGAAGAAGACAAAGAGCATAGAGGAGTCAGCACGAAGGAATTCAAGAGGCTTTCTTGGGAGCAAATCTGACCTCAGTTTTCATCACCAGAGACGAGACGGAGAAGATGATGGAAGTTATGCAGGAGGGAGTGCTGAGAAGTCAAGAAGAGATGATGCAAAACCTACTCTAGCAAATTGGACATGCTAGAATGTAGAATCAAGAGAATGTCACTACAAGGGGTGTTGGAGATAAGGATCAGGAGCATGAAACAGCCAGGATTCAGAATAGAGCTGGACCGTCAGGAGCATCCCATGAACTGCGGGGCAGTCCATAGGAGCATGTTGATTCAACCTCAAGCAGGATACTAGACACAGCCGTTCAACATAGCATTGATAGAGGAACGGATGCCCCTCCAGAAGAGCAGGTTTTGGGATTCCCTCGTGAACTCGGGGGGCAGATCAGAGGCAGCGGAAAAGGACTACAGCTTGGCAACAGTGACAGATTGGCGGAGAAGGTTAGACGAGCCATGATAGGAGGACTGGTGAATAGAGATTTGGAATATGTTAATAGGATCACCTTCGCTCCCGCAATTAGGCAGGCCAGGAATTCACTAGAATTCAAGCTATCGACAGTGGAGTCATATGATGGAAAGACATATCCAGTTGTTCATCTGACAAGATATGTAAGGCATATGAAAGTATTGGGGGCATAGGATGAAGTCATGGCCCGGTGTTTCCCACTGTATCTAACAGACATAGCAGCATTATGGTTTAGACAATCGAAAAACGGCTCCGTTAGAACATGGACCGAGCTGACTGAGAAGCTCATGAGGCAGTTCAGAATTCACATCTCGAGACCCAAGAATGTGATGAGTCCGGCGGCACTGAAGCAGAAAATCGGAGAGTCTTTGAGGAACTTCTTAACACGGTTTAATGTTGCAGCATCGATGGATCGCCCAGATCCATCCATGGTCTTAATGGCAGCTGTATCTAGCATAGCTGATGGAACAGAGTTCAAAAATTCACTGACAAGGGACCACCTATGGATCTTAGGGATTTTTATCATGAGGCCAAAGGATTTCTACGATTAGGGGATGCAAATGTTGAAAGAGAGGATGGCGAGGGAGTTAATGTGTATGCAGTCAAAAGCGGAGATCCGTCTGGAAAGGATTCAGGCAAGGACAAAGGGAAATGAAAAGCCAAAGATAACGATGATGGACCAAAGCGATTAGGAAAAGTACCGAGATTCACCTCTTCTACAGAGTTGAATGAAACTTTGGAATGGATCTACCATGACATCCAAGGGAAGGTTCCTTATCGAAATCCAGTGATGAGGGATCCAACCAACAATGAGAGGAAATCAGACGAGTACTGCTTATTCCATGAGCTAAGCAGCCATAATACCAATGATTGCAGGCATTTGAGGGATGAGATAGAAGGGCATATTCGGAATGGAATGCTATTACAGTATGTTAGGAGGCAAACCGCGATGGTGGAGTAAGAACGACCACCACCTGCACCAACTGGGAATGGTTCAGGATCGAGGCATCAGCTTGTCATCCACTGATTGAAATAATGACAAATAAGTGAAAACTCCAGATCAATATGATTAAGTCATTTACACATGTACAGGATCACGAACGGTCCTCAAGCATGCTCTGATATGACTATCAATCGCATCAGTGTAGATGTTTGCACTTTGACGTTATATTTTGCTTTTGTTCACTATTTCTCATGTTTGGACTTGGTTTTGCTGGACATTTTGTTGAAAGATTCATTTTGATGTAAATCTACCATTTGTTATTCCATAACGGCTAAGCCACTTACATATGTATGGGATCGCGAATGGTCCTCAGGCATGCTCTGAGATGACGATAAACCGCTATGACAAACAATCCAGAAACTCACTCGAACGTGAAATATAAAATTAATTATACTTAGTCCCCCGGGCTCATACAACTCGCCTCGAATGGCACTCAACTGCGAATAGTCACAATTCACCTCGAACGGCATCCGACCGTGAACGGTTACAATTCACCTCGAATGGCACCCGACCGTGAATGGTCACTATTCGCCACGAAGGCACCTGACCTCGAACGATCACACACCACCTCAAATGACATACGATCTCGAACGATCATCATTCACAATCAGGTAAGACTTTTACAGGTCATCAACATGATACGAACGTCTATCCTATGTCACTACAAAACACACATTCCTATTGTAAGGCATGTTTTGGGGAGGGGGGCAAAGTGTTAACCCGCCTTTAGGAAAGGCCACATACAGGCGGATTTAACCCAATCGACTGTATAAAGATAGAAGTTGGATTTCACGGGTAACAAACATGACAACGAAGCCACAACATAGCATAGTCGGTAAACAAACAACGCAAGATGTCAAAAATAAGATTTTAACAAAGATCGAGTCGTTTCAGGTTGCTTGGAACCTACTTCGAGTGATTTCCCTATTTGCTTCGGGTTTTCGGGCAGTTTGCTTCAGACAGAGAAGGATTTACTTTGGGTCTTCGATAGGCTGGCACACTCGCAGATTACTACGAGTCATCACGTCATCTGCTTCAAGTTAATAGAAGGTCTGTTTTGGGCCAAGAAGATGTTTACCTTGAGTCGTGGCCATGAATCGATCAGCAACCTAGGTCCTCATCAATTTTGTTTCCATGCTATTCGCGTCCATCAAGTTTACACTCGTTCATTTCGTATCCATTAGACGCATGCACCTTTCAAATCGACCAAGGCTATTCACTTCGTATCCATATACATTTTGTATTGATCCATGTATCGATCCATGTTAATACATGTTTCGTATCGATCACCCAAATGATCGATACGAAACCCTTCCCTTCCTATCGATGCGAAGTAGTCACAGTTATCTACTTCGTATCAGTCACGTAGATGCATACTTCGTATCGATCAACCAGATGGTCGACATGAAACTGACACTCTTCCATCGATATGAAGTACTAGGGAACATATGGATACGAATCATATATGATCGATACGAAGAGACCAATTGTGATCAATAGAAGAGACCAACCACAATCGGTACGAAGAGACCAATTGTGATCATTACGAAGAGCATAGCACCTGATGGATATGAAGGAGGAAGCAGTTAACGCGACATAAAATACTTATCCACCCTAATATACCACTCCACATCACCATAGGATGATCGATACGAAAGGGATCGATGCGAGATAGATCGATATGAAGATGCCGGACATAGGGATGTAAAACTTGCATAGATCATAACTCACAATCTACAAGTCCAAATGTCACCAAATAATCACAGGAGCTTACGCACAACCTAAAGAAAGTTCTTGCTCAATTTCGACTTGATTGGATCAAATCTTGATCGATACGAAATTCATTCGTATCGATCATAGACCGCGCGCAGATGACATGGGATTGATCATGTGGGCCCACCCACATGAGAGAAGGAGTCTTCGGAGATCTGGGCAAAATATTTGTAGCCTGCACCTATAAATAGCAGTCCAAGAGCTTTAGAAAAGGGATCTTTGGCGCTTCTACATCCAGATTCTGTAGGAATCATCACTACACTTCAATTGTATTGTTGTGATCAGCGAACAAAAAAATCAATAAAGCAGCAATCCTTCAAAGTGGATGTAGGCTCCACGCCGAACCACTATAAATCGTGCGTTTCTAATGTTTTTCTATGAAATTTAGAGTGTTCTTCATATTTATTTCTATTACATACAATCTACCTATGATCTATAACTATAATTTGGTGCTTTCATCTGCAATTGGGTATTTGTGACCATTTTTGGCGTAAACAATAGTCTTATTTAACTCTTTTTAATTAATAAATAATAATGGTGATTCTTTTTGTAGATTTATTTACAAAAAAATAGTTCGAATAAATAATAAGAAAATTAATTTTTAATAAAACGATCGATTTATGGTAGTATTTATAATTAATTTACATTATTTTCCATAATTTTTAATTTGGAAAATATTTGAATTTTCGTTTAACATGTTTTACAGCAAACATTGGTATTTTTGAAATTTCATAGGATAGGATAACTAGTATATTTTATTGTTGTTTTGGGATCGTATCGCATTTTTGTGTGTGATCGTATTTTTTCATCGTTCGTGGTTCATAGGCGAATGTAATTTTATGCAGCGCAGTGTTGGAAAGTTTGTTATAAACCAAGCCCGACATGAAAAAAATCGACAGTTTGACAATCCTCATGTTTACTCTACTTTTTCCCTCCTTCTTATTCACTTTACCTCCTCTTTTGTATCGGATGAAATAAGAAAATTAAAACCCTCCATCCAATGGTCCACGTTGATCGGTGTAGCTAGAGGTCGAGTTAGGCGATGGTCCATACTAAGAAGATGTGCCGCTTGGTGAGTTTAAGAAGACGATTGGTCATATTGAGGGAAGGCTTTTCAGACCTAGGGTTGAATGGAGTTCGAAGGGGAGCTACAAGTAGTTACAGGTGGTAAGGTCGAGGGTGTTGGGTTGCTCTTGGCCGAGGATACCTCCAGTGGTGACGCCGCGGTCAGAGTTGGCATGTGGCGGCGGTGGAGGTTGAAATTAACGGCATCGCGGTATGTGAAAGAGGTGGACAGGGTTTTGAACAAGCGTGATTAGGGTAATCGGGATTTGCGATGGTAATTAAGTTAATTACCTAGTTAATTAAGTTATTTACAAATTAATTAATTTCGAAATGTTCTAATGCTCGTATCTTGCTCATACGAGATTAGATTTGGACATGGTCTTTTGCATTAGACTCGTGGGATTATTATCTACGCATTATATTTGGATCTATCAAATTTGTAGCTAGATGAATTTTGAGCTAAAATCGAACGTTATTCGATTTTACATGAAATAAAAATGAGAAAACTTCAATCAAAATTTTGATGAGTTTACTCACCTCTAAATAAACTATACGATATCTGTGTTGCTACAGATTATTGTTGAATGTTTGGATGATGGTTGATAGTTTAAATGAAATATAATTTAACTATAAAATTACAGGTATTTAATTTATTTACATTTAAAAAGTAGTTATACTTTTTGTTGTGATATCTATGTAGTAGAATAAAACATCGTTCTGTTATAATTAAATTGAATATATTATTTTGGACATTTATCGAGCAGAATAAATCACTATTTTGTGTTTGCAAGGTAAAAGGATTATTTTTGAAGTTAATTAATACGTAGATAATGATTTATTAGCTATTAGTCGCTAATTGTTGATAATAATATGTTGGTAATTATTGTTTGATTATTCATTTGGATTTGAATTCCTACTTAAATAATCATTGTTTTGCATGGAATTTTGGAGAGAGACCCTAAGGGGTTTCTCTCCATTATTAATTTACGGTTATATGCACCTTATTGATATTCTTATATTACTTATATTGATGTTGGCAGAAATTTTTGTGACATACTGTTTAATTTTTATAAATGTCGTTGTAACAATTATCCCTATACCGTCACTTATGAAATATCACCCCCTTAAACCCTTTTTGTGTGTTGAACTTGAGCTTTTATTTATAGAAAATAAATTTTTGGTCGTGATTTTGCACTTTAAAAGTTGTTTAAACTACATTTTCAAGTATTTTAAGAATTTTGAAAACAAAGGGTAAGTGTTGATTAAAATTTATAAAAGAAGTTGTAAATTTCAATAATTATCTTTTAGGATAATCAACATTGTTTCAAATTTATAAAGGGATTATAAATTTTGTCAATTGTCTTTCAAGAAAATTAATGTCATTTTAAATTTATAAAAGATTATGAATTGGATTTAATTATTTTTTGGGATAATTAATATTGTTTAACTTACAAAAGTTATTTACCTTTAATATTTTTTAAACTCTTTTCAAATGAATTTGTAAAGATTGTATAAGATTTGAAAGTTTAAATATAATTTTAAATATATTCTTAATTATATTTAACTATAATAAAGTTAATTAATAAAATTATTAATGATGTTTTAAGTTAATTAATTGATTTAATAAAAGTGTTTCAAAGTTAATTAACCAAATTAATAAAAGTATTAAGGCTAATTAACTGATTTAATAAAGGTGTTTAAAGTTAATAAATTGATTTAATAAAGGATTTACAAATTTAATTATTTGTCACTTAGGATAACTAATGTGGTTTTAAAAGTTTTAAAATAATTATATTAATTATGTTTCAAGATGAGTAACATTGTTTTTAAGTTTATAAAAGCATTTTAATTGAGTTTTTATCTTCCAGGATAATAAACGTTGTTTGAAATTTATAAATAACAATTTATAAATGAGAATTTTTTGAAAAGTAATTGTTTGAAAATAAAGCTAAGAGTAAATTGTTTTGGATTTATAGTAAACGGTATTTTAATCGCATTCGTTTTTGACCCTTCTTATTAATACACGTAGAAATATAAATTTGATCTTTAAAAAGAATATTTTTGAAAAGTGTTTTTATAGTGTTTTACAAACATTTATGATGTGAAAATCTAGCATAGGTTTGAGTTAAATGGTTTAAGAGAGGTAATTTTCATATACAATCATTTTAATTATCCCGGTAATTGATTTATTGACTATCTATTCAGCTGTCTCCTTGGTGTATCATCGATCCAAGTTGATTTGTTGCTCATTTGAGCGTTAATATTCTTTGTAGAAATGACTAAAATCAAAGAGCGAGTGGAAGCCAAACCATGTGGGGTTGCTTCCATTAGGGTATTATCACATCTATTCTAGATTAGTTTCGGTTATATGCATGCTAAGATGTGAAATACTCAGATTCTTGGTAAGGTTGGTGGGTCCAGCTTGGATGTGTCCGAGAGCCATCGTAGTTCTCAAGTATAGTTTCTAGAGGTATGCTATCTGTGAGGGGATTCACCCTCTCAGTTATTGTTGGAAAATTTCCCTTTTCTTGTTTTTGATTCAGATCATTATATTATTTTCTCAATTGCGTTGTGAAGTACCTAGAGCTATTCTCGATGTTTAATTGTATGTATCCATCTTCAAGTTTGGATTTTCCCTTGTTTACACTCATTCTTTAAATTTGGGTTTTGTTTTAGGTTGTTTCCATTCTTTCATGTATAGATGTTGATGCTGCAAGGTAAAACCCGTTCCGTGTTTAGTGGCATGGTCTCATAGAATTATTGTATGTTCAATATATTTGTCGATTTTTCTCATGGTGGTTTTTCAAACTAATCCAGGTGTTATTTTATTATAATGCTTAGGTCAGATCGAGTTTTTTCCTAGGTTGTGGTTGGTGGGACATGGAGCTCATGGAGTAGAGCTGGATTTTCACCTACCGTAGTATTTTATTTTCCGCTATATTATAATATATATATATATTTGCAATTATAACGTCAAAAATTTATAAATGTCTACCGATGAGCTTTTTTTAACTCTAATGTAGCTTGAATCATGGGGTGACATTTTATACTATCTTTATTATATTATATGTTGTCATTTCTGCCATGAGATATTATTTCCTCTGTTTTTTCATTTATTTTCCCTAACAATCTGCCTCTTCAAAAATTGGACGTTCGACATTGGAATACCATGGAGGTATTTGGTGTCGGCTTTTGATGGTTTAAAAGATAGGCCGTTACATTTGATATCAAAGATGAAGGTTTAGCGAGAACCTTGGATTTGGTGGGGTAAACTCATTAGAGATGGGGTAAGTGACACCCTAGAATGAGTTTGAGAGTATTATATATATGAGATCATATTTGTTATTGCTATAAAAAAACATATTATGTTAATTAGTCTATTGAGTTGTTTATGAATTCTGGTCGAGACATGAGATGCCACCGTGTCGATAGAGAGTTCTAAACACTTGAACAACGCAAACAAACATGATATTGATTTTTGAAATTTGGTAAATAAAATATTTTACCTAGGATTTTATATTTTATGTGTATAGAGGAATAATTTTCAAATTCACATAGTTTTTCATGGTGTTTGTTTGTTAATGGTAAATTTCTTTATTATCAATATCGTTGGATTTGTCATGCTCGAATAGTTTAGGAGCGTTGGATATTATTTGTTGATTGTTAATTTATGCTCGACCAGCTTATGGGCATTTATTGTTTTGATAATTATGAGTAAATAAAAACAAACCCCTTGTAAATTAAGTTTTTCAATTCGATTATGAAGTGTTCGGAGAAAGTGTTAAGTTAAACATCATCTTTTAATAATGTTGAGTTAAAAGTATTAATAAAGTTGATTAATATAGTATAAATGGAAAGATAAGACATTTAGTGGATAAATCATTGTGAAAAGTTTATTATAATAAAGGGAAGTTATTGTAATATAATATGATTTAAAAAAGGGTACATTTTATATGAATATGGTATATAAAATGATTTATGAAGGTGGTTTTTAAGTAAAAACGGTTTGTGAATTTAGATCCTTGTATTGCTCAAAATGTTTTCAAAAATATTTTGATGAAAATGATAGTAGTATTACTTAGGAATATTTCGAAGTATAAATATTTTGGAAGAGAAATTTTAGGTGTAATGCATTTTCTTTGGGTAGTTCCGGGAAAACATTAGCATCTTGATCAGTTTTGTGGTAATCTGAATAGTCTTCTTAGTAACGATCGAATATTTGCTTAGGCGAACGTTGTCATGTACTTAGTAAATTATTCTCTTTATCATTGTACGATCGAAATGAGTTCAAACCCGAACGAACCAAAGGTGAATGTTGGTGAATAAATTGTCCAAATTATTATATATAAAGAAATATATGTAGTATGATTTGCAAAAGGATTTTAAAATAAAAACTGGGTATTCAATCTTAAATTTCCTTAAAGGAAATTGATTTAAAATAAAAGTTATTTTGAATAATAATTTGATAAAAGAAAATTTTAATACTCTTGTATAAAAAGGAGATAATTTGACTAAATTTTTTAAATGGGTGAAATTGGATAGAAGAGTTTTAATAAGTATTGTTTTATTAAAATCGTAGTTTGGTATAAAAATCTAAGTTGTGTAAACTATCTGATGTTATTAGGCCAATCTGTAAACATCTTTCCTTAGATCATTCTAAGAGAAAAAGGTTGAAGTAGTCGACTTGGTTTAAGACTCATATTTTGTTTGGGCCTTTATTGATGTTTGATAAATAAATAAATAAAACTGACATTTTTTATATATTCTTAAGATTTAAAAGAGTATTGTACAAGTAAATAAAAGTGGAGTATGTTTGTAATTTAACACTTTACAGAGTGTTGTCTTTATAAAATGTTTATAAACTTAAGTGGAAGTTTCTCAGATAATTCATAAATAATATTTGTATTGAATGAAATATTATAAATAGAAATAAAAGTGATTTAGATGGTATAGTTAAGAAATCAATAAGATTAAGTAAATAAGTTGTATGTCAACCATTTTATTCATACAGTTCTTGATCTAAGATTCGAGTATATAACTTCAAAGTGATTCACACTAGTCCAAAAAAGGATTTCTCAGTTGATTTTTGAGAACGAACACTTGATTCGGATTTTTGATATGATACCAAGATTTTCTATCATAGTATATGGCAATGTAAGGAGAATAAAAGTTTCTAATCAAGGAACGTGGTCAGAGTCAGCGTAAGGGAAGTCGAGTGAGCGATACTAGTTTTTAAGTATATTAATATGCTTTGTTGTGTGGCTTAAGAGAGTTTGGGGAGCAACTTTCAATTTTATTCTAAGGTAGTTTAGATAATTTTCTGAGCAATAATCAAAGGCTGATGAGCGAGATGGGACGCTTAGGGAATTAACTATATTCTTGGGTTGTCGAGAAAGTTGAGAACCTAAGAAAAATTGAAAATCTTGTTTGTTGATCATTTAACAATTTAAATGATGTTAAGGGTTAGTTTATTGCTTTATGGAATTTGATTTGATTGATAGTGAGATTTTACAGGCTACGGTTTATAAAGTTGTTGTTTATTAGGACTTAAATATCAGTGCTTTTGAAAGGTGATTTGGAAAGAATTTGCGAAAGAGATAATAATATTATTATTTTGAAAATTTGGCAGAGTATTATTATTTTAAGATATTTGTAAAGAGTTTTGTGAAGCTATTTTTCAAATATTTTTGGTTCTGACTAAAGTTGGACGATTGAGAGTTTCCAAATTGGAAAACTCGCCAAGTATATTTGTTTATTCTAGTTTATTATTTTAGGAGAAACCAAAATACCATTAGACGCTATGTGTTGTTTTGAATATAGAGTTATACCATGCTGCGGTAGGAGGAGCCTCCTCTTTACCATAATTGATTTCGATTTTTATGTATTTCTATTTGAAGAAATTTGAAAATATATTTTAAATATAAAAAACCGACATTTAGTTCTAAATTAAACTTTTAAAAAGATTGGATGCATGGTATTTATTTCAGAGTATTCTATGTACTTTTGTTGCATATAGTTGTTATACTGTTTGTGATATTGCTTATGATAGAAATAGTTTGTGTATTGCTCATTTATCAACATGGTTCTCTTTTGGGATAAGTAAGTACAAGATAGGTGTAGGGAAGCAAAAGATTGCTATGCACACCAGCATTTGATTGAGATAGTAAGTTGCTTGCAAAAATAAAAGTAAAATGCAAAAGAGGTACATAGTTAGATATTGGCAATTGATTGATGATTTTATTCCCAGGCATAGGAGGTCATTTGGTTTTGTTTTCTTCGTTGATTTGGACCAGTTGTGGTGAGTTGTAATTTTTCTGGACCAGCAGCGCAAAGAAGGTGCTGCCAAAATTTTTTTCATAGCATAAAGGACTTTAAAGGTTTAATACCTCATTTTAATCAATGGTTCTTAAACCTTAAGACTTTGGGTACATTCTCTTTCTTTGCGAATTCTAGCGACGAAATTCTTTTAAAGGAGAATGTAACGTCTCGAAATTTTATCGTTTTGACTTTTGAATATTTAATTAATCCTATATTAAATAATTGGTTTCTAAAATATAAATAACTTATATTCAAATATAGGTGTTATTTAAATATTTGAATTATGAATTAAAACATTAATTAAATGGATTTAATAGTCTTACTTAACTCTAAATTCAATTTGTAAATTAAATTTCAATAATAAATAGTTCGAATAAATAACAAGAAAATCAATTGTTAACAAACGGCTCGATTTTTATGGTAGTATTTTTAATTTAATTTATCGGATTTTCCATAATTTTTAATTTGGATAATATTTAAAATTTCGTTTAACTTATTTTACGACAAACGTTGATATTTTTTAAGTTTCATAGGATAAGATAACCAATATATTTTATTATTGTTCTGGGATCTTATCGCATTTTTTGCGCAATCGTATTTTTGTTTTCATCATTCCCGGTTCGTAAGCGAACTAAATTCTTTGTAGTGAAGTGCCGGAAATCTTGTTACAAACCAAACCCAACATGAGAAAATTCAACACTTTGATAATTCCACATGTTTACTTTTCTATTTCCCTCCTTCTTATTCGCTTTCCCTCCTCTTTTATATTGGCTGAAATAAGAAAATTAAAGCCCTCCCTTCGACGGTCCACGTTGTTCTGGGCAGTTAGAGGTCGAGTTAGGAAATGGTCCCTACTAGGAAAACATGCAGCCTGGTGGGTGGAAGGAGATAACCAGTCAGATTGGGGTGGATTTAGGCGAGGTGGTGCAGATCTGGGGTTGAACCGCGGCATGTGTTTTAGTTCGAGAAGGAGCTACATCCGATGGCAGGTGGCAAGGTCGATGGTGTTGGGTTGCTCTTGGCCGGAACTACTTCCAGTGGTGATGCGACAGCCGAAGATGGCCTGTGGCGGTGGTCTAAAAATCACGATGTCAATGGTTTGTGAAAGAGGCTGCCTGGATTTTGAACGAACATAATTAATGTAATCGGGATTAACGAGGTAATTAAGTTAATTACCTAGTTAGTTAAGTGATTTATAAATTAATTAATTCCGAGATTTTCTACTACTTGCATCTTGCTTATACGAGGTCGGACTTAGACCATGTCTTTTGTGTTGGACTCGTTGGATTATTATATATGCATTGGAGTTGGATTCTTTGAATTTGGAGGTAATGTAAATTTAAGCTAAAATCGAACGCCATTCGATTTTTGATCAGAATGGAACGCGAAAGCGTCAACTTGAATTTTCATGAGTTTGCTCGCCTCTAAATGAACTATATGGTACTTGTATTTCTATAAATTATTATTTAATGTTTAAAATGATAGTTGATAGTTTTAATGAAATATAAATAGGCGATAAAATTATAGTAATTTAATTAATTATCATTCGGATAATTAACGATTTTTTAAATCTATAAAGAGATTATAAATTTGGTTAATTATCTTTTGAGATAATTAATGTCGTTTTAAATTTATAAAAGATTATAAATTGGATTTAATTATCCTTTGGAATAAGTAATGTTTTTTTTACTTTATAAAGGTTATTTACCCTTAATATTTTGTGAATTCTTTTCAAATGGATTTGTAAGGATTGTATAATTATTTGAGAAGAATTAGAGGTTTAAATATATTCTTAATTATTATTTAACTATAATAAAATTAATTAATAAATTTATTAATGATGTTTAAAGTTAATTAACCATTTAATAAAAGTGTTTCAAAGTTAATTAACTGATTTAATAAAAGTGGTTAAAGTAAATTAACTGATTAAATAACGATGTTTAAAGTTAACTAACTAATTTATTAAAGGGGTTACAAATTTGATTAATTATCTCTTAGGATAATTAATGTGGTTTTAAAATTTATAAAGAATTATATTAATTATTTTTTAGGATGAGTAACATTGTTTTTAGATTTATAAAGGCATTTTAATTGGTTTTTTATCTTTCGAGATAATAAATGTTGTTTGAAATTCATAAATGATAGTTATAAATACGATAATGTTTTAAAAGGAATTGTTCGAACTAAGTGTGAATTGTCTTGGATTTATAGTAAACGATGTTTTAATGACATTTATTTCCGACTCTTGTTATTAATACGCTTAGAAATATAAATTTGATCTTTAAAGAGAATATTTTTAAAGAGTTCTTTTAAAGCGTTTTACAAATATTTATAATGTGAAAATCAAGCATAAGTGTGAGTCAAATATTTTAAGAGATGTAATTCATATAAGATAATTTTAACTATCCCCGGTAGTTGATTTATTGACTATTGATGCCGCTATCTCCATGGTGTATCATTAATCCAAGACAATTTAATGCTCATTTGAGATCCTCTGTCGAAAATCACTAAAACTAAAAAGCGAGTAGAGGCCAAGCTATATGGAGTTGCTCCTATTTGGATATTATCACGTCTACTCTAGGTTGGTTTCTGTTATATGTGCACTAAGACGTGAAATACTTGGATTCTCTATAAGATTGGCAGGGTCTAGCTTAGACGTGTTCGAGAGCCATCGTTGTTTTTAAGTACATTTTCTAGAGGTATACTTTCGATGACATTGTGCACCCTTCTAGTACTTGTTGGAAAATTTTCCTTTTCTTATTTCTTATTCAAATCTTTGAATTTTTTTCTTAATTGCATCGAGAAGTGCCTGGAGCTCCTCTCGATGTTTAATTATTTGTATTCATCCTTTAAGTTTGGATTTTGATCTTGTTTATGCCCATTATTTCAAATTTTGGTTTTGTTTTAAATTTTTTCCATTCATTCATGTATGGATGTCGTTCTTGTGAGGTAAACCTATTCCGTGTTCAGCGACGCGGTCCTATAAAATTATTATGTGTTCATCACATTTCTTGATTTTTCTCATGCTAGTTTTCCAGACTGATTTGGGTGTTATATTATTATAATGCTCGGCTCAGACTGAATATTTTTTTCAAGTTGTCGTTGGTGGAACATGGGGCTTATAGAGTAGAGCTAGATGTTCACCTACCATAATATTTTATTTTCCATTGTATTTTATTGTATGCCCATCAGCAATTGTAAGGTTGGAAACTTATAACTATCCAGCTGATAAGCTTTGTTTTTAACTCTGATGTACCTTGTATCCTAGAGTGACGGTTTATACCATCATTATTATAGTATATGCTGTCAGTTCCGTTGTGAAATTATGTTTACCCTATTTGTTCTTTTATTTACTCTAACAATCTGCCTCTCCGACGATTGGATGTTCGGCATTGTGATACCGTGGATGTATTTCGTGCTGATTATTAGTAGCGAAAAGGTTGGTCGATACAGGTGCCCCCAGAAGGCATGACTAATACACTTCCCAACGTTTGGAGAGCGTTATGTACTCTAGTCTCAGCGGATACATCGATATTTGGTCTTGATGCATCTTAACTATGAACATATATAATGGTATATTGTTTTCATTGTGATAAATTGCTCACGGTTACAACACTTTGTAACTACTATCACAAAACATACCATTTACGGATTTTATTTTAAATATACTTTCAATTAAATTAATTAATATAACATATTATGTCAAGTATATAATAGAAATAAACACCTTTATTTCAAACAAGATTGGTCAATGAATTAGATACATGTAACGAATTACATAATTTCCCCTAGGGCATACTCAACCTTTACCAATCTCCTACTTGCACTTGGGGTCAATTATGGACTCGTATTCCAACTTCTCCAATCAGTTTTCTAAAAACCAATTGGGTCAGTCTCTCAATTAATTTCAATTATCTATTATGTCAATCAACTCTCTCTGATGCTGATAAACTAGCTTTATCATGTGGAACTATTTGGAGCATGTCTCTTGACTTTCAGTGAGCTCTAAGTTCTATTATGAACTATATTGTGAGATTGTTATCGTATAACAATATTATGGGTTCTCAACATTTTAAATTTGGCTCAATTATAATATATGCATTTATATTTATGCACAATGTTTTACTACAGTGCAATCCAAGACGATATACTTAGCCTTTTCATTGAATCAGCCACTGTCTTTCATTTGCGACATCTCTAATTCAAAGCTTTTAACTTGAATTTATTATTGACACATTATACTTAGTATTCTCTTATGGAAGTTTGGGTTCAAACACTCCTTCATAAGGAGTTCATTATTACTGTAAACAATTCTCTAGTATTTCAAAAATACACAAGAACACCTCAAACAACCATTTAGTGGTATATGTGTGGATTTGATTTTGAATCATTTATCAAATATATAAACAAATCGCGATACTGTAGACAACGTGATATGTATGATAATTCCTATTGCCAATACATAAGGAATCTATTTTATATGTTCCATATTAAACATTTTAATAAAGTTTCCTAACTTATCATTTTGGGTCATTCCCAATATCTTTTATACTTACTATAAAAGAAATCATTTACAAATCAACATTGAGTACTAAAATAACTAAAACTGATTTTAACACGAGTACATCATTAACAATCAGCTGCGTATTGTTTACTTATGGTTTAGAAATATCTATATACCTTTTAACATTCTTTTTTATAAGCACACACTTCCTTTGCATTTTGATTGTCAATCAAACTATTTGATATTTATACCAAAACTCTTGTTCAATTTTGATGCTTGTTGAATGCCACTTTCGTATTTGTTCTTGGATCATAATCAAAACTTACAAATCTAAATGTTGCTTCCACCGACTTCAGAACTTTGGTTGTTATGTGCAAACAGTCTATTCTAAAATTATATAGAATTTTCCATTTCAGCATATATGTACCAAAACACTAATTACTATCAAGCGATGATCTTATGAGTAAATCCAAAATGACTTGATTGCATTGAATGATGAATCAATTACGCTGTTTTCAACCATTGAAATTTACGTGATTATTCTTATCAACATTGCTCATTTAGTTCTAACTGCATTAGTCTTGTTCATAAAGACACAATCATAGTTGATGGATCGCATCCCTTTGGTTACCGTTACCAAAATCATATTATGGTAACATACTTGGAATTCTTTTGTATTTTCGCATCATATCATATCATAGAGTCGATACTCTTAATGGTTTAATAAAATATCCAAGGATTATATATTTTTTAAATTGATAAAAAACTCATAGGTGAAAGTCTATAGTATGGTGGATCGATTATACAAATGACAAGTATATGACCAATTTAAACTATAGTGTAAAAATAGTAAAGTATGTAAATAAGAATAACCACACCAGGGATTTTATACTGGTTCGGACCTCCTGTCCTACATTTAGTCCCGAAGCTCCTCTTTGGAATTTCTTTTTCACCAAATAACCCTCACTTCTCCCAGAGGAACAAATTTATAATAGCAGAGTTTCTTTGTCGAGAATGTGTTCTCTATTACATGGATTTTGACTATATAGTACAATTGAACTTCCTGTATCTCTTGAATGATTGAATACAATATTGTTTGAGAGAGTATGGAAGTGTATGATCTCAGGTTTGCAAATTTGATAGCAAGTGGATGATTAGAACAAGAGATGATCAAGATAGAGAGTCGAGTGAATTAGTTAAAGTACTCTGATCCTTCTTGATTCTCGTTTATATAGTTGTAGAAGGTTGCTTCTAGTAGTTACATCTCTTCCCTTTCAGTCTAGAGTCATCACTGTTCATTGGTGAAGAGTTATGGAGTAGACATGGAGTTGTGTCTCTTCGGAGAAGACAGTTGTAATTTGAATTAACTTCCCCAAGTCCAGTTTCAGACGTCCGAATGGTGTTTTCAGAGTTCTAAGAACCTATTATTATTTTTGTTGGTCTTCTACATTCAGACGTCTAAAGTTCTGCATTCAGACATCTGAAGTTCTGGATTCAGACGTCTGAACCTGTTAAGTGATGTTCTCCTGGGTTTATTCTTGAGTGTATCTCTCTTCTATCTTCATGAAACTTTGTAAATGAATCTCTTCGGTACTTTAGTCATCGTCTTATCACAGTAGTGGTTTTTCTTGCTTTGAATTCGTACCTGTATAGTTGTATGATATATATATATATATATATATATATATATATATATATGATTTCCATTGTATAGTTATCATCGTCGAAATCGTAAACCAAAGGTTCTAACATTCTCCCCCTTTTTGATGATGGAAACTATATAATGTACTTAGATAACAATTATAGAAAGGTTCTCCCCCTAAATATGATCTCCCCTATAGATATGCATATTTATTTTTCACCCCTTGTCATTATAAAAAATAATCAAAGAATTATAAAAATAATGCAGAACCAAGTATGATGTACAGAATTAATTATATTACTAACAAAAGGTTATGATTACATCATTAAGCATAAAAAAGAGGAACATTGATAGTGTCTTACCAAAACTTTGATAAGGGAGTTAATTACAAAAAAATATTTACCTTATGAAGTTAATGTAGTTCATCATGAGAGGAGTCTAATTTCCCTTTCTCCTTGTCCCCGGTTTTTGACAATGTGTGAGGAGATTGAGAATGTGTAGATCAGTCTAAAGAAGGTTTATGAACTTTTTGAAGTGCATGATCAAGTTTGGAAACCACTAAAACAAGAGAGTCTTCAACTGTGGAAAGCCTTGTGGACGACGTGTGCTCAAGCTCGCTATTTGTTTATCAAGGATAATTTGATTTCTTGATAGGAGCACTTGATATTGTAAGGTTAAGTGAGAAATAATCTCATTAGAATGAGGCTGAGTTTATGCTTCCAAAATCTCCATAATGGAGTGATATTCAAAGGAGGAAGGAGGAGGTGGAGATGGTTGCCTTGGTAGTTGAACATCACCTTCTTGTTGTTGTTGTTGAGGAGGAGGTGGTTGTCTTGTGCATTTTCCATTCTAGAAAAATTATAAAAGATGGTGGTTCCTCCGACAAATGCATAAGATGAAAATGTTTGTTCCATTATATTTGATAGGTAACTCCTCAAAAGCAGAAATGTACGATGGGATATTTAGTGCTTTGAGAATTCGCATAATATAAGCTGGGCAAATGATTGTCCGGCGAGATCTATTCCGAAAACCTTTTAGCTCATCGAAAATGAACTGAGCCAATTGATCTTAGTTCGACCAAATAGTGCATATAGTGCTTTTTGTTCAAGATCAATAATTTGTCCATGGCTACCTAATCGAGGGATAATGGAATTTATAAGCATTCGGGTAAGGTGCCTAGCATGTGGCCTAAGGAATTTGGATGAAAATTGAGGCATTCGATTTTCTCATAATTGATAAGTGATAGCATCACATGGTTTGAATCGCATGTCCTCCATTTTAGATAAATTATGACCCGTATAAGAGCACTCTAAGAAACGTCCAATTATAGCGGGGGTTAACTTGATTGTTGTCCCATAGACACTCATCCATAACCAATCTTCATCATTATCAGTAGTCCATACCGACGAACTATCCAGATTAGCGTAAAAAAGATATATAGCTAGTTGATCGATAGAAACATCGTTGGCACTAAAAGAAATAAGCGTTTTCAATTCATCTTGCTCACATATTTCGTCCATAAAATATAAAGGAAACTTGATTAGGCTATAGAAAGGTCCTAGATGCATCTTCTTAATCTTCAAGTCCTTAAACCAACGTATATTTGCTAGATTCTGAAATAACCAATTGTTGATTTGAGTATCAGTCACCATCAATGGTTGAGAGGAAGATCCTTCTCCATGCTTCCTTTTCTTGATTCCCATCTTTTTAGTTCACGGTGGCTTTAATTTGAAGAGAAATTTGATTTTAAAGATTTTGAGAGAGATATTTTTTAACTTAGACAGGAATTGTAGTGGTGAAGTAGAGGATGATCGATCAGGAATTGTAGGGTTTGAAAAACTATCGTTTCCCGTTCCAGACGTCTGAAAAAGTAGACCAGATGTCTGGAGACGTCTAAATTTGAAATAGGAAGTAAGGTCAGACGTCTGGAATCAAAACTCTGACGTCTGGAAAATTTTAAGATGGGACAGAAAGTCATTTCATATGTCTGGACTTGAGTTCAGACTTCTAGGAACATATAATTTGTTCCAGATTCTTAGTTTGGACGTTTGGAATCTATTTCAGACATCTAAAAACTCCAGAGTACCTTTTTCTTGAGAGTTTTGCCAAAAAACATTATTTATTGAATAGAATACAATATAATACAAACAAATATATATGTATATAATTGTCTCCAAACGTTATAGTTAATTTTTCTTGGTTCCATTCCTAACGATCCCATGAATTCGGCTCATAGGTGGGATCACCATAGTTGATTGGGGACCAAGAAGGAGGTTTGGGTGACGAAGTTGACGGTTCGTCTTTAGGAGTTTCAACAAAGCATGGAGATTTTTTATGTAAACACTTCTTTATTGGAGAATGACCACATATAGCATATAGAGCCTTTTCTGGGAAGTTCAAATGTTTGATTGTACCTTCCTGTTTATAGTACATTTCCCTTTGAACATCATCATTGCGAATTGATAATGTGATATTTCATCAAGTTTCTCATGGACTTTATGCGGTATTTTTCGTTTGGCTTTCTTCAGTAGAGGTTATAACCCCCATTAACTTTTTGGTAAGTCAAGAGAAGGTAGGAAACGAGGAGGTGAAAGAGTACGAAGAGAAAGAGTGGATACGTTTGAGGATGGCGATGCAGAGTTATACGAAGTTATTTCCTGAGATGACATTTTGATTATGATATTTGTTATGTTTTAGAAAAAAAACTTCAGAAAGTTAGTTTTACAGCAATCCAAATATAAAAATAGGTTGTTTGTTCATGGTGCAAAATTTTTGTCTAAACTTTTAAAGGTTTTTAGCAAACTAATAAACTTGTGGATATAAGAAATTTTTCTTAGTTTAAAAGTTCATTAAGTAAACAAATGCCTAAGTCTTGTCATAATTTTACAAAAGTTTGTTCGTTTAATGGTTTTGTAAAGATATCGGCTATTTGATTTTCAGTGTTAACATATTCTAGAGTTATAGTTCCTTTTCATTATCTCTTAATAAATGATGTCTTATATCTATATGTTTAGTTCTAGAGTGATTTACCAGATTTTTAGATAAATTGATTACGCTAGTGATATTACAATAAATCGAGGATTTTCAATTATTTTTTCAAAATCTTTTAAGGTTTGTTGCATGTAAATTACTTGTGCACATGCTAATGACGCTGAAATATATTCAGCTTCACAATTGGATAGAGAAACACGATTTTGTTTTTTTTACTAAACCATGAGATGAGAGATTGTCCGATGAAATGACATGTTTCACTAGGACTTTTTCTATCCATTTTGCATCCTCAGAAATCCGCATCACTATATGATACAAGTTCGAAGGAAAATCCTTTAGTCCATAGTTTTTCGTGTTAGATAAATATCTCAAAATACGTTTAACGGCTCTTTGATAAGATTCTTTTGGTTTTGCTTGAAAATGTGCACAAAGGCAAACACTCATAATTATATTGGGTCGACTTGCGGTTAAATATAATAATGAACCAATCATACTCCTATATAATTTTTCTCCAAAATCTTTTCCATTTTCATCTTTATCAAGATGAACTGTAGTACTCATAGGAGTAGGTTTACTAGATGTTTTATCTATATCGAAACGTTTTAATAGTTCATTGCAATATTTTTCTTGATGTATAAAGATACCATTTTCTAATTGCTTTATTTGTAATCCTAAAAAGAAATTTAATTCTCTCATGTGTGACATTTCAAATTCATTTTTCATTATATTAGAAAATTTTACACATAAATTTTCATTAGTTGATCCAAATATGATATCATCGACATAAATTTGAATAACTAAAATATCATTATTTTCTCTTTTAATAAATAAAGTCGTGTCAATTTTACCAATTTGAAATCCTGACAAGATTAAATAAGTTTTAAGCATATCGTACCATGCTCTAGGGGGTTGTTTTAACCCATATAATGCTTTATTTAATTTAAAAACATGATTTGGAAAATTTTCATGTTCAAATAATGGTGGTTGTTCAACATATACATTTTCTTTGATAAAACCATTCAAAGATGCACTTTTGACATCCGTTTGATATAATTTAAAATTGTTATGACAAGCAAAAGCGAGTAGAGTTCGTTTAGCTTCTAATTTAGCTACAAGTGCAAAAGTTTCATCGTAATCGATTCCTTCTTCTTGATTACGCCCTTGTGCTACTAAATGTGCTTTATTTCAAAATATATTTTTGGTTTCATCAGCTTTATTTTTAAATACCCATTTAGTTCCAATGACGGATTGATCTTTCAATCTTGGAACGAGTTCCCAAACATTATTTCATTCGAACCAATTTAATTCTTCTTGCATATCTAAAATCTAAAAATCATCTTTTGAAACTTCTTTACAGTTCTTTGGTTCAAAATTTAAAACGAATGCAACATGACTTATTGATTAAGTTGATTTCGAGTTACTCTAGAATTTAAATCTCCAATAATTTTATCTATAGAATGATTCTTTAAAATCCTAGGAGGTGAAACTAGAGTATTATTTTGATCATTAACTTCATTATTATTGTGAGGTTTGTGTAGTTACAAAATTTTCATCAAAAGACACATTTAAACTTTCTTCTATAATATTTTTCCTTTTGTTATAAATTCTATAAGCTTTGCTACGATCCGAATAGCCAATAAATATTCCTTCATTGGCCTTAGGATCAAACTTTCCTAGATTGTATTTAGTATTTAATATGAAACATTTTGATCCAAATGTTCTACAATATGGTACTTTAGGTTTCTTACCAAAAAATATTTCATAAGAGTGTTTTTTGTCATTGGTTGTAGTGTCACTCTCTTCAAAACATAACAAGTCGTGGCAATAGCTTCAGCCCAAAAATGTTTTGGTAGACTACCACTGTTTAATATTATTCTTGCACATTCTTGTAATGTTCGCTTTTTCCATTCAACTACACATTTTTGTTGTGGCATACGTGGAATTGAAAATTTATGATTAATTCCCTTTTTATTGCAAAAATTTGTAAAAAGTTCATTTTCGAATTCTCCTCCATGATCACTGCGAATATTTTTAATTTTCAAATTCATTTGATTTTTAATTCTTTTTGCAAAAAATTTAAACATAACAAAAGTGACACTTTTATGTTTTAAAAACAAAGTCCATGTATATCTTGAAAAATCATCAACAATTGCAAAAAACATACTTGTTATAATTTATTGATCTTACATGAGTGAGACCAAATAAATCTAAATGCAGCAGTTCTAATGATTGTTTTGTTGAAATATTATTTTTAGATTTGAAAGAATTCCTTTTTAATTTTCCAATTTGACATGCATCACACAAATTGTCTATTTTATAATTTATTTTTGGTAAACCTCTAACTAGTTCATATTTGGTAATTTATTTATAAGTTTGAAATTCATGTGACAAAATCGTTTATGCCATAGCCATGGATCATCAAGTTTAGCAGTCAAGCATAAATCAGAATTTTTTTATATATTCATATTCAAAATATAAATATTTTTATTTTGAAATCCTTCAAATAGTAAATTTTTATTGTTGTCAAAGATATTGCATCGATTTTTCTCAAAATTTATTCGAAAACCTTTATCACATAATTGACTAATGCTAAGTAAATTATGTTTCAAATTTTCTACTAATAAAACACTAGAAATATTAGGAGAGTTAGAAATACAAATGTTTATGACTTTTCTAATTCCGATGACATATCCTTTTGAGTTGTCTCCAAAGGTTATGGTGCCTCTGTCGATATAATATATATTTGAGAGCATCTTGGCATTCTCGATCATGTGTTTTGAGCAGCCACTATTGAGTATCGATTTCTCCTTGCTTTTTTTTGGTACCTACAAAACAAAAATTATTCAGTTGGTACCCACTTCTTTTATTTGGGTCCTAAATGTTAGGAGGGAAGGGTAGCCATACCCAAGTGGGTTTGGATCCTTTGAAAACATAATTATACACTTGATAAAAAACTATCAATATTTTTTTTCTAATTAACTTATTATTAGACTTTGGTATTCGAATTTTTATACTTTTAGATTTTACATTTTACTTAACTTTGGTGTCTTTTTGAAATTTTGACACAAGGTACTTTGCTTTATAGTATTACCTTTTTTCTCTTGTGAATTCTTTTCAAATCCTAATCCATTTTAATTACCAAAAGGTATTGGAATTTTAATTAAACTATTAAGATCTAGTTTTCCATTATTAAACTTTGAAATAATGTTAGTAATTTTTTTCTAGTTTATCCTTTAATTCACAAATTTCAGTTTTTGAAATTTTATACTACTTTTCAGTTCAATATTTTCCTTAATCAAATTATTCTTCTCAAGTTTTAACCTATCTATTTCACTAAGTTATGTATCATATTCGATAGACTTTTTACACTTTTCTTGTGAAATCACTGATTCTTCTTCTAAAATAACTTTTTCATCCATTAATAATCCAATTTCTAGTTCTAATCGATTTATTTTGGCTAGGTGTTCTTTATTCATTTTTTTGATTTGTCTAAACTTATCATCAAGTTCCATAATTAATTCTAATTGTTCATTAGAGTTAAGTTCAGGACATACCTCATTAGTGTTAGCCATAAAACATACATTAACTTGTTCTCCATCGCTATCACTATCAGTATCAGAAGATGATGATGAATTGAAATTTTCCCACGTGACTTTAAAAGCTCTTTTCTTCTTAAATTTCTCAAATTTGTTCTTTTTCTCATTGTTGCGTTTAGGACAATCCTTCTTTATGCGTTCTTATTGATCACATCCATATCACTTGATTTGAGTAGATTTGTTGTATTGGACTTTCCTTCTTTTTGGAATTTGGTCATCTTTCTAAATTTGTTGAATTTGTTGTAATTCTTGGCAATGAAAACTACCTCTTCTTCATCCAAATATGAGTCATCATTCTTTGCTTGAAATGCTATGTTCTTCTTTTCAACATTTTGTTCTTTTCTTGCCTGCAAGCAAGCTTCATAGACCATTAAATTTCCTATCAACCCTTCAACCTTGAGAGTAGAAAGATCACTAGCTTTTTTAATAGTTAATACCTTTCTTTCCCAATCCGATGTTAAAGAGTTGAGTATTTGAGAAACTAAATCAAAATCAGTAAACTTGACTCCTAATGCCATAAGATCATGTTGAATAGTTTGAAATCTAGAATATATGTCAACAATAATTTCATTTTGCTTCATTTTGAATGAGGAGAATTGGTTTTGCAAAATTGAAATCTAAGTTTGTTTGACCATTGTTGTACCTTCGTGTGTAATTTGTAAGGTATGCCAAATGTTAAACGCGGTGGTATATGACATGTGAAAATTCATTTTTATCTAGAGAGCAAAATAAAACATTCATAGCTTTAGCATTATTTGAGGCTAAGGCTTTTGTGCATCGGTCCATGTGCTCATAGCAATGTCAGGTGCTTCATATTTATTTTATGTAACATACCATATTTCTAGACTATTGGCTTCCATAAAAATACACATATGGGTTGACCAATATGCATAGTTGGAGCCATTAAATAATGGGGAACGTGCGGTAGATTGATCGTCTTGAAAGATACTTGCCATATTAGTGATTCAAAAATTTGTTATAGTACTTTTGATCAAACCAAGCTTTAATACCAATTGAAAGTCTGTAGTATGGTGGATCGATTATACAAATGACAAGTATATGACTAATTTAAACTATTGCGTAAAAATAGTAAAGTATATAAATAAGAATAATCACACTAGGGATTTTATATTGGTTCGGACCTTCCATCCTATGTCCAGTCCCG
The DNA here is from genome assembly GCA_030765085.1 of Allium cepa. Lineage (NCBI taxonomy): Eukaryota > Viridiplantae > Streptophyta > Magnoliopsida > Asparagales > Amaryllidaceae > Allium > Allium cepa. Next base: position 299,657,802 of record CM060929.1, read on the forward strand.
AAGCTCCTCTTCGGAATTTCCTTTCACCAAATAACCCTCACTTCACCTGGAGGAACATGTCTATAATAGCAGAGTTTCTTTGTCAATAATGTGTTCTCTATTACATGGATTTTGACTATATAGTACAATTGAACTTCCTATTTCTCTTGAATGGTTGAATACAATATTGTTTGAGAGAGTATGGAAGTGTATGATCTCATATTTGCAGATTTGATAACAAGTGGATGATTAGAACAAGAGATGATCAAGATAGAGAGTCGAGTGAATTATTTGAAGTACTTTAATCCTTCTTGATTCTCGTTTATATAGTTGTAGAAGATTGCTTCTAGTAGTTACATCTCTTCCTTTTCAGTCTAGAGTCATCAATGTTCACTGGTGAAGAGCCTTGGAGGAGAGATGGAGTTGTGTCTCTTCGGAGATGCAGTTGTAATTTGAATTATATGCCCCGAGCCCAGTTTCAGACATCTGAATGGTGTTTTCAGATGTCTGAGAACCTATTATTATTTTTGTTCATCTTCTACGTTCAAACGTTTGAAGTTTTGCATTTAGACGTCTGAACCTATTAAATGATGTTCTCCTGGATTTATTCTTGAGTGTATCTCTCTTCGATCTTCGTGCAACTTTGTAGATAAATCTCTTCAGTGCTTTAGCCATCATCTTGTCACAATAGTGGTTTGTCTTGCTTTGAATTCGGATCTGTATAGTTGTATGATATATATACATGATTTCCATTGTATAGTTGTCATCGTTAAAATCGTAAACTAAGGGTTCTAACAATAGGTTCTCTTAATATGCGGGAGTACTCTCTAATGAGATGTGTTCATAGTTAAATTCATTTCACCTCATGTAATCAGTTTTATCTTTGGAACGTATTCAATTCCAGTCTACTACCAATAATTTCTCAAAAAAATCCTTCACTATGAATTTGGTATTTCTTGAAACAACAATTATTGCTCAATCCAATAAAATGAGTATTCATTGACACTTCCTTCTATATAAAACTAATTTGGTTTTAGTTTACAAAACTTATGTTCAAAATATAAATATGTCATCCAATGACTGTGCTTTCCAAACTATTTTTGGAGAGATTCATACAAGGTCCCTTACGAACAATTCTTATGTGCATACTTTCTACTTGCACAACCTACCAACTCCTTTTCCTAGGATATGTGGCCTTTTATATAAACCCTTATCTTATATAATTTTGTGAACTATTGTTTGAATCAAATAATATTAACCTTGTGTACTACTCTTAAGTGCATGGCCTTATAGAAAGTAACTAGTTCAACTTTATCATAATTAATCATACTTTATCTAACAAAGTTCGATTACTCCTTATTGATGGATCATTATGTATATTAGGGAGGAGTGACTTTTGAGTTTGAATCTTTATTCAATTTTAGGTATGTTTGGCACTCTTTCCAATACACCCACCCATTTGATCAAATCAAATCATTATATCGCATGTTATATTACTTACTTCTGTTTTATATTGTATGGCCTTATCATAGACTTATACATACGTATCAAATACACATACCTATGCTTATGGTAACTCATCGGTGAATATGATGAAGTATATGAAATCGTTTTTTGTATTTACAGGCTTATGACTACATACACCTATATGTATTAATATGAAGACTTCATCAACTCTTATAATGCTTCCACGAAATGGGTATATAGCCTTTAATTGTAGGAGGTATAATTAACTAGTACCATATAACTCATAATAATATAATAAAAATTATTTGTCAAAACCATGGCATAGTCTATAATACCAAAATAATTGAAAATAATTTTAGATACTTCAGTATTTTCCAATGCATCATTTTTTTGTGAAAACACATTATAGTTTTATTTCATAACGAATGTTCATAATGTTCGCATTAAAATATAACTATATATATTTTTCAATCAACACCGAGAACTAGTCATTATTTCATAAATAATGTTTGTTATGTTTTGCGAAAACAAATTTCGTAACTTAATGCAATCAATAAGTGCCATATCACATGCTTTTACTATTTTCGCCATTATTATAATAGAGTGCAGAATTCAGAGGTCCGTCATTCACTTACAATAAATTATTTATTTCATATACTGCAACTAATTTACAAAAGAAAATTCTTTGATCAAACATCTTGAACTTAAAGAAATAAATATCATAGAAACAATTTTCTGTATGAAAATATATTTCGAAATAGAAATCTTATTTCTTATTCCAATATTAAGTATTAATTATTATTTTACAATTCGCATTTCCAATGTTTTTTTATAAAGCGGAAGTGGCCATTCACTTTCTTCTTCCAAACTACCTTATGTCACATCCACTCTTGTACATCCGTTGTTCTTTCTAAATGGTCAAACCATTAACAAGAATATTATTACTAGAACGTCACAATAAACTCCTTATAAAAGAACACTCGATTATCCTTAACATTTAAGGACATCAAGTATGCTGCACTTGCCATAAATCAATCAAACAAAGTTTTAGTGATCAAGTTCTTAGATCTATATTGTAGTTTTGGTCTTGTGTTACATTTAAAAAATGCAATTCTTTTGTAATCATTGAAATTGAATACTCATTCTCACAATACTATTAATTAGCTTATTTCGAATGAACTTACTTCGTCAAAGTATCGTACATTATGAATTATGATCGTCCCACATATAACACTTATATGCGATAGTATATGGATCAAATATCCAAAGTCTTATATTGCTTTTATAGTTCTAAATTCATAGATCGCAATACATGGTCTCGACCAAATAAACGTGTAAGCGACCAAATTATGAATGTAATTAGTAGTTGTAAAATCAGGCACATGCATGGGTATTGAAACATTAACTGCAAGCAGCATTTATTACTAAGCATATATTATATTTCCTATTTGCCAACTTCAATTCAGTTCATTTGCATATCTTAATTGATAAACATTTGATCAATCATCTAAATGCATAAATTTATCAATGTAGATTATTATGAGATTATATAGCATATGTTCTTACAATATTAGAAAGGTTAAATGTTATCATTTCATTTTTCTAATAAGGCTCTCACTAGTCTTTTATGTTTCACCAAACCTAAGCAAAACATAGAAATCGTTCAACTTCACTAGTTGGTGCTAAGGCTTGTATGTCTTGGGATTCTGACCTTGAGGAAAGGCCAACAAATCATAGGCCCGCATACGATAGATAACTCCTTATCAGTTGAATCACATACAACTTATAACTATTGGTACCATTCCTAATCCCGCCTTTACCTTGAGAAAAGTTCAAATAGTAAAAAACAGCACTATTCACTTGAACTTATCATTTCGCGACGGCCTAAGTATGATGCACGTATCTTGAGGAAAGCTCAATAAATACATGCAGTTATCTTACCTCTCCTATTCAATATACTACACAAAACATCCTTAGCCTGAGGAAAGCTTAATAACTAAAGAGTACGCAAGTAATCTACTAATAAATGATAGAGTACCGTTGAATCATAAATTTTGATTTATGAAAAAAGAGCTTAAACAAATCAGTAAATGAGACTATATGGACAAGCGACAAAAAGAGAAAGAAATATGCTGTTAAAACTAAAAAGGAGACTAGACTACAAAACTAAGTATAGTATTTTTATTTGTCGAAGTTTTTAGTCTTAGAATTGTTAAAATCTATCCTCAAGTAGTCCACACAAATCAAAGTTGTTTTAAGCTTCAAATTCTTTAAAATTTATATGAACTGTGCACTGTCAGTTAGGTCAGCCGACTGACCATATATGACCAGTCGACTGAACTTACTCAGTTGCACAGAAACACTCTATTTTGCACCAACTTTGAATCTTCAGTTGACTGGTCATTTGGGGTCGTCGACTGAACTTTTTCAACAGCTATTTTTCAAAACAAACACTTCCATTTGCCAAGAGATACGATCTAAATTGAAGAGTTATGGACCCTTCTTTTGGTCAGAGCTCTTCGTAAATGGTTGTAGCTGTTTATCTACTACATAAACACATAAAATTCACTTCACAAATCACCGAATTTCATTTTATTTTCTGATCATACACTCTACTATCTCTGCATTCTGAATAGCAATCACAATTTACATATGTTGCTTGAATCTCTGAATCAATTAACTTATTCTTCGGTTCAAAGAAATATTCTCCTTTCTAAATCTTTATATACACAAATATACTTGAGAAAAAGATTACAAGAAGGTTGTGCTATCAAAGACAAATCAGTGTTAACAAGAACACAAAGTGTCAAAGCAATTTTATTGAAACCGTTGAAGTCATGTTCGGTTGTTCAGGCGGGTAAAAGTCCTCTTCGATTGTTGAGGTGGAAAAATCCTGATCAGTTGCTCAGGTGTTGTATACCTATTCCTCCGGGTTAAGCGAGGTGTTATTGTGAGAAATTCCAGAGGGAAGTCTAGGATTGGACGTAGAACGGGAAGTTTGAACCAGTATAAAAACTCCTAGTGTGCTTATTCTTATTTACTTTACCATTATTATCTATTTCCGCATTTAGATTATAATACATTCCATATTACACGATCCTAAGTGATAACTAGCGATAAAGTAGTCACTTTCATTTGGTATCAGAGCAAGGACATCCTATAACCGTAACACGGTTTTTTGATAATCTTTTTTCTAATATGGAAAATAGCACAAGCAGTGTCATTAACACTAGTTTTATTGAAGGTCTGTCTACTTCACGACCTCCACTATTCAGTGGCATGAATTATGATTACTGGTCAAATAGAATGAGAATATATATGCAATCTAATGGTTTTGAAACTTGGAATATTACCCAAAATGAATATACCATTCCAACAGAAGTTTTTTCAACTTGGACTACTGCCAAGAAAGCTGATGCTACTTCAAATGCAAAAGCTATGAACATGTTATTTTGTGCATTAAATAGAAATGAATTTAATAGAGTCGGTATGTGTACAACTGCTTATGAGATATGGAAAAATCTAAAAGTAACTCGAGAAGGAACTAACAAAGTTAAACAAAGCAAAATTTCTAAGTTGAAAAATCAGTTTCAAAATTTCAAAATGAAATCAAACGAAAATATAAATGACATGTACTCTAGATTTCAAGATATATATCACCCGCTATTGGCACTAGGAGAAAATATTTCTCACTTTGATACAGTATCAAAATTCCTAAACTCTTTAACGGATGAATGGGAAAGAAAGGTCCTAGCTATTGAAGAAGCAAATGATCTTTGTACTATGAAACCAGAAGAGTTAATAGAAAATCTAATATCATATGAAGTGAATTTGTAGGCAAAGAAAGTTCAAGCACAGGATAAGAAGAATCTAGCATTTCAAGTAGAACAAGATGACGCTGACTTTGATGAAGAGGATATGGAATTTATTGCTAAAAATTTCAAAAAGTTTATAAAATTCAGAAAGAATAACAAGTTCTAGAGTTACAAAAATAACTCTAGTAACAGTAATAGCAATAAACCATCGTCTTCTATTATGGAATGTTATGAATGTCATAAAAAAGTTCATATGAAGAAAGATTGTCCATAGAAACAGAAAACAAATTCAAGAAGAAAAAATTCAAGAAGAAAGCATTTTCAATAACTTAGGATGATTCAGATTCTACTTCATCAGAGAGCGATAGTGATAGTGACATGGAGCAAACAAACGTATGCTTTATGGCTACAAATGATTGATGTACCACTTAAAAAGAGAGGAAAATGGATTTTAGACGGCGGTTGCTCAAAACACATGACTGGTAATAAAGACTTGTTAACAAACATAGTCTAATCAAATGGAGGATCAGTCACCTTTGGAGATAATTCAAAATGTCATGTCATCGGCAAAGGCGATGTGAGCAATTACGGTATCTCTAACTCACCTCTCATCACTGATGTTTTATTAGTTAAAAACTTAAAACATAATTTATTAAGCATAAGTCAATAACGTAATAAAGGTTTTAATATATCTTTTTCAGAAAATAAATGTATTATTTCTGATAAAAATCAAAATTTAATTTTCGAAGGTATAAGAGATAGAAATATTTATATGTTAAATATGAATGTAAATTATAACAAAAACATGTGTTTAGTAGCTACAGAGAATGATTCTTGGCTATGACACAAAAGATTTTGTCATATAAATATTAATACTATTAATAAAATAGCTAAAAATAAACTTGTTAAAGGACTACCTGATATGAAATTAAAAATTGATAATATTTGTGATGCATATCGGTTAGGAAAATTAACAAAATCTTATTTTAGATCTAAGAAAATTATATCTACAACACAACCACTTGAACTACTACATATGGACCATTTCGGACCTACTCAAGTTCAATATATTAATCACGATAGATATATGTTTGTTACTGTAGATGATTTTTCAAGATATACGTGGACTATTTTTATGAAACATAAAAGTGATACTTTTGAGAGTCTTAAAATTTTTGTAAAAAGAATTCAAAATATAAAGAATTTAAAAGTTAAAAATATTAGAAATGATCATGGAGGTGAATCTAAAAATGAAGCTTTCAAACATTTTTGTAACAAGAAATAAATTAATCATAATTTCTCCTTTCCTAGAACACCACAACAAAATGGAGTTGTAGAAAGAAAAAATAGAACATTACAAGAATGTGCACGAACTTTATTAAATGGAAGCACTTTACCTAAGCATTTCTGGGCAGAGGCTGTTGCAACTACTTGTGATGTTTTGAATCGTATTTCTATTCAATTTTTAACAAAACATACTCCATATGACTTTTAAATAGTAGAAAACCAAATATATCATATTTCAAAGTTTTTGGTTCAAAATGTTTTAACTTAACACTAAAGATCAGCTTGGCAAATTTGATCCAAAATCCGATGAAGGAATATTCATAGGATTTTCGGAAAGAAGCAAAGCTTATCGAGTTTTTAATACAAGAACTAAAGTAATCGAAGAAAACATCATGTTTCATTCGATGAAAATGTCAAAATTTCTTCTAAAATTACAAACTTGGAAAATAATTCAAATCAAATTCTTACAAATAATTCAAAAGATGCTGATATTATTTTTTTAAATAATAATACTGATAAACTAGAGAAAATGAAAACTTTATTCAAAATGAAAATATAGTATGATCTCCTCCATGAATTCTTAGAGATCACCCTGTTCAAAATATAATTGGAGAAGAAAATTCAAATGTAAGAACAAGACATCCATTAAATCAAATGGACCATATAACTTTTCTCTCTAATATAGAACCTAATAATATTAACGAAGCCTAAACTGATGACTATTGGATTATAGCTATGCAAGAAGAGCTAAATCAATCTGAAAGAAATGAAGTTTGAGAATTAGTTCCTAGACCGAGTGATCAATCAATCGTTGGTACAAAATGGGTTTTCAAAAACAAAGCTGATGAACAAGGTAACATTACTAGAAATGAAGCTAGATTAGCAGCACAAGTTTATAATCAAGAAGATGGAATAGACTATGAAAAAATGTTTGCTCCAGTCGCAAGATTAGAAGCTATACGTATTCTATTGGATTTTGCATATTTTCATAACTTTAAATTATATCAAATGGATGTTAAAAGTGCTTTTCTAAATGGTATATAAAAGAAACTGGTTATGTTGAACAACCTCCTCTTTTTACTCATGAAAAATATCCAGATCACGTTTATAAACTTAAGAAAGTTTATACGGTTTAAAACAGGCACCTCGTGCTTGGTATGATCGACTTAAAAGCTATCTAATAGAATCTGGTTTTGAGATTGGAAAAGTTGATCAAACTTTATTTATTATGAAAACTAAATAAGATATATTAATTATACAAATATATGTTGATGATATTATATTTGGTTCAACAAACGAAAAATTATGTCAGGAATTTTCGACTATCATGACAAATGAATTTGAAATGTCACATATGTGAGAACTACCATATTTTCTTGGACTACAAATCAAGCAATTACAAAATGGCATTTTTGTTAACCAAGAAAAGTATTGTAATATTCTAATTAAATGATTTGGTATGGAAAACACTTCTGCCAAACCAACTCCTATGAGTACAACTATACATCTCGATAAAGATGAAAATGGTAAGAGTGTCGAATAAAAACTATATCATAGTATGACTGGATCATTACTTTACTTAACTGCTAGTCGACCTGACATTATGATGAGTGTTTGTTTATGTGCTCGATTTCAAGGAGATCCTAAAGAATCACATATGCGAGCAGTAAAATGTATAATTTTTATCTTAGAAAAACCAATGACTTAGGGTTATTTTATCCAAAAGAATGTCCTTTTGAATTAGTATCCTATAGTGATGCTGATTTTGGAGGAAGTCAGACAGATAGAAAAAGTACAAGTGGAACTTGTCACTTCATTGGACGATCCTTAGTATCTTGGTTTAGCAAGAAATAAAATTGCGTTTCATTATCGACATGTGAAGCAGAATATATATATCTGCAGCTTTAACATGTGCTCAAGTAATCTACATGCAACAAACATTACAAGATTTTGATATAAAATTAAATAAATCTATAATATATTGTGATAACACTAGTGCCATAAATTTATCTAAAAATCCTATCAATCACTCACGAACTAAACATATTGACATTCATCATCATTTTCTTTGTGATAATATTGAGAAGGATATAATAAATTTAGAATTTGTATATTTTGAAAATCGGTTATTTGATATTTTCACTAAACCACTAAATGAAATTTTTTTTATAATTAAGCAGAGAATTAGGTTTTCTTTAAAACAATTGTAAAATTTCTAAAGTAACTTAAAAAAATTAAATAATATTTTCTAGTACTTGAACTCAGCACCTTGAATTTGGTAAGCTTATGTCTCTGCCATTTGACCAATTACTAATTCACAATTATTTCTACTACAAGTTTCTCCTTATCTATTTTTTTATTTTTTATAAACAATTCTTAGCCACGAATTTTATGTTTTATTTTCATCCTCTAATTATTTTTCAGTTTTTACGTAAATCCATCAACTTCTAACCGTTCATTCTCTTATATATATCTCAGAGTTCTGCTCTTTATCCTTCCATCAAATTTTGGTTTCAAACATATTTTATCTTCACTCTACCACAACGTCTTCACAAGAAAATTCATCAAATGGTTCCGCTTACTCTTCTGTCGAATTTTCGACACCTTCATCTGGTTCGTCAAGCTTACCTACACCTACACTTAATCATGAACCGGCCAGAGCATCATTCTATCTCACAGGCCATACTCCCAATAAAAAGAAGGCGCGACGTTTTCTGTTCTTTGGTTCTCCTCAAATAAAAAAAAATTGACGATTTATATCATTACCAGAGGGAATCTATAGTGATTTAATGCGAGATGTACTATAAACAAAAAATGAATTCAAGACGCCTTAGTTTTCTGGAGCAGAATTGATGGAAATTCTATGGGTCATCTTCATCTGCGGTTCATTAACCTACACCCTCTTCCTCTCGAAATCCATGGGATCATTCGCCACAACTCCACCTGTATCTCCGAACTCATGAGAGCGTGGAAACCGCTGGTCACCATTGAAATCATATGAAGAGAAGACAAAGGATGAACCAGAAAACTCGATGTCTCCATCCACTCCTTCATCCAAATTATGTATTTTTTCTTTCTATATTTTTTAATTTCATTCCAACCTTGTAAGCATTATTTAAAATATATTGAATATATTCTTTTTATGCAAAAAATATACTGAATATGCTGCAAAAAGAGAATCCAGTCGACTGAAAATATTCGACCAGTCGATTGAATTTGAAAACTGAAAGCTTTCAGACTATATTCAGTCGATTGGACGAACATAGACAGTCGACTGAATCATAAAACAGAAATCATTCAGATTATATTCAGTTGACTGAAATAATATGGCCAGTCGACTGAATCTGAAACAGAGAGTTTTGGGATATGAATCAGCCAACTGACCATATACGACCAGTCGACTGAATGGCAATCTGAGCATTTTTTACACATTTTCACCTACCTTTTAACCCTCTAACCCACTATCTCCTCTTTCACTTTTCACCTTTACCTTCTCACTTCAGTTTTCCAAAAACCCTAGCTCCTAAAAAATTTCAAAATCCTTTACTCCATTATTATTTCCAATGGCTCCACGTCAACCCAAGAGATCTAGACAAGCTTCTACGTCATCCTCTGAGCCAATTGACATACAAATTGCTTAATGGCTCTATGATGCTACAGCTCTCCAAAGGTGGAATAAAATGAAATAAGCACTCTTTTTGAAGGTTCTTTTGTTGTGTTTTCCGATTTTTCTCCGTATAGAATTCAAGAGCTAGCAAGGAGAAGTTGTTTAGAGTCTCTCCTAGACCACAATCAGAATAATATCAAGATAAATCACACTTTGGTAGAACTTTTTTATGAAAATTTGAATTTAGGCCATCAAAACCCACGTAATCATGATATTGCATTTGGATTTTAGTTTGTGGCCGGTAAGTATTTCTGTTAATAGGTCGAATTGGTTATATTCTCCCTACTCCAACTGATAATATTCCATTGGAAGAATTAAATATACCTATAGGCGAGCGTGATAAAGTAAGTCATCGGTTCTTAGAAGACGAGATGACTGAACTAAAGTCTATCGCCTTATGCCCTACAGCTTGTATTGTGCATCGAGCATTAATGCACACGATCCTACCTCGTACTGGCTCTTATGAGCTTGTATATCCAAACAACTTTAGGGCATTATATGTTATTTGGGGAGATGTCCAAATAAATTGCCTAAGCTTATTCTAGACGAATTCTTGTCGTTTAACCAAGGTCGTATAAACATCATTTATTATGGAGAATATATTATGTGGCCACTTATGAACCTCTAGGTTCCTATTATGGAATCGAGTACTTCCATTTCCAAATCTTTAAATAGTCACACAATAAGTCTTATGAAATTTCCAACAGGACCTCTATCTGTCATGTCTTTTCAAGACTAGCAATCACGACCTCATCAACAAAATTCTGCTCCACAAAAACAACAACCAAGAGATGATATTCGCACACCAACTCCATCCCAAAGCACTCGGGAACCATTGATCTAATTGTTCGAAATCATGTCATTTTGGATCCTTGCATAAAAAATCTCGATAAGAAAAATGACAAGAAATTTGACAAGATTAAAAGTTTCGTCGGGATTTTATGGGCTGCAATATCTTCTTCCTTCTCCACAACTACGAAAACTTTACACCATGATCTGGGTAAACGTCCAGCTCCTTGTTATACTTGGTCTACATCAGAAGAACACACAAGTTCTGACACAAGCGGAAATGGAGGTGGCAGACAGTTTCTGGAAAGTTCTTCCAGTGGCAAAACTCCAACGCAAGTGGAAGAAGAAGAAACAGAGTCTGACTCAGATTGATATTGTTGTTTCTTGGTTGTAGTAAGTTATCTATTTATTCCAAACATTTTATTTCTATGAGCTTGTATATGCTTAAAAAAAATTGATACATTTTTCTTCTGTGATTGCAATTTTTTAGTTAGTTCAATAATGGATTTATTTTTATTTCCTTTTTGTCGATGACAAAGGGGGAGGAATTTGTATGACAAACTATTTCTTGCAGGATTAAATATGTCACCAGATATTCAGGGGGAGATATATACAACTCCCGTTATATATTTCTCAAAATATAGTATTATCTATAATAGTTTGTCATCAATCAAAAAGGAGGAGAATGTTGAATCATAAGTTTTGATTCATGACAAAAGAGCTTAAACAAATCAGTGAATGAGACTATATGGACAAGCGACAAAAAGAGAAAGAAATATGCTGTTAAAACTATAAAGGAGACAAGACTACAAAACTGAGTATAGTATATTTATTTGTTGAAATTTTTAGTCTTAAAATTGTTAAAATCTATCCTCAAGCAGTGCACACAAATCAATGTTGTTTTAAGCTTTAAATTCTTTAAAATTTATGTGAACTGTGCACTGGCAGTCAGGTCAGTCGACTGTCGACTGACCACATATGACCAGTCGATTGAACCTGCTCAGTTGCACAGAAACATTCTGTTTTGCACCAACTTTGAATTTTCAGTTGACTGGTCGTTTTGGGTCAGTCGACTGAACTTTTCCAACAGCTATTTTTCTAAACAGACACTTCCATTTGCTAAGAGATGCGATCTAAATTGAAAAGTTATGGATGCTTCTTTTGGTCAAAACTCTTCGTAAACGGTTGTAGCTATTTATCTACTATATAAACACATAAGATTCACTTCACAAATCATCGAATTTCATTTTATTTTCTGATCATACTCTCTACTATCTCCGCATTCTGAAAAGCAATCACAATTTACATATATTGCTTGAATCTCGGAATCAATTAACTTATTCTTTGATTCAAAGCAATATTCTCCTTTCTAAATCTTTACACACACATATATACTTGTGGAAAAGATTACAGGAAGGTTGTACTATCAAAGACAAATCAGTGTTAACAGGAACACAAAGTGTCAAAGCAATTTTATTGAAATTGTTAAAGTCATGATCGGTTGTTCAGGCAGGTAAAAATCCTCTTCGGTTGTTGATGCGGAAATATCCTGATCAGTTGCTCAGGTGTTGTATACCTATTCCTTCAGGATAAGTGAGGGGTTATTGTGAGAAACTCCAGAGCGAAGTCTGGGACTGGGCGTAGAACAGAAAGTTCGAAACAGTATAAAAACTCTTGGTGTGCTTATTCTTATTTACTTTACTATTATTATCTGTTTCCGCATTTAGATTATAATACATTCATATTACACGATCCTAAGTGATAACTAGCAACACAATAGTCATTTTCAAGGACATCATTATATTGAAGATTCATAATCTTCAAATATTATATTGAGTGATATCAGCATATGAAATAATATATTCCTTATGAAAAACCCTTGTGATTCAAGTATCGGACACATCAGAAATCACAGTATACGTACATTTTCATATGTATTTTTTCCTTAAGTCTATTTAGTGTTTCTTTAATATTCAACCTTTAGTTTATACATTCATATTATATAAGTTTTATCATTATATAACTTTTATATTTCATACTACTTATATAATAGTCTTATGCATAATATTATATTAATTAAATTTTATTTAATTAGATTTTAATCAATTAACATTTTAATTAATTTCATATTGATTTAATATAACATTTATATTATTTATTACATATTATAACCTTTATATTATTACACATATATGTTATATATGTGTATATTCATTGAATAATTAACCTTTTATTTATTTAATTAATTAGCCTTCAATTAATTAAACAGTTTTAATTAAATTATTATAATTTCAAAATTCAATTCATATACGTACATGTATACTTATGTTATTTTAAACATTTTAAAACAACATAACATATATCATAATATATAATACATGTAACACTCCACACCCCTTTGTATACCCAAAGAGCACACTTAAAGGCATGTTGCGTTGTAGGTATAACTAAAACTAGTAGAGACTAAGATTCAAAAGACAAAAATATATAAACAACGAAAATAATCATAACAATAATAATTTATCTAGAACAAACTTTAGAATTACTTTATGAGTCAAATAAGTCGCCAGGTACCAAATACATCAAATGTCAAAATAACCTTATGCGTCTTGTGAAATAAAATTCATAGTATCAGAGTACAATACATCCCTCACAAAATGCCAATTCAACAAAAAAGACTAAAAACTGAAACCGAAGAAAAGAAATACATGATAGAATCTCCTCCTAAGAAATCTCCAAATGCCTGAAGTCTACCGTCCCTGCCCCTGATTGCCTATGGGGGAAAAGGGGAAAATGGAAGAGTGGGTCAGACTAAAAGTATGGTAAATGATAGTAATTACTAGAATCTTTAAGCAAAGTAAAAGTAACATAATTTATAGAAGTTCTAGTATATAAAAGGAAACAAAGAAAATAGAGAGAAGGAATAAGCTAGAAATAAAAACGAATGAACTAGATCAACATAATTGATTAACTTTGATTTTTTGCACTTACGTTTGATAGCTACTTAGATTAGGCTGAATTCCTAATAATACCCTTTGATTGGCATGCTACTCCATAGAATCTACTATGGATTGGACGATAATGCTCCATATGGAGTAGACATTGATGCCTACGAAAGGCACACACTAAGCGCTTAGAACCCGTAACGATTACTGAGCACCCGAATGGAAGTCGCACATGAAACCGCCACCATGCTCATGTTACCTGTTGTTCCACATATTGGGTCTTCTTATTACCTCAAGCTCCAACATAAGCGTGCATTCTATCTCACTTCAGGATTATGTGAGACAACTCGTCTCACTTCAACGTTATGTGAGACATCTCATTTCATTTCAAGGTTATATGAGACACCGTGTCCATAGAAATAGTAGAGGAAACGCTATTGGTATTGGTCCGTCATCCAAATAATATGTAGTTGTTCCCCTTGCCTAAATCCCCATGATTTGGAATTCTACTTATTGACCATTTACTACCATTATTAACATAAACATGCCCCTCGTCTCACTTCAGGAGCATGTGAAACACCGTGTTCATAGAAATAGGGGAATGTTATTTGGTACAGGTCCTACCATAATTCTTTGCTTATTAACTAAGATAAATTATTTAAATCAACCTTTACTTTTGTTCTTACTATCTATGCTTATTAATTTATCCTAAGTCTTAAAATAAGCCTCTCTCTATTCTATTTCTTATTATAACCTACGTTATAATCAATCTTAATACTTAACCCAAGGTCTAACTGTAAAAGGACGCTCATTTCGTCTTATACTCCTTTCAGTTACAATTATAATTTGTAACTGGGCCAATTATCTTTAATTAGTCCAATTCTAACATCAATATCATAATTAGGCTCAATTTCAGTCTTAATTCCATTTTTGTTACATTTTCTTAATTCCATTTTAGTTACATTTTTTACAATTTACATCTTATCTTCTGTTATTTCTGTATTCCTATAATTTTAATCCATATTCGCATTTAGTATATTCTAATCCATACGCAAAGAAGAAGGAGAAATAAAAGAAAATTGAAAATAGAAGAAAATCCAAAGCACAAGAAAACGATGTAAATAATGCATAAATAACAGTAAATAAATTAAAATACTGTAAATAAACTGCAAATAAACGAAAAACCTATAATTAACAGAAATAAACTAAAATTAACTGAAAAGAATAGCTAAAAGAAATAGACTGAAAATAATTCTAAAAACTGTAAATAAACTATTAAAAAGGTTATTTCAAAAATTATAGTTTTACTACAACTATTAGAATCCCTATTATTTTAAATTACTTAATGAAATCTAAAATAAATACAATCACTCACCTACGGTCCTTGTTAGTCCGTGAGATGATGGTTTTGATGACAACAACCTTAGAATAGATTATAAAATATAAATACTAACATTATAAGTTTAGATATATATGTATATGCAGGATTTAACCATGCAGGTACCAAGAATGAATGCTGTACAGTATAGAGAATCAAGATATCAAGGTTGAAGTCTCATGAGTATCAAGATTATCAAAAGTTCAAGAATTCAAGTAATTTATTCTTTAATTAGAAAATTTTGATAAAACTCCTAGAAAAGCACTGTCATCTTTAAATCCAATTTATTTATGGAATGGAATCCACTTCGAGCCTGTTAAAGGGATGGAACACTAAGTAGGATGGAACCTATGAAAAATCTAGTGAAACATTGTTTTGTATCCACTAACCTTTTATTCAAAATGATTTTTCAAAATTATATCTTTTTTTCAAAATGATTTCAAAACCTTCCTTTTAAAAGCATCAAAAACTTCTATCCTGATTTTAAATAATTTTAGCCACAAAATCATCTTTAATTCCAAAGTCAAATTACTCCTGATTTTAAACTATCTTTTAATATAATATATTAAACTTTTAAATATTTATACTTAGATTTAAATATAAAATTATAGTTAAATTCTGTGTATATTATTCTTTATGAATTTTAACTATAGTCAAGTATATTTATAAAGTTTAAAATAGTTTAAATATAAGATAAAGGTTATTTTCAAAGAAAATCAAATCATCAAAAAATGCTTTGGGATGTCGACATACTCATGGTGACCATGTCGACATGGTGTCAATTGAGTTCAAAATTTCAATTTCAAAAGAAGTGTCTATTCGCCATAACTTTTCACGAATGGACATGACTGTTGTTCTACTACAAATAGGGGACAGTTTCAACGAATTTTACATCATGTTTTCTGGCTTTTCACTCCTCTTCTTCTTCCACTTTTCTTAATAAAAATTCTTATCATTACTCTGCCGAAATCTACATTGAATTGAACTCAATCATTCGTAGTTTAGTTCTCTATCACTATCTCAACAAGATCCTCAGTGCTATTCAGAGTTATAGGCTTTTTGTAATCAACTTAGCGAGAAAAGGCGTGATTGTAGCCTTGAAAATCAATCAAGCGAGATAAGGTGTGATTGTAGCCTTGGAAAATCAATTGGGTGAATTTATTGCCCGTAAAATCAAGTGGGTGAACTTGTAGCCCGGAAAATCAAGTATCTCTACCCAGAGGATTGTGATTTTGGAGGGCGTACCTCGTAGCCTTCAAATCGAGGGTGTAATTGTAAAGATTGTTTTTGAAAGGAAATCCGTACTTGTGTTGCGGGACTGGATGTAGGGTAACTCCGAACCAGTATAAAATTCGGTGTGTTCTTTCCTTTACTGCTTTTTATTTTATTTCTGCATCTGTGTTTGTTTCTGTGATCATATATGTGTCTGTATATTGCACACATCTGTGTTTAAATTAACATAAACTCAAAAAGATTTAGTAATTCTTTATAACCACTATAACCCCACCCCCCCCCCCCCCCGGCTAGTGTTAATCCTATCCTTAAGATACGTAATCCGCATGTCTAATAATTGGTATGAGAGCAAGGTTTTAAAAGTTTCATAATCTGATTTTTGAAAATTTTTCAAAATGGTTACCAACACTGGTACTGCTACTATCCCTGTCACTAGTTCATTTGTAGAAGGTCAGTCTACTCTCAGACCACCACTTTTTAATGGCAGTAATTATGCATATTGGACATGTAGGATGAAAATATATTTACAATCTATAGGATTAGACACTTGGAATATTGCACAAACTGAACATTCTGAACCCACAACTGATTTTGCATAGTGGACTGTTGAGCAAAAGACTGTTGCACAAAATAATTCTAAGGCAATGAATATTTTGTTTTGTTCACTAGATGGAAATGAATTCAATAGAGTGTCAGTTTGTAAGTCTACATATGAAATCTGGAAAACTTTGCAAGTTACTCACGAAGGAACAAGCAAAGTTAAATAGACCAACATTTCCATGCTCACAAATCAGTTTCAATTATTTAAAATGAATTTTAATGAGTCTATTTGAGATATGTATAATAGATTTCAGGATATTGTGCACTATGTAATAACTTTGGGAAAGGAATTTTCTGAAGAAGATCAAGTTAGAAAGATTTTAAATTCTCTTACTCCAGAATGGAATCAAAAGACACTTGCTATCGAAGAGGAAAATGACATCAGTGCTTTAAAGGTAGAAAAATTAATTGGAAATCTAATGTCGTATGAAGTTCAAATGATCGGGAGAAGAGAAAGCAAAGCATCTGAAAAGAAATCAATGGCATTCAATGCATTGACTGATGGATCTGATTCAAACAGCGACAATGATGAATAAATAGCCTTAATGACCAGAAATTTTAGGAAATTCCTGAAATACAGAAAGATGAATAATCTCAAGAGAAACAACTATAAGAACTCTAGAAATCAGAATGTAGTGCCAAATAATGTCAAATGTTAACCAGGCCATATCAAAAGAGACTGTCCGTATCCAGATAGGCAAAATCCTCCTATGAATAATGATCCAGCAAAGAAATGGAAATGTGCATTTACTGCTACTCTAGATGACTCAGATTCGTCCTCAAGTGATAATGATTAGAAAATAGATAATTTAAATTTGTGTTTCATGGCAATTCACGACTTCGATGAATTCAGAGAAACGGACTCAGAGAAAGGTACGCATTTACAATAAAATTGGACGAAATTGCTTGCTTAGAATTATGTTTGATTGCTTGATTAATTGATTTTGAAGTGGTGTGTTGTTTGAATTTTAAAACTTTATTTTCTATTTTTTATTATTATTTTATATTATTTTTAATAGTATAATAATACTTTCTAAAATATATTATTAGTCCAATAATATTTCAAAAGTATATAATAAAGTATATAAATTTACTAGAGAACTTAGGAAAAATAATTCACAAAAATTCACTGGCACATGTCGACATGGTCCCTACCATGATGTCGACATGGGTACCAGAATTTGAATTTCAAAATTTGAATTCAAATGTTTGAATTTCCCTCCATCTTTTCACTTCATTCAATCTCTGGAAAGCTACCTTTGACTAGAGAATATGTCCTTTAAGAATCTATTTATTTATTATCTTTTATCATATCTTTTCACTCTCATTTTCACTTCAAAACTTCAAGCTCTCTACTCTCTACTTTAATGGTTTCTTCAAGCAATCCCTCCACCATGAGAATTTCCAGAAAAATAAAAGAGCAACTCTTCAATGATCCCGAGGCAATAAAAGCATACATCAATTATGTTAAATATGTCAAAGTCCATCCCGGAAAGTTTGCTATTTTTCAAGATTTTCCTTCTTATGAACTTGATTCACAATGGAGTTCTTAGTCTTATTGATGCTTCTTAAATTGATTTTGTTTGCTATCAAAATCTTGTCAAAATTCTCTATGCTAATTTAAACCGTGGATTTTATAATGGAAATGAGAATGAAATTTGGAGTAGTGTCAAAGGCACTAGAATTGTTTTGAATTGTGATCTTTATGGCACCATTCTCAATTGCAAGTGTACAGGAATGGATCTTTCTAATTTTAAAATCGATGAAAATGATCGTGAGACGTTTCATCACATTTTCGAAGGGAATATTAATTTTGAATTCAAAAATCAAAATTTTGGACCAAAGGCGAAGTATTTGTTTCTAGAAAAGTTTTCAATCATTCCAACATTTCGCTTATGAAAATTCCTTTTGTTTTTCAACCTTATGAGACCCTTGCCGAAAAGGAAGAGCGTTTGGCTCATGAGGAAATGGAAGAGAAAGAGGAAAAAGAAGAAGAAGGGGATGAAATGGAAATAGAAGAAGAATAAGGTGAAACCTCTTTGGAAAGCATCGACTATCCTCCTAATCCATCCACCAAAACCCTTCTAAAAAACCAAAAGACGATTGTTGAGAATCAACGGATTCTTAAAAGATCTGTTAGTAAGAAGTTGGACAAATTTCATCCAAGATGAACAAGTTCATTTCCAAAGTCAGCAAGAAACTTGGACTTTCTTCATCATCATCATCCTCTAACTAGTGTTATCTTTTCGTATTTTGTTGTATGTGTTTTAGCATGTTTTAATTCGAAAGTTCATGTAGTTTCATATGTTTAATCATTGTATCATCTTAGTATGCGATGAAATGAAATTTCCTTTATGTTATCTAGCTTATCTTATCTATAGAATAAATGTTAGTATATTATATAAATATATATATACACACACAATTATTCACAAAATCTAATTAGTCATATTTTTTTCACTAACCCATGTCGGCATACCCCCTATGACCATGTCGACATGTACTGGTCAGAAATGACAATTCATTTTGAATTTGAAATTTGAATAACTACCATATGTCTATTCATTTCAAACGAATTTCTACACCTATATATACCTATTTCTTCCAGAATTCTTCATTGAAAAATTATTTCTTATCTTCTAATCCTTCATTTCTTTCACAAATTCAACTGTGGCTAATCCAATTCACAATTTATCCGAAAATCTTAAAGAAACTCTTAATTCATTCAAGAATATTCTCTCGTTCATTCTCCGTAACCAACTTCACTTAGAATTGAGTCAGATGCAGATGATCAAGGAGCAAGAAAGGCATTTAGATGCAATACGATAGATGATTTCCTCCCTATACAAGGATGATAACGAAGCACATCCTCCTGTCTCTCTCACTAATGACAATGAAAATTGGGATGCTCAGACCCTATCTTTGGAGAAGAAGGATGGGTGGAAGTTCCTTGTAATGTTTAAATTTTATCACTTTGTTTGAATTGTTTGTTTGAATTGATTTGGTTTGGTTTAGATTGATACTTGGTGTGGATTGATTTCTTAATTTAGTTCGATGTTTGATGTATAAAACATGTAAATATACATTGAAATGTATATATTCTTTGATTAAATTATCATGTTCATAAGTATAATTATTTCTTATTCTATCTGCTATATATTTCTTTGTATAGTTTATCAATGCAGGTACTTCAGTCTAAGAATGAGGGGGACTTAGTTTTTGTTGATGACAAAGGGGGAGAAGTATAAAATAGGGTAATTAGGGCATAGATCAAGGGGGAGTTATTAGTTTTGGGGGAGTTATTAGGATAGAAGTAATATTTTATAAAAAAAGGTTGTCATCATCAAAAAGGGGGAGATTGTTAGTCCATGAGATGATGGTTTTGATGACAACAACCTTATAATAGATTATAAAATATAAATAATAATTATAAGTTTAAATATATATGTATATGCAGGATTCAGCCATGCAGGTACCAAGAATGAAGAATGTACAATATAGAGATTCAAGATATCAAGATTGAAGACTCATGAGTATCAATATTATCAAAAGTTCAAGAATTCAAGTAATTTATTCTTTAATTAGAAAATTTTGTTAAAACACTTAGAAAAGCACAGGCATCTTAAAATCCAATTTATTCGTGGAATGGAATCCACTTCGAGCCTGTTAAAGGGATGAAACCCTAAGTAGGATGGAACCTACGAAAAATCTAGTGGAACAATTTTGTATCCGCTAACCTTTTATTCAAAATGATTTTTCAAAATTATATCTTGTTTTCAAAATGATTTCAAAACCTTCCTTTTAAAAGCATCAAAAACTTCTATCCTAATTTTAAATAATTATAGCCTAAAAATCATCTTTAATTTCAAATTCAAATTACTCCTGATTTTAAATATCTTTTAATATAATATATTAAACTTTTAAATATTTATACTTAGATTTAAATATAAAATTATAGCTAAATTCTCTATATATTATTCTCTATATTTACTTATGAATTTTAACTATAGTCAAGTATATTTATAAAGTTTAAAATAGTTTAAATATAAGATAAAGGTTATTTTCAAAGAAAATCAAATCATCGAAAAATGGTTTGGGATGTCGACATACTCATGGTGACCATATCGACATGGTGTCAGTTGAGTTCAAAATTTCAATTTCAAAAGAAGTGTTTATTCGCCATAACTCTTCACGAATGGACATGACTTTGTTCTACTGTAAATAGGTGTCAGTTTCAACGAATTTTACATCAGATTTTCTGGCTTTTCACTCCTCTTCTTCTTCCACTTTTCTTAATAAAAATTCTTATCATTACTCTGCCGAAATCTACATTGAATTGAACTCGATCATTCGTAATTTGATTCTCTATCACTATCTCAACAAGATCCTCAGTGCTATTCAGAGTTATAGGCTTTTTGTAATCAACTTAGCGAGAAAAGGTGTGATTGTAGCCTTGGAAATCAATCAAGCGAGATAAGGTGTGATTGTAGTCTTGGGAAATCAATTGGGTGAACTTGTTGCCCGTAAAATCAAGTGGGTGAACTTGTAGCCCGATTATCAAGTATCCCTACCCAGATGATTGTAATTATGGAGGGTGTACCTCGTAGCCTTGAAATCGAAGGTGTAATTGCAAAGATTGCTTTTGAAAGGAAATCCGTACTTGTGTTGCAGGACTGGATGTAGGGTAACTCCGAACCAGTATAAAATCCGGTGTGTTCTTTCCTTTACTGCCTTTTATTTTATTTCTGCATCTGCGTTTGTTTGTGATCATATCTATGTCTGTATATTGCACACATCTGTGTTTAAATTAACATAAATTCAAAAAGATTTAGTAATTCTTTATAAACACTATTCACCCCCTTTGTGTTAATCCTAGCCTTAAGATCCGTAATTCGCATTTCTAACAGTCCTAAGATCTTTCCCTTTTGGTCTTCCCGGATCCACTTAAGGGTATTAAAATAATTTTATTAAAAAGATTCGCTCCTTGGAAAATTATTCCTTTTAGGGTCCTTCCTGAAAGGTGAACCCAAGCGGAGAAAATCTAGAATGATAAAAAGTGTTAGGCCCAAGGTCTTATTTATAGGGGTAGAAGTGGATCTCAGACCATTGGATTTGGAGATTGAATAGGATGCAACCACATCATAGGCTGAATGGGAGTCCTCGGATGGTAGCGCGGAGGGAACAGATGAGCCAAAATGACGAAAACAACGTGTAAAAAAGCTTGCTATAACCAATAGGAACGAAGGAGAATTTCCTTCGCTTCCCATTCGTAGGCGGATCGACCGCCCTTGAAGCCAGGTCGACCGACCGGTCGACCTCTTGGTCAACCTCCCTATACATACATATATAGATACATACACAATTATATATATATGTGTGTGTGTATATATATTGGTTGATGCTTATTTGCTTTGTATCTCACTCATATTAACTCGGATTCTGACGTTCTACATATGGAAATTGACCAAAAAATGGCAATGGACGCAATGGCACAACTCCCGTGGCTCAATTCTGATAAGTACACAAAGTTATTTTATTATTTTATTGATTAACCAATTAATTATTATGGGTTAAATTTCGGGTTGTTACATTCTTCCCTCCTTAAGGTATTTCGTCCTCGATATCTCTAAGTATAAAGAATGAACTAATGTTTTCATCCAAGTTATACAACCAACTACTCAACCGTCATGCATTGTCCTTAAGTTTTTCTAATGCAATTTATGATACTTATGTGATCAGTGTTGTGTCAGTGTCCCTAATTAATGCAAAAGATTAGGCGGTCCACTAATTCAGTTGATCACCTTTTATGCAATCATGTCTGTGCTATGTATCCAAATGAATGCAAAAATTCCTAATGATAACTAATAGTTCTATATGCATGCTTTCATCATCATCCAAATGCAACAACCATGTCATAAACATCCATCTACGGCAGCCATGAAAATAAAAATGCAAATGCGCACACGTCCATATGCATATGCTCCAGTGTCCTAGTTAGGCCGATCCCAAAGAGATAAGTGCCTAGTGTAAGTATATGCATCCATTAGCGTCCACTAGCAAACACTTGCAACCACTTGCATACTTCATCCACAACATGTTTACATCAGATCCTACCATCCAAAGGTTAACTCCTAAGTTCTACCCTCTCGAAAGATAATAAAGGAAAGAGCTTATTCAAAACTAAAGATGGAAAATAGGAAATTCGAAAAATTACTATCAAAGAAATGCGGATATGAGATACGAATTTTCTCCAAATCAAAATTAATCTTCTCCAAAGTCTTTTTAACCTCTGTAGACTCTATCCAACATGAAAGCGACTTGGACGGTCTTCCATAAAGAACTTCGAAAGGTGCCACTCCATTGCTAGCTTGAGAACTATTATCTTATGCAGATTTCTCTAAAGAAAGATGCTTTTTTCAAGTTCTTCCAAAATCAAGGATACCCATTCCCAACCATGCGTGACTTACTATTCTTCTTTAGTCTGCTCACATGAATCAACATTCTTAGGTTCTCACTAGGGTCTTATATACTTCATGGAAACTCTATTATTACTTCCAAAAGTAATTGCTGCTGTCTTTATTGTAGCCTTACACCTTTTCCGTTACACCTAGGAAATAATTCCTATTTACTTCACATTTAGGAGTTTTGTTCGGTGTTCATAGTTCCATTTTAAAAGTAAGGTTTCCAATTTTTAAAATATCAAATCCCAAAACCTTTGTCTTTAAAAGTTATTTGCACAAAAGAAAAGGAAAAGAAATCCGTTGATGGTTTTGGAAAATAAAACTACCATAAGGCCTCCCGACACACACATAACGCAATCGCACACTTGAGGGAGATTTCTCCTTATGATAGTCAGACATGCTTGATACGCAAAATTTTTTGGATATTATTATTAGTGCATAGTGTGGAAAGCATTTTGAAAGTATAATATTAAATTTAGCCAGCATAGGTACCATTATATTATGCCTGCTATAACTACAATTTAAGAATGGCAGGTTATACAACTGCAATCGTAAAGGGCTCGTATTGGGTGATTTGATTTCCAATAAATGGTCAAGGTTAACTTCCTTCACCGAATGGGTGCGCCTCCGGAGGGATGCCCCGAGAACCTAACTGGCTCTCTGCCAACACAAGGCCGGGTTACCTCTATAACTAGGTAACTAACTATCATGAGTATGCCACCCCTGGGTCTAGACCAACCTTTTCCGAGGCGCCTCAACAACCAACAACCACATAAGTAAATAATCTGGGCTCCATACCAGAATACCACTTTTTATCCACACAAGTTAAATATCTATGCTACATACCAGATACCACTTTTTATCCAGAAGGAAATGCACATACCCTGAGGGCACGACCCTTAAAACCTTATTGCATCTTTACCTATTTCAACCATTTTCAAGGTGTGAGGTTCGACGAAGTATCATCCACAAAGCTATGCTTTTCACAAATGCCATGCTTCGATCAACAAATGATCAACACTTAGCATGCCACATTACCAAATTGGGAATATATCGCTAGTAACCATCAACTACATAACCTCTGAGCTCATATGTCTTAGAGACGGGCATTAAGCTAAGAGAATAAATTCCCTACCATCAACAGAAATGTATTTGATAGAAACCAGCTTTACATCTCAAAGTGTAATGTCAGACATACATCCATACAAGTCTCTTCCGGGTTCGAACGGAACCGAAGGCACTTTGTCCAATTAAGGAAAAAGCCCTTGCAAATCTGGGTATCCACAATCCCGACCGGACTCCTCATCACATATGGAGATCTCTATACCGGAGCAACTCAGTGAAGAGGTAATCGATAGGTAATCTTTTTGTTCTCTAAAATACCCGGTCTTCAACACCGTCTTCAAATGCAATCCAATTCATCATATCATTTATTTAGAATGGGTTTTATGACATAAAGTCTTCTCCTGGCTTAACCGAATAATGAGCGCTTATTTTGAAAACAAATTCAAGTGTCGTCTTAAAGGCCAATATTGATAGTCTGTTATTTAACTATCAAACAATATTCACACAATCACCATATTTAAATAATTTTCCCCAAATTATTTGTTTCAAAATATCTTCGTAAGATATATTTTCATACTTCAACCCTGTTGAAAACAAATTTCAAATCACTTTCCATATGCGGAATAAATTTCCAAATATTGTTTATTTCCACTGAAAATTTTCCAAGTCCGAATACTTAAAAAATAATTTAAATCACTTATCAAAAACATACTTGGAAGTACTTAAAATGAAAACTATTTTTAACACTTCATTTAAAATATTGGTTATGGAATTTTTATACTAATATCTCATATAAAACTTAAGCCAAAACAAATTTTAAAAATAAAATTATTAAATAGGGTGTAATTATTTAAATAATCATTTTCCAAATCAAATACCAATTAAATCTTTAAAATAATCACTTCTATAATTTACTTAATAAATATTTACTCTAAAATTTTAAAAACAATTTAAGGAAATAATTTCTCCAAAAACATTCTCTTTAAAACCAATTTAGAACTTTTAATTTATATTTAAAAGCCACTTTGAAAATATACTTCGCTTTCTAGGGAAAATACACTTTTCATTCCAAAATAGTCCATTTAAAACAATTAATAAATCCCTCTCGACTTATTTCAATTTGTCCCATATTCGCAGATTTTCTTGCCGCGCTTTTACAAATAAACCAATATTTATTTTTAAAACAAATCACCCATTTCTTTATGAATTCCATTTGTGAATTTATATTTCCAAACACCGATATACAGTTTTCAAATCGATTTCCAAATATTCACTTTTCAAACACCAAATCAAATTCCAAATTGATTTCCAAAAATTTACCTTTATTTAAAAAATACTCCTTTACTTATCCAAATTTATTTTAAACTCTATAAATTCCAAGCTCACTCCTTTTATTAAATTTAAAAATCTTATTTGAAAATCTGAAATATTAATTTCATATTTAATTTTAAATTTCATGCTTTTATTTCTCCCAAACCATTTAAAATTCGAATTTTAAATAAATTCTCCAACTTTTAAACAATATTACTCAAAATTCATTTATTAAAATCTTTTCCCCATATTTGGAATTAATTTTATAGGATTACAAAAATCAACTTTTATACTTTTGAAATTCCTTCTTCTAAATTTATCCAATTCTCTAAATTTAATTTACTTAAAATTCTCTACTTTAATTTCCTTTCAAAAATCCAAATCTTTATATTTATGGTATTTTGAAAATACAAGAAATTTAATCTGCCAAACCATAGCTTTCAAAAATTTCAATCACCAATATAATCATTCACAGATTATCGATAATCACATCTCAACATATGAAATAAATTTAATAATTTGAGGAATCTAGTTGGATCTCTCCAACCTGTTCCCTGCATCCACAGATGTTAATACAATATAAAATACCAATTCCACCTCGAGGTGGAATATCGCGGTATATGGGGCTCATCCGTTATTATGTGGCGCATAGGGTCTCATCCGCTATATAATGCGGGAAATCAATCACTCCAATATATATATATATATATATATATATATATAGACACACACACTACTATATCTAATATCACTAATAGATAGATTATCAAATTCATCCAAGCACATCCTACTATTTAAATTAAACAAGCAAATCAAGTGGGTGAGAAGATCTCACCTTTGCTTTTGTTGTGCTATCCATTTCCCTTGCCTTGATTCACAATTTCAGATCTTGTATAAATATTATACAGTTTATTAATATTTGAACTAATTCGTACAGTTAATCACTATTTATTCATTTACTTTAGCTAATAATTTGGGTTTAAACTAATAATTTATTTTTAATCTAATAATTTAAATTTGAATTAATGTTTTTTGTAAAAATCTCTAAGTAACCAAAAATAATTCAATAAGCCAATTAAACAAATAAATCACCTAAATACATTATTTTAAATTAAACTAGTAGGTGAAAATATTTATATATGTATTTACTTTATTATTATTATTATTATTTCTGCAAATATATTAAAATTTCATATCTATATATATTTACATTAAAGCAACAGCCTTCTATAAAAAAAAATCCAGATCTATACACGTACAGATAAACATATACAAATTATAAAAATAAAAAAAAACACCTTACTTAAAACCCTCTAACAGTGACTCGAAGACATGCAAACGCTAGACAATCATCGCTGTTTTCTCCTCGAACCCTAACTATCGCCGTCCAGGATCTCGAGCATGCAAAAGTGCCTTATCGACCCTGGCCGCACACCCTCGTCATTGAAGCTCACGACTTCGCCAAGCTTACAGACATCGCGACACGAAGCCTTCGACCTTGATCCAGAAATGGATCAAAACTACTAGAATCGTAAGCGCCGTTTCACGTGCTCACGATCGATGTCGGGCATGAGTTCCCCCTTCTTCCTGCGCAAGAGCAAACACTGCCTCGCCGTAGCCTTGCGCGAGAACGCTCGTCATTACGCTTGCCCTCACGAAATCGAGCAGCCTTGATTTTATTTAAATGAAGATGGCCCGCGCGTCTGATTTGTGAACGAATCAATTTCGTTACTCCTTTTTATTTGCGGCCATAGATTTTCTGAGATCTCGTTTAAACAAGAGAAGGCTTTGTTTTTTTTCTTCTTTCGATTTTTTTTGGAAATGGATTCTCGTTTTTTTTTAAACTAACGCGTGTAAAATAAAATTGACGCGTGTTGCAAGATGAAGGACAAGTGCAGGCCACATGTTAAATCACGATAATTTGTTTTTAAATGGGTCACAATATAATATTAAATTTTAAATTTGAATTTAAACGTCTCGAAATCGAGCCAAAAATCTCGACCTCCTATCGAGGCATGCCACCAGGCATTCATAACGTTATACCCCTATTCTGAACGCAATGGAAAAGGTTTCGAGTCCAAATTCGATCGTATGGAGAAGATAGCTTTTTGGACCAAGCTATTGAATTGAATTTTCGATTCAAATTTCAGCTTGTTTTCCCGTTGTACGATCACTTGACAACTCCAAATGCTATGAAAATTGAAATCCGAAAATAATACAATATTACGGATCCAATGGAACTGATTTCATCGAATTCCGAGACTGCGCCTTTGAAGGCATTTTTAAATATTGATTTAAACGATAAATTTTCAAAACTGAACAAACACTTTGAAATTCAAATTTTAAAAGTTTTATTATCTCCAGTATTATCAATATAATTTTCTTAGCCTTCAAATTATTTTTAACAAGCTCAAAATTCCCAATTCAGCAATTTATTCAATCTCCAATTAATAAATTCAAGTATTTAAATTACCAGATAAACAGTGATATTTTTAAATTCCAGTTGAAAACAACTTTTAAATATTTAAAATCAATTAAATATGCTAATTTCAAATGTTCAAAAAATTTGGGTCGTCACATTCTTCCCCCTTAAAAGAATTTCGTCCCGAAATTGCTTGTTAAGAAGAATGATCCTTAACCCGTTTATCATTTTCGCAATCCAAATAGTTTTATCAACTTTCCAAAATAAATCTTTTTATTAAATACACATTATTACTTCAACTAACTTTCCATAATCTTCCATAGTTTCCAAACAATATTATTTTCCTCAATAATTCAAATTTAAATTTAAGTTCAGATTTTAAATTCTCCAAATTTTCCTAACTCCCTAAATTTTCGAAAAATTTAGCCAGCATCTCCTTTGCACGGCTATCTCGGTACGACTATAAAATGCCACAACGGACCACTAGATTTCAAAAGAAAACAAAATGCCAAGTGGCTAGATAGGAAAATCATCAAATTTTATACAAAAATTTAAATACATACCTTTTTGTCAAGAAATTCAAATTTATCTTCGAAATCAAAAATCCCAATTTATCCTTTACCTTTTAAAACACCTTTGCATTCTACTAGCAATAATGTCCAATCAAATATTCAAAAACATTTTATACATTTATTTACAAAATTTCAATGTCTATTTCATTCAAGTCTGTATGATGCATACATATCATTCGTGCGCAATACCAAATTCGATCGCTCACTCGATCTCACAATTTCACTTCCAAACTAGTATCGTCCACCCGACTTCCTAATGCAGACTCGGACTGGTTTCTTGATCAGAAACCATCATTCTCCTTGCATAGTCGTAAACTATGATAGAGAATTTCTAGAATCAACCAGAAATCCATATCCATGGTTCTCCATCGAAAATCGAGTGAAAAATTCTAATCGGATCGATATAACTATGTCGTAATTCTATGCTCGAATTTTCGGATCTCCATATTTATAAACTATCATTATAAATTCAAAACAACATCTATTATCTTAGAAGATAGTAAATCAATTTAAATACCATTAATATTTTTAAACAATGATAATCATCCTTGAAAGATAATTGATATAATTCTTTTATAAATATTAAAACCAAATTAATTATCCTAAAAGACCATAAATAAAGTTATAATCTTTTTATACATTTTAAACAAATTTAATTGTCTTGAATGATAATAAATCAAATTTATTATCTTTTATAAATTTAAAACAAGCTTAATTATGCCAAAGACAATTAGTCAAATTTATTAAATTTTTGTAAATTTAAAACAACATTAATTATCCTGAATGATAATTGATCAAGTTTATAGTCTTTTCATAAATTTAAAACAACATTAATTTCTTGAAAGATAATTAACCAAATTTATAGCCTTTTCACAAACTTAAAAAAACATTAATTATCCCAAAAAACAATTAATCGAATTTATAATCTTTTATAAATTAAAAAACATTAATTATCTTGAAAGATAATTAATCAAATTTATAATCTTTTATTAATTTAAAAATATTAATCATTCAAAAGATAATTAATAAAATTTATAATCTTCTTTTATAAATTTTAACCAATGCTTATCCTTTATTTTCAAAATTCTTAAAATATTTGAAATATAGTTTAAACAACTTTTAAAGTGCAAAAACGCGACCAAACATTTATTTTGTAAAATACAAGCACGAGTTCAACAAACAAGAGTTTAATGAGATGATATTTCATAAGCGAAGGTATAACAAAAATTGCTATAGCAACGCTTACACAAATCGAATGGTATGCTATAAATATTTTAACCAAACATCAAGTTAAACAACATAAGAATATAATAAATCAATATTGGCAAGAAACCCCATAGGGACTCCTTACAAAAGTCAAATGTAAATTTCACACAGATATATATATATATATATATATATATATATATATATATATGCACTTCAAAGTGCCCCGTAGCGACCTATTCACTACGAAAACACTCCCATTCCTTTTTTGACCTCGTCAATACAATGGTTATTTATGTTATCTCTATCAAGCAGGATTAAACTACAATATATAGTCATACTCCTGCAAATCATACCATGTGTCATCCGCTTTCCAAAGCAAGAATCAAAACAATTCAGACAATCAACAATAAGCTACTACGAAGCATTTAATAATACTCCATAGTAACACAAATATCATATGGTTTATCTCAAGGTTAGTTAACTTATCGAAATTCCAGTTAATGCTTTCGCATTATGGTTCGATCTAAAATCGAACAACGTTCGATTGTAGTGCAAAATTCTACTTACTCCAATTTCAACGAAACAAGTTATAGTACGTAGCTACCGCTATTACGAGTGCAATGCAGCAGATTGCATTTCGATTGGACCAATTGTGCAAAAGTTATTAATTTTACAAGCCGTCGATTTAATTAAATTAATTAATAACTTAATTAACATTATTAAAACCAATTACTCACTTGATCCATCTTCCAAAATTTAAAATAAAGGTCGCCTCCTCACTATACATACATACA
The DNA here is from genome assembly GCA_030765085.1 of Allium cepa. NCBI lineage: Eukaryota > Viridiplantae > Streptophyta > Magnoliopsida > Asparagales > Amaryllidaceae > Allium > Allium cepa. Next base: position 299,688,796 of record CM060929.1, read on the forward strand.
TGCACATACCTTTATAAACGCACGCAAGATCTCCTACTACAGTCGATGAATCTACAAACAGGCTTCGCCAACAAACTCCTCTACAAAATCTCTCTGCGTCCATCACCGCCATCTCGGGCTCGACATTAGATTCCGTTCATGACCTGAAGGGATTCAGCCTCGATTTGGAAAAGTCGCATAACCTTTTCCACCACCGAGCGCTAGCATTTTCAGGCACAAGATGCCATTCTCCTTCATAAACCCAAATCCACACTCAATTCGAGATAGCTATGCCTATAACATCCAAAAAATCAAACCTAAGTCCTTGCTTCCTCACGTCGGTAACTACCAAACTCAATCATATAACCCTAATTCACCATATATAGAAGCTCTCTTCGCTACAAACTCTAAGAAACCGACTTTATAATTTCTCGATGCGTAGGTGAATTTATTTTGATTTTTAAATGGCGGAGGTTGACTATCTTTTAACAAGAAAGTGAAAATAGAGAAGGGAAAAGGAAATGGAAAAGAGGGAAAGGTAGTGAATTTTTTTTGTAAGTATTGAAGTTATTTACAACAAAACAATCACTTTCCTTCAACCACAACTTAACCAAAACCAAAAATTCAACCAACCCATCTTATCAAAATTATGTCAACCATAATGGCTTGTTCAAAAAAAAGTTTGATTTGGTTTTAAAGAGTTTTGGAAAGAAGGTTCCACGATATTCTGCTACACTATATTTCGTTCGTGTACAAACCGCAAATGGAAGAAATAAAAATACGATCGTACACTAAAATGTGACACTATCATAAATCAATAATAAAATACACAGATTATTTTATTCTGCGAAATTTTAAAAATACCATCAGTTTCCATAAAATACGTCATACGATAATTTAAATATTTTTAAATTAAAAACTATGGAAAAATCTTATAAATAAAAATAAAAATAAATACTTAAACCTAAGTCTTTTTAGTAACAATTGATTTCCTTATTATTTATTCGAACTATTTGTTATTGTAAATAAATTCGCTAAGGGTTCACTATTTTTACTTATTAATTTAAATGAGTTAAATAAAGCTATTAGATCTATTTATTTAATATTTAATTCATAATTCAAATATTTAAATAATCCTTATATTTGAATTCAAGTTATTAAACTTTAAAAACCCATTATTTAAATATTTAAATTTAATTAAATATTTAAAATCAGGACAATAAAATTTTAGGATGCTACAATATATGATGTATGTATGCATGTACGTATGTATAGATCTGTCAAAGGAATGGATTTAGACCCGAGCCTGGCCTGAACCTGCCCTATTAATGCAGGTACGGGTTCTTCCTTTTACTACCCAAGCCCGATCCAGTTATTATTTGGGTCGGGTACAGTTTTATCAAACCCGACCTGGTTAGGGCTGATTAGACTATTAGTTTTCCATCGTATCAAAACACGAGTGTGTATGTTATTTATTTATCATTTTATTTATTTACATGTAGATATTTTTTGCATACTTTTGTTGCGAACTTGACTACATCATTGCCCAATTAATATGTTAACATTGTTTGTATACAAATTTTACAGAAGTTTAGTCTTAAAATATGGTTTAATAAATATTTCGAGTTAGGTATATGGGTCTTACCCAGCAGGCTTAAAAAGCCCGACGGGTCAGGCTCAAGTATTCGGTTGAAATACCCTATGGGTTTGAGATGGGCTTGGGTTTTAATTATTGTAATTGGACTTGGGTCCGGGTTTTATCGGATTTTATGATACCCGGACCAAACCTGGCCCATTTGACAGGCCTATATATGTATGTATATATAGTTTGTAAATAAAATATTAACAATCTACATATGCATATTATTATAGTACATCAGTTTATATGTAAATAAGTTATTTAAATATTTAAATATTATATATATATATATATTTTTTTTATTGAACCATGAATAATATATGCACCTATATATAATGATAATTTTTTTAATAACACACATACAAATACAGTTATAATATATAAATAAATATATATTAATTAACAAAATTATATTTTTTATAGATTCTAAATTATGTGTACAACACTTAAAAAATTATTATTAATTTTATTATTTTAAAATATATTTTTAATTGAATATTTGATTGAAATTACATAAAACATTAATAAAAAATTATTCTCAAAACATTTATCAAAATTTAAATTTTCAATAAATCATATATAATATTTTAAAGTTTGAGAAAATTTTCCAAATTTTTCAGTAAAATTATTTTATTAGTTTTGGCTCTATTATAATAATAATTTCAAAAAATAGAAAAACTGATTTAAATTTTTAATTCAGGCTGGGAGTTTACCTTATGATAAGTTAATTTTATCAAATTTGAAAAATAATTTTGTAACGTCTTTGATTTTATACAATTTATTTATGTAGTATATTGATTTAAATAATGTTAAATAATTATAAAAATTAATTTTTTGCATTTAAAATTACTGTTATTGCATAGTTATATGTCCAAAATTATATAGTCAATTTTAACCATGGAATCATATCATAATTGGATATAAACCATGCGTGTATAATTAAATAATAAATATATATGTAATTAACAAAATTATAGTTTATATATATAAAATAGGCACTGTACTGATATATATATATATATATATATATATATATATATATAATTTGTTAGTATACACAAACATATAACCAAACTAACTTGTGACAACATAAATATATATTAGAATCGTACCTAACTAACAGTATAATAATAATATATACGTAATGAAATATTATGCGGAAGATTATAAACTATAATTTAATGGAAATCATACCAAGAACCAAAGTCATGAAGTACACTTTGGAAGGATGAACTCTCCACTTTGAAACCTTTTCTGATTCAGCAGATTGCTAGTCCTTAAACCATTGACCTTTAACTATCAGATAAAAACTGAATTGATTTGATTTGACCTTAGGATATTAGATAGATGGAAGATGGTAGGGCAGCCTGCAAAGTAATATGGATGGAGGCTCCAAAATGGTCCTTGTCCAATGGAGGGAAAGGTGTTTCAATGGAGGAAAGAAAGAGAGAGTTTAGAATCATATCTTTTACTCAATCTCTTTCCATCAGAGCCACTCATTCTCACTCCTATTTAGCCTATCAAGTAACCGCCTCTAACCCCTTTCTTCCATCTAATCCTATCAGCTTCATATTGGGATATAAACCTATTTAGAGCCTGAATGAATATTTTGCATTTTAAATCTAATTAGAAACGTCTATCGATATTGTATATTCGATTACTATATTTATAACTTTTATAGATACATTTAATATTCATCTATCAAATCAAAGTCAAATATATAAACAGTATCTCATAAATATTATTTAATTTTATTGATTTATAAAAATTATAAACTAATTAAATCTTTTGATCAAAGGACTATTCATCATTTCGGTTGTGTGACTCGTTAGGTATAAATTTGGTCAGCAACTAATCAAACTATTCGAATGTTAACGTTCACACGTCATGTAACTACCCGTATTTTTCGATAATTTAAAATATTAAATTAAATAATATTTTGAAATTTAATATTGGAAGAAGTTAAAATTCACGATTTATTAATGATAAAAATAATTAGATAATGATTTAATAAAGTTGTTGGGATATTATTAACAATTATTTTAACGTAATTTCAATTAATTGTAATAATGGTAAAGTTAATTTGGTTATAATTGTAGATAAGGAATAAATTAAATGTTGAAATTTTATGTAATTAATTGAGGTTGGTTACTATAGAAGATGAAATCAGTGATGTGGTAAGTAATTATAATATTTGTATGTAAATAATAAATTTATGAATATGATTAAATTACTTAAAGGTAATAATTTTTTATTGATCATCTCCTTATTCAATATGTTGGAATAATTTGGAAATCAATAAAAATTAATGAAATTGAGATATTATAATTAATATGGCAAAGGATGATAACTGTAACAACCCGGTATTTGCATCGATTTATAATCGACATTTAGACGATTACTATTGTTGCAAATTCCTATTTGAAGTTATTTAATTTGAATTAAAATTCAAATTATAATTTGTTTAAGAATTTTAACGGGCTTTAAAAATTCATTTTGGCCCGTTCCTTTTGGGTCGCAACAATCATATAACCCGATCCCCTTTTTCATTTTTCGAACCCTAATTAAAACAACACACGAAGAAAGAATATAAATGGCGGCCACGTTAGTTCCTTCGTTCGATCATTCGTCTCCAAAATTAGGGCACGGAGATCGAAGGCTACGGCTTAAGGGGTTCGAACTCCGCTCGAATCAATCTTCAGAAGCTAGGGCTTTCGATTGCTTCGATTTTTGATCGAGCTCGAGGGGTCGTCGCTTGCTCCGATAGCAAAGGTGAGTGATATTTTTTTCACTCGCATCTAATTCAAGCACATGATGATTTCTTACTTCTGCAATTTCATGATTTTGTGCTGGATTTTCGTGGCTACCACGTATTGATTTTCAACTGTTGTTTCATGATTTTGAACTCGTTCTGACTCGTTGACCTCGGCATTACTTTGAATTGTCGCTAGTCGTTGTATATGCCTTGAGTTGACCTTGCCTTTGACCTGTAGCTTGACATTCATGGTTTTGAACTTGCGTTTTCCTTGATGGCCATCACAGCGTTGATTTTTAGTTGGCATCTGCCGTGACTTTTAAACTTGAAAATAATTTCCTCGGGTTCACTTTGTAATTCCGGCTTGTCTTGTTTTCACTGAATTTTTGTTGGTTGTTCCATTATGTAGTAGTTGTTTAACTGGTACATATGTATTGCACCACTTCTGTCACGTTGAATGGAGCCTTGTTCATGTCGATGTTTGCACCACTACACTTGTGTCCACTGCTTATGGTCGAGTTAATTCTGTCCATTTTCATGTAGCATTTATACATATGTCAGTGGAGCTTGTGCATCGTTCACGTCATTAACTTGCATTGTCTTGTTTCTCCACTGCATATATCTATTTGGGTGTTATGCCTGTGACCATTCTTACGGTTTGCATTGGGTTGTACTTCACGGTGTTCGTTTGTCTTCACTTGCATACTTGTTCTTCATGTGTTATGTTTTGAGTTGTAGTCTCAACTCTGACTACTGCTAGCTTGAATCTGGTTGTGACTGTTTCCACTATATGTTGCACCATTCGAGACAGTTCCCTGTTGATGTTTCCATTTATTGGATTCATTGTTTTATATGTTGGAGACTTTAATTATGCTTTATCCAATAATAAGTTTTCAACCTGGTAGCACTGTCCAGATTTACAATTTCACTCCATATATATATGTTCCCACCTGAGTTCATATGTATTGTTTCTTGCATTTATATATATAAGCATGCATGCAGTTGCTTCAATGTGTTATCATCACTGCATTTTCATCGTTGTCTGTCATTTCTGACTTTGGTTCTTTTGAACTTTGTTGCATTATTGTTTCACTGTCTTCAGTTGTAACCTTTATGTTCGAGTCTGATACTTGGTCGTACTGATCATTTATGTCTGGTGCATGTGCATTTGTGGCTTTTCCACTATGTACTTGTATGCATCCCTCTGATCATATGGTCATGTTGCCTTCAGATTGCTTGTATATATGCTTTTACTTTGAGCATGTTGGATTTTTGGGCATTGTTTCATCTGACTTCGGTCTTGATACTTGTACCACCTGGTCTGGATTGTGCTTTACCTTTGTGTATGGCTATTCTTTGACCACTTCACTACCATTTTGACATTCCTTTGTATCTTGGTTCTATGCATTGCCGTGTCACTTGTGTACTTAAGTCAGTGATGTCCACCTGACTTTGAGCATTGCAGTTTTCTTGCTGTCTTTATATTGTGACTGTTTTGAGTCTGATGTGCCTTGCAGTGCATTGACTTATACACTTCTGAATCTACTGTGGTCCACTATACCCCTATTTTCATCTTCTTTTGACTATTTCGGCATTGTCTTGGGCTTGTTCGATACTTTGTTGAATTCTTTGGCAATGTGTTGCCTGGCCCTACTATCTGTGCAGCTTACTTATTTGCACTTTCTCATTTGAGTTATACTGCTTCCCGTTGCACCTCTGAATCATTTTCCATGTGCAGTTGTTATGTACATTCATTGGGTACATCGTCACTGTTGTGGCACGGCAGTGCACGCAAGCGTGAACTGCAGCCACACGGTATTCAATGGGTACATCATCACTATAGTGGCAAGGCAGTGCACGCAAGCGTGAACTGCAGCCACACGGTATGGCGTGTATGATATTCTATTTGTTTTGACTTATGGATCTCTTTGCGTATTCCATATTCCGTAGTGGCGAGGCAGTGCACGCGTGCGTGTACTGCAGCCCTACTCGACTTAATATTTTAACTGATATTTAAATGTTTTGAACTGTTTTGTTCGTTTCAATTCAATATTATGAATTGCATACTGATTTGGTTTAATTACTGTCGTCTATTCATTATTTAATTATTATTGCTTCTGTGCACTAATAACTGAGTTTGAATTAGACTAACCCGAGTATTATTTTCTTTTGAATCTAATACTCGGGTCAGACCGAGTATTTTCAGGTTGTAGATATTCTGCTTTGGGATGCTGCTAGAGCTATGAAGTTCTTTCATATCTTTTGGAGTAGTCGTCGTTATTTGTAGTAGTCTGTAAAATTGTATAGGAAGATATGTGTTCATGTATATTAAATACGTTAATGTACTTGTAGATGTAACTTCCTGAGTCGACTGTTGTAGTTGTATCACATGTACCGTGTCAAATGTATTGTAACTGACATCAGTTATTATATATGTATATGAGATTTTCTGTTTCATCTGTGTTCCGCATTTTTATTCTCTGTGTTATTATTTTATATTTTGTCCTAGACTATTATAGCCACCGTGTAGTAGCTTTGAGTTTGCATCGGCATGTCGGATTTCCTCCTGAAATGAAATGCATGTTTTTACTATCTGACATATCGGTGCTCGCACAAAGCAATTACACGGATGGTCGCTCCTCAACAGCCTTATTCTCCGTTCTAGTTGACAGCACTACACCGTAGTGTTCTTGGCTAGCGTGGGTATAGAGGTGGGGCGTCACAGCTTGGTATCAAAGCCTGGGGTTTAGAACAAATATAAAACATAACTTAGATAGTACATGTGTTACAACTATTTGTCAATGTTTTATTTCACATCTTTGTCTTAAGATCATCTTTGATTGTTAGGAATGAATTCCTAACGCTTATTCGTGAGCATTGCTGCTATTCTCTATCGCACTTGCTCACTTGAGTTTACACTTCTTAGTATCAGTGTATATATGCTCTACCAAGTTGCATATTGCTGCAACTAGTACCCACTTCGATTTGAACTCGCATTGTTTATTCGAACTGCTATATATATGCATTCTTATCTCTGATTCGTGTACTTAATGCAGTTTCCATACAATTGGGTTTTGGGTATCAATCTTTGAGACAAATTGCATTCCAATTGTCGACTATGTCTGTTTATCCATGGTTTGTTGGTTTTCATGTGCCTCTCTCTGATAGTTTTAAAATTTCTTTGGTATAAAAGAAATTGTCTTGGTCTTTGCCTTGTCGATATCGACGTTGACTTGACTTTTACTTTTGCTAAAGTCATTCAAGCATTTATACTCGTTCTGCTTTGTTTTTCCAATTGTTGATCGGTTCTTCTTTTCCGGTTAGTTGTTATCACCTTTGTCGACTTTGATAACTTCTATTTCAGGAATTTTGGGTATTCCTACTTTGATGGATTTGGAATCGAATTCTTTGTATTTTATTCACGTCTTCGAATGTGAATCTTAGTGAATTGATTTGGTTTTCGAATTTAATCGATTCTTGATTATTTCCCGATTTGTTGCTATCATTTATTAGCAACTTTGATGACCTTTTCTTCGGGATTTTTGTGAACATACCTTTCGATGAATTCGGTATCGATTTCTTTGGATTCTATTCACGTCTTCGTATGTGAATTCTTGTGATTGATTGTTTCTACAATCATTTTTGTGATTTGTCACTTTAAAAATATAAAGGTTTCAATACTAGTAGTAAATATCAAAAACTCTTTTATCAAAATGTTTTCAACTCTATTTTCAATACCAAACTCGTTTTTGAAACTGTTTTCCAATCTATTAGTATATACAAATCTTTATTTCACTCGTATGAGAAATCTAATTAAATGGCTTAGTAAAACAAGTGGTATGAAACGCTTGCGTTTACTTCGTCGGTTAATTGTTGGACTTGTTCGATTGAACCTCTAGTGACAAATTTTATTAGTGAAGATTTACAGTTTGTTCGTAAATATTTAAGTTAAGTAAGTGGTTATGGGACATGATGCTAAACTTTTACATTTACTGACTTAGTGTAATTGACACTTCTCGTTGATCATGACGATCATTTTTACGGTTAGACTAGGCCTCATCGGTGTGATTTCGTCTCACACATATCTCTTGGACTTTGAGGATTGTCTAGACACCACTTGTGTGATTTCATTCACACATACTTTTCTTTTGATTGTGAGGTTAGACTAGACACCACTTGTGTGATTCCACTCACACATACCTCTTTTGATTTTTTGGTTAGTCTGGACCTCAATCTGTGTGATTTCGACTCACACATGTGGGGTAGCGCCCCACGGTCTTCGGGCCATTCGTGTGTCAAAATTAATGGCTTGCAACCATGAGATAGCGTCTCGTTATGCGTTGCACGTGTTGATGATTTTTCATGCTCGCGGGTAGGTGAGATTCCGTGCTCCCGTTCTCGCTTTGTGTTGCACGTGTTGATGATTTTTCATGCTCGCGTGTAGGTGAGATTCCGTGCTCCCGTTCTCGCTTTGCGTTGCCCGTGTTGGTGATTTTCATGCTCACGTGTAGGTGAGATTCCGTGCTCCCGTTCTCGCTTTACGTTGCACGTGTTGATGATTTTTCATGCTCGCGGGTAGGTGAGATTCCGTGCTCCCGTTCTCGCTTTGCGTTACACGTGTTGATGATTTTTCATGCTCGCGTGTAGGTGAGATTCCGTGCTCCCATTCTCGCTTTGCGTTGCCCGTGTTGGTGATTTTCATGCTCACGTGTAGGTGAGATTTTGTGCTCCCGTTCTCGCTTTGCATTGCACGTGTTGGTGAGTTTTCATGCTCGCATGTAGGTGAGTTTTCGTGCTCCCGTTCTCGTTATGCGTTACATGTGTTGATGAATTTTCATGCTCGCGTGTTGGTGAGTTTCCATACTCTCCTTCGAGTTTTCATACTCCGTTTGAGTTTTCATACTCTGTTCGAGTTTTCATACTCCGTTCGAGTTTTCATACTCCGTTTGAGTTTCCATACTCTCCTTCGAGTTTTCATACTCCGTTTGAGTTTTCATACTCTGTTCGAGTTTTCATACTCCGTTCGAGTTTTCATACTCCGTTTGAGTTTTCATACTCTGTTCGAGTTTTCATACTCCGTTTGAGTTTTCATACTCCGTTTGAGTTTCCATACTCTCCTTCGAGTTTTCATACTCCGTTCGAGTTTTCATACTCGCGTTCGAGTTTTCATACTCCGGTTCGAGTTTTCATACTCGCGTTCGAGTTCTCATACTCTTAGCTTGTGATTTCTGGATTTCTTGTGTAGATTTCTAGAATTTGTGCTTCACCAACTTTCGTGATTTCTATTGATAAGTTTTATCAATTCTTGTGCATTGGTGAATTCGTGTGTTATTGACTTGTTATGAATACAAGTTTAGGGTATGATATCCCTTTCTATCTTTGAGAAGATTCTTGTGACATTTTTGATGAACGAAAATTCATTGGTATTATATTTTGATGCCAATTATTTCGATGAAATTTTGACGTATGTCGAAGTTGCTACTGACATTGCTATTTTAATCACGTGTTTTAAAAATTTGTTATTCTTCAAAATACTTCAAAATATAAATCAAAATTGTTTTCAAAATCTTTACGATTTGCGCTTTCAAAAGAATGAGGAAGCGAATTAAACGTTTCAGTAAAATCGAGGACTATGACCCCTTTCTTTTACTGATTCGCTTAATTCCGGACTTGTCCGTTTGAGAACGTAAAATGTTATTTATTTAAAATACACAATTTTGCACTTTCAAGGAAACGATGAAGTGAATTAAACGATTTAGTAAAACTCGTGGTTATGGGTCATGTGCGTTTGCTATTTCGGTTAATTTCGGACTCGTTAATTGAAAATTTTGTGATTTGAAATTTGATTACCGTTGTGGTAATTTCTGATTATCGTTTTGATAATTGGATGTTTATGAATTCTGATTTATCGTTTTTGATAATCAGATATTTATTGTTTCTAATTATCGCTTGTGATAATTAGATATTTGAGATTTAATTATCAATTGTGATAATTAAATATTTGTGATTTGAAATTTGATTACCGTTGTGGTAATTTCTGATTATCGTTTTGATAATTGGATGTTTATGATTTCTGATTTATCGTTTTTGAAAATAAAATATTTATTGTTTCTAATTATCTATTGATAATTAGATATTTGAGATTTAATTGTCGTTTGTGATAATTAAATATTTGTGATTTAAGATTGATTTTCGATTTTGATAATCGAATACTTGTTGATTTGATTATCGTTTTTGATAATCGAATATTTGTGATTTGAGATCTCTGAATTATCTATTGATAATTAGATTTTGTTGATAATTTGTGAATTTCCTTTATGAAATTAAAAGATTTCTTTGGCGTTTATATTGTACTACGCCAGTGTACCGGCTCAATTTTCTGTTATTCATGACGTTTTCCACGTCTTCCAATTACGGAAATGCCTTAGGGATTTCCGATTTCTATTCTTGAACCCGGTATTATTGAAGAAATTGAAGTTTCACTAGATTTGACTTTGAGCAAACACGTTCAAGCTTACTCTTTCTTGCTCTTATGGTTGTTACCTTTTGTCCATTTATTCCTTATGATTGCGAGGACGCAATTTCTTTAAGGAGGGGAGTCTGTAACAACCCGGTATTTGCATCGATTTATAATCGACATTTAGACGATTACTATTGTTGCAAATTCCTATTTGAAGTTATTTAATTTGAATTAAAATTCAAATTATAATTTGTTTAAGAATTTTAACGGGCTTTAAAAATTCATTTTGGCCCGTTCCTTTTGGGTCGCAACAATAATATAACCCGATCCCCTTTTTCATTTTTCGAACCCTAATTAAAACAACACGCGAAGAAAGAATATAAATGGCGGCCACGTTAGTTCCTTCGTTCGATCGTTCGTCTCCAAAATTAGGGCACGGAGATCGAAGGCTACGGCTTAAGGGGTTCGAACTCCGCTCGAATCAATCTTCAGAAGCTAGGGCTTTCGATTGCTTCGATTTTTGATCGAGCTCGAGGGGTCGTCGCTTGCTCCGATAGCAAAGGTGAGTGATATTTTTTTCACTCGCATCTAATTCAAGCACATGATGATTTCTTACTTCTGCAATTTCATGATTTTGTGCTGGATTTTCGTGGCTACCACGTATTGATTTTCAACTGTTGTTTCATGATTTTGAACTCGTTCTGACTCGTTGACCTCGGCATTACTTTGAATTGTCGCTAGTCGTTGTATATGCCTTGAGTTGACCTTGCCTTTGACCTGTAGCTTGACATTCATGGTTTTGAACTTGCGTTTTCCTTGATGGCCATCACAGCGTTGATTTTTAGTTGGCATCTGCCGTGACTTTTAAACTTGAAAATAATTTCCTCGGGTTCACTTTGTAATTCCGGCTTGTCTTGTTTTCACTGAATTTTTGTTGGTTGTTCCATTATGTAGTAGTTGTTTAACTGGTACATATGTATTGCACCACTTCTGTCACGTTGAATGGAGCCTTGTTCATGTCGATGTTTGCACCACTACACTTGTGTCCACTGCTTATGGTCGAGTTAATTCTGTCCATTTTCATGTAGCATTTATACATATGTCAGTGGAGCTTGTGCATCGTTCACGTCATTAACTTGCATTGTCTTGTTTCTCCACTGCATATATCTATTTGGGTGTTATGCCTGTGACCATTCTTACGGTTTGCATTGGGTTGTACTTCACGGTGTTCGTTTGTCTTCACTTGCATACTTGTTCTTCATGTGTTATGTTTTGAGTTGTAGTCTCAACTCTGACTACTGCTAGCTTGAATCTGGTTGTGACTGTTTCCACTATATGTTGCACCATTCGAGACAGTTCCCTGTTGATGTTTCCATTTATTGGATTCATTGTTTTATATGTTGGAGACTTTAATTATGCTTTATCCAATAATAAGTTTTCAACCTGGTAGCACTATCCAGATTTACAATTTCACTCCATATATATATGTTCCCACCTGAGTTCATATGTATTGTTTCTTGCATTTATATATATAAGCATGCATGCAGTTGCTTCAATGTGTTATCATCACTGCATTTTCATCGCTGTCTGTCATTTCTGACTTTGGTTCTTTTGAACTTTGTTGCATTATTGTTTCACTGTCTTCAGTTGTAACCTTTATGTTCGAGTCTGATACTTGGTCGTACTGATCATTTATGTCTGGTGCATGTGCATTTGTGGCTTTTCCACTATGTACTTGTATGCATCCCTCTGATCATATGGTCATGTTGCCTTCAGATTGCTTGTATATATGCTTTTACTTTGAGCATGTTGGATTTTTGGGCATTGTTTCATCTGACTTCGGTCTTGATACTTGTACCACCTGGTCTGGATTGTGCTTTACCTTTGTGTATGGCTATTCTTTGACCACTTCACTACCATTTTGACATTCCTTTGTATCTTGGTTCTATGCATTGCCGTGTCACTTGTGTACTTAAGTCAGTGCTGTCCACCTGACTTTGAGCATTGCAGTTTTCTTGCTGTCTTTATATTGTGACTGTTTTGAGTCTGATGTGCCTTGCAGTGCATTGACTTATACACTTCTGAATCTACTGTGGTCCACTATACCCCTATTTTCATCTTCTTTTGACTATTTCGGCATTGTCTTGGGCTTGTTCGATACTTTGTTGAATTCTTTGGCAATGTGTTGCCTGGCCCTACTATCTGTGCAGCTTACTTATTTGCACTTTCTCATTTGAGTTATACTGCTTCCCGTTGCACCTCTGAATCATTTTCCATGTGCAGTTGTTATGTACATTCATTGGGTACATCGTCACTGTTGTGGCACGGCAGTGCACGCAAGCGTGAACTGCAGCCACACGGTATTCAATGGGTACATCATCACTATAGTGGCAAGGCAGTGCACGCAAGCGTGAACTGCAGCCACACGGTATGGCGTGTATGATATTCTATTTGTTTTGACTTATGGATCTCTTTGCGTATTCCATATTCCGTAGTGGCGAGGCAGTGCACGCGTGCGTGTACTGCAGCCCTACTCGACTTAATATTTTAACTGATATTTAAATGTTTTGAACTGTTTTGTTCGTTTCAATTCAATATTATGAATTGCATACTGATTTGGTTTAATTACTGTCGTCTATTCATTATTTAATTATTATTGCTTCTGTGCACTAATAACTGAGTTTGAATTAGACTGACCCGAGTATTATTTTCTTTTGAATCTAATACTCGGGTCAGACCGAGTATTTTCAGGTTGTAGATATTCTGCTTTGGGATGCTGCTAGAGCTATGAAGTTCTTTCATATCTTTTGGAGTAGTCGTCGTTATTTGTAGTAGTCTGTAAAATTGTATAGGAAGATATGTGTTCATGTATATTAAATACGTTAATGTACTTGTAGATGTAACTTCCTGAGTCGACTGTTGTAGTTGTATCACATGTACCGTGTCAAATGTATTGTAACTGACATCAGTTATTATATATGTATATGAGATTTTCTGTTTCATCTGTGTTCTGCATTTTTATTCTCTGTGTTATTATTTTATATTTTGTCCTAGACTATTATAGCCACCGTGTAGTAGCTTTGAGTTTGCATCGGCATGTCGGATTTCCTCCTGAAATGAAATGCATGTTTTTACTATCTTACATATCGGTGCTCGCACAAAGCAATTACACGGATGGTCGCTCCTCAACAGCCTTATTCTCCGTGCTAGTTGACAGCACTACACCGTAGTGTTCTTGGCTAGCGTGGGTATAGAGGTGGGGCGTCACAATAACTGTAGAATATCAATTTGATAAAATATAAACTAATGTTAATTATACCTAGAGTGATAGTTGATTTAATAATAAGAGTGAAATCGAAATAAAATAATTTATTGGAATTTAAATCATAATAAAATAGTTTTTATTCCTATTGCAATTTAATTTTAAATTTATGTAATACTTAATTATTGAATCTGCCATGGAAAATTTATTTTAAAGAAATATAAATTTATGTGAAATCAAGAATGACGAAAATGGTTAACTTTCGAATTTAAATTTTAAAAGTGATTTAGTCAATTTAATAATAATTTATTTAATTAATGGAAAATTTTGCCATTTTAGCCACTATCTCGAATTCGACTAAACTAGTTTCATCGGATCCATAACGATGAATTATTGTATGATTTCAAGTTTCGTAGCAATCAGATTTGTCGTTTGATCGTGCAGGCTCGAAACACGTAGAAATCAATTTAATGAATTCAAATAAAATAATCTGATTTTAAAAGCTAACTTCTGTATACAATGGAATTTGGGTTTGGAACTAGTTCCATTAAGTTTAAAATTATCGAAAACATCTATTTTGATATATTGGATGACCCCTTTTTCATTTCGGGAACGAAACGGGCTTTACGGGTCGTTGTTATCGCTTCGATCAAAATTGATTTAGTCCATCCATTTCTATTTCAGCTCTGCCTATATATATGCCATTACAGACCCTAACTATTTCATTTCATTATATTTCTGTATGTACATTCCTTCTTTGTTCCTCCTTCTCAAACGTCAAAATAGGAAAACCTAATTCCCAAATCCAAATTCAAATCAAAATCAAATCAAAAATTTAAACTCCTCAAACTATGTCATATAAGATATCGCTGAAAAGCTTTTAACGAGTGCAATCTATTGCAGCAATTCTTTTTTCGATTCAAATCATCGTTTGGCCAGAAACTAACGATCTTTCTCAACCGTCCATTGCTAGGGTTTTCAATCCAACGGTGGATTCTCAGCCGTCCATTGCTAGGGTTTTCAATCCAACGGTGGATTGACGATCGTTTTACGATCGGGGGGTTGCATTGGGAAGAGGAGGTCGAGCAGATCTTATGGTGTTCATCATTCAACGTAGTTTGTCAGAGTTTGCTAGAAATTAGCATAGTAACTCACGGTGGCGCTGGCCCACCAAGCCGGCTCAGGCGATCGCGCCACCTTGGTATTGGGCGTGCTCGATGAGGAAGGGAGGCCAGTGGTCTTCGATCTATCCAGTGATGAACGTTGCAGCGACAACATATGATTGAAGGAGGCAGCGCATTTAGGGTTTTCTCAAGTCGTTCTGTTGCTATAGGTTCCTGAGCGCATGTGGTTGGTCAACGTGTAGGTGACATGTTTCTTCCCTTTTATTTAATTTTTTTATATTTTAAAATTCAAACGTTCTAACACCGATAACTTGTTCATACGAGCTCGGATTCACGTACGGTATTTTTCGTTGTGATCATATCGGAATTTCGAACATTATAGGACTAGTTTGTTTAGATTCTGAAACTACTGAATTTTGGCCTAATTTGGATTTTAAATCGATTTGAAACCAACGGTGGGTGTTTTAACCAACTCATAACTACTAAACCATATTACGTTGATTAAATTAAATTTATGATGTGATTAGCAATTGACTGATTATTGTTTGGTATATTTATATTGTCATTCGAGTTTAACTTGTATTTAATTGCCATTTAATTTATTATTGAACTTAAACTATTGATTGAATACTTGATAATGATGATAAGTTTATTTGTTGTGATTTACTGGTTGATTTGAATGATGATTGTGATGGATGTTTAATTGTTAATATTTGGATGATTGGATATTGAATTTATGTTATATGTAGTTATCACACTGCAAGTTCCCTTAGTTTGCTATTAGGAAAAATCACTATGGATTGGAATGATACACACCCGAATGGACTTATAGATTATCGAAAAATCGTTATGGGTTGAAATGATAAACTCAAGCGATTTTATGGATTTTTGAATTATATTCAGTATTGTAGATTGAAATGATATACCATAAATTTATAATTTATTAGGGGTTGAAATGATATGTATCCATATCACTTGACCATAAGGTAGAAAATTTTATACAAACACCGGATTGGTTAAATTAAACGATTATAAATCTTTGATTTTTGAATCCAGCTAAATGATATTTTGAAATAAAATTTAATTTATATGAATTGAATTATTTCAAAATTAAAGCTTTAAAATGTTGAAAGTGAAATTTGGTTAAAATGAATTGTTTATAGAATTTAAATTGGAATTTTAAAGTAGAATTTTGATATATAATTGAAATTTATCAAAATTGAGTTATTGTAATCGTTTGAATATTTATACTTTGAAATTTATTGAATTTGAAATGGTTAAGATTTGTAGTTTAAACATGGATTTGAAATTGATATAAACTGAATGGTTTTAATGAGAATTTGAATTGAAAATTTAAAAGTGAGTTTGTTGATTTAAAATTTAGTATGATCCAGGTTTGTTGAAATGAAAGAAATAGTTTGATTTGATATTATTTTCAAATTAATTATTTTAATATAAACTGTTTAAAAATATATTATTATAAAATCTAGATTATTTATATTTTCAACTATTTACTATATAAACCATTTCAATAATCAAATCATTTGTACTAAACTATTTTTAACTGTTTTAAAATTCTTAAACTATTAAACTATTTTAAACTAATAAAACTATCTTAAACTATTATAACTATTTTAAACTATTTTAATACATTAACTATTTTAATATATAACCCATTTTAATATATGAACTATTTCTAATATATAAGCTATTTTAATATATAATCTATATTAGTATATAAACTATTTCTAATACATAAACTATTTTAATCTATAACCTATTTTTAGACATATAAACTCTTTTTAAATGTATAATTATTTCAATATATAAATTACTTTCAATATTCAGACTGTTAAAGTTGGAGTTGTAATGATTTAGATTTAATCGATTTAAAGGCAATATTTTGATATGAAGGTGTAACCTATTTTGTGGTTTGATTTTGAAACGAATATAATTTTGAAAGTAAATATGATTTCGAATGTGATATGATTTCGAAAGTGATATATTTGTGAAGTGAATATGATATTTTGATATCAATTATGAATCAGTTTTGGAAATGTTAAAGAACCAATCGGTGTGAAATAAGCGTTTGGTTGCTAAAGAAACCGGGTTCAGATATTGTTATACTCTCTGCCAATACCAAAAACCATGTTAACAACTTTGCACGTGGTGGAGAATCCAAAACGAAGTAGGATGGTTTGGCGAACGATTCTGTATGAGGTATGAACACAGCCCTGACCCCCTCGGGTCAGCTTGATATGACTAAAACATGAGCCATGCCAGGCCAAGTGGGATCGCACTGCCGATCGAGCATGCATCTTTGATACCATATTTATTGCTTTGTGATTGATTTGGTAGACACCCTCGATACTAATTATGAGAGTGTGTTTCAAGGTGGACGGTGTAGCTGCTATGCTTTACCACTAGTCCAGATCCGTAAAATGGTAATATCCTCCCTGGGAATTGCCTTGCGTGCCTTGTCATATGTCTTATTGAGCCCATTACAAGTTTGGTTTGTGTTTTATCTATGGAATGCTCCCTGATAGCCCACCAGTTCATGGTGGAGTTTACAGTACTGTATAGACTACGACATTTATATAAAATATGTTAAAGGGGATATGGATAACTCTTTAACGCTATTTTATTACTTTACTTTATGTAGACATACTATAATAGCGTATTGTACTAGGTATGTAGATAGTTTAATAGATCCTTAGGAGATGGAATCCTGAACATCTCTTAAGTTATTGCACGCATGTTAGACACTGGATAGGAGATGTAAAATCCCATAACATCTTTGAAGCCGTTACACTCATACTTACTTATTTGGATTTAACTTACATAAGATCTTTTAGTTCGTACTTGAGTGTTTTGTCTTTTCATTAAGCTTGGGTCAGCCTGAGCATTTCGATGTTGAAAACTTTATTTCTGGAGGATGAAGACGGAGATTTGTATGATATTTATTTTATACATATTCCACTGCATCATGTTGTTTCGCTGCATTATTTATTTATTTTTACTGTATGTGTAACTCTAATTTGTATTGTAAAAGTGTAATCAAATGCTATTTGTAAAACAACTTCATGAACTGTTTATTTGATTATGATATTTTGTCATTCCGCTGTGATATTTTATGTATTGTTTTTCTTCATTTTTCTTTATTTTCTTATTTAACCCATAACAATCTTCCCGTTTGAATGGTTTGAGTCCGACATGTGTAGTTTATTATTGATGTAAACCGTCCAAAAAGGTGGGTCGTTACCATATTTTAAATTTATTTTCTTAAATACGATTTGATATATATAAGATATGAATACATACTTACACACAAACATATATATATTATTTATTTCAAGATGATTTGAAAGGAAACCCAGAATTTAGTTTTTAAAACGTTCTTATAATTAGTAGTTTTCACTTATTGTAATAAAATATCAATTATTTTAATAATTGGAAGCCTCTAAAATGAAAATAAGAATTAGATGCTAAGTGATTAATGAAACAAATAAGAATTGAAAATTTTTCCACTTGTAAATTTAAAATATGAAAATTTTGAAGAATTAATTATTGAACATTTTGTTAACAAGATAAACTTGTATAACATTCAATTGCTTTCTTAATATATATATATATATAAACTTACTAGAAATGTTTAAAAAGTTGAAATGTTAAATAGGAATATGTAATAGAATATTATACAAGTAAAATTTAAGTAATGAAAGTGTTCAAATGGAATTATTTCTATAAATAAGAATTTGGATGTACAAGAAATGTTATAAGCATAAGTTAATGTTTTGAAATGCTAATAATTAGAATTAATAGTAAAAAGTGAATATTATCTGATAAAATGTTTATAAAAGAAATGATTCAAAAATAACTTTATTATTAATTGACACTATAAAAGAAAGGATAAATGTGAATACTATTTAAGTAGATAATTTTAAACTTAAGAAGATGTTGAAATGAATCACTGATAGATTTAATATTTATTTATTCATATGTAGATGTAATTTAAACGATACTATATGTGACGGAGTGAATGTATATTTAAAACTTAAGTATGAATTTATTCACTAATGAATATTAATATTTAACGGAAACTAGAGTTACAAAATAATATATGTGAATTACAACTGCAATAAAATGTATGCAATACTTAAATAAGGAATTCATTGATAATCTAAATAATTGAATGGGAAATAACATAAGTAAATTAATGTAAATTAATGGAAAAGAGACATTGTATGAATGAATAAAAATAAATAAAAAGTAAATAATGACTGAAAAGAAACCGATTGAATAAACTTAAATAACATTAAATTCTGGGTTGTTTGGCTAATGGGAAGTTTGGGAGAGGATACTTCAAATTGTGTAAGGTTGTATGAATAATCTATTAAGTAATTATCTAAGGTTGTTGAGCGTAGGGTACACTTGATAGTTTAGTTATCACCCTTGAACGATGAGAAGTTCTAAACTTGAACAAACCATTAGTTTTGGTTGCTATGGATGTGTGATAGATTCGTTTGTTGCATATGATGGTCGTGTTGTTTTGTTGCAAATGTTTTGTGCTGATTTGCTTTTGTTACAAATTGAAGAAACTAAAATATTTCTGTTGTACATAATTCTCACTCTTTGGATTTATAAGTAAAATATAGGTTTATGTAAGCACTAGCTACTGCTTTTGGTTTCATAAATAAAGTTGTTTGCCTGACAAATATGTACGTTTTCGGATTACGGTTTTATAGAACTATAGTATTGTTTCCCATGGTTTAGGATTTTTATTTTTGTAATATATATATATATATATATATATTGAAATTATTGATAATATTACTTTTCAGACCTAACCGCGCAAACGAGACTCGACCGAAATTTCCCGTGAATTTAAGACTTAGAATTTTTTTGTGAAAGTGAAAATATTTTCAAACTTTTATTAAACTTGGATATGAAGATTTAATTGTTTATAAACCGATATATTTTATTTAAAATACTTAATTGTATAAATTTAAAGTGTTTACAAATTGAATATTTGAATAATAGTATATCAAGTTCCTTAATCTCTTCTGATTCTTTTTCGAGGATGAAAAGTTTTGAGTGGGGAAAACAACCCATATTTTTTGATAATTTAAAATATTAAATTAAATAATGTATTGGAAGAAATTAAAATTCATGACTTATTAATGAGAAAATAATTAGATAATGATTTAATAATGTTGTTTGAATGTTATTGATAATTATTTTAATATAATTTCAATTAATTGAAATAATGGTAAAATTAATTTGGTTATAATTGTAAATAAGAAATAAATTAAATGTTGAAATTTTTAATTAACTGAGGTTGGTTACTATAGAAGATGAAATCAGCAATATGGTAGGTAATTATAATATTTGTCTGTAAATAGTAAATTTATGAATATGATTAAATTACTTAAAAGTAATAATTGTATATTGATCATCTTATTATTAATATGTTGGAAATTGGAAATCAATAAAAATTAATGAAATTGAAATATTCTAATTAATATGGTAAAGGATGATAACTGTAGAATATAAGTGTAATAAAATATAAACCAATGTTAATTATATCTAAAGTAATAGTTAATTTAATAATACGAGTGAAATCAAAAAATTTTATTGGAATTTAAATCACAATAAAATAGGTTTTATTCCTATTGCAATTTAACGTTAACATTTATGTAATATTTAAATATTGAATCTGGCATGGAAAATTTATTTTAAAGGATTATAAATGTATATGAAATCAAGAATGATGAAAATGGCTAACTTTTGAGTTTAAATTTTAAAAGTGATTTAATCAATTTAATAATAGTTTACTTAATTAAAGGGAAAATTTGCCATTTTAGCCACTGTCTCGAATTTTGATGAAACCAGTTTCATTGAATCCATAACAGTGAATTATTGTACGATTTCAAGTTTCTAGCGATCAGACTTGATGTTTGATCGTTCAGGCTCGAAACGCGTAGAAATTAATTTAATGAATTTAATTAAAATAATCTGAATTTAAAAGCTAACTTCTGTATACAACGGACATTCGATTTGGAACTAGTTCCAACAAGTTTAAAATTATCAAAAACGTCTATTACGATATATTGGATGACCCATTTTCGTTTCGAGAACGGAATGGGATTTTCACCGCGTTATTATCGCTTCGATCCAAATCAATTTGTTCCATCCATTTCTATTTCAGTTCTGCCTATATATAGGCTGTTATAAACCCAGTTGTTTCTCATTTCATTATTTATGTACGTGCATTCCTTCTTTATTCCTCGTTCTCAAATGTCAAAATACTAAAATCTAATTCCCAAATTCAAATCAAAATCAAATCGAAAAATTTTAACTGCTCAAACTATGCCTGTAATATATCATTAGAAACTTCTGACGACCACAATCTACTGCAGTAATTCGTTTTTCGATTTGAATCATCGTTTGGCCACAAATCGACGATCTTTCTCAATGGTACATTGCTAGTGTTTTCGATCCAATGGTGGATCATCAACCATTTGACTATTGGAGAGTTGCGTTGGGAAGAGAAGGCCAAGCAAGTCTTATGGTGGTCGTCGTTCGTCGTAGTTTGGTCAGAGTTTGCTAGAAATTGGCGTAGTAACTCGCGGCTGCGCTGGTCCACCAGGGCACCGTAGGCGTTCGCGCCACCTTAGCCTTGGGCGGCTCGATGAGGGAAGGAGGCCGGTGGTCTATGTCTATCCAGCGATGAAAGTAGCAGTGGCCACATACGATTAAAGGGGATGGCACATATAGGGTTTGCTCGAGTCGTTCTGTTGCTGTAGGTTTGTGACACCCCATCTGTATACTCACGCTAGCCAAGGATACTACGGAGTAATGCCGTCAACTAGCACGAAGAATAAGGCTGTTGAGGAGCGACCATCCATGTAATTGCTTTGTGCGAGCACCGATATGTTAGATAGTACAACATGCATTTCATTTCAAGAGGGAAATCCGACATGTCGATACAAACTCAAAGCTACTACACAATAGCTATATGTAATCTTCGGAAACAAATATAGAAATATCATAACACAAATCAGTCACAGCAGTTCATATCTCAAAGGCGGAAACAGATATGAATATTACACATAAGAGTGTGTATCGGAGTAGTGGTCTAGCAAGATCCACAATATAACAAAAGAATATGTAACGTTCTCGATTTTTCGTTGCCGAAAAACCAAAATGTTAGGGTTTAAGAAAGAAGAAAAAGATAGAAGAAGAGAGAAAAAGAGAGAAGAAGAACAGAAAAACAAATACCAGAACAGGAAAAAACAACAGATAATATCAAAATCTCACAATCGCAGCGGAACAACATATAATAGATAAATGAATAATCATTAAAACAAAAGAACTATACATTTTATACATTACATCACATTATATTCATTATCAGAGTGTACAACAACAAACAACGGAAAAGAAATACTACATACAATAGATAATATGCTACGCCATCCAGCTCGCCTCCAGATATCTGTAGCAACACCTGAATCCAAAATGACCTGATAACCCAACTCTAAACTGCCCGTGTAGAAATTGGTGGGCACCCAGAGTTTAGGAAGGGAACAATAAACTCCAGGTCAGTCATGTGACTGGTGTGAGAACTTAAAACAGTTTATTCTTAAAAACATCCAAAGAAATATTTTTCTTTAAGTAAATTCGAAATGCTTTTGGAAAATGAAACTACCATAAGGTCTCCCGCCACACACACAATGCAAACGCAGACTTGGAGGAGATGTCTCCTTATGATAGTCAAAGATGCTTACTACACAGAAATCAAATCATTTTTGGTATTATTATTAGTGCATAGTGTAGAAAACAATTTCGAAAGTAGAATATAAATCTTAGCCAGCATAGGTACCATTATATTATGCCTACTATAGCTACCATATTAAATGGCAGGTTCTACAACTAAAACCGTACAAGGCTCGTATTGTTTCTTTGGATTTCCAACAAATGGTCAGGCCAAGGAACTTCCCATTGCCACATGGAAACGCCTCTGGAATGACGTCCCGAGAACCTAACCGGATCTCTGCCAACACAAGGTCGGGTTACCCCTAACTGGGTAACAACTGACACGAATATGTCATTCCCCGATTGTAACCGATCTATATTCGAGGATCCCCGATTTCCAACAACCACAAAGTATTAAATTTGCAGTAACCACATAGGTTAAGTATCTGGGCTCCATACCATGATACCACCTCTATCCAGAAGGAATGACATACACTAAAGGGATGCTACCCCCTAATAACCTTGCCGCATCTTTCCTGTTTTGACCATTTCCGGGGTGTGAGGCTCGATGAAGTCTCGTCCACAAAGCCACGCTTTACAAAAGCAGTGCTTTGGGCCAACAAATGATCAAAGCAATGATCATCAAGATAGACGATCAAACAAATGATCCTATCACAAATGATCACTCAACGATCATTTCACAGCAACACTCAGTATGCCACACTACCAAATTGGGAGTATATCACTAATAACCTTCAACTATATAACCTCTGAGCTCGTACGTCTCAGAGAAGGGTGTTAAGCTAAGAGAATAAATTCTCCGCCACCAACAGAAATATATTTGAAAGAAATCAGCTTTATATCTCAACTTGTAATGTCAGACATACAATCAATACAAGTCCGTTCCGGGATCGAACAGAACCGAAGGCACTTACAAAGAAGTCCTTGCAATCCGGATATTCATTAATCACATCCGGACTTCCCGTCACTAAGGGTGATAAAACCTCTGTACCGGAGATCAACCGATGCAGAGTAACTCGACGGTAATCCTTCCGTTTTCACAATTATCCGGTCTTCAACACCGGTCTTCAAATGCAATTCATAACGACGTATCACATATTCGGAGTGGGTTATATGACCCCATGGTCCTTTCCCGGTTAACCCGAATAGTGAGCGCTTATTTAAAATAAGTGTGGCATTCAATTCAAACAATCACAACAAATACCTATTTAAAGGTAAATATTGATAGTCGGTCATTTAACTATCAATAAAGATGCGCAACATCACCAGATTCCAAATAATTTCTCAAATTATTTATTTTCCCAAAAAATAATATCTTTACAAGATATAAAATTTCCACACTTCAAAAATAAACAACGTTTATTTTGAAACCAATTTTCCCTTTCCATTTATAAATTCCATAGTGAATTTATATTTCAAAATATCTACCGATCTACAGTTTTCAATAGATTTCAAATATTAAATTCCAATTTATCTTCAAAAAGATAAATTCTAAAAAAAAACGTTCCATTTCATATTGGAAAAACAATTCCATTCCTATTTAATAAGTAAGTGATTCACAAATATTATTTATTTTCACAATTTGAGAATATTCGATATACTTAAACCATAGTTAAGTATATTTTTCATTCCTCAAGGAAAAACGTTCTTTTATTCACATTTACTTGGGTCAAAACGAATGTTGCGTAAAACATCGTTACGACATCCCAAAATCACTAGTATAGGGATTCGAAATTTAAATTAGATATATAAATCCCAATACTATATAAAACATTTTCTTTTCGGAAATCATTTACTATAACAACAGTGTTATAGTCCATCATTTCCTTATTTTCTCGAAAACGTCTATTTCAACAATGAATGTTGAAATCTACGACTTCCTTTCCTTCTATTTCTCGAAAACGTCTATTTCAACAATGAATGTTGAAATCTATGTTTTCGATACTTGATGCATTTTAAAACATCTTTAAATCGTTTTAAATTCTATTTAAAACATCCTTTTCCCAAAAGATATCCATTTTATTTAACGATATATTCACTGTTCAAAAACGTGAATATAACTCTTTTAATAAACTTTTATATTCAATTGATCAAATTCAATTGATTACGAATTTATAAACAATGTTTATAAATTCTATCCCTATTTATAAACTTCGATTTATAAATTTCCTTTATCAATCCAATTCAATTTATAAAATTCAATTTTATACCAAAAGTACATATTATAAGTTAAGTACTTATAATTCATTCATTCATTTACCAAATCGTTCTTTTTAAGCTTCACAAATTCCAAATCTTATTGCTTATAAGATTCTTTTATATTCCATGACAATTTCAACTTATAAAAAAAAATTCCTTTATTTACAATTTCTATAAATATCTCATTTAAATGCCCAAAATCCATTTTATAAGTTAATGACTCATGAATCTTTTATTTTCAATATCTATTCATTTTATAACTTTCACAATTTACAAATCTAAAATTTTCAATGATCCATTTTATTCTTCATTTTAACACATAATAAACTCGTTTATACTTCCAATATTTTTATTTATAAATATCAATTTATAAAATCTTTTATATTCATCCTTTATAATAATTCAGAAATCCAATTTTAAATTATTATATAAATCTATTTATTTTTAAAAACTACCTTTGGTTATATTTCACAAAAATCTTAAATTCTATAATTTTAAAAATTAAAATTTTAATTTAATTAAAATGAATCAAGTTCAAAAAATTAAATAAAAACATATACTTTGAAAAATCACTTTAAAATCCTTTACAAATTCAAAATCGTTATTTTTAACTAAAAAAAAATGGATCCAATGATGCAACAGCATCCAATAGTCAATCATGGCAACAAATATCATATATCGATATGATAATCATAATCATCAAAATATTTATAATAAAATAAATATTTGTGAGGAATCCAGTTGGATCCCTCCAACCTGTTTCCCTGCATCCACAGATGTTAGCACAATACCAATTCCACTTCGAGGTGGAATATCGCGGTATATGGGATTTTATAAAATATTATCCGCTTACTAACGGCGCAATAGGGTCTCATCCGCTATACAATGCGGGAAATCAATCAACTGCAATATATACATATGCCAATATATATATATTGCTATATATATAGATATATCCTACTATATCTACTATCACAATCAAGCAAACAATCAATCAATCAGCAAATTTTAAATATAACTATTTAAAATTTAAATAACCCTTTTTGAGTGAGAAGTTCTCACCTTTGCATTTTATTTTGCAATCCATTCCCATCTTGACTCGGTTTATCTCGATTTATACCTTTCATAAATATTATACACAATTTATTAATATTCGAATAAATCGAATAAATTAAATTCTCATTTTATAATTTTGATTCATCGGTGATTTCTTTTTAATAGTTAAATTAACTGATAGTTTTATTTAAACCAATATTGTCTTTAATAATTGATTCAATTAAAAATTAAATTTAAACTAAATTTCCTTTAAAACTACTTTATTTTTAACCACTAAAAATTAAACAAGTTAATTTAAACCAATTTGTAAATCCTTACCGACTTATTTAAATTTACTTCTCAAATCTGTAAACTTATTTCACACTTTCAAAAAAAATCCGTGTTCATTTTTAAAACAAATTTTTTTTTTTATTAGAATGAACTGAGAAAGAGGGATTTTCGAATGAAATTGAAGCGGCCATGCTTTATTGTTGAACGAGATTTGCTTCTATCGGCCATTGATTTTGATTTCGTGAATATGTTTTGAAAGGGGGAAAAAACGAACGAAGTTGAAGAAACTTACGCGGCCATTATTCTCATTTGAATCTGAAGAGGAGATGTTGCGTGTTTAATTAAAAAGAGATAGAAGGAGACAGGAGTATGCGACTTTGCAGAGAGTAGGTCTGCTTGCACGATCTCGTTCGTGATTTTAGGCGTAAATTTTGGAACGAAAGTGGCTGATGTTGACCTAATTTAAAATTTAAATTTAAATTGAATTCAATTAATCTCAACGCGTTTACACGTCGTATGCTCACATATAAACTCCAAATGCTACGAAATTTGAAACCCGACAATAATTCAATATTCCAGACTCAATGGAACTGGTTTCGTCGAATTCCGAGACTGTATGAAAAATGACTATTTTTAAATATCGATTTAAACGATATAAATTCAAAACTGAACAAACCACTTTCAAATTCAATTCTGAAGCTTTGATTATCTCCAGTATTAACAATACGAATTTTACAAGCCTTTGAAATATTTTTAATCGGCTTAAAATTGAAGATTCAAATTTTTATTCACTTTCAATAGATTAAATCTTAGAATTTAATCGTCAATTTATTCTGATAATTTGAAATTCAATTCAAACCATTATTCAAATATTTAAAATTAATTAAATATTTTCAATTTAAATTGTTCAAAATCCTAGGTCGTTACAGAATAGATACAAGTGCTAGACAAAAGAATATGTATACATCAAGAGGTCTATATCTCGAATGTATAATAACAAAAACTACAAATCTAATATAGTTAGACAAAAGTCAGATTGATTGATCTAAATAAAGAGTCAAGCAGAAGCACTTGTAATATCTCGGTCTGACCCGAGTATTATTTAATAATAAAATAATAAACGGATCAGTCTAGCTACAAATATTAGATAAATATGAGATAGAATATGAGACATAACAAAAACGTATGATAACAATAATGTCATACTGTGAAAAGAATACATTAGAAGATCAACCAAAATCATACAATATATCAAGAGTCTCATAACAGCAAAAAGAATGTCATATTCTTTATTTTATTCACCAAACCACAAATATTGACATCATATCGCTGCCAATCATAAAAGCTGGTGAAACAAAAATTCTAGAAATCAACAATTAGAAATCCAGAAATCGCAAAAGGAGGAGGCCTATCACAAAACAGGAGCATGAAAACTCACCAACACGTGTATCACAAATGGGACGCTATCCCATGGTCGCTAACCATAGAGCCGGTGCAACGACGTAGTACAATATCGGTACGTCCAAGGAACCTGAAACTCAAATAATTCGAAACAACGACGTAATACAACGGTACGCCCACTGATCCTAATAAGCCAGAACAACGACGTAGTATAAAGGTACGTCTGATGAACTGAACTCCACAAAAGAATATGGATCGCTTGCCCACAAAAATTGAGTCGAAACTCTAAATAATACATAGGTCGTTAGCCTATAAAAGAAACGAGATGAAACTCAATAAAACGAGGTACCATCCCCTACGTGGACAAAGAAACATAGCATATAGCTAGTCTAAATCACATAAAATGATCATCAATGATCGTTAAGAAGTGTCAACTACATTAAGCTAGTAAATAAATGAGTTTAGCTTCATTTCTCATAACCGCTGGCTTGACTTAAGTATTTACGAACAAATTGTAGATCTCCACTCAAAAATTGTCACAAGAGGTTCAATCGAACAAGTCCAAGAATTAACGGACGAGGTAAATGCAAGCGTTTCATACCACTTGTTTTTACTA
The DNA here is from genome assembly GCA_030765085.1 of Allium cepa. Taxonomy (NCBI): domain Eukaryota; kingdom Viridiplantae; phylum Streptophyta; class Magnoliopsida; order Asparagales; family Amaryllidaceae; genus Allium; species Allium cepa. The sequence continues at coordinate 299,717,336 of CM060929.1, forward strand.
AGCCTTAATTAGATTTCTCATATGAGTGAGTTAAAGGTTGTATATGCTAGTAGATTAGAAAACGGTTTAAGAAACGAGCTTTATAATAAAATAGTGTTGAAATTTCTTTGATAAAAGAGTTTTATATTTACTACTAGTATTGAAACCTTTATATTTTTAAAGTGACAAATCACAAAAATGATTGTAGAAACAATCAATCAACAAAATTCACATTCGAAGACGTGAATAAGATCCAAAGAAATCAATACCAAATCCATCAAAATGGATATTCCCAAAAATCCTGATATAAAAGTCATCAAAGTCGATAATAAATGATAATCAACAAATTCGATAATTGTGAATCGATAAAATTGGAATTCTCAAGCAAAATAGGCAAATAAAGATTAGACAGCAGATTCAGACGTCTGAAATCAAGGATTCAAACATCTGAAATCAAGTATTCAGACGTCTGAAATCAAGGATTCAGACGTCTGAATCTGGAAAAATAAAAGTTTTTCAGAATAGATATTCTGACGTCTGAACCATAGATTTCAGACGTCTGAAAATAGCTTTTTAAGCCTATTTTCTTTCTGGGTGCATTCGAGCCAATTCAGACGTCTGGAGGTTTGCATTCAGACGTCTGAATACCGGGGAATAAAAATTCCCAGTATAATATTCAGACGTCTGAATCCTACGTTTTAGGTGTCTGAAACTGAAGTTCAGGGAATTCCCTGAACCTAGGCCAATGATGGCCAAAACGATTATCGGAAGCGATAGGACGAGCAACAAGTACTAAGAATTTATGTCAAGCGACAACCAAGCCTTAAAGGCTCTTCGATACGCCTCGAATATCAATGTCCAAATATCCATAATAGGATTTCATAAAATTAGACCAAAACATCAAAAATTGGAATATTCACCAAATCAATCCAAATCAAAATCAATGAACACGTAAAGATGTTAGGAATTCATACCTAACAATCAAAGATAATTATAGACTTAGATGTGAGATAAAAATCTCACATTTAAACCCAAATCAATGAAGGAGAAGCTTTTTAAAACAAGCTAAGATTAATTCCTCTTCAATAACAACTCAAGAAGCTTTAACCTAAGCTTAGAATAAGAACATTTCCTAAGTTAGGTTTAGGAATTTCTGAAATTGAAAGGAGGACGAGTTGGAGAAGAAGAAGAGAAGGCTTACCAAAGCTTCTTCTATGAATTTGGAGCTAGAACTTGAATTTGCAAAGATGTTTAGGGCTTGAAGTTTTAATTTTCCATTCCTCTCTCCATTTTCAGTGAAACTTGAATGTTAGGAAAATATGAATGAAGTGAAGAGGAGAGGTGGACTGAGCTAGAGTAATAAGTGGGGTTAATGGGCTGAAACCCAAACCAAAGCCCCAAGTGAAAAGTAGCAAAAATTCTACTAACTCCAAACATATCAATGTTTATACTCAAAAAGGTCGCAAACGTCAATTTGAACTCAATGGGGGTGGTCTCGAGTCCTAATTCAACCTTTTGCAAAAAGTAGCTTTTCGGACTACAATCCGACTAACGATGAAATATTTAAATATAAAATCATAAAATATGCAGGTTGTTACAGACTCCCCTGCTTAAAGAAATTGCATCCTCGCAATCTTAAGAAATAAATGAACAAAAAGTAACAACCATAAAAGCATATCGATACAAAAGAAATTTGAAATAAAAAGTTCACCTTAAAGAGCATGAGAAAGTAAGTCTAGATGTGTTCGCTCGATGAATTCTCTAAATTCCCAAGAACAATCCTTAGGATTTGAGGACCATTGAACCTTCACAAGAGGGACATCTTTATTTCGAAGGCGTTTAACCTTCGATGCAATAATACGAATAAGATGTTGCTCATAAGTCAAATTAGGCGTAACTACAAATTCTTCAACAACACTGGACTCAAGAATAGAATCGGAATCTCGAAGGCATTTCCGTAATTGAGAAACATGAAACACGTCATGAATAGTAGAGAATTGATCTGGTAATGAGAGGCGATAAGCCACTGAACCAATACGTTCGGTGATGGGAAATGGACCAATATATCGAGGTGCTAATTTTCCCGATCGACTGAAACGCACAACACCCTTCATAGGTGAACATGAATAAACACAAAATCTTCCACAGCAAATTCTAATTTCCTTCTTCGGTTATCGACATAGGATTTTTGCCTACTTTGAGCTTCTTTCATCCTGTGGCGGATAAGATCAATCTTTTCTGTGGAATCTCGAATAAAATCTGGACCTAAAACTAGCTTCTCACCGGCCTCAAGCCAACAAGAAGGAGATCGGCATGGCCTTCCATAGAGTGCCTCAAAAGGTGCCATACCAATACTAGATTGGAAGCTATTATTATAGGAAAACTCAACAAGAGAAATATGATCTTCCCAACTTCCACCAAAATCAAGAATACATGCACGAAGAAGATCTTCAAGAGTTTGATTCACACGCTCGGTTTGTCTATCGGACTGAGGATGATAAGCGGTGTTAAAATTAAGCTTCGTTCCCAAAGCTTTTTGAAGACTCTTTCAAAATCCACTAGCAAACAATGGATCATGATCGCCGACAATAGAAGTAGGAACTCCATGCAATTTAATAATTTCCTTAATAAAGAGTTTGGCCAAAAGAGGTACAGTCCGATTGGATCGAACAGGAATAAAATGGGCGGATTTCGTAAGTCTCTCAACTATCACCCATAGGCTATCATGACCCAAACGAGAACGGAGAAGGCCATCAATAATCCATGGAAATTTGATCCCACTTCCATATTTGAATATCTAAAGGTTGCAATAAACCACTGGGCCTTTGATGCTCGGCCTTGACAAGTTGGCAAGTCATGCAACGCTTAATAAAGGTAGCAATATCAGATTTCATTTCATCCCAATAATAAAGTCGCTTCATATTCGCGTACATTTAATACTACCTATGAATGGTAAATTTAGAACGATGAGAATCTTCTAAAATATCTTTATGAAGATCACTAATATTTGGCACGATAAGTTACCAAATTTTCGAATACCGCTACGAGCATCAATATCAAAGTCTTTGAAACCTTCAATATTAATTTTATCCCTACAACTTTGGCTAAGAAGAGCCAATTCGGGATCTACCTTTTGGGCTTCAAGAATGCGGTCTAAAAGAGAAGGATGAGCCTCAAGGCTACCTAAAGCAAAAGATGAACATAAATTGGATTCATGATCTCGAATCTCACAAGTGGATTAAGTCTCGAGATCATTCCATTCGGATATCATCATGGAAACAACCGCTTGTTGCTTTCGGCTAAGGGCATCGGCAACTCCGGGAGTACAAAGAATATCAAGATCATAAGATGCAAGGAACTCAAGCCAACGCTGTTGACGCAAATTAAGTTTCTTTTGAGAAAATAAATACTTCAAAGATTTATGATCGGTGTAAAGAATAAATTTTTCTCCCAAAAGATAATGATGCCAAATTTTAAGGGTGAAAACAATAGCCGCAAGCTCTAAATCATGAGTGACATATTTAGTCTCGGCTGGCTTCAATTACCTAAAAGCATAAGCAATAACACATTCTCTTTGCATAAGAACGACTCCCAAACCAACACGACTAGCATCGGTGTAAACAATAAAATCTTGGTTTCCCTCGGGAATCACAAGAATAGGAGCATCGAAAAGGAGTTCTTTTAATTTCTGAAAAGAAGCTTCACATTTGTCCGACCAAATGTATTTAACTCCCTTCTTTGTCAAACTAGTAAGAGGCATGGAAATTTTAGAAAAGTCTTTTATGACACGGCGGTAATAGCCCGCTAATCCAAGAAAGCTACGAATCTCCGTCACACTCTCCGGTCTACTTCAATTTTGAATCGCTTCAATCTTTGAAGGGTCCACGGAAACTCTGGATTTAGAAATAATATGACCGAGGAATTTCACATGAGATTGCCAAAAGTGGCATTTATAAAATTTTGCTTTTAATTGATTGCTCCTAAGAGTTTCCAATACAATCCGAAGATGCTTTTCATGCTCTTCCTCGGTTTTAGAGTACACGAGAATATCATCAATAAAGTTGAGAACAAATCGATCGAGGAAGTCTTTGAAAACTCGATTCATATGGTCAACGAAATAAGCCGGAGCATTCGTTAAACCAAATGGCATAACAAGCCATTCGTGCGATCCATAACGAGTACGGAATGAGGTCAAAGGAATGATATCCTCTGAAATACGAAGCTGATGAAAACCGGTTGCTAAGTCTAATTGTGAAAAGACTCTAGCACCATTAAGTTGGTCGAATAAATCATCAATCCGAGGTAAATAATATTTATTCTTGATAGTAAGATCATTAAGCTTGCGGTAGTCAACGCAAAGCCTAAGTGTATCATCGGATTTCTTCACAAAAATAGCAGAAGCTCCCCAAGAAGAGGAACTAGAATGAATAAATTGCTTCAGCTCTTATTCGGATAATTGTTTGCGCATCTCCTTATTTTCTTTATTGGACATACGATAAGGAGGATGAGAGATAGGTAGAGCTCCAGGAATTAGATTAATTCTGAACTCAATTGCTCGCTTAGGTGTTAATCCTAAAACAGGATCAAACATGTCGAAAAATTCACGAACAACGTGGAGAAATGACATCTTCCTCATCATCATTAACGTCATCATAAGGATTTAAAGAATATAAAGATGCCGTGAAGTTGGAATCCGAATCTTTAAGAACAAAAGAAATCTGCTTAACAGATTGAGGATGTCGAAGATGAATAGTCCGCTCAGGACATAGGATATGGGCTTCATAACGGTTAAGCCAATCCATTCCTAAAATCATTCCGAAGCCCAAGTAACGCGTGACATGCAAATCAGCTCGGAAAGAAAAATTACAAAAATAATCTCGACATCTTTACAAAGCAAACTAAGTGTTGCGGATCCACCAACCGGATTCGCAATTCTCAAAGAAGTCATTAAAGCCATAACACTCGAAGAAAAAGCATCAACAAGCTCTTTTGATATAAAAGAATGGGACACACCCATATCAAAAAGAACTCGTATAGGCTGATCACGAAACGTAATAATGCCATCAAGGATATAATAAGAAATATCTTGACCACGAGAAGTATTACTAGAGGCTTGCACAACATTTAGCTTTCCCTCCTTCTTTCCTTGAAGTTTGGGACATGAACATAGAAGATGACCCGAACCTTTGCAATAAAGGCAAAAGAGAGGTTTCAGACATCTATTAGCATGATGGTCCTTAGAACCACAATTGTACCATTGCCCACTTCTAGGGGTAGGAGTCCTTGCTACCGAAGCTACTTGCTTCCCTTTCTTGTTGGGATTTGGGCCTTTGATTTTAATAGGCTTTTTCTTTTTGTTGTTGAAGTTTGGTTTGGCACCCACAAATTCAACATCACTTTCCTTATATGCCTCTTCAAGTCGAAGAGCGATATCAATAAGTTGGTCAAAAGAAACTTCCAATTCCAGAAGTAGTGGATTCTTGAGATTTTTATTCAAGCCATAAACAAATCTCTGATTCTTCTTCAATGGGGTATTAATGTACTCAATCCCGTATTTAGAAAGAGATTCGAAAGATGCGACATATTCCGTCATAGAAGATTCACCTTGAACAAGGTCAATAAAATGATGGGCCAAAGTCACCTTTTCAGCTTTCGGCATAAACTTTGATTCGAATCTACCTCGGAAATGCTCATAATTAAGATCCGCTTCAATAATTTCAGAAATAAGAAGCTCATACCAACCTAATGCTCTTTCGTGGAGCATACTAGAAGCCATTTGGACTCAATGGAGATCAATAAGATTCATGCGAGAAAAGATGCGATCGCAGGATCTAAGCCAAGATTGGACTTCGATAACACCCTCGGAACCACTGAATGGATTTCCATCCAAATTTTTATAATCACTGCACAGGCGTGCAAATCCGGATTTTGGGTGAGTAGACTCGGGAATGTGTCCGGCAGCTTGAGCATTCTTTACAAGATCAAGCAGCTGTTGGGCAGACATAAATACTCCATCCTGGGGAGTTGCACTAGATTGGCCGGCGTTGGGACGACCAGGTCTAACCATTTCTCTTCTTTAAGAAAGAAAGAAAGAAGAAGAAAAAGTTATTCTCAAAATGAATATCAATTCTCAAAATGAATATCAAATAATACTGATTGATAAGACAAGGCACACAAAGAAAATAGGATAGAACGGGTCCAGTGACTCGAATAAAATCCTAAGGCATGACTCCTAAAAAGGACTTAAGACAATGATCCATGCTAGATTATTCTACATTGTTTCGAAGTTTGGCTTTGATACCAAGCTGTGACTCCCCACATCTATACTCACGCTAGCCAAGGACACTATGGAGTAATGTCGTCAACTAGCACGAAGAATAAGGCTATTGAGGAGCGACCATCCATGTAATTGCTTTGTGCGAGCACCGGTATGTCAAATAGTACAACATGCATTTCATTTCAAGAGGAAAATCCGACATGCCGATACAAACTCAAAGCTTCTACACAGTGGCTATATGTAATCTTCGGAAACAAATATAGAAATATCATAACACATATCAGTCACAGCAGTTCATATCTCAAAGGCGGAAACAGATATGAATATTACACATAAGAGTGTGTATCAGAGTAGTGGTCTAACAAGATCCACAATATAACAAAAGAATAGGTACAAGTGCTGACAAAAGAATATGTATACACCAAGGAGTCTATATCTCGAATGTATAACAACAAAAACTACAAATCTAATATAGTTAGACAAAAGTCAGATTGATGGCTCCAAATAAAGAGTCAAGCAGATGCACCTATAATATCTCGGTCTGACCCGAGTATTATTTAATAAGAAACTAATAAACGGATGAGTCTAGCTATAAATATCAGATATATATGAGATAGAACATGAGATATAACAAAAACTATAATAACAATAATGTCATACTATGAAAAGCATACATTAGAAGATCTACCAAAATCATACAATATCTCAAGAGTCTCATAACAGCAAAAAGAATGTCATGTTCTTTATTTTATTCACCAAACCACAAAAATTGACATCATATCGCTGCCAATCATAAAAGCTGGTGAAACACAAATTCTAGAAATCATCAATTAGAAATCCAAAGATCAAAAAAGGGGGAGGCCTATCACAAAACGGGAGCATGAAAACTCACCAACACGTATATCACAAACGGGACGCTATCCCATGGTCGCTAACCATAGAGCCGGTGCAATGACGTAGTACAATATCGGTATGCCCGAGGAACCTGAAACTCAAATAATTAGAAATAACGACGTAGTACAACGGTAGACCTGCTAATCCTAATAAGCTGGAACAACGATGTAGTATAAAGATACGTCCGATGAACCGAACTCCACAAAAGAATATGGGTCGCTAACCCATAAAAATTGAGTCGAAACTCCAAATAATACATAGGTCATTAGCCTATAAAAGAAATGAGACGAAACTCAATAAAACGAAACTCCAAATAATACATAGGTCATTAGCCTATAAAAGAAATGAGACGAAACTCAATAAAACAAGGTATCGTACCCTACGTGGACAAAGAAACATAGCATATAGCTAGTCTAAATCACATAAAATGATCATCAATGATCATTAAGAAGTGTCAACTACATTAAGCTAGTACATAAATGAGTTTAGCTTCATGTCCCATAACCACTGGCTTGAATTAAGTATTTACGAACAAATTGTAGATCTCCACTCAAAAATTGTCACAAGAGGTTCAATCGAACAAGTCCAAGAATTAACCGACGAGGTAAAGGCAAGCGTTTCATACCACTTGTTTTTACTAAGCCATTTAATTAGATTTCTCATACGAGTGAGGTAAAGGTTTGTATATGCTAGTAGACTGGAAAACGTTTAAGAAACGAGCTTTGTAATAAAATAGTGTTGAAATCACTTTGATAAAAGAGTTTTGATATTTACTACTAGTATTGAAACTTCTATATTTTTAAAGTGACAAATCACAAAAATGATTGTAGAAACAATCAATCACCAAAATTCACATTCGAAGACGTGAATAAGATCCAAAGAAATCGATACCAAATCCATCAAAATGGATATTCACAAAAATCCCGATATAAAAGTCATCAAAGTCGATAATAAATGATAATCAACAAATTGGATAATCACGAATCGATAAAATTGGAATTCTCAAGCAAAATAGGCAAATAAATCCTAGACATCAGATTCAGACGTCTGAAATCAGGGATTCAGACGTCTGAATCTGGAAAAATAAAAGTTTCCAGAACAGATATTCAGACGTCTGAACCATAGATTTCAGACATCTGAAAATAGTTTTTAAGCCGATTTTCTTTCTGCTTGTGTTCGAGCCAATTCAGACGTCTGGAGGTTTGGATTCAGACGTCTGAATACTGGAGAATAAAAATTCCCAGTATAATATTCAGACGTCTGAATCCTACGTTTCAGACGTATGAAACTGAAGTTCAGGGCATTCCCTGAACCTAGGCCAATGATGGCCAAAACGATTATCGGAAACGATCAGATGAGCAACAACAACTAAGGATTTATGCTAAGCGACAACCCAACCTTAAAGGCTCTTCGATACGCCTCGAATATCAATGACCAAATATCCATAATAGGATTTCATAAAATTAAAAAACACCAAAAATTGGAATATTCACCAAATCAATCCAAATCAAATGAACACGTAAAGATGTTAGGAATTCATACCTAACAATCAAAGATAATTATAGACTTAGATGTGAGATAAAAATCTCACATTTAAACACAAATCAATGAAGGAGAAGCTTTTTAAAAGAAGCTAAGATTAATTCCTCTTCAATAACAACTCAAGAAGCTTCAAGCTAAGCTTAAAAGAAGAACATTTCCTAAATTAGGTTTAGGAATTTCTGAAATTGAAAGGAGGATGAGTTGGAGAAGAAGAAGAGAAGGCTTACCAAAGCTCCTTCTATGAATTTGGAGGTAGAACTTGAATTTATAAAGATGTTTAGGGCTTGGAGTTTTAATTTCTCATTCCTCTCACCATTTTCTGTGAAACTTGAGTGCTAGGAAAATAAGAATGAAGTGAAGAGTAGAGGTGGACTGAGCTAGAGTAATAAGTGGGGTTAATGGGCTGAAACCCAACCCAAAGCCCTAAGTGAAAAGTAGCAAACATTTTACTAACTCCAAACATATTAATGTTTATACTCAAAAAGGTCGCAAACGTCATTTTGAACTCAATGGGGGTAGTCTCGTGTCCTAATTCGACCGTTTGCAAAAATTAGCTTTTCGGACTAAATCCGACTAACGATGAAATATTTAAATAAAATATTTAGATATAAAATCGTAAAATATGCGGGTTGTTACAAGGTTCCTGAGCGTGCGTAGTTGGTCAACATGTAGGTGACATGTTTCTTCCCTTTCGTCTAATTTTGTTTATATTTTAAAATTAAAACGTTCTAACACCGATAACTTATTCATACGAGCTTAGATTCACACGCGGTTTTTCAGTTGTGATCATATCAGAATTCCGAATATTATGAGACTGGTTTGGTTGGATTTTGAGACTGCTGAATTTTGGGAGTGTTTTAACCCACTCATAACTATTAAACCATCTTATGTTGGTTAAGTTAAATTTATGATGTGATTAGAAATTGATTGATTGCTATTTGGTATATTTATATTGTCATTTGAGTTTAATTTGAATTTATATTGAATTTAATTGCCATTTAATTCAATGTTGAATTTTGTTAATTGAATACCTAATAAGGATAACCAGTTTGTTTATTGTGATTTAATGGTTGATTTGAATGATGATTGCAATGGAGGTTTAATTGTTGATATTTGGATGATTGGATATTTTATTTATGTTATATGTTGTTATCATACTCCAAGTTCCCTTAATTTGCTGTTAGGAAAATTAACAATGGGTTGAAATGATACATACCCGAATGGACTTATAGTTTAGGGAAAAACCGTTGTGGGTTGAAATGACAAACTCAAGCAATTTTATGGATTTTGAATTTTATTTGGTATTGAGGGTTGAAATGATATACCTGTAAATTTAAAATTTATTACGGGTTGAAATGATATATATCTGTATCATTTGACCATAGGGTATAAAATTTTATACGGACACTGGATTGGTTAAATTAAATGATTGTAAATCTTTAATTTCTGAATCCAGTTAAATGATATTTTGAAATAAAATTTTATTTTCACGAACCGAATTGTTTTCAAAATCCAAGTTTTAAAATGTTGATATTGAAATTGGTTTAAATGAATTGTTTACAGAATTTAAACTGGGATTTTAAAGTTGAATTTTGAAATACAATTGAAATTTATCAAAATTGAGTTATTGCGAACATTTGAATATTTAAACTTTGAAATCTATTTGAATTTGAAGTGGTTTAGATTTGTAGTTCAAACATGGATTTGAAATCGATATAAATTGAATGGTTTTAATGAGAATTTAAAAATTAGAAGTGAATTTGTTGATTTAAAATCGGGGTATGATCCAGGTTTGTTGAAATGAAAAAAACAGATTGATTTGATATTATTTTCAAATTCATTATTTTAATATAAACTGTTTAGAAATCTATTATTTTAAAATTTGGATTATTTAGATTTTCAACTATTTACTATATAAACCATTCCAATAATCAAACCATTTTGTGCTAAACTATTTTTAACTGTTTTAAAATCCTTAAACTATTAAACTATTTTAAAATAATAAAACTATCTTAAATTATTTTTAACTATTTTAAACTATTTCAATATATTAACTATTTTAATATATAACCTATTTTAATATATGGACTATTTCTAACATACAAACTATTTTAATCTATGACCTATTTTAATACATAAAATATTTGTAAAATATAACCTATTTATAATATATAAACTATTTTAATCTATAACCTATTTTTAAACATATAAACTCTTTTTAAATGTATAACTATTCCAATGTATAAACTACTTTCAATATCCAAACTGTTAAAGTTGGAATTGTTATGATTTAGATTTAATTGATTTAAAGGCAATATTTTGACATTAGGGTGTAACCTATTTTGTGGTTTGATTTTGAAATGAATATGATTTCGAAAGTGATATGATTTCGAAAGTGATATGATTTTGAAGTGAATATGATATTTTGATATAAATTATGAATTGGTTTTATAAGTGTAAAAGAACTAACCGGTGTGAAATAAGCGTTTGATTATTAAAGAGACCAGGATCGAATATTGTCACACTCTCTGCCAATATCGAAAACCACTTTAACAACTATGCATGCGGTGGAGAATCTAGAAAGAAGTAGGATGATTTGACGAACGATTCTGTATGAAGTATGAACGCAGCCCTGACCCCTTCAGATCAGCTTGACATGACTAAAACAGGAGCCACGCTAGGCCAAGTGGGGTTGCATCCCCAATCGAGCATGCTTCTTCGATACCATATTTATTACTTTATGATTGATTTGGTGGTCATCCCTCGATTTTGATTATGGAAGTGTGTCACGAGTTGGGCGGTAGTAGCTGCTATGTGTTACCACCAGTCCGGATCTGCAAAATGGTAGTATCCTATCCTGGGCATTGCCTCGCGTGCCTTGTCATATGTCTTATCAAGCCCATTATGAATTTAGTGTGCTCCCTGATAGTTCATCGGTTTATGTTGGAGTTTACAGTACTATATAGACTACGACGTTTATATAAAATGTGTTAAGGGTGATATGGGTAACGCCTCAATGCTATTTTAATACTTTACTTTACTAGTAGACATATTATTATAGCGTATTGTACTATGTATGTAGACAGTTTATTGGATCCTTAAAAGATGGAATCTCGAACATCTCTTAAGTTGTTGCACGCACATTAGGCACTAGATAGGAGATGTAAAATCCTGCAAACATCTGTGAAGCCGTTATAATCATATTTACTTATTTGGATTTACCTTGCGTAAGATCTTTTAGTTCTGACTTGAGTGTTTCATCTTTTCATTACGCTTTGGTCAGCTTGAGCATTTCAGTTTTGAAGGTTTTATTTCTAGAGGATGAAGACGGAGATCCGTATGTTATTTATTTTACATATATTCCACTGCTCATTTTGTTCCGCTGCATTATTTATTTATTTCTATTATATGTGTATCTTTGATTTGTATTGTAAAAGTGTAATCAAATGTTATTTATAAAACGGCTTCATCAATTGTTTATTTGATTATTATATCTTGTCATCCCACCATGAGATTCTGTATTTTGTTTTTCTTTTTTTCCTTATTTTCTTATTTACCCCATAACAATCCTTTCTTTTGAATGGTTTGAGTCCAATATGTGTAGTTTATTGTCGACGTAAACCGTCCAAAAAGGTGGGTCGTTACACTCACTTGGTAGGTTGTGTGATATTTTGGCTAAATTTATCGTTTACTTAGTTTCGATAAAATTCAATTTTACTTTTTTAAGCATTACCGGTTGGGACATTTTGTTTTACATCAATTCTCATCGTCAAAACTATATCACTTTGAACTTATGGAATTTTGTAATGGTCAAAATTCCAATATCATGCATATTCAACTCTATAGCACAAACACAAAGTCCTTTGTTCAATAATAACAATTATTATTAATTGAATTTCTTTGATTAGATTAATTGAATTTCTTTGATTAGAGACTTTGACTTTGAGTTGATTGCGGTATTAATCCCATATAACCGAGGAGATGAACCCTCTCCTAAACAGTGCTTCACATTCAATACTCTCACTTAATCCAACTATAGTCACTTGATGGACGTCGTGCCATGATTTGACTATAATCAAATCAGAGTTTTCATAATGAAGATCCACGGTGTTCTTAAGTTGAGAGAACTATGTAAATAAGTCATATCAATATTTTCTGTTTGACCTTAGATATAATAGCCAATAAAAACCTATCGAGTAAATCGTTCCATTGTTATCCAATAACTATCAGTACATAACCCCTAGGTACCCCCAGTAGTCATGAGCAATACACTGCCAAACATTTGAAGAGCGTTACTTATTCTAGTCTCAAAGGATACAACGATATCCAGTCTTGATGTACCTTGACTAGAAACATTTAAAATGATATATTTGTTTTTATTGTGATAAATTACTCACAGCTACAACACTTTGCAATTATCACAAAATATATCATTTATGGATTTTCTATTAAATATACTTTTAATTAAACCAATTACTAATATAACACATTATATCAAGTATATAATAGAAAGAAAATACCTTTAGTTCAAACAAGATTGGTCATTAAGTTGGATATATGTAATGAATTACATAATTTCCCATATGGCATACCTCTAACTCTATCGGTTTTTGTGATAGAAGTTTGGTAAAGCTAGAGAGGGGAGGGCTGTTATTTTTTGAGGACTAAGAAACCTGGCTCAATTTCAAAAATTGCTCCACTATAACAAAAATACCCTTTCACGACTGTCAAAAACAGTTGTAATTGGTCTATTACAACTGGCATCAGCCAGTCTTTACCGCGGTTGTAATAGAGTGGGATTATTTTACGAGGGGCACCTACAGTTGCATAAGCAGTTGTAATAAGTCTTTTTGCAACTGCAAATAGCAATTATGAAATATTTATTTGCAACTGCTTTCGACAGTTGTAAAAGACTTTTTACAACCACTATTTTCACTTGTATTAATGTTTATCACAAGAGAGAAAATCAGTTGTTATAAGACTTTTGCAACTGTTAACAGGTCTTCTAATAAAAAATCTTTTACAACGGCTTTTCACAGTTGTAAAAGATTATTAACAACTGTTTAAGGTACTTGCAATAAATATTTTAACAACTGTTTCCACTTGTTGCGTTAACATTTTAAAACTGTTTATAATAGTTGTAGTAGGACGTACTACAACTAGTGATGATAGTTGCACCAAATAATTTTGCAACTGCTACAAACTACTATAATTCATCTCTTCACAACTGCTATTAACCATAATATTTCATTAATAATAACCATAACCATTTAAATACTTGAAACAATATGAATCATTCACATTCAAAAACAATTCAAGTTTATACCACTTGTGAATTCATAACTCCATTCCAAAACATAAGTAAATCCATTATATAAATCAGTAAAAGTACATATACGTACTAATCAAAAGAGATAAATTCTTTACGCCAAGCAATAGACGTCTCAACTGCTTATCCAATTGTACAGATATCTGAAGTAGGCCTAAATAGAAAAGCTTCAGGATCCACCACCGCATTAACCCAAACTTTCCAAGCATCTGTTTTTAGTAGCATATGATGCAGTAAAACAAAAGGGTCGGTAGATACGATTGTTGCTTCTACGACAACATTCCTTTGCCAACTCAACAATTTGCACTTTCTACGCTGCTGCTGAAATTGTATGTTAACACCAATTGTGACGTTGTTGCTACTCCGATGAGACTGCAAAAACAAAACATTATGCTTTCAATGTTGTACAAAAATATATAGGAAAAATATTGAATTAAAGAACATACGTTGGCAGAAGCAGGTCATGTTAATGTTGTCCCAAGTTAGTTTATAGTTTCACTGTTAATGGACAGTTCTCTTTAAATTCAACAGGGAAAACACATTGAACTAGACCTGCAAGCATATTTGGAATACTATATGTTCACCCAAGATGTCTATGCGTGCCCTATCAGCAAAATTTAGCAAGTTAAACGCCAAAAGAAAAAATTCTAGTGGAATGCCAACAAAGAGAAGAAGGGAAAACTATGCAATTAAGAGGACAAGTAAGGAAATCATCTATTTTTACACTACTATAGTGTATTACTAAAAAGCTGCAGCGTCTAATCAGTGGCAACAATAAAATTGATGAATTTTTGCATGGGTATTATGCACGAACACTAGCAAAATAGCACATCAAAAATTAAAAGACATATTCTTCATAGTGTTATTTTAGCAAATATGGATTGAACGTAATATAAGGTTTTTCAAAGTATCGAAACTGCTTTGGAATATTCGACTAAATTAATCATTGTGGATTGTAAAAAACCAACGGAACGAAATAAGCTTAAAAATAGAAGATACGGGAGGCATGGAAGTTATCGTTCATGAATTTGGCTTCGAAATTCACCAGAGAACTCAAAATGACAGCAGAACAGAGAAGCCCATCACAGCTTATGGCAACTATAGAATTAGCAGGCACTGAAACTAGCCACTTATCATGTTTTTCCACGCTGCATAACTATTTTCCTCAAATTGTTTTCTTCTGATTTTGAACTGATTCATGTTCTACTTGCATCGGCTGCATTACTTCAGCTGAAACAGTTATGCTTAAGAAGCAAAGTTGGATGAATTTTTATCGCATATAAATTCAAATAAGATTCTTATTTATCCTTTGCGTCTAATGCAACAACTCAACAATAGATGTTAACTATTGAAAGGGCGTGAAATATGGCTCGCCGTAACCAGAAAAAAATATTGATGATTAGACTTTGCAGTATCAGAAGTCATCGAAAATCAGTGCATTCATTCACAAATGCAATTTATTCTCAGACATGGCATATAAATGCATCATATTGTTCATTTTCCATTGCATCAGTCTTGCAATATTGTGTATACAGTTATAAGAGCACTCTCGAGTTAATATAAATCTATGTTCAATTCCTAACAGGTCTACACAGAATTATTTTGGTTTCTTCAGATTCAACTAATTGTCTGCTATTTGTCAATAACCCATTTGATGAAGACATTGCTATGCATTATGCTCAGAAAACAGAACATCCCAATAATCTCATGAGGAAAATTGCAACTGAAGACACTCAGAGAATGAAACTTAAATGGTTCGCTAAGGGAGACAAAACTTCTAAATTTTTTAGGTACATATTTTGAATGAATTTAAATCTTGAATCATATATTCTAAGAATTTATATTGTAATGTAAATGTGTTCTTATATGTTTATTTATCGAATGGTGGCAACTTTTTGAAAGAATAGATTTCTTTTTCATTATTTTTTATATTAACGAAACGCTTTGAAAGGTATATTTATATTTATTTGTTTATTATTTTTTGATAAGTCTAACTCAATATGGGCGTTGCGATCAAAGTTAAGAATTAAATCGAAATTTTGGATTCAAATCATAAGATTTTCAGATATTTGCTAACGTGGGAATCAAATCCATAAAAAGTACCTAGAAAGCTAGCACAACAATGACGATTCCATTCTCAACAATGGAACAAAATATGATGTAGAAGCAAGATTTATTGCAAATGATAATGATGAGAGTACTAACTATGGTGAATGTGCTATTATGCATGGGGATACTGTCAACTGTGAAGGCCATACACAAAAACATGCAAATGAAATATGATATTGTTTCGGAAATACCTGAGGCGTATTGCCACGAGGAGTTACTGGTTCTTCCACCACATTTTGTTTACCATTGATGTTCTGTTGGAAAAAAAATGTTAGACACGCACTAATAAATTAAACGTATATCAATTATTCGTTAACACAATGAATCAATTATAACTTACAGCCATAAACAAATCAGAAAGCTCTTTCATTTGAACTTGCAAAGTTGTACTTTGATTTTCTAATTCACGTACTTTTTTTAAACTAATCATACGAACTCCGAACTGAGTTGGTGTAACCCCAAAACCAAGTCTCCTTATTCTACCTATGTGTTCATGACCAAAAACCTTCGACACTCCATCTTCATTCAATGATATCATTCCTTGAGAAATTTGAGTGTTTTTTTGCTCTTTTATCTTAGCCTACAAATTAAATATACTCATCTATTAAATAATAGTAAAGCAGAAGAAATTCTAGCTCTCACAATAATTCTAGCATTTCTCTCACCTCTCCTTAATTTACTCTAGATATTTAATTAAATTTTATTTTAAAGACCTAATACAATGCATTAGTTTTGAACTGTTTATAAGATTTTATTAATTTTACACTATTGTTTTACATTCAAAATCTACACTTGAGTCCTCAAGTTTCATGTATAATTTACATTTAAGTCCGTATATTTAAATTAATTAAATAATTTCATTATAAATTATTTAAAAAATTAATTAACTATTATTTATTAATTTGTCTAATAAATAATATAGATAACTATCCCAATAAAATACCACGCTCATTGCAACAAAACAGTATAAATATGGATCACATAAAAAACAATACGAACAACTTTAATGTATAATTATTTATTTTAATAAATTATTAGTTAAATGATTGAAGTTTAAAGATCACAAATCATCATAATAATTATAAAATTTTCATCCCTGCTCATTAATTCTCTTCGTTTTTTTTGAATCCATATAAATTATCATTTTATAGTTATCCAAAATATTATGTTAAATTTTTCCATGATTTTATATTCATATATACCAAGATTTTATAATTTCTACACTCATTTACAAAGTTTTCATCAATTTTCTTTTATTATTTTACATTCAAATCTATGTATTTAAATTAACCAAACACTATAAATCTATACTATATAAATAAATTCAAGTAATTAATAATCATTAAATTCTTTGATAATTTATAAACAAAATGACAATTTCAATTTGTATACCGCATTAGTAGTAACACATGGTAGATATTTCTTTAAAATATAAAAAAATTTGAATCACTTAACAAAAACTATAGGCATAAACAATAATAAAACGTTTAATTTATGATTGATATATCGAACACTCCATAACAAAATTTTATTTTGACAATATTTAAAGTATGAGTACCGTGTTTTTACAAAATTAGCGTGTACAATGCATGAGATACATTCTATTGCTTTATTATTATTATCCACAATTTTAGTAAATTAAAAAAAAAATAGTTTTTTCCTTAATATCTCATGTTACATTTAAAATTCCTATCAATACAGATTTGCAATTTGACATCTACAACTCATCATCATGCACATGTGCGGGTGCGCATGCGCATCAAAACACACAGGATCATAAATTTACTAAATATTACTTCAAAAAGGAACATATTACATCTATATTTTTCTTTGAAATTTATCGTATACATAAACACTAAAAATTGTTTCACATGCATCGGTATATCGGTCATATTTAACGTATAATTTCTTAATTTCAAAATATAAATTACACTTATCTTACAATTACATAAAATATTTTAAGATATAAAATTTTGGAAATAACAATAGTGTATATATATACATACATTTTCTAAACATATAAATCAATAAAATAATATGTTTAACATATAATTTCCTTAAACTTTAGAAATATTATAGTAAGACTAATTTGAAACAAAATCTATCATTTTAAATAGTTAGAATATGAAAATAATGAATATATGATTATTTTTAACCATTCAAAAATAATTTCTGAATATATTTTACTATGAAAAATAACATTTTAACATGCTAAAATCAAAAAAAAATGTTTAACATTAGCATATTACATTATACGTCGACTGTTTAGCTATGTATATTTGACAATTTCTTTTACAACATTATCGTGTGCAACGCACGGGTTACACGCTAGTTTTTCATATGTAACAACATTAAATGTAACATTTAAATACTGGAGACAATTACAACAATACATGTCAAGTAAAATATATCAAATTCGACTATGTAATTGAGGAAATGGTTAAATGGAGTCAAAATAAAAATGAAAAAATAATTTGATGTATTATCCATCCTTACTATGTAATCGATGATAATACAATTTGGTGGTTCCCCATTTTTCTTTGTGTGGCCTCTGCACCACAAATCCTCCCTATTGATGTCTATGAGCAACCACT
The DNA here is from genome assembly GCA_030765085.1 of Allium cepa. Taxonomy (NCBI): domain Eukaryota; kingdom Viridiplantae; phylum Streptophyta; class Magnoliopsida; order Asparagales; family Amaryllidaceae; genus Allium; species Allium cepa. The sequence continues at coordinate 299,736,060 of CM060929.1, forward strand.
TTCTTTTTTCTAAAAAAGAGTTTAACAACTAAATGCTAAACCATTTTGGATATTTTTTTGACACTGATAATAAATGAATTTTACATGTTATTTTATTACCATTTCATCTGCTAGTCTTGCGTACCTCTTTCGACTCATAGTGTGTGAAACTGTATTCAGCACTTGTATCGCCTTGTATTTATTTCTCGTCAACTACACAAGAGAAATTTGTTAGAATTAGGTTTAATAAACTGAAATGAAAAATTCTTGAACTACTGCTATTGTGCAAGGCTAAACGGTTCAGGATAGCTGTGGGAAATATTTTGTTGGTAACTCATGTTTATAGGCTGGGTTATTCTTGTACTTGCATCAGCTTGTTTTAATAGTTGGTTCGATTTTTAGGAACATGCATATTGTAACAAATAAAAATTAAACGTACAAATTAGTTTACCAATTTTTTTTCGAAAAGCTTATGTCAGTTGCACAGCTTGCTATTGGTGTACATTTAAAGACGTAATATTTAATTGAATGAGATTTCACAGCTTATGTCAGATAGACAATTGATTGAATGAGATTTCAAAAAATTGTATATTTTAAATGCACCAAAATGTTTGGCTCCATGGTACTTCCTCTATAACTTTAATTTATAAATTAGCCCACTTAAAACTAAATTCCCTTCTTTATCTTTACATTTCAATTATTCTTAAAGCATTTCTATTTCTATCATATGACACATCAGTTTTCCCGCAAATTTTGTACCTTAATCAGTAGTCAATTTTCATTCGTTTTAAGCATTAATTGATAATGCATGGCCCTGTCAAAACATATGTTCAAACACAACATTCAACATTCATTTATCCCATGAATTGTTATCATGTAGTCCATTATTCTTACAGGTAATTTCAATATATATTACTGAATTGTTGCATTACTCTATATATAGCTAAATCTCCCTTTAAACACAGAAGTCAAATACAACATTCAACATTCATTTATCCCATGAATTGTTTTCATCCAGTCCATTATTCTTACAGGTAATTTCAATATATTACTGAATTGTTACATTACTTTATATATAGCTAAATCTCCCTCTAAACATAGTGGCCTTCAATTCTACATCAAATATCAAAACGCTTGTTAGCTATTGGTACCATAATCTTCAAAACTGCCATATCAATGATATATGTATCTTTTAACAAAGTCATATATTAATAAAGGGCAGAACTACACATGGACATTGATCAATGAAAAACTGTTATGTACCAACTGAATTTTGCTCAGTTATGTTTTAACATTCAAGTACAACAAAGAATAAAGAGGAAAAGTAATTACATTCAAATTGGTACCTGGCTTTAAAAGAGCAGGATCGATTTTGTCTGGACGATTTGTAGCTGCAATGACTGTAACACTTGCTGCGATGAGCGCAACAATCGTTTGAAAAGGTTAATTAACTTAGTTATGAACGTATGCAGTTTAGCAGTATAAAAAAGGACGTTTCAGAGCAGCAAATCATGAAGAAATCTAGTTTGAAAATAATTGTGACTAAAGTAAGTGTTAGTATAACCAGTTGACACCTCCCAATTACCATGCATTTTTTATTATGACCTTTGTCTAAGCATCTTGTGTAGTTACGTATGAATTTTTATTAATTTCATGATATTTCTTGCATCTCGACTCTTTTGCCAAGGCCATAAAGAAAACCGTAGATATAATGGCATTATACAGGAACCTTTTTTTGTCTTCAAGATTTGAGGATTCATAGAGTGACTTGATAAAAGCTGCTTCTCATTTCAGTTGGCTATCACCAAAGGTCTGCATTTTATCATTCAGTAGAAAGCACAGATCTTTACATAATATATAATATTGAGTGAGTCTTAGTATATTATTCCCATTGATACTTCATCAATCATTATTTGACACTTAATGTTTTAAATTTACCTATTTTTCTGTCGATGTTAACTTTTTACTGTGAATTTAATATTTACTAGGTTAGTTATGACATTGTACAAGATTACTAGATTATGGTACTACTTTCAAGGCTCTACATACAGATATAAATTGTAAACTTATTTTTGAATCTGCTTATTAAGGGACTGAGTACATAGTTGAGATAAATTTGAGCAATGAATTATTCTCACTGGACAATCTTAGGGAAGTGATGACATGGTCACTTTTGGGAGTATAGCATGAATGAGAGAAATTCAAGAAGTGCATTATCCTTGTAGTGTAGCCTTAAAGAGGTGCAAACAAGTATGTCCATTTTTTGTCTTTCGTAAAAATCTAACTTCAAGATATAATTTTTATCCCTTATTAGAGATCTTTTTTTATTTAACCGCTTGATCTTTGGAAGAGTCAATTCAGCTAAATATATTATTTTCTGATTTAAGACCTTCGGAAAATGTATTGTATTGGATCAAATTGAAGTTCAATTGAGCTATCCATTTTAGCCTTGTAATCACAGTTCAAAGACTAGAGTTATTCAGCATGAGTGAGAAGTTAATTATGATCTCTAAATGATATTTCGATTTAGACTATATTTAAATGAAAGACAACAACCAATTGCATAAAATAGACTTAAATGGCATAAGTTTTTTTTATTTTTTCGCAAAATACTAGTTTTTTTTTTTTTGAATGATACTTTATATACAACATGTCACTGAGACAACATAACACATGTCAATAACGTTCGAATCACGCTACGTAAGTTTTGAACTTGTGACCTCTCGCACCAAAGACGAATCGCTTAACCTCTCGCACCAAGGCAGAATACTAGCTGGGTGATTCATTTAGGGATTTTTTTTCTCTTGTTCTTTTGTTACTTTTTTTGTTGTGTCTCTTTTAAAAAAAAAATCGATTCAACAATAATTGCTGATTTTTTTTTCTAACATCGTACTATTTTCTCAGATGGTTTAGCCTAATATTTTAGCAAATGCTTCGATGACATTTTAACAAGTTGCAAAGCAAATTTCTCATAGGCATTTCTCAAGGCGTCTTATATTCGACAACTACTCTCAGAGCTTCCACAGCCATCAATCACGATCCAGAGGGTGAGACGACCAACCAAGAGTACAAAATATATTCTGATTTTTCATCTTTGTATTATATATTACACTTTTTGATGAATTCCTCTGGGGTAGATGTTAGCTTAATAAATTTTCCAAATACATTATTTTATTAAAAAGTCAAATGGCTGTGATTGCCAAATTTGTGATACAAACAAATTCATACACAACGCACATACGTGTGTAGAAGAAATTTGTTGTATGCAAAGGACAAAATATGGATGAAATTTAGGGGAAAGAAGAATATTATAACATATTAGTTGCACAAACTAAACCATACTGCAGTGACGAAGGACCAAGGTTACGGGTTGATTTAGGCTTTGTGATTTACATGATTGGAGTGTGTATTGTGGATTTGATGTGTTTTCCATCAAATTTTACAGACGAAATTTTGTTCTCTAGTTCCCAAGAAAATGAGTGTATTATAGTGCACGCAATGTAATGAAATGACCAAGTATATAAGATAAGACCATCAGTAGAGATATAGGCCAATGTCCATTCGATACTAAAATAATAAATGCTACCCATGTTAGTTGATTAATTATGTTTAAATCTGTACCTAAAATGATTATCATCATTGCTATGGTAATTATCTATATCATTCAGTACATGAACTTTCTTTTCCAAGACCTAATTCAGAGTTTTTGACTAGCACACTCATTTAGCATCAAGGCACAATAATGTACTAACGATTTGTAATTTTACAAATTTAGTAAATTGTTATTGTTTTTATTCTACAAATTTATAATTACAATTTTACTAAGGAAGACAATATTGATATTATTTTTTGTTCTACAAATTTAGTAAATTTTTATAAAACTTAGCAAGTTAATGTTTTATAATTTTATTATTATTATTATTACTATTATTATTATTATTATTATTTATATAGTGAAATTTTATTTTAACTGTGTGTGCACATCATAACTAACCTAGTAAGTATGTTGAAGAATATGCAATAGGTACAGTGAAATTCGATTACCAGAATGGCTCTTCACAGATGCAAACGTCCACTATTGTTCCTTCCTTTTCTTAATCAACAAATGAAATTGAAGGCTTGTCTTGAAGATATTGAGTTTAAACTTTAAATGTTAACAGTGTTTTTCCAACCTGCAATATCATATCACAATAAGCTAGTTAAAACAATATTACAAAGAATAGTATAAACCAAAAGAACATTAGTTAACAAAAACCAATTTAAATATAGGTAGCAAATAGGAATTATTAAATAGACAATCTTTTGTCTAACCTATACAAAAGTAAAATTATATGGTTGCAAGGAAATAAAACACTAGAAAGGCTCTGTAATCCTGTAACTCCCTACATTAATACATAAAATTATTCACATATCGAACCAGCTGCAATAAATGAAAATCATGGCTCAATCTAATGGAAAGAACATACTCGTTTCCTCAAATACCTAGCAAATAAAATTATTCAGAGTTAAATAATCTGTAACAAGTAGTAAATCAATATATCATTGGAAAAAAAAATAGAAGAAGAGACATCATGCATCAAACTATTTGAAGAGTAGGATCCTGTTAATGTTTTACTCCAACAGTTCATCCAAAATTTTAATGATACAAACCGAAGTAGATTCAATGTTAAATTACCGTCGCTGAATAAATTTTTACCAATAAAGTATTGAATGCAGACTATATTGAACCCAAAAATTCAATAAGAAAGTAGAAGATACGATGGATTTGCAAAACATTAGACCTTCACTGACAGCATATGCATTTGAAACATATAATTCAATTTGACATTAGAGATGTGTAGTGGAATCAGATCAAGTGCACAAAAATGATATGTAACATAATTTAACAAGTGACTGACCATAATAGGTTTGGTACTTCTAAATAGCTTAATAAATCAAAATGGGAACATTCCGATCAACTCCAAAGCACATAAATGTTGGAAACGCATGGTTAATATAATGATTGGCCATACATGGTTACCAAATATATGAATCATTAAAACCTAATTGATTGTTGCTAATTTAAAAGGGGAACTAATGTGCACTCAAATAAACTCAGCTGCAGAAGATGGTATGAAAACTCGCTTTGCAAAATGACCAAAATGGTTGACCATATGTGCTTATCATACTCAATCAATGAGCAAATTAATACCACTTTGTACAACATTGCATATTTTGCCAATTTAAAAAAATTAGGACCGTAGTAGAAGAACAAAAAAACATCGACATCATAATATACTAATTTTACTTAAACAACTGCGATTAAGATTATCAAGGAATAAACCAAAAGACACAACATACCAAAATAGCAGCAGCCTAGAAAAGTACACATCCAGCAAAGCAAGCATGATTTGTGAGCGGCGACGATGACTACAAGCGGCGACGATGATGATGAGCGGTGACTATGAGCGGTCTGCAATATAGATTTTTTTAGGGTTTTCTGGATTGAGTACAAGCGGCAAGCACGAGTGATCTAGGAGCGATACTTGCGGTCTGCATTGGTGAAGGCGATGATTTAGGGTTTTTTGGATCAATTACAATCTACGGTCAGTTATAGAATCTGCGATTAATTTGAAGATAATTATTGAAAGGAGGAAAAATGAAATGAAACGAGGGGAGAGCGATTTAGGTTTTATTCTGGCGCCCTTAGTTGTTCTACTGGGCGGCCAAACAAATGAAAGAAGGGAGAACGAATATCCCTATTAACCACAACTGATGAAATATAATACTTCTTATACAAATATAGTTGTTAAAAGTGCATTTATTAGAACTGAAATAGAATAGTCGTTATAAAATATCTATTACAACTGCTAAAATAAAATAGTTGTTAAAAAATACATGTTACAACTGTCAATTTTTGCTTGTTGTAAATGAAAGGTTATAACATGTTTGTTTTGTTGTAGTGCTCAAAGGCAATTTTTCAAAATGTCCTACTTGGCTATACCAAACAATACATATTAAAACACAATTCTGTTATAGAATAAAGAAAAATAGAAGCCGTTGGAGAGAGACACAAGATATATTATTCACTTCTGAGAATAGATGTATATTTACATTACATGGCCTACTTTATATAAGGGCTTTGGAGGTAAGAACTGAACTTATACCACGATGTGGGACTAAACAAAACAATGTACAGGCATATTCACTTCATAATATACATATATTATAACACTCCCCCTTGAATATGCGTCTTCAAAATCTTGAATGCTCGGATAATTTGAAAATTTCTGTTTCGAAACGTGTATGATGATTGCTCCCCCTCATTATTATCTTGCTTGCATTTATCGATTCAATCGACATAGATTTGCCTCATTAAAAACCTCTATTAGAAAAACCCAGTGGGAAAAAACCTTGAACGAGGAAAAGAGTGCAAATTATGAAATCATAAATATCATACTAAAAATGATATTTCTTATAAGAGTTTGATACTTCAGGATCAAAATAATGCCTCATTAAAACCTTACTAAGAAAAACCCAATGGAAAAAATCTTAGTGAAGGAAACAAAAAGTACAATGACATGTTTTATTTTCTTATTTCTTTAAATAAAGCTTGATACTTCTGGATCAAACTAATGCCTCATTAAAACCTTACTAAGTAAAACCCTATGGGAAAAATCTTAGTGAAGAAAAAAGAGTACAATATAGTATGTCATATTTCAATAATTTACTGCATCAGATAGAGTTTGATACTTCTGGATCAATTTAATACGTCAGTAAAAACCTTACAAAGGAAAACCCGATGGGAAAAACCTTAGTCAAGAATAAAAATATAATTTAACTTAAATAACATATTTGAGATATTATTTCTTGAAAAGACGTTTGATTGTACAATATAGTATGTCATATTTCAATAATTTACTGCATCAGATAGAGTTTGATACTTCTGGATCAATTTAACCCGATGGGAAAAACCTTACAAAGGAAAACCCGATGGGAAAAACCTTAGTCAAGAATAAAAATATAATTTAACTTAAATAACATATTTGAGATATTATTTCTTGAAAAGACGTTTGATTCTTCTGGATTAAGACAATGCCTCGTTAAAACCTTAGTAAGAAAAACCCAGTGGGAAAAATCTTAAATAAGGAAAAAAGAGTACATTATAGCTTATTTCAAATGTTACGAGTTGATATTTCTGGATCAAGGTAATGCCTCATTAAAACCTTACTAATAAAAACCCAGTGGGAAAAATCTTAGTTAAGGAAAAAGAGTGCATTATAAAATACTTATGAATTCTCCTCCCGATTTTAATTTTTCCTCTGAATTCATATTCGTCTTTCGATAACTTAAATTGGTTATAGATACTTCTGGATCCATAAATATGTATCTCATTCATAATACAATTTATTAATAGTTTTCTTTGATACAATCAAATTTTCTAAGATTGTTTCTTCCAAATATGGTTTGCAGTTTATGCATTTGTATGCTACTTTTATGAAAAACACTTCATGTGCTTTCATTTTTATGCTTCAAATTAGTTTTGCGCATTGCAACTATACATCTTTCATGAATATTAAAAATTTCATTACAACACTACTAAAAAGCAGGAAGTAATCTACTCATCTTGATGTATCAAGATTTTCATTACAACAATACTTAGAAGAAATTTGTAATCTACACTTCATGTCTTTTTCATTCTTTATAACTACAAAAGTTATATATATTCTTCAGAAGTTTGTATACTTTAATAAGTATTTGCATATCGCAACTATCATTTCAATGGATATTAAGAGTTTCATTACAACGATATTTAAAAATAGGAATTAATCTACTCATCATGAATTATATCAAGATTTTCATTACAACAATACTTAAAAGTAGGTTGAAATTTGCTCTCCTTGTTCTTTGCATTCTTTATAACAATGAAAGTTATTTATATTCTTAAGGAATTTGTATACTTTCATTATTTAATATGATTTTAAACCACATTTATACCTTCGGGGTATATTAAGCATTTCAAGTACTTTTGGTGCTTTGCGGACTACAAGTTCAGATTTCTTATTAAGGAAAATTTCATGATGGCCAATCATGTTTTTCTCTAATTCAGGATCTTTAATCCATTTATAAACATAAGCGCTTTATTATTTATAAATTTATCATCGATGATTATTTCTTGTCAGTTCTAGACATGATTTATTGAGATCTCTTTAATTATGTTTTAGGTACCTAACCCACTTCTAGGGTTATTTGAGAATCATGTCATGGATCTCTTTCAGAGCATCCTTAAGTGTTTCTTCAAGAACACTCACCTCCTTTATTTGCATCTTTATTACATACTCCAAAAATATTGTGAAGTGTCTTTTGAACCATATTTCATATGTGGTTTACAATTTTGATCCTTCAGGGATTCAAATTTATATTGGAGAAAGTCTATTAGGGATAATATTGATAATATTTTGCATCATTGTATATTTTAATAAATATTTAACACTGATGATCAAAATGAACTTGTATCCCTTTATCCTCCCCCTCAATGTTGACAAACATTGAATAATTATCGTCTTTGCATCCTTATTTTGATCCATTATGATATTGCTACTAGCAAATACATCATACATATTAATAACAGGAGGATAATTCTTTTATTCGTTGATAAGATGCATTAAATTGATATTGATTATTAGAGTTTGTTCTCATTTATTGATCCAAGCCATTGGAGGAATTTACTTATTGTGTAGATCATTTGAATACATACATGACTTCAGGTCATTCAACATTTATGTTGATTGAACTTTAAATCACTAAATAATATATATGCATAATCCCTAAATAATAGCTTATAACAAACTTCAAGTTGATAGCTAAATATTTACATATATGGATGTATACGTGCATCCACGTATCACATATATATTATAAAATTTTCATATTCTTTCTCATTTGAATTAGTGATGTTTAGAACAAACTGTTACAAGGATCAAAAATTTTAATTTCTATTTATAAATCAATGTCAATGCAAACCTGTCAAAACCGCATGATAATGTTCAAAACATTTGGTTTGAAACCATATCGAACTTCTGGTTCGAACAAAATATACACAACTTCAAGTTGTTAAGTTTTGTTCCTCAATTATATCTCAAATATCAGTTTTGAACACTAATTATGATTACTTATCAAGGAGTAATTTTTAATTGCATATAGACATTTCTACACATCTCTATTGAGAGTTCTGTAAAAAAAATTACAGCAAAAATAATAATAGTATCTTCTAGATACTTGGAATGTTACAGATGCAGATTTCCTCAAGACCGTATGTATAGCTCTCAAACTTTTAGGATATAATCTAAGCTAAATTAGGATCCTTTATAATCAAATTCCTATGCATCTATTTGGTTTAATAAAATTACCAAACATATAAGCAAATCTCTTCTAGAGATATGTTATCGTTTCCTAATTTATTAGTCTCTTTTAGGAATATTTTATTATCACTACTTCTGGAGTGAATTTATCTCTTCTAGAGATGTATATGTACTGCTGGAATGTCATATTAATGTACAATGTTTCTATTCGTAGAAATTACATAATTACTACCTTTACAATAACATAAAACATCCCTACTGGAGTTTTTTTTTGTTGTAACTATCTTTGAAATGACATATCAGACTTTAAATACAGTAACAAAATTAGATGCACCAAATGAAAGTAAGATGTGAAAGATAAAACCACTACTTCTGGAGTGTAACATTGGTATACAATATCATTTTTTTTCCCGATAAATTATTGTTATTACTCAAAAATATTTATATCATTATTCCTTCGGGGAATATAGTATTTCCTTTTAAGGAATTGCAATGTAACAAAAATAAAATTTCTATAACATCTCTTCTGGGATGTTAAATTTTGCAATATAAATATAAATAAATCTCTAAAACATCTTTTCAAGAGATTAATACACACACATCCAATGATGTTTGATATATCATATAACATAATATCTTCAGGATATTTGGTTAATATAATATAAATATGAAGATATAAGGTAAGGTATAACTCATTTGGAGATTTTTGTAATCTCTTGGATGCAGCATTATTATCTCATATGATAATATATTATTTTCCTTTAACTTCTACAAGAAGTACAAACTTATCATTTTACACAATTTCAATAGAGCTTCGAGCTTCTAATTCATGAACTTCAAGTTCACTAATTTATTATGAACTTCGGGTTCTTAAATTTTGTGTAAACTGCCCCTTTTTTTAGAAGCTTATACATTTTGACAAATTAAAAAAAAATACTAACAAGAATTCGAGCTTGTAAAGTTTGTCAGAAAATCTTTTCATGATTCCAGACTTCAGGCCTTGGACTTTGAGTTATACAACTTCTGTTAAAATAATTCCTTTGCGCAACTTCAAATTGTTGTTAAACCTATTTTTTCCGTTACAACAGACATTACTTGTCAAAATAAATACATCAAATAGTAAATCACACGTCTATTCTTATTATAAACACAAACATACAGTGTCATTTAATTTACAATAATCAATGCATTTAATGTATTTATGACAATAAATGATTTAATTTATTACCATAACACTTGCAATTAATTCATTTGTGTTAAAAATAACTACAATTAACCTTTATGTGGTTTAGGATATAACTACTATCATAGCAAAATAATTTCATTATAAATATATGAACTAATTGAACAAACAGTACTCAAAGTAACACAATTTCATCTCAAATATAGGTTCAATATTACTCTATAATAAAATTAAAATAAATATCTTAAAGCGAAAATTTATTTCCCAATAATCAGAATTTCTAAATAAATAAAATTATATCAGATCTATCCATATCATTCATAATCATAAATAACTATAAATCTCAGATCCAAATCATTATTATTTTCATAAGAAAACTAACTTCATAATTCTTTACCAAATATATCAAAACAAACATGTAAATTTTCAAATCAACACAAGTTATTTTAGAAATTTAGGAAATTAAGATTATTTCAGATCTATTATATTTTACCTTTTGAAAAGCAATTGGATGCATGAAAAAAAAAAAAAAACTTTCTATTAGAACAGCTTATTTTTAATTAAAAAGAAAGAGAGTAGGAGAGTATATATATTTCTATGTATTTATTTGGTTTAGTAAAAGCACCAAATATATCAACAAATCTCTTCTGGAGACCTTTTTTTTAATATTTTATTATCACTACTTCTGGAGTGAACAAGTTTCTATGCATTTATTTGATTTAGTGGTTAATACTATTGGAAAATATTTTTAGAACTTCAGGTTCCAATTTTACTTTAAAAAAAGTCTTTGTTTAGTACTTTAGATCCTAAATGGTACAACTTGATTTTCATTATCAAACTTCAGGTTTGATTGCAATTGAAATTTACCATAATCTGAATTAGATTTTCTAATAATTCAAAGCTTCATATCTCAAATTTATATATTTGAGTTTTGATATATAATCCATTTTTTTAGTTAGAACTTCTGGTTCTTTATTCTGGTTCTTTATTTTGAGGAAACTTATAATTTACTGATTTATGAAAACTGCAGGTTCTCAGTTATTATTTCCTTTTTTTTTAAGGAAACATTGGAAGATATTAAGCTTATCATGTAAGATTTTACTAATGTTTCCATTCACTTAATACGATCTTCTAGATACGTATTATATTTATATTTGTTTCTCTTAGAAACAATAAAATATTTCTTTTGGAAATGTAAATCATATATCAAAATAATTTCCAAAGTCTTCATTCAAATCTAAATCAAAACAAAAGGTTTTCAAAATGAAAACCCCATTTACCAACCATGTTTGATTTCTCAAATCCATGTCCAAACTAAATACAATCAAATTCAAAAAATTTGCTTTAATCAACAATATCAAATTTTTGTCAAGTTCAAACTTGCATTCCAAAATAAATGAACTCTAAAGCATAAAAATAAGCATGATATTGAGATCTACAATATAATATTATCAAAAAAATAGCAACAACAAACAAATTAGATCTGAAATATAATAACCAACAAAATAAGAATTAGATCTCAAAGTTTAGATCTATATAAGATATAAAATTATAAGACTAGTATAATAAAGTCTAAAAAATAAGACAATAGATTTAGATCTGAAAAGTAGATCTAGAATGGAATGAGATATATATAAAAAATTGGAAGATTAGATCGATCATATTAGAAAAATAACTTACCGTTTTAAGATCTATAATTAGATCTGGAGAAGAATAGATTTGATTTCACAAATTATCACAATTGTAGATCTGAAGAAAAAAAAACTTTTGTGGAGATCGTGCTGATAACGTGTTATAGAATAAAGAAAAATAGAATCCATTGGAGAGAGACACAAGATATATTATTCACTTCTGAGAATAGATGTCTATTTACATTACATGGCCTACTTTATATAAGGGCTTCAGAGGTAAGTACTGAACTTATACCACGATGTGGGACTAAACAAAACAATGTACAGGCATATTCACTTCATAATATACATATATTATAACAAATTCATGTTTTTTTAAAAAAAATGCTAACATGCTCTTTCTCAAAATGCTTCAACTATGTTTTAATAAAAAGAAACACAAGTGGCATTTGAAACGCCGCATTGTACACTTCTGGCCAATGTGGCATTTGAGCTAGCCAAAAGTGTCACATATTCATAAAAGCGTCATGAGCGGCCTACATACGTAATAAGTTTGCTAAAGTGGTCCAAATCGAAAAAAAAAATCCTATTATTAATTGTAGGGAATTTCCTTGGTAATGACACAATAGATCTCAACTATTGAATTTTTCCCTGATTTCCATCTCTCGTAGAAGGACAAAAAAAACCCTAAAGTCAAGATCTATTATATCGCCAATTGTACTTTATTTTATGTCCAAATAGTAGTCCCTTAATTATGTTATTAATGTATTTGTATTGTTTAAAAATAAATTACATTTTGAGAATGTAAATAGATATTAAATTATAAATCAATGTGGAAATTTGACAATAATTTAGAAAAGGAATACAATTATACTAACATGACAATTTCGAATTATAGATACAATAATGATACAAATACAATGAGTCTTCTATCTTCAAAGTACAAATACGACCTTGACAAAAATACGGTTACATTGCTATAGATGTTGTTTATTTAATTTGGACAATTCCAATTTAGTATTTATTAACATGTATCTTATACACATTTCTGCAGTAGCAGTGATACAGTTGTACTCTTTTCCTAAAAATAAATATTTGACAACATTTAAACTTCAGTTATACATATATAGCATGCTTGTTTCATTAGAGTTGAGCTACCAGTGGTCGCGACAACATTTTTCAAAATGAAAAGGCAGATTTTGTGCCCATTTTTTGTTCGACTTGCGTCGTTTTGCATCACAGGCTATAAAGTTCGAATCTTTCATGCTAAATTTAAAAGAAAAGTTAAGCTATGTCGTTTTAAAAATAGAATGAGGAAGAGGCGGGCAGTGGAACGCAGTTTTATATCGTCATGTGATCTTATAAGAGCATATACTTTTTGATGTTGAAAAACTATAGCTTGTTCTTGTTTCCGTCTTTGAAAATTGTTCCATATGTGAGTCACTTCTATACTGATCCATCAACCCAAGTATTTGAAGAAAAGCAGTCCGGTCTGCGAATCTAACTAGGTTCACTGTTTTATTTCCAGTGCATACCTATATTCTTTAAAAGAAATGCATACCTATCGTTTTCATGTTCTTCTTATTATCATATATTGGCCATATAGTCTAGCGTATATGATTAAAACATGAAAGTACTTTATTTTTCTTCCGCTAAAATTAAAATAATCATCACATGAAAACAATTATAGTATGGGTTTTCCAACCTATTCATCATTTTTTTAATTTGCAGGAAATAGCTAAAAGGAAGAGGGTTGCTTAAAAACAAACTGCAATCAACGAATCCACCACATCCAAGCGTAATGCAAAAGACAAGGACATAAGGGTAGATGAAGACATTCATGTTGAAGACAATTCACAAAAAATGGAAACATAGTCATACAAATCGAAGTAAACTCCGAGAACAATGATCCTGAAATTTAAGACAACGCCATACCCTTCGATGAAGATACAATGGAAATAGAAGGAAATTTTGAAATTGACGTGAATGAGAAAACTACTCAATATGCTATTGTAAATCCGGTTGCGAAACGTAAATATAGATGTCCAACCAAAGTGAAAAGACATCCTTTAATTCCTTCGAGTCGAATTGAGTTTGAATTTAATGCGGATGTCAAACCTATAGGAGATAGGTCTATCAAACTATCTTCATATTTAGGTCCACTTGTAGAAGAACATGTTCCGGTTACACTTATAAATGGAAGCAACTAAGCGATGAGTTACAAATTGTTTCATGGAAGTCCATTCAGATATGTACAACGCTAATTATAATGCATTCACATGTAGAATTACTATTGACTTACTTTTGTTTGTACCGTCAAACAATTTGTTTTATAAACTAGAAGATAGGTTAGGGAAATTGTGAAAAAACCATGAAATAATTTATATAAATTATCTTATTAGTTTGTTGTTACTAAATTACAATATGAATATGTGTTATGTTGCAGGTAGATTTAAATTGGATGTAGAATGACAAAAAAGACATATTTCAGCAAATATGGTACATTTTTAGAGCTTCAAAAGCTGGATTAGTTCACAAAATAGAAAATGCACGAAACGAGGAAGAAAGAATTCCAATGAAACCCGATAATATTAAAAAGTATGAATAAGTGGAAGAAGTATATCAAGGCCAAAACAAATACGAAGTTTCAGATAAAGTCATTTTTAGATTTGTTCTTGATATTTACCTAACAATAGAAAAATCAAGCCATAGTTACACATTTAGTATTATTGATGAAATGAAGATTTGGTATACTTACAGCAAGCTTGATTTCTTTAGTGTATGTCTTAATTTATTGATAACGGATATAAACATTGTTTTATACATTTTTATTTTTAGGAATGGACTCTGAAATTCAAAGCTATATGAAGCAACCAGACGCTGCATACATGTAATCGTAAAGGAATGACTCGATTGGCTGAAGATTCAGTAAGGAATGCTATTTTATGTACCATAATATTCATTAACTAGTTATTTATTGTGATATGTTGTAGTATTGATTTTTTGAATGTAGAAAAGGAGAGTTCCCATCCATCTTCTATCTCTAGGGTTCAAGTTTGGATCAAATTCCACATTCGAAAGAACGGTGAACTAATAAACGCGACTTTTGCAGATACTACCATAAGTACGTTCAAATTTTTATTAAATAAAAATTTATTTGCTATTGCGATAATTTGTCGTGTATAATATGCATATATGACAACTTGTAGAAAAGGATTAAACGAATTGATAGGGAATCAAATTCTAGCTCTATAATTAATTGCAAAGAAGACACTCTTGCACAAGTGTTAGGACTAGAGAAACCAGGATGATTGAGAGGAATGGAAAGGGTTATGACCTACACCAAGGTAATATGGTCTCATGTAAGGCATGAACGAACAACCCAGATGCAAAATTAAATTTTGAAGTTAGACGCATGATTCGAATGCTTATGAAAAATACGGTAATAACAAAACAAATATTTTTCATATTCATAATTAAAACTGTGCATTGTGGTCGTGTATGTTGACACAAAGCATCCTTCTTCAATTCTTTGTTAATGTTGATCCACACTTTAGATTTGTTCGGAACATACCCCTCATTTCTTATTCTGCACAACATCTCCTCAACCATAACATCTATATCAATAGATCTTGATTGAGATCCCATTACAAACTCATGAACACTCCTCTGATTTCTATCATGCCGCATCCTGGTGGTTTTCTTATATTTCTCTCTACCATTACTTCTCTTAATTTGCCGCTCTCATCCCAGTTTCTTGTGGATGCATATAAATTTGTAACACATATGTTCCTCCATTTTTAGAATCAAGCTCCAATATTTTGCTTCTTATTTTCTCAGCTACCTTGATGTTATTGTGCACTCTACAAGCACTTAACAGACTACCCAAATTAGTAGAAACATTGATTCATCTGCATACTGTTAATCAATCTTCTACATCATCTATTCATCCTACACGAGACAGTAAATCTACCATGCATCCTTTGTGATCCATAATAAAGGTAATTTTATAAACATTTGACATGAACTTTAAAATTTTCCTTTATCGACCAACCCTACATGCCTATAAGTAGTTAAAATATCAATAAAAGTGATTGAATATAGCTTAATTCAATTATTTTTCATCTTCTCAAATACATTCAATGCTCTTTCATTATTCCCATAGGTTGCTGACTCTACAATAAGGGTTGGCCAAATCATTAAATCTTATATTTTCCTAATGTGAATGTGGCAAGAGCTTTCCATTAGTCCACTATCGATTTTCCTCGTTCATTATTGTTTATACAGTGATACTATAATATAAATCCAACACTTTTCTAATTTTAGATAGTAGCTAGTTTGATACAAAGTATTTTCTTGTATAATATTTCTAACTGCATAGGTATAATGCATTTGTAATTGAAATTTATCGCACAGTAATAATTTAGTAAATGATGTATGGTTGATCCATAGAGATAATGTAATGCCACACTTTTATGCCCATATCACCTAAGAATATTACAAGTAATATTGTCAAGTATAATAGAGAATAAGGCTGATTATGAGCGACCATCTATAATACTGCTTTTGGCGAGTATCGGTACATCGATTATGCGAATATATATATATATATATATATATATATATATATATATATATATATATTCCTTGCAAGAAGGGATTCGACTTATACAAACTAGGTGCAAAACAATAATACAGTAACTTAAAATAATTTAGAACAATATACCGCATAATAATACAACACAGAACCATAGAAATATTACAAATCTAATATCTCTCTAAAGTGTAAGTCTATAAAAGGAAAGAATTAGACTTACATATAGAACCATATACATATATGGACTATGACTAGTTAAAAGAATATACATGACGGCTAATGTCAATACAACAACCAAATATTCAACATGTACACATAAGACTAGTATCTCAACATGGAACTCTATCATATAGATAAACCTTCATATATCTACTCTAGCTAGCCCACATCTATAGTAATTAAGTCCATGTACCTATCAAGTCTTGATCTGACCCAAGTATTATGAAAATATTAAATGTGTCAGACTATCTCTGAATATCCAAAAGGTGAGATCAAAATAATAAGCATGCATAAACATTAAAGATATATAAAGCTGTGTAGTGTATCACATTATACATCATAAGGTCTCACCAATGATTCATCCACTAACAAATTTGCATAAAAAACAAGGCATAATAATAACTATATAATATATGTCATATGAAAATAAAATATAACAATGCCAAATCACCATGACACCAAATCCTCTTATGCCAATCAACGACAATCATCTCAAATATGGTGATAAGGAAACTAACTTCGAAACCACAAGAACAAAGAGACTGCATAAAAGCAAGTCAAACTCTAGAAAATATAAGACCACTTGAAAGCGAGTCCAAACCCAATGGACTTGGCATAAAAGCAAGTCACAAATCATAAAGCTATAAAGACAAGCACGTCGCAAGTCAAATAAAAACAATTTGTGTGCCAACACCAAAGACATGCACTTCGCAAGTCGAATAAGTCAAGCACTTCACAAGTCAATAAATAAGCTAGCATAATAGACAAGCACTTCGCAAGTCAACACAAAAGCAATGTACTTCGTGCGCCAACACAAGAAATGAGCACTTCGCAAGTCATAACTCGCTTGTAAAAAAGCATCATAGGTTGGGCTGAAAACTCATTTAATCTGCCTGTAAACAGATCACACAAAGTTGAGCTTGAAAACTTGCCAGAACAAGTGTTATATACTTCTGTATAGTAATCATTCAAGTAACGACTGTGTGTCCCATACTATATGGGTTTACTTGAACATTTACTGAATGTTAGTAAACTCCACACGATAAGTGCAATATACTCACGATTAGTAACTAAATGAGTATCGTGCAATGTCCCATAACCACTTTGCGATACTTAAATATTTGCTAAAAGATTGTAAATCCCACTTAACTAAAATATTCTATCGAACGAATCCAATAATTAACCGATAACATAATACAAATGTTCCATACCACTAGTATCACTAAATCATTTAATTAGATTTATCATTCAAATGAAGATAGAAATTGCAAGGAAACAATAATTCCATAAGTCGCACAAGAATGAAAAAATAGCATATAAATAGTCAAAGGCTAAGCACAATAAAATCCAATAAGAGTTTATGGTTTTGAAGCAAATAATATAATTTTATCATATAAGAAATGATTTCTAAAATATTTTATCTATATACTTATCTTCAACTTCTCATTTCTAAAATCCATAAATTCCTTTGTTATCCAAATATATATATATATATATATATCCAACACTTAATAAAATAAACTATAAGTTCGAATAAATATCAGTACGTATTTATATATAATTGTTCTAAAATCCCATTATAAAGATATATACTTCACAAACTACATTTCAAAAGCCATATAGATATATCCACATTTGTTTAGAAATAACATAGGCTTATATTTTAAACCCATACTTTTAGATCTATAAACTATTTCTACTTACTATATTTACCATATAACAACTTATTATAATTATTTATAAAAAGGAATTAAATCGATTTGAAAACAAGTTTGAAATTAGTAAATTATAATAAGCCTTCTTTTGTGAATTTCTTGTATTCAAACTATATATATGAGATAGATTTATGTATGTACTACACCAAAAATCAAGAATCAAAGAATTATCAAAAGGAAATCATCAACTCAAGATTTTAAAATCCGAAAAAAACATTGGAAATCATCAAAAAATGGGTATTAAAACCAGCAAAAAAACATCGAGATTCAACCAGGAAAACCAAATGAATTGATAGATCCATAGTGTTTAGCTCTATATCATCTCCAAATATATCTTTAATCAAATAATTAATAAGCTGAAATGGCTACGATAAGAGCCACAATAAGTCTCTTATAACATTGAAAACAATCAACATTAAACAATGCAACAAACGAGATGAAAAATGGGAGAATCGAGGAGTTTAACCTGGAGCTGGAATAGCTTCAGGTTGTTGCCACTAGTCCACCTGTGGTGGCAAATCCTAGAGCTACTTCAACTCCAGGAAGCACTCCGGTTGACCATCGACGATGACACTTCAATCTTAGATTGTTTGCAAGGGTTCTAGGGTGTAAATGCAACAACTACAACTCAAACATAGCATTATAAATTCAATTAGAATATCGGTTTACTAATTTATAAAAAACTAATACTTTCAACATGCGGTGATTTTAAACAACAACAGATCGATTCAATAAAACAACAGCAATCAACAATAAAATCACCCAACCACATATGCAAATTCATCTGGAGAGAGTGTTGAGGTTAACTCACCCAAATTCTTTTAATTTGTTTAGTAAACTTGCTACCAAATCCAACTTGACTTCTAACTTGAAGCAAACCCCAGAACTCAATTTCCAAAGAAATACAAAAGTGCTAAATAACTTGCTTAAAACTGAAATTGATTGAGTTAGAGAATATATAAAGGTTCTATTATCATACCTTGATTTTCTATGTGGATTTCTAGAATTTTGTATCTATTTTAAATTCACAAATTTGGATTTAAAGAGGAAGGGGAAATGAAGCCCTAGCTTTTATTTTATTTTTATTAATGAAAGGACGTACTAGTTTTAGAAAATAAGAAGGAAGCCTTCTCATACTTTCTTAAGAATGGGTTTTGGGTTGCATTTAAGCCCATTTAAATCAAATGCAAACTCATTTTATTTATTTTCTTCTTTAAACTAACTTTTACATCATTTAATTGCAAATATATATATCTCCTCATTTTATAACATATATTTTCAGGCACTTTTCTTATTAAATCGTATATTAACATTCTAATATTCTCAAAACCCAAATTATACAATTTTTGATTATTGATTAGTTTCAAAGCTCATAAAAATAGGTTTATTAATTATTTATAGGTTAAAGAATATTTCACACATTATTGTTAAGCATCCAATATTATAAAAAAAATCAAATTTCACATTTCAAAAGAATTTCATTATCTTTTATCAAAGAATACCTAATTCAAACTAAACAAATATTCTTATCCAGACTTTGATTTCAATTATCTTCAAGTAAAACAATTAAAATCTAATTTCTTCGATATCGATACTTGAGAAATCAAATTTCTCATTTAAATATTCATTTAAATTGTTATTTATTTCATTTGACCAACTCAAAAATTGGGGGTTGTTACATACAACTATAAAGAAGTTTCCTGGCCAATGACAGTATGCGTGTTTATGAATAAAATAACATGATTTCTACACTCTAATGGACTTCTCATAGTACTTGAAAAATTATTATCACCGACACTGTCCATAAACTATTGTTATTGCAATATATTTTTTGATTCGTTCATCATGACTTCGTAATGATACCTCATGTTTTGTAGTTATATTATTATCCAGTGATTTGGTTGTTGATGAAAAAGGCATGCATGCCCACTATTTCCACCTCATTATCAAACAAAATAAATTAGAATTAGCCTTTAGTTTTTGTTTTATAGAATTCTTATTTGATTATTTTCATGTTGATTCATTCTAATTTATAATCATGGATTATTGGTCTACGTTTGGAATATTTGTTCCAATATTATTAATGGCTTAATTCCTGAATACGTACCTTCACTTCTAGTGTTAGCGTTAATCCATCATGTATTGCATGCATAGTAATTTTATTTGCCGGTTCTTTTTGTTTTTCCAAATTGATAAACATGAATAACACTCATATATAATCTATAATGATTATTCATGTAGCCTTTAAAGATGACTAGTGATCTTAATTATTACTATTATCATTAATGGTCACTTTACAATGGATATGTTTTGTAAATGTAGTCACGTCCAAATTTGTTATGAACATTATTTTGATTTAATAAAATTCTACTTTTAACCATGAACAATGTCAAAATGATTGTACATCCAATTTCGCACCTTGTGCAAGTTGAGTTCGCATTCTATGCAAACCAAATTTGCTCAGAGTTGTAAAAGCTCACTTTGCACCACAGAGTCCAAATTGAGTTAACACTAGCGTAAATATAGTTCACACCAATGAGTGCAAGCTCACTTTTCACTGATGCAAAGTGCAATTTGCTTTGCACTTTATGCAAACTCAGTTTGCGCCACTGAAATTTGCAATTGTCCACTTGGATGACAAGTGCAATCAGTATAAAGACAATTTGGAATCCTAGTTCGGCAATTTTGTTGCATTTACTTATTTGATTTCTAACGTAAAGAGATCACCAAAATTTGAGATTTTGAAATATTATATACAACACAGCAGAAGAAAACACCATTGTCCATCATTAGATTTTATCTTATAGTAGGAACCACTATAAGTTAATGTTAGAAATTTCACAAAGTACTGATCTTTTATAGCTTACTCAAGGGGAAGAGTTGAATACCATGGACATAAAAAGTAGAAATCTGTTAAATTGCATGGACTTTTCTAATGTTATCGAAATAGAATGCACTTTGCAATTGCTGTCACTAATATTGCTTTTATTACTTTATTTAACAAAGAAAAGAAAGTTGGGATGAAGCAAGCATATCTCAAATGGTAAAGTTATTTACAGTACTAATTTGATATCATTATTGTTAATACAAAAATGGATCAACATCAAGAATAGGTTGTAGGAAACTAGTATTACCCATATCTAGCAGATAGTATAGAGAATAAAAGAAAAGAAACCAAAATAAAAAAATACACAGGATTTAGAGTGGTTCGACAATCTTTGGTCTACGTCCACTTTATTGCTTTGTTGCTTATCGATTTGATGTTGTTTGATTATGATTACAGAAGCTCTGGGAGAGAATAAGTCACAAGTATAGGGGTTAGGCAGATTCTACGTCCTAGAATTGCCCATAGGTGCTGTCATGATGACTATTGTGTAGAGGAAAGAAATGAAAAAAGGGATAGCTTTCATGTAGTGATGACAAAAATCCTATCCTATTTTGGCTGCTCTATGGTTTGTATTTATAGATCAGTCATATTGGATCAGAAACCCGCTACTAGAGAGGTTCAGATATTAGCCTGAAGTTGTATGGAAAATTTGGGGAACCTACGAGTTAAGATGATAACTTAGTGCAGAGTTATCCCTTTAAAGGGAAACTCTTCCTCATCTTTTACATCATGTTTCTTACTTCATTTTAGGGTGCCCATTGTGTTTTCATAGGCCAATGACCTGTTTTGATGATCATTCCTTTATAACTAGGTTTGTTCTGTAGTTTACTGAAGATAACTCTTCAATTCTTAAGACAGGACGTTCGAATTCTACAAAATCACTTAGGCATGCATATAAGAGCTAGAGAATCACTTTTGCATAGTTGGAGATGCTGGTTATAGAGCATGATAATTCGATACTGACTCATAGCCATAACTCGGTACCAACTCATCCTCTTGGCATATTTTTGATCCAAGTTTTCTTGAGTTGTTTCCTTTGTTCATTTGAGCATGCCTGCCAAGTTTCAAGTCATTGCGTATTCGTCTTCGTCTTGCTTAGGGTCATCCAATGGTCGGAACACTTGGAGTCCAACATGAGAGTTTTGTGGGTCAGACCCAAGTTATACTTGCTTGGAGTCCGACCTGAGAGTTTTATGCGTCTGACCTAAGTTCTGTTCAATAATGATTACTTGGAGTCCGACCTGAGAGTTTGGTGAATCGGACCTGAGAAAAAATAGGTCGGCATCGAGTTATCCCTATAACTCGGTTTTGAGTTATATACTTGGTGAATATTTCTTCAAGTATGACCTAAGTGTTTTGTGAGTCAGACCCGAGTTATGTTCATCGATAATTGCTTGTAGTCCTACCTGAGAGTTTGGTGAGTTGGACCCAAGAAAAAACAGGTCGACACCCAGTTATCCCTATAACTAGGTACCGAGTTATGTTACTTAGGGTCTAACCCAAGATTTTGTGAGTTGTACCTGAAAAATCATAACTCGGGTTTTCTTTCATTTTTCCTAGGTTCAGCTAGGGTACGACTCAAGTCTGACACCAAGCATCAAGTTGAAAATCTCAAGTCGACTTTTTATGCTCATTTTTTGGTATTTCCTTCTTCTTGCCTTTTTATGATGTTTCCAAAGTTCTTGAGTCATCTTGTCTTTGTTTCAATGTTCTAACTTCCGTTGATTTCTGCTTGATCAAAAACCCAATTAACATTTGTCCTTCAGATCGTTGGACACAAAGTGTGCTCTTGATTGAGATAAGTTATGGACTATTATCCTGTGAATTTCGGTAGATTGCTTAAGTGCCATCTCGAGATGTCACTTTCACTTGGTTGATTTTCCTTTAACCACGTGACTTGGTTGTAGTTGAAATTTCATTTCTTGTGCTAAGGACTTGATCTACGCTATGGAAATCTTAAATTTCGCTTCAGAGATCGTTTCATGCCTTAGGTGAGAATGTTCCTCTTTGCGGCAAACTATTTTCATTTTTTCTTTTCTGTTTCCACCAAGAGCTTATGGCTCCTGCCATTAAGTGAGATTCATCTAAGGCCGAAGGAGCAGCGATTGCTTGCTGGTGGGAGATAATCGCAGTTTGAGTCGTGCTTGATTTATGGCGAACCCCAAGCTTGTTTCGTTTGCTCTAGGAATGGTCGTGTCTGATGATTCCACCACTATGCTTTTCCTATAATTGCACTCCTTGTGTTCCTGAAAAATAAATGCTTTGCGCATCGCTTCGGATAGTGGCTGTTATCGATTATTCATTAACTAGGGGTAAGTTTCGACATATAATATCACTGTTCGAGAGAGCTCATTTTTCTAGCACGAGCGAGCTATGTATACAGGATGGTCCATTCGTGGTGTCGGAGACACTTGACTTACTTTGCATAGGTAACACATTGCAATTGCCCCGATCAATGCTTAGAATCCAACTATTCAAGATATGCCGACTTCTGTTAACAGATTCCTAGCATTGTTCATACGAGAATATTATTTGAAGTAAAACATACATGACTATGTTGAACCCTGAGTTTTATTTTTTTAAATGACTTTCTGGTCATCCCTTCTTTGATCTAGTAAAGGAACTTCCACTCCTCCAAAAGCTGGATCCTACACAACTTAGGCTTCACCTTTTATTTTTGTCACACCGGGATGACTTCTTACGTCTGAATTGCAAGGCACAATTGCTCTTATAGAGCTACTGCCAAATTCGCCTCCTCTTCTAGATGAATACACGGCCTTAAGAGCCTTGGAAAAAGAGGGAGGAGCAAGTAGGGATTCCTCAAAGCTTATTACCCTATCAGCCTTCCTTTTAGTTTTGCTTACATGGGAGTGGCCTCTGTTGTCTCATGACTTTGTGTGGATAGACATAATCCTGGAAATTTCTTTGATTATGTTTCTTTACTCAGTCCTGCATACAGTTGCTAAAGTGCACTTCTTGGTGAAACAAGGGCGTCATTTAACCAACTCTATATCCATTCTTTCACGTGTTTGGTTGTGTTCATTTTGACTAACTACTAGTCGTGGATAAACTTATTTTCACGCCGCTCCTAACAGTCTTAGAAAGCAGCTAAGATATTTATTTCCTTGTTGTATGATCTTTTCGAAGAACTAAATCCTATTTATTGAAGATTTAAAATGCCTGACTCTGGGCACCAGTAGTAGCTAAATGTTATGCAGAAAATTATTTAGCCACTCATATCTAATTGAGCTTCCCCAATCCCGGTCATAGACTGGGAAAAAGTCCAACGGCACTTGTTTTCAATTTTTCATGACTGTCTTCATCTATACTCTACCGAGCATGTCCTGCTTGGTCGCCAATGCTGTCGTTAAAGTTCAATCATGCATTGTTTCAATCTTTGGAAACTAGCATACAAATTTTTTCATATTTCGATTATCCTTCCTTGAAGTTTCCTTTTTCTAGGTGACAACAAATTTCCAAAGGCTGGTGATTACACCTTCTTGACATTGCCAATTTCCAAGCGATTGCAGATTCAACCATGGGTTGTGGCTAAAATTCCAGTCGTGCATCAATTTTTGCCTCCAGAAACTACAACATCAATGACTTAATTCCGAGCCTTTCAGTATCGAGAGGTTCCTCTCGGTATCATGAACTGTTGGCTCACTACTTCAACTTTTCTGTTTGCCTTTTTTTCACCATGATCATGCCACATGGTCCCGTTTTACCACCGGTAGTCAATTGCAAGGATATCATATTTTGATCTTTTCCTTACCACTAGGTGCACATCGATAATGTTGATTCCCTTTTCTTTGCAGTTTCCAAAATCCAGCCTGCGCAACAATCTTTGTCTCCAAGGACTGGTGGTTTAATTACTCAAGTCCGAGCGTTGCCTTTTCTCATTGCTGCACTTCATGTGTCTCGCACATTATATTTATTCATTGCAACTCTTTATGTGTAAATAATACATCTATGGTCATTTTGGCATATTCTATTAATTAGCTATGCTCAAAATTACAATGTAGCTTGGTTTATCCAATTCATGGCTGTTTTTGTTTACCAAGTGTAGGAGTATATGCCCTACTCCATAGGGCTAATCACTTTGAATACTAAGTCCATATATTTATGGGAGACTAGGTTTTTTGAGCAATACGTTTGACTACCCCCAGCCTAATTTTCATGCTAGTTCCTATCTTTAGGAATTGGTGACTTTTCTATTTGATTCCAAGATCCGAATTTATAATGTTGTCAGTTCCCTGACTGTGACTGAATTCTTTCGAGTTGAGAACATCAACCAATGCCATTCTAGATGTATGTGTCAGAAAGACACATCACCGTCATCTTTTGCCATAGTAAATTCTTCCAAGCCCAATATTGAGATCCTAGTCATGCATCAGTTTCTATCTCCGAAAACTTGCCTGCGAATAACTCAACTTTCAGGAATTCTCTTTGATGTTGCGACTTCAGGCAATGTCAAATTCATGAACATTAAGACCTTCATTTCTCTGTATGGGAATTTGCTGCATTAGGAAGGATAACCCTCGACTGTCATAGATTCACCGTTGCTTGACGTTAGCCGCTCTTGGAATAATTAGCCATGCATTGATCAGGTACTTTGACTTCTGCTTGTAGAAAAGCTGCTGATATCCCAAGACAGACAATGGGAAGGAAAGAATGCTTAGAATCGAGCAATTAAACCATCGATTCTCTAAGATTGGTACTGACGAATAAGGCGGATATCAACAACAATGCTATTAGCTCAGCAGTATGCATGGCCCGAACAAGCAAGGTGAATTATCATAGATTTAAGACAAGCAATACTTAACTCTACTGGTCCATGACCGGGATGGAAAGAGCACAATCCTATCAAGGGCAATGTTATGACTCACTCTACCGTGTCTAATTCTCTATAAGTGACCGTAGTTTGGCACTTGGGAATAATGGGTTCCACAAATGGAAGTTAGATTGCAACAAAAATCAATCGAAGGAAATTAACCCTACGCGAATAAGAATAACCATGGAATTGGTTAATTAACGCCCTTGATCGCCAAAGGGAGCGCTTGATGGTTATTAACAAAGCTAAGTAATAGAAACACCCGAGACTCACATTCCATTGGAATATGGCATAGCCTGGAGTTAGGCAATGTCGAAAAAGAAACTACATTGGGTTTAAAGGAATCTACCCAACACTACAGGAGGATGAACGATTCGATCCCAACTTACAGGACTTTAACACTACCTAAAGACTGGTAACACAAAGGAAAGACTCTTACGATCCAATCATTAAAATGCTATTTTTCGAAGATTGAAACGAATACCTAACTGGAATATAACACTGCTGAGTTGACGAGAAAATTGACTTAAACCGCGAGTTCAATGGAAAATTCGATCCCCGCCTTATCAAAACCAACATCGCTCTGGCACCGTCAAGAAGGCCCAAAACCACTAGAATGATGGGAAAAATCGATCCCAACCTCATAAGTATTGGTGTTGCCCAGCAACACCGAGAAACTCTTCTATTTCCTAAGTACCGATTTTGCCCTAGCAACCCGAGGAAACTTTCAATTCTTTATATACCGATATTACCCCGACAATGCTAGAAAAACTTCAAACTGCAGGGTCGATGAGAAACGCTCAAAATAATAAACCATTGATGCACTAGCTTCCGGACATAAAGTTAGTACTCAATTGAGTTTCTACCCTTGTCTTCAGAAAACTATTGTTTCCCGATGATAGGCAAAAATGGAAAGCCATAAACATCCACCAGCCAATCGAATGGTTTGCCCTTCCTTCTAGGAATTAACTGCTGCTCGGAGATAAGGTAGCGGGTGAAGTGAAATCCCCAGGATCGAATCGCTCATGTGCTATTTTCCAGAGATAGAAGCTAGCACACTATTGAATTTCCATTATTCAGCCTAGAAAGAATTTTGATACAGTCTAGAAATAGGCAGCCTCAAGAAAAGGTTGCTTGGAACCAAACATCTAAGTCGCCAGTTCTGGAGATGGGAACTGACCATTGAAATGGACTTCCATGATGGCATTAGCATTCAATCAAGGCACGCATAGCTAAGGACAAGCGGGGAAAATCGCTGAAAGTTGGAAATTAAATAATCGAACTTTCTCGATCCCAGGGTAAGATTGAGTGCTAGACTGGGGGAAATTGAATCATTCTTCCCCACACCTATCCATCTCCCACAAATGCTAGAATACGTGCATTCGAAATGCTAGTCCCACAAATAGAAATATACGCACAAATACTTGGTAGAGGGGAATCTCACCAAGTCCAAACACGAATAATCACGGAGTTGGTTAGTTAACAGTTCTGTTTGAATCAAATTTCCACCCAGGGAAATGAAGGTCTTAACGTTTAGAAATTCAGCGTTGCCCTATCGTTACATCAGCCTCTGTACAATTACGCTCTTCCTATCCTGAACATGGATGGTAGAGTTCAGGGTTCTTTCTTGAATATATAGCAATTAACCTTGCTTGTTCAGGCCATATGCATTCTTCTAGGCCAATAGCATTGTTATAGATATTTTCCTTATTCGTTGGTTCCAATCTTTACGAATGGATGGTGTAAATGATCGATTTCGAGCGTTCTCACTTTGCTGTTGTCTGCCTTCAGACAACAGTTTCTATTCCCTAAGAAAAAGTCGAAGTACCTGATCGATCTCTACTTGGCTGATTATTTCAAGAGATGGTAACGTCTAGGCCATGATGAATCTATGACAGATGATGGTTATCTTTCCTGACATCGCTAGTCTCCAAATGACACCAGATTCGGTGAAGTCAAGTTATTCCCTCCAAACATTGCTGGTCTTCGAGCTATGTTGGATTCTTGTATGTTAGAGTTTGAGAACTCAGTCGATCACATGCTTTTTTTTCTTTAGAAACTAGGGCATTGATGATTTGATTGGAAATTCCTTTCGTCATTTCTTCTCTCCAAGTGGTGGTAAGTTCTTCATATTATCGCCTATCTTTAGGCGATGCTGAATTCTAAGGAGTTCGATCGTTAACCTAAAACATGGACCAACACTCAGAATCAGGATAAAAGCACCAGTTTAGATTAAACAGACCGAAAAGTAGTCAAACAAGAAAAAAAAATAGTGGTTCGGCATAATCTCTGGCTATGTCCACTTCAATCTTTTTATTAGTTGCTTTCTCTCTGGATTACAACTATTTATATCAGATCTGACCATAATCTGGTGGATCTCAGAATTACAATTATGTTTCTAGGTTGTTTGTAAGTCATTAGTATTAAGAATTTGTCGATCTAAGTCCTAGAACAGCAAATAGTTGTATCCTAGGCGACTTTAATGAAAGAGAAATTACAGGTAAAGAAGTAGCAGAGTCTTCGCAGCCAGAGAATCCAGCCCCTATTTTACTTGTTCTATGGTTTGTATTTACGAGGGAAACCGTCATGTTAGGCCAGAATTCAACCTAGAGCAAAGTCCAAATATTGGCCCGAAGTAGTGTGCAAAGTTGTAGGATCTCCTAAGTTAATCACAGAAGTCGGTGCCAACTCTCAAGTCGGTGATGGCTCCTCTCCGTTGTCCAAATCACTTCAAACCTTCTTGCATCCTTCTTACTTCATTTTAAGGTGTTGTTTCCATCAATCGTTGGTCATCCAAAAGAAGCCATTCCTACTTCTTCCCAAAACAGCCCAATATCAACCTTTTTGCCTAAAATGTTAGTGGTGATTTTTTCCTTAGCTCGAAGTGACTTGTACTCTTTTTCAGCACTCTTTTAATTTTATATGGAGGTGTCCCAAAGAGGTTGCAACATCTACGGAGTTAAAAAAAAAGAGGTCGGTACCTACTTGAGAGGTTGATGGAGACATCTCTCCTTAGTGTATTTTTCATCCAAATTTCATGACAAAACATGTTATAGGTAGACAATGACTCTTATAAAATTTGATTTCGAAATAATAAGCCCAAAATTGTCCTCGACGACGTGATCATATCAGTACCGACATGTGCGGTTAATGTATTTTCGATTGAGTATTTTCTAAGATGTTTATTTTCCCTATCTAAGAGTACTTGCCAATTTTTCGATCGTTTCATCCTTGTTTTAATCTTCTAAGTCCAGTTGAAATCTGCTTTGCTAAAAAGTGGGTTAACACTTTCCCCTTAAGTATGTCTTTGAACGTAAGGTGTGCTTTGCTCAAGAACCAGTTTCAGTAATTAGTCTCTGATAATTGAGCTCTCCGGCTATCACAATCAAACATTTTGGTGGATCCAATCATTTAGAAATATCATCTCTTGAATCCAGGTCATCCCATGTTCATCGACGAGTTATCTTTCCCTAATTACAGGGGGTTCAAATCCTTTTATCCAATATGGATCCACTTCAGGCCATGGTCTCATCGAGCTATTTATCTAGGACTTGATCTCTTCGGACCGTTCTTCATCCACTTTGAGGTTCAATTTATTTGGTAGCCACTTGCTGAATCTGATATGCTCGCTCTTCGACAAGGGGACCCAATGACCGAGTAGGCCCATGCACTCAATCTATGCTACGGGGACCTACCCTTGACCTCTTCGAGTCCTTGCTGAGCCTAATCCACTCGCTCTTCGGCAAGGAGACTTAATGGAAAGCAATCATGTCCACTCACTCTCTGGCGAGATGGCTTACTTCTTACACTTCAGACCCGTCTCTCTAGATGGTAGCTTAAAGAGATCTAATCCATGCAAGCCCATCTGCTCACTCTCCGATGAGGGGACTTGCAACCCACTTTGGTCTTGACTCTCTGGTTGAGACTCTAAGGCAATCAAAATCAGTCATCACTCTCCGGTGGAATTTCAAAATTCAAATATCCTAATCTAAGCAAATAAGCAGAAATTCTATGTGTTCATCCTAGATATCTAACTTAGAACATGCTTAAAGCCCAATCCAGGTCACGTATATGTATAAGCGGTCTAAGGTTATTATTATCCTAAGCAGTCATCCCAGGCATCCGACTTAGAGCATGACTGTAGACTAATATAGGTTTTATGCACGTCTAAGTGGTCTAGAATTATTGTTGTCCTAATTATCCAATGTAAGAAAAAGTAGAGTGCATGAGTCAAACCAGACCCCCGATCATAGGATTTCAAGTCTTAGACCAGATCCCTAGCTATACCTGGATGTGTTTTCTGCATATGGTGGCTACTTCGGCCGCACCATCGCAGTTTGGTTTCTTATGTACTGTTGTAGTTGGTTACTCCGAACCAGTTCCTCGATCAAGTCATTGAGGTATTTTCACTCGTTCGCTTCATGTCTATCCAGCTCAAGGACGATGCAATACTTTTTGGATATTTTCTCTCGATCGGTAGGTTCTCGCAGTATCCTAGTCCGTTCTTATTAAAAGTAGTTTAAGAGTTATTAATAATCTTTGAAAGATTTTCTCTAACTTTATTAAAGTTAGATACATTTTTAGTAATATTTTCTAACTTGGTTTGAGACTCGTATTGTTTAATTCAAGAATTTTGACATTTGATTTTAAATCATGGTTTTCTGAAGCTAATGTCATATTCTTTTTCTTGAAATTCTATTTCATTTGGTAGCATAAACAGTTAGGAAGATACACTAGATAAAGATTCTTGTGTTTTAACAAATTCTTCTTCTAGGATTTTATTTTCGTCTCTGAGCATATTAACTTCTATTTCACTTCTGTTTAGTTTTTCTGAAGCATCTTTATACTTTCATTTAACTTCTTTTAGTTTACCCAATAGCTCTGAATTTATATCTATGAAATCGTCAAAAGTTGGATCACTTACAGGATCACTTACATTGTTAATTGAAGCCATAAAGCAGACATTTACTTGTTCAAAATCACTATCGGTGCTACTATTTGATGTGAAGATGATTCTATATCATCCCATGTAACAGAGAATGCTTGCTTCTTCTTATACTTGTCCTTTTTATTCTTGTATTTGTTTTTCTTTCGATCAGGACAGTCCTTCTTTATGTGACCCTTCTTATGACATTCATAACGCTTGAGATTTGAAGCTAATGGTTTATTGGTATTGTCTCTACTGTTGTTACCGAATTTCTTGTTCTTTCAAAATTTCAATTTTTTTTTGAATTTTTTTGCTATAAATGCCATTTCATCTGAGTCTGAGTCTTCTTGTTCAACCTTAAAAGCTATATTCTTTATATCTTAGGCTTGATCTCATTTTGCCTAAAAATTTACTTCATACGACATGAGATTTCCTATTAGCTCTTCAGGTTTGATGGTAGAAATATTATTAGCTTCTTCAATAGCTAGGACTTTTTGTTCCCCTTCATCTAAAGAGTTTTGAATTTTTGAAACAATATCAAAATCAATATAATTTTTCCCTTAAAGCTAATAATGAATGATATATGTCTTAGAATCTAGAATACATATCATTTATAGTTTCATTTTCAAATTTTGGAACTGATTTTTAAGCATAGAAATTCAAATCGTTAAATGGTGGTGGTCTTGCAGTGGTTTGACCTTCAATAAAACATGTGCTAGTATTATTTTCCATATTAACTGAATATCAGATAGCCGTCTTATGGTTATATGACGACCAATGCTCTAATACCAAGTGAAAGTGACTAAGGATAGTGTAATATGGAATATTATCTAAGCTATTTACTAGTGTAGAATATAAATAATAAAGTAAGAGACACCAGAGATTTTCATATTGGTTCGAACTTCCCGTTCTACGTTCAGTCCCAGACTCCTTCTAGAATTAAACTATAAACCCTCACTTGAACCGAAGGTATAGGTATTACACCGCCTGAGCAACCGAACATGACTTCAACCGCCTAAGCAACAAAAAATGATTTCAACCGCCTGAGCAACCAAATAGTACTTATTTTACAAACAATAGAATTGCTTCTGACTAAGCATGCTCTTGAGTGGCACTGATAAGTCAATAACGTACACCCATAGACACTAATAAGATATGTTTGAA
The DNA here is from genome assembly GCA_030765085.1 of Allium cepa. Lineage (NCBI taxonomy): Eukaryota > Viridiplantae > Streptophyta > Magnoliopsida > Asparagales > Amaryllidaceae > Allium > Allium cepa. The sequence continues at coordinate 299,768,534 of CM060929.1, forward strand.
TGAACAAGTGACTAGAATCAAATGTATTTGAATGTAAATGGCGAAATTGTTTAGACAATAAGAATGAGAAAATTGAATCTGAATGAAGCGACTGAAACAATTGATTTCATGACTATATACAGTGTTTAAGAGTTACAACCAATCTTGATAAGTAGCGACCAAAAGATGCGAAAGCAACTCTTGAATCAAGAGTTCTTTCTGTTCATTGAAGTGAAGCGACCTTTCAGAAATGTAGCTGTAATGAAGATTTAGTCGACTGAATGAAATAATTCAGCCAGCTGAAATGTTTAAAAATCGAATCAGAGAGGAAATGGTACAAAATTTAGGTAATTCAGTCGGCTGAATTGCTTATTTTCTGCCATATTAAAGATTTTTCAAAATGTTTGTTTACAAAAAATCTTAGCATGTGAACTATGATTTGAAAGATTTTTTAAGTACGTGTGCATGCATATACCATTTTGGAGAGATTTTAACTAGAATTTACTGCTAGCCTTGGACCATAAACAAACCATAGATAATATATTACTGAAGTCTATCTGGAATCTGGTCTACAATCTGGTTGATTATTTGTTGAGTAAAATAGTATCTTCTCCTACAAATATGGTTAGTTCACATAATATTTACTTATATAGTTGTCACAATCAAAACATCAGAATTCAAGGTTCTAACATTATCTCCCTTTTGATGAAGATAACTATGTAAGTTTGTAAATTTATGAAATCGGTTTAACCCCCCCTCCCCCGACTGAATACTCACTCTATCAATCATATTCTCCCCCTTTATCATTGACAAAAAGGATCAATTAATTAATATGATAAATATAGACATATAATCATACAAATAAGCATATAGTTTAGAGGAAGCAAATAAATAACAAACATTACAGATAGCAAGCATAAATGAGCATGTAAGAATGACAAATTAAGGACAAACTTACTTGGAAACATCAAAATACAATAATCACATAAGAGAATGTCTTAAAATAATATGATAAGATGATCATGAGTGAAACATAAAAGGCTAGAAATCCTCACTGCCTTGTACTTCTTCTTCTTCCGAAGTTGATTAAGTGAATGGGGCCAGATTTTCAGCAACACCGGTAGAAATAGAGCCGCTACAAGAGATTTTTTCCCAAATTTTGGTTAAAAAGCCTTTTATTGAGTTTAGCTTTTTATTTGTTTTAGACACATTTTTTTCTACGTTAGCTAAACGTTGTCCAAGCTTGCTTTGATTTCCAAACAATGTTACAAGAGCTTGTTTCGAAGTTATGTCACCATGGAGTTCTTAAATTTCATTGTCATCTTCTTCTTCTTGTCTAGGGGTTGAGAGGACGAGGAAGCGTCATTTGTCTCTTGGTTGAGGAATACTTTGTCAACGATTAGCGGCACATTGTTAAAAGATAATAATTCATTGATGTTTGGGGCGTTTTGGAAGACCCACTAAACTTAGGGTCATTGAGTTAAGCTCTAGGATGGTCATGAAATCCGAATCGGGTAAAGGAACTCTGAAATTTTGTAAAATGCACATGATATAGGCTCCATAATGAATTATTTTGTATTTTCTCTTATGATTTACGGTGAGAAATCCATCCAAATACTTTTTTCCCTAATTTACTCTTTGAGATGAGTAAATAGCATATAGAGCTTGAAAATCCCTCTTATATACCTTTTCGTACCTACCAGTATAGGGTTGTAATGAGCGACTGAGTGGTCGGCGAATAATTCGTGTCTTCGGACGTAAGGCACTAGTTTTCAAAATAGTCAAATCATTCGACAAGAAAAGATATGAAACTTCGTCACGATTATACATATCTACCTCTATGTTATCAATATCCAATCCTTTGGATGGACATCATAGTATGTGTCCCAATCGTTGGAGGGGTAGAAATATTTTTCCTCCACACACTAAGGTCCAAATGCAATCATCTTTATTACGAGGATGTTGGTGGTCGATATTCATGTTTTCAAAGAATAGCTTAATTAAAAGAGAGTGTATTTTGACGTTGTTGGAATCATACCCTATGAGATAATCAAGACCATTAGCTTCGACTAGTTCTCTTATAGCGTAGCCATTCAAGTCGGCGAATTTCACGAAAGCACCTTCAAAAATCCTTGACTTTTTCATAGATTTGAACCTAGTGACCGCCATTTCATTGTGTAGCGAAGTGTGAATTTGGCTCTCGGATGGGCCGGTATTTGATTAATGAGCTCACTTGGATCTTGGTACCATTTGATTTGAAGAAAAAGTGAAGTTTTTATGAGGAGGCTAGGGGTTTTTAATTGGGTTTCTTTTGGAATAAAAGTGTTTAGGTAAGAGGAGTATGGAGGAGTAGACGGAAGATAAGTGCAGTTTGATTGAATAGATGTATTGGAAAGAGCACAGATCTATTTTTTTAAACTGAAAATTAACGGGGCAGTCGATTGAATTGAGGTGGGTAGACGGCTAATTCTTGAACCCGCAACTTTATAGTGGAAACAATCAATATTCGGTCGATTGAAAAAAAGAGTCAATCGACTGTTTGCTGAGTTGAAATTCAAAAATATTGAATAATCAGTCAGTTATTCTGGGGTTCGGTTGGCTGTTATACAAAGAAGTTTAACTCGCAGATATATAGTGCATTTTTAATGTGTTTCAGTCGGCTAGTGGGCATAGGTCAGTCGACTAACTTCAGTTAAAAAAATTGAATTACTTTGAATTTTCAGTCAGTTGAGAGCCTTTTTGCAGTCGGCTGAAATTGTTGTTTGATCGGAGGGTGGCCTTTCTTTTAGCTTATCCTTTATTCAGTTATAAACTACATATATATGCATGTTTTTGAGTTTTATTCTGATGTTAAACACAAATATATAACTATTATTTCAATAAACACGATACTTATTCATACTACATTAGAAAAATTATATAAAAAAATAATTTCCCGAATTTTTTGGAATCATCTGAGAATGGTTCATCCTTGATGTTTTCATGTAATGGATGGATAGGAGACCAAACATTACTTTGAGTACCTCGTTTCCAAGAGTTCATAGATACTTGACAACATTAGGGAGATGGATGGTACACATTTTACTTGGGAGATGATCCGTAGAACTTGAGAGTGAATGGTTCTAGGAAATTTAAACGTTTTCCATTGACTTTTTGTTCATAGTACATTTCACATTGTTATTCTAACATCTCTCATTAATAGTGATAGATGTCATCAATTTTTTCTTTGGTAGATGGAGAACCAAACTCTAAGTTTCTCTTTGCTTGCTTTCCTTTCGATGTATATCCAATGTGATGATTCGGGGAAGGAGTAATTTTTGCTGGAATATATAACGGGGTAGAATTGTTTAAAGATTCCGGGGTAGGAGTGCTATACGCGATTGAGGATCGGTTTGAGCTTTCTTGTGACGACATTATAAAATTTGTATATTATTTGAGGATTAATTTATTTGTAAAGTTTGTATATGATTATAAGAAGAAATTTGATTACATACATATATACTGAATTAACTATCTATTTCAGGTTATTTTTTATGGTTAAAAATCTTCAGAAATTTACAGCTAAGAAAACAAATTGAAAGGTTAGAAAATGTAAGAGATTATGACCGCAAGTAAAATGAAAGTTATATATGGTCTCAATTCAACAAATCATAATAGAACATTGGTAAGAGATCAACTTCCTCCTATGAGAGCAGAGTTCGAGTGCCATCATCGCCAATTTTATTTTTGTTCTAAATCTTTTTTATATTATTATATATTAATATCGAACTGTAAATCATGTAACTACACAATTCCTAGTTCATATCTTAATTTAATAAAAATATTTTCATTTAATGGTTTTGTAAATATATCGACGATTTGATTTTTTGATGGTACAAAATCTAGTGAAATATTTCCTTTCTCTATGTTACCGTGAAGAAAATGATGTCTAATATCAATATGTTTAGCTCTAGAGTGATTTATAGAATTTTGTTGTTAGATTTATAGCGCTTGTATTATCACAATAAATTGTTGATTTAGATAGGTTTATTCCAAAAATCTGTAGTGTTTGCTGCATGTATATTACTTGAGCACATGCCAAAGCAGCTGAAATATATTCTGCTTCACATGTCGAAAGTGAAAAACAATTTCGTTTCTTACTAGACTAAGATACTAAAAATTGTCCAATGAAATGGCAAGTACCACTTGTACTCTTTCGATCCATTTGACATCCTCCAAGATCAGCATCACTATATGATACTAACTCAAAATGACATTCTTTCGAGTAAAAGAGACCATAATCTTTAGTCTTGCTTAAGTATTGCGAAATTTTTCTCGCTACCTGCAAATGTGATTCTTTGGGATTTGCTTGAAATCATGCACACAAGCATACACTCATCATTATATCTGGACAAAGGCAGTTAAATAAAGTAAGGATCCGATCATACTTTGACATAGTTTTTGGTCAACACTTTTGCCATTTGCATCTCAATCGAGATGTACCATAGTCCTCAAATGAGATGTACCATAGTCCTCAAAAGAAGGGTCGTCTAGACTATGCAATGCTACAATCTTCTCGGATTCTAGCCCTAGCAGTGAGCCAGATGTAGGCACAACAATTGAAGCGATTACGGAGATAAGCGTCGAGGTAGTTGAAATAATGGCAAGCTCAAGCATGGAGGAAACCGACGAGACAACAGACAAAGAGGGCGGACCTACAAGATCAAAAATGAAAGCATTAAGTTCGTCTTATTCTAGTGGTATGAGCTGAAATTTCTCGAGGGAAACAAAAAGGTTACCTACGTTAGGGTAATGGATGAGAATGTCAATCTCGTATTCCTCGCTTTCTCCTTCTTTTGATGGTTGCACAAGCTTCGAAGAAGTTCCGGGGCCGTAAATCACTGAAATTACTATACGTACTTAATTGTGCCTTGTGAAGTGACCACATACCCTTGAATTACTTCTTCTCACTTGAGAATATTATCACCTTGCCTTATACGTTTGTTATCGTCTATCCTCTTAAAATAATTAGTTCAGTTAGACCGACCTGTATATTTTATACCCGGATCAAACCGAGGTGCTTCATGTTAGGTACATTTGGACTTAGCCTATTCTGCTTTCGCATGGACTATTCTGCTAGCTCTTTTTGTTATAGCTTTTTATGTAATTCTTTTTGTTTGCTTCTCTGATATGTATATTCTTTTGACTCGCTTGTATATAATGGTTGCAATACCGCTTGACATGTACCATTTTGTATACTCGGTGATGGATCTGTATATGTATGTGTGTGTGTGTGTGTGATCTGTTGTTCTGTGATGTGTTTTGCATTTGAGTTATTGTATTTTTTCATTATAGATCCTATAGCCGACTATGGCTTTGTATTAAGTATTTATTGAATATATCGATCCACTTGAGATAGAAAAAAAATATAGCATTTGTTGACATATTCAATAAATATTTAGGACAAGGCTATAAACGTCCCTCTTAACCAGCCCTATTCTCCGCACTAGCAGACAGTATTATCTAGTAATACTCTTTGTTAATGTGAGTCTCGGGTTGGGGCGTCACAGCTTGGTATTAGAGCTGAAAATTGGGGCGTGCATACTAGAAAACTTCATCTTTCAAATAATAAAAGAATCAATGAATTCTAACTGAAAATGGAAGAGATATGCTGTCTCAAACATGGACTCGGGTCATGTTCGCAACAGTTCAAAAACAAATGTGCCTAGGCCCTAAAACCATCTTAGATTCAACTTACAGGCCTAAAAGAGCCAAACAACCTCTGATTGAAGTTTCAGAGACAGCTATCGGAGGAACAGACAACAAAGAAGCACTGGCAGAACTCGCCAACTAATCATGTGACTGTCCTGATGGCCCACCAAGCTAAGAAATAAAAGGCTCCAACAACATTTTGGAAGTTGCAGTCATACCAACATCAGTAGCCTCCTGTTCCTTCTCGATTTGAAAGACCACTCAACCCTCTATTGGTGCTTTCTTTGACTCCTCATTGAGGTGGCATCCTCCAACTCTTACTCGGTGTATACGTCCATGTTTTCTTGAAAACGGGAAAAGATTTCTTCCCAAACCACAACAAGAGTACGTGAAAATTTAAGGCCCAAATAATTGAGGCTTCTCTGACGCAGCAAGGAATTAACATAGAAATTTAAGATGGTATCGTCCATCTTCTCCATTCTTTTCTCGAAAGTGCTCTGCATCTCTAGGTAATCCATTGTTACGATGACTATCTCAACTTCAACTCGAGTCTTCTCGGCCCTATGTTGTGAAACTCTTTCTTGGAGAGAACCAATTATCTGGGCTTGATCTGAAATGGTCTTGTCATGGGATTCCACAATGCCTGCGTATTCAGCAATTATTTTGTTATTCCCTTCTTTTGTCATAATCAGCAATAGTCTTCTTTTAGGCTTCAATAATCATGTCACGAGGTTCGAGCTCCTCTTTAAACTTTACCTCGTTTGCATTGGCCATCTTAATTTCATCTTGAAAGGTGATCTCCATTTTTGCATGGGCCTTTCTTATCTCCTTCGGCAAGCTAGCATATTTCTTACTCTCCAGGAGCACCGCGTCCCTCTCTCGTATTAGTCGCTCAATTCTTGCATCACGTTCCACCAACCCCTCTCAAAATCATCTTTCTCCAATTCAAAGGAGAGGATCTCTTGATAATTATTGTGGTTCGTGTCGACCAACTGCTTGCATAACTTTTCCCACCCTCATCTTGATCTAAATCACTTTGAATCGCCTGAAGGTGGGGCATATAGGAATCTTTGAGGATTGGGCGAAGGTCTCGGTCAAACTTAACTCCCTTTAAAAACTACTCGAGGAGCGCAACTTCGAGTCCAGAAGGTCGGGCGGAAGAGTGCAAGCCAGCCTCCTGTGGGGATGCGAGGAACTAGAAGTGGGCACCATATGAGTCAATGGGGCTTGAGATGAAAATGGAGCCTAAAACGGAAGAAATTGTAACTTCAAGACCGATAGAAAATGGGGCCGAGGCAAAAGCCCGATGCTCTGAAGGATGAGAACCATGATCAACCTTGGACTTCTTGGATGGTTCCTCTCGATCGTCAGGGGTTTTTCTCTTCTCGCAACCGCTTTTATACGTCCGACCTCGTTCTCTATCATCCCGATGATGAGCCTCAACTTTCGACTCTTTCCGCCTTATCCACTCTTCCTCAGTTTCACTAGGTTAGTGGCGGCTTGAAGATCGTCTTAACAAGCGTTGCGAATCGGTGGATTTTTCAAGATTACCATAAAGTCCACGGCCTCTCATGATACCTGACATGAATAATAAATAAAGAGTTTAGCAATGAGAAATATGCCCAAATAATGCATGTGTAAGTGAATGTGACCCTAGTGAAATGTGTAATTTGTCCTAAGGCCTAAAAGGACGTCACAAACTGGATCAAGAAGCCACCATGCGGGCTGACTCTAGACATGATATGACCAAGGTGAGGAGACGTTCCCTCGAATTCGAAATCCTCCCCCATATGTTCATCAATATCAACATAAAGGTTGCTCAAATCCCCAAAGTTTACGTTGGCGTCTTTAATTAGGGAATGCTGACTTCGCTCAACTGTTGAGAGAGCATCTTTATGGTGAATCTCTTAGGGAGGCATATCTGGGAGAATGGAACTCATCCCTTGAGTATCATCACACGATTCGAAGTCTCCATCACTAGAGCATGGCGTCGAAATCATCATCATCATCGGAGGAGTCGTTACTAATGCCTCCCTCAACTTCATCCTCCTCTTTTCCTATTACCACTGTAGTCTTTCCCTCCCGCTGCTTGAACTCTTCTTCCCCTTCCTCGAGAATTAAGGGCGCTCTGGCCGGACAGTCGGCTTCAGTCATGATACCCCTTCTTTCATCAGTTTCTTCGGTTGACTCGCCAAACTGGCCTTCTTTTTCTAGGAAAACACCTTCTTTAGAGTCATGCGATTAAGAAGCGGAATGTGTTCGTACGTTGGAATGGGAAGGAGGCCATGGTGGATCTCCCAGGAAGTAGCAGCCCATACTGGAGCAAGTTTTCGTCCTTTAGCAAAAATTTAACCAATCTCTCCTTGGCGTCTATAGCCTTCAATGTATGGAATATCTGATCGAGTGATGGGTCTTTATTCGGCCTCGGAATAACTATAAGGAGTATCTGATCAATTAGAAATCCCATAGCGACATATCGATACTCTGACTAAAAGTGAGAGCTTACCCTCCGTTATGGTAAAACCCTTCAGTACATCTAACAAAGAAATACTGACTCTTGAATTGAGACAGATTGCTTTGGAGCTGCAGCACGATCTTCCAGTTCCTTTGGGCCTCAATGACGACAAGGGATGGGAATTCGTCTCTCTTGTTAAACGAGAGAAAATATCTCAACTCATCGAAGCTCAGGGCATGATTAAATGTCCACATAAATAGGATGTGAAGGCAAGCCAAGATTTCTTATTCATTAGGATCAATTTGGAGTGGAGCAATTCCCAAGTTCAAAAAAGTTTCTTTCAAGAAGTCATTGAAGGAGGGCACCGCTCCATTTAAGCACATATACGGATGGCAAGTAGTGTATCTCGAAGGCGGCATATGGGCAAACTCATTCTTCTCTGGAATATCATGTTGTAAACAAATGTTATGTAGAACCTTTGCGAAGATTATGGAGGAAGCTCTCTTTGGGGGGTTAAGTAGAACTCTGAAACTCGAAGGAATCGGGTCTACAACTGGGCCAACCGGAACTAGTTTACTGTATTCGGATCATGGAACCAAAGAGGAAGGCCCAAAGGATGATGACTCAGCTTCTGAAAGTGCTGAACTTCATCCACCGGACTTACAGCGAGAGGATGGATGCTTCATTCTATACAACAGAACTTGCATCCAAAGCGGTTAAGTAATTTTATCTTTGACTAAAAATTCTCCTACAACACTTGAATTTCAAAGGAATATTGATTTACACTGACACATCGATTTTCAAGCATAGACTGGGGCATGTGCAGTGTATTATCTATGTGGGGTGAGCTCGGTGTTCTAAACACTACAAACGCTCTATCGGGAATAGCTAGTTCACTCGCAGTGAGGAATGAAAAGGTTCTCGTATCATTTATCTAAATTATTTCACCTATACTTACTCATTATCAATCAACAATCGATAATGAATCTGTTTTCCGAAGCGTTGTGGAAAGCTCTTCCCATTTCAAGTACACCGAGTGTGCAATAACAAAATCAATCCGAACTCTCCTAAAGGCAATAACAACATAAGCTGCACATGAAACGCTATCCCAAGCCATTATTCTCCTCCGGAAGCACTTAAACAAAGTTGCGAGACATCATGCTGTATCAATAATGTGACTTAGTGCAAGTCAATTCTGATTCTATAGAAGAAGATAGCAAAACATGTCAAGCACACGGGTAAAGCTCGAGCATCGTACCATGAATAACTCAAGTCTCGATTTACTATCTTCTTCCACAAAATCAAAATCAACTCGTATTCTTCGCAATGATCATCGCCTATACAACTCCATCATCGTATTGCAAATGAACAAAATCAGCATTACCTGCCTACAATCAAGAATCAAGAAGAGAATTCATATGGACTTGGAATGTTGGCGGACTATGGCAAGAAGGGTCTGCGGCGATCCGGTGGAAGATTGGTGGCGATCTAGGAAGGTGGAGCAACAAGAAAGCGTACTAGGTTAAGGCAGCAGCAAAGTCAAAGATAGTCAAAGGTAAGGAGCCGCGGTATCGAAGAATGGCGGCGGTGATGGCAAAGGAAGATTTAGGTTTTGGAATTTTGTATCAGGTCGCAGAGCAAAAGAGTCGAATCGTGTAAGAAAGCATGAATGAGATAGGGTCGGCTCGCATAGATTAAGTAGGGTATAGCAGAAAGACAAAATACGCTAAGTCCATGGATCACTGGCGATCCACACAATTGTGGCCAAATTTTTCCTATTCTCCAAGCATGATCTAGGTGTCTTTTGCAAGCCTCTTGAAAGTCGTCGGATTAAAATCGATTCATTCTTATAAGCAATAATGATTCCCCATCAGAATTCACCAGATGGCTGAATGACCAGAACCAAATTCGCATAATGGCCTCAACATGATCACTTGAATTTCACCAAGCGGGAACTCAAAAGCAGTTACTTCCAGTGCATGCCTTGTTTCCAATGAAGGCATACTCTGGGGGGAAATGTTATGCGGGGTTTTAACCCAACAGGATTCAAAGGAAGTCAAAACATCTATGTTGAGTCAGAGTAACTCAAGAACCATCCAAAAGGAGTAGAAGAACCAACCAAGAAAGGTTAAAGGAAAAGAAGGATAAAGTATGCTAAGGTGGTGGATCACTAGCAATCCATATGGGTCGATCATGGATCCTCCAATCCTCTTGCACTATAATCCAATAAGTATTCTATGAATGATTGCTAAGTTTGATGGAATTCCAAGCTAGTTAGATCGAGAAGTGAGCATTCGTCTGATTCCATCAGCAATTCAATGTAAATAGTGTATGAATCATCATCAAAATAAGGCGACTAGCTACGAAATTACATGGAGAACACCTACATAAGGCAACAAGTGCAATTCAAAAGAATAAGTCCAAAAGTCATCTGAGTACATGGATCGCTAACGACCCATGCACCATGGATCGCTTGCGATCCATGGAACCATGCTAGATTGCTTTGAAGTTTTCGGAAAGGATGAAGGGAAAATATCCAAATAATTGGATCGTTAGCAATCCAAAACCTGTGGAACGCCAGCGATCCGTCACCTACGGATCAATAGCGATCCATCAGGTTGCCTTGAGTCATCATGAAACTCTTGGACTTCTTCATGTCATCATGCAGAGGCTTCTGATAAAGCGACATAGCCCAATAGTTCTCCAACCCTTATAAACACAATCCTACCTACAACATAAACATGATCTTTTGGACTGGCTATTGAAAATTTGTAGAAACCACTCTTCACTTTTCTCATCCAACACAGCAATCATCTACAGGGTTCACTATGATTCTCTAGTAAACTCTAACACTAGTGACTTGATCTAACTTACAAGATTCATTTGCATTGTAATCAGATTCAACTTGTAAGTACAGTCAATCAATAATAAAGTTATAAAGTGGACATAAGCTTCGTTGCAACTGAACCACTATAAAAATCTCTTGTTCGTCTCTTAAACCAAATACGTGATGGAGCTGTTAAAAAGATTTGATGTTAAGAATTCAAAACCACTTCGAACTCCCATGAGCCCTTCAACCAAGCCTGCCAAAGATGAAAAAGGAATTGTGGTTGATCGGAAAAAATATCAAGGTATAATTGGTTCTCTTCTCTATCTTACTGCTTCTAGACCTAATATCGTGTTTTCTATCTGTCTTTATGCACGTGTTTTAAGCAAATCCAAAAGAATCTCATTTAAGTGCCACAAAATTTTGAGATATCTCTTGCTTACACAAAAGTTTGGAGTGCAATATCCTTCTTATGATAATTTTGATTTAATTGGTTATTCTAATGTTAATTACGTGGGTTATTTTATGGATAGAAAAAGCAATAGTGGAACATGTTTCATGTTAGGTCATTCATTAGTTCCATGGTTAAGTCGAAAGCAAAACTATGTTGCGTTGTCTACCACTGAAGCAGAATATATTGCCTTAAGCAGTTGTTGTGCTCAAATTTTATGGATGAAACAAACTTTAGTAGACTTTGGCCTAATAATTCAACGTGTTCCCTTAAAATGTGATGGTAAAAGTGCAATTGACCTGTCAAACAATCATGTTCACCACTCATGTATTAAACATATAGACGTAGATCATTTATATACCTAAATGGATTCCCATAGAACAACTTGTAACTCATCGCTTAGTTTCTTCCAATTATGTAGTATGATTGAAACGTGCTCCCTAACGAGTGGGTCTAAATAAGAAGATAATTTGACAAACCCCTCTTCTATTAGTTTTCCATCCGCGTCAAATTCGATTTCGATTTGACTTAAAGGATTGAGAGGAAGTCTTTTCACTTTTGTTGGACCACTAGTTTTTTTTTCATTACTGGATTTGCAATGCCATCTCGAACGATACAATTTCCTTCGGCAACTTCTCAATTTTCTTCAATTTGCATCGTATCTTCGGCAACTGTTGCTGGGTTGTGTTGAATTGGAGCATCATTATTTCTAGGATCTACTTCCATTTGCATTACATTATTTCATCATCCTCAAAGTTTTCTTCAATAATTTGTGTTATAGTATTTGCATTAGCCTCCTTGGATGTGAACACAGATTCCTCGATTTCTTTTTGTTTGTGAGTAAGCCTCTACATTTTTGTAGTCTTACCCATTTTCTGTAATTAAAAATAGATAGCTAGACTGAACTGCATATTTATGGTAGAAACATGAGCATTTTTTCTGTGATTTTTTAGAATAAATATATGCATTTTTGCTATGAATTTATTTGTATATTTCTTTAAGTAACTTTAAAACATGAGCAGGTTTAACACTGCAGTAAGACAAAACAATCTACAACCACATTATATATTGAGTATCTAACATGATGTATTGGAGTGTTTATTCAAGGATTCTTAAAGTGTTCTCAGAAATCCATAAATCAGTTTTGGATGAAAGCATTGTATCGCCTTTTAACTAATCACAACAAATCATATTAAGATAGAACTTTTGGCATGCCTTCATGGGTTTTCAACATTCAAACCAATTATTTATAAGAAGAAACGTATGAAATTTGGAAACAAGTTTTTTCTAGGAAAAGGTTTAGCTTTCTTTATTGATAACATAATATATATACAAGTATACACATGTTCGTAGCTTGATGCAAGCTAGCGGGCTTAATAAAAAGCTACATAGGCCAACACAAAATGAATTCAAAATAAAAATTCTAGCATAAAAACACTTGTGATGCCCCGCAAGCTATCGGGATAATACCCCTATTCGGTTCTGTAAACTTCAAAAGCCCTAATATCGGCGCTTCATTTGTTCGTCTACTACCGGATTTACTTTTTTTTCTTTAATGGTAGCTGGTATCTCATACTACAAAACGCTAAAATCTAAATTCAGAAACAAGTTACTTTTTTTGAAATGGTACTTAGATACAACATGTCACTGGGACAACAAACCAAAGATTATATATCAATAAATGTTCGAATCACTCTATGCAAGTTTCAAACTTGTGGCCTCCCGCACTAATGTCAAATCACTTAACCACTGGAACAATAGTGCTTGTATAAATAACTTATTATCTTATTTGTAAGTGAACATTCTGGTGTTTACATATACTGCTTATAACTTATTAGCTTACCGAGTTCAAGAACACTTCTATGTTAACTTCCAAATCCATATTAATTAAATACAAGCTTTAAATTCTAGCATAGTCTTGTATAAATAATAGCATAATTACCTCATATATTGAAATATTACTGCAGTTTCTCACAGCTTAGATAACATATCAAATCTACATAACACAAACAACAAAACAATATAGATTTATAAAAAGATCTAAAATCTAAGAAAAAAAAGACAAACCCGATTAGATCTTTTCATGACACAATAAAGAATTAAATTAGGATTTTTGAAGCATGGAAAATTAGGGTTTTTGGAACATATCAAACCAAATTGATTAAATCATGCACAATAGAGAATGGAAAAATAATATACCTCATTTAGGGTTTTCATGGCAAAGCCAAAAAAAGGAAATTAGGGTTTCCTACTCAACTTTGGTTGCGATGATTTGGAGTTCAAATCGGCGAAAAAAGGAGGGAAACGGGGTTGAGAGAAGTCGAAAAAGAAGAGGTCGGGTGAATAATGAAAATGAGAGGGAACGAAATGTCTTCCCACTCAACCTTTTTTTTCACGGAGCTTAGTAATAACGTGTTATATGGTAGATACATGTATATAGAAAATTAGATAATGAAAAAGATAGCACCCGTCTTCCAAACATTTTCATGTGTTGCTATCAATAATATATTTTGATGTAGTGAACGTTCTTAGCTTATAGCCTGACAACCAAATGCATTAATGTGCTTAAGTTAGGGTTTTTTTACCATACCACATCTTGTATGGTGTTTTGGGCATAAACTTAGTGGGTAATAAGTATAACATATGTGTTGTGCTTTTTAGTGTGACAGAGGTAACTCAGCCTTACTCATCATGGAACAAACCATATCTAATAGGGTTCGATTCCTTCGCTCCGACACACGTTGCGTTGTGAAGTATAGGGCGGAGTAACCTGATAGATAATTCCATTATCTTTTAAGTATTGTTGCAAATCATGTCCAACATACTCGCCTTCTCGATCTGATTGAAGGATCTTAATCTTATGGCTCATTTGATTTTATACTAATACTAGTCTTGAGAAATCATCAGTAAAGGTAACAAAGTAAGAACTAGTATCTTTGGTAACTATAAGCATCGTGCCACATACATCGCTATGTACTAGCCCTAAGAATTCACTAACTCTTTCATTGTTCCCACTAAAGCAGTGCCTAGTCATTTACCTCTAAGACACGACTCAACGTGTCAAATGATTCAGAATCAATTGACGGTAGAAAGCTTTCGATTTTCAATTTGTATAGTCGTTTCTCACTAATATGACCAACCTACAATGTTAAAGATAACCATCATTTATATTGTTAGATGCATTATTCATAGAACACACATAACTAGTATTAATCACTTAAATGCTATTTTCAAAAACACCTTCGCAGACTTTATTTCCATTCAAACTAATGTTCATAGCATTATTTCCACGATTAAATATATATCAGTTTTAAACAATCTAGAAACAGAAATAATCCCACAAATAAAGTCTTTTGCACAATAGCAATTATTTAATACTAATACTAATCCTGTAGGAAAAACTAAATGATAGTCATCTACTACCATTGCATTTACCATAGATCCATCAGGAACTTGGAGCCTCATCTCTCCTTTTGCCATGCGATGCTAGCTCCTAAGCCTATATAACAAATTACATATGTGAGTGCCAGATCCATTATCTAAAACTCATGACATTTTATTGCTTATAAAATAATTTTGAATCATAAATGTACCCGATGGAGCCGTAGAACTGTTTTGCTTCCTTTTCCTGACAATCTTTAAATAGTCGGACAGTTCCTTTTCCGGCGACCTTTCTTGTGGCAGTGATGACATTCACCTTTATCATCGGTCTTCTTACTTTCCTTGTTCTTTTTACCTTCTCTTTTCCACTTCTTCGAACTCTTCGAAGATGATGCACCACCCTTCACCGCAAGTATGGCACCTTGATCCTTAGATGTAGACTCAACCGACCACAACATATTGAGAAGCTCCACTAGATTCACATTTAATTGATTCATGTTATAATTTAGTATGAACGGTTCATACTAAGTATGAACGGTTCATACTAAGAAGCAAGGGAACCAAGGATCAAGTCTACTTGTAGTTCATTGCTTATTTGTACATCCAACCGTGAAAGCTTATTAATATAGCCCTTCATTATTTGCACATAATCGTCCACTTTCTGTTATTTGATCATTTTGGTATTGAACGGTTTCTTTATAAGCTCATACCTTGTGGAATGTGATGTTCACCAAATAGGGCCTTTAGACCATAAAATATTTCATGGATAAACATATTTTTATGTTGCCTCTGCAATGGCTTGCCTAATGTGGAGAACACGAAAACTTAGGCGATCTTTAAGTCTGACATCCATTTTTCATAAGCATGTCTTAGTTTGGGATACGCATCATTGGTTGGTTATTCTTTACATTTGCATGTAATAGCAGTCTAAAGGTGCTCCTAAGCCAATGCTATTTTGATTGTTCTTAGCTAGTCGGTATAGTTAGGACCAATAAGTTTGTCGTTTTTAGAAAATAGTTTGGAATTGTCATTTTCTACAAGTTTAAGTTGTAGTTTATTAGGACGAAGCATAGTAGATGTTCTTATGATATTAGGAAGATTAAACTTTATATTTCATTTTGCTAATAAGCTCCTACTAGTCTTTTGTGTTTTTCCAAACCCTAAGTCGAAACATAAAAGTCTTTTGACTTCACTAATAGGTGTTAGGACTCGTCCGTCTTGGAATTTCGACCGAGTCTGCTCAACAAGTCATAGCTCCACGTACGATGGATGACTCCTTATCGGTTGTATCATATAAACTCTTAACTCTTTGGTGCCTTGTCTTAATTTAGTTTTGACCTTGAGTCTGCTTAACAAATCGAAATGAAATTATTCGCTCGTACCAATCATATCGCAACGGCCTAAATATAGTATATGTACCTTGAATCTGCTCAACAAACACATATAATGATCTTATCTCATCTATTCAATGTATTAATAATACTACACATAACATCCATAGCTTGAGTCTACTCAACAACTAAGGAGTGTGCAAGTAATTTATTGGTATATATATGGTATACGACAACATTGTATTAAAAATTCATAGTTTTCAACATATATAAAATTGAGTGATATCGACTTATGGAACAAAGTAATTCTTATTAATTACTCTCGTGATTCAAGTGTCGAACACATCAGAAATCACGGTATACGTACAATAACATATGTACGTATTCCTTAAGTCTATTTAGGTTTTCTTATTATTCCACCTTTAAATTTATACATTCATATTGTATAAGTTTATTTACTATATAACTTTTATATTTCATATTACTTATATAATAGTCTTATGTATAACATTATGTTAATTAAATATTATATAATTAATTAATTTTATATTAATACAACTTGTATATATACACATACACTATAACCTTTATAGTATAAAACATATATCATATATGTATGTATGTATTATTTAATTAAATAACTTTTAATTTATTTATTTAACTAAACGGTTTTAATTAACTATTTTAATTTCGAATATCACTATATATACAGATATGTATGCTTACAATATCTTAAAAACTTCAAAAGATCATAACACATAACATAATATATAATACATGTATATAGTTTCCATTAATTAACTAATTTAATTAATTTATTAACATATTAATAAATATATAAAATTTTAAAAATTATTTTCAAACATTTTGAAAAATTTTATTATATTATAACTTTTATAATATTTTATATCATGTTTTAAATATAACTATTACATTTATAATCTCTATTTTGCACTTTCAAACAATTTTGAAAATTAGCCCAAGGCCCAACTTAAATTCGAGCTTTTTTTATTATGAACAAATTTTGGGCTGTGAGCTTAATAGTTACCCCTAACATGACTAATTTAGACAACATATGTTATTGGGCTCTGATACCATTACTGGAACTAGGCTAGCCCGCATGGGTGAATTTTAAAAAAAAAATCCCTTATTAGACTTATATTGGGCCTATGAAGTCTAATTTTTTTAAAACCTTCCTAAATTTAATTTAAATAAAATATATCATTTATTAATATTTATAGGTAATAGATGGAATCTTATTTAATTTATATTCAATTAAATATAATGGTACACATATGTATCGTATACATATATGTAGGTGTGTGCATGTGCAATATAAGAATCCATGCAATGTATAACATGCTAGTATATAGATATTGGGATTTGCATCGTAATGGACATTTTAGCTCATCTTATATATATATACTGTATGTTGTCCAAATATATGTGTATATGTAAACTTGTTACATAAATAAATATCAAATAATAAAGATATATACATACATACATACATACATACATACATATATATATATGAAAAATACATGTATTGCATATATGTAATGCATATATATATAATAACATATATATATATATATATTGAATTAGATATTAATTAATGAAATGACTATATATATATAAACAAATATACACATAATATATAAAAGCCTTTTTAATAGAATATACACGTATATTTTGCAGTAAAGAAATTATATATATACTTTTGTATAATTATATTTATAATATCTAAAGTATTTATAAATATATGTATTTAAATATGTATATATAATTATATCAATTACGAAAAACTAAATAAAAATAAATATTTTTTTTACATTTTTTGTTGCATTCCAAATTGAATACAAGCGCATGAAATATTTAAATATAATTTTATATTATTAAATTATTTGCACACACATATATATATATATATATATATATTAGTCGAAAAATATTAAAATAGTGTTAAAACTACTTTCTTAATATATTTTATAAATTTTAAATTTTCATAAATTCAAACATGATATTATAAGGTCAATTTTTTTTATAATTTTATGAGTCAAAAATAAAATTTTATTATCGACCGCATATATAAATGACTTTTTAAAAATAAAATTTTAATTTTTAAATTCTAGGATTTTAGCTGAGAGATACACGATAATGCAAGAGTTTTAAAAATATTAAAACATAAATTTTGAAATATACATTATTTTGCATGAATTATTCAACTTGTATTTTGATTTAAATAATCTATATATAATAGGAATACCTCCATTTGAAGCTTTTGAAGTTACCCAAATGCCCCTGTAATGATGTGCGTTGAGTTGAGGCTATTATTGTCAATTTACTAGCGCAAGTTTACATAACCTCTCCTTATTATTCTCAGTTGCCAATTCTTACACTGAACTCCAATGTTTTTACTCCTGCCACTTCCATTCAACCCTTATACTTAGTTTCAACAGCTTTTCCGTATCTTTCTCTCATTACCGAGTTCGAAAGATTTCACATGTCATTTGTAAATCATTGGTGTTGATGTATGATAATTTAGCCGACCTTACTGTGCAATTAGCTTATATACTACTTAAATATGCATATGTGCTCATTAAAGGAAGAGCCAATATGTTTTAAGATTTGGATGATATCCTAAATATTCTAGCTTAATTTTGGACTCTACATCAATACCATAATTGCATCAAAAATGGATGTGCTCATCTTTGAAATCAACAAAAATCAAACCACCTCCTTTATACCAAACATTATTGTGAAAACTGAAAATGCCAAGATATAAGAAATTCAAAACTTCAAAAGTAAAAAAAGCTTAAAATCAAGATGAAAAGGGAGAAGAATAATCTGGCTTGCAGGTTCAGTTTTTTGTGTTTTGTTCTAAGGTATGTTGTATATCGGACTAGAGTCATAGTGGAGCATCTCAACAATCTCCAATTCCAAGGTCAATTTTATGGACTAAAAATTTATAAATTTAATATGATATTCAGATCCATTTTTTGTTGTATATAATGGACAAAACTAAGCACGTGAATTTTAGTACTATAATTTAGATTCTTTATCTCACACACACAGATGAGCACACACCCTCCCAATATGTAAGTCACATCTGTTGACATTTAATTTTGATGAAGGCGGTCCACATTCAAAAGGAAAGAATATGGTATGTTAGTGATGTTTTCTATGTGTTTGATAATTTACATTAAACAAGTTTCCTTCATTACTTATGAAGAATCAATTTACTAGTTACAAAGATGCCCTTAAATACGCATGTAAATAGCGTATAATTTTCTTAATGCTCCTCATAAATATGAGCAGATTAGTCATATATTATGCATCCACTGAAAACAACTAAATTTGCATTGAAGCATCAAAGCAACAACTACCTCTTTCTATTTCTTTGTTGATTTAGCATTAAAAGTTATATTTATACGTGTGTGATTTCAGAATGAGAAAAAAACACAAAGAACACTAAAGAAACAAAACTATTGATAAGTGCATGCCCTTTTGGTTAGCTCCCTTTGGCCACCGATTCAATCTAAAGTTTGATACTACTATATTTGTTGCATTCAATCCCATGGTGAATAAAATTATACAAGATTTTCTACTATTGTGTGTAGCATGTTTGCCAAAAATAAGCTAAAATTCGTGCAAAACAAGCAAATATGTTTACAATAGCAATACAAAAATATCTATTATGAATAAAATAAATCAGGATATAGAAAAGGATATACTGCTTGAAACCTTTTGACTAGAGGGAGCAATAGATCCCTTCACGCTTACACACATAAAGCCATTAGCCTCCATGTTATTTAACTACGTTAAGTGTACTACGGTCGGTGGAATAGTTGATGATTGCTTTATCTCCAACGAGCTCCTAAATTCCATTTAAATCTTATTAAACTAAGTTCATTCTTATTCGAAACATGTAACATAGAACTATGTAAACACTCTATTCAGACTCACATGCCTCATGTATATATCTTAACTTAGTCCCTTAAATATGTTTTCAAATTAATCGATCTTACCGATGGTGCCATAGGATACCAAGCTTTTGCTCTTAGCATGCAGCAACTATATGTGCTTTGCGCTAAGAAGAAGTTAGCACATATCTTTTTTGCACACCTCTAACGGACGTGCCTTACATACTAGTATTAAATAATAGTAATAATTATGAAAAAATACTTTGTCATTACCTAAAATTATAATTAGTGTAAATATGCAAATATAAAATATAAGATCAGCTATTAACATGATAAGATGACACAATTAAATATAAGTCATTTAATTTATACTATATGACGTATTAATATTTATATATGTATATAAATTAAATAATAAAAGAATAATAATTAAAATAAATTTATTCGACTGTATATACATCTGCTCCATACAAAATATGATTTTTTAATAAACATACACGTAACCAATCTAATATATGACAACATTGACACTTATAAGAATCTTATCTAACTAATAATATAACAATGATATACAAACAAATAATATAATATTATACAGTAATGATAAGTCATATTTTATAATAAACACATACAGTACTAATTCTTTGAAGTACACCATGTAACGATGAATCTCCCTTTTCGGAAATTTTCTCGATTCGGTAGATTGTTAATCCTTAAATTGTAGACCGTTGACAATCCAATAGTTATAGCTTTAAAATTGATTTGAGATGAATTTTTTGGAGCTTCTATATAGATAAATTCAGCCGACAATGATAGGAAATGGCAGCCAAAAAAATTCATTTTTGCAAAGCGTTATGAGTCCTTTTATAGGGAAGAAATAGAGAGAAACGTGGATCATATCTTATACCTATTCTTCCTAAATTTAAGCTATCCATCTAAAATACCCCTAATCATTTTTTGGCCCCCTTC
Source organism: Allium cepa (assembly GCA_030765085.1). Taxonomy (NCBI): domain Eukaryota; kingdom Viridiplantae; phylum Streptophyta; class Magnoliopsida; order Asparagales; family Amaryllidaceae; genus Allium; species Allium cepa. The sequence goes on from CM060929.1 coordinate 299,789,544, forward strand.
TACATCCCTTGTAACACCCCATAAATTTTACGTTAGTTGTTTAATTAGTTAATTATGCATCAAAAATGAAATTTGTGCAAACGATGGAATTCGACCATGAAACTTACATCGTTGTGTTCGCGGTGAAATTCTAAGAAACTATTATATTTGGAGTCCAAATGAAGAAATTAAGGATGATAAACAAATTCGAAACGAAAATAATTAGATTTGAAAAATTAACATATATATAATAATTTCCGAGACCCACAGGTTGACATGTTCATTGGGACCAGTCAACATGTATCGGTCAACCGATGCAATTAAGTGGTCGACCGGTTGGGATCGTGACATCTTGCGTTTTCCTTGGCCAAATGGCTCAAAATTTATATAATTAAATCTAAAGGTTGTGCTTGATTCAAGTGCTTATAATTCAGGCCTAACCCTCTCTTCTCTTCTTATATTTTTCTAAAAGCAGCAGCAAAGCTTTGCTATTTTCTCTTCTTCACTATTTTTTAAATTATAAAATATAATATTTAATTTGTGTATATACAAATTGAAGACGAATAAAAATCAAATAAGAGATAAGGAGAAGCGAATCAACACTGCACAGTAATGTGGTTATATATATATATATATATATATATATATATTTGTGTTTACATATTTATATTTCCCTTCAACCCCAAATTTCTTCTCAGATCTGAAATTCTAATATATGTATATACCATTTTTATATATATTCTTGGAATAAGGAGAAAATGGAGTTGAATCAAAGGTTTTACTTCAAATCTAGAGATTTGGAACACTTTTAGAAGGTGATTGGGAAATTTATATATTGTTTATGATTTTGAATCTATTTCATTGGCACATATTCGTTTTTTTATGCCTAAATGAATAAACATATGTGTATTATAGGCTAAATTTTAAATATAATAAACATCGACTACATATTCTTAGGAGATCTGATAGGAATTATTGTTGCACCCTGATCTTGAAATCAATCTCAAAAGTTATAGATGTGAATATTGATTAGATATGAAATTTATTCTAGATCTAAAATTAAATGTAGATTATTAGCACGATTTTGATTATTACCATAATTATGTTGAGTTGGAGATTTTCTGTAGCTTAATTTGGGGAAAGAACGTCCGTTTGATTTTCATAAATTTGTCTGTGTTTACAAATTGCATAGAAAGTACAGTGTTTGATTTAACAAGGAATGTTTCCGTTTGAGGTGGTTCTTGTGCTAACCATCTCGATAGTGGAATTCCTTTTCTATACTTTATGCAAATATGAATAGAGGGGAAGGAAGTTGGGTTCAATGATCTGGATCTCTCTCTTAGATTTATTCAATCCGGCATCGATGACAGATCCAACGAGCAGGAGAAAAGCTGGGTTTTCTCAGTGAAAGCACCAAAGTATTTGCATCAAAATTGGGCACAACACTCTTCGGGAGTCGTTGAAGAGATAATAGTCAAGAATGTAAGTTCAAAACAGATATTATCTAACAAAAACTCCAATCAAAAGTAAAGAAAATGCGTAGACAATCGATTTATAGTGGTTCGGCGTGTTGCCTACGTCCACTGTGAAGTGTTTTGATGTTTTATTGCTTTTCTTTCAATGATTACAAGTTGTTGCAGCAATCAACAGTGAATTATAGCAAGGAATTCGAATTTAACAGCAAGTTTATGATATTAAATGATGGAGATCTCGATCCGGCAGAGTCTGGGCGCTTCAGAGTCAGAAGATCCCTTTTCTGTTGGCCCTGGGGCTCTATTTATAGGCGCGGGCTGCTGATATTTCGCTGAAAACTCGGGAGACCACTTCTGGCACATGAGGGGGCCCACACGCACGGTCTCAGGAAGTTTGGGCCCACTCTAGCATCGGTTCGAACTCCATTCAAACCGATCAAGAATTCGTCCAATCGAGGTGAAATTTGGCGTGGACATTCTTGAACATGCATGCAAGCTTCTGTGAAAATCTCATGCCATTTGGATCAGTAGATTGAGAGATATGATGGATTCGAAATTGGGTTTATTGCTCGGCTGTTTGGTTCGAAACCAAGGTTTCGAATCGATGGTTTCGAATCCATCATGGCGCGTGACTTCGTGGTGTCGTGGAGCGCAAACTTCGAACCTATCCGGTCTTCACTCCGAGTTGACCGCTTCGACTCCATAGATCTCCGCGAATTCGAACCGAAGGAAGACACGTCATCGTGGTTGGTTGACCCAGCGGATTCGAATGAGGCTACACAGGATGGGTTCGAACTTGGCATCGTGGATGGATTCGAACATGACTCCATGGATGGATTCGAACAAGGTTCCACGTTTGGGTTCGAGCAACGCTTTGTGGTGGGTTCGAAGCGGCTATTCTCCGATGGGTTCGAGGTCCATTGTTGTGAACTTGGTAGGTTCGAACTTGATGGGTTCGAAACCGAGGCATCCTGATGGGTTCGAACCTGATGGGTTCGAAGGTGATGGTTTCGAACCTGATGGGTTCGAACCTCAGGGCTTCTCTTTCAAATTGAATCGATCATAATTTGAGCGTATGAACTCGGATTGACTTGAAACTCGAGATGTTGACTCCTATGGTCTTTCTTGCCATGTCCTATCAATTGTAGCTCAATCTGGACTCGGATAAAATTCAATGATATCCATGGCGAAACGAAGTATGACCGGTCTCTCAAACGAACTATTCTCCGTATCTGATCGATATTTTGGTATCGCGGCTTTGCCAAAAAGCGGGATAACATTTTGCCCCCCAAAGTACGTCTTGTGGGAACATGACGTGCTTTGAAAAGCTGCCGTTTCTTTCTGAACAATCATTGCTCTCTTTTTTGTTTAAACTCGTATGCTGCATTGCTGTATAGTAGCGCTTAGCCGTTGGCTGTTGCATTTGTAACAGGATGAGTGTTTGATCCCTGTAAATGTTTAAAATCGGATGTTAGTTCGACATATATGCACATATGTTAATTTGACCTTTGTCAACGTCGTGCGTTCACGAGTCGTTGCCAGCTTGGTTGGCTATGGAATTCCGTATCGATTCTCTCCTGAACCGATTTGGAAATCTGAGTTGAGACAACGCTTGATGGTTGTTTAGAAAAGTCCCTTCGTATCGATCCTCTCCTGAATCGATATTGAAGGTTGAAGGAATTGAATTCAGTATTGCGTGAGTGTAATATTTCGAACCGATGAGTTAGAGCATCGATGGATTCGAAATCTGTGTTTGTTATGGATGCGGTACGCTTGTGCTGTGATGGGTTCGAAGTTAACATTCGAACCGGTTTGAGGGGATGGATACGAGATAATTGTTCGAGTCGATTCGAATTGGAAGCGGATGGATACGAAGTCATCTGTCGTATCGATAGGCCATGGATGGATTCGAAGTGGTTGATGTGAACAAGGTCTTCGAATCGATGTGCCTACAGTTCGTTTTGCATCGATGCAGCCTGTCACTCTGTAGTGCGTTTCGTACCGTTGAAGCATGAGGTGAACTTCGAATCGATAGGGCTTTTGGCAGGTGGTTTCGAAAGCTAACTTCGAACCGATCTGGTACTTGACCGGTTGTGACCGGTTAGGTTGACTGGGATACGAAACGGCCCGGTCACACCCTAGGCTCCATATAAATAGCAGTGGGTTTCACTTTTTTCATTTTTTTACTTTTACTCTTGCTTGCTTTTTACTGTGCAGTGCATCGTTTCGGAGCTTCAAAGGAGAAAAAACACTGTATTGCGTGAACCATTCAAGATCTAAAGCTCTAATTCCTCGAATCCATTATTCGAACCAGGTAATTGGTCTCGAATCCAAGCGGCAAAGTAATTTTAAACCCATTCCTTCTTCATCAATTGCGTAGCCTCGAGATTGGCAAAACCAGATCTGGTTTGGGAGGGCTTCGAAACGATGCGTGGGCTCGAGTTCGAATCGATGATGGTGGCATCATTTTCTTGGATTTCACATCGATCCTTGGGGATGCCCTTATGGGGCGCACAGTTCGCACTGATTGATGAGTTCGATGAGTTCATCCGAGTCGATGGTTTCGAACCCATCGGCTATCGGTTCGGAGCTCTCAACTTTGCATTGGTACGAAGGGTATCGATTCATATCGGTTCGAGCATGTCAATCAAGGATCGGTTCGAAGTCATCCATTATCGATCGATTCGAATTTGACACATGGTTATCGGTTCGAAGCGCATCTAACGGTATTGGTTCGAAGCGACGTCAGGATGGGTTCGAGCGAAGTGACGTTCGGTTGGGTTCGAACGAAGTCCTTGTGATCGTTTCGAACCCTCTATGATGGATACCAAAGTTTGAAATTTTTCTAAGCATGACTCCGACGAGCTTCATTCTTGCATATTTGGACTAGAATATTAAACTGCATATTTAACCGCCTTTCGAAGCTCGTCGATGGAATATGACAACTTCTATCCGAATCAATTTCCATCATAGGAACGGTCAGCGATGACGGTCATTATAGCTGGACTCCGTAGCTTTATCGTTTGCATATTTACTTTAACTCTGCGACATTTACTCAAGTAATGCATGGCACTGCACCACACACATTCATACACTTTACACTGGGGAACGCACGGGTCCTTTGTCGTCTAACGATGGTTTCTCATGAGTTAGCTAGTTATGGAACCGTCAAGTTCACAGCAGCAGGAGATTCAAGGTACAGCCTCTCCGAGACTAGAGGTTCCGGACATCGATCCTGAGATCGTCGGTCCAGCCCCGGATGAATTGCCTAATGCGTCGTTCATCTCAAATCCATCGGATTCTGTTCCATCTAATATCTCTGAAGACATGTTGGGAAGGATATGCTTGAGGCACGGCCTGTCACTGGACGATGTGTTACTTCCGAGGACGAATGATAGACCGCACAACCCACCGGAAGGGTATACTGCATTTAACCGCCCCGCGTGTGCGGCCGGGACACTTCCTCCATTCAACGAGTATATAAGGGAAGTATTGTCGTTTTTGAGGATCGCTCCATCTCAGCTGCAGCCGAACGGGTATGCGTCGATCAATAGCTTGTTCATTGCATTTATGGAATATCTCCGTCGACCGTCACTCCCGATCGAGATCATATACTTGTTCAATTTCAAAACTCGGGGTGATTATCCCTCCTTCACATTCTTGGAAGCGGTGAGAAATTGCCAAGTGGTTACTGGGTCTTGGACCAGGTTGAGCTATTATAGGACAGAATGGTTTTATGTCAGATGTCCTCCTGGATTTGCCCGACGATGGCTATTCAGACGTGAGTATAGCTGAGTTCGTAAATAATTACTACGGCAATTGCAGCCGAAGTGGAACTTATATTTTATCCTTTTTTTACAGCGGCGATTCAGCGACCTGAGGGCGAGTACTTTAGGGAGATGGTGCGAATGCTTCGAGAAGTCCCAAGTGGAGATAGGGATATCGACGTGTTATTGACGGATAGGAATCTCCGGGCCTGCGCTTTGATCGAACAAGGGCAGAGCATAAGCTTTGAGGTGGCACTAAGGGTCGTCTCGAAAAAACGAGTCAAGCACAAGAAGCCCAAAGTTACTACAGCTGAGGAAGCTGACTCTGAAAGAACCCACACCGATGATGAGCCGCTGACCGGGCCTACGGACGCAGTTCCGGATGTCGCGGAGCAGAGAAAAGGCAAGGCTGCCATGGTTAAATCAAGTGAGAAGGGGAGATGGAAATCGGTTGTCACGGCCCGTTCCGCTCCCGGAGTTAGAATCTCGGAGATGTCTCCTCCGAGAACTGAAAATCTTTTTGAAGGGCTTGCCGATCTTCCAATCCCGGACGATGTGTCTTTTCAACATGATGTCGGGTTGGAGGAATTCCATCGTACTCTAGAATTGAACGAGCCTCTTACTACTAGCTAGGTCGACACTTCTGGTTGGTCGGGGGGAATGCATATTCATACACATTTCACGACACTGCATAACCTTTGACTGTAAACTACCTGTTTTGAAAGGTGATCAATTCTATTTTATTTTGCTTCGCAGATATTATGTCTAAGCGAGGTTCAATGCTTGGGAGTCTTCGACATGCCCGCACGCCTTCATATTAAGATTCGCGCAGACGAGAAGGGGATAGAGGTTATGACCAGGGGCGCTCTGGGCATTATGACCAGGAACGCTCTGGGTATTCTAGTCACGAGAGATATGACACAGACAGAGGCTATAAGCGTCGATCGCGGTCGCGTACCCCTCCTCCTTCCAGAGATCCCGTACAACCTCCTGCTCATGTCCCTCATCCTTCCGAGTCTTCTCGATATACGTCGGTTTTTCAATCTTCCCGATCTGAGGCGATGACCCCGATAGCCGCGGAGCAGCCTCCTATTGAAATCTCGGGGGAAGGGGCAATTAGACTTGCGCAATTAAAGAGGGAGTTCCCGAATATTTGCTTCGATAACTACGTCTTTTCCCCGAACCTGAAAAGAATCCCGCCGGAGGCCGAGCGGTTGGCGCTCGACTATGTGCATGACTTTTACGCCCAATACAAGGCGTGGTATAGGGCGGCCGACAAGGCATCGGCATTGGCCTTCGAACGAGCGGCTACTATTGAAAAGCTTCAAACCGAGCTGGCTCAAAAAGATCGCATCATACAAGTGCTGAATACCGAGGCTGAATCATCTCGAAAATCAGAGATGGAGGCTCTTACAAAGGCCGATGAAGCTCAAGCAGCCATGGATAGAATGAAAAAGGAGCACTATGTTACGGTGGAAGACATGGGCCACCGAAACACTGTCGTCACTGCTGAGCGGGATGCGGCGTTAAAAGAACTTAATGAGCTCAAGGCTAAATTTGCCGAAATTATTAAAGATAGAGATGACGCGCTTAACACGGCGCAAGAAGCCTGCGAGCAAGCCGTAGTGCTTCGCACTGAAAGAGATGTGGTCGTGGCCAAAGTTCAGGCGGTCGAAGCAGAGGTGGAGAGAAGGTTCAACAGGTAGAGGCCAGGCTAGAGGCCGATATCGAAGATTTGCTCGTAACTTACAACGCCAATGTGTTAAAACACAGAAACTTGGCCTGGCTTCAAGATTATCCGGTTCACCTTTGTAGCGCTTGGGACCGATTGGTTGAGGAGGAAGAGGAAGCGCATCCAGGTGAAGCGGTCGATCGATTCGAACTTGAAAACCGGCTGCTCACAGACGATGAGAAGAAGGTCCTTCATGACGCTATCATTGCTCATGTGGTCGTTCCCTGGAAGTCGGAGAAGGATCAGGTGTTGAGCACCATTCTGCTGTCACTGAAGTCACCACACCATCTTCTTCAGTGCCTGTATCTGCGGTCGGTTTGCCACCTGTTCCTGCTTACGACCCGGAACAGCCACGCTTGTCTCCTATTCATGAGCATACTTCCGAGGCCGTTCGGCCGTCTGCGAGCCAAACTGGGGAAGGTATTCCGAAGTTATCTCAAGCGTTTTCTAAATAGAGTGTTTGTTTTGCAGCAGTTACTAATAACTTCTTATTTTTTGCCTAGTGACTGGAGTTGCGCCGACTGTCGCGGCTCAAGAATCAAGCAAAGGAGATAAGGCCATCGCCACCGAGACTACTGCTGTAACTGCGGTATCAACTGAGGCGGCGCAGGGGAGATCCTTATCTGTTGACGAACAAATGGTGAGCGAGCTGCTCGGTGAGCAGGGTGGTTCTTTCTCTGACTTGCCATTTATCATCGTTAGTGGCCTTCCTCCGACCTCAAGTTCTTCGATGCAGACCGTGGATGCCCCCAGCCAAGCCCGTGCGACTCGTGATGAGGAAATTTTGGCCGAAATCAGCGTCGAAATAGAGGCTGCGGGGCATAGTGGTAATGTTAGTGGTAGTACGGCGGCGCAGAGTCCAGCACCTGCTAGGGTAGTGTCATCGGGTGGCACTATCCCGTCTTCCGTCACGGATCCAGTCCCCCCTACTTCTCCGGCGGGAAGCCTCCATGTAGATTCAAGCTCCGAGGAGGATATTGACATCATGCCTCCAGACGAAGAGCCACCCCCGGAGAGGAGACATTCAAAACGAAGAATTTCTGTCCCTAGTGACACTGATGATGTACCACTAGTAAGAAGGACGAAAAAGAAGAAATAAATCGGCTTCTCAAGTAGATGTTTTGGTGGATAGGTACTTGTCTTCGTTTTTTGTCAGTAGGTCGTGTATAGATGCAGGTTCGGCCCCTGCTAGTAGGCATTCTTTTTTGGAAGAACTTATTTGCGTGTAAGTCCTTGTTTTAAGTTAGTTGAAATAAAATTTAGTTTCTTTGTTTCAACTCTTGTTCTATTTGTGCTTAAGTACTTGTAGTGTCTTGTTCTCGGTCCGGTGCACTTGTGGTGTTTTTGCCGTTAAGTGAGTTCGTTCTTATTCATCAAGTCTGAGAATCTTGGTCGTAAGTTGTGATCGATGAATAACCGAACTTTGGACATTGTATCACTTTGGTTAGCGATTAACACTTAGCTTTTTCTGCCCTCTAGTCTCGGGGAATAACATTTGCGTTTTGGTGGTTGAGTGCGTTTATTGCAAACTTTGAACACATGTCCACATTCTGGGGACTTAAGATAACTTGAGATCGATAATCTGGTTCGCACTTGGGGAACTCGAGAGTTATCGATGCTTGTAACACGGTTCGCGCTCCGGGAACTTGGAAATGATGTTCACATTCCAACTCGCACTCTACGAACTCGGAGTTAGTATTAACATTTTAGTTCGCACTACGGGAACTTTAACTTGGTGTTTGTGCTCCAATTCACACGCCGGGAACTTGGATAAAACATGTATGTTTGGGTTCGCACTTCAGGAACCCGAAATTGATGTTTATACTCCAACTCGCGCTTCGGGAATCTGGAGTTTGCACGGATGCTTCGGTTCGCGCTCCGGGAACCTATAACTTATGTTTATACCCCAATTCATGTTTTGGGGATCTTGGAGTTGGTGTTGATACTTCGGTTCGCACTCCGGGAACTTTGAATTGATGTTTATACTCCAATTCACACTCTGGGAAGTTAGAGTTAGCCGATAGATGGTCAGTCGCACCTATTTGAGCTTTTTTGGGAATTCATTTGCACTCTGGGAACGATGGATTTGATGTTTATACTCCAATTCGCGCTCTGGGAAGTTGGAGTCAGTGGATAGGTGGTCAGTCACACCTAATTGGGCTTTTTAGGAGTTCGTTCGCACTCTGGTAACGATGGATTTGATGTTTATACTCCAATTCACACTCCGGGAAGTTGGAGTCCGTTCGCACGGAGGGAACGAGTTATGGAATGTCTATACTCCAATTCGCGCTGTGGGAAGTTGGAGTCCGTTCGCGCAGTGGGAACGAATTATGGAATGTTTATACTCCAGTTCACGCTGTGGGAAGTTGGAGTCCGTTCGCGCAGTGGGAATGAATTATGGAATGTTTATACTCCAGTTCACGCTGTGGGAAGTTGGAGTCCGTTCGCGCAGTGGGAACGAATTATGGAATGTTTATACTCCAATTCGCGCTGTGGGAAGTTGGAGTCCGTTCGCGCAGTGGGAACGAATTATGGAATGTTTGTACTCCAGTTCATGCTGGGGGAAGTTGGAGTCCGTTTGCGCTCCGGGAACGAATTGTTTGATGTTTATACTCCAATTCGCGCTCCGGGAATTTGGAGTCCGCTCGCGCTCTGGGAGCGAATTATTTAATGTTTATACTCCAATTCGCACTCTGGGAAGTTGGAGTCCGTTCGCGCTCTGGGAACGAATTGTTTAATGTTTATACTCCAATTCGCACTCTGGGAAGTTGGAGTCCGTTCGCGCTCTGGTAACGAATTGTTTAATGTTTATACTCCAATTCGCACTCTGGGAAGTTGGAGTCCGTTCGCGCTTTGGGAACGAATTATTTAATGGACTGTTGTGTGTTGGTCCAGTTCAACCTTTGATGTGATGGCTTGCCCTCGAGCTGGGGTTTCACTTAGTGAGTGGTCGGTCGTATCGCAGTCACTCGCTATTTGAATAAATTCCATTGTTTGATGGAACTTAGCTCTTCGTGTGTTGTGATTGTTGAACATTGCATTCGGTGAATCACAGCTCTAGCTTGAAGAGATAGTATTTTATTGCTGAAATAAAAAATATGGCGAAGTCAGTGCCTTATTACAAATTCAAATTTCAGAATACAAAGGAAATCGCAAAGTATTCATAGATTGAAGGAGCCTGTCATGTGTGACAGTGACGAGGTTCTTCATCGTTCTAGGCTCCCGAGTAGGTAGGCCCGCCACTGATGGCGTTTATCACCAATCTTCCACGGGGACAAGTCAAGTCCTCCTGCCTCGGTCGATTGGGTTCATTGGTTGGATTGGATGGGCCCGCTTCTCTGGGCTGCGGTGTCCGCACAAACTGTTCCAGCTTCCTTTCTCTGCCCAGTTTTTCAACAAGATCCTGTAAGTGACGACACTCGTTCGTATCGTGCCCGTAGCCTTCATGGAACCTGCAAAATTTTCCCGTCTGGATTTGTTTCTCTGACGACGGTCTTGGAGCAGGTTTTTCATATTGAATTGTATTACGGGTCCGCAAATACAAGTCCTCCAGTGAAGTATTCAAAGGAGTATAACTGTCGAACATCGGATTTTGCGTTGCGGGCCACGATTTTGATCTTGTTTTTTAATTTGATTCACGCTTTCTCTTCGCCGAGCTCGTTTATTTTTAATGCTCAACTGAACTTTTCTGGAGCTCTCACCGGACTGTTTTATTGCAACATTGCTTTGGGTCCCTTCCGCATTTGGCCCGGCGTCAGTTTGCTTCCTAGACTGTTTCGCGTCTTCCCGTCTCAGGAATTGAGCTGCTTTGGCATGGAAACGGTCCAATGACGCAGGTGGTTTCCCAGCTAGCCAATTACCGAATTCAGAATCGGGGTCGATCCCCTTAGTCAGCGCCATAAGGATGGAGTTATCGTTTGGATTACTAATCTCCACGCATGCAGTATGTAATCTCTCTAAGTAGTGCCTGAGCGTCTCTCCAGGAGCTTGCGTGACACTAGATAGAGTGTTGACATCCTTTGGCCTTGCGACGTGCATGCGGAATTGCTCAACGAATTTTGTGGCTAACTGATCGAAGGAAGAGATGGTTCGACGTGGCAATCGGGTGAACCACATGGTGGCGATGCCCCCCAAGGATATGGGGAAACTACGACACTTCACTGCATCGTCGGCTCTGGCAGCGGTCATCGACCATTCATACTTTAGAATATGTTGGTTGGGGTCGAAGTTTCCCTCGTACATGGGTAGAGCGGGCATTCGAAATCGCCGTGGGGGTTCAGCACTGAGAACGTCGTCCGTAAAGGGAGTGTGACTTCGAGAAACTCCCCAATCGTCGTTTGTGAATCCCTGACTCTCGCGGATCATCTGACGTATCATAGTTGAAAGATCCGGCATTTGTGTCGGAGTATGATCACGTTCCGTACTTTGGGCTTGAACCGGATATCGTCGACGGTCCAAGTCTCGCCTTCTCGGCTCATAGTCTTCTGGGACGTACGGTTCAGGAGTACGACCGCTATGATGACGGTCCAGGTCCGAATGATCTTGAGCGTCGACTGCTGGTTCAGCCGCAACGCTAGTGGTGCGGTATTCTGCGGCGTGGTGAGGAACGGCACCTCCTCGGGAGGAGGGTCCAGTTTGGAAACTAGCTGACGGACCGACTCTTATTTGTCCAACGGTCAATGTCGGTTGGTTTCCAGCGGGTGGCATACGACTCCCATCTAACCGGGGTCGTGGAGGTCGGTTATGATAATCAGAAGATGAAGAACTTTCGCTGGAAGAGTGAGAAGCTCGATCCCTTGTGGATCTCTTTCGTTTCTGGCGATCCAACTTGTTGATTAGCTCAGCGTTAGCGCGTAGCTGTTCTTCTAGTTGTCGCCGACTCTGGGTCAGCTCTTGGAGTAACAACTGCAATTCTTGTCGGGTAACCGGACCCGACGGTTCTGGGTGCCCAGCGGCATCTTGATTAGATGGAAGTAGAGGGGCAGGATTTTGTCTATCCCGTTCTTCTTGATTGACGGCGTTTGAGGTGGTTCTTGTGCTAACCATCTCGATAGTGGAATTCCTTTCCTAGACTTTATGCAAATCTGAATAGAGGGGAAGGAAGTTGGGTTCAATGATCTGGATCTCTCTCTTAGATTTATTCAATCCGGTATCGATGACAGATCCAACGAGCAGGAGAAAAGCTGGGTTTTCTCAGTGAAAGCACCAAAGTGTTTGCGTCAAAATTGGGGACAACACTCTTCGGGAGTCGTTGAAGAGATAATAGTCAAGAATGTAAGTTCAAAACAGATATTATCTAACAAAAACTCCAATCAAAAGTAAAGAAAATGCGTAGAAAATCGATTTATAGTGGTTCGGCGTGTTGCCTACGTCCACTGTGAAGTGTTTTGATGTTTTATTGCTTTTCTTTCAATGATTACAAGTTGTTGCAGCAATCAACAGTGAATTATAGCAAGGAATTCGAATTTAGCAGCAAGTTTATGATATTAAATGATGGAGATCTCGATCCGGCAGAGTCTGGGCGCTTCAGAGTCAGAAGATCCCTTTTCTGTTGGCCCTGGGGCTCTATTTATAGGCGCGGGCTGCTGATATTTCGCTGAAAACTCGGGAGACCACTTCTGGCACGTGAGGGGGCCCACACGCACGGTCTCAGGAAGTTTGGGCCCACTCTAGCATCAGTTCGAACTCCATTCGAACCGATCAAGAATTCGTCCAATCGAGGTGAAATTTGGCATGGACATTCTTGAACATGCATGCAAGCTTCTGTGAAAATCTCATGCCATTTGGATCAGTAGATTGAGAGATATGATGGATTCGAAATTGGGTTTATTGCTCGGCTGTTTGGTTCGAAACCAAGGTTTCGAATCGATGGTTTCGAATCCATCATGGCGCGTGACTTCGTGGTGTCGTGGAGCGCAAACTTCGAACCTATCCGGTCTTCACTCCGAGTTGACCGCTTAGACTCCATAGATCTCCGCGAATTCGAACCGAAGGAAGACACGTCATCGTGGTTGGTTGACCCAGCGGATTCGAATGAGGCTACACAGGATGGGTTCGAACTTGGCATCGTGGATGGATTCGAACATGACTCCATGGATGGATTCGAACAAGGTTCCACGTTTAGGTTCGAGCAACGCTTTGTGGTGGGTTCGAAGCGGCTATTCTCCGATGGGTTCGAGGTCCATTGTTATGAACTTGGTAGGTTCGAACTTGATGGGTTCGAAACCGAGGCATCCTGATGGGTTCGAACCTGATGGGTTCGAACCTGATGGGTTCGAAGGTGATGGTTTCGAACCTGATGGGTTCGAACCTCAGGGCTTCTCTTTCAAATTGAATCGATCATAATTTGAGCGTATGAACTCGAATTGACTTGAAACTCGAGATGTTGACTCCTATGGTCTTTCTTGCCGTGTCCTATCAATTGTACCTCAATCTGGACTCGGATAAAATTCAATGATATCCATGGCGAAACGAAGTATGACCGGTCTCTCAGACGAACTATTCTCCGTGTCTGATCGATATTTTGGTATCGCGGCTTTGCCAAAAAGCGGGATAACAAGGAATATATTAAAATGAAAAGGAAGAGATATGCAAAGTACATATTTATTCTCCGCGGGTTATACTGTATATTCTAATAAAAGGAAAATAATCATTCTTTATGATTTTAGAAGAGACAAACCTTTCCTTTTATCCTTGATCTTTTGTTTTAAACTAATTTATGGAAATCGTAATGGAGAACCTTTCTAAGAAATGTACTTTCAGCAAATTAAATATCTAAAAGATTATTCTACTTAAAAATTTATGACTACAGTATATTTGATAGAAGTAGGTATTTATACATGTTTATACACGCTAATAAATATGACGGTTTATTCATAACGTTCGCGTAAGATATTAGTTATACATAGTAATGACGTTGATTTGCGAATAGGAAACAAGAGAAAAGTTAGAAAGGTTGTAACTCCAATTAATGGGTAATAAATTTGGAGCAACAAATCATTAATAGGGTAAATGGATTAAAAGGCTAATAAATAAAGAAATTAGGTTAATAACTATGTGATAGTAAGAAAGTATAACTAATTGTAAATTAGTAAATATACATAAATGTCTTAGAAAATGTTCGTTAGGATGATACTCTTTATCTTGGACAAAATGACATTTATGGAAGAAGCAAATAAAGGGAATTTATTGGTGATTGAATATTTAAGGTAAATTATATAGTCTTAAATAAATAAAAGAAGGCTAATAAGCTAAGTCCAATATCCAATTAATGATGATAAAGCTTAGTAACATTAAAGCCTAGGATAATATGGCTTAAGTTAGTAAAGTCGACTTAGTAGGTTGAGATGCGATGTCAATAGAGTTATACAACGGAAGTCCACCCTTCAATTTCAGGCTACTAGCAATTGTGTACACTTTCTACTAATGTGAGACATCTTGAATCATAGGATTCATAGAATAATTGGGCTTAAAAGATTAGGATGCGAGGTTAGTAAAGCGACACAACGAAAGTCTGCCCTTCACTCAGAGGCTACCAGCAGTTGTATACACTTATTACTGATGTGGAACATCACCAATCATAGGACCCGTGTGAAGCAATTATGGATGATAGGATCTGCTTAAGGGTTTGAGGTATTAAATGGTTATTTGATGGCCCACCTCTTTCCTAATTAAAAAGATATCAAATGGTCTGAATTAATGGTTATGAGTGGTAATGGATATCTCGAGAAGGGTTCGCTTTGGGTTTGAGGTATTAAATGACTGATATAGGATCCTCCACTTTCCTATAAAGAAGTATCAAGTGTCCCAGTGAGATTCTAAGCAATGTCAGCTAGATAGTACCAGTGAAGAGTCTGCCTTGGTGTCAGATATTAAATGACAAAGGCCTGCATAGAATATACGTATTAAATGATCAAGGATCTTCCTAGTCCTTATTAATGAGGTATTAAGTGGCTTGTGTACTATCTCTCACATGGCTATGACTTTAATGACCATAGATGCGTCAGTAGTATGACTATTGTTAAGGCCATAAATAGTGGTCAAAGATCTCTACAGCGAGGACCAATAATGACGATGTTACGAGCCTGCTTTATATTTGGAAGTATTAAATGGATGATAGACTTACATTAGTATTTTATATCTTGGGAAGGGTAGGTAGGTAAATCATGCTATGTAGGAATATCGTGTGTGCAATATTAGGTTAATTTGGTTAACCTTAAAATAGTAGACATAACAATTAAATGGAAACCAATCGGTATAAATTTATGTTACCGACACTGTATAGATTTTCCAATCACTAGAACATTGTTATGACCCCCTCCTCATTACAACCCATAGGATAGATTTAGAGGAACATGTCATTGGAGCTCAAAGATTTGTTATTAGAGAAGTCTTCTTATCTCTCATGCACGATGCTAATGTGGCAATCTGATATCCAAGGAATTCTATTGATTCCAAGGCGGTAGCCATAATCAGTATTTGTATTCTATTACTATTTCCACTGTGAGTTTAGATTTTTTTTATCAATCTCTGATAACGCTCGTGCTTATTTACAGGTATCAAATCCAAAGATCCGTGCTTTGATGGACTTGAATTTCAATTCTTATCAAAATTCAGGCTCATTAAAGTGCGGGATGTCGCATCCCCGTTGCTACCAAAATATCGCCATAATATCATGGGCTAAATAGCCCATTTAGGTATAAATAAATATTGCTAACTAAATCTGATTTAATTGCTTGTCGATATCGAATATTGATCGATAGATTTATAACTATTATAAATAAATACATAATATTTATTCCTCAAATCATATTCAAATTTTAATTAATATTTCATAAATATTAATTAATTTATAACAACTATAATCTAATTAAATTATTTGGTCTAAAGAGAAATCATTATTTTGGTTATGTGACTCACCTGGTGTAAATTTGGTCAGCGATTAACATCAAACTATTCGAATGTTAACATTTACACATCACTTAGCAGGTGGTGTGAAACTTTGGCCAATTCTCTTCGTCCATTCTATATCATTTACCCAGTTGTGACATTTCTTTTGCGCTAATTCTCTTCGTTAAAACTATATCACTATGGACTTATTGAATTTGATAATAGTCAAAAATTTAACATCGTACATAATAATAATTATTGACAATACTACTCTGTAGTCTAAACACAAAGTCTTTGATTCAATAATAAAAATTATTCTTGACCGTACTACTCTGGCTAGAGATTTTGACTTTGGGTTGACTTGAGTTGACCGTGATACTAACCCTATATAACCGAGGAGACAAATTCTCTTTTGAATTGCGCCTTACTCTCAATACTTCCACTCGACCCAACTATAGTCACTCGATGGATGATGTGCCATGATTTGACTATAATCAAAGTGGAGCTTTCGCATTAAAGATTGATAGTACTATCAAGCCGAGAGAACTGTATTAACTAGTCTCTTTGATATTTTTGTTTAACCTTAGTTATATTAATCAATAGAAAACTATCGAGTGAGTCGTTCCATAGTTATCCAATAACCATCAATACGTTACCTCTAGGTGCTCCAACAGTCATGAGTAATACACTGCCCAACATTTGGAGAGTGCTATGCACTTTAATCTCAACCGATACATCGATATTCAGTCTCGATGTATTTTGACTAGGAACATTTAAAATGATGTGTTTCATAATATTGTGATACAATAGTCATGATTACAACTATTTGTCATTACTATCACACACATAACATTTATGGATTTCTATTAAAATATTTTAATTAATCATTTCATAATTTATAACACATTATAATAAAATATATAACAGAAAGTAAAAAGAACCTTTACTACGAATGAGTATTGATTACATAGTTAATTAATTTACAATAAATTACAGAATTGCCCCTAAGGCATATTACTAACTTTATCAACAATATCGTCCCGAAGATAGGGAGCTTTGACCAGATTTACCCCATAACGTAGAAGACCACCTACGCCACCATAGGTGGCATTCAGGTGAATTGGGCTAGGGCAATCATATTCCGCTACATATGTAACTACTGTCTACATCGAGTGGATGAAACATATCGTATGCGTATGCAAAGTCAAAACGACCAAGTAAAACAATAGATATAACATGTAATAGAAGATAATCATCATAAACTAGTGTTATGTATAAAGCATGTAATTATCAGTCCTTAGAACTTTTGCTTCGACTTCCTCCTCACCACAACACACTGGATAGACATAATGGGACAAGTATTGGTAAAGATGGAAATGATAAAAGGACAAATCTCTTATGCATACTCAACATGACAAGGGTACTAGATACCATAGGTATTAGCCTTAGTCAGTAATTATATGTTTTATTATACTTTACCATTCCGTTGTAAGTTTATTACCAATAGTGGTCTGATATACTTTTGTTGATTTACATGATACCAACATCAACGATCTGTACATTGCTGGACTTGGATTTTCAATTTAACAAAAATTCAGGCCCACTAAGGTGTGGGTTGTTACAGATTATCTAGAACGAGAGTATACAGCGTTGAAGTACAGATGGGAGTTTCTGACAGTAGTAAACTAGTTATTTTGGGTGAAAGCGAGGATGAACGATAGTAAAAATCTATACACAAGGTATAAAACTGGATGTACGACTTGTGTTCGAACCAGGATAAAAATCGACGCGTTATTTACTGATTATGCACTTTGAGTTTATCCATTCCTTTACCTTTATTTTACTTCGCTGCTTGGATATATTATTATGTCAAAAATCTACACCGTCAAACGTCCCGTGTCGTTAGGTTGTTAAATAAAATATACACGGCTAATTCTATTAACTTCCAACATTTACCTTTTCCACCTTAGTAATAAGAAAAAATATCAAGGCTATTCCACTTTGATAATATTATAGAGTAGAAAGAATTCTCCATGAATCCTAACACAACTAATTTTGGTAAAAAATGCAGGTCTTTTCACATTTTAGCAAGAATTTCAAATTTTAGTTAGCTTTGACGTGCTGAGGCAAGAATCTTCAATGCAAAAATGTTGATCCATGAATCTTCTAGCTCTATCCGCTACATCGTAGGTTGGACAGTGGAAAAGACGTTGGGGTTTATAGATATTCGCTGCAGACATCTACTTTCTTTTGCTTGATGAAATAATCGTGTTGAATACAACTCTTCTTTAGAAATTGTAAGGATGCAATTTTTATAAGGTGATGATTCTGTAACAACCCTAATTTTGGCGATTACCTGTAAATATTAAATTATAACGATGGTTATAATTTAATATTGTGAATTAAAATAAATTGGAGATTTAAATTGTTTATTTAGAATAAATAATGAATTTTAGGAAAAAAATGTGAAAATAAAGTTTAGAAACTTTATTTTTGGTTATTGTGATAAAAATGAGTGAAATATGGTTTCAATTTAGAGAAATGCAATAATTTTAATAATTATTGCCAAATGTTTCTTTTATTAGTTTTTAAAAGAAGTATTTTTTTAATATGTGGTATATTATAAATAAAAAGGTAGAATTTTGTTTAAAATAAGTATTATATATAAAAATGATGTTAAAATGGTTTATTGCATTTAACTATACAAGAAAATAATTTTTATGTAATTTTTGGAGTTAAAAATAGCGCTTTATGTAAATATTTGTGTAAATTGGGTTTTTATTTAAAAATAAGAGCTTTTAATAATAAAAATATTTTTTAATAACCAAATTATCTTTTTATTAGTTGTAAATGTATTATTAAACATGGAAATATGTTTGTTTGATTTATTATATTGAAAATCTTGTTTAAATATGTTGCTTCGTTTAATTACATAAGAGTGTTAGTGTTAATTAGATTTTTCTTAGGCTAATCTAATTGTTTTTTTCCTAATTGGATCAATCCCATTACTACTCTAACTTGAGAAAATAGTTTTCTTCTTTTCAAAATCATGTATGTACAGTACATCTTTCTATAACTAGAAAATAGAAAGAAGAAATAAAAAATCGAGAAAGTTATCTCCTCTTCTAAACCCTAAGCCTAAATCTCCAATAAATCCACTTATTTGCTGATAAAATCAAATTGAAGCTTTCTAATTTCAAGTAATCCCTTCCAAAACATTGATTATTACGTCAAGTTTTGATTTTGGGTTTGGCTTTGTCTGTAATGTGTTTCTTTCCTCTTGCATGTTGTACCGTTCTTTTACAGGTTTTCGAGGCTATTTCAAGCACTAAGCTCTTATCTTTCTTCAGGGAAATTCAAGTTTGCTCTTCAAATGGTAAAGGTGAGCTAGTAACTCACATTCTTTAGCTAAATCAGTGTAATGCAAGCTATAATCTATGCAAAAAGTAGGTTATTTTAAACGTTTTTACTGATTCTTAGTTTACAGTACATTTCTGTTCTGAGTTGCTACTTTGAGTATTAATATCTTCTTATTCCTATATCGAAATTCGTTGATTCTTTTTTTATTTGAAAGTTGAAGTTTTCTACTATGTGCATACCAATTTTCAGTTCAATCTAAGGTCGTTTGGTCACCTGTTTCATGCTTATAAGTTGAACCCGAGATGGTTTTCGGTGCACATTTCCGTTTTGAGCTGCTGCAAACATGACCTGAGTCCATGTTTGAGATAGAGTATCTCTTTCATTCCTCGTCAAAATTCGTTGATTCTTTTTTTATTTGAAAGTTGAAGTTTTCACTATGTGCATATCAATTTTTAGTTCTATCTGAGGTCGTTTGGTCCTCTGTTTCATGCCCGTAAGTTGAACCCGAGATGGTTTTCAGGCTTGTACACATTTCCGTTTTCTGAGCTGCTGCAAACATGGTCCGAGTCCATGTTTGAGACAATGTATCTTTTTCATTTTCTATCGGAATTTATTGATTCATTTTTTATTTGAAAGTTAAAGTTTCCTACTACGTGCATACCAATCTTTAGTTCAATCTGAGGTCGTTTGGTCACCCGTTTCATGCATGTAAGTTGAATCCGAGAGGGTTTTCAAACCTGGGCAGAATTCAACATGGCCTGAGTCCATGTTTAAAATTTCATATTTTACCATTTCATTTCAGAATTCAGTGAACCTTTTTCTAGTTCATAGATAAATTGTTCTGCTTTGTGTGTATCAAATTTCAGATCATTCCAAGGTAATGAAGCCATTCAAATTATGTCTGAAAGTTGAACCTAAGGAAGATTTCAGACTAGGGTATTGCTTTTGTCTGTGCACTTTTTTGGTCCGCCTTGTTTTCTCGTTCGATTTCTGACTTCTGCATCTTGTATTTGTGACATTTCTGAACTGTTTTGAAGGCTATGAAGCCTATCAGTAGGCGAGCCAATATTTTTGTGAATTTTTGATTCAAAATGAATCAATTTTGAGATGTTTTCGAATGTTGGTTTTCGATATTTTTCGATGTCTTTCCTTGATTTCGAGCACGGGTTTTTCTAAATAATTTTGAAATAATTTTTAAAATAACTTGGCTTTTGTTATAATTATTACATAATATTTTAAATTATTTTCAAGCAATAAAATTTATATATTCACTATAATAAGAGAATTTTCAAAGGTTGTTTTCAAAAACGATTTCGAAAAATTGTTTAAAAGCTTGTTTTCTCAAATAAATTGTTTTATATAAGAATACACGTTTTTACACTATTCAAGCGTATGAGAACGAGAATTAAATGATTGGGTAAAATATGTGGTATGGGACACGCGCATTTATCTTTTCGGTTAATTCCCGACTTGTCTATTTGATCATTTTGACCTTTGAGCCGTATTTGGCGATGAGATGAGGCAAATATTTTTATAGATTTCTGGTGTGGCATTGGCTAGAGGTTAGTAAACCGTTAAGTGCGAACGTGTGGTATGAGACGCACGTTAACATTTTTCGGATTCCTATCTGAGAGTTTGTGACACATTTGTCTAAGAGACGTATTTGCCAGAACTGGACCTTCGGGTCATTTGTCCTTCTGGATCTTTGTCTAAGTGACGTATTTGTCCATTATGACGTATTTGTCCTTGGGATATTTGTCTAAGAAATGTATTTATTTGTCCATCCAGATGTTTTCATTCGGGACGTTTGTCTAAGAGACGTGACACCTTATTTTGAGAGAACAATACTTGGCGGGTTTCGGCCATAAGCACGTGCTATATCTTTGAGATGATTTCGTTTATTTCTTTATTTCCAAGTGTATCGTCTTTTTACGTTATTGGTCATTTGAGAGGTTTGAAATATCAGATATATGGCAATTACATCTTTGGAAACTTGAACTCCTTATCTAGTTCTATATTTGAGATTTGAGTTTGCCAACACTTGGCGTTTATTTTGAAATTTGAGGTTTTCCATTCTTGGCGTTTATTTGAGATTTATACTCTCCTTTTTAGAAGATATATGAGATTGCCATTTAGCGTATTTTGAGTTTCAAGACTCCTTTGTCTTGAGAATATATTTGTATTTGCCAATTTGGCGATATTTGAGTTTTTGGATTTCTCCTATTTAGGAGTTATGGTTTCTCTAAACCATTATTGTTGTTTTGGGATTATATCGATGATACGAGGCATGTTTATGTTTGTTGTTTTAATGCTGAGTTATCTCTTTCAAGACTATATATGCTTAGTGACACTTCATCACTTGAAGTAACCACATGGACTTAGAATTATTTCTTCTCATGAGAAGAATTATCACCCTTTTTCTTATGCATCATATTATCATTTATCTTCACTAAACTGGTTGTTTTAGCTAGATTAACCCGTGTATTTTATACTCGAGTCAGACCGAGTTGTTTCACGTTAGATACCTGCTTTTGGACTTAGCTTCGCTTTGATGCTTCCGCTTGGATATCTGTTTATCATCTTTTGTTGTTGTAGTCTTTTTGATGACTCTGATATGTATATATTTTTGACTTGTTGTATATAGTATGATTTTCGAATAGTATCATTTTGTATTATACTGGAGATGTATCTGTATATATGCATATACCTGTTGTTTTTTGTTTGTGATGTAATGTATATTTTAGTTGTTGTATTTTGTTCTGATAGATCCGTTAGCCACATATAGTTTTGTATTAAGCATTTATTAGATATGTTGATCCACTTGAGATAGAAAAAAATTAGAGCATTTAATCGACGTATTTAATAGATGTTCAAGACAAGACTATAGATGATCGATCCTAGCCAGTCATATTCTCCGCATCAGCAGATGGTATTACCCAGTAATACTCTTTGTTAATGTGGGTCTCCGGGTGGGGTGTCACAGCTTGGTAAATCGCAACTAAAAAAGGTCGAGTTGGGTATTGATATTCCGATACTGTTGCTATCTTTCAATGCACAAACGTGCGTCGATCATAGCAATAGTTAGATGAAGAACAAGTTCGACAATCTCAAAGATGGATGGAACCCGTGGAACCCGCCAATGTAGATTGATGGCGGATTCTGCAGTGTGGAGGGCATCATTGGACGATTTGAGGAGTGGTGGGACTTGATAGTTACTGCGTACAGGAAATTCAATGCGGGCTCGCTTTTGAAATTCAAGGAGCTAAATGTGATAATTGAAGACTGCATTGAAACTCCAGCATGTAAATTCGAGATTTCGGAGACTCCACTTGCCAATGCCCCATTTGACACCTAGATGTACATTGACTTTCTCATCTGCGACGCTGCAACGATCGACACGAGTACTCCTTGATCAGAATATCTGCATCGTTCGGCTGCTACTTCCTCTCGTAAACGTTAGTGAAGCGAAGCTTCATCTCGTGAGGATGAAATGAAAGAGACCATTGAGAGAATACTTGATGTGTGATAGGAGAGTGACTCATTTTCTAAATGGGAAATCATATATATTCTGGCCAATGTGAGTCATGCTACACAACCGTCTATCCGCTGATGAAAAATCCCGAGGAGCTTAGACGACTTGTTGGCTATCTAGTAGCGAGAATGACGAGAGATATGTAGGTTTTTATTTGTTTTCGAAAACTGTTAGCATGTTATAAAAATTATCATTTTTTATTGTATATTTTAGCTAGGCCTGTCAACGAATGTTTTCAGATGCGGATAATAGCATATCCGCATCCGCATCCGAAATCATTTTTGGATATCGGATATCTGCATCCGCAGATATCAGTGGATATCAAATAATTATCATATCTGCTAACGACCGATAATTCAAGAATTATAAAAAAGAAATTTTAGTTTAACATAAATATTTTTCAATCCCATTGTTTGTAAAAGTGCTAAAAATTAACAAATATGATGATAATAAATAGTTACGAGCAGTTAATAAGCATTAAGCGCATATAATATAAACTACTAACTTAATAAAATAATAAACAATTATATTTCATTGCACCAAAATACACATAATTTGAACTATAATCTTGAAAAAACCGAACGGATAATTTTCGAACGCATCCATTTTTTCGGATATCGGATATTTATCCGTTTTTTGAACGCGGATGGATTTCAGATTTTTCGGATATGCATTAACAACCCTAATTTAGCATTTCATAACTTATACATTTATAAATTCATTTACTTGCATTAACTAAAAATAGTTAAAATAAAGTAAAAAATAACAAAATAACTCTTTATAACAAAACAATTAAAATACTTTTGATGCAAAAGAATTAATTCCCGTTTGCCAAACCTTTCTCCTTTGGTGCACCCAGAAAGCGCCCGTTTCAGATTCAGGAGGGCATGCTATATCTACTTAGGGCCTAGAAAAAGAGTCGCGGAGAAATGCGAACTAATCTACAGTTGCAACAACAAAATCAAAGCTAGCATCCGCTAGCTCAAACCCTAATTCCCAAATCCAAATACACTAAAAGAGATGGATGCATTTCGCAAGCAATTAGATGTTTTAATGGGCGCAAACCGCAACGGCGATGTCACCGAAATAAATCGCAAGTACTACGATCGCGATGTTTGCAAGCTCTACTTGTCTGGTTTGTGCCCCCATGACCTGTTCCAGCTCACGGTATGAATTAATAATTTCTGCGCATTGTTACTTTTCTTTATTCTAGCGAGTTGACTGGTGTAAATTGTAGATCATTTTTTTAATCTTATTATGAAATGGACTTGAATTCCGTAGTATTTTTATATGCAGTAATTTTCGTTGAACAAGAAACTGGTAAATTGAGCAAAAAATTAGGATTTAATTTGAAGTAATTTACATGATGGGTTTGTATGTCTTTTTGTTATTTGTGTAATGTTTGCCTAACTTAGTCACCCATTCCACATAGACCAAACAAAGCGTGTTCGTCAAAATGTATCACCTGGTAACAGAAACAGCTCATGTCCAAAATTTATACCTCCCTTTAGTTATACTACCTCGACTAAACCAGAATGAGACGGTCAATTTTCTAGCGTGGGGACTAGAACCTTTTCATTTGAATGGTTAGTTGGGTATTTGTATGAAAAATTTAGTGCACATTTGCCGATATAGCCAATCTTTTAGTGTTGTAGCTACCATAGTTATTAATGGCACGTGACACAAATCTGTTGGAATCCTTGTCCACACTCGATGTACCCAACTTAATAACCATTTTGGTAGTTGTTTTGGTTCTGTACTTTTGCATGTTCGTGTAATGTTAATAATGAATCAGACAGAGTTTTATAGTAAATGCATATTTATGCTAGATGACTTTTTTATTAATAAGAAAAATGACCTGATTTCACTTGCTATTATAATGTTTTTCTTTGCAGAAAATGGATCTGGGTCCATGTTCAAAAGTGCATTCCTTGCAGCTGCGGAAAGAGTATCCTTTATCTTGTCTAGTATGAGTAACAACTTACATACGATATCTTCATAGCGTGTAAATTTCGCAAGGATTCAAATCTCAAATATCGATCATGTCCCATCTTGGGTTTTTCAAACCCAGTAACTCATTGTATGTGATCTCAGATGTTTCGAAATATACAGGTATATCTACATTCTCCGGTTTGCATATTGGGACGACATCTCATGTCTTATACATTTCAGGATTATGTTAAGAGTGATTTGTGTGTATAAAATTTACATTTTCTTTGATTTTTTTTGTAAAAAATATTTTAAAGAAAAGTAATTTTTTATTATAACCGATTTTCATAGAAAAAGAGCCGCTTCTATAGAAAGTGGAATATTTTTTTTTTTTTTTTTTTTTTTTTGAATAGGGCATAGCTTGATTGGTTTAATTGACTTCATGATTTCATCTTCTTTGAACATTTGAAAACAACGAAGGCTTTTGTTGTGAATTGTTTGGATAGATATTAAACATCTGATTAAATATGATTTTGTTTTTTCATAAAAATAACAAAAAATGCTCACCTGTGTAAAAAAAATATAGAGATTCACACCTTAATGATTTGATTTCTTCTTATTTTTTTGTATAGGTTAATTTGAAATGTGCAAGACAGATACTGCGTGGAAAGGGTTAAAGATTTACCGGATTCCACCAATTTAAAATACTTTCTTTGTGGGTTTTGTGATCATAGATGCACCGGAGGAATTGCTCATTTTAAACAACATTTAGGATGTTTCTTATTTAATATTTGACGTTTGCTGTTATTTTATGTCAAATTTCATTATATGCTTTGCGTTTTTTTACCCGAAAAGTTTATGCCTCAATGTTTTCGAGGCTTATGCCTCGCCTCATGGACCCGAAAACGCATCGCCTATGCTTTCGCCTTTTAAAACAATGCTCATACCCATTACTTTTTTATTCTTTCATTTTTAATGTCAAACGTGGAACACGATTGATAAACAATTTTTTATGTATTAGCCCCCCCCCCCCCCCCCCCCCCAAACCCAGCCCACAGGCAGTTGTGATATGCAGTAGGTACACTTGTTTTTTTTTCCTGAATTGCATATAGATATGAAGAAGCAAAACAAAAAGGTGGTCATAATTTTGATAGGGAACTTGAGGATTTAATTGAAAGACTAATAATTGAGTGTGAGAGGAAAATTCAGAGAGCTCTTAAGCGTTTAGCAGACGAGGATGCTAAGGCTGCCATAGCAATTTCTGTATCAGAGGTTACTCAGGTATAGAATACGTCATAATAGAAATAACAACACACACACACACACACACATATATCACGACAACTTCAATTTGTCTTTTAGAGTTGGTTAGTATTATCTAGGTCATTTATGTCTTGTGTTATATTGTTAAAACTGAAATTCAAAATTTTGAACATGAATGTGGATCAGAGTCGAGCCTAATTTTACAAAAAATGCCTAATATGTAAGCTAATCTTCAACCTTTAAACATTACTTACGACTTATCAGGGTATTCGATATATTTATTTTTTATTATAATAATATTTTGTTATTTATAAAAAAGAAAGAGAGGGAGGGGGGGGGTTTCAAATCTTATACATTCATAAGTTTACGTCTTAAAAGAATTTTTAGAAATAGCTCGGACTGTAAAAACTTTAGTATATGTTAAATCATTTAATCAAGTGTATATCTATGATTTCTTCTAACAGATTTGATTATCTAACATTATATTGCAAATTGCAGACACCTGAGATCATTGAACTGTCAAAACAAATCAAGGAAAAACTGAAAGAAGCTGATGCTTTGGGTATATTCTTTGATGACCTTTTACATGCTATAATAATTTAATTCTTACTGAAAATTAAGGACTTGGTCGAGCCATAAGATATTATCGCCTATCTATATGTCCATAGGCATAATTGTTTGAACGTAAAATTTCTTTCATATTTTTCTTAATTTTGAACCTTGTAGTTTGAATGAACAAATAAACTTGGACTGTTAAAATTTTCAATCGTATCATGAGTTCATCTATAATAGTCTATCTTCTCACTTTTCATATTGGGTGTTTGAGTTATGCTGGCATTTGACATGCAATGCTGTAATTTTTTCTTGGGTAGCATTGTGGCACCACTATTTTAGCAAGACCACTGAAATATATTTGTTTCTAGATTTAGAAGGACAATCTGACAATAAAATACGAGTGCTTGAAGTGGTGGAAGAGCTGAGGGCAAAAAGAGCCGACTTGCAGGTTCGGTTCTGTAGGACAATATATATGTGATTAGCAGGAAAATCCATTGAGCTTTATTATTCATTCATACCGTACTTTTCCCCCTATGTACATTTACCATTCTAATGTAATTTTTTAAACCTTGCTTGCAGTCTGCACTTCTTCTTGATGCATTCAACAAGAATAGGGCTTCACTACCACTACCACTTCAAATTCCTTCACAGATGGCACCACCTTCTACCCTTCCTCCAGATCTCCGAACACAGGAAATGATTAATGAAAAGTTGAAGAAAGCAGAGGACCTTGGTATGGTTTTTACAACCAAGCAGTAAATGTTACTTAGAAGTGCTCTTTTGTTGTTTTTATTAATCCAAGTGTGTGAAAATAACAGTCACATAGGGACTTGAAGTTTTATTCGTTAGAATAGTAATGAGGCGAAGTGGTTTAATGATTTTTATAAAATGTACACTTTGCACTTTAGACATAATTTATGCTGTGGACATGAAAAGATGCATAAAGCGCACATGCAGCACGACGTAAAAAAACCGGGCCTTTTTAGTATTATTTTTTAAAGAATTTAATGATTTTTATTTTTCACAATCCAAAAGAGATTAGTACTTTATGATCTTGCTGCTCTTCTTCTTCTTCTTTAAAGAATTTAATGATTTTTATTTTTCACAATCCAAAAGACACTAGTACTTTATGATCTTGCTGCTCATCATCTTCCTCCTCTTCTTCCTCCTTCTCTTCCTCTCCTCCTTCTCCTCCTCCTCTTCTTCTTTAAAGAATTTATGATTTTTATTTTTCACAATCCAAAAGAGATTAGCACTTTATGATCTTGCTGCTCTTCTTCTGCTTCTTCTCCTTCTACATCTCCTTCTCCTCATCCTCCTCCTAGATATCTTCATCAAATCTCACCATTACTCTGCAACATTGATCCTAGATATTGAAATGATTCTTTTTTGGGAACTATTTGTCCAGCCAGAGTGACTTCTCCATCCTCCGACCTCACACCGTTGAACCCGCACTTCATATACTGTTTTAATTCTGCTAAGCCTAAATCCCTTTGATTCTGAAGTCTGTCTCCACAACTCTAGTTGTCTATCAACCTCAATCCTACTGTCATATCCTTCGTAACCTCATCCATCACTAGCGCAAAAATGTAAGGACTTAAAGCCGATCCTTGATGTAATCCTATGTTGATGGAAAAGTCACTAGTTTTACCATCGCATGCTATGACACTAGTCACAACATCATCGTGCATATTCTTGATAAGTGTAATATACTTTGTTGGGAAAGTCAAGGCTGAATTTATACTTCAGGTTTTATATATTATCAGAGTGGACTTAAATAAAAGCTCAATCTTCTAAATGATAATGAAGCAGAATTTTTTTCCAAGGTTTTCATTAACTTAAAGAATTTTCAGACCTCTCCTTAATTCTCTCTCGGAATTTTATATTCAAGTTCGTATAATTTATAATTTTTACAATTATCCACAAGGTTCCTTTAATTTTCTTCCACCATTTTATCCTCCAGTGTCTACATTTCATAATCTTTTCAATTATGTACAAGGTTCTTATTAATTCTCTTCTACTATTTGATATTCAAATCCATATACTTAAATAAACTAATTAAACAATTTAAACCTTAAGTAAATTAAATAAATTTGATTAATAAATATCAATTGATTCATTAAGCAAAGAATAAATTAAAAAAAAGGTAACTTCAATATATACCACACTCATATTAGCAAAGTTGATAGAATCATTTTTTTCAAGTATAAAAATGTATAAATCACGTAAGAACAATTATATATCTAAACTGCAAGAACAGTTTATGTTTCATTTATCTTGGCAAATTTAACATATATATCACATAACAAAACTCTATTTTTAATATATTTATAATATATACATTGTGAATTTTTTACTTTTTATAATATTATCATGAGCAACACATGGGTTACACACTAATTATATTACCATGTGGAAATCCTGAGCTTGAACAACAAATTGTAACATCATTGAACTGCATAAGTACACTTTCCTTTGAATTACTTGGACATGTCTATTAGGTTTAATTAACTATTACATGACGATGGTTATTATCATTACTGTTATCAATAAGGTGGATGAAATGTTAACTGCTTCGAAGAAAGCATTGCCATCTTAGGATGGAGGACTAGTTTTAGTCTACTATTTTTATTTTGATTATGTCAGTGTATAACCTATTATTACTCTATAAATTTTATGCTTGTGTTTTAAAGAAGATTGATAACCTTAGAAGAAGATGTCTATACAAAGAGATTTGCTCTTCAAGTGTCATCAATAATCTAGTCTCTTGGGTGATAACATGTAAATCCAAAGATTTGCTTGGAGTTCGTAATCTGTTGAAACTTAAAAGCAGCATTTCAATGTAAATGAGTGTGCTCTATGACACAAGAGATAAATTTAGCTTAGAGACAGAGATCTATTTTGC
This sequence comes from Allium cepa, assembly GCA_030765085.1. Lineage (NCBI taxonomy): Eukaryota > Viridiplantae > Streptophyta > Magnoliopsida > Asparagales > Amaryllidaceae > Allium > Allium cepa. Next base: position 299,818,927 of record CM060929.1, read on the forward strand.
GTATAAGAACTCATTTTGCTTCACTAGGCTCTCTCCATTGATTGATCTATAGTGTCCGACTTGTGGCGATGCATTCTGTCTTGTACCAATAATTTTGGTCTGAGAGTGGTGAAAAATATGAACTTTGGTGATAAAAATTCCTTACAACTTGATGTTTTTGGATGATAAAATTTCCTTGCTTTGATGTTCTTTTGAGTTGTTCCATTTGCCATCTGCAAATGATTTTGGTGAAGCAAGCTTTTGATGCCGATTCATGTATACTATAATTTTCAAAATACCATTAGTAGTAATTTTGATCGGCCAGCTAATGCGATTTATGGAAGACACTGTAATTAAAGACAATCATGATAGAATCATTTGGGGTTGGAAAACTTCTTATAAATACGAACACATTCAATGCATAATTTCTGAATCGTTTAGAAAGTGAATTTCTTTTTTTAAGGGCAGTTTGAAAGTTGGTGCGACCCAAAATGAAGGTTATACGTGCTTGTGCCAAGACTTATGAACATTCAATATCATTGTTATGATGGAAAAAACGTAATGTCAATCATAACTGTTATCTATGCAACTTCAGTATTAGAACATGAAATTGCTGATTGGTTCATCTTTTTTATTTTCCTTGCCGACTTTTATCATGTATGATAATTTTTCTCTCTGAAATTTATTGCATGATTTTATGTCTACTTTTAATTTGTAAATTTGTTATATTTCTTTAATTTTCTTGTCATGTTCTTGATTTTGTATTCCTTGCTTTTCTTGTTAAGTTGAGCTTTTACTATGTAAGGTTAATTTATGTTTTTCCTTGATTAAATTAAATAATAATAATTAAACTTCATTTGTTAGTGTTGATGATATTTTGAGGAGTTCGAGGTTTTGACTTTTAAGGCAATACAATCATCATTGAGGATAATTATAATTATGATATATATATAATAAATCTTATGATGTATATAATAAATCGAAGCGCACAGTATATGCATATATGTATGTCATTTATTCTCTGTCATTTAAACTAAATTTTACATCGTGGTAAGTTTTCTTTATAAATACATTAAGAGGTGGTGCATACATATATTTTGCTTTAAAATAAATACAATACATACGTGTTTGGAATTGACCTATGTATCACAGTTTTTTCTAAAAATATTTGGTCATTTTTCCATTATCTTGTTCTATTTATTGTATCCCACCACCCCCTCCCTCACCCAAAAAGAAAAGGAAATTCTGCCGCTTTTTTACTATTTTTTTTCCTTCACATTAGACCGTTTTTGTACCGGTTGTCACTAGAGATGGAACAGAATTACCGGGATTCCATTGGAATTTTGGAACATGCTAAATTGTAAAAACTGCGCTGATAAAACACATACATTGATTTATCAAATTTCTTTTATCACTTGAATATTTATTCAATTTTTTGTTGCTTTACTCTTTTTATTTAAACATTTTCTCACATGTATTTTAAAATATTATACTTATATATATGTAAAGAATGGTGATACTTTTGGGTATAGAAAAATATTATTTTATCGTATATGCACACATGAAGAATATAATATTTCAGTCAAATAAATAAATTGATATTGAAGTTCAAATAATCTATTGGAATGATGTAATTTTGCGCATTAGTTGCAATTAGTATAGATAGCGATAGAGTACCGGAAGCTAGAAAGGATAATTTTGTTGTTTTTGAAAATCACAGCTGATGCATAAGAATTTAATTCACTTATATTGAATAGTAGAGATACATATAATATTACCGTATATTTTACATTATAGAAGCATGTATTGCTCTTAGTGCTTAAATTCTAATTATTAGGCTGTTAACTGTGACGACTTTGTCAGATCTCCTTTCAGCAATGCAGCATAGGGCATTTTGGTAATTAGGCCTTCGTCCCAATTTTTTTTGCCGCTTCTAAGTTGGTTGCCATGAAATTTTATTTTAATATGTAAATGAATCTATCTGCATAAGCGATTCCATGTGTTATGCTCTAGATTCATCCAAACAATAACATTTAGTCCATTAAGTTAATTAATATCTGGGTTACATATGTTGTTCAACCCTTGAGATAATTCAATTTAACGAACTGGTTTTGTAGAAGGTTTATATTACGCCATTGATGAAATGTTTAGTATAATATTTTGATTTCCGCTTAATGACATGACAATAAATTGTATCATAGTTTTTGCATATGACATGGAAATAAATTACGTGATGCATTACAATCTCTCTTTTTTGTGCAGGTGAGAAAGGAATGATAGACGAGGCACAAAAGGCTTTAGAAGAGGCAGAAGCGTTGAGAAAGGTATTATGTGCAGGAACCTAGTTAGCTTTCAACATTTACTGTGATTGTGGATCCGAATAGGGGTGCCCCTCCCTGTCCGTGTGTACTAAAATAATTTATTTGCTGCTTCCGCAGTTAAGTTCAAGACAAGACCCAACATCAGATTCTTCAAATCCAAAGTATACTGCTGCGGATGTGCGAATTGTAAGATATATACGTAGTTGAGGACCCATTTTTGTGCTTGTTTTCCTAATTCCTTTTTTCCATTTTTACCATACATATGCCCATAAAACTTCGTGATTTCTTTCAACACATTTATGTGTGGTCTTATATTACAAAATCTCTGTTAGTTAAATAACTATCTGTTAAACCTTTTTCCTTAAGGAAATGTACCAGATATGTGATACATACAGAATATGCGTCAGTTGAAATATTCACCCTGAAGAAAAGTACCAGATACCTGATATATTTTGAACATCAACGAGTGTAGCATTTAAATCAGTTTAGTCCTTCATTGTATAAATCTGAATGCCAACATCCATCGCCACTACGAGTAATTTGAATACTTAAGGGAAGAGTGGAAAGCAATCATTATTTGCTCATGCAAATCATAGTTTCCTTGTTTTAAACTTATATCAAATTTGTCTGCAGTTTTGATCTCATATGTACATATATATACATACAACTGTAAATCCTTTCTCATATTTTGAACACTGGTGTGAAAATGTATTTCAATGAGATTAGAAGTTTCAAAATGATACTAATCTTGCGTATGTACTTTTCTCGACAATAATTGGATTATATCTACTGATTTTTATTTTGTTTCGGATCCTAATCTTTGAGAATTTTACATGATTTTTGCCTTAGAAGCTCAAAGTGGGAGTGGATAAGAAACCAGATATGGGAACAAGGAAATACGACCTTAGATTTTCAAAAATTGGTTAAAGTTGACAAGAAGATGGAAATGTGCTCTAATAGAAAATATATTATAGATTGTATAAATTTAGATATAAAATTGAACTTTGTTACATTCTTCAATAATGTTATACAGTTAACAAATAATTATTATGTCTGTTCAAAACTGATTTTTTATGAGTTTTTCAAATATTTTAGTTCATAATTATTAGAACGTTTTATTGTTATTGTTTTTCTAGCTCAACAATTTCATTAAATAATATATATGAAATTCAAATCAAACATAATAACATTCTTTTCAGAAAGAAAGTATGATAATAGAATATGATAATATGTACTATTGAATACATACGGTCAATAATAAAGTCAAATTTTAATTTGTAATAATGATAAAAAGAAACATATTCTTGTTCATTTGATGGACATAATGATGAATAGTGTTAGATTTTTTCCATGTTCAGTTTAATTTATGTTTGACAATTGTCTTGTTTCCTTTCGAATATAATACTCATTTAAAATCTTGGTAATACTTGTTGAAACAATCCTCATCTACTTCGAAGCGTGTTTCATTAACTTCGAAACATGCCACATCAAGTTTGAAATGTATTTTCGTCAAATTTGAAACGTGTTCCCATCAAGTTTTCAATTACGAAACATTGTACTAAGAAAACACTGGCTTCGAACATGGTTCTGACCTCTAAGGTTTCCGCCATCAGTTTGTTATATGAAACAACTAAGACGTTTGTCTATTTTGCAGACTGATCAAAAATTACGTGTTTGTGACATATGTGGAGCATTCTTGAGTGTATATGACAAGTAAGTTTTACTTAAAATAATTTTGTTATAGTTCTCCATTTCCATGCAATGCTTATATATTTCTTCTTTCAAATTTACAGTACTTGTTTTCCGAACTGCATAATAAATTGTTAACTTTGTGGTTAACTTACATTGTTAACTTTGTTTTTAACTTATCAAGTGCTTTGCAAATAGCTTATAGTACTATTATTTGTTTGTTGATATCAGTGATCGTCGTTTGGCTGATCATTTTGGAGGTAAACTGCATTTAGGCTATATGCAGATCCGTGAGAAGCTTGCAGAAATGCAGGTGAGATCTTTTAATATCTTATGGCTCAATTCTTGTTGTTCACCGACTTCTTAGCCACTAGGTTTCTTCTTCTTCTTTTAAACGGTTCTTCTGTTTCTCATGCATTGATGAGAATATGTCTAACTTGGTCTCAATTGAACCCTCCATTTTTCAATCTATTTTTTCCTGGTAAATTTCTTTGAAGTTCAAACTCTTGACGTGTTGGTCAGGTGCTGGTATTATATCACATTTCTGCCTTAAAGAGTTTCACTTATATTTGGCATCTGTGAGTTTTTCTCTCTTAATCAGAAGATCCACCATGTAGTTATGTTTTGTATATACCATCACCTTTTTCTTGATTTGGATAGTAAACTGAAGGGGGACATATATGAGACCACCGGAGTAATTATTCTCCTGCTCCAGTAAGAAGAACACGCTGTAAGCAAAGGAATAGACTATAGTATGTATGGTGTACACTTTGATGTATAACATTCTTCGTATGAATTGATTTCACAGATCACTAATTTGATGTTCTTTCTAAATTTTTACTTGCTTATTTTAGTTAAGTTACCCTATCATTTTAGTTTGGTACTAAAAGTAATTACATCTTTCAAGTTTATCGAGTACTCAAACAAAGCGGAACATTTGGAAATTATAACCAATAAAGGAATGCTGATAATTGGAATACCATGTAGAACTAGAGGAAAAAAAATCAAAACATTTGAGAAAACTAGTTTTCTCATCAAAATATTCAACCAATAATCTTTTGTTATTGATATATGAGGTAAAACATTGGTGTTAGACTATCATATCTAGAAATAATGTAATATTTTTGGATACGTTATATGATATGAATTTCAATGTTTCAGTTTTTCAGTTTTGAGCACCAAAAGATCTGTCAGATGACTAACATATCCTTGCGGAATAAAATCATGTTTTGAAATTTTGAACTTTGAACATGTATCATAAATAGTTAGTTAGAAGGGAAAAATTGTTATCTAATTTATATACAAAATTATGGATATATTTCTCACTAAATTCTATAGATTTTGTTGATTAGCTTTCATGTACATCATAAAATCGTACATGTATCTTATATATGACAATGATTATTATGATAAACTCAAAATGCTAATCTTCATGAGTCTGAAAAGGAATCAATGGGAGAGAAACTCTACTTGAATGTGTAAGATATATCTGTGCAGAGCTATTTGCGAAAAATCAAAAGTGACTGATGACTTAGCTTTATGCTTTTCAACAATTCACAAAAATCACCTTCAATATTTTATAAGGTCTCCCAGGCATGATTACTGATCCAGATTCTTTGGTGGTTAGAGAATTTTTTTCCTCTTTTGTTATTTTTCACACTTCTATCCTTAATTTATTTTATGTGATTTGGTGACATGTGAGTATGCTGCCAAATTTAATCTTTGGTATACCAAGAATATTGACATGTTAAAATTTGATATCTACTGGGCTCATCATTCTTATACCGGTTTATATTCTCTCATTTTTGTAATATGTTTGGTACACACTGATGCAAAGTTGCGGAAAGGTTTCCAAATTCACTCGTTCTCATTTCTAACCATACACACTGCTTACTCTTTGATGCATAGATGCAATTCAACCTTTTTGATATCAAACTATTATTTTACAAATCATTCCTTGCAAATAATTCAACAGGAAGAGAGAAAAAACTGGCGCAAGATAGATGATGAGAGAAGGTAAGACATTACTTGTTAAATTCTGGATGTAGTTATAACCATCAATGAAACGTTCCTTACTCGTATTTCTTCCACATGCTTAGGTCAAGAGACAGAGGAAGCGACCGTGATAGAGAATCTAGTCGGGATCGTGGTAGGGCATCGAGTCGCGATCGTGATCGACGTAGAGACGTTAGAAGTCAAAGCCGTGACCGTGGTGATCGTCAAAGCAGAGACAACGACCGGCATTCTGACAGGGACCGCGAGCGTGATAGGGATCTGGATCGTTCTCGTGATTCAAGGAGTCGGCGTAGATCAAGATCTCGATCAAAAGAACGCTCAAGGGATCATGATAGGCACAGGTATATTTTGATGGACTCTCCATCTGCTTTGATGCCACTATGGAGAATTGCTTTTGATGAGCTAGAAATGTTTAGGCATGCGATAAACGTATATCTGTTTGTAAACTGAGCACCCAATTGCCTAATGACATTAGAGTGCTCCGCCTTGGTATAGTATGTATGGTGTCTCAATACTTGTTTCACCCTGCCCATAATAAGAACATGGCCCCTTGGTGTAGTAGTAGCTTTGTAACATAATTCTTGACTAAACAATCACATCCATCTTTCCATGCAAGAAACTTTGTTCATTGTCGAAAATAAAGTTGATTAGGAATGCAGAATGCTCAAGATTTGTGGTTGCAATTTATTTGTGTTAATAACTTAATAGACATGCATCTACCAACAATTATGTGTGGAGTTCACCATTCTTTGTTAAAGTGCTACATTGTATAGCTTGAAATGTCAATAACAGAAATGTTAGTAATCTACTTATTAGTTCGAAGTAGAGAAATTGAAAATTGAAAAATTATGGGAAATATGGATGCCCTAAAAGGTATGTTCAAGAAACTATGAAAGAGTTCGTGAATCACATAGAATTCGCGATGGTAAAAGACGAATGCTAAAATAAATTTTCGTTTCAATTTTTCCTCTTCCTCCAACTCTTCTTCTTCTCCTCCTTTTCAAAACGAATAGTTGTCAAATTTTATATTAAAACCATAAGATCAGTGGAAGATTGCCGTTAAATAGTTTGCTGTTTTTAATTCGATAGTAAAATTTGTTTAAAAGAACCTTTTGAAAAAAATATATAAAAAACACAGCTAAATAGAAAATTCTTAAAAGATGCTACATTTGTTATTAGGATATGCAATAAAATGTAGAAAATTAATTGATTAAGGATCTATGTGAAAAACATGGAGATTTACGAGGGCACACAAATTTTGACACAAAAAACAATTAGCATGTCACATCATCATTGACATGGATTTTACTATATATTATCAAACTTCAATAGTGATCATGGGTCGTTATGTAAAACAAGGGAAATTCTAAAGTAATTTTCAATTTCAACCCATTATTAACTTTTTTGTGTCAAGATTTACATAATGACAGATGCCTGGAAGACTGTTATTAACATAGTATTTAATATTTGTTCGATGTAATAATCAATGAAAGAACTTTTGTTATTCTTAAAATATATAAAAAAAGCAAAAGTTACAACGTTTAAAAGAAATACAATATTTTACTTCTTAAAACACAATACAAGAACAAAGATTGGAGAATTAAGGAGTATAAGACAGATTTTTTAACCTTTTATTCATTTTATTTTAAAGAAAAAATAGAGCTGAGTGGCGCATCAATCGTTGATAACTCTACTTTATATTTTTATAATAGATTGGGGAATTACATATTTACATGCCTATTCTGATCCTAGTAAGTTTTAGCTTAGAAAATACTTGTTTGTTACAAACCAAATGAATCATTAGAAATGTCATCTTACCATTAATGGGAGGAGAAATGATGCAAAATTGGCCGCTAAGGATTTTCCATTACATTTGTTATAAGTACAAAACTGAGTCCCTAAACAAAATTTCAAAAAAAAAACACAGGAAGTAGGAACTCAGTATGCCGACAAAGATTCAGTATATAAGCCGAGATCATTGTATGTATGTAGATCTCCCTATCAGGAAAATATCCGAGATCATATATTCATGGATTTAAACCGACCCTTGTAATGGACATCATATAGAGCCGAGCCAAACAATTGGCACTTCATTCGGCTTTTTATCAGGAGCTGTGCTCCAGCAGTTTTTATGTATCACACTTTTCTTGCCTTTTCTGCTATCGTTGTCCATCTAATCTCATTCTACTACGTTTTTCATGTATTCATAGGCGTCATGATCGGAGATGAGTTTTTAGCTACAAGCATGCAAGAAATTCAAGATTCTCGGAGCAAAGAGCACTAATTATCAATCCAGTAAGCATGTTTTATAGCAGTTTCAAACTGCATGTTGTTTGAGGTAAAATGATAATATATATTCAGGTAGAATCTGTATTATTTATGCTAGAATTAGTTTGCTTGAAGGTGTATTATATTGCTATATTTTTTTTTTGTATCTGACTTGGAGGTGACTTTTCATGAATCGGTGGCTATACATTCATTGTGTATGGATGAGACACGTCATCCATTATTTGTGAAATATTGTAATATGGTGATGCCCACCGTCGCTCTCGTCTCGCTGTTGGTTTTTGCTTTATGACAAGTAATGTTGATTATGAATTATGAGGATCTGGTATGCCCGCTTTGATATAAGAAAGCTTCTGCATAATTTGTTCAGTTTTGCTTTAAAAAGCAAGGTTGAACATTCGTGATGGTTGGTCGGGTTCTCAGTACTAGTATTTTATGAACATACAACTTTTCTACATGAAGCTGTATGTATGGTGTACATGTCTGTGGTGTTCTGCATGTCTGTGGTGTCCTGCACTGTATTCTAATAAAACTAGTCTATGGATGGAATTGTGATTAGGCTTGCTGCACAAGATTTCCTGAAATAATGAGGGTGGTAGCTCGCAAGGTTTTAAATCTCGGATTTCAACCGCGTCTCATTTTGGGGATATTACCTTAATATCTCCTATCGGATGAAATTGCGGATGAGATGAATGTATTTTGGATGTGCATGTTGGGTTGACATCTCGGATTAAAGTCCATATCGAAACTATTTTGGAGCAATTAAGCAGTAGGTATTTTAAAGGTTTTTTTGATAATTATTGTCTAAATACAAATTAGTTAACATATACAATTCATGAAAAAATGATATAAAATTTCTTTGTAGGGGAGTGGTTACATGATTATTTTCGTATTGGTTAAATGAATTCTATTCATTTCAATATTAAAAATAAAATATAAAATTAAAAAGTTAGTAAGAAGTCGTCAAAGTGCAATTTCTTTTGGATTCATATAAAAAGTTAAAAGAAATATGTAAATGAAAAAAGCATCTTCAAACGAGACGTGTTAAGATTTATCTCAAATTCCGTTTGAGGCATTAAATATCTTGGACAAGTTGAGTGTCAAATATGGTATACAAATTTTTTAATGTCTTGTTTCGTTAAATTTAGTCTCGTTCGAGTTTGAAAATGAGTTCTCGAGCGAGATCTCGAATGAGATAAAAGATATCCGAAACAACAAGAATAAGTGATTTCTTTTTAATACAGATCAAAATGGAATGTTCAGTGGCGACGTTCGTGCTAAAATGCTCCATTTGTTAATACGTTATGCTATTGTTGATCAAAATGAAACTTTCAACATTATATTCAACTGCACATCTATGGTCATGTATGCAAATTCACAAATTGCATACATGCATCATTGCAAAATTTTGACTAATAGGTATATTGTGTTCTCAGATGGACTTCATCTTTAATAATAGTTGTAATAGTTTTGGCGTTACATTTTTTAGTATCAACATGAATTACCAAAAACTCCCTTCCATATATTATCAAATCTTAATCGCTTAAAAAACAAGATCTAGTATTAAACGCCTTTTACAAATTCAAACGCTTATAAAAGTAGGATCTAACAATTAAATATGCTTTACAAATTCAGAACTCTTTTAAAAATAAGATCTAAAATTAAGCTTTCTTTATAAATTCAAAATAGTTCTTTACAGATATACAAATTTTAATATCACTTGAAAATAAAAAATCTTTTTTTTTTACTGATTTAAACACATACAATGTATAACGAAAACAGTTCACGCGTGAAGCGCGTACGGTAACACTCGTCTCCATAATAAGGGAACGCGATTATTTTTTATGGTAAATAATTTCGGTGCAAAAGATTAGGAAACCTAAAAGCCATTTAGAATTTTTGTTATAAGAACTTTATAAAGTAAGAAGAAAAAATTATACTTAACGTTCATTATTCTAAGGAACTTACACTCGCCTTGTCAAAAAACATCATTACTTTTGGAAGAACTTGACGTTGTAATTCGCATTCTTCTTTCCATCATCTTAACAATTTTGTGTTATCCTAAAATATATTTTGTGTGCTATCTTTAAGGAGACTAGGAGCAGAACGTCGAACTGAAGAAGGGTTGTCCATATAAATATTAACTAGCTTGATTTTCTTCATTAGTTGGGAGGCTAGAAGTGTTGGAAGGGCTGATATGCTGATGGATCATTCCAGTCGGCAAGCAAGGGCTTCTCATCCCGAATACCATCATCCATGAATGGGTTGCTCTAGCGGTTTGCAACTTAATAGGCACATCATGCCAAGTCACATTAGTGTGCTCATTAGCCGGAACATATCTACTAGTGGTCAAATTTTTGAACATTATCTCCGAACATTCCAATTTGGTATGAATACATATTTCTATTTTAGTATAATAGTATCCGTGTAACGACTTGCCTTTTTGATTTGAAATGGCGACACTAATACATCCATGATATTCATATGCCGAGCGCTTAAGTGGTGAAAAGACAAATTGTTATAGTAAAATAAGAAGGAAAAGAAAAGGAATAAGAAAAAAGAGAACAAAACATCGGAATCTCACAACGAAACGATAATACGTAATATCAAAAGACGATACAAAGTGCTACTCTTAGTTACATAGCATTTCGAAGTAACAATTCTAAGTATTATCATCAGCCTGAACGGTTATCACAGTTTGTCCCCATAGTTGCTGATATATACATTATAGTAGTGCAACATAAATAAAATACTACGGTAAGCGAATGAAAGCATCCAGCTCGTCTCTTGAAGCTCCAAAGAGTATCAACGAAAACCTGTTTTTCTACAACTGCTCGAAAGAGCACTTGAAGAATTAAGAGAAATAAAACCATGAGTTAGACATAAGTATGATATGAGAAACTCAAGAAATACATGATTTGCATATAACAGTACTTTCAAGACCACCTGAATGGTTTTCCCATCAAAAGAACTAAACCTATCTAATAAGTATATACGACGATATAATAAATAATGTCTAGAGTATAGAATAAAACATAAAATAACATTGTTGCTTGCATCTCACAACAAAATAATATTAGAAGTACAGCTAAAACCGCTAAGGGATATTCGCATATGGATTTCCATTGCAGGTTCCCTCGGTACATCGAGGACGGGCCTCCTGACAATGGTCAAAAACTACCTTCGAGTGTCGTATATCTCTAGATAGAATTTGCCAATAAGGAGAAACGTAGCTGGTTCATGACCTAACATGTGATACCAAATATCATTAACTCTTGCTAGCAACATCGATAAACATCTCTAGATATGGAGTTGATATACCCTTATTGGTTCGTTAGACCCACCGGCTATGAGGACTATTCTGTTTCCTGTCATTTTCGATGGTGAAGTAATGTTCAGCATCTCAACACACTAGCCTTCATCATTCAAACATATCTCGAATCTCTCCATGAATTCTAGCATCTCGAACAGTTCATGAATTTCTCCATGGATTCCAGCATAAGTCGTTCGACGAATGCTAACACTGTCATCTCTCTTGTCAACTCAAGATAAATAATACCCTCGCTAGCATCGCTTGAAATGTTAACGCCGTCCTCTTCCTTGGACTTAAGCTTAGGATAGACAGTTCAACTTTGTAACATACCACTCCATAACCGCTTCCAAAACACAGAACTCTATATCAATTTTGAAGTGTTTCGATAAGTAATACACTTATCCGATCCTATACTCTTTAAAACTAAATTGGTGAATTTCTGGTTAAATCAATTCTATTTCTTTTAAAAGTAAGTGAATGATATAAATGGATCCTCCCTGGAGGATCTTGCATATATACGTTCTTAAAGCAAGAGACGACCCATACAAATGAGTCCTTCCCAGGGGATCTCAAACTGTATCAATACGTGATGCTTAAATATAATTTCCAAGTTAATTTAATCAATTTAACAACAACAAAAATAATCATATGGAAATAAGGTCTCATATACTTGTCACGTTTCTGACCTTCTCAACTTATACCATCCATTGATCAAGAGTGAAGCCGGTAGGTTATGTTAGTCCCTGAGAAGTTGGTTTTGATGACAACAACCTTAGAATAAGATTATAAATATAAATACTAACATTATTGTTTATATATATATGTATATGCATGATATATATACACATACCGAAAGAATGAAGACTATACAGCATAGAGATTCAAGAACTGATAAACTCAAGATCAAAGATATCAAGATTAAAAACTCATGAGTACCAAGATTATCAAGAGTTCAAGATTTCAATAGAAGTAATTTAGTTATTAATTTTGTTAAAACTCCTAGAAAATCACTGACATCTTAAAATTCATTTTATTCGTGAAATGGAATCCACTTCGAGCCCGTTAAAGGGATGGAACCCTAAGTAGGATGGAACCTGCGAAAAATCTAGTGGAACATTGTTTTGTATCCACTAACTTTTATTCAAATGTTTTACAAAATTATATCTTGTTTTCAAAATGATTTCAAAATCTTCCTTTTTAAATCAAAAACATCCATCCTGGTTTTGAAATACTTTTAGCCTCAAAATAATCTTTATTTTTCAATATCAACTTATCCTTGGTTTTAAACCGTCTTTTAATTATAATATATTTAACTTTTAATATTTATACTTAGACTTAAATATAAAATTATAATAAAATTTTATATATACCAAATATTATTCTCCATACTTATTTATTTTAACTATAGTTAAGTATATTTATAAAGTTTAAAATAGTTTTAATACAAGATAGAAGTTATTTTCAAAGAAAAAAGAATTACCAAAAATAACTTAGGCCCGTCGACAACCCCAAGGAACCTTTGTCGACAAAGTGGCAGTTTATTTCAAAAGTTTGAATTTCAATTAAAGATGAATATAGTTAGAATAAAGGAAGTGTCTATTCATCATATCCTTTCACAAATGGACATGGCTGTTGTTCTACTATAAATAGGAGGTATTTTAAATGATTTACATTCATATAGATTCTCTGATTTCACTAATCTTCTTCTTCCACATTTCTTTATATACATTTTTACCATTACTCTGCCGAAATCACCATTGAATCTAACTAGATCATTTCTGTTTTGATTCTCTATCACTATCTCAACAAGATCCCAGTGCTATTCAGAGTTATAGACTTCTTGTAATCAATCGAGCGAGAAAAGGTGTGATTGTTGTCTGGAAAATCAATCAAGCGTGAAAAGGTATGATTGTAGCCTGGAAAATCAATCGGGTGAACTTGTTGCCCGTAAAATCAAGTATCTCTACCCAGAGGATTGTGAATCTGGAGTGGTGTACCCCGTGGCCTTGAAATCGAGAGTGTAATTATAAGAATTGATTTTGAAAGGAAATACGTACTTGTGTTGCGGGACTGGATGTAGGGTAACACCAAACCAGTATAAAATTTAGCGTGTTTTTTCCTTTATTGCTTTTACTTTATATCTGCATCCGTGTCTGATTCTGTAATCATATTTGTGTCTGAACATTGCATATACTTGTGTTCAAATTAATATAACTCAAAAATAATTAGTAATTCCTTAAAACATTATTCACCCCCCTCTAGTGTTAATTCTAGCCTTAAGATCCGTAAACCGCATTTCTCACATTTGGTATCAGAGCGAGGTTTTCAAAGTTTCATAATCTGAATTTTGAATTTTTTTCAAAATGGCTACCAACACTGGTACTGTTACTACTACCAACACTGGTTCTATTACCTCTGTCACTAGTTCATTTGTAGAATGTCAGTCTACTGTCAGACCACCACTTTTTAATGGCAGTAACTATGCATATTGGGCATGTAGGATGAAAATATATTTACAATCTGTAGGACTAGACACTTGGAAATCACACAGACTGAATATTTTGAACCCACAACTGGTTCTGCACAGTGGACTTCTGAGCAAAAGACCATCGCACAAAACAACTCTAAAGCTATGAATATTCTGTTTTGTTCACTTGATAAGAATGAATTTAATAGAGTGTCAGTTTGTAAGTCTGCATATGAAATCTAGAAAACTTTGCAAGTTACTCACGAAGGAACAAGCAAAGTTAAACAGACCAAAATTTCCATCCTCACAAATCAGTTTCAATTATTTAAAATGCATTCCAATGAATCTATTCCAGATATATATAGTAGATTTCATAATATTGTGCATTCTCTAGTATCCTTGGAAAGGAATTTTCGAAAGAAGATCAAGTCAGAAAAATCTTAAATTCTCTTACTCCAGAATGGGATCAAAAGACACTTGCGATCGAAGAGGCAAATGGCATCGGTACCTTAAAGATAGAAGAATTAATTGAAAATCTAATATCGTTTGAAGTCCAAATGATTGGGAAAAGAGAAAGCAAAGCATCTGAAAAGAAATCAATTGCATTCAATGCATTGACCGATGGATCGGTCCCAAACAACGATAATGATAAAGAGATAGCCTTTATGACCAAAAACTTTTAGAAATTCCTGAAATACAGAAAGATAAATAATTTCAAGAGAAACAATTACAAGAACTCTGGTAATCAGAATGTAGTGCCAAACTATATCAAATGTTTCAACTGTGATGAACCAGGCCATATCAAAAGAGACTGTCCGCATCCAAATAAGCAAAACCTTCTTATAAACAATGATTCCGCAAAGAAACGAAAACGTGCATTTACTGCTACTCTAGATGACTCAGACTCGTCCTCAAGCGATGATGATCAGAAGACAGATAATTCAAATATGCGTTTCACGGCAGTTCACGACTCCGACGAATTCAGAGAAACAGACTTAGAAAAGGTACACGTTTACAGTACATCGGTTGAAATTGCATGCTTACGATTGGATGTTTGATGGGTTGATTTTGAATTGGCGTGTCGTTTGAATTTTAAACTTTTTATTTTATTATTATATTTTTACTATTATTTTATTTTTATTTTTAACTTTAAATAGTATTATAGTATTTTATGGAATATACTATAATTCTAGTAACATTCCAGATATATGTAGATATTAAAAATTATATTTATATATTAGAATACTTAAGAGAAATAAATCAAGAAAATTTAGAGACACCTATCGACAAGGGCCCCTCTCTCGTTGTCGACAAGGGTACAGAAATTTGAAATTAAAATTTGAATTCAAATGTTGAATTTCCCTTTATCTTTTCATTTCATTCAAGTCTTTGAAAAGTCACCTTTTGACCAGAGAACATATCCCTTGAGAACCTATTTATTTACTATCTCTTATCACAAATTTTCACTTTCACTTTCATTTTCAAATTCAAACTCTTATTTCAAAATATCAAGCTCTTTACTCTCTACTCTATGGCTTCTTCAAGCAACCCTTCCACAATGAGACTTTTCAGAATTATAAAAGAGCAACTTTTCAATAATTCGAAGGCTATAAAAACATATATCAACTATGTTAACTATGGAAAAGTCCATCCCGAAAAGTTTGCTTTATTTCAAAATTTCTCTACTTATTAAATCGATTCTCTTTTTGCAAACAATCAAGTTCTTTGTCTTGTTGATGCTTCACAAAATGACTTTGTTTGTTATCCAAATCTTGTTAAAATTTTCTATGCAAATCTCAACCGTGGATTTTATAATGGAAATGATGATGAAATTTGGAGTAGTGTCAAAGGCACTAGAATCATCTTAAATTGTGATGTTTTGGGTACCATTCTCAATTGCAAAAGCACGGGAATGGATATTTCTAGTTTTAATATCGATCAAAATGATCGTGAGCCATTTCATCACATTTTCAAAGGAAATGATAACTTTGAATTCATAAATCGAAACTTTCGACCAAAAGCTAGAATAGTTAATCTTCTTTTACAACATACTTTGACCCCAAGATCAGGGAGTTTTAACAATCCAACTTCAAAAGTTTGCAAAGCACTTTTTGCTATTTTTGAAAGTTATGATATTAATTGGGCGCAAGTTATTTTGAATGAACTTCATCCTAAAACTTTTGAAATGGGTGAAAGCACTTTGTATCATGGAATCTATCTCACTCGGATTTTTAATTATTTTAGAGTAGATTTCAAAGGAGAAGAATTTGTTACAAGAAATTTTTTTAATCACTCAAACATTTCCCTTATGAAAATTCCATATGTTTTTCAACCATATGAGACTCTTGCCGAAAAGGAAGAGTGTTTGGCTCATGAGGAGATGAAAGAGGAGGAGGAAGAAGAAGAAGGGGATGAAATGGAAATAGAAGAAGAAGAAGGTGAAACATCCTTGGAAACTATTGACTATCCCTCTAATCCAACCAACAAAACCTTACTCAAAAATCAAAAGACCATTGTTGAGAATCAACGGACTCTTAATCGGTCCGTTAGTAAGAAATTGGATAAAATGTCATCCAAGATGAACAAGTTTATCTCCAAAGTCAGCAAGAAGCTTGGATTATCTTCATCTTCGTCATCCTCTAACTAGTTCTACCTTTTCATGTCATATTGTATTGGTTTTAGTTTGTTTTGATTTGAATGTTCGTGTAGTTCTTAATGTTTAATCATTGTATCGTTCTATTATGAAATGAAATTGAACTACTTTTTTGTTATCTAGCTTATCCTATCTCCAGAATAAATGTTAGTATATTATATAAATACACACACACACACAAATTATTCACAAAATCAAAATGAGTCATCAAAATTAACTGACCCCTGTCGACAACCCCCAGAGACCCTATCGACAAGTACCGGTCAGAAGTGACTTTTCATTTTAAATTTGAAATTTGATTAACTATCTTGTGTCTATTCATTTCAAACAAATTTCTACACCTATAAATACATATTTCTTCCAGAATTCATCACTCAAAATCATTTCTTATCTACTTTATCTATATTTCTTCTCACAAACTCAAATATGGCCGATCCAATTCATAGTTTGACCGAGAATCTTGAAGAAACCCTTAATTCTTTCAAAAACATTCTTTCTTTTATTCTTCGTAATCAGTGACACTTAGAGTTGAGTCAAACGCAAATGATCAAGGAGCAAGAAAAGCATTTCAATAAGATACGATGAATGATTTCCTCCCTGCACAAAAATGACAATGAAGCACATCCTCCAATCTCTCTCACTAATGAAAATGAAAATTGGGATGCCATTAAAGTAGACCCTATATTTGGAGAAGAAGGATGGGTGGAAGTTCCTCATAGTGTTTGATTTTATTTGATTGCTTTGTTTGATTTGAATTGATTGCTTGGATTGATTTGATTTGATTTGGTTTGATGTGGATTGATAATTGGTGTGCAAAACATAATATGTATAAATACACATTGATATTTATACGATCTTTGATCAGTTATCATGTCTATCAATATAATTATCTCTTAATCTATCTATTATATACTCCATTGTATATTTTATTAGGGCAGGTACTTTAGTACAAGAATAAGAGGGAGGTATATAGTTTGGAGTTAGCTTTTTTGTTGATGACAAAGGGGGAGGAGTATAAAATAGGATAGTTAGGCATAGATAAGGGGGAGTTATTAGTTTTAGGGGGAGTTATTAGGATAGAAATAATATTTTATAAACAAAGGTTGTCATCATCAAAAAGGGGGATATTGTTAGTCCTTGAGAAGTTGGTTTTGATGACAATAACCTTAGAATAAGATTATAAAATATAAATATTAACATTATTGTTTAGATATATATGTATATGCAGGATATATGTACAGGCACCAAAAGAATGAAGACTGTACAATATAGAGATTCAAGAACTGATAAACTCAAGATCGAAGATATCAAGATTCAAGACTCATGAGTATCAAGATTATCAAGAGTTCAAGATTTCATTATAAGTAATTTAGTTAGGAATTTTGTTAAAACTCCTTGAAAAGCACTGACATCTTAAAATCCATTTTATTCGTGGAATGGAATCCACTTCGAGCCCTTTAAAGGCATGGAACCCTAAATAGGATGGAACCTACGAAAAATCTAGTGGAACATTGTTTTGTATCCACTAACTTTTATTCAAATGTTCTACAAAATTATATCTTGTTTTCAAAATGATTTCAAAATCTTCTTTTTTAAATCAAAAACATCCATCCTGTTTTTAAAATACTTTTAACCTCAAAATAGTCTTTAATTTTCAATATCAATTATCCTTGGTTTTAAACTATCTTTTAATTATAATATATTTAACTTTTAATATTTATACTTAGATTTAAATATAAAATTATAGTAAAATTTTATATATACCAAAATATTATTCTCTATACTTATTTATGTATTTTAACTATAGTTAATTATATTTATAAAGTTTAAAATAGTTTTAATACAAGATAGAAGTTATTTTCAAAGAAAAACAAATTACCAAAAATAACTTAGGCCTGTCGACAACCCCAAGGAACCCTTGTCGACAAGGTGACAGTTTATTTCAAAAGTTTGAATTTCAAAGAAAGTGTCTATTCGTCATATCCTTTCACGAATGGACATGGCTGTTGTTCTACTATAAACAGGGGCTGTTTTAAACGAATTTACATTCATATAGATTCTCTGATTTAACTCCTCTTCTTCTTCCACATTTATTTATATACATTTTTACCATTACTCTGCCGAAATCACCATTGAATCTAACTAGATCATCTCTGGTTTGATTCTCTATCACTATCTCAACAAGATCCCAGTACTATTCAGAATTATAGACTTCTTTGTAATCAATCGAGCGAGAAAAGGTGTGATTGTAGCCTGGAAAATCAATCGAGCGAGAAAAGGTGTGATTGTAGCCTGGAAAATCAATCGGGTGAACTCGTTGCCCGTAAAATCAAGTATCTCTACCCAAAGGATTGTGAATTTGGAGCGGTGTACCTCGTGGCCTTGAAATCGAGGGTGTAATTGTAAGAATTGATTTTGAAAGGAAATCCGTACTTGTGTTGTGGGACTGGATCTAGGGTAACTCCAAACCAGTATAAAATTCGGTGTGTTCTTTCCTTTATTGCTTTTACTTTATATCTGCGTCTTTGTTTGATTCTGTAATCATATCTGTGTCTGAACATTGCATACATTTGTGTTTAAATTAATATAAACTCAAAAAGAATTAGTAATTCCTTAAAACACTATTCATCCCCTCTCCACTGTTAATTTTAGCCTTAAGATCCGTAATCCGCATTTCTCATAGGTTAGAGAGTTGTTTGCTTCTACATCCGATTCAAACATCATTCTTAACTCTCACAGATAGAACAAATCTTTTTTGTTGGCTTTTAGTGCTAAGTACACAATAAGTACTTTCCATAAATGAGTAAACGCACAAAGCAGGATTAAGTCACATAAGCGACTTATAATCCCCTTTTTATTTAATTAATTTTTTTATTAATGAGAAATTATTTTAATTACTTGTATACATATTTAAAATACTTTTACAAAAGAGATAAACATGTATGCTACTATTTCACTATTCATTTATACCTTTTTCAATACTTAGAACTGTATTCATATTCTTATCCTAAAGGTACAAGAATATTCACAAATCTCTTAACAAGATCTCACACTTTCAAGAGTATATACAAATGGGTTCAAAACAGATGTTATTAAAACATTGGTGCTATAAACCTAAAATCAATTTATACTTAACATTATCTTTACTCTTTTCAAGTGACAAATATATTAAAGGGCTAAATCAAATGTTATAAAACATCGTTTACAATAGACTCTAACATTTTGCACTTACTCTTATCTTTAAAACATTATTTTCAAAGATCTAATTAAATCTACACTTATTCAAGGTAACATACTTTTAATTAACTTCTTAAAACCATTCATTATAACTAAAGGATATAACAAAACCACTTTTATCCCTTTTTAAATTTACTTAACTTACTTTTTCAAACTTATACACACACACGCACGCACACGCTCTCTCTTCAAAAATATTTATAAATAGATTTCAAATAACTATATAAAGTATTACTTAATAATAAGAAATTTAGAATTGAACAAAAATAAATAAAAATAATGTTTTTATGTATAAAACCCTTTACTTTTAAATTCATAAATAATTATTAAAAATATATAACTTAAAAGCACTTTTACAATTCTCTAATTAATGTTATTAAAAATCCCTAAAAATATTATAGAAAAATACTTTATTTAAATATCGTTCTTAACCATTTTAAAGCCTCAAACAACATACTATAGCTTTATAGAAATGTTGTCTAAAGTTAAGAAACACCCATAAAGTGTTTCAGTTGCTAAGTGTAGAACCAGTTTTCAACATGTTATTATCGGTTTAAAGTCCAATTTTTTTATAGCAAGTACTTTACTATTGTACTTAATAAACATGCAAAGAATCCCCAAAGGATATTTTCCAAAATAATATCAAAAATCGTCGAACACAAGGCGTTTCAAAGTGCATCTATAACGACTTATTCTCGCTTCTAACTTTTATGACTTTGCTATATCATTTCTGCAATTTTTCAAACATTTTTCTTGCTATCCCATGCTCTATTATAAGTGTAGAGAACATCGAAAACATATACTTTCACAATATTCACATATGACCATTTTCAACAAGTTAAACGCAAGGGATTTGCGAAGTGCACTTATAACAACTATTCTCGCTTTAAAAACTTTAACACACACTTCAGTGGCACATTCAACCAATCAAACATGTAAACACAAACTCAAGGTCCCATTACATGTTGTAGAGGGTAATAGAAGTGATAATATACAATATAGAGTTGTCATTTGCTTTTAAGAGCAAGTATGGTCCAAAGTTATAACTTTCATTAGTTAACTTTACCTAATTTTATATTCAAGCACACAATACACATACACACATTATATACTATTTAATGGTGAGTGCCAAAACCAAGCTAACATAAGCATAAACCACCTAGAGTCACATGAACACTTCCTACCATCACCAAACACCCCAAGCTTCCACCTTTAGCTCACTTTTGCACTAGACCACGCTCCACCTTGCTTAAATTGCTCATGGCCCAAACTTGGATGGGGTGTTATGCTTCTTTTCTTCAAGATTCATGTTACTTGTCCTTATAGCTATGTTGTCTTAGGCCTTTACTTGAGTTTTGTGAAGTTTGAAGAAGATTTGAATTGATTAAAGATTGGTTAGTGAAGATAGAAATTGATTAATCCTAAGTTGTTTCTACCTTTTTAATTTTTGTAAAAAGTGATTAACGTAACCTTAAGGGCGTATTTGTAGAATTTATTCAAGAGGTCACTACCTCCTCCAAACCTCCTTGGAAGGTCACCAAGCATGCTCCCTGTGACTAAAAACAAATATCTATTCACTATTCACCAAAATATCTTTTCCTAATCACTCCATTAATCTTTTTTACTATTCATTTAGGTAATCGTAACATAGAAAATATTTTTAGTTTCTAGTTAGTTACATATTAATATATTAGGCAAGCCCAACAAGTTCAAACAATTTTTACCCAGTGAAAAGCTGTTTATCGATAAAACGATTTTCGGTCATATTATCGATATTTCTTCAAGCATTTATTTTTGTAATTTTTTTTCAAAAACAAGTTTAAAAATATTAGTTATTCGGTAAAAGGGTTTTAACAAGGTTATTAAACTAGTTTAATCATATTTAACCAAGATTCAAATATATAAATACAAAGTGTTCGAAATTACGGGTTGTTACATTCTCCTCCACTTAAATCATTTCATCCTTGAAATTCCAATACGACCAAATAACAAAAGAAACAAGCACAATCATATCAACAATATTCAAAATTACTAGCAAATAAAGCTCATAGTTTTCTCAAGTTCAAAAACCATTTCATCGCACAAGGATGATAAATAAGCGTACCTTACGCTCATCAGTCTTAGGTTATTACTTAGACGATTATTCAATCTACCTCAGAACAAATTGAAGAGTAATTCTCTAAACTCTCCATGAGCCAACAAAAAATAGTATGCGTATACTTAATACCGTATGATGTACACGGATCATCCATACGTAATACCCGATCCGAATACTTCTCGATCAAACAAATTTTACATCCACACTAGTATAGATCACTTGACCTCTTTAGTGCAGACTTTGATTAGGTTCCTTGATTAGAAACTTTTTTTCCCTTACAAGCCATATACTATGATAGAAAACCTCTAGATTATATCAAAAATCCATTTCAAATGTTTGGCATTGAGAATCGACTGAAAAATCCTTGTTTGGACCGATATAAATCACCCATAAATCTTGTGCTCGAATACTGTATCAAGAACAGTCATGTGAATAAAATGATCTACGTATTTTATTCTATTGGTTTCTTAACTACGTCAACTTCTTTTTATATCACATTCATTTGTACAAATAGTACATCTCATTACTAAAATCATTTACGAATCATTTCATAAAAACATAACTTCAAGTTCAAAATCATTTTATAAAGACATAACTTTATTTATAAAACATTTCATAACTTAAGTTCATACTCGTATAATACTCTACTACATCCTAAGAGTATGTACAATAATACAAAATTCATTTTATTTTCTAAAATTCAAATGAACGCCTAAAATAAATTTAGGTCTTATTACTAAGCCAGCCTTTTTGACTTCTTTAACCTTCGAGTTAGATAAATAGCTAGGAAGAGCAGGACACTAGTATCCAAACTTACGCCTAGAGTCTACTTTTCTTATACACCCCAAGGTAAAGACATTAATTGGCCCAATAACATCGCATGCTTACTTAACATGGATGTTCAAACCAATTTAAAACATGTATTAACCTACTAATTCTCTATTCAAATGTTATATAAACTTACCTCTATATTTTCAATATCACATAGCTTCAAGTTCTATAATGATCAATAAGTTTTTGACTGTCCAAAATCATTGAAAAATCCATTTCGTTCTAACAAGTGAAAACTGCCAACCAAACACATTAAAATATGATGAACATACCACACTATCCTAATGCTAGGATAATGCGTCAATAAAATAACTTATCAGAGTTCTACTTTACACACTTTACCATAAAGGGAAAACAAGAAAAGATTCCATAATTATTCGAGTTATGCCACTATCACTTAGGCTCCCTACATAGTACATATAAACCTTTTCTATACAGAAGGCTCATATCAAAATTTGTATTAAACTACTATGTTTTATATAAAATTTCTTTATCGAAACCTTTAAAACTAAATACCGGGTTTTTATCTTAAACCATTTGAAATAATACACACACTCACACACATCTTTCATATATCAAATCATACTTTTGGGATTAAAATCAAAATAATTTTCAAAGCTATATCAAATACTTCGTAAAGTCATACTAAGCATCATGATGTCAATCTATACTCCAGTTTCCTAAATATTTACTTTAAGATCCATAGAAAATATACGTATAGATCGAGTAACACAAAAATTGTACCATGGAAACAAGTCCTACCAAGTCGTACCATATATTCCCTTACTAAGAAGGATAATGCCCACCAGAAGTGCTTACCAGCTGAACACATCTATCTCCCCCATTTTTAGTCACTTTTGAGCCACTCAACTAGATAGCATAAAAATACTTTGTTCTGAGTTGACTCCTCGATTCCGAGATCAACCTCGAACCCAAACAAAATTTAAAACTCTTTTCAAAATATTAGTATGCATAAATACTTTCAAATAACACAGTTATTATATTTTCCAAAATCTTAGAAATCATTTTCAAGACACCGAGATTTAAGTTCTCAAAATATCAGTTTAAAGCCTCTTCCTTATAAACCATATTTATATAGACTCACTTTCTTAGAAAATTTATTCTAAATTTCCTTTATTAAAGTTAACTGTTAACCTAACATTATCACTGAATGACTTATAGTCAAACTCTACAGGTCAATTCACTAGGAGTTTGTTTCAATGCACCCACAAATACTGCCTACCCAACTAATGCAGTAAAAAGGTAAAATACACACAAACTGGTTGAGCACGGTCAATAATCAATAGATGATAATAAATGGTCGAGCATAACTAATCAATCAAATGATAATAGTGCTTATAAACTGGTTGAACATAATAATCAATCTACAAATGATAACAATGCTCATAAAATGGCAGAGCATGACTAAACTAATCAATGAGGGGTAACTAATGAACATCATTAATCCTTACATTAATTAAACTATATTTATATAATTCATACTTATCTATGTTACCTATATGTAAGATATTTTAATTTTTACAGTTGGAATTACCTTTAAGGCATATGTTTATAACAAATACAAATACGCTTTCATAGATATAATACACTCAACTCATTTTAGGGCATGGCTTACCCTATCTCTAATGATTCATACTATAACGAACCTATTTTTCGACCCACGAAAATTGACACTGATACCTTCTCAGTATTCACGTGCTGCAAATCCAAGTGCCAGAAAGCTCGATCGTTATGGAAAAGAAAGAAGAACGGAGAAGAGGAGAGAAGAAGAAGAGAAAAAAAACTAAAAACAAACATAGAGTCTCTCAATCGCAGCAGAATAACATATAATATAATATCGACGAACTTTACTTAAGAGAAACTATAATATAATTACATATATCCATCAGAGTACAACTACAAATCACAATTATCAGTCTGGATAGTTATAAAAACCTATCCTTACAAATGCCAATAATTTTAAACAACAATGCAACGGGAAATAAGCATATACATGAATACGACCTGAAGACCTCCGCATCGTCTACTGAAGCTCTAAAGTACTAAATCTAAATCTGTAAATATGCTTGGTCTGACTCGAGCATTGAAAGGGAAGAATGTTCGAGTCAGTCCAGTAAACCAGCATGAGAAAACACATCTCAAATTTATTCTAAAGTTATCAAAAAATTTCTTTATCAAAACAAAAGTATCTTGTAAGACAACGCTGCACATAAACACGAACGGATTTTTTCCTTACGATAACCAAAACATTTCATATCAAATCATATGATATTATATTAGTGTATAATATACAAATAATATTGATCATAGTTGAAATTGTTACATTTTTAAATTCCAGCATACTAGCTACATAGTAGGTTATACAAACAAAATGGCAGGCACGTATTGGAGAACATATTCCATACAAATGATAATGTAAGAGACTACCTTCCGACAGTACACCTCTAGAAAAATATACCTACGGTCTAGATACTAAACGCCTAAACCAACACAGAACCGTCCTCCCCCTTCACTGGATTGTACAGAATATAACATCACCTCGGTCGTTCCCCATCTATCCATGGCCACATCACCACAACATGCTCGACATATAGAGTGTAATCTAGAAAGGTGATGACCATATCCTTATTAGAGCGATCCACATAGCCCTACCACTTCTACCTTGTTTCTATCATTTTCAGGTGATGAGGCTCGTGGTAAAACGATTACCTTTCACATAACACATGCCACTTTGAATGCCACATTGTCATTCCCATAATCACGCAACTAATTTCTACAAACGCATAACTCCAGAGCTCATACATCTTAGGAAATGGTGTTAAGCTAAGAGAAGTTGCCTTCTCCGCCACCAAATAGATGATACGTTCATAGAGATCAATTAATGTAATTAGAAATGCAACATCGGACATTCGTCCATACAGGTTGTCCAGTAACAGGACAAACAGAAGACACTCTCCTATCGCATCCTGTTGGGAGTAAACCCTAGAATTAGTATCGAGAAGTCCTTGCATATCGTAGATTTTCATAATGAAGCACTACTGCCACAATATATATCAATATGCATCGTGGGTCTAGTGGCAAGTAGCCCTGCATCATTAAGATCTCCGTCTTTAAAATCATCATCATAAACCAGCAATTTCGAATGCATACATTGGTCTTAAGTAGTTCTCGCATAAATCCGAGCCTAGTCTCTCCAGGCCAATAACGACAAAGAGGCCCTTAACCTCATATGAAAACCAAGTCTTGTATTTCCAACTCTTAACTTTCTATCCTTTGGCCAAGAAGGCCGATATATTGGAGTACTATAGATTCTTCGCACTACTTAAATCAACATTCTTAATCCAAACGAAAATCAAGCCTACTCAGTTGGCTTCGTGCTAAGTGCACGACTAATCAGTTTCCACATCAAGTCAAGGAACCGAAAATGGCCAAATTTGATAGTCTGTTATTTAACTATCAAAGCACCAAACAATATCTAGCACATAAGTAGTCACTAGGCCCATTTAATTAATCTTTATTAATTAAATCAATCTCCAAATATTTACTTCAAACTATCTTCGAAAAGATATATCCTCAAAACCATTTCAATCCTTCGATATTGGAAAATATTTCCATATACTTATATCAACGTTATAAGTTTATTTAATAACACTACCATTTTGGAGATGCATCTAATTGATTTCTATAACCATAAACTTCTGAGCTCATACGCCTCAGAACGGGTGTTAAGTATAAGAAACAATGCTTCTATACCACCAAGCCTTTAGTACGATCAAAAGAACCAATTCGTGTATTTCACAATGGAAGGTCAAAATATATTATTGGATCAAAACGAATGTTGCGTAAAACATTGTTATGAAAAACAAAGCACTAGTATAGGGACTTGATTAATTATATATTTATATATCCCATATACTATATAAAACATTTCCTTTCGAAAATCATTTACTATAACAACAGTGTTACAGTCCATGCCTTCCATACTTCCCCGAAATTGTCTATTACAACAATAAATGTTGAAATCTATGTTGTCGATACATTTCACATTTCAAATCATTTTTCAACTATTTAATTCCATTTGGAATTATTATTTTCCAAAATATTACCTTAAAAAGATAAATTACTTTAAAACCCATTAACTTCATCGAAAAATATCACTTTCAAAGCTTTAAAAGATTATTTAACTTTTAAAAATTTGAATGTATTTCCTTTATATAAAATCCATATTTAAATCTCAACATAAATCATCTTCGTATTTATAAAAATATGTTTATATATCTCCTTTCTATTCTATAAAACTTCTATTTTATAAAATCTCTTTATTTATAAAATCTATTTGTAAATCATTCTTTTATAAAAACTCATTTTGCTATCAAAATCCACTTATAAATCCATTTCTTTAAAAATCTAATTTAGTTATAAAATCCATTTCTTTATAAATTTAATTTATTTTTAAACCCATTTCTTTATAAATTAATTTCAAATCCATTTACAAAATATTTATGGATTTCGATTATAAATCTATTTCATTTTTTTTATAAAATATCATTTTTATAAATCCTTCATATAAACTTATTCAGAATTCTCTATTTAAAAATGATTCACGAAACCGTACTTTTATAACATCAAATAATCATACTTTTTATTTATTTAAAAACAAATTAATTCCTTTTAATAATTTAAAAATTATTAAAACATACACTTCCAAAATCTCTTTTAAAAAAACCATTTCCAATTCACAATCATTATTTTATAATATTTCAAAATACTGAAAATATAGCCAAATGCTACCATAGCATTAAATAAGCAAAAACATATCCATGTCATGAAATATGGTAGCTGACACATATATCAAAATATATGAAAAGTAAATTCAACGGTGTGAGTAATCCTTTTGGATCTTTCCAACATGTCCCCTTACATCACATACAATATATAATCAAATAATACAAATCAACCGGTTCGAGGCATGATCATATATAATGGGTCATCCACTCATACATGGGAACGTAATAGGGTCTCATCCGCTCTAATAGGCGGCAAAATATCCAAACCAACTAATAAATATAGTAAATCATTCAAACAAAAAACAATAGTCATAAATAAAATTATCCACACTTATATAAAATATAAGTGGGCCAGAGAAATGAGTTAACTCACAGAAATTCCAAAGATCGCCAAAGCGCTCCAATTTAAATTAAAATTGAATGGTCGTTCAATTTAATCCAAAATTCCTACTAATTCCGAATCCATCCAATCCAATCCCATAGCGTAGTACTTGCTGATACGATCGCAATGCAATTTGTCATGCTTGAAACCGATGTCGTATGTATAAAGTTATGAATTAACGAACATACAAGATAATTAAATTTAAAATTAACTTAAATTAATTTTAAACTTATGTCATCATCTTACCTCTGATCCTTGCAAGCGATTTTCCTAGGCTTGCAACTTTTATTTTAAATGACCACGTAACCCAGAATGCCACAGTCGCCTCCACCTACGCGTGCGCTATTGCACCGCCACTTGCGCTTGCCGCCTCCTCGCACGCACTATGTACGCAAACCCAAAAATCAAGCCCTAAAACTGCCTTGAAGCGGCTCCTTAGCCTACGCCATGGTGTGCCGAGCGTCGACCCAAGGGTATAGATGAACTCATGAGGATGAGAGTAACAACTTTCATGTTAAAGATTTTGGTTAATTTTGCGTCCATTGTTTAGAGAAACGTGGGCCATTGGATATTAGGGTTTTAATGGCGACTGAAGCTTTTAGGATTTGCAAATGAAGAAAATGGATGTCCTTGTGTAGAAATTTTTTGAGGCACTATTCATTCCTAAAAATTTTGAACTCTAAACGAAACGTGCCGTCTGGCGTTCTATATGTTATATCCCTGTTTCGAACACAATGGAATATATCGGGAGCCAATTCCATCATATACAAGAGATAGCTTTTCAAAATCAAATTATATTAATTTAAGTTCCTTAAATTAATTTCTACGCATTTTAAGCTCACACAACCAAACGATACATCTAATCACCACGAAATTTGACAGTGTACAATATTTCACTATTACAGATCCAATGAAACTAGTTTCGTCGAAATCCATGATAGTACCCCAAAAGGCTATTTTTACACGTTATTTAAAACAGATAATTTCCAAAACCAATTTAATTACTTTTAATTCCAATTTAAAGGTTTACTTTCTCCATTACCATTTAAACAGAATTTAAATCAGTTTCGAAAATCATTTTTGTCCATATTAAATTCATGATTCAAATATTTAAACAATTTCAATTATTAAATTAAATAATTTAATTACCCAATAAATTTCTATATTTGAAATTCAAGTTATTTAACTATAAAATTAACTTTTCAATACTTAAAATCAATTAAATATTTCAAATTCAAATGATCAAAATTCTGGGTCATTATGTTCTACTTCTTAAAAGAATTTTGTCCTCGAAATTGCCCAGGTAAGAAATTTCCCTAAACATATTAACTTTTTAAAAACAAATGGTTAAATGAATTATAAAATTTTTATGTGTATCAATCCAAAATTTAACCCATAATAATTAATCTGTTAATTAATTAAATTATAAAATAACCTTGTGAAGTTATCAGAATTGAGCATGAGAGTTGCACCATTGTGTCCGTGGTAATTTTTAGGTCAATTTCCATATATCGAACGTCAAAATCTGAGTTAAGATGACTAAGTTATAAAATAAACAAAATAAGCAGAAAATGAAGAAAAATACCTACATACATACAGACACACAGATATATATACAAATACACATGTGTGTGTAAATATATATACGTATAAATGTATGTGCGTGTGTGTGTATATATACATGTATATACATAGGCAGTCGACCGGCCGGTCAACCTGGGCATCAGGTGGACGATCGCCCGGTCGACCCGCCTTTGCTATTTATGAACGAACGAACGTTCTTTCAAACATTCCAAAGCCTCAAAATGAAATCTTTTGCATTCTTCTAACTAATCCGCTCCATCTATTTTTGCGTTCGATGGCTCTTATTCGGCCTATGAGGTGGTTGCATCCTATTCAATGTCCAAATCCAACGGTCCGAGATCCACTTCTACCCCTATAAATGGACCCATAGACATAACACTTCTTCTTATTTTAGGTTTTCTCCAATTGGGTTCATCTTTCAAGGAAGGACCCTAAACGGAATAATTTTTTCAAAGGAGAAAATCGTTATAAATTAAATTATTTTACAACTCCAAGTGGATTCGAGAAGTCCAAAGGAAGAGCTTAGGACTAGAGGTGAGTGATTGTAATTATTTTAAGATTTCTTTACGTAATTTAAAATTATAGGGTTTCTAATAGTTGTAGTTTTACTACGATTTTGGAATAGCCTTTTTATCGGTTTTAGATCTATTTTTAGTCTATTCTCTTTTTGTTATTCTTTTCAGTTAATTGTAATTTATTATTGTTAAGCATGGCTTTTTATTTAATTACAGTTTATTTACAGTATTTAAGTTCATTTACTGTTATTTATTTCTTATTTACATCTTTTTCGATGTTTTGGATTTTATGCAAGCATCTATTCTCTTCTTCCTCTTTTTCTTCGCGTATGGATTAGAATAAATTAACGCGAATATGGATTATATAAGTAAGAATATTGAATGGAGAAAATAAGATGTAAATTATAAATACTGTAATAAATAATGGAATTAGACTGTAATATAAATGAAATTGGACTGAAATTATGCCTAATTATGGTTAGTATAGGAATAATCAATTGACTTAGCTATAACGTAGAATCATAACTAAAAAAAGAAAGTAAAAGATGAAAGAAGCTTATTTTCAAACTTAGACCTTGGGCTAAGTAATAAGCATGATTATAACATAGGTTATAATAAGAAAAAGAATAGAATGAGGCTTATTTTAAGACTTGGGATAAATTAATAAGCGTAGAAAGTAAAGACGATAATAAAGGCTTATTTAAATAATTTATCTAAGTTAATAAGCAAAGATGAAAGTAGAACCTGTACCATATAGCATTCCCAATTAGACAAAACAGCGTCTCACATTAGCTTGAAGTGAGATAAGGGCATGCTTATGCTAAGAATGGTAGTAATTGGTCAAATAGAAGTCCAAATCATGGGGGATTTGGATAATGGTTGTAACTAGACATTGTTTGGATGGGCCAGTACCAACAACATTTCCCCTATAGTTTCTATGGACACACGGTGATCTCACATTAGCTTGAAGTGAGATGAGGGGCACGCTTATGCTAGAGTTTGAGGTAATAAGAAGACCCGACAAGTGGATCAAAAAGTAACATGGGCATGGTGGTAGTTACGCATGCGACTTCCATTCTGGTACTCAGTAATCGCTGTGAGTTCCAAGCGCTTAGTATGGTTGTCTTTCGTAGACACCATTTCCTTCTGTGTAGGGAGCTATATATGTTGTTCGGATCCATGGTGGGTGCTTTTGCATCTTTCTTAGATACCATTGGTTGTTGTGTAGGAAGTTATATAGCATTTGGTCCGTAGTAAGGTCTATGGAGTAGCAGGCCGATCAAAAATGGTAGAATTAGGATTATATCCTAATTACATGATTAGGAATTCAGCCTAATCAAAGCAAAAATCAAGGATAAATGCAAGCAATCGAAATTAACTAATCATATTTATTTCTAGTCTATCTCTTTCCTGTTTCCTTTGCTTCCTCTTTATGTACTAGAACTGTTGTAGAGTCTATCACTTTTACTTTGCTTAAAGACTCTAGTAATTACTATCATTCACCAGAATTTTTGACTAGTCCACTCCTTTATTTTTCCCCTTTCCCCCCATAGGCAATCAAGGGAGAGGGCAGTAGATTGCAGTTGCTTGGCGGTTTCTTGAAAGAGTTATCTGCTGTTTATTTCTTTTATTTCAGCTTTAGTTCTTTCTATGTACTGGCTTATTATGAGGGATATTTGTACTTTGATTTTTTGTTGAGCTACGAGTTTTAATTTCATGAGTCATGTTGGGCTTTGAGATGTGTATGTTGTATTTGGATTTTGACTTATTTATTTTATGAAGCAATTATGAATCTTTTGTTTTAAATAGGTTATTATTTAGTTTTCGCTGTTTTTACCTATTTTTTCTTGTGAATCTTAGCCTTTGTTAATTTCAGTTCTACCTACAATGCACCGCACCTTTTAATGTGTCCTTTTGGGTATATTAAGGGGTGTGGGGTGTTTCACTTGGTATCAGAGCCTAATGTTACATTATTCCTAAAAATTTATTTTAGAAGTAAAGTACTTTCCAAAATAACTTGTTTTAAAAGCATTTTTCAGAAAAGAACTCTTAGAAATAGTTTTTAAGTATAAAAGAGTTTTTATAAAAATCCCCTCAAAGGCCAGTTCAACCTTCTTTAGATTCTTTTGAGCCTAAGTTTCCTTTTCTTTGCACAGTATGCCGACTGGTTCCATAGAGCTACGGTACCAGAGGTGCAAGGGCAAGCGCTCAATACAACACTGGTAGGTGGAAATCCTTTTAATCCACCTACACCAGTCGATTTTTCTAAGCTATGCAAGGAATTCACTAGCATGGAGGGCAGAACGTTTTCTGGCATGAAGGATTTCAAGGAGACACAAGCTAGGTTGGAAGATATGGAGTGAAAGTTTAGGCGGTTAGGCTTGGAGGACCGACAGCGAGTTCAACCCATTTATTAGAAGATGAAGGAAGAATTAAGGAGGTTCCTACAAGCTCTAAGAAACAATCGTGAAAGGACAAGAAGGATAAGAGGAAAGAAAAGGGACCTCAGAAGCAAATCAAGAAAAATGGGAAATGTAAGCGCTTTAGAAAAAATGGTCATTACGTAAAAGACAATAAGAAGGCATGATGAGGGAAGGGGTTTCAATTGTGGGCAGCTTGGTAACTTTAGTAAAGTATGTCCACAGAAAGTGGGGCAGGCAGCAAGCGCACCTGCAGAATAGATTTAGACTTTGGATACAGCACCTTCCAGAAGCAGACCAAATCAAGGTAGGAAAGTTTGATTTCTATTTTTGATTTTTTTCCATTCGGACTCTTTTCGATCCTAAAGCATCACACTCTTTCATCTCTTGTTCTTCGAGAGATTGTTTGCACTTAGACATTTCTTTAGCAGACCTCATTGTTGTTTCAAACCCCATAGGAGGATCGACACACTTGACTATGGTTTGTAGGGGTTTGAAAATTTTATCCTAGGCATAGTATTAGACTGCGACGCCTATATATTGGATTTTCGAGGTATGGGATGATTTTGGGAATGGATTAGCTATCCCAAATGGAGCTATATTAGATTGTAAGAGGAGAGTCATTAGACTAGTGACTTGTAATGGTAGGACTCTTGAGATGTCTTGCGACCAGCAAGGATCAGTCATGTTGAGTTTTCTTTATCCCCTTGATTCATCTTCATCGGAGTTGCATTCGGTTCCTATCGTCAGAAATTTTGCAGACGTCTTGGAGTAGGTTAGGGACTAACCCTAAGAGAGAGATTGAATTCAAGATTTATTTGATCAAGAATGCTAAGCCAGTATCGTTACTGTGAGGCATATGGAACATAGGGAGAGGAAAGAATTGAGCAAGCAGATCCATGAGCTTTTGGAGATGGGATTCATAAGAGAAGCATATCGGGGTGGAGAGCGCCAGTTGACTTCGACACTAAAGCGGATGGTTCCCTCCGACTTTACGAGGATTATAGAAAGTTAAGTAAGCTCCAAAAAAGAACCAATATCCACTCTCTAGGATAGATGATCTTTTTGACGAGTTAGTTGGCTCTTTGGTATTCTCCCGGCTTGATTTAGCCACTATATTTCATCTTCTTAGGGTTGCTGTTGATAACATTGATAAGACCACATTTAGGACTCCAGACGGATTCTTTGAGTGGTTAGTCATGACTTTTGTGCTAAATAATGTCCCAGCCTATTCTATAGATTTGATGAATCATGTTTCTAGAGATGTCCTAAAATAAAGTTCGTTGTGGTATTCGTAATAGACATTTTGGTGTTTTCCAAGAAGTATGGAAGAGCATGTTATTCATCTAAAGGAGGTTCTTTGTACGCTTCGTGTTCGTCATTTGAGAGTAGATTTCTTGAAGTATCACTTTTGAAGTGCATTTATTATGGCATAGAGAATGTCTACACACGGTAGGGATTTAAGAAATGGTTTTTTCCATTTAGGATTGGGATTATGGAAATTCAAAGAGAGGTAGGCAAAGGTTAGAGATGTACAATAAAATTCAGTAGATAAGCAAAGAAGACATTTCATGTGTAGGTAATTGTAGAAATTATAATTGTCTCAAGCAAGTGGATTTGACGGTGATGCCTTAGAATAAATATGAGTATACAAGAGGAATAGGAGTAAAAAACCTTTAGTTTAGGAAAAGTACTCCGAGTGTAGTAAGTAGGAAGACCCATTTTATGCTAAGCCCAATAAAATGAAATTTTTGAAACTTAAAAAGTTGAAATAAAACCAAAAAATTTGTTGTTGTTGGAATTGAAAATTTTCATTGTTAATATTTTCTTTAAGAATATAAACATGGGGTTTTTTAAAGAATGATATGAAATTTAAGTTGGTTTTTTTATATAATAAAAAATTGAAATTTTTTTTGAAGAATTATGGAACACACACACACACATATAACTCACTAGTTTCATTGTAAGTAAACAAAGATTTTGAACATAAAAACCTAGAGTGTATCAAGTATCGAAAACGTAGATTACAACTTCTATTGTCATATTAAATGTTTTCGTGAAAAATAAGTGGAGCATAGGCTATAACAATATTGTTATAGTAAGTGACTCTCAAAAGAAATATTTCTATATAGGTATATGAGATTTATTGGTAGCTATTTAATTGAATCCATACACCAGTATTTTTTTAGGGTTGTGGTAACGGTGTTTTACGTAATATCCGTTTTAACCCAAATAAAAATGTATTTTAAAAGGTAATTTCTAAGTATAGATACAAAATGGTTTGTAAAGTACACTTATTATTAACAAAGTATAAGGAAGTATTTTTGCAGTTATGGAAATATTAAACAATTTTGAAGATGAGTTTTTCTGAAAGGAAAATGTGTAAGTTAGATATTACAAAATATTTATCATGGAAGAATATAATTTAAACAAATTTTAATCTATTGGAATGAAAAGAATAATATATGATTTTTTGTACTAAAAATGTTTTGAGCAAGTCACAAGGAATACATGAAATAGATGTACAAGATATAGAAAACACCATATTTTGTATAGTCTATTTTGAAAATATAGAATAAATTCCTTGTAACTTCACAAAAACATGAAGTCATCTTTTAAAAGGTTCATAGAAGATTTTGGCATTAATAACTTTCCCAAGTAGTTCCAATACATTAAGGTATGAGACTGTTAGGTGTAATAAGAAGCTGTTTTGAAAACACAAAGGATATTTTAAAAGAAAAGGGTTTGGTGGAAAGGTAAATAAGTTTTTGAAATGAAAAACTTATTAAAGGTAAAATTTGAAAATTCAAATTTTTATAGAAAACTGTAGAAGTCTTTAAAAGAAAGAGAGATATAAGTTTTAGACTTAAAAATGTGAAAGTTTTTCCCTCTAGGTTTGAGAAATAATATTTAGTGACCAAATATTTTTGAAATTAATAGAAACTGAAAAGATAACACTTTTAAAGACAAAGATTTTAGGATTTGATGTTTTAATTTTTTTTTTAGAAACTTTTGTTCATTAAAAAAGGCGATAAATACTAAACTAAAGTCTTAAATGTGGAGTAGATAAGAATCATTTCCTAGGAGTAATGAAAAAGGTGTAATGAGATAGCAGTAATTACTTTTAGAAGTAACAGTGGAAATTTCCGTAAAGTGTATATGACACTAGTAAGAACCTAGGAATGTTGATTCATGAAGAATAGTAAAATGAAATTAGTAGGATACTAAGAATAGGATGGCTGAGAATAAGTATTCTTGATTTTGGAAGAACTTAGGAAAAACATCTTTCTTTAGTGGAATTCATATGGTAGTAGTTTTCAACCTAGCATTAGAATGGAACCTTTTGAAGCTCTTTTTGGAAGGTCATGTAAGACCTCTTCATGATGGTTGGAGTCTATGAAAAGGTTGCTTCTTAGTTCCGACATGGTTAGAGAAATTTTAGAGAAGACTATTTTGATTAGGAGAAAATTCA
This sequence comes from Allium cepa, assembly GCA_030765085.1. Classification (NCBI taxonomy): domain Eukaryota; kingdom Viridiplantae; phylum Streptophyta; class Magnoliopsida; order Asparagales; family Amaryllidaceae; genus Allium; species Allium cepa. The sequence continues at coordinate 299,854,998 of CM060929.1, forward strand.
TATCTCATATCCATGTATCTTTGATAATAGGTTTTAGAATTTCCTTTTTCCGTTTTTAGTTTTGAATAAGTTCTTTCCTTTATTATCATTTGGGAGGGTAGAAATTAGGATTCAACCTACGGATGATAGGATTTGATGTAAACATGTTAATAGAACATGTTATGAATGATGTATACTAGTGATTGCAAGTGTTTGCGGGTGGATGCTAATGAACGCATATAGGTACACTAAGCACTATTATTCTTTAGGGATAGGCCTAACTAGGACACTAAAGCATATGCATATAGATATGTGCACATTTTATTTTATTTTCCATGGTTTCTATAATTGTATGATTTTCACATGGTCGTTGCTAGAAATTTTTTGCATTCATTTGGATACATTGCACGGACATGGTTGCATAAAAGAAGGTCAACTGAATCAGTGGACCGCCTAATCTTTTGCATTAGTTAGAGACATTTACACTACACTAATTGCATATGTATCATAAATTTCATTAAAAAAACTTAAGGACAATGGATAAATAGTTGATGATTAAGTAGTTGGTTGTAGAAGTGGATGAAAACATTTAGTACATTCTTTTATCCGTTGAGGTTTCGGGGATGAAATCCGTTAAGGAGGGAAGAATGTAATAATCTAAAATTTAAACCATAATAATTAATCCGTTAATTAATTAAATAATAAAAAAACTTTGTGAAATTATCAGAATTGAGCCATAAGAGTTGCACCATTGTGTCCATGGTAATTTTCCGGTCAATTTTCATATATAGAACGTCAAAATCTGAGCTAATATGACCAAGTTATAAGATAAACAAAATAAGCAGAAAATGAATATATATATATATATATGTATATATATGTATATATATATATAGGTAGGTCGACCGGACGGTCGACCCACCTCTGCTATTTACAAATGAACGAACGTTCGTTCATTCGAATATTCCAGAGCCTCAAACTAGCGTCTTTTGTATTCTTCTGACCAATCCGGTCCATCTATTTTTGTATCCGATAACTCTATTCGGCCTATGACGTGGTTGCATCATATTTAATCCCAAATCCAATGGTCTGTGTCAGCACCAAAATTGGTCACTAATACTCAAATCCCGATGAAAGCACCAAATACAGTCACAGCTCAGAGATAAAGTATATGCAGAGAGTAATAATGTGAAGAACAGTCAAAACTAAAATGAAAGCAGTAAAGAACAAAAGATTTTATAGTGGTTCGGCTAACTTCGGCCTATGTCCACTCCAGAAGTTTCCTTTTTATTGATGTAAGAATCGATTACAGTTACAAAATTGTAGAGTAACCTTAGCCTTAGGAAATAGAAAGCAAGAGAGCAGAAAGAAGCAGATCCCTTTTCTGAACCCCCACATGCTGTATTTATAGGTAAATCCCGAGTTGCTGGGCTTTCTTAGTAGCCCGAGCTCATTAGGTCCATAGCCACACCATCCTACCAAGCCATATTATCCTACAGAGCCACACCGTCCTACCGAGCCACACCGTTGTGCCGAGCCGTAATCCCGTCGAGCCGCAATCCTGTCGAGTCGCGGTCCTGCCGAGACGCACCCTCCTACCGAGCCATAGTCCTACCTGGATGCATAGTCCTGCCGAGCCGCACAGTCCTGCCGAGCCGCACAGTCCTGTCGAGCTGCACAGTCCTGCCGAGCCGCACCCTCCTGCCGAGCCGCAGTCCCGCCGAGCCGCACAGTCCTGCCGAACCACACTCCTGTCGAGCCGCACTCCTGCAGGGCCGCACTCCTATCGAGCTGCACAACCCTACCGAGCCGCACTATCCTGCCCCGCACAATCCTGCCGAGCCGCACTTCTACTAAGCCGCACCATCCTGGTGAATTTCATCCTTTTAAACCGAATCCATCTTATTCCATCCTCGATAATCATGAAGTTAGTTAGGTTGAATGTGCCTGTTTATGGCCTTGATAAAAGGCGGGTTAACATTTGCCCCCCAAAACATGCCTTGCTATTGAAATGTGTGTTTTGAATAGCCTCTGGTCCGATATCCGAAGTCTATGCTTCATTCATAACCATACCGTTCAACTTATAATCCAATCCAATACCAAGCCATCCTATCCGTCAACCAAGTTTTAATCCTTCAATAACCAATAGCCAAATCTATGACCTTTCTGGGTCGATATCCAAATTCAAGACCGCTCTAGGCCCTTTGCCAGGTCCAGGACCTCGCCGGGTCCATTTATCCTTAGTTGAAATCCTAATCCACGACCTCTCTAGGTCGTTTTATCATGTTGATCTCGACTCTCCAGTCAAGGGCTTGTATGCTTTCGGGCTTTGTCTCTCCGGCCAAGGACTTGTGTATTTACCGGCCTCGGCTCTCCAGCCAAAGACTTTGATATCCACCGGCCTCGGCTCTCCGGCCAAGGACTTTTATATTCACCAGCCTTGGCTCTTCGGCCAAGGACTTTTATATTCATCGGCTTTGACTCTCCGGCCAAGGACTTTGATAATCACCAGCCTCAGCTCTTCGGCCAAGGACTTTATATTCTGTTCGAGTCCATTCCATCGCTCTCCGACGAAAGGACTTGTAACTTGCGATCGCTGCCCCGTCTCTTCGGTCAGGACAATAATTGCAAGACCTGAATTGTTTGTTACATTGGTCCAAATCCAATTAGAAAACCAGAAATCCAAATCAAAAATCCTACTCAAAATCCAAATCAAAAATCAAACATTCAAACCAAAATGAAAAACCAAAAAACCAACAAAACCGGGAGTTCAATCCAAACTCCAAAACCATACCAAAAAAAGTAAGTGTCTGAAGCACGAAAGAGGAAACCAAAATTTGCAAAAAAAATAAAAAGAAAACAGGATTTCATGGACCCGAGCATTATGGTTTTTCATCATCTTGGAGCATGCCTAGGGACTTTCCTCGATTCTGCACGTGTGTAAGTGACGTAACCATGTTACTTTGGGCACCATTACTTATTCAAAACCATAAAACCATTCAGTTTATAACAAGCCGGCATTGACTAGATCAAGTGCCACCTTCGCTCGAGGTAGGCAGTGGCTGCTCTTGTTCCACTGCTATGGCTCGATTCCTTATGTACTGTTGAAGATGACCATTCCTTACATGCTCCTCAACGATATCTTTCAAATGCCTACAATCGCTTGTGTTGTGCCCATCTAGCTCATGGAATAGGCAATGCTTTCTCGATGCCCGCTCTTATTCAGAAGGTTCCCTCCTTGCCAGCTTTCGGTACTGGAGGCGCCCTCGAGTATCCAAGTAAATCCTTTCTAGCCTCTCTCCCTACTCTTTCTGTAATGACCCACAAATCCTTACCCCTTAAGTCAACACTATTTTCCAACATATCAACTCAAGGTGAATGGAAATATGAACCGTTAGGGTTGAAGAAGAAGAGGTAGAAGAAGAAAATAGAAAACAACATCAGAATCTAACCATCACAGCTGAATAAAATATAATAGATAGTAAATGATCTTTACACAAAAACAAATTTGTTTATACATTACATCATTAGAGCATACATAACACACAACTGGACAGTAATCATAACCTGTCCTCACAATCTGAATATACAGCTAATCAACACAGCGGAATATTTAAAACAAGTACGGAAGTACGTATCTCCATCCAGCTCGTCTCCTAAGATCCACCACATCCTTTCCCGTATTCTATAATACTCGGTCCAACCCGAGCATTATAGTGAAATAACACCCCAGTCTAGAGTACCAGCGTGAGATAACCACACTCAAATTGATTATTAAAGTTTCAAAATCCTCTGAAATCAAAAGCATCTCGTAGGACCATGCCAGAAACAAACATGTCAGGTTTTTACCTTACGATAGCCAAAACACTTTTTATCAAAATCCTTTGATATTATAATAGTGTCTATAGAAAGTAAAATAGAATCTAGCTGAAATGCTTGCATCTCACGTTTCAGCAATAGTTGGGCACAATCAAAACTGTACAGGCGTGTAGGGAGAATGGATTTCCAACTAACGACTAGGCACTAGGGTACCACCTGTCACAGTACGTGGCCTAGATCACCTCCGAGAATTACTCCCAATCCCCTGCAACACAAGACCGGGACTACCCCTTACTAGATAATTCCGAGTAAGATCACCCCATGGTTGGGATTAGCAACCGCACCACTAAGCCGAAATAAAAAGGGACATCTAGACAGGGATAACCTCACCCTAATGGGTGCTACGCACTTAGCCTTACTGCATAACCCCTGATTTTCAGTCATTCTCGATTGATGAGGCTCGAGGCTAAGCGTTACCTTTTTAGAACATATCACTTAGAATGCTCACCGTCCACCTGACGATGTTCTGAAAGCATTCATCCATACAAGTCCGTTCCGAGTTCGAACGGAACCAAAGGCACTACTCCTACTACATCCATTTTGGAATCACCTCAGGATTAGTAGCGACTAGCCCTTGCACTTCATTGCTCCACCTTCGAATCCAAACTCTTGTTTTCTACACGAAAATGTTCAAACCGAATCGAAGTGGTTTTCAGAAAATAAATCCCGATCCCAGTCTCTTCGAAATGATCAGCGCATTGTCCAATATTGGTAGTCGGTTATTTAACTATCAATTAACATTCACAAACATCCATCAAACATAAATAATTTCTCCTGAATTATTTATTAACCTCAAAATATCTTCATAAGATATATTTCCATTTCAACCCTTTTGAAAACAGTTTTCAAACCATACTTTTCTCATGCAATAAATTTCCAAATATTTATTTCCACCGAAAACACCAAACACAAAAACTTTAAAATTTTAAAATAATTTAAAACACTTTATTATAAAATATCCTTTAAAACATTTAAATAAAAATTACTTTAACACTTATTCAAAATATATATTTTAAGAATAATTAAAATAAAACTACTTTGTACAATATAAAACTGAATTTCTAACTTTTAAAACATATCCCAATCCACCTCTAAATAATTACTACTATAATAGATTAAAAAAATACTTACTTTAGAATTTAAACATTTAGAAATAATAAGTTTTCTAAAACATACTTTTAAACAACTTAAAACTTTTTACTTATACTTAAAAATTTACATTGAAAACGTACTTGGCTATTCAGGGAAATACGCTTCTCTTTCACATATTTTAAAAATGAATCACTATTTATTTTTAAACAAATTTACCCATTACTTTAATAAATTCCCATCGTGAATTTATGCTTCCGAATATCCACTAATATATTGCTTTACATTTATAAACCGAGTTTATAAGTTTCATAGACTCAACTTCCCTTCAAAATTCTGATTCCAAACACTTAGATCAATTTCCAAATTGATTCCCAATTTACTCCATTTTGAAATAAATTTCTTTACTTACTCAATTTATTTCAAAATCCATTAATTTCAGACTTTATTCCTCAATTACGATTTAAAATCTTTTTAACCGAAAATACCAATTTCATATTTTCCAAATTTCATCTTTATCCTTGCAAATAAATTCAAACCTTGAATTTTAAAATAAATTATTTATTTCTTGATATAACATCACTTAAGTTTAAAATTCATTATTTCTCTGTTTACTCAAAATCCCTTTTTCATATCCGGAATTTATCAGAATTTAAAAACCACTTTTATTCCTTTCCAATTCATTCTTATTTTTATTCTATAATTATTTCACTTCAAAATTTACTCTTACATTTATTTCAAAAATCCAATTCTAAATATTTTTATGACCCAGTGTACCGAAATATATTAAATCAAACCATGGTATCCAATATTCCAATTATCAATACAATTCATCCCAGCATATCAAATAATCATAACACAGATTATTAGAACAATCTAAATAATTTTGGGGAATCCAGTTGGATCCCTCCAACCTATTTCCCTAGACCCACAGATGTTAGACAATATAAAATACCAATTCCACTTCGAGGTGGAATATCGCGGTATATGGTTTATATAATACCATCCGCTATTATGCGGCGCATAGGGTCTCATCCGCTATATAATGCAGGAAATAAATCACTCCAATATATACTATATATAATATAGCACATCAAATTGATTCAATCATTTAACCAATTATTTAAATTCAACCATTTAAATTTAAAGTAAACCCAGATGAGTGAGATTAACTCACCTTTGTTTTATTTGCAATCCAATCCAAATCTGACTTGTTCTCTTCACAGTATTAGACCTTGTACACATTACATAATTTATTAACATCTGAAATAATCTCTAAGTAATTTATCATCCAGTAAATTAAATTGACCAATAATTTAATTTAAACTGATCATTTGGTTTTATAACAAATAAATTGATTTTAAACAAGTTTCCTTAAAATAAATAGATTTTTAATAACAAAAATATTTAAATAGGTTATTAAACAGATTAGTTTCCATAATACATCATTCATTTCTTTCTTTAAAATACTAGCAAATTTAAAATAACATATAAATATTTCCCTGCTTATATTTAAATTAACTATGTAGGTGTATATTTTTTTCAAGTAACAGACAGTGACAACTTACTATCTCTCTCTCTATATATATTTGTAAAATAAAAACTCAAAGTTAACCTTACTGTTATATATAGTTTACTCAGTAATATGTATATATAATTCAATGAAATAATTTAAAATAAATACCTTACAGAAATTAGCCTCAGTCAAACACGAATTCGAGCCTCCACCGAACACGATGCCAGATCCATCAATGCGAGTTCCACTGCCAGCTCCGGCCCCCAAAAAAATTCCAACACTTGATTGCGAAACCCCAGTTCATCATCTCGAAGTCGCCTGCGACTCACCTCGTCCCCAAATCTAGCCACGGCCAGAGCTATATTCGAGCTCGTCTCCTCCTACCAAGTCGCCGTTGAATCGCCTACTTTCAATACAAGCAGCTCGCAACCTTGACACCATCAAGATTCAACCCTACACGGCAACCAGGGTTTCCCCCTTTCCCACGCACTCACGAACTTCCACCAAATCTTGGCTTGGATCGCGATTCGAGATTTGGGGTCCCCTCTCTGCGAACGTGCGCCCAAGCTTCTCCCCATCTGAATTACATGAGGAAAGAGCTTCATGCTCGAATTGAATTCGAGGTTCGTTTGAATTGAGTTATTTTTTTTAACCGAAGAAGAGGCTTCGGCCATTGATTTTTTCTTCTTTTCTGTTTAATTTTTGGATTTAGAGAAAAGGTGCTCGGCTGATGTTTTAAAGAAGAAGATGCCTTGCGTGAAAAAGAGAAAATTGGGGAGACAAGACAAGACGTTCACATGCTCAAATCGATCAGCTACAGTGATTCGAAATGAAAGAAAGCAGCTGGTATGAGGATATATGTCAATCAATGTGTGTAACTATATATCTATTCTAAATTAAAATTGTCTTGATTAACGTAGCTTAAAATCTTGACATCATATCAAGGCGTGCCGCTAAGCGTTTATAATATTATACTCCTATTCCGAACGCAATGGAAAAGGTTTCGAGCCCTAATTCGATCGTATGAGAAAATAGCTTTTGGGACTCAGTCATTATATTAAATTTCCGATATAGAATCAGCGAGTTTACATATCGTACTCTCACACAACAACTCTAAATGCTACGAAATTGAAACCCGATAATAATATAATATTATGGATCCAATGGAATTGGTTTCGTCAAATTCCAAGACTGTGCCTCGGAAGGCCATTTTTAAAAGTCAATTTAGACGATATATTTTCAAAACTTAACAAAACATTCCCAAATTCAACTTCAACACTTTTACTATCTTCAGTACCATCGATATAAATTTTACAAACCCTTAAATTATTTTTAACAGGCTTAAAATTCCAGATTCAACATTTTACCCAATTTCCAGTAATTAAATCCAATAATGAAATTTCCAAATAATGGTGATATTTGAAATTTAAGTTACAAACTAACCTTTAAATATTAAAATCAATTAAATATCCCAATTTAAATTGTCTTAAATTCCGGGTCGTCACATTCCCCCCCTTAAAAGAATTTCATCCCCGAAATTACTAAGGCAGAAGAATGTCTCAAACCACTAACTTACTAAAACCCATTTAGTGAAAATCCCATATTCAATTTTCTAATCCTTAAGTTCCAACTAAACAATTAGTTACAATCTCCATTTTCAAAATCCCTTATTTCGATTCCAATATGAAACCGTTTCGTTTCTAATGAAATTTTTTTCAAAAATTTTCTAACTCCCAAATTTTTTGAATTCTTTTGGCGAAGTCTCCTTTGTACGGAGGAGCTTTTGCAATTTGACAAGTGATGTAAATATATATACATTGACCCACCCGGTCATAAAAACAAAAAAACAAACAATAGTTCATATTTCCTAACTTTTATTGCGTAGGCGTACCTCTATTTAGTATTTTTAAGCAAGCGGCTTATTATTTAGCAATTAGCGCGACCAAAATCCTACTAAACAGCCTTCAGGTACCTGCACTTACTCAATTTAAACATATAAGCACTATGTAAGAAGTTTATAGCATTTCACTTATATTTAAATAACATGGATTCTATAATAATGCATGTTATATACTTTCATAAGCACATATGTAAGGTTTCGATACTTATTTCAATTGCTTTCAATCAACTCTTAACCCATACTATTCAATTTTAGTGATTTACAACTCACTTGCTTGCATACGATTCATTTTTAAACCGAACGAACTTATATTCATTTCAATTGATTCAAAAATCAATTTTATTTACTTCTATTAATTCATAGAATTTTATTTAATCTCATTTTCGTTAAACTACAATTATTTCTATGCAAATTTGGCGATATATATGTGAACAAAAAATTACTTAAGCTTATAATCATTTTAAATTGATTCCAATACTATTTGTATTAAATTTTATTCCATTCTATCTTATTTACAAACCATTCACTTGCATTTCATTCATTCCCGCGTTGGTTTCATTTAAACCCATTCCATTAAGCTTGGCAACATTCCATGCTAATATTAATAACCATTTCCTAAATTAATTTAACCCAAACTTTTATTTACTGAACTTTCACCCTTCCTTGAAGCCAAGCTTTTATAGATTTTAAACTGAAGTTAATTTACTTTAATTTATTACAACTTCAAACTTAAGTTCACTTCTATTTGATTCTCATCTAATCAAATTCCATTTAATTCAGTTAGCTCATCCATTTCATTTTAGTTCACCTTCTCACTTTATCAAAATAATATCCAAGCACATACTTAACCCATTTATACTCGAATTGGATTTTATTTGTAACTCAAATCATTTCTATTATAATCTAATTCCGTTTTATTTTTACAACATCTCCACTTATTTTAATTCATTATCAATCCAAGTCGTATTCTATTTATAATTCGAGTTTATTTCCAAACTTCATTATTAACTTACAATCCATTTTATTTAACTGAGTTAAATTTTATTAACATACTCTATCAAATGATTTATTTAGATAATTAGCTTACTTCCAACTTTTAAATCAATATTCGATTTTATTACAAAAATCACTTCATTAAATTTTCCTGAGTTCATTTTTTTCTTCATAATTCCAGTTTGGATTTTCTTTCATTTTCTAAAATTCCAACACTTTTATTTCGGCTTATTTATTCCCTTTTTACATTTTTATAAGCTACTCACTTTTAATATTCATACTTCTCCATCCATTTACAGTCAATCACATTCACGTTTTACGTTTAACTAGGAATTATATTTTTATTTCAATGCTTTTCAATTCTTTTATAAGCTTCCAAAACTTATTTATCCCAATTCAATACTTACTTAGTTTACGCTTATTTATTTAAGCAAGAATTTTAGTCCATTCAATATTATCTATAACTCAACTGAATTTATTTAAATTCAAGTTTATTTAACTTAACTTCAATTAAATCATACCATTCTCTTTAATCCACTCAATCCACTTGAATTTAAATTAAGTAAGAATTTACTTTCACTTAATATCATCTACATCTCAATTTATTTCATTACAATTCAATTTCAACTTAATTCAAATCCAATTCATTATTAATAACTTTGCTTAAGTTAATTTAATTCTAATTAATTTTATTTCTCAATCCAAATTTGATTTTTATTTTTCCATTCCAATCACATTCAAGATTTACTAATTTATTTCTTCCAATCATCAATTAAATTTCAACGTTGAATCTTAATCCAAGTTAAATCCTCAATTTTTTAACTTTCAGCATTAAATTTTAATTCCAAAATCCAATCCCCATATTCCTCATCAAAATCATTTACCATTTATAGGTTTATAACTCATCTCTTGATGATCTCTAAATTGTCTAAATAAGGATTTCAAGATTTTTTTTAAAAACACCTGGCTTTTGTTTCAAATCATTTTGAAATCACCAATATCTAAAAATCACACTTCTCAAATTTTTAAACAAATCCTGTTTTTATCCCCAACAAATTTCCTTGGAAATTTCAAAAACAAAACTAGTTCTTCTGAACAAATCAATTTGGCAGCAATCCGTCGCTTAGAAACTCAAAAATGAACATCGATGATGCTGCAGTCATAACCGAAGTTATTTTCCAGCGACCGAAGTGAGCTCAATGCTATATTCCTTCCCAAAATTTATTTGAAACAATTTCCTTTCAGAAATACCTCCAAAATAATAATACTATTATTTATCTTCAAAACACTTTGAAAAACACTTCCAAAACCGGGATTTTAAATTTACAGATTTAATTTAAATCAAATTTTAACTATAATTCATTTGTATAATTTATGCTCATACAAATTTCCATTTAATCATACAAGTCATTCCAATTTTTTATAATCTTATTTGCTTAAAATATTATCATCCAAACATCCAAGTTATATAACAATTTAAGAAAATATTTCTTTTATATCAAAATATATTTTTGGGTAAAATTATTTCATTTACCCTCTTTCGAAAACAATATTGTGTCGAATTGTTCTATTCAAGTGTTTAGAAACCCCTTCGATACATTTGTCCAGACTATGCCGATGAAGGTTCATATGCCACTCAAAAAATCAATCAACACAATATAACACCATTTTTATATCCACTAACAAATACGCACTCATAACTATTAATACGCTCAAACTCATTTTGGAGTACTACTGACTCTATCTCAAATGAGTAATCCCCACCAGAGCCAAGGTTATCACCAACCTATGCTCTGATACCAAATGTAATGACCCACAAATCCTTACCCCTTAAGTCAACACTATTTTCCAACATATCCATTCAAGGTGAGCGGAAATATGAACCGTTAGGGTTAAAGAAGAAGAGGTAGAAGAAGAAAATAGAAAACAACATCAGAATCTAACCATCGCAGCATATTAAAATATAATAGATAATAAATGATCTTTACACAAAACAAATCTGTTTATACATTACATCAACATAACATCCATAACACACAACTGGACAGTAATCATAACCTGTCCTCACAATCTGAATATACAGCTAATCAACACAGCGAAATATTTAAAACAATTATGGAAGTACGTATCGCCATCTAGCTCGTCTCCTAAGCTCCACTGCATCGTTTCCTTTATTCTATAATACTCGGTCTGACCCGAGCATTATAGTGAAATAACACCGGAGTCAGTCTAGAATACCAACGTGAGATAACCACACTCAAACTGATTATTAAAGTTTCAAAATCCTTTGAAATCAAAAGCATCTCGTAAGACCACACCACAAATAAACATGTCGGTTTTTACCTTACGATAGCCAAAACACTTTTGATCAAAATCCTCTGATATTATAATAGTATCTATAGAAAGTAAAATAGAATCTAGCTGAAATGCTTGCATCTCACGTTTCAGCAATAGTTGGGCACAATCAAAACCGTACAGGCGCGTAGGGAGAATGGATTTCCAACTAATGACTAGGCATTGGGGTACCACCTGTCACAGTATGTGGCCTAAATCACCGTACAGAGGATTACTCCAAATCCCCTGCAACACAAGACCGGGACTACCCCTTACTGGATAATTCTGAGTAAGATCACCCCACGGTTGGGATCAGCAACCACACCACTAAGCCAAAATAAAAAGGTACATCTAGACAAGGATGACCTCACCCTAATGGGTGCTACCCACTTAGTATTGCTGCATAACCTCTGATTTTGAGTCATTCCCGGTTGATGAGGCTCGAGTCTAAGCGTTACCTTTTTATAACATATCACTTAGAATGCTCACCGTCCACCTGGCGATGTTCCGAAAGCATTCATCCATGCAAGTCTGTTCCGGGTTCGAACGGGACCGAAGGCACTACTCCTACTACATCCATTTGGAATCACCTCAGGATTAGTAGCGACTAGCCCTTGTACTTCACTGCTCTACCTTCGAATCCAAACTCTTGTTTTCCACACGAAAACGTTCAAACTGGATCGTAGTGGTTTTCAGGAAATAAATCCCAATCTCGGTCTCTTTGAAACGATCAACGCATTGTCCAACATTGGTAGTCGGTTATTTAACTATCAATTAACATTCCCAAACATCCATCAAACATAAATAATTTCTCTTGAATTATTTATTAACCTCAAAATATCTTCGCAAGATATATTTCCATTTCAACCCTTTTGAAAACAGTTTTCAAACCACACTTTTCTCATGAAATAAATTCCCAAATATTTATTTCCACTGAAAACACCAAACACAAAAACTTTAGATTTTTAAAATAATTAAAACACTTTATTATAAAATATCCTTTAAAACATTTAAATTAAAAATTACTTTAGCACTTATTCAAAATATATACTTTAAGAATATTTAAAATAAAACTACTTTGTACAATATAAAACTGAATTTCTTTTAAAACATAATCCCAAGCCACCTTTAAATAATTACTGCTATAATAGATTAAAAGAAAATGCTTACTTCAGAATTTAAACATTTAGAAATAATAAGTTTTCTAAAACATACTTTTAAACAACTTAAAACTTTTTACTTATACTTAAAAATTTACTTTGAAAACGTACTTGGCTATTCAGGGAAATACGCTTCTCTTTCACATATTTTAAAAATAAATCACTATTTATTTTTAAACAAATTTACCCATTGCTTTAATAAATTCCCACCATGAATTTATTCTTCTGAATATCCACTAATATATTCCTTTACTTTTATATACTTTTATAAACCCAGTTTATAAGTTTCACAGACTCAACATCCCTTTAAAATTCCGATTCCAAGCACTTAGATCAATTTCCAAATTAATTCCCAATTTACTCAATTTTGAAATAAATATCTTTACTTACTCAATTTATTTCAAAATCCATTAATTTCATAATTTATTCCTTAATTACGATTTAAAATCTTTTTAACCAAAAATACCAATTTCATATTTTCCAAATTTCCTCTTTATCCTTGCAAATAAATTCAAACCTTGAATTTTAAAATAATTTATTTATTTCTTGATATAACATGACTTGAGTTTAAAATTCATTATTTCTCTATTTGCTCAAAATCCCATTTTCATACCCAGAATTTATCAGGATTTAAAAATCACTTTTATTCCTTTCCAATTCGGTCTTATTTTTATTCTATAATTATTTCACTTCAAAATTTACTCTTATATTTCTTTCAAAAATCCAATTCTAAATATTTTGATGACTCGGTGTACCGAAATATATTAAATCAAACCTTGGTATCCAATATTCCAATTATCAATATAATTCATCACAGCATATTAAATAGTCATAACACAGAATTATTAGAACAATCTAAATAATTTTGAGGAATCCAGTTGGATCCCTCCAACCTGTTTCCCAGCATCCATAGATGTTAGCACAATATAAAATACCAGTTCCACTTCGAGGTAGAATATCGCGGTATATGGGTTTATATAATATCATCCGCTATTATGCATTGCATAGGGTCTCATCCGCTATATAATGCGGGAAATAAATCACTCCAATATATATAATATATAATATAACACATCAAATTAATTCAATCATTCAACCAATTATTTAGATTCAACCAATTAAATTTAAATTAAACCCGGATGAGTGAGATTAGCTCACCTTTGTTTTATTTGCAAACCAATCCAATTCTGACTTGTTCTCTTCACACTATTAGACCTTGTACACATTACATAATTTATTAACATCTGAATTAATCTCTACGTAATTTATCATTCTATAAATTAAATTGGCCAATAATTTAATTTAAACTAATCATTTGGTTTTATAACGAATAAATTAATTTTAAACAAGTTTCCATAAAATAAATAGATTTTTAATAATAAAAATATTTAAATAGGTTAATTAAACAGATTAGTTTCCATAATACATCATTCATTTCTTTCTTTAAAATACTAGCAAATTGAAAATAACATATAAATATTTCCCTGCTTATATTTAAATTAACTATGTAGGTGTATATTTTTTTCAACTTATAAACAGTGACAACTTACTATCTCTATATATATATTTGTAAAATAAAAACTCAAAGTTAATCATACTGTTATATATAGTTTACTCGGTAATATGTATATATAATTCAATGAAATAATTTAAAATAAATACCTTACAGAAATTAACCTTAGTCAAACACGAATTCGAGCCTCCACCAAACACGATGCCAGATCCATCATTGCGAGTTCCACTGCCAGCTTCGGCCCCCAAAAAAAATTCCAACACTCGATTGCGAAACCCCAGTTCATCATCTCGAAGTTGCCTGCGACTCACCTCACCCCCAAATCTAGCCACAGCCAGAGCTATATTCGAGCTCGTCTCCTCCTACCAAGTCGCTGTCGAATCGCCTACTTCCCATACAAGCAGCTCGCAACCCTGACACCATCAAGATTCAACCCTACACGGCAACTAGGGTTTCCTCCTTTCCCACGCACTCACGAACTTCCACCGAATCATGGCTTGGATCGTGATTCGAGATTTGGGATCCCCTCTCTGCGAACGTGCGCCCAAGCTTCTCCCCGTCTGGATTACGTGAGGAAAGAACTTCGTGCTCGAATTGAATTCAAGATTCGTTTGAATCGAGATATATTTTTTAACTGAAGAAGAGGCTTCGGCCGTTGATTTTTTCTTCTTTTCTGTTTTGATTTTTGGATTTAGAGAAAAGGTGCTTGGCTGATGTTTTAAAGAAGAAGATGCCTTGCGTGAAAAAGAGAAAATTGGGGAGACAAGATAAGACGTTCACATGCTCAAATCGATCAGCTACAGTGATTTGAAATGAAAGAAGGCAGCTGATATGAGGATATAGGTCAATCAATGTATATAATTTTATATTTATTCTAAATTAAAATCGTCTTAATTAATGTAGCTTAAAATCTTGACATCATAATGTGACGACCCGTAATTTTCGAGCACTTGAAATCGGAATATTTAATTGATTTTAGGTATTCAGTAGGGTAATTTTAACCTGAATTACGAATATCACGATTTATTGGATAATTAAATTATTGAATAAAATAAAGTGGAATAAAATATGAAAACTGAGATTTTAAGCCTGTTAAAAATAATTTGAAGGCTTGTAAAATTTATATTGATAACACTGAAGATAATAGAAGTTTTAAAATTGAATTTAATAGTGATTTGTTCAGATTTGAAATTTTATCGTTTAAATCGAATTTAAAAATAGTTTTCCGAGGCACAGTCTCGGAATTCGACGAAGCCAGTTCCATTGGGTCCGTAATATTGAATTATTATCGGATTTCAAATTTCATAGGGTTTGGAGTTGTTATGTGAGCATACGTGATGTAAACGCGCTAAAATTTTAAATATATATAAATTGATTTGACATCCCACAAATATCCTTCTTCACATCAACAGACCTAAGAGCCACCCTACCTGATCAAATCGTACTCACCATTCTCTGTCCCTCCACTCTCTTTCGTATACCTATTTTCTAAAGGAACGAAGATTAAAAAAAATGAAATATGGCTGTCAAGAAAATCGTATTCTCCCCCTCACCAGATTTCATTCCAAACTAAACCCAATCGCCTCCTGCTTTTGCTCGTTCTAACAGAAGCTTTGTCTTCCTCTTTACGAATCTATCATGGTCGCCTTTCGAAATTCGAATCAAGGATTTTTTTTTTGGGAAAGCGAAATCAAGCTCGGTTTTATCGAAATCGATCGGCTCATGGAATAAAAAGGGGACATCATCGCGACTCGAAGCCGCGCCGTGCGATTCTGCTTGGTTGTGACGTGAGCTCGCTCGCTGCAAACTTGGTCGATTAGGTGAATTTCGCGTGGGTTGGGTTGGGATCATCGGCAGGTTGCGGTGAAGGGGGAGATCTTGTTTGAGTTGCGGTGAGGTTTTCATGTCATTTCTTTCAATTTTGATTTATTTAAAAATAATACATATATGAAAATATGGGTGGAAGCATGACAGAAATTGCAGTAAATTGTGAACCCATCCTAGTTTTGATTTTTATATGTTTATAGATGCATTTGTAGGCCAAAGAAAATATAATAAGTAAACAAGTTTTAAATAGGAAATTCTTTTAAGTTAGAGAAATATTTATATGAAGAAAGAAAGGTTTTAATTTGGTATGAAATGAATATATATGTATGTATACACGATTTTGAAATATAAAGGTAGATTTTTATTACATAAGCAGTTTGGAAAAAATATATATAATAAAATATATATGCATACACATTTCTAAATATACCAGTTATTTTAAAATAAAATAGTGTATTCTGAAAATGAATTTGTTTAACAAACTTCTTTAAGTATTTCTAGTCGCTAAAACATTTTATGGAAATAAAATTGGTTTAAATTAAATCGTTAGTTTAAACCCAAATTGTTAGTTGAATTAAATAAATAAATAGTAATTAATTGTTCAATTAGCTAAAGTATTACTAAATTATATAATTATTCATTCAAGGTTTGAAATCTGAAAGAAATAAGCTGGTCTGGAGTGAATTGCAAATTTAAGGTCAAAGGTGAGTTAATCTCACTCAGTTTAAATTTTAATTTAAATGATTAAATTGAAAATTGTTTGGATGGTTGAATTTGTTTGATATGATAAAATATGATATTTTGGAATTGGTGTATTATATTGTGCTAACGTCTGTGAATGCAGGAAAACAGGTTGGAGGGATCCAACTGGATCCCTCAACATTTATTTAAATTATTCAATACCCTCTGTTGTGATTATTTGTTATTCTATGATGAACCTTATTGGAATATTGAATGCTATGGTTCGATTGGTATGATTGGGTATAGTGAATTTTGAAAAAAAAAATAGATTAGATTTTGGAAAGAAATTAAAAGAAGTGAATTTGTAAATAAAATAATTATAGAAATAAAAAAAATGAATTGGAGAAGGAACGAAGTAACTGTAAATTCCTAATAAATAGATCTTGAGAATAGAAAGGTAATTTGAATAAACAGAAAGTTAATGGATATCAAATCTTCAGTGATATTAACTAAAAGAAGAAAACATTTATTTAAAATTTAAGATTTAAATTTTTGGGAGGAACAAAGAAGAAATGGGAAAGGTCTGAAATTTTGTATATTTCAGTTAAAAGATTTCAAATCAAACGGAAATTAATAACATTAATAATAAAACACATAATTAATGAATTTTGAAGGAATTGAGTAAGTAAAGAGATGCAATTCAAGTAGTATAAATTGGAAACAATTTGGAAAATTGATTTAAGTGATTGAAGTTGAAATTCTCCCTGAATAACCAAGTACGTTTTCAAGGTAAATTTTTAAATATAAGTTAAAAGATTTAAAGTTGTTTGAAAAAGCAAGTTTTGGAAAATTTCTTAGTTCTAATATTTAAATTCTAAATTAAGTATTTTCTCTTAATTCATTATATTAGTAATTATATAAAAAAATGACTTAATATTATGTTTTTAAAAGTATAAATCTAGTTTTATATTTATTAAGTAACCTTATTTTCAAATATTCATATATTAAGTATTTCTAATAAACTATTAAAGTAATTTTAACTTAAATTGTTTTAAAGTATATTTTTAAAAGTAAAGTGTTTTAAATTAATTCAGAAAAATCTAGTTTTGTGCTTGGTGATTACAGTGGAAATGGAAATACTCGGAATTTACTCTGAGAAAAGAAAGATGGTTTGGAAACTGTTTTCAAAAGGGTCTGAAAGTGAAATTATATCTTGTAAAGATATTTTGAGGTTAATAAATAATTTGGGAAATTATTTATTGTTTGATGGTTGTTTGTGAATATTAATTGATAGTTAAATAACCGACTATCAATATTAGACAAACACGTTGATCGTTTCGAAGAGTCCAGGATCGAGATTTCTTTCTCGAAAACCACTTCGATCCGGTTTGTACGTTTTCATGAAAAACGATTTTGGATTCGAAGATGGAGCAGTGAAGTGCAAGGGCTAGTCGCTACTAATCCTGAGGATATTTTCAAAATGGATGTAGTAGAAACAGTGCCTTCGGTTCCGTTCAAACCCGGGACGGACTTGTATGGATGAATGCTTGCGAAACATCGTCAGGTGGACGATGGGCATTCAAAGAGGTATGTTCTATAAAGGTAACGCTTAGCCTCAAGCCTCATCAAATGGGAATGACTGAAAATCAGGGGTTATGCAGCAAGGCTAGGTGGGTAGCACCCAAACTGGGTGAGGTCATTCCAGTCTAGATGTCCCTTTTTATTTCGGCTTAGTGGGCGGTTGCTGATCCCAACTGCGGGGTGATCTCACTCGGTATTATCCAATAAGGGGTAGTCCCGGCCTTGTGTTGTAGGAGAGCAGGCGTACTCCTCGGTACGGTGATTTAGGCCTCGTACTGTGACAGGTGGTACCCCAGTGCCTAGTCATTGGTTGGAAATCCATTTTCCCTACGAGCCTTGTACGAGTTTTGTTTGTATTACCCACTTTGTGGCTAGTAGATGGAATTTAATAATGTAATAATTTCGGCTATTTTATAAGTATTTGTATATAGACCCTATTATAATATCAGAGGATTTCTATAAAAATTGTTTTAGCTATCGTAAGGTAAAAACCCGACATGTTTATTTGTGGCGTGGTCTTACGAGATGCTTTTGTTTTCAAAGGATTTTTGAAACTTTAATAATCAATTGGGTGTGATTTTCTCACGCTGGTATTCCAGACTGACTCAGGTATTATTTAACTGTAATGCTCGGGTCAGACCGAGTATTATAGAATACAGGATATGATGCTGTGGAGCTCAGGAGACGAGCAGGATGACGATATGTACTCCCGTACTTGTTTATATATATATATATATATATATATATATATTCCGCTGTGTTGAGTTGATGTGTATTCAGTTGTATGTTATTGATGTTGAGCTGTGATTGATGTACTCTGATGATGTAAAATGTGTAAGCAGATATATTTGATTTTGAGTAAAGATCATATATTATCAATTATATTTTATTCCGCTGCGATGGTTAGATTCAGTTGTTGTTTTCTATTTTTCTTCTTCTACCTCTTCTTCTTTAACCCAAACGGTTCGTATTTCTGTACAACTTGAGTCGATTTAGATAGAATAGTGTTGACTCAAGGGGTACGGATTTGCAGGTTGTTACAATAATGAGGGTGCTGCTAGGCGTTTATAATGTTATTCTCCTATTCTGAACGCAATGGAAAAGGTTTCGAGCCCTAATTCAATCTTATGGAGAAGATAGCTTTTTGGACTTAGTCATTATATTAAATTTCCGATATGGATTCAGCGTGTTTATATGTCATACGCTCACACAACAACTCTAAATGCTACGAAAATTGAAACCCGATAATAATATAATATTACGGATCCAATGGAACTGGTTTCGTCGAATTCCGAGACTGTGCCTCAGGCAGCTATTTTTAAACGTCAATATAAACGATATATTTTCAAAACTTAACAAAACATTCCCAAATTCAACTTCAACACTTTTACTATCTTCAGTACTATCGATATAAATTTTACGAACCCTTAAATTATTTTTAACAGGCTTAAAATTCCAGATTCAACATTTTACCCAATTTCCAGAATTAAATCCAATAATTAAATTTCTAAATAATAGTGATATTTGAAATTTAAGTTACAACCTAACCTTTAAATATTAAAATCAATTAAATATCCCAATTTAATTTGTCCAAAATTCCAGGTCGTCACACTTTCTACGTGCTCATCTTCCTGCCTCAGGAACCTTTCCGCCTCATGGTAGAACTCTCCGAGATCCCTCGGTGGGTCCCGTTCTAAGATATCGTGAAATCCGAATTATCTGTAATTCATGAAACTGCTGCCATCAAAACCATCAATGGATCAGCCTGATCCATTGAAGCCACCACCACATTAAATCTAGTTAAGAAAACCATGAGCGACAATTTCTTCCATTGTTTCATCGATGTCAAGGTCATTACGTTCTTGGGTCTGACTATATGGACCCGAAATTGCCACAAAAACCTCTCAATCAGCTTTGTCTAAGGATCAATAGAACCACTCTCCAGCAATCTGAACCACATAGCTGTGATATCCGTTAAAGACAAATGGAAGCATCGAGCCATGACCTCATCCGATGCCCCTAGTACCTCCATATGCCTCATGTACTTC
Source organism: Allium cepa (assembly GCA_030765085.1). Taxonomy (NCBI): domain Eukaryota; kingdom Viridiplantae; phylum Streptophyta; class Magnoliopsida; order Asparagales; family Amaryllidaceae; genus Allium; species Allium cepa. The sequence goes on from CM060929.1 coordinate 299,875,498, forward strand.
GTCAAGTGAACAACAGGATCTGTTCTCCCATTGTACATCTCCAACATTGGTAGCTTAAAGTCCGGTGGGTTCCTAGCTTTCCTGATAGTAGGAATAAAGGGACTCCTATTCACATCCTCTAAGTCCTTGTTTATCAATCCACCTCTCACAGCTCGTCTGACCATCTCCGCTAATCCATCGTTGTCGCCAAGCTGTAATCCTTGTCCGTTGCCTCTGATCTGGCCCCCGAGTTCATAAGGGAATCCTGGCGCATACTCCTCATCACGTACCCCTGCACTCATGTTGGTGTCAGGTTGCACAGCGTCATCTGGTATCCCTCCATGGATTAGTCCAGCATTTCCTGGTGGCATGCCCTCGAGTCAAGATCCATTCGGGTTGATAGTCGTCTGTTGATTGGGGGTTGCCCCTTGCCGAGCCATTCCCTCTGCTTGTTGGTTGAGCGCTTCTGATCCAACTCTATGAATTTGAGCTCCTGCATTTTGTACTTGTGCAAATTGTCTGAGAAGAGCCTGCATCATCTCCTCCTGTCTTTTCAGCATCGCTTCCATCTCATCTCTGGTGATGTAGATGGATGCTTGAGCTGCACCAGCTCCAGAGGAAGCCTCTTGACTTCCCTCTTGATTGCTTCTTTCTATCACTTGCTTCGTTGTTGATGGCCTAGCCATTGATTCCTAGAATCCAAGTTCCTAGCTCCAAAATCCCTAAGTTCAATTCTCAGTGAAAGCACCAAAATGTTAGCGCCAAAATTGATCACTAACACCCAATCCAGATGAAAGCGCCAAATACCAGTCACAACTCAGAGATAAAGTGTATGTGGAGAGTAATAACGTGAAGAACAGTAAAAACTAAAATGAAAGCAGTAAAGGACAATAGTTTTGATAGTGGTTCGGCTAACTTCAGCCTACGTCCACTCCAGAAGTTTTCTTTTTATTGATGTTAGAATCGATTACAGTTACAAAATGGTAGAGTAACCTTAGCCTTAGGAAATAGAAAGCAAGAGAGCAGAAAGAAGTAGATCACTTTTCTGAACCCTCACATGCTATATTTATAGGTAAATCCCGAGTTGCTGGGCTTTTTTAGTAGCCCAGGCCCATCAGGTCCATAGCCACACCATCATGCCGAGCCATACTATCTTGCCGAGCTGCACCGTCTTGCCGAGCCGCAATCCTTTTGAGTCGCAATCTTGCCAAGCCGTAATCCTACGGAGCCACAATCCTGTCGAGCTGCACAGTCCTGCCGAGCTGCATTATCCTGCCGAGCTGCACTCCTGCCGAGCCGCACTCCTGTCGAGATGCACTCCTACCGAGTCGTATACTATTGTCGAGCCGCACAGTCCTGTCGAGTCGCACTCCTGCTGAGCCGCATAGTTCTGTCAAGCCACACCATCTTGTCGAGCCACACTCCTGCCAAGCTGCACTCCTGTTGAGCCGCACAGTCCTCCCGAGCCGCACTCCTGCCGAGTCGCATTCCTGCCGAGCCGCACAGTCCTATCGAGCAGCACAGTCCTGCCGAGCCGCACTCCTGTCGAGCTGCAACATCCTGTTAAACTTCATCCTTTTAAACCGAATCCATCATATTCCAGCCTCGATAATCATCAAGTTGGTTAGGTTGAATCCGCGTGTTTATGGTCTTGACAAAAGGCGGGTTAACAGTCCGAGATCCAGTTCTACCTCTATTTATAGACCCATAGACCTAACACTTCTTCTCATTCTAGGTTTTCTTCAATTGGATTCACCTTTCTAGGAAGGATCCTAAATGGAATAATTTTTTCAAAGGATAAAATTGTTATAAATTAAATTATTTTATAACTCCAAGTGGATCCGGCAAGATCAAAGGAAGAGCTTAGGACCGAAGGTAAGTAATTGTAATTATTTTAAGATTTCTTTAAGTATTTTAAAACAATAGAGTTTCCAATAGTGGTAGTTTTACTACGATTTTGGAATAGCCTTTTATCGGTTTTATATCTATTTTTCAGTCTATTCCCTTTTGGTTAATTTTTTCAGTTAATTATAATTTATTGTTATTAATCATAGCTTTTTATTTATTTATAGTATTTAAGTTCATTTACTGTTATTTATTTCGTATTTACATCTTTTTCGACGTTTTGGATTTTGTGCAAGTGTCTATTCTCTTCTTTCTCTTTTTCTTTACATATGGATTAGAATAAATTAAACGCGAATATGGATTACATAAGTAAAAGTATTGAAAGAAGAAATAAGATGTAAATTATAAAGACTGTAATAAATAATGGAATTGGACTGTAATATAAGTGGAATTGGACTGTCCTAATTATGATTAGAATAGGACTAATTAATTGGCTTAGTTATAACGTAGAATTATAACTGAAAATAGAGTAAAAGATGAAAGAAGTTTATTTTCACACTTAGACCTTGGGTTATGTGATATCCCGGAATTTTTGACAATATCAATTTACTAATCTGTGTTTAAATTTAAATTGATTTGATAATTTTTGTAAATAAATTTGAATTGATTTAATAATCTTCTTTTATTAAATAATTAATTAGTGAATTTATTTTAATAAGCTACTAAACTATTTTAAATAGATGAGTTTGGTTTTAAATTAAATTTATAAAGCATATTTTCTAATTATAATATTTTAGTAATTGGAAATTGGTTTTTATTAAGCTTTTCAAAGTTATTTAATAAAATAACTAAATGATTTTAAATACATAAGATAAATGTTTTGTTTGTTTAAATATATTTTAACTTAAGTTTGAATATTAATTTAGGTTAAAATAAAGTTACAAAAATGTTTGTTTTATTTCTTTTTACAAAAAATTGATTAATAAATGTGATTTGTAAATTGAATATGAAGTTTAAAATACAAATTAAAAATATGAAACATTAATTCATTAAAAAATAAGTAATTTATAATCTCTTTTATAAATTTATTTTAAATGATTAAAAATATTATTTTCAAATAATTGATTTGTATATTGTTTTTATTTATAATCATACTTGGTTTTGTTTTCTTTAAAATTATCTACACATAACTAAGTATTTAAAAACTAATTAATTAAGTTTAAACTTTCATTTAACACTTAATTAAAAATACTAATTAATAAAAAGGACATGCGTAAACATCTTAGGTTCTAATATATCAAATGTAAACTAATAATCATTTTAAGATGACAAATGTAAAATTTAAGACAAGTGTCATGTTTTAGTTTTTATTTTTCTTTGATTTTAATTAAATCATAAATAAGTTACATATAAACTTTTGTGATCTTTTATCCTATTCTTTTTCTCAATTGCAATTCCCAAACTAAGAAATCTTTCAGCTGAAAAAAACAATCCTCATGTCAAAATACAAAGCATTTTCAAGTATACAAACCTGCAAATAATTTCCTTGTAACATATTTCAAAATGCATATTTTCATTTCCTTTAAAATTTGTTTTCTCTTTAATCTGTAAAACAAACTGCCCATCTTCAAAATTTCATATCAATCCCTGTAACACATTCTCCCCAAAACTGAAGCAATCATTTCCAAACAAAAGAAAAACCTGCAAGTTAAAATACCTGCATGCAACAATTTGTTTCCAAAAGCCTGCATTTCCTTCTTCAAAAATCTGGAATGGCCACTGCACGTAAAATCTGGGAGTTAAAGCAAATTAAATCATCAGCAACAATCAAGATTAAAGGATACAAAGCACTAAAGTTTTTAAAGGCAAACAAATCCAGTTTCAAAAGATTCTCAAGGGTTATTCAAATTTGTGTTCTGCTCATCAAAAAGGTGAGTAACTTTTTAATTTAAAAGCTTAAGTATAATAATCTTGTTGCATGTTCATATCTGTAAATCTGTATGGTTATGTGTAATGTTTTAAGTGCATTTTTGTATATATGTGATTGCATGAATATGTGTCTGATAGTACAACCTGTAAATGGATTGTTTATATTTTCAAAACAAAAAATCTAAACAAAATTGATTCCATTTTGATCTAGGCTTTGCTAGGATTCAAGTTCTAAACCAAAATTGGTCATTTCATCATAAAGTAAATTTTAAATATTGTTTTAAGTAAAATAAATTTAGAAGCTCACTGGAAACCATGAATAACAGAGTAAAATAAGTATAAGTGAAAATTCAAACTATATTAATTTATGTTTCAGGATTATGAATCAAAACATCATGCAAAATCATGAACTTTAAAAATTGCAATTTAAAATGCTAGAATCAAAGAGCAGTTTTAATTTGGCTGTATTTTGCATTTTGGGTTCTAATTGATAATATATGGGATCGAATGGTTTGATTTTCATCCTGGAAGTGGTGGAGTTATCAGGGATAAGGAGTAAATTATCAGATTGTTGTGTATTTCTTTTTGAATGTTGTGATTGGGATTTATAGATTTGAACCCTAGTTTTCTGGGTTAAGGAAGAAGTGATCAGTTCGGCATGTATAGTTGATCGAGTTCAACTATTTCTTGGGTATTGGTAGATGGTGAGTTGTCAAAGGCTTCGCCGGAGTTTTAGTGGTGACGGTGGTCGGAGTTTCAGGGGAAAGGTGTTGACAGGTTTGGGGTTGTATTGTGTACTGTTTGTTTCCAGGTTTGGGTGTAAGCTTGGATTCGATTTCAGGTTTGGGTGGTCGTTGTGGTGGTTGGATTCTTGTGTGAGGTCGATCGGTGACTTGTAGAGATCATCAGGGTTGATCGGAGAAGGCGGCGTCGTGGGTACATGTGCACAGAGCAAATGGGATGTGCTGGTGAAATGTTTGGTTACAGGATTTTGGTGCCTCGCTTTAGTCTCGAGGGATTCGAGTTTCTGCTCGAAGCAGATAGGGATGTGACTCGAAGTAATTTTGGGGAGGCTCGAGTTATAGTTGTTTTTAGGTTTTTTAAAATAAACAGAACCTGTTCTGTTTTTAAAGTCTTAAAGTAGAATTTAAATGTAAGCTAAAAATTTAAACTAAGTTAAACCTGAGTTTGAACCTGATATAAAATTTGTTTGAATTTGAGTTTTGAAATAATTTAAGTTTGGTTATAAATAAATAAAAAATCAGAAAGTTTTGAAATTAAAAGTAGAGTTAAATGTAAAATGAAATTTTAAATAAGTTTAATTCTGAATTTGAATCTGAATTCAAAAGAGTTGAATCTGAATTTTTAGTTAATTTAAATTTTGAAATTTAAATTGGGTTTTAAAACTTTTTAGTATAAAAGTATATGGTGTTTGAATTTAAACTGTAAGTTTTAAATTGGTAATTTAGAAATTTAAAATAAGCTTACATCTGAGTTTTTGAAATCCAGAATTGGGTTTAAACTTCAGTTTTTAAAATAAAATAAGTTTGAATTTAAATTGTTTAATTACATTGAAATGGTTAAATGATTTGAATTTTTAAAAGGAAGATGTAAAATGTAAATAAAGCTTTAAAGATTTAATTTTAAATCTGGAATAATAGATTCAAGTTGTATTTCAGATTTGAAAATTAAAAGTACATTTTTAAATTGACTTTTTTTTAAAATAACTTGGAATGTTTAAAGTGAATTTGTTCTATAATCTTCTAAACATTTATTTTATAAAATGGATGTTTCTTGAACATGTGAGATAAAAAGATTTTAAATTGTTTTAAACCTTGTTTAAATAAATTTGTATTCATTTTAAATCTTAAAATTTTAAAATGAAATTTAAAGTGAAATTTAAAATAAATTGGAAACAAAATGTTTTAAATACTTTATATAAGTAAGAAATGTTTTCTTAAATTAAGTTAGAATTTAAGAATTTGGATTCATTAAATAATTAAGTTAATTAAATGAATAATTAATTATTCAATTAATTTATGATATGGATGATTAATTAAGTAATTAAGAGTTTTGTTAATAAATTAATTAAGACTTAAGATTAATTAATTAAGGTTAATTAATCTGTAATTAGGGATTATTAATTAAATTTTAATTAAAGATTAATTAATCGAGTGATTAAGGATTAATTACGTTGCAATTAACACTTAGTTAATTTAAGTATTAGTAATTAATTAATTGGTAATTAATTATTAATTAATTTGTAATTAATAATGATTAATCTGAGTTAATTTCTTAAGAGAAGTAATTAAAGATTTGTTAATGAAGGTCATTAACTTAAGATTCTTTAACAATTAATTAATGTGATTAATTTTTAATAATTAATTAGATAAATTAATTAATATAATCATTTTTGAAATTGTTTAAGTTTAATTACTTAATAGAAGTAATTAATGAATTAATTACTTAATGTAATTAATTGGGTTAATGTGTTTGGTTTAGATTAATTAATTAAGTTTAATTAATTTAAACATTTGATGATTTGATAATTAATTACTTTATGTAATTAATGAGTTTGTAATTACTTAGGGAAGTAATAAATTGATAATTACTGGATGTAATTAAAAGTGTTAACGATGGAAGTAATTTAGATTAAATTACTTTGGAATTAATCAAGGGATTAATTGAAAGGAGTAATTTATTAATGAAGTAATTAAGTGTGGTTAATTACTGGATTGTTATTAATCAAGGGTGGTTAATATATATGTGGTTTAATTGAAGATTAGTTACTTAATGTAATTAATTTAAATAGAGAGATTAATTAGTAATTAGAAATCATCAATTAATTAATGAAGTAAATTTGGAATTGATTAATAAGGAATAAATGTAGTAATTAATAAAGGATTAATGTAATTAATTTTAATTAATTAATTACTTAAGTAATTAAGAGTTAATTATTGTAAGTGTTAAGTATAACTAACTTGTGCAATTAATTTAAAGGCTAATTACTTATTGTAATTAGAAATATTGTTAATCAGGAATGATTATTTGAAATGAATAATGAGATGGTAATTATTTAATTGATTTGTAATCAATTAATGGTTAAGTTAAGCAGGATTATAATGATGAAGTAATTAATTTAATTCATTTTAAATTAATTAGAAATGGAAGTAATTAAATTAATTCATTTTAAATTAATTATAGATGGTGTGATCATTAGATCATTGCTTATGTTTGATGATTGGTATTGGTTGCCTTGAGTGGTTTGTAATCTCAGCAATGAGATGAGTAATGTTATATGATATGGATGCATTGGTTGCATTATGTTGATGATATGGATTATCTATTTATAACGCTGATATGGATATCTGTTGATGATGATAATATTGATTATCTATTGTGATGTGAATTATCTATCTGTGTGTATATAGATAATGAATTGAATTGTTTTAAACTCTAAAACAACTTGGCCTTAAAAGACACGTTTTGGATTTCGATGAGACTAGGATCGGGTTTCCATATTTGGATATCCGAAAACCACATCGATCCAAAGTAACGATAGGTCGTGAATCTGAAGTGAAGATGAAGATTCAGAGTGCAAGGGTTATCGTCGTTAACTCTGAGGGTGATTCCAAAATGAGTGTAACGAGATAATGCCTTCGGTTTCGTTCGAACCCGGAACGAACTTGTATGGATTGAATGCTTTCAGAACATCGTCAAGTGGACGATGACCATTCTAAGTGATGTGTCTTATAAAGGTAATCGTAGCCTCAAGCCTCATCAATCGGGAATGGCTAAAACATAGGAGGTGCAGCAAGGCTAAGTGGGTCATACCCAAGTAGGACGAGATTTACCCTTGTATATATGTCCCTTTATTTCGGCTTTGTGGTGCGGTTGTTGATCACAACTGTGGGGTGGTCTTGTTCTAAACTGTTCAGTAAGGAATGGTTCCGGCTTTGTGTTGCAGGGGATTGGGAGTGGTCCTCGGTACGGTGATCTAGGCCATGTACTGTGACGGGCGGTACCCCGGTAGCCCTGCCATTGTATGGAATCCAAAATCTAATAAGTGCCCTCGGTTTTGATTGTATTACCCACTTTTGTGGCTGGTAGCTGGAATTTAATAAATGTAACAATTTCGGCTATTTCTTATTTACTTGAAAACCCAGACCTATTATAATATCACTGGATTTCCTATCTAATGTTTTGGTTAGCGTAAGGTAATTTTTTTTCCATGTTTATGTGTGGGAAGTCTTACATGATACCTTTCTTTCAAAGGTTTTTCAAAGTTAAGCAACTTAACCTGTTACTCACACCAGACCCATGTCTGACCCGGAGTTTATTTCTATTTTTCTTAAACTCTTGGGTACTCAAATTTTTATGAGTAGCCAAGGGATTCAGGTTTGCTTTAACTAATTATGGAGGAGCAATTGAGCAGGAGGCTTCCTCGTGTAGATATATAGTTTTCCGCTGTGTTGGTATCTCTGAGTGTTTTCTGTATTGTGTTTTGAGTTGTAATAACTACACAGGTGTTTATAACTGTCTAGTATGTGTTGTATTGTCTGTGTAACTCTGATAACTATTGTATACTATGTAACACTTATGTTATTAATATAATTTATTCGTTCCGCTGTTGAGATTCTGTTGTTGTTTCTTCTTTGTCTTCTTTCTTTTCTCTTTTCTATCTCTTTCTTTCTTCAAGATGATACAACTTTTTGTGGAGAAAAAGTCGGGTCGTCACAGGTTAAGTAATAACGTAGGTTACAATAAGAAAAAGAATAGAATGAGGCTTATTTTAAGACTTGGGATAAATTAATAAGCGTAGAAAGTAAAGATGAAAATAAAGGCTTATTTAAATAATTTATCTAAGTTAATAAGCAAAGATGAAAGTAGAACCGTACCATATGGCATTCCCTATTAGACAAAACAGTGTCTCACATTAGCCTGAAGCGAGATGAGGGAATGCTTATGCTAAGAATGGTAGTAATTGGTCAAATAGAAGTCCAAATCACGTGGGATTTGGATAACAGGCGCAACTAGATATTGTTTGGATGACAGGCTAGTACCAACAACATTTCCCTTATAGTTCCAATAGACACACGGTGATCTCACGTTAGCCTAAAGTGAGATGAGGGGCAGACTTATGCTGGAGTTTGAGGTAATAAGAAGACCCAATAGGTGGAGCAAAAGGCATCATTGGCATGGTGGCAGTTACGCGTGTGACTTCCATTCTGATGCTCAGTAATCGCTATGAGTTCTAAGCGCTTAGAATGGGTGTCTTTCGTATACACCTTTTCTTTCTGTGTAGGGAGCTATATATGTTGTCCGGATCCACGGTGGGTGCTTTGTCCATCTTTTATAGATACCATTGGCTGTTATGTAGGGAGTTATATAGCATCTGGTCCGCAGTAGGGTCTATGGAGTAGCAGGCCAATCGAAAAGGGTAGAATTAGGATCACATCTTAATTACATGACTAGAAATTCATCCTAATTAAAGCAAAAATCAAGGACAAGTGCAAGAAATCGAAATTAACCTATATTATAGTTAATCATATTTATTTCTAGTTTATCTCTTTCCTATTTCCTTTGTTTCCTCTTTATATACCAAAACTGTTGTATAGTCTACCACTTTAACTTTGCTTAAAGACTCTTGTAATTACTGTCATTTACCAGACTTTTTGTCTGACCCACTCCTCTATTTTTCCCCTTTTCCCCCATAGGAAATTAATAGAGATGGCAGTAGATTACTCTGTTGCTTGGTGGTTTCTTGGAAGAGTTCTCTACTATGTATTTCTTTTATTTCAGCTTTAGTTCTTTCTATGTACTAGCTTATTATGAGGGACATCTGTACTCTGATTTTTGTTGAGACCACGAGATTTTATTTCATGAGACATGTTGGGTTTTGAAACATGTATGTTGTATTTAGATTTTGAATTATTTGGTTTATGAAGCAATTATGAAGCTTTTATTTTAAATAAGTTATTATTTTAGTTTTCGCTTTTTTTTAACCTATTTTTGTCTTGTGAATCTTAGTCCCTGTTTAGTTTTGGTTATACCTACAATGCACCATGCCTTTTAATGTGTCCTCTTGGGTATATTAAGGGGTGTAGGATGTTTCACTAAGTATTTCAAATCAATTCATAGTTACTAACCAATATCATTCCAGGTTATAAAATCAAAATCCAATTTTTTAGTTATCAACATTATTTTCAAAATCCTTAAAAAATTTCCCAACGGTTTAAATTTACAAAATTTTTGCCAACGTCTCCTTTGCGTGGTTCGATCAATTTTTTTACAATATATATAATCAAATATACATCTCATCTTCAAGGATGAGGCATACCGAAGGGAAAATAAAAATAAAAGTACGATATGTAATTTGGGATGTGTACCTTTTATTAGTATTAGCAAGCATGTACAACCAATAAAATGTGAAAGCGAGCTCTAAATGCAAAGCATATGCCATACACACCTACTAATCACTCAACTACCAATAAGAATAAATATAAGGAAAGTAATATCAATATATAACATCGAATATACAAGGACTACATGCAAATGTAACAAGAGAAACCATAGAACAAATAATATCCATTTAATTAATTGATAACCATATCACTTTGCATTTTCCAATGTCAACATTTAATTTATTAAAGCCTATACGATATACATATATCATCCATACACAAAACCTAACAGATCGCTCGCTTGATCATTTAATTTCACTTTCGAACTAGTATCATTACCAACCACTCTAGTGCGGACTCAGATCCACTTCCTTGATTAGAAACCAACATTCTCCTTGCATAGCCATATACTATGGTAGAGAATATCAGAATCAACCAAAAATCCATATCCAATATTCGCTATCAAGAATCTAGTAAAAAATCTTAACTCGGATTGGTGTAAATCACCTCAAAATCATATATTCGAATTTGGATCAAACAATTATGCGAATAAAATAATATACGTACGACTTACGTATTTATCCCAATGAGTTTCTTATGTTATCCCACTCTTTTTATTTACATTCATTATTCACATTCATTTATTACTTAGTATATTTCATTCAATAATAATATCATTTATAAAGCATTACTTAAGTTTATTATAAACTTTATATACAACACTAATGTTTGTTTTCACTTTACGACTTAAGTTCATATTTATTTCTAGCAAACAACATTCCAAAACATATTCAATTCATTTTACAACCTAACATGAATTTTATTTTATAACTCAAATTCATATCCATTTCATTAGTTTATTTCATTAATCTATTTTAAAATTCATTTTATTTAACTTAACTTAAATTTCATTTCAAAATTCCATTTCAAATTTACTTTTCTTAACATTTATATTCAATAAACTTCTTTTTAATTTTTTAACTCACTAATTCTCAAATTTATAATTACAAAACTTATTTTGTCATTTTTTCAGCAGAACACTTAGATAACAACTTTTATAATTTAAGCACCTAGTTTTTTTTATTTTCAAATTATATATATATATACGTAATTCCTTTTAATATCAAATCATTTTTATAAATTTTCCTTATATATAATTCACTTTTGGTTGTATAAAACCATTTCTTAATTGTTTATCTTTGTTCACATAATAATTATAAGTTTTATTAGAACACAAACAACAAATGAAAATAATCAAATACTATCATTCACCAACAGCCAAACACACCACATATAACTATAATAATTTCTGTTATTCCTTTATATATATAAAATATAATCAAGGTAAAATTATTTCATTTACTAATTTTAAAGCAATACTATGTCGGCTTGCCTTATTCAAGCGTTTAGAAAACACTATCGATAAAATGGCGTCCCATGCACCGACCAAAATTCATAAGCCATTCAATAGATAAATTAACATAATATAAATTTTTTTGCAATCACTAACAAATATGTTCTCATATCTATAATACAATCAAACTTATTTTAAGGTGCTACTGAACCTATCTATAATGAGAACCCAACCAAAGCCTAGGTGTTCGCATAATCCTAAGCTCTGATACTAGCGTAACGAACCGGTTTTTTGACCCTTGAAAATTAACACTAATATAGCCTCGGTATTCACTTGCCGCAAGCCCAAGTGCCATAAAGCTCGATTGTTATGGGAAAGAAAAAAGAAAGGAGAAGATGAGAGAAGAAGAAGAGAAGGAGAAACTAAAAACAAAAACAGAATCTCACAATCGTAGTAGATAACATATAATATCATTAAACTTTACAAAAGAGACACTGTAATATAATTTACATGCATCCATCAGAGTACAACAAAAAAAATCATAATCATCAGTCTGGATAGTTATAATAACTTATCCTCATAAACGCTGATAATTTTAAACAACAATGCAACAAAAAATATGCATATATTTGAATACGACTTAAAGACCTCCAGCTTGTCTGCTGAAGCACCAAAGCACCAAATTTAAATCTCTAAATATGTTCGGTCTGACCCGAGCATTGAAAGGGAAGAATGTCCGGATCAGTCGGGTAAACCTACGTGAGAAAACACATCTCAAATTTATTTTAAAGTTATCAAACTTTTCTTTATCAAAACAAAAGTATCTCGTAAGACTATGCTGCACATAAACACAGATGGATTTTTGCCTTACGATAACCTAAACATTCCGTATTAAATCATCTGATATTATACTAGTGTCTAATATACTAATAATATTAATCATAGCCGAAAGTGTTACATTATTTAATTCCTACATACTAGCATCAGAGTAGATTATACAAACAAAATGGTAGACATGTATTGGAGAATGGATTCCATACAAATGACAAGGTAAGGTACTACATTCCAATAGTACACCTCTAGAAAAATGTACCTAGGGTCCTGATCATGAATGCCTAAACCAACATAGAACCGGCCTACCCCTTCGTTGGATAGTACTGAATATGACATCACCCCGGTTGTTTCCGACCTATCCATGGCTTAGAATACACAACGTACTCGACATATAGAGAGTAATCTAGAATGGTGATAACCATATTCTCATGGTAGAGACCCATATAGCCCTTCTACTTCTACCCTGTTTCCGTTATTTTTGGATGTCGAGGCTTGAGGGAACGTTTAGCTTTCACATAGAACATTCCACTTTGAATGCCACACTGCTATTCCCATAATCACACAACTATCTTCTACAAATGTACAACTCCTGAGCTCGTATGTATTAAGAAAGAGTGTTAAGCTAAGAGAAGTTACCTTCTCCGTCAACAAACAGATGATACGTTCATAGAGATCAATTAATGTATTTAGAATTGCAACGTCAGACATTCGTTCATATAAGTAATCCAGGAATAGGACAAACCGAAGGCACTCTCCTACCACATCCTATCGGAAGTATACCCTGAGATTAGTGGCGAGAAATCCTTGCATATCATAGATTTTCATAATGAAGCACTACTGACACCGTATGTATATAATATGCATTGTGGGTCTCGTGGGAAGTAGTCCTACATCATAAAAATCTCTGTCTTCAAGATAATCACCATAAACTTGCACTTTCGAATGCATACATTTGTCCAAAGTTTTTCTCTGATAAATCTGACCCCGGTCTCTCCGGACCAACAACGATAAAGAGGCCCTTAACCTCATATGGAAATCAAGTCTTGTAGACTTATCACTTTTCCAACTCTCAACTTGCTATCCTTCGATGAAGAATGAAGCCCGATAGATTTTTGTACCATAGACACTCCGTACTACTCGAATCAACATTCTTAATCCAAACGATAATCAAACCTACTCAGTTTGCTTCGTGCTAAGTGCACGACTAATCAGTTCCTACATCAAGTCCTGGAACCAAAAATGGCGAAATTTAATAGTCGACTATTTAACTATTAAAGCAACAAACAATAGCTAGCACATAAGCAGTCACTAGGTCCATTAAATTAATCTTTTATTAATTAAATAAATTTCGAAATATTTACTTCAAACTATTTTAAAAAGATATATCCTCACAACCATTTCAATCCTTCGATATTGGAAAACATTTCCATACACTTATATCAACGATTAAGTTTATTTAATAACACTAACATTTTGGAGACACGCAAAATAAATTTCTATAATCATACAACTTCCGAGTTCGTACACCTCGGAATGGGTGTTAAGTATAAGAAGCAATGCTCCTATATCACCAAGCCATTAGTACGACTATAAGAATCAATTCATGTATTTCACAATGGAAGTTTTCAAAACACAATTTATTGGGTCAAAACGAATGCTGCGTAAAACATCGTTACCAAAACCCAAAACACTAGTATATGAATTTGATTAATTATATATATATATATATATATATATATCATATATTATATAAAACATTTCCTTTCGAAAATCATTTACTATAACAACTGTGTTACAGTCCATGCCTTCCATACTTCGTTGAAAACGTCTATTACAACAATAAATATTAAAATCTATGTTTTCGATACATATCACATTTTAAATCATTTTTCAAACTATTAAATTCCATTTGGAATTATTATTTTCCAAAATATTACTTTAAAAAGATAAATTACTTTAAAACCCATTTACTTCATCCAAAAATATCACTTTCAAAACACTCCTTTACAAGGTTATTTAACTTTTAAAAATTTGAATGTATTTACTTTATATAAAATCCACATTTAAATCTCAACATAAATCATTTCCATATTTATAAAACTATGTTTATAAATCTCCTTTCTATTTTATAAAACTGCTATTTTATAAAATCTCTTTATTTATAAAATTATTTTTGTAAATCATTCTTTTATAAAAACTCATTTTACTATCAAAATCCACTTATAAATCCATTTCTTTATAAATCCTATTTATTTATAAAATCCATTTAGAAATCCATTTCTTTATAAACTTAATTTATTTATAAAATCCATTTATAAATCCATTTCTTAATAAATCAATTTCAAATCCATTTACAAAATATTTATGAATTCCGATTATAAATCTGTTTCATTATTTATAAAATATCAATTTTGTAAATCCGTTATATAAACTTATTTAAAAATCTCTATTTAAAAATATTTCACAAAACCATACTTTTATAACATCAAAAATCATACTTTTTTATTTATTTAAAAATAAATTCATTCCTTTTAATAATTTAATATTAAAACATATACTTCCAAAATCGCCTTTTTAAAAATCTTTTCATATTCATAACCATTATTTTATAGTATTTCAAAATACTAAAATATGGTCTGGTTCTACCATAGCATTAAATAAGCAAAAACATATCCATATCATCAAATATGGCATCCAACACATCGTATTTCAAAATATATGAAAAGTAAAATCAACAGAGGAATTCTATTAGATCCCTCCAACGTGTCTCCCTGCATCACATATAGTATATAATTAAATAGTATAAATCAACCTCTTCGAGGCAGGATCAAATACATTGGCTATCCGTTCATACATGGGAATGTAATAGGGTCTCATCCGCTCCAATAGGCGAGAATATATCCAAACCAACTGAAAAATATAGCAAATCATTCAAACAAGCATCAATAGTCATAAATAAAATTATCATGCTTATATAAAAATATAAGTGGGCCAGAGAGGTGAGTTAACTCATAGAAATTTCAGATATAGCTAAAGCGCTTCGGTTTGAATTAAAATTGAACGGTTATTCAATTTAACCCAAAATTCGTACTGCCTCTGAATCCATCCAATCCAATTCCATAGCGTATCACTTGCTGATACGAAGCAATGCAACATGTCGCGCTTAAAACCGACCTCGTACGAAAAAGTTATGAATTAACGAACGTATAAGATAATTAAATACAACATCATCTACTTACAGGCCCAAAACTAACGAATACGAATGCTGCAGTTATCCATAGTTATTAGTCCTTGGCTACCAAATACGGTAATGTTAGATACATTGATACAACAGGAACACATAGATTTGGAAAAAATTTAAAATCACTAAACAACTTTCACATTCCATTCCAAATCATTTCAAATTCATTACATAATCCGAGATTCGAGAACCACTTTCAAAGAAAATATAATTATTACAACATATGCCAAGAGTGACATATGAAGATGCACCCATGGATGATCATAGTCTATACATAGGAAATTAAACAACTTTGCCTTTAAAACAAAACACAACCGAATCAAAATAGAAAAGAATTCCTACTAGCTAGCTTGCCTCCTACACGTCTTTGGAAGCTTATTCATCTAAGGAGAACCAGAAAACCTTAACTCTCAAACTACTCAAAATAAATTGAGTACCCAAGAGTTTAAAAGGAAAACATAAACTTCGAGCTAGACATAAAGTATGGTATGAATAGTAACCTACCATCTCGAACAATTTGGATACCTAGTGAGACCATGCTGCTTAGTGAAACGGGTTTTCCCTCACTATTATCTTATCAAAGACTATGATAACCGTATACCGTGCTTCTGCATCCACAGTGGTTAAAAACATAGCAACTTAAAATATTATGATGATATGCAAACAAGTAAATCATTCTAGATTTCCCATCCCCATTCATTTGACTATCTGTCATAACTATAGTTTCTACGGTTACCATAACCTATTAGTTTTCATGGTCTCACTAATAACCTGATTAAAGTTTATGACTGTCTGTCCAGTCTTATAGTTTTCATGGGATCACTAAGAACCTATTGGCCTCTGCCAATAACTTCATTTGATTATTTCATAGGTTATCCCTGAACCTATTGGTACCTCCAATAACTCCCATTATATTATAGTTTTCATGCATTGACTATGAACCTATTAAATTCTATCAATAACTTAATCCAGATATATTTTTCATGGGTTCATTACAAACCTGTCTAAACTGACAACTTCTTAGTTATTCTTTGAGCATCCTATATTCTGGTCTACCTAACCTTCTAGATGCAACTCTATTCATTCAGGAGTTACTTAACTTATATTCACTACTGGGTCAACTTATCTGATTATTCTGCCCTTACTCCCCTAAAATACAGTTATGGGTACACTACTTAGTGAATATATTTATAGAAGAAGCATATACACAAAAGTAATACCAACATTTATGGTTTAATATCCTTGAAATCATTTTTCACTTGAAATATGATTAACCCTTTAACCTATTATTTTATCAAGGAAAGCTTCTTTAAAAATTCCAAATTTAAAAGCTACTTAAAAGCTCTTTTACAATTCCATGGGTTTTTCCTTTAAAAATAAGATTGGGTTCCTTATTTTGAAAACTAAGACTTTCAAAACCATAGACCTTTTCTTTCTAAACAATTGAATAACATCTTTTGAAAGCATTCAAATCTTTTTTTTAAAACATTAAGTATATGCCTTTTGAAATACTTTAAAACTTATCTTTTGAAACCATCAAAATATACCTTTTAAAATTATTAAAGCATCACTTTCTTATTTATAAAAGCATAGCTTCAAAACCATTGGAAGTACCCCTTTCGAAATCATTGGGTTTAATATTAAATATATCTTTTGGGTCAAAGTGAATACAATGAAATTACCCCTTTCGAAACCATTAAAAAAGATTTTGGGAAAAATAAATGGTTTCGGAACAATCCTTTCGAAATCTTTAATCATTTAAATAAAACATTTAGAAGGATATCTTCGAAACCCTTTCGAAGCCATTGCCTTTGAAACCCTTATGTGGCTACCGGATCCCTTTTGAAATCTCTGCGAAGTGGATTATTACATTTATAAATGAAAAGCTACCTTTCAAATTTGTTGATAACTTTAATCCATTCGAAAGGCATAAAGGCGACAACATTGTTTCAACTGGGTTTAAACTACCCTTTCGAAAGCATTGATTTAAAAACAAGGCAACTCATTCGAAAACTACCTTTTTTACAAAAAGGTGGCAACGTCGTCGAAAGATATATCAAACCCTTTCGAAAGCATTCTTTCAAAACAAGGTAAGTGGCATTTCTTTGTATGGTAAAACAAAGGAACTTCGAAGGTTATTTAAATTGGCCTCGACCCCTTCGAAAGCACTGTTTCGACTCCATACCTTCCACCTTTCTCCAATCCATTACGTATCAAAGCATTGATATTAGGGTATTCGTTTCGACTTAGATGGGGTGAAGGTACGTGGTCGAAAGATTACTACTGGAAGTCGCAAAACCATGCTTTTGAACAAAAACTGTAATATTGCCTTTTAGGTAAATACTTTTCAACTAACTTGTCTGTTTATAAAACTTTAATTGGTTGCCATAAACTTTACAAAAATCTTTTCCTAAAATACCGCCGATTTCATTTCATATTTAATTGAAAACAATTAATGAAGATGCCTTTCCCTTAATGAAAACAATTAAAACATATAAGTCCTCCAATCAAATTAAATTAATTTTCATAGTAATTTTTTAGGAAAAATCCTCAAAAACCATAGAAATTCACTTTTAATATGTTATCTAACACATATAAATTTTGGACCCATCCTTTATATAATTACCAAAATTAATTTCTAAACCCAATTATTCATATTCTCCTTTGAAAATTCATAATAAATTATCGCAACTTGGATAATTATGAAAATTTCAACCCATCTCCAAAATAATGTTTTACATAACATATTAAATCCTTATGTCATTTGAAACCCAATATAAACGACTTTAGCCTTAAAATCGGGTAAAACATTTATCAAACAAATTTGTTTGAATATAACATTTCATGAAAACCAAGCATATCATCATCAAAAATCATCATAAGAGTATCTTTGTTCTTCAATTTGCGGGTGATACCTTATTATTTACTTCTCATTTGCCTAATCATGTCATTACCCTTAAATTTATTTTATACAGCTTCGAACTTCTTTCAGGGCTAAAAATTAATTTCGATAAAAGCTCCGTTTTAGTATTAAATGACATTGATAAGGTTGAAGGTTTAGTTTCTAATATGCTTAGTTGTAAAATTACGACTGTCCCTTTTTATTATCTTGGTTTTTCGATTAGACCAACTAAACTTAAGCATGATGACTGCTTAATTATAATAGATAAAATTAAAAATAGAATTTCTAATTGGAACGAGAGGTTTTAATCGAGAGCGGGTAGATTAGTTCTCATTAACTCTGTTTTACTTGCTCTTCCGATCTATTAGATGTCTATGCATCTTTTCCCCGATTGGGTGATTAATAAAATAGATAAAAATAAGAAGGGGTTTCTTATGGAGTGGTGATAATGCTAACTATAGTCTTAAATGTTTAGTAAATTGGAAAACAGTTTGTAAATCGAAAAAAGTAGGTGGTTTAGGAGTTATTAATTTACATAATATGAATTTGTCCTTATTAGGGAAGTAGTCATGGAAATTTAAAGATATAAATGAAAATTCTATTTGGAAAGAAATTATTTCTAAAAACTATTATAATGGTAGTAATAATTTATACCAAGTTACGCCTTCTATTATTAATAAGCTGTCTAATTTTTGGAAATCCATTTTAAAATGTCATGAGATTTTTAACCTTGTTACTGATACGATTGTTCATTCCGGAAATAATACCTCGTTTTGGCACGATCATTGGTTATCTGTTGTTCTTCTTAGGGTAGAATTTAAGGAGCTTTTCAATATTTGTAACTTTAAAAATGCTTTAATTATAGGTGTTTTCTCTTGAGATAATGATCCCCCTTGGAACTTAAGTTTTAATGGAATCTTAGAAGGTACTACTCTTAGGCAACTTTCCTTATTGTGTGCAAGATTGAATTTATATAATATTGATAACGAAAATAATATAATTAACTAGGAATAGGACAAAAGTAAGAAATTCACTTCTAATTCTTTATATAAAATTCTTAATTTCTCGGGCGTTACTTTTTAGCTCTTTTAAATTTATTTAGAAAGCTAATGCGCCGACAAAAGCTAAGATTCATATGTGATCATGCATGGGAAACTAAATACTATTTAATTTTTAAAAAGAAAGAATATGCAAATTGATAATAAATGTGCTTTTTGTAAACTACAATTTGAAGATATTAATCATATTTATTACGATTGTATGTATACTTATTACATTCTCAACAATATTCTTAAAATCTTTAACTTAATCTTACAACTAAAATTTTTGATTGTGGTTTCTACTGGAATAATTTAAGATTTAAGTTTAAAAAGTGAAACAAATTTTACTAGATACTTTATTCATTATAATATGTTGGTATATTTGGTTTGAGAGAATTAGAGACTTTTCAATAATAATTCTAGTCATATTAATAGATTAATATTTATAATAGTGTTATTTTGTTTCAATTGGATCTTAAATCCTAAATATAGATTAGCTAAAAATAATCTTTTTAAAGAATATCTTAATAAGGTTAGAAATAACATTAAGTTATTTAGATAAAAATACAATATTTTAATAATAATAATTATAGCATTAACATTTTCGTGAATTTGAATGACGATTTTACTGATTATCATAATGTTCTTTTGATCAAAGGAGCATAATGTTAATAATTTTTTTTAGAATTTATAGTTTATAGGCTTTTAGCTTCATATTTTGTTTCTTTTTATGCCCTTTGTTTTCGAAATCAATATTTCATAACTTTAGAGTTAGTTAAGATGTTGCATAATGAACTTTGATCCTTTTATTAGCCTTTCTCTTATTTTAGTTTCTTCACTGTTTTATAATTTTAGTTTTAGTTTTATTACTTCATTAATACATATATGTATATAAATTTAATTTATATACATATATATATTTGTGTGTTACTCTTATTTTTTTCTTTAGTTCCATCTTCAGATACAAGTTTATGCCAGAAATGGTGCTAGATTACTAGTTGCTTCCAGGTTTTCAGGGTTGTTGTCGCCACGCTTGCAAGGAGATGTTCAATCTGCATCTTTTGTGTTGGCAGTGACATGTTCTTTCCTGTTCTTCTGCGTTTACAGTGAGGTGTTCTTTCGATGGTGGAGCTGCTAGTTGACTTCATCCGTGCACTTGGTCGCATCGTGGATCATCTGCTTTTATAGTGAAGCGTTCATTCTGGATCATTTGCATTTGGAGTGAGGCGTTCATTCTGGATCTCCCGCATTTGCAGTGAGGCACTCTTTCTCCACCAGAGCTGCTTATCAATCTCATTCAGACTGGGTTGCACCATGGATTTTTTGGGTAGTTCTAACACCTTATTTTGGGCGGTGGCCTTGCCGAAGCTCGATATTGAGGTGTATGGGCGGTGGCCTTGTCGGAGCTCATTTTAGAAGTATCCAAGTCGGTTTTTTCTAATTTTTGTATTATGACTTGTTACCAGCCAGGCATGTTGGCAGCTCCCTTGTTTTCAGTGATATATATACACATGTGTGCTCTCCTCTACTTTTGAGGATCACACATTTCTTTCAAAAAAATCATCATAGTGGATTTAAACTTAAACCCAAAATCAATTGATCTATAAAACCAAAAACAGAGATGGTTTAGATTATTATTCACCTTGCTTAGAGTAAGGAACTTGAGATTAGATCTTTTATTAATTCACCTTGCTTGATTGTTTAGCTTTAGTCGATTTTCCCTTTTCTCCTTCCTTAGGTTACGGCCGTTTGCTCTTTGTTGATTTACGTTTTTGAGTTTTGAAAAATGAATGTGCAAAGAAATGGAAACGAGATTCTAAAGGTAACGGGATTATGGGATTATGGGTGCGGCTATTATCCATAATGCCCTTGTGTTATTCTCTTATTAATTATCTAATAAATCATTTCCATAAACTCGTTCTTTATGTTTATTTTAACACGACCTCTAAATAAACTTTCAAATCTCAATCCACTTATCACACTAATACTTACATTATTCCATTTAATATATCTAACTAAATATCCTGAATAATATTATTAAAAATTAGGGGTGTTACAGGCTCCCCTCCTTAAAGAATTTCATCCTCAAAATTCAGTAAGGACTAAATACTAAACAAAGCAATCATCTGTTATAGCTTCTAACTACCATACTAACCTACCTGACTAGCAAGATTCTATATAAAGCAAATATAGAACATACCATCACAGTAGATCAGGATAAGTATCTATAATCCTGTCTTCTATCTCCCAAGTATAGTCCTTCTTGTTGTTGCTCCATTGAACTTTCACCAACTTGACAATCTTGTTCCTTAACCTTTTTTATCTCTCGCTACAACCCGAACTGGTTGTCTAACAAAAGTCAAATTCGGATCTACTATCAACTCTTCCAACTCTGTTAGAGAAATAGTAGTCTCTAGATCATGCACATACTTGCGAAGACGAGACACATGAAATACATTATGGACCCCTACCATACTACTCGGCAACTCTACTCTATATGCAAGCTTCACGATACTCTCTATAATTAGGAATGGACCAACATATCTTGGTGCCAGTTTCCCTGACTTTCTGAATTGCACCATATCCTTCATTGGTGATACTTTAATGAAGACCCTATCTCCAACCGAGGATTTTAGGTCTTTATGCCCCTTATCTGCGTATCTCTTCTGTCTGCACTGAGCTTCCTTTATCCTTTCTTGGATCGACTCAATCTTCTCTGTTGCTTCTCTGACCAGATCTGGATCTAAGACTAATCTGTCTCCTATCTCCAGTTTCCAATCAACATGCTGGTAATTTGCATGGCCTTCCATACAAAGTTTCAAAAGGCGCTATTCCTATACTAGTCTGATAGCTATTATTATTGGAAAACTCCACTAAGTGTAGGTGATCTTCACAAGATCCACCAAAGTCCAATACACAAGCTCTTAGTAAATCCTCGAGTACCTTATTGACTCTCTCTGTCTGCTCATCCGTTTGAGGGTGATATGCAGTACTCATCTTAAGCTTGGTATCTAACACATCATATAGACTGTTCCAAAATCCACTAGTAAACAAAGCATCTCTATCACTGACTATGCTACTAAGAATCCCATGCAGTCTAACTATTTTCTTCATGAACAACTTAGCAAAAACAAGTGTCGTCCTGGCTGACTTAAGTAGAATGAAATAGGTATTCTTGGTCAACCTTCCACTCTGACCCATATACTTTCATTTTCTCCATTCGACCTTAGAAACCCATCTATAAAGTCCATGGATATTGAATCCTATTTTCAAACTGATATCTCCAAAGGTTGAAGCAATCCACTCGTCTTCTGATGTTTAGCCTTCACTTGTTGACAGTTTACAGACTGTCTAACCCACAAGCCAACATCCTTCTTCATACCTTCTTAGCAGAAGCTCCTCTTCATGTCTTGATACGTCTTGGTTCCTCCAAGATGAATCGTGAATGTGGATCGATGACTTCCTTAAGAACTTCCTCCCTCAAGTCCTTAACATTTGAAACACACAACCGTCCCTTCTTTCTCAACCATCCTCTCAAGTCAAGATTGAAATCCTTTAGATCATCGATCTCAATTCCTACCTCAAGCCTTCTAATCCTCCTGACTAATAATGTGATAACCCGAATTTTGAATATCTGTTAATTGGTAATTACTGGGTTAGTTAGTGGAAATACTAATTTTAACTGTTAAAAATACTGATTTGTTAAGAATGAAACAAACAAATCTAAATATTTATATTCATATCTGGGAAGATAATTATTTAATAATCTCCTAATATGATTATTTAAAGATGGGCAAAAATTTCTTATCTTCAACATAAATTTAATAATATGTTTGTTTAAATCAATATATATATATATATATTTGAGTTTTTTTATTGAATTTGGGTTTAAACTTGAAATTACAAATTCTACATTTTATTACCTATATATTGTACAAGTTGTATATGAATATAAAATATAAAATTATGCATTTTTAAAGAAAAGTTGATAAATGTAAAAACATAAATACGTATATAATATGTGAGGTATTTGAATATAAGTTTGAACACTTGTAAAATATCTCACTATTGCATATTAACACTTGTAAGGAAATGATTATTTACATTGACAAATGTAAGCTTAAATTTTACAAATGGCATTCTTAGGTAACATGTAATAAAAAGAAAGAAAAAAACAAAATACAAAACACAAAAGAAATAGCCTGCAACCAGTTGTAAACCTGAAATCAAAGGGCTAGAAGTCAAGCAAAACCCTTCAAAACTATTTTGAAACCTGTAGTTGCAAATTCAACCAAGTCTCAAGCTAATTCATCAAGTGAAGAATCAAGGCAACTCAGTTTCAAATTTTAAGCATGCTCAGCTAAATACTAATAGAAGCATGAACCTGGGGAAGAAAAATCAAATTCAAGTAGCAAGCAAAATCAACATCTTCAGATCAGTAAAACAATTCCAGATTAAAAAAAATAAGCCTGATTCTCTGCACATCATCAAAAGAGGTGAGTAAGCACATTATTTTAAAGATTAAGTAAACTAGGATATTTGCATGTGATTCTTGGAAAAATTATGCTTTGCATGTGTGTTTATAAGTGTGAATGTCTGTATTGTTCTATGCATGATGGATTTATATGTTCTGCTCTGTTTCCTTGGTTACAGAGTTTGTCAATAAACCAAAAATTCAATATATCTTTATTTAGACACCGTTGGACTTTGAGTTTAAACACAATGTGTTTGTTTAAATATAATTAAGGTTTAAAATCTGATTCAAGCAAAGTTAGTTTGAATATCTGCTGTAATCTAGGTGATGCAGCAGAAATTTTAAAATTCATGTTAAATCAAATGTCATAATTTGTGGATCCAATTATATAACTTAAAACTTCCTTGAAAATTATGATTTTTAAAACAAAATTCATGAATTTTAGTTTGGGTTTGAAGTGGCATTTTGGTGATGGCCAGGAAAGTGTTTTCGAGCAATTTCAAGTGACCGGAACATTTCTGGGGGTTGGAATTTCGACTAAAGGAGAGAAAAGGTATGGGGTACGTGACCAAATTTTCTGGTAGTTGGTTAAACCACCATGGCGACGTCGGTTGATCGATTTGGGTTTTTATAACCTAATTTGGGTCGTGGTCGAAAATAAGATGACTGCGTCATCTCTGCTGCATCGAGTGGTTTTGGACTGGGTGCAACAGAGTCATGGAGGTCTGGCAAAGGTGAAAACGAAGTTTGACGACCTCAGGTGGTCGGCAGCGTCAGATCGAGATTGATTTTGGTCGAACAGCATGTTCTGGATGAGGACGAAATGCTCGTTTTCGATTTAGTTTTCGAGATGTAATTTGGGAGATCGGAATCGATTGAGGGGAGGTTTGGTGACGTGCTGGAGGTAGCATCGATGGTTGAAGTGCCTGCGATCAATGGTGCATGTGCACGATGGGTCAGCAGTGTCAGTTTGGATTTTGGGTTGCTGTTATGTTTGGGAAGGAGGAGGATGTCTCGAAGGTGGTATCGTGTTTTGGAGGGGGGACTCGAGTTCAAACTCGTGTGATTTGTTGGGATCTAGTCAGAAATTTTTTTAAACTTAAATAAAATTTAAGTTTTTGAAAATAGGGGGAAAAGAAGAGAAACTCGGGGAGTAGCCCGAGTGGCCTTCGGGTAAAACCCGAAGCAATAGTTTTGAACAGTTTTAAAAATGTTTTAAAATCAAATTTGTTTTTGAAATTTAAATTTAAAATCTAGTTTAAAACTGTCTTATTTAAACTTACTCTTTTCATAATTGTTTCTTTAATAATTGATTAAGAGGTTTTGAAAATTTGTTTAATTCAAAGTGATTTTAAAATTTAGTTTAAATAAGATTTTATAAAGCAAGTTTTAAAATATAAATTGAAATTAGTATTAAAAATTTCTACTTGATAATGTTTAAGTTATTTTAAGGAAGTTATGTTTTCTTAACTATAAAATTATCAGGTTAAATGATCATTTTTTTCTAAAACTTAATTAATGATTTAATTAAGCAAAGGTAATCATAATGGTAAAATGTTTAAAATGATAATGGTAAAAAGGCATTGATAAGATCAAGTTTTATCTTAAGATAATTAAGGTTTAATGCCTAGATATTAATTAAGTTGATTAAGAAATTTAAGTATAATTACTTAATTTAATTAAAGTAATTATGAATTAATTTATTTGTAATAAGAGATATGGATTAATAATTAAGGTTATTAATCACTAGTTATGGATAATGAATCTGTTAATTAATGGCTAATTAATTGATTTTAAACTTAATTAAGAATGATTACCTTGCATTGAAGGAGAATAATTAATAATTAAGATTTATTAATTAAAAATTAAAGAATAGTTAATCTATAATTAAAGATTAATTAATTAGTTATAGGGTAATTAAGGGATGAATTACCCAGTTATATTTAATGAGATGGATGTGATTAATTAGTTTGTCAATTAATTAAAGATGGTCATTTGGTAATTGATTAAGTATAATTACTTAATAAGATTTATACGTGTAATTACTTCATGATGTAACTGTTGGATAATTGACAGATGATGAATTAATTGATTTGAGATTAATTAATGTTAAGGAAAGGTAATCCAAGGGATTAGCTTTAGTAATTTAATTGAAAAAAAAAAAATAATTTGTGGAGTGATCAAATTTTGCTTATAATGTTAAATGTCTTGAATTGATTATTATCTCTAGAATGAAATATTTTATGTGCTATGCTTGGGTGATCTAAGATATTGTGGTTTTCTATCGATGTTGAATTGTTGTATAAAAGTGATATCTTATATTTAAAGGTTGATTTGTGTTCCACTTGAATAACGTGGGTTAATATTATATTGGTTTGAAGAGACCGGAGTCGGGTATTAGTAAATACCCGAAACCACTTCGATTCTTTATAATTGATAGATGGAATCAATAGGTTGAAATGGAATGATTTACGTGAATTAGATTATTTAATCTATGTTTTAGTACTTAGAAATTGACGTGTGAAATAAGTGAGGCTTATTACAACTTGTGAAGTCGTAATGTGATACAAGTTACCTCAGGTTTATATAAGTTGTATACTTTTGTATTCCATGTTAGATGGTTTTACTCACGCTAGTTTCCAGCCTGACCCGGGTGTTACTTTGATGTAATGCTCGGGTCAGACCGAGTATTACAGATTTTCAAGTAAGGACGTTCTGAAGTTCAGGATGCGAGCTGGATGGCAGGAACATATGGAGCGTTTTCTGTTGTGTGTATTATTGCTGATTATCTGGGACATGTTGTTTTAAATTGTCCAATGTTGTGTAAATGTTGTAACTCTGATGTATAAAAATATAAGTGTACTGATACAGTTCTTCTTTTTAAAACTGTTATTTATGTGATATTATATTTTGATCCGCTGCGAATGTGAGTTTTCTGTGTTTGGTGATTCTGCTTCTTCTTTTTCTTCTATCTCTTCTTCTTTTTCATAACTATCTAAAATTTTCGGGATCGAAAATTTCTGGGTCATTACATTTGGTATCAAAGCAGAAGGTTAAGCGAGAGCCTTGGCTCTGGTGGGATTACTCATTAAGGATAGGGTCAATGGTACCCTAGCATGAGTTATGAGAGCGTACTTGTTATTTTCTTATATAAAGATTTTAAATGATTTTATAGAACAATATATTTTGATATATAAAGCAATATTTCTTTCTAATAAATATTAAGGTAATTGGTTGTTAAATGATTGGAATTAAATTCAATGGTAATAGAAATACAACCAAATTGAAATTAAATAAAGATAAGTTTGAAATGGATACAAAATGAAATCAAATCCTTAAATCAGGGAAGAAGTTTTAGAATAAGATAATTATGAATTGGTTTCCCAATATGATAATCTTGGTTAGTATCATAAATGGTTATTGTGTTTAATAATGGGATGATTGTTTTCCAATAAACAATAGAATGTTTTAAGGAAGTAACCATTTAAAAAGAGTAACTTGTAAATTTGAAAAGATGTAAATTAAAGTGGATTTCAAATTGTGAAGTTCTGAATTCTAAATTTAAACATTTGAATTGGTTTCAAATGTTAAAAGAAGTAATATTATTCAAACTATTTTGAATATGATCTTATTTTAAAATAAGAGATGTTATTTAATATATTTGAATGAAAGGGTCCTATTTCAAACAAGGGTTGTTTGAAATTTTAAAGAAATTTGTTTGAATTTAAAACCAAAGGTGGTTTAAAATTTAAAAGTAACCAGGTGTGTAAAAGAAATAATAATGTATAAGGAGTTACATAATATCAAAGATGGTTTGATATTTTCCTTGGATGTGATGCGAAACCCAAAGTGAAGTAAGTTTTAAATTTAAGTGGGAAGGATATTAATCTGAAGTTTAAAATTTGAATGGGAATTCAAATTTAAGTAGGATTGATTGGATTAAGTAAATTGAATTTAACTTTGGAAAGTTAAATAATTTAACAAACAACCTGAATTGGTAATTTCAAGATGAAATTGGGATTTAACTTGGAAAGTTAAATGGTTGACTTGAATTGGGAGTTTGAGTGATCTCAAAATGGGTTTGAGATCTGGAAATGGATGGATGTTTTAAAATTATTGCATAATATCACCCTATTGTTATTAATAATCTTTAAACTGTGAATTGGATTTGTTTAAAAGAATGAATAATTGGGGTATGGTAATATATCCAATATTAAGATAAAATGGAATCATTTTGGACTTAAAATTTGAATTTATAAGATAAAAGTTCGAAGGTTTGGTTTCAAAATTGTAATTCGATGATAAATTGAATTTCAAAGATTTAGTTGTTTAAAAAGGATTTGAATTATTATTTGAACTTTGAAATAAGTTTAAAATGGAATTTTGGATTCAGAATTAAATGGTTTAAAGATATGAGTTGATTTGATTTAAAGGAATAAATCAACATTCAAAAATTTAACTCGAATTTATAATTCGAGATGGTTTAAAATTGAGACTTAAATTAAATTAGTTCAAATTGATTTTGATATAAATTAATTGGTATTGTGGTTGAAGATGGATAAGTTTAAAAATTCAAATGGAAAATTTGAATTGGATTGATTTGAAATGAAATTGAAGATGAATGAGTTCAAATTCAGATGAGGAATTGGGATTAATTTAAACTAGAATTGAAATGATTTGAAATTGAAGTTGGTTAAATTTGAAATTAATCCGAATTGATTTGAATAATTTGGAATTGTGATTAAAGTTGATTGAGTAAATTCAAATGGAATTTGATTTGAATTTAGAAAAGGAATTGAGGATTAATTCAACTTCAACTTGGGGTTAAGTCAATTTTAATGGAAATTGAAGTTATTTAATTTCGAATTGAGTCAATTCAAATGGAAGTGGAAATTTAAATTGATTGAAATGGAGGTTGGGAATTGAACAGTTTGACTCTGGACTATTTTCAAAAATAAATTGTTTTAATACAAATCTATCTTTCCAAACTACTTACTATACAATCTCGCTTTTTAAAGCTAAACTATCTTATACTTATTTTACAATTATTTTGGAACTATTTACAATTTTTTCCAACTGTTCTATAAACTAATTACTGTTTTTCAACTGTTTTATAACTTATTACTATTTTACAACTATTTTGCAATATTTCCAACTACTTTGCAACTACTTAACTATTTTACAGCTATTTTACAAACTAATAATTATTTTTCAAATACTTATCTATTTTTCAAGCTATTTTCTAAAATTAAGCTAGTCAAAGTACAAACTGTTTATAATTAAAGTAGTAATCCATTTGGGTTTGAAGAAATTGTGGATAAGTGAATAGAATTAAAGGAAATGTGAATAGATAGGGGAAATTGATTTAGATAATAATCAGTGGTGATAAATACGTAGATGTACGTATATTATTCTATTCGCATAGTGATTTGATCCAGATTCGAGCACAGAATTTCGAGATAGTGTATCGATCCGAGTTGGGATTTCTCACTCGATTTTCAACGGCGAACCTGGATATGGATTGTTGATTGGTTTTGGATATTCTCTATCATAGTTATGGCTATGCAATGAGAATGACGGTTTCTGATCAAGAATCCAGATCTGAGTCCGCACTAGGAAGTCGGGTGGACGATACTAGTTCGAAAGTGGAATTGTGTGATTGAGTGAGCGATCAGATTGATATAGCGTACAGATGATATATGTACATCGTATGGATTTGAATGATATTGATATTGGGAAATTTGTGGATAAGAAATGAAAAATGGTTTTTGAAATGAAAAGTATATTTTGTGAAATATATAATGAATAAAAGTGGAAATTGATATTTCCATGGTAAAAATTTACTTTATGAAAGTAAGTGATATGGTAAGTGGTTTTGTAAAGAGCAATTCAATTTGAATATTTGATTTGGAATAAACAAAGTTATATATCTTTGTTATATAAGATAAATCTTCCCTTGTTGAATCTTTTGCTAGAATGAAAGGGTTTTTGAAGTATTAAAAGGGTTTTATACAAGTTTGAAATGATCCTAAGATTTTTCAAGGTTATATATATCTATATATATAAAGGATCTTGTGAGAATGATTTGAAAAAGGTTTTGGAAACCTTTGGATTTGGAAAGTCTTTTGATTTTTGGATAAAATCAATATTGGAATTTGGAAAAGCCTAATTTGAGAATTATCGATTTTGGGATAATCGATTTTGAGAAAGGAGATTTATGAGATTCATACTAGGTGTATGATTTGGAAGATAATATATGTGTATAGTATAAAGTGTTTTGAAAATGGCTCTGGAGAAAAAGGCGCTCCCTTAGGATGAACTTCTTAGGAGTACCATAGGTTGGTACTGCCTTGAGCCTCTAAGGGGGATGCTCTAAAGTTAATCCTGTGAGGAGTTCGGACAAACTAGTTCCTGAGGATTATTGGGTAGCGAAAGTCAAAGGCGCTGATGCCTACAAAGGCATTTGGGTTATGCTGTGACGACAGTGTAACTCGATGTCGCTGCGATCTACTGTGTGGACCATAGCGGAAATCGTGTGGAGGGGAGTGTCAACAGTCTACGCTTGATTTTGTCGGGAAGACAATGTAACATCGGTAGACTGCGATCTATGGTCAAATGGAGTGGAGAAGTTTCATTCTTTTGGCGGCGAAATTCGAGGGCGCTGAGGCCTACAGTTATATGGGTTTTTGCTGTGATAGCAACGTAACCCCAGTTGTAGCTGTGATCTGTAGCGGGTTCCATGGTGTAATCGAGGGGCGCGGAGGCCTACAGTTATCTATGGATTTTGTCGGGATGGCAAGTAACCATCGCGTTAACTGCGACCATGGATGGGGGTGATGATTTCTAGAGCACTCTCACCAAAGATATTTTCTCGATTTCAAAATGCTTTCAATATTTTCAATAAAATTATTTTTCACGTATTTTCATTGGGTGTTGAAAATGGGTTTAACAAGTACTTGTATATTTCCAGTCTTACGCCTGATCAACGTATGACCGAATTTCTATGAGAACGAGGATGGACTTGTGGAAACATCGAGTTATAAAAGTATTTTTTTTCTAAAACTATTTTGGTAATATTATATAGATTTTAAAATGTTTTCAAGTTTTGAATAAAAGAAGTTTATAGCTAAAAAGGGCTTTAAAGGATAATTTTAGTAAATTCTGGTTTTGTTCCTTTTCGAGGACGAAAAGATTCAAAGGGGGGAGGAATGTGATAACCCGAATTTTGAATATCTGTTAATTGGTAATTACTGGGTTAGTTAATGGAAATACTAATTTTAACTGTTAAAAATACTAATTTGTTAAGAATGAAACAAACAAATCTAAAAATTTATATTCTTATCTAAGAAGATAATTATTTAATAATCTCCTAATACGATTATTTAAAGATGGGCAAAAATTTCTTATCTTCAACATAAATTTAATAATATGCTTGTTTAAATCAATATATATATATATATTTGAATTGATTTTTTTATTGAAATTGGGTTTAAACTTGAAATTACAAAGTCTACATTTTATTACCTATATATTATACATGTTGTATATGAATATAAAAATATAAAATTATGCATATTTAAAGAAAAGTCGATAAATATAAAAACATAAATACATATATAACATGTGAGGTATTTGAATATAAGTTTGAACACTTGTAAAATATCACATTATTGCATATTAACACTTGTAAGGAAATGATTATTTACATTGACAAATGTAAGCTTAAGTTTTACAAATGGCATTCTTAGGTAACATGTAATAAAAAGAAAGAGAAAAAAAACAAAGAAAACAAAATACAAAACACAAAAGAAATAGCCTGCGACCAGTTGTAAACCTAAATTCAAAGGGCTAGAAATCAAGCAAAACCCTTCAAAACTATTTTAAAACCTGTAGTTGCAAATTCAACCAAGTCTCAAGCTAATTCATCAAGTGAAGAATCAAGTTAACTCAGTTTCAAATTTTAAGCATGCTCGGCTAAATACTAATAAAAGCATGAACCTGGGGAAGAAAAATCAAATTCAAGTAGCAAGCTAAATCAACATCTTCAGATCAGTAAAACAATTCCATATTAAAAAAAATAAGCCTGATTCTCTGCACATCATCAAAAGAGGTGAGTAAGCACATTATTTTAAATCTTAAGTAAACTAGGATATTTGCATGCGATTCTTGGAAAAATTATGCTTTGCATGTGTGTTTAAAAGTGTGAATGTCTGTGTTGTTCTGTGCATGATGGATTTATATGTTATGCTCTGTTTCCTTAGTTACAGAATTTGTCAATAAACCAAAAATTCAATATATCTTTATTTAGACACCGTTGGACTTTGAGTTTCAAACACAATGTGTTTGTTTAAATATAATTTAAGGTTTAAAATCTGATTCAAGCAAAGTTAGTTTGAATATCTGCTGTGATTTAGGTGATGCAGCAGAAATTTTAAAATTCATGTTAAATCAAATGTCATAATTTGTGGATCCAATTATATAACATAAAACTTCCTTGAAAATTATGATTTTTAAAACAAAATTCATGAATTTTAGTTTGGGTTTGAAGTGGCATTTTGGTGATTGCTAGGAAAGTGTTTTCGAGAAATTTCAGGTGACCGGAGCATTTCTGAGGGTCGAAATTTCGATTAGAGGAGAGAAAAGGTACGGGGTACGTGACCAAATTTTCTGGTAGTTGGTTAAACCACCATGGCAACGTCGGTTGATCGATTTGGGTTTTTTTAACATAATTTGGGTCGTGGTCGAAAATAAGATGACTGCGTCATCTCTGCTGCATCGAGTGGTTTGGGACTGGGTGCAATGGAGTCATGGAGGTCTGGCAAGGGTGAAATGGAGTTTGACGACCTCAGGCGGTCGGCAGCGTCAGGTCGAGATTGATTTTGGTCGAACAGCATGTTCCAGATGAGGACGAAATGCTCGTTTTCGATTTAGTTTTCGAGATGTAATTTGGAAGATCGGAATCGATTGAGGGGAGGTTTGGTGACGTGCTGGAGGTAGCGTCGATGGTCGAAGTGCCTGCGATCAACGGTGCACGTGCACGATGGGTCAGCAGTGTCAGTTTGGGTTTTGGGTTGTTGTTATGTTTGGGAAGGAGGAGGATGTCTCGAAGGTGGTATCGTGTTTTGGAGGGTGGAACTCGAGTTCATACTCGTGTGATTTTTTGGGATCTAGTCAGAAGTTTTATTAAACTTAAATAAAATTTAAGTTTTTGAAAATAGAGGGAAAAGAAGAGAAACTCGGGGAATAGCCCGAGTGGCCTTCAGGTAAAACCCGAAGCAACAGTTTTGAGCAGTTTTAAAAATGTTTTAAAATCAAATTTGTTTTTGAAATTTAAATTTAAAATCTATTTTAAAACTGTCTTATTTAAACTTACTCTTTTTATAATTGTTTCTTTAATAATTGATTAAGAGGTTTTGAAAATTTGTTTAATTCAAAGTGATTTCAAAATTTAGTTTAAATAAGATTTTATAAAGCAAGTTTTAAAATACAAATTGAAATTAGCATTAAAAATTTCTACTTGATAATGTTTAAGTTATTTTAAGGAAGTTATGTTTTCTTAACTATAAAATTATCAGGTTAAATGATCATTTTTTTTCTAAAACTTAATTTATGATTTAATTAAGCAAAGGTAATCATAATGATAAAATGTTTTAAAATGGTAATGGTAATAAGGCATTGATAAGATTAAGTTTTATCTTAAGATAATTAAGGTTTAATGCCTAGAGATTAATTAAGTTGATTAAGAAATTGAAGTATAATTACTTAATTTAATTAAAGTAATTATGAATTAATTTATTTGTAATAAGAGATATGGATTAATAATTAAGGTTATTAATCATTAGTTATGGATAATTAATTTGTTAATTAATTGATTTTAAAGGTAATTAAGAATGATTACCTTGCATTGAAGGAGAATAATTAATAATTATGATTTATTAATTAAAAATTAAAGAATAATTAATCTATAATTAAAGATTTGTTAATTAGTTATAGGGTAATTAAGGGATGAATTACCCAGTTATATTTAATGAGATGGATGTGATTAATTAATTTGTCGATTAATTAAGGATGGTCATTTGGTACTTGGTTAAGTATAATTACTTAATGAGATTTATATGTGTAGTTACTTCATGATGTAATTGATGGATAATCGAGAGATGATGAATTAATTGATTTGAGATTAATTAATGTTAAGAAAAGGTAATCCAAGGGATTAAGTTTACTAATTTAATTTGAAAAAAAAAATTAACTTAATTTTTGGAGTGATCAAATTTTGCTTATAATGTTAAATGTCTTGAATTGATTGTTATCTCTAGAATGAAATATTTTATGTGCTATGCTTGGGTGATCTAAGATATTGTCGTTTTCTATCGATGATGAATTGCTTTATAAAAGTGACATCTTATATTTAAAGGTTGATTTGTGTTCCACTTGAATAACGTGGGTTAAGATGACATTGGTTTGAAGTGACCGGAGTCGGGTATTAGTAAATACCCAAAACCACTTCGATTCTTTATAATTGATAGATGGAATCAATAGGTTGAAATGGAATGATTTACGTGAATTGGATTATTTAATCTAAGTTTTAGTACTTAGAAATTGATGTGTGAAATAAGTGAGGCTTATTACAACTTGTGAAGTTGTAATTTGATACAAGTTACCCCGGGTTTATATAGGTTGTATACTTTTGTATTCCATGTTAGATGGTTTTACTCACGCTGGTTTCCAGCCTGACCCGGGTGTTACTTTGATGTAATGCTCGAGTCAGACCGAGTATTACAGATTTTCAGGTAAGGATGTTCTGGAGTTCAGGAGGCAAGCTGGATGGCAGGAACGTATGGAGCGTTTTCCGCTGTGTGTATTATTGCTGATTATCTGGGACATGTTGTTTTAAACTGTCCAATGTTGTGTAAATGTTGTAGCTCTGATGTATAAAAATATAAGTGTACTGATACAGTGCTTCTTTGTAAAACTGTTATTTATGTGATATTATATTTTGATCCGCTGCTAATGCGAGGTTTTTGTGTTTGGTGTTCTGTTTCTTCTTTTTCTTCTATCTCTTCTTCTTTTTCATAACTATCTGGAATTTTTGGGATCGAAAATTTCCGGTTCGTTACAAATAATGGATCCTCCTTATGCTTAGAAGCAATCCTTTCGATCAACACTGGTGGAACTTCCAAACAGAATAATATGGCGATGCTCTGATTAGAACTAGCACTCGATCTTAACTGCACACTACAAGTAGTCAAATCTTCTAAATCTTTCCATTTTACCAATATAACTAACATCACATTCTGGTACCTTCTGCTAAGAGCATCCGCTACCTTATTTCCTTTCCTAGGTGTATACTCTATACCAAAATCATAAGTAGCTAAACACCTTTGTTGTCTCATATTCAACTCCTTCTGAGAGAATAAATATCTTAAGGACTTATTATTTGTGTATAGATCAAATCTCTTCCCTAAGAGATAATGTCTCCATATCTTCGGCGTGAAGATCACGCGGCCAACTCTAAAGCATGCTTAGGATATCTTACTTCATACGGTCTAAGTTGTTGTGAAGCGTATGCAGCAACTTTACCCTTCTTGGTCAACAAATGCTTTAACATAAGGAAAGCTTCCTCACATTTGTCGAACTAGAAGAAAACTTCTAATCTCAGTCAACGTCTATCATCTCTTCTAGTTAATAACAACTGCGATCTTAACTGGATTGACTGACAAGCCATTCTCTGAAACCACATGACCAAAAATTTAACATCTTTCTTCCAAAAATGACACTTGGAAAACTTTGCTTTCAGCTGATGCTGCATCAGCGTCTCAAGCACTACTCTAGGATGATCTTTGTACTCTCTTTCATTCTTAGAGTATACTAAAATTTCATCTATAAACACCGGCATAAACTATCCAAGTACTCTTGGAAAACCCGGTTCATCAAATCTATGAAGAAAATAGGTGCATTCGTTAACCTAAATGGCATTACTAACTACTCATACGAACCATACCTAGTCCGGAACGTAGTCAATGGAATACTATCCTCTGCCACTCTTAACTGATGGAAATCTATTGCCAAATCCAATGGGAAAATACTCTGGCTCCACATAACTGATCAAATAAATCGTCAATTCTCAGCAAAGGATACATATTCTAACCGTCTTCTCGTTCTACTTATGATAGCCGATACAATCCTTAACGACCCATCCGGTTTCTTCATGAATACCATGGCCGCTCCTCAAGTATGAACTGCTTAGTCTAATAAAATTCCTCCCTTCTAGTTCCACTAGCTGCACCTTCAATTCTTTCATCTCATTTGGTGTCATTCTGCTATCTACTTATAGGTTCAACTCTCGGCACAAGATCTATCCGAAACTCAAAAGCTCGTTTCGGTGGTAGTTCGTTAACCGGCTCAAAAACATGTACAAACTCTCTTACTACCTGAACCTGAATTAACTCTTATTCTACTTCCATAACACTCAACAGAGAACAAGCACTCCGGTCAGCATCCTCTGCTGAGAATATAATTCAGTTATGACTATCAAGGCGTCTCAGCGATATTTCTCTATCCTAGCAAAATATCCTAACTTCATATCTACCCAACCAATCCATACCCAACATGATTTTGAAATCTACGAAATTAAAAAAAATACAGACTGCATGCAAACTTATGATCTAACATATCAAGTTCTAGCTGATCACATCTCATCCCTAAAGTTGCAAGCCCTCATATCGGATTCACAACCCTTAAGGAAGTAACAAGTATGTGGGTTCTAAGTACAACCTATCAACTAAACAATGAGATACAAATGAATGTGATGCACCGGTATCAAATTGTATCCTAACTGGTATACTCTGAATCAAAATCGTACCTTCCATCATAGTCTTTTCCTTCTCAGCCGCAGTTAGCCTAGCCGATGATGGTTCAACAACAAAAACTTTTCCATTGTCTACCCTGACTGATTTTGGACATTGATTCTTATAATGCCCAACTTGGTCGTGGTTAAAGCACTTCACGCTCTTCTTTTTTGTAGCCTTCTTGTCACATTTGAAATAAACTAAATCGGCCTTTTCCTTCCTCGCAGCCTATCCCTTCTGGGTCCCCTTCTTCTTAAAGAATTTCCTCTTCTTACCCTAAGAACCTTGGGTTTCAACCGGCTTCTCTTTCCCATAAATAACAAGCATTTCCTTGTGTCGAATTTCCATTTCTACAATAACATTACTAGCAATCTCAAGCCTCATTCTCCAAATAAACTTCTCATTCCTCTTGATGACAGTGTCAATGGTAGCATACAAATATCGGGACAACTCATTAAACTTTGTGGCATACTCAATTATTGACATTTATCCCTACACCAAATCCATAAATTTTGTTAACAATGCTAACTTAGCAACCTTATACAAAAACCTCTGCTCGAATCTCCTTCGAAATTTTGCCCAAGTCAACTCTTCCTCGGAAAATCCGATAGTAAAGCTATTCCACCAATGGAGCGCTCCCCATGCAACTGTCTAGAGGCTAGTCTCCTCTTTTTCTCAACATTCAAACACAAATCAGCGAAGATTCTCTCACCCAATTCTCAATTTCTATATCATCCTCCATTCCCACAAACGGCTTTCCACCAAGATTGGTGTAATCTCTACTCAACTTAGCATAGTTATTTCCCATTAGGGCCATAGGATTAACTCCTTCAACATTCCCAGCAACTTCAAAAGCTGCGCCTGTTTGCATCAAATTGACGAAGAAATGATAGTCATCCCCATATCTACTGGCATATTTCCAGCACCTACATTAGCATCTGCATTTTGATTAGCATTTGCCCATTGACCTGGGTTCCTCCTGGTGGGTCGAATATTTCCATTTGTTATGGTGCTTCTTATTTTGAGATTTTCTCTTCCATTTACTACCTCCATATCTTCCTTTCATGTAAATTTGCATATGAGCCTTATTAAGATATAGAAGAACGGTCTAAGAAAGAAGAGAATACGCATATACATGTATGAAATACAATTACGTTACAATAGCAATAACCCAAACCCATATCTTATTTTCAGATTCATTGAATTATGTTTTGAAAATCTATTAGGTTTAAATTTCCTTTAAATTTTCATAAATCTATGCTCTAATACAAACTTGTAACATCCCCCACTTGGAGGCCCAAAAATAATGGCTAAGGATGTTGCAGTCATCCATAGTTATTAATCCTCGACGACCTCATACGGTAAAGTTAGATACATTGATATAACAGAAACACATGGATATTGAAAAATTTTAAAATCACTAAACAACTTTCACATTCCATTTCAAATCATTTCAAATTCATTACATAATCCTAATTTGAAAACCATGTTCAGAGAAAATATAACTATTACAACTTATGCCAAGAGCGACATATGAAGATGCCCCCTTGGATGATCAGAGTCTAAACATTGGCAATTAAACAACTTTGCCTTTACAACAAAACACAACGGAATCAAAATAGAGAAGAACTCCAACTAACTTGCCTCCTGCACATCTCCGGAAGCTTATTCGTGTAAGGTGAACCTAAAAATCTCACCTCTCAGACTACTCAAGATCAATTGAGTACCCAAAAGTTTAAGGGGAAAACATAAAGTTTGAGTTATAAATAAAGCCTAGCATGAATAATAACCTATCATCTCAAACCATTTAGATACCTAGTGCGACCAGCCGCTTAGCGGAACGGGTTTACCCCTAATTTGCATCTTATAAAAAAACTTATGATAATCATATACTATGTTCCTGCATCCACAAAGGTTACAAAAATAGCAATTTAAAATATTATGATGATATGCAAACAAGTAAACCATTTTGGATTTCCCATCCGTGTTCATTTGACTATCTGTCATAACTATAGTTTCTTGGGTTACTATTAACCTATTTGTTTTCATGGGCTCACTAATAACCTGATTAAAATTTATGGACTATTTGGCCGATCTCATAGTTTTCATAGGATCACTAAGAACTTATTGACCCCTGCTAATAACTTCATTTACTTATTTCATGAGTTCTTCCAAAACATATTGGTACCTCCAATAACTCCCCTTATATCATAGTTTTCATGCATTGACTATGAACCTATTGACTCCTGTCAATAACTTAATCCGAATATAGTTTTCATGGGTTCACTACAAACCTGTCTAAACTGACAGCTTCTTAATTAGTCTTTGGGCATCCTATATTTTAGTCTACCTGACCTCCTGGATGCAATTTTATTCATTCAGGAGTTACTTAACTTATATTAACTATTGGGTCAACCTACCAGGTTATTCTGCCTTTACTCCCCAAAATACAGTTGTGGGTCCATTACTTAGTGAATATATTTATAGAAGAAGCATATACACAAAAATAATACCAACATTTATGGTTTAATATCCTTGAAACCATTTTTCACTTGAAACACGGTTAATTCTTTTAACCTATTATTTTATCAAGGAAAACTTCTTCAAAAATTCCAAATTTAAAAGCTACTCAAAATCTCTTTTATAGTGCCATGGGGTTTCCTTTAAAAATGAGATTGGGTTCTTTGTTTTTAAAACTAAGTCTTTCAAAACCTTAGACCCTTACTTTCGAAACCATTGAAAAACCTCTTTCGAAAGTATTCAAATCTTTTTTTTTTCAAAACACTAAGTGTGTGCCTTTTGAAACACTATCAAAACATACCTTTTGAAACTATTAAAACATCAGTTGCTTATTCATAAAAGCATAGCTTCGAAACCATTGAAAGTGCCCATTTCAAAATAATAGGGTTTAATCATAAACATATCTTTTTGGTTAAAGTGAATATAAACAAAGTACCCCTTACGAAACCATTAAAAAAGAGTTTGAGGACAAACAGATGGCTTCAGAGGCATCCTTCCGTAAGCTTTAATCATTTAAGTAAAATATTTAGAAGGATAGCTTCGATACCCCTTTCTAAGCTGTTTCCATAGAAACCCTTATATGGCTAGTGGAGAGCTTTCGAAAGCTTTGGGAAGTAGCTTATTAAATTTATAAAACAAAAGCTACCTTTTAAACTCGTTGATGAATTCAATCCATTCGAAAGGCATAAGACGGTAGCAAGGTTTCGACTGGGTTCAAACTACCATTTCGAAAGCATTGATTTAAAAACAAGGTAACTCGTTAGAAATCTACCCTTTTTACAAAAAGGCGGCAACCTCGTCGAAAACTATATTAAAACCTTTCAAAAGCATTCTTTCAAAACAAGGCAAGTGGCATTTCTTTGTATAGTAATACAATGGACCTTCGAAAGCTATTTAAATTGGCCTTGACCCATTTGAAAGAACCGTTTCGACTCCATACCTTCCGCCTTTCTCCAATCCACCACATATCAAAGCATTGATACCATATGTATTGGTTTTAATTTAGATGGGGACGAAGGTACGTGGTTAGAAGGTTACTACTGGAAGTGGCGAAACCATGCTTCTGAACAAAAACTGTATTTGCCTTTTTAGGCAAACGCTTTTCAACTAACTTGCCTGTTTATAAAACTTAAATTGGTTTCCATAAACTTTGCTAGATGCTTTTCAACTAACTTGTCTGTTTATAAAACTTTAATTGATTTCCATAAAATTTGCAAAAATATTTTCCTAAAATACTACTGATTTCATTTTATATTTAATTAAAAACAATTAACAAAGAAGCCCTTTCCTTGAAAACAATTAAATTATATAAGTCCTCCAACAAAATTAATTTAATTTTCATAGTAATTTTCATAGAAAAAATCACCAAAATCATAGAAATTCATAGTCTAACATATATACATTCAGACCCAAATTCCTTGATATAATTGCCGATATTAATTTTCCAAACCCAGTTATTCATATTCTCCTTTGAAAATTCATAATAAATTATCCATAGCTTGGATAATTACGAAAAATTAAAAACATCTCCAAAATAATGTTTTACATAACATATTAAATCCTCATGGCAGTTGAAATCCAATATTGTAATAGTCTGCAAATCCATACTCCTTGAATAGACACTAATCTCCATTGATTAACTCAATATGAACGGAAATACGAACCATTATGGTTTAAGAAAAAGAAAAAGATAAAAGAGAACAGAAAGAAAACAACAGAACAATATCAGAATCTCACAATCGCAGCGGAACAACATATAATAAATAAATGAATAATCTTTAAACAAAGAACTATATCAGTTAGTACATTACAACACATTACATTACACTACATTACATCATCATCAGAGTGTACAAAAAACGACAACAAACAGCGGAAAGGAAATACTATATAAACTAGTAATACGCCATGCCATCCAGCTTGCATCCAGCAACTCCTGAATTCCAGAATATCCTGATAAACCTTAACTCTTGACTGCCCGTGTGGAAATTGGTGGGCACCCAGAGTTTAGGAAGAAAAACAATAAACTCTGAGTCAGTCATGTGACAGGTGTGAGAACTCAAAACAGTTTATCATTAAAAAAAATAATAGGATAATTTTAAAATAGATTCGCAATGCTTTTAAAAATGAGACTACCATAAGGCCTCCCGCACACACACACACAATGCAAACGCAGAATCAGAGGAGATTTCTCCTTATGATAGTCAAAGATGCTTGATACGCATTAAAAAGAAACATTTGATATTATTACTAGTGCATAGTGTAGGAAAATCATTTCGAAAGTAAAGATATAAATCTTAGCCAGCATAGGCATTTCGCACTTATGCCTACTATAGCTACCATCCAAACAGTGGTGACCACCATAAGTGAATGATAGGTTCTACAACTAAAACCGTACAAGATCGTATTGTTTCTTTGGATTGCCAACAAATGGTCAGGCCAAGGAACTTCCCATTGCCACATAGAAACGCCTCTGGAATGACGTCCCGAGAACCAAACCGGATCTCTGCCAACACAAGGCCGGTTACCCCTAACTGGGTAACTACTGACACGAATATGTCATCCCCCGATCGTAACCAATCTATCCGAGGATCCTCGATTTCCAACAACCACAAAGCAATAAATTTGCAGCAACAACATAGGTTAAGTATCTGGGCTCCATACCATGATACCACCTCTATCCAGAAGGAATGACATACACTAAAGGGGCGCTACCCCCTAATAACCTTGCCGCATCCTTCCTGTTTTGACCATTTCCGGGGTGTGAGGTCTGACGAAGTCTCGCCCATAAAGCCACGCTTTATACAAAAGTTGTGCTTTAGGTAAACAAATGATCAAAGAAATGATCACAAAGATAAATGATCAAACAAATGATCATATCACAAATGATCAAACAATGATCATTTCACAGCAACTCTCAGCATGCCACACTACCAGATTGGGAGTATATCACTAATAACCTTCAACTACATAACCTCTGAGCTCGTACGTCTCAGAGAAGGGTGTTAAGCTAAGAGAATAAATTCTCCGCCACCAACAGAAATATATTTGAAAGAAATCAGCTTTATATCTCAACTTGTAATGTCAGACATACAATCCATACAAGTCTGTTCCGGGTTCGAATAGAACCGAAGGCACTTACAAAGAAGTCCTTGCATTTCGGATAATTTCTAATCACGTCCGGACTTCCCGTCACTAAGGGTGATAAAACCTCTGTATCGGAGATCAGCCGATGCAGAGTAACTCAACGGTAATCCTTCCGTTTTCAAAAATATCCGGTCTTCAACGCCGGTCATCAAATGCAATCCATTACGACGTATCCCATATTCGGAGTGGGTTATACGACCCCAAGGTCCTTTCCCGACTAACCCGAACAGTGAGCGCTTATTTAAAAATAAGTGCGGCATTCAAATTCAAGCAATCACAACAAATACCTATTTAAAGGTAAATATTGATAGTCGGACTATTTAACTATCAATGAGTGTGTTCAACATCACCAAATTCCAAATAATTTTCCAAATTATTTACTTTCCAAAATAACTTTACTAGATATATATTTTCCACACTTCAACATTTGAAAACAATTTCAAATCACTTTTCACCTTTACCACTTTTGAAAACAATTTTCATATCATTCCCCTATACGAGATTACTTTCATTTCAACATGGTTCATTTAAACCAATTAAATAAATCCTTACCGATTTACTTTATATTTACGTTCCAAATCCATAAATTAATTCCCACACTTCAAAAATAAATCAACGTTTATTTTTAAACCAATTCCCCTTTTCATTTATAAATTCCATAGTGAATTTACAATTCCAAAATATTTATGAATATATGATTCCCAAATCGATTTCTAATATTCATTTTCAATTTGTCTTCAAAAAGATAAATTCTCAAAACGTTTCATTTCACATTGGAAAAACATTTCCGGACTTATTTATTAATAAGTAATTCACAAATCCATTTATTTTCAACACTTGGAAAATATTCAATACACTTAAACCGAAATTAAGTATATATTTCATTCTTTAAGGAAATCATTCTCTTAAACATATTTATTTGGGCCCAAAACGAATGCGCAAAACATCGTTACGACAACCCAAAATCACTAGTATAGGGATTCGAAATTTAGATAGATATATATAAATCCCATTACTATACAAAACATTTCCTTTCGGAAATCATTTACTATAACAACAGCGTTATAGTCCATCATTTCCTTCTATTTCTCAAAAACGTCTATTTCAACAATAAATGTTGAAATCTATGTATTCGATTCATAATACATTTTAAAACATCGTTAAAACGATTAACTTTATTTTATAATATTCATTTTCCCAAGCATATCCATTTTATTTGATAATATATTCACTGTCCAAAATTGTGAATATACTTCCTTAACCAATTTCAACTTTCAATTTATCAAATTCCATTGATTTCGAATCTATAAACAATGTCTATAAATTCCATTTCTATTTATAAGCTTCGGTTTATAAATCTCCTTTATTAATCCAATTTATATTTCGTTTATATGCCGAATCTAACTTATAAGTAAATTACTTATAATCCATTTATTCACAAATCCATTCTTTTATATCATCATTTGTTTATAGATCTGAAATTCTTATTTATTTATAAAACTAAGTACAACTTTATTTTAACACTTATAAAGGCTCGTTTTATAATTCCAATATCTTTAACTTATAAAATATAAATTTTATAGATCTTTTATATAAACCGTTTATAATTATTCAAAAATCTCAATTTAAATAAACCAATCTCTTTATTAATTTACAAAACGTTATTTAAAACTTACATAACTCCAAAATTACACTTAAGTATTATTATCCCAAAAATATAACTTTTATAACCATAAAATTAAAATGTTTATTTATTTTAACAGTTCAAAATTAAATAAAACGTATACTTTCAAAAATCACTTTAAAAATTCTTTTAAAAACCAAAATCATTATTTTAAGAAATGGATCCGATGATGCAACAACACCAAATAGTCAATCACGACATCCAAATATCATATATCGATATGATAATCAACAAATATCACAATATCTGTAAATAAATCAATACAGTTGAGGAATCCAGTTGGATCCCTCCAACCTGTTTCCCTGCATCCACAAACATTAGTACAACACCAATTCCGTTCCAGTACGGAATTATTGCAGTATATGGGATTTATAAAATATTATCCGCTTAATAGATGGTGCAATAGGGTCTCATCCGCTATATAATGCGGGAAATCAACTCCAAGTACATAAATAATACCAATTTCACTATACTGTGAAATATTCGCGGTATATGTTTTTAATAAATAACATCCGCTTACTAACGGTGCATAATTTCTATTTTAACCATCAATTGATAACAATCATCATTCAAACATGCATTCAAGAATTTTAAATATAACTATTTAAAATTAAAATCGAAATCGATTCGATTGAGTGAGAAGTTCTCACCTTGATTTTAATTCCGTTTTCAGCTTTTATTTCGAATAAAATT
Source organism: Allium cepa (assembly GCA_030765085.1). Lineage (NCBI taxonomy): Eukaryota > Viridiplantae > Streptophyta > Magnoliopsida > Asparagales > Amaryllidaceae > Allium > Allium cepa. The sequence goes on from CM060929.1 coordinate 299,920,392, forward strand.
AAACGTGCTTTTAATTTTACCTGAAATTTTCGCTAGCTCCTAACGACTCCGATCCAATTCCATAGCGTAGTGCTCATCCATACGATTCCAACGCAACTTGTTTCGCGCATTTTCGACCTCGTATGAAAAAGATACGAATTTTTAAAGTTACACGATTTATAATTATAAATTTACAATTCCTTTTATAAATTTTATACCCTACAATATCACAGCCGTCCAATTTCTTCTTTCCAGATCAAGGCCGTCCTTTTTTGCTTCTCCTCCCTTACGCGATTTTTTCTACAGGCCGAATGCAACATGAAACCCATCTCAACTTCTAGGGTTTAATTTTTCGAGCTTCCACGAGCATTTCCACCACGATCAGATGCTTCCATTTTATAGAGCATCTCGAACTCCACCTTCGGCTGCCAAGGCATGGAGCTCGGCCCCTCCTCCTCTCTTGATTTGCGTGCCGAACGTGACGGCTTCCAGCTTGGTTTGCCGTTGATTCAAAGCTCCAAACACGATCATATGCCCTCCACCATTCTCTAGTTGAAAACTTTGGCTAATAACTGATGGATTGAAAGAAATTTAAGGAAGAAGGTGATTAAATTTTGGCCATAGGTTATAATACAGGCGGCGGCCTGAAGATGAAACCCTAAGGTTGGCTTCTTTTTACAAAAATGAGAAATAATGGGGCTTATATAGAAAAATACGCGAACACTATTCATCCCGGATTTTCCGAACTCCAAACGAAGCGTGCCGGTTGGCGTTCCTAAGGTTTACCCCGCGTTCCGAACACAATGGAACGTGTTTCGGGAGCTAATTTGGTCGTCTGTGCGAGTTATGGCAATAAAAGTTCGATTTAAAATTAAACCGATTAAACGATTTTCTAGGCGTTTTAACTTGCACCGGACAAACGGTAAATCCGATTGACTTGAAATTTGAAATCATACAATATATCACATTACGGATCCGATGAAATTGGTTTCGTCGAAATCCGAGACTGATTGAAAATTGACTAATTTCACTAGTCGATTAAATATTAAAATATTCAATTTTCACAAATAAACTTTAAATTCAATTTTAAAAGTTCTATAACATCATTATAACTTCAATATGATACAATAAAATTTTACAAATCATTTCCAATCATATTTAACCCAAATTGCAATTATTTCTGTATTTCCAACTATTTAATTATCGATTTAATTATCCAATTAAATCCAATTATTCAAAATAAAATTTATTCGACTTATAAATTTCACTTATTAATATTTAAAATTAATTAAATATACAAATTTTAATTGACAAAAATTCTGGGTCGTTGCGAATATAAACGAATTTAGCCTTAAAATCGAATAAAATATTTATCAAATAGACTTGTTCGAATATATGAAATCCAAGCATATCATCATCGAAAATCATCTTAGTGGATTTAAACTTAAACCCGAAATCAAATGATCTATAAAACCTAAAATAGAGATGGTTTAGATTATTATTCATCTTGGTTATGATAAGGAACTTGAGATTTGATCTTCAATTAATTCGCCTTACTTAGTTGCTTAACTTTAATTGATTTTCCTATTTCTCCTTCCCTAGGTTATGGACCCCTTCTTTGATTTACGTTTTGATTTTTGAAAAATGAACGTGAAAGAAATGGAACCGATTTTAACCGTAATGGGATTGTGGGTGCGGCAGTTACCCATAATGCCCTTGTTTTATTCTCTTATTAATGATAAAATTAACCATTTCCATAAACTCATTCTTTATGTTTATTTAAGCACGGCCTCTAAATAAATTTTCGAATCTCAATACCCTTATCACACTAATATTTACATTATTCTATTTAATTTATCTACTTAAATCTCCTGAATAATGTTATTAAAAATTAGGGGTGTTATATTGAATTTAAAATTAACTTAAATTAATTTTAAACTTATGTTATCATCTTCCCTCCCATCCTCATATGTTATTTTTCCACACCCGCGACTTTTTTAAACGATCGCGCCACCTAGAAGGCCACCGTCGCCTCCATCTATGCGTGCACCATCATGCCGCTGCTTTACCCCTTGAGCCTACCGCCGCCGCGCATGCCGCCGTGCACGTAAACCCAAAAACCGAGCCATAAGACTGCCTTAAATGCAACTCCTAACCCCCACCATGGTGTGCGTTCATCGATCTAAGAGTATGGATGAACTCGTGGGGATGAGAGCAACAACTTTTGTGTTGAAGGTTTCAACTAATTTTTCTTCGATTGTGTTGAGAAACGTAGGCCGTTGGATATTAGGGTTTTAACGGCGGCTGAAGCTTTTAGGGTTTGCAAATGAAGAAAATGGATGTCCTTATATGGAAAAATGTAAGGACCATTCATTCCTAATAATTTTAAACTCCAAACAAAACATTCCACTTGGCATTATATTTGCTATACCCATGTTCCAAACATAATGGAATATATACCAAGAGCCAATTCCATCATCATATACAAGAGATAGCTTTTCAAAATCAAATCATATTGATTTAAATTTATTAAATTAATTTCTACGCATTTCGAATCGCATGACAAATAATACATCTAATTGCCACGAAATTCGACAGGGTATAATAATTCACTATTATGGATCTACTCATCGAAATTCAAGATAGTGCCCTGAAAGGCTATTTTTGCACGTTAATTAAAATGAATAGTTTTCAAAATTAGTTTAATTACATTTATTTCCAATTTTAAAGTTTACTATCTCCATTATTGTTTAAATATAACTTAAATCCGTTTCCGAAATCATTTTGTCCACATTAAATTCAATATTCAATTATTTAAAAAATTCCAAATATTAAATTAAACAATTTAATTACCCAATAAATTGCTATATTTGAAATTCAAGTTATTTAACTTTTAAAATTAACTTTTCAATATTTAAAATCAATTAAATATTTCAAATTCGAATGGATGAAATTCTGGGTCGTTACACATACTCAACCAATGCTAAGGTTCTCGCTTCACCTTCAGCTCTGAAGCCAAATATAACGACTCGCATTTTCGACCCCTAAATGTCAACACTAATACATCCACGATATTCACATGCCGAGGATTCAGGTTTTGAAAAGACAAATTGTTAGGGTAAAATAAAAGGTATAAGAAATAAGAGAAAAAAAATGTGAAAATCTCACAATGGAACAATAATATATAAATCAAAAGATAGTACAAATTTCTACTCTAAGATTCATTGCATTTCAGAGTTACAATCCTAAGTACAAATATAAGTACAATCATCTGTCTGGATAGTTACAGCGGTCTGTCCTCACAATTGCTGATATATACATAATAGTAGTGTAGCGGATATAAAATACTACGATACACAAATGGAAGTATCAGGCTCATATCTTGGAGCTCCAAAGAATATCAACAGAAACCTTCCTTTCTCAAACCACTCGAAAGAGCATTCGAGGAATTAAGGGAGAGATAAAACCATGAGTCAAATATAAGTCTGGTATGAGAAACTCAAGAAATAGGTGATCAACATATAACAGTACTTTCAAGACCATCTGAATCACTAGAATGGTTTCCCTTCAAAAGGACCAAACTCATCTAATAAGTCCATAGGGCGATATATTAAATTGTGTCTAGGGTGTAGAATATAAATCAAAAAATAATTTGCTGCTTGCATCTCATAACATAGCAATATTAGTAGCATAACTAAAACTACTAAGGTACGTTCGCGTATGGATTTCTGTTGGAGGTGCCCACAGTACATCAAGGACGGGTCTTCTAACAAGAATCAGAAACTACCTTCGAGTGTCGTATTATTCTGATAGAATATACTAATAAGGAGAAACATAACTGGTTTATGCACCAACACGTGGTATCAAATATCATCAACTCCCGCTAGTACATCGATAAGCATACCTACATATAGAGTTGGTATGCCCTTTCGAGTTTGCTGAACCCACCGATTGTGAGGCCTACTCAGTTTTATGTTGTTTTCAATCGTGAAGTCGTGTTCAACATCTCAACACATGAGTCTTTATCACTCGAACATATCTCAAACCTCTCCATGGATTCCAATATCTTGAATAGTTCATGAATCTCTTTATGGATTCTAGCATTAGTCGCGACGGGCGCTATCCCTATCCTCTCTCTTGGAATCAACCTAATTGAGCATCATTCTTAAATCTCATAGATAGAATGAATCTACTTTGTCGGCTTTTATTGCTAAGTACATGACTACATACTTTCCATAAATGAGTTGACACATAAAGCACGATTAAGTCACATAAGAGACTTCTAATCCCTGTTTTATTTAATTAATTCTTTATTAACTAAAACTTATTTTTAAATATATATTTATATTTAGAATACCTTTACAAAAGATATATACATGCATATTACTATTTCACTATTCATTTCTACTCTTTTCAATAATGAAAAATGTATTCATATACTTATCCCGAATGGATAAGAATATTCACAAATCTCTTAACAAGATTTCACATTTTCAAAAGCATATTTAAACAGGTTAAAAAAAGTAAATGTTATTAAATATTGTTACTGTAAATCCCAAACCACCTTATACTTAACATTATCTTTAAAATACTCTTAAAGAACAAGTATATTTAAGGGTTAAAACAAATGTTACTAATACATTTTTTGCTATAAACCCAAAACATTTCAGAGTTAGCATTATCTTCAAAGCATTCTTTTCAAAGATCTAATTACATCTACACTTATTTAACAAGATAATATACTTTTAGTTAACTTCTTAAAATTGTTTATTATAGCTTAAGGTTTTAACAAAACTACTTTTATCCCTATTTAAATTTACTTAACTTACTTTTCCAAACTTACACGCACACTCGCTTTAAAAATACTTATAAATAAGTTTTAAATATTTATATAAAATAATATTTAAAAATAACTAATACAAAAATTTAATAAAATCAACAGAAAACATGTTTTTATATGTAAAACCCTTTGTTTTAAAAATTCATAACAAATTATTAAAAAAATTTAAGCTTAAAACCACTTTTGGAGTACTTTAATTCATGTTATTAAACATCCCTAAGAAGAGTGTAGGAAAATACTTAATTTAAATATTATTTAACTATTTTAAAGCCTCAAACAACATATTTCAGCATTTACAGAAGTGCGATCTAAAGTTTAGAAACACCCATAAAGTGTTTTAGTTGCTAAGTATTGCAGTTTCACAATTCTGTTACAAAACCAATTTTTAACCAATCAAAGTTCTACCAGTTTTCAATATGTTATTAATCAATTTAAAGTCCACTTTTTTGACAATGTACTTTACTTGTTAACTTAATAACCATGTAAAGAAACTCCTAATGAGATTTTCCAAAACCATATTAAAAATTGTCGAACATAAGGTATTCAAAGTGCATCTATAGCGACCGATTCTCGTTCCAACTTTTACAACCTTGCCGTATCATTTCTATAAAATTTTCAAACCTTTTCCTTACCGTTCCATATTGTAACGACCCTAATTTTGATTAACATTATTTAGGACATTTAATTAGATAAATTAAATGAAGAAATAATGTAAATGATTAGGGGAAGTGAGATTTGAATATTAATGGGTAGCCGTGCCTAGTTAAACAATGAACTAAAAGGAATTAATATGAAATAAATAAGGATATTAGATAAGAAAAAAATATGAATAAGTAATATTCTTGTACCCTAAACCCTCATAACTCTTTCATTTTGCGCATTCACAAACGAAAACTAAAACAAGAAGAGGCCGGCCACCATTAGGAGAAAGTAAGAGAAAGATAAGCCAAAATCAAGAGGAAGGAAGCATAGTCAATCTAATTCAAGAAGCAAATCTCAAACTCTTTAATCACAAGCTAAAGGTGAATAATATGCTACATCTCATATTTCCTTATTTTTGATCGTAGTTGAGATTCAAAATTATTTTTCAAATTATTTGCCATGTTATGATTGCTTAAATGGATATATATGCTTGTTGATGATTATGTTATTTCATATGGATTTTACGATAAGTTATGACTGAAAACCCTATCAAATGGCAACCAAATGCCTTGCAATTGTGATATATGGTCAGAAATTCAATGTAGAAATGGGTTTCGAGTTTCAATATTTTCTGAATTAATGTGGATTTATTAAAAAGTTTCTAGCGAAGAATATGGTTAAATTGGGTTTAAAATTAATTACGACTATTTTTGGTCAGCTTTGGGTCAGAAATTTAAATATGTTAGAAAAGATATTAAAAGTGATTTATGGGAATTTTGAAGAATTTTTCTAAGTGTTTAGTAAGTGTATAAAATTATTTAAGGTGTGTGACTTAAATGTTTTATTTGTTTATAAAAGTAGAAGGGAAATTTATAGATATTTCAAATTGTTTATTTCTAAAATTCGACGGTAATTTTAGAAAAGATTTTGGAAAAGAAACTGGCAACTAATTATATGATGATAAATAAGCAAGTTAGTTGGAAAGAAATTGCTTTTTATGTTAAAATTCTTTTTTAAAGGGTTTCGGTATCTCACCACTTGCGGCAGCTTTCTTTCGACAACATACTTCCAGCTGCACCATAGCGAAACCAATACACATGGTATCAAAGACTTAGTACGTAGTGGACTAGAGATAGGCGAAGAGTATGGAGTAGAAACATGGCAAGACCGTGTTTTTCTTTTAAAAGGAAAAGCCGCTTGCTAGCTTTCGAATGAGATAGCTTTCGACTTGGTAAATTATTTTAAAGAAAGGTTTTAAAAGAGGTTGCCGCTTTCGTTTTGTAACACCCTTAATTTTTGATAATGTTATTCTGGATTTTTAATTAGATAAATTAAGTAGAATAATTTACATGTAAATGATAAGGGGATTGAGACTTAAATTAAATAATTAAGGCCGTGCCTAAAAACAAATTAATGGGCTAAAGAGTGGTTTTTTGGTAAAACAAATTACATAAGGGTATTATTGGAAATTACCATCCATAGCTTCCACACTTATATTTTTATTTCATTCCCACTATTTTCTTCCCATTCACGTCATTTTAAAACGCAAAACAAAAGAAAAGAAAACGCCGACCATTAAGTGGAAGAAGAGGAAATCAAATTAAAGCTTGAAAATCAAGCTTAGGGGAAATCAATCTCAATCCAATCTCCTTATCTAGAGCAAGGTGAATAATAATTCCATCTCTAATTTGTTTTAAATCATATATTTTCGGATTTCAGGGATAATTCGTTTTTATGATATATTGGATGATGATATGCTTGATTCATGATTTATTTGATTTAAACAAGGTTGTTCAAAAGAGATTTCCAAGGTTTTCGGTTAAAACCAAGAACAAATGATGATTAAATGCCATGACAAAATTTTATGTTATGAGAAACCTGATTTTGGAGTTAGGTTTCAATTTTGAGAATTTGCCAAGCTATGGAAAGATTATTATAAATTTTCAAAGGAAAATATGGTTATTTGGGTTTATAATTTATTTTGAAAAATATGTTGAGAATTTGGTTTTGGAATTTTGATATGTTAGAAAACACGATTAAAGAGAATTTCTGGAATTTTTGGGGATTTTTCTAAAGTGATTTGCTATGCAAAATAAATTGTTTTAGAAGAGGGACTTCTTTGCAAAAATTGAAAGGGTTGTTTGATTAACTTAACCAAGGTTTAGATTTAGATTAGCGGCAGTTATTTTTGAAAAAGAATTTGAAAAAGTTGACAAGTGGCAGGTTAGTTATAGGAAAGTTTATTTAAACAAGAGTTAAACCCGGTTTTGCTCAGGAAAGTGGTTTCATCTACTTAGGAAAGCGCCTTTCGACATAGTAGCTTTCGCCTTGTTGAAACCAACCATGCCGAAACTAATACACAAGGGATCACCATGTTGGTAAGTAGTGGATTGGAGATAGGTGGAAGGTAGGGCATCGAAAGCATGGCTTCCGTAGAGTGTTGAAACCTAGGTTTGTTTTTAAAAGAAAATCGCCTACCTATGTTTTGTTTTAAGCTTTTGACAAGTCGAAGCATAAGGTTTCGAAAGAGGTTTTAAAAAGATTTCGAAAAGGTTGCCATTAACTTATAATTGCTTACGACTGCATTCCTTACTTATAACAGAATGTTTTTGAAAGAAGGGGTTCCGACCTAGCCGACTGTCGTTCCGTAGCCTTTCGATGGTGTTGAAGGTATCAATGATGTCGGAAGGTACTTTGTTTTATTAAGTTTAAACCATTTCCTATAGCTTTCAAAAGGGGTTAGGTCTTTCAAAGGCGATAGTTTCAAATAGGTTTTCGACACCAACCTTCCAATGTTTTACCCAGATGTTTAATGCTTTCGAAAGAAATGGTGCCGACACCATCATTTTTCCCTAATGTTTTATAAATAATAAGAATGGTTTTGAAACAGATGCTTTCACCTATATTCACTTTGACCCAAATAATGTTTTAAATATAAACCCAATGCTTTCGAAAGGGGTGCTTTCAATGGTTTCTGAAGGGTTACTTCCATAAGTGTCGAAAGGGGTACTTTCAACTGGTTTCGATGTTAAGCTTCTAATGTTAAAAGCTAATACTTTAATGTATTCGAAAGGTTTTGAAAGGTAGATTTTGAAGTATTAAAAGGCAGGAACCTACTGTTTTAAAGATAGTTTTTTAAGGCTTTCGAAGGTGGCTATCTTATGAAGTCGAAAGCTAGGTTTTGAAGGTATCAAATGGTTTTATGATCCAAACTTTATTTTTAAAAGAAAAACCCATGGAAATATTAAAGAAGTTTTTACAATAGTTTTGAGAAGAAGCTATCTTTGATAAAGTAATAGGTTAAAGGGATTAACCATTTTTACATTAAACCCACAAGAGTGGTATTGCTACGTTGTCATATTGCTTCTTCTAATATGAATATATTCACTATTTAATGGACCCATAACTGAACTTTGGAGAGAAAGGGTAGGAGAACCAGCTAGGTTAACTCAATAGTGAATATGAATTGAATAAACTCCTAAATGATAGAATTGCATCCAAAAGGCCAGGATGACCGGAATATAAGATGGTAAAATATATAGAAAGATATTGGCAGGGGCAATAGGTTTACAGTAAGCCTATAAAAATTGTATGATTTTGGTAGGGACCAATAGGTCTATAGTTCGCCCTTGAAAACATTGTATAAAAGAAGATGTCAAATAGATAGGTTCATAGTTAGCTCATGAAAACTATGTATAAAAGAAGGTGTCGGATAGATAGGTTCATAGTTAGACCATAAATTGTGTGTAAAGGAAGATGTCAGATAGATAGGTTCATAGTATGCCCATGAAACTATGATTTGATACTGGCAGGGCCAGTAGGTTTGTAGTTAGCCCATGAAAACTATATTTGGATGAAATATAGATAGATTTTAATAGGTTTCTAGCCCACTCATGAAAACTAGGGCAAGAGCAATATTGGAGTTACCAATAAGTTCATAGCAAACCTATAAAAACTATGTAATTAGACAGAAAGTCCTTAAATGTTTAACCGGTTATTAATCAACCTACGAAAACTAATAGGTTAATAGTAATCTTAGAAACTATAATTGAGACAGATAGTCTAAAGTGAATAGGAATGTGTAATCCAAATTTTTTTTAATTATTTTGCATATCATCATATTATGTCATTTTGAATTGTTTTGACCATTGTGGATGCATGAGCATAGTACATGGTTTTATGTAGGTTTTGAGATACTAGTGAGGGTAAACTCATTCTACTAAGCGGCGTGGTCTCGCTAGATATCTAAATGACTTGATATGGTAGATTATTATTCATACTAGGCTTCATGTCTGGCTCGATATTTATGTTTCCCCCTTGAACTCTTAGGTACTCAATTGAGTAGTTTGAGATTTGAGGTTTTCAGGTACTTCTTAAGATAAATAAGCTTCCGAAGACGTGTAGGAGGCATGATAGTTATTTAGAGTTGTATTTTCTTTTGATTTTTATGTGTTGATTGTAATGGAAAAGTTGTTATATTGCTTGTATATACTTTGATTATCTCAGGAGGCATCTTCATATGTCGCTCTGGGAATATGTTGTAATATTTTCTCTGAACGTGAATTGCGAATGTGGGATTATGTAATAAATTGGAAATGTTTAAATAGGGAATATGATTTTTAAATTTTTCTGTATTTATGTGTTTCTATATATCAATGAATCTAACATCGCCGTATTTGGTCACCGATGATTAATAACTATGGATGACTGTAGCATCTGTACCCGTCAGTTTTCGGCCTCCAAGTAGGGGGATGTTACAAGTTGGTATCGGAGCATAGGTTTATGAAACTTTAAAATAAATTTAAACCTAAAAGATTTTTCAAACATAATCCAATGAGTTTGAAAATATGATCGGGGATTGGGTCAACGCTATAGTAACGTACTTGTATTTGATATAATATAAGTATGTATTCCTTTCTCTCTTAGACCATTCATCTGTATCTTACTAAGGCTCGTATGAAGATTTACAAGAAAGAAGACATGGAAGCAGGAAACGGAAGAGGAAATCTAAGGGGGAATCACCACAACCAATGAAAATGATCGACCTAATACTAGGAGGAATCATGGCCGACGAGCTAATGCTAATCCAAAAGCTAAAGCCACTATAAGTGCTGGAAATCCGTCGATAGATGCAGGGATGGTGTATCAGTTGTTGGCCAATCTTTTACAAGCTGGAGTTGCTGGTAATGTTGGAGGAGCTAATCCTTAGGCTCTAATTGGGAATAACTATGCTAAGCTAAGCAGAGATTACACCAATTTGGGTGGAAAGCCGTTTGTTCGGGCGGAGGATGCTATTGAAGTTGAGAATTGGCTACTGAGTTGTGAAAGGATCTATGCAGATCTAGGCTTGGATGACAGGCAAATGAGACGGCTAGCCTCTAGACAGTTGCAAGGGGCAACACTGCACTAGTTGAATTGTGTCACCGCTAGGGTACCTAAGGAAGAGCTAACATGGGATGATTTCAAAGGAAGGTTTGAGCAGAGATTTCTGTCTGAATTTGCTAAGTCTACACTGATGAGAAAGTTTAAGGATATGGTTCAAGGAGATATGTCAGTGGCCGAGTATGTTGCTAAGTTTGATGAGCTGTCTTGATATGGATATGCTTTGGTTGACACGGATGTTCGAAAGAATGAAAGATTCATTTGAGGATTGAGACCTAAGCTTGCTAGAATGACCATAACTCATATCTGAGAACCTTCTAACATGGTGGTGGAGATGGTCACTCGCCATGAAGAGATGCTTGCTATTTCAGCTAGAGAGAAGCCAGTTGAATCCCAGGGTTCTCAAGGAAAGAAGAGGAAATTATTTAAGAAGAAAGGAGCCCAAAAGGGGGATGCTGCCAAGAAGTAAAACGATGATTTGGTGTGCTATAAATGTGACAAGAATGGTCACTATGCAAATGAGTGCCGGTCAGGCAAGGGGAAGAAGGCTGCAAATAAGAAAAATGTGAAATACTTTAACGGTGACCAAGTTGGGCATTACAAGAACCAGTTTCCAGAGCCAGCCAAAGGGGAAAGTTTTTGCTGTTGGATCATCAGCTAAGCCTACTGCAGATGATAAAGGGAAAACTATGAGGGAAGGTACATTTTTTATTCGGAGTATTCCAGTTAGGATACTTTCTGATGCTAGTGGATCGCATTCATTTATATCCCATTGTTTGGTTGATTTGTTATGCTTAGAACTCACATACTTTGTTACTTCCTTAAGGGTTGCGAATACAATAGGAGGTTATGCAACTCTAGGGTGAGATGTGACCAGTTAGAACTTGATTTGTTAGGCCATAAGTTTGCATGTAGTTTGTATGTATACGCTTTCATAGATTTCGGAATCATTTTAGGTATGGATTGGTTGAGGAGGTATGAGGCCAGGATATTCTGCCAAGATGGGGAGATATCTTTAAGACACCCTGATAGTCATAACTGAATATATTCTTAGTAGTGAATTCTGACTGGAGTTGTTGTGATTTGTTAAGTGCATTTGAAGTGGGTGAAGAGTAAAGTCAAGTTCGTATTACAAGAGAGTTTCCAAATGTGTTTGAGCTAGTCACAAGGCAACCACCCAAACGATCTATTGAGTTTCGGATAGATCTTGTGCCAAGAGCTGAACCTATGAGTAAACCACCTAGCAGGAAGACACCGACAAAGATAAAGGAACCGAAGGTGCAGCTAGTGGATCTAGAAAAAAGGAATTTTATTAGACCAAGCAGTTCACCTTGGGCAGTGGCCGCGGTATTCGTGAAGAAACCTGATGGGTAGTTGAGAATGTATATCGACTATCATAAGTTGAATGAAAGGACGATAAAGAATAAGTATCCTTTGCAGAGAATTAATGATCTGTTTGATCAGTTGAGTGGAGCTAAAGTGTTCTTGTAGTTGGATTTGGCGACGGGGTTCCATCAATTGAGAGTGATCGAGGACAATATTTCTTTGATTGCTTTTCGGACTAGATATGGTTCGTATGATTGGTTAATAATGCCTTTCGAGTCGACGAATGCACCTGCTTTCTTTGTGGATTTGATGAATCACATCTTCCGATGGTATTTGGATATATTTGTGTTGGTATTCATAGATAACATTTCGTTATACTGTAAGGATGAGAAAGAGCATGAAGATCATCTTAGGATTGTGCTAGAGACGCTGAGGCAGAATCAGCTAAAGGCAAAGTTTTTCAAGTGTCTTTTTTGGAAGAAAAAGGTAAATTTCTTGATCATGTGGTTTCAGAGAAAAGATTATCAAGATAAGATCGAAGCCGTGAACATTTGGAAGAGACCAGAGACGGTCACCGAGATCAGAAGTTTTCTTGGACTTGCTGGCTACTACTGAAGATTAATCAAGGATTTCTCGCGGATAGTAGTGCGTTTGACTAAGCTTACCACGAAGGAAGTGAAGTTTGTTTGGTCCGACAAATGTGAGGAGGCATTCCTTAAGTTAAAGCATTTATTAACCAATGCTCCAGTGCTAGTAGTTCCGGATGGTAATTGAGGGTTGGTAATATACGTAGATGCGTGTGGAAATAGATTAGGAGTAGTATTGATATAGAAAAGCAAAGTCATTGCTTACGCATCTAGGCAGCTTAGACCGCACATAGTAAGATATCCTACTCGTGATTTAGAGTTGGCTATGGTGATTTTTGCCTTGATAATTTGGAGGCATTAACTCTTGGGGGAGAGGTTTGAGTTATATACGGATCATAAGTCTTTAAGGTACTTATTCTCCCAAAAGGAGTTGAATATGCAACAACAGAGATGGACACCAGGGAAAGGTAATAAAGTAGTAGATGATCTCATCATATGACATCAAAATGTGGTGTTGGCTATGTTGGCATAGTGGAAAGGTCTTGAAGATTTGGCAAGTTGTGGCGTGCAGTTAAGATCGATTGCTAGTTCTAGTTAGAGTATTGCCATGATGTCCTGTTTAGAAGTTCAACCAGTGTTGATCAAGAGAATTGCTACTAAGAAAAGGGAGGATCCATTATTAGCGAGAGGATCAGAAGGCATAAGGTTGGAACTAAGGTAAATGAATTGAAAGATTTTAATCTTGACCAGAGAGGATGCTTGAGAAAGAAGGGATGGTTATGTGTTCTAGATGTAGAGAACTTGAGAAGAGAAGTTCTTGATGAATGTCATCGATCCAAGTTTACGATTCATATTAGAGGGACCAAGATGTATCAAGATATGAAGAGGAGCTTCTATTAGGAAGGAACAAAGAGGGATGTTGGCTTGTGGATTAGACAGTGTGTAAATTGTTGACAAGTGAAAGAAGAACATCAGAAGCTAAGTGGGGTACTTCAGCCTTTAGATAATCCAGTTTGGAAATAGGATTCGATATCCATGGATTTTACAGATGGGTTGCCAAAGTCAAGGTGAGGAAATGAAAGTATATGGGTTTTATGGACATGTTAACTATAAGTGCACATTTCATTCCAGTAAAGTCGACCAAGATGGCACCAGTTTTGGCGAAGTTGTTCATGAAGAACATAGTTAGACTTCATGGAGCTCCTCGTAGCATATTCAGGACAGAGATGTTTATTCACTAGTGATTTCAAGAAGAGTCTACAGGATGTGTTAGGAACTAAGCTTAAGATGAGTGCCGCATTTTACCCGTAGACGGAAGAGCAGATAGAGAGAGTCAATATTTTGCTCGAGGATTTGTTGAGAGCTTATGTGTTGGGCTTTAGTGGATCTTGGGAGGATCGCCTACATTTGGTTGAGTTTTCCTATAATAATTGTTTTCAAACTAATATACGAATGGCGTATTTTGAAGCTTTGTATGGAAGGCCATGCAAATCCCCTGCACGTTGGTCGAAGACTGCAAATAGATTGGACTTAGGTCCATATTTGGAAAGGGAGGCGTTGGAGAAGATTGAGTTAGTTCGGCAACGGATGAAGGAAGCACAATCCAGACAGAAAAGTTACATAGGTAAGAGGCGTAAGGACCTAGAGTTCTCAGTTGGGGATATGGTTTTCATTAAGATATCACTGACGAAGGGTGTGGTGCATTTTGGGAAATCAGAGAAACTGACACCGAGATATGTTGGTCCATTCCAGATTATAGAAAGGATTGGAAAGCTCACATACTAGAGTTTCCTATCAATATGGTAGGTGTCCGTAATGTATTTCATGTGCCTCATCTTCGCAAGTATGTGCATGATCCAAAGGCTACTATTCCTTGGACTGAGTTGGAGGATTTGATAGTAGAGCCTGATTTGACTTTTGTTAGACAACCAGTTTGGATTGTAGCGAGAGACGAGAAGAGACAGTAAAGTTGGTGAAAGTTTAGTGGTGCGACAACGAGAAGTACTATACTTGGGAGACAGAGTACAGGATTTGAGATGCATATCCTAATCTGCTTTGCATGTATGTCTTATAGATATTTCCTAGTTAGGTATACTAGTATGGGTTTTAGAAGTCGTTATAGATGATTGCTATGTTTGATACTTAGTCCTTACTGAATTTCGAGGACGAAATTCTTTAAGGAGGGAAGCCTGTAACACCCCTAATTTTTGGTAACATTATTCAGGAGATTTAAATAGATAAACAAAATAAAATAATGTAAATGTAAGTGATAACGGGATTGAGACTTAAATTAAATAATTAAGGTTGTGCCTTATAAACTAATTGATGGGCTAAAGAGAGGTTTTTAGGTTAAACAAATTACATAAGGGCATTATTGAAAATTTTCATCCATAGCTTCCACCCTTATATATATATATTCATTCCCACTATTTTCTTCCCATTCACTTTATTTTAAAATGAAAAACAAAAGATAAGAAATGGCCGGTCATTAAAGGAAGAAGAGGAAATCAAATTAAAGCTAAAAAATCAAGCTTAGGGAAATCAATCTCAATCCAATCTCCTTATCTAGAGCAAGGTGAATAGTAATTCCATCTCTAATTTGTTTTAAATCATATATTTTCAGATTTAAGGGATAAATTCGTTTTTATGATATATTGGATGATGATATGCTTGATTCATGATTTATTTGATTTAAACAAGGCTATTTAAAATAATTTTACATGGTTTTAGGTTAAAAGCCGAGGTCAAATGATGTTTAAATTCCATGGGAAAATTTTATGTTATGAGAAACAAGATTTTGGAATTTGGTTTCAATTTTGAGATTTTTCAAGCTATGGAAAGATTATTACGAATTTTCAAAGGAAAATATGGTTATTTGGGTTTATGGTTTATTTTGGAAAATATATTGAGAATTTGGGTCTAGAATTTTGATATGTTAGATAACATGACTAAAATTAATTTCTAGAATTTTTAGGGATTTTTCCAAAAATGATTTGCTATGCAAAATAGAAGAGGGACTTCTTTGCAAAAATTGGATGGGCTTGTTTGATTAAGTTAACAATGGTCTAGATCTAGATTAGCGGCAGTTATATTTGTGAAAGAATTTGAAAAAGTTAAGGCAACCAATCTGGGGTCAACACGTGGTAGGTTAGCTAAAGGAAATTTTACTAAACAAGAACTAAGCCTGGTTTTGCTTAGAAAAGTGGTTCCGCCTACTTAGGAAAGCGCCTTTTGACATAGTAGCTTCCGCCTTCATCCTTGTTGAAACCAACTATGCCGAAACCAATACACAAGGTACCACCATGTTGGTACATAGTATATTGAAGATAGGCGAAAGTTAGTGTGTCAAAAGCATAGCTTCCAAAGGGTGTCGAAACCTAGGTTTGTTTTTAAAAGAAAAGCGCCTGCCTATGTTTTTGTTTTAAGATTTTGACAAATTCGAAGCATTAGGTTTTGAAAGAGGTTTTAAAAGGTTTCGAAAAGGTTTCCATTAACTTATAATTGCTTACGACTGGTTCCTTACTTATAAAAGAATGTTTTGAAAGAAAGGGTTCCGACCTAGCTGATACCGTGCTGCCATTCTATAGCTTTTCGATGGTGTTGAAGATATCAATTTTGTCGGAAGGTACTTTGTTTTATAAAGTTTAAACCACTTCCTAAAGCTTTCAAAAGGGGTTAGGGGTTTCGAAGATGATGGTTTCGAAAGGGGTTTCGACACCAACCTTCTAATGTTCTACCCAGATGTTTAACGCTTTCGAAAGAGATGGTGCCAACACTATCATTTTTCCCAAATGTTTTATAAATGATAAAGAATGGTTTCAAAATAGATGCTTTCACCTATATTCACTTTGACCCAAATAATAATAATGTTTTAAGTATAAACCCAATGCTTTCGAAAGGGGTACTTGCAACTGTTTCGGAGGGGTTACTTCCGTAAGTGTCGAAAGGTGTACTTTCAACTGGCTTCGATGGTATCAAAAGGTTTCGATGGTATCCTATGAAGTCGAAAGCTAAGTTTCGATGGTATCAAAAGGTTTTATGACCCAAACTCTATTTTTAAAAGAGAAACCCATGGAAATATTAAAGGAGTTTTTATAATGGTTTTGAGAAGAAGCTATATTTGATAAAGTAATAGGTTAAAGGGATCAACCATGTTTTAAATTAAACCCACGGGTGTGGGTATTGCTATATTATTATGTTGCTTCTTCTAATATGAATATATTGACTGTTTAATGGACCCATAATTGCATTTTGGTGACAAAGGGTAGGAGAACCAACTAGGTTAACCAAGTAGTGAATATAAATTGAATAAACTCCTGAATGAGTAGAATTGCATCCAGGAGGTCAGGAAGACCAGAATATAGGATGCTAAAATATAAGAAAAGATATTGGCAGGAGCCAATAGGTTTACAGTAACCCATGAAAACTGTATGATATTGGTTGGGGCCAATAGATTCATAGTTAGCCCATGAAAACTGTGTATAAAAGAAGATGTCAGATAGATAAGTTCATAGTTAGCCCATGAAAACTACGTATGAAAGAAGATATCAGATAGACAGGTTCGTAGTTAGCCCATGAAAACTATGTGTAAAAGAAGATGTCAGATAGACAGGCTCATAGTTAGCCCATGAAAACTATGTGTACAGCTAGACAGGTTTATAGTAAACCCATGAAAACTATGACTGGATACTGGCAGGGCCAGTAGGTTTGTAGTTGGCCCACGAAAACTATATCCGGATGAAATATTGACAGATGTCAATAGGGTCCTAGTCGACCCATGAATACTAGGATAACAACAATATTGGAGTTACCAATAGTTTTATAGCAAGCCCATGAAAACTATGTAATTAGACAGAGAGTCCTTAAATGTTTAACCCTGTTATTAATCAGCCCACGAAAACTAATAGGTTAATAGAACTCCTAGAAACTATAATCGAGACAGATAGTCTAAATGGAAAGGGGATGGGTAATCCTGAATAAATTCATTTGTTTTGCATATCATTATGTTATAGTGTTTTCACAATTGTGGATGCAGGAGCATAGTATATGGTTTTATAAAGGTTTTGAGATACTAGTGAGGGAAAACCCGGTCCGCTCAGCAGCGTGGTCTCACTGGATATCTAAATGATTTGAGATGGTAGATTATTATTCATACCAAGCTTTATGTCTGGCTCGAAGTTTATGTTTTCCCATTAAATTTTTGGGTACTCAATTGATTTTGAGTAGTCTGAGATTTAAGGTTTTTTGGTACCTCTTAATTCGAATAAGCTTCTCGAGACGTGCATGAGGCATGATAGCTATTTAGAGTTTTCTTTTATTTTGATTCCACTGTGTTGATTGTAATAGCAAAGTTGTTATATTGCCTGTATATACTATGATCATTCCGAGGGGCATCTTCATATGTCGCTCTGGGCGTATGTTGTAATAAATATATTTTCCCTGAATGTGAATAGCGAATGTGGGATTATGTAATGAATTGGAAATGTTTTGATATGGAATGTGATTTTAAAATTTTCCATATTCATGTGTTTCTATGTATCAATGAATCTAACACCGCCATATTTGGTCATCGAGGATTAATAACTATGGATGACGACAACATACGTTGCCATTAGTTTTGGGCCTCCAAGTAGTGGGATGTTACGTGTTTTAAGATAATGCTTTTGAAGGGTCAAAACCTTGCTGTCTCATTCTACCTTTCAAAGCAATGCCTTTGAAAGGTTCTTTTGCTTTAGACCTTGAGCCGCTTCTCCAATGCTTTTGAAGCGCTTGGTTTTGACACCATCCACTTCTTTTACTTAGAAAATTGCTTTCGAAAGAGTTGCTTTCGACTTAGTTTTTAAGACCCTTTTGAGATTTTTAACGTTAAGCCTAAAGGTTTCTAAAGAAATGGTTTTAAATGGTTTCAAAGGGGTGTTCCACAAGTTTTTACTTGAACCCAATGCTTTCAAAAGGTATGTTTAAGTAGAGTACTTAATGCTTTCAAAAGGTAACTAATAAAGGTTATGAAAGGGAGGTTCTCTAGTATTTTCGAAAGGTATATAATAAAGGTTTCAAAGGGGTGGTTTCCTAATGTTTTTGAAAGGTTTACCTTTAGTATTTGAATGGAAGTTTTCTAATGTTTTCGAAAGGCAGGTTAGAACTGTTTTAAAAGAGGATGTCTACGGTTTTAAAAAGCTTTTGAAAGAGATGTTTTAAATGTTTTCAAAAGGACTATTGTAAATGGTTTCGAAAGATATGTTTTGGCCTCTCGGCTAAGGTTATAAAGTAAAATAGTTCACTTATATCGAAAGGGGTAATTTCAATGGTTTCGAAAGAGGTGCGTTCAGAGGTTTCAAAAGAGATTATTTAAAGGTTTAAACAAAGGTTTCAAATGTTTTCATCAACAATGTTTTGTGTAAAGTATATATAACATGGCAAAGTGACTTGAATAATGCATAGAGTATATTTTTCTTGTTATTGTATGATTTAAAGGGTAAATAGATTTGAAAGGGTTTTCAAGGAAAATTTAAAAGGAAGTTAATCCTAAGTAAATGACTCAGATATTGGAATACCAGATGGGACTGGTGTAGGGTCGCGCCCTATACATTAGCTATACCCCCAAGCTAATTTAGTCCAAAATTCCAGTGTGTAAGGCTTAGTCACAGGTAAGACTTAAATGATGGTTACACACAAAAAGGAATATGTACAGAGAAGGAGGATAGGTTATTAGTGATCCTACAAAACCACTAGGATTAGGTAACTCTTGGAAAAGTAAGTTAAGGACAAACCGTCCAGAAGTTTGTCTAACATGTGTTAGATTATTTATTTATTTTTTCTGGTAGGCCCTAGTCAACCAATGGTTAGTAGTTAGCCAAACAAAACTATATTGTTCGGACTGATGGTCCATTTATTACCTGATTTATGAGCATATATGATATTGCTATTATTGATTTAATCGGTTTGATTGCAGGATTCTGATTTGCAAAAAGATATGTTTTAAAAGGGATATTAGTAAGGGGAAACCCATTCCACTAGGTGGCATGCTCTCACTTAATATTAGTAAAACGAAATGTAATAGTATTATTCACACCAGGCTTTCTGTCCGACTCGAAGTCTACTGTTTTCCCGTTAAACTCTCGGTGCTCAAAATTAATTTGGTAGATTGAGAGTTAAGGTTTTACAGGTTTAGTAGGTGGACGATTAAAGCTTTCGAAGACTGCAAGAGGAAAAGTTATGTATTTAGGATTTGTTATTTTTATTTCCGCTGTGATATATTAAGACGGTTTTGTCTATTTAATACACTGATCATCCAAGGCGGCATCTTCATATGTCGCTCTTAGCGTATTTTGTAATAATTATATTTGATCAAAACCTGAAAAATGCTTGGGATTATGTAATGGAATATGAAACATGTTTCTAAAATGTAATCAATAAAGTTGCTATTTTCAGAATCTGTGATATTGTTTCATATTCATGTGTTTTTGATATTATGGATACCATTAACATTACTGTATTTTTTCATCAGAAGTTAGTACTTTAGATGACTATAGCATCTGTAGAACTTAGCTTTGGGCCTCAAGATAGGGGATGTTACAACTTGGTATCAAAGCATAGGTTTACGAAAAACTTTAAACTTAAAATGATTTTGAAAACATAATCTTAAAGAATGGAATAATGCTATAGTAACGTATTTGTATTTGCTATATATAAGTATATGCTTTATCTCTATTCTCCCATCTCTATTAGGCTATTCTTTTGTATCTTACGAAGGCTCGAATGCAGATATGCATGCTAGAAATGGAAATGTTAACATTGGTGAGGGAAGCACCACAACTAATGGAAATGCCAAACCAAATACCAGGAGAAATCAAGGTCAACACACGCTGCAAATATGGGTGCTGAAGTCCCGCGAGTTGATATAGAAGCAATGTATCAGTTCTTTGTAAACATGATGTAAGCGGGAGTTACTGCTGGAGTAGTTAGAGGAAAAGCTAGACGAGGAAATCAAGAAGCTCCAATGGTTAACAACTATGCTATTTTGAGTAGAGATTATGCTCGATTGGGAGGAAAGTTGTTTATTGGTATTGAAGACACAATCAAAGTGGAGAATTGGTTACTTCATTGCAAGAGGTTTTCACCAATTTGGGGCTCAACAATGAGCAGAAAATGCGACTCGCCTCTAGACAGCTACGAGGGACAACACTATATTGGTGGAACAGTGTGACTGTTGGAGTCAATGAGGAGACTATGACTTCGACTGAGTTTAGGAGAAGGTTCGATGAAAGGTTTATGTCGAAGATTGCTAAGTGTACTCTGCTTAGGAAGTTTGCTGAGTTGGAGCAAGGAGATATGACAGTGCTTGAGTATGCAATAAGGTTTGAGGAGCTAGCGAGCTATGGCTATGCTATGGTTGATACTGTTATTAAAAGGAATGAAAAGTTCATTTGGGGGTCGAAGTCTGAGCTTGCTAAGGCCATATTATCGCACATTAGAGATCCATGTGATGTTGTTATTGAGATGGCCTTGAGGCATGAAGAGATGCTTGCTTTTCTGGAAGGAAATAAGGCAAAAGATGCTCAAGGAGGGTAGAGTCAAAAAGGAAGTTTTTCCATAAGAAAGAATCTTATAAGGGTGGAGCTACTAAGAAAGGGAAGGTTGAGGTTCTCCATTACAAGTGATAAGAAAGGACATCATGGCCATGAGTGCCAGATAGGAAAAGGAAAGAATTCCACTGAGAAGAAAAGAGGAAGATGTTTCAATTGTGATTAGATTGGGCACTATAAGAACTAGTGCAAGGAGCCAGCCAAGGATAAGAATGGCAAAGTGTTTACATTGGAGCCAGCTGCCTCGAAACCAAAGTGCAGGAGAAAATAAAGCCGTGTTATGAGGTATGCTTTTGATTTATGGTGTATCAGTTAGAATTCTATTTGATACTGATGCATCGCATTGTTTTGCATCTCGTTGTTTGGTAGATAAGCTTAATCTAGAACCCTCATACCTAGTTACATCCTTAAGGGTTGCAAATCTGATAGGGCTATGTGACTCTTGGGATGAGATGTGACCATCTAGAGTTTGAATTGTCAGGTCATACCTCTGTTTGCAGTTTGCATGTGTTTGATTTTATAGGGTTCAGGATTATTTTGGTTATGGATTGGTTAAGCAAATACGATACTAGGATATTTTGCCATGATAGAAAAGTATCGCTTAGACATCTTGATTGTAGTGATCATATTATATACTCCATAGAAAATGCTATTTTTGAGGATAAAGTTTTGTTGGGTGTTGTAGCGGTAGAAGATGAGTTGAATCGAGTTTTTGTTGTTAGAGAATTGGCAGATGTCTTTAAACCTACAGTAGGATTGCCGCCAAAACAGCTATTGAGTTTTAGATAGATTTAGTACTAACATCAGAATTAATAAGTAGATCGCCAAGCAGAATGACACCTACCGAGACAAGGGAGCTCAAGGTGCAGTTGGTGGTTTTGGAAAGTAAGAATTTCATCAAACCAAGCAGTTCGCCTTGGGGAGCAGCCGCAGTGTTTGCTAAGAAGTCGGACGGATGGTCAAGGTTATATATCGATTGTCGTAAATTGAATGAGAAGTCTATAAAGAATCGATATCCATTGCCTAGGATTGATAATTTGTTCGATTAGTTGAGTGGAGCCAAAGTATTTTCCTAGTTCGATTTGGCTAAAGGATTCCATCAGCTTAGAGTGGACGAGGATAATATTCGTCATTTAGAACCAGATATGGATTGTACGAAAGGTTAGTAATGCCGCTCGGACTAACTAATGCACCGACATTCTTTATAGATTTGACGAACCGAATTTTTTAAGAGCACTTGGACAGGTTTGCGTTGATATTCATAGATGACATCTTGATATAATCTAAGGATGGAAGGGAGCATGAAGTTCATCTTAGAGTAGTGCTTGAGATGCTGAGGCAGCAACGACTAAAAGCGAAGTTTTAACAGTGTCATTTTTGGAAGAGAGAAGTGAAGTTTCTTGGTCATGTAGTCTCAGAGAATGGTTTGTCTATAGATCCGGCTAAGATCGAGGCAGTGAATAATTAGAAGAGATGAGATAGTGACTGAGATAAAGAGTTTTCTTGGATCATCTGGGTATTATCGAAGGTTCATTAATGATTTTTCACGGATAGAGACACTGATGACCAAGTTAACGCGAAAGGATGTGAAGTTTGTTTGGACCAATAAGTGTAAGGAGGCATTCCATAAGCTGAAACACTTATTGACTAATGCATTTTTTTAGTTGTTTCAGAAGGGAATCATGACTTAGTGGTATATATGGATGCATGTGGAATAAGATTAGGAGCTGTGTTAATGCAGAGGGGTAAAGTGATTGCCAATGCATCTCGACAGCTTCGACCGCATGAAGTAAGATATCCAACACATGATTTGGAATTAGCTGCGATAATTTTTGCATTGAAGATATGGAGACATTACCTTTTGGGAGAGAGATTGAGCTGTATACGGATCATAAGTAGCTGAAGTATTTATTCTCTCAGAAAGAGTTGAATATAAGACAATAGAGGTGGTTAGAGTTTTTGGCCGCTTATGATTTTGGAATTGAGTATGCACAAGGAAGAGGCAACAAGGTTGTGGATGCACTTAGCAGAAAACATCAGAATGTAGTGTTGATAATGATAGCTAAGTGGAAAAATTTAGAAGCGTTAACTACATGCAGGGTACTGTGGAGATCTGAAGCTAGATCTATAAGGAGACTGCTATGTTGTCATGTTTAGAAGTTCGATCGGTGATGATCGAAAGGATTGCTTCTAAGTAAGGAGAGGACCCAGTATTATTTGAGCGGATCAGAAAGTTAAGAGATGTGATAGAGAGCGATGATTTGAAAGATTTCAGTCTTGATCTAAATTGGTGGTTGAGGAAGAAAGGGAAATTGTGGGTTCTGAATACGGGAGACATTAGAAAGGAAGTGCTTGAAGAATGTCATCGTTCAAAGTTCTCTATTCATTTGGAAGGAACTAAGATGTATCATGATATGCAAAGAAGTTTCTTCTGAGAAGGTACGAAGAGGGATATAGGCTGATGGGTGAAACAGTGTTGGAACTGTCAATAGGTAAAAGCCGAACATCAAAAACCAAGTGGGTTACTTCATCCTTTAAAAGTTCCCGTATGGAAGTGGGATTCTACCTCAATGGATTTTATTAATATGTCACCTAGGTCAAATAGAATAAATGAAAGTATATAGGTTATGGTGGTCAGGTTCACTAAGAGTGCCTATGTCATTCCAGCTAAGACAACCAGGACGGCACCAGTTTTAGCTAAGTTATTTTTGAAGAATGTAGTTATATTACAGGGAATTCCTAGTAGTACAGTGAGTGATAGAGATTCCTTATTCACTTGCGAGTTCTGAAAGAGTCTACAAGAGATTTTAGATACCAAGCTCAAGATGAGTACTGCATACCATTCGCAGACAGATGGGAAAACGGAAAGAGTTAGCAATTCTTAGAAGATTTGTTATGAGCTTATGTGCTAGATTTTTGGGATCATGGGAAGACCATCTACACTTAGTCAAGTTTTCGTATAACGACATTTATCAGACTAGCATAGGGATGGCACCGTTTGAAGCTTTGTATGGAAGGCCATGCAAATCTCCAGTTTGCTGGTTAGAGTCTGGGGATAGATTAATTTTTGGTCCGAATTTGGTTTGGGAAGCTACTGAAAATATTGAGTTAATTCGAGCTAGAATGAAGGAAGCTCAATCTAGGCAGAAGAACTATGCTGATATGAGTCAAAAGGACTTAGAGTTCTCAGTTGGAGGTCATGTTTTCTTCAAGGTATCACCGATGAAAGGTGTGATCATATTTAGGAAATCAGGAAAGTTGGCACCGAGGTTCATTAGACCATTTTCTATTATAGAGAGGATCAGGAAACTCGCATATAGAGCATAGTTACTGAATAGTATGGTAGGAGTTCACAATGTTTTTCATATTTCTCATCTAAGGAAGTTTATTTGAGATCCAAAGACTACTATAGCATAACCTATTTTAGAAGACTTAATAGTGGAACCAAATTTGACTATAGTTATAAAGCCAACTTGTACAGTCACGAAAGATGAGAAGAGGCTAAGGAACAAGACAGTCAGATTAGTTAAAGTCCAATGGAGCGGCAACGAGAGAGACTGTACATGGAAAACTTAGAGCAGGATCAGAAACGCTTATCCTGACTTGTTTCATGGTATGTTTTACCACTATGATTGATTTGATGTGTACCTTATCGTAATTTCAAGGACGAAATTCTTTAAGGAAGGGAGTCTGTAATGACTCTAATTTTGACTAACATTATTTAAGATATTTAATTAGTTAAATTAAATGAAATAATATAAATGATTAACGGAATAGGTAGCCGTGCCTAGCTAAACAATGAACTAAAAGGAATTAAAATGAAATAAGTAAGGCTAATATATAAGGGCAAAGTATGAATAAGTAATATTCTTATTCCATGAACCCTCATACCTCTTTCATTTTACACGTTCACAAACCAAAACTAGTACAGGAAGAGGCCGCCTACCATTAGGAGAAAGCAAGAGAAAGATAAGCCAAAATCAAGACGAAGGAAGCTTAATCAATCTAATTCAAGTAGCAAATCTCAAACTCCTTAATCACAGGCTAAAGGGGAATAATAGGTTACATCCCATATTTTCTTATTTTCGGTCATAGTTGAGATCCGATATTATTTTGCAAATGATTTTCCATGTTTTGATTGTTTAAACAGATATGTATGCTTGTTGATGATTATGCTACTTCATATGGATTTTATGATAAGTTGTGATTGAAAAACCTATCAAATGACATCCAAATGCCTTGTGATTTTGATATATGGTCAGAAATGATATTTTAGAAATGGGTTTAAAAATTCATAATTTTCTAAATTAATGTGGATTTATTATGAGTTTTCTAGTAAAGAAAATGGTTAAATTTGGTTTAAAATTAATTACGGCTATTTTATATTAGCATTGGGTCAGAAATTTAAATATATTAAAAGTGATTTATTGGAATTTTTGAAGAATTTTCCCAAATGTTTTAATAAGTATAATTTTTTTTGACATATGAGACTTAAATGTTTTATATGTTTATAAAAGGAGAAGGAACAATTTGTAAATATTTTAAATTATTTATTTTCGAAATTTGATAGCATCTTCAGAAAAGATTTTGGAAAAGAAACTGGCAACCAATTATATGATGATAAATAAGTAAGCTAGTTGGAAAGAAATTGCTTTTTAAAGTTAAAATTCTATTTTAAAAGGTTTCGCTGTTTCGCAACTTTCGGCGGCTATCTTTTGACTACATACTTCCGCCTCCACCTTAGTCGAAACCAATACACATGATATCAAAGACTTGCTATGTAGTGGGTTGGAGATAGGCGAAGGATATAGAGTCGAAATAGGGATTTCGAAAGGGTCGAGACCTTGTTTTGCTTTTCAAAGGAAATGCCACTTGCTTACTTTTGAATTAAATAGCTTTTAACCGGGTCAACTATTTTAAAGAAATATTTCAAAAGTGGTTGTCGTCTTTATTTTAATAAAATGTTTTCAAAGGCGTTGAAACCCTACTACCGCATTCTACCTTTCGAAGGAATACCTTCGACAGGGTTCATTCGCTTTAGACCCTGAGCTGCTTTTCCAATGCTTTCATAGGGATTGGTTTCGACACATCTGTTATCCCACATTTTGGCAAAGCTGAGATACCCAAAAATTAACTGAAAATCGATAATAACAAGTCATGAATATCAACTATGCATTGCAGGATAACCAAGGATATCGATGAATTTTTTCCGAGTCCGGATCGGGTTGCAATTGATAAGACATGACAAGCAAAGCCTTGGAAGCCTGTGTTTCAAATTTCAAGTCAATCCGAGTTCATATGCTCAAGATATGATCAATGCAAGTTGAAGGTAAAAGTCGTATTTTCGTATCCATTAGACAGCATTAGTTTCGTATCGATGGAGTCCGTATCCATCATCACGTCTCCATTCGTATCCATCAACTTCGCAACGATCGAGTTCGAATCCATCGAGGAACCTTGGCTCACATCGATCGAGTTCGTATACATCAACAGGACATGCGCTTCGTATCGATCGGCAACGTCCTGTTTCGTATCCATCCAGCTAGACACTGTCTGTATCCATGGATGAGCTCTCATTCGAATCCATCTTCTTCGTATTGGTCAGGGATGCAAGTCCTTCGTATCCATCTGTCTCGAATCCATCAGATGACTTCGCATCCATCAGGCACTGACCACTTCGTATCCATCAGTAGTCCTTGTTCGAATCCATGAATAATTGCTTGTTCCTATCCACCGAGTCAAACAGGCCAGAGATGACGCGTAAGTTATGGATGCGAACGCGGCGAAATACTCGGAGTGACTCGATCAAACCGAAGTGAAAAGCGGATCGACACGAAGAGAGCGCGCCATGTCAACTTGCTCACGCGCGTTGCCATCGAGTCGAAGTGATCGGTTCGAATCAATGGATTCGAACCAAGTAGCCATCGAGCAATTTGAATTCGCATCGATCATATCTCCTAAACCATTGATCCAAATGCAATGAAATTTTCTCAGCAGCTTGCATACATGCTAAAGAATAATCCTGCCAAGTTTCAGCTCGATTGGATCATTTTTTGATGGATACGAAATTGATTCGTATCGATCACAGATCGATTCGAAACTTGGTGGGGTCAGTCACGTGGGCCTACTCATATGCCAGAAGAAGTCTCCCGAAGTTTGAGCGCGATCTCAGCCTCCTACGTCCATAAATAGCCCCCTGAAGCCTATAGAAAAAGGATCTTTTGGCTATTCGACGTCTAGACTTTGCCGGATTCAATTCTACACATTACTATCGCTGTTGTACTCAAATTACTTCATTGTAATCGCTGTAATCATATGTAACCAGCAAGGATAATCAATAAAAGATAAAACTTTGAAGTGGACGTACGCCGGAGATAGCCGAGCCACTATAAATCTCGTGTCTTTGTCTGTTATTACTGGATTGTTGTTTGTTGTTTGCTCAGATCTGGGATTTGTGCTTGAATATTGCTGATTTGTGTTCATACACTGTGCTTTCACGATACTTGGGTTTTGTGACCATTTTTGGCGCAAACACTTTGGTGCTTTCACTGAGAAGAACTAGCACCCGCTACATCGGATTGAAGTTCAGATTTGAAAAGCTTGAAGGATTCAGACTTAGAGAAAATGACTCAACAAACAAGACAAAGAGCTGAGAGAAGCCAACAAGGAGGAAGCCATGAGGCATCCTCTGAAGCTGCAGAAGGACAAGCTTCGATCTACATCACCAGGGATGAGATGGAGGCTATGGCTAATTTGATGCATGAAAGAATGATGAAAAGCCAATAGGAGATGCTGTAGAATTTCTTTGAACAGATGAGAGCAGCAAACGTGCAGAACCTTGGGCCAACTACAGCGGCTGCACGTGCAGGACAAGGAGTCAGGATTGTAGAAATTGATGAAGGTCGGGTTCAAGACCGGAATGCAGGACCTGAAGGCAATCAACAAGGACTTGGGGGCAGACCCTCAAGATCAGACACTGGAAGACCTATAGATGAAGCTCAGCAGGCTGGAGTCAATGCTAATGTTACCGAGCCACATGAAGAGTATGTACCAGAATTACCATCGAGACTTGGGGGGAAGGATAGAAACATGACAAGGGGCAGCCCCCGGATGGAGATGAAAGAATGATTGGTCTAGTGCGACGAATCATGAAAGGAGGATTGTCAAGTGGATGATTGAAAGAAGTCAGTCGGAGTCCGTTCACTCCGAATATCAGAAATGCAAGGAACCCTCCAAAGTTCAAACTGCCTATGTTGGATCCTTATGATGGGAAGTCAGACCCGGCGATGCATATTACTCGATACATCAGGCGCATGGAAGTGCTGGGGGCATCCGAGGAAGTGATGGCTCGATGCTTCCCTCTATACTTGTCAGATTTGGCTACGCTTTGGTTTAGGTAGCTAGAGAACGGATCGATCAGAACATGGGGCGAGATTGTAGGATGCTTCATGAGACAGTTCAGGGTCCACATGACGCGACCCAAGAGTGTGATGACTTTAGCTTCAATAAAGCAAAGGACCAGAGAGTCATAAAAGATTTCTTACTGCGATTCAATGCGACAGTGGCTTCGATCGATCGCCCTGATCCATCAATGATTTTGATGGCGGTGGTGGCTGGAGTCGCGGAAGGCATCGAGTTTAAAGATTCTCTAGTAAGAGATCCACCACAAGATCTGGGAGAATTTTATCACGAAGCTGAAAGATTCATTCGGCTGGAAGAATCCCGAGCCGAAAGGCGAGAAATAAATGCTGTGCAGGGCAAAGGAACCGCCAGGGAACAGTCCGGAGCGAACAAAGGAAAGAGAAAGCAGGACGATAGACGTGATGGTCCCGATAAACGGAAGAAATTCCGAGAGCCTAGATTCAGACAATACACAGATCTAACGGCAAGTCTAGAAAGGATTTACGCTGAAACTCGAGGGCAACTCCCCTATCGAAAACCACCCAGGAGAGATCCCATTGAGCGGGAGCGTAGAACCGGAAAATATTGCCTATTCCACGAGCTGGATGGGCATACTACCGATGAATGCCGTCACCTAAAAGATGTGGTGCAAGAACATGCCAGGAGTGGTAGATTACCATAGTATATCAGAGAACGGACTGCGGCCGTAAGACCTGAACAACTGCCGCCTCCACCTAACAGAACTGATCCTGGATGGGATCACGACTCGTCATCAGTTGATTATGATGGCAAGGGCCAAGTTCGGGATTTGGACTTTGGTGGATTAGTTTTCTTAGATTTGATTTTAAAAATAAATGGCTATTCCACTTACTCATGTACGGGAACCGGAGAGATCCCAAGGCATGCTCTGAGATGGAGATAGAACGATCTGCCCAGAGAGGCAATGTTTAGTTTTTTCCTGATGTTTGAGATTGAACATCTAGGACCTGAATTTAATAAATAAACTTGAATTTCTTGAAATAAACCTTTGACCGGAGAGTTAAAGGATGAATGTTAAATACCAACGTGAAAATGATCGCTTTATGACCCTACCCCTACCAACGTGAAAATGATCGCTTTATGACCCTACTCGGAGAGGCGGGGTCCGAAGTGCAAGAAGTGAGTTGCTTCGCCGGAGAGCGATAGGATCGACTCATTTAACATCGTTTCCCATTCACCGGAGAGTGATTGGATCGGGATTCGATAAGAGCCCGAAGAGGCTGTGATCGGCCCACGTAGGCCATGACATCGCTTAATGTTCAGATACACTGAACCGGAGTGCAAGAAGTGAGTTGCTTCGCCGGAGAGCGACAGGATCGACTCACTTAACGCTGCCTCCCCTTCACCGGAGAGTGACAGGATGGGATCCAGTAAGAGCCCAGAGAGGCTATGATCGGTTTAGAACAACCAAGACATCGCTATACGCCCTAGCTGGGGCCAGAGTGCAAGGGATAGAAAGCAACGCCAAAGTGCAATGAGATCTTTCAATTCAATCGCTAAGTCTGGAATGGGCTTGGCAAGGGTCCGGAATAACCACTGATTGTCCGAGAGACTGTAAATTTCATTCTTAACTTCCACAAGAAGAGATCGATAATGATTTGGCTTCGAACAGCCATGAACTTGACTGAAAATGCTATAAGCTTTGAATAAAACATGAACTCGCTATATTCGATTTGTGACTGATCAAAACACACCTTTTACCAAAAGGCATGTTTTGGGGAGCAAAGTGTTATCCCACCTTTTGGAAAAGATGGGATACCCAAAAATTAATTGAAAATCGATAATAACAAGTCATGAATATCAACTATGCATTGCAGGATAAATATGGATATCGATGAATTTTGTCCAAGTCTAGATCGGGCTGCAATTGATAAGACATGACAAGCAAAGCCATGGAAGCCTGTGTTTCAAATTTCAAGTCAATCCGATTTCATATGCTCAAGATATGATCGATGCAGGTTGAAGGTAAAAGTCGCATTTTCGTATCCATTAGACATCATTAGCTTCGTATCGATCGAGTCCGTATCCATCATCACGTCTCCATTCGTATCCATAAACTCCACACCGATCGAGTCCATCGAGGAACCTCGGCTCGCATCGATCGAGTTCGTATCCATCAACATGACATGCGCTTCGTATCGATCGACAACATCCTGTTTCGTATCCATCCAGCTAGACACGGTCTGTATCCATGGATGAGCTCTCATTCGAATCCATCTTCTTCGTATCGATCAAGGATGCAAGTCCTTCGTATCCATCTGTCTCGAATCCATCAGATGACTTTGCATCCATCAGGCGCTGACCACTTCGTATCCATCAGGAGTCGTTGTTTGAATCCATGAATAATTGCTTGTTCGTATCCACCGAGTCAAATAGGCCAAAGATGACGCGTGAGTTATGGATGCGAACGCGGCGAAATACTCGGAGTGACTCGATCAAACCGAAGTGAAAAGTGGATGACACGAAGAGCGCACGCCACGTCAACTTGCTTACGCGCGTTGCCATCGAGTCGAAGTGATCGGTTCGAATCAATGGATTCGAACCAAGCAGCCATCGAGCAATTTGAATTCGCATCGATCATATCTCCTAAACCATTGATCCAAATGCAATGAAATTTTCTCAGCAGCTTGCATACATGCTAAAGAATAATCCTGCCAAGTTTCAGCTCGATTGGATCATTTTTTGATGGATACGAAATTGATTCGTATTGATCACAGATCGAGTCGAAACTTGGTGGGGCCGGTCGCGTGGGCCCACTCACGTGCCAGAAGAGTCTCCCGAAGTTTGAACGCGATCTCAGCCTCTTATGCCTATAAATAGCCCCCTGAAGCCTATAGAAAAAGGATCTTTTGGCTATTCGACGTCTAGACTCTGTCGGATTCAATTCTACACATTACTATCGCTGTTATACTCAAATTACTTCATTGTAACCGCTGTAATCATCTGTAACCAGCAAGGATAATCAATAAAAGATAAAACTTTGAAGTGGACATACGCCGGAGATAGCCGAACCACTATAAATCTCGTGTCTTTGTCTGTTATTACTGGATTGCTGTTTGTTGTTTGCTTATATCTAGGATTTGTGCTTGAATATTGCTGATTTGTGTTTATACACTGGTGCTTTCACGATACTTGGGGTTTGTGACCATTTTTGGCGCAAACAACATCCACTTTTTTTACTTAAAAATTGCTTTCGAAAGAATTGCTTTCAACTTAGTTCTTTTAAGACCCTTTTGAGATTTTGAAAATTAAACCCAAAGGTTTCAAAAGGAATGGTTTTAAATGGTTTCGAAAAGGTGTTCCTCATGTTTTTACTTGGACCTAATGCTTTCGAAAGGTTTGTTTTAAGTAGAATACTTTAATGCTTTCGAAAGGTAACTAATAAAGGTTTCGAATGGGAGGTTCCCTAGTATTTTCGAAAGGTATATAATAAAGGTTTCGAAGGGGTGGTTCCCAATGTTTTTGAAGGATTACCCTTAGTACTTAAATGGAAGGTTTCCAATGTTTTCGAAAGGAAGGTTTGAAATGTTTTAAAAGAGGATGTCTAAGGTTATATAAAGCTTTCGAAAGAGATGTTTTCAATGTTTTTGAAAGGACTATTGTAAATGGTTTCGAATAATATGTTTTGGCCTTTCGACCTAAGGTTATAGAGTAAAGTAGTTTACTTGTATCGAAAGGGGTACTTTCAATGGTTTGTAAGAGGTACTTTCAAAGGTTTTGAAAGAGATTGTTTAAAGATTCAAAGAAAGGTTTCCAATGCTTTCATCAATAATGTTTTGTGTAAAGTATATTTAACAGGGAAAAGTGACTTAGTAAAGCATGGAGCATATTTTCCTTGTTTATGTATGATTTAAAGGGTTAAATCAATTTTAAAATGTTTTCATGGAAAATTTAAAGGGTAGTTAATCCTAAGTAAATGACTCAAATATTAGAATACAGATGGGACTGGCATAGGGTCGCGTTCGATACTTTAGCTATAGCCCCTAGCTAATTTAGTCCAAAATTCTAGTGTGTAGGGCTTTGTCACAGGTAAGACCTAAATGATGGTTACACATAGAAATGAATATATGCAGAGAAGGAGGATAGGTTATTGGTGATCCCGCAAACCATTAGGATCAGGTGACCCTTGGAAAAGTAAGTTAAGGACCGACCATCCAGAAGTTTGTCTAATATGTGTTATATTATTTATTTATTTTGTTTAGTAGACCCGAGTCAGCCAATGGTTAGTAGTTAGCCAAACAAAACTACATTGTTCGGAAAGACGGTTCATTTATTATGTGATTTATGAGCATATATGAATTGCTATTATTGTTTTAGTCAGTTTGATTATAGGATTCTAATTTGCAAAAAAATATGTTTTAAAAGGGATATTTGTGAGAGGAAACCCGTTCCGCTAAGTGGTATGGTCTCACTTAATATCAGTAAACCGAGATGTAATAGTATTATTCACACCGTGTTTTATGTCTGACTCAATATTTATGTTTTCCTCTTAAACTCTCGGGTGCTCAAAATTAATTTGAGTATATTGAGAGTAAAGGTTTTACAGGTTTAGCAGGTGGACAAATAAAGATCCGAAGATGTGCGGGAGGCAAAGTTAGCTATTTAGGAGTTGTTATTTTCATTTCCGTTGTGATGTATTAAGACAGTTTTGTCTATTTAGTATTCTGATCATTCAATAGAGCATCTTCATATGTTACTCTTGGCATATTTTGTAATATTTATATTTGATCAAACCTGGGAAAAGCTTGGGATTATGTAATGGAATATGAAACATGTTTTTAAATGTAATCAGTAAAGTAGCTATTTTTGGAATATGTGATTCTGTTTCATATTCATGTGCTTCCGAAATTATAGATATCATTAACATTACCATATTTTGTCACAGAAAGTTAATATTATAGATGTCTACAAAATCTGTAGTGCTTAGTTTCGGGCCTCAAGATACGGGATGTTACACATATTCCATTATAAGTGTAGAGAACAACCAAAACATATACTTTCATAATATATCCACATATGACTATTTCGAACAAGTTAAACGCAAGGAATTTGTGAAGTGCACTTATAGTGACTATTCTGGCTTCAAACATTTTAAAAACACTTTAGTGGCACACACAACCAAACCAAACATGTAAACAAAAAGTCAAGGCCATGTTACATGTTGTAGTGGGCAATAGAAGTAACAATATACAACATATAGAGTTGTCATTTTCTTTCAAAAGCAACTATGGTCGCTACAAGAAAACTTGTCAACGACTGCACTGCCTTATAGCATGACTGTCTACTTGCTATTAATAATATTTTAAAAGGAAATAATAACAAATTGCAACGTTGTAAGATGAATCGTATAAGTTCTAGTTGAAGGTGGGCTCCGTATTTTACTTGGCGGGTTAAGGCCGCATATTTTCATGGCTCCGTCTATTCACACCCCGTATTTTGCTTTTCCCACCCCGATATTTTGAGAAAAAAAATCCACCCCATCTTTTGCTCTTTACACCCCGTCTACTTTCAAAACCACCCTTCCTTTTTTTTTTTAAAAAAAAAAGCTTCTCTTCGCTCTCAAACTCTAGCCGCCGCTCTCAGCATATCGTTCACCCTCAGACCCTAACCCGTCGTTCAAACCCTTCTCTTCATGCTCAATTTTTCAGTCGTCGTCGCCATGGAAAAGGAAAAAAAAAGCAAATATCGGCACAGTACGTGATTTAGCTAATCCAATGAATTTTATTTGAATCAAAGTTCGATTTTGCTCGAATGTCATATTTATGTGAAGAACAACGTTCTACGCGAACGTGGTTTGTGAACCAACCTCGTCCGCCGTGAACGTGGTTGTGACAACAATCACGTGTTGATCGGACGAGGTTGGTTCAACAATCTCGTTCGCATGGAACGTTGTTGTGTCGAGTGTCTGTATTCCTAGTCAATTTCAGCAGATGGAAGCAGATCGAAGAGAGATGAAGAGAAGATGAATAGACACAGTAAATTAAATGAGAAATCCATTTAAGTATTAAAGGGTATAATTGGAATAAAAATTTTAAAATTTTATTGGGGGTGTGAAGAGAAAATAAAATCCCTTTCAAGAGAAAACCCTAAACAAATCCCTTTCCACTTCGTCCATTTCATAAGAAAAAAAATTACTCTCCCGCTACCTTGAAATCTCAGTAAAACCCTATATCCACTCCCTTACTTCAATTTAAACTAGCTTGCTCCATTATATTTACTATGTCGTTTGCTCTTCTTCAGTCACGTAGCTCGGTTATAGTCGACATCGATCCATATTTATTCCTTTAATTTTTTTAGCAAGGCTCTTCGTTCATTTGAGCAGCTATGTGTCTCTGATTTTATTTCTATACGCATTTAAGGAGATAATTTATTTGTAGAATACTCGGGTTGGAGTTCCATGTATTCTTCTTTTTTCTAAAAAAAGGCTACCGGTGACTCATAATATAATACTTGTATTGCTTTCTGATATGTCTTGGGTTTTCTTCCTTTTGAAGTGTTTTAGAATTTGGATAATAAATTTTGAAAGTGTTTCTCTCTGTCTCAGAACAAAGGGATGATTCACTTGCTGGTTAAATCTCCTATATTTTGTGAAATATACTTATTCAACCGTGAAATTACTGTGTTTTCACATTTGAACTTGTAGGGAATAATTCTAAAAATGATAGCTTAAATTAGTGTCTATTTCATACTGTTTATAACCAAATTTCATACAGTTTCTGACTAAATTTCACACTGTTTCACTTTCAGAACCAGGAGATGAAGATATGAATTGAACAAAATAAATTATCTAGAGAATCAAGTAAAATAAAGGCCCAGACTTTGCATTCAGGAATGAAGCAGAAGTAGCTCGAGTGTGGTTGCTAAATAGTGATTCAACTGAGCTGGCCGTGGCTCGTGTATTCGAAGATATTTTCATCAAGCATATTAAATTGATTTTAGTTCCTAAAGATGCCTCACTGAAAAAGACTTCATTGCGTTGGCCACGGATGAGGTATGTAACAAATACTTTATTGTCAAAAGATAAGCCATTAGGGATTGCGGATATTTTATTAATTGTAAATGTATAAAAATAAGTTTGGAGATATTCACCTCTCCATTGGCTATAGATATGGAGATATTCACCTCTCTAGTGGCTACAGATTCACACTCTTCAATGATATGCGTATTGTGTTAAAAAATTTATAGCTGACGTACACATTTTATGTTAATAATAATAACATTGTTTATGTTTGCTACAAATGCACATCACAGTGCAGAATACTAGAAATGAAGACTATAAACCAGCAGCTGCACAAAATATCATTAGTGCATCTTTTTATTATCATTGAAAGATTGCTGCCTTTGCCAAGGTTTAATTACGAAAGCAGCATCTGATGTATATACTTGTATGTGTCAATTTTGTGTTTCAGTAGTCTAGATTTTAAGTTTTAACAGTATATTTTACTCAAAATTTACAAACTACATTTGTATGTATCTAAAGAAATTTATAAAGGTACGATATAATGTGAAATTTAAAATCTTTGTTTATGGATTCCAGACAATTACGATGTTCTTCATTAATGCAAACTGTTGCCAGCATATATCATATGGTGGAAAACTTGTGTAGCTCCATCTAGGCCACTCTAGAGGCATCCACTTGTGCTTATTGCTCCTCTCCACTCTAAACATGATTGGCGATATTAATATACCTAATTTTGACTTAATGAGCAAACTTTACCTAGCTGGTTGAGCTTTCTTTAAGTTTATATTGTTACTGTAATTTTTGGGCCTATTCACACATGCCTAATGATGCTATGATGTAATTTTCAGCAAGGAAAGATTGAAGAGTCTTGTTGCGTATAATGAGAAGAAAATGTTTTGAGTCCAAACTGAAGGATATGAAATCAGCACCGACAACTCAGATTGCTGAAGATACCGAGATATCTGAAGTTAGTGAGACCGCCAAACAGTGAGTAAAAGATACTAAGATTCCTGATACTAAGGTTTGGTTGATAACATTGTTCCTTATGCATATGGATTAAGCATTTCCAACTATTTTAAAATATGTGGATGTTTGCATATTATTTATTTTCAAA
The DNA here is from genome assembly GCA_030765085.1 of Allium cepa. Taxonomy (NCBI): domain Eukaryota; kingdom Viridiplantae; phylum Streptophyta; class Magnoliopsida; order Asparagales; family Amaryllidaceae; genus Allium; species Allium cepa. Next base: position 299,957,248 of record CM060929.1, read on the forward strand.
AAGTGAACTAACTTGTTGAAGTTTAACACAATCATGGAACTTCTATTCATCAAATATGCTTTTTACCAGATCATAAAAGCTGTTATTTGTTTAGTTATGCATTGCTCAATTTTTTTGGAATTAACCTATTTGTTTAAACCCACTTTATTGCTTGTTGTTCACCATTTGCATCGGACAATCGATTAGACATAGTGGAAATACGATTGTGCCTACCAGCCTGTGTAGATAATGCCCCGCTATTACCCTGCTATAACCCCGCTATATCTCATAGCGGATTTCTACCGCTACGATTTTTCCATATAGCCCCAAAATATAGCATTTCCGCTTTATTCCCCGCTATTTCCGCTATATCCCGTTATTTCTGTTATATTTTGCTATTTCCGCTATATCTTCTTTAATAAAATGAATTAAAAAATTGCATTTATACATTATAAAAATTATGAAACTAATTTATTTGATTTAATTTTTAATATATTTTCAGAAATGAAAATACTCTAATATTCTACTAAATTCAATTATATTATAAAACAGTTTTACGTTTATTTAAAGTATATTCGCACATGTTTTTTGTTTAAAATTATTTATGTATTAATTATAATTCAATTGAATGATAATTTTTTTAATTACCATTTATATATTTGTAAAAACATTAAGTACGAGTTTTATAAGCCATTTTAGAGCCATCCGCTATATCCCGCTGTATCCCCGCTGTGATTTTTTGCACCTCCACCGCTTCGAATCTGCCGAGCGCTTTAACTGCACAGCTACCAGCTCTTCGAAAATACGTGTTTACTGAAAATACATGCGAGTATTAGTGCTTTCTTATTTATATTCATATTTTCTTGTGTCTTATATTCCTGTTATTGGTTATATATATGTATTTTCTTTGAGAATATCAGGAATGTCTATGTTCGTGCCTTGATGGAAGATATAAATTTTCCAAATAAGTAGGTATGTGTTTCTTTCAAGGTTCGAGAACTCGGTTTCGGTCATTTGAAAATTTGTTAGTTTCGGAAAATTTCGTTAATTTTGAGAATTTCGGTTTTGTTTCGGTTTCAGTCTAAATTTTGGTATTTATAGTTTATTGTTATATGAGGTGGAGCCTTGGCGTAACGGTAAGGTCACCCGACTGGTGATCTGAGCGTCAAGGGTTCGAGTCCAAAAACAGCCTCTTCGCAAAGCGAGAGAAAGGCTGCGTACAATCGACCTCCCCAGAGCCTGCTATCGTGCGGGAGCCTCGTGCACTGGGTTCCACCTTTTTTTTTATAGTTTATTGTTATATATAGTTTGTTAATAAACTTGTAATAAAGTTCTTTGTAAATGATATAAAAAAAATAGAATATGAAAAATAAAATGTCATATGAATCTCTCTCTGCTGTAAAATATAGTTTAACATTGAGTTGTTTGGCATGCATGTTTATGTTAGTATAGCCATTCACGTTTCCTCTTTAATTGAAGCCTTAAAGCCCAAAAGAAAAAGGCAGCCCAAAGCCTAAAGCTATTTCTCTACTCTAATTCCAACTGCACAAAAATTAGGGCACGCAAAATCCAAACAAAAGAAAACCCGCAGATCTCTAAAAAAAAAAACCCTTCAACTTCCCCGATTGTCGTCGAGAAAGGTGTAGAACCTTCGCCTTCGCCGTATTCGATTTCGTCTTTGCTATATTCGACTTCGCCTTCCCTGATTTGCCTTAGCCTTCTCGAGAAAATCAAGGTGATTTGTTGTCGATTGCTTTAATTTAGAGTCGAGATCGATGTTTTTCTCTGTGCGATTTTTTTTTTAACGTGACAGCTGAGACCGATATTTTGCTCTAATATCGACTCGGTGATGGTCGAAACCGGTACGGTACACCCGAAATTTCGGAGTACCGGTCGAAACCTTTAACCATGGTTTCTTCAATCAATTTAGCCACTGATAGTTTATCTAAGGTAAATCCTTATTTATAATGTAGATTTATATTACTCATTTCATAAAACTATCACTTCTTATTTATAAAAATGTTCTCTATGCTACAACATTTCATGAGCTATGACCATATATTTCTGCCCATTATTCCCAATGTACAAATTTCTGACCATGATACAAATTTCTGACCATGATACAAATTCATTAGCAGTGATCTGCCAGAGTTGTTAAGCATAGTTCTCGGCATGAATGATCGGTGAAAGCATGATATTGAAGGTCAGCCATATATTGGGGTTTATTCAACAAAAATGATTGGTGAAATGCATTTTTGTTCAATTCGATAAAAAGCATGTAAAATGTCAATAATATGATTCATGCTGTCATTAATAGGAAATAATTTTCATGAATGCTGGTATAAAACTAAAGGCATTTGCTGCTGGCCTCTTTCATATTATTCAATATCAACATCGGTAATGCATTAAATGATGTACGCTAGTAGAATTTTGTTTTATGTCACAGGGTGGATCATCTGATCTTTTGTTGTCAACTCCTTTGGATCTACTTTTCAAGTAAGATAATTTCTGCTCATACCAGTTTACCTAATGAAGTACGCCAGTAAATAGGTATGATTTTTTTTAAAATCATTTTAAGCTACCTTTACAATTTTAAAACATAAGATATCAAGAAACTTGCTTGAACAAATGATAACTGGCAAAAATTCTAGCATATAAATTTGTACACATGTTACAAAACTGAACTCTTTGAATTCACAGTTCATGACTTGATTTCAATTTTGATTCAAAATTTGAACTAAATGTTTTACATCCCATTTTAAAAACCATGCATGTATAATCCACTTTTTACAAGCATGACAAAAAGGGCCTATTTGTATTGGCACCATTAGAATACGCACTAATGTATTTTCTCAATTTATGTTGCCAAAATTGTACAAGTTCTTGATATTATTTTGTGAGAACTTATCAAGATTTACAGTGATCATATGGGTCCGAACTCATCCCTCTGCTGCCTGTCTGCAGCAAGGAGCTGCTGTAGACAGCAGCGTTGGCAAGCCTTTGCTGTGCCTTTTGGTACGACAACAAAGAAATAGGCTTTGTTGTGCCAAAGGCATAAGATTTTCTTTGTTGCTGTGCGAAAGGCACAACAAATTACTCACCTGCATATGCAGGTGAGTATATTTACCTGCGCAAGTAGGTGAGAAGTGGGCCTGCAGTCCACTACTGTAACTAGGCTAGCCTATTTAGGCCCAACATGAAAATAAAACAATTTGTTTTTCTTTTGTATTAAAAAAAATTATATAGAAAAAACAGTTTCCATGACCGTTGCAAAGTGTATTTTTTTAAATGAAAGACCTATCGACTAATAGTTGTTTACACGAGGCGTATAAAAACTAAAAGGCTAATACAACTCTAGCAGTATGTTGAAAACCACTATTTTCTTGGAAAGCCTTTTGTCCTTGGATTCTTTCATTTGTAAGCGTGTAGAAAATCATATATGTTTAGCTAACATTTCCAATTGCTCTTTGCCTGTGTTTGACTTGTAATTAATAAATACATCTGGGTAAACTAATCTTGCACAAATTTGTCTGTATTCAACATTTATTATTGAGTAAATGGTACCATAGAGTTAATTTCAACTGAAAAGGTGTTTTGATATATTTTTCACTAAAATTTTATTATGTATATGCACTAGTTGTTTGTTAACGTGTCGGTTGAGTCCATATGTTAGAAATCTTTCTAAAGAAAACAAAATGAGTTAGAACCCTTCCATTTCTCTTCCAGCAAAATATGCAGTATAAATAGCAACCCCATGAGCAAGTGTATTAAGCATTTTTCTAAGTATAAATGATAGCATGCTGTTTTTTCCTCTATGAATGTTATTAATTTTGAATTTAGTTTATTAATGTAGTTCTCGTGCGATTTGAAGTTTAAACTTTTTTCCTTTTTACGGAAATAAGGCATATAAAGAAACTTATGACTGCAAATTGCAACTCGGTTTTCCAAATTGAAATGCAACTCGGTTTGCAAAACTGAGTTGCAAATGACCATCCTTTTAGTCCAGCTAAAAACATAATACCCGAAATCAAAAATAAGTAATAGGTGTGGATACTATGCAATTCCTAGTGCTAGCTTCATTATATAATTATTTTTGAGATTTTTAGGCTCAAGGAAAAAGTTTGGGAAAAATTTAGTTTCAGGGACAAGAAGTTTGTTTTTTAGCCTGAAGGACACTTTTTAGTGTAAATAACAGAATGATAGTTGTAACTATCATTTTCGGTTTACGCTAAAAAGTGTCCTTCAGACTAAAAAATAAACTTGTTGTCCCCGAGACTAAATTTTTTTGTAACTTCTTCCTTGTGCCTATTTATCTGATTATTTTTCCATCCCATGAGTTATTTCCTGATTGGGAAGTTTTATCAGAATTTAATGATGTCAATTTTAAGATGGAGCTTTAAAACCAACATGAAAAAAACTATGAGCTCTTATTCTAACGGGTTGATTGCATTGGTAATATTTTTTTCTCGTAATTGTTTCTTTTCATTTAATAATGTTTTCTTAGTTTTTTGACTGGTTCTAATATGAACATAAAATAGCATTCATAACACTAGTTAAATCAGCATGCTTGAACATAAAATAGCATCGATAACACTGGTTAAATTAAGATGCTCTGTTATGCTAATCACTAATGTAATAAATAATATCATATCTTTCTTGGCATCTACCAAATATATATGGCCTTTTTAATTTGTATACTTGAACTGAACAACATACTTGTTGCATAATTAGTGCGTAAAATGATTATTTCATACTGAAGCATGGTTCACATGTAAAATGTTTTCTATGTTACTTGTCCAGGTTAACGGCAGTGAACTTGCAATAGTATCACTGTAGGAGTGTAAAAATGTCTTAGGGTATTTTTTTTCTTTCTGACTCTATTACTAATTCAGATCCAAGCTTTCTCACCATTTTAATCAATAGTATCTTATTTTTATTTTATTTTCTTGAACTCTGGTACTTAATGGATCTGAACAAGAATTCCACTATTTTTTTGTACCAAACAACAGAGTATTGAAATGCATTGATCTTACCATCATTTCATACCTTTCTGACATTGTATTCTGTAAAATTTATTTATCAATGACCTGAAAAACATGTTTTGTTTTTGAGTCTGTTGTTATAAATTTTGGAATACTGTAATCGATGTTATATAATTATAAGATGCACTAATTTTCAGCTGATACTTTATCTATTAGGTAGCAGTTTTTATTTTTGCAAATTGGAAAGACTAGAATGAATGCATATTTGCATAAAACATGCATTGATCTTAATGTTAAAGGTGAGGTTTAGAGTTCTATTTTATATGGGTTATTATGGTCGAGCTTATTTCTGCCAATCCATATTTTTCTCTCATCTGCAGGAAATTGGTCCATGCAGCTCTTCAATAGCTTTAGCATTTAAGTCTTGGTGGAAGCCTGCTTTTACATTTAGCATTACAGTTATGCCTGTTCATTAGCTTGCATATCAGAACTAAATATGAAACAAAGTGTAGCTTATTGATATATCTTGGTTTTTTCCTTTTGAAATGTTTTAGAATTTGGGTAATGAATTTTGAATGTGTTTCTCTCTGCCTCAGAACAAGAGATGATTCACTTGCTGATTAAATCTCCTCTATATCTTGTGAAATATACTTATTCAACTGCAAAATCATTGTGTTTTCATGTTTGAACTTGTAGAAACGAACTTTAGAAATGATAGCTTAAACTAATATCTATTTCATACTGTTTATAACCAAATTTGATATAGTTTCACGCCGTTTCTGACTAAATTTCACATCACTATTTCAGAACCAAGAGATGAAGATATGAATTAAAAAAAATATTGTCAAGAGAATCAAACAAAATAAAGGCTCAGTCTTTGCATTCAGGAAGGTAGCCGAAGCAGCTCGAGTGTGGTTGCCAAATAGTCCCACTAGGGAATCAAAGGTAGACAGTTGAAGCTTTTGGAATTGAAAGATAAGCGAGCGAGAGAAAATATATGCAACTATTTTTTGTAATATAATAATGCGGATAAGAGGGTAAGTAGTTTGTAAAACTTATTTTGCTAAATTATGGGAACTGTCATTTTGTAAGTGAAAGGTCGTAATATACATGCATTGTAAACAAAGAAGTACCGGGTTTGGATTTACAAAAAGGATGAATGAAACATAAGTTCCCACTTGCAACACAAATTCATGGTCCCAGTAGTCTAATTTAATCTAGTATTCCTATGTATACAACGCCGTTAAAACATTCCATAACGTTTTTTAAACACCATTGATACATGCTTTGTATACAATTTGATGACGTTTTTAAAGCGCTGCTAAAACATTCATGTTTAAAAAATGCCGTTAAATTATATCTAAAAACATGAAGCACGATTTATTGCAACAGATAAATGCTATAAATAAATATCACAACAATGAAAAACGCTATAAAATCTTATCTTAGCACCAATCAAACGCTTTTAAATGATTTCATGACACCACGAAACGCTTTAAAAAATGGACATTTAACAGCGTTTATTTTTGTCATTGTATATCTCTGACATATAGCTGCATATCTATATACATCGTATGTAAAAACGCTGTTAATAGCTTTTATAGCGTTTTTGAAACGCTGTTAAAGGTCCTGTTTGTTGTAGTGTCCAAAGTAATATTTTCATTAGTTAACTTTACATAACTTTGTATTTAAGCACATGTTATATATTTACACATTTTATACTATTCAGTGGTGAGTTAACTCACCCCAAAACCTAACACACACAAGCACAAGCCATGTAAAGTCACATACACTTTCTACCATCACCAAACATCTAAAGCTTCAACCTTTAGCTCAGTTTTGCACTAGGCCATACTCCTCCTTGCTTAGATTGCTCACCACCAAAACTTGGGTGGGATGTTATGCTCCTTTTTTTTTCAAGATTCATGTTGCTTTTCCTCGTTTCTATATTGTTTAAGCCTTATACTTGAGTTTAGTGAAGTTTGGTGAAGATCTGAATTGATTAGTGAAGATAGAAATGGATTAACACTAAGTTATTTCTACCTTTTTAAATTTTGTAAAAAGCTATTAACTAAACCTTAAGCATGTATTTTTAGAGGTCATTGCCACCTCCAAACCTCCTTGGAAGGTCACCAAGCATGCTCCCTCTCATGTGCAACCTTTCCACCTCATCTTTGACCAAAAACAAAATATATTTACTATTCACCAAAATATCTTCTCCTAATCACTCCACTAATCTTTTTGCTATTCACATTTAGTTAAACATTGCATATAAAATATTTTTAGTTTCTAATTAATTACGCATTTATATATTAGCCCAACACAACAGGTTCCAGCAACTTTTAATAAGTAAAAGGCCTTTTATTGACAAAACGATTTTCGGTCGCATTATCGATATTTCTTTGAAGTATTTATTCTTATAAACATTTTTTTGAAACAAGTTTACTAACAACAATTATTAATTAAAAAGGGAGCTAACAAGATTATTATAGCAATTTAATCGCATTTTACCAAGATTCAAATATTTAAATACGAAGTTTTTGAAATTTCAGGTTGTTACATTATGTCCTATAAATCACAATAAGTGTCCAGTTAATTGATATACTAATGGCCATGAAAAAAAGTTAAATTGTGAAATACCCTGGCTCAACTTCCCTACCATCCATCATGGTCAATAATAGTGTTTTCTATGAAATCCCAATCTACTTCAGTTTTGTTTTTCTATTTCTTGCATTTAACAAACTCTTTTCAATTTTGGTCATGATTATTCTTTTATGCATCTAGCACCTAATCAGTCCTTTTATGTGAGTTAAATATTCCAGTCTTTTAATGAATGTTTAAATATTCCTCCATTGAAATCTGCGCGAATATGGTTATTTCCTAGGACTTCAAAGTAGAAGTTTTTTACTTTACCTTAGTTCAGCGGATTCCATTTTAAAGGTTATTTAGAATTAGTTAATGTTATTTATATTTAATTAAGAATGAAAAATTATGACGCGAGACAAAAGAATTGTGATTGTCAGAATTTTATTGGTTGAAGCAGTAGTTTTTAAATTTATGTCCGACTTAACGAGTTTTATGTCGAACGTAGTGATCACGTCAAGTTCATATATTACACATTGAAGTAGGTAAATGCTCAACTCAGAAAAGCTAAGGTAAAAATTATTTCGGTTTTAATCAAATTAAACCGCTTGTAACTACTATGCCCAGAAATAATGTTTTGTAACTTAATCTTCAAAAATATTTTACATATAAAACCTTTTACCTTAGATTCAAGAAAGTTGTTTTTTGTTTGTTAAGGTTAGAGCGACGAGGGAAATAAGGTGAAGATAGAATTTGTTTTACCAATAGAAAAGTAACTAAAATTCAAAAGAGTAATTTACTATTTATTATTGAACACTATATTAGTATAAATAAAATTTTAATATACGTTGTGCATGTATCAATTTACACTAGAGTATCTATTAAGTACCTTCAGAATACCTATATATTAATTAATTAATCATATAATACCTACTAATTACTGGGAAAATCCATATCAACGTAATCATGCACATAAATAAGAGGTTTTACCTCCATATCTCATGACATAGTGTGAAGCTCGGTTTAAAGTTTTAATCTTTTTGATCATCTTGAGCACTAGTGACTATGTTCGAAAGATCGAATCTTCTCGAATACTCCTTTTATATGTTGCATATATCTAAAAGTGATGAGTTAATTTTAAAGTTTTATGTATAATCATTTCAACCTATGCACTGAAAACATATTAAGATTCAAAAATTCTAATTGCAACCATTAGAGACGATATGCTTCCCAAATGAGGAAAATCTTGAATGTATTTATAGTTTCTACAAAGTGATCGAATACAAAAGAAAATCCATTTTAAAGCGATTTGACTAATTATGTGATTATTTTCCATAACCTTTGAATGAAATCCAATGCGATTTTATAATTTGTTCTATGCTCCATCAAATTGACATACATATAGTTTAAAGTGTTTTTAACAAATCTTTACCTATCTAAACAATATAACAACACTTGGTTTGACCATACATTTTTGTGTAGTTTTTACATCACATTTAAATTTAATTTGTATAACATTTAACTTCCATAATACATGCACTCGTATCATCTAACAATACTGATTTTTGAGTAAATATAATAAACTAAATAATGATTTAATTTGGAAATTTAAATCATTAGTTTGGAATTTGTAGTCTTTTATAAAATATAATTTGTTTTTGAATAATTAATTCTAGATCATTATAAATTCTTGAAATATTAGTATTTTCAAAGTTTAACAATTAATTTTAAGAGTTAGTTGACTTTAATAAATTCTAATTTCAAAGAATATTAAAGAAATTAGAATTTAAGATTTTATTTAAAGATAACTGGAATTTGAGTTTAGACAAGTATAATTATTTAGTTTGAATCTTTTATTTTTAAATAAAAGGAGAATTTGAGATATGTAAACATCTTAACAAAATTGTGTTAATTGTTAAAATAGTTTAAACAGCCAATTCTTTTAATTAAAATATGAGTATTGTTCTTAATGTAAATTTCAGCCCATTAGTGCAAATAAGGGAGAATTTTGATCTCCTTTGTAAAACTATATGTTCATTTTGTCTTAGGTAGAAAATAAAATAGGTTTCTCTAAGCTAAAAAAATCCCCAGACTTGAGCAAAATTTTCAAGATTAATCCAGGGAAAATCTTTAGAAAATCCAAGACAGATAGAGTAAGTGTTCTAAACCATATCTCTATCTTTTACATCCATAAAAGAATGATTTTTGTCTCGTTTTTGATCAATTGCTTGCTGGTTGGTTTTTGTTTTTGAGTTTTCAGGTAATTTTGGTTAAGCTAAGAGTTAGTAAGGCTTAAATAAGGATATAGCAAGCTATATGCAGTGTAAAGGTGAGTTAAACCTCACGGACTGATCTCCAGATTAATTTGCATGGGTAGTTGGGTGACTCTACTATTGATTGCTATTGTTTTATTGAATCATTTGTTGTTGTTTAAAATCATTGCATGCTGAATGGATTAGTTCTTAGAAATTAGAAAATTGATATTCTAATTAAAATTATGGTGCCATGTCTGAGTGGTAGTTGATGTATTTACACCATAGAACCCTTGTAATCAATCGACGATCGAAAAGCCATCATCAGAGTTCGACCGAAGGGTTTCGTGAAGCTGAAATAGTTCCAGGATTCACCGCAACCGGTGCAACGATGTGCCCCACTGGTGGACCGGTGGGCAACAACCTAGGGCTGTTTAGCTTTAGGAAATTTCCTATAGTCTATCAATTCGTCGTCTCGTTAGTTGCTGTGTGTTTCTTTGCTTTGGATGGGCGATTATAATATGTTATGGAGGCAATTTCAACTCATTAATATGTTATGGAGGCAATTTCAACTCATTTTCTAGTAGAATAAATTGATAAAAAATAGATTTGGAGGTGATATAGAAGTCAAACTATGGATCATGGCTATAAACTTGTGATGACCTTGGATTTAGTTGTAGTGAATTCTTTTGGTTCTATAGGCTTTGAATCACTTTGATTCAAAGGTTTAGGATATCATAAACTTATATCTACCTATTTTATATAATAGAAAGTTTATTATAACTTTACAATTAGCAAACTTATTTTTAAATTAATCCAGTTATTTTTATAAATGACTTTTATAAATAGTTATATATAGTATTGGTATTATAAATGGTCATGGATCTTGGGAAACATGGTTTTCGATATATACACCTAATTTATTTCTAAATAAAATGGTTATTTATATCAAATTGACTTTGGAAAATGAATATATAGTTTCAGTAATAGACAAGTACTTATATAAGTGGCTTTTGGAATATGGTTCGTGAACTTTATACATGTACATATATTTTTGGAAATTTGGAACAACGGTACATATATATATATATATATATATATATATATATATATATATAAGCAATTTGATATATAAATCAGATTATGGTTTATTTATTTAAAAAGAAATATATATATATATATATATAATTAAATAATAAATGTTATGGATTTTAATGAGAAGTTTGAAAATAATTTTGCATGTAAAGTATTTTGGATAACATCTTAAGTATGATAGAGGAAAATATTTACTTTCAGAAAATTATTTGGAAAATAAATGTTTTGAGAACCTTAATTCTATAAGGTGGGAAAACTAATAATTGACTTAGCATTACCGATTGGTTTATACGCTCTCGAGTAACGCTTTATCTAATATAATATAACTCATTGAGTAGAATGATTGAGTGGAACTTACTAGCCCATTGGTGAATACTCGAATTTTATGAGGTAGTATAGTATAGCTTGGATAAATCCCTATGATTTCCATTAGGAAGTATTTAGCACTCTAGAATTGTATTTTCTTTTAGTGTTCGGTGGGATCAATATATCCTTAAGTGTATATAGTTCAGGTATCCGTAACGAGTGAGATTTACTAGCTTCTAATAAATACTTGAATTTCACTAGGCGGTATGAGACATTTTGGTTAAGTTTATATTATTACTAAAAGCAATAGTATTTGTCACTTTAGAGTTACTCTCTTTAGTGTTCGACGAGGCCGGTAGATACTTAAGAAGTATACTTATGGATATTTTTCTCGATCGTTGTGATCGGTTGGGACTTGGTTTTGAATGATACTTGTGATCGGTTGAGATATGAGATTTTGTTTGTCTACCCCAATCCTTATGATCGTGTCGAGATTCTATGTTCCTCGATCCTTGTGGTCATGCCGATATTTTGTGTCCCTGACTTTGGTATCATTCGGTACGAGTGATTCCAGATTGTTTGTTTGCCAGTGTGGAATTAGTTTCTCTGTGTTAGGAATATTTTTTTTATTCTGTAATGTTGTGTTTGGTGGCTAATATGTGTTTGTGACCTAAAGATATCCCTGTGCCTTGAGATAAATTCTAAGTAAATTAATTCTGTGACTTGTTATACCTTGGACATCTGGACTTACCTATATGTCATTTATTCTTGTATTATATCTTGTTCTCGCCTTTTTTGGATATTAGAGATAGTCCGATCCGTTTATTTTTAATACTCGGGTCAAACCGAGACTTTTCAAGTTTCAAGGCACTCAGGCTTTTGGTATGTGTGCTAGCGGAAGGCAGATCATTTTGACATTTCAGTTTTATCTTCTATAGGATATGTATATGTAGTATTATGAGATGTATGATTTTAGATAGTGACTTATTTTGGAACGTATATTATGAGAGTCTAGCATTATATTTTTTAGACTCACAATATGTATTGTAAATGATGTATATTATTCCGCTGTGATATAGGTAACTCTGATATCTATTTCCATATTATATACTGTTCTGGATATTTTTATCAGTGCATTTATTACTTTGTATTAATACCATACACGTCAAATTTCATTTCTAATATTTAGAAAAAGGTATAAATGACGTGTTAGTATAAAGATATATTCACATTCGATCATCCTTAACTAGCTGTATTCTCTAAATTAATAGAAGACATTACTTGAAATGTTCTTTGCTAAACTAGGTATAGCGGTAGGGTCGTCACATATCATAATTTCATTTGTACAACTTTTCATACTTTTTTTGCTTGGTTGGTTGGTTATTGATAGTATGGTTGCAATACTTAAGGTATGGTTCTCTCTTTTCAGCAAGATATGGAAATTTTGAGTGTCAAAGTTTGTGCATTGTTAGTTGTCGCACAGCATGCAAGTTCACAACGTATAGATCATCCAAGTGAAATTCGATTTTGATCTCTTGTAACACCAACATTTGGTATTGATATTTTATGTGCATGCATCTTTACTGCATTCATGTATCACCAAGGCATCTATGGTTTTTCAAATATCAACACTCTTATAATGTCATTAAGTAATTGCAAATTATCACTCTTTAAAATCATTTATCCCAATACGATAACTTGTACGGACCAACCGATGTTAGTTGACCAAAATTTTCATAACTCCATGTTATATTCTTACTGTGATGATACTAACATTTATGATCAAAAAAGAAAATCATCCATTTAGTAGTGTCACATTATGTGTTTCGAATCATACTCATCTAAAGTCATAATATAAAATAAATCATCATGTTTTTTGACAATAATTTCAAGTTATAACACTATTGCACATGATCGAGTGAGATTTTTTATTTAGCATAGATAAAGTATCAAATGGAAGTGTCTAGGTGAGTTTGTATGTGTCATTCAACAACAAACACATGCATGTAACCTCTTGATGTTTTCTGCATACGTAATCATGAGTAATCCATTCTCCAACAACCACATAGTGCACTATGTAAATTGGTTTATTTGATATATTTGAATCATATTATTGATGTCTTCGTGACTACGAACATTTAAAGAGTTCATATCCGAATCTTATCAACTATTGTCTCATCGTACTTTCTATCAACGCCATAAAAAGTCAGATTTTTGTTAATATATAATAATGTAATATTATCCAACATTAATTTCATAGTAATATCATCGATAGGTCGCATACAACCATTTCTAACAAGATGTGATAACATTTACATATGGGCCATAATTAAATATTTATTTAATTTTCTTACAGGCGATCATATCACCATCACATTTCCCATCCAACTTTATTCAATTATGGAACTTATATCCATCTCTTCATTAAGTCTTTCTAGACTAAGTCTATGAGAGTGAGAGTGTCTTCAATGAGTGTATTTTTTGTGTACTCATAATGTTTTTTAACAATTTCATCTTTTGATGTTTTATAAGAACATATATGAACTTATAAATTCCAATCATAATTAAGAATCTATTTTAAAATCAACATTTGATCTATCTTATCCAAAGTTTTTCTTTTCCATTTAATTTTCTATATAATTATGTATTTTTATCGACTCTTTAGGTTTGTTCGAAATGTTCTGTAAACAAACATTTTTGTTACATATAATTTCAACTCATCATTCATAAGAGAAAACCGAGCATGAGACAAAGGAGTGCAATATGAACGACCTAAACTATGCATGAATCACACAGCTCGGACTTAATGAAGTAGAATAAGTAGGAATGTAGGACGAGTACCAATACAACAATGAACCCACCAAAGCTGGACCAATAATAGGGAATATATCTAACTGTTGAGCTTCCAACATCTCCTTGCCAGAACCCAAGCATTTCTTTATCCAGAATTTGAAGATCCCACCTAAAACTAAAGATCCACTAAAGTAATTAGCAATTAACACCCCACTCTTTAAAGGACCGCTCTATGATAGCCATGTGTACATGATCCAATGTTGTACAACAGGTGTAAACCTAGGACTAACAAATCCATGTGGTCCAAGGATGATATAAATGGAAAGAAACTATAGTAGAAAAGAGTATCTTCTTTTGGCAGTCATTCATATACAGTAAAAAAAGAAATACTGTGCACCAACCATTGCTCTCGAAAGTATAATTAGCCGGCCATCACATCAACGCTTAGTTCAAATCCATGTTACTTGCACTTCTTAGCTTGGATCAGTTCCGGTCAACCCACCTTCAGCCAGGCTCCAACCCAAAAAATTAAATAAGCAAGATACAGATAGGTCTGCCTGAACTCCTATACCTGGCCTGACCTAGCATGAGCCAACATAACCATCTCATATAGCTTAACATGGCTCAAAGTGAACCATCCATAGCCCAGCTCCCTTAACCCGCTTACGACCGGTCCCAAACAGCCTACCTTAATACTACATCTTGGCTTGATCCTTCAAGCTCCAACCTTAGCATCTTTCAGCTTTGTTCTCAGTAAGGTTTAGCAATAAGTAACCAATTGTAACTGTGCAAGAAGCTTCTCTCCGACCTTGCTACCTAAAGGAGTATGCTAGATGTCGAAACATATAGCGTAGTATGACTTAGTATGTAATGACCCACAAATTAGGCATTAGAAAATTTTAATTAATTAAAATAAAATTTTAATTAATTAAAATAAAATTTTAATTAATTAAAATAAAATTTTAATTAAATTATGAATTAGTCATCATATTTATAACAATTGCGTAGCTCTTTTTAAGCGAATCATCTTGGTATATAATTTTAATGGATTTGGAGTTACGATTCTTCGAAATAGAGGAGTTATAGTATTAAAATTTGTAGAAGTTGGGGATATTGAATACACACAGAATTCTGACCTTCATGTTACACCGAACCATGCCTAAGATTAGAGGGGTCAGGGGCATTTTTTTATTTTATTTCATAAAATCATCTTCTATACTGTTATTACATAGCCACTTTTGGACCAAACGGTTACATATAACCGAATCCAATTCTTTTGTTATATAAATGAAGCTTATAAATCCTAAGGGGCAACTGACACATTAGTCTCTCTCCCGTAATCCTAAAATCCTTTTCAATCCTATTTTAACGGTGGATGATCTGCGCAGTTACAAATTGTTTCAAAATTCAAAGTGTCTAATACCCACTGAATTTTATGGATACAAAGTTCTCGATTAGGCAAGCAGGCACCTGAGATACATTTTTCCATACGATGTTCCAGTTGATCCGAATTAACGATTTATCCACTATTGTTCATTATAGGGCTTTTAGTTTAATGGTGAAACAATAAAGACAGAGCAATTGGAGGGTACAAATATGTAAAAGACAACAAGAAGAGTCATTCCATATAGTTGTATCGTGATAGATGTGACGTAGTTTGCTAGAATTAGCGTTAGAAGTTGGTAGTAACCATGTTTATTGATGATAGGAGGAGGCATTGTGAGTGGTGGTGATGTGGTAGTATATGTGGATTTTTGAGACGTGGTGGCTGGCGTTGTCTGATGGTGTCAGAGATAGTCATGGTGGCTGCAAATAGTGATGGAAGTCTGTGGCTGATGGGTTAGGAGGAGTCGGGTTTGACGAACTACTATAGCAGAAGTTACACTATTTCATTTTAGCTCCCTTTTTTTTTAATTACAAATTAGACCCTGAATTTTCTAACCTCAATATCCTTCATATAAAAACTCTAATTCACGCATGGTTTCTTCCATTGGACTCATGGCAGAATTTTGGATGATTTGGTGTTGGGATTGTTGAGTTTTGAGGCTATTGAAGTGCGTTGGTATGGTTTACTTAATTTAGTTAATTGAATTTTAAATTATAAAATATATATCTATTAATGAAAAGTCATATTTATTGATATTTGTTGTGTTCTATGGATGAATGTTTGGTTATTATGAGATTTTGGATGTGTTGTGCCCTTGATTGGATAATTGTTATTTATTGTAGTATTTTAGGATGTTTACTTATAATTAATTTTTGATTAGAATTGGAAAATGATTAATTAAAAGAAAACGGATAATAATGGGAAAGATTAGATAAACAAATGAGAAATAAGGTTATTACAGATTTTTGATGGTATTCGTGAATAATAGGGATTTAATTTTTTTTACTGAAATTAAAGGGTTGTTAATCATTAATTTCTAGAGAAATTCATAAATAATGACTAAAATTATATTTTTAACTGAGATTTGGGAAGTATACTATTATTTGTAGGATAAAAAATTTGTATAATAATTATATGAATTTTAGTGAAAATAATACTACTTCGTGTAAATAACAAAATAATTCATTTTACAGTGTTACAGGAATTTTTTTTTTAAATAATTAAATATAAAGATGTTTCTAGAGTAACAATGGTAATTGTAAAGAAATGTTTCCAAAAGTGTCTTGAAGTTAATTATTACTATTTTGGGGTTTTGAGACAAACAGTAATAAGAAATGGGTTTTAAGATTTAAATAGAATATTGTTATTTTGGAATAAATAGTAATAAATTAGTTGGGAAATTATTAAAGATGTTTCAATATATATAGGTATATCATTGGGTTGGTGAAAAATAATAATGTTATCGTTTTGGGAGGTAATTTTATGAAAATTATTATTTTTAAATTAAAATATGATCTTTAGAAGTATTTGAAGAAATAGAAGTATATAAAGTGTTTTTGAAGTATATTATCATTTTAGAATTCGATATATATGTAAATAAAGGTGTTTTTATATAAGAGAAAAACAATGGTTGTAAATGTTATCCTTCGGATGGATATAACATGTAGTTAATTATTCATTTGAATTATCACATATGTTTTTTTTATGATGACGGAATCACACTAGGACGTGGATGCATGATTATGTTGTGTTACTAATATAGTATATATTAGTGCACATCTGATGATTGAAGTTATGTTACTATTATACAGTGTTTAGTACACATTTGATGACTTACTTAAATTGATAATGTATTACTACAGTTGATAATAAATAATGTATGTAAGAATATTTATATTATTGTTAGTTTTCTTATATGTTGATTGGGGTTGGCATTAAGTAGTGCTGATATTTAATGTCTAAGTGTGCTATTATTGTTGTTGCTTGATATGATGATTAGTTGGATGAGTAGGAATATTTTCTACTTATATTGTTCGCATTGATCGCATTGGTTGCGTTGGTTGCAAGGATTCCACTGTTGTTATGTGCTAACAAATATTTGGATGAACGAGAAGAGTAACAAACATAACTATGTGGGTTTTCTCCCTAAAAAAAGGTATGTAGGCAGCCTTTTCATATGCAATAGCTCTCGAGCCTTTGGCTGGAGTGTATAGGGTTAGGCGCAGTTCGAGAATAGTTAACTTTTCCCTTTATTATATGTATATGTGGTTTTGTAGGTGGGAATAAAGGAGGGAGTAGGGGCCTGGAATGACTCGTATCCACAAAGTGGTTCGGTATATCATTTGCATCAAAATTTTGATAGTTGTTGTTTTAATAGTTATTGTACTGATATATGTGTATATCTCATGTGTTGGACTTGTGAAATATTGAATTGACTGGAATGATATTTTTGTTTTAATTCCACCGTGAAGTTTCCCTTTTTATGTTCACTATTTTAAACTCTTTTTAATTTTATATACTCATGGTCCACTATCTTTAATAACTTTATTTAGTTGTAAGAATATTTCACGACATTTATAGTTGAATTTAGATGTTAAAAATAATGGATCATCTTATTGTTACACCTACTGTAACAACCCGCCTTTCCGATCCTTAGAAATTAGTACTAATACATCCACGGTATTCATGTGTCAAGCATTCAAATGTCAGAAAGACAGAATGTTGGGGAAAAAGAAAAGAAGATGGAAGATATAATCTCACAAAAGCGTGACGAGTAATATATAATACTAAAAAAGTCTTTACAAAAAGAAAGAGGCTTTAATATACATACATAAATCAAACACTAACCTATCATCAGCTTGGACAGTTACAACAACATGTCCTTACAATTGCTAATGATGGAACAAGAACAAACAATGGATGGTAACAAAAAAAATACAGAAGTACGTCTTAGAGGCATTCAGCATGTCTCTTGAAAGCCCCAAAGTGTCCAGCTAAATCTAGAAAATATGCTCCGGATGACCTGAGCATTATAAGAAAAGCCGGGTCGGTCTGGTAAAACCAACGAGAGAAACACAATAAAATGGGTTACTTAATGTTATAAAAAGTCTTTAAAATAAAGGTATCTTGTAAGATCACGCCATACATAAACACAGATGTATTTTTACCTTATGATAACCAAACTATTTTTATAGAAAATCAAGTGATATTATAATAATGTCTGGGGGTTGAAAATAAATATATAAAATAGATGAAATGTATGCATCTCACATTTCAGCATAGTTAGGTACAATCAAGTCCTTAATGGCTCATATTGGAGATTGGATTTCCATCAATGATAAGGATATTGGGGTACTGCCTGCCATAGTACACCTCTAGTGAAATATACCGAGGGCCTCACACGGACCCCAAGCGAATCAGAGCTGGCCTGCCCCTCGAACATTACAAACCAGATTATATCATTCCCTGGGACCAAAGCTCCAAAGCCAACATGCTCCAAAGCGTGCATACCAGATCCATAAATATCAATTCATGATCAAGGAATGACTGCTCCTAATGGAAGTGAATCACATAGCTCTGAAGAATATCCTCTTTTTTAGTCATTACTGGGTTGTGAGGCTTATGAGGTCATGACTTATCTTTTCCTCTCTTATCATTCCCACTTTAAATGCTAACGCTCCCCTCCAGGCACAATGCATCGTCACAAGTTGTATAAGATAAGAAAAAACCAAAGGCACTACTTCTATTACATCCATTTTGGTACTACCCTCAGGATTAGTAGCAAGTAGCCCTTGCACTTCAAAGAGCTCTGTCTTTGATTCCATCATCTTTAAGACGTCTTCAATACGACGCTTGAATTTGTTTGAAGTGGAGTTCGGATAACTGATACTTATCCGATCCTGGTCTCTTTGAACCCACATCGATAGTTATCGGTAAACTCAACCCTAGTTCTTTTGAAAATAATCTGACAATACATAAGATCAGATCACCTCCTAACCTTTAAATGGATGGATTTCCTTATCATTTGTCCTAGAAGAACAAAACGAGATTTATACGCACAATACAACATCATCAAAGATGACTGTACCATATAACCCCTTTGTTTCTCTTGGATATCTCCAGAGTTAGATTTTGGATCAAGATTTGATAGTCGGTTATTTAACTATCAAACAATAATCAATCAAAGCGATTTAATTCAATATGAGATCCACTGAGCCTCTATAAATAAATCTTTCAATTGTTAAAATCTCTTTTAATTATTTGATTCAAAATACCTTTACAAAAGATATATTCACAAACCCCTTATACTTTATTCAATACTTAGGAAAACATTCATATACTTATCTCAATGGTATACGTATATTAACAAAATTTGAGGAAGATTTCCTCTTTTCCAAAAATCATATTTAAATGGACCAAAACAAATGTTATTTAAACTATTTCTTACTATAAACCAAACCATTATTCTTTGGTGTTAACTATGGAAAGAATGTTTCCATACCACTAGAGTTAAGAAGGATTAATAGTCAAAACAAATCTCATTCCTTTATAAAATTCCCTTTTGATAAGCCCATTTCATATTTAAAAATCCTTTAATAAGTTCCCAAATTTATTTACAAAACTTCTTTATGAATCTCTAAAATGACTTATAAAATTCCCCATTCCCCATTAATTGTAAAACTCTTTTATAGATCTCCTTTTATAAATTCTGTTATATAAATCTTTTATACAATCCTTTATAAAGGTCCTTTTTATAAATTCCAAAAAACCCATGTTATATATATGTGTTATGTATATATATTTATCCCAATCTACATTATTTTAAAAATACCACTTATAAAACCATTCTTTTATTTAAAATTACCATTTACAAATCTCCTTTACAAATATCACTTACAAAACTCCTTTACAAAATGTCGTTGATAAATCTCTTTGCAAAATATCATTTGTAAATCTCTTTTACAAAATATCATCTATAAATCTCAATTCCTTCTGTAAACCATTTATTATTTAAAAAAACCTTTATTAAATTAATGTAACCACCTTTTATATCATAAATAAACAATTTGTTAACTCAAACACAATTAATTTAATAAATTAATTAACCTTTAAACATCACTAATAATATAATTAATTTCCTTAAATAACATAATCAAAATAATTAATTAACTTTAAAACATACTTAATCAAAATAATTAATCAACTTTAAACATTTATAAATCAAAATAATTAATCAACTTAGACTATAATTAAATCAATTGATTAACTTAAACCCACATTATACTATACTTGAATAACTTTAAATAACATTGATAATATAAATAAATTTTAAATGATTTAACATTTTTAATAAAGAAAATGAAAAATCATTTACAAATTAAACAAACACTTAACATCAAATTATTATGAAATTTTAAAGTAATTCCAGTCCATAACTTCACAAATTCGGAAAGATGCTTAGTGGCCATAATGATACTTAATCAAGCTACCAATTAATTTAATTTAACTTTCATGTCACATAACAATTTAAATAAGTATCATATATGTAAATAAAATCATCAATTCACCATCACTTGTTAATCCATCACTTATCCAGTATTAATTTATCCGCATACTAATTAACGAGTATATAAATAAATGTCCAAATAAATATAATTGTAGAATGTGGATTTATTCTGCTAAACAGATGTCATCAGCCTCTACACACTTTATTTATAGCAAAATGGTGATTTATTTTGCTCAGTAGATGTCCAAAATAATTTATTCAATTTTAATTTAATAGAACGGTGTTTTATTTCACCAAATAGATATCAACAATAAGGTATAATAAATTTAGCGACGTTATTATTTGAAATATCATAACTAAAATTAGTCACTAACATTTTATCATAAATTTATAGATAGTCGAAACTATCGACAAATTATGTTACTATGTTGTACTCATCAATGCGAGTATAATACAAAATTCCTTGAGTCAATCGGACTTAAAACAGATAAGATATTCAATTTTTTCTTTTAGTTAACACACATATTTAAACAAATTAAACAAAAATTTATTTTCACCCTAAACCTTTTAGCCTATTAGCACCAGACCCGACTTGCATGAAGACCTTCTTCTCCCTCCCTTACGAACTGCTGTTATACATGTCACAATGTACAAATTGTGTACACACACAACAATTAAACCGATATTTGACGAAATTGAAATATGATGCCTCCGACAAACTTCTCGTCTCGATCTCGATGCATCCCCCACCACCAGGCCAAGCTCGATCAACCCCATCAAGTTTCAATCGATTTCCCTAATCCACGCTGCCTTAGTGTCACGATCTTCGTCAACCGACCTGAGCACCTCTCGCCTATGTCAATCAACTCCCCACTACACTCCAAATTCCTCCGATTCAACTCCGACCATCTCCTGATCATCACGACCAAAGGCCCAGTAAACGACAAGGCCGTTGTCTATCTCTTCCCTATGTAGCCGAACCTCTTCATACGTACTCCAACAACCCTCCTTAGCATGAAAAACCCAACCTCACACCCATATCCACCCAACTCTGCTTTTATTTTCGACAAACTAAAACCCTAGCTCACCATGATTTTGGCTCTGACTAAGCTGAGCTCCCCAAACTCCTACGAACCCCCTCAAAACCAATAATATAATGAAGATCATAGCCTAACGATCACAACCGATCTCATTTCACAATTTTTAGTTGAGTAATGAATTAGATTTTGATTTTTAAACATGAGGACCTAATTTTAGCTTGCTAAAAACATGATAGAAAGAGAAAGGGAAAAGAAAATGTAGGAGGGAAAATGAAAATGGATAAAAAGCTAAGTGTTGATGTGTATATAAACTAAGTTCACTTAGTGACCAAGCATACCAAGTCAACTTTCCTCTCAAATCAAAATGCAAATCAAAGCACACAAGATAACCCAAAGACTAAACCACTTGGAAGCATGATGGATAAGAGAAAAAGTTTATGTACCTTGTTTACTTATACACCTAAGGAACCTTAGGATTATAAAATCAAATTTCACATCTATCTTTTTTGGTATATTTAAATATTTCATATATTATATGTTGCCCTAACCATCCAAATATATAATGGATTTTAGAGTAACCCTTGTACATTAGTTGATTTCAACACTTAAGGTATCTTAGCATTTTAAATCCATCACTTCATTTTTTTTATTTTAAATATTTTATGTATACTTTTTACTTTTACTTTTCTAAATACAGAGTGTGTTCTCTAACATTAAATTGTTGTTTTAAAGTATAAACAAAGGTATTACAACATTTTACAACTTGTAGCTCAATAATAGATCAAAAATTCGAAAAACAAGTTTTCAGTGTTTTCTGTTTTTCATCGAATTACCTATTTTAGCAACAAAATTCAAAATGAATTTCCTATCATTAGTTATAAATTAAAAGTGGGCTAGTTAATTATTAAACCATTAATCGAATAAATTAAATACTCACAAATCAAAATAATAAATTTTTGGGTCGTTACACATACTACTACTGCCAGTTTTTCGAAAGCATATAACTCCTATAGCATGCCTCCTTTCTTAGAAGTAAGAACACACCGCGTAGGGAATTGCAACTGGCTTGCTTCTCAGCTACATATTCCAACTACCTTTCCAACCGTCATTCATCATCTAAGTGACAAGATCAATGACCATGGACAATTTCAACCTATTTATAGTGTAATCTCAACCATCCATTGCCTATATCAACTTCTATATATACCCCTTGCCATACAACATCAAAGGGGTTGGAATTTAATTGATTCTTATGCTCAAATTTCTCACTTATAGTAAGCAACTTCTTACAAGTTCTTAGGTACATTATCGTTGTATGCTTAATGACTAAATTCCTTATTATTCTCTTGTAATTTCCTGTAATTGTAAGAGATAAACTTAGTAAGAGATCTTTATAGTGGATGCATGAAAGCTTATGCTAAACCACTCTACTTCTTATGTCATTTACATTATTTGCTTGCTTTACTCCTTATTTTACATTTTCAAGCCTAATGTTGGCACGTAACCTTTGCTAATATGAAAGCATTAGTCTAACTCCGAGGTTGGCTAATTTTTTACCCAACATTTTGATGCTAGAAGGAGGGTCTCCTATAAAATCTCTCACCTTTCTTTACCTTTTCTTCTCTACACACTATTTTCGCATTTCACGATGTCAAATCCTAATGGTGAGAATGAGGTTATCAACTTTAATGATTGTGAGACTAACAACACCACTATCGCCAACGCTATTGGTCCCATTTCTGGACTCAACAATGACATCTGGAAAAGTATGCTTCAAGGCTCAACCAACATGAGAATTCTACCTCATGAGGTAAATGATATAGGGACATGAATGGATGCTCAAACTACTATGAACTTTGGTTCTCCAACTCCTTCGACGGTTGATCTTACTCTATGTAGCCCGTCCTTCCCAGTGCATACAATATTGTTAACAATCTCAAGAGAGGATGGTGCTTGAAATCTTGGTCGGGGTAGCTCTTATGCACATCAAGAGAGAGCATGCTATGTGTGGGCTAAACACATTATTGTGGTTAATTGATTGTGCATAAGGAACCAAGATGCCACCATTCTCTTTCAATAGAATAGTCATCAGCTTTTTAGTGCCTTCGGGCGGTAGATGGAGATCAAGACTTGAGATTTGAGCATCTTAATGGTAGAGTCCATGCCATAAGTAGAGAATCAAGGGCCACCCCAGTACACTCCCGATCCAATAGGTGTGTAACCAGGCATAGATCAAAAGAGGGATGGGTCGCCCATTCACGGTCGTCCTATATGCATAAGGAAAGAAGGACCTCATTTCCAGGTCACCATCACTCTCCCATATATCATCGCCGCTGGTCTTCGACTCCACGGAGTAATGGCTAAGCCAGTGCAGTTTGTAGGCTAAATACTCCCCTAGAATGTGGATGCTATTCTCTAGGAGGAGATGAATCATCTTTGCCAGTAACTTAATAGAATGCAAGTTCGAAATGCTATGGGCAAAGGTCTATTTGATAAGAGAACGGGGAGCCAATTTTTGAGGAGATCTCGAATACATACATTCATCGGCAGTATGCCTTTCCACCTATTGACAAGCACGAAGGTAGTGCCAACCCGTCAGATCACATCACTGCCTTCAACTCCATCACTTGGGCCAACCGGCTTTCCAGCCTCACAGAGTGTCGACTCTTCCTTTCCACTCTTAATAGATTGATTTCCCTTTGGTTCTTACACCTATAACCGAGAAACATTCAATCTTAGGCCTAACTTTGCACCGATTTCAAGATTAGGTTCTTTGCTTCCAAGACCCATGTCATAATGGCTAGTGAGATAGGTAACATTATCCAAAGGTCGAGCGAGAATCTTCGGTCATATGTAAATCGTTCAATAAAGAGTCGACCTAGGCTAGGTGTGTCAACATAAATAACTTAGTTGTGGTCCTTTGCTTGAGGGTCAAATACAAGTGCAGAATATGGAAGGAACTACAAAAGTAGCAGGCATATTAGAGCTTCAGATTGTTCTTGGACCACCCAGTGCAGTGAAGCCATAACAACTGGCCATATGTCACCTGAGAGAACCCCTAAGCCCAACAACATTCTGTTTCGTGCTAGGACAATTTGCCACATTGAAGACCAGGATGGCCTAGATCTTATTTCCTTAGCCGCTCCCTAAAGAAAAAAAGAGACCATCTAATCTTAGAATCAGCAACTCACACTCCATTAATAAGCGAGCACGTCCAACATAACAACCCTACCTCTCAATGTTGACAAACTCATCCATGAGAGCCGGGGTAACCTCAACCCTCCGGCTCGAGCGCAGACACCTATCCTGATTGAGTATTCATAGAGCACATGACTTATGTGTTGGACCAATGTGATTTAGAAACCGATCCTGATTTGGATGATGATCACGATCCTTATATAGGAGATTCAAACATTGAAGGCAGGTTGACCGCCACACTCAAATTAGTAGGTATAGACAACACCGACTCTAATAAAGTCGCCCAGATCAGCACTGAGCTCAATCAAGAAAGTAGAGAGGAGTTGGTTAAATTCTTGAAATAAAGAGAAAATGCCTTCACATAAGGGAACACCGACATGACCAAGATCGATCCTAGAATCATGTTCCATGAGATGAACATCGAACTAAGGAGACCCTAGTCCAGCAAAATCATCGACCACTCAACCCGTAAAGGTACCGAGCTCTCAAGGAAGAAGTGGAGAAGCTATTGGCCAATGACTTCATCTAGGAGGAAGAATATCTGTTGTGGGTAGGTAATCCAGTACTAATCATAAAACCAAATAGGTCATGGAGAACTTGCATCGACTTCTCCAAACTAAATAAAATTTGGCCCAAAGATTGATTTACATTGCCTTACATCCATTAGGTAGTAGCTGCAAATAGTGGATGTTTACGCCGAAAGTTAACATATACACCCAAAGATTGATAGTAGAGAATAAAATGTTGAAAAAAATTGAAAATGAGTAAAATGATAACACATAACAATTATAGTGGTTCAGCTAATCAGCAGCTTATGTCAACTTAAACTTTTTTTATGTTTCTGCTGAGTTTTACAAAGTTGATCTTATAGATCGGTAGCTATGGATCGATGATGATCCATGATTATAGAGAAAGTGCAAAATTTTGTCAAACGGGTAAAAGTCCGTTGAACAATTCCCCTTTACCTCTATTCATAGCTGTAGGTCAATGAAATTCTCTCCACCATATTCATGCCCACATTCCCCATGCCTGAGAGGAGATGTTCCCGAATGATTGTGGCCATCTCCTTAATGTTCATGGATTGGTACCGATCCATGCCCTATAGATCAGTAATGATCCATAAGATAGGGTATAAGGACTTCTTTGTTCCTTGGAAGTTGCTTAGTTGATTTGTACTCTTGTCTTTGATGTTTGATCATATCGATACATAGTTGAACTTGAGTGAATTCCTTAGTTCAAAGTTTAGTCAAAGACACTTGATTAATCCATCGATTGATTTTATTAAGGATTGTGAGAAAACCATTATCTATGGTGTGCATCAACTGATAATTTCTAAGAGATTCCATGGCACGAACTTTGGCATGGTTTTGGGTAAGATTTGGGAGAGGTACCGATCCATGGTACCGATCCATGACTTCATTTGGTTTTTGAGCTTTGGTCGTCGAACTTGGAATAAGGTGTTATATGGGATAAACTTGAAGATTCTAATCAATTTTTCTAATTCACCTCTTGGTATCGCTTGACACCTAAGTTTGGCAATTATTGCTTTAGATTCCTGCTTGGTTATCTTTTTGCTCGATCGATTTGACTTATTTGAATATAGAATGGTCATAAAGCCGGATAAAATTTCCCCTCCAAAGTATGCCTTGTGAATAGAAGACATTCTTTGCTTAAGAACAAATATCAAAGTCGATTATTCACTAGTAGTTGAATTTTCTAGCTATTAATAACCCGGTGAATCGTTCGATTCCTTCAGATTCACTTGTAAATCAAAGATCGCTCCAGACCATTACAACTAGGGACCTAGGCCTTGCTTGAGTGTTAGTAAAAAATAATCATCATTCCGCGTTCTCTCAAAACTATATATCGTATGTTATGTCATAAGTCAGAATTGTCCCATGTTCATCCGAGAGTTAACAATCGTATATCAAAATCAATGTCATCCCATGTTCGTCCAAGATCCGAATTACGACATATAAACCATATGTTAAGTCATCAAAGATCAGCAATAGTGGAAGCTCATTGCTATCGGTTGGAACACCTAGTGTCTCATTCTAAGAACATACAACCGAATCAAAGTTGTTTCCAAGTCAAGTGATGTTCAAACCCAAGGCCTAGTCTTCGATCTCTCTGGATCCCATTATCAATATCCATCTTAGTTTCTGATCTCTTTGGGTCATGTAATCAATGAACAATTCAATTCCCGATCTCTTTGGGTGGTTAGTTTAATCTTTAGTCTCTCCAGATCGTTAGTTGAATCCTCGACCTCTTTGGATCATTAGTTGAATTCTGGACCGCTTTGGACTATTAGTTGAATCCTCGACCTCTTCGGATTGTTGGTTTAATGCTCGCGACCTCTATGGATCGTTAGTTGATTCCTTGATCTCTACAGATTGTTAGTAATATCCTCAACCTCTCTCGAATGTTAGCTTTATCCTTGACCTCTCTGGATCGTTAGTTCTTGTTAAGTCCAATCCCTTTGCTCTCCAATGAGAGGATCCAATGATCGGATGAGTCTAGCTGTGCACTTTCCATGAGGAGACTTACTATCCCGTATAAGTCCAATTCACTTGCTTTCCAATAAGGGGACTTGTACCTTATGGTTCATTGCCCCATCGTTTCGGTCGGGAAAACTGTGTTCATTTAGTCCATAAATTAATATAACGGGGTAAACAACTTTTATTTGTGTTTCGAAATGAATATCGATTATCACATTCAAGTGATTTTCAAAGTCAAGCATTCATTCATAGATTCAAATTTCAACATTTGACAAACATCATGACATCCATCTAATCGAGCAATATAGCCTAGCATCCAACTTAAAGTGTGCCTAAGGACCGATCAAGGTCCCAAACATGAGTAAGAGACTTAACCATAAAATCACATCGTCTATTGGGAACAAACGCACAGTGTGGGTGTCGAACCTGACTCCCTGCCATTCGATCATGAGATAGTTATCCTCGACCTAGATTCAAGACCGCTTCCATTTAATGCGGATGACGGAAGATCCCGCTGCATTACTATAGCTTGGTTCCTCATGTACTGCTGCAGCTGGTTGTCCTTATCCTGTTCCTCAACCAGATCGTGAAAGTATCTACATCCATTTGTTTTATGCTCATCCAGCTCATGGAATAAGCAATATTTTCATAATTTCCTTTTCCAATCCATGGGATCTCTTTTCATTGGTTTTTGGTAGTGAATCCACCCTTTGGTATTCAGATAAGTCCTCTCAATGGTTTCATTCAACTCTGTGTAAGAAGAGAATTTCGGTTCCCTTCTCTCTTGCTTTGGTCCTCAAAAGCCATTATCCACATTTCTCTTCCCTTTATCTTACAAAAACATGCTCCGGACATTCCTTGGTCATCCACGGCATTAACTTTTGTCTTTTCAGTTTCAGCTTCCTCCTAACGCAAGTATCTCTCAACCTTATGGTAAAATTCCACGAGATTCGCTGGTGGATCTCTTTCCAAAGCAACCTTAAAATCCGTCTTACTTGCAACTCTTGCCACCGTTAGAACCATCGATGAATTTGGTTTATGAACTACAGCAGCTGCCGCATTAAACCTTGACAAATAACTCCTTAGGGTCTCTCTGGCCCTTTGGTTCATGCTTGATAGCATAGTGACATTTTTTGGTCGTGAAATATGGATCCTAAACTGTCTCAATAACCTATTCACTAACCTAGTCCACGTGCCTATGGACCCATTTTCTAGTTGCTTGAACCACATTGCTACTAAATTTGTTAAATATAATGGGAAACACCATCCCATCACTCAATCAGACACACCTAATATATCCATATAACAGATGTATGTCATCAAATGAAATGTTGGATCTGTCTTTCCATCGTACATCCCTATCGTTGGCAATCTGAAATTAGGTGGATTCCTCGTGTACCAAATGTTAGAAGAATGGATTTATGTTCACATTCTCTAGACTTTGGTCTGGCGGTTCACCTCTCATTGCTCATCCAACCATTTCAGATATTCTATCACTATTATCTAACAGAAGTCTCTATTCCACATTTTCATTCTGCATCCTGTTCCTACCGAAAATCTAGCATATACTCCTCTGGTTGTGTATTTGCATTCTAATTCATGTTCTAGTGTTCAACATCATTTCCTACTCATGTCCCATCTCTATTCAAGTTCAAATTCATTATGCCCCCATGTACTCGAGATCGATACCGACTTATGCTCGGGGATTAGTACCATGTTGTGGCACCTCTTCGCGGGTTGCTCTAATTTTTTTCGTGCTGTTCATAAGTGTGTTTGTTCTATCATCTTGTCTTTGGTTCTGATCTGTAGCAACTTTTGCTAGGCCTAGTTGTCTCATCCTTCTGAAGAATCCCTCCATCATTTCATCTTGGAGGGTTATCATTCTCTGCTGCATCTCTATCATCATCATCTCCATTTCATCTATGGTTATGTAGATAAAATGAGGTTAAATCCCAAGGACACCTCTTGACTGCCCATATGTCCTTGTTGGCTTTATCCAACAGTAGTTATCCTGGTTGATGGCCTATCCATTCTCTTAAACTAAAGTTTCAAGTTGTCAAATCCTAATTTTTTTAGTGAAAGCACCAAAATATTTACACCGAAAGTTGGCACTAACACCCAAAGATTAATAGTAGAGAATAAAATGTAGAAAGAAATTGAAAATAAGAAAAAAGAGAACAAGCAACAGTTATTTTGGTTCGACTAATCAGGGGCCTATGTCCATTTGAACTTTGTTTATATTTATGTTGTGTTTAACAAAGTTGATCTTATGAATAAGTAGTTATGGATTGGTGATGATCCATGAGATTGCAGTGAAAGGGCATAATTTGTTAGATGAGCTAAAAGTCCTTTGAACAATGCCCCTTCTCCTCTACTTATAGCTGTAGGTTAGTGGAGTTCTCTCCATTACGTTCATACCCACGTTCCCTACGTCCAAGAGGAGCTGTTCTCGAAAGATTATGGCCGGCTCATTAATATTCAGGGATCGATACCGATTCATGCCCTATAGATCGGCGACGATCCACAAGATAGGTTATAAGATCTTCTTTGATCCTTAGAAGTTGCTTTGTTGATTTGTACCCTTGTCTTTGACGTTTGGTCGCATAGATATGGCGTTGAACTTGAGTGAATTCCTTAGTTTGGAGCTTGGGCAAAGACACTTGATTAGCCCATCAATTGTATTTGATTAAGGATAGTGAGCCTATGGTACGGATCTCCCGACAACTGCTAAGGAACTCTATGGCACGAACTTTGGCATGGTTTTGGGTAAGAGTGAGGGATCAATATCTATAACATCCCAAATTTTTGTTCAATATTATTCAGAAAATTTAATTAGATAAATTAAATAGAATAATGTGAGGTGATAAGGAAAATGAGACATGTTAACTAATTTCGATCAAACCTTAATTAGTCATAAGTTAGTTTTAAATATAGAATAGGAAGGGATTAATGAGAGGAGCATAATGAAAATAATTCCTTAGTTCATTTCGCAAACCGTTCCCTAATTATTCATTCTCATTTCTTTTTCTAAAATCAAAACAAATCCTAAGAGGAGGTCGACCATTACCTAAACAAATTCAAAAGGGGAAAGCTTAAGGGAATTGATCTACATCAAATCTCAATCTCTTTTATCCAATCCAAGGTTAATAATAGTTAACTATTTCGTTCATTATGTTTTGTTTTTGGATTTAGGATTGAATTCCAAATTTGTTGTGACAATGTTTCGTATTTGGATTGATAACATCATTATTAGATTGTAACGTCCCACCTCTTGACCCTTACTACTCAAGAATATTACAAGTAATATTGTCGAGTAATATAGAGATTGAGGATGGTTAGGAGCCACCATCCATGTCTATTCCCTTGGGCAAACACTATCACATCATCTTTTACTTCATAACACATTATAAAGATGTGAATGGTTTCAGCACAAAGCAATAAATATGTTGGCTAATATCGATCAGAACAATATATCTTATAATATACAACATTAAATCACAGATCGCAATTGAAATATAATACAGATCAAATATCACTCTGTAGTGTGAGTCTATAAAAGGAAGTACTAGACCCATATACATACTGTGACGCAGCGGATAATTCGAAATAAAACTTCAATCGATGGATTGTAGCAATCGGTGAGTTGAAGATACCAAAAATGCCCAAGTTCGTTGATCCAAAGATACCGAACTCTAGCTATCTCAAACACGTTGATAGCGCACTATACCGTGTTCAAAGATCTACGATTCTTCGCACGTTGATCTAGCGCACTAGATTCCGTGAATCGGCTTCAACAAACGTGGATTCGAGCGCACTCGAACGACGTAAGTGGAGATAGGAGATTACACTCAACTACCAATTGGTATGAAAGCACAAAGCTAACAAAAGAGAAATTTTATTCAAAATCAACAACCACAAAATATACAACACACCCTCTATTTATAGCTGTTTCACCACCCAGAGCCTTAGCTCGTGACCGACTCAACATCCTTAGGTCGGCACCGACTCAACTGGTAGCAACACAAGCTCTTTACAACACACGTCGACTCAACCTAACTATATACAAGACCATCGCCGACTCAACTGATTACAACCTCATACGCAACCGACTCAAGTATATACATGTGACCGACTTACAACAGCACACGACTCAACATGACCGACTCAAGTCTTTGCCGATTCAACCCTTGAGTCGCACACGACTCAGCACATCACTTCCACACATAGTATACGACATACGACTTAGAAGTACAACGGCTCATACGACTCAAGCTACAACAGTTAGGTCGTATACGACCTAACGACTCAAGGCCAACAGCACATCCGCTCCTATGGCCGACTCAGGCGCATGCCGACTCAACTTCCTCCGACTCAAGGCCTTAGGTCGGAAACGGCCTATGCTCCCATCAACTCGTAACTTCTTGTCCTTAGGTCGGAAACGACCTAAAACATGCTCTTGCCCAGGTAACCCGTTAGGTCGGAAACATCCCCATATGCTTCTGTTGAGTCGGCTTATCTTCCCCCTTGGCTTGTTAACTCGTGTCCTTTCTTCCTTAGACCGGCAACGACCCAAGCTTTCACTAAGTCGCGAACGACTCATCCCCGAAGCCCACTTTGCTCGACCTATGTTATCTCCCCCTTGTAATCTCTTAAACCGGAAACGACTCATGGTTAGACCGTTGAGTCGGGGGCGACTCAACTCCGATGCTAGGTTATCTCGGCTTGTCTTCTCCCTTGGTTTGTTAGGTCGTGGACTTCTTTCCCTAGCTCGGAAACGACTCAAACCTTCCTTGAGTCGTGGACGACTCATCAAACTCAAACACCTCAAATTCCCGTTGAGTCGTAACCCTGTCCCTTTAGCTTTGTTAAGTCGCACACGACTTATACTTAGCTTGTGATCACAGTTAGTTCGTAGCTCGCTTAAGCAACTTAAGGTCTCATGATGCTGGCCTGCATCATCTTCCCCTGGTTGGAAAAAATTCGTCCTCGAATTTACAAACTTTCTTCTTCGAGACGCTGTCTTCCATTCATTATCTGGTTTGATGTGACACTGGTGATACCCACTCTTGAGATTAATCTTGTCTTGACCCTTTGACGATATGGTTCGAAATAAGGAATACCTGGAAATAAACAGACGTGGCATCAGACAGGCGGCATAAGGAAGTGATCTGAGGGAGATGACGTAAGAAAAAGTGTGGGATAAACTAAGCACTAGATGCCAGATCCACTTCATGTAGCACAGGACTTCATAAAAATAGTGTCGTATATCATATTGCTTCTGCCAATAGGAAGACGTGATATAGAACCAAAACTCATCCAAAATGTGAGACGATATAAGGAAATTTACAATCATAGAACGAATTAGGAAATCTCGTCCTAAGAAGTGTGATGATTCATGCTCAGATTCTTGTCTTTCCGTATATTGTTCAGAGATGTTATCATCTAGCATCTGTCCTTGAAGTGTTGTATCAAATTCTCCTGACTGAAATGAACTCCCGCTCGCTTCTCCTTCAACATAGTTATTTTCATAAGATGGTTCCAAGCAATTGACACTGGCAATGTTTGCAGGGTGGACATCATCAGACGACTTCAACTGGCAATCATTCTCTTCCTCCTGTCGTATCAACTCTTCCTGTTCTTTCAGACTCACAAGATCATACGATACTGGCAGTAAAATAGCATCTGGTAGGAGTTCAGTATGAGGTTGAATGTCCTGGAGTGATGGTAACTCTTCGGATAATGCCTCAGAATATTCGACTTCAGACTCTTCGAATTCTGATCCAACTTCCTCGAAATCATCAATATCTTCACTCGCTCCTTGCTCGGTCAACACAAACAATTCATTTCTCATTTCCTCATACTCTTCCAATATTACAGGATTGGTTTCTCCAAGCAGTTCCTCAAACATCTCATCTCCACATTCTTCACATATTTCGAATGCTTCATCCTCCTCAGGGTTCTCAACATCAAAATCTTTTTCGGATTCAATCAACATTGACAACTCCTCATCATCTTCCATTTCATCGACGAACTCTCTTAAAGATAATAAACAATCTGATTCTGCCTTTTCTTCCATTTCACTTTCATTTTGCCCAGGCTCCTCGAAAACCACGGAATTAATACTTGGCTGGTTCTCATCCATAAGCTCAGGTATCAAACAAAAATCCTCCATCAACAAATGAATTCTCTCATCTCCGAACACAATTTCTTCTTCCATACTATCGATATTAAACTTTGGCAATGACGAGTAATCCACTTCTACATCCACATACTTTGACTCAATCTCTTCGTTATCATCAAATTTCAACGGTTGATAAAAGTCAGATTCATCAGTTTTCCTCAACAAGTTACTCACTTCATCACTTGACAAAATTTCTACATCTCCTGACAAAGAACCTTCATCGTCATCAAATTGTGGTGGTTGATAAAGATTACCTGCATCAATCCTCCTCAACAAATTACATTCTTCGTTCTCCAACTCGACCTCTTCATCTTCATTATCAAACTTTAGTGGTAAGGCTGCGAATGATTCTGTAGGACCAACCTCTTCTAGCTCTTCCAACATTGGTTCAACTTCCTCCGGAAATTGAAGTTCTTCTCTTGCCTCATACATAACCAATGTTTCAGCAGTACCTTCCGATTCTTCAACACTCTCGCTGAATGATATTGGACTAGTCTGTTCCTCTTCTTCTTCTGTCCCGCTGTCAGTAGAATCATCCACTTCCTCACTTTCACATTCTTCTATAACAAAGGGTTTCTTCTGGGACTTTGTACTTTTAAAACTTCGATGGTTAGACTCCTGATAATGATAGCGCTTAACTTGGTCATCAACATTCGTCGTAATGATTCTGTGTGCAACTGGTTCGTTGATTCTCTTGGAAATTTCTCTACTGTAAGGAACGCCATCAAACTGATTACTGGGTCTTATAACCATACCCTTCCCTTGACTACCTGGATTCCTCTTCTGCAACTGTTGGTTAACACGAGATTGATAATTGTAGGGTAAGAAATTTGCTTTCATCATCCTTTTCATCTTATCCCACTTGACAACTTTAGATTTCTTCATTCTCTCTCTGGTTGATTTAGTTTGTTGCCACCAGTCCATAGCTCTACCTCTCAAGCTTGCAACAACTAACTTAACTTGGCGATCTTCAGGAATATCATTGAGTTCAAACATTCTTTCAACCTTTGACAACCAATCAAGGAATTCCTCTGCTTGTAACCCACCTCGGAATTCTGGAATTTCTGTATCCTTCCTAGATTCCTGAAATCGAAAATGAACACTATCACCATAACGATCTTCTTCAAATTTAGATGAGCTTCGATATCGATTCTGAACATTGCTTCTGCTATGAACATGCTCATCCTTTCTACTTCCTCTTTCATAATCACGATGATCTCTCCTCATCGAAACTGATGATTCTCTTCTGTCACGACTAGATGATGGTAACACCCTCCTCGCTTCCGTAACCAATGGCGAAACTCGGTTTCCTCCATGGTCCGAGATTGGCGACCTTCTGCTTTGACTTGTATTCAAATCCATCATCAATTTCTCCAATCTACCAAAACTTTCATCGAACTTCTCATGCATACGTTGCTCCATTTGATCGGCTTCTTCTTTTCGATACAAAGCTTCAATGTTTTGATGACGATTGGCTCTCCTTGGTGGCATGATTGAAAAACTTCACAAACTTCAACAATTCAATCACAAGACTTCAACAAATCACGGTTCAACAATGTCTCGGCTATGACTTGATTCGGCTCAATGTGCAACGACTTATGGTTAAGTCGGCACGGCTCCACACTTCAAATCTTGGCGCGCAAAAATCTCCTCACAAATTCAATCACTCTCCAACACTTGATTCAAAATGCTATAGATCAAATACTCCAAGCTTGTTGCAACTTCAAGATGACCACAACGAACACAACTTCAAACTTCAACACTTGGCTCCAAGAATCAAACTTAGCTATGATTGGCTAAGTATGGCTCCAATACCAAACTGACGCAGCGGATAATTCGAAATAAAACTTCAATCGATGGATTGTAGCAATCGGTGAGTTGAAGATACCAAAAATGCCCAAGTTCGTTGATCCAAAGATACCGAACTCTAGCTATCTCAAACACGTTGATAGCGCACTATACCGTGTTCAAAGATCTACGATTCTTCGCACGTTGATCTAGCGCACTAGATTCCGTGAATCGGCTTCAACAAACGTGGATTCGAGCGCACTCGAACGACGTAAGTGGAGATAGGAGATTACACTCAACTACCAATTGGTATGAAAGCACAAAGCTAACAAAAGAGAAATTTTATTCAAAATCAACAACCACAAAATATACAACACACCCTCTATTTATAGCTGTTTCACCACCCAGAGCCTTAGCTCGTGACCGACTCAACATCCTTAGGTCGGCACCGACTCAACTGGTAGCAACACAAGCTCTTTACAACACACGTCGACTCAACCTAACTATATACAAGACCATCGCCGACTCAACTGATTACAACCTCATACGCAACCGACTCAAGTATATACATGTGACCGACTTACAACAGCACACGACTCAACATGACCGACTCAAGTCTTTGCCGATTCAACCCTTGAGTCGCACACGACTCAGCACATCACTTCCACACATAGTATACGACATACGACTTAGAAGTACAACGGCTCATACGACTCAAGCTACAACAGTTAGGTCGTATACGACCTAACGACTCAAGGCCAACAGCACATCCGCTCCTATGGCCGACTCAGGCGCATGCCGACTCAACTTCCTCCGACTCAAGGCCTTAGGTCGGAAACGGCCTATGCTCCCATCAACTCGTAACTTCTTGTCCTTAGGTCGGAAACGACCTAAAACATGCTCTTGCCCAGGTAACCCGTTAGGTCGGAAACATCCCCATATGCTTCTGTTGAGTCGGCTTATCTTCCCCCTTGGCTTGTTAACTCGTGTCCTTTCTTCCTTAGACCGGCAACGACCCAAGCTTTCACTAAGTCGCGAACGACTCATCCCCGAAGCCCACTTTGCTCGACCTATGTTATCTCCCCCTTGTAATCTCTTAAACCGGAAACGACTCATGGTTAGACCGTTGAGTCGGGGGCGACTCAACTCCGATGCTAGGTTATCTCGGCTTGTCTTCTCCCTTGGTTTGTTAGGTCGTGGACTTCTTTCCCTAGCTCGGAAACGACTCAAACCTTCCTTGAGTCGTGGACGACTCATCAAACTCAAACACCTCAAATTCCCGTTGAGTCGTAACCCTGTCCCTTTAGCTTTGTTAAGTCGCACACGACTTATACTTAGCTTGTGATCACAGTTAGTTCGTAGCTCGCTTAAGCAACTTAAGGTCTCATGATGCTGGCCTGCATCATACTGTGACGACCCGACTTTCTACTCCCAGAAAATCGCATCATCTATTAAGAAAGAAAGTGATAGAAGAAGAAAAGAAAGAAGAGAAAGAAGAAACAACACTAGAATCTCAACAGCGGAACGAATAAATTATATTAATAACATAAGTATTTACATAATATACAATATCAATCAGAGATACACAACATACACATCGCATATACTAGACAGTTATAAACACCTGTCTAGTATTTACAACTCAATACAGTCACAACACAAAGAACACACAGCGGAACTATATATCTACAACGCAGAAGCCTCCTGCTCCATTGCTCCTCCATTATTCGTCAAAGCGAACCCGAATCACTTGGCTACTCGTAAAAATTTTGAGTACCCAAGAGTTTAAGAAAACAAAGATAAACTCTAGGTCAGACATGGGTCTGGTGTGAGTAACAGGTTAAGGTTGTTTAACTTTTTAAAAAAACTTTTTAAAAGAAAGGTATCACGTAAGACTTCCCACACATAAACATGGAAAAGTTTTTACCTTACACTAACAAAAACATTTGATAGGAAATCCGATGATATTACAATAGTGTCTAGGGTTTTCAAGTAAATATGAAATAGCCGAAATTGTTACATGATTAAATTCCAGCTACTAGCCACAAAAGTGGGTAATACAATCAAAACCGTTGGCACTTATTGGATTGTGGATTGCATACAATGGCAGGGCTACTGGGGTACTGCCCGTCACAGTACGTGGCCTAGATCACCGTACCGAGGAGTACGCCTGCTCCCCTAAACACAAGGCTGGAACCATTCCTTACTGAATAGTTCCAAACAAGACAACCCCGTAGTTGTTTGCAACCAACTGCCCACACAGCCGAATATAAAGGCATTTCTAGACAAGGGTAAATCTCGCTCTCCAGTGGGAGCTACCCACGAAGCCTTGCTGCACCTCCCCTGTTTTAGCCATTCCCGGTTGATGAGGCTTGAGGCTACGATTACCTTTAGAGAACACATTTCTTAGAATGCTCATCGTCCACCTGACGATGTTCTGAAAGAATTCAGTCCATACAAGTCGTTCCGGGTTCGAACGAAATCGAAGGCATTATCTCGTTACACTCATTTTGGAATCACCCTCAGATTTAACGACGATAACCCTTGAGATCTGAATCATCATCTTCACTTGAGATTCACGACCTATCGTTAATTTGGATCGATGTGGTTTTCGGATATCCAAATATGGAAATCCGATCCCGGTCTCATCGAAATCCAAAACGTGTCTTTTAGGTCCAAGTTGTTTTAAATGTTTGAAACAATTCAATTTAATATTATCTATATAAACACAGATAGATAATTCACAACATCATAATAGATAATCAATATTATCATCACAACAGATAATCTATATTATCAACTCAAACAGATAATTCATATTATCAACTCAATGCAACCATAGCATCCAAATCACACAACATCATTTATCTCATATATGAGATCTCGACCATTCAGGGTAATAAATATCAGTCATCATTCATAAGCAATGACTTATTAAATCACCATTCTATAATTAATTTAAAATGAATTAAATTAATTACTTCTTCCTTAATTAATTTAAAATGAATTAAATTAATTACTCATCCATATAAATCTTGCTTACACATCAATTAATTATAAATAAATCAATTAATTACTCTTAACAAGTTACCCTAATTAATCATCTTGATTAATTACCCTTTAATTATATTCAAGTAATTAACCTTTAATTAATTTCATAAATTAATTATCCCAAACCAAATTTAGTAATTAACCTGTAATTACTTCATTTATTAATTAATAATAATTAATTACATTAATCCTTAATTAATTACATTAATTAATTTCTTCATTGATTAATTGTTCCTATTAATCAATCCTTAGTTATATCATTAATTATTTAAATTAATGATTCCAAATTATTTTATAAGTACTCTATTAAATCAATTATCAATTATCCTATTTGATAAATCATTCTTGATTAATCACATTAAGTAATTAATCATTATTACATTAATTACATCCTTTTATTATCTCCAAATAAGTCAATATCAATACCTAAATTAATTACACTAAGTAATTAATTATTAATTACTTACTTAAGTAATTATCCACATACAAATTACATATTAATTACACAAAGTAATTGAATTCCAAAACTCCTTCAATTAAATTACATCCAGTAATTTATTTTCTTAATTACTTCACTAAGTAATTTTCCATTTTTAATTACATTTGTAATTACTCTCAAATCAACCAGTGATTAATTTAAATTAATTAAACTAAATTAATTAACTTAATTAATCAAAATAAAATTTATTAATTACAATTAGTAATTAATTTTCTTATTTACTTTCATTAAGTAATTTCACTTAAACAACTCAATTGATTATCTTAAATTAATTAATCCAATTGATTATTAAAAATAATTACATTAATTAATTATTAAATACTACTAAGTTAATGACCTTTATTAATCAATAACAAAATTTAAATTATTTTTCCAAAGTAATTAACTGAAATTAATCAAGATTAATTACAAATTTAATTATCTATAAAACTCATTAATTAATCTCTAATTATCAAATAAATCAAGTGATAATCAAAACTTAATTAATTATTGATTACTTGATTAATATAATTCAAATCATTAATTAAATTAAATCAAATATTTTATAATTAATTGGCTTCTTAATTACTATTTATTCAAATTTAATTAACTTACTAATCCTTTTAATTAATTAAATAACACCCTTAATTATTTAATTAATTAACCTAATTATTAATTAATTAAATTAATTAATTATAAACTTAATTACCTCGATCAGATAATAAATTACTAAGTTCAAAACAATTTAATGAAAATCATTAACCTCGTTGATGATTTAATTATCATTATCAAAGTAATTTAAAAGTAATTTGCTTTTGAATTTCTCTAAATTCCATTTTAAATTAAAATTAAAATGAAATCAAACTTAAACAAGATTTTAAGTATTTAAAAACTCTTTAGTTTTCATTTTAAAGGATCACTTATCTCTTAAAGCAATTTTAGAAGAATAGTTTAACTTTAGCCCATATTCAATTTAAATAAATTTAAAATACCTTAAATATTTCAAGTGATATTGAAACATATAAATTCAAATCTTATTTATATTACAACCAAAATTCAAATCAAGCTTTCAAATTTAGATTCAAAGATTTAAATTTAAACCCTGTTTTAAATTTCATTACATATGTTATAAAATTCTAAAAATATTCAACTTGATTATAACATTTGAATTTATAACTTGTTTTTAGTTGAAACTTTCATATTCAACTTCAAATTTGTATTCAGGTTTAAAATTCAGATTTAACTTAGAAATTTAAATCTTGTTTTAAAATCTTATTTTCAGATTTAAAAATCACTTTATAAAATACCGCACATGTTTTATTATTTTATTTCTGCAAATTTATTCAAAATCTGGAATTCAAATTCATTTGAATTCATAAGTTAAACTTGCTTCAAATCTTGTTTTAAATCAGGCTTTGCTTCTTTTCTTTTTTTAAAAAAAAATTTCAAAAACCCGAAACAATCAGGTTTCAGAAAAACAAACCTGCAACTAACTAAAAAAAACTACCCGAGCTCAACACTATTTTATGTCGAGTCCTAAGCCCTGTTGCTTCGAGCAAACCCCCAATTTACACTAGAATTTCCCGAGAACACTTCCAAAAAACTAAAACCATTACCAAATGACCTTTGTGCACATGCACATAGCCATGGCCAGTTTCCGTTCATCCACCAATCCCCTCTGGAATCCAACACGAATACCAAAGCATCAAAATACTTCCATTTCCTCATATTCAAACAGAGCAGCTCCTCTCTAAAACCTGGAACACAGTATACCCAGAACCCCACAACCCTGTCAACGGCGAATTTACTTTCCTTCGACCATCGTTTAAGTCAAAACTTTAGCCACTACCTAGTTATGAACCCTGCTACAATATCCCATAGTGGCTTCACACTCGGTCAATCAGGAAAAGAAAACGATCCTAATTTCTAACATGTTCAAGAAATAGGGTTATAGAACAAACTCCCACCTCTTTGCTAATCCAAAGATTTATTCATCAGGTTGATAATTTTAATGATGTTCCGGATCACTCATCTTCGTTCACAAGAAACTTCAAACTCCCAGATTTCCAAAATCAACTGAATTTTATAAATTCATACTTTCAGATAAAAGTGAACTGCCCCTATAATCTCAAACTATAAATTGGGTTTCCAGACTTCAAAATCATGTTTTCTAGATTGGTTTCGGATTACAATCTTAATTCAATAAATTAAGGAATTTATGTTTTAAACAATTTCATGTTTACTGAAAATTTTTGGTTTCCAGAATAGATTCTAAATTTAATTTACCTTATTAAATTTCATGCTCAGATTTATGGTTACCAAAATTTTTTTGTTTGTAATCCATTTTCTCAATAATGGTTAAGTCATGAGATTACTAAAAATTTGAATTTAATAGCTTAAGTCAAGAACACAGCAATTTACTGATACTAACAGAGTATACATACTTATTTAAGTACAAAGTAATTTCCAGAAATTCATCTACATACAAACAAATAGCTTCAATATTATCATGCATCTATATTTGAGATTAGGAAGATGTTGATGTTATTCACCAGCAATATTTTTCAGAGACAATCAAGCAACCTACAATTTATTTAATAAAAGGTTACTCACCTTACATCTGAAGAACAGAGCCATCATTGATTTAGAAAACCCTTTTGAATCCTGTCTTTTGATTGCTTTAATTTTTGAAAAAAAATTGCAGACTTCATTAATTCCAGATTGCTTGCATTTGAATTCCTGACCAACATAGATGCATGCAGGCCTTGATAAAGATGCAGGAATTCATTTTGCAGGTTGATATTCTGGTTGATTGATTTTGAAAATGCAGTTGATCTTCCAGAGATGCAAATGTAGTTGCATGCAGATTTGGTTTTGAGGGGTTTTGAGTTTTCAGATTTTAAGTGAAATGTTTTCTTTTGATTCAACTAGCATTTGATTTTTAAAAGATAATAAAGGAAAGTGAAAAATGTTTTAAAAGGCTGAAAATACTTTAATAAAAATAAAAGAAAGACAAAACAATGACACTTGTTATTTGTTCGTTTTACAACTAAACA
Organism: Allium cepa; assembly: GCA_030765085.1. Taxonomy (NCBI): domain Eukaryota; kingdom Viridiplantae; phylum Streptophyta; class Magnoliopsida; order Asparagales; family Amaryllidaceae; genus Allium; species Allium cepa. The sequence goes on from CM060929.1 coordinate 299,999,421, forward strand.
CTTGTAGCTTAGATTGTTAAATTGTTAACATTTATCTTTTACTTAATTTAGTTACAATTTCTTTTTATTTATATGTTAGATGAAGCTTTTAAACTTAATTTATTTATATTTATGTAAATATACACGTGAATTACTTATTTAAAGAAAATGTAAATATAACAAATTATAATTCAAACTTATACAAATATTTTAAAGAATTAATTAATTTGAATTTCAAAAACAATTTCAATTCAAATTAAAATTTTGAATTCCAAATTAAAATTAATTTATTTAAATTAAAAATGAAGATTCTATTTTCCTATTTTAATTCTTTTTTATATTTATGAAAAATAGTACATTTATTAATATGGCTTAAAATAACTAATTAACAAATTTTATATGATTTATAAAGAAATTATAAATCACTTATATTATCAAATGAATTTAAATCATATGCTATTTTATATTTAGACTTATATAAAATATATTCAAATCATATTACTCAAATAATATTTAAAAAGAAATAAAATCAACTTTTATTTAAATTTAAAATAAAAATTAAGCTAAGACAAATGTTAAACAATTACATTTATTTTAAATATTATCAAACCATATAATTACTAGTTTAAATAGATTTTTAAAAGCCTAATATTAATTTCAAACATAATTTCCTAATTACTAGATATATTATTAGAATTTAAAAAACAAAACTTTATTTATTTATTAAATTCCAAAACAAAGATAAACTATAATATATATATAAATATATATACATTATAATTTAAAACATTTATTTTAGCTTTTTAAAAGATAAATCACAAATTAAATATTTATTTATTTAGATTATTAAACCAAAACATATTTTATTAATCAATATTGTCAATATCAATTTAATTTTATATAAAGATTATTAAATTGATACTGTCAAAAATTCCGGGATATCACATTCCTTCCCCCTTAAAAGAATTTCGTCCCCGAAATTTAAAACAATGGTAATTTAATAACCTATCTTAGATTTTAAATTTTAAAGCACAAACATATACCAAACATAAGCTGACAACCCTAGCAATCAATTCGTACAATCAAACAAAATTAACTATCCAGACAAAGTTCTGGATAGAGTTTCCTCGAGTTTCCCAAGTAAACACTGGGATACTCGCTCTCCAGAACCCAAACAATCAACACTACAAAGCTACAGAACTCCTACTCGTCTATATCTATAACTGAACAAGACATCAGACTATAGACAAGTCTGACTCAACCAACAAATCTCCCAAAATAGCTGATTCCAAAACCAGAGATAGACCATACACATACTGCCTTAGAGATACGTGAAACACATCGAATTCCAGTTGTCCAAACTGTCAATTCAATCCAGAAGATTAAACACTTATCCAAAACAGAACACAGAAGAAATCCAAAACATCTCGGAGCTAGTTTATCCAACCTTACCAAAATTTATAGCTCCTAAAAACTGAGAAACTTATCCAAAATCAGATCTCCGACTTCAGTTTCACAAAACTCTTCAGATAATCTCGGGCTGCCTACCTCCAACCTGATCAGCTCAATCCTCATGGATGTCTCAAGAAACAAACTAGTCCAAACCCAATCCATCAGAATGATCCTCCACGATCAACCAAGATCAAGAAAAAACTCCACTCACAACCATCAGAAGAAAACAAACTTCTCCTATCCGGAAAAGAAAAGCAGATGCACTCCCAACTGCTACCGCTGCACAACTCTTATCTGGAGTAGAAAAGAATGCTAATGAAAAACACAAGCACAACTAGACAACATAATCAAGAAGATCTCTAATAACCAAGAGAAAACTCAGAAGTTCCTCAAATCTTGAGTTGCTCCATCAAACTCCATCTCAAGAAACCAACCTTCAACTAGTTGAACCACCGGTACCACAATAAGAAGACTGAATCTCTAGATGAGGACAAACTCTGACTTTCTTGAAAATATCCAAAAAAATCTCCAACAATACAAGAGAACGTTAAATCATCGTAAGTCACTTTTGCGATCAATCTAAACTAAAATCCAAAGAAAACTGTTCTCTCTTTACCAATCAGAACAACTTATGCTGGTCTTGCCAATCCATCGAAGAAATTGATTCACTCAGCTCTGAACTCCTTCTCCAGAAAACTGCTAAGCCAGAAAATTCTGCCGACACACTGAACACTCCGAGCTGCACTGCTGACACCAATGTCAAAGAATTTCCAATCCAGAGCTCTTCGAAAAACTCGGACTTCAAACCAAATAGAAACTCCTTGCCGAACTCGGCCACAACACCGAAACAGACCTACTTCCTTAAACTTGTTCCAAAGAAATATCTTCGAAAACATCCATAGCCACTGCCTCTCATCACGCAGCTACTATTCCCTGAGGTATCAAGATACCATCACTCGCTTCTGCTCAGCCAACAGATCCAAACTCTACTCATTCAACTTCAAAGATGAACTCTGAACCTTAATAGGTTACCTTCAGAGATCAATGAAGTCCTTACACCACTTCAAAGCTCACTCGAGACGGTATTAGGTCTACAGTCTCGACAAATGCACTTCCAACCAAACATACAAACTCCAACCAATGGTAGTCGTGTTATACACACCACTACCTCAATCTACCTTTATAACCTTTATTGGAAAACCCGAACAAGTAACCCAACAGATAGGTAGAAATATATAAATATAATAAAAATCACAAATACGGTCTCTCAAGATAGACACCACTCCAGAGCCTAGGTATTCACTCAACCTAATGCTCTGATACCAACTGTGACGACCCGACTTTCTACTCCCAGAAAATCGTATCATCTATTAAGAAAGAAAGGGATAGAAGAAGAAAAGAAAGAAGAGAAAGAAGAAACAACAATAGAATCTCAACAGCGGAACGAATAAATTATATTAATAACACAAGTATTTACACAATATACAATATCAATCAGAGATACACAACATACACATCACATATACTAGACAGTTATAAACACCTGTCTAGTATTTACAACTCAATACAAATACAACACAGAGAACACACAGCGGAACTATATATCTACAACGCAGAAGCCTCCTGCTCCATTGTAATTAATTTCTTCATTGATTAATTGTTCCTATTAATCAATCCTTAGTTATATCATTAATTATTTAAATTAATGATTCCAAATTATTTTATAAGTACTCTATTAAATCAATTATCAATTATCCTATTTGATAAATCATTCTTGATTAATCACACTAAGTAATTAATCACTATTACATTAATTACATCCTTTTATTATCTCCAAATAACTCAATATCAATACCTAAATTAATTACACTAAGTAATTAATTATTAATTACTTACTAAAGTAATTATCCACATACAAATTACATATTAATTACACAAAATAATTGAATTCCAAAACTCCTTCAACTAAATTACATCCAGTAATTTATTTTCTTAATTATTTCACTAAGTAATTTTCCATTTTTAATTACATTTGTAATTACTCTCAAATCAACCAGTGATTAATTTAAATTAATTAAACTAAATTAATTAACTTAATTAATCAAAATAAAATTTATTAATTACAATTAGTAATTAATTTTCTTATTTACTTTCATTAAGTAATTTCACTTAGACAACTCAATTGATTATCTTAAATTAATTAATCCAATTGATTATTAAAATTAATTACATTAATTAATTATTAAATAATACTAAGTTAATGACCTTTATTAATCAATAAATTTTTTTTAATTATTTTTCCAAAGTAATTAACTGAAATTAATCAAGATTAATTACAAATTTAATTATCTATAAAACTCATTAATTAATCTCTAATTATCAAATAAATCAAGTGATAATCAAAACTTAATTAATTATTGATTACTTGATTAATATAATTCAAATCATTAATTAAATTAAATCAAATATTTTATAATTAATTGATTTCTTAATTACTATTTAATCAAATTTAATTAACTTACTAATCCTTTTAATTAATTAAATAAAACCCTTAATTATTTAATTAATTAACCTAATTATTAATTAATTAAATTAATTAATTATAAATTTAATTACCTTGATCAGATAATAAATTATTAAGTTCAAAACAATTTAATGAAAATCATTAACCTCGTTAATGATTTAATTATCATTATCGAAGTAATTTAAAAGTAATTTGCTTTTAAATTTCTCTAAATTCCATTTTAAATTAAAATTAAAATGAAATCAAACTTAAACAAGATTTTAAGTATTTAAAAACTCTTTAGTTTTCATTTTAAAGGATCACTTATCTCTTAAAGCAATTTTAGAAGAATAGTTTAACTTTAGCCCATATTCAATTTAAATAAATTTAAAATACCTTAAATATTTCAAGTGATATTGAAACATATAAATTCAAATCTTATTTATATTACAACCAAAATTCAAATCATGCTTTCAAATTTAGATTCAAAGATTTAAATTTAAACCCTGTTTTAAATTTCATTACATATGTTATAAAATTCTAAAAATATTCAACTTGATTATAACATTTGAATTTATAACTTGTTTTTATTTGAAACTTTCATATTCAACTTCAAATTTGGATTCAGGTTTAAAATTCAGATTTAACTTAGAAATTTAAATCTTGTTTTAAAATCTTATTTTCAGATTTAAAAATCACTTTATAAAATACTGCACAGGTTTTATTATTTTATTAAATACTTTATTTTATTTCTGTAAATTTATTCAAAATCTGGAATTCAAATTCATTTGAATTCATAAATTAAACTTGCTTCAAATCTTGTTTTAAATCAGGCTTTGCTTCTTTTCTTTTTTTTAAAAAATTTCAAAAACTTGAAACAATCAGGTTTCAGAAAAACAAACCTGCAACTAACTATAAAAAAACTACCCGTGCACAACACTATTTTACTTCGAGTCCTAAGCCCTGTTGCTTCGAGCAAACCCCCAATTTACACTAGAATTTCCCAAGAACACTTCCAAAAAACCAAAACCATTCCCAAATGACCTCTGTGCACATGCACATAGCCATGGCCAGTTTCCGTTCATCCACGATGATCATCTTCATCCACCAATCCCCTCTTGAATCCAACACGAATACCAAAGCATCAAAATACTTCCATTTCCCCAAATTCAAACAGAGCAGCTCCTCTTTAAAACCTAGAACACAGTATACCCAGAACCCCACAACCCTGTCAACGACGAATTTACTTTCCTCCGACCATCGTTTAAGTCAAAACTTCAGCCACTACCTTGTTATGAAACCAGCTACAGTATCCCACAGTGGCTTCATACTCGGTCAATCAGGAAAAGAAAACAATCCTAATTTCTAACATGTTCAAGAAATAGGGTTACAGAACAAACTCCCACCTCTCTGCTAATCCAAAGATTTATTCATCAGGTTGATAATTTTAATGATGTTTCGGATCACTCATCTTCATTCACAAGAAACTTCAAACTCCCAGATTTCCAAAATCAACAGAATTTTATAAATTCATACTTTCAGATAAAAGTGAACCGCCCCTATAATCTTAAACTATAAATTGTGTTTCCAGACTTAAAAAACATGTTTTCTAGATTGGTTTCAGATTACAATTTTAATTCAATAAATTAAGGAATTTATGTTTTAAACAATTTCATATTTACTGAATATTTTTGGTTTCCAGAATAGATTTTGAATTTAATTTACCTTATTAAATTTCATGCTCAGATTTATGGTTACCAAAAAAAATTTGTTTGTAATCCATTTTCTCAGTAATGGTTAAGTCATGAGATTACTAAAAATTTGAATTTAATAGCTTAAGTCAAGAACACAGCAATTTACTGATACTAACATAGTATACATACTTATTAAGTACAAAGTAATTTCCAGAAATTCATCTACATACAAACAAATAGCTTCAATATTATCATGCATCTATATTTGAGATTAGGAAGATGTTGATGTTATTCACCAGCAATATTTTTCAGAGACAATCAAGCAACCTACAATTTATTTAATAAAAGGTTACTCACCTTAAATCTAAAGAACAGAGCCATCATTGATTTAGAAAACCCTTTTGAATCCTGTCTTTTGATTGCTTTAATTTTTGAAAAAAAATTGCAGACTTCATTTATTCCAGATTGCTTGCATTTGAATTCCTGACCAACATAGATGCATGCAGGCCTTGATAAAGATGCAGGAATTCATTTTGCAGGTTGATATTCTGGTTGATTGATTTTGAAAATGCATTTGATCTTCCACAGATGCAAATGTAGTTGCATGCAGATTTGGTTTTGAGGGGTTTTGAGTTTTCAGATTTTAAGTGAAATGTTTTCTTTTGATTCAACTAGCATTTGATTTTTAAAAGATAATAAAGCAAAGTGAAAAATGTTTTAAAAGGCTGAAAATACTTTAATAAAAATAAAAGAAAGACAAAACAATAACACTTGTCATTTGTTCATTTTACAACTAAACACTTGTAGCTTAGATTGTTAAATTGTTAACATTTATCTTTTACTTAATTTAGTTATATTTTCTTTTTATTTAAATGTTAGATAAAGCTTTTAAACTTAATTTATTTATATTTATGTAAATATACACGTGAATTACTTATTTAAAGAAAATGTAAATATAACAAATTATAATTTAAACTTATACAAATATTTTAAAGAATCAATTAATTTGAATTTCAAAAACAATTTCAATTCAAATTAAAATTTTGAATTCCAAATTAAAATTTTGAATTCCAAATTAAAATCAATTTATTTAAATTAAAAATGAAGATTCTATTTTCCTATTTTAATTCCTTTTTATATTTATGAAAAATAGTACATTTATTAATATGGCTTAAAATAACTAATTAACAAATTTTATATGATTTATAAAGAAATTATAAATCACTTTTATTATCAAATGAATTTAAATCATACGCTATTTTATATTTAGACTTATATAAAATATATTCAAATCATATTACTCAAATAATATTTAAAAATAAATAAAAACAACTTTTATTTAAATTTAAAACAAAAATTAAGCTAAGACAAATTTTAAACAATTACATTTATTTTAAATATTATCAAACCATATAATTACTAGTTTAAATAGATTTTTAAAAGCCTAATATTAATTTCAAACATAACTTCCTAATTACTAGATATAATATTAGAATTTAAAAATCAAAACTTTATTTATTTATTAAATTACAAAACAAAGATAAACTATAATATATATACAAATTTATATACATTATAATTTAAAACATTTATTTTAGCTTTTTAAAAGATTAATCACAAATTAAATATTTATTTATTCATATTATTAAACCAAAACATATTTTATTAATCAATATTGTCAATATCAATTTAATTTTATATAAAGATTATTAAATTGGTATGGCCAAAAATTCCGGGATATCACATTCCTTCTCCCTTAAAAGAATTTCGTCCCCGAAATTTAAAGCAAAGGTAATTTAATAACCTATCCAAGATTTTAAATTTTAAAGCACAAACATATACCAAACATATGCTAACAACCCTAGCAATCAATTCGTACAATCAAACAAAATTAACTATCCAGACAAAATTCTAGATAGAGTTTCCTCGAGTTTCCCAAGTTAACACTGGGATACTCGCTCTATAGAACCCAAACAATCAATACTACTAAGCTACAGAACTCCTACTCATCTATATCTATAACTAAACAAGACATCAGACTACAGACAAGTCTGACTCAACCACCAAATCTCCCAAAACAGCTGATTCCAAAACCAGAGATAGATCATACACATACTCCCTTAGAGATACGTGAAACACATTGAATTCCAGTTGTCCAAACTGTCAATTCAATCCAGAAAATTAAACACTTATCCAAAACAGAACACAGAAGAAATCCAAAACATCTCGGAGCTAGCTTATCCAACCTTACCAAAATTTATAGCTCCTAAAAATTGAGAAACTTATCCAAAATCAGATCTCCGCCTTTAGATTCACAAAACTCTTCAGACAATCTCGGGCAGCCTACCTCCAACCTGATCAGCTCAATCCTCATGGATGTCTCAAGAAACAAACTAGTCCAAACCCAATCCATCAGAATGATCCTTCACGATCAACCAAGATCAAGAACAAACTCAACTCACAACCATCAGAAAAAAACAAACTTCTCCTATCCGGAAAAGAAAAGCAGATGCACTCCCAACTGCTTCCGCTGCACAACTCTGATCTGGAGTAGAAAAGAATGCTGATGAAAAACATAAGCACAACTGGACAACATAATCAATAAGATCTCTAATAACCAAGAGAAAACTCAGAAGTTCCTCAAATCTTGAGTTGCTCCATCAAACTTCATCTCAAGAAACCAACCTTCAACTAGTTGAACCACCGGTACCACAATAAAAAGACTGAATCTCTAGATGAGGACAAACTCTGACTTTCTTGAAAATATCCAGAAAAATATCCAACAATACAAGAGAACGCTAAATCATCGCAAGTCACTTTTGCGATCAATCCAAACTAAAATCTAAAGAAAACTGTTCTCTCTTTACCAATCAGAACAGCTTATGTTGGTCTCGCCAATCCATCGAAGAAATTGATTCACTCAGCTGCTTCTGAACTCCTTCTCTAGAAAACTGCTAAGCCATAAAACTCTGTCGACACACTGAACACTCTGAGCTGCACTGCTGACACCAATGTCAAAGAATTTCCAATCCAGAGCTCTTCGAAAAACTCGGACTTCAAACCAAACAGAAATTCCTTGCTGAACTCGGCCACAACACCGAAACAGACCTACTTCCTTAAACTTGTTCCAAAGAAATATCTTCGAAAACATCCATAGTCACTGCCTCTCATCATGCAGCTACTATTCCCTAAGGTATCAAGATACCATCACTCGCTTCTGCTCAGCCAACAGATCCAAACTCTACTCATTCAACTTCAAAGATGAACTCCGAACCTTAACAGGTTACCTTCAGAGATCAATGAAATCCTTACACCACTTCAAAGCTCACTCGAGACGGTATTAGGTCTACAGTCTCGACAAATGCACTTCCAACCAAACATACAAACTCCAACCAATGGTAGTCGTGTTATACGCACCACTACCTCAATCTAACTTTATAACCTATATTGGAAAACTCGAACAGGTAACCCAACAGATAGGTAGAAATATATAAATATATAAATATAATAAAAATCACAAATACGCTCTCTCAAGATAGACACCACTCCAGAGCCTAGGTATTCACTCAACCTAATGCTCTGATACCAACTGTGACGACCCGACTTTCTACTCCTAGAAAATCGCATCATCTATTAAGAAAGAAAGGGATAGAAGAAGAAAAGAAAGAAGAAACAATAATAGAATCTCAATAGCGGAACGAATAAATTATATTAATAACATAAGTATTCACATAATATACAATATCAATCAGACTTACACAACATACACATCACATATACTAGACAGTTATAAACACCTGTCTAGTATTTACAAATCAATACAAATACAACACAGAGAACACAAAGCGGAACTGTGTATCTACAACGCAGAAGCCTCCTGCTCCATTGGTCCTCCATTATGCGTCAAAACAAACCTGAATCCCTTGGCTACTCGTAAAAATTTGAGTACCCAAGAATTTAAGAAAACAAAGATAAACTCTGGGTCAGACATGGGTCTGGTGTGAGTAATGGGTTAAGGTTGTTTAACTTTTAAAAAAAACTTTTTAAAAGAAAGGTATCACGTAAGACTTTCCACACATAAACATGGAAAAGTTTTTACCTTACGCTAACCAAAACATTTGATAGGAAATCCGATGATATTATAATAGTGTCTAGGGTTTTCAAGTAAATATGAAATAGCCGAAATTGTTACATGATTAAATTCCAGCTACTACCAACAAAAGTGGGTAATACAATCAAAACCATTAGCACTTATTGGATTGTGGATTCCATAGGCAGGGCTACTGGGGTACCGCCCGTCACAGTACGTGGCCTAGATCACCGAACTGAGGAGTATGCCCGCTCCCCTACAACACAAGGTCGTAACCATTCCTTACTGAATAGTTCCAAGCAAGACAACCCCGCAGTTGTTTGCAACCAACTGCCCACACAGCCGAATATAAAGGGACTTCTAGACAGGGGTAAATCTCGCTCTCCGGTGGGAGCTACCCACGAAGCCTTGCTGCACCTCCCCTGTTTTAGCCATTCCCGATTGATGAGGCTTGAGGCTACGATTACCTTTAGAGAACACATCTCTTAGAATGATCATCGTCCACCTGACGATGTTTTGAAAGCATTCAATCCATACAAGTTCGTTCCGAGTTCGAACGAAATCGAAGGCATTATCTCGTTACACTCATTTTGGAATCACCCTCAGAGTTAACGACGATAACCCTTGCACTCTGAATCTTCATCTTCACTTGAGATTCACGACCTATCGTTAATTTGGATCGATGTGGTTTTCGAATATCCAAATAAGGAAATCCGATCCCGGTCTCATCGAAATCCAAAACGTGTCTTTTAGGTCCAAGTTGTTTTAAATGTTTAAAACAATTCAATTTAATATTAACTTTATACACACAGATAGATAATTCACAACATCATAATAGATAATCAATATTATCATCACAACAGATAATCTATATTATCAACTCAAACAGATAATTCATATTATCAACTCAATGCAACCATAGCATCCAAATCACACAACATCATTTATCTCATATCTGAGATCTCAACCATTCAGGGTAATAAATATCTATCATCATTCATAAGCAATGACTTATTAAATCACCATTCTATAATTAATTTAAAATGAATTAAATTAATTACTTCTTCCTTAATTAATTTAAAATGAATTAAATTAATTACTCATCCATATAATCTTGCTTACACATCAATTAATTATAAATCAATCAATTAATTACTCTTAACAAATTACCCTAATTAATCACCTTGATTAATTACCCTTTAATTATATTCAAGTAACTAACCTCTAATTAATTTCATAAATTAATTATCCCAAACCAAATTTAGTAATTAACCTGTAATTACTTCATTTATTAATTAATAATAGTTAATTACATTAATCATTAATTAATTACATTAATTAATTTCTTCATTGAATAATTGTTCCTATTAATCAATCCTTAGTTATATCATTAATTATTTAAATTAATGATTCCAAATTATTTTATAAGTACTCTATTAAATCAATTATCCTATTTGATAAATCATTCTTGATTAATCACATTAAGTAATTAATCATTATTACGTTAATTACATCCTTTTATTATCTGCAAATAACTCAATATCAATACCTAAATTAATTACACTAAGTAATTAATTATTAATTACTTACTTAAGTAATTATCCACATACAAATTACATATTAATTACACAAAGTAATTGAATTCCAAAATTCCTTCAATTAAATTACATCCAGTAATTCATTTTCTTAATTAATTCACTAAGTAATTTTCCATTTTTAACTACATTTGTAATTACTCTCAAATCAACCAGTGATTAATTTAAATTAATTAAACTAAATTAATTAACTTAATTAATCAAAATATAATTTATTAATTTCAATAAGTAGTTAATTTTCTTATTTACTTTCATTAAGTAATTTCACTTAAACAACTCAATTGATTATCTTAAATTAATTAACCAAATTGATTATTAAAATTAATTACATTAATCAATTATTAAATAATACTAAGTTAATGACCTTTATTAATCAATAACAAAATATTAATTATTTTTCCAAAGTAATTAACTGAAATTAATCAAGATTAATTACAAATTTAATTATCTATAAAACTCATTAATTAATCTCTAATTATCAAATAAATCAAGTGATGATCAAAACTTAATTAATTATTGATTACTTAATTAATATAATTCAAATCATTAATTAAATTAAATCAAATATTTTATAATTAATTGATTTCTTAATTACTATTTAATCAAATTTAATTAACTTACTAATCCTTTTAATTAATTAAATAAAACCCTTAATTATTTAATTAATTAACCTAATTATTAATTAATTAAATTAATTAATTAAATTAATTAATTATAAACTTAATTACCTTAATCAGATAATAAATTATTAAGTTCAAAACAATTTAATGAACATCATTAACCTCGTTAATGATTTAATTATCATTATCAAAGTAATTTAAAAGTAATTTGCTTTTAAATTTCTCTAAATTCCATTTTAAATTAAATTAAAATGAAATCAAACTTAAATAAGATTTTAAGTATTTAAAAACTCTTTAGTTTTCATTTTAAAGGATCACTTATCTCTTAAAGCAATTTTAGAAGAATAGTTTAACTTTAGCCCATATTCAATTTAAATAAATTTAAAATACCTTAAATATTTCAAGTGATATTGAAACATATAAATTCAAATCTTATTATGTTACAACCAAAATTAAAATCATGCTTTCAAATTTAGATTCAAAGATTTAAATTTAAACCCTGCTTTAAATTTCATTACATATGTTATAAAATTCTAAAAATATTCAACTTGATTATAACATTTGAATTTATAACTTGTTTTTATTTGAAACTTTCAGATTCAACTTCAAATTTGGATTCAGGTTTAAAATTCAGATTTAACTTAGAAATTTAAATCTTGTTTTAAAATCTTATTTTCAGATTTAAAAATCACTTTATAAAATACTGCACAGGTTTTATTATTTTATTAAATACTTTATTTTATTTCTGCAAATTTATTCAAAATCTGGAATTCAAATTCATTTGCATTCATAAATTAAACTTGCTTCAAATCTTGTTTTAAATCAGGCTTTGCTTCTTTTCTTTTTTTTTTATAAAAAATTCCAAAAACCTGAAACAATCAGGTTTTAGAAAAACAAACCTGCAACTAACTAAAAAAAACTACCTGAGCTCAACACTATTTTACTTCGAGTCCTAAGCCCTGTTGCTTCGAGCAAACCCCCAATTTACACTAGAATTTCCCGAGAACACTTCCAAAAAACCAAAACCATTCCCAAATGACCTCTGTGCACATGCACACAACCAGTTTTCGTTCATCCACGATGATCATCTTCATCCACCAATCCCCTGTTGAATCCAACACGAATACCAAAGCATCAAAATACTTCCATTTCCCCAAATTCAAACAGAGCAGCTCCTCTTTAAAACCTGGAACACAGTATACCCTGAACCCCACAACCCTGTCAACGATGAATTTACTTTCCTCCAACCATCGTTTAAGTCAAAACTTCAGCCACTACCTTGTTATGAACCCAGCTACAATATCCCACAGTGGCTTCACACCCGGTCAATCAGGAAAAGAAAACGATCCTAATTTCTAACAGGTTCAAGAAATAGGGTTACAGAACAAACTCCCACCTCTCTGCTGATCCAAAGATTTATTCATCAGGTTGATAATTTTAATGATGTTTCAGATCACTCATCTTCATTCACAAGAAACTTCAAACTCCCAGATTTCCAAAATCAACAAAATTTTATAAATTCATACTTTCAGATAAAAGTGAACCGCCCCTATAATCTTAAACTATAAATTGTGTTTCCTGACTTAAAAATCATGTTTTCTAGATTGGTTTCAGATTACAATCTTAATTCAATAAATTAAGGAATTTATGTTTTAAACAATTTCATGTTTACTGAAAATTTTTGGTTTCCAGAATAGATTTTGAATTTAATTTACCTTATTAAATTTCATGCTCAGATTTATGGTTACCAAAAAAAATTTGTTTGTAATCCATTTTCTCAATAATGGTTAAGTCATGAGATTACTAAAAATTTGAATTTAATAGCTTAAGTCAAGAACACAACAATTTACTGATACTAACATAGTATACATACTTATTTAAGTACAAAGTAATTTCCAGAAATTCATCTACATACAAACAAATAGCTTCAATATTATCATGCATCTATATTTGAGATTAGGAAGATGTTGATGTTATTCACCAGCAATATTTTTCAGAGACAATCAAGCAACCTACAATTTATTTAATAAAAGGTTACTCACCTTAAATCTGAAGAACAGAGCCATCATTGATTTAGAAAAACCTTTTGAATCCTGTCTTTTGATTGCTTTAATTTTTGAAAAAATATTGTAGACTTCATTAATTCCAGATTGCTTGCATTTGAATTCCTGACCAACATAGATGCATGCAGGCCTTGATAAAGATGCAGGAATTCATTTTGCAGGTTGATATTCTGGTTGATTGATTTTGAAAATGCATTTGATCTTCCAGAGATGCAAATGTAGTTGCATGTAGATTTGGTTTTGAGGGGTTTTGAGGGGTTTTGAGTTTTCAGATTTTAAGTGAAATGTTTTCTTTTGATTCAACTAACATTTGATTTTTAAAAGATAATAAAGGAAAGTGAAAAATGTTTTAAAAGGCTAAAAATACTTTAATAAAAATAAAAGAAAGACAAAACAATGACACTTGTCATTTGTTCGTTTTACAACTAAACACTTGTAGCTTAGATTGTTAAATTGTTAACATTTATCTTTTGCTTAATTTAGTTATATTTTCTTTTTATTTAAATGTTAGATAAAGCTTTTAAACTTAATTTATTTATATTTATATAAATATACATGTGAATTACTTATTTAAAGAAAATGTAAATATAACAAATTATAATTTAAACTTATACAAATATTTTAAAGAATCAATTAATTTGAATTTCAAAAACATTTTCAATTCAAATTAAATTTTTGAATTCCAAATTAAAATCAATTTATTTAAATTAAAAATGAAGATTCTATTTTCCTATTTTAATTCCTTTTTATGTTTATGAAAAATAGTACATTTATTAGTATGGCTTAAAATAACTAATTAACAAATTTTATATGATTTATAAAGAAATTATAAATCACTTTTATTATCAAATGAATTTAAATCATACGCTATTTTATATTTAGACATATATAAAATATATTCAAATCACATCACTCAAATAATATTTAAAAAGAAATAAAATCTGCTTTTATTTAAATTTAAAACAAAAATTAAGCTAAGACAAATTTTAAACAATTACATTTATTTTAAATATTATCAAACCATATAATTACTAGTTTAAATAGATTTTTAAAAGCCTAATATTAATTTCAAACATAATTTCCTAATTACTAGATATATTATTAGAATTTAAAAAACAAAACTTTATTTATTTATTAAATTCCAAAACAAAGATAAACTATAATATATATACAAATATATATACATTATAATTTAAAACATTTATTTTAGCTTTTTAAAAGATAAATCACAAATTAAATATTTATTTATTCAGATTATTAAACCAAAACATATTTTATTAATCAATATTGTCAATATCAATTTAATTTTATATAAAGATTATTAAATTGATATTGTCAAAAATTCCGGGATATCACATTCCTTCCACCTTAAAAGAATTTCGTCCCCGAAATTTAAAACAAAGGTAATTTAATAACCTATCCAAGATTTTAAATTTTAAAGCACAAACATATACCAAACATATGCTAACAACCCTAGCAATCAATTCGTACAATCAAACAAAATTAACTTTCCAGACAAAATTCTGGATAGAGTTTCCTCGAGTTTCCCAAGTAAACACTGGGATACTCGCTCTATAGAACCTAAACAATCAACACTACTAAGCTACAGAACTCCTACTCATCTTTATCTATAACTGAACAAGACATCAGACTATAGACAAGTTTGACTCAACCACCAAATCTCCCAAAACAGCTGATTCCAAAACCAGAGATAATTCATACACATACTCCCTTAGAGATACGTGAAACACATCGAATTCTAGTTGTCCAAACTGTCAATTCAATCCAGAAAATTAAACACTTATCCAAAACAGAACACAGAAGAAATCCAAAACATCATGGAGCTAGCTTATCCAACCTTACCAAAATTATAGCTCCTAAAAACTGAGAAACTTATCCAAAATCAGATCTCCGACTTCAGATTCACAAAACTCTTCAGACAATCTCGGGCTGCCTACCTCCAACCTGATCAGCTCAATCCTCATGGATGTCTCAAGAAACAAACTAGTCCAAACCCAATCCATCAGAATGATCCTCCACGATCAACCAAGATCAAGAACAAACTCCACTCACAACCATCAGAAGAAAACAAACTTCTCCTATCCGGAAAAGAAAAGCAGATGCACTCCCAACTGCTTTCGCTGCACAACTCTGATCTGGAGTAGAAAAGAATGCTGATGAAAAACACAAGCACAACTGGACAACATAATCAATAAGATCACTAATAACCAAGAGAAAACTCAGAAGTTCCTCAAATCTTGAGTTGCTCCATCAAACTCCATCTCAAGAAACCAACCTTCAACTAGTTGAACCACCGGTACCACAATAAGAAGACTGAATCTCTAGATGAGGACAAACTCTGTCTTTCTTGAAAATATCCAGAAAAATCTCCAATAATGCAAGAGAACGCTAAATCATCGCAAGTCACTTTTGCGATCAATCCAAACTAAAATCCAAAGAAAACTGTTCTCTCTTTACCAATCAGAACAGCTTATGCTGGTCTTGCCAATCCATCGAAGAAATTGATTCACTCAGCTGCTTCTGAACTCCTTCTCCAGAAAACTGCTAAGCCGGAAAACTCTGCCGACACACTGAACACTCCGAGCTGCGCTGCTGACACCAATGTCAAAGAATTTCCAATCCAGAGCTCTTCGAAAAACTCGGACTTCAAACCAAATAGAAACTCCTTGCCGAACTCGGCCACAACACCGAAACAGACCTACTTCCTTAAACTTGTTCCAAAGAAATATCTTCGGAAACATCCATAGTCACTACCTCTCATCACGCAGCTACTATTCCCTGAGGTATCAAGATACCATCACTCGCTTCTGCTCAGCCAACAGATCTAAACTCTACTCATTCAACTTCAAAGATGAACTCCGAACCTTAATAGGTTACCTTCAGAGATCAATGAAATCCTTACACCACTTCAAAGCTTACTCGAGACGGTATTAGGTCTACAGTCTCGACAAATGCACTTCCAACCAAACATACAAACTCCAACCAATGGTAGTCGTGTTATACACACCACTACCTCAATCTACCTTTATAACCTTTATTGGAAAACCCGAACAGGTAACCCAACAGATAGGTAGAAATATATAAATATAATAAAAATCACAAATACGGTCTCTCAAGATAGACACCACTCCAGAGCCTAGGTATTCACTCAACCTAATGCTCTGATACCAACTGTGGCGACCCGACTTTCTACTCCCAGAAAATCGCATCATCTATTAAGAAAGAAAGGGATAGAAGAAGAAAAGAAAGAAGAGAAAGAAGAAACAACAATAGAATCTCAACAGCGGAATGAATAAATTATATTAATAACATAAGTATTTACATAATATACAATATCAATCAGAGATACACAACATACACATCACATATACTAGACAGTTATAAACACCTGTCCAGTATTTACAAATCAATACAAATACAACACCGAGAACACACAGCGAAACTATATATCTACAACGCAGAAGCCTCCTGCTCCATTGCTTCTCCATTATTCGTCAAAGAAAACCCGAATCCCTTGGCTACTCGTAAAAATTTGAGTACCCAAGAATTTAAGAAAACAAAGATAAACTCTGGGTCAGATATGGGTCTGGTGTGAGTAACAGGTTAAGGTTGTTTAACTTTTTAAAAAAACTTTTTAAAAGAAAAGTATCACGTAAGACTTCCCACACATAAACATGGAAAAGTTTTTACCTTACGCTAACCAAAACATTTGATAGGAAATCCGATGATATTATAATAGTGTCTAGGGTTTTCAAGTAAATATGAAATAGCCGAAATTGTTACATGATTAAATTCCAACTATTAGCCATAAAAGTGGGTAATACAATCAAAACCTTTGGCACTTATTGGATTGTGGATTCCATAGGCAGGGCTACTGGGGTACCGCCCGTCACAGTACGTGGCCTAGATCACCGTACCGAGGAGTATGCCCGCTCCCCTGCAACACAAGGCCGGAACCATTCCTTACTGAATAGTTCCAAACAAGACAACCCGTAGTTGTTTGCAACCAACTGCCCACACAGCCGAATATAAAGGGACTTCTAGACGGGGGTAAATCTCGCTCTCCAGTGGGAGCTACCCACGAAGCCTTGCTGCACCTCCCCTGTTTTAGCCATTCCCGGTTGATGAGGCTTTAGGCTACGATTACCTTTAGAGAACACATCTCTTAGAATGCTCATCACCTGACGATGTTCTGAAAGCATTCAATCCATACAAGTTCGTTCCGGGTTCGAACGAAACCGAAGGCATTATCTCGTTACACTCATTTTGGAATCACCCTCAGAGTTAACGACGATAACCCTTGCACTCTGAATCTTCATCTTCACTTGAGACTCGCGACCTATTGTTAATTTGGATCGATGTGGTTTTCGGATATCCAAATATGGAAATCCGATCCCGGTCTCATCGAAATCCAAAACGTGTCTTTTAGGTCCAAGTTGTTTTAAATGTTTAAAACAATTCAATTTAATATTATCTATATACACACATATAGATA
Organism: Allium cepa; assembly: GCA_030765085.1. Classification (NCBI taxonomy): domain Eukaryota; kingdom Viridiplantae; phylum Streptophyta; class Magnoliopsida; order Asparagales; family Amaryllidaceae; genus Allium; species Allium cepa. The sequence continues at coordinate 300,017,933 of CM060929.1, forward strand.
ATTCACAACATTATAATAGATAATCAATATTATCATCACAACAGAAATTCTATATTATCAACTCAAATAGATAATTCATATTATCAACTCAATGCAACCATAGCATCCAAATCACACAACATCATTTATCTCATATCTGATATCTCAACCATTCAGGGTAATAAATATCAATCATCATTCATAAGCAAAGAATTATTAAATCACCATTCTATAATTAATTTAAAATGAATTAAATTAATTACTTCTTTCTTAATTAATTTAAAATGAATTAAATTAATTACTAATCCATGTAAATCTTGCTTACACATCAATTAACTATAAATCAATCAATTAATTACTCTTAACAAGTTACCCTAATTAATCATCTTGATTAATTACCCTTTAATTATATTCAAGTAATTAACCTCTAATTAATTTCATAAATTAATTATCCCAAACCAAATTTAGTAATTAACCTGTAATTACTTCATTTATTAATTAATAATAATTAATTACATTAATCCTTAATTAATTACATTAATTAATTTCTTCATTGATTAATTGTTCCTATTAATCAATCCTTAGTTATATCATTAGATATTTAAATTAATGATTCCAAATTATTTTATAAGTACTCTATTAAATCAATTATCAATTATCCTATTTGATAAATCATTCTTGATTAATCACATTAAGTAATTAATCATTATTACATTAATTACATCCTTTTATTATCTCCAAATAACTCAATATCAATACCTAAATTAATTACACTAAGTAATTAATTATTAATTACTTACTTAAGCAATTATCCACATGCAAATTACATATTAATTACACAAAGTAATTGAATTCCAAAACTCCTTCAACTAAATTACATCCAGTAATTTATTTTCTTAATTACTTCACTAAGTAATTTTCCATTTTTAATTACATTTGTAATTACTCTCAAATCAACCAGTGATTAATTTAAATTAATTAGACTAAATTAATTAACTTAATTAATCAAAATAAAATTTATTAATTACAATTAGTAATTAATTTTCTTATTTACTTTCATTAAGTAATTTCACTTAAACAACTCAATTGATTATCTTAAATTAATTAATCCAATTGATTATTAAAATTAATTACATTAATTAATTATTAAATAATACTAAGTTAATGACCTTTATAAATCAATAACAAAATTTTAATTATTTTTCCAAAGTAATTAACTGAAATTAATCAAGATTAATTACAAATTTAATTATCTATAAAACTCATTAATTAATCTCTAATTATCAAATAAATCAAGTGATAATCAAAACTTAATTAATTATTGATTACTTGATTAATATAATTCAAATCATTAACTAAATTAAATCAAATATTTTATAATTAATTGATTTCTTAATGACTATTTAATCAAATTTAATTAACTTTCTAATCCTTTTAATTATTAAATAAAACCCTTAATTATTTAATTAATTAACCTAATTATTAATTAAATTAATTAATTACCTTGATCAGATAATAAATTATTAAGTTCAAACAATTTAATGAAAATCATTAACCTCATTAATGATTTAATTATCATTATCAAAGTAATTTAAAAGTAATTTGCTTTTAAATTTCTCTAAATTCCATTTTAAATTAAAATTAAAATGAAATCAAACTTAAACAAGATTTTAAGTATTAAAAAACCCTTTAGTTTTCATTTTAAAGGATCACTTATGTCTTAAAGCAATTTTAGAAGAATAGTTTAACTTTAGCCCATATTCAATTTAAATAAATTTAAAATACCTTAAATATTTCAAGTGATATTGAAACATATAAATTCAAATCTTATTTATATTACAACCAAAATTCAAATCATGCTTTCAGATTCAGATTCAAAGATCTAAATTTAAACCCTGTTTTAAATTTCATTACATATGTTATAAAATTCTAAAAGTATTCAACTTGATTATAACATTTGAATTTATAACTTGTTTTTATTTGAAACTTTCATATTCAACTTCAAATTTGGATTCAGGTTTAAAATTCAGATTTAACTTAGAAATTTAAATCTTGTTTTAAAATCTTATTTTCAGATTTAAAAATCACTTTATAAAATACTGCACAGGTTTTATTATTTTATTAAATACTTTATTTTATTTCTGCAAATTTATTCAAAATCTGGAATTCAAATTCATTTGAATTCATAAATTAAACTTGCTTCAAACCTTGTTTTAAATCAGGCTTTGCTTCTTTTCTTTTTTTTATAAAAATTTTCAAAAACCTGAAATAATCAGGTTTCAGAAAAACAAACCTCCAACTAACTAAAAAAAACTACCTGAGCTCAACACTATTTTACTTCGAGTCCTAAGCCCTGTTGCTTCGAGCAAACCCCCAATTTACACTAGAATTTCCCAAGAACACTTCCAAAAAACCAAAACCATTCCCAAATGACCTCTGTGCACATGCACATAGCCATGGCCAGTTTCCGTTCATCCACGATGATCATCTTCATCCACCAATCCCCTCTTGAAACCAACACGAATACCAAAGCATCAAAATACTTCCATTTCCCCAAATTCAAACATAGCAGCTCCTCTTTAAAACCTGGAATACATTATACCCAAAATCCCACAACCCTGTCAACGACGAATTTACTTTCCTCCGACCATCGTTTAAGTCGAAACTTCAGCCACTACCTTGTTATGAACCCAGCTACAATATCCCACAGTGGCTTCACACTCGGTCAATCAGGAAAAGAAAACGATCCTAATTTCTAACATGTTCAAGAAATAGGGTTACAAAACAATCTCCCACCTCTCTGCTAATCCAAAGATTTATTCATCAGGTTGATAATTTTAATGATGTTCCGGATCACTCATCTTCATTCACAAGAAACTTCAAACTCCCAGATTTCCAAAATCAACAGAATTTTATAAATTCATACTTTCAGATAAAAGTGATGCAATATCCCGGAATTTTGGACAATATAAATTTAATAATCTGTGTTTAAATTTATATTGAATTGATAATATTTTTGTTAATAAATTTGATTTGATTTAATAATCTTCTTTATTTAAATATTTAATTTGTGAAATTATTTTTAATGAGCTAATAAATTGTTTTCTATTTGTAAAATGTATATGTATTTATATATATTTTAAATAGATAAGTTGTTAAATTAGTATAGCATAATTTTAATATTTTGGAAATTAGGAATTGTGATTTATTTTTGATTTAAGCTTTTCAAAAATATTTAGTAAAATAACTATATGATTTTAAATATGTAAGATAAATATTTTATTGGTTTAAAATTTCATTTTAACTTAAGTTTGTATATTAAAATATGTTACAATATATTTGTGTTACTCTTTTTAAATTATTAATTGATAATTTTGATTTGTAAATTTAATTTGAAATTTAAAATACAATTTAAAATATGAAACATATATTCAATAAGTTATAACCTCTTTTATAATTTTATTTTAATTGTTTAAAAGTTTCTTTTTCAAATGATTAATTTTTATATTGTTTTATTTATAATAATACTTTGCTTTGTTCTTTAGAAATAAATTATTTATCTTCATAACTAAGTATTTATAAACTAATTAACTAAGCTTAATATTTTATTAACTCTAATTTTAAATACTAATTAATTTAAGAAGACATGTGTATGTAATTTAGAAGATAAGTTAACATGTGGTAAATATTTTAGTGAGTAAGTTAACAAATGTTAACACTTTTGACAAGTGTCATGTTGTAATATTGTTTTTCTTTAATTTTAATTAAATCATAAACTAGTTATATAAATTTGCACTCTTCCCATTCTCTTTTCCTTTTTTCATTTCCATTTTATAAAAGAAAAAAAAAAATTCAATTTCATCTCCTCAAACCTGCAAATTCAAATGCCTAGCAAACATGCATGCAACAATTTCAAGCAAACACTTGCATTTTTCAAACCTGTAAACACTTGCATTCAACTCCTCAAAATATAAATCTGCAAACCATCCTCAAGATCAAGTCCCTTGTTCAAGTGCATTCATTTTTTTTAAAAATATGGAATGAAATGCAAGTATTAACCTGATCATTAAATTTTGAAATTCATTACCTGAAGAAACTTCCAAATGTCCAAAACCTGCATGCAACTTCTTCAAGTCTGCATTCATGAATTTTTTTTAAAATCTGGGAGCATCAAAATGGAAGCTTATGCATTAAATCTGGAAGCTAGTTTTAAAAAGGGCATTCAAGCTTGCAATTGATTTGGATGAAATTGCTTCTGAATAAGGTGAGTAACTCATTTATAAACTTATTAAATAGGTAAAATTGTGCATGCTTTATAAATTACAAATGAACATATATGAAATTGCCATGAATATTTTACCTGTAAGTATGTTTCTGTAAACATAAGGACCGTTGCATGTTGTTCTTCAAATTTTCAACTCATGTTGATCCCCGAATTCTTTGCTCTGACTTGATTTCTGTTATGACTCAAACCATTGAATAAAACATGTTTGTTTTAGAATAAAGTGAATACAAATTTTATTTAAGTAAATTTTAATAAAAACTTACTGGAAGTAAGTAACAGAGCAATAGAAATTGTATAAGTAAAAATATGAAACACTGCAAATCAATTATTCAGAAATTCAACTCAAAACATCTTACAAAATTAAGATTTTTAAAAATAATATTACCATTTATAATGTTAGAAGCAAATTGCAGTTTTGGAATTACTGTATTTTACTTATAGGTAATGTTTAACTGAAGCTTGCATTAGAATTGGTTGAAATTGTTTCTGGGAACAGTGTATCTAACATAGATTATAGGAAAAATTCTAAATTGGATTACAATTAAATTTTGGTGGTGAGATTTAGGATTTTTATTGATGAACCCTAGTTTTATTTGGGTTACTGATTTGTTTGAATGTGAACTCCTGGGTTGATCGAGTTCAACCGCGATTCACGTGGTGATAGCTGGTGGTTTGATGATGTTATCGCTGGAGTTTCAAGGGTGGTAGTGGTCGGAGTTGGGTGATCTCGTTGTTGACAGGTCAGGATGTGGGAAGGGGTTGATGTTCCAGGTTTTGGTTTTAAAACTTGAATTCAAATTCAAGTTGAATTCCGAGATTTTGAGGGTTGAAGGTTGACGTGGGGATTTTGGTCGAGGGAGGATGGCCAGAGATGATGGCCAGAGATGGCCGAAGATTATGTGCAGGTGCATAGTGGTGATGAGGATATGTTGAGGTGGGTTACAGTTTGTTTTCTCATGTTGGTCTCGGGTATTTTGATAAATGACTCGAAGCAGGGAAGCTATTGTCTCGAAGTAAAATGGGGTTGCTCGAGTATTTATTGTTTCAGGTTTTTCACATGAAACAGAACTTGTTTCCAGGTTTTTAAAAATAGAATTGAAGTGATAGTAGGAATGCAAACTTGAAATTAGTTTGGAACCTGAATTAGGATTATAAGTTCAAATAATTTAAATCTGGGTATTTATAAATTATTCAGTTTTTAAAATCTTAGTTTGGGTTTCTAAATCTAAAAGCAGAAAACTTCTTTCCCAGGTTTATTAAATTTTGAAGTAAAAGTCAATTGCAAAACCAAAAAAAATATGAAACTAAATTAAACCTGAAATTGAATTTAAATTCAATTAGTTAAATTTTAGATCTTTGTAATAAATTTGAAATGTTTTAAATCCAAGTTTGGTTTTAAACTTAAAACAGAAACTGTCTTTCTGTTTTAAAATTTTAAAAGTACAGTTTCAAATTGAAAGATGAAGTTCAAACTGTAATGTTTAAACCTGAAATCTAAATATGAAATCAATAATTTAAATCTTGGATTTTGAAACATTTTTGAATTCAAATTTAAGATGTTAAACTAAAACAGAAAACTGTTTTTCTGTTTTAAATTTAAAAGCAAATTTTAAAATGCAACTGAAAATTTAAAACAAGTTTTAAAATCTGGAAAAAACAGAAATATGGAACCTGAGTTTGAATTTAAATCTGGAAAGTTTAAATTTAGATTTTAAACTTTTTTTTAAGTATAAAAGAACATTGATTTGAATTTAAAACTATATGTTTTAAATTTATGAAATAAGGTTTAAAATAAGGTTAAATTCAGTTTTAAACCTGGAATTTGATTTTTATGACAGTTTTTAAAATTTAATAAGTTTTTAAATTTAAATTTGTTTTAACCATTTTTAGAAAAGGTTAAATAACTTGAATTTAAAAATGAAGATGAAAAAGTAAGTAAAGTTTTTAATTTTTAAGATTGAATCTGAAATAAAAATTTAAAATTGTGTTTCAGTTTGAAATTTAAAAAGAAATTTTTAAATTTAATTTTGTTTGAAACAAATTGTTTAAAATATAAGAAGAATGTTTCTTAATTTAGAACTTAAGAAATTGATTTCATTTAGGTTATTAAATTAATTTAAATGGAATATTAATTATTCAATTAATTAATAATGTGGATGATTAATTAAGTAATTAATAATTTTTAAGATTTGAGATTAATTAAATAAGGTTAATTAATCTATAATTAAGGATGGTTAACTAAGTTTTAATTAATGATTAAGATTTATTTAATCAAGTGATTAATGATAATTAAGATATTAATTAACACTTAATTAATTAATAATTTAAGGTTAATTAAATTGTAATTAAATATTAATTAATTGATAATTAATAATGGTTAATATAAGTTAATTCTTAATTAAGTAATTAAGTAATGAAGGTCATTAACTTAAGATTATTTAACAATTAATTGATGTAATTAATTTTGATAATTAATTAGATTAATTAATAATAATAATCAATTGTTTAAGTTTTAGTTACTTAATGAAAGTAATTAATGAATTAATTACTTGGTGTAATTAATTTGATTAAGGTGATTAGTTTAGATTAATTAAATTAAATTAATTTAAACATTTGTGTATTGTTGATAATTACTTTATGTAATTTATGGATTTATAATTACTTAAGGAAGTAATTAATTAATAATTACTGAATGTAATTAAGGATATTTATTATGGATTTAAATTACTTTGAAAATTAATCAAGTGATTAATGAAGATAATTAATTAAGAGTAATTAATTTTGGGATGAGTAATTAAAGTAGTTAATTGCTGAATGATTATTAATCATGTGTGAATAATATATATGGTTTAAATTGAGGATTAATTACTTATGTAATTAATTTATATTGAGAGATTGATTAAATGTAATCAAAAATCATTAATTAATTAATGATGTAATTAATTAGGTATAATTAATAATGGATAAGTGATTAATGTAATTTTAATTAATTAATTAATTAAGCAATTACAAGTTAATTATGTGTAAATAATTAAGTATAATTAACTTGTGTAATTAATATTAAATGCTAATTACTTATTGTAATTAGAGATGGTTAATCAGTAATGATTAAGTGAAATAAATATTGAGATGATGATTTATAAATTGATTTGTAGTCAATTAATGGTTAAGATAAGCAGAATTTTAATGATGAAGTAATTAATTTAATTCATTTTAAATTAATTAGAGTTAGGTAATTAATTTAATTCATTTTAAATTAATTATAGATGGTGTGATCATTAGATCATTGCTTATGTTTGATGATTGGTATTGATTGCCATGTATGGGTTGTAATCTCAGTTTGAGATGGGAGATGTATGTGATATGGATGTGTTGATTGCTTTTGGATGATAATATGAATTATCTGATTATGATATGAATTATTTGTTGATGATAAGTTGATTATCTATTGTGTTGTGAATTATCTATCTGTGTATATTTAGATAATGAATTGAATTGTTTTAAACTTAAAACAACTTGGACCTTAAAAGACACGCTTTGGATTTCGATGAGACCGGGATTGGGTTTCCATATTTGGGATTCGAAAACCACATCGATTCCAATTAAACGTTAGGTCGTTAATCCATGTGGAGCGAGTGAAGACTCGAGGTGTAAGGGCTATACGTCAGTATAACTCTGTGGGTGATTCAGTAATGAGTTTGACGGAATAGTACTTATAGATTCGAGATGGTGATTCAGAGTGCAAGGGTTATTGTCGTTAACTCTGAGGGTGATTCCAAAATGAGTGTAACGAGATAATGCCTTCGGTTTCGTTCGAACCCGGAACGAACTTGTATGGATTGAATGCTTTCAGAACATCGCCAGGTGGACGATGAGCATTCTAAGTGATATGTCCTATAAAGGTAATCATAGCCTCAAGCCTCATCAACCGGGAATGGCTAAAACAGGGGAGGTGTAGCAAAGCTTCGTGGGTAGCCCCCACTTGAGAGCAAGATTTATCCCTATCTAGAGGTCCCTTTATTTCGGCTTAGTGGTGCGGTTGCTGATCACAACTGTGGGGTTGTCTTGTTTGGAACTGTTCAGTAAGGATCGGGTCCGGCTTGGTGTTGCAGGGGATTGGGAGTAATCCTCGGTACGGTGATCTAGGCCACGTACTGTGACGGGCGGTACCCCAGTAGCCCAGCTATTGTATGAGATCCAAAATCCAATAAGTGCCAACGGTTTTGATTGTATTACCCACTTTTGTGGCTAGTAGCTGGAATTTAATAGATGTAACAATTTCGGCTATTTCTTATTTACTTGAAAACCCAAGACACTATTATAATATCATCGGATTTCCTATCAAATGTTTTGGTTAGCGTAAGGTAAAAACTTTTCCATGTTTATGTGTGGGAAGTCTTACGTGATACCTTTTCTTTTCAAATGTTTTTCAAAGTTAAGCAACTTTAACATGTTACTCACACCAGACCCATGTCTGACCCGGAGTTATTTCTGTTTTTTAACTCTTGGGTACTCAAATTTTTATGAGTAGTCAAGGGAATTCAGGTTAGGATTCAGGTTAGCTTTGACGTATTGTGGAGGAGCATATGGAGCAGGAGGCTTCTGCGTATAGTTATATAGTTTTCCGCTGTGTTGGTATCTCTGAGTGTTTCTGTATTGTGTATTGAGTTGTAATAACTAGACAGGTGTTTTATAACTGTCTAGTATGTGACTGTGTAACTCTGATATTTGATGTATACTATGTAATACTTATGTTACTAATATAATTTATTCGTTCCGCTGTTGAGATTCTTGTGTTGTTTCTTCTTTCTCTTCTTTCTTTTCTCTTTTATATCCCTTTCTTTCTTAAAGATGATACGACGTTTTGTGGAGAAAAAGTCGGGTCGTCTCAAGTGAACTGCCCCTATAATCTTAAACTATAAATTGTGTTTCCAAACTTAAAAATCATGTTTTCTAGATTGGTTTCAGATTACAATCTTAATTCAATAAATTAAGGAATTTATGTTTTAAACAATTTCATGTTTACTGAACATTTTTGGTTTCCAGAATAGATTTTGAACTTAATTTACCTTATTAAATTTCATGCTCAGAGTTATGGTTACCAAACAAAATTTGTTTGTAATCCATTTTCTCAATAATGGTTAAGTCATGAGATTATTAAAAATTTGAATTTAATAGCTTAAGTCAAGAACATAGCAATTTACTGATACTAACAGAGTATACATACTTATTTAAGTACAAAGTAATTTCCAGAAATTCATCTACATACAAACAAATAGCTTCAATTTTATCATGCATCTATATTTGAGATTAGGAAGATGTTAATGTTATTCACCAGCAATATTTTTCAAAGACAATCAAGCAACCTACAATTTATTTAATTTATTTAAATAAAAGGTTACTCACCTTAAATCTGAAGAACAGAGCCATCATTGATTTAGAAAACCCTTTTGAATCCTGTCTTTTGATTGCTTTGATTTTTGAAAAAAAATTGCAGACTTCATTAATTCCAGATTGCTTGCATTTGAATTCTTGGCCAACATAGATGCATGCAGGCCTTGATAAAGATGCAGGAATTCATTTTGCAGGTTGATATTCTGGTTGATTGATTTTGAAAATGCAGTTGATCTTCCAGAGATGCAAATGTAGTTGCATGCAGATTTGGTTTTGAGGGGTTTTGAGGGGTTTTGAGTTTTCAGATTTTAAGTGAAATGTTTTCTTTTGATTCAACTAGCATTTGATTTTTAAAAGATAATAAAGGAAAATGAAAAATGTTTTAAAAGGCTGAAAATACTTTAATAAAAATAAAAGAAAGACAAAACAATGACACTTATCATTTGTTTGTTTTACAAATAAACACTTGTAGCTTAGATTGTTAAATTGTTAACATTTATCTTTTACTTAATTTAGTTATATTTTCTTTTTATTTAAATGTTAGATAAAGCTTTTAAACTTAATTTATTTATATTTATGTAAATACACATGTGAATTACTTATTTAAAGAAAATGTAAATATAACAAATTATAATTTAAACTTATACAAATATTTTAAAGAATCAATTTATTTGAATTTCAAAAACAATTTCAATTCAAATTAAATTTTTGAATTCCAAATTAAAATCAATTTATTCAAATTAAAAATGAAGATTCTATTTTCCTATTTTAATTCCTTTTTTTATTTATAAAAAATAGCACATTTATTAATATGGCTTAAATTAACTAATTAACAAATTTTATATGATTTATAAAGAAATTATAAATCACTTTTATTATCAAATGAATTTAAATCATACGCTATTTTATATTTAGACTTGTATAAAATATATTCAAATCATATTACTCAAATAATATTTAAAAATAAATAAAATCAACTTTTATTTAAATTTAAAACGAAAATTAAGCTAAGACAAATTTTAAACAATTACATTTATTTTAAATATTATCAAACCATATAATTACTAGTTTAAATAGATTTTTAAATGCCTAATATTAATTTAAAAAATAATTTCCTAATTACTAGATATATTATTAGAACAGGTAAATAGGTACAAGGAAGAAGTTGCAAAAAAAATTAGTCTCAGGGACAACAAGTTTGTTTTTTAGTCTGAAGGACACATTTCAGTGTAAACTGAAAATGATATTTACAACTATTGTTCTGTGATTTACACTAAAAGTGTCGTTCAGCCTAAAAAACAAACTTTTTGTCTCTAAGACTAATTTTTTTTGCAACTTCTTCCTTGTGCCTAAAAACCCCTTATTAGAATTTAAAAAACAAAACTTTATTTATTTATTAAATTCCAAAACAAAGATAAACTATAATATATACACAAATGTATATACATTATAATTTAAAACATTTATTTTAGCTTTTTAAAAGATAAATCACAAATTAAATATTTATTTATTCAGATTATTAAACCAAAACATATTTTATTAATCAATATTGTCAATATCAATTTAATTTTATGTAAAGATTATTAAATTGATATTGTCAAAAATTCCGGAATATCAAACATACTTTAACATATAGACTACGACGGGTCTCAAAATATACATGACGACATAAGTCTATGATAAATACAAATATACAACAAGTTTATAGGTTAGATTCGAATGATGCATCCAATATATAAGTAACATAGTTTTCAACTTCTTAAGCTAACCCACATCTAAGGCCATTGAGTCCCTGTACCTATCAAGTCTTGGTCTGACCCGAGGATTATAAGATAATAAACGTGTCAGAATCTTTCTAAATATTATAATGGTGAGATCATATCATGAGCATACATAAACATCAAAGATATAGAAATATCTAAATAGCTTGCTACACAAAATATGGCATTATTATAAATTCATCAAGTCATCAAGTTATGTTAAGCCCACAATTAACAACATCGTAGTCATGATAACTATCACACCAAAACCATATCAATTAACTAGCATGAAAGCATGTTATAGGCGAGCACATCACAAGTCTAATTAAGGCAAGCCCTTCGCGAGCCAACACAACAGACAGTGCTTTGCATATCAAATACTAAAGGCAAGCGCTTCGCAAGTCAACACAATAGGCAGTGCTTTGCATGTCAAATACTAAAGGAAGAACTTCACTAGCCAACAAAAAAGACAAGCTCTTCGCTAGTCGAACAAAAGGCAAGCTCTTCACTAGCCAACACAAAAGACAAGCTCTTCGGGAGCCAACCCAAAAGACAAGCTCTGCGCTAGTCATAACAAAAAGTGTCATATATGTTCTAATAGTAACCACTTGAGTAACGCCCATGCGTCCCATAGTGCATGGGTTTACTAGAGTATTTAGTAAAAGTTGGTAAATTCCACTCACTAAATATCAAAATTAGTTGTATAATTAATCAATAAGGTGATCCCGAGTGTCCCATACCATACGAGACTAACAAATCATTTAATCATAGTTATTATCCCATAGAAATAGTAAATTGCATCAAATATTATTTCTAAGGACATTTAGAAATTATAATAGCTCAACAAGTCATGTATAAATGCAATAAAGTATTAATAGATGAATCATTGTTCACAAGCAATGGTTTGCAATCTTAACTCATGTATAAGGCTTTCAAACTTTACAAATGGATTTATATATATATATATATATATATATATATATATATATATTCTTATAAGTTTCTTTCGAAATTCATAAAGCCCTTTGAATCACAACTATATATATAAAGAGGTTTATATTTATACTTATTTCTACCATAAGTAAATCGTCGAAAGATGAATTGATAATCCGATATTTGAAAATATATATGCATACATATAGTTGTTTGGAGTCATTGAAAGTTTATCATCTTATGAAATCCATTTCAAAATATATGTTCATAAATATTAAATAAATTATGAGTTGAAATGACCACTATATGCGCCGCAATAAATCACCCAAAATCTTAGAAATCAAACATCAACCAGTAAGATGAAAAGAAAATGCACCGAACAACATTACCTGGACCTAAAACAACTCCAAGTTTCTGCCACTGGTCGACCAGTGGCGCACCACCTATCAACTAGTTGGGCGAGTTATAGAGCTGTTCCAACTCCAAAATGCCTCCAGTCGATCTCTAGTGATGGCGTTATGGTGTCGGGTTGTGTGCAAGTGTTCTGGGCATGCAAACAACTCAAACATAGCATAGCAATCATCAAATTAAACTTTTAAATTTCCAATTCGTCATGTTGGAACTTTCAGCGAATATGGTTTCCCAAAAGCAGCAAATAGGTTCATTATAACATCAGAAATTATTAGTAAGCCCCTCTAATCAACATGCAACACAATTTAGAGAATAATGGCGTGGATTACTTACCTAATTCCTATGATTCCATAGAGAATTCGCAATTGAAATCCACCCAAGTCCTAACTTAAGCAACCTCTAGCATCCAATATTCAAAGAAATACAAAAAGGCTCAAAACTTTCTTAAATTCTGAAATTGTTGATGTTAAAAGATAAAGAGAGGATAGAATAATATACCTTAATTTTATGTAAATTTTCTAAGATTTTACTTGTATTTTAAAAATGCAAATTTGAATGAATTTGAATGAGGAATTGAAAATCCTATTTTACTTCTGCTTTTATTTCATGAATTTGAATGAGGAATTGAAAATCCTATTTTACTTCTGTTTTTATTTCATGAATTTGAAGTACTTACATATAAATGAAAAATGAGAAGGAAAGCTTCTCTTACTTATTTTAAATTGGGTTTTGGGTTTTAATTTATAACCCAACAAAACGAACATTTTCATTTTAATTTAATTTACTAAATAGGTTTCACAAAATAATTTTCTCCAATGCCCAAAAAATAATCCAAAATACATAAAAAAGGATTTCTAATGTAAATCTCAACATTGAACACATATTTTAAAAAGTCTACATTCCTTCAAATTTTCTTTTATTTTGAAACAAAATATTCAACCAAATAAATGTTTATATTCAATCTTTTAATTCTAGAATCTTCAATTAAAATATTTGGAATTTTTTATAATCTTTTCTAAAATAATATAAAATCTCTATTTTTCTTTAAAAAATAGATTTATTCATAAATCCTAAAGTGCCCATTCCATATATTAATTTTTTAATCTTCCTAAAAACTTAGAATTCACATTCCAAGAGAATTCATTATTTTTGATAAAAGAATACCAGTTCAAATTTCTCAATTAATTCTCCACTTAAGTCATTATTTATTTTATTTAAGCAACTCAAAAATCGGGGTTGTTACAGACTCCCTCTTATAGAAATTGCGTCCACGCAATTCCATTATAGAGAAAAGTATATAATAGATATATATTATCATTAGTAATACTTTCATTTTTTTTCAAAATATACACTATCACCACAATCAAGCTCCAAACAATAAAACAATATAATTATTCACTATAAAAGTTCATCGTTTATACTATGAACTTTGAATTACTTTTTACAAGATTAGAATATCCAATTTGCATATCATTCCTTTAAAATATGGATTTATAATGATTTATAAATCTTCTTTCCTTCTAAATTATTTTCTAAGAATTGGATCTCTTCAATCAATTTCTAATCTTAAAATCTTAATACTGAGAAATAACAAACCCATTCCAAAAATATTTCAAATTCTCCCTTTTCCAAAATTAACTTCCTTAAAATAACAAAATTTACCGAAATGTTTCCTTAAACTCGAAACCCTTTATCTTAGATAAATCTTCTTCCAAGAACAAATTTCTCAAAAATTTGTACTTTTACAAATAGTATAAATATTTTCTGTTTTAAGAAACTATTTCAACTTAGCCTATTCATTTTCAAAATTGTTTTTTACTCTATACATTTTCTCATTAACTAATTTGGAAATTTAGTTTACATAAAATTTTATATCGTTTTAAAATTATAACACCTCTTATGGTTTAGAATGTTAAACTTTTTAAGGAGTAAAAAGATCTCTAACTCAATTAATCCCTTAGAATAAGGATGTGAAGTAATTTAAAGATTTCCCTTATTTTAAATATTACAAAAATAATAATTTAATTCATTTTTATTACAAAAATTCATTCCTTAAAGAACCATCTTCCATAAAAATGAAAAATTACAAAAATTCAATCATTTCCAAACATTTTATCCCCTTTCAAGTTAAATTTCTATATTTGAAATCATAAGTCGGGAAAGCCAACTTCTAATAATAAGTTGTATATCTAAGACCAAAAGAATTCCCCTTTTCTCTTACTAAAATATGTTATCAGACTTCATCTTAAATACATTTGAAGACTTTCTTTCACAGATTTTAAAACTAATTTTAGTACATATCCTACATTTATACTAAATTTAAAACTCATTTCACCAATCACTCTTCTTTGCTTTATAAAAGAACTTTCACATCTCAGTATTATTATTTTATAAAGCTATATGAAATCAAAATATTCTTTATTTACCAAATTAGAGTATTCAAAAATTCAACAACTTATTTCAATCATATAAAGTTAACTACAAAGTTCAACCTTTTAATATTATAATTATAAGGTTAGATTAATTTCTTCCCTTCTAATTTTTTCTCATGGTTTGTCTATCATAATTTTTACTCTTCAAAAAACTTCAAAATGGTTTTTAAATTACCTATATCTGATTCTAGATAAATATATTTCCCTAATAATTTGTTAACTTTATATTTATAAATAATATAATAGCTAATTTTGGTATCCATTTGTACCAGATTTTATTTATTTATCATTTAAAATAAAACTCATTAATATAGTTTATCCTTCAGATTTCAAAACATCAAAAATACAAAGTTCTATTTTCTTTAATTATTTTCTTACTTTGGAATTCCAAAAATTTGTTTACAGAATTATCTTTTGTTTGAACTTCCTTTAGATTGGTACTCATATAAATTTTTTAACATTCATTTGAATCACAATATGATATACGCCACCAATTAAAAGCATCACACACAATTTATTTTAGCATATATCTTATAAATGAACATACATCAACAATATAACGACGTTGCCTTGATATCAATTTATAGAGAATTTCATTATCAATGGACTCTAATGTTGACCGTGCAATCAACATCGCCTCGTCACCAACCTCTGCTATTGCTCAGTTGCTGCACTCATTATCTAAAATAACAATACATATATTGTAATTTTATTGTTTTCCTTAGAATAAATTCTAACCATCAAAATTTAAAATACAATATAATTTTTTATATAACTATTTTCATAATAGATACATTTTCTTTTTCGATTCATTTACTAAAACATATTTCTACATAGTTTCTATCTTTTTCACATAGAATTATTCAATCTCAAATCACTTAATATCATTATCAAAACTGCTTATAATATCTTCTTAAAAAAGATATATCATATAGCCTATAATATTACTTTTAAAAATATTATTATTCTCCAAAACATATTTAATTTTTAAGTAATATTTACTTCAAAATTTTATTTCAACTTTAAATATTATTTATAACACTTCCATAAACATTTATAAAACTTCCAAAATATTGTAACTAAAAGTACCATGTCTGACTGTCTCATTCTAGTGCTTAGGAATCCCTGTCGATAACGTTGGCCAAACGCCTCGGCCATAATTCTTAAAGAACCCAGAGGGAAATTTAACACAAAGTATATTCCTAAAGATTTCTTCAGTTATAGAGATATTTAATTTAAATAGATTCTTGTATTTATTAAATTGCTTTCAATAAATCTTTATCTCTTTATACAAATAATAATTCACTACTACAATTCAATAATACACCCATTCATCCATGCATACATTATGCAACCATCAAATTTTAATTTCACCTTAGTATTTAATTAACCATGCATATGATTAATATTGTGTTTATACAAAAGTGAAACTTACATTATCCCTTGCGGTAGGTAGACACCCAAGACACTACAAGGTTTTACTATTAATATCGAGTAGGTTTCAACTCTCATGTAATGATTCCTACTCAATATAAATTTTTAAAGGTTACTAAAAATTTAAAACAACAAATTATTCAATCAAACATATGTAAGATAAACTATTTAATGTGCTTAGCGGAAGGAAATCAATCAGCTTCCCGTGTGTAACTTTTGTCATTAACGGATTAGTACACAAAAAATTTAATTCTAAGCCATCAAAGGTCTAATATATATAATATCCAATAAATGTCACACTTGGAAAAAGTGAGTTCCATCTTTAAATCATTTCATAACAATAATTTGCAAAGTACTTTAATTTTTTTACAAATACGCCCGGATGATTATTCCAATAATCATTTATATTTTTATTCTAAATAGGAATAAATTCTAAGTTCTACCCTGCACACCCAAAGGACGTGTTTGCGTAAAAAATGGCCACAAACACCCAATACCGTGAAAGCACCAGTGTATGAATATAAGTCAGCGATATTCAAACACAAATCACAGATCTCAGCAAATAACTCAAATACGTTTGCACAAAAGATGGGCAAAAAACTCCAAGTCGTATGATTTAGTTGATTTTATGTTGTTCGTAGTGATTTAGGTGGTTTATGCAAATGCGTAAAAAGCAGGGACTAAACTGTAAAAGACACACAGATTTATAGTGGTTCGGCCAGAATGTGCCTACGTCCACTTTATATGTTATTCTCCTTTTCCGATCCGATTACAAGTACAAAGCTTGTAGTACAAGTGTATGAAAGTTGTTTGAAAGTTCCTTCCCGGTTTGAGCTCTCAAACTTGTCCCCCATTGTTGTACCCCTGCCCCTCTATTTATAGAGTGAGGTAGGGGGCAGGGGTCTTGGATGTATATAGCTGCTGGTGGGCCCGGGCTGAAGCAATCTGGACTGGCAATTCTGGTTCGGCGAGCCTTCATTCGGTATGGAGCTTGGACCGGTGATGGAGTGGGATGGAGGTTCATTCGGTGGTGAGGTATGTGGTTGGCTCGGTGGTGTCTGGTCCGGTAGTGGCGATTCGGTGGATCTCATTCGGTAGTACATGGAAGTGTGATGATGGACCGGTGGAGCATGGGTTTTGGTTTGGTTCGGTATTAGCTGGTTCGGCTGTGGCTTGGGAGTCGGTTCGGCTAGGAGTGGTGGAAGGGCTGGTTCGGTGGTGAGCTTGAAGGGAAGGTGGCTGGTTACGCCGAATGGACACATGCTTGCAGAGGCTGGTTACGCCGAATGGACACATGCTTGCATCGCCGAATGAGAAAGGGCTGGCCATGCCGAATGGACATGTACTCGTACTGCCGAATGAAGCTTCATGTGTGAGTGCCGAGTGTTCCTTCCTACTAGAGAATGCCGAATGAGACATTACCGGATGAACTCAGGGAGATGGGAATGCCGAATGAGATGCTGAATGCTTCTTTTTGCTCCTGGTCGTGGTGGAAACGCACACAACAAGGATATCCTAGTTTTGACCAAAAAATGGGATAACACTTTGCCCCCCAAAACATGCCTTGTGATAACAAGGCGTGTTTTGAATAGTTCCGAATCCAATAAGCAAAGCTTGAGCCAATTCCATGTCCATCCGAACTCGACAACCGAGTCCCAAACCATCCTTATCCAATAGCCAACAACCGAATCCAGGACCTCTCTGGGTCGATATCCAAATTCATAACCTCTCCGGGCTCTTGCCAAGCGCAATCCACACCTGACGATCTTGGTCCAGTGTCCCTGGACATTAAGCTAGCCTCCTCGTGTTCTTGTCGAGCGTAATCCACACTTGACGACCGTGGCCCAGTGTCCCTGGGCGTTGAGCTAACCTCTCCGGGTTCTTGCCAAGCGTAATCCACACTTGACGACCTTGGCCCAGTGTCCCTGGGCGCTGTACAATGCCATGGCTTAAGTCCTAAGCCGAATCCTGGTCTCTCCGGACCCTTGCCGAGCATAGTCCATACTCGACGAGCTGAAAATAACGATTGATAACATAGGGCCTAAGTCCTAGGCCGAATCCTGATCACTCCGGACCCTTGCCGAGCATAGTCCATACTCGACGACCTGAATGAGTCAATTTACCACGTTCGGGCAAAGCGACTCACCCCTTGCCAGGCATAATCCATACCCGACGACCGTTTATCAAAAGTCAGATAAAAATCCAATCAAAATCCAATTCAACATCCAAATCCAAAATCCAAATCCAAAATCCAAATCCAAAATCCGAATCCAAAACCAGAAAACCAGAAATCCAACCCAGCATCCAAAACCGAAAACGATCATCCAAAGGAAAATCCAAATCAAAAAGCAAGAAAAACCAGGAGCTCAATCGAAGCTCCAAAATCGAAAACCAAAAAGAAAAGCAGTGTCCAATCCAAAAGCAAAAGATAAATTTCACAAACCACAGCATCGCAATTTATTATCATTCAGAGCATGCCTAGGGGCTATCTCCGTCCCCGTACATGTGTAAATGACTTGGTTGCTTGCCAATAGTTTGCTACTTATTTCATATTAACCTGGTCAAGGGATGATCAACCGACCATCATTCCTGGGCCTCCCACCATCGTAGCTTGAGGTAGGCGGCAGTTGCTCCTGCCTCGCCGTTGCATCCCGAGGTCCAACATATTGTGGCAGTTGTCCATTCCTTACATGTTCCTCAATTATGTCCTTTAAGTGCCTGCAGCTGTTGGTGTCGTGTCCATCCAAATCATGGAAGAGGCAGTGCCTTCCTGATGTCCTTTCCCGTTCTGTTGGTTCTCTCCTAGCCGGCCTCCGGTAGTGAAGGCGATTTCGAGTATCCAGGTATATCCGTTCCAGTGTTTCGTTCAATCCTGTGTATGTGGAAAACTTTGGATCCTTCCATTGCTTCCTAGCATTTCCAGAATCATCGTCCAACTTCCTTTTTCCTTTGTTTTTATCCGAACCATTGCTGGATGGTCCTCCCCCTTCAACTGCATTAACCTTTTTCAATTTTAAATCCGTACTCGCATCTTCTTGTCGAAGGAACCTTTCTGCCTCATGAAAGAATTCGTCGAGATTCCGTGGGGGATCTCGTATCAGAGATACCTTGAAATCCGAGTTCTCCCTGACTCCTGATACTGCTGCCATTAAAACCATCGATGGATCGGGCCGATCCACCGAAGCAACTGCGGCACTGAATC
The DNA here is from genome assembly GCA_030765085.1 of Allium cepa. Lineage (NCBI taxonomy): Eukaryota > Viridiplantae > Streptophyta > Magnoliopsida > Asparagales > Amaryllidaceae > Allium > Allium cepa. Next base: position 300,037,763 of record CM060929.1, read on the forward strand.
GAGTTAGAAAAGCTCTAAGCGATTCATCCATCCTTTGCCTTACCGATGTCAATGTCATCACGTTCTTCGGTCTCTTGACATGAACCCGAAACTGTCCCAGAAACCTTTCCACCAATTCCCTCCAAGTCCCGATAGATCCTTCTTCCAGCTGCCTGAACCACATCGCAGCTAAGTCCGTCAAGTACAAAGGGAAGCATCGGGCCATCACCTCCTCTGATGCCCCCAGCACCTCCATGTGTCTAGTGTATCTCATCAAGTGATCCGTAGGGTCTTCCTTGCCATTGTATACCTCCACGCTAGGTAGCTTGAACTTAGGTGGGTTCTGAGCCATCCTTATTTCCCGAGTGAACGGACTCCTGTTTACTCCTTCCAAGTCTCCGTTGGTCAAACCACCTCGCACAGTCTTCCTGATTATATCTACCAATCCACCGTTGTCTGTCGGGGGTTGCCCCCGAGGGAACTCCGGTACATACTCTTCGTGTGGCTCGTTAGCAGCAACGTTGGTTCTAGCCTGTTGAACTCCTTCCAAAGGTTCTCCTGTGTTGAATCCCGTGGGCCTGCCCCCAAGCCCTTGTTGATTGCTACCTGGCTCCGTATCTTGTCCTTCGTTGGGTTCCATAACCCTAGCTTCTTGTCCTGCATCCATAGCCGTTGTAGCTGCTCCTAAATTCTGCATCCCTGCAGCTCTCATTTGCTCCAAGAAAGTTTGCATCATTTCCTGTTGACTTTTCAGCAACCTCTCTTGCAGTGAATTTGTTATGGCTTCCATTTCATCCCGGGTTATGTAGATCGAAGCCGGTCCTTCCTCACCTCCGGAGGATGCTTGTTGACTTCCTCCTTGTTGGCTTCTCTCAGCCCTTAGCCTTCTACTGTTTTGCCTAGTCATCGTCTTCCAAATCTAAACCTCTATCCGATGTAGCGGGAGCTGGTTCTTCTCAGTGAAAGCACCAAAATGTTTGCGTAAAAAATGGCCACAAACACCCAATACCGTGAAAGCACCAGTGTATGAATATAAGTCAGCGATATTCAAACACAAATCACAGATCTCAGCAAATAACTCAAATACGTTTGCACAAAAGATGGGCAAAAAACTCCAAGTCGTATGATTTAGTTGATTTTATGTTGTTCGTAGTGATTTAGGTGGTTTATGCAAATGCGTAAAAAGCAGGGACTAAACTGTAAAAGACACACAGATTTATAGTGGTTCGGCCAGAATGTGCCTACGTCCACTTTATATGTTATTCTCCTTTTCCGATCCGATTACAAGTACAAAGCTTGTAGTACAAGTGTATGAAAGTTGTTTGAAAGTTCCTTCCCGGTTTGAGCTCTCAAACTTGTCCCCCATTGTTGTACCCCTGCCCCTCTATTTATAGAGTGAGGTAGGGGGCAGGGGTCTTGGATGTATATAGCTGCTGGTGGGCCCGGGCTGAAGCAATCTGGACTGGCAATTCTGGTTCGGCGAGCCTTCATTCGGTATGGAGCTTGGACCGGTGATGGAGTGGGATGGAGGTTCATTCGGTGGTGAGGTATGTGGTTGGCTCGGTGGTGTCTGGTCCGGTAGTGGCGATTCGGTGGATCTCATTCGGTAGTACATGGAAGTGTGATGATGGACCGGTGGAGCATGGGTTTTGGTTTGGTTCGGTATTAGCTGGTTCGGCTGTGGCTTGGGAGTCGGTTCGGCTAGGAGTGGTGGAAGGGCTGGTTCGGTGGTGAGCTTGAAGGGAAGGTGGCTGGTTACGCCGAATGGACACATGCTTGCAGAGGCTGGTTACGCCGAATGGACACATGCTTGCATCGCCGAATGAGAAAGGGCTGGCCATGCCGAATGGACATGTACTCGTACTGCCGAATGAAGCTTCATGTGTGAGTGCCGAGTGTTCCTTCCTACTAGAGAATGCCGAATGAGACATTACCGGATGAACTCAGGGAGATGGGAATGCCGAATGAGATGCTGAATGCTTCTTTTTGCTCCTGGTCGTGGTGGAAACGCACACAACAAGGATATCCTAGTTTTGACCAAAAAATGGGATAACAGGACGAGACTCTTAGTCTGCCTAGGCCAAGGTTCATGTCTCTTACATTATATATTGTTCTGAACCCTTGCTCTGATACCAAGCAGTAACACCCCACATCGAGAAATACAGAGAATGAGGCTGGTTAGGAGCGACCATTCGTGTCTATTCTCTTGGGCTAATACTATCACATCATATTTTACTTCATATCACAATATAAAGTCATGAATAATCTTGGCACAAAGTAAAAATACGTTGTTTAATATTGAACATAACAATATATCACATAATATACAACATAGAATCACAAATCACAACGAAGATATAATATTGATCAAACATCACTCTATAGGGTGAGTCTTAAATGAAAATACTTGACCCATATATACATACTTAAACATATAGACTATGACAGGTCCTAAAATATGCATAATGACATAAGACTATGATACATAAAAATATACAACAAGTATATAGGCTAGATTCGAATGATGCATCCAACATATAAGTAACATAGTATTTAACTTCTTAAGCTAACCCACATCCATGGCCATTGAGTCCCTGTACCTATCAAGTCTCGGCCTGATCCAAGCATTATAAGATAATGAATGGGTCAGACTCTTACTAAATATCATAATGGTGAGATCATATGATGAGCATACATAAACACAAAAGATATAGAAATACCTAAATAGCTTGCTACGCTACAAAAAATAGGGCATTATTATAGATTCATCAAGTCATCAAGTTAAGCTAAGCCCACAATTAACAATCATCATGGTCATGATAACAATCACACCAAATCATATAAATCAACTAACATGAAAGCGTGCTATAGGCGAGCACACCACAAGTCTAGTTAGGGCAAGCGCTTCGTGAGCCAACACAACAGACGATGCTTTGCATGTCAAATACTAAAGGCAAGCGCTTCGCAAGCCAACACAATAGACAGTGCTTTGCATGTCAAATACCAAAGGCAAATACAAAATACAAGCTCTTCACTAGTCAAATTAAAGGTAAGCTCTTCTCTAGCCAACCCAAAAGACAAGCTCTTCACTAATCATAAAAAAAAGTGTCGTATATAATCACTCGAATTATGCTCCTGTATTCCATACCATATGGGTTTACTTGAATATTTACTAGAAGTTGGTAAATCCCACTCATTAAATATTGTACAAAATAAGTTATATAATTAATCAATGAAGTGATCCCGAGTGTCCCATACCATACGGGACTACATAGTTCTTATCCTATAGAAATAGTGCGTTGCATAAAATATTATTTATGAGGTCATTTAGAAATTATAATAGCTCGCTAATTTAAGTATAAATAAAAAATAAAGTATCAATGGATGAATCATTATTTTCAAGCAATGGTTCACAATCTCAACTCATGTATAACGCTTTCAAAATTTATAAATGGATTTGTATATATTCTTATAAGCTTCTTGAAATTCGTAAACCCCTTTGAATCAAAAATTATATGTATATATATATATATATACACACACACAAATATATATATAAAGGTTTATAATTATACTTATTACTACTATTAGTAAATTGTCGAAAGCAGAATTGGCAATCCGATATTTTAAAACATGTATACATACATATAGTTGTTTGGAGTCACCAAAAGTTTATAAGCTTATGAAATCCATTTCCAAATATATGTTCATAAAACATTTTTATATAATAAATTATGAATTGAGATGGCCAGCATATGTGCTAAAACAAATCACCCAGAGTCATATAAATCAAACATCAGCAAGTAGGGCGAATTACGGATGAATCAAACAGCGTTACCTAGATCTAAAACAGCTCCAAGTTGCTGCCATCAGTCGATTAGTGGATCACCAACAATCATCCGGTTGGGGTGAATTCTGGAGTTGCTCCAGCTCTAGGAATGCCTTTGGTTCATCTTCGATGATGGCGTTTTAGGGTCGGGTTGTGTTTAAGTGCTCTGGGGCGTGCATTCATCATAACAACTCAAACGTAGCATCACAACCATCAAATTTAACATCAAAATTTCCCATTTTATTATGTTGGAACTTTTAGCAAATAGGGTTTCTCAACAATAACGAATAGGTTTATTATAACATATGAAATTATCAGTTAAGCCCCTCTAATCAACATGCAACATAATTTAGAGAAGAGTAGTGAGGATTGCTCACATAAATCCTATCATTCCTTTGAGGATTCACAGTTGAAATCCACTCAACTCTTAACTTGAAGCAACCACTAGCATCTAACAATCAAAAAAATGCAAAAGGTTCAAAACTTGCTTAAATTTTGAAATTGTTGATGTTAAAAGATAAAGAGAGGATAGAATAACATACTTTAATTTTCGATAAGCTTTCTAGATTCTACTTGTATTTTAAAAATGCAAATTTGAACGAATTTGAAGGAGGAATTGAAATTGCTAGTTTACTTCTATTTTTATTTCCTAAAGTTGTAGTACGTACAGGTAAATGAAAGAAGAGAAGGAAAGCTTCTCTTACTAATTTTAACTTGGGTTTTGAGTTTTAATTTATCACCCAATAAACAAACATTCTCATTTTAATTTACTTTAATAAATGGGCTTCCTAGAATTATTTTCTCTAATGCCCAAACAATAACCGAAAATACAAGCAAAACGAACTTCTTAAGTAAATCTCAACAACAAACACATATTTTGAAAAGTCAACATTCCTCCAAAATTTCTTTTATTTTGAAATAAAAGATTAAACCAAATAAATGTTTCTATTCAATCTTTAATTCTAAAATCTTCAATCAAAATATTTGGAATGTTTATATTATCTTCTCTAAAATAATACAAAATCCCTGTTCTTCTTTAAAAAATAGATTTATTCATAAATCCTAAAGTGTCCATTTCATATATTAATTTTCTAATATTACGAAAATTTAGACGTCACATTCCGTAAGAATTCATTATCTTTTATAAAAAAAACTAATTTTGAATTTCTCAATTAATTCTCCACTTAAGTCATTATTTGTCTTACTTAAGCAACTCAAAAATCAGGGTTGTTACTTAGATTAAATGATGGTTTATTGAAATTTTATAAAATTGTATTAATGGGTTTCAAGGCAAAAACTTAAAATTTGATCTTCATTTGACTTGAGATTTGAATATATCATGGAAAACATTATTTGGAGATGGGTTTTCAATTTCATAATTTTCCAAGTTCATATGATTTTATTATGTATTTCCTAAGAGGAAAAATGTGCATATTTTTGGTTTTTTAATTAATAAAAGTAAGTAAATTAATATTTTAGTTCTGTAATTTTTGTATATGAAAAAGGAGGAAAATTCATATTTTTAGTGATTTTTGGGTATTTTTCCCTAATTGTTATGATTTTCTATGAACTTTTTATTCTAGAAATGTTCATAATTCGAATAAGTTAATGATAATAACTGTTAGGGTTTTGCAAAGTTAATTGAGAAGCTAGAATGTGACCTACCAAAATTTCAATAAAGAATGTGAAATATGTTTTATTATCCAATGAAAATTTGACATGAGGCAAGAGCAGTGGAAAGTTTTAACTTTAATAGGAAACAAATCATTTTTTAAGTTATTTACAAAAATTCCATCAACGTTTTAACTTAGAGTCTTGATACCTTATATTCATAAAAGCTCAACAGCTATAAGGGCTAATGCATATTACATCTACTAAATAGCTATGTGTTTGTATCATCCCATTTTTAAGCCAAATATTAATTTGGAAATTAATATAAATTTCTAGAATTTAATTTGAAATTAATTTGAATTTTTCAAAAATAAATAAATATTGTGTTTATTTATTTATATATCTATATATAGGAATAGACTGTAATTTGAATTTGAATTTGAAATTCAAATTTAAATATTTTAAAAGTATTTGAATTCAAAAAAAATATGTGTGATTTTTGTTAGTATATAATTTATTTTTAAATCATTTTCTTCTAAATTTCATATATATTTATAAATAAAGGAAATGTATTTATAAAAGGAAAAAAACAAATAAATATAATTTAAAATTATATAAAAGGGCAAAAAGACAAGTGTTAAGTTTATAACACATAATTTAACAAGTGTTAGGATTTGAACATATAATTTAACAAGTGTTAACTAAATTAACATGCATTGTTTACCAGTGTCTAATTTTTCTTTTATTTCTAAAATTTACGAATAAGAGAAATTCGGCTATATATATCTATTCTTCTTCTATCTCATTTTTCTTTTATCTCCACTTTTCATTTTCAAAAACCTGTAAACCTTAAAACCAGATAGAAGAAAAAATCAAAACAAAACACCTCTTTAATTTTCAAACCAGGAAACATAAAGCAAAAACAAATTCTAGTAAATCAAGTTCAAATAAAAGATCAAAAGCAATCAAAGGAAACAAAGATTCAAAGCTCAAGCCTGTAAAACTAATTTCAACTCGACAAATTTCAACTCAGATCATCAAACAAGATTTCAAAGCAAAGTTTCCAGTTATTAAAATTCAAACAACTTCCAGGCTTTACCAAAAAGCTTTCTGTTTTCTTCTTTGCCACGTGAGTAAACTTCTTTGATCCAATCTTTGACTTGATATAGTGATTTATGTTGAAATGAAGCTTTGAATTATAGTTGTATATGTAAAAAATATGGATATATGATGTGCATGTCTGATATCAGGCATATTGCCTCTGCTTGGTCCCAGGTTTCAAAAACCTTTTTAAAAATTCAAATTCTTCTCCTCTGATTCTTGTTAGACTTTAGGATCTAAACAAAATATGTTTGTAAAATCATGTTTTACCTTTTAAAAATAATTTCTAGCATAATTAATCAAAGTATTTTCTGGAAAATCAATGAATATAGGAAAACTCAAAATGTGTTGGAATTTCAAACATCATGATTTCTGGTTTCAGGTATATCATCTGAAACATTTTCAAAAATGATGATTTTAAAAGGTGAAACCATAATATTTGAGTGCGTATCCACGAAGAACTTATAGGTTGAACGATTTTGGGTTTATCGGCAAATTTTGGTGATTAGAGTAATAATGGGTCTCGTGATCGAGGATGGAGCTTGCTTGGTGGTCGAGGATCGTCAGAAAAATGCTCAGTGAATTTATAATTCACCTAGGTGGTGGTACGATAAAGATTTAGGGTTTAAGACTAAGTTTTTGATAAGGTCGGAATTCGACTAACTGCAGCGTCGACGTTGTATCGGACTGGACCGGGACTTGTGAAATCGATGCATAGTTGATCAGTGAAGCTCTAGACGGTGTTGCGTGGCCTCTGGTGGTCTGAGGCGACGGGACGAGGCAATCTTTGGTGGTTCAGTTTTGTGCCAGGTTGGGTCATGTTGCTCATTTGCGAGTTCGTCGCCGTTTCAGGTTTCTGGGTGGTCTGGTGGTTAGGGCAGGTTGTCGCTAACTCATGATGGCCGGAGTTGGATCGGAGGTGGCTAGAGCTCTGGTGCATGTGCACAAGTTATTGGGTTGTGTCAGTAAGTAATGGTTTGGGAAGAAGGGTGAAGACTCGAAGTCGACCCTGGGAGATTGTGTTGCTGGCTCAAGATTAGGATCGCGTATTTTCAAGTGTATACTAGGTTTAAAAACTTAAAACAAAAACAAAGTAAAAATGTTGGGTGGCTCGGGGAAGAACTCAGGTAATTTTGTTTTTGGCTCGGGGTGACACTGGGAATTGTCTCGGGTTGTCATTAAAACAGATTTTCATATTTTAAACAAATTTCAAATTTAAATATTTTTAACTCATGCTTTTAAATAATTGTTTTGTTTTAAATATGGAATTAGTTTAAGTTTAAAAGTAAATTATTTTAAAATAATTTACTTTATTTTATTATTATGTGACATTATTTATAAATAAATTCTTAGTTTATTTTAAATAAATAAAGTAACTAAAGAGTTAATTAAGATAAAATGTTGTTTTTAATTTTTAATTAACCCTAATCTCTTGAATTAACTTATGGGTTAATGTTAATTAAATACAAAGTTTCTTAATTAGATTTTAATGATATTTAAGTGATTAATTAAAATAAATGATTTATCCTTAATTTAATTAATTAATGTTTAAGTAATTAAAGATTAATTAATTAATGACGGTAATTAAAAGATAATTACTTAAAGGATTATTACTTAATGATAGTAATTAAAGAATAATTAATTAATTTATAAATTAATGATTAAAGGTTAATTAAATAATAATTAAGGTTAATTAATTAATAATTAAGATTAATTAATTAACAATTAAGGGTTAATGAATTTATAAATAAGGATAATTAATCATTAATTAAGGATAATTAATGGAAAAAATCAAGTGATTATATAATTATAATCACACGATTAATTAACCTTGCTTATAGATGATTGATTATTATTGAATACCTTAGATTGGTTGATACCTTTGGTATGTGATTGTGATGCTTTATGATGTGAATTGCTATGAATTGAACTGGGATATCTGTGATATATTTCTATGTGAATGTGAAAACTGTTGGACTTTAAACGGCTTTTGAATTTCGATGCGACAGGGAGTCGGATTCCAAATGGTTATTCGAAACCCACATCGAATCTTAATGGTGGATCTTTTGACTTGTGTATCCACGTATTTTAAAAATAAGCGCTCATTATTTGGATTAGCCGGAAGAGGACTTTGTGTCATAAAACCTATTTCGAATTAATGATACAACGAAGTGGAGTGCATTTGAAGATGGTGGTGAAGACCGGGTATTTTCGAGAACGAAAGGATTACCTTTCGATTGTCACTGCACTGAGTTGCTCCGGGATAGAGATCTCCATATGTGACGGGGAGTCCGGTCAGGATTGTGGATACCCGGATTGCAAGGGCTTCTTCCTTTATAGGACGAAGTGCCTTCAGTTCCATTCAAATCCAGGATGGACTTGTATGGATGCATGTCGGACATTACACTTTGAGATATAAAGCAGATTTCTATCAAATACATTTATGTTTGGTGGCAGAAAATTTACTCTCTTAGCTTAACACCCTTCTTCGAGACATACGAGCTCTGAGATTATGTAATTGATGGTTATTAGTGATATATTCCCAATTTGGTGGTGTGGAATGCTAAGTGCTGATCATTTATTGATCAAAGCATAGCTTTTGTGAAAAAGCGTAGCTTTGTGGGATGAGACTTCATCGAACCTCACACCTCGGAAATGGTCGAAACGGGAAAAGATGCAGCAAGGTTATGAGGGTCGCGCCCTTTAGGGTATGTGCATTTCCTTCTGGATAATAAGTAGTATTCTGGTATGGGGCCCAGATAATTTGCTTTGTGGTTGTTGGTGTTGAGGGCCCTCGATAAAGGTCAGTTACGACCGGGGGACGGCATACTCGTGACAGTTAGTTACCTGTTACAGAGGTAACTCGGCCTTGTGTTGGCAGAGAGCTAGTTAAGTTCTCAGAGCATTCCTCCAGATGCGTACCCATTTGGTGAAGGAAGTTCCTTAGCCTTGACCATTTTTTGAAAATCCAATCACCCTATACGAGCCTTGTAAGGTTTTAGTTATAGAACCTGCCATTTAACATGGTAGCTATAATAGGTATACTATAATGGTATGTATGCTGGCTAAGATTAATATTATACATTCAAAATGTTTTTCACACTATGCACTAATAATAATATCAAAATATTTTCGCATATCAAGCATGTTTGACTATTATAAGGAGAAATCTCTCCCAAGTGTGCGATTGCGTTGTGTGTGTGTGCCAAGAGGCCTTATGGTAGTTTCATTTTCCAAAAAGCATAACGGATTTCTTTTTATAAACTGTTTCTATGCAAAAAAAACTGTTTTTGTTTACTCACACTAGTCCCATGACTGACCCGGAGTTTATTATTCCCTTCCTAAACTCTGAGTACCTATAATTTTCCACACGGGCAGCCTAGAAGCAGGTTATCCGTGTTTTGAAGCTAGCTTGGATAGTAGATTTGGATCTTTGAGGTTTTTGGAAACCTTTTGGATTTGAAAGTCTTTGGAGTTTTGCAAGCCCCATCGAAGTTAAAGTATGTTGGAAACTTTTTGAAGACCCTATTGTTGTTCCGCTATGCATTATTGTTCTGTTGTCATATCATGTATAACATTCTGATGATGGTGGTTATTTGTTGTAATCAAATGTTGTATCCATGTTGTATCTGTGTTGTTTATCAACGAAATTCATTTTGTTTCTGCCGCGTTGTATTCATCTAATGTTGTTATAAGCTACACCGAACTGGAGTCTGACGCTTGAATCTCCGGCATTCGAATACAAGTGAGGTATTTGATGTCGATTTTTGAACGCTGGATTTCGGGTCGTGTCAATGTTTTATCTGCTTGCATACGAACTCGATACCTTGGGTTTTTAGGGGTTTGAAACCACATGTTTTGTAAAGGCTTGACAACCCCATGGTTTAGAGACTCAGCAACTTCTTTCTTTTTAAATCTCGACATCCTCAAGTTTTTAGAGGCTCGGTACATCATATTTTTAAGGACTCGATTCCTCTTGTCTTATAATGACTCGATAGCTTCTGTTTAGCTATTTGACAACTATATTTTTAGCGGCTCGATAGCCGTTTGTTTTACAAACCTAATAACTATGTTTATCAGCTCGATAGCCATATGTTTTAACTCTTGGTAGTTATGTTTTAGAGGCTTAATAGCCCATGCTTTCTAAATGCTCGACATTTATATTTTAGCAGATCTACAACCATTTGTTTTACAAGCTTGAAATCTATGTTTTAGAAGCTCGATGGCCTATGTTTTCTCGATGCTCGACATCCATATTGTTTTATAGAAGTGTTTTATAAGCTATGTAAAGATGATAGTACTTTGGCATATGATTTTGGCTAAGTATTGGGGCTATGTTTTCCTTGTTTTGGGAATGATTTCAAGTGGTTTATTATTTCCAAAGATAAATGTTTTCAAGGAAATGAAATGGTGTTTTAGCCCAATTTTAAATGAATTTTTCCAAAGGAAAACATTACTTAAACCTAAGTAATTTTGCTATGTTTATGACTATTGATTAAACATATTTTGATAAATGATATTATATGTTCTCGTTATCATTTGATCAGTTAAATTTACATATTTTATCATTTGCCATGCTCAACCCAACATTAAACCATGGGATTTAGGAATAGAATTACCAATTAGGTTATTCTAGTAATGAGTATGGTCTGACTAAACTCCGAGTGAGTAGAATTACGTCCACGAGATCAAATAGAACAATCGTGTTAGGATGCCTTGAACTGATCAAAACCAGATAAGATATGAATCATGGATTTGAAATCAAATAAGATTTAGGTGGGACTGGTGTAGGTTTGTGCCCTATGCTTCTGCTAGTATCCCCTAGTTACTAAATGTCCATGATTCTAGTGCGTAAGGCTTCGTCAATAGTGAGACTAAAAGGTGTGTACGCATAGAAAGGAATTCGTAGCTCTATACGCTCACTGTATTGTTTACTTGTCGCACATTTGGAGATTTTAGGACATTTGGTTATGCTTTTGTGTATTTTGTAATTGATATAATTGATCATTGCCTGGGAAATGTTAAGGAATTATGTAACTTGGATATGAATTATTGTTTTGAAATGTAATCAATAAAATGTTGTTTTTGAAATTTGTGCTTTTGTTTATATTCATATGCTTCTAATATTAAGGATACCATTAGCATTACTGTATTTTATCACAAGAAGTTAATGCTATGGATGACTGCAACATCTGTAGCGCTAAGGTTTTGGCCTCCAGATGCGGGATGTTACACGCAAGGCTTTGACAGTTGTGAGACTAAAAGATGTGCATAGAGAAAGGAACTCGTAGCTCCATGTACTGACTGTGTTTATTAGTTCGATTTCCTCCTAACCATATTTGGAGATTTTAGGATATCTGGTTATCTTTTGGCCTGAGTCGGCCTGATAGGTTATTATTGGCCTATGAAAACTAATAGGTTCATAGTGAAACTAGGAAAAATATGATTTGAGGCAGAAAATCAGTTTCATGGGGCAAGCAAACTTTAGGAATGCATAACCCTTTAATGATAGACTAGTCATATTTACCCATATTGCATACATATGATCATATCATTTTTTGTTTTAGCCATTGCGGTTGCAGGTGCATGATTTATGTTAAGATTGACATATTTTGATAAGATACCAGTGAGGGAAAAACCCGTTATGTTCTATGGTGTGGTCTCAATAGATATCTATTTTGATTTGAGATGTTATATTATTATTCACAGTGGACTTTTTCTCTGACCCGAAGTTTCTATTTTCCCGCCTTAAACTCTCAGGTACCCATTTGAATAGATCAGGAATAGGGTTTCAAGTTAGATAAATAAGCTTCTGGAGATGTGCAAGAGGTAAGCTAATATTATGAGTTTATTTTCCCTGTGTTATTTGAAGTTTATACTATATTTGAATGGATGTAACGATAGAATTTAGAACCTTCAAGTAGTTATAATCAATCATCTAAAGGGCATCTTCATATATCGCTCTTGGAATATATTGTATTTATTATATTTTCTTTTAACATGGAATCGATGGGATTATGTAATGAATGTAAAAGTTTATTAATGAAATATGTTTTGAAAATTTCCATATTCATGTGCTCTTAATTTTGTAGATACAATTAGTTGACCTTATTTTGTCATTGGGAAATAATACTATGGATGACTGCAGTATCTATAGCGCTTATTTTGAAGCCTCAAATTAGGAGATGATAAAACTTAGTATTATAGCATAGGTTTATGTAAACTTAAAAGATTTTTAAATCATAATCCAAATAAATCAGATAATAAGGTTTGGTTGTAGGATAACACTATAGTAAAGTACTTGTATTGCTGTATATAAGTAAGTATCTATTATATCGCTATTCTCTACTCTCTCTTAGACCATTCTTCTGTACCTTACGAAGACTCGTATGCCGATCACAAGAAAGCAAGATATGGAAGCAAGAGATGGAAGGGTGAATCGGAGGAAGAACCATAACAACTGGAAATGTTCGAGCCAATACTAGAAGGAATCTAGATCAATCAATAAATGCTAATCCAAATCAAAATGCTAATGTGAGTGCTAGAACCCTACTAGAAGATATGTGGACTATGTATCAATTCTTCATGAATATGATGCAAGCTGGAGCTGGCTTGGCTGGAGGAAATGCTAATAGTGTGGGAGGTGCTAATCCTAAGGTACTTGCTCGCAATAATAATGCTAAGTTGAGCCATGATTATACTAGTCTTGGAGGAAAGCCTTTTCATGGAATGGAAAGTAATATTGAAGTTGAGAATTGACTGTTGCATTGTGAAAGGATCTTTGTTGACATATGCTTAAATGATGCCTAAAAGAGGAGGTTGGCAACTAGACAGTTGTAATAAACTGCTTTGTATTGGTGAAATAAAGTGACTGCAGGAATACCAAAGGAGAAATCGATCTGGGCTGAATTTAGAAGGAGACTTGAGGAAAAGTTTTAATCCAAGATAATTAAGTCAATTTTGCTTAGGAAGTTTTCTAAATTAAAGCAGAAAGAGAAGTCTATACTGGAATATGCAACTAAGTTTGATAAGTTAGCAGATACGGATATGCTACTATTGATACTATGATAAAAAAGCAATGAGAAGTTCATTGACGGATTGAAGCCGGAGATTGTCAGGGCAACTATGCTACATCTCAAGGATCCATACAATTGGTGGTGGAGATTGTGACGACCGCCCATGACTCCTGCACCCAACAAGGAAATTATGCGCTGAAAAGTGTGCCAGACCGCCATGGACGATCATCAGGGTAAGGTAAACATAGAATAGTCTATCGTATTACTCACAACGCATGGATAAAATACAATAGAAAGTATACATAGTGAAGCTCTATAGAACAGAATCTCATCAAATAAACTCATAATAGTTTGGTACAACAATCTAAAAAGTCAATACATCAAGCCTCACTACATAACACTCAGAGAATCATACAAACAGTGGAACATCCAGTACATAAAGTAAGAAAACAATATGCAAAAGCCTCCAGCTCGTCTTCGTCATCAACAGCGTTGGTCACTAAGAACAGCACATGTCACCTGCTACCTAGTCTTCCCATCCCAACATGGATGAACAGCCCAAGGTAATAAGAGTTAAACATAAAACCTTGAGTCAGACAAAAGTCTTAGTGAGCAGTAAATCAACTATCAAACATACCAAAAAAGCATAAAGGGTAAAAAGGAATAGGAACTCAACCATTCCACTCCACCTCTTTCTACAGTGATAGCCCCCAGACACACTAAGCAGAAACAAACATAGCAAAGCAGACAATTAAAGTAAGGTAATTATCACTCGAGTCAAGGTCGGTGTTTTCCAAGTACAGACCCCCAAGGCCTAAACCAAGATCAGGTAAGTACCCCGAAAACATCGCTCTTGGCCCAAGCGACGATACAACCAAAACATCCAAACATCCATGACTCTGGCTATCACTGTTATCATTGCCTCGATTTCACCGTTAATTGAATGACCGACCCATTATTTCATCCGTCCGCCAAGGGCTAATGGTAACCCCGGTTCTAGACATAACTCCGCACGTCGTCGTGACCCGTGCCTAGGACTATCGAATCTGCCCAGAGTACTAACACGTCATCGTGACCCGTGTCTAGGACTATCGAATCTGCCCAGAGTACTAACACGTCATCGTGACCCGTGTCTGGGACGTCGTCGTGACCCGTCCCAACGTACTCTTGCTTTGAGCATGCTAGAACCTTCAATAACGATGAGATCTCAGCCTTCTAGTCATCATCCCCGACGACTATTCACATACTAGCTCAAGCGCCTCTCGAGCCAACCATTATCAACAAACTCGGACCACATCACCGAGTTATCAACCTGGTTGGAATGATCCCATCTGGATTAAACCAAGGCTTTCTCATATCATGCTTTGCTTCATCGCATCATAGCAAATTCCCATCTCAACATCATGATCAAATCTATCCATATGAGCTTTTTCATCCGCTTCACATGCCACAGGCAGCTTTCCTTATTCAAGAGCCTTTCCACTTAGCTTTTGAATCATCTTCGACCAACTTGTCCAAATCAAGTCATCAATCAACTAACTTATAACTATCAATCAAATCAATCATTAATCCAAGTAATCAATCATTCAAACAAGATCTAAATAAACAGTTATAACAATAATGGCAATTTAGTAAATAAAGAGTCCAAATCTAACAAGCATGAATTATAAGTAATATCTTGATGAATGAACTAGTATAGGTTAACATGTAGTAAAACGGATATCAAAAGTTGATGGACAATGGATCTACATGCAGACTTAAGGAAAATGGATGAAATCACTATCTTTAACACACAAACAAGCCACCGATCCAATATACTCCTTTGGGTCCGTGTGAGAGATAACCACCACTCATCGAATCACCTAAACACCTCAAAAACAAGAAACTCCAGATCTGGACAGCAAAGGATCTAGCTTGATCCGACAAGGTTTCCCTTCAAATGATGAAATCTCTCTTTGATGGATGAAGATCTTAAACTTTGGCTCTTGGATCTTCGATTTGATCTTCAATCTTGGATGGAAGGAAGCACTAGATTAGAGTGGAGAAAAGAAGTGAAGAAGTGTTGTAGCCGAGCTCTCAAATTGCAGCACTTCGTCGCTTCAAAATCCGGATCCCAAAAATGAAGATGGGTACTTCTATTTATAGGCAGATTTCCTCTTAGGTCGGTCGCTCCTAGGTCGGTCACGACCTAACGACTCAACACACTCAGCGGACCCAACGACCTAACCAGACGCCGACCTAACGACTCAACACGTCTACCGACCTAGCGCTAGAGACGACCTAGCGACTTAACTACATAGCCGACCCAACGACTTACAAATGTTGCCGACCTAACTTCCTAACGACTTAGGACAACCACTCACAGACCTATACGCGACCTATAGCATGCACGACCTATCACGTGCATGCGACTTAACACTTAACCAAACGGGCACGACCTAACCCTTGCCGACCTAACGACCTACCATAAGTCGTTCAACGACCTAACTCCAACACAAGTTAACCACTAGGTCGGTCGGTTCCTATAGGTCGCTCATCCCTATAGGCCGGTCCATACCTTAAGTCGGCCAATATCTATAGGTCGTTCGCTTCCCTAAGTCGGTCAATCTCTTAAGCCGGCCAATTACTAAGTCTGATAACACGGCCGATTACCTTAAGTCGTTAGTTTCCCTTAGGTCGGTCAATACCTTAAGTCGGCAACTACCACTAACTCGCTCCACCGACCCAAATCACAGCACGACCTAAGCTCCCACACGAGCTAACTCAGGTTGACTTAAACAATGCAAACGACCTAATGGCAACTATTTTACGATTTGTCGACACGTAAAATACGGGTCGTTACATTCTCTCCCCCTTAGGAATTTCGCCCTCGAAATTCCAAACAATCAAGAACAACCAAAACTATTCTGCATGCCTACCATCCATAGCACTCAACAAACCATGCATCTAACTACTAGCCTAGCATGCAGAATTCTAAGACTAGAACAAGTTACAAATTCATGAGATGCCACGACACCTTAGGGTCATACCTCGAAGAGTTCAGGATGAGCTGCCTTCATCCTCTCTTCCTCCTCCCATGTACAGTCGTTCACATCATCACTCCATTGTACCTTGAGCAACTTGACTATCTTCCTCCTAAGCTGTTTCGTGTCAGTCTCTACAACACGAAGCGGCTTATGAGGTCTCTTAACTACTGGATCAACCTCCAAATCTTCACAGATATCAGCAAAAACCACTGTACTTGGGTCGTGCACATACCTCCGTAGATACGTACATGAAAAACATTGTGCACACTCGACATCTTTTCTGGTAACTCCAATTTATAGGCGAGCTTTCCAATTCGCTCGATGATCGGGAATGGTCCAATAAATCTTGGAGTCAACTTTCCTTTCTTCCCGAATCGAATAACATTCTTCAGTGGAGAAACCTTCACGAAAACCATATCGACTACGTCGAATTCCAAATCCTTACGACGATTATCGGCATAACTTTTCTGACGATCTTGGGCTGCCTTCATTCGTCGCCGAATGATTTCTATGCAATCCGAAGTCTGTCGAATCATTTCTGGCCCAAGTATCAACTTTTCTCCAGTTTCCAACCAACATGTCGGGGAGTTACATGGTCTTCCATACAGTGCCTCATATGGTGCCATACCAATACTTGACTGGTAACTGTTATTATATGCAAATTCCATCAAATTAAGATGATCTTCCCATGATCCTCCAAAATCTAAAACACAAGCTCTAAAGAGATCTTCCACAACTCGGTTGACTCTCTCGGTATGACCATCTGTTTGGGGATGATAAGCTGTACTCAAACACAACTCGGTCCCCCAAAACTTCTTGGAAGCTCTTCCAAAATCTACTAGTGAACAATGGATCTCGATCGCTCACTATACTCTTCGGAATACCATGGAATCGAACTATCCACTTAACATACAACTCAGCCAATTTCGATGCAGTCCTAGTTGACCGAACAGGAATAAATCTTGCACTCTTAGTCAAACGATCTATGATTACCCAAATCCCTTCATTTCCTGCTCTGGTTCTAGGTAACCCATCGATAAAATCCATCGATATTTGCTCCCACTTCCATGTAGGAACTTCTAATGGCTGAAGCAATCCACTTGGCTTCTTCTGCTCGGCTTTTACCAACTGGCAGTTCATACATTTGGAAATAAAATTTCCAACATCCTTTTTCATACCTTCCCAATAATAAGTTCTCTTCATATCCCGATACATCTTATTTCCACCTGGATGAATTGTCAACTTCGAGTGATGACTTTCCTTAAGAACTTCATCTCTCAATTCATCTATATCGGGAACAACTAGTCATCCTTGCTTCCGAAGCCAACCCTCTCGATCGACTTCAAATCCTTTATCCTTTTCTGGGTCCACTCCAGATTCCACATCACGGATAATCTTGACAAGCTTATCGTCTCGCTTTTGGCTCTCGCCAATTCTTTCTACTAGAGTAGGTCTTATCAATAAGTTTGCCAACATTTCAAGTCCCAATTAACGTCTAGGCGTGAGGTCAAATCCAGGCAAATACTCAAGGCTCTTCCATTCTGAAAACATGGCTCCCAATCCTGCATGTTTTCGACTTAACGC
This sequence comes from Allium cepa, assembly GCA_030765085.1. Taxonomy (NCBI): domain Eukaryota; kingdom Viridiplantae; phylum Streptophyta; class Magnoliopsida; order Asparagales; family Amaryllidaceae; genus Allium; species Allium cepa. The sequence continues at coordinate 300,055,909 of CM060929.1, forward strand.
ATCTGCCACCGCGTTACCTTTTCCCGGAGTATAGGCTATACCAAAATCATATGATGCTAAAAACTCTAGCCATCGTTGCTGTCGAAGATTCAAATCCTTTTGGGAGAACAGATACTTCAACGACTTATGATCTGTAAACAACTCGAATCGAACTCCCAATAGGTAATGTCTCCACATCTTCAGAGCAAATACAATCGCCGCTAACTCCAAATCATGAGTCGGATAATTCCTTTCATGCGGCTTCAGTTGTCGACTTGCATATGCAACAACTTTATCCTTTTGCATCAGCACTGCTCCAAGTCCAGTACCACATGCATCGGTGCAAACCACCATCTCATCATTTCCACTTGGAATAGTCAAAACAGGAGCACTTGTCAGTCGCTCTTTCAGGATTCCGAAAGCTTGCTCACACTTAGCTTCCCATCTTTGATAAACCGACGATAGTATCCTGCTAATCCAAGAAAACTTCTCACATCAGATGCATTCTTAGGTCTAACCCAATCCTGGATCGCTGCCACCTTGGCGGGATCAACCGCTATTCCACTTCCAGAGATAACATGGCCTAAGAACCTCACTTCGCTCTTCCAAAAGTGACACTTCGAAAACTTAGCCCTCAGTTGTTGTTTTCGCAAGATCTCCAAAACGATACGCAAGTGCGTCTTGTGCTCTTCTTTAGTTCTGGAATAAATCAAAATATCATCCACGAACACAAGTACAAACTTGTTCAACTGATCTCTGAACACCCTATTCATAAGATCCACAAAATATGCTGGTGCATTAGTCAATCCAAGTGGCATTACCAGCCACTCATAGAAACCAGATGGTGTCCTAAAAGAAGTCTTCGGCACACTATCCCTAGCCACTCTCAACCGGTGAAATCCCATTGCCAAATCCATCTGAGAAAATACCTTAGCTTCGTGAAGCTGATCAAACAAGTCATCTATTCTCGGCAACGGATACTAGTTCTTCTTGGTCACTTTATTCAGCTCACGATAATCCACACACAACCTCAACGATCCATCCGCTTTGGTTGCAAACACAACTGGTGCACCCCATTCGGATACACTACGCCGAATGAATCCTTTCTGTAAAAGGTCATCAACTTGAACCTCCAACTCTTGCTGTTCCCTAGGCGCCATCCGCCTAAGAGGCATCACAACAGTCTGGCTCCTTCAACTAGATCGATACGAAATTCGATCTCTCTATGCGGCGGTAACCCTTTGACCTCGTCAAAGACATCCTCAAATCCATTCACAATAGGCACCGATGACAGTCCATCCCGTGGAACAACCAGGGAATACATAAAACTCATGAAGACGCCTTCCTCATGCTTACATCGTATCACAACCTTTCGCCCTTCCACATTCTCGACTGTCACCTCCATCCTTTCACAATCAACCTTGGCCGCATACTTCCTAAGCCAGTCCATACCCAAAATAATTCCGAACCCCACAAAGTTCAGAACAAAACAGTCACAAACAAAAGAGCAATCATGACTCAATACAACTAGACCATGGCATACCATACACAAACAAGACGAACCCCCAACTGGATTAGTCACAACCAATGGTCTATCAACAATATCCGGTTCCAAACCCAACCGGCCTACAAGTTCACTACAAACAAAGGAATGCGACGCTCCAGTATCAAACAACACTCTAACTGGAACACCACAAATGGAAAGAGTACCTTGAACCACCACACTCTTCCCCTTCTCTTCCGCAGTAGGAGCTTTCAAAGATGATGGCACAGCCCCCAAAGCATAAGCTTGCACAATCTGCTTGTCCTTCCTCGGTTCTGGACAATTCCTCTTGACATGCCCCGGTTTGTCATAGTTGTGGCACTTCACCGGCACTCTCGGATTCTTGCAATCTCTGGAGAGATGACCTTTCTGCCGACAATTGTAGCAGGTCACTTCACCCTTCAGCTTCTTCTGGCCATCCTTACCCTTCTGTTGTTGCCGCTTCCTTTTCTTGTTTCCACTTTGCTCCTTGGTCATAGCAACAACAGATCCTTCTTTAGGAAACAAATTCTCATGCCTGAGAGCTTTCTCCACAAGCTTCTCAAATGGGTCATCTAGATGATCCACCAACTGCCTCCCAAGATAACTGTCCAAGCCTGTCACAAACTTCTCATTCTTCTGATAGGGAGATTCAATATATGACCGAGCTTACTTAGACAAAGCTACAAACTCAGAAACATACTCAAGAACTGGTCTTCCACCTTGCTTGAGCTCCACAAACTTCTAAAAAGAATAGATTTCTGAGCTGTAGAAATGAACTTGCTTCAAATCTAGCTTGGAATTGCTCCCAAGTAATCTCTTCCTCTGGGTATCAATGGTGATAGAATTCCACCAATCAGAAGCTCTTCCTTGAAGCTGTCTTGATGCAAGCTTCCTTTTGGTTGCATCCTCAATTCCCAAATCACCAAAGATCCTTCTATAAGCATCTATCCATCTCTGGACTTCTATGGTTGATTCTGTTCCCAAGAAAACCTTTCCTCTAAGAGCAGTATAGTCTTTACACAACTTAGCAAAATCCACTGGTTTTGGAGCTTGAACTTGAACTCCAACATCCACTGATGGCCCTGGAACTGGCATCCTTCTCATGATCGAAGTCATCATGGCCTCAAACATAGCAGCATAATCAGCAACTCCCTCAGAAGCACGGCCTTCCCTAGCAGCTTGTCTCTCTCTTCGGCTCATTCTTAATATCTATAAAAAGAATGATTAGAACACCTTGAGAAACAACTGCATAAGAGGTTCTAATCCTTCTAAGCTATATATAGTAATCATCCATCAAAATTACAATTACGTCTCTCATACGTAGTTACGTTAGCGAGCGTTGGCTAAAATCGATTAACCAAAGCTCTGATACCAAATGTGACGACCACCCATGACTCCTGCACCCAACAAGGAAATTATGCGCTGAAAAGTGTGCCAGGCCGCCATGGACGATCATCAGAGTAAGGTAAACATAGAATAGTCTATCGTATTACTCACAGCGCATGGATAAAATACAATAGAAAGTATACATAGTGAAGCTCTATAGAACAGAATCTCATCAAATAAACTCATAATAGTTTGGTACAACAATCTGAAAAGTCAATACATCAAGCCTCACTACATAACACTCAGAGAATCATACAAACAGCGAAACATCCAGTACATAAAGTAAGAAAACAATATGCAAAAGCCTCCAGCTCGTCTTCGTCATCAACAGCGTTGGTCACTAAGAGCAGCACCTGTCACCTGCTACCTAGTCTGCCCATCCCAACATGGATGAACAGCCTAAGGTAATAAGAGTTAAACATAAAACCTTGAGTCAGACAAAAGTCTTAGTGAGCAGTAAATCAACTATCAAACATACCAAAAGAGCATAAAGGGTAAAAAGGAATAGAAACTCAACCATTCCACTCCACCTCTTTCTACAGTGATAGCCCCCAGACACACTAAGCAGAAACAAACACAGCAAAGCAGACAATTAAAGTAAGGTAATTATCACTCGAGTCAAGGTCGGTGTTTTCCAAGTACAGACCCCCAAGGCCTAAACCAAGATCAGGTAAGTACCCCGAAAACATCGCTCTTGGCCCAAGCGACGATACAACCAAAACATCCAAACATCCATGACTCTGGCTATCACTGTTCTCATTGCCTCGATTTCACCGTTAATTGAATGACCGGCCCATTATTTCATCCGTCCGCCAAGGGCTAATGGTAACCCCGGTTCTAGACATAACTCTGCACGTCGTCGTGACCCGTGCCTAGGACTATCGAATCTGCCCAGAGTACGAACCGTCATCGTGACCCGTGTCTAGGACTATCGAATCTGCCCAGAGTACTAACACGTCATGGTGACTCGTGTCTGGGACGTCGTCGTGACCCGTCCCAATGTACTCTTGCTTTGAGCATGCTAGAACCTTCAGTAACGATGAGATCCCAGCCTTCTAGTCATCCTCCCCGGCGACTATTCACATACTAGCTCAAGCGCCTCTCGAGCCAACCATTATCAACAAACTCGGACCACATCACCGAGTTATCAACCTGCTTGGAATGATCCCATCTGGATTAAACCAAGGCTTTCTCATATCATGCTTTGCTTCATCGCATCATAGCAAAGTCCCATCTCAACATCATGATCAAATCTATCCATATGAGCTTTTTTATCCGCTTCACATGCCACAGGCAGCTTTCCTTATTCAAGAGCCTTTCCACTTAGCTTTTGAATCATCTTCGACCAACTTGTCCAAATCAAGTCATCAATCAACTAACTTCTAACAATCAATCAAATCAATCATTAATCCAAGTAATCAATCATTCAAACAAGATCTAAATAAACAGTTATAACAATAATGACAATTTAGTAAATAAAGAGTCCAAATCTAACAAGCATGAATTCTAAGTAATATCTTGATGAATGAACTAGCATAGGTTAACATGTAGTAAAACGGATATCAAAACTTGATGGACAATGGATCTACATGCAGACTTAAGGAAAATGCATTAAATCACTATCTTTAACACACAAACAAGCCACCGATCTAATATACTCCTTTGGGTCTGTATGAGAGATAACCACCACTCACCGAATCACCTAAACACCTCAAAAAACAACAAACTCCAGATCTGGACAGCAAAGGATCTAGCTTGATCCGACAAGGTTTCCCTTCAAATGATGAAATCTCTCTTTGATGGATGGAGATCTTCAACTTTGGCTCTTGGATCTTCGATTTGATCTTCAACCTTGAATGGAAGGAAGCACTAGATTAGAGTGGAGAAAAGAAGTGAAGAAGTGTTGTAGCCGAGCTCTCAAAATGGCAGCACTTCGTCGCTTCAAAATCCGGATCCCAAAAATGAAGATGGGCACTTCTATTTATAGGCAGATTTCCTCTTAGGTCGGTCGCTCCTAGGTTGGTCACGACCTAACGACTCAACACACTCAGCCGACCCAACGACCTAACCAGACGCCGACCTAACGACTCAACACTGCTACCGACCTAGCGCTAGAGACGACCTAGCGACTTAACTACATAGCCGACCCAACGACTTACAAGTGTAGCCGACCTAACTTCCTAACGACTTAGGACCAACCACTCACGGACCTATACGCGACCTATAGCATGCACGACCTATCACGTGCACGTGACTTAACACTTAACCAAACGGGCACGACCTAACCCTTGCCGACCTAACGACCTACCATAAGTAGTTCAACGACCTAACTCCAACACAGGTTAACCACTAGGTCGGTCAGTTCCTATAGGTCGCTCACCCCTATTGGTCGGTCCATACCTTAAGTCGGCCAATATCTATAGGTCGTTCGCTTCCCTAAGTCGGTCAATCTCTTAAGCCGGCCAACTACTAAGTCGGGTAACTCGGCCGATTACCTTAAGTCGTTAGTTTCCCTTAGGTCGGTCAATACCTTAAGTCGGCAACTACCACTAACTCGCTCCATCGATCCAAATCATAGCACGACCTAAGCTCCCACACGAGCTAACTCAGGTTGACTCAAACAATGCAAACGACCTAATGGCAACTATTTTACGATTTGTCGACACGTAAAATACGGGTCGTTACAGAGATGGCCTTAAGAAATGAGGAAATGATGTCAACATTTGAAAGTGAAAAACCTATGGGGACTCAAGTGTTTCAAGGGAAGAAGAGGAAGTTCTTTAATAAGAAAGGAGCTCAGAAGGACAGAGCTACCAACAAAGGGAAGGCTATTGTTTGCTATAAGTGTGATAAGAAATGGCACTTTGCTAATGAGTGTCAATCAATTAATGGAAAGAAGGTTATGGGAAAGAAGGGCGTGATGTGTTACAACTGCAACCGGATGCGACATTACAAGAACGAAGGTCTAGAATCGGCCAAGGCTGATAAAAGGGAAGGTTTTTGCTCTGGAACCATCAGCTTCTAGATCGAATACAAAAGAGAAGGGAATATCTGTGATAGGAGGTATGCTTTTGACTCATGGCATACCTTTTAAAGTATTATTTGATATTGGCGCATCACATTCTTTTATCTCGCAATATTTGGTAAATAAGTTAAATTTAGAACCATCATACCTTATTACTTCGTTAAGGGTTGTGAATCCAATAGGAGGGTATGCAACTCTTGGGATGAGATGTGACCATTTAGAATTTGAGATGTTAAGTTATGCATTTACCTGCAATTTACATGCATTTGAATTTTTTAGGTCTTGGGATTATTCTAGGTATCGATTGGTTAAACAGATACGATGCTAGCATATTTTGCCAGGATAAGAAGATATCATTAAGACACCCTAATAGCTATGATCGAATTATATACTTAGTAGAAACTTTGAGCTTAGATGTATGGGTTTTATTGGGTGGAAAGGAAGTGGACGGTGAGGGGATTCGTGTTCCTAATATAAGTTGGTATGCAGATGTTTTTAAAATAGTTATAGGACTACCGCTAAGATGAGTTATTGAGTTTTGTATAGGTCTTGTACCTAAACTGAACTCGTAAGTAGGTCTCCTAGTAGAATGACACCTACTGAGATGAAATAGTTAAAGGAGCAGCTGGTGGACTTAGAAGGAAAGAATTTTATTAGACTAAGCAGTTCATCTTAGGGTGGTATTAATGAAGAAACCAAACCGGTCATTAAGGATGTGTATTGATAGTCGTAAGTTGAATGAAAAGACGATAAAGAATCAATATCTTTTCCCAAGAGTAAATGATTTGTTTGATCAGCTGAGTGGAGCCAAGGTATTTTTCCAATTAGATTTAGCAATAGGGTTCCATCAGTTGAGAGTGATGGAGGATAGCATTCCATTAATAGCGTTTCAAACACGATACGGTTCATATGAATGGTTAGCCATGCCCTTTGTCTTGACCAATGCACCCGCTTTCTTTGTGGATTTGATGAACTGAATCTTCCGAGAGCATTTGGATCGATTCATGCTAGTATTTGTAAATGACATTTTGATATATTCTAAGAATGAACGAGATCATGAGATTTATCTTAGAGTACGAGCCATTGAGGCAGCATCAACTGAAAGCGAAGTTTTCAAAACATCATTTTTGGAAGAAAGAAGTGAAGATCCTTGGTCATGTAGTTTCAGAAAAATGGTTATTATTAAATCCAGATAAGATCAAAGATGTTAATAACTGGAAAAGACCCGAGACTATGGCCGAGATAAGAAGCTTTCTAGGGTTAGCTGGCTATTATCGAAGATTCATTGAGGATTTCTTTTGTATAGCGGCACCTATGACTAAACTAACAAGGAAGGGCGTAAAGTTTGTTTGAACAATTAAATGTGTAGAAGCATTCTTAAAGCCAAAACATTTATTGACCAATGCGTCCATGTTAGTTTTGTATACTGATGCATGTGGGATAGGGTTAGGAGCTATGTTAATGCAAAAAAGGTAAAGTGAATTCCATCGCTTCTCAACAATTCGACCACATAAAGTTAGATATCAGACTCATGATTTAGAGTTGGCAGTGGTGATCTTTGCTTTCAAAGAGTGGAGACACTATCTTTTAGGAGAACGATTTGAGTTATTTACATATCATATGTCTTTGAAGCATTTATACTCTCAGAAGGAGTTGAATATGAGACCACAAATATGGCTAGATTTTTTGGCGACTTATGATTTTGACATTAAGTATATGCTAGGTAAAGGTAATAAAGTTGCAGATGCACTTAGTAGGAAACATCAATATGCGATGTTAGCTATGTCAGTAGAATGGGAAGATTTAAAGGCATTGACTAGGGTTTATGGTTAAGGTCGATGGCTAGTTCTAGTCAGAACATAGTAATGTAGCCATGTTTGGAAATTCGACCTGTAATGATCGAAATAATCACTTCTAAGTAGAGAGATGATCCATTACTAGATAAACAGATTAGAAGACTTAAGGATGGAACTAAATTGATGATTTAAAAGATTTTATTCTTGACCAGAACGGGTAGCTAAGTTTAACAACCCGCATGTTTGTCGATTTTTATATTTTAATATTTTATTTAAATATTTATCGATACTCGAAATTTAGTCCAAAAAGCTACTTTTTGCATACGGTCAAAATAGGACTCGGGACCACTCCCATTGAGTTTAAAATGCCGTTTGCGACCTTTTTGAGTATAAGCTTCGATATGTTTGGAGAAAGTTGATTTTTGCTACTTTTTCACTTTGGGTTTGGGTTCAGCCCTATGTTTAACTTATACTCAAATCTAAGCCACTCCTCCCCATTCACCCTCACTTTCTCCTCTTTTCAGTTCTAAAGCATCAATGGTGGAAGAGATGGGAAATTAAAACTCCAAAACCCTAGTTTTCTTTTGCAAATCAAGTTCTAGCTCCAAACTAATAGAAGAACCCATTGGTAAGCTTCTCTTCTTCTTCTCCAACTCAATCTCTTATCAATTTTAGAAATTCCTAAACCTAACTTTGGGAATGTTCTTCTTTTAAAGCTTAGAATCAAGCTTCTTGAGTTGGATTTGAAGAGTGGTTGATTCTCCTTTGCTTTCAAGCATCTTCTTCAATCGTTCGGGTTCAAAGGTGAGATTTTTATCTCACATCTATGCTTATAATTATCTTTGAATGTTAGGTATGAATTCCTAACACTTATTCGTGTGCATTATCTTTTGGTTTGGATTGGTTTTGTGAATATTCCAATTTTTAGGGTTTTAAGTCAAATTTGTGTGAAAATCCTTTTATGGGTGTTCGATCATGCTTTTGGTGATGCATCGAGGAGCATATAGGGCCGGGTAGCCGATTGGCATAAACCCTTAGAGCCAATGTTCATCCGGTTGCATTTTGGAAGAGTTTGCCCTTCATTTGAATAGGCTGAAAAACAGCCCAGGCATGATTCAGTCGACTGAATCTTCTGTTCAGTCGACTGAACCTGTAACCCGAAAGTTTCTAGGCATGATTCAGTCGACTGAACGAAAGTGAATCTTCTGTTCAGTCGACTGAACGAAAGTGAATCTTCTGTTCAGTCGACTGAACCTGGAAACAGAAAGTTTCCTGAACCTGGAAAATTTCCAGGTACAGGGTCAGTCGACTGAAAACTCTGTTCAGTCGACTGAACCTGCTGTTTGAGTCCAATTTGCCTTTTTGGATTGAATTTCCAATGTTAATCGATTCGTGTTGATTCCCTTTTGTGATTATCACTTATTATCGACTTTGATGACATTTTCTTCGTGATTTATGGGAATATCCATTTTGATGGATTCGGTATCAATTTCTTTGGATTTTATTCACGTCTTCGAATGTGAACTTTAGTGATTGATTGTTCCTACAATCTTCTTTGTGATTTGTCACTTTAAAAATATAAAGTTTTCAATACTAGTAGTAAATACCAAAATTCTTTCATCAAAACGATTTCAACACTATTTTATTACAAAGCTTGTTTTCCCAAACCGATTTCCAAGCTATTAGTATATACAAACCTTTACCTCACTCGTATGAGAAATCAAATTAAACAACTTAGTAAAACAAGTGGTATGAAACGCTTGCGTTTACTTCGTCGGTTAATTCTTGGACTTGTTCGATTGAACTTCTTGTGACAATTTTCTAGTGGAGATCTACAATTTGTTCGTAAATATTTAAGTTAAGCTAGTGGTTATGGGACATGAAGCTAAGCTCATATATTTACTAGCTTACTGTAATTGACACTTCTTGATGATCATGACGATCATTTTTGTGATTTAGACTAGCAATGTGCGATGTCTCTTTGTCTACGAGGGAGACTAAACCCCGTTTGTGTGAGTTTCAACTCACATATGTGGGGTAGCGCCCCATGGTCTTCGGGCCGTTCGTGTGCCAAAAATTAATGGCTAACTACCATGAGATAGCGTCTCGTTCGTGTGATACATATGTTGGTGAGTTTTCATGCTCCCGTTCGTGTGATAGGCCTCCCCCCTATTTTGTGTGATTTCTGGATTTCGTGTGTTGAATTCTGGAATTTTCTTCTTCACCTATTTTTTTGATTTCTATTGACATGATTTATCAATTTTTGTGCATAGGTGAATTCGTGTGTCATTGACTGGATTTCTTGAGATGATTTCTAGAATTTGTGTTTCACCTATTTTTGTGATTTCTATTGATATGATTTATCAATTTTTGTGCATAGGTGAATTCGTGTGTCATTGACTGGATTTCTTGAGATGATTTCTAGAATTTGTGTTTCACCAATTTTCGTGATTTCCATTAATAAGTTTTATCAATATTTGTGCATTGGTGAATTTGTGTGTCATTGACTTTTGTGATTGACATTAATATAATCGTCAATAATTGTGGTTTAATGAACGAAATAAGGAGTATGGCATTTCTTTGTTCTTGTGTAGATTCTGTGACATTGATTAATCCATTGATGATTTTCAACTACTTATATATATCACAGCTTGGCATTGTGATTATTGTGTGTTTAGTGATATCTCTTATCCTATATGGTTTCATCTTATATTTATAGTTAGACTGATCCGTTTATTATTTTCTTATTAAATAATACTCGGGTCAGACCGAGATGTTACAGGTGCTTCTGCTTGACTTCTCCCCAGGGATTCATTACTCTGACTTTTGGCAAACTACTTAGATTAGTAGTTTATTTTGTTGTATACACTTGAGATATAGACTCATAGTTGTATTCTTTTGTATAGCACGTGTTGCTGTTCTTTTGTATTATTGTGGATCTTTTTGACCACTACTCTGATTTACACTTCCATGTGTTTATTATATATTCATATCTTCTTCCGCCTTTGTGATATGAATTATCTGTGACTGAATTGTGTTATGTTTATTTCTATATTTGTTTCCGAAGATTATTATAGCCACTGTGTAGTAGCTTTGTGTTTGTATCGGTATGCTGGATTTCCTCTTGAAATAAAATGCATGTTATACTATCTGACATATCGGTGCTCGCGCAAAGCAATTACACGGATGGTCGCTCCTCAACAGTCTTATTCTCCGTGCTAGTTGACAGCATTACACCGTAGTGTTCTTGGCTAGCATGGGTATAGAGGTGGGGCGTCACAGCTTGGTATCGGAGCCAAATTTCGGAACAATATGGAATATTATAACAAGGATCATCGTCCTAAGTCTTTCTTAGGAGTCGTGCTTTAGGATTTTATTCGAGTCTTCATACCGATTCATCCTATTTTCTTTTATGATTCCTTGTTTTATCTATCAAGGTTGCTTGATATTCATTAGTGAATAATCTTATTCTTGTTCTTCTTTCTTTCTAAAGGAAGAGAAATGTCTAGACCAGGCCGTCCCAGAGCTAAACCATCTAGTGTTCCACCCCAAGATGGAGTTTTTATGACTGCTCAACAGCTTCTTGATTTAGTGACGAATGCTCAAGCAGCTGGAGCTAACCCGAAACCTACTCACCCAAAGTCGGGATTTGCACGCTTGTGCAGCGATTACACTAATTTGGGTGGGGAGCCATTCAAAGGTTCCGAAACTATTATTGAAGTACAGGCTTGGCTAAGGTCATGCGATCGAATCTTTTCTCGCATGAATCTTATTGACCTTCACCGAGTTCAGGTGGCCTCTAGTATGCTCCGAGAAAGAGCATTGGACTGGTACGAGCTTCTTATTTCTGAGATTAATGAAGCGGATCTCACCTGGGAGCAATTCCGGGAACGCTTCGAGTTGAAATTTGTACCAGAAGCAGAGAAAGTGACATTGGCTCGACGATTTATAGACCTTGTTCAAGGTGAGTCCTCCGTGACTGATTACGTCGCCTCCTTCGAGTCGCTTTCCAAATATGGGGTTGAATACGTCAACACCCCTTTAAAGAAGAACCAGAGGTTCGTCTATGGCTTAAACAAAAATCTCAAGAAGCCATTACTTCTAAAATTAGAAGTTTCTTTCAACCAACTCGTTGATATTGCTCTTCGTCTTGAAGAGGCGGATAGGGAGAATGATGTTGAAGTGGTGGGTTCCAAACCAAACTTCAACAACAAGAAGAGGCCAAACAAATTCAAAGGCCCTTATCCCTATAAGAAAGGGAGGCAAGAAACTCCTGTTGAAAAGGCATTTTCCTCTACTCAAGGGAAATGCTATAATTGTGGTTCGAAAGACCATTTTGCGAATAAGTGTTCAAAGCCTCGTACTTGTCGCTATTGCAAAAGCCCGGACCATTTTATGCATGTATGTCCCAAACTTCAAAATAGGAAGGAGGGAAAGCTTAATGTTGCTCAAGCCCCTGGCAACACATCTCGTGGCCAAGGTATTTCTCATTCTATTCTGGATGGAATTATTTTATTTCGTGACCATCCTATTCGAGTTCTTTTTGATACGGGTGCGTCCCATTCTTTTATATCAAAAGAAATTGTTGATACTTTTTCTTTAGATGTTTTGTGTTTAATGACTTCTTTGAGAATTGCGAATCCGGTTGGTGGATCCGCGACAATCAGTTTATTATGTAAAGATGTCGAGATTATTTTGTGTGATTTTTCTTTCTGAGCCGATTTGCATGTCATGCGTTATTTAGGCTTTGGAATGATTTTGGGAATGAATTGGCTTAACCGTTATGAAGCTCATATCCTATGTCCTGTGCGGACTATTCATCTTCGACATCCTCAATCTGTTAAGCAGATTTCTATTAATCTTAAAGATTCGGATTCCAGCTTGGTTGCATCTTTATATTCTTTAAATCCTCGTGATGACGACGATGATGATGAGGGTGATATTATTTCTCTTATTCACGTCGTTCATGAATTTTCCGACATATTCGAGCCCGTTTTAGGATTACCACCTAAGCGAGCAATTGAGTTCAGAATTAATCTTATTCCTGGAGCTCAACCTATCACTCGTCCTCCGTATCGTATGTCCAATAAAGAAAACGAAGAGATGCGTAAACAATTATCCGAATTGGAGACGAAGCAATTTATTCGCTCTAGTTCCTCGCCTTGGGGAGCTTCAGCTATTTTTGTGAAGAAATCTGATGGAACACTTAGGCTTTGCGTTGACTACCGCAAGCTTAATGATCTTACTATCAAAAATAAATATCCTTTACCTCAGATTGATGATCTATTCGATCAACTTAGTGGTGCTAGAGTCTTTTCACAATTAGACTTAGCTACTGGTTTTCATCAGCTTCGTATAACAGAGGATAGTGTTTGCGCCAAAATTGGTCACAAACACCCAAGGTCGTGAAAGCACCCGTTTACGTGTTCAATTCGATAATATTCAGCACAGAACTCAGCAACAATCAGTATAGAATTCAGCTCTAAGTAACAAATCACAGTAATTCACAAGCAACAATCACAAACACAGGATTTATAGTGGTTCGGCGTTCGTGCCTACGTCCACTTTGAAGGGTTTCTCTTTATTGCTTTGCTCGATTCAATCGATTACAATGGATTACAGCTGACAATTGCTTTGAAATCTGAATGCAACAGCGATTCTGATAGTTAAACTTGAATCCGGCAGAGTCTTGGCGTTCAATGGCGGAAAGATCCTCTTTTCTGAAGGCTTCAGGGTGCTATTTATAGGCGTTGGAGGCCCAGATCTTGCTGAAACTTCGTGAGACTCCTTCTGGCACGTGAGTGGGCCCACGCGACCGACCCCACCAAGTTTCGTCTCGATCTGACATCGGTTCGAAGTGATTTCGAACCCATCAATAAATGGTCCAATCGAGCTGAAACTTGGCAGGAACAATCTTTACCTCACATGGAAGATACTGTGAAAATTTGGTTGCATTTGGATCTATGGTTAAGGAGATATGCTCGGTTCGAAATCGACACCTTCGGTTGGCTGAGGCGTTCGAACCCATTATTTCGAACCCTTCGCTTCGAATCCATCAGTGCACGTGAGCTTGCAGTGACGTGGCGCGCAATATTCGAATCGATCCTAACTTATCTCCGAATGGACCGCTTCGACTCCGTGAACTACGGCGAACACGTCCTCCAAACCAATTGACTCGGTGGATTCGAAATAGGAAGCACTCTTGGTTTCGAACGTGACATTCGAATCCAGGAATTCTTATGGGTTCGAAGTTGATCGGTTCGAATTGGGTTATTCGATGGGTTCGAAGTGAGGATGTGAGGCCGAGTGAAGTCGTGGATTCGAAGGTATGCTACTGTGGTGGGTTCGAAGGTAATGGAGTCGAAGGCGATGGAGTCGAGGCTGGGTACTAGCTGATGGGTTCGAACATCATGGGTTCGAAGGCAAGGGCGTGGATGGGTTCGAACTAGGTGGTTTCGAAGGAGAGGGCGTGGATGGTTTCGAACAGCATGGTTTCGAAAAGGATGGGTTCGAAATTCATGGTTTCGAACCGGACAATGACTATTTCTCTTCACACTGAATCCATCATATCTTGAGCATACGAACTCGGATTGACTTGAAACTTGAAATGATGGCTCCTACAACCTTTCTTGTCGTGTCCTATCAATCGTGGCCTGATCCGGACTCGGGCAAAATTCATCGATATCCATAGCTAAGTGATGTATAACCAATCTCTAAGACGGACTGTTTCCCGTTTTCGACCAATCTTTTGATATCACGGCTTTGCCAAAAAGCGGGATAACATTTTGCCCCCCAAAACATGCCTTGCGGTAGGAAGGTGTGTTTTGTAATGCTTCGAGTTGGATGTTCGTATCCGGTTATCAACCTGCAAAGAACTCGATAGTTTCATATGGACTCAAATGACGATCGTTCGAGATCGAGCTATTTGGGATGAAGCGCGGCCGTTCGTGGTCAAGCGTCAACTTCAAATGACGATCGTTCGCGATCGAGTCATTCGAGGTGAAGTGCGACCGTGCGCGGTCGAGCGTATAAATCCATGCTTCGATCGTTCGGGATCGTATGCTGCTTGAGGTGAATCGGGACCGTTCGCGGTCCGTGCCGTTCGTGGCATAAGATCGAATAGGACCGTTAGCGGTCGATGCCGTTCGCGGCGAATGATGAGATGGGACCGTTCGCGGTCGACTGCCGTTCGTGGCAAATGATGATCGTTCGCGACCAAGTGCCGTTCAAGGCGAATTGTGACCGTTCGAGGTCGGTTTTCATAATCAGTGAGCCATGACCGTTCGCGATCAATGGCGTTCGAGGCAGGAAGCGATCGTTCGCGATCGTGTGCCGTTCGAGGCGAATCTGTGACCGTTCGCGGTCGTGTGCCGTTCGAGGCGGAGGGTGATCGTTCGCGATCGTGTGCCGTTCGAGGCGAATTTGTGACCGTTCGCGGTCGGGTTTCGGACCTCAAGTGACGACCGTTCGCGATCAAGCCATTTGAGGTAAGGCGAGTTATGACTGTTCGAAGTCGGGTGCCGTTCGTGGCGGATTGTGACCGTTCGAGGTCGGATGCCGTTCGAGGCGAATTGTGTGTGTGCCCGGGAGGGCTTGGTGTTATCGATGCCAGGGTCACGTTCGGGTGAGTTCCTGGATCGTTTATAGGGGCGGTTCATCGCCGTCTCAGAGCTTACCTAGGGACCGTTCGCGACCCTGTACATGTGCAAGCAGCCTAGCCATTCCAGAGTTATCAAAATCAAATAATTATCAAACAGATGAGTTCCAAAAACAATGTCCAGATAAACAAAGTCCAAACGTTCAAATCAAAATGAAACGAAAGTAAAGCATGGATGTCAAAGTGTAAGTTCCCACTACGAAACGGTCGGTGATCACTCAGAGCATGCCTGGAGATCGTTCGCGATCTCGCGCATGTGTAAATGATTTAATTGTGGTAGTGGAAGCTTACGACTTGTTCATCGTTATTTCATTCAGTTGATAACCAAACGGTGCCTTGATTCAGGATCGCCTCTAGCTGACGTGGATGGTGGTCGCTCTGGTTCCGCCACAGGAGCTCGCCTCCTTACATACTGAGGGAGCATACCGTTCCTGATATGCCCTTCCACCTCATCCTTCAGGTGCCTACAATCATTAGTAGTATGACCATTTAATTCATGGAATACACAGAACTTATCTGATTTCCTTTCGTCTGAGGTAGGATCCCTTCGCATCGGCCTACGGTACGGAATCTGTTCTTTGGTATCCTGATAAATTCGTTCCAGGCTCTCGTTCAACTCAGTGTAGGTGGTGAATCGCGGCTCCCTCCGTTGCCGCTTTGATCTGTCTCTGTCATTCTCAATCTTTCTTTTACCTTTATCTTTGTCCGAGTCCCTTCTAGGGGCGTCTTTGAGTGCAAAAATTTCTATCCCATCTCCTTCTTCTCTCTCGGCATTCGCATCTTCTAATCGTAAAAACTTTTCCGCTTCATGATAGAATTCCTCTAGATCAATGGGTGGATCTTTAGTCAATGAATTTTTGAACTCTGTGCCGTCAGCTATTCCGGACACGGCTGCCATTACTACCATGGATGGATCTGCTCTATCCACTGAAGCTGCTGCAGCATTAAATCGTGCTAGATAACTTCTCAAGGTCTCTCCAGCCTTTTGCTTTAGGGTTGCCAGAGTCATCACGTTCTTGGGTCTGGTAATATGAACCCTGAATTGTCTCATAAATCTCTCCACTAAACCATTCCATGTACCGATGGATCCGTTCTCCAACTGTCTAAACCATAGTGCGGCGATATCTGTCAAATACAATGGAAAACACCGGGCCATAACCTCCTCCGATGCCCCCAGTACTTCCATATGCCTCATATATTTTGTCAGGTGGACCGTGGGGTCCGCTCTCCCGTCATACATATCCAACGATGGTAGTTTGAAATCAGGTGGGTTCCTAGCTTGCCTGATTGCTGAAGTAAAAGGACTTCTATTGACATCTTCCAAATCTTTGTTCACCATACCGCCTCTCAAAGCTCTCCTAACTATCTCTGCCAATCGGTCGTTGTCTCCGAGATGTAATCCTTGTTCACTACTTCCAACCTGCCCCCCGAGCTCACGAGGTAACCCCGGGATCTGCCCCCTTGACTGAGCGTTCGCATCTCTACTACTACCGGGTTGCGCAGATGCTCCTCTTTCTCTTTCCAAGATTGGGTCAACATTCTCCATATGTGTGCCCCCTAGCTCTGGTGCTATGCCGGATGGTCCCGCTCCGTTCTGGGCTCCATTGGCTTCTCTATTCTGTGCCCCAAGCTGTCCTATCTGTTGAAGTAAACTCTGGATCATTTCCTCTTGCCTCTTCATCATAGTTTCCATCTCGTCCCTCGTGATGTATATCGATGGTTGATTTGCTCCTGAGGAAGCCTCTTGGCTTCCCTGTGGTTCGCTTCTCTCTGTCCTTGGCCTCCTACTCGATTGTCTTGCCATAATTCCTAAATCTGAACTCCTATATTTTCAAAATCAACTTTTTCCTGAATCAGCTCTCAATGAAAGCACCAAAATGTTTGCGCCAAAATTGGTCACAAACACCCAAGGTCGTGAAAGCACCCGTTTACGTGTTCAATTCGATAATATTCAGCACAGAACTCAGCAACAATCAGTATAGAATTCAGCTCTAAGTAACAAATCACAGTAATTCACAAGCAACAATCACAAACACAGGATTTATAGTGGTTCGGCGTTCGTGCCTACGTCCACTTTGAAGGGTTTCTCTTTATTGCTTTGCTCGATTCAATCGATTACAATGGATTACAGCTGACAATTGCTTTGAAATCTGAATGCAACAGCGATTCTGATAGTTAAACTTGAATCCGGCAGAGTCTTGGCGTTCAATGGCGGAAAGATCCTCTTTTCTGAAGGCTTCAGGGTGCTATTTATAGGCGTTGGAGGCCCAGATCTTGCTGAAACTTCGTGAGACTCCTTCTGGCACGTGAGTGGGCCCACGCGACCGACCCCACCAAGTTTCGTCTCGATCTGACATCGGTTCGAAGTGATTTCGAACCCATCAATAAATGGTCCAATCGAGCTGAAACTTGGCAGGAACAATCTTTACCTCACATGGAAGATACTGTGAAAATTTGGTTGCATTTGGATCTATGGTTAAGGAGATATGCTCGGTTCGAAATCGACACCTTCGGTTGGCTGAGGCGTTCGAACCCATTATTTCGAACCCTTCGCTTCGAATCCATCAGTGCACGTGAGCTTGCAGTGACGTGGCGCGCAATATTCGAATCGATCCTAACTTATCTCCGAATGGACCGCTTCGACTCCGTGAACTACGGCGAACACGTCCTCCAAACCAATTGACTCGGTGGATTCGAAATAGGAAGCACTCTTGGTTTCGAACGTGACATTCGAATCCAGGAATTCTTATGGGTTCGAAGTTGATCGGTTCGAATTGGGTTATTCGATGGGTTCGAAGTGAGGATGTGAGGCCGAGTGAAGTCGTGGATTCGAAGGTATGCTACTGTGGTGGGTTCGAAGGTAATGGAGTCGAAGGCGATGGAGTCGAGGCTGGGTACTAGCTGATGGGTTCGAACATCATGGGTTCGAAGGCAAGGGCGTGGATGGGTTCGAACTAGGTGGTTTCGAAGGAGAGGGCGTGGATGGTTTCGAACAGCATGGTTTCGAAAAGGATGGGTTCGAAATTCATGGTTTCGAACCGGACAATGACTATTTCTCTTCACACTGAATCCATCATATCTTGAGCATACGAACTCGGATTGACTTGAAACTTGAAATGATGGCTCCTACAACCTTTCTTGTCGTGTCCTATCAATCGTGGCCTGATCCGGACTCGGGCAAAATTCATCGATATCCATAGCTAAGTGATGTATAACCAATCTCTAAGACGGACTGTTTCCCGTTTTCGACCAATCTTTTGATATCACGGCTTTGCCAAAAAGCGGGATAACAGATAGCATTCCTTTGACATCGTTCCGTACTCGTTATGGATCTTATGAATGGCTTGTTATGCCATTTGGTCTAACGAATGCTCCGGCTTATTTCGTTGACCTTATGAATAGAGTTTTCAAAGACTTCCTCGACCGGTTTGTTCTCATCTTTATCGATGATATTCTTGTGTATTCAAGAACCGAGGAGGAGCATGAGAAGTATCTTCGGATTGTGTTGGAAACTCTTAGGAGTAATCGTTTAAAGGAATTTTTTTCTAAATGCCATTTTTGGCAATCTCGTGTGAAGTTTCTCGGTCATATTATTTCCGAATCCGGAATTTCCGTGGATCCTTCAAAGATTGAAGCGATTCAAGATTGGAAGAGACCGGAGAGTGTGACAGAGATTCGTAGTTTTCTCGGATTGGCGGGCTATTACCGTCGTTTTATCAAAGACTTTTCTAAGATTGCCGTACCTCTCACTAGCTTGACGAAGAAAGGTGTTAAATACATTTGGTCGGACAAATGCGAAGCTTCTTTTCAGAAATTAAAAGAGCTTCTTTCTGATGCTCCTATTCTTGTTATTCCCGAGGGGAATCAGGATTTCGTTGTTTATACCGATGCTAGTCGCGTTGGTTTGGGTGCCGTTCTTATGCAAAGAGAACGTGTTATTGCTTATGCTTCTAGGCAATTGAAGCCTGCTGAGACTAGATATGCCACTCATGATTTAGAGCTTGCGGCTATTGTTTTCGCCCTTCGTATTTGGCGTCATTATCTTTTAGGAGAGAAATTTGTTCTTTATACCGATCATAAGTCCTTGAAGTATTTATTCTCTCAAAAGGAACTTAATTTGCATCAACAGCGTTGGCTCGAATTTCTTGCACCATATGATCTTGACATCCTTTATACTCCCGGAAAGGGAAATCGTGTTGCGGATGCACTTAGTCGAAAGCAACAAGCGGTTGTTTCTATGATGATATCCGAATGGAACGATCTCGAGATTTTATCCTCTTGTGATATTCGAGAGCGCGTATCCGATTTGTGCTAATCACTTGTTTTATGTAGCCTTGAGGCTCATCCTTCTCTTTTAGACCGCATTCTTGAAGCTCAAGGGCTAGATCCTGAATTGTCTCTTCTTGGCCAAAATGTTAAGGATAAAATTGGTATTGAAGGTTTGAAAGACTTTGACATTGATTCTCGTGGCGGCATTCAGAAATTTGGTAGACTTATCGTGCCAAATATTAGTGATCTTCGAAAAGATATTTTATAAGATTCTCATCGTTCCAAATTCACCATTCATCCCGGTAGTAGCAAAATGTACGCGGATATGAAGCGACTTTATTATTGGGAGGGAATGAAACTTGACATCGCTAACTTCGTTAAGCGTTGCATGACTTGCCAACTCGTTAAGGCCGAACATCAAAGGCCCGGTGGGTTATTGCAACCTTTAGAAATTCCAATTTGGAAGTGGGACCAAATTTCCATGGATTTTATAGATGGCCTTCCCCCTTCTCATTCGGGTCATGATAGCTTATGGGTGATTATTGATAGACTTACTAAATCCGCCCATTTTATTCCCGTTCGGTCTAACCGAACCGTTCCTCTTTTGGCCAAACTCTTCGTTAAAGAGATTGTTAAATTACATGGAGTTCCTACTTCTATTGTTGGAGATCGTGATCCATTGTTTACTAGTGGATTTTGAAAGAGTCTTCAAAAAGCTTTGGGAACGAAGCTTAATTTTAGCACCGCTTATCATCCTCAGTCCGATGGACAAACTGAGCGTGTGAATCAAACTCTTGAAGATCTTCTTCGTGCATGTGTTCTTGATTTTGGTGGAAGTTGGGAAGATCATACTTCACTTGTTGAATTTTCCTATAATAATAGCTTCCAATCTAGTATTGGTATGGCACCTTTCGAGGCACTCTATGAAAGGCCATGCCGATCTCCTTCTTGTTGGCTTGAGGCCGGTGAAAAGCTAGTTTTAGGTCCAGATTTTATTCGGGATTCCATAGAAAAGATTGATCTTATTCGTCATAGGATGAATGAAGCCCAGAGTAGACAAAAATCCTATGCCGATAACCGAAGAAGGAAGTTAGAATTTTCTGTGGGAGATCTTGTGTTCATTCGTGTGTCACCTATGAAAGGTGTTGTACGTTTCAGTCGATCGGGAAAATTAGCGCCTCGATATATTGGGCCATTTCCTATCACTGAACGTATTGGTTCCATGGCTTATCGCCTTTTATTACCAGCTCAATTTTCTGCTATCCATGACGTGTTTCACGTTTCTCAACTTCGGAAATGTCTTCGAGATTCCGATTCTATTCTTGAGCCCGGTGTTGTGGAAGAAATTGAAGTTTCGCCTAATTTAACTTATGAGCAGCATCCTATTCGAATTATTGCTTCGGAGGTCAAACGTCTTCGAAATAAAGATGTTCCGCTTGTGAAAGTTCAATGGTCTTCAAATCCTAAGGATTGTTCTTGGGAGTCTAGAGAGTTCATCGAGCGATCACATCCGGACTTACTTTCCCGTGCTCTTTAAGGTGAACCTTTTATTTCCAATTTCTTTTGTGTTGAATATGCTTTTATGGTTGTTACTATATATCTCCTTCTTAAATATTGCGAGGACGCAATTTCTTTAAGGAGGGGAGTCTGTAACAACCCGCATGTTTGTCGATTTTTATATTTAAATATTTTATTTAAATATTTATCGATACTCGGAATTTAGTCCAAAAAGCTACTTTTTGCATACGGTCGAAATAGGACCCGGGACCACTCCCATTGAGTTTAAAATGCCATTTGCGACCTTTTTAAGTATAAGCTTCGATATGTTTAGAGAAAGTTGATTTTTGCTACTTTTTCACTTTGGGTTTAGGTTCAGCCCTATGTTTAACTTATACTCAAATCTGAGCCACTCCTCCCCATTCACCCTCACTTTCTCCTCTTTTCAGTTCTAAAGCATCAATGGTGGGAGAGATGGGAAATTAAAACTCCAAAACCCTAGTTTTCTTTTGCAAATCAAGTTCTAGCTCCAAACTAATAGAAGAACCCATTGGTAAGCTTCTCTTCTTCTTCTCCAACTCAATCTCTTATCAATTTTAGAAATTCCTAAACCTAACTTTGGGAATGTTCTTCTTTTAAAGCTTAGAATCAAGCTTCTTGAGTTGGATTTGAAGAGTGGTTGATTCTCCTTTGCTTTCAAGCATCTTCTTCAATCGTTCGGGTTCAAAGGTGAGATTTTTATCTCACATCTATGCTTATAATTATCTTCGAATGTTAGGTATGAATTCCTAACACTTATTCGTGTGCATTAGCTTTTGGTTTGGATTGGTTTTGTGAATATTTCAATTTTTGGGTTTTTAAGTCAAATTTGTGTGAAAATCCTTTTATGGGTGTTCGATCATGCTTTTGGTGATGCATCGAGGAGCATATAGGGCCGGGTAGCCGATTGGCATAAACCTTTAGAGCCAATGTTCGTCCGGTTGCATTTTGGAAGAGTTTGCCCTTCATTTGAATAGGCTGAAAAACAGCTCAGGCATGATTCAGTCGACTGAATCTTCTGTTCAGTCGACTGAACCTGGAACCCGAAAGTTTCTAGGCATGACTCAGTCGACTGAACGGAAGTGAATCTTCTGTTCAGTCGACTGAACCTGGAAACAGAAGTTTCCTGAACCTGGAAAATTTCCAGGTACAGGGTCAGTCGACTGAAAACTTTGTTCAGTCGACTGAACCTGCTGCTTGAGTCCAATTTGCCTTTTTGGATTGAATTTCCAATGTTAATCGATTCGTGTTGATTCCCTTTTGTTATTATCACTTATTATCGACTTTGATGACATTTTCTTCGTGATTTATGGGAATATCCATTTTGATGGATTCGGTATCGATTTCTTTGGATTTTATTCACGTCTTCGAATGTGAACTTTAGTGATTGATTGTTCCTACAATCTTCTTTGTGATTTGTCACTTTAAAAATATAAAGGTTTCAATACTAGTAGTAAATATCAAAATTCTTTCATCAAAACGATTTCAACACTATTTTATTACAAAGCTCGTTTTCCCAAACCGACTTCCAAGCTATTAGTATATACAAACCTTTACCTCACTCGTATGAGAAATCAAATTAATTGACTTAGTAAAACAAGTGGTATGAAACGCTTGCGTTTACTTTGTCGGTTAATTCTTGGACTTGTTCGATTGAACTTCTTGTGACAATTTTCTAGTGGAGATCTACAATTTGTTCGTAAATATTTAAGTTAAGCTAGTGGTTATGGGACATGAATCTAAGCTCATATATTTACTAGCTTACTGTAATTGACACTTCTTGATGATCATGACGATCATTTTTGTGATTTAGACTAGCAATGTGCGATGTCTCTTTGTCTACGAGGGAGACTAAACCCCGTTTGTGTGAGTTTCAACTCACATATGTGGGGTAGCGCCCCATGGTTTTCGGGCCGTTCGTGTGTCAAAAATTAATGGCTAGCTACCATGAGATAGCGTCTCGTTCGTGTGATACATATGTTGGTGAGTTTTCATGCTCCCGTTCGTGTGATAGGCCTCCCCCCTATTTTGTGTGATTTCTGGATTTCGTGTGTCGAATTCTGGAATTTTTTTCTTCACCTATTTTTGTGATTTCTATTGATATGATTTATTAATTTTTGTGCATAGGTGAATTCGTGTGTCATTGACTGGATTTCTTGAGATGATTTCTAGAATTTGTGTTTCACCTATTTTTGTGATTTCTATTGATATGATTTATCAATTTTTGTGCATAGGTGAATTCGTGTGTCATTGACTGGATTTCTTGAGATGATTTCTAGAATTCGTGTTTCACCAATTTTCGTGATTTCCATTGATAAGTTTTATCAATATTTGTGCATTGGTGAATTTGTGTGTCATTGACTTTTGTGATTGACATTGATATAATCGTCAATAATTATGGTTTGATGAACGAAATAAGGAGTATGACATTTCTTTGATTCTTGTGTAGATTCTGTGACATTGATTAATCCCTTGATGATTTTCAACTACTTATATATATCACAGCTTGGCATTGTGATTATTGTGTGTTTAGTCATATCTCTTATCCTATATCGTTTCATCTGATATTTATAGTTAGACTGATCCATTTATTATTTTCTTATTAAATAATACTCGGGTCAGACCGAGATGTTACAGGTGCTTCTGCTTGACTTCTCCCCAGGGATTCATTACTCTGACTTTTGGCAAACTACTTAGATTAGTAGTTTATTTTGTTGTATACACTTGAGATATAGACTCATAGTTGTATTCATTTGTATAGCACGTGTTGCTGTTCTTTTGTATTATTGTGGATCTTTTTGACCACTACTCTGATTTACACTTCCATGTGTTTATTATATATTCATATCTTCTTCCGCCTTTGTGATATGAATTATCTATGACTAAATTGTGTTATGTTTATTTCTATATTTGTTCACGAAGATTATTATAGCCACCGTGTAGTAGCTTTGTGTTTGTATCGGTATGCCGGATTTCCTCTTGAAATAAAATGCATGTTATACTATCTGACATATCGGTGCTCGCGCAAAGCAATTACACGGATGGTCGCTCCTCAACAGCCTTATTCTCCATGCTAGTTGACAGCATTACACCGTAATGTTCTTGGCTAGCATGGGTATAGAGGTGGGGCGTCACACTAAGAAAGGAGGGACAGTTGTGTGTTCTAGATGTTTGTAACCTAAGAAAGGAAGATCTTAGGGAGTGTCATCGATTAAAGTTTCCTATTCATCCTGGAGGAACTAAAACGTATTAGGATATGAAAAGGAATTTCTTCTAGGAGGGGATGAAAAGAGATGTAATTTTATGGATGAAACAATGTTTGAATATCTAACAAGTAAGAACCGAGCTTTAGAAACCAAGTGGATTGCTTCAATCTTTAGAAGTGCCACTTTGGGAATGAGATTCTATATCTATGGATTTTATTGATGGGTAGCCAAGGTTTAATAAGGGAAAGGAAAGTATTTAGGTCATGGTAGATAGATTGACCAAGAGTGCACACTTTAATCTGATTAAGTCGACAAGGACCGCACCTACTCTGGAAAAGTTATTTATGAAGAATATTGTAAGAATGCATGAGATTCCTAGTAGTATAGTCAGTGATAGGGATAATTTGTTTACTAGTGAATTCTGGAAGAGTCTGCAAGAAGTGTTAGGTACCAAGCTGAAGATGAGTACCGCTTACCATTCACAAACAGATGGGCAAACAGAAAGAGTTAACAAAGTTCTTGAAGATTTTTTAAGGTTTTGTGTACTGGACTTTAGAGGGTCATGCAAGGACCATTTTCACTTAGTTGAGTTTTCCTATAATAATAGTTATCAAATTGGTATAGGTATGGCGCCTTTTGCAGCTCTTTATGGAAGGCTATTCAAATCACCAGCATATTGGCTAAAGACCAGAGACTGATTAATTCTATGTCTAGATATGGTGAGAGAAGATATATAAAAGATTAAGTTGATCCGAGCAAGGATGAAGGAAGCTCAGTCTAGGTAGAAAAGTTACGCAAATAAAAGGCGTAAGGATGTGGAGTTATCAGTTGTAGACCATGTCTTTGTTAAAGCATAACTGATGAAGGGTGTGGTACGGTTTGGAAAGTCAGGGAAATTGGCATCGAGATATGTTGGTCCATTTCCTATCATAGAAAGGATCGAAAAATTCGCGTACCAGATAGATTTGCCAAATATTTTGGCAGAAGTCCATAACATTTTCCATGTTTCTCATCTTAGAAAGTGTGGACATGATCGAACAACTACTATTGCACCGATTGAATTGGAAGATTTAGTAGTAAAACCAGATATGACTTTTGTTAGACAACCAGTTTGTGTTGTAGCAAGAGATGAAGAAATTAAGAAACGAGACCGTCAAGTTAGTGAAAATTCAGTGGAGTGATAATGAGAAAGACTGTATTTGGAAGACAAAAGACTTGATTAGATATACTTATCCTGAGTTGTTTTTATGGTATGTTTTATATCTGTCATATAGACTTATTGCTAGTAAGATATGCTAGTAATGTTGTTATGTGGTTGTCACACATGTTTGTGTGATTATTATGTTTGTTGTTTCCTTCTCATAATTTCGAGGATGAAACTCTTTAAGGGGGTGAGCCTGTAACACTCCAAATTCTTATTTAACATTGTTCAGGGAATTTAATTAGATAAATTAAATAGAGTAATGTTAAGTGATAAGGATAATGGGATTTGTTAATTAGTTTGGATCAGGCCTTAATTAATCAATTAATAATTTTGTTTTAAACATAGAATAAGAAGGGATTAATGAGAGGGGTATAATGGGAATAATTCCTTATTTCATTCCTTGAACCCATCGTCTCTCAATCATTTTCATTTCATTTTCTGAAATCGAAACAAATCCTAAGAGGAGGCCAACCATTACCTAGAGAAAAAGAATAGGAAATCTAAGGAATTTTCAAAAGGGAAAAGCTTAAGGGAATTAATCTACATCAAATCTCAATATCTCTTATCCAATAAAGGTGAATAATATGTAACCATCTCATTTATTATGTTTTGTTCTTGAATTTAGGATTGAATTTTGAATTTGTTGTGATAATATTTCATGTTTAGACTGATAACATCATTATTAGATTAAATGATGGATTGTTGGAATTTTATGGTTTTTTAATGGTTTTTAAAGGAAAAAACCTAATTTTTGATCTCCTATTATCTTGAAATTTGAATAGTGGAAAACATTGTTTTGGAGATTAATTTCAATTTCATAATTTTTCAAGTTCATATGAATGTTTTGTGAATTTCCTAAGAGGAAAAATGTCTATTTTTTCTTATTTTTTAATTATTAAAGATAATCAAACTAATATTTCTGTCCCAAATTTTTTTTACATGGAAGAAGAAGGAAATTAATTTTTTTAGTGATTTTTGAGGATTTTTCCCTAATTGTTATGATTTTATATGAATTTCTTATTCTAGAAATGTTTATAATTAATATAAGTTAATGATTTTAATTATGGGTTTCATAAAATTAATGAGAAGGTAGAACGTGGCCTACAAGAATTTCAGTACAGGATATAAAAAGTGTTTTATTACCCAATGAAAATTTGACATGAGGCAAGAGTTAGTGGAAAGTTTTAACTTTAAAAGGAAAAAAGCAATTTTTAAGTTATTTAAAAAAATTCCATTGGCATTATAACTTAGAGTCTCGATACCATTATATTTATAGAAGCTCGACAATTATAAGCGCTGATACATGTGATAGCTACTAGATAGCTATGTGTTGTATCCGCTTGCATAGGAACTCGATGCCTTGTGTTTTTCGGGATTCGAAACTTCTTGTTTTGTAGAGGCTCAACAACCTTATGGTTTAGAGACTCATCAACTTCTTTCTTTTTAAAACTAGACATCCTCAAGTTTTTAGAGGATCGGTACCTCGTGTTTTTAAGAGCTTGACACCTCTTGTCTTATAATGATTTGATAGCTTCCGTGTAGCTACTCGACAAATATATTTTTAGCGACTCGATAGCCATATGTTTTACAAACCCGATAACTATGTTTTAGCGACTTGATAGCAGTATGTTTTACAAACTTGATAGTTACGTTTTAGAGGCTCGATAGCCCACATTTTCTAGATACTCGACATCAATATCTTAGCGGCTATGCATCCATATGTTTTACAAACTTGAATGTTATGTTTTAGAGGCTCGACATCCCCATTTTTATAATGGGTGTTTTAAATTTTTTGTAAAGATGATAGTGCTTTGGCTGGCTAAATATTAGGGCAATGTCTTCCTTGTTCCAAGAATGATTTCAAGTGGTTTGTCATTTTTGAAGATAAATATTTTCAAGAGAATAAAATGGCATTTTACCCCAATTTTATACGATTTTTTCCCAAGGAAAACATTACTTAAACTTATGTAATTTTGTTATGTACATGATTATTGATTGAACATATTTTGATGAATGATATTGTATATTCTTATTATAATTCATCAGTTAAATTACATATTTATCATTTTTCATGCTCACATTTTCAATACCCAACATTACATCTTGGGATTTAGGAATAGAATTACCAGTTAGGTTGCTATAGTAATGAGTATGGTCAGATTAAACTCCTGAGATAGTAGAATAGCATCTACGAGATCAGATAGATAAACCATGTTAGGATGCCTTGAGTTGATCAAAACAAGATAAGATATGACTCATGGGTTTAAAACTAGATAACTAGATAAGATTTAGGTGGAGTGGTGTAGGTTCATACCCTATTCTTCAACCGGTAGCCACCGGTTGGTAAAGGTCCATGATTCCAGTGTGCAATGTAACAGCCCATATTTTTGGTAACATTATTTAGGGTATCTAATCAGTTAAATTAAATAATGTGTTGATTAGAGGGATTGAGATTTGATTTTTTATTAAGGGGTAGTCGTGACATTTAAACAATGAATTAAAAGAAAAGTTAAAATGAAATAGAAGAGGGGTAAAATAAGAAAGAGGCCATTCTTATACCCTAAACCCTTGACCGTGTATCCTATACACATTCATTTTTCATTCATAAAAAAATTGAGGCCTGCCATCATTAACAAGAAAAGAGGAAGAAGATTAAGAAAGCTAAGGGAGAAGCTAAATCAAATCATATCCATTCAAATCTCAAACTCCTTAATCTCTAAAGCTAAGGTGAATAATGATTGCATCTCAAATTTCTTATTGTTTTCAGTTTTAAGATGAAATACGAACCTTTTTGCAATGATTTTCCATATTTTGAATGATGAATTGATTATATATACTTGTTGATGATTTAGCTTTGTTCATATAGACTTGATGACCTGTTTTAAGGTGAAAACCCTATCAAATGACATCCAAATGCCTTGAATTTTTTTATAGACTAAAAAAGATATTTTAGAGATGGGTTTCAATTTTCGTAATTTTCTAAATTTATGTGGATTTTATATGAATTTTCTAGAGAAGAAAATGATATTTTAGGTTAAAAATTATTTATTATTCAATAATTAATGCTTTGGGTCTGAAAATGATATATATTAGAAAACATATTAACAGTGATTTTATAGAATTTTCCTAAGTTTTTTAATGGATTATAAAATTATTTAAGGTATGAGACTTAAATGTATAATATATTTATAAAAAGAAGAAGGGGTATTTTGTAAATAATTCAAAATTGTTATTTCTAGAAGTTGGCAGTACTTTTAGAAGAGAGAAACTTACAACCAATCACAATTTGACAAACAAGACATGTTAGGTACAAGGAAATAGTTTAAAAATGACTAATCTACATGGTTTTTATTGTTTTGATGCTTTCGGCACCAGGCTTTCGCCTCCTTACCTTCGCCTTCGACTCTTTTGAAACCAATGCATATGGTACCAGGTAACTGATATGTAGTGAATTTGATATAGGCGGAAGGTATGGGGTCGAAGCCAGAGGTTCCAAAGGGGTTGAAGCAATAATAATGAAAATGTGCCTACTTGCTTTCAACTCAATAGCTTTTGACTTGGTAGGATTTTGACTTGGTAGGCTTTCGACTAGGTCAGTTGGCTTTAAAGAAATGGTTTCGATTGGGTTGCGCCTTTGTTTAGAAATAAATGCTTTCGACCGCATCGAAACCCATGACTGTCACTTTCCACCTTTCGACCAGATTAATTTCGAAAGGTTTGCTTTGCTTTGTTTTGCCTTTTAAACTTAACCACTTTTCTAATGCTTTCGAAGGGATGGTTTCGACACCATCACTTCTTTAATTAGGAATGATTTTGAAAGGAATGCATTTGAATTTAATGGGTTTCTAATCCTTTTTCTCTACTTGAAGGCGTAATTCCAATGGTTTTGACCGAAACAGTTTCCAAAGGTTTCGAAGGAGTAGTTTTTGAACAGTTTCGAAAGGTTTCCACATGTTTTGAATTGAACTCAAAGGCTTTCGAAAGGTTTAGTGTTTTAAGGCTTTCGGAAGGGTTTTAAATGAAGGTTTTGAAGGGGTGGTTCTCCAATGATTTTGAATGGTTTTGAAGAAAGGTTTTTCTGTGGTTCGAAAGGTCCAAAAGGAAATGTTTCTCAATGTTTTCGAAAGGCATGGTTTAAAGGTTTTTAAAGAAGGATGTCTAATTTTTTAAAGCTATCGAAGGGAAGTTTCTCAATGGTTTTGAAAGGAAGATTTTGAATTGTTTCGAAAGGAAGTATTTAGCCATTCGGCCTAGGTTAAGTAAATGGTATTACTTGGTTTCGAAAGAGACACTTTCAAGGCTTTCGAAAGGTTTGTTTAAAGGTTCTGAACAAAGGTTTCGAATGTTACACTTTAACAATATAGCCTAAGTGTTTTAAGTTAAAAAAGGGCTTTATCTTATTTTGAGGGGATAGGTAATCCTTATTAAGATTCATCAACATTATTTTGAGTAAAGTATATACAACATGGAAAAATAGCTTAAAGAAAAGCTAAGAATATATTTTCCTTAGATAAGTATGATTTAAAAGGTTAAATCATTTTGAAAAGGTTTTCAAGGAAAAAGATGGAGGGTAGTTAACCCTAAGAAAATGATTTAGAAAATTAGTCTAATTTGCAGACAGTTACTCCAGTTTACGAACAATTGGTCTAGTTTGCGGCCAGTCAGCCTAGTTTTCGAACAGATAATCCATTTATTACTTTTGGACAGATAGTCCATTAGTTACTTGACTATTTCTTAACAAAAATTAACATTATTACTATCATAGTCAGTTTGATTAACCAGTTTGGTTGCAGGAAAAGATTTACAAAAAATATGTTTTAAAAGAATGTTAGTGAGGGGAAATCCGTCCCGCTAAGCGGCGTGGTCTCACTTAACATTAAATAACTGAGATGTATAGCATTATTCACACCAGGCTTTATGTATGACCTGAAGTTTATGTTTCCTCTTAAACTCTTACGTGCTCAAAATTGATTTGAGTAGGCTGAGTGTTGAGGTTTTTTGGTTTTTTTAATTTTGGTGAATAAAGCTTCCATAGATGAGAAGGTGGCTGACGGATAGTTAAATAGGAGTTACAGTTTATTCTGTTTATTTCTGTTGTGTGTAATAAGTTAAATATGACTATATTAACTCTGGTCAACCAAGGAGGCATCGTCATATGTCACTCTTGGCGTATTTTGTAATTGATATAATTGATCATTGCCTGAGAAAATCAAGGGATTATGTTTATATTCAAGTGCTTTTGGTATTATGGATACCGTTAGCATTACCGTATTTTGTCACCAGAAGTTAATACTATCGATGACTGAAGCATCTATAACGCTTAGCTTTAGGCCTCCAGATATGGGTTGTTACAACTTGGTATCAGAGCATAGGTTTATGAAAGAATTTAATTAAAAATGATTTTTGAAAATATAATCTTAAGGAATTAGAGTAAGATTGGGGTATGGGATAATTACAATAACTTACTTGTATTTGCTAGATATAAGTACATGCTTCATTCTAGTCTCCTATCTTTGTTAGGTTACTTTTCTGTATCTCATGAGGTTAGAATACAGATATGGATGGTAGAAGAGGAAGACTTAACCTAGGAAGGAAGGGCACTAATGGAAATGCCAGACCTAATACGAGGAGGACCCAAAGTTGGCACAAGCAGAGAGTGTGGGTACTGGAGTCCCGCAAGTCGACATGGGAGCTATGTATCAGTTTTTTGTGAATATGATGCAAGCTAGAATTATAGGTGGAGTGGTTGGAGGAGATACTGAAGGAGCAGGAGTTCCGAAAGTTTCGGTAGTTAACCATTATGCTAAATTGAGCGGAGATTACGCTAGGATTGGAGGAAAGCCATTTTCGGGAATAGAGGATGCTATATAGTAGAGAATTGGTTACTGCACCGTGAGAGAATCTTTGCAGACTTGAGGTTCAATGATGAGCAGAAGAGGAGGCTTGCTCAGCTTCAATGAGCAGCATTGTTTCGGTGGAACAGTGTGGATGAGGAAACTTTGGAATGGGCAGATTTCAACCGAAGGTTCTAGGAGAGGTTCATGTCTACGATGGCACAGTCATCTCTGACCAAAAAGTTTGCTGAGTTAGACAAGGGAGAGATGTCTACTCTGGAGTATGCTAGAAGGTTTGAGGAGTCGGCTAGATATGAGTATGCTTCCGTGGATATAGTGATGAAGGCGAATGAGAAGTTTATTAGCGGGTTAAAGCCTGAGTTAGCAAAGGCAACATTATCTCATATTAGAGATCCTTCTGATGTAGTGGTGGAGATGGCCTTAAGACATGAGGAGATACTTGATTCTCTAGAGAAGAGTAAGGCTAAGGAGGTCTAGGTTGGGTAGAGTCGGAAGAGGAAATTCTTTCCTAAGAAGGGTGCTTAGAAGGGTGGAGCAACTAAGGAAGGAAGGTCCAAGGTTGTCTATTTTAAGTGCGCCAAGATGGGGCATTTTGCTAATGAGTGTCGTGCTGGAAAAGCAAAGGAGGTGGCCGGGAAAAAGATTGTCTGGTTCTTTAATTGCGACCAGATTGGTCACTGTAAAAATCAATGCATGGAGCCCACTAAGGATTGAAAGGACAAGGTGTGTGCATTGGATCCTGCTACTTCGAAGCCAATGGCTTAGGAGAAAGGAAAGGCAATTTTGGAAGACATTCAGATTCATGGTATGTCTATTAGCGTTCTATTTGATATTGGTGCAACACATTCTTTTATATCTAGATGTTTGATAGATAAGCTTAACCTAGAACCTACATATTTAGTTACTTCCTTACGGGTTGTGAATCCAATAGGAGGGAATGCAACTATAGGGTTGAGATGTGACCAGTTAGAGCTTGACTTGTTAGGTCATGCTTTTGTTTGCAGTTTGCATGTGTTTAATTTTGTGGGGTTTGAAAATTATTCTTGGTATGAATTGGTTAAGTGAGTACGATGCTAAGATATTTTTGCATGATAGGAAAAATCGCTTCGGCACCCTGAATGTAGCAACATGATTGTTTATGGCATAGAAGGTTCTAGCGGTAAGGTGAATGCGTTGTTGGGTGTTATGGAAATGGAAGATGTGTTGAATCGAGTTTTCATGGTCGGAGAATTCGTGGATTTTTTTGATCCTATAGTTGGATTGTCACCGAAACGAGCCATTGAGTTTCAGATAGATTTGGTTCTGGGAGTAGAACCAGTGAGTAGGCCGCCAAGCAGGATGAC
Source organism: Allium cepa (assembly GCA_030765085.1). Classification (NCBI taxonomy): domain Eukaryota; kingdom Viridiplantae; phylum Streptophyta; class Magnoliopsida; order Asparagales; family Amaryllidaceae; genus Allium; species Allium cepa. The sequence continues at coordinate 300,088,690 of CM060929.1, forward strand.
CCCTATAAAGATGAGAGAGTTGAAGGTGCGGTTAGTGGATCTGGAAGGCAAGAGTTTTATCAGACCGAGTAGTTCACCTTGGGGAGTAACCGTAGTGCTTGTAAGAGCCGGATAAATCGTTAAGGCTATGTATCGATTATCGTAAATTAAATGAGGGAATGATAAGAATCGACATCCATTGCCGAGGATTGACGATTTGTGATCAGTTAAGTGGAGCCATGGTATTTTTCCAATTGGATTTGGCGACAGGGTTTCCATGGCACAGAGTAGTATAGGATAGTATACTTTTAACGGCATTTAGGACCAGATATGGATCGTACGAATGGTTAGTTATGCCTTTTGGACTGATTAATGCGTCAGCATTCTTTGCGGATTTGATGAACCGGTTTTTCGAGAGCACTTGGATAGGTTCATGTTGGTTTTAATAGACGATATCTTAACATACGCTAAGGATGAGAAGGAACATGAAGTTCATCTTAGAGTGGTGCTTGAGACGTTGAGGTAGCATCAGCTAAAGGCAAAGTTTTCGAAATATCATTTCTGGAAGAAGGAAGTGAAATTTCTTGATCATGTAGTCTCAGAGAAATGGTTGTCAGTAAATCTTACGAAGATTGAAGTGGTGAATAGTTGGAAGAGACCCGGGACAATGACCGAGATAAAGAGTTTCCTTGGATTAGCTGGTTATTGTCGGAGATTCATTAAGGATTTCTCGCAAATAGAAGCACCGATGACCAAGCTAACAAGGAAAGATGTGAAGTTTGTGTGGACCAATAAGTATGAGGAAGCATTCCAGAGTTTGAAACACTTATTGACCTACGCACTGGTTTTGGTTGTTTCGGAAGGGAATTAGGATTTGGTGGTTTGTACAGATGTGTGTGGAACATAGTTAGGAGCTATGCAGAAGCAGAAAGGTAAAATGATTGCCTATGATTCTAGACAACTTAGACTGCATGAGATCATATATCTGATGCATGATTTGGAATTGGCTATAGTGATTTTTACATTGAAGTGTAGAGACATTACCTTTTGGGAGAGAGATTTGAGTTATATACAGAACATAAGTCGTTGAAGTATTTGTTCTCTCGAAAGGAAGCTGAACATGAGATAGTAGAGGTAGTTAGAGTTTATCGCTGCTTATGATTTTGGGATTGAGTACACACCGTGGAAAGGCAACGAAGTTAAAGACGCACTTAGCAGGAAGCACCAGAATGTAGTATTGGTGATGATTGAGGAGTGGAAATATTTATAAGAATTGTCATTTGTAGAGTGCAGTGTAGATCCGAGGATGGGTCTAGTGAAGGGACTGTTGTATTATCTTGTTTGGAAGTTCGACTGGTGATGATCGAAAGGACTGCTTCTAAACAGGAGGAGGACCAGCGTTAGCTGAACGGATTAGGAAGTTAAGAGATGGAATCAAGAGCGATGACTTAAAAGGTTTCACTCTTGACCAGAATGGGTGGTCGAGAAATAAAGGGAGATTACGTGTTTCAAGCGTAGGAAACATGAGGAAAGAAGTTTTGGAGGAATGCCATCAAAGTTCTCTATTCGTCCGGAAGGAACTAAGATGTACCGGAATATAAAGAGAAGTTTCTTCTAGGAAGGTATGAAGTGTGATAATGGCTTACAGGTAAAGCAATGCTAGAATTGCCAATAGGCAAAGGCAGAACATTAGAAAACGAGTGGGTTGCTTCAGCCATTAGATATTCTGGTATGGAAATGAGATCCTATTTCTATGGATTTTATTGAGGGGTTGCCAAGATCTAATAGAGAAAATGAAAGCATGTGGTATTGAATATGCGATTATATGATTTTTGTTTGATGATAATAAACATATATATATATATATTCATTTAAATGTATTTGTTAATGTACTATTTTATTTTTCATAGATTAAATAAATATTTGCTGAATAAAATAAATAACACAAAATTTGAATTCAAATAGAAATTTTATTCAAACAAATATTTATTACAATTTTTGAATAGTACAAATTTCAAGCTCTCACTATATATATACACACACAATTTCAATTACAATACAATTTGATTAAATTACAATTCACATTTACATTGTATCTCACTACATATCACTCATTCACTCAACTCGTACTGATCTCAACTTTATTCCAATGTGAATCCAACATCTGAGCAATATGCAGAAATATACATTGACGCAGTAAAATTGAAAATAAAATATTTTTTTAGTATAAATAAAATATGGATTTTGAAAATAATATTACCTTAGTTATTTGGGTTGTTTGTCATCATTTAATTTTGAATTCATCATACACGAACAATTTGTTGCGTACATAGTGTATCACTGTATATGCCACACATTCGTGCACACCGATATATACACTTGATAAAATTACAGGGACAGGTGAGCACAGGTCAAACCCAAAATGCCGTGTTCAACTCAAGTGCAATAGAAATAATGTCACAATATCAGCACAAGGTCAAACTCGAGCTTTAAGCTGGATTCAACTCAGATGTGATTTCAAAAATCAACATGAAGTTCAAAGTGAATCAAACTAAATTGAAGTAAATACCAAATCAGTACAACACAAACTAAACAGGGGCAAAACTGCAATCAACTACATATGGCCAAGCGATGCATCACTTGACAATGCACAAATATATATATATATATATATATATATATATATATGTATGTATGTATGTATGTATGTATGCATGTATGTATGTGTGTATGTAGGTATGTATATACACATGTATACATACAAGTAGTGACTCAATACTACTAGACCAGTTCAGGTTAAAGAGGTAGTGGTACAAAATACATGAAACTGCACCAAAGAAATGGAAACATGCATGCTACAGGTCTGAAACAAATGAAACTCAAAGGCAAGCACAACTCTAACTGGAAGTGCACATGAAGTATACAAGCTACCAAACTCAAAGAAGCAAAAATCCAAACCAAGTTCAAGATCAATGCACATGGAGCAACCAGACCTAGACATGAACCATAAATACAATACGATATGCCTCAAAGTTCAACAGTGATGAAGCAAGGCACAACTTAGTACACACCAAGATGATCCAAGAGAGGTCAGATAATGCACACAAAGATAATGCACTCAAATAAATCCAACCCAGGAAAGTCTACACAGAAGTACAAAGACATAAGACTAGGACATACACAGTGAAGTAGTGCCAAAAGGACAAGAATACATATATACAAGCGGTGTAAACATCACCATGAACAGGCAGTGGTACAAACTACAAGTAGATAGGGATATGTAGGCCAATAGATGTAAGCAGCAGTGAATGGCAGCAACACAACAACAATATACATTGAAGCAACTCGAGCTCGAGACAGTACAACTAAGTTCAAATGAAACTGGATAGAACAAGCTTAGAAAAGTATCAGACTCAAGTGCATATACAGGAATGCAACAGTGACTCACAAACCAAGTGCACCAAAGATACAATAATGGCTGATACAAGTGACAGTGCAAGCTCAAATAAAATCCAAATGTACATACACAATGCAGCCTCTACATGAAGTTCAAGAGAACCAGCAAATGGCACAACAACTCAAATCAAACTACAATGAATCAGATGGAACTACAACAACAAGTACAAGTTAAAAATGAGCACAGCATCCATCCAGTAACCATCAAGTGAACGAAGTGCACATGAATGCACAATGAAAATTCACAAACAAGTCAAGTATGTTACATGTTGCAAATGACCTGAGGCAATAAACACAAATGGCCAAAGTCGAACAATCTCAAGCATGATCAAAGTGATACAATAGTCAAAGACATATTGGCCGGAGTCATGAAACAGCAAACAAAATCGAACAAGGTTGAAAGTGCTACCAGAGGCAGTGAACAGTATGGAAAAAGTCGAACAAGATCAACATCATCAAAATCAAGTCAAAGCCGAAGACAACAAGAACGATAACGAACAAAATCAACGCCTTAGCAATCAAGGAATCGAACCAAGTCAGAATTCAAAACCATATTATTCAAGTGAATTGAAAAAGTCAGAAATAAATCTCAAGCATTAAAACAAAATCGAATGGCTGAAGACGAATTCAAACAAATGTATACAAACGAAAATCAAGGATCTCGAATCCTATATAAACAAGTAAACATCATCGGCAATTCACATCGAGTTCAAGAAAGAAAATCAGTAGAATCAAAAAGAGAAATTTACATACCAAATCAAAGCCGAACTCGATCAAGGAGGAGAAGCAGTGAACGATTAAATTGAAGTAAGCAATCGAAGCATCAACCATCAATTAAGCGGTGATTTCACACAAGCCCTAATTTCAGAGCTATAAGGAACGAACGAAAGAAGGAATCGTGGCTGACATTTTTTTCCTCAGAGCAAAATAGATAACGGGGCCGCGTATTCTTTAGTGAAAATATTTTGGGCCGGGCCTTCCCCCTTTAGTATTAGTTTATATTAAATAGGAATAATTAGGGTTTCGATTTTTAATTATTTTTTAAATTATTGTTTTTGTATTTTCTTTTGAAAATTGTGTATTTACTAGTTGTGTGACTAAGAGACAAACTATATGGCGTAGTTTGAGAATTCGCAAGTCAGTGGCTGAGTTGTGGCAGGGTTTTGAGCCTAGAATTAGGTTAGTAAGTAGCGGTGTCGCGAGTTTACGTGTGTAAGCGTGTGACTACTTAATTTCTAGTAGAAACCTTAGGGGCAGCACGTAGGTAGGGTTTTGCCGAAGCTGGGTAAATTCTGTGTCATTCTATTTCTGCATTTATTATTCTGCTATTATCTGTGCTACTATAATTTTGATATATCTGTGTTGAAATAATGTTATAAGCTTCCGCAATAATCTTTACAATTAATAGCATCACCCTATTCACCCCCCTTAAGGATGAAATCGATCCTACAAGTGGTATCAGAGCTAGGAATAGAAGTCAACTTTTGTTTTTAAAAAATTCGTTTTTCAAAAACTAATTTCTGTTTTAAAATTTTGAATTTTTAAAATGGCTTCTTTTAATAATGCTTTTGCTGAGGGTCAGTCCATAGTTAGACCACCAATGTTCAATAGTGAATACGCCTACTGGAAAAACAGAATGAAACTTTTTCTGAAAACCAATGACGCTTGGAATATTGTTGAGACATGTTATAGAGCACCAACTATAATTGTACATAATCGGGAAGTAAATAAACCAAAGGATCAATGGACTGAACTAGAAAATAAATTACAAAATGCTAACACTAAAGCTATGAATTCTATTATTTGTTCACTGGATCAATTTGAATTTAATCGTGTCTCACATTGTCTAACCACGCAGGAAATATGACACACACTAGAAGTGACTCACGAAAGAACATCTCAAGTCAAAGAATCTCGCCTTGCCATGTTAAGCATCGAATACGAGAATTTCACGATGGCGAAGGAAGAAAATGTCAAAGAGATGTATGAACGACTTTCCAATATCGTATACAAATCAAAAGCTCTTGGAAAATCATACACAGAGTTGGACATAGTCGGAAAAATCCTCGGAGTCCTTCCACGAAGTTTTGAAGAAAAAGTGACTGCCATTCAAGAATCAAAATATTTAAAACAAACTAAAGTTGAAGAACTCATCAAAAATCTCACCACTTATGAGCTAGAAATGAAATTCAAGGAAGAGTGTGAAGGAGGTGACACTCGAAACAAATCAATAGCTCTTAAAGGAACAACAGAAAGTGATGGTGAAGATGATGATGATGGAGCAGCAGAATTGGAGCTAATAAAAAAGAAATTCAAAAGGTGGAATTACAAATACAGAAATCCGGCTCTAAATCGAAAATTGAAAAGCAGAATAGTCAAAGCACTAGACAACTCAGACGAACAGAAGATCATCTATCATAAGTGCAACCAACCCGGACACATCAAGCCCAATTGCCCTCAAAATCGACGCGACTTTGAAAAGAAATCAAAAAGGAGAAGTTTTGCAGCCATGTGGAATACAAGTAATGAAGATAATCAAAGTACTAGCAGTGAGAGTGAGAAAGCAGATATGTGCCTTCAAGGTAATATAACTGATAGCGACGATGAAGAACCAAGTGAGGTATCAAAACTTACTCATTCAGAATTACTTATATATTTCAACGAAGTAAATGGCAGTTTTGAACGACTTAGGGAGAAGTATGCCAAACTTGAATCACAAAAAAGATACTTTGATAGATTTAAATAAACAACTTGACCAATTAGTTAAAACCTACCAAAGTAGGATCCCTAAGTGTGATAAGTGTCCAACATTCGAAGAAGAAATTGAAAAATCATAAATTAATATAAAATCACATGAAAATGAAATTCTGATTTTGAAAGAGAGTGAAAATGCAAGGACATAAAACTCTATTAAAAAGTGCACACAATTATTAAACCAAAATGAATATCTCAAAACACAAGTCCAACAATTGTCAATGACTTTAGATAAATTTTCAAAAAGTGAAAAATCGTTGAATATGCTATTAGGGAAGCAAACTGTTGATACAGTTAGACAAGGACTTGGATATAATCAATCTGAAAATGTTAAAAGCAAAATTAATCAAGTCAATTCTATGTGCACAATTTGTAGAAAATATGAACACAATCACAACAATTGTTGGTATAGACCCAAACACATGAAAACTATACCAATTTGGGTTCCAAAAGGCACAAATATAAAATCTCTCAAAGTTAAAAAAATCTGGGTGCCGAAAGGAACATATATAAATAGTTTTGGGTCCCCACAAGATTATTTTTCAAAATATTCTGCCACTAACAATCATGGACCTATAAAAACAAATAGGTCACAAAAGTCTTTTATCGTGTAGGAGTGGTGGCAGGCTAAGAAACAACAACAGTGTTATCTGGATTTTGGCTGTTCTAGAAACACAACGGGCGACAAAGCAATGTTCCTTAGCCTGGTACAAAGGTGACAGAATCACAATGGAAAACAACGAAAAATATCGTAAAGGTAAAACTGGTAATGGTATATTTATTTGAACGATATATTAAATGTGATAATCTGCACCGTAATCTGAGTTAAATCAGCCAATGATGTGATGAAGAAATAATGATGATTTTGATTCTGACTTATTCAAAATTGTTGGCTAATTATATTCTTATGCCAAAAACACTATAAAAATCTCTAGAGTCTTTGAATTACTTCATATATATTAGTTTGGATTAATAGTAGTGTTTTATTGGATGATAATACATTTGGTTATTTTACGGCTAACTCTACATTCACGGTTTTTGATTATTTACACGGCTTCAATTCAAATTCAAGAGAATGTCATTTAAAAAGCTGTTAAAATTGATTTTGAGATTTTTTTGTTGCACACTTCATGGTCTGGTCTATCAAATTCAATTAATGATAATTTTGAGTGAAAGAGAAATTCAGATGCAGATTACACTAGTAATCTAATTGATAGAAAAATTACTAGTTGAACGTTATCTTTGTTGAGACATTTAGTAACTGCATCGTTTTTCGAAGAAAATATCTGCGTATTTTTCATTTCATAATTTTTCAAATAGCAGAAATTTTTCTCATAAAACCTCTTCTAGAAAATCATCTTTGACCTTGTTTTCAGATTGGTCATTTTTAGAAAAATTGATTATTTTTGAATTTAATTTTTAAATTTTAAACATTGACTAATCTGACTCCATACTAATTATCAAAAAGAGAAATAGTGATTAAAAAAGTGACGAGTGTTGATATTTATCATATACTATGACTCGAGACGGTATAATTAGTAAATTTCTTTAGAAATTTAAACAAGAGTTATAAAACTTTTTGTTGGTAAAAATTTCATGACCATCTCTATTTCTATCATATTTCTAACGACCATCACTCATCAAAATTCAATATAATTTATCAATATGTGGTACTTTTAACAGGAATCATTCGTTTTTCATTATATATTTGTTTAATAAAAAATAATAATAAAATAAAATAAAATCCAAAGTATTCACTCTCATTTAAAAGTCCTCACGGTTATGCATGGGTGAATTACTTGGAATTTGTTATGTGCTTCCATGCTCATTTAAAAGTCCTCACGGTTATGCATGTATGGAACGCATATCAAAATTGATTTTTTTAAATAAACAAGTTGATTCTAATCTCATTTAAAAGTCCTCACGGTTATGCGTGGTTAGAAGACACTTGAATTCATTTTTTAAAAATAAAATTGGAATACTACTAATCTCATTTAAAAGTCCTAAAGGTTATGCATGGTTGGTAGATATTCAAATTCCTGATATAAATATACCATAAATAGATACAACCATATGGTTTTATATAATGATATCATTCCCATCATTCTAAAAGTGGAATATGCACCTAACAAAGTATTTATGATTTTTGTTTGATTTTTTATTGAAATTTAATATTTATATTCAATTGAGTTTTAATGTTGTATTAATATCGATCACTTTATCTCTATTCTAACACAATTACACTTTTGCAGATAATAAAAAGGGGAGAGAAAAGTTACGATTTTGTCAAATAAAATCAAGCAAAGGTCAAGTATTTTCTATTTGCATCTAGGCTCATTTGCATATTTTTAATTGTATGCATATATGAAGGGGGAGATTTGTGTAGAGAGGAAGCATTTAAATAGGGGGAGCAATTAGAGTATATCAATGATTAAATACATTTAACATATTCAAAATCTTAAATATATGTTTGTTATCATCAAAAGGGGAAGATTGTTGAATATGCGATTATATGATTTTTGTTTGATGATAATAAACATATATATATTCATTTAAATGTATTTGTTAATGTACTATTTTATTTTTCATAGATTAAATAAATATTTGCTGAATAAAATAAATAACACAGAATTTGAATTCAAACAGAAATTTTATTCAAACAAATTTTATTACAATTTTTGAATAGTACAAATTTCAAGCTCTCACTATATATATATATATATACAATTTCAATTACAATACAAATTTGATTAAATTAAAATTCACATTTACATTGCACCTCACTACCTATCACTCATTCACTCAACTCGTACTGATCTTCAACTTCATTCCAATGTGAATCCAGCATCTGAGCAATCTGCAAAAATATACATTGACGCAGTAATATTGAAAATAAAATATTTTTGCAGTATAAAATAAAATGTGGATTTTGAAAATAATATTACCTCAGTTATTTGGGTTGTTCATCATCATTTAATTTTCAATTCATCATACACGAACAACTTGTGACATACACAGTGTATCACTGTATATGCCACAAGGCCGTGCACATCGATATATACACTTGATAAAATTACAGGGACAGGTGAGCACAGGTCAAACCCAAAACGCCGGGTTCAACTTAAGTGCAATAAAAATAATGTCACAATATCAACACAAGGTCAAACCCGAGCTTTAAGCTTGATTCAACTCAGATGCGATTTCAAAAATCAACATGAAGTTCAAAGTGAATCAAACTAAATTGAAGTAAATACCAAATCAGTACAACACAAACTAAACAGGGGCAAAACTGCAATCAAATACATATGGCCAAGCGATGCATCACTTGACAATGCACAAATATATATATACATATGTATATACACATGTATACATACAAGTAGTGACTCAATACAACCAGACCAGTTCAGGTTAAAGATGTAGTGGTACAAAATACATGAAACTGCACCAAAGGAATGGCAACATGCATGCTACAGGTCTGAAACAAATGTAACTCAAAGGCAAGCACAACTCTAACTGGAAGTACACATGAAGTATACAAGCTACCAAACTCAAAGAAGCAAAAATCCAAACCAAGTTCAAGATCAATGCACATGGAGCAACCAGACCTAACTGGTAGACATGAACCATAAATACAATATGATATGCCTCAAAGTTCAACAGTGATGAAGCAAGGCACAACTTAGTACACACTAAGATGATACAAGAGAGGTCAGAGAATGCACACAAAGATAATGCACTCAAATAAATCCAACCCGGGCAAGTCTACACAGAAGTACAAAGGCACAAGACTAGGACATACACAGTGCAGTAGTGCCAAAAGGACAAGGATACATATATACAAGCAGTGTAAACATCACCATGAACAGGCAATGGTACAAACTACAAGTAGATAGGGATGTGCAGACCAATAGATGTAAGCAGTAGTGAATGGCAGCAACACAACAGCAATATACATTGAAGTAACTCGAGCTTGAGACAGTACAACTAAGTTCAAATGACAATGGACATAACAAGCTTCGAAAAGTTCAGACTCAAGTGCATATACAGGAATGCAACAGTGAATCACAAACCAAGTGCACCAAAGATATAACAATGACCCATACAAGTGACAGTGCAAGCTCAAATAAAATCCAAATGTACATACACAATGCAGCCTCTACATGAAGTTCAAGAGAACTAGTAAATGGCACAACAACTTAAATCAAGCTACAATGAACCAGATGGAACTGCAACAGTAGGTACAAGTTAAAAATGAACACAGCATCCATCCAGTAACCATCAAGTGAACGAAGTGCACATGAATGCACAATGAAAATTCACAAACAAGTCAAGTATGCTACAGGTTGCAAATGTCCAGAGGCAATAAACACAAATGATTAAAGTGGAACAATCTCAAGCATCATTAAAGTGATACAACAATCGAAGACATAATGGCCGGGGTCATGAAACAGCAAGCAAAATCGAACAAGGTCGAAAGTGCTACCAGAGGCAGTGAACAGTATGGCAAAAGTCGAACAAGATCAACATCGTCAAAATCAAGTCAAAGCCGAAGACAACAAGAACGAGAACGAACGAAATCAACGGCTTGGCAATCAAGGAATCGAACCAAGTCAGAATTTAAAACCATGTTATTCAAGTGAATTGAAAAAGTCATAAATAAATCTCAAGCATAAAAACAAAATCGAATGACCGAAGAAGAATTCAAACAAATGTATACAAGCGAAAATCAAGGATCTTGAATCCTATATAAACAAGTAAACATCTTCGGCAACTCACATCGAGTTCAAGAAAGCAAATCAGTAGGAGCAAAAAGAAAAATTTACATACCAAATCAAAGCTGAACTCGATAAAGGAGGAGAAGCCGCGAACGATTAAATTTATGTAAGCAATCGAAGCATCAACCATCAATTACGCGGTGATTTCACACAAGCCCTAATTTCAGAGCTATAAGGAACGAACGAAAGAAGGAACCGAGACCGATATTTTTTTTCTCAGCGCAAAATAGATAACAGGGTTGCGTTTTCTTTAGTGAAAATATTTTGGGCAGGGCCTTCTTTCTTTAATATTAGTTTATAATAAATAGGAATAATTAGGGTTTTGCTTTTTAATTGTTTTTTAAATTATTGTTTTTGTATTTTCTTTTGAAAATTGTGTATTTACTAGTCGAGTGACTAGGGGACAAACTACGTGGTGTAGTTTGAGAATTCGCAACTCAGTGGCTGAGTTGTGGCAGGGTTTTGAGCGTAGAATCAGGTTAGTCAGTAGCGGGTGTCGCGAGTTTACATGTGTAAGCGTGTGACTACTTAATTTCTAGTAGAAACCTTGGGGGCAACACGTAGGCAAGGTTTTGCCGAAGCTGGGTAAATTCTGTGTCGTTCTATTTCTGCATTTATTATTCTGCTATTATCTATACTGCTATAATTTTGATATATCTGTGTTGAAATAATTTTATAAGCTTCCGCAATAATCTTTATAATTAATAGCATCACCCTATTCACCCCCCTCTAGGGTGAAATCGATCCTACATATGGGTCATAATGGGTAGACTGACCAAGAGTACCCACCTGTTTTGGCGAAGTTATTTATGAAGAATGTAGTTAGACTACATGGAATTCCTAGTAGTATAGTAAGTGATAGAGATTCCATATTCACTAGCGAGTTATGGAAGAGTCCACAGGAAGTTTTGGAGACCAAGCTCAAGATGAGCATCGTTTACCATCCGCGGACAGATGGGTAAATGGAAAGAGTTAAAAAACTATTGGAAGATTTGTTAAGAGCTTGTGTGTAAGATTTCGAGGGATAATGGGAAGACCATCTGCATTTAGTCGAGTTTTTATATAATAACAATTATCAAACTAGTATTGGGATGACACCATCTGAAGCTTTGTATGGAAGGCCATGCAAATCTCCTGTATATTGTTTAGAGACCGGGGATAGGTTGGTTCTTGGTCCAGAATTGGTTAGAGAAGCTGTAAAAAAGATTGAGGTCATTCGAGCTAGGTTGAAGGAGGCTTAGTCTAGTAGAAAAGTTATGCAGATAAAAGATGGAAAGAATTGGAGTTCTCAATTGGAGATTAGGTCTTCGTTAAAGTGTCACCGATGAAGGGTGTGATCAGACTTGGAAAATTAGGAAAATTGGTGCCGGGATTCGTTGGACCTTTTCATATTGTTGAGAGGATCGGGAAACTCGCATATAGAGTCGAGCCGAGCAGTTTGATAGGAGTCCACGATGTTTTCCATGTTTCTCATCTCAGAAAGTGTGTTAGACACCCGAAGACTACTATTGTACCGACTGTGCTAGATGACTTAGGGGTAGAACCGGACTTGACTATAGTAAGAAAGACGATTTGCATTGTTGCAAGAGATGAGAAGAGGCTTAGAACCAAGACAGTCGGAATAGTTAAAGTCCTGTGGAGTAATGATGACGGAGACTGTACTAGGGAGATTGAGAGTAGGATTAGAGATACTTATCCTGACTTGTTTGATGGTATGTTTACCTCTTTGATGGATTTTTTTTGTAACGTCATAATTCGAGGACGAAATTCTTTACGGAGGAAAGTTTGTAACACCCCATATTTTTGGAAACATTATTTAGGATATTTGATTAGTTAAATTAAATAAAATAATATGTTGATTAGAGAATTGAGATTTGATTTTTATTAAGGGGTAGCCGTTCCATTTAAACAATAAATTAAAAGAAAAGTAAAAATTAAATAGAAGTGGGGTGAAATAGGAAAGGGCCATTACCCTTGGCTGTGTATCCTATACACGTTCATTTTTCGTTCATCAAAATTTAAAAAAAAAAAACTTAAGGCCGACCACCAATAACAAGAAAAGAGGTAAAAGATTAAGAAAGCTAAGGAAGATGCCAAATCAAATCAAATCCATTCAAATCTCAAGCTCCTTAATCTCTAAAGCTAAGGTGAATAATGACTACATCTCAAATTTCTAATTGTTTTTGGTTTTAATATGAAATCTGAATCTATTTGCAATGATTTGCCAACTTTTTAATGATGAAATGATTATATACACTTGTTGATGATTTAGGTTTGTTCATATAGACTGTATGACATATTTTAAGGTGAAAACCCTATCAAATGACATCCAAATGCCTTGTGAATTTTTGTATAGACTAGAAATGATATTTTAGAGATGGGTTTCAATTTTCTAAATTTTCTAAATTTATGTGGATTTTATATGAATTTTTTAGGGAAGAAAATGTTATTTTGGGTTAAAAATTATTTATGGTTAAATAATTAATGGTTTGGGTCTAAAATTACTATATGTTAGAAAACATATTAAAAGCGATTTTCTAGAATTTTTGTCAAATTTTCCTAAGTGTTTTAAAGAATATATAAAATTATTTCAGGTATGGGACGTAAATGTTTTATACATTTATAAGAAGAAGAAGGGTATTTTGTAAATATTTGAACATTGTTATTTCTGAAAATTGGCAGTACTTATAGAAAAGAGAAACTTGCAACCAATCACAATTTAACTAACAAGGCGGGTTAGGTGCAAGGTAATTGTTTAAAAAGGACTATTCTACATGGTTTTTATTGTTTCGATGCTTTCGACACCAGTCTTTTGCCTCCTTACCTTCGCTTCTGACTACATCCAAACCAATGCACATGGTATCAGGTAACTGGTACGTAGTGAATTGGATATATGCAGAAGGTATAGGGTCGAATCCAGGGGTTCCGAAGGGGTTTAAGCGATACTAATGAAAATGCATCTGCTTGCTTTCGACTGAATAGCTTTCGATTTAGTTGGCTTTTGACTAGGTCAATTGGTTTTAAAGAAGTGGTTTCGATTGGGTCGCACCTTTGTTTATAAATAAGTGCTTTTGACTAGGTCAAAACCCATGACTTCCTCTTTCTACCTTTTGACCCATACTGGTTTTGAAAGGGTTGCTTTGCTTTGTTTTGCGTTTTAAACTTGACCGTTTCTCCAATGCTTTCGAAGGGATGGTTTCGACGCTATCGCTTCTTTGCTTAGGAATGATTTCGAAAGGAATGCTTTTGACTTTAATGGGTTTTTGATCCTTTTGATCTACTTGAAGGCATAATCCAAATGGTTTCGACCGAAATAGTTTTCAATGGTTTCGAATGAGTAAATCTTTGAATGGTTTCGAAAGGTTTCCACATGTTTTAAATTGAATCCAAAGGATTTCGAAAGGGTGTTTTAAGGTTTTTAAAAGGATTTTAAGTGCAGGTTTTGAAGGGGTGGTTCCCCAATGGTTTCCAAAAGGTTTTGAAGAAAGGTTTCCAATGGTTTTGAAAGGTCTAAGAGGAAAGGTTTTCCAATGTTTTCGGAAGGCATGGTTTAAAGATTTTTAAAGAAGGATGTCTAATGTTTTAAAGGTTTCAAAGGGAAGGTTTCTCAATGGTTTCAAAAGGAATATTTTGAATGGTTTCGAAAGGAAGGATTTGGCCTTTCGACCTTGGTTAAATAAATGGTTTCACTAGGTTTCGAAAGAGATACTTTCAAGGGTTTCGAAAGGGTTGTTTAAAGGTTTCAAACAAAGGTTTCGAATGTAGCATTTTGGCAATATAGGCAATGTGTTTTAAGTTAAAAAAGGTGTTTTAACTTATTTTTAGGGGATGGGTAATCCTTATTAAAATTCATCAACATTATTTTGAGTAAAGTACATATAACATGGCAAATTAGCTTAGAGAAAAGCTAAGAATATATTTTCTTTTATAAGTATGATTTAAAGGTTAAATTATCTTGAAAAGGTTTTCAACGAAAAATATGAAGGGTACTTAACCCTAAGAAAATGTTGCGGATAGTTAGTCCAGTTTGCGGGCAGTCAGCCTACTTTTCGGACAAGTAGTCCATTTATTACTTGTGGAAAAATAGTCCATTAATTACCTGATTATAGCTTAACAGACATTGTTATTATTATTATTATGATCAGTTTGATTAACTAGTTTGGTTGTAGGAAAAATTTGCAAAAGATAATTGGTAAAAGATGTTAGTGAGGGAAAACCCGTCCCGCTAAGCGGCATGGTCTCACTAACATTAAATAACCGAGATATATAATATTATTCACACCAGGCTTTATGTTTGACTCAAAATTTCAATTTCCCCTTAAACTTTCGGGTGCTCAAAACTGATTTGAGTAGGCTGAGGGTTGAGGTTTTCAAATTTTTGTAATTTTGGCGAATAAAGCTTCCGGAGAGGAGCAAGCTGCCGATGGATAGCTAGCTAGGAGTTACAGTTTATTTTTTTTATTTCAGATGTGTTTAATAAGTCAAATATGACTATATTGACTCTGGTCAACCAAGGGGCATCGTCATATGTCGCTCTTGGCATATTTTGTAACCGATATAATTGATCATTGCCTGGGAAATGTTAAGGGATTATGTAACTTGGATACGAATTACCTTTTGAAATGTAATCAATAAAATGTTGTTTTTGAAATCTGCCATTTTGTTCATATTCAAGTGCTTCTGATCTTTTGGATATCATTAGCATTACCGTATTTTGTCACCAGAAGTTAATACTATAGATGACTGCAGCATCTGTAGCGCTTAGATTGTGGCCTCCAGATACAGGATGTCACATGCAAGGCTGTGACTGTAGTGAGACTAAAAGATGTGTACATAGAGAAAGGAGCTCATAGCTCTATATACCGACTGTATTGTTTAATTCGATTTTATCCTAACCGTATAGGATATTTGGTTATGTTTTGGCATGAGTCAGCTTGATAGGTTATTAGTTGGTCTATGAAAACTAATAGTTTCATAGTGACCCTAGAAAAAGCTATGATTTGAGATAGAGAATTAATTTCATAGGGCAAATAAACTTTGGCAATGCATAATCCTTTAATGATAGACTAGTTTGCATACGTATGATCATATCATGTTTTGTTGTAACCATTGTGGTTGTAGATGCATGATTTATGTTAAGATTGACATATTTTGATATAACACTAGTGTGGGAAAAAGTCGTTCTATTATGCAACGTGGTATATACCATCTCAAACCAAAAACCCTTGGATGACATACTGGTAAAGTCAGAGAAGGCAAGACGCACATACATAACCTAACCGAGACTTTCAATATTCTATATCACTATAGTATGAAGGTGAATCCAAAATAGTGTTACTTACCTTCGGTCTAGAAAGTTCTTTGGTTATGTTGTGAGTGCCAAGGCATTAAAGCTAATCACAACAAAATCCTAGCCATCCAAGGCATGAAAGTCCCGAGAAATGTAAAGCAAGTACTAACGCTGAATGGAATAGTCATTGTTTTGAGTACGTTCATGTCTATAGAAACTTAGTGGCGTCTTTCCTTATTCGATAACATCAAGAAAGAAAAGTCATTTATATAGAACAATAACTGCACTAAGGCATTTAAAGAGTTGAAGAAACACTTAGCCACTCCACCGATACTGTCTTAGCCCATCGACTTAGAGAATCTATACCTTTACCTTGAAGTATCTGACCATGTGACTAGAGCAGCCTTGATTAGAGAAGATGAAAAGATTCAACAGTTGATCTACTATGTGAGCAAAAGGTTGTCAGGCCCAGAGACAAGATACACACGATTGGAATAACTAGCTTTCTGCTTCCTCATCGGAGCTCGAAAAATCCAACTATACTTACAAGCTCATTCCATCAAAATCATGACCAATGAATTATTAAAGCAAATTCTCAGCTGACCTGACATAGCAGGCTGGCTATTGAAGTGGTCTGTCGACCTTGGAAAAAACCACATCTCTTTCCAGCCTCATACTTCTATCAAATGCCAAGATGTCATAAATTTCATTGTCGAGTATTCAAGCCCAAATATGTTGATGGGGAATCAAATAAGAAAAGGGCGGGGGATGACATAGCCCTTGTCATATCCAAAGGAAGAGAATTTTGTTTTGAAATCCATCTCACTTTCAAGGTGACCAACAATGAAACCGAGTCCGAGCCTTTCTTAGCCAACATCAGGATAGAAAAAGAGTTACACTTGGATTCTATCCATGTGTTTAGTGGTTCATCGCTAGTCGTCAATCAAACTAGTGATTGTTTCCCAAGTCAAAGGGAAAACACTAGCCTTATATGTGGAATAAGCCAAGAAGATAATCAACACCTTCACCGAGTTCAACATAGAGCAGATACTGAAGGAGAAAAATGTCAAGCCCGATCAACTGGCCAAGGCATCAAGCAATCCAGAAGAATTCACTACTTGGATTCCGTTAGAAGTTTGAGATTCCCTTTGTTATGATCCTTTGGAAACACCAATGAAGGGTGATAGGCCATCCATGGACAACTAAATGGCTCCCCTGATCAAGTACTTAGTGAATGATGGGCTTCCAACTGATTGTAAAGAAGCCTGGAAAGTCCTTTGCCGTGCTCCTCAATATATCGTCAAGGATTGAAAGCTCTACAAGCGAGGTTACTTAACACCATTTCAGCTGTGCGTATTCAAAGTCGAAGCTAGACGTATACTGGAAGAGTTACATGAAGGATTTTGTAGGATCATGCCGGGGGTACAAGCTTAGCGAAGAAGGCCGCTCGACAAGGCTTTTACCGGCCTGCCATGATTAAATATTTAATGGAATACATCAAAACGTGCAACCTGTGTCAGCGATTTGCCAAGATCCTCAAAGCCTCTCCAACCTTTCTCACTCCAGTGACTTCCCATTGGCCGTTCGACACTTAGGGAATTGAGTTGATAGGGAAGCTACCAAATGCCAAGGGATGATACAACCTTGTATGGTCACCATTAACTACATTACCAAATGGGTCGAGGCCAAGCCCCTCACTGGGTCTTCGCCTTTAAGATACTGAACTTTGACATCAAGAACATTATGTAACATCCTCCACTTAGAGACCCAAAACTAAAGGCTACAAATGCTATAGTCATTCATAGTTATTAATCCTCGGCGATCAAATATGGTAATGTTAGGTACACTGATATATCATAAACATATGGATATGGAAAAAATTTAAAATCAACAGGCAACATTCTCATTCCATTTCAAAGAATTTCAAATTCATTACATAATCGCACGAGAACCACATTCAGAGAAAATACAATTATTACAACATACGCCAAGAGCGACATATGAAGATGCCCCCTTGGACGATCAAAGTATATAACTAGGCAATTAAACAACTTTTCCTTTACAGCAAAATACAACGGAATCAAAATAGAAAAGAACTCTAAATAGATATCATGTTCTTGCACGTCTTTGAAAGCTTATTCATCTAAGGAAGTACCCAAAACCTCAACTCTCGGACTACTTAAAATAAATTGTGCACCTGAGAGTTTAAGGGAAAATATAAACTTCGAGTCATACATAAAGTCTGGTATGAGCAATAATCTACCATCTCAGACCATTTAGATATCTAGTGAGATTATGCCACTTAGCGGAATGATTTTTCCCCTCACTAGTAACTTAAAACTTTATAAAACCATGTACTGTGTTCCTGCATCCACAATGGTTATAGCAATTAAAAATATTATGATGATATGCAAACAAGTAAATCAACCTAAATTCCACATCTCCATTTATTCTGACTATCTATCTTAGTTATAGTTTCTAGGGTCACTATTTACCCATTAGTTTTCATGGGCTAACTAATAACCTGTTAATGTTTATGAACAAGTGGTCTAGTTTTGTAGTTTTAATGGGCTTACTATTAACCTTTTTAAATTTATGGACTCCTTGTCCTATTTCATAGTTTTCATGGGATCATTAAGAACCCATTGGCTCATTCCAATAACATCTTGTTTCATGGGTTCTCCCTGAACCTATTGGTAACTCCAATAAACTTCCCTCTTATTCTAGTTTTCATAGGTTGACTAGAAACCTATTGGCATCTGTTAATAACTTAATCCGAATATAGTTTTCATAGGTTCACTACTAACCAATTGGCCTATGCCAATAACTCAATCTTATCATAGTTTTTATAGGTTTACTATGAACCTATTAACATTTGCCAGAAACATAGTTTTCATTAGTTTACTATGAACCTGTCTAACTAACAAATTCACTATTTAACCATCCAATATTCTAGTCATCTAACTTCTTGGATGCAATTCTACTCATTCAGGAGTCGATTTAACTTATATGTAATACTGGGTTAACCTAGCTGGTTATTCTGCCCTTCCTCCCTAAGGTGCAGTTATGGGTCCATTACAATGTGAATATATGTATATATATATGAAGAAGTAAACATAATAGTCTAATAATACCAATACCTATTGATTAATATCATTGAAATCATTTCATATAAAAATTGGTTAATCCCATTAACCTATTAATCAAGGAAAACTTCTTCAAAAAATCCATACTTCAAATCATTTCAAAACTCTTTTACTATGCTATGGTTTTCCTTTATAATGAGATTGGGTTATTTGTTTTGAAAACAAAGGCTTTCGATACATTTAATTATTACTGTCGAAACTGTTGGAAAACTTCCTTTCGAAAGCATTAAAATCTTTTTTTCAAAACTTTAGAAAGCTGGATTTTGAAACACTTTAAAACCTTTCTTTCGAAACCTTTCAAATGTATTAAAGTGAAATCATTCAATTATAGAAGCATAGCTTCGAAACCAAATGAATGTACCCCTTTCAAAACCCCTTGGTTTATCTTTAAAATATTTTTCGATCAAAATGAACATAAAAAAGTATCCCTATCGAAACCATTATTTATCATATAAAAGTGTTTGGGGAAAAACTTGATGGTGTCAGAACCATCTTTTCGAAAGCTTAAATTCTACAAGTAAACGTCTGAAGGTTTGGTTTGAAACCCCTTTCAAAATCGTTGCCTTCAAAATCATTAACCCCTTTCAAAAGCTTTAGGCAGTGGCTTATATTTAAAAAAAAAGGTTACCTTTCGAAAGCATTGATATCTTCATTTCTTTGAAAGGCATAAGGTCAGTAGAAGGGTTTGGGTTAGGCCGAAGCTACCCCTTTTGAAATTATAAGTTTGGAAACTAAGTAACTTATTTGAAAGCTATACTTTAAACAATAAGGCGGCAACCATCTTTCGAAAGCTATTCAAAAGAACCCTTCGAAAGCATATATTTCGACACCTTCAAAAGCATTTAGTAAACAGGAAAGCGCATTTCTTTAGAAAACAAAACAAAGGTTTCATTCCCATCGGAAGCTATGTTTCAACACCATGCCTTCCGCCTTTGTCCAATCCACTACGTACCGATGTTGATACCTTGTGTATTTGTTTTGACTTTATGGCTGTCGAACTGGTAGGTTTCAACTTGATTGAAGGCGAAAGCTATGGGTCGAAAGCTGCTTCTAAAAAAGACGGCACCCGCTTATCTAGGTAAAAACTGACTTAATACCAATTAAAGAAAATACTTTTTAACTAACATGCGTACTTGTAAACATGTAATTGGTTGCCCCAACTTTTCAAATTCTTTACAAAAAAACTGCCACATAATTTCAAATCTAAATCAAGATTAATTTAACAAATAAGCCCTTCCATTAAGCAGAACAATTAAATCATTTAAGTCCTCATTTCAAAATAATTTAATTCTCATAGTATATCACTTAGGAAAAATCCCCAAAATCATAAAAATTCACTTTTTATTTATTATCTAACATATCTAAATTTCAGACCCAAATTCTTTATATAATTTTAAAAATAAATTCCAAAACCAATTAACCATATTTCCTTTGAAAAATTCATAATACATTCTCCATAACTTAGAAAATTATTAAAATTAAAACCTAACTCCGAAATCATGTTTTACATAACATATATATTCCTCATGGCATACGAATATCATTATAATCGATTTTACCCTTAAAACCGTATAAAATCATATTTAAACAATTTTTTTAAGTCAAACATGTTATAATCAAAGCATATTATCATCTAAACCATCATTAAAATAGATTTAACCTTAAACTAGAAACAAATGATCATAAAAAAATAGAGATGATATATATTATTATTCACCTTGATTATGATAAGGAGGTTGGATCAAGATTAATTTCCCTTAGCTTGAATCCTAAGCTTTACTTGAATTTTCTTCTTCTTCTTTTCTCCTAGTAATGGCCGACTCCCCTCTTTTCTTATGTTTGTTTTTATTTTGTCAAAATAAGCGTGAACAGTTAAGGCACAAGAATATAAGGATGATGGAAATATGATGTGAAACCCTAATACCCTTGTGTTAATTAATTAACATGTATAACCATTTGTAGTCTATTTATTTAATTAAGCTCGGCCACTAGGTTTATTTTAAAATATCAATTCTGTTATCATTCTAATTATTTACATTATTCTATTTAATTTATATAACTAATTATTTTGAATAATGTTATTAAAAATTAGGAGTGTTACAAGCTCCCCTCCTTATAGAATTTCATCCTCGAAATTCAGTAAGGACTAAATACTGAACATAGTAATTATTTGTAACAACTCCTAACAACCATATTAGCCTATCTGACTAGTAACTATCTATATAAAAATAATATAGACAAACCCTCAATGCAGATCAGGATAAGTATCTCTAATCATGTCTTCTGTCTCTCAAGTACAGTCCTTCTCGTTGTCGCTCCACTGAACTTTCACCAACTTGACTGTCTTGTTCCTTAATCCTTTCCCACCTCTTACTACAACCCGGACTGATTGTCTAATAAAATTCAAATTAGGCTCTACTACCAAATCTTCCAAATTGGTTGAAGGAATAGTAGCCTATGGATCATGCACATACTTGCGAAGATGAGACACATGAAATACATTATGCACACCTGCCATACTGCTTGGCAATTCTACTCTATATGCAAACTTTCCAGTTCTTTGTATAATCTGGAATGGACCAACATATCTCGGTGCCAGTTTCCCTGACTTTCCAAATATTACCATACCACTTATTGGTGATACCTTAATGAAAACCTTATCTTCAACTGAAAATTCTAGGTCTGTACGCCTCTTATCTGCATAGCTTTTCTGTTTGGACCAAGCTTCCTTCATCCTTTCTTGGATCAACTCAATCTTCTTTGACGGATCTCTAACCAAATCTAGACCTAAGACTAATCTTTCTTTAGTCTCCAACTGACATGCTAGTGATTTGTATGACCTTCCATACAAAGCTTCAAAAGGCATTATTCCTATGTCTGATAACTATTATTATAAGAAAACTCAACCAAATGTAGGTTGTCTTGCCAAGATCCACCAAAATCCAATACACAAGCTCTTGGTAAATTCTCAAGTACCTTATTGACTCTCTTTGTCCATCGATCCGTCTGAGGGTGATATGCTGTACTCATACTAATCTTGGTACCTAATACATTCTGTAGAATTTTTCAGAATTCGCTAGTAAACAAAGTATCTTTTTCACAGCCTATACTACTAGGAATTCCATGTAGTCTTCATGAACAACTTTCCTAAAACAGGTGCCATCCTGGTTGACTTAACTGGAATGAAATGGGCACTCTCGGTCAACCTATCCACTA
The DNA here is from genome assembly GCA_030765085.1 of Allium cepa. Lineage (NCBI taxonomy): Eukaryota > Viridiplantae > Streptophyta > Magnoliopsida > Asparagales > Amaryllidaceae > Allium > Allium cepa. The sequence continues at coordinate 300,111,309 of CM060929.1, forward strand.
TTACCATATACTTTCATTTCCCTTATTTGACCTTGGCAATGCATTTATAAAACCCATGGATATTGAATCTCGTTTCCAAACTGGAATATCTAAAGGTTAAAGCAATCTACTCAGCCTCTGATGTTCAGCTTCCACTTGTTAATAGTTTGCACACTGCCTAACCCACAAGCCAACATCTTTCTTTATACCTTCCCAATAGAAGCTCCTCTTCATTTCATAATACATCTTAGTCCCTCCAGAGTGAATCGCAAACTTGGACCGATGACATTCTCCAAGAACTTCTTTCTTCATATCCTCAATATTTGGAACACACAACCATCCCTTCTTTCATTCTGACATTCTAGTCTATCTGACCTCTTGGATGCAATTCTACTCATTCAGGAGTTGATATAATTTATATTCAATACCGGGTCAACCTAGCTGGTTATTCCACCCTTTCTTCCTAAGGTGCAGTTATAGATCCCTTACAATGTGAATATATGCATATATATATATATTTATACATACATACATACATATACGTACGAAGAAGTAAACATAATAACATAGTAATACCCACACCTATGGATTAATATCCTTAAATTCATTTCATATAAAACTTGGTTAATCCCATTAACCTATTAATCAATGAAAACTTCTTCAAAAAATCCATATTTAAATCATTTCCAAACTCTTTTACTATACCGTGGTTTTACTTTACAATGAGATTGGGTTATTTGTTTTGAAAACTAAGGCTTTCGAGACCTTTAATCGTTGCTTTTGAAACCATTAGAAAACTTCCTTTCGAAAGCATTAAAATTTTCTTTTGAAAACTTAAGGCACCTGCTTTTGAAACATTTTCGAACGCATTAAAGTGAAACCTTTCAATTATATAAGCATAGCTTCGAAACCATATAAAAGTACCCCTTTCGAAACCTTTAGGTTTATCTTTAAAATATATTTTGGATTAAAGTGAACACAAACGAAAGCATCCATTTTGAAAACCTTATTTATCATATAAAAGTGTTTGGGGAAAAATTTGATGACGTCGGAACCATCCTTTCTAAAGCATAAACTATAAGTAAAACGTTTGAAGGTTAGCTTCGAAACCCCTTTGGAAACCATTGCCTTTGAAACCATTAACCCCTTTCAAAATCTTTAGGAAGTGGCTCATATTTACAAAAACAAAGGCCACCTTGCAAAAGCATTGATATCTTCAATTCCTTCAAAAGGCATAAGGTCGGTAGAAGGGTTTCGCTAGGTCAAAACTACTCGTTTTGAAATCATTAGCTTGGAGACTAGGTAGCTTATTCAAAAGCTATACTTTAAACAATAAGGCGGCAACCCTCTTTTGAAAGCTATTCAAAAGATCCCTTTGAAAGCATATATTTTGACACCTTCGAAAGCATTTAGTAAATAGACAAGCACATTTCTTTAAAAAATAAAATAAAGGTTTCATTCCCATCAGAAGCCATGTTTTGGCACATGCTTCCGCCTTTCTCCAATACACTACATATCAATGTTGATACCTTGTGTATTGATTTCTTGTTCGTGGGTTTTGACCTGGTAGGTTTCGGCTTGATTGAAGGTGGAAGCTATGAGTCGAAAGGTGCTTCAAAAAGAGACGGAACCAACTTTTCTGGGCAAAGACTAATTTAATGCCAATTAAAGCAAATACTTTCTAACTAACCTGCCTACATGTGAATATGTGATTGGTTGCCCCAACTTTTCAAATTCTTTACAAAAACAACCGCCATATAATTTCAGATCTAAACCAAGATTAATTTAACAAATAAGCTCTTCCATTAAGCAAAACAATTAAATCATTTAGGTCCTCCTTTTAAAATTATTTAATTCTCATAGTAAATCACTTAGGAAAAATCCCCAAAAATCATAGAAATTCACTTTTATTACGTTATCTAACGTATCTAAATTTCAGACCCAAATTCTCAATATAATTTCCAAAATAAATTTCTAAACCAATTAAACCATATTTTATTTTGAAAAATTCATAATGAATTCTCCATACTTGGAACATTTATGAAAATTAAAACCCAACTCCAAAATCATGTTTTACATAACATATAAATTCCTCATGGCATATGAAAATCATTATAATCGGTCTTACCCTTAAAACCATATAAAATCATATTTAAATATTTTTTATTTAAAACAAACATGTTATAATCCAAGCATATTATCATCTAAACCATTATTAAAATGGATTTAATCTTAAACCCAAAACAAATGAAAATAGTTATGATAACCATTTCTAGCCCATTTATTTAATTAATCTCAGCCTCTACGTTTATTTTTAAATATTAATCCCCTTATAACTCTAATTATTTACATTATTCTATTTAATTTATCTAATTAAATTTTGTGAATAATGTTATTAAAAATTAGGGTTATTACACATTGTCTGTTGGCTCGGTCTACTAAAGAAGATCACCACCGACAATAATACTCCATTCGAGAGCAGCCTCTTCTAGGACTTCTACACAAGAAACAGGATCGAGAAGTTCTTCTCTTCCATTACTTATCCTTATGCAAATGGGTAAGTTGAGCCTATCAATAAGACCATCAAATTAACACTCAAGAAGCACCTTGCAAAAGGTAAGGGAAATTGGGTCGAGGAATTGCCGCTCATCCTCTGATCCAATTGTACCTCCAACCACACTTCAACTAACCACAATCCATTCTCACTTTCTTATTGATATGAAGCCATGCTATCCATCGAAGTTGACATCCCCTCACTATGGCGCCTCACATATGAGCCCGAATAAAATGATGTGCTACTCAATCTCGGGTTTGAGGCCATAGAAGATTGAAAAGATGAAGCCGACTTCACACTAGATCCCATAGTAAGAAGACATCCAAGCACTAAAACTCTAGAGTGATGGTTTAGTGATTCATTGTCAGTGATCTAGTATTATGCCAAGCGTTCACAAACACCAAGAACCCGCTTGAGGGAATACTCGACCCAAATTGGGAGGGAACATATGTTATAAGTGTCATCTTGTCAAATGGTGCTTATAGCCTCTCTCATCCAGAAGGAATACATCTATCTCGCACTTGGAACACAAAACATCTCCAAGCCTATCATATATGAGCCATGATTATAAGGCTGTTGTAAAAATCTTTTGTTAACAATAAAAGGAAGTCTTCAGAGCCAAATTTGTCAACGTGACTATGGCTATCTAGAGAAGGGTGAGTTATTATATGTTTACTTCCTTGTTTGGGGATGCTGACCTCTACCACCAAGGACCACACGAGTCCTGCATCTCTCCTTGCTGGCTAGATATCCAATGAGGGTGAATTACCTTGCGTTCATTTCCTTTTTGGGGGACTAACACCTCTATGGACTATCCAGCATGGGGTAAGTTATTATGTGCTTACTTCCTTACTTGACGACCGTAGACCTTTATTTGCCGAGGACCACACGAGCTCCACTCCTCTCCTTGTCGATCGACTATCGAACGAGAGTGAATTACTGTGCATTCCCTTACTTGTTGAGGGACTTCCAACTCTATAGGCTATCTAGTAAACAATGAGTTATGTGCTCATTTCCTTGCTTGGGGACAGCTGACCTTTGCCTTTAAGGACCATTCAAGCCCCACTCCCCTCCTTGATGATCAAATATCCAACGAGGATGAATCACCATAATTCACTTCCTCTTTCAAGGACTGCCACCTTTATAATCTATCCTGTAAAGGCTGAGTTATCATGTGCTTACTTCCTTGCTTAGGGGCTACTAACCTCTACCGCTACGGACCACACTAGCCTCGCTACTGTTCTTTCCCATTAGCTATCCAATGAGGATGAATTACCTGCACTCACTTCTCTGTTTAGGGACTTCCATACTACTGGCATGTTACCTAGGAGAACCCGCGAGCCACTCAGTGCAACGGTTTGTGTCAAAATCACTTAAATTTCCAAGTAGCCACGTGTTACCCAAGAGAACACTTGAGCCACTCAACATTTTGGTTCATGTCGAGGCCTCCCGCCACTCAAATCGAATACATGTCACCCAGGAAAACTCTCAAACCACTCAACACTCTGGTTTATGCCGAGAACACCTACTACTCATGTTGGAAACAGGCCACTTGGAAGCAGGTGAAATAGGTAGATTTTTTTTCCTATTTTGGACCTATTGGGCCTATGAAGTCTAAAGAGATTTTAGATCCAATCCAAAATATATTTTAATTAATTAATTTAAAAGTGTTTGAATTTGATATAAAGTTAAATGTATGAGTGTGTTAATACACCCTTGTGCGTAATAGTTACTTATTAAAGTTGATTTAGAGAAGGAAACCTTTCGTTTCTTTCTCTAAAACTTGTGCAATCACTTGTATACGAAGAGAGAAATCTTTTAATTTACTATTTCTAGTTAGATTATTAATTCATTAAACGTCATGATGATTGATTTAAACACGATATGAAATGTAAGTAAACCTAAATATTATCATAGTGCATATTGTGTAAGTGCAACATATAGGAAGTGTGCATAGTTAATGTTTCATTCATATGTGCCTTTATTGTCCACAGTTTTATTTAAGATATATATATATATATATATATATATATAACTTATATACATATGCATATACGTACATATTTGTGTATATGTTAACATTAGGTTTCATTATTTTATAGGTTTGAAATAAAAAATAACATTTTGAATCTAGATTCAAAGTTAGGAAGGATCTAAAACTGATATTATGATTTACACAATTACATTTATAAATCTTAGGTTAATTTAATACACACACATGCCAAACATTGTAAATTACGTTTCAAACCCAAAAAAACATGTATATGTATAAAATTTATAAAATCTAATACGTGCTTTGAAAATTAGTAGTAACAAACTAAAGTCTTACTTTATTTTAAATGGAAATCAAAACGATTGGTGTTATTTTACACAAAAGTTTAGTTATGGTTATTTAATTATTTCCTTCGCAACCTATTTTCAAAATATGTGATAAGTAAAAGATTGTATTCAAAGCAATAAAAATAAATCATATGTTTAAAATTTCCAAAGTGATTTCAAATAAAAAAACGTAAGCAATTTATTCATGCTTGCATATGTAATCATGAATAGAATTATGTCATTACTTTAAAATTAGGTTTTAATCAAAAATGTTTTTTTGAACAACATATTTAAAAACTATAACAAAACAAATAGGATAAATCAAGCACATATGTGTTTGTTGTAAATTAAATATATCGTGATCAAGCATGGAATTTTATGGTATTAAATTTATTATTAACTAGTGTTTGTAATATGGTGAATTTAAAATAGAACCTTACTCTATTTCCTTTTTATTCCAATTTGATATGATCTAATCTAAAGTGAAATTCGAATTACTCTTCACTTCCATTCAAGGATTCTCTTACTTCGAAATCATTTGATTTTATTATATAATCATTTTCATAATATTATATATATATAATATAGGTGGCAAGAAAATATTACATATTTGTGTGTGTGTATCTAAACTACATACACACATATATAGTACTATAATATCTGTATATAAATAATATATACCTATTTAAAATACATTCAAACATATGTATATACTTAGGCATTTATGTTCCTGATATTTATATGAAATTGTCATATGTGAGTATAATATATATATATATATATATAATTAATTAATTCCAATATTTATATATTTATATTATGTTGTTATATTATTGAACATATACTAGATACATTCAAATAAAACATTTAGTTAGATTAATTAATAAATGTAAAATAATAGAAACATGATGGATCTAGTGAAACCCATTGGACTTTATTACCCCATCTTGATCTAATTTTTTTTTAAAATCCACCTATTTCACCTACTGCAGATCGACTTGGTTCCTTTAAGAACTAAATGAGTATACTTCAATATTTGCGCATTACTTTAGTAACTTTGTACAACGATCAAACAATACGGCTTCCTCAGCCCACAAAAAAAGTGAATCTTAGGTTGGGTATAAACTCAAAAGGACTTAAAAAAGTAGTTGAGTTAGAAGACATAACCTAGATTCCAATGACCTTGCCAAAGTAGTAAAAATAGGGAAGGGTTTGAGTGAATAATTTCGCTTTGAGTTGATCAGTTTCTTAAAAAGGTCATTTAATGTGTTTGCATGTGCTAATTGAAATGTGGTTGGAAATGACCAATAAGCAGTATACCATGCACTCAATATAGATCCAAATGTGCATCTAGCATATTAAAAGATATAATACCTTGATTAGACCTGGTATGATGCCTTGCATGATGAAATGAAGAAGTTGAAAAAAATAGTCTCATTTAGGAAGTTTATCACTCCAACTGAATAACAAAACCAGTCTTTGTAAGGAATCCAAATAGGAAATCGAGAACAAACATTGACTTCACCAGCCTTAACAAAGCATCCCTAAAGTATAGTTCCCCTTATAAGAATAGTTCATTTTGTAGATGCAGATAATGGCCACGAGCTACTCGCATTTGTAATGCATGTTCAGGATGGAAAAAGATCTCCTCGCACGGGCCTAATCAAGGACGTACCAACTTCGTGATAGACACAGGGTCATAGTACTATTAGGTAATTCCATTTGGATTAAAGAATGTTGAAGCTATTTACTAAAGATCGGTAAACAAAATATTTTCCAAACAAATTGGTAGAACTGTAGAAGTATACGTAGATGATAAATATTACAAATTAAATAGAGAAATTCATATAAATATTATATTAATTTATTTGAGAGAATTAATTATTGGAAGCCTATAAATTAATTAAATAATACATACAAACACACAAACATACATGCAGATATATATATATGCTATATATATATATGCTATATATATATATTTTTTAATTATCAAAAACAACAGTAACATTTAAATATATAGAATGGGCATTTACATTGTTTAAAAATGATTTTATATCAGTTCCAAAAAATTCTATCAAAAAATCATTTATAATTTTTTTATTAACATGGGTTGGTTGTCATTTTATATAGTGCGGATTGATTCTTTTATTTATTTAAGGCTTGATTTTATTTATATGGAGATAGATTTGTCTAGACCTATTCAGATTTCTCTCTACTTGCACATGATAGCGTCTTTATGAAATCCTAGCCATGACAAAATAAGTTTCACACATATGCTCTGTCCAAATTAAGATCTCCATTATGGTTTTCTAGCCAAGAAGAAAGCTTGCAGCTTTACATCAAGGAAGGAGAAGATCTATACGGAGGAAACGTAATAAATATTGAGGTGTTAATAAACAGCAAGAAGCTGGGTAATTCATCTCGAATCAATGGTATAATCTCTTTAATATTACTTTATGATTTTGGTATTACAACCCATTATATAATAATGAATTTAGCCTAAAGTTTGTGTAAAACTGATTGGAAAATAATGAATTAAAATCCGTAGTTTATGTGTGTGTGTATTACAAATCTTAAGTTTATGTTAACTTGATCATAAAATAATCAATTTAAATGTAAAGTTTATGTAAACTTGATTGTAAAATGGTATATTCAAATCAATAGTATTGTAAACTTGATTGTAGAATAATTATTTTTGATCTACAACTGATGTAAACTTATATTCATGCATGCATGTATGTATATATATGTATGTGTGTATATATATTTGTGTGTGTATATATGAATATTATTTGACCTAGTAAAAATATATATTTGTATGTGTATATATAAAAATTAATTTTGGTTCATTTGAAATGAGCTAGTAAAGAAAAGTGCAAGGTTATGTACTCAATACGATTGAATATAATGAGGAACTTCTTGTTTTGGAAGCAACACTAGACCAAAGACTATAAATAGACCAACAAACTAGATTGTTGAAATTTTAAATTCGATCTATATACATAAGTGCAACTTGTTCGATATCCTTACTATGTTTGGGGAAATGAATGTATTTTCGTAAAGAAAGTCGGTGCAGCTTGTAATAAATTTCTATTTGAAGGGTTTGACCATTTAAAAGAGAAAGTGAATGTAATATTAAAATGGATAGGATAACGAGATGTGAATGGTTACCTCTGTTGCAAAAGAGATAAAGGAAATTTTTTTTACAAACTAACTGTAGACTTGAAAAGGGTTAAGAAATATTATTTCTACTACAAATGTGTTCTTATTCAAAATTGTTCTCTATAAGATTTATTTTTTTGAGTTCGAGATACTTGGTCCAAAAATCTAAACTTTAAAGTAGTTACAGTGGAAGATATAAATAACCCGTTGTAAGTGGTTGAACTGTGCTTCTTAATTGAATGTTGTTATTGTAGCAACAAAAAAGGTAAGGGCATACCATGTGATACATGCTAATGGAAGCATTTATTTTTCGAAAATTGCTTTTATGAATGCCAAATATTACTTACAAACTACTAATCAGGTTTGGTTTTGATCGAAAATAGATGCAACTTGTTTTACTATTAATATTATGAATATTCATCATAAAAAAAAAATCTGTTTTGGTGGATTGATGATGGTATTCGTTTTCATAACAGTGCAATATTTATATATATAAGTTCAAAAGCTTCTGTAATATTTAATAATTATTTTTAGAATCATGGATTAGATTGTATCTATGAGAAAAAGTCCTCTATCGTATGATTGTGAATCATATGTTATTTGTGAATTATATCTCCAAGGATTAATGACCAAGCGCCCACTTATTAGGAGCTAAAAAATAGTTCATGAACTATTTGAATTGACACACACACGCACACAAACGCGCACACACATATATATGTATGTATGTATGTATGTATGTATGCAGTCCAAAGTCTAGTGATACTGAAAGTGAATCCACTTATTTTGTCGAATTTACTGATGAATTTTCTCAGATATGAACATTTGTATTTAATACACTAGCTAGATATCTATGATAAGTTCATTGAATATAAACGGAATTGGGAAAAGATAACGTGTGAATGAAATAAAACGATTCATTTTGATCGAATAATTGAGTCCTAATATAAGAGTTCTAAGGGTACCAAAAAGAAAACATGATTCCCAATCAAAGTTGCTCCTTCCTTCGCTACATAATGATGTGCCAATGAGAAGTAATTGAACTATAGTGGAAATGTGCAATTAATAATGATTAAAGTTAAGTTACCCTTTTATTTATGGATGTGTACTTATGAGTAAGCTGTTGAGACTTGGTTTTGATTCATGACATGAAGCTATCACTACAACATACAGATTTGACGATCTTTATGACAAAAAGTGAATATATACTACATGGATGCAAGACATCAAAATTGATGCATCAATTTCTATATTATCTTGTTTTGAATCTTAAGTCAATTTTGTTAAGATCTCTCCTTATTTAACGTATATATTAGCTTATATATAATCTTCCTAATGATTTATACATATAAACATAGAATATATATATTATCAAAGTTTTTCTTTGTTTGCACCAAAATTGGGCACAACACTCTTCGGGAGTCTTTTGAAGAGATAATAAATGGAGAATATGAATTAAAAATGAGGGTTATCTAACAAAAACTCCAAACAACAGTGAAGTAAAGACAAAGGCAAGCAATTTATAGTGGTTCGACACGTTGCCTACGTCCACTGTGAAGTTTTAGCAATTTTATTGATTCTCTTTCAACGTTTACAAGCGATTACAGCAAGCAACAGCAGGATACAACTGAAAAATTCGAAATCAACAGCTAGTATATGTTGTAGGATGATGGAGATCTCAATCCGGCAGAGTCTGAGCGCTTCAGAGTCGAAAGATCATTTTTCTGTTGGCCCTGGGGCTCTATTTATAGGAGTAGGCTGCTGATATTTCGCTGAAAACTTGAGAGACCGCTTCTGGCACGTGAGGGGGCCCACACGCCCGGTCTTAGGAAGTTTGGGCCCACTTTGGCATCGGTTCGAACTCCATTCGAACCGATCAAGAATTCATCCAATCGAGGCGAAATTTGGTGTGGACAGTCTTCGACATGAATGCTAGCTTCTGTGAAAATTTCGTGGCATTTGGATCAGTGGATTGGGAGATATGATGGATTCGAAATGGGGTTCACTGCGAGGCTGTTTGGTTCGAAACCATGCATTCGAATCGATGGTTTCGAAACCACGGTGGCACGTGCCTTCGTGTTGACGTGGAGCGCACACTTCGAATCGATTCGGTCTTCACTCCGAGTTGACCGCTTCGACTCCATATATCTCGGCGCATTCGAACCGATGAAAGACACGTCATCATGGTTGGTTGACCCAGTGGGTTCGAACGAAGCTTCACAGGTAGGTTCGAACAAGGCTTCTGTGATGGGTTCGAACAAGGCTTCTGTGATGGGTTCGAACAACCGAAGCTTAGTGGATTCGAACAAGGATCTTTGGATGGATACGAGCCTCGCCAACTCTCCATGGTCATGAGGTCCACTAGCGCGAACCAGATGGATTCGAAGTTGATGGAGTCGAGCCGAAGCACTCCGATGGGTTCGAAGTCCATCGGTTCGAAGGTGATCTATTCGAATGATGCATGATGATGGGTTCGAAGACACCCACCATGATGGGTTCGAAACCAGTGTGTTCCCTTCATGTTGAACCGATCATAACTTGAGCGTATGAACTCAGATTGACTCGAAATTTGAGATGGCGGCTTCTAAGGTCTTTACTGCCTTGTCCTATCAATTGTAGCACAATTCGGACTCGGACAAAATTCAGTGATATCCATAGCGAAACGAAGTATGACCGGTCTCTGAGACGAACTGTTCTCCGTTTTTGATCGATCTTTTGGTATCGCGGCTTTGCCAAAAAGCGGGATAACATTTTGCCCCCCAAAGTACTTCTTGTGGGAACATGACGTGCTTTGAATAGCCACAACTTCTCTTCGAACAATCATTGCTTTCTTTTTGTTGAAACTCATACTCTGTATTGCTGCAACCTTGCGTTGATATGATTGATCGCTGTATAATAGCGCTTAGCCGTTGGCTGTTGCATTTGTAACAAGATAAGTGTTTGATCCCTGCAAATGCTTAAAATCGAATGTTAGTTCGATATATATATGCACATATGCTAGTTTGATCTTTGTTAACGTCGTGCGTCTACAAGTCGTTGTTAGTTTTGTTTGCCATTGAATTTCGTATCGATTCTCTCCTGAACCAATTTTGAAATTTGAATTGAGACAACGCTTGATGGTTGTTTTGAAAAGTCCCTTCACATCGATCCTCTCCTGAACCGATATTGAAAGTTGAAGGAATTGGATTTGTATTGCGCGAGTGTAAGATTTCGAACCGATGCGTTTGAGCATCGATGGATTCGAAACCTACGCTCGTATGAGTGCAGTACGCTTACGCTATGATGGGTACGAAATTGAAACTCGAACCGATCTGAAAGGATGGATACGACATAGTGATTCGTATCGATAGGTTATGGATGGATACGAAGTCGTTGATGTAAACAAGGGGTTCGAATCGATGCGCCCACCGTTTGTTTCGCATCGATGCAGCTCGTCACCCTGCTGTGTACTTCGTATCGATGAAGTGTGAGGGTAACTTCGAACCCACACGGCATTAGGCAAATGGCTTCGAGTGGACGTTTCGAAACGATCCATCCTATGACTGGTTGCGACCGGTCGCGTTTACCGGAAGGGGAATCGTCTCGTTCAAAATCAAAACTCCATATAAATAGCAGTGGGCCTGCCACTTTTTCACTTTTCACTTTTTACTCTCGCCTTGTTTTGACTGTGTTCTGCATCGTCTCGAAGCTTCAGAGGAGAAGGAACTGCATCACGTATTCGAACCAATCCAGATCCAAGACCTTAACTCCTCGAATCCATCACTTAAACTAGGTAATTGCCTCGAATCCAAACAGCAAAGTTACTTCGAACCTATCTCATCTTCATCGTTTGCTTAGTCTCGAGATTGGTAAAACCAGATCTGCCTCGGGGAGGCTTCGAAACCATTTGGGGACTCTTGTTCGAATCGATGATGGCGGCATCATTTCTCTTGGATTTCGTATCGATCTCTTGGATGACCTTATGTAGGTGACGCAGTTCGCACCGATTGATGGATTCGATGGGTTCATTCGAATCGATTGGTTCGAATCCATCGGCTATTGGTTCGAAGTTCTCAACTTTATATCGATTTGAAGAGGATCGATTCGAACGATATCGATGTTAAGTTGGGGGTTTTTGATTGGTGTGAACTAGCCAAACAAGGATCGATTCGAAGTCATCCATTTTTTATCAATTCGAACTCGACACCTGACCATCGTTTCGAAGCGCGCTTTCCACTCATCGACTCGAAGTGACGTTAGGTTGGTTTCGAACGAGGTCCCTGTGATCGGTTCGAACCCTCTATGATGGATTCCAAAATTTGACGTTTCTAAGCATAACTCCGACGAGCTTCATTCCGCATATTTGGACATATTAAACTGCATATTTGACCACCTTTAGAAGCTCGTCGATGGAACCATAACAACTTCTATCTAAGTCAAATTTCCATCATATAAACGGTTTAACGATGACGGTCGGCGATGACGGTCATTATAACTAGACTCCGTAGATTTGTCGTTTGTATATTTCTTTTAACTCTGCGATATTTGTTTAAGTAATGCATGGCACTGCACAACATACATTCATACACTTTACACCGGGGAACGCACGGGTCCTTTGTCGTCTAACGATGGTTTCTCATGAGTTAGTTAGTTATGGAACCTTCAAGTTCGCAACAGCAGGAGGTTCAAAGTACAGCTGCTCCGAGACTAGAGGTTCCAGATATTGAACATGAGATCATTGGTCCGGCCCCGGACGAGCTTCCCAATGCATCTTTCATTGCCAATCCGTCGGATTCCGTTCAATCGAATATTTCTGAAGACATGTTAGGGACAATATGCTTGAGGCATGATTTGTCACTGGATGACGTGTTATTGCCAGGGCCGAATGATAGACCACACAACCCGCCGGAGGGATATACAGCATTTAATCGCCACGCATGCGCAGCTGGGACGCTTCCTCCGTTCAACGAGTACATAAGGGAGGTGTTGTCTTTTTTGAGGATCGCTCCATCTCAACTACACCCGAATGGGTATGCCTCCATGAATAGTTTATTCATCGTCTTTATGGAGTACCTTCATAGACCGCCGATCCCGACCGAGATCAGATATCTATTTAATTTCAAAACTCGAGGTGATTATCCTTCCTTCACATTTCTGGAAGCGGTGAGGAACTGCCAAGTGGTCACTGGGTCCTGGACCAGGTTGAGTTACTATAGGACGGAATGGTTCTATGTCAGGTGTCCTCCGGAGTTTGCCCGGCGATGGTTATTCAGACGTGAGTGTAGCTGAGTTATCAAGTAATTACTAAGGCAATTGCGGTCAAAGCGAAACTTATGTTTTTTCTCTTTTCTACAACAACGATTCAATGACCTGAGGGCGAGCACTTTAAGGAGATGGTGCGAGTACTTCGAGAAGTCCCGAGTGGGGATAGGGATATCGAGTCGCTCTTGACGGACAGGAATCTTCAGACTTATGGGTTGATTGAACGAGGGCAGAGCATACTGTTTGACGGGGCACTAAGGACTGTTTCTAAAAAATGAGTCAAACACAAGAAGCACAAAGTTGTCATAGCCGAGGAGGCTGATTCTGAAAGAACTCATACTGACAACGAGCCGTTGTTGGAGCCTACAGACGTGGTTCAGGATGTTGAAGAGCAAAGAAAAGGCAAGGCAGCCGTCGTCACGTCTAACTAAGAAGGGGAGATGGAAATCGGTTGTCACGGCCCGATCCTCTCCCGGAGTTAGAATTTTTGAGATGTCTCCTCCGCGAACTGAAAGTCTTTACGAGGGGCTTACCAATCTTCCAATCCCGGATGATGTGTCTTTTCAACATGACGCCGGGTTGGAGGAGTTTCATCGTACTCTAGAATTGAGCGAGCCTTTTATTACTAGCTCAGTCGACACTTCTGGTTGGTCGGGGGGAATACATATTTATACACATTTCACGACACTACATAGCCTCGATTCCTAGGTCATCGGTTTTGAGAAACCACTAACTTTATTCTCATTTCGCTTTGCAGATATTATGACTGGGCGCGGTTCGATGCTAGGGAGCCTACGACATGCTTGCAAATCTTCCTCATATTACGAGTCACAACGGAGAGAAAAAGATAAGGATTACGATCGCAGGTACTCCGGGTATTCTAGCCAAGAACGGAGAGATAGGGATTATAGACATCGGTCTCGATCGCGCACTCCTCCTCCAAGAGCTCCTATACAACCTCCTGTCCATGTTTCTCGTCCTTCTAATTCCTCGTACTACCAGTCGGCCTCTCAATCTTCTAAGTATGAGTCTCACCATCCCAGATCTGAGGCAATGCCCCCAATAGTTGCGGAACAAACTCCTACTGAAATTTCGAGGGAAGGAGCAATCAGGCTTGCTCAACTGAAGAAGGACTTTCCAAATATTTGCTTTGATAACTACATTTTTCCTCTTCACTTGAAAAGAATCCCGCCGGAGGCCGAGCAGACGGCGCACGATTATGTGCACGATTTTTACGCCCAGTATAGGGCGTGGTACAAGGCGGCCGAGAAAGCGTCGTCATTGGCCTTTGAGCATGGGGCCACCATCAAGAAATTGCAGCCCGAGCTAGCTCAAAAAAGCCGTATTATTGATGTGTTAAACACTGAAGCTGAATCTTCTCGGAAGTCAGAAATGGAGGCTATCAAAAAAGCCGACGAAGCCCAGGCAACAATGGATAGGATGAAACGTGAGCACTATACCACAGTAGAGGACATGGGCCATCGAAATACCCTAGTCACTGCTGAGAGGGACGCAGCCCTGAAGGAGCTAAACGAGCTTAAGTCCAAATTCGTCGAAATCGCCAAGGATAGGGACGATGCGAATAATGCAGCCCAGGAGGCGTGTGAACAAGCCGTGATTCTCCGGACTGAACGGGATGCAGAAGTAGCTAAGGTCCAGGCGGTTGAGACGGAGGTTGAGGAGAAAGTTCATCAAGCGGAGGCCAGGCTGGAGGACGATATTGAAGATTTGCTTATCACTTACAATGCCAATGTGTTAAGACACCGAAATTTGGCCTGGCTCCAGGATTACCCGATACACCTCCGTAGCGCTTGGGATCGATTGGTCGAGGAAGTAGAGGAAGCACGTCCGGGTGAATCAGTCGACCGATTTGAACTTGAAAACCGGCTGCTGACAGACGATGAGAGGAAGGTCCTTCATGACGCTATTATCGCTCATGAGGAGGAGATGGTTGGCGGCCGATCTCTGGAGGTTGGAGAGGGATCAGGTGTTGAGCATCATGCCAGTGTTACTGAAATCATCGCTCCACCTCCGTTAGAGCCTGCATCTATGGTTGGTTCGCAATCCGTCCCTGCTTACGACCCGGAACAGTTGCATTTATCTCCTATTCATGAGCATACTTCCAAGGCCGCTCAGTCGTCCGCAAGCCAAACTGGGGAAGGTATTCCGAACTTATCTCAAGTGTTTTTCGAATAGAGAGTTCGTTCTGAAGCAGTTACTGATAACCTCTTCTTATCTTTGTTTAGTGACTGGAGTTGCTCCAATTGCCGCGACCCAAGAATCAAGCAAAGGGGGTAAGGCCATCACCACCGAGATTACTGTTGTAACTGCAGTATCAACCGAGTCGGCGCAGGGGAGCGGATTATCTCTTGATGAACAAATGGTGAGCGAGCTGCGTGGTGAGCAGGGTGGCTTCTCCACAGACCTGCCGTTCATCATTAGTGACCTTCTGCCAACCTCTAACTCTTCAATGCAGATTGCGGATGCCCCCAGCCAAGCCCAGACGATTCGTGATGAAGAGATCCTGGCCGAGATTCATGCAGAATTAGAAGCTGTGGGGAAAAGTGGTAGTGTTGGTGGTAGCACGGCGGTGCAGAGCCCAGCACCAGCGAGGATAGTATCGTCAGGTGGCACTATCCCATCTTCCGTTGCGGGTCCGGTCCCTCCTATTCCTCCAGCAGGGAGCCTTCATTTAGATTCAAGTTCTGAGGAGGACGTAGATACTATGCCCCCGGCCGAAGAGCAACCACCGGAGAGGAGGTCGTCCAAGCGAAGGATTTCCATTCCTAGCGATTCTGACGACGAACCGCTGATAAGGACGCCAAGAAAGAAGGTATAGATCGGCCTCCCAAGCAGATTTTTTGGTAGATAGGAACTTACTTTCGTTTTTTGTTAGTAGGTCGTGTATAGATGCAGGTTCGGCCCCTGCTAGTAGGGATTCTTTTTTGAGAAAACTTATTTGCATGTAAGTCCTTGTCTTCAGTTAGTTGAAATAAAATTTAGTTTCTTTGTTTCAACCTCATTTCTTTTGTGCTTAAGTGTTTGTAGTGTCTTGTTTTCAGTCCGGTGCACTTGCGGTGTTTTTACCGTCAAGTAGAATTCGTTTTTGTTCGTCAAGTCTAAGAATCTTGGTCGCAAGTTGTGATCGATGAACAATCGAACTTCGGACATTGTATCACTTTGGTTAGCGGTTAACACTTAGCTTTTTTGCCCCCTAGTCTCGGGGAATAACATTTATATTTTGGTGGTTGAGTGCGTTTATTGCAAACTTTAAGCATATTTCCACATTCCGGGGACTTAAGATAATCTGAGATCGATAATCCGGTTTGCACTCCGGGAACTCGAGAGTTATCAATGTTTGTAACACGGTTCACGCTTCGAGAACTTGGAATTGATGTTCACATTCTAATTCACACTCTGTGAACTCGGAGTTAGTATTAACATTTCAGTTCGCACTATGGGAACTTTAACTTGGCATTTGTGCTCCAATTCACACTCCGGGAACTTGGAGAAAACATGTATGTTGGGTTCTCACTTAGGGAACCTGGAATTGATGTTTGCACTCCAACTCGTGCTTCGGGAATCTGGAGTTAGCCGCTGGATGGTCAGTCACACCTATTTGGGCTTTTTGGGAATTCGTTCACACTCTGGGAACGACGGATTTGATGTTTATACTCCAATTCGCACTCTGGGAATTTGGAGTCCGTTCACACTCTGGGAACGATTTATTGAATGTTTATACTCCAATTCACACTCTGGGAAGTTGGAGTCCGTTCACGCCGTGGGAACAAATTGTTGAATGTTTATACTCCAATTCACACTCTGGGAAGTTGGAGTCCGTTCGCACTCTGGGAACAAATTATTAAATGTTTATACTCCAATTCGCACTCTGGGAAGTTGGAGTTAGCTCGCACTTTGGAGCGATGGATTTATACTCCGGTTCGCGTTCCGGGAACCGAGAGTTGAAGTTTACACTCCAAATCGCACTCTGCGAATTTGGAGTTAGAGGAGGGATTGTCGTATATCAATCCCTGTGAATGTTGATGTAGTGTTCTGCCCCCGAGCTCGGGTTTCACTTAGCGAGTGACCGGTCATATCACAGTCACTCCCTATTTGAATAAATCCCACCGCGTGATGGAACTTAGCTCTCCGTGCATTGTGATATTGTATGTCATATTCAGTGAATCACAGCTCTGGCTCGAAGAGATGACATTTTATTGCTGAAATGAGAAAATATGGCAAAGTCAGTTGCCTTATTACAAATTTAAATCTCGAAATGCTAGAATAAAATGCAAAGGAATAAATTGACAGAAAATAAATAAGTAAAGTCTTTTATATGTAGTAGCGACGAAGACTTTCGCTATTCCAAGCTCTCGGCAAGGTAAGACCGTCAATGGTCGATAATTTGAAAGTGCCATCTCCGAGCTTTTGTGAAATCACATACGGCCCTTCCCAATTTGGCCTCATGTGCGAAGTAACCAGATAGACCCTTTTGAGTATGAGATCGCCCTGTTCGAAGGTTCGCGGACGGACCTTGGCATTGTACAGTCGGGCGACTTGACTTCGATATTTGGCTGCCCTCAAATCAACCTCTTCGCACTTCTCATCGAGTAAATCCAAAGATTCAGCAAGTAATATGGCATTTGTTTTCGGATTATAATACGTTACACGATGAGAGCGCACTCCCATTTCGACTGGAATAACGGCTTCAGAACCATAAGATAGAGAAAACGGGGTATGACAAGTTGCAGTTTTATGAGTCGTTCGATAGGCCCATAGTGCCATAGGAAGTTCGTCGTCCCATTTGCCCTCATCTTTTTCCAGTCGCTTCTTTAGAATGGACTTGATAACTTTATTAACAGCTTCAACTTGACCATTTGCTTGAGGATGCGCTACTGCAGAGAATTTCTTGCGGATGTGGAATCGTTGATAGAAATTCTTGAATTCAGCACTGTCGAATTGGGTTCCGTTATCGGTGATGATGGTATGTGGGAGACCAAAACGGCAGATGATGTTACGTACTACAAAGTTGATTACTTTCTTTGTCGTAATTGTCGCAAGGGGTTCAGCTTCAGCCCATTTGGTGAAATAATCAACTGCGACGATGGCGTACTTCGCGCCACCTTTGGCCAGAGGTAATGTGCTGATGATATCTATTCCCCATACCGCAAATGGCCAAGGACTGACCATATGGGTTATCTCAGTAGGAGGGGCTCTAGGAATTCGAGCGTGTTTTTGTCATTTGTTACATTTCCTAGCATAGTCTGCAGCATCGTGATTAACAGTAGGCCAATAATACCCATATCGAAGTATTTTCTTTGCGAGTGCTTGCCCCCCAGTGTGATCGTCACATTCTCCTTCGTGTACATCGTGTAACACTCGTTTGACTTCATCGTGCGCGATACACCGGAGGAGAGGAACAGAGTATCTTCTCCGGTACATGACTCCATTTTGAATAACAAATCGTGAGGCCTTTCGTAGAACTTGTCTTTTCTCGCTTCGTTGCTCCGGCAATACACCACGTTCGATATGATCTCGATAAAGAGTCATCCACGACTCCTTATTGGAGGTAGCTTCAAATTGAAATCAGTCTCCCTTTGATCAATGCTCGGAGAGGATAGGGTTTCAACCGGAACAACCCCCAACTACTGAGCCTCACCCGTACTTGCTAACTTTGCCAACGAATCAGCTTTTTGATTGTGCTCTCGGGGTATGTAGAAAATGGCATAGTAATTGAATTGATCAAGCATCTTCAGAACTCGAGTTAGATAAGCGGCTAATCTTCGGTCTTTGGCCTGATATTCTCCTCGAACTTGACATGCTACCAACTGGGAATCGCAGTAGATCTCTACAGCGATGATTTTCAGATCATGGGCAAGCTTTAGTCTGGTAAGTAGAGCTTCGTACTCGGCTTCGTTGTTGGTTGCACGAAACTCGAACTTTAAAGCATAACATATGGATCGTCCCTCGAGGGTTTCAAGCACTACCCCAGCTCCTGAGCACTGATCGTTTGATGCACCATCGGCGTACAGCTTCCAGATGTATTCGGGAGATTTGCTGGTCTTGGGAAAGTCTTCAGAAACAGTGAATTCGGCTATAAAATCTGCTAGGACTTGGCCGTGAATGGCTCTTCTTGGAGTATAAGTGATGTCGAACTGACTCAGTTCGATATTCCACTTTAGTAACCTACCAGACGTCTCAGGCCGCGTGAGGACCTGTCGTAACGGCTGATCGGTGTACACAGTAATAGGATGAGCCTGGAAATATGGACGGAGCTTCCTCGAGGCAATGACTAGGAAATACGCCAACTTTTCAAGCTTTGGATAATTTCTTTCGGCTCCGGTCAATCGTTTACTCACATAGTAGCCCTGTTTTTGTACTCGGTCTTCCTCCCGAATTAATGCAGCACTGATTGCATTTTCAGATACCGCCAGGTAGAGATATAACTGTTCATGATCTACAGGCTTTAAGAGAATTGGTGGTACGGAAAGATGTTAGACTAACGATTGAAATGCGCCCTCACAGTCTGCAGCCCATTCGAAGTTTCGTTTCCCTTTTCGAATCAAATCGAAGAAGGGAATGCATTTGTCGGTCGACTTTGAGATAAACCTGCTCAGTGCTGTGACTTTCCCGTTAAGGCTCTGAACTTGCTTTATGGTTCTCGGAGTTTGAAGATTTCTGATAACCCAGATCTACTCGGGGTTGGCCTCTATTCCTCGGGCATTGACAATGAACCCAAGGAATTTTCCAGATGCGACTCCGAAATGACACTTCAGCGAATTAAGCTTCATTTCGTATTTCCGAAGGATACTGAACATTAACTCCAAGTCTTTGACGTGATCAACGGAGTATCGTGATTTCACCAACATGTCATCTACATAAACCTCCATAGTCTTCCCAATCTGATCGGCAAACATTCGGTTGACTAAGCGTTGATAAGTTGCGCCAGCATCTTTAATCCAAAAGGCATGACCTTGTAGCAGTATAATCCCAAGTCGGTTACGAAGCTTGTGTGCTCTTGATCGGGTACATGCATGGGTATCTGATTGTAACCTGAGTAAGCGTCCATGAAGGATAATAATTCATGTCCCGCGGTTGAATCTACCAGTTGATCGATTCGGGGAAGTGGAAAGCTGTCTTTCGGGCAGGCTTTATTCAGATCTGAGTAATCGATACACGTTCACCATTTCCCGTTTGGTTTCTGGACGAGTACGGGATTAGACACCCACTCTAGGTATAAAGCGTCTCTAATGAACCCATTTGATTTCAACTTATCGACCTCTTCTTTTAGGGCGGCAGATCTCTCTGGATCCATACCACGCCTTTTTTGGTTGACTGGGACAAACCGCGGGTCAATATTTAGGGTGTGGCTCGCGATGTCTGGAGAGATCCCAAACATATTAGAATGCGTCCAAGAAAATACGTCCAGATTCGCTTGGAGAAACTCGACCAATTCCCGTTGTGCTTGCAGGCTCAATTGCGACCCAATTTTCAACATCTTCGAATTATCGTTACCACTGATCGGAACGTCGATTGTTAATTCAGCTGGCGAAGCTTGACTTTCTCTAGATTCATCTTTATTCTCATTGTCTCGGGGGTCTAGATCCTTCTGGAATTGGTTGTGATGCCTGGGCCGGGGCCCAGCGGTAATTGTCAATTGTCGGTGAAACGGACGCAGAGAGATTCCTCTACGCCCTTTCCTTTTTCCTTTCGCTGCGCCTCTCGCAGTTCAGCAACATAGCAAGCTCTCCCCGCAGCTTGATCTCCTTGTATAACCCCTATCCCGTGATCAGTAGGGAACTCAAGGGTCAAACACCATGGGGCAATAGCTGCCCTAAATTCAGTGAGGGCCGGTCTTCCCAAGAAAGCATTATACGGAGAAGGAATATCCAAGACAACAAATTGTAACATCCGAACTCTTCGGCATTCTCCCACTCCCAACTCCACTGGAAATTCAACCATTTCGGTCGGTGTCGTTGCACTTCCGTTGAAGCCGTGGACTCGTGATTGACAAGGTTTTAAGTCCTTAGCTTCCATCTTCATTAAATCATATGCTCTTTTAAACCGTATGTTCACAGAACTCCCACTGTCTACCAAGATCCTCTTCATCCAAGCAGGACCAACTTGAGCAGATATAACCAGTGGGTCGATCGTGGGGGTTCGATTCTATCAGCATCTCGATTTCTAAACATGATGTCGTCTGTCATCGTCTTTTGTTGTTTAGCCGGTGTTCCGTCTTCTGAGTTACTATAGCATTCAAAGTCCACATGCCTGATCGAGCTAGCATATGACTCCATTTCTCTCCAGCTTCTGTCTGTTGGATGGGGACCACCACTTATTGTATTGATAACCAACCTTCCGCCCGTACGAGCGGGTTCACCTTGTCTTTCCTGATTCTGCGTTCGATTTTGATTAGATGGGCCCGCTCCACCAGACTGCGGCGCCCGAACAAACTGGTCCAACTTTCTTTCTCTGATCAACTTTTCAATGAGGTCTTGCAAATGTCTACACTCATTGGTATTATGCCCATAACTTTCATGAAATCTACAGAATTTTCCACTTTGAATCTGCCTTTCCGACGAAGGCTTCGGAGCAGGCTTCTTGTACTGCATAGTATTACAAGTCTGTAGGTACACGTTTTCCAACGACGTGTTAAGCGGTGTATAACTGTCAAACATTGCGGCCCTACGCCTCGGACCACGATTCTGATCTTGCTTCTTGCCTCGGTTATCACCGTTTCTCGGTCGTTGAGTCTGTTTATTTTGAATATTCAACTCGACTTTTCCTGAACTCTCGCCGGTCTGTTTAACCGCAACATTACTCTGAATCCCTTCACTGCTGGGCCTTGCATCGTCCTGCTTCCTAGACTGTTTCGTATCCTCTCGCCTCAAGAACTGAGCGGCTTTGGAATAGAAATGGTCCAACGATGCGGGAGGCTTTCCAGCCAACAATTGCTAAATTCGGAATCAGGATCGATTCCTTTAGTCAAAGCCATTAAGATAGAATTATCATTGGGGTTGGTGATCTCTGTGCACGCAGCATTAAACCTCCCCAAATATCGTCTAAGTGTTTCTTCGGGAGCTTGAGTAACACTTGATAAGGTATTAACATCCTTAGGTCTGGTAATATGCATACGAAACTGCTCAACAAATTTGGTAGTTAACTGATCAAAAGAAGAAATAGACCGCGGCGGTAATCGAGTAAACCACATCGTCGCAATTCCCCCTAAGGAAATGGGAAAACTGCGGCACTTTACTGCGTCATCAGCTCTCGCAGCAGTCATCGACCATTCGTATTTCAAAATATGTTGCTTTGGGTCGGAATTTCCTTCATACATGGGAAGGGTTGGCATTCTGAATCTCCGAGGAGGTTCAGCATACAATATGTCATCAGTAAATGGGGTATGACTTCGGGAGATTCCCCAATCGTCATTTGTTAAGCCTTGACTCTCACGAATCATTTGTCGTACCATGGCTGAGAATTCTGGTATTGGAACATTCCGCGTGTGGTGAGCCAAAGTGTGGTCGGGTTCCACAGTGCGAGGTGGGATCGGGCGCTGTCGACGATCCGTATCTCGCCTCCTTGGCTCGACGTCTTCTGGGACATATGGCTCTAGAGCATGTCCCTGCTGATGATAATTTTGATTGGAGTGATCTCGGGTATCAACCCCTATGTCAACTACAGCGGCTGTAGGAGCTCGATCATTTGCAGTGTATTGTGGAATAGTGCCTCCTCGGGAGGAGGGTCCAGTGTGGAAGCTGGTAGATGGGCCAACTCTTATTTGCCCAACGATTAACGCCTGTTGATAGTCGGCAGCTTGCGCATGGTTTCGTCTAGCCTAGGACGGGTAGACCTGTTATTGTAGTCAGATGAAGCAGAGCTTTCGGTGGAAGAATGAGGAGCTTGATCCCTTCTGGATCTTCTTCGCTTTTGGCGATTTAGTTGATTGGTCAACTCAGCGTTAGCGCGCAACTGCTCAGTTAGCTGTTATCGGCTTTGGGTTAGTTCCTGGAGTAGCGCCTGGAACTCTTGTCTTGTGACCGGACCTGACTGATCCGTATGCCCAGCAGCATCTTGACTGGTGGATTGTAGCTGTGTGGGATTTTGCCTATCCCGACCTTCTTGACCAGCGGCAGATGTGGTTCTTGTGCTAACCATTTTGGATAGTGAACTCCTTCCTTAGACTTTAGCAAATCTGAATAGAACGAAAAGGATCTGAAGATGAAATCTGGATCTCTCCCTTAGATTTATGCAATCCGGTATCGGCGACAGATCCAAGGAGCAGGAGAAAAACTGGGTTTTCTCGATGAAAGCACCAAAGTATTTGCACCAAAATTGGACACAACACTCTTCGGGAGTCTTTTGAAGAGATAATAAATGGAGAATATGAATTAAAAATGAGGGTTATCTAACAAAAACTCCAAACAACAGTGAAGTAAAGACAAAGGCAAGCAATTTATAGTGGTTCGACACGTTGCCTACGTCCACCGTGAAGTTTTAGCAATTTTATTGATTCTCTTTTAACATTTACAAGCGATTACAGCAAGCAACAGCAGGATACAACTGAAAAATTTGAAATCAACAGCTAGTATATGATGTAGGATGATGGAGATCTCAATCCGGCAGAGTCTGAGCGCTTCAGAGTCGAAAGATCCTTTTTCTATTGGCCCTGGGGCTCTATTTATAGGAGTAGGCTGCTGATATTTCGCTGAAAACTTGAGAGACCGCTTCTGGCACGTGAGGAGGCCCACACGCCCGGTCTTAGGAAGTTTGGGCCCACTTTGGCATCGGTTCGAACTCCATTCGAACCGATCAAGAATTCATCCAATCGAGGCGAAATTTGGTGTGGACAGTCTTCGACATGAATGCAAGCTTCTGTGAAAATTTCGTGGCATTTGGATCAGTGGATTGGGAGATATGATGGATTCGAAATGGGGTTCACTGTGAGGCTGTTTGGTTCGAAACCATGCATTCGAATCGATGGATTCGAAAACATGGTGGCACGTGCCTTCGTGTTGACGTGGAGCGCACACTTCGAATTGATCCGGTCTTCACTCCGAGTTGACCGCTTCGACTCCATATATCTCGGCGCATTCGAACCGATGAAAGACACGTCATCATGGTTGGTTGACCCAGTGAGTTCGAACGAAGCTTCACAGGTAGGTTCGAACAAGGCTTCTGTGATGGGTTCGAACAAGGCTTCTGTGATGGTTTCGAACAACCAAAGCTTAGTGGATTTGAACAAGGATCTTTGGATGGATACGAGCCTCGCCAACTCTCCATGGTCATGAGGTCCACTAGCGCGAACCAGATGGATTCGAAGTTGATGGAGTCGAGCCGAAGCACTCCGATGGTTTCGAAATCCATCGGTTCGAAGGTGATCGATTCGAATGATGCATGATGATGGGTTCGAAGACACCCATCATCGAAACCAGTGTGTTCCCTTCAAGTTGAACCGATCATAACTTGAGCGTATGAACTCGGATTAACTCGAAATTTGAGACGGCGGCTTCTAAGGTCTTTACTGTCTTGTCCTATCAATTGTAGCACAATTCGGACTCGGACAAAATTCAGTGATATCCATAGCGAAACGAAGTATGACCGGTCTCTGAGACGAACTGTTCTCCGTTTTTGATCGATCTTTTGGTATCGCGGCTTTGCTAAAAAGCGGGATAACATTCTTTAAAATCATATACAATATATATATTTGTGTGTATATATATATATATATATATATATATATATATATATATTTAACCTGTGAAAACTGTGCAAATTACACAGAAATTTCCAGGTCAGTCGACTGACCTGACAATTTCTGTGCAACATGCATAGGTGCACAAATAAACAAATATATATTAAAAAATTCGTTCGAATATCCAGTCGACTGACCTAGAGGTTCAGTCGACTGAATTTCTACAGCAATTATATTTTCTAAAAAGACACGACTATTTGTGAAGAGTTATGAATCTCTACAAAAAGATTTGGATGCAACACTTTAACCGGAACACTTCGTCAATAGTCGTTGCTTTTTGACATCTATAAATACATACTCTAACTTGATTCCAAACTACCGAATTTTCTTATCTTTCTTATCTAACTCTATTGAATCTACTTGCAACTATGCTTTCAAACATTCCGCATTAACATACTCTAAGCAATATTATAGCTTTCTATTCCTTATATACTTCATATATATATATATATATATATATATATATATATATATATATATATATATATTTATACTCGAGGAGAAGATCATAGGAAGGGCATACTATAGACAGACTTATCCGTGTTATTAGAACATAAAAAGTCAAACAATCATTTGTATTTTTTAAAGTCCTGTTCTGCTGCTTAAGCGTGTGAAGTCCTTTTCGGCTGCTGAGGCGAAATCCTGTTCCGCTGCTCAGGTTCTTGTTGGGCTACTCAAGCGTTTTATAGGCCTGTTCCTCCGGGTTAAGCGAGGGTTATTATTTTTGGTGAAATTCCAGAAGGAGTCTAGTACTGGACGTAGGACGATGCTCCGAACCTGTATAAAAATCTCTGGTGTTGTTTTTATTATATTACTTTTATATTCCACACTATTTACTATATAGTTATCATCATTATACTCTGTATTATCATATATCCATATTGCACGATCCATAGAACACTTTCATTTTGTATTAAAGCAAGGTTGTTCATATAACCGTAACACAGTTATTTGATAAACTAATAATATGGAAACTAACACTAGCACTAGCATTAACACTAGCTTCATTAAAGGACAATCCACTGCACGTCCACCACTATTTAATGACATGAATTATAACTATTGGGCCACATGAATGAGAATATATATGTAAGCACATGGTTTTGATTCATGGAATATAACTCAGACAGAATATATTATTCCTACAGAAGAGTATTCTACATGGAAAAATACACAGAAACTAGATGCCACAGCAAACGCAAAAGCCATTAATATATTGTTTTGTGCCTTAGATAAAAATGATTTTAACCATGTTAGCATGTGCAATACTGCATATGAAATAAGGTGTACACTCAAAGTTACACACGAAGGAACTAACAAGGTCAAACAAAGCAAAATATCCATGCTCAAAAGTCAGCTTCAAAACTTTAGGATGAAAGAAAATGAATCTATAAATGATATGTATTCAATATTTTAGGATATCTACCATTCATTAGTAGGACTAGGAGAAATATTCAGATATTGATATTGTATCCAAAATACTTAACTGTTTAATGGAAGAATGGAAAAGAAAAGTTCTCGCTATTAAAGAAGCGAACAATATTTCCAAAATAACTCCGGAAGAGCTAGTAGGAAATCTAATGTCCTATGAAGTGAATTTGCAGGCTAAACGAGTTCAAGCTCAAGATAAAAAGAATATAGCATTCCATGCAGAACAAGAAGAATCAGATTCAGACAAAGATGGCCTAGCCTTTATTGCCAAAAACTTCAAGAAATTCTTGAAGTATAGAAAAGGAAACAGAAATAATGGAAAGAGAAGCTCAAACAACAATAAACCACCATCTTCATCAGTTCTAGAGTGCTTTAACTGTCATAAAAAGGGGCATATACAGAAGGACTGTTCGGATCAAAAGAAAGAATATCGCAACAAAAGGTTAAGTGGGATGATTCAAACTCTTCTTGTTCTTCTAAAAGTGAGAGTGACAGTGATAATGAATAAGCCAGCGTATGCTTTATGGCCAAAGATAATGAGGTTAGTGATTTAAGTTTTGATGATATGATAAAGATAAACTCAGAATTGATTGATACTTTGAAAAGTCTAAAAAGAAAATATAAAGAGGCTTTTGAAAATCAGGACAAGGCAGAATTAAAAAGAGATATGCTTAAAGACGAGAATAAAATATTGGAAGAAGAACTTGAGAAAATTCAAGAATCGCTTTCAAATGTTAATTCTCAGCTGATACTATTGAGTCAAGAAATCGAGACTCAAAAAAGAAAAGAATGATGTTCTTATTTCTGAAAATCATGATTTAAAAACTAATATTAAAATGGTAGAACTATAAAATTCAAGTCTAACGACCAAACTAAAAGGAATTACTAAAAACATTTCAAATTTTAATAAAGGAAGAAAAAATTTATCTAGAATTATTGAAAATTCACAACCTGTTAACAATAAAAATGGTTTACGTTATAAGAAGAAAGTTAAGAATTCACAATCTATTAATTTAAACAATGTTAAGTCTAATAAAACACCCATATCTTCAAAAAGACAAGTTTGTAAAACTATAAATGTATGGGTTCCTAAAACTAATAACAGGTTAATAAGGAATAAGTATATTAGATCATTCATAGAAAACATTCATAATAATAAGAATTATATCTATAAAAGGGATACTAAACCCACTTGGGTTTGATTTCCTAAGATCTAACTCTTAAGACCCTATTAAAAAGGTAGGTAACAACGTTATCTCATATTTGTTGCAGATCCCACTCAAAAAGAGAGGAAGATGGATACTCGACAGTGGTTGCTCAAAACACATGACAGGAGACAAAGATATGCTGACAAACGTTACGTACTTAAACGAAGGTTCTATCACTTTTGGAGATAATTTCAAGGGCTATATCATCGGCAAAGGCGATGTGAGCAATTACGGTACATCTAATTACCATTTATTATAAACGTTTTATTAGTTAAGAATCTAAAACATAATCTATTAAGTATAAGTCAATTATGCGATGAAGGTTTTAAGATATCCTTCTCTGAAAATAAATTTAGTATCTTCGGTCAAAATCAGAATCTTATTTTCGAAGAAAATAGAGATAAAAACATTTACGTTTTGAATATGAAAGTTAATCATAACTCAAACATATGTTTAATAGCCAAAGAAAATGATCCTTGTATATGGCATAAACGATTCTGTCATATCAATTTCAAAGCTATAAATAAAGTTTCTACAAATAATCTCGTAAAAGGATCACCAAAGATGAGTTTTAAAATTAATAATATATGTGACGTGTGTCAACTAGGTAAATTAACTAAATCTTTGTTTAAATCTAAGAAATTCATTTCAACATTACAACCACTTGAATTACTTCATGTGGATTTATTTGGACCTACCAAAGTTCAATCCATAAATCGCAATAAATACGTATTTGTAATAGTTGATTTTTCTAGATATACATGGACTATCTTTATGAAAAATAAAAGTGATACTTTTGAAAATTTTAGATCATTTGTTAAATGAATTCAAAATTTGAAAGGTACTAAAATTAAAAATATCAAAAGTGATCGCGGAGGTGAATTTGAAAACGAACTGTTTGATAACTACTGTAAAAAGAAAGGAATATTTCATAACTTTAAATGGAGTTGTAGAACGAAAGAATCGAACTCTACAAGAATGTGCAAGAACCTTACTGAACGAAAACAGAGTACCAAAACATTTCTGGACAGAAGCCGTTGCAA
This sequence comes from Allium cepa, assembly GCA_030765085.1. NCBI lineage: Eukaryota > Viridiplantae > Streptophyta > Magnoliopsida > Asparagales > Amaryllidaceae > Allium > Allium cepa. The sequence goes on from CM060929.1 coordinate 300,140,004, forward strand.
CCGCTTGTTATGTATTGAATCACGTTTCTATTAGACCCCTCACTAAGAATACACCTTACGAACTTTTTAATGGTAGAAAACCAAACATATATTATTTTAAAATATTTGGATCAAAATGTTTTGTATTAAATACCAAAAATCAGCTTGGCAAATTCGATTCAAAATGTGATAAAGGTATATATCTTTGATATTCGAATCGAAGCAAAGCTTATCGAATTTTCAATAAACGAACTAATACTATTGAAGAGACATTCCATATATCTTTTGATGAAAACTCTAAACTTATCTAAAAAACAAATGATGACTATGATTTACTTGATAATAACACAAATATAGAAATAAATAATTTAAGAGATGATGAAGATATTGTTTATAATTCTAGAAAAGATGAAAACATTGTTAATAATTCAGAAAATAGAAATATTACTAATACTATAAGATCTCCTCGAAGAATCTTACGAAATCACCATACAGAAAATATAATTGGAGAAATAAATTCAAATGTTTGAACTGGAGATCAACTACATTTAATGGGTCATGTAGTTTTCTTTCTACTATAGAATCTAAGAATACTAAGGAAGCATCATCTGATGAAAATCGGATTATTGCTATGTAAGAAGAACTATCAGACTGTTATAGGAACTAAATGGATTTATAAAAATAAAGCAGACGAATTAGGAAATATAACTAGAAACAAAGCGAGATTAGTAGCACAAGGGTATAAGCAAGAATAAGGAATAGACTATAAAGAAACGTTTGCTCTAGTCACTAGACTAGAAGCAATACGAACCTTATTAGCTTACGCATGTTTTAATAACTTCGAACTCTGTCAAATGGATGTTAAAAGTGCATTTTTAAATGGTTATATTAAAGAAAATATTTTTATTGAACAACCCCCTTTATTTATTTATGAAAAATATTTAGATCGTGTCTATAAACTTAAGAAAGCTTTATATGGTTTAAAACAAGCACCACGTGCTTGGTATGAACACCTTAAAAGCTATTTAATTGAATCAGGATTCAAAATAGAAAAATTATATCAGATTTTATTTAGAAACATTCTAAAATGATATTTTATAGTTCAAATATATGTAGATGACATTATAATTGGTTCAACTAATAATAAATTATGTAAAGAATTTTCTGAAATAAAGACTAGAGAATTCGAAATGTCCCATATGGGAGAATTATCGTATTTCTAGGTCTTCAAATGAAACAAGTTTCAAATGGAATATTTATAAATCGAGAAAAATACTGTAATAATCTTATCAAGCGATTCGGAATGGAAAACACTTCTGCCAAACCAACACCTATGAGCACAACAGCACATTTTGATAAAGATGAAAACAACAAGAGTGTAGACCAAAAACTATATCGAAGTATGATAGGACCATTACTATACCTAACAACGAGTAGGCCAAATATAATGATGAGTGTATGTATATGTGCAGAATTTGAAGATGACCCAGAAGAATCACATTTACGAGCCGTAAAACGAATACTACGTTATCTTAGTAATTCTAAAGATTTTGGACTTTTCTATCCAAAAGATTACTCATTCAAGTAGTGTCATACATCGATGCTGATTTCGGAGGATCACGAATGGATAGAAAAAGAACAAGTGGTACATGTCACTTCATTGGTAAATCATTAATATCATAGTTTAGCAAGAAACAAAATTATGTCTCACTATCAACTTGTGAAGCAGAATATATTTCTACAGCATTAGCTTGCCGCACAAGTAATCTATATGCAACAGATGCTTAAAGATTTCAGAGTCAATTTATCAAAATCAACAATTTACTGTGATAATTCTAATGCAATAAATCTATCCATAAATCTAGTAAATCACTCTATATCTAAACACGTAGATATTAGACATCACTTTCTACGCGACAATATAGAAAAAGATGTGATAAATTTAGATTTTCCATCTGAAAATCAATTAGCTGATATTTTTACTAAACCATTGTTAGAGAACACTTTTATAGAACTACGTCGAGAACTTGGTATAATGTTAATTAAAGATATATAAATGATAAAATATGAAATTTTGACTAAAAAATCAAAAATAAAATTTTTGACAAAAATTCATTTTTCTGACCATGCCGAGACTCGAACCTATGGCCTATTGTGAATAGCCCAGATGTATTAACCACCTGAGCTATTGATTATTTTCATTACATTCTAGGTCGGGGTTTTATTATATGATGACAACTATACTCTAAACTATGTATAACACTTACCTTTATAAATGTATATTTTCTGCATATTTCATTTACATAGATAAATCACAATAACATAAAACCAACGAAATAACAACTAACATTCCTAACTAACAACCACTTTATAGCTAAATTCCATACAAATCATTCATTTCATCCTTTGTATTTTTTCAATATTAGTCTATAAACAGGTATACTTATTCTTTGTTATTCATACAAACCAACAAAAATACAAACTGACAATCATCATGTCAACCTCTTCACAATCAACTCATTCCATTGAAATTCTTGCCTCTTCTGAATCACCAAAAACACCCGTCCATCATACTACACCACCTTCTACCTCTCATGATCATACCAGATACACTACGGAGAAAAAGAAAGGGAAGAAGATGACGTTTGATGTATCTCCAACCACTAAGCAAAAAATAAGTGATTCATTCATCACTATCAATAGGAGTCGCTGATGTTTCAGCATGAAATATATTACGAGCAGAAAATCAACTCGAGACGTCTAGGAATTATAGAACACATTGCTATGAAATTTTGCGGTGTTCATCCCATCCAATAGATGAACACGCTATTTCGCTTATTCGATGACCTTTTACTTCATTCCCGCCACGACCACCGGTCTCACCAGACTCATGGGATCGAAATGAAGCATCGAATGTTTGTCGCAAACAGCTACGTGGCTACAAAACACCTAGCCCTTCAAAAAAAGAGTAGTTGTTATTATATATTATTTTTTGAATAATTTGACTAAAATATGTATAATTTTTTTAATAGAATAACTCATTTATTTTTCTTAATATTATCAACACATATGCTGTTCTAATATTCAAATAAATAAATTTACAAGCTTCATAAGTATGAATATATAAAACATTACACAAAACCAGGATAATTGGGAAAATTTACACAGGTCAGTCGATTGAACCAGTGTATCAGTCGACTGACACTGGGGCAAATTTTTTTTACAACCAGCTTCAGTTGACTGTCATAGTGGATCGGTCGACTGGACCAGAAGACAAAATCTAAATGACTAAGATTCAGTCAACTGAATCAGGCCTTTAATTGACTGAACCAGAAGATCGAAAATTTTAAATTTCAGGATTCAATCAACTGAACAACTGATTCAGTCGATTGATTCGTGGATCTGAGCAAAATTACTGCTCCTATCCACCTATTCTCACCTTTTAACCTTCACTTTCCCCTTTACTCTTCACTCTCATTTCAGATTTTTCAACTCTTCTAAAACCCTAGATCTTCAAAAATTTAATTTTTTTCCTCCAAATTCCCAAATTCAATGGCTCCAAAAAGAAAAGGACAAGCATCTTTATCCTCCCAAACTCCTTCCGATGAGCAAATCCAACAATGACTTTTCGATGATACCGTAGTTAGAAGTTGGAGGAGAATGCAAGATTCTCGTATTTTTGAAGGTTCATTTGTAAAATTTGCCAATTTTTCTCCTTATCATATACAAGAATTGGCTCATCGAAGAAATTTGGAGTCTTTGTTCAATATTGATGAAAACAAGCATAAAATAAACCAAATTATGGTCAAGCTATTCTATGCTAATCTTAATTTAGGTTACCTAAACATTCAAAACCAAGATGTTGTGTATGGAGTTTCGTTTGTGGAAAACCAGTATTTTCCTCATTATATCGAATGGCTCACATTTTAAAATCTGAAAATGATGGTATTGAATTAAGTAATACTGATTGTGATATGGTCGTTCATTACCGTATAAGTCATTTATTTTTGGAAGATGATACGCACCAACTCAAATCTATGTCGTTAAGGCCTAAAGCTAGAATTATACGCCATGCATTAATGAAAACAGTAACTCCGCAAACCGAAAGTTACAAATTTGTTTATGAATACAACTTCACAGCCTTATACGCCATCTTCGAAAATATCAGATTTAATTGGCTTCGGTTAATTCTTGATGAGTTCTTAAGCTTCAACAATGGTCGAATGAATTTCATATACTATGGTGAGTAATTATGCGCTTGCTAAAAGAATATGAGATTTTGGAACCCGACTCACCGATTTCTACCGTCGGCTACTTAAATTCTCATACTATAGCATTAATGAAGTTACCAATTGCTCGACCTCCTACCATCATTACTTTTGAAGAATGGACTCAACGCCAATTACCTCAAGATTAAACACCACAACAACAAGGCGAAGCATATCACCGTCCAACTCGCTAAAGATCAAGTATTCATCAGCAACACGAAATTTTGATTCCTAATCCAGGCCTTCCTCCATATGAGTCTATATCCATGATATGCCGTAACCAACAAATACTTCAATCCAATACCACTAAAGTTGACAAAAAGCTTGATAAAGTTAAAGGATTTTTCACAAAGTTATGGCAAGCTATCTCGCGTTCATCTGGCACTTCCAAGGCTACACAGGTGATCCGGGTAAGTGACCCGTCTTTAATTGGTCTTCCTCTTCCGACGATCAAGAAAGTAGTAGCGACAATTGTGGAAATGAAGGCAATAGTGGTGGTCAAAGATCGCATGGTGATAGGGGTAAGCATATAATGGAGTAAGTTGTTACTTTTCTTATATTATAAAAATATTTGTCTTTAATTTCACAACATTATGGCTTGTACTAAATAGCCACTCTTTTCGAATTATTTCAAAACTCTTGTTTATGATATCATAATGTATGAATGTTCGGTTCCTTCATATTATCTATCTATACATCATACTTTTATATTCTTTATTCCTTTTTGTCGATGACAAAGGGGAGAAATATTATCACTAATTCTAAGAATGCAGGATACGGATCGTCAAAGATTCAGGGGGAGTAAGTATTTATATTATATGCACAGTCAAAATTTATATCTATTTATAGGTTGTCATCAATCAATAAGGAGGAGAATTTTGAGACTTGGTTCTGATTCATGACACGAAGCTATCACTATAACATACAGATTTGACGGCTATTATGACAATAAGAGAATATATACTACATGGAGACAACACATCATAATCGATGCATCAATTTTTATATTATCTTGTTTTGAGTGTTAAGTCAATTTTGTTAAGATCTCTCCTCTTTTAACGTGTATATTAGCTTATATATGATCTTCCTAATGATTTATATATATAAGCATGGAATATATATAATCAAAGTTTTTCTTTAAAATCATATATATATATATATATATTTAAACCTGTGGAAACCGTGCAATTTGCACAGAAATTACCAGGTCAATCAAGGGACCTGGTAAGTCAGTCGACTGACCTGACAATTTCTATGCAACATGCACATGTGCACAAATAAATAAATATATATTAAAAAATTCGATTGAATACCTAGTCGACTGATCTAGAGGTTCAGTTGACTGAATTTCTACAACTACTATATTTTCTAAAAAGAAAAGACTATTTGTGAAGATTTACGAATCTCAACAAAAAGATCTGGACGCAACACTTCAACTGGAACTCTTCGTTAACAGTCACTACCTTTTAACATCTATAAATACATACTCTAACTTGATTCCAAACCACCGAATTTTCTTATCTTTCCTATCTAACTCTCTTGATCTACTTACAACTATACTTTTAAATATTTTGCATTAACATACTCTAAGCAATATTATACCTTTCTATTCTTCATAAACTTCAAATATATATACTTATACTCGAGGAGAAGATCATAGGAAGGATGTACTATAAGCAAACTTATCTGTGTTATCACAACACAAAAATTCAAACAATCATTTGCATTTGTTGAAGTCTTGTTTTGCTGCTCAGACATGTGAAGTCCTTTTCGGCTGCTGAGGCGAAATCCTATTCCGCTACTCAGGTCCTTGTTCGGCTGCTTAAGGGTTGTATAGACCTGTTCCTCCAGGTTAAGTGAGGGTTATTGTTTTTAGTGAAATTCCAGAAGGAGTCTGGCACATGACATAGGAGAAGCTCTGAACCAGTATAAAAATCTTTGGTGTTATTTTTATTATACTGCTTTTATATTCTGCACTATTTACTGTATAGCTATCACCATTATACTCTATATTATCGTATATCCATATTACACGATCCATAAAACACTTTCATAAGCACATATGTTGAATTCAGTTAAACTAAGATTATGGTTCCATATAAGATATGAATCGAGAAGACAACTCATCCTAAATTGTTTCAGATATATGGTTGTTTGATCGACGTTGTGAATGTAAGATTCATGAAATCAAACCTAAAATAGTTTTATGTAAGTCTATAGGCAATCCATAAAAAATTGAAAATCGAATCCATCACATTTGGAAACAAATTGTTGTTTAAAAACATGTCATCTTCTTGTTTAAAAAATTTCTTTCTAGTGAAATTATTGGTAGTGTGACGAACCTAGGTATGATCCAAGATTTAAAGAGATGGACTAATTACATAGATGATATAAATTTAACCATGCCTTACAAGGACATAGCTTATTAGATTGTATAATAGAAAATCTTGCACATTGAATAGAAACATGTGTTTCTTACTGATATCTAGAAAATAAGATTATTCATAATGCCAATCTCCTAAGCTTTTGACAATCCATGTAGAATATTGAATCTGCCACATGGAGTGATATTTTATATTTGAAACGGACTCCAAATACATCGAAAATATTTGATTCTAGAGATAGTACCTAAAGGTATACGACCTTCTTCAGCAAATGAGTCACTGAGGAGAAGATAGTGTAGTCTGAAGTGAATAAAGCAAGGTTAATGGGAAATGTCCTCGTCAGTTTCAAATGTTAAAAATCAATGAATCAATTTTGCTAGTCAACGTGCTTAAGCCCATTCAGTATTTACTCACAAATTTCGTATAATATGGCTAGTAGTTTTGGCATATTGATGTTGAAATAGCACTTCTAAATAATGATTTAAAGGAGATTCTTTATGTGATGACCTACATTTAAGAAGGTTTAAATCGACTATAATCCACACATGTTAAACCTAAACACGAAACATAGACAATCAATGGGCTTAATTAACAAAAATAAGAAAATAAGAAGGAAAGAAACATAGAATCTCACAATAGAATGATAAAATATAATAATCAAATAAATAGTTCATGAAGCTATTCACTATACATTTGATTATAATCTATGCACATTTATCAGAGTTGTATATATACATTAGGGATAAATATTCAATACAGCAGAATAGCATGATATAAGGGATAATAATAACAGTAATATAGAAATCTTCGTCTTTGTCCTCCAGAAAATAATCTTCAATACGCTGAAAAACTCAAGACTGACCCGAGCATAACGGAAAACAAAACATTCGAGTTTGGACTAAAATACTCTTATGTAAGTCAAATCAATATCACAAAAAAATGAGTGTAACAGCATAAGAGAAGTTTACATCTCCTATCTAGTGTATAACGTGCGTGCAATAACTTAAAAGATGTTACGGGATTTCCCATCTTCTAAGAATCCATTAAAATATTTATATATTATAATAGGTAATGTCTAACAGTGAAATAAATATCAAAATAGCATTAAGGCTTTACATTGATACACCTTAACACATTTTTATAGGTACAATACCAAATTCGTAATGGGCTCATTTAAGGATTAGTATGACAAGGCACATGAGGCAATGCCTATGGTAGGATTCTACCAGTTTACCCTTTTTGGCTGGTCGTAACTCACCCATGGTCGACTACGACTATCAATCCAAACAAAAGGTGCACCCACGAATACGAAATCATAATAGTATTACGAGGGATCAACGTCGCTAGAGGTAGCTAACCTAATTCGCCAACCATATGCTCCTGTTTTAGTCATTTTAATTATGTGTCAAGGCTATCCATTATCGTTCTCTTACTTCATTCTAGTAAATGTCACCAATTCAACCATGACATTCTGGATATCGTCCACCCCGTATACAGTTGTCAAAGTAGTTCCAATATTGATAAAGAGTATGTCCATAAGAGACCCTTGTCTCTTTAACAACCAAACGTCATTTTACACACCGGTTGATACTTTTATATTTCGAAAACAATTTGTACTTGATATTAAAAAATCATATATGCTTCAAAATCAGATCCATTTCAAAATCATCATATTCGCTTCAAAAATCAAATCCATTTCGAAATCATCATATTCGCTTCATAAATCATATTTTTACTTCAAAATGTCAATTCAGTTTGATATATCGATTTCACATCAAAATTTGATTCGAATTACATTTAGGTTATAACTTCACTTTAACCCTACTCGCATTTAAATCCAAGATTTAATTATAAACATTTCACCCTTTTGACCAGTTTGAATTTTAGAAAATAGTTTAAATAGTTTTAAATAGTTAGATAGTTAAAATAGTTTAATAGAAAATAGTTTGAGTAATAAAAATGGTTTAAATAGTAAAATAGTTTGGAAAATCAAAATAATTTGAATATTTAAAGAATATAGATTTTAAATCGTTTATACTAAAATAATCAATTTGAAGATAGTTTCAAAGTCAAACCGTTCAATTTCAAATTTCTCAATTCAAATCAGTTCCAATTTCCATTTTGATTTAATCGATTCAATTTCGATTTCAAGTCGAATTTTTTACCTTGATTCCAAATTAATTTCAATTCCAATTCCAAATTAATTTTACTTACAATTCCAAATTAATTTAAGTCCCAATTCCAAATTAATTTCAATTCCAGTTTCAAATTTATTTGAACTCCAATTCCAAATTAATTTAAATTCTAATTCCAAATTAATTTCAATTCCAATTCCAAATTTATTTCAACTCAATTCTCAAATTCCAAATTTATATCAATTTCGAGTTCGATTTCTAAAATATCGATTCAAAATACTTAAATCAAATTTTCCTTTAATATCTAATATAAAATCCAAACCTTCAAATATTATTAAATTCCAAGCTCAATTTCGAAATATCATTCTATATCACTTTTACTTACCAATATTCAAAGTTTGAATAAAAGTCTATCTTTTAAAACAAATCAATGTTGAAATTCCCAACATATTTTTATTATAACTTCAAAATCTCAACTTCAATTATTTAAACAATCCATGTTATCAAATTTAAAATTTCAAAACTTCAAGCTTAAGTTCGAAAATAGTTTGATTTCCATAAATTTGATTTTTATTTCTTAAAATCCAATTATTTAAATAATTTCAAAACAAAAAATTTAAAATCAATTAATTTAACCAATCTGGTGTCCTTGTATAATTTTATATTCTATGGCCAAGTGAATGAGTTATTCCAATTTAATTCAGGTATGGATATATCATTTCTATCCAAAATAAATGCCATAGGTATATATCATTTCAACCTATTTCTTAATTTATTCGAAATAATTCAATTTAGAGTTTTATATATTGTAAATAATATACATGATGATACCATGATATATCAAAATGAAATAAACATCCAAATCATCCAAAATACCAAACAAATTTTCATCCATCACAACCTACACCCAAATAGCCAGAAATGCCACAATCAACCAATTATCGAAAATCGGGGTTTTTACTAGCAGTTTAATCCTAATTCAATTTAACTGTCAATTCAAATTCTATCAATTAATTTAGATGTCAATTTAAATGTTAATTAAATTTATCAAACAACTACCAATAAATTTAAATAGCCTCACGATAAAAATTTAACTAACATAAAAAATATTCCAGTCAATTGTGAGTGTATAAACACACATCTTATATTTATCGATGATTTAAAATCTAAATAAATGCTCAAATTTGAATAGTTTCAGAATGCAGCAAAACTAGTTCCATAATGTCTGGAATTTGAATACAAATGCAACGGAGAAAACTGTGCATCCATCCGAGCTCGTATGCAAAAGTTATTCGAGCTAGAACATTCGAACATTTAAAATTTTGAATAATTAATTTTGAATATAAAATAAGTCACGTATACCTCTTCTTCCCTACCGCGCTTAACCGAAATCCACCATAACGCGACTTTGGTCCATCGTGCACGCCACCATGAATGGCCGGAACTTGCTTTACGACCATCGGCCCAGATCTCTAGCTGAGCTCCATCTCGGCATGCAGTTTCATCGATGCCGATGCCTACATCTTCACAAATTTTGAAAAAGACAAGCGCACTTTCAATTTCAGATCTTGGCGAATCCATGACTAATAGAACAAATCAATCGTTGGATGTGTAAAGGAGATTGAGATTTATAACTTTTATGTTGGAAGTACTTGAATTCGATGAAAGATGAAGGAGATGGAAGAGGAAGAAGTTGGACAAATTCTGGCCGTTAAAACAAGGAGAACGATGGCCAAGTTTTTGACTAGGGTTTTAAAATATAATAATAATATTTCTCGTTTTGCGTGCCGTGTTTATTGCGTAAGGTCCAAGACCGTCCGAACTCCAATCAAGGCATGCTGCCTGGCTTTTATAATGTTTTACCCCGATTTCGAACACAATGGAACTAGTCTGGAGGTCTAATTCGATCGTACGTAGAAGATAGCTTTTCAAAATCAATTACTTTAATTAAATTCCAAAATTAAATTTCTACGTGTTTCAAGCTTGCATGACCGAACAACAAGTCCGATCGCTACGAATCTTGAAATCATATAATAACTCACTATTACGGAATTGATGAAATTGGTTTCGTCGAAATCCAAGAGTGTGGCAAAATGGCTATTTTTACTCGTCAATTAAAACAAGTAATTCCTAGAAATTTATTTAATCGATTAAATTCATTTTTTAAGTATTAAGAATCTTCATTATTTTTTAAATAAAATTTAAATCAACTTACAATACCATTTTCATTCATATTAAATTCAGAATTCAATTATTTTAAAAGTTTCTAATATTAAATTTAAACAATTTAATTATCCAATAAATCGATATAATTTGAACCATTAAATTCTAATAAGTTTTAATTATCAACATTCTTTTATTTCTATCCAAATAAGTCACGATTATCATTCAACTCCAGTTATTGATTATAAATACAGTTACTATATAGAATTTTATTTCAATACTCGTTGTCGCCAAATCTTCGAAATTAGTTATTTCAAAATTTTATTCAAGTTCATATCCAATAACTTACATTCAAAATCATTGATTTTTTATTAAATAATTATATAAATTCAAAATTTTATAACAGTTAAATATTGGGGTAGTTATATTCTCCCCTACTCAAAAATTTTCGTCCTCGAAATAGGCTAAGTACCGAATTTAATACTTGATATATTTTATTCAAAATTATCAACCTATAAAACTTTAAAATCTTATTTACAAATCAATTACTATGCTTCTACTATGCCATTCCGATATCGGTTTTTTAGAAAATATAACTTGTATATAAAACATGCTATAATTTTTAAAACTTCAAAAAATTTCTAACTCTCAAGTTTACGGAAAATTTCAGCAAAGTCTCCTTTGCGCGGCTAGATCGGAAATATTTTACAATATAATATATAACAAAAATATATTCACTATATATCAAATATATTTTTCATCTCAATGATGAGGCATCCCGAAGGGAGAAATATAAAATCGCTGTATGTAGTACGAGATACGTACCTTATTACTTATAATACGAGCAAGTTCGCTCGTATTAAGAAAGCAAAAGCAAACATAATGTGTAATCGAGCTCCAAAAGCTAACATACGCCATCCATATCTACTAAACACTCAATAACCAAGCCATCCATATCTACTAAACACTCAATAACCAAATGAAAACATATATGTAAAGAGTAAAATCGATATGTAACATGGATTATGCAATAACCATAAACGAATATAGCGAATGCAACAAAACAAACATCCAACAAACAATATCCATCCAATCTTATTCACAGTTATACAATTCACACTTCGTAATGTCAATTTCCAGTTTATTATACTTCCCTTTCCTATCAATATTAAATTGATTTACTTTTAATTCATTGACATTTATTTCATCTATATACATTTTGTTTGCTTTCTATGCATTCATATGGATTTCTTTCGAATTTTATTGGTTCACCTTAAATTTATTCACGTTCAATTTATTACCATTCATTTCCTTAATCATTCAATGGATTTATATTCAATTAATTCACTTTTAATTTTACATTCAACTAATTTGGTTCTAATCCATTTTTATTCAACCAACCAATATTCATTGCATTCACATTTGATTGATTACAATTTAATGTATTTACATTCAATTAATTTATTTCAATTGATTATATTTATTTTAATGACATTCATTTTGTTTATCATCCAATAAATTTTCATCAATTCATTTATATTTATGTATTCACATTCATTTGCTTAGCATATCTCATTCAATATAATATACTCAAGCAACCATTCCAAAAATTTACTTAAGTTTAATACAAGCAATTTATGCTATACAGCTTATTCTTATTATATTTTTTTATTCATTGATTCAAACTCATATAATAATTTACTTAAGTAAATTTAATTTTATAACTCCAATTCAAATTAATAAAAAAATTCTTCATCGCCATCAAATTTCATTTAACTTCTCTTAAGTTAACTTCAATTTACAATTTATTCCTTTAACTTATTTCATATTCAATTAATTACCATTCAATTTTATTGAAACTCATTCTATTTGCATTTAATTTATTTACATCCAATTAAATTAACTTCAATTGTTCATATTAAATTTACCTACATTCGTCTATTTTATAAAATTTCTTTCACATTTAAATTACAATTTATTTTAAAATTCAAGTTTGTATGCATTTATTAATTCATTTTTTAGCTCAAGTGAAAATAATTCACTTTACTATTTCCTCTAGTTCAATTCAAATACAATTTAATTCATTTAATCTTTATTAAGTGAAATTCTATTTCATTTAATCCATTTATCATTCTCTCTTTTAAATATTTTCCTCTTATCATTCACATTCATCTAAATTTAAAAAATAAATTAGCTTAATATTCTCAAATATAAATTGGTACAATTTATTCATTTAAAATTTCATTTTATTATTTTATCTAATTCGTTTCAATTACATTTCATATTTTATTTAAGCTTTCATGAGTTAAACTATATCTTGTTTACTTTATTTCACTACTCAATTTATTTAACATTTCTTAAGTTAATCATTTTATTTTGTATCGCAAATTCAAACTTTCCTTTTGTTGGCTTAACCATAAATATTCAACAATTTATAGCTTAATTTTACTTTCCAGTTCAAATTTATAAATGAGAACTTATTATTATCCATACTATTTTCAATTATAAGTTCAAACTATTTTCATATATATATATATATATATATATATATATATATATATATCAAATTGTACTTAGAATATTTTTCACAACAAAACTTGTTTAGTCGAAAATAGATACCTTTCGGTAGCAATTCTCACTCAGAAATTCGAAAATGAATACTGGCGATGTGTAACGACCCTAGAATTTTCAATAATTAAAATTGGTTAATTTAATAAGATTTTGTAATAAAATCTAGAAATAAATAAAAAATTTATAAATTATAATGAAATAGTGTAAATTGTTGCACTTAGTTATAAAATTTAAAATAAGTAAATAAAAGTAGGTATTAAATTAACCAATGAAATAATATATTGATTAATAGTAACTGAATGTAAATTAAGGTAATAATATTAATGCAAGTTAATAAATAACTAATTTAGTGCAATCCTAATTTAACCGAAACAGTGGTAAGGTTATAATTGATTGTATTTAGTAAATTGGAAATAAATTCCAATAAATATAATTAAATAGTATGTTAATGATGATTGAATGAAATGGTGTGATATAAACAATTATAACAATTGTTTGGGAATAATAACTCATAAGTGTAATTGAAAGTAAATGGTAACGAATATCTTATGTTACCTATTTATTTTGCCTGTTAATTTAAATGTGGTAGAAATTGCAATAAATCTAAATTAAATATTTTGTTAATGAGAATTTAGTAAATAATGGGAAATAACATTTACTTTATTCATAATATGACCATTGGTTGAAGAAAAGGAATGGAAATTCAATATTTATTTATTTATTGGAATTTAAATTTAATAATTGAATTAATTACAAACAAATGGAATTTAAAATTAAATGTGAAATTAATTTCAGTTAATTAACTTAATTTGTGCAGTTAGGGTAGGCTTGATTTGTCATTTAAGATTGTTAATTCAACAAGAAGTAACCAATGTAAACTCTATCCATAATATGGCGATTGATTGAATGAAAACAATTAAAATTCATGTTTGATTAATTTATTGGATTTTTGAGCGGTAATAAATGGATTATTGAAATTAAATGAAATAAAATATTACGTTAATGGGAATTAATATGAAATGAAACATACATTAATGAAATGTAGTATAAATTAATGTTAATTATACCCATAAGATGTCAATTTATTGAATAGCAAGATTTTAAATCAAATAAACAGATTTATTGAGATTTCAATTGATAATTAGTAAATTTATTAAAATTGAAACTAAATGCGGTAATGGTTAAATTTATTAACTTTAAATTGATATCTGAATTGTTTAAAGGGTTGTAATGGTATGGGAAATAAAAACGATAAAATTTGTAACTTTTGGAATTGGAATTTAATATTTGATTTTATCAATTTAATATTAATTTATTTAATTGACTAGAAAATAGTCATTTTGGCCACTGACTTGGATTTCGACGAAACTAGTTTTATCATATCCGTAACGGTGAATTATTGTAGGATTTCAAGTTTCGTAGCGATCGGACTTGGCGTTTGATCGTACAGGCTTGAAACGCCTAGAAATCAATAAAATTGGAATCAATTGAAATCAAATCGAAATAACTTGATTTGATCATAACTTCTTCATACGATGGAATTAGAACTTGAAACCTATTCCATTGCGTTTAAAATATTTAAAAACATCTGTTTTGATATACGGGTTGACCCAATTTCGTTCCGGAGTCGAAACGAGCTTTTTTAGGCCATTTTATCGTTCAACGTGTATATCCAATCGATCCGGTCCATTCTAATTTCATCTTGCCTGTATATACCTCGTTATAAACCCTAATTGATCCTTATTGTCATTTTTATTTACGTACAATTCCTTCTCACCTCCTCATTTCAATGGCAGACAATTCCAAATCCAATTGCAATTCAAAAATCAAATTGAAAATTCAAACTCCTCAAATACCATCAAATTATATATCAATCTGAAGCTCTCGACGAGCGTATCTCAGATTTGCAATCTGTTTTCGGATTCGAATTATCATTTGTCCAGAAATCGAGATTGATCCTCGGGCGTTCGTTATGGAATTTCGGCGATCCAACGGCGGATCGTCAACGGTTCGACGATTGGGTAGTACCGTTACGAAGCTGGTGTCGAGTATATCATCGTGGTGGCTTTCTTTTGTGCCATGGGGTTTTGGGTTCGCTGGAATCGGCAAGGGAAGTGACGACGGTCGCGATTCGCCTGGGACGACCGGAAGCGACGCCGTGGACTGGGAGGACGCGGCCTGGTGGCGCAGCACGTGGGGACTATCAGATCGAGGTGGAAGGTTCTATGATGGCCACGTTTGTAAGATCGAGGAGGCGGCTGAGTGTCGATACTGGCGATTTGAATGAAATATTAGGGTTTGGGGCAACTGTTTCACGTGTTGACGTGGCTTGATAAGGTTGGTCCGTGTTTTATTTTATTTTTATTTTATCTAAGATCGTTCAATCTTCTAACGCGAATAATTTTTACATACGAGGTGGAAATTACACGTAGTTTTCTCCACTAGGTTCGTATTGGAATTTCGGACATTTTGGCGTTAGTTTGGAAAAATTCTAAGACTGTTCAAATTTTGGATTTAAATTGGATTTAAATTCAATTTAAATTCGAAAGGTGAGTGTTTTAACCCACTCACAACTTCTAAAATTTCTTATATGTGTTAAGTTAATATCTGATGTGATTGGAAATTTATTTATGGGTGTTTGATATATTTTTATCATCATTCCAGTTGAATTTAATTTATTGAATTAAATTGTTCTTTAACTTATTATTTCATATAAACTGCCAGTTAAACTGTTATTAAATTTAGTATTGAATATAAACTGCCTGTAAATACTTGTTATTTATTATCTGTTCTATATTGATGTTATTGTTTGAATTGAATGATGATTGTGATACATGGTTGATGGTTGATATTGGATGAATGGATGTTGTATTTATATTATTATAAACTGCAAGTTGTTATGCATTTTTATTTCATTCGAGATTGCGGTTTGAAATGATATATAACCATATTTTTATTTTAAATTACGGATTGAAATGATAAATATCTGTATCACTTGACCATAGGGTAGAAAATTTATATAGACACCGTGGTCTATATATAAAAAATATTTTGAAATGATTTTCTATGGTTTTGTAAAGAAATATATGGTTTTATGAGATACTGGTTTGGATATTTTATAAATGGTATTTTATATGTAGTTAAATTCTTTGTTTTAAGCTATGTATAAAATTGGTTTAAGGTGTAAAATAAGTTTAATAGTAAAGTTTGATTTTATTAAGATATAATATGATTAAGTATTTAATTAAATTATATTTATGGAGTTATAATGACTTAAATGAGAATAAGGTGGGAAGATAAATATGAAATTGTTTTGAAATCTTATAAAATTGAGATTTTAAAGGTATGATTTTTATAATTGGATTTTTGTTTAAGATGAATTAAACTAATATTTCAATTATAAATAAATTAAAGGAAATATTTTGGTTATTTGAAATTTGAGTTTTATTTAAATGAAAATGGATTTATTATGCAATTATTTCAAAACTAAAAATAGAACAGTGAATTGTTGAATCATAATTACCAACCTTAGTTTTGAAATTGTTTAATACTCAAAGTTTGAAATATATTGCAATTGAAATAGTTTATTGAAAATGGTGAGTTGAAAGTTATGAATCAAGATTTAATTTAAGGTGAATAAAATTTTGGTGTCAAGGAAATTATTTTACTTTATAAAGAAATTTTAAATTCAAACTATTTTATATTTATACGGTTTGAATATCCAAACCATTTAAGTTTTGGAAGTTATGGTTTAAAAGCTATGAAATTCGAAGTATTATGTCTTGAAAGGTTATATTTCAAATTTTTGGTTTAGAAGTGCATAAAGTTGAAGGTACTATGATTTTGGAAAAAGGATAAATTTGAAATAAAAATGATACTATATTGATTTGGGATTTCTTTAAAATGATATCATAATGATTTATTTTTTAAAATGGATATGATATCGTATTTATATGGTTTTGAAATGGATATTATATTCTGGTTTTGAGGTATAATTATTCTAAAATGACCGCGGTGTTATAATAACGTTTGGTTGTTAAAGAGACCGTGGGCGGAAGTTGTCATACTCTCTACAACCTCTGAAAACCACTTTAACAACCATGTACGCTGTGGAGATTCTAGAATGAAGTAGGTTGGTGGCGACATTCCTTTGAGGTATATACGTGGATCCGACTCCCGTGAGTTGGCATAAGGTGGCTAAAACAGGAGCGACTCCGGGCCAGTGAGGTAGCCCTCTTATCGGACACACTCCTTCGATATTGTATTCTGACTTTGAGATTTATTTGGTGGCCACTTTTGATTTTTGATTTTGGGGGTGTGGCTCGAGGTGGGCGGTAGCTCGCGCTATGCGTCACCACCAGTCCGGATAGTAATTGGTATATCTACCCTGGCATTGCCTAGTTGTGCCGTGTCACCTACCCTAGCGAGCCTTGTATGAGTTGGTTTTCTCCCGTAGCCCTTGTGGCATCCTCTGGTGGCTTTCCGATCAGGAGGAACTATGATATTGGATGGACTACTGGGACTATTACGTGTTAAAGGGAATATTGGATCACTCCTTAAAGATATTTAAAAGTAAGTTTATTTTACTGTAGACATTATTTTAATAGACAAATATTACTACATAGTAAATAGTTTAACGGATCCTTAAGAGATGTGAATCCCGAGCATCTCTTAAGTTACTACACCCACGTTAGACACTGGATAGGAGATGTCAAATCGCGTAAACATCTCTGATGTCGTTCTGCTCATATTTTATCGTTGATTTAACTTACATAATAATTTTTAATTCTGACTCGAGTGTTTTGTCTTTTCAATTCGCTTGGGTCAGTCCGAGTATTTCAGGATTCTAAGATTTTATTCTGGAGGACGAAGACGAAGATTTGTATTACTATTATTTATTATATTCCACTGCATCACATTGTTCCGCTGCATTATTATTGATTTTTCTCTGGTATGTGTAACTCTGATATGTATTGTATAAGTATAATCAAATGTTTTTTGTAAAACAGCTTCATGAACTGTTTATTTGATTATTATATTTTATCATTCCGCTGCAAGATTCTATTTTGTTTTTTTCTTTCTCTGCGTTTTCTTATTTACCCCATAACAATCCGCCCTTCTATAAGGTTTAAGTCTGACGTGTATGATTTATCGTCGATTTAAAGTGTACAAAAAGGAAGATGTCACATCTGGTATCAGAGCTTTGGTTTAGTGAAAATCTTAGCTTTATGGGGTCTGACTCTTTATTTATAGGGTAGCAATACCCTATGATGAGTCATCGAGTGTGTGTGTGTGTGTGTATGAGAGAGAGTATTTGTTAGTGTTATAAAAGGTTTTAATATTGTGTTAATTTGTTCCGTTTTGTATTTATAAATTCCGGTTGGTGCATAGGACGCTATGACATCAATATGGATTTTTAAACATTTAATAGGACATACCGACACAATATTTGCTTTGAATATAGGTGAATGAAATAATTTTGCCTATTATATTATATATATAATATTTTTTTATAAATGATATATATATTTGGTTGCAATATATTGGTTGTTAGGTAATGAAATTTATAAATAATAGTTGAAATAAGATCGAAAATAAAATAAATGAAAATTGGGAATTTAGAATTTAAGTCCTAGGGTTTTGAAAATTCTTTCAATGATTTTGGAATATAATAACAATATTTTTGGAATTATTTTCTGATATAAATATTTCAAAATAATTTGAAAGAGTTGTTTTAAAGAAACTTTGGAAAGTAATAAGTCCTGCACTCCCCTCTCTGTCGCTGGAAAATAATTTCGATGATGAATGCACGCATCATCGACATTCATTTTTGAGTTTCAAAGTGGGAAGGCCACTGTAGTAGTTTTACTACAGATTTATTTTGATAACCAAATACAAAATTTTAATTGTTTTAAATATAATTGGATATATAAGTTGTAAGTATATATTTATCTTACTTTAAAATAATTTGAAATTAAACCCAGATCTAGTTCTTAAGTTTCCGTGAATTAATAGTTCGGTTATTGTAGTGAAATGGAAAGTAACTAATTAATATTTGGAACCTCTAATTTAAAATAAGAGTTAAGTTAATGTTTAAAGTTATTTATAACTAAACAAGTAGAAGGATGGATAGTAAGTAAAATGTAACAACCCGTATATTTATCGATTTTTATATTTAAATATTTTATTTAAATATTTTATCGTTCGTCGGATTTTGGACCGAAAACCTACTTTTTGAATACGGTCGAATTAGGACTCGAGACCACCTCCATTGAGTTCAAAATGCCGTTTGCGACCTTTTTGAGTATAAGCTTCGATATGTTTGGAGAAAGTTGATTTTTGCTACTTTTTCCCGCTTAGGGCTTTGGTTGGGCTGAGCCAATTAGTCACTTAACTCAGTTCCAACACTCTCCTCTTCATTCACTTCTCTTCTATTTTCCTAACACTCAAGCTCAAGCAAAAATGGAGGAAGAGAATGGGAAATAGAAATTCCTAAGCCCTAGCTTACTTTGCAAATCCCTCTCCTTGCTCCAAAGTTCATGAGAACCCATTGGTAAGCATCTCCTTCTTCTTCTCCAACTCTTTCTCCATTCAATTTCAGAAATTTCCAAAACCTAATTTTAGGAAATGTTTCTCCTTTAAGCTTAGATTCAAGCTTGTTGAGTTGGAATTGAAGAGTGCTTGTTCTTGCCATTGCTTCATAGCTTCTCCTTCATTGATTTTAGTGCAAAGGTGAGATTTTTATCTCACATCTATGACTATAATTATCTTTGGTTGTTGGGTATGAATTCCTAACACTTCTTCATGTGCATTTGCTCTTGTTTTGGATTGATTTTGTGAATACTCCAATTTTTGGGTTTTTAAGTCAAATTTGTGTGAAATCCTTTTATGGATGTTTGATCATGTTTTTGGTGATGCACCGAGGAGCATATAGGGCCGGGTTGTCGATTGGCATAAACCCTTTGAGCCAATGTTCGTCCGGTTGCATTTTGGAAGAATTTGCTCTTCATTTGAATAAGGCTGAAAAACAGCCCAGACATGATTCAGTCGACTGAAAACTCTGTTCAGTCGACTGAACCTGAAACCCGAGAGTTTCCAGGCATGATTCAGTCGACTGAAAAACTCTGCACAGTCGACTGAAACTGGAAACAGAAAGTTTCCTGAACCTGGAAAATTTCCAGGCACAGGGTCAGTCGACTGAAAACTCTGTTCAGTCGACTAAACCTGCTGTTTGAGTCCAATTTGCCTTTTTGGATTGAAATTCCAATTTAAATCGATTCGTGATGATTCTATTTATTGTCATCATTTATTATCATCTTTGATGACTTATTTTCTTTGGGAATTTTAGATATATCCACTTCGGTGGATCCTTTATCGATTTCATTCGATTTTTATTCACATCTTCGAATGTGATCTTTGTGATTGATTGTTTCTACAATCCCCCTTGTGCTTTGTCACTTTAAAAATATAAAGGTTTTCTATACTAGTAGTAAATATCAAAACTCTTTCCTCAAACGATTTCAATACTATTTTAATACCAAATTCGTTTATAAAACCGTTTTCCAATCTATTAGTATATACAAACCTTTACCTCACTCGTATGAGAAATCTAATTAAACGACTTAGTAAAACAAGTGGTATGAAACGCTTGCGTTTACTTCGTCGGTTAATTCTTGGACTTGTTCGATTGAACCTCTTGTGACAATTTTCTAGTGGAGATCTACAATTTGTTCGTAAATATTTAAGTTAAGCTAGTGGTTATGGGACATGAAGCTAAGCTCATATATTTACTAGCTTATTGTAATTGACACTTCTCTTTGATCATGACGATCATCTTTGCGGTTTAGACTAGCAATGTGCGATGTCTCTTTGTCTATGTGGAGGACTGTTCCTCATTTTATTGAGTTTCGTCTCATTTTATACATGGGTCGTACCTTTCTAGGTGCGTCAATGTTTTATTATGCATGGGGTGTACCTTTCTAGGTGCATCGATGTTTGTTTACTTCGTGGAGCAATCGACTCAATAAGTCGGGACATGGGGCGTATCTTTTTAGGTGCGTCGATGTTCGTCTATGCATGAGGCGTATCTTTCTAGGTGCGTCGATGTTCGACTTAGCATGGAGTGTATCTTTCTAGGTGCAGCGATGTTAGACATTACATGGGGTGTATCTTTCTAGGTGCATCGATGTTTATTTATTTGTGCATGGGGCGTATCTTTCTAGGTGCGTCGATGCTAGAGCATGGGGTGTATCTTTCTAGGTGCATCGATGTTTATTTTGTGTGCATGGGGCATATCTTTCTAGGTGCGTCGATGCTAGAGCATGGGGCGTATCTTTCTAGGTGCGTCGATGTTCGACTGTTCATGGGGCATATCTTTTTAGGTGTGTCGATGTCCAGTTTTTTTGGGGATTGGCCATCCTTTTTATTGTGATTTGGTTCATCGGATGTCCCGCTGTACGACGTCGTTGTTCCTCTTTATTGTGATTTCTGGATTTCGTGTGTTGATTTCTGGAATTTATGTTTCACCAACTTTTACGATGGGCATTGATATATATGCCATTTATTGTGGCTTGGTGAATGAAATTAGGAGTATGACATTCCTTTTTATCTTGAGTAGATTATTGTGATATTGATTAATCTCTTGTTGATTTTCAATTACTTATTTATCACAGCTTGGCATTGTGATTATTATATGTTTATGTCATATATCTTATTTTATATCACTTCATCTGATATTTATAGCTAGACTGATCCGTTTATTATTTTCTTATTAAATAATACTCAGGTCAGACCGAGATTTTACAGGTGCTTCTGCTTGACTCCTTATCGGACTATCATCCCGACTTTTGGCAGACTACTTAGATTAGCAGTTTATTTTGTTGTATACACTTGAGATTTAGACTCATAGATGTATTCTTTTGTATAGAACGTGTTGCTATTCTTTTGTATTATTGTGGATCTTTTGACCACTACTCTGATATACACTTTTATGTGTAATATTCATATCTATTTCCGCCTTTGTGATATGAATTGTCTGTGATTGATTTATGTTATGTTTATTTCTATATTTGTTTCCGAAGATCTTTATAGCCACTGTGTAGTAGCTTTGAGTTTGTGTCGGTATGTTGGATTTCCTCTTGAGATGAAAAGTTATATTTTTATCTGGCATATCGGTACTCGCACAAAGCAATTATACAGATGGTCGCTCCTCAACAGCCTTATTCTCCGTGCTAGTTGACAGCATTCACAGTAGTGTTCTTGGCTAGCGTGGGTATAGAGGTGGGGCGTCACAGCTTGGTATCAGAGCCAAACTTCGGAACAATGTAGAATAATTTAGCAAGGATCATGTCCTAAGTCTTTCTTAGGAGTTGTGCTTTAGGATTTTATTCGGGTCTTCGTACCGTTCTATCCTACTTTCTTTTATGATTCCTTGTTTTATCAATCAAGTTTGATTGAAATTTATTTTGAGAATAACTTTTTCCTCTTCTTTCTTTCTTTCTTAAAGAAGAGAAATGGTTAGACCAGGCCGTCCCAGCGCCGGTCAATCTAGTGCTACTCCCCTGGATGGAGTATTTATGTCTGCTCAATAACTTTTGGATCTCGTAAAGAATCAAGAATTTATCTATGCTTTGAGTAAGAACCCCGAAATGGTTCTACCTTTGAAACTTGAAGTTTCTTTCAATCAGCTTGTGGATGTTACTCTTCTTCATGGAGAGACTGGTAAAGGAAGTGTTTGTGATATTGGGACTTCCAAGAAGAGGCATATTAAGTTCAAGAGCCTTAATCCCAATAAGAGAGTGAAGCAAACTACTTTTGTAGCAGAGACTCCAATCCCTTATCGTGGAGGATGCTACAATTGTAATTCTAAGGAACACTATGCGAATATGTGTCCAAAACCCCATTCTTGTCGCTATTGCAAGAAACCGGGTCATCTTTTATCTGCATGTCCCAAACTTTTGAATAAGGACATGAGAAAGCTAAATATTGCGCAAGCCCCTAGCAACTCTTCTCTTAGTCAAGGTATTTTACATTTAATCCTTGATGACATTTGCTTTGTGATTATCTGGTTCATGTTCTTTTTGATATAGTTTCCATCTCACTATTTTATATCAAAAGGGAATTGTTAATTCTTTTTCTTTGAACATTTTTGGGCTTGATGACTTCTTTGAGGATTGTGAATCCGGATGGTAGATCCGCAATACTCAATTTACTTTTGTTTAGATGTCGAGATTGTTTTATGTGACTTTTCTTTCTGAGCCGATATTTACTTTGGATTCGGAATTGATTTTTTTTTGAAAGGATCGGCTTAATCATTGTGAAGTCCATATCCTATTTTTCGAGTGGACTATTCATCTTCGACATTTTCAATCTGTTAAGCAGATTTCTATTTTCCTTTATGATTTTGATTCCAACTTGATGGCATCATTTTATTCCTTAAGCCCACTTATAAGGAAAGTGTTCTCTCATTCATGTAGTTTGAGAAATTTTCCGGTATTTTTGAGTTTGTCTTAGGATTATCACCTAAGAAATCTTTTGTGTGGTGTTAAGGTCTTTTCAGTTTGACTTTACCACCGGTTTTCGTTTGCTACGAGTTGCGGAAATTAGCATTCCACTTATCGCATTCCGCACTTGTTATGATTCCTATGAATGAATTATTATGTCATTCAATTTGTCCAGCTTGTTTCATCCGTTTTATAAATCCAATATTCTATGAAAATTTCAATGAGACCATTCTTATTTATGGATTTTGGATGGAAATAGAAATTTAAAATTTTGCAAATCTTTTTCATAAGATTTAATTGTAAGTGCAATTTGATTTTTTGCTCTTAAAACGAGCAAAGAATATTCTTAAAACTTTTTAAGAGATTTATTTATCCTAGAAAAGATGACTTTGTGATTGTATTGCCCGTTGAGTGCTTTAAGAATTTTGGTCGATGCGCTTGATCAACATTATCGATAGGAATTTCCTAAACGCTTTGATGAGACAGTCAGACACGATATATATTGACTTGCAAAAATGAAAATTTTTGTAGAAAGATTATTACATAAAAGTAAAAATGTAATTTTGGAAGTTTTAACTTTTCGGGAAAAGAGAATTATTTAAAAGAAGTTCTTTCTTTTCGATACTCTTATTCTTTCTTGTGATTCCTGAAGGGGAACCAAGACTTTGCTATTTGTACCGATACTAGTCGTATTGGTTTGGAATGCCATTCTCTTGCAAAGGAGAACGTGCTATCCCTTGTGCTTCTAAATCATTATAGCTTCTCGAGACTAGATAGTCACTTATGATCTAGTGCTCTCGGCTATTGTTTTTACTTTTGGAATTTGGCATCATCATTTTTGGATGAGAAATTTGTTCTCTACCTCGATCATAAATCTTTGGAATTATTTTTCTATCAAGTTCATCGGACGTTTTGGTATACTTCGTTTTATTTCCTTTTAAGGACTAGCGTCCGATGTCCTTTTATTGTGTTCGGTTCATTGGACGTACCGTTTTTGTACTACGTCGGTGTTCCGAAAATCATTCGGGCTTCGGTTCATTGGACGTACCGTTTTTGTACTGCGTCAGTGTTCCGAATTATTTGGGATTTGATTCATCGGATGTACCGTTGTACTACATCGATGTCTTTTCTTTTAATTCATCGGATGTACCGTTTGTACTACATCGATGTCTTTTCTTTTGATTCATCGGATGTACCGTTTGTACTACATCGATGTCTTTGCGTTTGATTCATCGGATGTACCGTTGTACTACATCGATGTCTTTTCTTTTGATTCATCGGATGTACCGTTGTACTAAATCGATGTCTTTGCTATTTGATTCATTGGATGTACCATTGTACTACATCGATGTCTTTGCTTTTGATTCATCGGATGTACCGTTGTACTACATCGATGTTTTTTCTTTTGATTCATCGGATGTACCGTTTGTACTACATCGATGTCTTTTCTTTTGATTCATCGGATGTACCGTTTGTACTACATCGATGTCTTTTCTTTTGATTCATCGGATGTACCGTTGTACTACATCGATGTCTTTGCTATTTGATTCATCGGATGTACCGTTGTACTACATCGATGTCTTTGCTTTTGATTCATCGGATGTACCGTTGTACTACATCGATGTCTTTGCTTCTGATTCATCGGATGTACCGTTTGTACTACATCGATGTCTTTGCTTCTGATTCATCGGATGTACCGTTTGTACTACATCGATGTCTTTGCGTTTGATTCATCGGATGTACCGTTTGTACTACATCGATGTCTTTGCTTTTGATTCATCGGATGTACCGTTTGTACTACATCGATGTCTTTGCTTTTGATTCATCGGATGTACCGTTTGTACTACATCGATGTCTTTGCTTTTGATTCATCGGATGTACCGTTTGTACTACATCGATGTCTTTGCTATTTGATTCATCGGATGTACCATTGTACTACATCGATGTCTTTGCTATTTGATTCATCGGATGTACCGTTTGTACTACATCGATGTCTTTGCTATTTGATTCATCAGATGTACCGTTGTACTACATCCATGTCTTTGCTTTGGTTCATTGGGCATACCGTTTTTGTACTACGCTGATGTCCCAAATTATTTGAGTTTCTAGTTTCTCGGGCGTACCGTTTTTGTACTACGCCGTAGCACCGGCTCAATTTTCTGCTATTCTTGACGTTCCCCACGTCTTTTATCTACGGGAAGGCCTTAGGGATTTCGATTTTTATTCTTGAGCCCGGTGTTATTGTGGAAATTGAAGTTTCACCAGATTTCTTGTTAACTCTTTTGTGCACTTTATGGTGAACTTCCTATTTCAAATTTTCTTTTGTGTTAATATGCTTCTATGGTTGTTACTTCATATATTTCCTTCTTACTTATTGCGAGGACGCAATTTCTTTAAGGAGGGGAGTCTGTAACAACCCACATATTTATCGATTTTTATATTTAAATATTTTATCGTTCGTCGGATTTTGGACCGAAAACCTACTTTTTGCATACGGTCGAATTAGGACTCGAGACCACCTTCATTGAGTTCAAAATGCCGTTTGCGACCTTTTTGAGTATAAGCTTCGATATGTTTGGAGAAAGTTGATTTTTGCTACTTTTTCCCGCTTAGGGCTTTGGTTGGGCTGAGCCAATTAGTCACTTAACTCAGTTCCAACACTCTCCTCTTCATTCACTTCTCTTCTATTTTCCTAACACTCAAGCTCAAGCAAAAATGGAGGAAGAGAATGGGAAATAGAAATTCCTAAGCCCTAGCTTGCTTTGCAAATCCCTCTCCTTGCTCCAAAGTTCATGAGAACCCATTGGTAAGCATCTCCTTCTTCTTCTCCAACTCTTTCTCCATTCAATTTCAGAAATTTCCAAAACCTAATTTTAGGAAATGTTTATCCTTTAAGCTTAGATTCAAGCTTGTTGAGTTAGAATTGAAGAGTGCTTGTTCTTGCCATTGCTTCATAGCTTCTCCTTCATTGATTTTAGTGCAAAGGTGAGATTTTTATCTCACATCTATGACTATAATTATCTTTGGTTGTTGGGTATGAATTCCTAACAC
The DNA here is from genome assembly GCA_030765085.1 of Allium cepa. NCBI lineage: Eukaryota > Viridiplantae > Streptophyta > Magnoliopsida > Asparagales > Amaryllidaceae > Allium > Allium cepa. Next base: position 300,167,057 of record CM060929.1, read on the forward strand.
TTCTTCACGTGCATTTGCTCTTGTTTTGGATTGATTTTGTGAATACTCCAATTTTTGGGTTTTTAAGTCAAATTTGTGTGAAATCCTTTTATGGATGTTTGATCATGTTTTTGGTGATGCACCGAGGAGCATATAGGGCCGGGTTGCCGATTGGCATAAACCCTTAGAGCCAATGTTCGTCCGGTTGCATTTTGGAAGAATTTGCTCTTCATTTGAATAAGGCTGAAAAACAGCCCAGGCATGATTCAGTCGACTGAAAACTCTGTTCAGTCGACTGAACCTGAAACCCGAGAGTTTCCAGGCATGATTCAGTCGACTGAAAAACTCTGCACAGTCGACTGAAACTGGAAAAAGAAAGTTTCCTGAACCTGGAAAATTTCCAGACACAGGGTCAGTCGACTGAAAAATCTGTTCAGTCGACTGAACCTGCTGTTTGAGTCCAATTTGCCTTTTTGGATTGAAATTCCAATTTAAATCGATTCATGATGATCCTATTTATTGTCATCATTTATTATCATCTTTGATGACTTATTTTCTTTGGGAATTTTAGATATATCCACTTCGGTGGATCCTTTATCGATTTCATTGGATTTTTATTCACATCTTCGAATGTGATCTTTGTGATTGATTGTTTCTACAATCCCCCTTGTGCTTTGTCACTTTAAAAATATAAAGGTTTTCTATACTAGTAGTAAATATCAAAACTCTTTCCTCAAACGATTTCAATACTATTTTAATACCAAATTCGTTTATAAAACCGTTTTCCAATCTATTAGTATATACAAACCTTTACCTCACTTGTATGAGAAATCTAATTAAACGACTTAGTAAAACAAGTGGTATGAAACGCTTGCGTTTACTTCGTCGGTTAATTCTTGGACTTGTTCGATTGAACCTCTTGTGACAATTTTCTAGTGGAGATCTACAATTTGTTGGTAAATATTTAAGTTAAGCTAGTGGTTATGGGACATGAAGCTAAGCTCATATATTTACTAGCTTATTGTAATTGACACTTCTCTTTGATCATGACGATCATCTTTGCGGTTTAGACTAGCAATGTGCGATGTCTCTTTGTCTATGTGGAGGACTGTTCCTCATTTTATTGAGTTTCGTCTCATTTTATACATGGGTCGTACCTTTCTAGGTGCGTCAATGTTTTATTATGCATGGGGTGTACCTTTCTAGGTGCATCGATGTTTGTTTACTTCGTGGAGCAATCGGCTCAATAAGTCGGGACATGGGGCGTATCTTTTTAGGTGCGTCGATGTTCGTCTATGCATGGGGCGTATCTTTCTAGGTGCGTCGATGTTCGACTTAGCATGGGGTGTATCTTTCTAGGTGCATCGATGTTAGACATTACATGGGGTGTATCTTTCTAGGTGCATCGATGTTTATTTATTTGCGCATGGGGCGTAACTTTCTAGGTGCGTCGATGCTAGAGCATGGGGTGTATCTTTCTAGGTGCATCGATGTTTATTTATTTGTGCATGGGGCGTATCTTTCTAGGTGCGTCGATGCTAGAGCATGGGGTGTATCTTTCTAGGTGCATCGATGTTTATTTATGTGTGCATGGGGCGTATCTTTCTAGGTGCGTCGATGCTAGAGCATGGGGCGTATCTTTCTAGGTGCGTCGATGTTCGACTGTTCATGGAGCATATCTTTTTAGGTGTGTCGATGTCCAGTTTTTTTGGGGATTGGCCATCCTTTTTATTATGATTTGGTTCATCGGATGTCCCGCTGTACGACGTCGTTGTTCCTTTTTATTGTGATTTCTGGATTTCATGTGTTGATTTCTGGAATTTATGTTTCACCAACTTTTACGATGGGCATTGATATATATGCCATTTATTGTGGCTTGGTGAATGAAATTAGGAGTATGACATTCCTTTTTATCTTGAGTAGATTATTGTGATATTGATTAGTCTCTTGTTGATTTTCAATTACTTAATTATCACAGCTTGGCATTGTGATTATTATATGTTTATGTCATATCTCTTATTTTATATCACTTCATCTGATATTTATAGCTAGACTGATCCGTTTATTATTTTCTTATTAAATAATACTCGGGTCAGACCGAGATTTTATAGGTGCTTCTGCTTGACTCCTTATCGGACTATCATCCCGACTTTTGGCAGACTACTTAGATTAGTAGTTTATTTTGTTGTATACACTTGAGATTTAGACTCATAGATGTATTCTTTTGTATAGCACGTGTTGCTATTCTTTTGTATTATTGTGGATCTTTTGACCACTACTCTGATATACACTTTTATGTGTAATATTCATATCTATTTCCGCCTTTGTGATATGAATTGTCTGTGACTGATTTATGTTATGTTTATTTCTATTCCGAAGATCTTTATAGCCACTGTGTAGTAGCTTTGAGTTTGTGTCGGTATGTCGGATTTCCTCTTGAGATGAAAAGTTATATTTTTATCTGGCATATCGGTACTCGCACAAAGCAATTATACAGATGGTCGCTCCTCAACAGCCTTATTCTCCGTGCTAGTTGACAGCATTCACAGTAGTGTTCTTGGCTAGCGTGGGTATAGAGGTGGGGCGTCACATAAAACATCTTGAGTTTAAGTTAGTATTTGAAACCATTGACAAATAAGAAGTTTAAATGCTAGGTTATAAAGGAAATTTTCAGAAAGCTGAAATATGTAACCTGTGAACTTAAGATATGATTATTGAATGTTAATTATAAAATGAACTTATATAGTTTTCAATTGCAATCTTTAACATACATATAACTTACCAACTATTAAAAAGGTTAAAATGTTAAAAGAAGATGTAATGGGAAATTTTACAAGTAAAATTTGAAATAATGAAAGTATTTAATGAAATTCTTTAATAAATAAGAATTTGATGTTGTGGTTGTTATAAACTTAAGTTTTATTGAAAGGCTACAAATTAAATAAACTAAAGGTAAGTATTATAAATAAATGAATAAATGAAATTAAGTAATAGATGAATGAAAATAAATGAAATTGAGTGATGAATGAATGTAATGCAATGAAAAGAAAATTTATATTACATGAATAAATAAAATGAAATTATGGAAGTATAAGTGAAAATAAGTGAAATAGACACCGAATCAATGGATGGAAATGAAAATTTGCAAGTAATAAAAGTAAATTAAAAGATAAATCATTATATGAATAAAAAGGGATCAAACAACAAATGTTATGAAATGAAATTATTCAGAATGAACTTGATCTATTGTTTGGAATTGTTGTTTGGTTGGTTTATGGTTGTTTGGGACACGATATTTTAAAAATTGTTTGGATGAATGAATAATCTATTTGGTTTCATCTAAGACTGTTGAGTAAATGATACGCCTAGTAGTTTATTCTCATTCTGTACAAATTAAAGTTCTGAACCCGAACAACTATTTGTTTTGTTTGATATGGATGGATAACCGAATTGTGTTGATTCTGTAGGATGGTTGCATGTTGTGGTTGTAAGTGATTGTTGTTTATTATTGATTTGATGTTAGTGATTGAAACAACTTTAAATATTTCATTTTATATAATTATTAACTCTTTTTAGATTATATAAGTGAAATACAGGTTATGGAAGCAATGGCTACTGCTTTTGGTTTCATAATTAAGCGTAAATTTTCCGACTAATAGGTACGTTCTCGGATTACAGTTTATAGCCTTATTATATTATTTTTCCCGGGTTGGGATATATATTATTTTGGAAAATATATGCGGTATATTGTTATATTTGATATTATATTTTCTCCCGAGCCTCTCCGTACAAAGGAGACTCTGCCGAAATTTTTCGTAAATTTTGCACATAGAAAATATTTTGAAAATGTTTTTAAAACTTTATTAATTTGAGTATAAAAAGATTTAATGGTTATAAATTGGTATATTTTATCTAAATTAATTAATTTTGTAAATTTATTTGTTTATAAATTTAATATTTTAAGTAAGATATATTGATTTCTTAATTCTTCTTTCCCTTTCTTTTTCTTTTCGGGGACGAAAAGTTTTGAGTGGGGGAGAGTGTAACGAACCGTAAATTTTGAATAATTAAAATTGGTTAGTTTAATAAGATTTTGAAATAAAATCTAGAAAGAAATAAAAAGTTTATAAATTATAATGAAATAGTGTAAATTGTTGCACTTAGTCATAAAATTTAAAATAAGTAAATAAAAGTAGGCATTGAATTAACCAATGAAATAATATATTGATTAATAGTAACTGAATGTAAATTAAGGTAATAGTGTTAATGCAAGTTAATAAATGACTAATTTAGTGCAATCCCAATTTAATTGAAACAATGGTAAGGTTATAATTGATTGTATTTAGTAAATTGGAAATAAATTTCAATAAATATAATTAAGTAGTATGTTAATGATGATTGAATGAAATTAGTGTGATGTAAACAATTGTAACAATTGTTTGGGAATAATAACTCATAAGTGTAATTTAAAGTAAATGGTAACAAATATTTTATGTTACCTTTTTATTTAGCCTGTTAATTTAAATGTGGTATAAATTGCAATAAATCTAAATTAAATATTTTGTTAATGAGAATTTAGTAAATAATGGGAAATAACATTTACTTTATTCATAATATGACCATTGGTTGAATAAAAGGAATGGAAATTCAATATTTATTAATTTATTGGAATTTAAATTTAATAATCGAATTAATTGCAAATAAATGGAATTTAAAATTTAATGTGAAATTAATTGCAGTTAATTGACTTAATTTTTGCAGTTAGGGTAGGCTTGATTTGTCATTTAAGATTGTTAATTCAACAAGAAGTAACCAATGTAAACTCTATCCATAATATGGCGATTGATTGAATGAAAACAATTAAAATTCATGTTTGATTAATTTATTGGATTTTTGAGTTGTAATAAATGGATTATTGAAATTAAATGAAATAAAATATTACGTTAATGGGAATTAATATGAAATGAAACATACATTAATGAAATGTAGTATAAATTAATGCTAATTATACCCATAAGATGTTAATTTATTGAATAGCAAGATTTTAAATCAAATAAACGGATTTATTGAGATTTCAATTGATAATTTATAAATTTTTTAAAATTGAAACTAAATGCGGTAATGGGTAAATTTATTAACGTTAAATTGATATCTAAATTGTTTAAGTGTGGGAAATCAAATACGATAAAATTTGTAAATTTTAGAATTGGAATTTAATATTAATTTATTTAATTGACTAGAAAATAGCCATTTTGGCCACTGACTTGGATTTAGATGAAACTAATTTCATCGGATCTGCAACGGTGAATTATTGTTGGATTTCAAGTTTCGTGGCGATTGGACTTGTCGTTTGATCGTACGGGCTCGAAATGCCTAGAAATCAATGAAACTGAAATCAATTCGAAATAAGTTGATTTGAGCACAGCTTCTTCATACGATAGAATTAGGACTTGAAAGCTATTCCATTGCGTTTAAAATATTTAAAAACATCTATTTTGATATATGGGTTGACCCAATTTCGTTCCGGAGTCGAAACGGGCTTTTTCGGGCCATTTTATCGTTCAACGCGTATATCCAATCGATCCGGTCCATTCTAATTTCAGCTTGCCTATATATACCTCGTTATAAACCTTTATTTTTCCTCATTTTCATTTGTCTATACGTACAATTCCTTCTCACCTCCTTATTTCAATGGCAGACAATTCCAAATCCAATTGCAATTCAAAAATCAAACTGAAAATTCAAACTCCTCAAATACCATCAAATTATATATCAATCTGAAGCTCTTGACGAGCGCATCTCAGATCTGCAATCTTTTTTTGGATTCGAATTATCATTTGTCCAGAAATTGAGGTTGAACCTCAGCCGTTCGTTATGGAGTTTTAGCGATCCAACGGCGGATCGTCAACGGTTCGGCGATCGGGTAGTACCGTTACGAAGCTGGCGTCGAGTAGATCATCGGGGTGGCTTTCGTTTGTGCCATGGAGCTTTGGGTTCGTCGAAATCAGCATGGGAAGCGACAATGGTCGCGAGTTGCCTGGGACGACTAGAAGCGGCGCCGTGGACTGGGAGGACGCGGCCTTGGTTGCGTAGCACGTGGGGACTATCAGATCGTGGTGGAAGGTTCTGTGATGGCTACGTTTGTCAGATCGAGGAGGCGGCTGAGTGTCGATACTGGCGATTCGAACGAAATATTAGGGTTTGGGGAAACTATTTCGCGTGTTTACGTGGCTTGATAAGGTTGGTCCTTGTTTTATTTTATTTTTATTTTATCTAAGATCGTTCAATCTTCTAACGCGAATAATTTTTACATACGAGGTCGAAACTACGCGCTGTTTTCTCCGCTAGGTTCATAATGGAATTATGGACATTTTGGCACTAGTTTGGACCAATTCTGAGACTGTTCAAATTTTGGATTTAAATTTGAAAGGTGAGTGTTTTAACCCACTCACAACCTCTAAAATTTCTTATGCATATTAAATTAATTTCTGATGTGATTGGAAATTTATTTATGGCAGTTTGATATATTTTTATCATCATTCTAGTTAAATTTAATTTATTGAATTAAATTGTTATTTAATTTATTATTGCATATAAACTTCCAGTTAAAGTGTTATTAAATTTATTATTGAATATAAACTGCCAGTAAATACCTGTTATTTATTATCTATTCTATATTGATGTTATTGTTTGAATTGGATGATGATTGTGATAAATGGTTGATGGTTGATATTGGATGAATGGATGTTGTATTTATATTATTATAAACTGCAAGTTGTTACGCATTTTTATTTCATTTGGGATTGCGGGTTGAAATGATATATAACCGTATTTTTATTTTAAATTACGGATTGAAATGATAAATATCTGTATCACTTGACCATAGGGTAGAAAATTTTATACAGACACCGTGGTCTACATGTAAAAAATATTTTGAAATGATTTTCTATGGTTTTGTAAAGAAATATATGGTTTTATGTGATATTGATTTAGATATTTTGTAAATGGTATTTTATATGTAGTTAAATTCTTGGTTTTAAGCTATGTATAAAATTGGTTTAAAGTGTAAAATAAGTTTAATAGTAAAGTTTGATTTTATTAAGATATAAAATGGTTAAATATTTAATTAAATTATATTTCTGGAGTTATATTGACTTAAATGAGAATAAGGTGGGAAGATAAATAAGAAATTGTTTTGAAATATTATAAAATTGAGATTTTAATGGTATGATTTTTATAATTAGATTTTTGTTTAAGATGAATTAAACGAATATCTCAATTATAAATAAATTAAAGGAAATATTTGGTTATTTGAAATTTGAGTTTTATTTAAATGAAAATGGATTTATTATGCAATTATTTCAAAACTAAAAGTAGAACACTGAATTGTTGAATCATAATTACCAACCTTAGTTTTAAAAAAATTTAATACTCAAAGTTTGAAATATATTGCAATTGAAATAGTTTATTGAAACTGAAAGTGAGTTGAAAGTTAAGAATCGAGATTTAATTTAAAGTGAATAAAAGTGCGGAGTCAAGGAAATTATTTTACTTTATAAAGAAATTTTAAATTCAAACTATTTTATTTTATGTATATTGTTTGAATATCCAAACCATTTAAGTTTTGGAAGTTATGGTTTAGAAGCTATGAAATTCGAAGTATTATGTTTTGAAATGTTATATTTCAAATGTTTGGTTTCGAAGTGTATAAAGTTGAAGGTGCTACGATTTTGGAAAAAGGATAAATTTGAAATAAAAATGATACTATATTGATTGGGATTTATTTAGAATGATATCATAATGATATAGTCTTTAAAACGGAAATGATATCGTATTTATATGGCTTTGAAATGGATATTATATTCTGGTTTTGAGGTATAATTATTTTAAAATGACCGAGGTGTCATAATAATGTTTAGTTGTTGAAGAGACCTGGATCGGAAGTTGTCATACGATCTACCAACTCCGAAAACCACTTTAACAATCGTGTACGCGGTGGAGATTCCAGAATGAAGTAGGTTGGCGGCGGCGTTCCTTTGAGGTATATACATGGACTTGACTCCCGTGAGTTGGCATAAGGCGGCTAAAACAGGAGCGATTCTGGGCCAGTGAAGTAGCCCCTCTTATCGGACACACTCCTTCGATATTATATTCCGACTTGAGGTTTATTTGGTGGTCACTTTTGATTTTTGATTTTGGGGTTATGGCTCGAGGTGGGCGGTAGCTACGGCTATGCGTCACCGCCAGTCCGGATAGTAATTGGTATATCTACCTTGGCATTGCCTAGTTGTGCCGTGTCACCTACCCTAGAGAGCCTTGTACGAGTTTGGTTTTCTCCCGTAGCCCGTGTGGTATCCTTTGGTGGCTTCCCGATCAGGAGGGACTATGATATTGGATGGACTACTGGGACTATTACGTGTTAAGGGGAATATTAGGTCACTCAACGCTATTTAAAAGTAAGTTTATTTTACTATAGACATTATTATAATAGTGAAATATTACTACATAGTAAATAGTTTAATGGATCCTTAGGAGATGTGAATCCCGAGCATCTCTTAAGTTACTGCACTCACGTTAGACACTGGATAGGAGATGTCAAATCCCGTAAACATCTTTGATGCCGTTCCACTCATATTTTACCGTTGATTTAGCTTACATAAGACCTTTTAGTTCTGACTTGAATGTTTTATCTTTTCAATTCAATGTTCAGTCCAAGCATTTCAGGATTTGAAGATTTTATTCCGGAGGACGAAGACGAAGATTTGTGTTACTGTTATTTATTATATTCCACCGCATCACATTGTTCTGCTTCATTGTTATTGATTATTCTCTGGTATGTGTAACTCTGATATGTATTGTATAAGTATAATCAAATGTTTTTGTAAAACAGCTTCATGAACTGTTTATTTGATTATTATATTTTATCGTTCCGCTGCAAGATTCTATTTTTTTCTTTCACTACTTTTTCTTATTTACCCCATAACAATCCGCCCTTCTGTAAGGTTTAAGTCTGACGTGTGTGGTTTATCGTCGATTTAAAGCATACAAAAAGGAAGGATGTTACACGGTGATAAGTATATTTTATCATTGCTTGGGAAATGTTTTGGGATTATGTAATCTGAATATGGAACATCAATTTTGAAATGTAATGGAAAAATGTTGTTTTGAAATCTGTGATTTGTTTCATATTAGAGTGCGTCTGATGTTATAGATACCATTAACATAGCTGTATTTAGTCGTCAGAAGTTAGTACTATAGATGACTGCAGCATCTGCAGTGCTTAGCTTTGGACCTCTACGTAGGGATGTTATAACTTGGTATCAAAGCGTGGGTTTATGAAATACTTTAACTAAAAATGATTTTCAAAAATATAATCCTTTGGAATTAGAGATAAGATCGGAGTATGAGATAACGGTATAGTAACGTACTTGTATTTATTATATCTAAGTATGAGCTTCATCTCTAGACTACTATCTTTATTAGGCAATTCTTCTATATCTCACGAGGCTTGAATATAGATATGGACAAAAGAAGATGCAGAGTTAATCTAGTAGGAGACAGAACCACCACAAATGGAAATGTCTGACCAAATGCTAGAAGAGGACAAGGTCAGGACGAGGCCAAGAATGTTGGTGCTGGGTTCCCCAAGTAGACATGGGAGCTATGTATCAGTTTTTTGTAAACATGAAGAAAGCTGTAATAGCAACAGGAGTTGTTGGAGGGAATACTGCTGGAGGAAGAATTCAGGAAGTTCTGACGGTCAATCAGTTTGCTAACTTGAGCATAGACTATATTAGGCTTGGGGAAAGCCTTTTATCGGAATGGAGGATTCCATCGAGGTGGAAAACTGGCTATTACACTATGAAAGGATTTTTGCTGACCTAGGGCTCAATGATGAGCAGAAAACAAGACATGCTTCAAGACATCTTCAAGGAGTTGCTTTGTTTTGAAGGAATACTATAACTTTTGGTGTGGATGAAGAGACTGTGACATGGGCAAAGTTTAGGAGGAGGTTTTAAGAAAAGTTCATGTTAGTAATGGCGCAATTTGTGTTGGTCAGGAAGTTTGCTGAGCTAGAACAAGGAGAAATGTCAATTCTGAAATATGCTAGTAGATTCGAAGAGTTAGACCGGTATGAGTGTGCCACTGCTGACATTGTGTTGAAAAGAAATGAAAAGTTTTTTAGAGGGTTGAATTTGGAGTTAACTAGAGCTACTTTACACATATCAGAGACCCATGTGATGTAGTTTTGGAAATGGCATTGAGACATGAGGAGATGTTAGCTTGTTAGGTGAGGAAAAAGGAGAAGGAGGACCAAGTTGGACAAGGCCAAAAGAGAAAGTTTTTCCACAAGATGAATGCGCGGAAGGAAAGAGCAGTGAAAAAGGGAAAATCTGAGGCGATCTGCTATAAGTGCAACAAGAAAGGGCATTATGCACATGAGTGTAGTACATGTAACAAACCACCTTTTTAGACGGTTCAAGTTGACAATAAACCACATATGTCAGACTCAAACCATTCAAAATGGAGGATTGTTATGGGGTAATTAATAAAATGAAGAGAAAAAAGGAAAAACAAAACATAAAATATCACAGCGGAATGACAAAATATAATAATAAAATAATCAGTTCGTGAAGTTGTTTTACAAATAATATTTGATTACACTTTTACAATTCAAATCAGAGTATTACATACAACAAGAATAAACAAATAATGTAGTGGATAATTATAATAAATAGTAATAATATACTGAATATTCGTCCTTTAGAAAATTGTAAAAATCCTTGTTTGGAGATTACCTGTCAATATTAAATTATAATTAATTTAATATTGATAGGTAATCTCCAAAACAGTGTTGTTACATAAATAATCTTCAATACACTGAAAAGCTCAGACTGACCCGAGCGTAATGAAAACAAAACGCTCGAGTCAGAACTAAAAGATCTTATGTAAGTCAAATTAATCTAAAATAAAATATGAGTGCAATGGCTTAAGACATGTTACAGGATTTTCCATCTCCTACCAAGTGTACAATGTGAATATAATTATTAAAGATTTCAAATAATTCCAGGTATCAATTTTAACCATTTTACTTAAAAAAAATCGAAGTTTAACTTAAACCTTTCAAATAATTCAATTCCGATACATGATCAAAATTCAAGAAATGTGTGTGTGTGTGTGTGTGTGTGTGTGTAATATATATAATTTCAACCGGTACCTAAAATCAAAATTTCCCAATTAATGAAAACCATTCGGGTTTATCATTTCAACCCATAATGATTTTCCAAATCTATAAGATTGTTCAGGTATGTATCATTCCAACTCATAGTGATAACATAGATATAGGCGTAAATAAATATCCAATCATCCAAAATTTCAACCAATAACATCCATCATAATCAACATTCAAATCAGCAAATAAATCACAACAATTAATTGATTATCATTATCAGGTGTTTAACTAGAAATTATATTCAATATTAATTGCATGGCAATTAAATTCAACATCAATTCAAACTGAATCTAAATGACAAATTAAACTACCAAATAGCAATTAATAAATTTTTAATCACATTATAAATATAATTTAACCAACATAAGATAATTTTGTATTTGTGAGTAGGTTAAACACTCACCTTTGATTTTACGACGATTTGAATTCCAATTAAAAGCCTAAATTTGAACAGCGGACAAACCTGAAACTAGGTCATCTTTAAGAAAATACTTGAACCAGAGTAATACAAAATCTATAAAAATGACTAACTAGAAAGTTGTTGAAAATTCCTTTTTCTTCACTTTCTAAAAAATAATCACTCAAAAAGATTCTGTCTTGAGGAAATTATGATCAAAACGAACAGAGGTATTTTTCTGAGTTGAAAATCTGAGTTCAAAAATACTTCGAAAAGATTTGAGTTTTTCACATAGCAAATTAAGGAATTTGAAGAATTGATCTAAAATAAAGTTGAAGCCACTGGAAAATTAAATGGTTTGAAAAAAAGAATCATATAATTTAATTCTTTCCTGAAGAAGATATGATTGATACGATATGGGGTATTTTCAGCCAATACTGGACCCGAGAAAGGACTAGAAAAATGGCATTTTTGATATAAAATCATTCAGAATGGGAGAAGGTTCAACAATAAACTTATTTCCATTGAAATGTTACACGGTTTCAAAAAAATAATTATTTGATTTGAAGTAGTTCGGTGGAATATAGAAGCCATGGAAATAAGGGGAAGAAAGAGGAAAAAATGGAAGGGGAAAAGAAGGGAAAAAAAGAGAAAGAAGAGGAGAGGGAAGGTGGGGCTTTGGCCATTGGTTGCTGCCGTGGGTAGTGGGTGGTGATGGTGGTGGGTGGCGGCAAGAGGAGAGAAGTAAGCTAGGGTTTTGAAGGAGGAAGGATGTAATTTGATTTGGATATTTAGGAGTTTTAAGGTTAGGAGTTTTCTATAGATTTGAGGAAGAAGAAGAGTATGCAGAAAATTTCTCAAATGAGGGATTTCTGTACATAGACGGTTTTGGTCAAATAGGAAATAAAAGGTCAAGGGATGGGAAAAGGAAGGGTCCAAAGTCTCTTAGGGTTAGTAGGGTCTCTTGGTTTACTAATGTGCCCGTTAGTCTAAAACAAACCCATTAAGACTTAGCCAAAAAAAGAACATAAATATACGCTGCAAATTTATGTCAATTTTTCACAGTATTTTATATTTTTCGAGCAATAGGAATTTGATTTTTATGAAATGAAAAATGGAATCCTTCCTAGAATTTAGTCTAGTATCTAGACAAAAATTTAAAATTAAAATTTCAAGATTTTAAATTTTAAGCCAAATTCAAATTTTAAGGGCTAACAATTTCACCATTCTAGGTTTCATAGAAATTATTAATCATTTTAAAACAAATTTTCAATGTCAAATTCAATATTAAATACTGCACTAATTACAACGTTCAAATTGCAAGAAATTCATTAATTAAAATTAAATTTCAGGTAGATTCATTTATTATGATTTACATCTTATTATTCAATCAATTATTACCTTATGAATAAAAGTAACATATGTTTACATCTTATTACACTCATATTTTACACTTATCATCTTAATTCATATTAACTGCCATATTTAATTAGATTAGTTGCAATTGATTTCTAGTTTTATTTCAACGGATAAAATAGTGAAATGATAATTAAACAATTGTTATACCCTACAATTTCAAACACATTTCTATGTTTATTGTTAACAAACAAAACAAATAAATTCACATAATGATTAATTGATTTCCTAATTCATAATAACCTTCTTTAATTAACAACATATAATTCCAACATTAAAAAGCATTCAATTTCCTTAATCCCATTAATTACCCATTCAGTATTGAAAAGGATAAATTAATGAGAAAATAGTTAAAACAATCATTTATAATAATAATTCATATCCATTACCTTATTATTTACAACCAAGGGTTATACATTACTTAACCAAATGATTTTATATTCTATATTAACCTCTTTCAATTAATTACATACCATCTCACCATTAAAGGCATCATTTAATTTATTTCATTATTTATGATTATAACCAAATAACCTTACAATTATATCAATAGATTGAAATTGGATTAAAATGGTTATCAATTACATTGAGTCAACATTACTATATTACATTCTAATTGTTTTATCATTACAAATCATAAATTTTAATTTCTTTAAATATTCAATTACAAAATCTTATTAAATTTAATATTTTAATTATCGAAAAAATAAGGGTCATTACACTCTTCCACACTCAAAACTTTTCATCATCGAAAAGGCAAAAGGAGGAATTAAGGAAATAATATATTTTATTCAAAGTATCCAATTCATAAACAATTAATTTACATAATTAAGTAATTTAAATAAATATACTAATCAATAAACCATCAAATTTTCATATTCAAGTTTACTAAAGTTTGAAAATATATTCACTTCATAAAATTTTCTAAGTCTTAAATTCATGAATAATTTCGGCAGAGTCTCCATTGTACAGAGAGGTCCAAAAAATAATAATATCAATAACTATACAATATATATATATATCATATTCAAAAATAAAACATCCCAAACCATGGGAAGACAATATAATATCGCAATAGAACCATAATCCAAAAACATTCCTATTTGTCCGGCAAACAAACTTTATTTGTGAAACCAAAAGCAGTAGCCATTACTTCCATAAACCTGTATTTCACTAATCCAAAGAGTTAATAATTATGTAAAAGAGAAATATTTAGTGGTTTCAATTAGTAACAAAAGAAAATCAACACAGAACATATGCAAACGAAATAGCACGACCATCATATGCAACTAAGAAATCAATCATACATCCATAGCAACCAAAACCAATGGTTTGTTTAGTTCAGAAACCTTTAATCATGCAAGATGATAAATAAACTATCAAGTGTACCCTACGCTAAATAGCCTTGGAACCGAGCTTTGATACCAACTGTAACAACCCACCTTTTTAGGCAGTTCAAATCGACAATAAACCACACATGTCAGACTCAAATCATTCAAAGGGGAGGATTGTTATGGGGTAAATAAGAAAAAGAAGAGAAAAAATGAAAAACAAAACACAGAATTCACAGCGGAATGACAAAATATAATAATCAAATAAATAGTTCATGAAGTTATCTTACAAATAATATTTGATTACACTTTAACAATTCAAATCAGAGTTAAACATACACCAGGAATAAAAAATAATGTAATGGAATAATTATAATAAATAGTAATAATATACTGAATCTTCGTCTTCATCCTCTAGGAAATAGTCTTCAATGCACTGAAAAGCTCAGACTGACCCGAGCGTAATGAAAACAAAATGCTCGAGTCAGAACTAAAAGATCTTATGCAAGTCAAATTAATCTAAATTAAAATATGAGTGCAATGGCTTTAGAGATGTTGCAGGATTTTTCATATCCTATCAAGTGTACAACATGAATATAATTATTAAAAGATTTCAAATAATTCGAGGTATCAATTTTACCCAATTTAATTAAAAAAAATCGAAGTTTAACTTAAACCTTTCAAAAAATTCAAACCCAATACATAATCCAAATTCAAGAAATCGTACGTGTATATATATATACATACATACATACATACATATATATATCATTTCAACCAGTATTCAAAATCAATATTTCCAAATTAATGAAAACTACTTGGGTTTATCATTTCAACCCATAACGATTTCCCTAATCTATAAGATCGTTCGGCCATGTATCATTTCAACCCATAGTGATAACAAAGATATAGGCATAAATAAATATCCAATCATCCAAAATTTAACCAATAAAATCCATTATAATCAACATCCAAATCGACCAATAAATCATGACAATTAATTGATTATCATTATCGGGTGTTTAACTAGAAATTATATTCAATATTAATTACATGGCAATTAAATTCAATATCAATTCAAATTAAATCTAAATGACAAATTAAACGGCTGCAACAATTAATAAAATTTTAATCACATCATAAATCTAATTTAATCAACAAAGGATAATTTAGTAGTTGTGAGTGGGTTAAAATACCGACCTTTGATTTGTTGATGATTGAAAATCTAATTAAAGGCATAAATTTGAACAGCGGACAAACCTGAAACTTGGTCATTTTTAAGATAATATTCGAATCAGAATATTATCGAACGTGCAAAAATGACCGACTAGAAAGTTGTTGAAAATTCCTTTCTCTCCACTTTCAAAAAATGTATCACCCAAAAAGCTTTTTTATTGAGGAAGTTATGTTCAAAACAAATAGAGGTGTTTTTCTGAGTTGAAAATTTGAGTTCAAAAGTACTTTGAAATAATTTGAATTTCTGGCATAGCAAATTAAGGAATTTGAAGAACTGATCGAAAAGAAAGTTGAAGCCACTAGAAAAATAAATGGTTTGGAAAAAAGAATTAGGTAATTTAGTTCTTTCATGAAGGAGATATGATTGATACAATATGGGATATTTTCGGCCAACACTGGAGCCGAGAAAGGATGGAGTTTTTGATGTAGAAATATTTGGAGTGGGAAGAAGCGTCCAACAACAATGTTGTTGCCATTGAAATTATACACGGTTCCGAAAAACAATTATTTGATTTGAATTTGTTTATTGGAATATATAATCCATGGAAATAAGGAGAAGAAAGCGGGAAAAAGAGATGGGAAAAAGAAGGGAAAAGGGATAAAGAAGAGGAGAGGGAAGGTGGGGCTTTGGCCATGGGTTACTGCCATGGATTATGGGTGGTGATGGAGGTGGATGGTGGCAAGAGGAAAGAGGTAGCTAGGGTTTTGAAGGAGGAAGGATGTAATTTGATTTGGATATTCAGAAGTTTTAGGTTTTGGAGTTTCTGTGGATTTGAGGAAGAAGAAGAAAAGTACGTAGAAAGTTTCTCAAATGAGGAATTTGTAACGACCTGGTATTTCGAACCATTCATATCCGCACATGTCGGATTTGAATTGCTCAAAACAAAAGATTATTAATTTTATATTTGGCAAACTCAACCTATACAATACATAAATCAATCGCAGAATTACAGATACAGAGAAATAGAACAATAAGCAGCGGAATGGAGAAATAGTAGTTTGTAAAGCTACTATATAAACATCATAGTATAAAACAAAATTAAAATAGAATCTTATATAAAAATGAATCTCTAATACATAAGCAACTGATGATTCTGAACATAAATGACTGGAATAAACTGAAATAACTGAAAGCTGGATAGATAGATGAATTCCAAGCGAAACTCCAAACTCAAAAGGTAAGTCTCAAATATTATGACACCCAATCTGACCCCAGCATAAAGCAAAACACAAAACACTCGAGTAAGGATTAACATTCTTATATCAATAAATTCAACTCGAGTGAAATGTCAACTGAAATATAAGTAACTTGGATGTTTGAATTTCCATCCTTTAAGGATCCGTGGAACTATCTACTATGTAGTAATATACGCTATAATTATATGTCTGTAAGTAAAGTAAAAGTATTAAAATAGCGTTAAGGCTTTACCCATATCCCCCTAACACATTTCATATATTCTCGTAGTCTATACAATGCCTTACGCTCCACAAAACCAGTGGTTTATATAGAGGACACCACATAGGTACGGTACAGAACAAACTCATAGAAGGCACGATAGGGCATGTTACAAGTCATGCGAGGCAATGCCAGGGTAGATATATCGTTTGCATATCCAGACTGGTGGTAATGCATAGCAGATACTACCGCCCACCTTGTGACACACTCCAAAATAAAAGGTGCACCCTATCAAATCACAAAGTAATATAATGGCATCGAAGAAATGTGTCCGATAGGAGGAATGACCTCACTTGGCCCGGCATGGCTCCTGTTTTAGCTACATCAAGCTGACTC
The DNA here is from genome assembly GCA_030765085.1 of Allium cepa. Lineage (NCBI taxonomy): Eukaryota > Viridiplantae > Streptophyta > Magnoliopsida > Asparagales > Amaryllidaceae > Allium > Allium cepa. The sequence continues at coordinate 300,184,441 of CM060929.1, forward strand.
ACGGGAGTCAGGGCTGTGTTAATACCTCATATAAAGTCGTCGCCAAACCATCCTACTTCGTTCTAGAATCCCCACCATGTACACAGTTGTTAAATTGGTTTTCGGTATTAGCAAAGAGTATGACAATATCCATTCCCGATCTCTTTAAAAACTAAACGTTTATTTTACACCATGGTCATTTCATTTTAAATAGTTCATACTTCATATCAAAATATCATATTCGTTTCAAAACCATATCAATTCGATATCATTATTCACTAAAAAATATTCATTTCCAAAATCGTAATACTTTCAAAACACTTTCAAAATCATAACGCTTTTGAAATTATAACTCTTTCGTACTAAAAAGTTTAGATATTGAAAATAGTACATATATTAAGACAGTTATAAATTAAAATAATTTATATATTAAAATAATTTTATATATTAAAATAATTTTATATATTAAAATAGTTTATATATATTAAAATATTTTATATAATAAAATAGTTTCCTCCAATTTTACAAATTTATTCAAATCCACTTAAACTCCAAAATTCAATTTAAATCAATCCCCATTCAGCACTTTAAAATTTAAAGGGTCAAAGATTAAATTCAAATTCTTAATAAACCACTTCAATCTTTATCAATTTCAAATCTAGGTTTGAACTATCTCTTCAATTTCAATAAGATTCCAAACATTTCAGCATAAGTTTCATTTATATTTTAACATTTAACTTTACTATTATTTGATTTTGAAATATTCACTTAATCAATGCAATAATCATGTAAATAAAATCTCAAATTACAAATTTAAATAAAACTAAATATCCCATTCCAGTTTATTTAAATTTGAAAATATTCATTTAATCACCTTAAATCAAAAATCAAGTTGTAAAATCATATCTTTAAAATCTCAAATTCAATAAGTTCACGTCAATTTTATTTAAGTATAATTCTTGACCAAATACAATTTCAAATCAATTTCAATTTATTTTCCCACCCTTAATTTATTATAGTTATTACAAAAATCTATTTTTAAAATATAATTTTTTAATAAGTACCTAAACATATTATATACTAATTAAATTAAATCTTATTATTAAATTTATTTTATATTAAATCTATTTTTATATATTTTAAAATAATAAAATTATAAGTAAAATCTTAAAATTATATTTTCAAACTAAATTGTAAATTCAAAATTTTCAAAACATATAAATTAAAAAAAAATCTAAAATTTAGACATATATTAAAATAACATTTATGCATATTATATTTTAGAAATCAATATTTATTAAAACCCATATATTTTCTTTCAAAAGTTTGGAAACCATATTCGAAATATAGGCTAACGGTATCCGTATATAATTTTCTATCCTATGGTCAAGTAATATGGGTATTTATCATTTCAATCTGCAATTTAAATATTTACGGGTATATATCTTTTCAACCCGCAATCCCAAAATTTCAAAATCAATGAAAATCGCCTGGGTTTATCATTTCATCCCATAACGATTTTTCTCTACTCGACAAGATCGTTCGTTAGTATCATTTCAACCCATAGGAAATTCTAAATTAACAGGGAACTTGCGGAGTGAGAACAATTATAACATATCAATAATAGGCACATATCATCAGCAACAAATTTAATAAAATATACACAATAGAATATGGTGTCATATATCATAGGTGAACAATTTTATATAATGGCATATCATATTTAACAATTAAATAACTTGCAGTTCAAATTTAACAGCATATTTCAATTGTTGTTTCAAGCGAAATAAAATTTACTAACTATAAAAATGTTAATTGTGATTGATTGCTCACCTTTCGAGGCTAGAGAAATTAGACACACAACAAGTTATGAATCGAAGCACCAATTTCAAAGCACAACACAATGAACACGACATCGATGAATGAAGTTGAACACGACAGACATGAAATTTGACGAATCATATATATATATATATATATATATATATATATATATAAACACGCACACATTTTATGAAGTATACATATATAACTACATAAATTCTATATAAAATCAATATTTAATTTAAAACACTTATAAAATAAAGAATCCATATCGTTATAAACATATATAAGTAAGGTAGCCACTGCATAAACATATATATATATATATATATATATATATGAATTTACTTTGTTATTATTATTATTATTAATTATAGACACGTATATATAAAACTAGGAATCAACGGGTACAATATTGTATAATATATATAATACAACTTAATATACTATATGTTAAAAAATCCAAACATAACGTATTATAAAAACTTTTTCATATAATAGAACATAAATAGTATAACATATATAATACTCTTTATATACTCTTATATAATACATACTGTAAACCTATATACCTTCTTTTATAACACCATGGATACTATAAATATATATATAATATACACCTATATTTATTTAACTACTATGTATACTAACATACATATTATATTTAAAAATCAGTATATGTTATAAAAAAATAAACTTGCTTTATTGTAATATATCTATACTCAAACAGATTATATATCTAAATTTATATAACTTATATATTCGACAAACATATGTATATGTAATACATAATAGCAAAGTAAGCTTCGACAAAGTACAAAAAAATAAGGCAGCAGGCTATAGTGTAAAACATATATATAACACACAAAACAAACCAATTATATATATTTATATGAAAAATACTAGGAGGGAGATTATGCGGTACATGGCAAGGTTGGAGGCGAGGCTTTGCGCAGAGAGGCTAACGGTTGTAAGTGGTCAATGAGGCGAAGGACGAGTGGGGTCTGGGTGGCGAACTGGTGGTGTGCTATGGCGGAGAGTGGTGAAGGAGAGGCTTGGGGGCCACTGACGTGGGGTGGAGCCAGCATTGGCGAGAGAGAGGTTGCGGAGGAAGGATGGGCACGCATGGCTGTGGCTGTCGACGAGTGTGCTGAGGTGGCCAAACGGGCAAGCACTGGCCGAGGATGCGGGTTGACCGGAATCTGGAGTCGGCAAGTGGCTGGGGAAGTGGATAGGCAGATTCGGTGCTCGATCCAGGTGGAGGGGAGGGATGTTTCTGGCAGCTTTGGCGTAGCTGTGGTGCGGAGCAGTTTGTATAGGCTGCTGGAGTTTTTTTTTTTGGGGGTTGAGGAGATAAGCAGCTACCAACCTATTTGTTTTGGCATATATCATATATATATTAAAAAACCAAAGCATGTCAGATCGAAATAAAAGAGAAGAGAAGGAGGGTTGGCTGTTGAAAGGGGAGGGGAAAAGTTCGGTGGAAGGGATAGAGCGGAGGAAGGAGTAGGTCTCCGCAAGAACATAAATGATGAAGAACAACCCTTATTGAATATGTATGGCTATATATATAATATAATATATTTTATATTATTGCAAATGTAAAGCTCAGAACGAAAAAAGGAAAAATGAAAAAATTTGAAAAGACGATTAGGTCATAATTTGAGATCATGGGGAAATGTAAAGTAACGAAGCAATTGAATTTTTATTATATAAATATTATATATATAATTTTTTAAAAGCAATGCTTGGATTTTGTTCCAAAGTGTAGGTAGAGGAGTTAGGGCATCTCCAATCGATTACGGGCTGAATATTCAGTCCGTAATTGGGTGGATTTGCCCAATGGCTGGGCGTCTGGCCTCAGACAACCATTAAATGGACGTCTGGCATCAGGCGCCCATTTAATGGGCGCCTGACCCTTAGGCGTCCATTTTATGGGCGCCTGAGGCAAGACGCCAATAAAATGGGCACCGCCTCCCCTCCCCCTCATTTCTCTTCACTTTTCGTTTTGAAATTTTTTTGAAAAATAAAAATTTATCCAAAATGCCGCCGCGTCCAACCAAAATCGCCCGAAGAACGGTTCAGAGACATCCAGAGGAGCAAGCAGGACCACTACACGTTCCGCCACCGCTTGGAGTTTCACCAGACGATCTATGTGTTCTACATGAGCTGCCAGATGGTTATCAACATAGAGCCGAAACCGCTTTGACGACCATACAGGTATTAATCAACCCTTACTATAACTTGTTATTTTAATTTGTACATTACATACTCATATTAAATAACCCTTACGCTATCAAAAATTGTTGTTTCATTAACTATCTATAGGACCATTACATTCACTGTCGGGGTAGTTGGGCTAAGTGCATTACCCAGTTTTATGACTATCTTCCCGGTCCTATTATTGAGAGGCTACAGGCTAGCCCTTTTGGTCTATTTTTTTCGATTATGCCTGTTCAGTCCTTTGATCGACCTCTCGTCCAGGCATTAGCTGAGGGGTGGTGGCCCACCACGCATACGTTTTATTTTTCAGATTTTGAGCTTGGTATCACCCCAGTTGATTTCTACATGTTCACTGGGATTGAGATTGGACGACAGGGTCTTCTACCTTTTCCATTCGATGATTTATACGAGTCGCCCAATTTGTATACTGTTTTTTTACCACTGATAGATGTTACCTGCGTCTCTAGTGGTTCTGTTAAGTTGACGTACTTGCAGCATTACATCACCAGTTATATAGCTAGAGCCGATATGATGGATGCAGTTAGTAGAGCATTTTTGTTGTACCTGTTTGGTTCGACCTTTTTTTCGAACCAAAAAGGTACGGTTAGACTTGGCTATTTAGCTTCCCTTGCCTGATTAGACCAGCTACATACTATCGACTGGGGCACGACGATATTAGGCACCCTATATACCGCTCTAGATTCATTTGCGCTTGGCGATGTCAGGAAGATGTATGCTTTTTGGTATATTTTGTCGTTATGGTACTACGAGTACACGGAAAACATGCATCCCCGCATCCAGGACACGGCTAGTCAGGCTGCTGAGCATTACTTCCCTAGGATGAGACGATGGGAGACCATGCAGTACGTATATCATGTCCCCTTAGGTGTACGGCATGACTTGATGGAGGCTAGGTCACAACTGGATATGCGTAGTCGTGGTAACATCATTCGGACTCCTTGGGCCTCACATTGGACTCATCTAGCAGATGCAGGTCTTCTGGTGGACGACCATCCATTGATGGTTGCGTATTCAGTATCTAGACGTAGGGTTGCTTTGCATACGCCTGCATTTATGCCTATGTGGTATTTGGGAGAGAGATGTGCTTATCAGATTACGGGTGATCGTCGTATACCATACGATCCTTTATCCTGCGAGGACATGTTTGGTAGACATAGGGTGATCGGTGATCAGTACTTACATACTCTACGACAGGCTGGATGGGTGGATAGTAGTACTTTTTTCATCGATGGGGATTACGACGCTTATTGGGCTAGAGTAGCACCCCGTGGATTCATCGTACCAGATTATGTTCATGGGGTCAACTCTGATGATATAGGACCTCATCTGGCAGCCGGTAGAGTTCAGGTACCGCAGGTTTCATTTGACCCGATTCCGTCACAGTTCTCCCAGGCTCCCATGCAGTTGGAGCCTGATACCACTTTTAGAGCGTATGACTTGACAGGTACTTTGATTAAGCAGCCTTTATTCTTTCCAGATCACCCCGACTATCCTGGTGTGCCTTCAGTCGGGTTATATCCTCCGTATGAGGTACGTTTGTTATTTACTGTCATTTTTCCTTTATTTTATGCTTGTTTTTTTATTATGGCTTTTGTCATCTTTATGTAGTATGCTGCTAGATTGGATCAGGCCAGAGTAGGGTTTGGTGTGTTTCGTGATATGACTCTTGCACATACACACGCCATGCATGATATGTACATGCAGCATACATAGATGCTAGAGGCTCAGATTGATCAGCTATCAGCTAGACTTTCTGTATATGAGCCTTTCGGATCACAAGGCGGAGGTGATTCTGGTCCCAGTGGGTATGGTGCTGTGTGATTTGACCGCACAATGACACACCCTCTCTCCACTCAAGATTTGGTCATATATATATATATATATATATATATATATATATATATATAACCATATAGATGTCATACTTGTTCACCACAATTTACTCTAACAAAACATTCAAATATCAGACAACTATCCTCAAATATCAAACAATGTCTGGAAATTTACTAAAAGCTGTATTGCTTTACGACAGTGACTCTGAAGAAGAAGCATATGCGTTAGCGCATCAACAGGAGGAGGAGGAATTGATGGAGATATATCGTGAAGCATACGGATCAACTTCTGGAAAACATGGTGGTTCCGTAGTGGGTAGGAAATATATCAACCGTAACCAGCAAGCATTTCACAAAACACTACTGCAAGATTACTTTGCCCGTGATCCAACTTACGGTCCAGAGACATTCAGACGACGATTCAGAATGAGTCGACCATTATTCATAAGAATTCTCGAAAGTATTCAGTAGAATAATAATTATTTTGTTTTTAAGCAGGACGCCGCAAAAAAACGTGGTTTGAATGGGCATCAAAAGATGACTGCAGCTTTGAGAATGTTAGCATACGGTACACCCGCCGATGCCCTTGACGATGCATATCGTATTGCAGAGAGTATGGCATTGAAAAATCTAGATCACTTCTGCCAGTCAGTTGTGGACATTTATGGGACGGAATATCATCGATCTCCAAACGAGGCAGATGTAATTCGCTTGCGTGAAATGCATGAAAGCAAGGGCTGGCCTGGAATGCTTGGAAGTCTAGATTGTATGCATTGGGAGTGGAAGAACTGTCCAAAAGCTTTTCACGGAGCATATAACGGCAAGGAAAAAAAACCAACAATCATCTTAGAAGCAGTTGCCTCTCATGATTTGTGGATCTGGCATGCTTTCTTTGGAATGTCAGGTTCTCTTAATGACTTAAACGTTGTCGAACGATCTCATTTGTTCAATGATTTGGCGCAAGGTAAGTCAACTCCCGTATCATTTACTCTTGGTCAGAACACATATGACCATGGATACTATTTAGGAGATGGAATTTATCCCAAATGGAGTACGATTGTGAAGACATTTGCAAACCCAATGACAGCAAAACAGAAACAATTTGCTGCGATGCAGGAAGGACAAAGAAGGACGTAGAAAGGGCATTTGGGTTCCTTCAAGCAAGATTTGCAATGGTAAGCAATCCATGTAGATTATGGAAGAGATCAAAAATGGCTACAATTATGTTCTGTTGTATAATTCTCCATAACATGATCATTGAAGATGAACGCGGTATGGATTATCCTGATTTCGAGTATGAGGGGGCAAGACAACCACCCGAATTGTTTCGCACAACCACGTTACGAAATGAAGAACAGTACGCAATTCATAACGATCATCATGAGGTATATCGTAATACAGCTATTCATAATAGACTCCAAAGGGATTTAATGGAGCATATTTGGAATTCTCATGGAAATCAGTAGTTGAAGATGGTGGATCTTTGTTTATTTACATATGTTTGCCTTTTTTATTTCTATAACGAAGTGTGTAAAGCTTCAATTATTATGTTTGTAATGTCATTTATGTTTGATGAAGTAAATCTATATTGATATATACACAATGCATCGAAAAAATGATATACCATTAAATATTGTTAAACCGAAAATAACACTTGATTACCTAAATGAACTGAAGGTACATGGAAATGTAAACTGCAATAACTAGAAATAGCAAATTAATACGTCAACTACATATGTTTTGTTCCAGATCTACTCTCAACAATGCGCTGTTTGTACTCCATCCAATATTGCAATGTAATTGGATCCATTCCAGTGACATCCTTCTCCATTACTATGGTCTCTTGGCGTTGCCGCTCTAGCTCAAAACGACCCTTCTCAATCTCAGTCAATTCTTTTAACACGGCAAGCTTTTATGCGCTTCCTTTTTGACGTTCTGCATTTTCTCTCGCATGTTTTTCATGCATTAGGGCTAAACGAGAATCGATTTGAGATTGAACAGCAATTTTCTTCTTAGCTGCTCGTTGCCCCATCGGTCTAGCGTCCTCATCAAATGCGGGAACTACTTCTTCGTCTTCGATATCTTGGCATTCATTTGAGGCCATATGGGAAGAATTGCCTGGGCTAGAATTGTAAGTAGATCTACTTGCTTTTTTCTTCCCCTTTGACTTCGTCTGCACATCTCTTAAGCCTTTTGCGGTGTTTGAGTTCCATTTTTGTTGACTAACAAGCAAGTCATAGCAGTTTGCAAACTGATAGTAGTGGGGTTTCTTTGTACCATTTTCTCTTGGAAATAATTTCAAGAACTGATCGTTCGCCATTCTCTTCTACAGAAACAGAAAAACAAAATCAAATATTAACAAAGTGATTAGAAATGAATGTAAATTAAAAATGTGATTTTACAAAACGCTACTAATTCAGCTTCACCACCCATTCCACTTGGATTTGCTGTTCTTATTTTGTGGATCTGCGACTCGTAGAATTGTGTTTGTCGATTAATCTTCCCAAAACGACCCGTGATTGCAGACATTGGTCTCGTCTTTTCAACATGTTTTATATTGTACGCACTCATGACTTTTGCCCAAAACGCCTCTCCACTTTGGTCGTTCCCCTTTACCGAGTCGTTAGAAAAATGACAATAATTATAACACAAATCCTTATCTTCATCGCCAGACCATGGAGCAGAAGAATGGAACGATAGAGGGGGGCGGTTTGGGGAATTCCATTTTGAAAGGGTTGAGAATCTAAATCCCAGCTATCCATATTCATCGCTTCGGTATATGATTGAAACGGATGAGACATACTTTCAATATTAAGGAATTGAGAATAAAATTGTAATAAAAAAAGAGGTGTGTATTACAATTTGGATAACATTCTGATATATGTAGTGAAATCATAAATATGACCGTTTATAGCCGTTGTAATTGAAATATGACCGTTTATAGCCGTTGTAATTTGAAATATGACTGTTTATAGCCGTTAGGGGTGAATGGGGAGATATATGGCTGGTAGGGATGGAAATTTGGGGGGGGGGGGGGTTGGGGGCGTCCATTTTATGGGCGCCCAAGCCCTGGCGCCCATTTTATGGGCGCCAGTGGCGCCCATAAAATGGGCGCCCAAGCCCAGTTCAGGATCCTGAATTGGATCCTGAACGTTAACCTTAATATTAAGGTTGAATTGAACGACTGGATATTTTTTTTGCGCAGATTCAGCAAGTAATGGAACGATTGGAGATGCCCTTACAAAAGGAAACAGGAGTAAACAAACTATTATATGTCAGTTATCTTTTCAGGAAGTGAACAGAAACGTAAAATATTAACCAGTAGTATAAAGAGAATAGTGGAGAACTAAAGAGACCCAAAATGAACGGACCGACAAATAATGAATTGAAGTGATGGAATGACAACAGGCTACAGCAGTATTCTAGGAATTATAAAAGCAAATGGCTATATGTTTTAAAACGGTGGAAATTGAAAGGACAAACGAAACCCAAAAGTTTTAAAACGGTTACCATTACAGTTATCATTTTCACGAAACACACAAATGAATATACTGCGGAGATTAGTACGACGAGATGGATAGTACGGTACATAGATATAAGCGATACGATCGTCCTATCAAAAGTCGATATTCCACTGCCAAACTGCTGCAAATTCGCTGAAAATAAAATAAATGGGGCTAGAGAAATCCAGATTTGATGAAATGAATTATGACGTCTCACTCAGAAAATAGTTTACATTTTTATTATATAAAATATTTAGATTTAGAAAATATTTTATTTCCATCAAATTAACTGATTTAAATTGAAGTTGAAAATTACACAACCCAATTTACTTTCATATTTTCCAACGAAAATTTGACATTTTCTATGTTTAAATGGATGTATTCCAGATATTAAATTCTCATTGCTAAATTTTATAGTTTTAAATTTCACAAAAATTCGATTAATTTCATTATAAAAACATTTATAATTTACGGGTCATTACAGAATTTCTATACGTACTTGATTTTAGTCAGATAAGAAATAAAAGGTCAACGGGTGGGAAAAGGAAGGATCTAAAGCCTTTTAGGGTTCTTAAGGTCTCTTGGTTTACTATGGAGCCATTAGTCTAAAACAAACCTATTATGACTTAGCCAAAAAAAAGAACACGAATATCTGCAAATTTATTTCAATTTTTCACAGTAATTTATATATTTAGAGCAATAAGAACTTGATTTTTACGAAACGAAAAATGGAATTCTTCCTAAAATTTGGTCTAGTACTTGGGAATAAAATTAAAATTTTTAATTTCAAAATTTAAATTTTCATGTCAAATTCAAATTTTAAGAGTCAACAATTTCATCATTCTAGATTTCATAGAAATTATTAATCATTTTTAAAACAAATTTTCAATGTCAAATTCAATATTAAATACTACGCTAATTACAGCGTTCAAATTTTAAGAAATTCATTCATTATAATTAAATTTCAAATAGATTCATTTATTATGATTTACATCTTATCATTCAATCAATTATTACCTTATGAGTATAACTAACATAAGTTTAGATCTTATTACACTCATATTTTACACTTATCGTCTTAATTCATATTAACTGTCATATTTAATTAGATTAATTACAATTTATTTCCAGTTTCATTTTAACGGATTAAGTAGTGAAATGATAATCAAACAATTATTACAACCTTCAATTACAAATACATTTCTACGTTTATCGTTAACAAACAAAACTAATAAATTCACATAATGATTAATTGATTTCCTAATTCGTAATAACCTTCTTCAATTAACAACATATAATTCCAACATTAAATCTAGCATTCAATTGCCTTAATCCATTAATTACCCATTCAGTAGTCAAATAGATAAACTAATGAGAAAATAGTTAAAACAATCGTTTACAAAGATAATTCATATCCATTATCTTATTATTTACAACCAAGGGCTATACATTGCTTACCAAAATGATTTTATATTCTATATTAACCTCTTTCAGTCAATTACATACAATCTTACCATTAAATGCATCATTTAATTTATTTCATTTCTTATGATTATAACCAATAACCTTACAATTATATCAATTGATTGAAATTGGATTAAAATGGTTACCAATTACATTAAATAAACACGACTATATTACATTCTAATTATTTTATCATTACAAATCGTAAATTTTATTTTCTTTCAATATTCAACTACAGAATCTTATTAAATTCAATATTTTAATTATCGAAAAAATAAGGGTCGTTACAGTACCGAAAAAGGAAAGGAGGTGATTGGAAAGAAGAAACTCTGCTATTTTAATTGTCATCATATCGGCCACTATGAAAACCTATGCAAAGAGCCAGCTAACGCAGAAAAAGGCCAAGTGTTTGTGTTGGAGCCTGCTACTTCAAAGCCAATAGTGTAGGAGAAGGAAAAGGCTATGTTAGGAGGTATGCTTCAAATCCATGATACATCTGTTAGCATTTTATTTGATACCGGTACATCTCATTTTTTTATATCTCGATGCGTGGTAGATAAACTTAACCTAGAACCCACATATCTAGTTACTTCCTTAAAAGTCACAAATTCGTAGGAGGGTATGCCACCCTTGGGATGAAGTGTGACCACCTAGAGTTTGACTTGCTAGGTTACATGTTTGTTTGCTGTTTGCGTCTATTTGACTTTCTAGGGTTCGAAATAATATTGGGAATGGATTGATTAAGTAATTACAATGCCAGGTTATTTTTCCTAGGTAGGAAAATATCACTTAGACACCAAGATTGTAGTGATCCAATAGTTTATACCATAGAAAACCCTAGACGTGAGGTGAACGCTTTGTTGGGTGCTATAGAGTTTCAAGATGAGTCCCTAGACGTGAGGTGAATGCTTTGTTGGGTGCTATGGAGTTTCAAGATGAGTAACTCACATTTTCGTAGTTAGACAAATTCACGGATGTGTTTGAGCCGATAGTCGGATTACCTTTGAAACGAGCAATCGATTTTCGGATAGATTTAGTGCCAAGGGAAAAAGTGGTAAGTAGGCCTCCAAGCAGGATGACACCAACAAAGATGAAGGAGTTGAAGGCCAATTTGTAGATTTAGAAGGCAATAGTTTTATTAGACCAAGCAGTTTGCCTTAGTGAGCAGACGCAGTATTTACTAAGAAGCCGGATGGATCGTTAAGGCTATGTATCAGTTATCGTAAGTTAAATGAGAAGACGATAAAGAATCGATATCCACTGCCAAGGATTGACGAGTTGTTCGACCAGTTGAGTGGGGCTAAGATATTGTCTCAGTTGGATCTGGCGACAGGATTTCATTGCTTAGAGTGGCAAAAGATGGTATACCTTTAATGGAGTTCAGGACGAGATATGGGTGATATGAGTGGTCAGATATGCCATTCGGACTCACTAATGCACCGGTATTCTTTGTAGATTTGATAAATTTTTCGAGAGCACTTGGATAGATTCATGTTGGTTTTTATAGATCATATTCTGGTATACTCTAAGGATGAGAAGGAACATGAAGTTCATCTTAGAGTTATGCTTGAGAAGCTGAGGTAGCATCAGCTAAAGGAAAAGTTTTCGAAGTGCTATTTTTGAAAAAAAGAAGTGAGGTTTCTTGGTCACGTGGTTTCGAAGAAAGGTTTGTCAGCCGATCCATAAAAGATCGAGCTATTAATAATTGGAAGAGACCAAAAATGGTAATCGAGATAAGAAGTTTCCTTAGATTGGTCGGGTATTATAGAAGATTTATAAAGGATTTCTCGCTGATAGAAGAGTCGATGACCAAGCTAACATGAAAGGATGTGAAGTTTACGTGAATCGATAAGTGTAAGGAAGCATTCTAGAGCTTGAAACACTTACTGACCCATGCACCTGTGTTGGTGATTCCGAAGGAGAATCAAGATTTAGATGTTTATAATGATGCATATGTTACTGGGTTAGGTGTTGTACTAATACAGAGAGGTAAAGTGATTGCCTACGCTTCTAAAAAGCTTAGACCACATGAGGTTAGTTATCCAACGCATGATTTGGAATTAGCTACAGTTATATTTGCATTGAAGGTATGGAGGCGTTACTTTGGGAGAGAGGTATGAGCTCTATGCAGATCATAAGTCGATGTACTTGTTTTCTCAGAAGGAGCTGAACATGAAACAATAGAGATGGTTGGGAATATTAATCGCTTATGATTTTGGAATAGAGTACACACCAGAGAAAGGCAACAAGGCTGCAGATGCGCTTAATAAAAGGCGTTAGAATGCTGTATTAGCTATGGTAGCAGAATGGAAAGACTTAGAAGCATTGTCAGCTTGTAGAGTACTGTGGAGATCCGAGGCTGAGTCTAGTGGAGGATCTGTTAGGTTGACTTGTTTGGAAGTCTGACCGGTATTAATTGAGAAGATCGCTTCGAAACAGGAAGAGGATCTAGTGCTAGCTAGGGCTGTCAATTTCCTACACGACCCGAAACCCGCACGGAAATTAGCAGGTTAACCCGACCCATTTAATTGGCGGGTCATTTTCGGGTCAACCCGAATTTGACCCGTTTATAAACGGGTGGGTTTCGGGTTGACCCGCTAACCCAAAACCGACCCTTTAACAACCCGTTTATACAGTACATAGGTTGAGCTGACCCGTTTAAGACCTGCTCCGACCCGTTTATGACCCGTTTGTACCTTATATGGGTTATACGGGTTGACCCGACCCGTTTACGACCCGTTCCGACCCTTTATGACCCAATTATACCTTATACGGGTTGACCCGACCCGTTTACAACCCGTTTACACCTTGTACGGGTTGACCTGACCCATTTACGACCCGACCCGACCCGTTTATAATCGGGTTACACGGGTTAGATCGGGTCAACCCGTTTACAAACGGATCGGGTTCGGGTTGAGCTTTTTCGACCCGTTTAATAAACGGGTTGACCCGACCCATTTAAAATCAACCCGAACCCGACTTGACCCAACCAAAACCCGACCCATTGACAGCCCTAGTGCTAGCTGAAATGATCAGGAAATTAAAGGATGGAATGGAGGGCGATGACTTAAAAGATTTCCGTCTTGACCAAAATGGATGGTTGAGAAAGAAGGGTAGATTATGTGTTCCAAATGTGGGAGACATAAGGAAGGAAATTTTGAAGGAATGCCATCGTTTGAAGTCCACTATTCATTCAGGAGGAACGAAGATGTATCAGGATATAAAGAGAAGTTTCTTATAGGAAGGCATGAAGAGGGATGTTGGCCTATGCATGAAATAGTGCTTGAACAGTCAGCAAGTGAAAGCCGAGCATCAAAAGCCGGGTGGATTGCTTCAGCCATTGGACATTCCGGTTTGAAAGTGAGATTCCATTTCTATGGATTTTATTCATGGGTTGCCGAGATCTAATAGAGGGAATGAACGTATATGGTTCATAGTGGACAAACTGACCAGGAGTGCCCATTTCATTCCGGTTAAGGAAAATAGAATGACACCTGCTTTGGCTAAGTTATTTATGAAAAATGTGGTTAACTGCATGAAATTCCTAGTAGTATTGTTAGTGATAGAGATTCTTTGTTTACTAGCGAGTTCTGAAAGAGTTTACAGGAAGCTTTGAAAACCAAGCTCAAGATGAGTACCGCTTTCCATCAACAGACTGATGGGCAGACGGAGAGAGTTAACAAGATCTTGGAGGACTTGTTGTGATCTTGTGTATTGGACTTCGAGGGATCATGGGAAGGCCACCTACACATAGTCTAGTTTTCATATAAAAATAATTATCAGACTAGTATAGTGATAGCACCGTTTGAGGCTCTGTATGGAAGACCATGCAAATCCCTTGCATGTTGATTAGAGACCGAGGATAGATTGGTTCTTGGTCCTGATTTGGTAAAAGAAGCGGTAGAAAAGATTGAGTTGATAAAGGCAAGAATAAAGGAAGCTCGGTCTAGGCAGAAAATCTATGCAAGTAGAAGATGAAAACATTTATAGTTCTCTGTTGGAGATCATGTTTTCGTCAACGTATCGCCGATGAAAGGTGTTATAAGGTTCGGGAAAACGAGGAAGTTAGCACCGAGGTTCGTTGGATCATTTCGTATTTTAGATAGGATCGAGAAACTCGCATATAGAGTAGATTTATTGAGTAGTTTGGTAGGAGTCCAAGATGTTTTCCATGTATCTCATCGAAGGAAGTATGTTAGGGATCAAGACAGTACTATAGCACCGACTGTGTTAGAAGATTTAGTGTAGAATCAGACATGTCTATAGTTAGGAAGCCCATCTGGATAGTCGAGATAGATGAGAAGAAATTGAAGAATAAGATAGCTAGATTAGTAAAAGTCCAGTGGAATGACGATTCTAGATGCTGTACCTGGAAATTGAGAGTAGGATTATAGACGCTTATCAAAATTTGCTTGATGGTATGTTCTACCTTTGATTGTTTTGTCGTGTACCTTATCGTAATTTCGAGGTTGAAATTCTTTAAGGATGGGGGATTGTAACACCCTATATTTTTGGTAAAATTATTTAGAATATTTAATTAGTTAAATAAAATAAAATAATGTATGATAATTAATAGATTGGGATTTAATTTAACCAAAGGTAGCCGTGCCTATATGTAAAATGGACTAAAGAGATAAGATAGACATAAGTGCTAGGAAATAAGGAAGGGTAGGATGGGAAACAGGATGAACTTATATCATAAACCCTTAGGAAATCAAACACACGTTCATTTCATTTTTTCTTAAGCAAAAATACTCTATGGCCGACCACCATTTTCAATCTCAAGAGAAGATAACGCTAAGATGTTCAAGAGAAAGAAGTAAATCAACTTATTTAACATCAAGTCTCACATTTTTAAACATAAAGCTAAGGTGAATCATTATTACATTCTATTTTTCTTATATTTTTCGGATTTTAGCATACCCTATAATGATTTTGTGTGATAATGCCATATTTTGGATGATTGAAAGTTTATATATGCTTTTGATGGTTTATACATGTTCATATTAGTTTTTTTGATATGTTTGATATGAAAGTCCAAATAAATGACATCCTAATGCCTTGAAAATTTAAATGTAGATAAGAAATGATATTTTAGAGATGGATTTCAATTTTCATAATTTTCTAAATAAATGTGGATTTTATATTAATTATCTAGTGAAGAAAATGAATTATTGGGTTATAAATTATTTACTGCATAATAAATAATTATTTAGGTATGAAATTTATAAATGTTAGAAAACATATAGAAAAGGATTTTTTGGAATATTTATAGAATTTTCTTAAGTATTTTGACGAATATATAAAATTATTTAAGGTATGAGACTTAAATGTTTTATATATTTAATTAAGGAGAATGGGTTGTTTTGCAAATGATCTAAATTAATTAATTCTAAAATTGTGGTAGCACTTTTAGAAAAGAAAAGTTAGCAACCAATAAGTGTTTGACAAACAAGGCAGGTTAGCTAAAAAGTTTACTTAATAAAGGGTTTAAATCAGAAATTCGTGCTAAAAGCATGTTTCGCCTCTTTCCGTTTCGCCCAGGTAGCTTTCGACTAAGACCCTCGGCCTTCTTCCATAAACTAATGCACATAGTATCAAAATCTAGGTACATGGTGAAGTGAAAAAGGAAGGAAGGTAAGAGTCAAAACCAAGGGGTCTGAAAGGGTCGAAGGACTTTTTATTTTAAAATAAAAGGTAGCTCCTGCTTTGCTTTCGAAAGGTTAGGTTTTGACTCAGTTGGCTTTCGACTAGGTCAAATATTTTAAAAGGAAAGGTTTCGAATGCGTTGCACTTTTATGTTTTAAATAATGCTTTTGGAAGGGGCGAAATCCCTAGTTGCCGCTCTTCTACCTTTCGAAGTCAATGGTTTCAAAAGGTATACTTTTTTTTGAAATTAACCACTTCTCTAATGCTTTCGAAAGGATGGTTTCGATGCCATCACTTCTTTACTTAGGAACAGGTTTCGAAAGAGAGAATTTTGAATTAGATGTTTTTAAATGACCTTTTTGTTCTGATTGAAGAATAATCCAATGGTTTCGAAAGAGAATGGTTTCAACTTAAATGATTTAGAAAGGAGTTTTTCCACATGTTTTAAATTGAACCCAAGAAATTTCGAATGGTTTGAGTTTATAAAGGTTTGATGCTCTCGAAAGGTATTATTTTTTGATAGTTTCAAAAGGGATGAAATGGAAGGTTTTTAAAGGCAATGTTTGAAGTGTTTAAATATATGATGTCTAAGGTACTAATGCTTTCAAAGGAAGCTTTTAAAGGTTTCGAAAGGGTTAAGTATGGTTTTGAAAGGGAAGCTTTGGCAAAGGGTTTTACTTGGTTTTAAAAGAGATGCTTTCAATGGTTTAGAAAGAGGTATTTTCAACTGAGTCGGAAGGGGTACTTTAAGTGTTTAAATGTTTTCATCAACTAAGGTTTGAGTAAAGTGTGTGTGTGTGTGTATAACATTGCAAGATGATTTTGAGTAAAGCATGATTATATGTATTTTCTTTGTATGAGTTCGATTTAAAGATTTTTAATTAATTTGAGAAAAGGTTTTCAAGGAGAACTTTAGAAAGATATCCCTAAGTAAAATGACTTGGATATTAGTATGCCAGATGGGACTAGTATATGGTTGCGCCCTATGCATTAGCCATTGTCCCCAGCTAATTTAGTCAAAAATTCCAGTGTGTAGGGCTTTATCACAAGTAAGACTGAAATTAGTATTACACACAGACGAGAATATATATTTGTATGTAGACAGGTTATTGGTGAGCCTTCAAAACCATTAGGATCATGTGACCCTAGGAGACGTTAAGTTAGGGACAGACCATCCAGAAGAGAAGTATTTAACAGGTAGTTAAGGATAGATCGTCCAAAAGAGGTGTGTCTAACAGATGTTAGATTATTTTATTATTTTGTTCAGTAGGCCCGAGTTAGCCAAAGGTTAATAGTCCGCCAAACAAAACTAAGGTGTTTGAACAGATAGTTCTTTTATTACCTAATATGTACATTTACGCAGATGCTTTAGTTGTTTAACCAGTTTTGGTTACAGGAAAAGATTTGCAAAAGATATGTTTTAAATGAATGTTAGTGAGAGGAAAATCATTCTGCTAAGCGGTATGGTCTCACTTAACATTAATAACCGGGATGTATAATATGATTCACACCAGGCTTTATATCTGACTCGAAGTTTACATTTTCCCCTTAAACTCTCATGTACTCAAAATTGATTTGAGTAGGCTGAGGGTTGATGTTCTTTTAGGTTTTAGTAGGATGATGAATAAATCTACCGGAGGCGAGTAGGAGGCTGACAATAGTTATTTAGGAGTTGCAGTACTTTGTTTTGTTATTTGTTTCCATTGTATATGTATTAAGTCAATTATGACTATATGGCTCTTATCATTCAAGGGGGCATCTTCATATGTCGTCTTGGCATATTCTGTAATAAGTATATTTTATCATTGGCTGAGAAATGTTTTGGGATTATGTAATTTGGATATGGAACATCTGTTTTGAAATGTAATGGAAAAATGTTGTTTTGAAATCTGTGATTTGTTTCGTATTCAAATGCTTCTGATATTATATATACCATTAACATAGCCATATTTAGTCACCGGAAGTTAATACTATGGATGACTACCGTATTTATAGCGCTTAGCTTTGGGCCTCTAGATAGGGAATATTACATAGTCATTAACATAACTTAAGTGATGATTAACCTCTAGTCACCTTCTTAATTATCAATTAGGGGCTAATTACCTTTTAATTCACTAACTAATTAAATAATTATATTACAACTTATTTACTTTTTAATATTACTAATTAAGTTTGAAAACTTAGTAAACTAATTTCAAAATAAAACAAATTTGAAATAAAAACTCAAACGTTTGCCAAACTACATCCATAGCGACCATCGCTATGGGCGCGGTTTGCTCTAACATATTCTTAGCGAACCACTTCTCAAACCCTTACTTTACATGATTTGAAACATACTTTAGAAATATTTTAAAAAAACTTTAAACTAAAGTTACAAACTTTAACCCGTTTCAAAACTTTAAACTTCTAAAACAAACTTCGATTCCAACCAGATCTTATAATCGTCACAATTACACAATGTAGCTAACTTTGTTTACCAACCTCATGCCATAGCCCATGTTTTACAATCAACTTATTACTAACACCTACCATCTTCATCGTGGATTGTAAGTATACATCTGTATATACATGTTTACTAACTTAATAATACAACATCAATTTTCATTACCGAATCAAACTAAAATTAACCATCCAAATCATAATCAAACCACATGACTATCATCCAAGTTCTACACTATATAATCACCATATATATTGACATAAATAAAGATACCATTTTCATTTTAAAAAAATGAGTAGTTTACTCACCAAACTTCCGCAAAAGCTACCCGAACTTAAGCTAAACTTGCCAACGACTCCATAGCTTTGAAGGATGAAGGCTTTAGGGGTTAGCAACTCTCAAAATGGGCTTGTCCTAAGTGTATATAGACTTGGCCAGAGATGTGGGGGTGGATGTGGAGTCATAGCTTGAAGGTAGAGGAGCTTTGGGTTATCATTGATTTGTCAAAAATGAACCCAAAATTATGTCATATTCCCACTAGTTTTTTTTGCTAGCAACTCACGGAATTTGGAAAAATGGTCAAACATAAAATTTTAGAAATTTATTTCCTTTATCATTTCAAAAAAAGAATCATTCATTTTGATTTGTTTTGAAAAAGTTATGATTAAAAGAAGAAGGGTAATTTTTGGACATGAAATTCTGGGTGAAAATTGCTTTGCAAAGATTGGTTATTTTGACATAGATATTTTCGAAAATGGAAAAGGTCATCAAGGAGAATGTTGTAGCCACTAGAATTTTAGATGATTTGGAAAAAAAGAAGATTGCAATTTGATGTAGGAATGAAGAAGTTATGGTAGGAGAAATAAGTGGTAAAAATGAGTGGAGGTTGTGGAGCTATTTATAAGTAAATTTTCCTATATCATCATTATGTGAATCCAAATCAACATCTTTTCCTCCGTCTAATGCATCACATCTCTACTCTCTAGTCACCTCATCCATGTAATTATTTTGAATGATGATTCATACAAAAATATTCAATACGTGGCAAAACTTATATATATATATTTAAATAAAATGTTAATTATTTATGAGTTGTCACATCACTCTCTTTATATATATTATTTAAAAACTATGAATTACCACATCATTCTCTCTCTATATATAAGTTTAATTATTGATTAAAGCTAAAATGTGACAAGATATGATGATGATTAATGATTGCAAAATCTAAGATGTGGCAATACTCTATACATATTTATATAAAATGTTTATTATTTTTAAACTATGTCTTGTCAGGTTACTTGATAATCCAAATTAACATAAGATAATTTATTTCTAATGTATTATTATCTAGTTAATTAACTCTTATATATATGTATATATCGTGCACAAAGACGAACAACATTCCCGACAAATTTCCGGTGTTGAAAGGTTGAAATTTCGAAAAACGTTCTTCGGTCGGATTTTTTGTTTTTCTACGAACTATTTAATTTGGTAAACAATTTTGAGAATGATTTTACCATCATTGTTAATTAATTAAAAATGGGTTATTTTCATTATAAAACGCATATATTAAATATTTAAAATTAAGTAAATATTCACTAATCAAAGTAGTGAAATTCCGGGTCGTTACATTCTTCCCCCTTAAAAGAATTTCATCCTTGAAATTACACCTCGGCCTATCCTAGAAAACACTTAACACTATACATAAGCTCATATGATGTACATAGATTATTATTATTATGCAAAATCTGGTTCGGTCTAAACTCGTATACATTACTTTCCTTCTGAAGTAGTATCGCTCACTCGATTCTCTAGTATGGACTCCGATTAGACTCCTAGATTAGGAACCTCTATCCTCCTTACATAGTTATAATCATGGTAGAAAACTTTAGTCCCATACCAAGAACTCCCATCAAGTACTCATCGTCAAAAGTTGAGTAATAGTTCCTTATTCGGAATGGTGCAACACCTCAAAGCCATGTACTCGAATCTTGGATCACTCTATATGAAAAAGAAATGATCTACGTACAACTTATGCACTTACTAATTAGTTCTCCCTAATACCAATTCGATTTTCATTAAATTATTTATGAAAACATTTCATAAACTACACCGGTTCAACTTGGATGTTACTCCACTACATTCTAAGATCATATATCTCTATCGGGTTCCATTATTCTATTTCAAATTTATCTCTCTAAGAAAACTTAAGATCGAAAACCTGGATTTTATTCAAAACTTTTTTGAATAAAACTCTATATTTCAATTATAGAAATATATATGCATAGCCCGAGTAACTCCAAAATGATACTAAGAAACTGGGTACTACTAAAAATATCCTACATTCCCTTACCAAGAAGGGTAATTCTCAAGAGAAGTGTTTACCATCTGAACACATCACTTCCTCAATTTTAATTTATTTTCAAACCACTCAAATATTTTCAAACCACTCAAACTAGTTAACTTAAAAATATTCCTTTTATTTCAAAATCTCATTTTTGGAACAATACTTTACATTTTCCAACAAAACATCTATTTCCAACTTGCTTTGGATTCGTTCAGGTTGAGCTTCTTTCGACTGTATAAGGATAAAGAGAATAATTTACTAAATACATTACAACATTCACCTATGCAAACATCTGATCGTTACTTAGAAGACTATTCTGATCACCACAAAACAATCAAGACTCATTTTCCCCAACCAATCCAAAGAAAACACTCCTTAACATTGTTGAATATGCAAGTATATGATTTTTGTTTGATGATAATAAACATATATATATGTATGTATGTATATTCTTTAAATGTATTTATTAATGTATTATTTTATTTTCACATATTAAATAAATATTTGCTGAATACAACAAATAACACAGAATTTAAATTCAAATAGATATTTTATTCAAACAAATATTTATTATAATTTTGAATAGTACAAATTTGAGCTCTCGCTATATATATATATATATACAAATTTCAATTACAATACAAATTCAATTACATCACAATCTTTCATTTACAAATGTCCTTACTACATATCGCTCATTCACTCATTATTTATCTTCAACTTGAATCCAGCATTTGAGCAATTTGCAAAAAAGTACCGATGCAGTAAAATTGAAAAGAAAATATTTTTGCAGTGTAAAATAAAATGTATTTTGAAAATATTATTTGCCTCAGTTATTTGGGTTGTTCGCCATCATTTAAATTTGAATTCATCATACACGAACAGCTTGTGACATGCACAATGTATCACTATACATGCCATAAGGCCGTGCACACCGTTATATATACTTGATAAAATTACAGGGACAGGTGAGCACAAGGTCAAACCCAAATCAAAAGCCGGGTTCAACTCAAGTGCAATAAAAATAATGTCACAATATCAGCACAAGGTCAAACTCGAGCTTTAAGATGGATTCAACACAGGCGCAATCCAGATGTACCAATTCAATAAAATGGTCAAAACCCCAAAACTAATATAAATCAAGTCTCGACCAAAGTTCAAGTCGTACACATGAAAACAGAGGCTAGACAGTCCATTTAGACCATCAAGCAAGTGCACCACTAAACCAACAAAGGCAGTTCACAAGTCAAAGACCAAAGAGACCGGGCACCAAACAGCTACAACATGTACACAATGACGACCAGGCAGCAAACAGTGAATCAGGGTACCAGACTCGAGCTAGCATATCAAGCATATGAAATCAATTACAAGACCAACAAAGACTGTATGCAAACTGCCTCGAAGCAAGTTGCATGATTAGAAGTACATCAATAACATATACACACACATGTATATACATGTGTACATATGGTGATACAGCCTCAAGTATATATGCAGTAAATTGGATGCAGAAATTATTTTCTCACAAACACATATGTACATATGCATACATGTCATGAAGAAATCAGAACCGAAACAATGCAAGCAGACTCGAGTCGCAGTGCAGCTTGAAACAAAAGGTATAAAACAAGTAGATAAACTATGCAATAGAGGGATGTACACATGACTCAAAGAAGCACCTAAATAATTGAAACAAGCTCCAGACTACAACAAATGCAGTAACAATATACATGTACTCGAAACAACTGAAGTATAGACCAACAGGAAATATGCAACTCAATACAGTAGCAAATTTAACTTGACCAACCAAACAAAATAAAGAATGCAATGTGTTTATGAACCCAATGCATTGAACCATACAGCAGCTCAAATGAGTAGTGCCAATAGACCAGTAATCAAGTATGGATTCAAGTATACAAATGATGACCACAACTAGCACATGCACATCAAAGTGCAGACAAACTACAAAATCATGATGAAGCCAGTGTCACAAGAACCAAGTATATATGAAGACTCGAAAGCAAAAGCACACAGTACACAGAATACTTGTATTGATATATATGCGGTGAACAGTGGACAAGAGCTCAACAAAACAACTCAAACTCACAATTGAATCAGATTCAAGTGAAATCAAAGCAGACTCGATTACAAAATGCTTCAGACAAGTTCAACAGTCAATGGTAAAGCAACTCGACTACAACAAATTAACCAAACTCAATGTATACCAGACCAGACTTCAAATTATGAACTATATATGCTATAGAGACCAGAGAACCAAGCTATAGATTGAAGCACACGGCAGTGAAAATGCAGAACACACATACTTAAGGCCGAGACAAAATCAAGCAAGGAATTTCAATAATAATAAAGTCAAATTCTCATAAAATCAAATAATATGATGACAGACTACAATGCGCAGCCATGAGAAAATGATCGAAGTCAGGCAATGTCAACAACCACATCAAGCTAAGTGACGATGTCAACATAAATTTAAATGCTAAAAAGTCAGAAACCGTGATGACCAAGGAAATCAACCAAGTCAAAAATCGAAGCCGTGTTAACCAAGCAAAATATATATTAAATTGAAGAAGTTATAAGAATCACCATCATTCAATATTAATAAAGTGGCCGAGACGAATTCAAAGCTAAATTATTTGACGAGTTCATATAAAATATACGAACAAAAATTATAGGGTTCAAACCCTATATAAACGATGAACATCATCGGTAAATTAATCATTCGAGTTTGAGCTAAACAGAGAATAATAATCATTCAACTCAAATCACGATCGAGTTCAAGCAATCAACCAAAAAAGCAAAAAGGAAAATAACATAACAATTTTAATTCAAACTCGATCGAATTGATGTAGCTGAAAGCAATCGACAGAGTGAAGACAGGAATCGAAGCTTCAGAAATCAAAGCGGCGACTTCACCTAGAAGCCCTAATTTTAGAGCGAACGAAAGAGAAAAGGAAGGCAACATTTTTTCATAAACAAAAGAAACGTACCGAACAATATAAAAGGAAACAAAAGGGAGGCCGACCTTATTTCATTTTTAAAGGCTTTTGTTTATTTTAAAATTAGGGTTTTGTTTTATAATTGTTTTATATTTTTGGTTTCCCTTTTAAAATTGTGTAAATTCTAGTCGTGTGACTTGGGGAAGAGCTACGGTGGTGTAGTTCGAGAATTCACAACTCAGTGGCTGAGTTGTGGAAGGGTTTTGAGCATAGAGTTAAGGCTAGTCGATAGCGGGTGTCGCGAGTTTACGTGTGTAAGAGTCTGACTGCTTAATTTCTAGTAGAAACCTTGGGGGCAGCAAGTAGGCAGGGTTTTGCTGAATCTGGGTAAATTCTGTGTTGTTCTATTTCTGCATTTATTATTCTACTATTATCTATGCTGCTATAATTCTGATATATCCGTGTTGAGATTATTTTTTATAAACTTCCGCAATAAATATTTATAATTAATAGTATCACCCTATTCACACCCCCTCTAGGGTGAAATCAATCCCACAAGTGGTATCAGAGCTAGGTACAAAAGCCATTTTTGTTTTAAAAATTTGATTTTTTAAAAACCAATTTTTTTTTAAAAATTTGAATTTTCAAAATGGCTTCTTTTAGTACTGCTTTTGTTGAGGGTCAGTCTATAGTTAGACCACTAATGTTCAATAGTGAATATACTTAGTGGAAGAATAGAATGAAATTTTTCTGAAATCCATTGATGCTTGTAATATAGCTGAGGCGGGTTATAGAGCACCTACTATAGTTGTAAATAATCAAGAATTGAAAAACCATTTGATCAATGGACAGATTTAGAAAACAATTTACAGAATGCTAATGCTAAAGCTATGAATTCTATTATTTGTTCATTGGATCATTTTGAATTTAATCGTGTCTCACATTATCTAACTTCACAGGAAATATGGCACACACTAGATGTGATGCATGAAGGAACATCTCAAGTTAAGGAATCTCTCCTTACCATGCTGTGTAGCAAATACGAGAATTTTACAATGGCTAAGGAAGAAAATGTCAAAGAGATGTATGGACGGCTTTCTAACATCGTGTACAAATCAAAAGCTCTTGAAAAATCATACACGAAATTATAAATAGTCCAAAAAATCCTCAGAGTCCTTCCATAAAGTTTTGAAGCAAAAGTGACTGCCATTAAAGAATCGAAAGATTTAAAACAAATCAAAGCTGAAGAACTCATCGAAAATCTCACCACTTATGAGCTAGAAATGAAATTCAAGGAAGAGCATAAAGGAGGAGATACTCGAAAGAAATTAATAGCACTCAAAGGAACAACTGCAAGTGATGACGATGAAGATGATGATGGAGCAGCAGAGCTGGCACTGGAAAAAAAGAGATTCAAAAAGTGGAACTGCAAATACGGAAATCTAGCTCTAAATCAAAAATTAAAAAGAAGAATAATCAAAGTTTTAGATAACCCAGAACAACAAGAAATCGTCTGTCACAAGTGCAACAAACCCGGACACATCAAGCCAAATTGTCCTCAGAATCGACATGGCTTAGAAAAGAAATCAAAAAGGAGAAATTTTGCAGCCACGTGGAATACAAGTGATGAAGATAATAAAAGTACTGGTAGTGAGAGTGAGAAAGCAGATATGTGTCTTCGAGGTGATATAACTGATAGCGATGATGATGAGCCAAGCGAGGTATCAAAACTCACTCACTCAGAATTACTTATATATTTCCACGAAGTAAATGACTGTTTTGAACGATTTAGGGAGAAATATACCAAATTTGAATCACAAAAAGATACTTTGATTGATTTAAATAAACAACTTGATCAATTAGTTAAAAATTATCAAAGTAGGATCCCTAAGTGTGATAAGTGTCCTTCATTCAAAGAGGAGATTAAAAATTCAGAAATTAAAATAAAATCACTTGAAAATGAAATTCTGATTTTGAAAGAAAGCAAAAATACTCGACGAGAAAATTCTATTAAAAAGTGCACACAATTATTGAACAAAAATAATTTTTCAAAACATAAGTCCAACAATTGTCAACGACTTTAGGAAAATTTACCAAGAGTGAAAGATCTTCGAATATGCTATTAAGGAAAAAACTGTTAATACAGTTAGAAAAGGACGTGGATATAATCAATCTGAACCTGTTAAAAGAAAAATTAATAAAGTCAAATCCGAGTGCACAATTTGTAGAAAAATTGGACACAATCAAAACAATTGCTGGTATAGACCCAAACACGTGAAAACTATACCAGTTGGGTTCCAAAAGGCACAAATATAAAATCCCTTAAAGTTAAACAAATCTGGGTGCTAAAAGGAACATATATAAATAGTTTTGGGTCTCTACAAACTTATTTTTTAAAATCATTTGCCACTAACAACCTTGGACCTATAAAAACAGATAGGTCACAAAAATATTCTCTCGTGTAGGTGTGGTGGCAAGCTAAGGAAAAATAACGGTGTTGTCTGGATTCTGCCTATTCCAGAAACACAATGGACGACAAATCAAAGTTCCTTAGCCTAGTACAAAGGTTGCAGAATCATAATGGATAATAATTAAAAATTATCATAAAGGTAAAAGGTAACGATTTATTTTGAACGATCATTAAATGTGATAATCTGCACCATAAATTGAATTTAATTCAGCCAGTTATTGACATAGAAACGAATGCTAATTTAGATTCTGACTTTTCAAAATTGTTGGACAATTATATTCTTATACCAAGAACACTATAAAAAAATCTAGAGTCTTTGAACTACTTCGTATAGATTAGTTTGGATTAATGATAGTGTTTTATTGGTTGATGATAATACATTTGGCTGACTCTATATTCATGGTTTTTGTTTATTGGCACGGGTTTCAATTAAAATTGAAAAGAATTTCATTCAAAAAATCTTCAATAATTTGTTGCAACTTTACGGTTCTATAACATTCAATTAATGATAACCTCGAGTTAAAGAAAAATTCAGATGCAGATTACACCGGTAATATAGTTAATAACAATTTTCTAGTGGAACGTGATTTATGTTGAGACATTTAGTAAATACATCATTTTCAAAGAAAATATCTGCATATTTTTCATATCATATAATTTTTTCAAATAGCAGATATTATTCTTATAAAACCCATTCAATAATATATTTTTTACCTTGTTTCAGATTAGTCATTTTTAGAAAATTTGTTAATTATTTTTGAATTTAAGCTTAAATGATTACATTGACTAATCTGACTCCCTACTGATTATCGAAAAGATAAATGGTGATTGAAAAAGTGATGAATGTTGATATTGATCATATATTATAACTCGAGATAGTATAAATAGTGAATTTCTTTAGAAATTTAAACAAGAGTTTTAAAAACTTTTTGTTGGTAAAAATTCCATGAACATTTCTATTTCTACCAAATTTCTAACGACCGTCACTCATCAAAATTCAATAAAGTTTGTCTATATGTGGTATTTTAAACAGGAAATCATTTGTTTTTCATTATATATATATATATATATATATTTTAAAAAGGATCCATAGTATTCACTCTCATTTAAAAGTCCTCACGGTTATGCATGGGTGAATTACTTGGAATTTTTGATTATGTGCTTCCATGCTCATTTAAAAGTCCTCACGGTTATGCATGTATGGAATGCATATCAAAGTTGATTTATTAAATAGACAAGTTGATTCTAATCCCATTTAAATGTCCTCATGGTTATGCGTGGTTAGAAGATACTTGAATTCATTTTTTTGAAAGAAAAAATGGAATACTACTAATCTCATTTAAAAGCCCTAATGGTTATGCATGGTTAGTAGAAATTCAAATTCCTAATATAAATATACCACAAATAGACACAACTACATAGTTTTATATGATGACATCATTCCTATCATTAAAAAATGGAATATGCACCTAACAATGTATTTATGATTTTTGTTTGATTTTTTATTAATATTTAATATTTATATTTGATTGAATTTTAATGCTGTATTGATATCTATCACTTTATCTCTATTTTTCTAACACTATTACTCTTTTGCTGATAACAAAATGGGGAGAGAAAAGTTAAGATTTTAACAAATAAAGATCAAATATTTTCTATTTACATCCAGGATCATTTGCATATTTTTATTCATGCATACTTAAAGGGGGAGCTTTGTGTAGAGAGGGAGCATTCAATTAGGAGGAGCAAATTGAATAATGAAATACATTTAATATATTCAAAATCTTAAATATATGTTCGCTATCATCAAAAGGGGGAGATTGTTGAATATGCAAGTATATGATTTTTGTTTGATGATAATATATATATATATATTCATTTAAATATATTTGATAATGTACTATTTTATTTTCACAGATTAAATAAATATTTGCTGAATACAATAAATAACACATAATTTAAATTCAAATAGATATTTTATTAAAACAAATATTTATTACAATTTTGAAAAGTCTAAATTTGAGGTCTCGCTATATATATAAATTTCTATTACAATACAAATTCAATTACATCACAATCTTTCATTTACAAATGTCCTCACTACATATAGCTCGTTCACTCATAATTTTCTTCAACTTCATTCCAGATTGAATCCAGCATCTTAGCAATCTGCAAAAAATACTAACGTAGTAAAATTGAAAATAAAATATTTTTGTAGTGTAAAATAAAATGTATTTTGAAAATATTATTTGCCTCAGTTATTTGGGCTGTTCTTCATCATTTAAATTTGAATTCATCATACACGAACAGCTTGTGACATGCACAGTGTATCACTATACATGCCATAAGGCCGTGCACACCGATATATACACTTGATAAAATTACAGGGACAGGTGAGCACAAGGTCAAACCCAAATCAAAAGCCGGGTTCAACTCAAGTGCAATAAAAGTAATGTCACAATATCAGCACAAGGTCAAACCCGAGCTTTAATCTAGATTCAACACAGGTGCAATCCGAACGTACCAATTCAATAAAATGGTCAAAAATCCAAAACCAATATAAATCAAGCCTCGACCAAAGTTCAAGTTGTACACATGAAAACAGACGCTAGATAGTCCATTCATACCATCAAGCAAGTGCACCACTAAACCAAAAAAGGCAGTTCACAAGTCAAAGACCAAAGAGACCGGGCACCAAACAGCTACAACATGTACACAATGACGACCAGGCAGCAAACAGTGAATCAGGGTACCAGACTCGAGCCAGCATATCAAGCATATGAAATCAATTACAAGACCAACAAAGACTGTATGCAAACTGCCTCGAAGCAAGTTGCATGATTAGAAGTACATCAATAACATATACACACACATGTATATACATGTACACAATGACGACCAGGCAGCAAACAGTGAATCAAGGTACCAGACTCAAACCGGCATATCAAGCATATGAAATCAATTACAAGACCAACAAAGACTGTATGCAAACTGCCTCGAAGCAAGTAGCATGATCAGAAGTACATCAACAACATACATACACGCATGTATTACATGTGTACATATGGTGATACAGCCTCAAGTATATATGCAGTAAATTGGATGCAGCAATTATTTTCTCAAAAACACATATGCATGCATGTATACATGTCATTAAGAAATCAGAACCGAAACAATGCAAGCAGACTCGAGTCACAGTGCAGCTTGAACCAAAAGGTATACAACAAGTAGATGAACTATGCAACAGAGAGATGTACACATGACTCAATCCAGCACATAAAGAAGTGAAACAAGCCCTAGACTACAACAAATACAGTAACAATATACATGTACTCAAAATAAATGAAGTCTAGACCAATAGGAAATATGCAACTCAATGCAGCAGCAAATTTAACTTGACCAACCAAAAAAAATGAAGACTGAAATGTGTTCATGAACCCAGTGCATCGAACCACACAGCAGCTCAAATGAGCAGTGCCAACAGACCAGTAATCAAGTACAGATTCAAATATACAGATGATGACCACAACTAGCACATGCACATCAAAGTGCAGACAAACTACAAAATCATGATGAAGCCAATGTCACAAGAACTAAGTATACATGATGACTCGAGAACAAAAGCATGAAGTACACAGAATACATGTATTGATATATATGCAGTGAATAATGGACAAGAGCTTAACAAAACAATTCAAACTCATAATTGAACTAGATTCAAGTGAAATCAAAGCAGACTCAATTACAAAATGCTTCAGACAAGTTCAACAGTCAATGGTAAAGCAAATCGACTACAACAACTTAACCAAACTCAATGTATACCAGACCAGACTTCAAATTATGAACAAATAACATATATATGCTACAGAGACCAGAGAACCATGCTACAGATTGAAGCATATGGCAATGACAATGCAGAGTACATATACTTAAGGCCGAGACAAAATCATGCAGGGAATTTCAATAATAATAAAGTCAAATTCTCACAAAATCAAATAATATGATGACAGACTACAATGAGCAGCCGTGAGAAAATGACCGAAGTCAGGCAATGTCAACAACCACGTCAAGTTAAGTGCCGAAGTCAACATAAATTTAAATGCCAGAAAGTCAGAAACCGTGATGACCAAGGAAATCAACCAAGTCAAAAATCAAAGCCGTGTTAACCAAGCAAATATATACAAAATCGAAGAAGTCAGAAGAATCACCATCATTCAATATTAAGCAAGTGGCCGAGACGAATTCAAAGCTAAATTATTTGACGAATTCGTATACAATATGTGAACGAAAATATAGGGGTTCGAACCCTATATAAAAGATGATCATCATCGGCAAATTAATCATTCTATTTCGAGTTAAACAGAGAACAATAATCATCCCTTTTGAGTCAAGATTGAGTTAAAGCAATCAACTAGAAAAGCAAAAAGGAAAATAACATAGCAATTTTAATTCGAACTCGATCGAATTAAAGTAGCCGAAAGCAATCGACGGAGAGAAGAGAGGAATCGAAGCTTCAGAAATCAAAGCAGCGACTTCATCTAGATGCCCTAATTTTAGAGCAAACGAAAAAGAAAAGGAAGCCAACATTTTTTCATAAACAAAAGAAACGGGCCGAACAATATAAAAGGAAACAAAAGGGAGGCCGGTCGTATTTCATTTTTAAAGGCTTTAGTTTATTTAAAATTAGGG
The DNA here is from genome assembly GCA_030765085.1 of Allium cepa. Taxonomy (NCBI): domain Eukaryota; kingdom Viridiplantae; phylum Streptophyta; class Magnoliopsida; order Asparagales; family Amaryllidaceae; genus Allium; species Allium cepa. The sequence continues at coordinate 300,215,842 of CM060929.1, forward strand.
TTTTATTTTATAATTGTTTTAAATTTGTATTTTCACTTTTAAAATTGTGTAAATTCTAGTCGTGTGACTAGGGGACGAGCTATGGTGGTGTAGTTCGAGAATTCACAACTCAATGGCTGAGTTGTGGTAGGGTTTTGAGCATAAAGTTAAGGCTAGTTGATAGCGGGTGTCGCTAGTTTACGTGTGTAAGCATCTGACTGCTTAATTTCTAGTAGAAACCTTGGGGGCATCACGTAGGTAGGGTTTTGCCGAAGCTGGGTAATTCAGTGTTGTTCTATTTCTGCATTTATTATTCTGCTATTATATGTGCTACTATAATTCTGATATATCTGTGTTGAGATTATTTTATATAAACTTCCGTAATAAATTTTTATAATTAATAGTATCACCCTATTCACACCCCCCCCCTCTAGGGTGAAATTGATCATACAAACATTTCCATTCTAAAATTTCATACATGAACCAATTTTTTTTTCAAATACTAATATTATTTCTCAAAATCTTGAAATCATTTTTCAAAGCACCGTGGTTTAGGTTCTCGAGTTTTGAACCTAAATTGTTCCAGCTTAAATGATACATTCATATAAACTCATTTTATAAGTCATTTCTATTAAACCATTTTTGAATATTTGTCTCAAAATATTCTAACTTTTAAATCATATTCTACCTCAACTTTAAAATCGAACGCCTTATAGTCAAACGGTGAAACTTAACCATAAAGTGTTCATTGCCATATTTTTCCCAAGCCTTACCTAACCAACCCATATCTTAAAAAGGAAATTTCCTATACACACTAACCATAGTCAATGCTCAATCGGATGAACATGATTAAACAAGAAATAATAACATATTATTATCTCCTAATATCTCAACCTACTATGCTATTTTTGAAAATCGTTCTTTTAATATATAAAATATATTAGTTAAATTTATTTCATTTATCCAGTTTCAAAATAATACCGTGTCGATTAAACTTGTTTAAGTGTTTAGGAAATCCCTATCAATAATGTTGGCCGAATGCATCGACCAAAATTCTTAAGCCGCTCAATAGATCAAACAACACGGTACAAAACATTTTTATATCACTAACAAATAAGCACTCTTATATATACACATACACACAAACACACACAATCAAACTCATCCAAGTATCTCACTTACCCTATCTTTGATGAGTCAAACCCACCAAGCCAAGGTTCTCGCTTAACCTTCAGCTCTGATACCAAATGTAATGAACCAGATTTTCAACCCTTGAAAATCAACACTAATACATCCATTGTATCACATGTTGGACATTCAAGTGTCGGAAATTCTGATTTGTTAGGGTGGAAGAAGAAGGTAGAAGGTAGAAGAAAACTAAAAAACATAGAATCTCACAACGTGAAAAATAGTATATAATACAATAACGATCTTTGCAAAAAGGAAACATCTTTATTCATATATACAACATCAGAGTACACTAGACTTATCCTAAAATTGGACAGTTATAGAAACATGTCCTTAAATTGACGAACATACAGAATCTATATTACAGCAGAAGAAAAATATACGTAAATAAATCTTGACCATCCAGCTCCTTTTTAACTCCAAATTATCTAGCTAAACCTAGGAAAACATGCTCGGTCTGGTCCGAGCATTACAATGAATAACACCTGGGTTGGTTTGGCAAACCAGCGTGAGTAACATCGATAACAAGTAACAACCAAACCGATTTCTATATTTGAAAACTTTTCAAACAAAGGGTATCTCGTAAGACCCCACCGCATATAAAAACAGACGAGTTTTTACCTTACGATAACCAAAAAAATTTATACCAAAATCCAGTGATATTATCATAGTGTCTAGGTTTAAAGTAAATAGATAAAATAGCTGAAATGCTTACATCTCACATTCCAACATACTAGGTTATGCAATAGAAAACGTAATGCACGTATTGGAGATTGGATCCCAATAATGGCAAAGTAAGGAACCACCTTTCGATGACGCAACTCTAGAAAATGCACTGATGCTAACACAGAGTCGGCTTTCCCTTTAACATGGCAGACCGGATTACCTCACCCCTTGACACCAAGGGCTTATACTACAACGGTGTTTGCAAACCAACTCTGAAAGGGACATCTAAAATGAGGTGACCGCTCCTAGAGGTAGCTAACCACATAGCTCTGCAGCATGCCCTATTCTTTCCATTCTTTTAGTTTTGAGGCTTGAGGCTATGCTTTGCCTGTCTAAATAGAAATCCATCTTGGAATGCTAATACTGCCCTCCAGAAGTCAATGCAATGCCAGCATTCATCCATACAAGTTCGTTCTGGGCCTGAAAGAAACCGAAGGCACTACTTCTATTACATCCATCACGGGGAATCCCTCCTATCGAAAATAGAAAATGGCCCTTGCACTTTGAAACTCCATCTTTGATTCCATGCTCTTCAAGATGTCTTTAATATGAAATGTTGAGTTGGATCGAAGTGTTTTTGGATAATATATCCGATCTTAGTCTCTTCGAAGCAACTTTCAATAGTCCTGGTAAACTCAACCTCGGTTATTTAGGAAATAAACAGACAAATGACAAGAGTGGAGTTCACCTTCTAAGTGTTTATGAACGGATTTCCTTATCATTCGTCCTAGATTAACAAAATGGGTTCATACGTACAATATAGCACCTTTGGCGGTAACTATACCATATAATTCTCATGTTTCTTTTAGATATTTTCAAAATTACGTTTTGGGTCCAGCTTTGATGGTCGGTTATTTAACTATCAAATAAGTATACATCCAATCATGGTTTAAATTCCATATGGGATCCACTAAGCCTTTATTAACTTTCTTTAATTAATAAAACCACTCTATAAAATCTGCTCAAAAGATCTTTTCAAAACACTATTCCCAAACCCCTTACATTCCTTCATACTTGGAAAATTTTATATGCTTATCCCAATGGTATAAGTATACTACAGAAACATTTTACTTTTCATGCCTTGAAACAAAATCGTATACTTTCTTATCAGTATAAGTATGTTTATAAACTTTTGAAAGTTTTCTTCTTCCCAAATCCAAACATTTCTGCCAAATAAAACATTCCACTTATCCTTTATCAAAAATTCCCATTTTAAAAGCTCATCTCATATTTCAATTAACTTATAACATTCAAAATGAAGTTGTAACCTCTTTTATAAACCTTTAAGTTAATTTATAAACCTCATTCCAAATCTTTGAAATGATTTATAAACCTTTTTCCTATTTTTTAAACTCTTTATATAAACCTTTCTATACTCCTTTATCATTTACAGCACAACATTTGCAAAACATTTAAAGTAGCCCTTCAGTAAAAAAACACCTTTTATAAACAAGTTATTATTTATAAATAACTTTACAACATAATAGCATAACTTGGAAATCGTTTATAAACTTTAAACTCTAAATTGATTAAAGAATTTAAGTTAATTCAAAATACACTTTACAAATTAAAAAGGAGGCTTAGCAATCCTAATGGTACTAGTTTAAATTACCATTCAACTCAATTCCCAAGTCACTTAACAATTATTTATATAAGCTACCTTATATGTAAGTACAGTTCATATCCAACCAGGAAATAACACGTCAATATAACCAGTTGGCATATACAAGTCCAATTCACATTGCAATAGGATGGTGATTTACCTTCTAAATAGATGTCCAAACAATTCAATCAATTTATAGCAGAATGAGAATTTATTCTATTTAACATATGCCCACACAAATAAATTACTTACACCATATCAGAATGGTGTTATGTTCTGCTAACAAAAGTCATTTAATTCTCCTAATCATATGGGTTACTTAAGGGTCTGGACCAAAGATCACATAATATGGAATTGATTTACTTTGAAAAAGAAAATTGATTAAAACACATTCTATTTAGTTTAAAATCACCTTTGAAAAGTTAAAATTATGTTTAATTAGCTTAAACCCTAATTAAATCTTAATTAATCCAATTTAAATCAATATTAAATCATAATTAAACTATAATTAGGCTTAATGAACATGATTAAGTACTAATTAACATCCTAATGCAACTTGATAAGGTTAAACCAAATTGTTTAAGAGTTAAACCCTAATTAATTAAATAACCCATTAAATAAATAAATAACCATTAATCTTAATTAAATAATTATAAATCACTTAATTTCTTCTTAACCCCATTAATCACTAACTAAAACTTTATAAATCAATTAATAGTCATTAACTTAACTCTAGTGATGATTAACCTCTAAACACCTTCTTAATTACCAATTAGGTGTTAATTAACTTTTGATTAATTAAATAACTAATTAATTAAATAATATATTACAACTTAATTACTTTTTAAATTACTAATTAAGTTCGAAAAAATTAGTAAACTAATTTCAAAATAAAACAAATTTGAAGTAGAAATTTAAACCTTTGTCGAACTGCGTCCATAGCGACTACCGCTATGGGCGTTATTCGCTCTAACATATTCTAAGCAAACCACTTCACAAGCCCTTACTTTATCATGATTTGAAACATACTTTAGAAAGATTTTTTTTAAAACAAATAAAACTATAGTTATAAACTTTAATCCATTTCAAAACTTTAAACTTCGAAAACAAACTTCGATTCCAACCAAATCTCATAACCGTCATAATTACACAATATAGTTAACTTTGTTTACCAACCCCATGCAATAGCTATGTGTTTTACAATCAATATGTTACTAACACCAACCATCTTCATCATAGATTGCAAGTATACATCCATATGTACACGCTTACTAACTTTATAATACAACATCGATTTCCATAACCAAATCAAACTAAAATCAACCATCCAAATCATAATCAAACCATATGATTATCATTCAACATCTACACTATATAATCACCATATACAGTGACATAAATAAAGTGTAACATTACCAGTTTCAAGCCAAATTTAATGTGGTAATTAATATAAAATTTTGGATTTAAATTGTGAATTAATTTGAACTTTTCAAATAAAATAAGATATGTGCTATTTATTTATATAAATAAATTGTAATTTGGAACTTGAATATGAAATTTTCCAAAATCAATAATATATGTTGTTTATTTATATATATGTATAAAATTGATTTTTAATTAAATTTTGAATTGGAAATTCAAAAAAATAACTATATTGAAAACAAATTGGATTTAAAACTTTAGGAAACTAAGATATATAACTACAAATTTATAAAACAAGAATGAATTAAGCTTTAATATACACACACACACACACATATATATATCCTTTGAAATAAATATGGTTTGTATGTATGTATATATATAATTAATAAAAAGGTTTAAAACACTTTCTTTTATACTTGAAATAAATTTGGTTTTGGTTTCGTATATATACAAATATATATAACATAATACATAAAAAAGTAAGAGAATGATAAAATATAAGATTTTGACATTTGTAAAAGCATTATGACATGAAGATCTACAAGTGTTAAGTAAATTAGCATGTAATTGAACAAGTGCAAACTAAGTAATATGCAAACATAAACAAGTGTCAAAAATGTTTTTCCTTTTAATTTGAATTTTATAAAAGTATAGTTGAGAAAGAAAAAGTATGAATATATATATATATATAAACATAAACATAGAATTATAAAAACATATGTATATAAACATGATGCATAAATTAACATACATATGAAAATAATGAATAAGGATTTAAACATAAAAGTGATTGTTTTGACATTTGTACATTTATAAAAACATGTATAACACTCGTAAAATAAATGTATCATGAGATTAACAAGTGTTAACATAGATAAACAAGTGGCACACATAAATTTCTTTTAGAATTTTAATTACAAATAACATATTAAAGAAAGAAAGCCTGGCTATTCATTTTTAGATCAAAAGCTAAACCTTTCTCTTCATCTTCATTTACTCACTTCTTAAATTTCTTTTCCTTCATCTAAAAACCTAAAACAATCAAACAAAAGCAATCCAAAGATCAAAATTCAACTCAATTCAAGATCAAAGAAAACAGCTTCAAGTTTTCAGATTGGAATCAAGAAAATCAAAGAACAATTTTTGAAAGCATCTCAAAGCTTGTAATTAAGACCAGAATATTAAAAACAAGTTCAAAATACAACTCAAATGTAAAGCAAGAATTCAATTGGAATCAAGTAGCAGATCAAGCAAAACAAATACATCACGATACCAGATCAAATTCAACAATCAAAGTTCAGATCAATTCAAATGTTCCAGACAAACACATATAGCCTGTCTCTATTTTCAAAGGTAAGCAAACTACCCTATTAAACCTGAATCTGTTCATATATATTGATATTAATGATTGATACATGGGTATGTTGTGAATTATATATGTATTAGAGTAAATATATCCGTATATCTATATATACAAGTAGATGATCGTTGTGTGCATATCTCTTAATGGTTATATTCATCTCCCTTTTAAATTACAGGCTTAAAGCCACTAAAATAAAATTTAACTGCTCCTTATATAATCAATATTAGAGTAAGATCATTGAAGATGAAATAATGGTATAAATGTGAAATTATTTTTAAAAATAATTCCAAGCAAAAACATTTGGAAAATATTTTGAAAATAAAATATTACTACGGAAACTCTAGAACATGATAAATTCAAACATCATGATTCTTTGATTTACTTATGTAATTTAAATCTCTTTGAAAATTATGAATTTTACTTGTTGAAACAAGGCTTTTAGCTTTGAATCGAGATAGAATTTTCGAGTTGAATGGAAGTCACGTTTTCGTCAATATTTGATGAACGACGAAGATTCATGGGTCGTGCCATACGTCGAAGGTAGAGCGAAGGTAGATTGGAGGTTGTAGATCATTGGAAAAATGAACGGAAGGTTTTCAAGTGGTCATGGTGATCGATCGGCGACAAAGTAGGATTTTACACTTAGTTTTGGTTGCGGTGGTTCCTGTGACGATTTCGACATCATCGTTGCATCGAGTTGCACCGGACCAAGGAGAAAAGTTTCATGGGTCGTCGGGGCAACTCTGGTCGAAGTAGCATGGTTGATGGTAGACGAGATCGTCGACGTAAGGCTGATTTGGGTGACTCGGATGGGTTCCAGTACTCGAACGAGCTACTCGATTTTGAACTACGGTAAATTGATGGGTTCTGGGTGGTCATGGTGATCAGAGGGATTGTTGGTGATGTGTCGAAGGCCACGGCGATGGTCGAAGGTCGATCAGTTGATCGTGCACGTGCACGCATATATCTAGGTGTTTGGGTTTGTTTGAATTAAGGAAGATAGAAAAGATTCGAGAATGGACACGGTGAAACAAGAGTTTGACTCGAAGTCGATATGGTGAGGGGAAACTCAAAGTAAGGCTCGGGTAAACAAGAATTTGGCTCGGGTTTTTATATGATTACAGGTTTTTGAAAAAAAAAGAAAAGAAAAAAAATACAAGTTTTTAAATTTAAATTTATTCTTTTGAAAATAAATATTGATTTAAATATAGGATCAATCAAAAGTTTAAGATAAGTATTTCGAAGTAATTAAGTTTAAAAATTTTTTAATGTATACATAACCTTTATTTTAAAATTTATTTATAAATAAACTTAATAATGTAATTAAAGAGTTAACTAAGAAGATAAAATATTTTCAAAGTTTAAATTAACTTAAGGGTTTAAAGTTAATTGGTTAATGATAATTAATCCCAAAGTCCATTAACAAGATTTTAAATGATAATTAAAGTAATTATTTAAGATAAATGATTTATCTTTTAATTAATTAATTAAAACTTTGAGTGATTAAAGATTTATAAGTAATGTAAGTAATTAAAGGTTAATTACTTAACATGATTACTTAAAGGTTAATTACTTTAATTAAAGGTTGATTAATTAATAAAAGTAATTAAAGGATAATTAATTACTTAAAGATAATTATTTAATTAAGGAATATTAATTTATGATTAAAGTTAATCAATCAAGTGATTATGGAATAATTACATAATTGAAGTAATTAAAGGGTTCATTTGTTAAAGATTAATTAATTAGTAATTAAAGATTAATTACTTAATAATTGAAGTTTATTTATGTGATTAATTAAGGAATAATTAATTAATTGAGGTTAATCAATTAATTAAGGTGGATAATCAAGAATGATTAATTAAATTCATTAATTAATATTAAATGGTTTAATTAATGGTAATTAAGCAAGAATAGAAGGGATTAATTTTTTAAATTAAATTAATTACAGATTATGTGATTGATATCTCCTTGCTTATGGATGATTAATGCTTGAATTGATTGTTATCTCTAATCTGTGATATTCTGTGATGTAAATTGTTTGAATTGAGCCGTGTATAAATTATTTATCTGTGTTGGATTTACATATTTATCTTTGAATCTGTGAATGAAATACCGCTTATCGATATTGTTATGCTTGAATTGATGATGATTATGATATGTCATTGTTGTGTGTAAAACCCCTAGGCTACACCATACAGACACTAATATGGATTTCACGAGGAATTGTTAAGTCACGGATATTTGAATTTAATATTATTTTATTCAAAAATGAAATAGTTTTAAAAGCTGATTTTTGAATCCAAAATGGTTTGGAATTGAAATTGGGTTAAATATGAAAAGCTTTTGAAAAGGAGTTTTAAAGATAATGAATAACTTGTTAAAATTTTGGATTTAAAATAGTTTGATTTGAAATTGAATTCAAGATTTGAAATTGAGTTATATGAATATATGTTTGGAAACTATGGTTTAAAAAGGTTATACAAGTTATATAATGTATATATATATTTTAAACCATTTTTAAGCATCTTTAAATGTATTATTTTAGGAATTTGAATTTAACCCAAATTTATACTTTAAAGGCTATAACTTGTGCACATTTGACTGGATTTTTCCGAAATAAAAACTCTTTATTTTCAAATGATAATAGCTTTCATATAAAGAAAGAATTTCCAATTTTTATTGAAAGAATATCGAGTTGTAAATCAATTTTTAAGTGGAAATTGTTTTGGAAGCTATGAATGAATCTTTATGAAAGATTGGTGAACTTTGTTTTAAATAGAAGATGATCTTAAAAGGGTGAATCTTTTGTTTTAAAAGACTAAAGTGGAAATTTGTTTGAACCATCCAAAAGGAATGGTTTTGGGCTAAAAGTTGTGACTTCACTAAGATCCCAATATATCCTTATGTTTATTAAAATTGGCGCTCACTATTCGGTTTAGCCGGGAGATTACTTTATGTCATGCAACCCATTCCTAATAGTGATACGACGAAATGGATAGCATTTGAAGACCGGTGGCGAAGACCGAGTATTTTCGAGAATGATAGGATTACCTGTCGAATGTCTTTGCACTTAGTAGCTATGGTATAGAGATCTCCATATGTGGTGGGGAGTCCGATCGGGATTATGAATACCCGGATTTGCAAGGACTTCTTTGAAGTGCACTCGGTTCCGTTCGAACCCGAAATAGACTTATATGGATGTATGTCTGACATTGCACTTTGAGATGTAGAGCTGGTTTCTATCAAATAGATTTCTGTTTGGTGGCGGAGAATTTATTCTCTTAGCTTAACACCTTTCTCTGAGACATACGAGCTCAGAGGTTATGTAGTTGATAGTTACTAGTGATATATTCCCAATTTGGTATTGTGGCATGCTAAGTGCTACTGATCATTTTTTGATCAAAGAATGGCTTTGGAAAAAGCATAGCTATGTGGACGAGACCTCGTCAGACCTCACAACCCAGAAATGGTCGAACAGAAATGATGCGGCAAAGTTATGAGGGTCGCGCCCTTTAGGGTTAGTCCATTTCCTTCTGAAAAAAGTGGTATCATGGTATGAAGCCCAGATATTTAACATATGTGGTTATTTCTATTTGTTGGTGAATCCCGGGATAAAGGTCGATAACAACCGGGGGATGGCATGCTCGTATCAATAGTTACCTAGTTACAAAGGTAACCCGGCCTTGTGTTGGCAGAGAGCTGGTTAAGTTCTCGAGGCGTCCCTCCAGAGGTGTACCCATGTGGTGTAGGAAGTTTCTTTGTCTTACCATTTGTTGGAAATCCAACCAAATAATACGAGACCTTTACGGTTTTAGTTGTATAACCTACCATGGAATGTGGCGGTAACCTGCTATTGAACATGGTACCTATAGTCAATATACCATAAGTGTAGTATGCTGGCTAAGATTAATATTATACTTTCGAAAGGTTTTCTGCATTATGCACTAATAATAATATCAAAAGGATTTTGTGTATCAAGTATGTTTGACTGTCACAAGGAGAAATCTCCTCCAATTATGCGCTTGCATTGTGTGTATGCGGGGAGGCCTTATGGTAGTTTCATTTTGCAAAAAGCATAGTGAATTTCTTCTTTTGTTTGTTTTTGTTCAAAGGAAACTATTTTTGTTTGCTCACACCAGTCCCATGACTGACCTGAAGTTTATTGTTCCTTTTCTAAACTCTAGGTGCCAACAATTTTCCACACGGGCAGTCTAGAGTCATATTTTCAGATAATCAGCTAGTAGATATAGTTTTTGGCAATCTTTGGAATCTATGGTTTAGCGATCGCATTATGCACCGAGTTTGCTACAAGTTCAGCATTGATGGTGGTTCGAGCTTATTGGAGTTTTGAAGTTTTTGGGTTGAGCTATTTGGTTTTGAAGCATAGGAGATGGAGTTGCAGTATGGATGTTGGATTCTTTTGGGAGCCTATATTGTGCTATCTTTCCACTGCTATTGTCGCTATTGTGCATTTTTGGCTCCGATAGTGTTGGGCATCTATTGTATCATGTTGTATCAAATATTGTATCCATTGTTGTATCAATGATATATTGTTTTTCTTCCGCTGTGTTGTTGTACTTAGTGTGTTACAAGCTCCGACGAACCAAACTCAACATTTGAATTCGACATTCAAATAAAGTTGATGTATTTGAGTGTCGATTTTCGAAGGTCGAGTCGGGGTTTTTAGATTTGGTATCAGAGATGAAGGCTGAGTAAGAACTTCAGCTCAGTAGTATAACACATTAGGTGACTCATTAGAGATAGGGATATAAATGCCCAAGAATGAGTATATCCCTAAGATATCTTGTCCATGTGCCTCAGTAAATTCTCTTTCTATTCACTGATAGTGAGTATGAGTGCAAGAATAGGATGAGATAGGGGACAGGGGAGTACCACTATAAATGGTCAATAACCTGCAATAACGGAAACAACTTTTCTACCGATCTTCTTTGATCATCATCCGATATAAATTCATTGATTACTTACGGGCAGCTACAAGAAAAAGCTTTAGAGTGGTGGTAGCCCTACGAATCTTTGTTTAGAAAAGTCCCCATTTCGTATTCTTTTCATCAATTTTCTATCAGCTTTTCGTTTTAGCTTCAATGAATTTGAAATTTTATTTGAAATAAATCGATTAATAAAATATAAAGTAAAATTGGGTTATATCCATCTGTTCATTCTTTAGGGGTCCAAATATATTCTACGAATATAGTTAGTTATCCCTTCAGATTAACAAATGCCCCTGCATATTTCATAAATCTGATGACCCGAGTACTTCGTAAAATATCGAATGAGTTCATTCTCATAATTATTGATAATATTCTGATTTGGTAAGCCAAATGTAGAATAAATATTTCAGCTTGATCTGGAAAGCTATTTCTTTGTGTGTTTGTCTGTTCTTTGTTGTCTCCCTGTCCAGCAAATTTCGGGGACGAAATTTTCTTAAGGGGGAAATCCGTAACATTCCCGGTTTCAGGCCAAATTTAATTTGGTAATTAATATAAAATTTTGGATTTAAATTGTGAATTAATGTGAATTTTTCAAATTAAATAAGATATGTGCCTGTTTATTTATATAAATAGATTGTAATTTGGAGTTTGAATCTAAAATTTTCCAAAACAAATAATATATGTTGTTTATTTATATATATGTATAAAATTAATTTTTAGTTAAATTCTGAATTTGAAATTCAAAAAAATATATTGAAAACAATCGGATTTAAAACTTTAAGAAACTAAGATATATAAGTATAAATTTATAAAATAAGAATGAATTATGCTTTAATATATGTATAATATATATCCTTTGAAATAAATATGGTTTGCATGTATATATACATAGAATTAATAAAAAGGGTTTAAAACACTTTTCTTTTATACTTGAAATAAATTTGGTTTTGTATATACACAAATATGTATAACATAATACTCAAAATAAGAACATAAGAGAATGATAAAATATAAGCTTTTGACAATTATACAAGTATTATAACATGAAGATCTACAAGTATTAAGTAAATTAGCATGTAACTGAACAAGTGTAAACTAAGTAATATGCAAACATAAACAAGTGTCAAAAAAGTTTTCCTTTTAATTTGAATTTTATAAAAGTATATTTGAGAAAGAAAAAGTATGAATATATATATAATAACATAAACATAGATTTATAAAAACATATGTATATAAACATGATGCATAAATTAACATACATAAGAAAATAATAAATAAGGATTTAAACATAAAAGTGATTGTTTTGACATTTGTAAATTTATAAAAATTTGTATAACACTTGTAAAATAAATGTATCATGAGATTAACAAGCGTTAACATAGATAAACAAGCGGCATACTTAAATTTCTTTTGAATTTTTAGTTACAAATAACATATTAAAGAAAGAAAGCCTGGCTATTCATTTTCAGATCAAAATTAAGCCTTTCTCTTCATCTTCATTTTCTCACTTCTTAAATTTCTTTTCCTTCATCTAAAAACCTAAAACAATCAAACAAAATCAATTCAAAGATCAAACTTCAACTCAATTCCAAATCAAAGAAAACAGCTTCAAGTTTTCAGATTCGAATCATGCAAATCAAACAACAGTTTTTCAAAGCATCTCAAAGCCGGGAAATTAAAACCGGAATATTAAAAATAAGTTCAGAATCCAACTCAAATGTAAAGCAATAATTCAACTGGAATCAAGTAACAGATCAAGCAAAACAAATACATCGGGATACCAGATCAAATTCAACAATCAAAGTTCAGATCAATTCAAATTTTCCAGACGAACACAAATAGCCTATCTCTGTTTCCAAAGGTGAGCAAACTACCCTATTGAACTTAATTCTATTCATATATACTGATATTAGTGATTGATACTTGGGTATGTTATGAATTATATCTGTATAAGAGTAAATATATCTGTATATCTATATATACAGGTAGATGATCATTGTGTGCATATTTGTTATATTCATCTCTCTGTTAAATTACAGGCTTAAAGCCACTAAAATAAAATTTAATTACTCCTTATATAATCAATATTAGAGTAAGATCATTGAAGATGAAATGATGGTATAAATGTGAATTTAATTTTAAAAATAATTACTAGCAAAAATATTTAGAAAATATTTTGAAAATAAAATATTACAGTGGAAACTTTGGAACATGATAAATTCAAACATCATGATTCTTTGATTTACTTATGTAATCTAAATCCTCTTTGAAAATCATGAATTTTAATAGTTGAATCAAGATTTTTAGCATTGAGTCGAGATAGAATTCTCGAGTTGAACGGAAATCACATTTTCATCAATATCCGATTAACGACGAAGATTCATGGGTCGTGCCTAACATCAAAGGTAGATTGGAAGTCGTAGATCATCAAAAAACTGTAAGGAAGGTTTTCAGGTGGTCGTGGCGATCAATCGACAAGGGTTTTACACTTATTTTTGGTTGAGGTGGTTTCCATGACGATTTCGATGTCATTATTGCATCGATTTGAACCAGACCAATGAGAAAATTTTTGTGGGTCATTAGGGAAACTCTGGTCTAAGTAGCGTGGTTGATGGTAGACGAGATCGTCGACGCAAGGCTGATTTGGGTGACTAGGATAGGTTCCAGTACTTGATCGAGCTGCTCGATTTTGAACTATGGTGAATTGATGGGCTTTGGATGGTCGTGGTGATCGGAGGGATTGTTGGTGATGCGTCGAAGGCCACAGCAATGGTCGAAGGTCGATCAATTGATCATGCACGTGCATGAGTAAATCTAGGTGTCTGGGTTTGTTTGAACTCGAGAAGAAAGAAAAGATTTGGGAATGGACACGGGAAACGAGTGTTTGACTCGAAGTCGATATGGTGAGGGTAAATTCGAAGTAAGGATCGATTAAACAAGAATTTGGCTCGGGTTCTTATATGATTATAGGTTTTTGAGAAAAAAGAAAAGAAAAAAAAGTACAAGTTTTTAAATTTAAACATATTCTTTTGAAAATAAATATTGATTTAAATTTTGGATCAATCAAAAGTTTAAGATAAGTATTTTGAAGTAAATAAGTTTAAAGTTTTTTTTAATACATACATAACCTTTATTTTAAAGTTTATTTTTAAATAAACTTAATAATGTAACTAAAGAGTTAACTAAGAAGATAAAATATTTTCAAAAATTAAATTAACTTAAAGGTTTAAAGTTATTGGTTAATGATAATTAATCCCAAAGGCCATTAATAAGATTTTAAATGATAATTAAAGTAACTATTTAAGATAAATGATTTATCTTTTAATTAATTAATTAAAACTTTGAGTGATTAAAGATTTATAAGTAATGTAAGTAATTAAAGGTTAATTACTTAACATGATTACTTAAAGGTTAATTACTTTAATTAAAGATTGATTAATTAATAAAAGTAATTAAAGGATAATTAATTACTTAAAGATAATTATTTAAATGAGGATGATTAATTTATGATTAAAGTTAATTAGTCAAGTGATTACGGGAAAATTGCTTAATTGAAGTAAATAAAGGGTTCATTTGATAAAGATTAATTAATAAGTAATTAAAGATTACTTACTTAATAATTGAAGTTTATTTATGTGATTAATTAAGGAATAGTTAATTAGTTAAGGTTAATTAATTAATTAAGGTGGATAATCAGAATAATTAATTAAATTCATTAATTCATACCAAATGGTTTAATTAATGTTAATTAAGTAGGAACATAAGGGATTAATTTATTTAAATTAAATTAATTATGGATTATGTGATTGATATCTCCTTGCTTATGGATGATTGTTGAATTTAATGCTTGAATTGATTATTATCTCTAATCAGTGATATTCTGTGATTTAAATTGTTTGAATTAAGCCATGTGTAAATTATTTATCTGTGTTGGGTTTACATATTTGTTTGTGAATCTGTGAGTGAAAAATAAGCGTTATAGGATTATACCGCTTATCGATATTGTTGTGCTTGAATTGATGATGATTATGATATGTCATTGTTGTGTGTAAAACCCCTAGACTACACCACACACACACTAATATGAATTTCACAAGGAATTGGTTAAGTCATAGATATTTGAATTTAATATTATTTTATTCAAAATAATGAAATAGTTTTAAAAGTTGAATTTTGAATCCAAAATGGTTTGGAATTGAAATTGGGTTAAATATGAAAAGCTTTTGAAAAGGAGTTTTAAAGTTTTGAATAACTTGTTAAAATTTTAAAATTAAAGTAATTTGATTTGAATTTGAATTCAAGATTTGAAATTGAGTTTTATGAATATATGTTTGGAAACTATGGTTTAGAAAGGTTATACAAGTTATATAATGTACATATTGATTTTAAACCATTTTTAAGTATCTTTAAATGTATATTTTGGGAATTTGAATTTAACTCAAGTTTATACTTTAAAGGCTATAACTTATGGATATTTAATTGGATTTTTTCGAAAAAAAATTCTTTGTTTTTAAATGATAATAGCTTTCATGTAAAGAAAGAATTTCTAGTTTTTTTGAAAGAATTTCGAGTTTAAATCAAGTTTGAAGTGGAAATTATTTTGAAAGCTATGAATGAATCTTTGTGAAAGATTGATGAACTTTGTTTTAAATAGAAGAGGATCTTAAAAGAGTGAATCTTTTGTTTTAAAAGATTAAAGTGGAAATTTGTTCAAACCATTCAAAAGGAACGGTTTTGGGCTAAAAGTTGTAACTTAACTAAGATCCCAATATATCCATATGTTTTTTAAAATTAGTGCTCACTATTTGGTTTAGCTGGGAGAGGACTTTATGTCATCTAACCCATTCCTAATAGTGATACGACGAAATGGATAACATTTGAACACCGATGGTGAAGACCGGGTATTTTTGAGAACGATAGGATTATCTGTTGAATGTCTCTGCACTGAGTAGCTACGGTATAGAGATCTCCATATGTGATAGGGAGTCCGATCGGGATTGTGAATACTCGGATTTGCAAGGAATTTTTTGAAGTGCCTTCAGTTCCGTTCAAACCCGGAACGGACTTGTTGGATGTATGTCTGACATTGCACTTTGAGATGTAGAGCTGGTTTCTATCAAATACATTTCTGTTTGGTGGCGGAGAATTTATTCTCTTAGCTTAACACCCTTCTCTGAGACGTACGAGCTCATAGGTTATGTAGTTGATAGTTACTAGTGATATATTCCCAATTTGGTAATGTGGCATGCTAAGTGTTGCTGGTCATTTGTTGATCAAAGCATGACCTTTGTGAAAAGCGTAGCTTTGTGGATGAGACCTCGTCGAACCTCACAACCCGAAAATGGTCGAAACAGGAATGATGCAGCAATGTTATGAGGGTTGAGCCCTTTAAGGTATGTCCATTTCCTTCTGGAAAAAGGTGGTATCATGGTATGGAGCCCAAATATTTAACCTATGTGGTTATTGCTATTTGTTGGTGAATCCTGGGATAAAGGTCGGTAACGACTGAGGGATGACATACTCGTGTCAGTGGTTACCTAGTTACAGAGGTTTACCCATGTGGTGTAGGAAGATCCTTAGCCTGACCATTTGTTAGAAACCCAATCAAACAATACGAGCCCTGTATGGTTTTAGTTGTATAACCTGCCATGGAATGTGGCGGTAACCTGCTATTGAACATGGCAGCTATAGTAGGTATACCATAATGACCGACCTGGAGTTTATTGTTCCCTTTCTAAACTCTTGGTGCCCATAATTTTCCACATGGGCAGCCTAGAGTCATATTTTCAGATAATCAGCTAGTAGATATAGTTTTTGGAAATCTTTGAAATCTGTGATTTGGCGATCGCATTGTGCATCGAGTTTGCTACAAGTTCAGCATTGATGGTGGTTTGAGCCTATTGGATTGGAGTTTTGAAGCTTTTTTGTTGAGCTATTTGGTTTTGAAGCATTGGAGATGGAGTTGTAGTATGGATGTTAGATTCTTTTGGTAGCCTATATTGGTGCTATCTTTCCGCCGTTGTTGTCACTATTGTGCATTCTCGACTCTGATAGTGTTGGGCATCTATTGTATCATATTGTATCAGATATTGTATCCATTGTTGTATCAATGATATATTGTTTTTATTCCGTTGAGTTGTACATAATGAGTTATAAGCTCCGACGAGCCAGACTCAATGTTTGAATCTGCGGCATTCAAATACAGGTGATGTATTTGAGTATCGATTTTCGAAGACCGAGTCTGGGTCGTTAGACAAAGTTACCATTTTCATTAAAAAAATGAGTATTTTACTCACCAAACTTCCTTAAAAGCTACCCGAACTTAACCTAAACTTGCCAACGACTCCCTAGCTTTGAAGAATGAAGGCTTCAGGTGCGAGCAACCCTCAAAATGGACTTGGCACAGCTGTATGTAGGCTCGGCCAAAGGTTTAGGGTGGATGTGAAGTAGTAGCTTGAAGGTAGAGGAGCTTCGGTTTATCATCGACTTGTCGAAAATGAACCCAAAATTAGGTCATTTTCCACTTGTTTTAGGCCAGAAACTCACCGAATTTGGGAAGTAGTTAAAAGTAAAATTGTAGTAATTTCTTTCCTTTATCATTTTTTTTAAAAATCACTTATTTTGATTGTTTTGAAGAAGTAATGATCAAAACAAGAAAGGTAAATTTCAGACTTGAAATTCTAGGTGAAAAATTGCTTTGCAAAGATTGGGTACTTTGACATAGCTATTGTTAAAGTTAGAAAAAGTGGTCAACTAGAATGTTGTAGCTACTGGAATTTTAGACGATTTGAAAAAAAGCAAGATCGCTATTTGACATAGGAATGAATATGTTATGATAGGAGAGTTAAGTAGTAAAAATGAGAGGAGGGTGAA
Source organism: Allium cepa (assembly GCA_030765085.1). Lineage (NCBI taxonomy): Eukaryota > Viridiplantae > Streptophyta > Magnoliopsida > Asparagales > Amaryllidaceae > Allium > Allium cepa. The sequence goes on from CM060929.1 coordinate 300,233,951, forward strand.
GCTAATTATAAGCAAATTTCCTATGTCATCATTATGTGAAATCATATCAACATATTTTCCTCCCTCTCATGCATCACATATCTACTCGCTAGTCACCTCATCCATGTAATTATGGCTAATGATGATTCATTATAAAAATATTCAAGATGTGACAATACTTATATATATATTTATATAAATGGTTTATATTTATGAGTTGTCACATTACTCTCTTTATATATAAGTATACAACGCATGTATATGCATATAATATCCAAAGATGTTTACCTTGGATTGATATGTCTTTTAAGTGCAAATGTTTTTGTAGTCACAATACATTTCAAGTTGTTTTGTTGGTGATATCGATGACAAAATGATAGTAAACTTTCGTTGATGGATAGACGGAAAAGGTGGTGAGATTTCATTAACGAATGGCGTAATTTTGGAATTTCAAAATGACGATGTGTAAATCATGTTGATTGTATTCTCATTGATGGTAGAGAGTAGAGATGTGATCTCTTCATTCTTACTGATAAATTTGTTGATGATAATTTTATGTTATTATTCTTTTGTGACTTATTACTGAAACTTGTTAGCAACTAGCTTATTGGAAAGGCGTAAGCTGAATGCTTACTTCTTACATTCATCACTAATTTTTTATTATCTACATAATGTACTTTGTGTATCAAAAAGATTTCCTTTTTCTTTGTAGAGCTTTTAGAATGGGAATACTAAATTATGTACTGACCTAATCATGTTAGATTGATACATTTCTAAGACGATTCTCACTTGTTTTCTTATTTTAACAATGAACTATGATTGTGTGGACCACAACACTAGGCCCATCAAAGTAAGAGATGGTATGAATTAAAGCTAAAGAGTAGATTAAGAAAATGGTATATGTTTCACCATCAGTATCACTTTGTGTCGTAGGCATGTGTAAACATTTAATGAACATGAATACATGTACAGGAATGTCTGTTCACTTTACAAAACAATGATGTTGTGTCTTTCACAATTTTATTCATCTGCTCTTTCTTCAACATAAAGAAGCACAACACCTTGTACAACCCAAGCTATTGTAAGAAATTAGTTGTAATATACTAAACACATTATACTTGTTTTAATTTATCCCACATCGTCAAAAATACGTAAACTGTTGCTATATATAAGCTAAGGGATGAAGAAAAAAGTTGATCCAATGGAATCTAATTAATTTAAGACGACGGCATGAAGTTTAATAATACATCCCATGAACATTTGACGTGCAAATTGAAAAAAAAAATTAGCCACTGTGGGGTCGTAAAGAGTATTTTAGAAAATTCAAAAAGACACGGTTTAATCACATTATGGGATTATCATTATTAATAGTAGATACACACACACACATATAATTAAAAACTATGAATTTTCGCATTGTTCTCTATATATATAAGTCTAATTATTAATTAAATCTAAGACATGACAAGATATGATAATGGTTAATGATTGCAAAATCTAAGATGTAACGATGCTATATATGTATTTATATAAAATATTTGTTATTTTTTAAACTATGTCTAGTCACATCACTTACCAATCCAAATTAACATAAGTTAATTTATTTTTAAGTGTAATATTCTCTACTTAATTATATCTTATATATATGTATATATAGTGCACAAAGATGAACAATGTTCCCGATAACTTTCCGGCGTTGAAAGGTCGAATTTTCGAAAAACGTTCTTTGGTCAAATTTTTTGTTTTTCTACGAACTATTTAATTTGGTAAACGGTTTTGGAAACAATTTTACTATTTTATTAATTAATTAAAATGATTTATTTTCATTATAAGAACAATACATTGAATATTTACAATTAATTAAATATTCAATAATCAAAGCAGTGAAATTCTGGGTCGTTACAGCTATAAAGTTACCCCACTTGCTAAGTGACGAGCAAACTTTAATATTCGAACTGTTCGATATTAACACTAACCCAATTTACACCTAAAAGTCACATAACTAAAATATTGAATACTCCTACTACTACCTGATTTAATTAATTATAATTATTATAAATTAATTAAATTAATTAATATTTAAGAAATATTAACCATACGATCAATATTAAATGGCGTATATATAATAATAGTAATAGACGGACGTACCAATATACAATATTAATGTGCATTTGAATTTGATTTAAATGCATATTTATTTGATCGAGCTCGAAGAAATTTGGAGGCCTATATAGGGGCAAGCATGGCTAGCCACATTAGGGTAGGAAGGAGGGTTGAATCATTTGAAATGATTTTGCAATAGTAAGAGAGATTAGAGCATCCCTATCGACTTTTAGCCCCTGTCCTCTTTTGTTATTTAAAAACTCATAACCCCTTTTATTTTCAGTACTTGATTTTTGCCTCCTCTTATCATATTTTAGCCTCAGCCTCCTTTGCCTTCCTTATAGTTTTCAAGCTTCTAAAACACAAACTAAATATAAATTAGTGCATTGGTGGTTGCTACTTTCAGTCTGGTAGCTCTCACTATAGGTTTGAATGCAGATTCAAGGAGCTAATGGATTCAACGATCCACGAAGTTACTTCTAGGCCATAAATAAGCAATGTGTGTGTAGACACAAACACACATAATGTCATTCTACTTCTTTTATTTATTTAAATAATATCACGAATCTATGTATATCTGTCAATATAAAATGAATATATACGTGTGTGTATGTTATAAAATAAAAGTGTGTATATATATATTATTCGGTAAGCAAAAAAAATATTTTTAATTTTTCGAATTAATAAATACATTAAAAAGCACAAAATAGATTTCAAAATAAGTATATGTATACTACTATATCAAATATATGTACGTATAATTTTGTTAATTTATTGACATAATATATTTTCAACAAAATTTAAAAATTATATATGTGTATTTAAATTAAAACTGTATATATAAATACACATACATTTTAGATGTACATAATACATACGTATAAATATATATAATTAATATATTTGTTTTGTGTTTGTTTTTGAAAAAAGATTGATTTTTACGATTTTCATTTGGGAATCTTTTAACTAAAAGTGAACATTAAACCACATGGATTTTAATTGAAAAAATTATTCTATCAAATTTAATTTGACCGAATATATACATGCACGCACACACATTTAAATATATAATTATGTGATTATTTTAACATTAAATATATATATATATATATATATCGTTGTGTTTGTGTATGTATGTGTGTCGATATGTGTGTGTGTGTGTGTATGTTTGTTTTATACTAAAGTTAAAATCAATCTAATATATATATAATTATTATATATGTAACTTTCAAAAAAAAGTTGATTTTTTTATTTTAAATAAATATATATATAGAAAATTAACAAATCATTTTGAGTTTGAAATTAGTAGATGTATTATATAGATCTAGATCTGAAATTAAAATTTTGAATTTAAATTTTGAATCTAAATTCAAGAATTGTTTATATTAATATTTAACTATTATTTTATATTATAAAGGCATATATATATATATATATATTACAAGTATTATTTTATATTGTATAAGTATATATGTATATACACACACATCACACAAATATACATACATATATGTATATATATGCACATACAAACATGTGTATAGGATATGCATTTTATACTATAATATATTAATATAATATAAAATAAAGCATTATTTACAAATGAAAGAATTTTTTAATTTAAATTAATTTAGATTAGATCTAAATAAATATAGGCTTCATTGGCCTAATAAGATCCAAAATGGCATAATTTTTTTGAAATTTACCCATTTACCTCCTTCGTGCTGGCCTAGATCCGACAATGGTAACAGAGCCCAATAATCTACATAATCTAAATTAGTTATGTAAGGGCTAACTAATTAAGCTTACGCTTTTTGTAGGGAGTCTAGAAAAGTAGTTTCTAAGGTTGGGCTTAGGCAATGAAGTACTCTACCATTCCTAACTACTAGTCTTGCTCGAAAGGTGAAGCAAGCGCAAAGGCTGTTCCTAATAGCAAAGGCCCAATTTGAACAGGCATTGGGCTAATTTTCAAAATTGTTTTAAAATTTAAATTTAAAATAAAAAATACATATTATAAATGTTATAACATAATTTTTCAAAGGTTTTTTGAAAATATGATTAAAAAATTTCAATTTTTTTAATATTGACAAGATTAATAAAATTAATTAATTAATTAATTAAATAGTTAATTGGTAAAACACACACATACACACACATATGTGTAAAAGAATATTATGATATATGATCACATTAACCCGAATTGTCTATGACAATGTAAGTGTGTGTGTGTATATAATAAGAATTTTCAAAATTAAAAATATATTTAGTTAAAATTGTTTATTAAATAAATAAATTAATCAAAAGTTAATACATATATATATATATATAAAGATATATGTGTATAACTATAAGTGTTATAGTGTACATACCCAATATAAAATGTTACAATTGAATAATATAAAATTAATTAAAATGTTAATTACTTTAATAATATTTACTTAATATAATATTATACATAAGACTATTATATAGGTTAATCAAAATATATGGGTTATATAATAAGTTAAAACCATATAATATGAATATATAAGTTAAAGGTTAGAACATTATGAAAGCCTAAATACACATGAATGATAAATACAGTACGTATACCGTGACTTCTTATGTGTCCGATACTTGAATCGTGAGGGTATTTCATAAGAAATATATTATTCCAGTCGATATTACTTAATATAAACTATTAAGGATTATTAATTTTTAACATAAATTTTTCCTCTACCATTTATATATTAATATATTACTTGCATACCCCTTAACGGTTGATATTCCTCAAGCTAAGGATGTTATGTGTAGTACGATCAATATATTAAATTGGCAGGGTAAGATATATGTACATATTTGTTGATATTTCTCAAGGTATGCATATTTATACTTGGGCCGTCGTGAAATGGTAAGGCATGAGAGAATAATCTCACTCGATTTTGTTGATACCCCTCAAGATCGAAATAAGATTAGGGTAAGGAAGCACGGGTTAAGAGTTGTATGTGATACAACCGATAAGAAGTTATCCATTGTCTATGGGAGTGTGATTTGTTGATATTTCTCATGGTTAGAATACCAAGGAAAACGAGTCCTAACACCCGCTAGTGAAGTTGAAAGACTTCTATGTTTCACCATAGGATTTGGAGAAACATAAAAGACAAGCGGAGCTTATTAGTAAAATTGAACATAAAATATAACCTTCGAAATATTATAGGAACATCAACTATGAAATTGTCCTAATTTGCTAAGTTAAAACTTGCATAAAAATGTCTATACCCAAGTTATTTTATGAAATTGACAAATTTATCGGACTTAACTCGTTAACTGGCTAACAGAGATAAAGATAACATTAAATTATGAATGTCTTTAGTCGTTAATAACTGCATCTCCAAAAGAACAACCCACTGACAATGCAGGACCTGAACTTAGGCTTGGTTATGATAAAAAGGTTTCAGACCTAGAGATCATCCATATTTTCCTGTTGTTTATGTTAAACAAGTTGTTGTAGAGGCATCATGAAAAGATGTCTATCATGAAATTTTTGATAGTCTCAAAGCTCTATGTGGCGAACAGTCCCGTTCCACGAGGTGCAAACTTACGAAGAAACCATTCAACACGAAAATGACCAAAGGGAAAAACGTGGACGATTATGTTCTAATAATAAAATGCTATATTGATAGAGTTGCAAAGTTAGATGTAGTAATAAGCAATGAAATGCAAATAGACTTAATCCTTGGGTCTCTTACTCCCCGGTATGAGCTGTTCATATTAAACTATAATATGAACCAATTAAACGAAAGCCTCCTAAAGCTCCTCAATATATTGAGGTCAGCCGAGTCTTCATCCAAGGTTCAAGGAGTTGTACTTGTTGTGAAAATGAAGTTGATATTGATATCAAAGTAATCCCTGTGAAGACCCGCAAATCCGTACTCCTTGAATATACACTAATCTCCGTAGATTAATTCAAGATGAACAGAAATATGAATTATCAATGTTTAAGAAAAAGAAAAAGAAGAAGAAGAGAGAAAATAGATAGAAAAATAGAGAGGAAAGAAGATAGAAAATAGAACGGAATAGAAAAAAACAGAACAACATCAGAATCTCACAATTCGCAGGGGAACAACATATAATAAATAAATGAATAATCTTTAAACAAAGAACTATATCAGTTATTACATTACATCACATTACATTTCATTACATCATATCATCAGAGTGTACAACATCATACTACAACAAACAGTGCAGCGGAAAAAGAAATACTATATACTAGTAATACGCCATGCCATCCATCTTGCCTCCAGCAACTCCAGAATATCCTGATAAACCTAACTCTCGACTGCCCGTGTGGAAATTGGTGGGCACCCAGAGTTTAGGAAGGAAAACAATAAACTCCGAGTCAGTCATGTGACTGGTGTGAGAACTCAAAACAGTTTATTTATCTTTAAAATCAAAATAGAGGAATATTTTTAAAGTCAATTCGCAATGCTTTTAAAAACGAGACTACCATAAGGCCTCCCGCACACACACACAATGCAAACGCAGAATCGGAGGAGATTTCTCCTTATGATAGTCAAAGATGCTTGATACGCATTTAAAAGAACATTTGATATTATTAATAGTGCATAGTGTAGGAAAAATCCATTTCGAAAGTAGAATATAAATCTTAGCCAACATAGACATTCCGAACTATGCCTACTATAGCTACCATCCAAACAGTGGGGCGCCACCATAAGTGAATGATAGGTTCTACAACTAATACCATACAAGATCGTATTGTTTCTTTGGATTTCCAACAAATGATCAGGCCAATGAACTTCCCATTGCCACATGAGAATGCCTATGGATGGACATCCCCGAGAACCAAACCGGATCTCTACCAACACAAGGCCGGGTTACCCCTAACTGAGTAACAACTGACCGAATATGCCATCCCCCGGTCCTTTGGGACCTTTCAACCGAGCGCTCGTAATCAATTTACACAATCATAAAGTGTTTTCAACATGAGTAAGTATCTAGGCTCCATACCATGATACCACCCTTTTCCAGAAGGAAATGCACACATCCTAAAGGGCGCTACCCCTCATAACCTTGCTGCATCTTTCCTGTTTTGACCATTCACGGGGTGTGAGGCTCGACGAAGTCACGTCCACAAAAACATACTTTATACAAAAGCCATGCTTTGGGTCAACAAATGATCATAGAAATGATCACCAGGATAGACGATCAAATAAACGATCCTATCACAAATAATGAACACAATGATCATTTCACAGCAACACTCAGCATGTCACATTACCAAATTGGGAATATATCGCTGATAACATTCAACTACATAACCTCTGAGCTCGTACGTCTCAGAGAAGGGTGTTAAGCTAAAAGAATAAATTCTCCGCCACCAACAGAAATATATTTGAAAGAAATCGGCTTTACATCTCAATTTGTATTGTCAGACATACAATCCATACAAGTCTGTTTCGGGCTCGAACAAAACCGAAGGCACTTACAAAGAAGTCCTTGCAATCCGGATATTCACAATCCTGATCGGATTCACCATCACATATGGAGAACTCTATACCGGAGCAACTCGGTGCAGAGTCAATCGACAGGTCATCCTATCGCTCTCACAAATACCGGGTCTTCAACACCGATCTTCAATGCGATTCATAACGACGTATCACATATTCGGAATGGGTTATACGACCCCATGGTCCTTTCCCGGTTAACCCGAATAGTGAGCGCTTATTCAAAAATAAGTGTGGCATTCAAATTCAAACAAATCACATCAATTACCCATTCAAAGGGAAATATTGATAGTCGGTTATTATACTATCAATGGATATGCACAACATCACCAGATTCCAAATAATTTTCCAAATTATTTATTTCACAAAACATCTTTACAAGATATATTATTTTCAATACTTCAAAAATAAATCAATATTTATTTTTAAACAAATTCCACTTTCTTTTATAAATTCCTTAGTGAATTTATATTTCACAATATCTATACATATACGATTTCAATTATTCATTTTAATTTATCTTCAAAAAGATAAATTCTCAAAATATTCACTTTATATTGGAAAACATTTCCATACTTATTAAATAAGTAATTCACAAATCTATTTATTTTCAACACTTGGAAAATATTCAATATACTTAAATCGAGATTAAGTATATATATATTTCATTCTTTAAGGAAATCATTCTCTTAAACATATTTATTTGGGCCAAAACGAATGTTACGTAAAACATCGTTACGACAACCCAAAATCACTAGTATAGGGATTCGAAATTAAAAATAGATATATAAATCCCAATACTATACAAAACATTTCCATTCGGAAATCATTTACTACAACAACAGTGTTATAGTCCACCATTTCCTTTTATTTCTCGAAAACGTCTATTTCAACAATAAATGTTGAAATCTATGGTTTCGAATCTCAACGCATTTTAAAAACATCGTTAGATCGTTTTAAATTCTATCTAAAACATCACATTCAAAACAATTTCTTTAACATATTGTTCACTATTCAAAAACGTGAATATACTACGTTAACAAATTTCATCCTTTTATACATTTCATTTTAAAGGATTATTCACAGTCTAAAACGTGAATATAACTCCATTAATAGGTTTCAACAATTTACTTATCAAAATAAGTTGTTTGCGGATTTATAAAACAATGTTTATAAATCCCTTTATTAACCTATTCAATTCATATCTCAATGATATACTAAAAGTTCATATTATAAGTGAAATACTTATAATTTATTTGTTTGAAAAATCGTTCCTTTGAACTTCACAATTATGAATCTTATAACTTATAAGATCAATTATTTATCCAAATATATTCTTTCAATAACTTTATAAATTTTATAAACCTACTGCTTATAAAATTCCATTTCTAACTTCACCGTTTATAATTCTATGAATTTCATTCATTCATGAAATTCATTCTAACACTTATAAAAACTCGTTTTATAATTCAAATATTTTAATTTATAAATTATCAATTTATAAATTATTATATAAATCAATTTATATTATTTTAAAACATCTTTAATCTCCTTTATAATTTCACCATTTTGATTTATAAAATAATTAAATTTTATAAATCCTATATTTCAACTTTTCATAATAAATTCAATTAATCCCGATTTAAATTCGTTTATAAAATCATTAATCCATATTTCTCAAAAATCAATCTTTAACCGTATTTCTCAAAAATCATAATTTTTATAACATTAAAAATTATAGCGTTTATTTATTTAAAATGGATCAGTTCCAAAAATATTTTATAAACGTATTCTTTCAAAAATCACTTTAAAATCATTTTAAAATTCCAAAATTTGGTCCAATGATGCTACATACCAAATAGTCAATCACGACAACAACGATATCATATATCGATATGATAATCCATCAAATATCAAAATATCTGAAATCAAAATAAAAACTGTTGAGGAATCCAGTTGGATCCCTCCAACCTGTTTTCCTGCATCCACAAACATTAGCACAATACCAATTTCGTTCCAGTACGAAATTATCGCGGTATATGTTTTTATTAAATATTATCCGCTTAATAGACGGTGCAATAGGGTCTCATCCGCTAAAAAAATACGGAAAATCAATAACTCCAATATATACATATGCCAATATATATATATTGCTATTATATATAATACCAATTTCACTGTTTATGAAATATTCGCGGTATATGTTTTTAATAAATAACATCCGCTTACTAACGGCGCATAATGTCTATTTTAACAATCAATATATAACAATCAACATTCAAACATGCATTCAAATATTTTAAATCTAATTATTTAAAATAAAAATCGAAACTGATTCGATTGAGTGAGAAGTTCTCACCTTGATTTCAATTTTGTTTTAGCGATTTATTTCGAATAAAATTAAACGGACGTTTAATTTTACCCGAAATTCTCACTAACTCCAAACGACTCCAATCCAACTCCATCGCGTAGTGCTCGTCCATACGATTCCAACGCAACTGGTTTCGCGCGTTTTCGACTTCGTATGAAAAAGATATACATTTTTGAAGTTTATACGAATTTTATTTATATAATTTACAACTTTAATTATTTTTCAAACCTAATCTAATACAGGCCGTTGATCTCCAAACCTTTGCATCATGACCGTGCACAAACTCTCCTTCTCATCACGTATCCATCTCCAGGTCGCGCACCATAGCCGAACCCATTAGCTTCTCCTAGGGTTTAAAACGCACGCCACACCACTCGACGATAATTCGATCAGGAAGCGCCACGTTGAAGAGCATCTCGAAGAGCACCACCGCGCCCAATATGGTGAAGCTCGGTTGTCTATATTGCGCAAATTTCGAGGCCGAACTGCAGATGAACGCGGCTTCATATCTCACAAAATACAGCTCCATTCGCGATCATATCCGTTGAATATAAGGATCTCAACGTGCTCTACATCTTTCTAGTTGCAAGTTTCTTGAATCGTTGAGTGGATGAAGAGAAAAGAGGAGGAGAAGTTCGTGAATTTCTGGCCTTCCATTTGAAGGTGGCGGCTACGTTAGGGTTTAGAGATATTTTTTATTTATTTTGTGAGGGTCATTGGTCTATTTATAGAGAATTTTCGAACACTATTCATCCGGGAATTCCGAACTCCAATTTACGCGCCGTAACCAGCGTTTCTAGGGTTTACCCCACGTTCCGGACACAATGGAATAGGTTTCGGAAGCTAATTCGGAGATCTGTGCGAGTTATGGCAATAAACGTTCGATTTAAATTAAACCGATTTAAACGATTTTCTAGGCGTTTTAATTTGTACCGGACAAACGGTAAATCCAATTGACACGAAATTTGAAACCTTACAATAATATCACATTACGGATCCGATGAAACTGGTTTCGTCGAAATCCGAGACTTTTTGAAAAATGGCTATTTTAACTCGCCAAATTAAAATTAAAAATAATTCGATGCGTTTCGAGCTGCCACGATCAAACGGTAACTCCGATTGACACGAAAATTGAAATCCGATAATAACTAATTATTACGGATCCAATGGAACTGGTTTCGTTCAATTCTGAGACTGTTCAAAATTTGACTATTTTCACTAGTCGATTTAATATTAAAATATTCAATTTTCACAAATTAACTTTTAATTCGATTTTAAAAGTTCTAAAATATCATTCTAACTTCAATATGATAAAATAAAATTTTACAAATCATTTTCAATCATATTTAACCAAATTTTCAATTATTTCCATAATTTAACATATTAAGTTATTGATTTAATTATCCAATTAAATCCAATTATTCAAATTAAAATTTATTCGACTTATAAATTTCCCTTATTAATATTTAAAATTAATTAAATATTCAAATTTTAATTACTTAAAATCCTGGGTCGTTACAGGAACACGGTATCTTTAAAAGGTTCGAAGAAGTGGAAAAGGGTTGACAAAAAATATAATAAGATTGCTACTACGGACAAGGGTGAATGTCATCGTTGTCACAAGAAGAGCCATTGGAAATGGAATTGTCCAGAGTACTTGAAGATTGTTAAGGGGAAGAAGTAGAATAATTCTGCCACTCCATCAGGTATATTTATGATTTAATTTTTTTTTCAATTAATAAATATCTTAGGATTTAAATATTGGATCTGGAACTTGCCTTTGTAATTCGTTAAGGGCTTAGAAACTAGCATAACATAGCAAAGGGAGAATGAGGCTTAAGTTGCTAATAGATCTACTGTAGATGCAATGGCAGTTGGAGATTTTTATTTGAGTGTATCAAGTGGATTTTTTTAATATTAAACAATTGCTATTATATAAATGGCTGTGTTTATGAGATTATTTATGTGTCTAGATTGTCTAAGACTGATTATATTTTTCACTTCGCAAATAATATTGTAAACATTATTTTAGATGGTAATTAAGTTTGTGATGGTATATTAGATAATGGCTTTTATGTGATCAATACAAATTATGTTTTTTTTGTGAATAGTTCTTTTAATGACAATTTAAATAAAAGTTACCTTTGACATTGCAAATTAGGTCATAAGTGAGAAACGACTACACAAATTAAAATCTGAAGGTTTTCTACCATTATTTGATTCTGAATCATTTGATACTTGTGCGTTGTATCTCAAAGGTAAAATGACCAAGCACCCCTTTGGTGGGAGCAATTAAAGAGTTGATGAACTCTTGGTCTCGTACATAGTGATGTATGTGCCTCGATGCCAATAGTTAATGAAGATAATTTTCCATATTTCATAACATTCACTAAGACTATGATATGTGTATCTTATGAGAAACAAATTCAATATCTATGAGAAATTTATTAAATATAAGAATGAGGTTGAGAATTAGACGAACCAAAGATTAGAATACTTCGATCCAATTGAAGAGGTAAGTATATTGGACAAGGACTCCAACATTACTTAGAAGATAATGGGATTATCTATCAAGTTACACCACTGTATACTCCATAACATAACAATGTTTCAGAATGAAGTAATAGAACCTTATTAGATATGGTTCGTTCTATGAGACGGAGTTACCTATGTCCTACTAGGGATATGCACTAGAAATCACAGTGCATTTGTTGAATTTGTTACCTATTAAGTCTATGCCTAAGACGCTATATGAGATATGGTATGGGAAGAAACCGCATGTCAATTATTTGAAGGTGTGGGGTTATCTAGTCCATGCTAAGAATGTCAGTCCAAATAAGCTTGATGCAAAATCAGTTTTGTGTAAACTCATGAGATATCCCAAGAATTCCATGGGATATATTTTCTACAACACCAGGAACATAAGGTCATTTTTCCTCAATATGTTGTCTTTTTTGAAAAGAAATTTCTATCAAAAGAAATTAACAGCGAATTTGTAGAATTGGATGAGATCTGAGAGTCAGACATGAAGGTCAAATTGGTGGGAGAATCAAATTCACTCGTATACGGAAATACAAAATCTATCAAAAAGTCTAGTAGAGAATCTCATGCACCGAAAAGATACTATGGGTCTTCTCATGGATGGAAAAATAAAGGACTGTGTCTTTGATGATGACATACCTCTCTCATTCCAATAACCACTGCAAAGTATAGACCATACACTTTGGCTTGGAGCAATGAAATCCGAAATGGATTCCATGTTTGAAAACAAAGTATGGACATTGTCTGACATACCCGAAGGGATAAAACCCATCGACTGCAAATAGATTTTTTAGAAAAAGATAAATGTCGATGGATATTGAAACTTATAAGGCTACTCTAGTTGCAAAAGGATTTCATCAAATTCAGGGTGTTCATCATGACAAGACCTTTTCACTCGTAGCTATGTTTAAGTCCATTCAGATAATGCTGGCTATTCCATATTCTATGACTATGAAATTTGGCAAATGGACTAACAATAACATTTATAAATGGTGATTCAGAGGAGATAGTCTATATATCATAGCCTAAGGGTTTCAAGGTTAGTAGGAGTGAGGGCAAAGCTTGCAACTTTAAGTCCATATTTGGACTTAAACAAGCTTTAAGCAGTTGGACTAAGTATTCTGATAAAATGATCAAACGGTTTGGTTTTTATCAAAATGTAGAGGAAGCGTGTCGAAAGGAACTGGGAAATGCTATTTCGTTCTTAGTATTATACATTGATGATCTTTTATTGATTAGCAATGATGTTTCATTATTGCAATCAGTGAAAGCTTTGCTTTCCAATGAAGGATTTAGGAGAAGCGGCCTATATACTAGTTATAAAGGTCTATAGAGATAGATCTAAGAGGTTGTTAGGATTGTTTGTACATAAAATACAATGCTTAGGAGGTTCGTTATAGAGAATTCCAAGCGTGAAATGTTCTAATGCTATTTGGAATCATCCTTTCTAAGAAGGGCGCTCCTCAGACTAACAAGGAGAAATAGAGTATGAAGAGGACACTATATGCTTTGGCAATCAGTTCCATAATGTATGCTATGTTATGTACCTAATCGGATGTGGCATACGCGTTAGGATACGTAAGACGACATAATACTAATTCCAAATAAAAGCATTGAACAACTGTAAAATGTATACCGAAGTATCTAAGAAATACAAGGGACTTATTCCTAATATATTAGGTTGAAGACGTCCGTGTGAAGGGGTATATTTGCTCTAGCTTTCAAAGTGATATAGACGATAGTAACTTATTACTGGGTTATGTTTTTACGGTTAACAACGGAACCGTCGGTCGAAAAATTCCAAATAGGAAATGGTAGCCGATTCCACGATAGACGCCGATTGCATCACCATTAATGAAACAACTAAGGAAGCAGTCTGGATGCACAAGTTTCTAAGTGAGCTTGGAGTGATTTTCGATATCGAGAATCCAATGGCATTGTTCTATGATAATAATGCCGTGATAGAGATCGCAAAGGAGCGAAGAGCGTGCAAGAAATCACAACATATTCTTCGAAAGTTCCACTTGACCAAAGAATTCATTAAGAAGAAAGAGGTTGTGATACAAAGGGTAGATACCAAGGATAATGTAGCAGATCAAAGGAATGGGATTAAGATTCCATAATTGCTCCAAGTGCAAATGGGGGATTAACAGAACTAGGGGTTCTGTAATTTATTGTTAATTATTATCTCTATAATAAGATCTCATTCGAAATAAAATGTGTCTTTATTTTAGTTATATAACTTTTATAACGTGTTATAATTAATTAATTATTTATTTTAAGTATATTTAATAGAAAATACATAAATGATGTGTGTGATAGTAATTACATTTGTTGTAATCATGAGTATTTTATCACAAATAGTATTAAACATATCATTTTAAATATTTCTAGCCAAGATGTATCGAGAATGAATATCAATGCATTCATTGAGACTAATGTACATAATGCTCTTCAAATGTTGGGCAGTGTATTACTCTTCGATAATATCTATTGGTTAAAATAATTAAGGTAAAACAGAAAATGCCGATATGATGATATCATACAATTCTCTTGACTTGAAAATACTATTGGTCTTCAATGTGGAAGCATCATTTTTATTATATTTAAACTGTGTCATGGTGTTTACCGGACGATTATAGTTGGGTCGAGTTGAAGCATTAGAGGTGAAATATTGTTCAATAAAGGATTCGTCTCCTCGGTTATATGAGTTTAGTATCACGGTCAATTGAAGTTAACTTAAAGTCAAAATATCTGGCTAGAATAGTTCGATTAATAATATTTTTATTATTGAACTAATAATTTTTTGTTTGGGCTATAAAGCTGAACATGGATGGTATTGGAATTTTGACCATTACCAAATTCCATATGTTCTAATGTGATATAGCTTTGACAAAGAGATTTGGTGTAAATAATTATCACTACTGGGTTATGCTTAAATAATTAAAATTGGATTTTACAAAGCTTTGTAAGTGATAAATTTGGACATAATGTCATAGAAATTGCTAAGTGACGTGTGAACAATAATTTTCGAATTTTTCGATATTAATATCTGACTGAATTTACACCTAAGAATCAAACAACCGAAACATCAAATACTCATACTACCACCTGATTTAATCAATTATAATCAGCGTAAATTAATTAATATTTACGAAATATTAATTATAAAATTTCATTTAATTTGTGATGATCAATATTAAATAGTATGTATATAATAGTTATAGACACAAGTATACGATATTATTGTGCGTTTTAATTGGATTTAAATGCATATTTCTTTAGTCGGGCTTGAAGCAATTTGGATGCCTATATAGGGGTAAGCATTCTAACGACCCAGACTCGACCTTCGAAAATCGGCACCGAATACTTCACCCGTATTCAAATGCTGCAGATTCAAACGCCGAATCTGGTTCGCCGGAGCTTATAACACATTAAGTACAACAACATAGCCGAAGAAACGAATAATATATATCATTGATATACAACATTACTATCAGAGATACAAGACAGAGCAGCAGAGAGAGATAACATAAACTTAAACTCCAAGAGAGAAAGAAACTCCAATATCAGCAATCTCCATCTCCAAAGCACCAATGCAGAAATAGCTCGGACTCCCAATAAAGTTGTACAAAGCAAGGTCAGCCATCCAAAGACTGAAGGCTATCGAATCTACTCCTATAATTTGATTATCTGAAAAACCCAACTCTAGACTGCCCTGTGGAAAATTGTGGAAACCTAAAGCTTAGGAAGGGAACAATAAACTCCGGGTCAGTCATGGGGTTGGTATGAGCAACAAAACAGTTTTATCTTTAACAAACAATAGAAGAATTTAAAATTTGAAATTGGCAATGCTTTTTGGAAAATGAAACTACCATAAGGCCTCCCACCACACACACCATGAAACGTAGAATTGGAGGAGATTTTTCCTTATGATAGTCAAAAATGCTTGATACGCGAAAACCATTTTGATATTATTATTAGTGCATAGTGGAAAACATTTCGAAAGTATAATATTAATCTTAGTCAACATACAACCATTATTGTATGCCTACTATAGCTACCATGTTCAATAGCAGGTTACCGCCACATTCCATGGCAGGTTATACAACTAAAACCGTACAGGGCGTATATTGTTTCTTTGGATTTTCCAACAAATGGTTAGGCTAAGGAACTTCCTACTGCCATGGGAACGCCTCTGGAGGGACGTCCCGAGAACTTACCCAGCTCTCTGCCAACACAACGCTGGTTTCCTCCCTATCCGGGAGTAATACCTAAAGATATGCCATCCTCGGTCGTTTGCGACCTTTATCCGAGGGCCCTCAACACCAGCAAACACAAAGTAATGTATTTGCAGTAATCACGTAGGTTAAATATCTAGGCTCCATACCATGATACCACCCTTTTCCAGAAGGAATGGACATACCCTAGGGGCACGATCCTGCAACCTTGCCGCGTCTTTCCTGTTTCGACCATTTCCGGGGTATGAGGTCCGATGAAGTCTCGTCCACAAAGCTACACTTTTCACAAAAGCCATGCTTCAATCAACAAATGATCAGCAACACACAGCAACACTCAGCATGCCACACTACCAAATTGGGAATGTATCACCAATAACCATCAACTACATAACCTCTAAGCTCGTACGTCTCGGAGAAGGGTGTTAAGCTAAGAGAATAAATCTCCGCCACCAAACAGAAATATATTTGATAGAAACCAGCTTTACATCTCAAAGTGTAATGTCATACATACATCCATATAAGTCTGTTCCAGGTTCGAACAAAACCGAAGTCACTTCTAGAGAAGCCCTTGCAAATCCGGATAATCCCTAATCACATCCGGACTTCCCGTCACAAAGGGTGATCAAATCTCTATACCGAGGATCAGCCGGTGAAGAGACATTCGATGAGTTATCCTTTCGCTTTCGGAGATATCCGATCTTCACCGCCGTCTTCAAATGCTATCCATATCGTCGTATCATTAGTGGGAATGGGTTATATGACACAAGGTCCTCCCCCGGCGAAACCGAATAATGAGCGCAATATTATAAAAACATATGGACATGGGATTTCAGTTAAGTCACAACTTAAAACCCAAAATCATTCTTTCAGATGGTTTAAACAAATTACCATTTTAATTCTTTTAAATAAAGATTCACCCTTTAATCACTTTCAAATTGAAACAAAGTTACAAAGTTTCATGAATCTTTCAGAAAGATTCATTCATAATCTTTCAAAACAATTTTCAATTCCCAATCTTTTACACAAAAGATATACCTTTAAGATTTTCTTCAATTCGAAAACAAAGTTCCCCAATCTTTAACAAATATTCATTTATAGCTTTCAAAACATTTTCCTTTTCAAATTGGATTAACTCATCCAATTATTAAATCAAAGACTCAATTTATAGCTTTCAAAACTATCCATTTTAAAATCATGAAATCTTTTTAACACAAACTGAAAGTTCTTTCGTTATGTGAAATCTATTATTATTTGAAAACCAATAGTCTTCGTTTCGAAAAAAACCATTACATTTGCACAAATTAAAGCCTATAAAACTTGGGTTAAATTCAAATTTTCAAAACTGTACTTTTAAAATGATTTAAAAACCCATATAAACACATTTATAACTCGCATAACCTTTTTAAATCATAATTTCCAAATATGGAATTCAATTTCAATTCTTGAATTCAAATTCAAATTAAACTATTTAAATTTCAAAACATTATCAAGTTATTCAAAATAACTTTTATCTTTAAAACTCCTTTTCAAAAGCTTTTCACTTTTAACCCAATTCCACTTCCAAAGCTGTTTGGATTCAAAATTCAACGTTTAAAACCATTTCAAAAATTTATGACTTAACCAATTTCCTCGTGCAATCCATATTTGTGTGTGCATAGTATAGTCCAGGGGTTTCACGCAATAGTGCAACATCATCAATCATCACAGATTCAATCATATCACTATCGATAAGCGGTATAATCTATAACACTTATCTTCATTCACAGATTCACAGATATAAATTCATATCAGATAAATAAATTTCATTTGTCACAGATAAATAAATTACATTCATCATAGCTCAAATCAAAAATAATTCATACACAAAGCATCACACATCAGGGATATCACACAATTCAACATTCAATTGAATCCAAACATTCATAAGTAAGATTAACTAATCATCTGATTAATTTTGAATCAGATTCAACTACTTATGAATAACTACTAATCCTGGTTGATTAATTATTAATTAATTACAAACCTTTAGTTAATTATCCTTTAATCATTTATTAATTAATCAATAATAATAAATTAACCAACTTTTAATTATTAATTAATTATTATTTAATTAATTATCCTTAACTAATTACATAAATTAATTCACCCTTAATTAATATTAATTTCAATAAGTGATTATCCTTAATCACTTAATTAAATTTAACCATTAGTTAATTACCTGTAATTAAGTAATTATCTTTAATTATTTACATTCAGCAATTATCCATTAATTCCTTCTTAATTACATCATTTTATTTCATTTGAAAGCACTTAGGAAATCAATTACTTAATTAACCTATACATAATTATATAAACCAAAATCATTTCAAAAATATTTAACTTTTACAACTAAATCATTGAAACCCTTTTTTTCTTTTTAAAAAAACTTGTTTAACAAATTTACTTCTGAAACCTGGTTTTTATTTTCTGTTAAAATTTCAAAACCTGAAAACATATCTTTCTTTAAGCTTTAAACCTAGTTAACAAAAAGAACGACCCAAGCCCAAGCTTCAAACTATCCGAGCTAACCCCACAAATTCCTGCAAACAAGCCTGAGAAATTTCTTCTTCTCCAACCCTTTTCTTTTTAAACTTTAATTTGTTTTTAAATTTCAAAAATATTTAAATCACTCGCGAACACACCAGTATGCACACTTGGGCCAACACTTCATTTCCCCAAGACCCCACTCGAGACATCACCTTCTTCTCAAACCAACAGCATCCAACTAAACTCACTCATACACGAAGACACATGTGCACATGCAAGTACGAATGCAGGCGTTCCTACCCTCGCCACCATAGCTGGCAAGTCGCCGTTACTAAGCACGACCGCCTCCACTACCTAGAAACCCAGTACCACCTCGAAATCGAAATATAGCTATTCGATCATTTCCCAAAACAGAACCCAGCCATCAAATCACCTTGCATCACCTACTTTGATCACCTGGAATCTCGTCCACCCAACTCGAGATGCATCTCGACATGATGCTTCGATCCCACTTCCTTCGAGCTATTTCGGTTCACCACGACGATGCCATTTCCTCAATTCCAATAGTGACCAAAATAGGATCTTAAACCCTAAATTAACATCGACTATCTTCACCAGTAATCTAAAAATTTATTCACTAATTTTCTGATGATCACAGACTCTTAAGCAACCTTCAACATCAAGCTTGATCCACGAATTAACGTTGATCACCGAAAATTGATGATAATCCATTTTCTGTTCAACTCTAAAATCCAAACCATTTTCAAATCTAAAAATCATGTAATGATTATCTAAATTCATAAATTTGTATTATGAGTCAATTTGTAAAACCGAAATATGAAATCAAAATCATTGATTTTTTACTTACATTTAGATATCACTGTAAATTTTTGAATTTGAAATAATTGTTCAATAAATCCACTTGTATTTATTTAAGCAAATGATGTTATCATATTACAATTATTTTATCTTTAAGGATCATAGCTTAAACATTCATTCTTTTGGGTGGTAAGAATTTTTAAATAGGTTTGTAAACCTTGTAAACATGGAATCAGAAATACATACTAACATGCACCACAAGTTTATACACATATATAAACATATGCCGGCAGATTAACACAATATACAAGCATATTTAACTCATCAGACATCAAGAGATTAAAACAAGGTCAAGTGGTTTGCTCACTTGAAAGCTGAAGAAAGACAGAGGACAGTGATCAGGAAATTGAAATTCTAGAAACTTTAAATTGGCCCAGCTATGATCTGCTTGCTTAATTTGAAATGTTTTCAGTTAGGTTGCTTAGATTTAAATCATTGCTTTATCTTTGAAACTTGAACACATGCTTGACTTTTGCTTGATTACAAATCGGTCTCCAAATTGAGATGTTTCTATTTTTCCAGTTTGAATTCATTTCCAAAAACTTGAATGCAAACTAAATTTCTAGATCTTGAACTCGCATGCTTTTGATCAGGTTGATTGTTTGAGAACTGGAACTGAAGACCACTTGATCTTTGAGTTTGATCAAGGCTTCAGATTTGATTTTCTTTTTATCTGATTTTGTTTCAGATTTTTTCTTTTCCCCGGTTTGCTTTTTGTTCTTGTTTTTCCCAGTTTTTTTTGTTTTGAATTACTTTTGGTTTTCAGGTTTTAGAGAGAAAAAAAATCTGAGAAGTGAGAAAATGAAACATTTTATTCAATTCTGTTACTCTCTAATTCAATCAGCTGCCACTTGTTTATTTTCCATGTTAGTTTATCACACTTGTTCAATTATTTTGAGAAAGGTTTACATTTGTAATTGCATAATCTATTTCTTTTACACTTGTTTAATATAAATAAATTTATGTATTAGCCCCTTGTTTTAGTTTATTTAAAAATTGTGTTTTAAACCTTACTTCGTTTTAATTTACAAATTGTTTTAATCTATATAAATTTTTATTTAATTTCATATTTACAAAAGTTTATGTTTTCAATTTAGTTTCATAATTACTTTTCCTTTTTAAATACTTTATTCAAATCTTATTAATTTTTCGAAAGATATGTATATATTTGATTTTAACTTTTTTAACAGCTTTTGTGAATTTATTTATATCAATCTCAAAATATAACTTTCAATCATCATATTATAAATACAAAATAAATTCTTTTCTATTATTAAAATATAGAGTTTTACTTTCAAATAACTTTAGAAAATTTCCTATATTAAATTTAAATAAAATTCTTCAAAATACATATATTTATATTTATCAAAATTAGAAAACATGTTTCTACAAATTCCAAAATATAAAGCTTTTTAAATCCAATTTATTTTAAAAAAACACTTATATTTGATTTTCAAATCCAATATGGTATTCAAAACACTCATTCTGAATTTCCAATTAGAAATTCTTTTTAAATTAAAACTCCATTTATACACATATATAAATAAACACATCTCTTTATTTAATTAATCTTTAATCCTTTATTAATTGAAAATATAATGAATTCAAATCCCATATTTTTAATTTTTGAATTTCAATTCCTAGATTTAATCTAAAATAAATTTATAAATATAAATAAATAACAAAAAATATACATATTAATTTGGAAAAATTTGAATTAATTCACCATTAAATTCCCAATTTAACATTAATTACCAAATTAAATTAAATTAAAAATCAGGATCATTACAGATTCCCCCTTAAGAAAATTTCGTCCTCGAAATTTGCCAGGGAGACAACAAAGGATGGATACAAAGATAGAGAATCGAATCATTAATCAAGCTAATTATCTATTCTGTATTTGGCTTACCAAACCAGAATATCACCAATAATTATGAGAACAGATTTATTCAACACTTTAAAAGATACTGGGGTCATCAACCTACGAAATATGCCGGGAATTAGTTAGTTCGAAGGATAATTAACCACTCATAGAATATATTTGGACCCCAAAGAATAGATAATAGATACACAATTCCAATTGGAATATTCCAAAATATACACCAACTTGTCCATTTTCGAACTTTGATACTCACCAAAAATTATAATAGAATTTCAAATTTGGTTTAAATCGAAATCGTTTTATCGATACAAATTAATCTATCTTCATATGTTAACCTGTTTATTTCAAATAATATCTCAAATTCATTGAAGTTAAAAACAGGAAGATTGGTAAGAAACCGATGAAGATACGAAGTAAGGATTTTCTACAACGATTTGCAGGGCCATCACCACACCAAAGCTTCTTCCTCGAGCTGCCACAAAGCATCAGAGAATTTGAAATCGGATCAAAGGA
The DNA here is from genome assembly GCA_030765085.1 of Allium cepa. NCBI lineage: Eukaryota > Viridiplantae > Streptophyta > Magnoliopsida > Asparagales > Amaryllidaceae > Allium > Allium cepa. The sequence goes on from CM060929.1 coordinate 300,256,493, forward strand.
GAGTGATAGAGAAAGATATTTCCATTGTTGCAAGGTATTGACCATTTGTAGTCGTACTCCCTTGTCTCCTATCTCGTCCTCTTCTTGTACCCATACTCACTATCAATGGATATAAGATAATTTAGTGGGGCATACGGACGGATATCTTAAGGATATACTCTTCTAGGGTATACTTCACCCTATCTCTAATGAGTTACCTAATGTGTTATGCTCCTAAGCTAAAGTTTCAACCTTTAGCTCTGATATCAATTCTAACAACCATGACTCGACCTTCGAAAATCGGCACCGAATATTTCACCAGTATTCAAATGCCGTAGATTCAAACGCCGAATCTGGTTCGCCGGAGCTTATAACACATTAAGTACAACAACACAGCGGAAGAAATGAATAATATATCTCATTTATATACAACATTCAATACAACAGATTTTATACATATGATATCAAATACTATCAGAGATACAAGACACAACAGCGGAAAGAGATAACATAAACTTGAACTCTAAGAGAGAAAGGAACTCCAATATCAGCAATCTTCCTCTCCAAAGCACCAATCCAGAAATAACTCGAACCCCCAATCAAGTTGTACTAAGCAAGGTCAGCCATCCAAAGACTGAAGAAGATTTCCAAAGACTGAAGGCTATCGAATCTACTCCTATTATTTGATTATCTGAAAAACCCAACTCTGGACTGCTCGTATGGAAAATTGTGGGCACCTAGAGTTTAGAAAGGGAACAATAAATTCCGGGTCAGTCATGGGACTAGTATGAGCAAACAAAAAGTTTTTATCTTTAAACAAACAATAAAAGAATTTAAAATTTAAAATCCGCAATGCTTTTTGGAAAATGAAACTACCATAAGGCCTCCCGCCGCACACACCATGCAAACACAGAATTGGAGGAGATTTCTCCCTATTATAGTAAAAAATGCTTGATACGCGAAAACCATTTTGATATTATTATTAGTGCATAGTCGAAAACATTTCGAAAGTATAATATTAATCTTAGCCAACATAAAACCATTATTGTATGCCTACTATAGCTACCATGTTCAATAGCAGGTTACCGCCACATTCCATGGCAGGTTATACTACTAAAACCGTACAGGGCGCATATTGTTTCTTTGGATTTTCCAACAAATAACAAATGGTCAGGCTAAGGAACTTCCTATTGCCATATGGGAACGCCTCTGGAGGGACGCCACAAGAACTTACCCATCTCTCTACCAACACAAGGCAGGTTTCCTCCCTGTCTGGGAGTAATACCTAAAGATATACCATCCCTGGTCGTTTACGACCTTTATCCAAGGGCCCTCAACACCAACAACAACAAAGTAATGTATTTGCAGTAACCACATAGGTTAAATATCTGGGCTCCATACCATGATACCACCCTTTTCCAGAAGGAATGGACATACCCTAAGGGCGTGACCCCTGCAACCTTGCCGCATCTTTCTGTTTCGACCATTTTTGGGGTGTGAGGTCAGATGAGGTCTCGTCCACAAAGATACGCTTTTCACAAAAATCATGCTTCGATCAACAATTGATCGGCAACACACAGCTGCACTCAGCATGCCACACTACCAAATTGGAAATGTATCACTAGTAACCATCAACTACATAACCTCTGAGCTCGTACGTCTCAGAGAAGGGTGTTAAGCTAAGAGAATAAATCTCCGCCACCAAATAGAAATGTATTTCATAGAAACCAGCTTTACATCTCAAAGTGTAATGTCAGACATACATCCATACAAGTCTGTTTCGGGTTCGAACAGAACCGAAGGCACTTCCAAAGAAGCCCTTGCAAATCCGGATAATCCATAATCACGTCCGGACTTCCCATCACAAACGTTGACCAAATCTCTATACCGGGGATCAGCCAGTGCAGAGACATTCGACGAGTATCCTTTCGCTTTCGGAAATATCCAATCTTCACCATCGGTCTTCAAATGCTATCTATATCGTCATATCATTATTCGAAATGGGTTATATGACACAAAGTCCTCTCCCCGCTAAACCGAATAATGAGCACAATATTTTAAAAACAAATGGATACGGCATTTTAGTTAAGTCACAACTTAAAACACAAAATCTTTCTTTCAAATGGTTTAAACAAATTACCATTTTAAATCTTTTAAATAAAGACTCACCCTTTAATCACTTTCAAATTGAAACAAAGTTACAAAGTTTCACGAATCTTTCACAAAGATTCATTCATAGTCTTTCAAAACAATTTTCAATTCCCAATCTTTTATACAAAAGATATACCTTTAAGATTTTCTTCAATTCGAAAACAAAGTTCCTCAATCTTTAACGAATATTCATTTATAGCTTTCAAAACAATTTCCTTTACAAATTGGATTAACTCATCCAATTATTAAATCAAAGACTCAATTTATAGCTTTCAAAACTATCAATTTTAAAATCTTGAAATCTTTTTAACACAAACTGGAAGTTCTTTCGTTATGTGAAAGCTATTATTATTTGAAAACCAATAGATTTTTTTTGAAAAAATCCGATTACAATTGCACAAATTAAACCCTATAAAACTTGGGTTAAATTCAAATTTCCAAAACAATACTTTTGAAGTGATTTAAAAACCCATATAAACACATTTATAACTTGCATAACCTTTTTAAATCATAATTTCCAAATATGGAATTCAATTCCAATTCTCGAATTCAAATTCAAATTAAACTATTTAAATTTCAAAACTTTATCAAGTTATTCAAAATAACTTTTTATCTTTAAAACTCATTTTCAAAAGCTTTTCACTTTTAACCTAATTCCATTTCCAAAACCGTTTGAATTCAAAATTCAACTTTTAAAACCATTTCAAAAATCTGTGACTTAACCAATTTCGTCGTGCAATCCATATTTGTGTGTGTATAGTGTAGTTCAGGGTTTTACACAATAGTGCAACATCACCAATCATCACAGATTCAATCATATCAATATCGATAAGCGATATAATCTATAACGCTTATCTTCATTCACAGATTCACAAATATAAATTCATATCAGATAAATAAATAAATTTGTCACAGATAAATGAATTACATTCATCATAGCTCAAATCAAAAATAATTCATACACAAAGCATCACACATCAGGGATATCACACAATTCAACATTCAATTGAACCCAAACATTCATAAGTAAGATTAACTAATCATCTGATTAATTTTGAATCAGATTCAACTACTTATGAATAACTACTAATCCTGGTTGATTAATTTTTAATTAATTACAGACCTTTAATTAATTATCCTTTAATCATTTATTAATCAGCCTATAATAATAAATTAATCAACCTTTAATTATTAATTAATTATTCTTTAATTATTATCCTTGATTAATTACATAAATTAATTAACCTTAATTAATATAAATTTCAATAAGTGATTATCCTTAATCACTTAATTAACTTTAACCATTAATTAATTACTTGTAATTAAGTAATTATCTTTAATTATTTACATTCAGTAATTATCCATTAATTGCTTCTTACTTACATCATTTATTTCATTTGAAAGCACTTAGGAAATCAATTACTTAATTAACCTAATACATAATTATATAAACCAAAATCATTTCAAAAATATTTAACTTTTAAAATTAAATCATTGAAACCCTTTTTTATTTTTTTAAAAAAACTTGTTTAACAGATTTACTTCTGAAACCTGGTTTATATTTGCTGTTAAAATTTCAAAACCTGAAAGCATATCTTTCTTTAAACTTTAAACCTGGCTAACAAAAAGAACGACCCAAGCCCAAGCTTCAAACTATCCAAGCCAACCCCATAAATTCCCACGAACAAGCCTGAGAAATTTCTTCTTCTCCAACCCTTTTCTTTTAAACTTTAATTTGTTTTTAAATTTCAAAACTATTTAAATCACTCGTGAACACACCAGGACGCACACTCGGGCCAACACTTCATTTTCCCTAGATCCCACTCGAGACATCACCTTCTTCTCAAACCAACAACATCCAACTAAACCCACTCATACATAAAGACACATGTGCACATGCAAGTGCAAACGTAGGCGTTCCTACCGTTGCCACCATCGTCGGCAAGTCGCCGTTACCAAGCACAACCGCCTCCACTACCCAGAAACCCAGTACCACCTCGAAATCGAAATATAGCTATTCGATCATTTCCTGGAACAGAACCCAGCCATTAAATCACCTTGCATCACCTAGCTATTCGATCATTTCCTGGAACAGAACCCAGCCATTAAATCACCTTGCATCACCTACTTCGATCACCTGAAATCTTGTCCACCCAACTCGAGATGCATCATGACTTAATGCTTCGATCCCACTTCCTTCGAGCTATTCCGGTTCACCACGACGATGTCATCTCCTCAATTCCAACAGTGACCAAAATAGGATCTTAAACCCTAAATTAACATCGACTATCTTCACCAGTAATCTAAAAATTTATTCACTAATTTTCTAATGATCACAAACTCTCAAGCAACCTTCAACATCAAGCTTGATCCACGAATTGACGTTGATCACCAGAAATTGATGATAATCCATTTTCTGTTCAACTCCAAAATCCAAACGATTTTCAAATCTAAAAATCGTGTAATGATTATCTAAATTCATAATTTTATATTATGAATCAATTTGTAAAACCGAAATATGAAATCAAAATCATTGATTTTTGACTTACGTTTAGCTATCACTATAAATTTCTGAATTTGAAATAATTGTTCAATAAATCCACCTGTATTTATTTAATCAAATGATGTTATCATATTACAATTATTTTACTTTTAAGGATCATAGCTTAAACATTCATTCTTTTGGGTGGCAAGAATTTTTTAATAGGTTTGTAAAACCCTATGAATCTGGAATTAGAAATACACACTGTCATGCACCATAAGTTTATACACATATATAAACATATGCAGGCAGATTAACACAATATACAAGCATATTTAACTCATCGAACATCAAGAGATTAAAACAAGGTCAAGTGGTTTGCTCACCTGAAAGTTGAAGAAAGACATAGGACAGTGATCAGAAAATTGAAACTTTGGAAACTTTAAATTGGCCCAGCTATGATCTGCTTGCTTAATTTGAATTGTTTTCAGTTAGGTTGCTTAGCTTTAAATCATTGCTTTATCTTTGAAACTTGAACACATGCTTAACTTTTGCTTGATTACAGATTTGTCTCCAGATTGAGATGTTTCTGTTTCCCAGTTTGAATTCATTTCCAGAAACATGAATGCGAACTAAATTTCTAGATCTTGAAATCGCATGCTTTTGATCAGGTTATTGTTTAAGAACTAGAACTGAAGACCATTTGATCTTTGAGTTTGATCAGGGCTTCAGATTTGATTTTCTTTTATCTGATTTTGTTTCAGATTTTTTTTCTTTTCCCTGGTTTGCCTTTTGTTCTTGTTTTTCCCAGGTTTTTTTTGAATTACTTTTGGTTTTCAGGTTTTAGAAAAAAAACTGAGAAGTGAGAAAATGAATCATTTTATTCAATTCTATTACTCTCTAATTCAATCAGTTGCCCCTTGTTTATTTTCCATGTTAATTCATCACACTTGTTCAATTATTTTGAGAAAGGTTTACATTTGTTATTACACAATCTATTTTTTTACACTTGTTTAATACAAGTAAATTTATGCCTTAGCCCTTTGTTTTAGTTTATTTAAAAATTATATTTTAAACCTTCATTTTAATTTACAAATTGTGTTTTAATCTTTATAAATTTTTATTTAATTTCATATTTATACAAGTTTATGTTTTCAATTTAGTTTCATAATTACTTTTCCTTTTTAAATACTTTATTCAAATCTTATTAATTTTTCAAAAGATATGTAAATATTTGATTTTAACTTTTTAAATAGATTTTGTGAATTTATTTATATCAATCTCAAAATATAACTTTCAAATCATCATATTATAAATACAAAATAAATTCTTTTCTATTATTAAAATATAGAGTTTTACTTTCAAATAACTTTTGAAAATTTCCTATATTAAATTCGAATAAAATTCTTCAAAATACATATATTTATATTTATCAAAATTAGAAAACATGTTTCTATAAATTCCAAAATATAAAGTTTTTCAAATCCATATTATTTTAAAAAAACACTTATATTTGAGTTTCAAATCCAATATGGTATTCAAAACACTTATTTTTGAATTTCCAATTAGAAATTCTTTTTAAATTAAAACTCCATTTATATACCTATATAAATAAACACGTTTCTTTATTTAATTAATCTTTAATCCTTTATTAATTGAAAATATAACGTATTCAAATCCAATATTTTTAAATTTTGGATTTCAATTCCGAGATTCAATCTAAAATAAATTTATAAATATAAATAAATACCAAAACATATACTTATTAATTTAGAAAAATCGAATTAATTCAACATTAAATTCCCAATTTAACATTAATTACTAAATTAAATTTAACTAAAAATCAGGATCGTTACTGCATGGTCGACCACAGTAGGGTAGAAAGGAGGGGCTGGAATGCATAGAAGGGTTTGAAATAGAAAGAGAGATAAGTGATCTAGATCCTCTTTTAGCTCCTATCCTCTTTTTTTATTTATACACTCATAACCCCATCATTGTCACCACTTGATTTTTTTTCCTCCTCTTATCATATTTCTGGCCACGCCTATTCCTCCCTTTAGCCTCCTCATAATTTTCAAACTTCTAAAATAAAAATTAAATACAAATTAGTGCATCGAAAGTTGCAACTTTCATTTCGGTACTCTTTCCGAAGGTTTGGATATAAATTCGCGGAATTAATGGAATTAATGTTCCAAGTGTTTACTTCTACGCCATAGATAGATATGAATTCAATATATATATATACCAAGTCAATTTGCTACTTTTATTTATTTATATAATATGACAAATCGACATATTCTATGCAGTCAATATATGATTAATACATATATATATATATGGGTATGTGTGTAATAAGCTAAATATTACATATATATGTATGTATATATACGTGTGTGTATGTGTCTATGTATATGTCTACATATATATTATTTGGCCAGCAAAAAAAACTTATTTTTAATTTTTAAATTTAATCAATATTTTAAAATAATTAACACGTATTTGATTTTATATATGCATATGTATACTAGTATATGAACTGTATGTATATATAATTTTGTTAATTTGTATACATTATATATTTTTAGAAATTAAATTATATATATATATATATATATATATTAAATTCAAACCCTATATATATATTAAATATAAAAATAACTTTTACATAGTATACACATGTACATATAATTATAGTGTGTGTGTATATATATTTAAAATTATGTGTGTATATATGTTTGAAGGTAAGTATGTATGTATCTAGAAAATAAATAAATCCATTTGAGCTTGAAATTAATAGATATATTATATAGATCTAAATCAAAAATTCAAAATTTTGAATTTAAAATTTGAATTTAAACTCAAGCTAATTCATATTAATATTTAATATTGTTTATATTACAATGAAATATATATATATATATATATATATATATATATATTTGTATACAAATATTTATATTTTAGAAGTATAGTTGTATAAGATTTTATGTGTATATGTATGTATGTGTGTGTTAGATAACATATAGGTATATGAAGGGGCTAGTATGTCTTTTGCGGTCTAAATCCTAGCACTCATATACGGACATGTTAAACTATTTACATAATATATATTGCATGTGCACGTACACATCCATGTGTATATGATATGCATGTTATACTATAATACATATATATAACATAAAATAAAACAATATTTACAAATAAGAAAAAATAATCATTTTATTTAAAATTAATTAGATCAGATCTAAATATTTAAATTTCATAGGCAAATAAAATCCAAAATGGAATAATTTTTCAAATTTACCCATTTACCCTGCTATGTGCTGTTCTGGATCCAACAAAATATGATCATGTTAGTTGTGCCATATAAGAGTCAAGATTTGATGGCATATAATGATGCATGTAGAATTGGGTTATGACCTATATTGACGTAGAGTAGGAAAGTCACCGCCTTAGCTTAAAGCTTCGACAGAAAGTTCAATGCTTACTCAACATTTGGAGTCAGCTGTAGTAATCTTTGAATTAAAGGTGTAGAGGCATTATCTTTTGGGAGAAAGATTCGAATTACAAGGGTCATAAGACTTTAGAGTGTTTATTCTCCCAAAAGGACTAAATATGTGGCAACAATGATGGCTGGATACAACGTATGACTTTGGGATTAAGTATATATCGGGGGAAATAAAGTTGCTAAGTCTTTAGAATGTAGTATCGGCAATATTAGCTAAATGGGATGATATAGAGGCATTGGCCTCTTGTAGATTAGAATGAGGTCGATGACCGTTTTAAACCAACGTACCGTAATGGTATCTTATGTAGAAGTTCGGTCGGTGTCGAAATAATTGCCATAAAGAAAAAAAAGATGATCCTTTACTAGTCGATTGGACCAAGAGACTAGAACTGAGAAGTGAGATTGATGACTTTAAAGACTTTGCATTTAGCCAAAGATGATGGCTAAAGATGAAGGAATGACTGTGGATTTCGAATGTAGGTGATCTAAAAAAGAAGTTCATAGAGAATGTTATCTATTGAAGTTTTCTACTTATCCCGAAGATAGGAAGATGTGCTGAAGAGGAGTTTCTTCTAGGAAGGAGTGAAGAGAGATATAGGCCTATGAGTGAAGCAACGTATAAATTTCCAATAAGTAAAATTTAAGCATCAAAAGCCAAGTGGATTACTTCAACCATTCGTAGTGCCACTATGGAAATATGGTTATATCTATGGAATTTATAGATGGATTGCCAAGGCCAAATATGGGAAATGAAGCATTTAGGTCGTAGTTGATAGACTAACTAACAGTGCACACTTTATCCCTGTATAAGTGGTATGAACGACACCTAGTTTATCGAAATTGGTCATGAAGAACGTTGTGAAACATCATTGAATACTGAGTAGTATTGTAAACAATAGAGATCCTTTGTTTACTAGTGTATTTTGGAAAATATTACATGATGTGTTGGGTACCAAGTTAAAGACGAGTACCGCATACCATTCGCAGACTGATGGGCAATCGAAAAAGGTAAGGTACTTCAAGATTTATGGAGAGCTTGTGTATCAGACTTTGGTAGGTCATGGGAAGACCATTTGAACTTGATCGAGTTTTCTATTTAACAATATTTATCAAATTAGTATAGGAATGACACCCGTCGAAACATTTTAGGGATGGTCATGCAAATCAGTAGCATGTTCGTTAGAGACAGGTGATAGACCAATGCTTGGCTTGGATTTGGTGAAGGAAGCAACTAGAAAAGATTGAGTTAATCCGAAAAAAAATGAAGGAAGTTCAATCAAGGTAGAAAAGTTACATAGATAAAAGTCATAAGGACTTCAAATTCTCAATTATAGATTATGTCTTTATGAAAGTATAACCGAAGAAGGATGTTATATGATTTTGGATGTCGAGAAAGTTGGCATCAAAATATATTGGTTCATTTATTATTGTAGAGAGATTCAGGAAACTCACCATCATATTGAGTTACCAAATATGTTAGTAGGAGTCCATAATGTTTTTCATTTGGGAAAGTATGTAAGTGATTCGAAGACTACAACTAAGCCAACGGTTTTGGAAGAATTTGTAGTGGAACCTAATATGACAATCATTATGTGACCTCTTCTTTAGTGGGTAGAGATACGAGAAGCATAGAAATAGACATTTAAGTTGTTAAAGGTTCAATGGAGCGACGATGAATGTGACTGTACTTGGGAAACCAAGGATAGGCTTAGAGAGGATTATCCTAAGTTATTTTAATGTATGTTTTATATATGATTGTATAGACTTTTGACTTGTAGCTTTGCTAGCATTTTTGATTTTATATGCCTATGACACATGTCTGCTTGATTATTTGTATCTAAACGGAGTTTCAAAGACCAAATATTTTATAAGAAGTGGAGCATGTAACACCCCTAATCTTTGAAGCACATTATTCTGGATACACAGTTAAGAGATAATTAATTAATAATATAGGTAATTCGTTTTCCTTAGTTAATTGATTCAGCCATAAATAATTAATTAAGGGTGTGTTTTTAAAAGAGAGAAGAAATCGTAATCAACTTAATCAAAGGGTGGTAAATAAGGAATGAAAAAGGCTATATCATTTCCTCTTCTCCATCCACTAATTCACTTTCATTTTCCCAACTAAAAGAAAACAAGGTTCGAATTCCAACATTTACAAAGAAACAAAAATATCTAAGGAAAAGAGGAAGAAAGCAAAAATCAAGTCCCTTCATTTCAACTAAAACAAAGGTGAATAATATTGCCATATATGTGCTTTTATGTTTAATTCAGATTTGATGTGAAGCCTGAATTTTTATGATGTGAAATCATGAATTTGGATAGAATAATTATTTATATAGGTTGTGGTTATCATTTGTTAATTTTTTGGAATTTTTGTAAAGGAATTTTAAGTTAAAAACATTGACTTTGATCTCCTAATGCTTTGAATTTTCAATATGATGTTGAGCCCATTAATTTGGAGATGTGTTTTAAATTTAATAATTTTCTAAATTTTCTAAGTGGATAAAATGAGTAATTTCATATTTTATTTATATAAAGATATTGATTTGGTAAAATTATTGATTTTAAGAAAAATAAATCGATTTGCAGATATTTATTAAAATGTCAATTTTAGCCTTCGATAACTATCTGTTTTCAACATGTGATAGCTTACATTTTCAAACTTTGATGGCTATCAATTTTCAACATGTGATAGCTATATATTTTCAACACTCGATAGAAATGTTTCTATCAACATACGATACAATTTTGTTTCCAACACGCATTTGCTATACTTTTTCCAACATGCAATAACTTTTGTTTTCAATCTATACATTTTTCAAAATGAGATAGCTTATGTTTTCAACTCATGATAGCTTTATATTTCTTAACATGCAATAGATTGTTTTGGTCAACATTCGATAGCTTGTTTTGGTTGACATTCCATAGCCTTGTTCACATGCGATAACTACATATGTTTTTACATATGATAGCATATATTTTTGATATGTTGTAGCATATGCTTTCAAGGTGTGATGATACATATTTTATAATGTGATAACTATATGTTTTGAGGTGTGATAGTATAAAGTTTTTATGAAGAGTGATAGCCTATTTTGTTACAACCGAAAGCTTTTAACTAAGTAATGGGTCAGATTTTCCCTATAATAGAAAATTGTTCTGCTAAATTAAATATTTAAACGAGAAAGCTTTAAAGAAAGGAAAAGATGTTTTTAGCTCATTTTACTAAGTTTTCATGGAAGAAAAGTATTAATTGTGTATAAATAATCTGTATATAAGATGGCTATAATATGAATATATGTTTTTTACTAATGAGATTATTATATGTTCAATTTTATGTCTTGATTGGTTGAAATTGCATATGTAAATTTTTGACATGCTCACAAATATCTTATTATCCAACATTTATAACCTTGGGTACTGAGAACCGATGACCAGTTGGTGTTATTCCAATAGTGGGTGTGGTTAGACTAAACTACTAAGTGTGTAGAATTGCATCCATGGGATCTTAAATATCAAATTGTGTTAGGATGCCCGAACTGATCAAAATATATGACTCATCGACATTAAAAAGAATAGATTTAAGGACGAAGACTGGTGTAGGGTCGCACTTTACACTACAGCTATCAAGCATTCAGTTGGTTAGGTCCGCGATTCCTATACATAGGGCTTAACGATATTGAGGTTAAAAATTTAGTTACGCCTCCAAAGAAACTCACAACTGCACTTATCTATATTTACCTTTGCCAGGAATTGGAAGACCTTTGTTATTTTCTTATAAAAAGATCGTAAAACATTTATGATTATTTTCTTCTGACATGGGAGTAGTTTCGTACTCTAATGAGAACAAAAAAATCATGAGATTATCTGATATATTTTTGGGCTGAGTCAGCCCAATAGGTTTTTAATTGGATGTGAAAGCTAATAGGTATATAGTGCCCTTGAAAAAATCATGCTGATATATGGACTTAATAGGCAACTATGGGAATTTGTAACCTTTAGACCCTTGAATACTAGACTGCTCATTGTCGGCCTATTATGCAATATAATGATATGATGCTTATATTCTAATCATTTAAGTTATAGGATAGGTTATGATTGACTCATTGATTGTAAAAAATAATTGTGAGGGAAAACCCGTTGCGTGCTTCAATGGTGTGGACTTGCTAGTTATCTATTTCAGTCTGAGATGGAATAATATTATTCATACCAGAAATTTTATCCAACCCGAAGTTTTTGATTACCACCTAACTCTCAGGTATTCAATTGAGTAAGTTAAGATCAGCATTTTTCACGTTAGACGAATAAGCTTCTGAAGACATGGAGGAGGCAAACCATTATTAGAAGTATTTCCGTTGTGTTGTTTAACTGCTTTATGGTTGTTTTTTATGTAATGAGGTTTAAAATCCTCAAGCGGTTATTATTCTGATCATTCAAGGGAGCATCTTTATAAGTCGCTCACGGAATTATATTTGTATTTATTATATTTTATCTGAATGATGGAATTGTGGGGTTATGTAATTGAAATGTAATAAATTTTCAAAAGGAATGAATGGAAGATGTTTTTGAAATTTTTTAATCCTTTTCCTTTTGACGTTAATGATACAATAAACATTTTCTTATTCTAACATTAGGAGATAATACTACCGATGATTGTAGCATCATTAGTATCTATTTTTAAGCCTCAAAATAGGTGATGTTATAGTATCCTTTGACAAGCCTACATATTAGGCAGTACACATGATCTATTTTTTTCTTTCTATTTGAGACATCTCTTGGGTGCCCTCATGGATAGTGTAAGAGTCAAGAGTTTGGAACAAGCAAAAACAGGTTATTGGACCCCTAGATGTTTGGCAACTGTTAGCTCATTATCTTTAGCTATTTAGATTTTATGTATGTCATACACTATTCTTTATATATGAGGAAATGTTTACAACAACTTAGCATTTCTATCTGCTACTTATTATGTAAGAGAATAATGTAAACTGATTCATCAATATTTGTGGCTTTGTTAGTTCATTTCTCGATGCATAATCTTATACTATATTTACTATGTTGCCATCTATGTATATGTTTGTGTTATTTTATATCTTTTCGCTTTGAGTAATACCATTGTACCATATTTAAAGGCACTCTACTTAGGGAATTTGAATATCAAATGCCTACTTAGGATCAGTATTTGAGTAACGTATATAGTGGGCCTTTACATTACCGCTATTGCCTTTCTATGTAAACTTTCTAAAATTTAACTTCATTCTGATTTATTTATTTTTGCATGATATGTGTTACACTAACTGTTCATCGCACCATTTTCGAATTTTTTTTATTTGACATTACCTTAAAAGATTGAAAAATTAAATGAAATGCTAATGGACAAACAAGAAAACAAAGTACATTAACTTTGTAAGGAATGGCACATATACACGCAGACATACACACACACATAGACAGACACATACACATACATACATACACCTCATTTCTACTACACATGTATTCCCCTCAAATTTCAATTGCATGTTCTGGGCTAAATAATATACTTTCTCTCTCTTGTGTGGTTGAAATTAAGGAAGGAATAGAGATGTAGCAAAAATGAGGTGTAGCAGATCTGTGCCCTATGTATAAATACACACATGCACACATACACATATTAAGGACACGCCATGCTCCTCTTTCGTTACGTCCTTTTATCCTTTATTGTACTATATTTGAAACGAAACGAAACTTAGAGAATTTTCAATCCACACTATAAATAAAATATCAATAAAAAACTAGTTCATTCCAAAACTTCTTACATGTTCAAAATTTGTGGTCAATATCAACCATAAAAACAGTTCTTTTATTCAAAGAGTTGAAATATTATCATGAGTATATAAAGGTTATTAAAATAAAAGAAAAAAATAGTAGCGGTGATATTAACGTATCCTAGAACATATGTACAAGTATCATTCGAGTTGGAAATTATGTAGCTTTAATGAATGTTGAATTGTTTATGGGATGTAGTAAAGTGGGGTATAGTGGAACCCTTTCTATATATATGCCTACACAAATACATATATGTGCGTGTATATATGCATTATATGTGCGCTCGCGTGTATGTGTGTGTGTGTATACATGAATGTATTTTATGCAAACACACACCTATCCTTTTTTAGCTTCTTTGTAACGCCTCCCTGTTGGTCACTAGATTTAATAAATTAGTTAATGAATTTGATAATGATGAAGAGAGAGAAACTGGATATAGTAGGAGAGAGCGTAATGAATAATTTCATCACATACACATATTTATCATATCCGATGGAAAACACGAAGAGAATACAAATAGGGTCATTAGGAGAAGTAATATCAACTTTGCATTACCAATGTTTTTTATCACATATACAAGCTTCTCTTATTTGTTTTATTCATTGTTTAATGTTGATCCCTGTTCAATAATCATAATACAAGGTGGGTCCTCACTATTTAAAATCATATGAATTAGATCCATGCTCCACTAATATCATATTAGCACTTAATTAAATACATTACATTAAAGTTTTGAAATGTTATAACTGTCTATAAGAAAGCTAGATTTAATATTCGTTTCACCATTAGATTACAGATTTAGTGAACTTTTCAGTGTATCCGATCATGATACGTAACAATAAATTTGCGAATATCATAATTTTTCTATCTTAGTTTTAACAACAATAAGATAATGCAATAATGATCGAACTACAATTATATAAGTATTATTTCAATCGTATATTACATAAGAAATTGATTTTTAAATGCATATTTATTTCTGTATTTTTAACGGTATCTCACATATGTTGTTATGGTTGAATCACATAAATGTTGTTTTTCCTGCATAAAAAGGTACAGTTATAACTGTATCTCATAAATGAAATAATAGTTGCATCTTATAACTGCATCTCACGGATGCAGTTGTAGTCGTATCTCACAGCTGTAGTTAAACCTGCATGAAAAGTGTGCAATTATAATTGCATAACTCAAATGTAGTTATAACTGAATTTAACAGATGTGGCTAAAACTAAATTAAAAGGATGCAGTTATAACTGCACACTCGAATGCAGTTATAACATCTCAATGTGTAGTCATGACTACATCACTTGAATGGAATAATAACTGCTTCAGAAAGGTGTAGTTATAACTGCATCGATCTATTCTTATTTTTTAGCAATGTCATCCTAACACCATTAAGCTGCATCTTACTATGTCGATCCGTTATATTTTTTCTACTACCGTGCGTCGCCCCCACGACCTACACGAGGGACAACTTTTCCTCGATCCTCGTGACCTGAAACGTTAGGATGATCGCGACAAGGAATCCTGGCACTCTCTCAACCTCCGCAAAGTTGGGCATTATTTCCATAAGGCATAATTTAGGAAAATGTTGAATTTTTGAATTTTATGTATTTCGATTTTGTTTTACATATGTATTATGCATATCAATAAAAAGATCATAAATTTTGTGATTAGATGTGGAAACCATTCTGTTAATCCGATGTTTCTATAGATAGCTACTAATTTTAAAGGTTCAAATTAAATTGTGTGATAATGCATTAATATCGGTACGAGAATAACATGCGATGAAGAAATATACCGGGATAGGTTTTTCGTCTTTTTTACTTATAAATGGAGACTTCTTCTTTGAACGCATATATATATATATATATATATATATATATATATATATATATATATATATATATATATATATATATATATATATATATATATATATATAGACACACACACACACACATACATACATACATATATATACATACATACATATACACATACATACATATATATAATATATAATCATCGTACCATTATTTGTAATCTCAAAAATAGACATATCAAAGGCATAGACATTTTTGTACATTTTGTTGTCCAAAAAAGTGCAAATGAAAATAAAAACAATGTGAAAAATGTGGAGTTTAGATGGCCTCAGTATGTTTTAATTGCATGCTAAATATTTTGACAGAAAATATTCACATTTTTCAAAATAGTATTTTATTATATTATTAGCTAGAAATCATAGTTAGTCTTAAATAAGATGCCCCAACAACACCTAGTACAGCAGCAGATGTCATAAAGTGTATTAACTTTTGACTTGCATTAAAAGTATCAAATAAAATATGTCAAATGGCGGTTGTTGCCGTTGCATAATTTCTGGTGGCAATTTCATGCATCACATTTCGCAAGTCCCAGTCTCTTTCTAACAGTTCCATCATTAACAAAGTCAAATTAAAAGCTACCGTTTCCATATCTTGAAATAAATCAACAAAAGGTCAATTTCACAACCAAATGCCTATCTACAAACAACTACATAGTTCACCATTCATATATGTTTCATCAATCTTAAAAATGCTCAATATTCAAGATTTTCCATGCAAAAATTTGAGGAGAAGAAAATGCCTTAAATAGTATTCTTTCTTCTAAAGTCTAAACAAATAAATTCTTTAATATGTCATGAATCAAAATTTAAAGTCAAAACTAACGGCGAAACTATGTCAAATCAAATTCAGTTAAAATACATTTATTTGGTTTGTAGATGAAAATCTCTCCTTACCAACTTGAAGTTTCAACTACTTGGTGAAAAAAATCAAATGGGACCTTTTAGCTGTGTTCTTTTCTTCTATAGTTCATATGACCAGTTTCAATTCAAACCTGCCACGTATTTCAAAGTTACCTAACAGGTTTGATTATAACCCATTTGGTCATCTTATAAAATGCAACCAAAAAACAAACTACGTACCATGAAATTAACTAAAAGAAGAAGAAGAAAATAAAATTATGGCTCCACAGAGAAAAATTGTTGTTCTATTTATCGTTCTTGTATCTATTACTATTTGCATGAGCATGCAAAGAGCTGGTGCTGTTAGGGAGATGCCTGGAAAAATAAGTACACAGGAGGAGCTCATGTCATCAGGTGCAATGAAGAATGCAAAGAAGAAGATGAGTGAAGACATGGCTCTGTGGACGGAGAAACTGCCTGCTGGACCAAGCAACAGAGGCGATGGACATTGAGGACTTCCTGCTGATAACAACATACATCATTTATATGTATTACAAAGGAAAGTTTTTAGCTCCTTGTATTCAGTAGTCAGCACAATGATAACGTACATGTGTAAATATTTATCCGATTCACCCTTAATGCCCAAATTTGCGTTGTTTCGTCTTAGCGTAGAGCTATTTATTTCGATGATGCATAACGAATCATTATCTCAGTATTACAATCAGCAGTTGTGGTACAAGTGTTTGCCTTGAAAAAGTGAAGTGAAAGGAAAAAAGGAAGAAAGTTTTTTATGTTTTTTATAAGGTTGAAAACAAGAAAAGCTCATTTTCAATTAATATATTAAAGCGATTTTCTAGTCTCGCCCATCTCATTTTTTTCGTGCACTTTAATGTACAAATGCGAATTACAAAACTGCTTTTCATATCAAAAGGCCATCATCGTAAATTTTAACAAAATTTGTATGAATGATTTATTACGGAGAAGAAAAGAGCAAGTGAAGGGGAATGTGAATGGTCACACATGGTGGAAAATTGAACACTATATTTGTTAACATGCAAGTTCTACAAGGGAAAAGTCGGGCTCTTTGGACATGCAAGTTCATTTGTGTGATGCATTGCTACTAGTTCAGATGATTATTCAATGCATTGCTACATTTGTCTGATGCGTACTAAAGATAAGGACCATGATCTTTTTTAGTCTATAAAACTGAAGTAGAAAACCAATGTAATTCTAAAATTGTAACACTTGGATTTGATGGAGGAAGACAATATCATTTTTCTGCATTTTGTAAAAAACTTAGAAATAATACATGAAACATCTATAGGATATACACCACAATAAAATGAAGTGGCGGAACAGATAAATAATATCCTCGCTGAAATGGTTAAAACTATGTTATGTAACTCTGATCTTAATACTAGTTTCTATGTGTTAACGCTAAAAATTGAACGCTAACACCCCGGTGTGTAGAAGGTAATTGTGAAAGCACCACCCGTTGGTACGGGAACAAAGTATAAGCAGAGAAATCACAGAGAAGCTATAAAAGACACAATATTTATAGTGGTTCGGCTTAAGATCTAGCCTACGTCCACTTTAAAGCTCTTTATTGCTGATTTGGTTACAATTCTTTACAATCAACTCCGATTACAACACACTTAGACAAATAGCTCAAACCCCGATGTAGAAGAATCCTTCGAATGCATGGCGAATGAGTTAGATTTCCTCTTGAGATTTGTTGAAATGTCTTTGGTGATTGGAGTGATAGAAGTGTTGCTTGAACGTTGCTTGAAGTCGAGACAATGGCAGAGTAATGGCGTCCAGGAAGTCAGCCCAAAAAAAGTCCCTTGAATGTTGGAGGTGGCCACGTATTTATAGGCAAATTTCTGGGCTGGAATTGTTGATCAAGCCATAAGTCGTGACCGACTCAGAATGAACCGTGACCGACTCAAGATGAGCCGTGACCGACTCACATACCACGAGTCAGCAGGCAGCGGCATAGGTGTATCGGTATTAAGCTTGTTCCTTGTTCGCTTGAGTCGCCAGCGACTTATGATAGGTCGTTAGTCATCCTGAGTCGTTGAAATCCTTAGGTCGGTCTGCCCCATGAGTCGCTAACTCCATGAGTCGTTAACCCGTTGAGTCGGCCGGCACCTTTAAGTCGCTAAGGTTATAACCCGGTGAGTCATTATCCCTCCTGAGTCGTTGAGTCGTAACCCTTCAAGGCCGTTAAGTCGGTAACTCCTCAAGGCTGTTGAGTCGGTAACTCCTCAAGACTGTTGAGTCGGTAACTCCTTAAGTCTGTTGAGTCGGTAACTCCTCAAGGCTGTTGAGTCGGCAACCAGATAAGTTGAGTCGCTGGCTTACTTCACTCTTTAAGTCGTATACCGTTTTGGTCGGGGCGCTGCCCCCTGGACCCCTGCGACCTGACCGGTCAGGTCGAACACCGTAGGCGGTGGCGTTGCCCCCGCACCCCCACCTTGGGGGGTTGGCACCCCTCCGGGACCCCCCCCTCCGTAGGGGATCTTATCTGAAAATTCATTCAACAGAACTTGCTTTATTGGAAGGTTAAGTCGACCATCCTTCGAGATGAACTATCATTGGCTTCTCGGTCGATTTTTGATATCACGGCCTTGCTGAAAAAGCAGAGTTAACACTTGCCCCTCGAAGTATACGCCTAGGGACTAGGTCGTGTGCTTCGATTCTTCTTAACTCGTGCTTTATTGAGCTGCTGAGCTTGTACTTAGGCAACTTTACTTTGTTTTGTCCTGAAGCCTTTTGAACTTGACCAGAACTTGTTGCATCTCTTTATAGATTATTTTAACAACCTATTAAATGCAACATTTGCGGAAAAATGGGGCGAATATACTCATCACCGATTGCCCATATCGAGTGATGGATTAGATCAAAGAACTGATATTTTACGGTAAGTAAATTAGTATGGATTTGATGAAGTGTTGCGAATCAACTATCTTGAATGAAGTATCAACAAAAAATTTACACAGTTATAACTGCTATTTGCATTGATACTGCACTTATTTTCAAATAACAAGCCTCGAATTTTTCTGAATTGAGATATTTGCCAACCAGTATTATTTCGAGTATTACTTTATTAGCTTGTTATTCAAGTAGCTTTGCACAACACTTCACACGCTTTTAGGAAACGTGCACCTTTATTTTCGAATACTCAGTTCTTTAGGTAGAATGTCTTCTTGATAAGAAGAAATAGTGGAGCAAGCTGGATTTTTTCACTTCTGAGATTTTCAGAATTCGAGTTGTTGAGTGCTAATTTCGTTCTTTACTTTGTAGCATTCCCTTCTCTTTCTGAATATTCCGGTCATAAGTCAATTTTTAAAAGACTAAGTGCTGTGGCGGTTAAAGAGAGGAGTGTTAAATTTCTGCTGAAAGACGAATTTTTGCACTTAATTCGGACTTTTTTCCCTCTTTTGATTGACTTGGCCTTATGATGCCCCTGATTTTCAAGCAGAGACTTCAGGTGCCCCAGCTTCCGCAGAGGAACTTGCATTTAGGAGACCTGCAAATGTATGAAATTTTTTTATAGTATGGAATGAGATGATTCTTCCTACTTGTACAGAATTTTGTATGTATTTGAGAATGCAATTATTGCTCATTTTCATATAAGTTTTTCATTTTCTTTGCATAATACTGCGGTGAGCTTGTGGTCTTTTGCTTGGGTATTGCTTTGACTAATATAGCGATATTTTATTGTCCCTATACCACAGCTTATTGTAATATTCTCCATTTTTGCGGAGATTTTGGAGGACAATTCTTCTGTTTTGAGAAGACTTGTACTCTTACTTTAGAGAATAACTCTTCCATTTTGATAAGGCATGCACTCTTTCTTTAGAGAATAATTTTCCATTTTTGAGAAAATATTATTCTTGCTCTGGTAGAGTGCGCCTTGTATTGGAGAAGCCTTTTCTCCTTTTTTTTTTTTTTTACGCCTCGCTGGAGGGCTTTGATTTGACATTTCAACTCTGGAGGAGTGGACCTCCACAGATATTGCACTTCAGCTCCGGTGAAATGTGCCCCCGAAGAGGTCTTTATTTGGCACTTCAGCTCTGGAGAAGTGGGCCTCCGAAGAGTTTGCACTTCAGCTCTGGTGAAATGTGCCCCCGAAGAGGTCTTTATCCTCTGAAGGATTGTGCCTTTGAGTAGGGCTTTAGTTTATGCTTCAAACATGGGAAGCGTGCCTCATTGGAGGATTTTAGTTTGTGCTTCAAACATGGGAAGCGTGCCTCATTGGAGGACTTTAGTTTGCACTTCAAACTTGGAAGTGTGCCTCATTGGAGGACTTTAGTTTGCACTTCAAACTTGGGAAGTGTGCCTCATTGGAGGACTTTAGTTTGCGTTTCAAACATGGGAAGCGTGCCTCATTGGAGGACTTGAGTTTGCACTTCAAACTTGGGAAGTGTGCCTCATTGGAGGACTTTAGTTTGCACTTCAAACTTGGGAAGTGTGCCTCATTGGAGGACTTTAGTTTGCGCTTCAAACATGGGAAGCGTGCCTCATTGGAGGACTTTAGTTTGCGCTTCAAACATGGGAAGCGTGCCTCATTGGAGGACTTGTGCCTCCGAAGAGGGCTTGTGTGTTTTCTGTCTGCTTGCCCATGCCTCTTCACCATCTGCTCCTTAGTGATTCCTCGTTATCATTTCCACAGCCATGTTCTTTTCTTTGCCAGTTATTTGTCTCTTTTCCAGAGAAATTCTCCTCATTGTTAAGTGAATCCATAGGGCAGACCCAAACTACCCGACTAGATGTCTGTTTGCACAAACGATCTTTGTCGGTTAGCGAGGGCCTGAAACCTCCGCGTTGGGAAGGTGCCCTTTTGGTTGTATCAACTGTTCGTGAGGAACATTTCTTATGCAGGAATTCAATTTGGAACCTTTTTTGGCTTGACATTTATTTGCTCAATGACTTACAGGAATCGCTTTGCTTTGCGATGTGCTGACTAGGTAAGCTTTGCTTTGATTGCTCGCAATATTAAACCGACATTTTAGCAATATATTCAAGATATTTGGCATATCGAAATGAAACAGGTCTTTTATAGTAATAGAAAACACAAGATTTATAGTTCCTATATTTCATTTGCAATGTTTTTACAACGACTTTTAATATGAGAATGATAAATCCATTATTCTTTTACAAATTTGTAACAAAGCCTTAAAGTAAAACATGGATGCAAGTCCATGCTGTCCCAAGCTTCTCGGGATCGAATCTCCGGTGTGAGAACAGGAACATTCTCTCCCTTCGGGGCTTTTCTTAGAGCATGAGCGTATCCTTCCATCCTATCATGATTCCTGCCTGCCGGGTGAGGGCCTCCCCTGAGTGGATGAGGATGGGTCATTCCTGTCTCTTTTGACATATTGCTGGAGTTTATTCTGTCTCAATAGTTCTTCAATCAAATTCCTTAAATGACGACATTCGTTGGTGTCATGACCAGGTTGGTTGTGGAACTGACAGAACCTCCCATTATGCATAGCATTTTTCCCAACCTTCAACTCAGGTGGCTTAGGATAATCAAAAGCATCCTTGGTTGCGAGAAAGATGTTCTCTAGAGTATCAGTTAAGAGAGTAAAGTCTGAAGGTTTAAAGCGGCGAGCTTTCTTCAAGTCTCTCTGCTTTTTTCCACCATCGTTCTTCCTCTTCTATCCTCTAGATTCTCTTTTATCAGAAGTAACACCGACATTCAAAATTTCGGCCTCGATTGCTCTTGATGTCGCAGGAAAGCTTTCCAAACGCATAAATTCATCAGCCTTCTTATAGAATTTCTCAAGTGAGTTTGGCTCCTTCATTTTTAGCCATTTACCGAATTCACTCGATTTATCGATAGCCCGCATTAGATAAGTCAAAACCATCCTTGGCTCTGCGTTCTCGACTTCAGCTAGGGCTATATTGAAACGATTTAAGAATGATCTGGTAGATTCTCCGGGGTTTTGTTCTAGATTAGAGAGAGACATTATATCCTTGGCTTTTGTAGCATATAGCCTGAACTGATCCTTGAACTCTCGTGTTAAGTCAGAGAATTGATCCACGGATCTAACTGGCAGCTTTGTGAACCAAATTAAGGCCACTCCCTCTAAGTATACGGGAAAGTAACGGCACTTGATCTCATCTGTTGCTCTTGCCCCGGTCATATGCCAATCGTACTTGTACAGGAATTGGTTAGGGTCACTTGTCCCTCGATAAGCTGGGATGGTAGGAGGTACAAATTTCTTGGGAAACTCTGCCTTTAAGATTTTTTCGGTGAACGGTGTCTTACTCGGGGCAAATCCCCAATCATTTTCATCCTCTCGCCTTTGCATGCTTTCTTTCATAATCGAGCGAACCATCCCTGATAGGTACTCCTCATCGTTCAGAGGTCTTGTCGGGCAGACGTCTACGTCCGCTGTTCTTTCGGAAGTTTGCCTGGGCGAATATTCGCGAAAAGTTGGTTGCGGCCTTGAACCTTCAGCTTGAGAAGGTCCCCTTGCAGTGGTGTTGTCTGCTTTTTGAGGAATACCTTTCTCTTGGGGGTCACGGGCATCTTCAGCATAGATTGTTTCATTATCATGTTGTTGGTGATTAGCCTCAAGTAGGGTGTTTAACCTATCCATAATCAAGGCATTCTGGGCATTCTGGGCTTCCAACTGCGCATTCTGAGCATTCAATTGCTGATTCAATCCCAAAACTACGGCGTCCAATTCTGCTCTTGTAACTCCAGCAGTTGGAGCTGCTTGACTTGAAGGAGGAGAGGTAGCGGTATTCTCTTGAACATTATCGGATCTTACGGAACTTCGCTTTCTCTCAGGAGCCATTATTTCCAATAAACTTCTGGTCTTCAGAGAGATTCTTTCAACAAACTTTCGCGAAGTAATGGTGAAAGTATTCCTGAGTTCAATTCTCAGTGAAAGCACCAAAAATGTTAACGCTAAAAATTGAACGCTAACACCCCGGTGTGTAGAAGGTAATTGTGAAAGCACCACCTGTTGGTACGGGAACAAAGTATAAGCAGAGAAATCACAGAGAAGCTATAAAAGACACAATATTTATAGTGGTTCGGCTTAAGATCTAGCCTACGTCCACTTTAAAGCTCTTTATTGCTGATTTGGTTACAATTCTTTACAATCAACTCCGATTACAACACACTTAGACAAATAGCTCAAACCCCGATGTAGAAGAATCCTTCGAATGCATGGCGAATGAGTTAGATTTCCTCTTGAGATTTGTTGAAATGTCTTTGGTGATTGGAGTGATAGAAGTGTTGCTTGAACGTTGCTTGAAGTCGAGACAATGGCAGAGTAATGGCGTCCAGGAAGTCAGCCCAAAAAAAGTCCCTTGAATGTTGGAGGTGGCCACGTATTTATAGGCAAATTTCTGGGCTGGAATTGTTGATCAAGCCATAAGTCGTGACCGACTCAGAATGAACCGTGACCGACTCAAGATGAGCCGTGACCGACTCACATACCACGAGTCAGCAGGCAGCGGCATAGGTGTATCGGTATTAAGCTTGTTCCTTGTTCACTTGAGTCGCCAGCGACTTATGATAGGTCGTTAGTCATCCTGAGTCGTTGAAATCCTTAGGTCGGTCTGCCCCATGAGTCGCTAACTCCATGAGTCGTTAACCCGTTGAGTCGGCCGGCACCTTTAAGTCGCTAAGGTTATAACCCGGTGAGTCATTATCCCTCCTGAGTCGTTGAGTCGTAACCCTTCAAGGCCGTTAAGTCGGTAACTCCTCAAGGCTGTTGAGTCGGTAACTCCTCAAGGCTGTTGAGTCGGTAACTCCTTAAGGCTGTTGAGTCGGTAATTCCTCAAGGCTGTTGAGTCGGTAACTCCTCAAGGCTGTTGAGTCGGCAACCAGATAAGTTGAGTCGCTGGCTTACTTCACTCTTTAAGTCGTATACCGTTTTGGTCGGGGCGCTGCCCCCTGGACCCCTGCGACCTGACCGGTCAGGTCGAACACCGTAGGCGGTGGCGTTGCCCCCGCACCCCCACCTTGGGGGGTTGGCACCCCCCCGGGACCCCCCCTCCGTAGGGGATCTTATCTGAAAATTCATTCAACAGAACTTGCTTTATTGGGAGGTTAAGTCGACCATCCTTCGAGATGAACTATCATTGGCTTCTCGGTCGATTTTTGATATCACGGCCTTGCTGAAAAAGCAGAGTTAACACTATGGTAAAGCATTATCGAATTCATGTTATATTTTAAATAAAATACATCACTATAAAATTAAAGTCACTCCGTATGAATTTTGAAAGTAAAGAAAGCCTAATCTAGATTATCTGGAAGTCTAGGGTTGTAGGGAAATTGTTCGATTAGCCGAACCAGAAATCGAGAAATTAGGACAAAATGATATTTAGTGTATTTTCTTAGGATACGCTCAACAAAGCATAGGTTGTATGTTTCTAGTAATAGAACCTAATAATTCGATTGAGATAAAGACAATAGAAGCTGGGGATGTTGTGTTTTATGAAAATAGATTCACGTCTATTCCATCTAACACACATATTGATGAAACGGTGGTGGAGGTTAATAAACATATTCATGAAATGGTGGAGGTTAAAACACCTACTCTTGAAATGGTGGAGCTTAACAAACTTATTCGTGAAATTAAAAACACTCAAAAAAATAATGATGAAACTAGTGTACCTTTTCGGACAGGTAAAAAAATAAGAACTGAAAAATTAATCGGATTGGATTTTTTTATTTGTTTGGTAGAAGGATCAATAAATATTACCAAACAACAGGTCATGCTTACTACTAGACCTATCAAACGGGTTGGGCTGGGTCAAAATGGGTTAGGTCGAGTTTGACCCAACTCATTTATGATACATTTATGACATAACCTATTTAATAAGCGAATAACCCATTTAACCCATTTAAAGATTTAAATTTGATTTGACTAAAAAATAAATATAAACTAATTATAATTTCAATTTTTACGTTTTGAATTTCGATAAAAATCAAAATTTCAAATTTCAATTCTAATTTTCATCAAAATTCAAATATGCGGATGTAGTAGTTGGTTATTTTCTAAGTACAACTGTCAGTCTCCATGAAGAACTGCAGTGTGCGTTAACAATATGAAGTATATGATGTTCCATATTGTCCGTAATTTAGGTGGGAGTTAATCGGTCGAAGTCCCACCTGATTTTGAGTTAGTATGAAGAAGTTATTGCAATCCGAGCAAAAAAAATAGCAGCTTCTGCACTAAGCGGAGTTCAAATATGGGAATGTGGTAGTCTGTTATTTTCTAAGTACAACTGTCAGTCTCCATGGAGAACTACAGTGTGTGTTAACAATATGAAGTATCCGAGTGTTCCATATTATCCGTAATTTAAGTGGAAGTTAATCGGTCGAAGTCTCGCACGATTCCGAGTTGATATGAGAAGTTATTGCAGTCCGAACAAAAAAAATAGCGGCTTCTGCACTTGGCGGAGTTCAAATATGATGATTTGGTAGCCTGTTATTTTCTAAATATGACTATCAGTCTCCATGGAGAACTACAGTGTGCGTCAATAATATGAAGTATCCGAGTGTTCTGTATTGTCCAATTTAGTGGGAGATTATTGGTCGAAGTCTCGCTTGATTCCGAGTTGATATGAAGAAGTTATTGCAGTCCGAACAAAAACATAGCGGCTTCTGCACTAGACGGAGTTCAAATATGGGGATGTGGTAGCTTGTTATTTTCTAAGTATGACCGTTCAATCTCCACGGAGAACTACGGTGTGCGTCAACAATATGAAGTATCCGAGTGTTCCATATTGTTCGTAATTTAGGTGGGAGTTAATCGGTCGAAATCTCGCCCGATTTCGAGTTGATATGAAGAAGTTATTGCAATCCGAACAAAAAAATATGGGCTTTTGCATTAGACGGAGTTCAAATATGGAGATGTGGTAGCCTCTTATTTTCTAAGTACAACTGTTAGTCTCCATGGAGAACTATAGTGTGCGTCAACAATATAAAGTATCCGAGTGTTTCATATTATCCGTAATTTAGGTGGGAGTTAATCGGCCGAAGTCTCGCCTGATTCCGAGTTAGTATGAAGAAGTTATTGCAACCCGAACAAAAAAAAATAATGGTTTCTGCACTAGGCGGAGTTCAAATATGGGGATGCGGTAGCCTGTTATTTTCTAAATACAACTGTCAGTATCCATGGAGAACTACAGTGTGCGTTAACAATACGAAGTATCGGATTATTCCATATTGTCCGTAATTTAGGTTGTAGTTAATCAGTCAAAGTCTCCTCTATTTTCGAGTTAGTATGAAGAAGTTATTGCAGTTGGGACAAAAAAAATAGCGGTTTCTGCACTAGGCAGAGTTCAAATATGAGAATGTAATTTTAAATAGGTAAATGGGTTACCCATTTATAACCCTTTTAAAAATGGGTCCACCCAACCCATAACTCATTTAATAAAATTCATAAATGGGTTAACCAACCCATTTATAAATAGGGTAAATGAGTTGGGTTAATGGGTTGGGTCATATTTTGACGGGTCAACTTACTACAAACGTAGAGTCTGATTCTTCAAAATATGTAGAGGTAATAAAGTCTCAGGATTCATTCTTTTACTAAGAAGCCATAAACGATCAAATAGATTCTACTATAGGAAACCAAACTAAGAAGCAAATAGACTAACCTCCTACTTCTAAATCAATAGGATGTAAGTGGATATTTAAGAAAAAAATTAAAAGTGGATGGCACCTATAACACCCTGTAAAAATTAATAACAAAATTAACTAATAAGGATTGGTTAATTAATGATAAGGTTAAAAATGGAAATTTTGTAAATTTTGGAATTTGGCCACAAAAGTTGTAATGTTGCATTCATAGCAATTTTCTGATCAATTCATATATAAAGTTTTGAAATTGGAGCTCAAACGAAAAAATTGTTGGAGTCTGAAGTTTGCGAATTAAAAATAATTCAAATTCAAATTGCACTTGATGTTAATAATTTAAAATTTATAATTAACGTTGATTAGAAATGGGGTTAGAAAAAACGATAACATAAAATATTAATTAAGGAATTAAATTAATTTTTATAGCGTGGCTAATCGGCTTTATAGTGGGTCATGCCACTTTTATTAGTAAAATGGAAAATATTGTTATGCATATGCATAGAACAACTATAGTGATTTTATTGTGGACATACCATTTAAAATAAAAATATATAGCACAAGAGTTAGGTAGCATGCCTAAACTACAAACAACCATGACTTGCCCCCTTCAGAAGAGGAGGAACTACTACTACCCTATCATCAGCGGAGTCAGGACCAACAACATGAACAAACCTAGAGAAAAGACAAGCAAGGCTCGGATCAAAGCCAATGGAGGCATCAGTATATATGAATTTCATGTCCTAAGTAGTATCCCAAAACAAATTTTTGTTCACTTCACCAATATCACCCACCCTATTAAGGAAAAGTCCCTTACCCATAATATGATAAAAGAGACCCGTACTCTCACCTTCATTGAAACTCACAAACTTGTGGTATGTTTTATCCTCAGGAGAATATCTCATGTCAAAAGAAACATGTATCCTGGTTTTCTCAATAGAATTCTAAAAAATAGTATCAAAAGAAGGCACCATAAACGAAGGAACAGTTGGATCATCAACCACCTCTAGAACCTCGAGAAGAAAAGGAATAATAGCTATGGGAGGCACACCCTGGGAAGGAGAGGCTATAAGACCAGGATGAACTTTTGGAACCAATTTCATGACAGGAGGTCGAGGAAGTGGGATCCTATCGAAATGTGGAACTGGATCAGCGATAGGCCAAAGAGAACAAGCATCCATAAGATGACCAAAAGACAGACAAGACATGTATATATCAGGTTTCCAACTCTACCAAACAACAACTTCAGCATCAAGTCCCTCAGTAATTCTAACCTTAGGCGTAGAAGGCAAAGGCTTCTCAAGCATGATTTCAATCAATGTTTGGCATACACCCATGATTAGGCTTGACTGGCTTGATGGCCTTATTGGTAAGGTGAATTGCTTTGATTCATATTAAATAAAAATTAAATGGCATAAAGAACACTATAACCACCCTCCTGGAACAAGCCTAAATTTCGACTTAGAAAAGGCCCATCGAAACATAGACCCATTCTATAGTGGCTGTTAGTTGGTAAAAATAACAAAACAGAGCTATCTATCTATTCTTTTAGAACTCACAGCGGAAGGATTAAAATATAATAACAATAATAGTATAATTTATTTTAGTTTCATTTCAAATGTCATAAAACATTACATAATGTCAACTTTTATAACATTTTGTTAAAAAATACATTTCATGGGTACAATAGAAAATAATATGAAAAGATAGATAATAACTGTCACAAGCTTCACTCTCGCCATCTTCAAGCTTCAAGAACTCCTTCTCTAACCTATGTTGTAATGGGGAGGGAGTCAAAGCAACAAGTGTCTAGTGAATATAAATCTCGAGCCATACTATTTCAGTACTTGGGTAGTGTAATTCAAATAAGAACATGTCTTATGTATTTAAACCATTTGATAATTCATAAAAGGAAAGGAGGCGGGTTCTCAAACAACCACTTAATACCTTCAATTCCCAAAGTAGGTTCCTAATTCGATATGTTGAATATGCAAGTATATGATTTTTGATGATAATATATATATATATATATATATTCATTTAAATGTATTTATTAATGTATTGTTTTATTTTTCACGTAATTAATAAATTTTTGCTGAATAAAATAAATAACACAGAATTCAAATTCAAACGGATATTTTATTCAAACAAATATTTATTACAATTTTGAATAGTAGAGCCGGAATTGGTTGACTGTTGTTCCGGAGACTGGTGGATCTGTCTACCTAGTCTTCTTCTTGACCGTCTTCCCCCCCTTTTTTTATTATCTCATTATGGGACTATTGCTTTCAGGATATGACATTCAGGGGTGTTCTAGTTTCTCCGTCCTATATCTGTTTGGAGCTTGCTTAGAGGAATTCCGCTGCTCCTTTCCGGCTGTCGGCCATACAGTTGCTGGGAGGTTGGCCGTTTCTTTCTTCTGTTATCTTGGAGGGTCTTCTGTTGGGCTTGATCTCTACTTGCAAGGTTGATTCTCAACATCGTTTTCGGGCGGTGGCTTTGCCGGAGCTCGATTACGTGTTGGATGGGCGGTGGGTTCCTGGTGCTTATCGGGTGTACGGTGTGCCTGCTGGCAGAGGTCCTTTACTTTCGCTTCTTGATAGAGTTTTTTGGTTCCTCTTTTTTTGGTTATCTTTGTGTCCTTCTTACGAGTGTTCTCGTTTTTGTATTTCTATTTTTGGGGTTCGGTTACCTGTCAGGCTTGTTGATAGCTTTTGGTTGAGCTTTTATATCATTTTCTTCTTTATAAAAAAAATACAATTTTGAATAGTACAAATTTGAGCTCTCATTATATATACAATTTGTCACTATACAATTTTCATTTACATTTGCACCTCACTACATATGACTCATTCACTCGTATTTATCTTCAACTCCTGTTCAAACTGAATCCAGCATCTGAGTTTCTGCAAAAATAGACGCTGAAGCAGTAAAATTGAAAACGAAATAATTTTTGCAGTGAAAAATAAAGTGTATATTTGAAAATATTATTTGCCTCGGTTATTTGGGTTGTTTGTCATCATTTAATTTTGAACTCATCTTACACGAACATTTGTGACATGCACAGTGTATCACTGTACATGCCACAAGGCCGCGCACACTGATATACACTTGATAAAAATTGCAGTGACAAGTGAGAACAAGGTCAAACCCAATTAAAATCAGGTTCAACTCAAGTGAAATACAAATAAAGTCACGATATTAGCACAGGGTCAAACCCGAGCTTTAAGCTGGATTCAACACAGGTGCAAGCTCAATAAAATGGTCAAGAATCAAAAACCAACATAAAAATAGCCTCGATAAAAATTCAGTGAGAAAACAATGAACTGGTCACTGCAACCTAAATCAGTGAAGGTTCAGACATGAACCATAAATCAATATCAAACCACACTGCACCAGAGCTCAATGCAATCAATGTCACCAATGAAACAAAATGAACACAATATCATATATACACATGTACTTGAGGCAACCAGAACATATGACGATGACCAATGCAATTACTTGAGACTACAAACCGGATTCAGACTCAAATACAATGCAACAATACCAAAGTGAAGCCACCAATGGAACCTGACTCGAAGCTACGCAATCTGAACCATATTATAAGACCACAGAAACAAATGCTACCAAGACTTCAAGCCTGGCAACATGGAATCAAAGTGAAGACTACATGAAGTCAATGCAAACACATGTACATATATATAAAGCAGTATAACATGAACATATATGTGAAGTGAAACCAGAGGCAACAGTAAGCTAATGATCCAACAAAATGTAATTCGATAGACTCAGTTTCAAAATGAAAACAAGGCATGATTTCAAATGCAAGCTACATGAAGACCCAAAACAAAGTACACTTGATGAATCAAACTGCAACAAAATATCAATGGACAAGTACACACATATATGTAATAGTTCAAAACATCATAGCAACAAGCATGATGATATACAACAAAGAAGACTGCAGTGTAACTCGAAGTGAACAAAGCATAAGCGAGTGACACAATTTGAGTTCAATAATAATCACAGAGCCAAGTTCATGATGAATATTACGTGCAGTCAAGCTACATGAAGACTGGCAGTAGAAGTTTCAAAATAATCATGTAGCAATTCGAACCAAAACAGTGTCGCAAGAGATTTCAAATTATTAGAAATCAAGCCGCAGTTCAATCAACACAGCAAGGATATAGCGGTGTAGTATACTTAAGGCCAAAACAAAATCAAACATGGAATTTCAAAAATTCATCAAGTCAAATTATCAAGTCAAAGGCCAGCAAATCGTGAAAGTCGAAAAAATCAAAATGTCCAGATTATCACAGTATGAAAGTCAGAGCCATGGTGGCCAAGGAGTCGAACAAATTCAAAGCCGTGGATATCAAGTAAACAAGCAACAAAAATACATGAATTTGAACAAGTTAGAAATCATCATAGGCATCCATACGAAGATCAGACGCCAAGCATATAAACAGATGAATTCAAAAATGAAAATTACGAACGAAAGAAATAGGAATTCGAATCCTATATAAACGATTAACATCATCGACCTAAATCATCGATTCAAGCTAGCTAAACAGAAGAAAAAAAAGAATAAATCACATACCAATTGAACTCGATCAAATTGAAGGAGCCGTGTGCGAATTGAAGAAACGGTCGATTTCTGAAGCAAACCAGAGGAATAGTAATTATAATCGACCAACAAACAATCGGCTAATTCAATTATCAAAAGCCCTAAGTTTGTTGAAGAGAAACGAGCGAACGAGGTAGACACTTTTTATCACAAACGAAAGAAGACACGGCCAATAGAAATAAAAGAGAGAAGGGGAATATTTTATTTTCACTACATATTTACAGTGGGTCGGCTTCTTTTATATTGGGATTTAAATTTTAGGGTTTTATTGTTTTTAAAATTGTTTTTATTTGTAACTTAATTTTAACTCTTGTAATTTCTAGTCGTGTGACTAGGGGACGAACTACGGTGGTGTTGTTTGAGAATTCGCAACTCAGTGGCTGAGTTGTGGTAGGTTTTGAGTGTAAAGTTAGGTTAGTCAATAGCGGGTGTCGCGAGTTTACGTGTGTAAGCTTCTGACTACTAAATTTTTAGTAGAAACCTTGAGGGTAGCACGTAGGCAGAGTTTTGCCGAAGTTGGGTAAATCTGTGTGTTCTGTTTTCTATTTCTATATTCTGCTATTATCTGTGCTGCTATTATTCTGTTGTGATCTGTGTTGAAATTATTTTATATAAACTTCCGCAATAATTTTTATAATTAATAGTAGCACCCTATTCACCCCCTCCCCCCCATAGGGTGAAATTGATCCTACAAGTGGTATCATAGCAAGGAACAAAAGCCATTTTTGTTTTAAAATTTTTATTTTTCAAAAACCAATATTTTTTTTACATATTTGAATTTTAAAATGGCTTATTTTAATAATGCTTTTACTGAGGGTCAGTCCAATATTATTCCCTCTGTTTTTGATGGAACAAATTTTTGAATTGTAAATTAAAAATGGAATTTTATTTACAATCTGTTAATGGTAAATGTTGGGATATTATTGAAAATGGGTGTGATATAGTAAACGAGAAAATTATTTTGATTAATGCTCTTGCTATGCAAATGATATATTCTCATATTAATCAAGATGATTTTAACTTTATCTCTCATTGTGAAAGCGCACAGGAAATCTGAAATACTTTTGATGCAATATATGGTGCAAAAGTCAACAACTGTAAGAGATCCCCCATAACCGACTCAGTTAAAGAAACATGCTTAGCAGGATTGGTAAAAGGCAGTAGTGATGATAATGATGATGGAGCAGCGGAGCCGGCATTACTAATGAAGAGATTTAAAAAGTGGAACCGCAAATACAGCAATCCAGCTCTAAATCAAAAATTGAAAAGTAGAATAGTCAAAGCACTAGACAACCCAGAAGAACGGGAGACATCTATCACAAGTGCAACAAATTCGGTCACATCAGGCCAAATTGTCCCCGAAATCGACTCGGCCAAGAAAATAAGTCAAAAGGAAGAAGTTTTGCAGCCACGTGGAATAAAAATGATGATGATAATAAAAGTATGAGTAGTGAGAGTGAAAAAGCAGATCTGTGCCTTCGATGTGATATAACTGATAGCGATGATGACGATGAGCCAAGTGAGGTATCAAAACACACTCGCTCGGAATCACTCATATATTTCCAGGAAGTAGATGGCTGTTTTGAACAACTTAGGAAGAAATACGCTAAAATTGAATCATAAAGAGAAACTTTGATAGGTTTAAATAAACAGCTAGATCAATTGGTCAAAAATTATCTAAGTGCGACAAGTGTCAAATATTAGAAGAAGAAATTAGAAAATCAGAAATTAGAATTAAATCACTTCAAAATGAAATTCTGATTTTAAAAGAAAGTGAAAACACTAAAAAAGAAAATTCTATTAAAAAGTGCGCTCAATTATTGAACGAAAATGAATCTCTCACAACACAAGTCCAACAATTGTCTACAACTTTAGGAAAATTATCCAAAAGTGAAAGATCGTCGAATATGCTATTAGGGAAACAAACCGTCGATCCTATTAGACAAGGACTTGGGTATTATCAATTTGAACGTGCTAGAAATGTAATTAATTAAGTCAGCTCAAAGTGCACGATATGTGGAAAAATTAGACACAATCAAAATATTTGGTGGTATAGACCCAAACACGTGAAAATAATTCCAATTTGGCTTCCAAAAGGCATGAATATAAAATCCCTTAAAGTTAAAAAAATTAGGTGGCAAGGAACATATATAAATAGTTTTGGGTCTCCACAAACTTATTTTTCAAAATCTTTTGCCACTAACAACCATGGACCCATAAAAATAAATAGGTCACGAAAATCTTTTATCTTGTAGGTGTGGTGGCGGCTAAGGAACAACAATAGTGTTATCAAGATTCTGGCAATTTCAGATACACAACAGGCGGCAAATCAAAGTTCCTTAGCATAATATAAAGGTGGCAGAATCACAATGGACAACAACGAAATATTATCGGTAAAGGTAAAATAGGTAACGATATATTCACCTTGAATGGTTTAAATGTGATAATCTTACCATAATCTTATTTAAATTAGCCAATTATGTGATAATGAATGATGATTTTGATTCTAACTTTTGCAAAATGTTGACCAATCATCTTTTCACCTTTGAACTAATTCATATAAGTTTCTTTGGTCTAATGATGATTTTTTATTGGCTGATGATTACTCAAGATATTCGTAGATATATTTGGTCATTATGTTCACTGGTTTGTTTATTTGCACGGTTTCAATTTAAATCCAGAAGAATTTCATTTAAAAGCTGTAAAAATGATTTTAAAATATTTGTTGCAACTTCACGGTCTGGTCTATCAAATCCAACTAATGATAATTTTGAGTGAAAGAGAAATTCAAATGCAGATTACACTAGTAATCTAGTTGTTAGAAAAATTACTAGTGAAACGTGATTTATGTTCAGACATTCATTAGTTGCATTGAATTTTTCAAAGAAAATATCTGCATATTTTTCATTTCAATTATTTTCAAATAGTAGAAATTTTTATTATAAACCCCCTTCTAGAAAATCATTTTTGTTGACCTTGTTTCAGATTAGTCATCATTGGAAAATTTTATGACCATTTTTGAAATTGATTTTAAATGACTACATTAATTAATCTGACTCCCTATTGATTATCGAAAAGATAAATAGTGACTGAAAAAGTAGTGAGTGTTGATATTAATAATAAATTATAACTTGAGACGGTATAATTTCTTTATAAATTTAAACAAGAGTTATAAAAACTTTTTGTTGGTAAAAATTCCATGACCATCTCTAATTGTATCATATTTCTATCGACCATCACTCATCAAAATCCAATATAGTATGTGAATATGTGGTATTTTAAATGGAAAATTATTCCTTTTTCATTTCATTATATTTTTTAACAAATAAAAACATTCAAAGTATTCACTCTCATTTAAAAGTCATCATGGTTATGCATGGGTGAATTACTTGGAATTTTTGATTATGTGCTTCCATGCTCATTTAAAAGTCCTCACGGTTATGCATGTATGGAACGCATATCAAAATTGATTGATTAAATAGACAAGTTGAATCTAATCTCATTTAAAAGTTCTCAGGGTTATGCGTGGTTAGAAGATACTTGAATTCGTTTTTTAATAAGAATTTGGAAAACTACTAATCTCATTTAAAAGTCCTAACGGTTATGCATGGTTAGTAGATATTCAAATTCTTGAAATAAATACACCACAAATAGACACAACTATATGGTTTTATATGATGACATCATCCCTATCACTCTAAAGTGGAATATGCATCAAACAGAGTTTTTATGTTTTTTGTTTGATTTTTTTTATTGAAATTTAATATTTATACTCGATTGAGTATTAATGTTGTATTAATGTATATCAATTTATCTCTATTTTTCTAACACTATTATTCTTTTGCTGATAACAAAAGGGGGAGAAAAAAGTTAAGATTTTGAAAAATAAAGGTCAAATATTTTATTTTGTATTTTCTATTGCATCTGGGCTCATTTGCATATTTTTATTTATTTTTATGCATATATGAAGGGGGAGCTTTGTTGAAGAGAGGGAGCATTCAAATAGGGGGAGCAAATTGAATGATCAAATACATATAACAAACTCAAAATCTTAAATATATGTGTTATCATCAAAAGAGGAAGATGGTTGAATATGCAAGTATATGATTTTTGATGATAATAAACATATATATATATATATTCATTTAAATATATTTATTAATGTACTATTTTATTTTTCATGCAGTTAATAAATATTTGTTAAATAAAATAAATAACACGGAATTTAAATTCAAATGGATATTTTATTCAAGCAAGTATTTATTACAATTTTGAATAGTACAAATTTGAGCTCTCGTTATATAAACAATTTTCAATTACAATAAAATTTGTCACTATACAATTATCATTCACATTTGCACCTTACTACATATGACTCGTTCACTCGTATTTATCTT
The DNA here is from genome assembly GCA_030765085.1 of Allium cepa. Lineage (NCBI taxonomy): Eukaryota > Viridiplantae > Streptophyta > Magnoliopsida > Asparagales > Amaryllidaceae > Allium > Allium cepa. Next base: position 300,292,788 of record CM060929.1, read on the forward strand.
CAACTCCAGTCCAGACCAAATTCAGCATTTGAGCTATCTGCAAAAATACACACTGGCGCGGTAAAATTGAAAATGAAATATTTTTTGTAGTGAAAAATAAAGTGTATATTTTTAAAATATTATTTGCTTCAGTTATTTGGGTTGTTCGTCATCGTTTAATTTTGAATTCATCTTACACGAACATTTGTGACATGCACAGTGTATCATTGTACACGCCATAAGGCCATGCACACCGATATACACTAGATAAAAATTGCAGGGACAAGTGAGCACAAGGTCAAACCCAATTAAAAGTCGGGTTCAACTCAAGTGAAATACAAATAAAGTCAAGATATTATCACAAGGTCAAACCGGAGCTTTAAGTTGGATTCAACACAGGTGCAAGCTCAATAAAATGGTCAAGAATCCAAAACCAACATAAAATAAGCCTCGACAAAAATTCAGTGAGAAAACAATGAACTGGTCACTGCAACCCAAATCAGTGAAGGTTCAAAAATGGACCATAAATCAATATCAAACCAAACTGCACCAGAGCTCAATGTAATCAATGTCACCAGCGAAACAAAATGAACATAATATCATATATACACATGTACTTCAGGCAACCAGAACATATGACAGTGACCAATGCAATCAATTGAGACTACAAACCAGATTCAGACTCAAATACAATGCAATAATACCAAAGTGAAGCCACCAATGGAACCTGACTCAAAGCTACGCAATCTGAACCAGATTATAAGACCACATAAACAAGTGCTATCAAGACTTCAAGCCGGGCAACATGGAGTCAAAGTGAAGATTAGATGAAGTCAATGCAAACACATGTACATATATACATATAGAGCAGTATAACATGAACATATATGTGCAGTGAAACCAGAGGCAACAGCAAGCTAATGATCAAACAAAATGTAATTCGACAGACTAGATTTCAAAATGCAAACCAGGCATGAGTTCAAATGCAAGCTACATGAAGACCAAAAACAAAGTACATTGGAAGAATCAGACTGCAACAAAATTTCAGTGGACAAGTACACATATATGTAATATTTCAAAACATCACAACAACAAGCATGATGATATACAACAAAGAAGACTACAGTGTAACTCGAAGTGAACAGAGCATAAGCGAGCGACACAATTTGAGTCCAATTATAATCACAGAACCAAATTCATGATGAACATCACATGCAGTCAAACTACATGAAGACCAACAGTAGCATTTTCAAAATAATCATATACCAGTTCGAACCAAACAGTGTCGTAGGAGATTTCAAATTATTAAAAATCAAGTCGTAGTTCAATCAACACAGCAAGGATATACTGATGCAGTATACTTAAGGCTAAAACAAAATCAAGCATGGAATTTAAAAAATTCATCAAGTCGAAGGCCAGCAAATCGTGAAAGTCAGAAAAATCAAAACATCCAGATTATCACAGTACGAAAGTCAAAGCCGTGGTGGCCAAGGAGTCGAACAAATTCAAAGCCGTGAGTATCAAGTAAACAAGCAACGAAAATACACGAATTTGAACAAGTCAGAAATCATCACAAGCATCCATACGAAGATCAGTGGCCTAGCATATAAACAGATGGATTCAAAAATGAAAATTACGAACGAAGAAATAGGAATTCGAATCCTATATAAACGATTAACATCATCGGCCTAAATCATCGAGTTCAAGCTAGCTAAACAGAAAAGCAAAAAGAATAAATCACATACCAGTCGAACTCCATCAAATTGAAGGAGCCGTGTGCGAATTTAAGAAACAGTCGATTGCCAAAGCAAATTAGAGGAATAGTCATTGTAATCGACCAACAAACAATCGGCTAATTCAATTATCAAAAGCCCTAATTTTGTTGAAGAGGAACGAGCGAACGAGGCAGACATTCTTTTATGACAAACGAAAGAAGACACGGCCGATAGAAATAAAAGAGAGAAGGGGAATATATTATTTTCAGTACATATTTACATTGGGCCGGCTTCTTTTAGTTGGGCTTTAATTTTTAGGGTTTTATTGTTTTTCCTTGTAATTTAACTTTTAACTCTTGTAATTTCTTGTCGTGTGACTAGGGGACGAACTACAATGGTGTAGTTCGAGAATTCGCAACTCAGTGGCTGAGTTGGGGAATAGTTTTGATCGTAAAGTTAGGTTAGTCGATAGCGGGTGTCGTGAGTTTATGTGTGTAGGCGTCTGACTAATTAATTTCTTGTAGAAACCTTGGGGGCCAGCACATAGGCAGGGTTTTGCCAAAGTTGGGTAAATTTATGTGTTCTATTTTCTGTTTTTTATATTCTACTATTATCTGTGCTGCTATTATTTTACCGTGATCTGTATTGAAATTATTTTATATAAACTTCCGCAATAATTTTTATAATTAATAGTATCACCATATTCACCCCCCCCCCCCTCTCTAGGGTGAAATTGATCCTACACCATAACCCATAACTAACATCCTAAATGTCTAACGATGCGAGAGATAATATCTAAGACACTTAATACCTTTTATTGGAAAATAGGTAGACTCTGGTCATTTAAAACCTCAATTAGAGCAGACCCCATCATTTAATACCTATTCCTAAGATGGACTCCTCAATGGTGACTATCTAACTGACATCGCATGAAATCACTTGAGCCACTTAATACTTCTTTATCGAAAGGCGGACCCTCAGTCAGTCACTTAATAACTTATCCCGAAGCGGACCCCAATCAAGTTACCAAATAACATGCCTAATAACTAGCACCTTGGTAATTTAATAATTCATTTAGGTAAAGAGGCGGGCCCTCAAATACCACTTAATACCTCAAGACCCCAAAGCAGGCCCTTCGCATTATGACCCATGCTTATAATGACATCTCACATTTGTCCAACTATTTATAGGAACCGATAATCAGATTAGCTGGGTAGATTTACCCTACAAAATATAGGACTAACCTTACTTCATCATAAATACTTATCATAGGAGATGTCTCACATCAGTCCTAAAGTCACACTGCTGGTAGACAGATTAGCTGGGCAATCTTCTGTGCCTTTTGGCCGACCTCGCATCATAATGACATAACCATAATTTAAATAGTCTCTATATAAAATTCATCTCGCTGTTCCATAATAAAGGCCTTATAAGGAATCTTCCTTATTACGCCTTAAAATATCAATTATTTTTCTAAAGGGGATTTAATGACAATTTTTACCTAATTAACTGTGCAATTATACATTATAGTTATATGTTTATTACGCTAATTAATATATAATTAAATGTGCACTTATTATTCAATGCGTGCAGAGATTACGCCCTAACTAACATTAAATGTCAATTTCTTTTTAACCAAATGATTCAAGTCTTTCCTTTTATTCTATTTTACCGATAACGTCCAAATTCCAATATGCATAATAAGGGATTCTAATATCCACAACAAGGATTCAGTACTCAAGTCAAAAATTGAAATAGCTAGACTTGTATATAGAATCTAAATCCAACTTTCTCATATTAAAACATTGGAATAGAACAAAAATGGAAACTTACAATTTAATCAATTCTACGCTCTATTCAACTTCTTTTACATGAGTTTAAACATGGAAAATCTTATTAAATTTTATAGAAATAGATGGTGTAAACTATGAATAAAGATTCATCTTGTACGCACCATTTCTTAGTTAAATCCCTTAATCAGATCTGGAGAAGAAGAATAACAAATGAAATAGAAGGTAGAATACATAAATAGCAATATCCACAAAACTACATTATTTTAACACAAAACGATTAAGATTCCAATCCTAAGAATTGATATTTCACTTTGGGAGAATTTTGGGGATTTTTAGTATGATGTTTTCGTAATCCAAAACTCCCCATGATATAGATCAAATTCAAACTATACTATTCAACTACAAAAATAGAAAACCTAAGATTTCCACTCATAGTTGGTCCTTAGCTTTGCTTTTCTTTCGATTTGCTATGCCCATTATAATCTCCTTCTGATCTTTTCTTTTTGATATATGCAACAAGAGATTTGTATATATATATAAGATTTAGAAGGGTTGGAGGAGAAAGGGTGTAGAAATTAAATGATAAACAAAGATAGGTATATAGGATTTCTTACCTGAAACCCTTGTGTAGTTCTCTTAATCTACGAAGAGATAAACTAACAAAGCTTTGCTGATGATCCCAAAATATTTTTGAATAAAAGTGAGAGGTCTAGGGTCTTATTTATAGTGATTGAAATGCACCAGAATCGTAAATTAAACTAGATTGAAAACGGATAAATCTAGAGTGTATAAAGCAACTAAAACCCTAGCCACCACACAGAAAGCAGTCGACCTCTTCGTTTCAAGCGGTTGACATCTAGGGGCGACCTCTTGAGGTCAAGGGGTTGACATTTTCCCCTATTTTGAGAAGGTTATTAATTTTTGAGTCGTTGTCTATTTAATTCCCTAATTACTCTTAACGTTAATTATTAACATTAACGTTCTTAACCCGGAAGTCTAACCACAATTAATTTCAAATTTCAAATTTGCAAATTAATTATTTTATTTGAATTTGAATTATATTTAAATTATTTTAAATCTAAAAACGTCAAATGCGTAAAACTTCTTCGTTTGAGCTCCATTTTCAGTATATTATATATAGAAATTGATCGAAATGTCGCCATGAACGCAATGGCGTAACTTTAGCGGTTAAATTTCTACTTTCATCAAAAATTATTTTTATCCCTACCCTAATTAATTGAATTTTCTTAATTCACTTATTTAATTAAGGTTGAATTTACGGTGTGTTGCATTCTTCCCCTTTATAAAGGATTTCATCCTGGAATCTTTCAAGAGCCGAACAGCATAACGTGCAATAACATCTATGTTATACAACCAAGTTATCTACACAACCATCTATCAACCAAAGTGCAATTTGATTATGTACTACAGACATATTGATAATGGGCTCAACCCTAGCATGAGTGTGTGATCATGCTATGCAAGTATGTATGCAAATACCCTAAACATGCATAAAACTAATATATGAGTGTAAAGTGGCGGTGAAAAAGCGTAGCCATCTCTTACCATCCAATCTTGCAACCACGATGCAACCAAAGTCCTAATTTTGGAGAGAAAATTTACCGGAGAAGGGCATAGGATGAGAAGTCCACATGCCTTCCACCGGATTTTCTCCTAACTGTACTCGGACCAATTTAATTTTTGTTGTTGTGGAGTTTCCTAGTTACCTTAATCCACAATGCTTGTAGTGGCATGAGATGTCAATGGCTCCATCTCAAAATCCAATAATTGATTAGGCTCTACCACAATTTCTATGCTATAAAGATATTTCCTCAAATGCAAAACGTGAAAAATATCATGGACCCTAGCTAACTTACAAGTTTTCTTATTTTTTCCTATTATTGGGAAAGGCCCAATAGATCTTGGTGCCAACTTTTCCAATTACCCAAATTCTATGACCTTCACATGCTACCTAATCAACTCTAACATTCCAAAGTCTCGAAATCCAAGTTGGTCCAAGTTGTATTTTTTGGTAGTTTCCCACCCACAATTTCACGATTTGTATGGCTATTTGTCGACGGAAATTCTATCGGTTTAGAAAACCGTCGAATGAATTTAAATTAAAATTATACCGCAAGCGCACGATGTACGAATGTAGCACGTGACGAATATGGGTCGATCCGTAGGGAATTGATGATTTTAAATTCTATTCAATCAAATTAAACCAAAGTTGAAGAGTGTGATTAGCTAGAAAATAAGAAAATGTCAAAAAGAAAGTGATAAAAATGTGAGAGTTAAATGACAATTTAGAGATAATTCCGCTCTCTAGATCATATAGTTCAACAAATTATGAAATTATGGTCTCTCTTTTTTAGTCATAAGTGAATTCAAATGATGTTTTTATCGTAAGTATGGCTCATTTGTGATATTAATTAGCTCAACATAAGCCATCAACTATAACACAACCTTTAAACCACTTACTAACTCTAATGAAAACGACAACAAAGTTGAAAATGAAATCTATTTTAAGTATGGCCTATTAACTATTAATTAGAAACATAGACCATCAAATTTTAATTTCAACTCACTTTCTTAAGCCATAATCATATTTTGATGAAGAAGCATTTGTGTTAGTGATTGTTTAAGCATAGCATATTTGGTTTTAACAATATACGCTATCAAATTCAAAACAAAAACAACAAATTAGACCACTTCAAGCATTGTAATTAAGCACAAAAAGAGAGCTATAATTATCAAAATGTTGAAGCTACATGATTAGAGGCTTCATTACCCCTAAATTGAAGTGATTAGCCTCTCATATTTGTTATCAAAACAACAAATATAGCTTGCAACATGAATGAAAGAAAAAGAAAAGGAAAAAGAGAGCAAAGTAAAGAAACAAAACTATTCTACTTCCATGAAAAATAAATCTACACTACTAACATTGTGATATCCTGGAAATTTGGCAATATAAATTTAATAATCTGTGTTAAAATTTAATTTGATTTGATAAATTTTGATAATAAATTTAAGTTAATTTAATAATCTTCTTTTAATAAATATTTAAATTGGAAGATTATATTTTTTTTAAAGCTAATAAATTGTTTCTGTTTATAATATATATAATTGTATATTGACAAGCTTTGATTTTGAATTTTGTAAATGAATAAATTTTCTAATTTTAGTTTATATTTGATAAATTGGAAATTTGATTTAAATTTAACATCTAACTTTTCAAAGCAATTTAATAAATAATTATATGGTTTATACTTAGAGTAAATCTTATTTGTTTAAATTTATATTTTAATTAACTTAAATATGAATTTGAATTAGATTAACATCAAAGTTTTGTTTTATTCTATTTTTAAATATTACTTGAAATTTATATATAAGAATTTACAATACAAATTACAAATGATCTTAATTTGTTTATAATCTCTTTTATAAATTATTTAATATTGTTTAATTTGTTATTTAAATAAAAATAATAATACTTAGTTTTTCATAAAACATAAATAGAATTTAGAAATAGGATTTGTTATTTTTAATTTTAACAAGAGTTATATATGCATCTATATGTATAACTTGATTTTAAAACTGGATTTGATAAATTAATTTAAAATTTGAATTCAATGTTTTGAAATTTAAAGGATAAGTACTTTAAAAATATTAGAATAAGCTTATATTTATAATATGATTGTTTTCATTTCTTTTTGATTTAAAAAAGAAGTAAATTCATTTATATATTACATAAGAAATAAAATAAGATTTAAAAGCTCTTATAAAATAAGTTAGAGTTTTATAAACAATTTAATTTAAATTAAAATACTCTTAACTTACATGTGTAAGCTTCTTAACACACCTAATTGACAAGTGTTAAGCATAGAGTAAACTAAGAAGACAAATGTTAAACTTAAACCAAGTGTCTATTTTTTTAATGAAATCAAAAATATTTCTTATATAAAAACATTTTCCCTCATTTTCATATTCTAATCTTCTTCTTCAAATCAAAAGCCAAGACAATAAAAATCTGAAATCAAAACAGAACTCTGTTCAAAGAAATCTGTTTCTCCTCAAAATCCATCTGCACAAATATTTCCTCAACCTGAAATTCATTTTGACAAAATCAAAGTAAAAAAAAACAGAAGCTCTTAAATTTATCAACCTGGGAAAAAGAAATTTTGCAACTGCAACTTCACCAAACCTACATGCAACATCCTCAAAACCTTTAGCACTTCAAATCATTGACCTGCACGTGAAATTCATTTGCAACTTCAAAGTCCTGCATTTCTGTTTTGAAAAACATTCATGCCTGCATTTTTCTGGAAAGCTTGCAAATGAAATCAAGGAAAGCATTACAAAAGCAAGATGTATGTTTTAAAGCATCTGCAGTTTAAAAAGCAAATGGTAGTTCAAATTTCATAAGCAAATAATAAAAGAAGAAATCTGAAGCTTTCAAAGCACCATTCTAGTTCTTCATAAAAACATGTGCTCTGCTCCTAAAATCTGTGAGCAACATTTTATATTTAATAAACTTAAGCATAAATTAGTTGTTTGTTTACTCTGAAATAAGTGTGTGGGTGAATATGATGAGATTCTTTGAATGTATGTATGGGTTTTTATGAATGTATGCTTGCTGTGAAATATGTGTGTTTGGGCCTGTTCAAGAATTCAAGTTTAAAATCCTGATCAAGTTCAGGATCTCATTTAAATCATTGTTATAGTTTAAGATTTAAACAGGTATGTATGTAATATAAGTTAAAGTTTAATTTAATTTAAATAAAAAAAATGAAAATGATGATAAAAACTGTGATGACTCTGGAAAAAAATGCAACAGAGAAAACTTTTGTAAGTAATATTTAAATGTTCCAGATTCATTGATTAAAGTTTATAAACCAGTTACTTGATCAATGACTTGATTTTTAAAACTATAATTTGAATTTTTAGTTTGCATTCGACTATGAATTTCTGGTTTAACCAGAAAACATGATTGGGGTTAGAATTGACAACCTAGGAGGTCGGGGTGGCCACTGTTTCTCTGGTTGATGGTGTGATGATCTAGTATTAAGGGAAAAATGGAAGTTGATGGATTAATGAAGTGGTACAGTAGTAATTTGGGATTGAGGATTGTAGCCCTAGTTTCTGTTCATCGGGAAAGATTTGATCGCCGAAATTTATAGAAGCAATCGAGTTCTTCGAGATTCAAGCTGGTGATTGACGAAGTATAGATGAAGTCATGGCCGGAGGTGGAACTTTTCTGGTGATCGGGTTTTGGAGTTGGAAGTGAATTTTAGGTTTCGACATTGCTCCTGTTTGAAGCTTGAAATGCTCGATTTTGAACTAGGGGTTCTGCATTCTAATTGAGGGTCGGAATAGCACTGGGAGATGACAGTTGACTTGCTCGTGAGGTCGCGAGAGGCCGGAGGTGATGGCCGTGGTGGTGTAGGTGCACATCGTTCTGGTGTATCAGCTGTTGTTTGGGGAAGATAGTATTCTCGTGTTTTGTATCGGGTTGTTTTGCGTTTGGCTCGAAGATTTGGAGTAGGGGACTCGAAGTAGGGATTATGAGGGCTCGGGTGGGTCTATTGTTATAGGGATGTGTAACCTGTCATTGCCTATAAGATTTTAATGAATTTAAATGGTAATTGTTAGCTCGAGTTAATTTTGTACAGGTTAGAAAACATGTTATGTTTTCAAATTTCAAACTGATTTTTTTTAGTGTAAAGTAAAGATTTAAATTATGTTTTAAATCCAATTTTATATTATGGATTCAAGTTTTGATTTGAATCATAGCTGGAAATGAATGAAGTTTTAAATTCAAATTTGTTTAAATAAACTTTAAAAGGGTTTATTGTTTAAAAATGTTTTAAAGAAATTTGAATTTAAATTTGAAATTGAAATGTAAAAGGATGTTTTAAAAAAAGTTTTAAACTGATTCAAATTACGAATTTGAATCTTTGGTTTAAAATAAATTTAAGTTTTATAAATTTAAGTGTTTAAAACAAATTTGAATGATAATGTAAAATTGAAATGGTTTTAATTTAAAAAGAAATTTGTTTTAACTTTTGTAAAATTTCTTTTATAATAAAAGTATTATTTATCATTTAAAGGTTTTAGATTGATTTTAAAACTTGTTAAAGTTAAATAATAATTTAATGTTTTGTATTTCATTTAATTTTTAGGGTAATTAAATAAAAATAATTTATTTATTTAATAAATTAATACAATGATAATTAAGGGTTTAATCTTAAGGGTTTAAGATTAATTATTCTTTGAAAAATTAACTTGTAATTTAAGAATAATTAATTGAATATGAATTTGTTTTTAATTAATGATTAATAATTAATCAAATAATAATGGATTAATTAAGTTTTAATTAACATTAATTAATTAAATAATTAGGGGTTAATTAATGGTTATTAATGATTAATTAATAATGATTAAAATAAGTTAATATTTTTAGAAAAATAATTAATGAATTGTTAAATAGTTAATGAAGGTCATTAACTAAGGATTATTTAATAATTAATTAATGTGATTAATTTTTAATTTTTAATTAGATTAATTAATTTAAAGATAATCATTTGTGTAAGTTATTAAGTATAATTACTTATGAAAGTAATTAAGGAATTAATTACTTATTGTAATTAATTGAGTTTAATTTGATTAGATTAAGTTAATTAATTCGGTTTAATTAATTTAAAATAATCATTTGATGATTATGGTGTATAATTACTTAGTGTAATTAAATGAAGAGAAATTACTTAGGGAAGTAATTTATGGGTAATTACTGTATGTAATTAATTGAATGTGATTTGATGATGAAAGTAATTTGAGTATAATTACTTTGTGAATTAATCAAGGGATTAATTTGAGATAATTAATTAATGAGTAATTAATTTATTTGGTAAAGTAATAGAGAGAAGTTAATTACTGAATGGAGTTAATCAAGGGTGATTAACAATTATGGTTTAAATGAAGATTAATTACTTAATGTAATTAATTTAATTAAGATAATGTAATTAGACATCATTAATTATTATAATTAATTATGTAATTAAAAATGGAATTAATTAGAAATAATTAATAAATGAAGGAATTAATTAATGTAATTAATTAAGAAGTAATGTAATTAATTTTAGTTAATTAATTAATTAAGGAAGTAATTAAAGATTAATTACTGTATTTGGTTAAGTATAATTAATTTGAGAAATTAATATGTGGATAATTACTTGAATGTAATTAAAGGTTAATTAATCAAAGATGATTAATTAAAATGAATAATTGGTTGATGATTAATTAATTAATTGATAATTAATTAATAGTGGTGTGAGCAAGATTCATACTGGTAAGTAATTAATTTAATTCATTTTAAATTAATTAGAAATGATGTAATTAATTTAATTCATTTTAAATTAATTATATTTGGTGATTACTAATCCTTGCTTATATGAATGGATGATATGGATTGCCTTGAATGGTTTAAATCTCAGAAATGAGATAGGTAATGTCGGGTGATATGGATGCATTGGTTGCATTGTGATGATGATTTGGATTACCTCTTGATAATGATAATATGGATTATCTGTTGTGATGATAATATTGATTATCTAATGTAAATCTGTGATTTATCTATCTATGTATATAGATAATTGAATTGTTTTAGACCTTTAAAACAACTTGGACCTAAAAGATACGCTTTGGATTTCGATGAGACCGGGATCAGGTTTTCATATTTGGATATCCGAAAACCACATCGATCCAAATTAATGATAGGTCGTGAATCTTTTGTGAAGAGTGAAGACTCGAGGTATAAGAACTATACGTCAGTATAACTCTAGGGGTGATTCCGTGATGAGTTTGACGGAGCTAGTTCTTATAGCTTCGAGATGATGATTCAGAGTGCAAGGGTTATCGTCGTTAACTCTGAGGGTGATTCCAAAATGAGTGTAACGAGATAATGCCTTCGGCTTCGTTTGAACCCGGAACGAACTTGTATGAATTGAATGCTTTCAAAACATCGTCAGGTGGACGATGAGCATTCTAAGAGATGTGTTCTCTAAAGGTAATCGTAGCCTCAAGCCTCATCAACCCGGAATGGCTAAGACATGGGAGGTGCAGCAAGGCTAAGTGGGTCATGCCCAAGTAGGACAAGATTTTCCCATGTCTAGAGGTCCCTTTTTAATTCGGCTGTGTGGGCGGTTGGATGTACACCAACTGTGGGGTTGTCTTGTTCGGGACTGTCCAGTAAGGGATGGTTCCGGCCTTGTGTTGCAGGGGAGTTAGGGTGGCTCCTCGGTACATTGATCTAGGCCACGTACTGTGACGGGCGGTACCCCAGTAGCCCTGCCATTGTATGGAACCCAAAATCCAATAAGTGCCAACGGTTTTGTGGCTAGTAGCGGGAATTTAATAGGTGTAACAATTTCGGCTATTTCATATTTATTTGAAAACCCTAGACCTATTATAATATCACTGGATTTCCTATCAAATGTTTTGGTTAGCGTAAGGTAAAAACTTTTCCATGTTTATGTGTAGGAAGTCTTACGTGATACCTTTTCTTTTCAAAATGTTTTGAAAATTAAGCAACTTTAACATGTTACTCACACCAGACCCATATCTGATCCAGAGTTTATCTTTTGTTTTCTTAAACTCTTGGGTACTCAAATTTTTACGAGTAGCCAAGGGATTCAGCTTTGCTTTTGACGAATTATGGAGAAGCAATGGAGCAGGAGGCTTCTGCGTTGTAGATATATGGTTCCGCTGTGTGTTTTCTGTAATGGTATCTCTTTGTTGAGTTGTATTGAGTTGTATAACTAGACAGGTGTTTATAACTGTCTAGTATGAGATGTAATTTCTGTGTAACTCTGATTAGTGTTGTATATTATGTAATATTTATGTTATTAATATAATTTATTTGTTCCGCTGTTGAGATTCTGATGTTGTTCTTCTTTCTTCTCTTTCTTTTCTCTTTTCTATCCCTTTCTTTCTTCAAGATGATACGACTTTTCTGTGGAAAAAAAGTCGGGTCGTCACAAACATGAAATTAAATAAACAAAAGAAGCATCTAAAAGAAAGAGAGCACTTATTAACATTGCATAGAAAAAAGGAAAAATACGTAAAGTAAAAATGGCTAAGTAGCCATGGAAAAGAGAAAGAGAACTTGTCTTTTATTTTGATCCTAAACTAATGAAGAGAGACTAAGGAAGAGAGATTACATGAAACATATGAGTATTTATACATGTATGAAACCCTAATTCATATTTTTGGGGAATGCCCAAAATGCCCTTGAGGTAGTGTAGCCACCAAGTAATCATTAGCATGTCATAATCCCCATTTAAGTATACATGAAGCCATTAATTCCATAAGCATGTGCATTAGCCTCTAATTTGTACATTAAGGTAGTGGGTAGGTGGGGTCCTCCATGATCTTCAGTTTGAATTATTTCCATCTTCATTCATTTATATTCATGTTGTGCATGCATGTGTCTTCATGAAACCACTCATATTTGAGATTAAATTCCTACACAAATATATATAAATTTCCAATTAATTTTTCTCAAAGAAATATACGCACACAAATGACCGTTTTGCCCCTATATAAAGATGGATATGTGACAATTTGGAATTAATATGGATTTTTATTAAAACATGTTCAAATACCCAATATGATCATTTATTTAATTTAAATAGATTAAATATGGTGGTAAAAATATGCACATTTACGTGTACATCAATGGCCCCCCAAAAATTGCTTTAAGGGTGCCGTACCAATCATCTAATGGTGACTACTACTATATGCGAACTATACTAAGGGTAAGTGTTGCTGCTAATGTCGTCTAAAGTCCAAGATGCAAGCTCTCAACAAATCTTCCAAGTTCTCATTCATTCCTTCAGTTTGTCCGTCGGTCTTTAATTGGTAAGCAATGCTCAGATTTAACGAAGTACCTAAAGCTAGTTCCCAAAGCTACCAGCAAAATCCTTCAAAATTTTCTGGTAAAGTAAGGATCCCTATCGCTAACGATGCTAAACGCAACTCCATGAAGCTACGTTGGAGACTTCTAATAGAAAATTAAGCCACCTTCTTCCTCATCCTTGATCAGTAGGAAATTCTCTTCACGTTCCTATACATTTTATCTTTTCCTTGAACGGTGACAGTATATGAGCGAAATTTTATTTTATTTTCAAAATTATAAAGTTTTGGGATTGAAATATTTATTTATTTTAGGCTGCAAACCTAATTTCCTCATTAACTTCCAATCTTGCTTATGGTTTATCACTAGTCAAACTCCCCATAAAATTTCCTTATTACTTTTCTTATCAACATATATATTAATCAAGTGGCTTAAATCTCATTCATAAAGTCAACACAAGAATGATATAGGGATGTATCTTATACCACATAACACGCTTTTCTAATAACCTAGAGAGGAAACTAGCGACTACAACTCAATAACCTTAAAAGAAAATTTTATCGGAAGTTCTCATTTATTATCAAGTGGTATAAATGGTGTTGAGGTCCTAAACTCCCTACTAAATTATGATGGGTATTTCTAAAATGTTATTCCATTATTACCCATTTTCTTAATTTCTCCTTTTTAGTTTTAAATAAATATGGTCCATCCATTGCATTAATTAATATTTCTATTTGCACCAAAATAGGTCACAAACACCCAATAAAGTTCTAGTGGAGATTAAATAAAGATAAAATTGCAACAGAGCAGAAAAAGTAAATCAGATATAAATTTTTATAGTGGTTCGGCAATCTTGGCCCACGTCCACTTGATTCTTTTATTAATCTTGCACTTATTATTTGATTACAAGAGATTTGGATCGGCTGAGATCCAATAGTACAAGAATAAAGAATAGTAATGTAGAGCCTTGCCCGTCGAAGTGAAGGATATGCCTTATGGGAAATGATCATTGTATTTGTTGGGGAGGATAATCGAATATCTTCTTGAAATTTTGCTGGTAGAATCTCACGATGTAGATGCGATCACCTAAAAAGTTTCATTGCCCAACTCCCAAGGATAGGTGACCAGTGCCGATCGGTCTAGAAGACCTTGTGGGTCCATGCAATCCTACTTGTAGGTCTGTCTTGATACTAGCTTCATGTTTACAAAGTTGTTTGCATATTTGTCTTCATGATTTTTAAGATATCGATCGATTTCTATTATATTGAACTACTGGGCTGATATGATCCAAACCACTACCTAAAGCGAGTGATATGATCTGATACCCCACCTAAGGGGAGTTATACGACCCAATCCCTTGCTTAGGGGAAGGGATATGTAATGATCCCCTATCTAGGAGAGGCATTGATCTATACATAGAATATTCCAAAGAGGCCATCTCTTGGCCTCACTCGATCATTGCTGTGTACCATTTCCTGTGCTTGATCTCTGAACTCCATGATCATACCTGTAGACTATTTGCTTTGCCCATCATCCGGTCTAAATTTCCAATCGATCAGAATATAGTCGAATCAAAAGGCCGGATAACACTTGCCTCTAAAAGTATGCCTTGTCTCAAACATGACATGCTTTGAATCGAAGAAAGTTAGAATTCCTAAAAAGGATTTCATCTAGTTTCCTAAAAAATCATTATCCTTCCATCGAGTTTCCTTTCCAAAGAGTTGCATCTCTTTTTGTTTGCTTTGACATTTGGTCAATATTTGACCATATAAAATTGAAGTGCAATCTTTCGGTTATTGTCGACGCTCGGTTCCATTGAGCTTACCGATCGAGCTAATAGGCCTCGGTTATTTGAACTAGATCTCTCTTAGGAGTTTTCAGGTAATAATTCAATTTCTATCAAGTCAAGAAATCAAATGTTAAGTGTACACACACGTGTCGTAGTTATCAGCTACCAAACATATTCATACATTTATGGGATGTTGCCAATTCCACTAGTTCAAACATAATTGCGTTGCTATTTTTTTATAGTGATAGGGTTCGGTATTGGACCCCAAGAAGGAGAGATCGGATCTGATCCTTTTGTATAGGAACACTAGTGATTTTGAGGCTTGTGGGTTCGTGCCACATTCGATATATAAGCTAGCCATTTAGCTTCACTCTCATTCTTATTTGCAACCGATCCCTTTATCTTTCTTATATACATTTTTTTTCTTTACAAAGCGATCTGGTCCCTTCTTTTACATTCACCTGCTGGTCCCCTTCAAAAATCGAAACCATCCCATTCCTACAAATCTGACATAGTTCCATTTATCCACACTCCCTATGAACTTGTGGCTCCTTCCTACTCCTTACCTCCTTCGTCATCGCTTTAGGTTGCATCTCTAACCAATCCGTCCAATCCAATTCCATAGTTAGGATGACCTGAACCCTATACCTTGCTCTAGGCCAATAATGAAGATCTTGAACCTTGTTTTTCTACGTACAGGGGGGAATCAGACCAGATTGACCTTTGATTACAATGGGTGAATCATTCTTTTGCATAAAGGTGAGCTCTTGGGTCTAGAAAATGACGAGGTTGATTTGCATTAGAGTTTCACGTTGATTGGAATGAAGGAATAAATTGGGAAATGTAGTGCGAATGGATTTGGGTTTATAGGAATTGATTACGGCTAAATAGAGTTGAGATAGGTTGATTCAATATGGTGATTTCGGTGGTAGCATGTTATAGGAGATGAAGTAGAGTGGCTACAAATACTGGCATCGGTCATTGTCATTTTGGTTTGGTTGCAGCATATTGGAGATGATGAAGTGAAATGGCTGCAAATATTGGGATTAATCATTTACATTTTGGATCGATTGTGAAGCATAAAATTGGACTTAATTATTCATATATTTCGGGATGGGCTATGGCATATGGTTTAGTGTTGAGGTGACTTTTGCAAGTCTTGCCTGGGCAATGGGATTGCTTGTAATTTCAACACAGGTGATTCAAGACTTGATATGCATACATAAACGAACTTGAATATGAACTTAGACTGTGGCATATGCCTTAAATAGATAAATTTTGAAACAAATGCATATAATTATGAACTTGAATGGACCACACATTTGCACTCGTATGGACTTGAACATGGGAACTTGAAGTTGCCTTGGACGCATCTGAACTTAAGATGTGAATATCGATTCTTTGTTTGTCGATTGCTGATCCCAGAGCTAAAATGAAATCCACAACCATTAATGTAATTGCTGGCTGGGACGGTTGGCAATGAGGTTGCTTCGGTCGAACCCTCATGTTTTTCCATAACTGTTGTACAATATTGAACTATATACGACTGCACAACACAACACCACACTAGATTACACTTAACACGGGGAAGCAGGTTAATCCATCTAACAATAATTATTCATTGAATTTGATAATTATGAGTTCCAGGTGCTTTGAGTGATTATCTACAACGGATGAAGACCAAGCTTATAGGCACGTCGAATCAAATGTCGAGTTAGAGTTCAACCTTGTGTTGTATGCAGCCGCCTAGCTGGCTTTTGCTTTAAGTTTGAATTTGCTTATGTATTCAAGTAACGTGCTTTCCATTCAATGTACTCATGATCCATTGCTCCCATTCGGGTTGGAATAATAGTCAGTCACCCATGAGCTTGGGCATCGATCCGATGATTCTATCTCTATGCATCCTTTTAGTTGTTTCCTTGAGCCATTGTAACATTAGGCATGAGTGACAGTATTGGGCCATCGTAGTCATCTTTTGGATGATTACATTTCTTCTCCCTGTGTCGAGTTGATGGATGTACTGCATGAACATTCGAGTCTCATCCTGGTTGTGTTTATACTCCCACCTAAAATTCTAAGACTTAGAGTTGATTGATGAATGGATGGGTCACATCCATCTTGATTCTCGCTCAGCCCCCAAGTCAGGGGCAAACGTCGATAAGTGGACAGGCAAGTTACGTCCGCTTTAGTTTTATACGTTTTCTATCGAATCTGAGGTCAGAGTTAGTTGATGGAAGGCTGAGTCATGCCTATTCAGGATTGCATTCTGGTTCTCCATCCCAGGGGAAGACTTTGGTGCTTCATCGAATTTCGGGCATGAGCTAAGTACTAGACGGTCAATCACATCCACTTTTGGTGCAGAGTCATTACATTCTGGGTAGGAATTGAAGAATGGTTGGTCAAATCACATCTACTTTGTGATTCATGCTTCCCTTGTTGAATAAAGGAAAAGAACTGAGCGATGGATGGTTTGATCACATCCATTTGTGGTTGGTGTTGGTCAACATTGACCATCGACCTGATGACACGATATAGAAG
This sequence comes from Allium cepa, assembly GCA_030765085.1. Classification (NCBI taxonomy): domain Eukaryota; kingdom Viridiplantae; phylum Streptophyta; class Magnoliopsida; order Asparagales; family Amaryllidaceae; genus Allium; species Allium cepa. The sequence goes on from CM060929.1 coordinate 300,310,515, forward strand.
AATTGGATTGGTATTTCCCGTTGATTCGGTGGTAAGATATAGTCGGTCGCCGTAACTTCGGATGTCGTTCCGATTGATTTTGTATTAAGGCCTCCTTGCGGTCATTGCCTTAAGTCATAAAGAACACTAAGTTGGAGCTATAGTGATTTATCGTATTTTGCTTTTATCGGTTTGTACTCTTGCCCCTAGTTTTGGTTAGTAGAGTTAGTTCATGGACGGTTTAGTCATGTTCTTTTGATTTTATACTCCTCCTGCCTAGTTCATGTCGGAGTTGATGAATGAATGGTCGAGTAACATCCACTTGTTGTTTATACCCCTGTCCGCGCTTTGGGGACCAAAGTTTATCGATGGGTGGTCGAATCACATCCATTATTTTGTGTTTATACTTTGGTCCGTTCTTGGGGAACAGAGATTTTTGACAGGTAGTTAGCTACACCCATTTGGTGTTTATACTTTGGCGCGTACTCTAAGGACCTGAGTTAGTCAATGGATGGTTAAATTGTGCCCACATTTTTTATACTCTAGTCCATACTAGGGGACCAGAATTGGTGAAGGTGGTCAAACATCATCTGATTTTTGGTTTGGATTTTGGGCTTGTTGATGTGTGGGTAAGGCTCGATAGTTAGCAGTACTTTAGGCATGGGTAAGATTGCAGATGGACGGATCACATCCTCCTTGGATTAGATGGTCGAATCATCTCAAATTTAAGCTTGGGCTCTCAAACTGGCCCTACATCTAGTGCAGGAGTTGATGCAATGACGGTCATATCTATTTCATTTGGATCCTGTTTCTACCGAGCCTTGGGAGTCAGATGAGTGTTTTGGCGAACTTCGAGCTTGAGCAGTGGAGCGGATGGTCGGACCGCATCCACTTTGAGTCATATCTTTACCCCCCAAGTGTGTGGTAAGAGTTGGAGAGCGGACAGTCGAGTTACGTCTATTTTGAATTGCTTTTCTAGTTGGACCATGGCCAGAATTAGTGATTAAATGGTCATGCCACATTCATTTAGAGCTAGATTGTCAGTCATGTCCATTTCAATTTATATTCTCCCATCGGATCAAAGGATAGAGTTAGCATAGGAGTGGTCGAATCATTCTCATCTAGTTTTATACTTTTCCCGATGGATCGAAGGAGGGCACTTGAGAATGAATGGTCAAGCCACAGTCCTTCATGGTTTATTCTCTTACCTACGCTCTAGAGACCGGAGTTATCCAATGGACGGTCGGGTCATATCCATCTCTATTTTATACACTAACCACGCACTGAGGACTAAAGTCATTCGACGAGTGGTCATTCACACCCGTCTTTTGTTTATACTCATATCCACTCTTTGGGAACCAGAGTTGATCAATGGACGGTCAGACTGCGTCCATCATTTTGTGTTTATACTCCAGTCCACACTCTTGGGAACAAGAGTTATACGGTAGGTGGTTAGTCACACCTATTTTTATGAGTTTATACTACACTTTTCGAATCAAGGCAGGAGTTGCTGAATGAACGGTCGAATCACGTTCATTCGTGGAATGTATTATGTTCCCCAATGTCGAGGGTAGAAGTTAGTGAGTATACGGACGTCCATTTAGTGATTGTAGCTCCTCCTATCAAGTCAAGAAAGGGAGTAAGCGATGGCTGGGTGGATCATATCCATGTTTAGGTTGGATGGTCAGATCACATCCAATTTGCTTTGTATTTCTCTCAGAATGTCGAGGGAGAGAGTTTCCAGGTGGATAGTAGGGTCACCTCCACCTTAAACTGTAGTCGTGCCTCCATGTCGAGGGAGATGGTTGATGAGTAGACGGTCAATCATGCCTACTTTAGGTCGAGCTCCCAAACTATCCCCTATGTTCAGGTAGAAGTTGATGTGTGGATGGCCAAGTCATGTCCACTTCTAATTGAATCCCATTCTTGTTGAACTTCAAAGGAGGCATAAGTATCTTGGTGAACTTCAAGTATGAGTTGGGGAATGAATGGTCAGGTCACATCTACTCCAAGTCATTTTTTTAGTCTCCAAGTTAAGTGCGGAGGTTGATGAGTGGATAATCATTCCCATCCACTTTGTATTGGAGTTTGACCTTACCGGTCTTTGAGCAAGGCATAGATCTTCTATCAGAATTGAAGCACATTTCCATTTCAAGTTCTTGCCCCCACTTTCAATTTCAAGTTCTTTCCCACTTTCAAGGAGGTAGATAGTCGAGTAACACCCACTTTCCATTTCAAGTTCTTGCCCCCAGATTCAAAGGCATAAGGTAGCTGATGAGCAGTTGACTCGCGCTCATCTTAATGAAAATCCTAAGGTTTGATTATGGTCCGTGGAGGTTGTTTGGCGCCTAACTCTAGGCACTTAGTTGCCTGCATCATTCGCATGTAGTTTAAATCAAGTTGGTCGTGGTACATAACATAATTACACAAATATAGAATTACACAACCAATGGGCCATATTATTCGAAAATAGAAATAACAAAGTCTATTTAATGAAGTAGTTTAACGCAAATAAAAATAAATCTTATTAATAAGTGAAGCAGCGTCGTGTGCTTACTATTCCACTTTGCTCTAGCTCTTCTTAGCTGGAGTCGACTGTCGATAGTCCAATTGATAACCAGAGGTCTTTATTGGTAAGGGTCGGATCTTCCCTGCCCGCCATCTTGCAGAGCTCGCATATATTGTTAAAGCTTTCCTTTTTGGACCATCCCTTTGATCATATCTTGGAGGTGTCTGCAATCGTCAGTGCTATGGCCATAGGTTTCATGAAATATGCAATATTTCCCTGATTTCTTTCGGGTTTCGTGGACTCTCACAAGACTGGCTTCCTGTATTGCTTCGAGTTGCTAGTCTCCAGGTAGATGTTTTCACTCGAATCATTCAATGAAGTGTATGCATCGAATTTCGGGATCCTGGGTTATCTCTAAGAATCTGAGTCCACGTCTAGGGCATCAGCATTGCTTTTTTTAACCCCTTCGGCCAACGGGCCTGCACTTTTCTTTTTTCCAGTCAGCTTTGCCTCCTCCTTGTGTAAATACTGATTTTCCTTGTAGTAAAAATGATCTAAGGTGGTAGGAGGCTTTCAAGCTAACCAGCCGCAAAAATCTATCTCGGGATCGATTCCCCTTATCGATGCCATCAATATGGTATTCTCGTTGGGATTGCTCACTTCGGTTACGGCGGCATTAAACCTTAGCAAGAAGTCTTTGAGCAGCTCCCCTGGTGCCCGATACAGGTTTAATAGTGACATTACGCGCTTAGGACGAGTCGCTTGTATTTGGAATTGCTCAACGAACTTTTGTGCTAGCTAGTCGAAGGATGAGATGAACCTGGGCGGAAGTCATGTAAACTACATGGTCGCTACTCCTTCAAGAAAAATGGAAAAGCATCTGCATTTGATTGCATCCGTCACACTGGCGGAATCCATGTTCCATTCATATTTCATGAGATGTAGTCCAGGGTCGATTTTCCTTGAGCGTACTGATATGGTTGGCATGTTGAATTTGCAAGGGTACTCTACACACTGAATTGCTTCAGTAAAAGGATTATGGCTTGCTTAGATTCGAGAAATTTGAAGTGCTGAGTCGGTGTCAAACGGTGCTTGGAGTCATTAGCATGTTTGCTTAGGTTCGGTATCAAACCCTGGATAGGGTTCGATGACGAACGTTACTTAGAGTCAAATTGGGTTTTGCTTGGAGAAAATCATGGTTTTACCCGAGTCTGACATCGGGCCAGAATTTGCAGAGTTTGCTTTGAGTCAAATGGGTGCTTACTTTTGGTCTGGCTTCGGGTCAACATTAAAGTGATTTTTTTGACGATCGTTTCAACTACTATCGATGACGACCACTCGTGACTTGATGATGCGAGTTCCAGGATGAAAAGTATAGCTTTGATGATGGATAGCCATACTTCACGAGGCAAAGTAGGTGGCGACGAGTCAGATCAAGGGACTGTTAGAGGCGAGTTATGAGGACCTTGTTCTCTTGGATTTGTTTCTACGATTATGCATGAGTCTTATGGAGCTCTCTCCATGATCTTTTTATTCAGCATTAGTAATCACATAGAAGGGGTTTGCGTGCCAAGGACTCCCTATTGCACTCCATCATACAGAAGAGCAATCTTCATGTTCTCCACTGCTTCGTCGGTAGGTTGTGAGGAGGTAGCAATAGCCTTTTCCTCCCTTGGAGGGATTGTAGATAGCTTTCTTCTAGATCTTCTTCAAATCTGAGTAGAAACTAAAACATGTCGATAGAAATCTGAATCTATCTCACGGATATGAGAATCCACAAGGATATAATGAGATCTAATCAAGTTGAGAATTCTTTTTCGGTGAAAGCACCAAAATATTTGCATGAAAATTAGCCACAAACACCCAATCGATTTCTAGTAGAGTTTAAATGGAAAATAAAATTAAAATAGAGTAGAAAATGTAAACCGGATACAAATTTTTACAGTGATTCGGCAATCTTGGCCTACGTCCACTTGATTCTTTTATTGATCTTGCACTAATTGTTTGATTGCAAGAGATTTGGATTAGCTGGGACCCAGTAGTACAAGAATAAAAAATAATACTGGCAGAGCCTAGGTTACCAAAGAGAAGGATCCACCATATGGAGAATGATCATTGTATTTATAGGGAAAGACGACTAAATATCTTCCTAAAATTTTGCATGTAAAATCTCACGAAGTAGGCGAGGCCACCCTAAAGGTTTTGTAGCCCAACTCCCAAGGATAGGGGATCGATGTTGATCGGTCTAGATGACCTTATGGGTCTATGTGATCCCTCGTATAGGACTGCCTTGATGCTAGCTTTATGTTTCCAAAGTTGTTTGCATAGTTACCTTCATGATTTTGGAGATATCGATCGATTTCTGTTGAGTTGAACTGCTGGGCTGATATGATCTAATCCCCTACCTAGGGGGAGTGATACAATCTGGTCCCTTTCCTAGGAGGAGTGATATGTTCTGATCCCCTACCTCGAGAAAGGGATATGTACCGATCTCCTGCCTAAGGAAAGGGATAGGTACTGATCCCCTGCTTATGGAAGGCACTGATCCATACTTAGAATATTCTAGAGAGTCCATCTCTTAGTCTCACTTAATTGTTGCTTCATACAATTGTCTAAGCTTGATTTTTAAACTCCATGATCATCCCTTTAGACTATTTGCTTTGTTTATCGTCAAGTCTAACTTGCCCAATCAGCCAGAATATAGGCAGGTCAAAAGGCCGGATAACACTTGGACTCGGTTTAATGTTATAAACCGATACTGTCTCCTAGCTTAGCCACCCTACTTTAAGTTGAGTTTTTTACTAGCTCAATGCTCGATCCCATTGAGCTATCTAACTAGAGCATTAAACCGATCCTGCTAGAACTCTATTGGGTTTCTGTGACCAATTTTGGTGCAAATAATTTCATAGAAGTTGAAATTGGACCATTCCCAGTTAATCTTTCTTTAATCCCTTTAACCTTCTTTAGGTTTCAAAATCTATCCATTACTTAGATCCAATTCTTCCATAAATGTCGTATCAAGTTTCCTTAATCATTCCCCATTTAATTCCGTTCATTAATTACAAATTTATTGCCCGTTAAATTTGTAATTAATGTCCATAAATCTTAATTTGTTAGTTACTAAGTAACACACATGTAATCGTAGTCTATTCTATCTATATATATTGTAGTCGTTAAGCGTAGCTATATATATAACTATTGATTTCTACGACTAGAGTACTCATCTCCATATTTTAATTTATTGAAGCTATCCTTCTCAAAAGATTACCATCATACTCATAACTAAACCACAAGTGAGATTTTTGCTTTGTTTGAAATTACAAGGAATTTTTTCTTTTCTTTTTATTAAAATAATCAGTGTAAACTACGGAAAAGAATATCCATCACTTACACATTTCTTTCCTTGATAGTTTATTCCTTCTTACTTCAAACACTGCACTTTTATACATATTTTGGAATTGGGTAATTTATGGAAATTACACGGAAACTGCTCCAAAAGTAAAATATAGAAATTCATATTCTATGGACAACCTAATTTACAACCCAATTATAGATCTGAAATATCTTTACACTTTACCAACTTCTTCAAATAGAGGTTTGAAATTGATTTCAAATTTCCTGATCAGGTGTACATTCTATTCTCATTTTATTCATATCTTGAAAACCTTAGCTTGTCCTACCTAGGTTGTGATCCGTATCTACTCCATAAAAATTATTCTTTATAAAACCAATATTTTAGTAATCGTACAAAATAGTTTTAGATAGACTATTTTCATCAAATTCAAAATCAGCATTAATACCTCATTTCTTGTAAAACTTAAAATTTTAGAAACATGAAGTCCCAAACTCAAAATTTCCATCTTTGAAAATATGAACTTAGAAACCTTTACCAAGAATTCAAAATTTCTTACTTCCAAATAGGAGAAAAATAATTTCTTTTTTAAAACTTTCTTCATCAAAGATTTATCTCTTCAAAGGTTAGACTTGCAATTCATAACATTTAAAGACTGCTTGATTTCGAAAAGGAACTATGGAAAACTTTCCTTTTCAATGACTTACTAAACTATACACTTGCCTTTTTAGAAAATGGAATCTTTAACACAAAACTCAATTATCATTTTAAAATAATAAATTAGACCTTTATTATTCCAAAGAGTTTCTAGTTACACAAATTATTATTTCCAAAATAATAGTTTTCCTAAATTATCATTTCAAAATAATAGTATATCATTCTAAAATATAGATTAATATCCATTGCCTTATTACTCAAAACATACCGTTATTTGACAAAATACGTTTTGTAACTTTGTTCAAAACTCTTAAAATCCCTTGCAATCCTTTTCTTATCAATTCCAATAATATTCTTATTCAGACAAGTTCTGAATTTGGATTAGGAAAAATGCATATATAAAATTCTCATCTTTACACAATTGCCTTTTCAAAAATACCCAACTCATTTAATAATCATCATTCAAATCATTTCAATTGTCAAAGATAATTTATATGATTAAATGATATAAAAATGGAGTAGAGAAAGATAACTCTTATCTTATTCTTATAACTCCTCTTCTAATTCATTTATTATTGGATTAAAATTCTCAATTCTACCACTACCTAAATTCAGCTATCAATCTCTGCATTTCCTTATATGGAATGTTCCTCCTATCTATCTTGTTGGACATTCTTGTCCTTTTATTGGTTCTATCCTATGCTAATCAAGCTCCTTTTCCATTTATACACCCTTTCAAAAAGAAATTTAACGAAAAGAACCTATAATTTTATAAGATAGGAAAAATCATGCATTTCTCAGACCAAAAACTTTTGGCTCAACAAATTTAAAATAAAAATTTTAAGGATGAAAAATCACTTTAAGTTAGAACTTTCTAACTCAACTATTTATATATTATAAATCTTTAAATTTTCTTGTTCTTTTCAAAATAACAGTTTGCATGTTCATAAATTAGAAGAATTCAAAAAAATAAAAGAATTCAAAAACAAAGAATCCAAAAGTTGAAATTTTTTAATTCAACAAATTTTAAATTGAAAAGTTAACAAATGAGAACCTTCTTTTTTCCAACTTTTTAAGTAATAAAAAATCATTCACCATTTTGTTTTTAAAATATTTTACCACTTCTTTCTAAACTTTTTAAAAATGGTAGTACTAAAACTGTCAAAAATAATTTTCTATCAAAAAAATTCAACTTACAATACATAAGATTTTCACATAATAATCTTTTAAAAAGCTCATTCAAAAACTTTCAAGGAGTCTTCAAAAACCTTTTTGCCACTTTCTTTCTCAAGGGGTAGGATTTAAAAATTGGCTTTAACTGCTCTTCCCTTTGAACTCCCTACCAAATCATCTTAAAAATTTAATTATCTCCCTGTGGTGATTAAGCACACCCTCTTACGAATGCTTGTTTCACCATTATATCCCTTACTTGCGTATGTTTACGAATATTATGCCTTATAACATCTAACTATTACCTAACATAACTATTTACTATTCTCACTGTAACGGCCCATATTTTTGGATCATCTAATTTGAATATTTAATTTATTTAAATATTCAAAATTGAATTAAATTAAATTAAAATATATATTTTGAATTAAGATCTGATTTTTGACGATGTATTTTTAATTTATTTTATTAGATTTTTCCATAATCTTTTATTTGAAAAATAATTAAATTTTTGTTTGACGTTTTTACGTCAAACGTTGGTATTTTTGAAACTTTACAAAATAAGTTAACATGCCTCTTTTATTATTGTTTTGTGATCGTGTCGTATTATTGTGTGCGATCGTCTTTTTATTTCTATCATTTGAGGCTCGTACACGAATGAAATTTTATATAGTAGGATGTCGCGAAATCTAACTTTGAAAAAAAAAATAACTTTTCTATAAAAAGCATGTAAGTCACGTACAACACCATATACCTTTGCCATACATCTTGCACATGCACATGTCTCTTTCTCTTGGCTTTCGTTGTTTTGCATTTAATTCTTTTGTCCTAGGAATACTTGGTTGTGAAGTAAAAATTTGTTTGTATTAACATGGACACATTTTTATTATTTTTTTTTTTTTTTCTTGTATTCAAATATACATCAAGCATGGAGGTAAATAGGAACATATTTTTACATTTGAAGTTACTCTCCGCACACAAACAATTCACATTTCACATTCCTCTCTTTTCCTTCTCTTCAAGTGATAAGTCTAAATGTAAGGAAAGTATCACAAAACAGATGAACATGATTTCATTTTCATTTTTCTCCTATGTAAAATGAGACACAAAACACATTCATTTGAACACTTTTTTTCTCAGCTGAATGTACAAAGACATTTTCTCATGGGGTTTGTTTTTTTCCTTTTCTTCCATGCAAACATGAAAGCTTTGAACACAAAATGATACTCAACAGAATATGAAAAGGAGGCACGAAAATTTATACCTTTTTTTTTTTTTTTTCCCTCCAAATTAAACTTTCAGCAAGTTTATTATGTTTGGCAAGTATGTGTGTGGTTGTGTGTTCACTGATTGCCGTGCATGTGATGAGTTATGTGAGTGCAAGTAGAGCGCGATGTTCACGCATATATACCTCATGTGTATTTGGCATGAATAAAATGAGAATGGAAGGTAAAGGAGGAAAGGTGCATGGGAACGTGCATAAATGGGTGTAAGTGGAGAAGAAGGCGGTGCAAGTGCCTGTGAGTGGGGTAGGCAAGTGTAGCATATGTGTGTATGTGGTATGTTTATGTGTTTTTGGAGTATGTATACGTGAGTGTGACTGCATGAGGAGGAGAAGTGAAGGTAGAAGGTGCATTGAGTGGGAGGCTCAGCAAATGGAGATGTGTGCATGGCTAGAGTTGCATGGATGTGAAGGATGTGTACAAGGTTGGTAGGTGGGTGCATAAAAGGAGCAGAAGAGGACAACACGCATGAAAGAAGGGAGGGAGAAGGCGGTTTGCATAGGACATGCATGAGTAGGTGGTTAACGTGAAGGAGAGGAGTGCACAGTTTCGTACGGGTTTGTGATTGGATGATGCGGTTAGTGGGCTTGGCCCATTTGAATTTTGGTGAGAACTTATTTAGATGTATATTAAGGTTAGCAAACTTTGAAAATTCATATCTCAACCGTTTTAACTCCATTTAATACATGGATTTTTGCGTTGGGATCGTAACAAAAAACACTACGATATGGAATTAGTTTGTTGACGATTGGAGCTATGTAACGAACGAAACTTTTCGACGCTCGAAAACCAACATCAATACGTACACTGTATCAACTGCCAAGTAATCGAAGGTCGGAAAACCGTACCGTTAGGGTTAAAGAAGAGGTAGAAGATAGAAGAAGAGAGAAAGAAAAAGAAAACAACAGAAACAATAACAGAATCGCACAATCGCAGCGGAACAACATATAATAAATAAAATGAATAATCTTTAAACAAAGAATTATATCAGTTATTACATTACATCATATTACATCATCAGAGTGTACAACAACAAACAACAACAAACAGCGGAAAAGAAATACTATATACTAGTGAATACGTCATGTCATCCAACTTGCCTCCAGCAACTCCTGAATTCCCGAATATCCTGATAAACCTCACTCTTAACTGCCCCGTGTGGAAATTGGTGGGCACTCAGAGTTTAGGAAGGAAAACAATAAACTCCGAGTCAGTCATGGGACTGATGTGAGAACTTAAAACAGTTTATCTTTAAAGCAAAGAACGGGATAATTTTAAAATAAATTCACCTTTACCACTTTTGAAAACAAATTTCAATCATTTTCCTTACGCGGAAATACTTTCATTTCAAAATGGTTCATTTAAACCAATTAAATAAATCCTTAATGATTTACTTTATATTTACGTTCCAAATCCGTAAATTCATTCCCAAACTTCAAAAATAAATCAACGTTTATTTTTAAACAAATTTTCCTTTCTTTTATAAATTCTATAGTGAATTTACAATTCCAAAATATCTATGAATATACGATTTCCAAATCGATTTCTAATATTCATTTTCAATTTATCTTTAAAAGATAAAATCTCAAAACATTCACTTCATATTGGAAAACATTTCCGTACTTATTTAATAATAAGTATTTCACAAATCCATTTGTTTTCAACACTTGGAAAATATTCAATATACTTAAATCAAAATTAAGTATATATTTCATTCGTTAAGGAAAACATGCGTTTAAACACATTTGTTTAGGCCAAAACGAATGTTATGTAAAACATCGTTACAACGACCAAAAAATCACCAGTATAAGGATTCAAAATTAAAATAGATATATAAATCCCAACACTATACAAAACATTTTCTTTCGGAAATCATTTACTATAACAACAGTGTTATAGTCTACCATTTCCTTATATTTCTCGAAAACGTCTATTTCAACAATGAATGTTGAAATCTATGATTTCGATAGTCAATACTTTTTTAAACAACTTTAAAACGATTAACTTCATTTCATAATATCACTTTCCCAAAAACATATCTATTTTCTTTAATAATATATTCACTGTCCAAAATCGTGAATATACTTCACTAACCAAATTTCAATATTTCTACACATTTTATATAAAGAATAGTTCACTATCCAAAATCACGAATATACTTCTTTTAATAAATTTCTATATTCAATTTATCCAATTCCATTGATTTCGAATTTATAAAAAATGTCTATAAATTCCATTTCTATTTATAAACTTCGATTTATAAATCTCCTTTATTAATCCGATTCACTTTATATCTCAAATATATACCAAAAGTCCATATTATAAGTTAAATACTTATAATTCATTTATTTACAAAATCGTTCTTTTTAAAACTTCACAAATTATAAACCTTATTACTTATAAGATTTCATTTATAGCCTTATTTTCAACATTAACAGAACTCCTTTTAAAATTCCATTATTTTCGATTTATAAAATATATAACTTATAAATCTCATCTATAAACCATTTATGCTTCATCAAAGATTTCAATTTAAATGCAAAAATCTGATTTATAAGTTAGTTACTTAAAATCTTTTATTTTACAATATCTATTCATTTTATAACTTCTCAATTTATAAGTCTATAATTTCATTCACTTAAAAATCCATTTTTATACTTCATTTTAACACTTAACAAACTCGTTTTATAGTTCCAATATTATTAATTTATAAATATCAATTTTAAAAATCTTTTATATACATCCTTTATAATGATTCAAAATTCCAAATTAAACCATTTTATAATTTAATCACTATTTATTTCAAAAATCTCAATTTGGTTATATTTTTCAAAAATCATAATTTTTTATAACATAAAAATTTATAACGTTGTAATTATTTAAACTGAATCAATTCGAAAATTTAATAAAACGTATACTTTCAAAAATCACTTTAAATTTCCTTTAAAAAAATCAAAATCATTATTTTAAAACTTCAAAAATGGATCCGATGATGCAACAGCACCCAATAGTCAATCACGACAACAAACATCATATATCATCATATGATAATCAACAAACATCAAAATATCTATAATCGAATAAATACTGGTGAGGAATCCAGTTGGATCCCTCCAACCTGTTTCCGTGCATCCACAAACATTAGCACAATACCAATTCCGTTCCAGTACGGAATTATCGCGGTATATGGGATTTATAAAATATTATCCGCTTAATAGACAGCGCAATAGGGTCTCATCCGCTATAAAATGCAGGAAATCAACTCCAAGTACATAAATAATACCAATTTCACTTTTCAGTGAAATTATCGCGGTATATGTTTTTAATAAATAACATCCGCTTACTAACGGCGCATAATGTCTATTTCAACAATCAATAGATAACAATCATCATTCAAACGTACAATCAAGAAATTTTAAATATAACTATTTAAAATTAAAATCGAAACCGATTCGATTGAGTGAGAAGTTCTCACCTTGCTTTCAATTCAGTTTTCGCGTTTTATTTCGAATAAAATTAAACGTGCGTTTAATTTTACCCGAAATTTTCACTAGCTCCAAACGACTCCAATCCAGTTCCATAGCGTAGTGCTCGTCCATACGATTCCAACGTAATTCGTTTCGTGCGTTTTCGACCTCGTATCAAAAAGATATGCATTTTTAAGATTACACGAATTTAAATATAACTAAATTAACAAATTCTTTTTTTTTATTTTTACAACCCTCACATCTGGGCCGTTGATTTCACACTTCATGATCCAGGCCGCACCTATCTTCATCTTCCCCACGCGTGAATACGTCCCAGGCTACGCACGCACCCATATTGCCTCCAAAACCCTAAATGATGCACCCACTCCGATGACTTCTAGCTCGATCAGGATACTCCACCTCAAAGCACTACTCGAGAGCTACCAACAGCCAGAAAATGTCAGAACTCGGTCCACCTATGGCCGTGAAAACGCGTGCAACCGTATGGCCTTTGAATAGAAATTGCCGATGATTCGTAGCGAATTTTTCGATCATAGCCGTTCACATCGAAGATCTCAACGTGCTCTACAATGTTGTAGTTAGAGATTTTTATCAATACTGAGTGGATCAAGAGAAAAATGAGGATAAAAGAGAGAAGATTTCGGCCATTGAAGTATATGGAGGCGGCGGCTCTGAGATGAAACCCTAGGGCTTTAGAATTTTTGCAAATGTGAAGAGTAATGGGCTTTTATAGAAAATATAACGAACACTATTCATCCAAAATTTTCCGAACTCCAAACGAAGCATGCCGGTTGGAGTTCCTAAGGTTTACGCCGCGTTTCGAACTCAATGGAACGTGTTTCGGGAGCTAATTCGATCATCTGTGCGAGTTACGGCAATAAACGATCCAATTTAAATTAAACCGATTAAACGATTTTCTAGGCGTTTTGGCTTGCCTCGGACAAACGGTATATCCGATTGACACGAAATTTGAAACCGTATAATAATATCACATTACGGATCTGATGAAACTAGTTTCGTCGAAATCCGAGACTGTTTGAAAAATGGCTATTTTAACTCGTCAATTAAATATTAAAAAAATTTCGATGCGTTTCGAGCTGCCACGGTCAAACGAAAACTCCGATTGCTACAAAAATTGAAATTCGATAATAACAAACTATTACGGATCTAACGAATCTAGTTTCGTCCAATTCTGAGACTGTTCAAAAAACGGCTAATTTCACTAGTCGATTAAATATTAAAATATTCAATTTTCACAAATAAACTTTAAATTCAACGTTAAAAGTTCAGAAGCATTGTTATAACTCCAATATGATTAAATAAAATTTTACAAATCAATTTCAATCATATCTAACCCAATTTTCAATTATTTCTGTAATTTCAACTATTAAATTATCGATTTAATTATCCAATTATTCGAAATAAAATTATTCGACTTATAAATTTCACTTATTAATATTTAAAATTAATTAAATATACGAATTTTAATTAATAGAAATTCTGGGTTGTTACATACTTCCCTCCTTAAAAGAATTTCGTCCTCGAAATTACCAAGTAAGAAAAAGTTACATAATCCATTAACTTACCAAAACAAACCATTCAAATTGGATTTTTCAAATCTCTTAAGTGTTTAACTTTCCCAAAATTCATAGTTAAACTTCTTTCAAAATCTTTACTAAGTTTCCAAATCCAAGCTTAGTTTTCAAAAATTTCTCAAATTTTCTCAAATTTTTTTCTAACGCCTTAAATTTTTGGAAAAATTCGCCAGAGTCTCCTTTGCGCGGCTCGATCCGGAAAAAAAAAGGACAGTATATATATCACAAATATACATCTCATCAAGTGATGAGGCATCCCGCTGGGAAAAAAGTGTAAAAGTACGATATGTAATCCGAGATATGTACCTTATATCTTATTAGCGAGCGTATACGGCTAATATAGCGCGAAAGCGAGCTCCAAATGCGAAGCAAACGCGATCCGCACCTACTAAACACTCAACAAACAGATGAGAAAACATGTATATAGACAATAGTATCGATATATAACATATAGCAACATAACAACTATATATGCCAACATAGCAAATGCAGTAAAAGCAATATATTCAACCATCAACCAACTATCATCCAACTAGCATTCAACTAACATCCATAACCAATAAATATTCATTCATATTCTCATTAATATTCAATGAAATGAGTTTTTAATTTAATCACATTTGATTCATTAACATTGATGTTTTATCAACATTCCTTTATTCATTTCCAATTAGTTTATATTCACTAATTTATATTTACATTAGTTCACTTCCAATTTGAATCAAATTAAATTCTATTTAAATTCATTTACTTCACTTTCAATTTGAATTCAATTACTTAACTTCAAATTTATCAATTCAACTTCATTAACACTTAATGAATTTATATACAATCAGTTAACTATCAAATAACAACCAATGTACATTCAACATAACTAAATTTATTTAATTTACTTTCAATTCGGTTCAACACTTTTTTACTTTCAATTGATTTATATTAAATTGATTTTCATTCAATTTTTCAACTTCCAATTACATTGGCTTTTAATGAATTAATACTTATATTCATTGTTTCATTTCAATTTATTTACATCCAATTAATTAACATTCCATTTGTTTTACCTCACTAGCTTTGTTCATTATCTCCTTTTGTTCATTGATTTCTACAATCAAGACGCAAAAGTCTTTTACCAAAATTTTCGACTTACAAAACTCAGATTTAAACTTGAAATTCTTCATGTTAGAGATTTGCATATTATATCTTTTCCAAAGCTGTGGACTTTCAAGACATTTTAAAGATCTTCTTCCTTAGTTCATTAGGTTGGAATTATGTAATTTTAATTTCAGACTATTGATTTGCTATTTAAAGTTTTGAAAATACTTGTTAACTCGAAGTTTAACAAGTCTATTGTCGTTCCTACAGACATTAGGCATACGCTGGCCAGGCGCAGGACTCAAAAGCTCCAAGTACTAAATATACTTGCTTCAACTCCCAGTGAAAATACTTAAAAATCTTTTAAAAATGGATATGGAAAGCACGTTCTTCCATGGATCACAGTTACCCGGCGGTTAACGCTACTATCCCAGTAGAATCGCTTGTAATCTGTAGATTTCACATCTCTTGAATTTCGCCATGGTTGTTGCTATAGATCGCGGTTCACACGGCGATTACGCTACTATCCCAGTAGAATCGCTTGTGACCGTAGGCATCTCGCCCCTCAAATTTCGCTTTGGCATCTAGATCGCAGTTTACACGGCGGTTGCGCCACTATCCCAGTGGAATCGCTTGTAACTGTAGGCATCACGCCCCTCAAATTACGCTAGCATACATCATCATTAATTCACATGATCCCATCACGATGATCCATCATGAGGGATTCTAATCCAAATGGATACTCCAACTTATGGAAATTCTACGTAGCTATGAATTTCAAATGGACACTCATACCGAGTTCCAACACCTTCACAAATTTTAAATGGAAGGTACTTTTCCATATCCTCAGTTTAGAAAACATAATGTCATATACATATAGCACTTCATTTCACATTTCGTACATATCATACCTATGTAAACTTACATAGGATTTCCATAATAATGACTTTCCAAACTGATGGTTTTTCGAATTACTACGTTCTCATATATAAGTTCCGAAAACCACAATATCCCATACCCATAACAAATAGAGGATTTCTAAATTTTCCATCTCGTTACCGATTTAAAATTTTCCTCTAAATCGATTTGGAAATTCAAGGTTATCTCAAACTCAATTCACATTCATAATCCAATTTATTGTCGACTTCACATTCGATTTGGATTTCACATTACATCATCAATTCTCAACACATAATTGATGTCTACCGATATATAACCTCTGAGCTCGTACGTCTCAGAGAAGGGTGTATATAGCTAAAAGAATAAATTCTCTGCCACCACATATATATATTTAATAGAGATCAATTGCTATGTCATCAATTCACCATGTTAGACATACAATCCAAACCGACTATCCGAAATTCAAAGCTCAACTTATATTGTTTTTGGTGTCGAAGTTAAACTCAATTTAACTCAAGATTCAATCTTTTTTTGAAAAATTTCAAGTTGAACTAATTGTTCAAATTTTCCAAAAATATCTTTACAAGATATATACTTTTTTCCACACTTAACTACTTGAAACAAATTTCAAATATTCACTTTTCAATTTTAAAGAAAATTTTATTTAACCTTTAGCAAGTCAAATTTATTATCTCATATCACCATCAAATTCAGATTTTGTTTTGCTTAACAAATTGTTTAACCATTTTAATAATTGGTTTCACTTTCATCTTCTCATTTCATAAGTTATACAACTTATATTCAACAATTACCATTTGGATTTTATTGATTTACTTATACTTACTTTAATTTAACTCCATCCTTTAAGTTAAAAAAAATTCTATCAAAAATTCAAATTGTATAAGTTATCAACTCATTTGTCATTCCCATAAAATTTTTAAATAGAATTCCAGAGTCTTTTCAACCTTTCAAAACCATTTTTTTGAAATCAATTCAAATTATTTTTTGAATTTCAAAACCCAAACTCAAATTTTCCAAACAACTTCATTTAAAACAATTTGGCAGCAATCCCTCTTTTGGAAACCCGAAAATGAACACCGATGATGTCATGATCATCGTCGGAATTATTTTCCAGCGACCGAAAAGAGTTTAGAACTTTAATTCCTCCAAAACAATTTTCCAAAATATCAAATCCTTCCAAAACACTTCTCTGGAATTTTATTTTTAGATTATAAATAACATTTATAAGTCTTTTACTTATATAATTTCACTTCTTATATATAAGATTATTTCACAAGTGTAAATCATTTTAATTATAACTTCATACTTATAATTCTTTTGCTTATACAATTCATTCTTTTACAGCTATTGTTTTTATTTAACTTATTCAACAACCAAACAATCAGTTCATATACACTTTAATAGTTCTGAAAAATTATTCCTTTATATATATATAAAATATAATCGAGGTAAAATTATTTCATTTTCCAATTTAAATAATACTATGTCGACATGCCTCGTTTAATTGTTTAGAAATCCCTATCGATAATATGGCATCCCATCTACCGACCAGAATTCACAAACAGCTCAACGGATAAGCAAACACAATATAAAACATTTTATATTCACTAACAAATACGCGCTCGTATCTATTATTACACTCAAACTCATTCTAGAGTACTACTGACTCTATCTCTAATGAGTAATACCCAACAGAGCCATGGTTGTTGCTTAACCATATGCTCTGATACCAAATGTAACGAACGAAACTTTTCGACGCTCGAAAACCGACATCAATACGTACACTGTATCAACTGCCAAGTAATCGAAGGCCGGAAAACCATACCGTTAGGGTTAAAGAAGAGGTAGAAGATAGAAGAAGAGAGAAAGAAAAAGAAGACAACAGAAACAATAGCAGAATCTCACAATCGCAGCGGAACAACATATAATAAATAAAATGAATAATCTTTAAACAAAGAATTATATCAGTTATTACATTACATCATATTACATCATCAAAGTGTACAACAACAAACAACAAAAAACAACGGAAAAGAAATACTATACACTAGTGAATACGCCATGCCATCCAACTTGCCTCCAGCAACTCCTGAATTCCCGAATATCCTGATAAACTTGACTCTTAACTGCCCGTGTGGAAATTGGTGGGCACCCAGAGTTTAGGAAGGAAAACAATAAACTCCGAGTCAGTCATGGGACTGGTGTGAGAACTTAAAACAGTTTATCTTTAAAGCAAAGAACATGATAATTTTAAAATAGATCCACCTTTACCACTTTTGAAAACAAATTTCAATCATTTTCCTTACGGGAAATACTTTCATTTCAAAATGGTTCATTTAAACCAATTAAATAAATCCTTACCGATTTACTTTATATTTACGTTCCAAATTCATTCCCACACTTCAAAAATAAATCAACGTTTATTTTTAAACAAATTTCCCTTTCTTTTATAAATTCCATGGTGAATTTACAATTCCAAAATATCTATGAATATACGATTTCCAAATCGATTTCTAATATTCATTTTCAATTTATCTTTAAAAGATAAAATCTCAAAACATTCACTTCATATTGGAAAACATTTCCATACTTATTTAATAATTAGTATTTCACAAATCCATTTATTACAACACTTGGAAAATATTCAATATACTTAAATCGAAATTAAGTGTATATTTCATTCTTTAAGGAAAACGTGCGCTTAAACACATTTGTTTGGGCCAAAACGAATGTTACGTAAAACATCGTTACAACGTCCAAAAAATCACTAGTATAAGGATTCAAAATTAAAATAGATATATAAATCCCAATACTATACAAAACATTTCCTTTCAGAAATCATTTACTATAACAACAGTGTTATAGTCTACCATTTCCTTATATTTCTCGAAAACGTCTATTTCAACAATGAATGTTGAAATCTATGGTTTCGATAGTCAATACATTTTTAAACAACTTTAAAACGATTAACTTCATTTCATAATATCACTTTCCCAAAAACATATCTATTTTCTTTAATAATATATTCACTGTCCAAAATCGTGAATATACTTCACTAACCAAATTTCAATATTTCTGCACATTTTATATAAAGAATAGTTCGCTATCCAAAATCACGAATATACTTCTTTTAATAAATTTCTATATTCAATTTATCCAATTCCATTGATTTCGAATTTATAAACAATGTCTATAAATTCCATTTCTATTTATAATTTATAAATCTCCTTTATTAATCCGATTCAATTTATATATCTCAAATATATACCAAAAGTCCATATTATAAGTTAAATACTTATAATTCATTTATTTACAAAATCGTTCTTTTTAAAACTTCACAAATTATAAACCTTATTACTTATAAGATTTCACTTATAGCCTTATTTTCAACATTAACAGAATTCCTTTTAAAATTCCATTATTTTCGATTTATAAAATATATAACTTATAAATCTCATCTATAAACCATTTATGCTTCATCAAAGATTTCAATTTAAATGCAAAAATCTGATTTATAAGTTAGTTACTTAAAATCTTTTATTTTACAACATCTATTCATTTTATAACTTCTCAATTTTTAAGTCTATAATTTCATTCACTTAAAAATCCATTTTTATACTTCATTTTAACACTTAACAAACTCGTTTTATAGTTCCAATATTATTAATTTATAAATATCAATTTTAAAAATCTTTTATATACATCCTTTATAATGATTCAAAATTCCAAATTAAACCATTTTATAATTTAATCACTATTTATTTCAAAAATCTCAATTTGGTTATATTTTTCAAAAATCATAATTTTTTATAACATAAAAATTTATAACGATTTAATTATTTAAACTGAATCAATTCGAAAATTTAAAAAAACGTATACTTTCAAAAGTCACTTTAAATTTCCTTTAAAAAAATCAAAATCATTATTTTAAAACTTCAAAAATGGATCCGATGATGCAACAACACCCAATAGTCAATCACGACAACAAACATCATATATCATCATATGATAATCAACAAACATCAAAATATCTGTAATCGAATAAATACTGGTGAGGAATCCAGTTGGATCCCTCCAACCTGTTTCCGTGCATCCACAAACATTAGCACAATACCAATTCTGTTCCAGTACGGAATTATCGCGGTATATGGGATTTATAAAATATTATCCGCTTAATAGACGGCGCAATAGGGTCTCATCCGCTATAAAATGCGGAAAATCAACTCCAAGTACATAAATAATACCAATTTCACTTTTCAGTGAAATTATCGCGGTATATGTTTTTAATAAATAACATCTGCTTACTAACGGCGCATAATGTCTATTTTAACAATCAATAGATAACAATCATCATTCAAACGTACAATCAAGAAATTTTAAATATAACTATTTAAAATTAAAATCGAAACCGATTCGATTGAGTGAGAAGTTCTCACCTTGCTTTCAATTCAGTTTTTGCGTTTTATTTCGAATAAAATTAAACGTGCGTTTAATTTTACCCGAAATTTTTACTAGCTCCAAACGACTCTAATCCAGTTCCATAGCGTAGTGCTCGTCCATACGATTCCAATGCAATTCGTTTCGTGCGTTTTCGACCTCGTATCAAAAAGATATGCATTTTTAAGATTACACGAATTTAAATATAACTAAATTAACAAATTCTTTTTTTTTATTTTTACAACCCTCACATCTGGGCCGTTGATTTCATACTGCATGATCCAGGCTGCACCTATCTTCATCTTCCCCACGCGTGAATACGTCTCAGGATACGCACGCACCCATCTTGCCTCTAAATGACGCACCCACTCCGATGACTTCTAGCTCGATAAGGATACTCCACCTCAAAGCACTACTCGAGAGCTACCAACAGCCAGAAAATGTCAGAGCTCGGTCCACCTATGGCCATAAAAAACGCATGCGACCGTATGGCCTTTGAATAGAAATTGCCGATGATTCGTAGCGAATTTTTCGATCATAGCCGTTCACGTCGAAGATCTCAATGTGCCCTACAATGTTGTAGTTAGAGATTTTTATCAATACTGAGTGGATCAAGAGAAAAATGAGGATAAAGGAGAGAAGATTTCGGCCATTGAAGTATATGGAGGCGACGGCTCTGAGATGAAACCCTAGGGCTTTATAATTTTTGCAAATGTGAAGAGTAAAGGGCTTTTATAGAAAATATAACGAACACTATTCATCCAAAAATTTTCGAACTCCAAATGAAGCGTGTCGGTTGGCGTTCGTAAGGTTTACCCCACGTTCTGAACACAATGGAACATGTTTCGGGAGCTAATTCGATCATCTGTGCGAGTTATGGCAATAAACGATCCAATTTAAATTAAACCGATTAAACGATTTTCTAGGCGTTTTGGCTTGCCCCGGACAAACGGTATATCCGATTGACACGAAATTTGAAACCGTACAATAATATCACATTACAGGTCCGATAAAACTAGTTTCGTCGAAATCCGAGACTGTTTGAAAAATGGCTATTTTAACTCGTCAATTAAATATTAAAACAATTTCGATGCGTTTCGAGCTGCCACGGTCAAATGAAAACTCCGATTGCTACGGAAATTGAAATCCGATAATAACAAACTATTAAGGATTCAATGAAACTGGTTTTGTCCAATTCTGAGACTGTTCGAAAAACGGCTAATTTCACTAGTCGATTAAATATTAAAATATTCAATTTTCACAAATAAACTTTAAATTCAACTTTAAAAGTTCACAAGCATTGTAATAACTCCAATATGATTAAATAAAAGTTTACAAATCAATTTCAATCATATCTAACCCAATTTTCAATTATTTCTGTAATTTCAACTATTAAATTTTCGATTTAATTATCCAATTAAATCCAATTATTCGAAATAAAATTATTCGACTTATAAATTTCACTTATTAATATTTAAAATTAATTAAATATACGAGTTTTAATTAATAGAAATTCTGGGTCGTTACAAGCTAATAGAAAGTTTACACTAAATTGAGCATCGTTCCATTTGGACAAAAACCAGAGTGCCTCGGCGACGACTGGAATTTCGGTGAGTTAGTCTCACCTATTTGGTTAACTAGTAACATTATTAGTCTCACCTATTTGGTTAACTGGTAACATTATATACATGATAAAAATTATTGATTGGATGTTTGGATGATTTACTGTTTTTATCAGTTGGTTTGGATTTATTCCCGCCCCTGAAGCGGATAACCTTTATATGTATTTGCCTAGTAGCAAATGACCCATATTATATGATTATATACTATTGGAAATACAGGGGATAGGTTGGAGGGATCCAAAATGATTCCTCACCAATGTTGATTTTTTCCACATATATGTGCTAATATATACAAGTTATGAGGTAGAAAGAAATGTGTTGAAAGAATCCAACAAGATTCCTCGCTACTGTGGATTTTAAATTTAAAAATATTCATGTTGATCAATTACTGAATATGAAACCTTATTGTGGACACTATGGTTTATGACATTATTATATGTTCAAATTTAGGCGCTCTAGTGGTATGAAATCAATAGTAATATTAGTTAGATGTTGGGTAGCTATTGGCCTCAAATTAGTATTTTAAAAATACCATAAATTGCCATTTGATTTGGAATTGTTTTGAGATGGGAAATGATTTTATATTCAAAATTGGGTTTTGGAAATATTTTGTTCTGAAGGATTTAATTTCTGCTGTATTCCCTCCTTTTTATTTATCTTTTTTCTAAGTTATTTATTTATGTTTAATATTTTTTTTAAATGTTATTTATATTCAATATTGTTTTAAAAACTTATTTATTTATATTTAATATTGTTTTAAAGTTATTTACAATTAATATTGTATTTAAGGTTATTTATCAGTATGTTAATATTTTAAACATTAATTATTTAAATAATCAGTACGGGTTGAAATTAATAATAATGATTTACTTATACTCTTTTAGAAATTAATTATTATTATTCTTGATAGGGTTGAAAATATTGTTGGTGTTTTATTAATAATGTCTTTGAAATTATTAATTTTTGTTTTAAGATGTTTTAAGGTTAATAATTATTATTTATAATATTTGTTACTAACTACTATTATTATTTAATAGTGTTTGAAGTAAATGATTATAATTTATTTATAAATGTTAGATATATAAATAGAGTTTTATAAACATATTTGGGTTTTAGAAGAGGAGTTTTATAGAATGATTTGGAGACTTAAAGGAAGATTATTTACAAGGTATTTTAGATATTCATAAAAGAATTTCAGAAATGGGCTTATAAATTTATAACAAGGATTTTATAAATAGTTTTATGGATTTATAAAGAGTTTGTAAATGTTTTTAAAATTTATAAAAGAGATTATAATTGGAAATGGAGGTTAGGTTTTTAAAGGGGTTTCTTTAAAGAGATTTATAAACGGTTAAATGATTTTTGATATTTATAAAGGAGTTATAAATGGTTTTAGAATTATGCAAAAATGAAATCTTCCTCCATTCTGTGAATATTCTTATACCGTTGAGATGAGTATATGGATAATTTCTAAGTATTTAAAATTTAAGGATTTGTGAATATATCTTTATAAAACTTTTTTTGGGCAAGTATTATAAAGTGGTTTTTATTAATGAAAAAACGAATTAAAAGAAGGCAAGCGGTTGCTTATGTGCTTAACCAATGTTGGTTTTTCCTTTGAAATAAATCCCTGATTTGTATGTGTGTTGTTTGATAATTAAATAACCGACTATCAAATATAGACTCAAAACGTAACTTCGGAAGTATCTAGAAGAAACACGAGTTATATGCCACAGTCATCTCCGATGATGTTGTACTATGCTTTTAAGTCTCATTTCGTTCTCCTTGGACAAATGATAAGAAAATTCGTCGACTAACAGTTAGGAGATGATCTCCGCTCTTATTTTTGACTCTTTGTTTCTTAAAGAACCAGGATTAAGTTTATTGGAAGCTATCGAATGGTGTTTTGAAGAGACCAGAATTGGATATGTTATTTGAAAACCACTTTGATCCAACTTAAGCGATCGAAGTGAAGACGTTTTGAAGATGATGGAATTGAAGATGGAGCTCTCATGCGTTTTGTTCAATGCCAGAAAATACTTGTATGGATGAATGCTGATAGTGCATTGTTTCCTAGCGGGCAGTATTAGCATTCCAAGTGGAAAGTGCTATATAAAAGGTAAAACGTAGCCTCATGCCTCATCAACCGAAAATGACTAAAATAGTGGAGATGCAGCAAGGGCTATGCGGGTCGCTCCCAAGTAGGGTATGATCATCCCTATCTAGAGTCGATATTATCTCTCATTTAAATGCTTCGGGACCCATTAATGGAGGGGTGGTCATATTCGTTACTACTAGTCAAGTGGTGGTCGATTCTGTGTTGGTAAAGGATCTTAGCAAGGTCCTCATTGTTATTTTATCTAGATATGCACCGTTATGGGCGGTACCCCAGTAGCCCAATCATTGTATGGAACTCATTCTCCAATAAGCGCCGTACGGACTTAGTTGTGTCCAACTATGCTGAAACGTGAGATGCAAGCATTTCATCTATATTCATATTTACTTTGTTCCCTATACATTATTATAATATAAATGGATTTTCTGTAGAAAATGTTTTAGTTATCGTAAGTTAAAAACCCGTCCATGTTTATGTGCGACGCGGTCTTACGAGATACCTTTGATTTCAAAGGCTTTTTACAACTTTAAAATTCAATTGGATGTGTTTTTCTCACGCTGATTTTCAAGACTGACTCGGATGTTATTTTATTATAATGCTTGGGTCAAACAAAGCATATTACAGATTAGTTTGGATGCTTTGGAGCTTCAAGAGACAAGCTGGAGACCAGAGACGTATTTGCATATATAGTTATTTTTCCACTGCATTCATTGTTGTATTTATCAGCAATTGTTATGATAGATTGTTATAAATGTCCAGGATGAAAAAGGTTAGTATAATCTGATTGATATCTGTGTGTGTGTGTATGTATATACATGTTACAGTTTTTCTTTTGTGTAAATATGTGTTGTATATTACAAGTTATTCATTCCGCTGTGAGATTCCATGTTGTTTAGTTTTCTTCTTACCTTCTTCTTTCTTTCTTTTTCCCTAACTATCCGCTTTCCATTCAATTTATGTGGATCATGTATGATTGATTGTCCGCTTAAATTATTTGGAAAGGTGGGTTTTTACAATATGGTATCAGAGCGCAAGGTTAAGCAAGAACCTTGGCTTGGGTATAGTAACTCATTAAAAGACAAGGTAATGGAACGCCTTATTGTGACTTTGAGTGTATGTAAATATGAGCGTGTATTTATTAGTGATACAAAAACGTTTTATATTGTGTTGATTGATCTATTGAGCGACTTATGGATTTTGGTCATTACGAGTAATTAACGTTATTGGTAGGAATCTCTAAACAACTGAATAGAGAAAATCAACATAGTATTGTTTAAAAATTGGGTAAATGAAATAATTTTACATTGATTATATTTCATATATAAATGAATAATTTTTCAGAAGTTATTGGAGTATATGTGGTATTTTTGGTTGTTATTGAATGATAATATTAGATTACTATCATTTGTTGTTTGTGTTCTAATAAAAGTTGTTGTTACTATAATGTAAACAAAGATAAAAACTTAAGAAATGGTTTTATATAACCATAGTCAAATTATATATAAGGACATTTATAAGTATGATTTGTAAATCAAAGGATTTAAAAGTTAAGAATTTGAGAACTTAAATTCCATTGGTTTTGAAAAAAAATTCAAAGGTTTTGAACGAATAATAATAGTATTATTTTGAAAATAACTTTATTAGAAATATTTGAAAAGGGTTTAAAGGAAATAGAGAGCACTGAACTCACTTCGGCCGCTAGAAAATAATTTTGATGATGAGTGCAGCATCATCGACCTTCATTTTTGGATTTCCAAGAGAGGAATTGCTTCCATTGGAGTTTTTTGGTAAAACAAGTTTTGATTTAAATCCCAAATATGATTTGTTATACAAAAAAAATATATATATATATTATATACTTTTTCAAAAATAGAGTTGAAATAAAATAGTGTTTAAAATTCTGAAATTTTTTATGTAAGTATTTTGTTGAAATCATATGAAATAAGTTTTCATGACTTTTAAATGGAGCAATAATAAGTTAAATGCAATTGAATTTGATTTATAATAAATTAATGAAATGGATATAAACTTGAATCACAAAATGAAATTCAACTTAAGTGTAAAAAATTGAATGCGGTTTTGGAATGTCGTTTGAGAGAATTGAATATGAACTTGTAAAGTGAAAATAAACATGTGAAGTGGTGGTATAAAATGTTTATAAAATTAAGTAAAATTTTATGGGATGGTTCTTAAATGACATTAGTATTGAAGAAATATACTAGGTAATAAATGAATGTGAATAAAGAAATATGAATAATGATTATGAATAAAAGAATGTAAGTAGAAGAATCTAAAGAAAAAATATGGGTTATAATGAAAAACCAATTGAGATAAATACATAAGTAGTACGTATGTTATATTTGCATAATTGTTTGATCCAAATTCGAGTACATGATTTCGAGATGATTTACATTGAATCGAGTTAGAATTTATGACTCGATTCTCGACAATGAACTATGGATACAGAATTGATTATAGGATTCTCTAAAATAGTATATGGCTATGTAATGAGAATGGCGGTTTCTAATCAAGGAACCGGATTGGAGTCCTCACTAGAAAAGTCGATTGAACGATACTAGTTCAAAAGTGAAATTGTGTGTTAACGGTAAAAATAGCTTTAACGCCAACACCCGGTGTATATCGTGATGAAGTGAAAGCACCACCCGCTTGCACGGGAATCAAAGTAAACAAAAAATAGCAGAAAAGTAAAAGAGACAGAGATTTTTATAGTGGTTCGGCTTCTAGCAAGCTACATCCACTTTACATTCTCCATTATCTTCTTCGAGCACACTTTTACAAGATTACAACACATTTACAACACGATTGATTGATTACAACACTTTTACAATTCACTTTCGAGTTTACAACACAATTGAAGAAGGAGATTAGAACTTTGATCATAGATTGTTCCTCGGATCCATGCTGAATGGAGTAGATGCATTGATGAAGAATCTTCAATGGTTGAGGTGCTCGGAGAGTCGAGAAATCAGCAGAGTGTAGGCGCTTTGAAATCCAGAAAAAGTCCTCCTCTAGTTGGAGTTCATGCCGTATTTATAGGTGATTTGCTGGAGTTAGGTCGGCTCGCGCGACCTAAGGTAGGTCGTAGGTCGTGGCATAGGGGTTGGCGACCTAAGAA
Organism: Allium cepa; assembly: GCA_030765085.1. Lineage (NCBI taxonomy): Eukaryota > Viridiplantae > Streptophyta > Magnoliopsida > Asparagales > Amaryllidaceae > Allium > Allium cepa. Next base: position 300,337,872 of record CM060929.1, read on the forward strand.
GCGGCAGGAGATGGTGTTGCGACATAGGGAGCTACGGCTTAAGGAATTACGACCTACTGGGTGAAGGCATGGAGCGACCTAATGAGGGGCCGCGACCTAAGGAATGAAGGCATCAGAAATCATTAGGTCGTGGGCGACCTAGGGGTTAAGGTTTTGGAGTTGTCTCGGTTTGGATAGGTCGTGAGCGATTTAGTAGGAGAGGCAGGGAAATGCTTAGGTCGCAAGCTACCTATCTTCGAAGGGGCAATGCGCGACCTAAAAGAGTGGCGATCTAAGGGTATTGCGACCTAACTGAGTAGTTATTAGGTCGTTAGGTCGTTTAATCAGTAGGTCGTAAGGATGTTGAATGTTATAGGTCGCTTCCCTGCTAACCCGTTAGGTCGCTAAATGTTGTAGGTCGCCGCAAACTTGAGTCGTTGGGTCGCACCGGGTCTTGTACCATCTTAGGTCGCTGTGATGTAGGTCGCTTGACCTTTGTTCTGTTAACCCGCTGGAGTTTTTAGGTCGCGGGGCTACTGTAACTTCTGAAATGGTTGAGTCGCTTTAACTCGTTAACTCGCTGGAAGTTTTAGCTCGTTGGATACTCCATGCCCCAGGTCGCATACCGTTTTGGACGGGGCGCTGCCCCCTGGACCCCTGCGACCTGACCGGTCAGGTCGAACACCGTAGCGGTGGCGTTGCCCCCGCACCCCCACCTTGGGGGGTTGGCACCCCACCTCCGTAGGGGATCTTAGATAAGAAATCATTCAACAGAACTTGTTTTGTTGAGATGTTGAGTTGACCAATCTTTGAGACGAGCTATCTTGCTTTTCTCGGTCGATCTTTTGATATCACGGCCTTGCTAAAAAGGCGGGATAACATTGTGTAATCAAGTGAGCAATTAGATTTGATATTGCGTATGGATGGTATATGTAAATATTATGGGCTTATCATAAGTAAATATTTGTCACTGGAAAATGCATAATATGGTTAGAGATTGTCTGGTTGGATTTTATGTGTAGTTACGATGCAAATATATAGAAGCAAAAGCTAGTTTGATGCCTTTGGTTTCATGACTAGGGTTTGATTACCGGACAAATAGGTAAATGTTTAATTGTTTGGTTTGATGGCTTTGTGATTGAGACGCTTGGCTTCTGTTTTTTTGCTGGTTTGGACACGTAATGGCAAGTTGTAGTTGTTCCAATCTAGCCGCGCAAAGTAGACGTTGCCGAAATTTTCCGTAAATTTAAGACATTAGAAATTTTTTTGAGAATTTTGAAAAAGATATAATAATTAAAATATGATGTTTATGTTATAGGTGGGATTGGTATGAGTTAGTAATTATGACTGAATTTAAAGACTTAGGAAAGGTGATAATGAAGTTTCAACAATTTGATTTTGGAAAGTTAAAGGCTTAAAAGAATTTGGTAATTTATTTCAACTAATTGGTTTTGAAAAATTAATAGGTTTAGGGCATTTTTCTTATTTGCTACTTTCGGGGACGAATTTTTTTAAGAAGAGAAGAATGTAACAACCCATACTTCTAGATCTTCAAATTTGAATATGTAATTTATTTATATATTCGAATTTGAATTAAATTATAATAAAATGTATATTCCGAATTAAGATCCGATTTTTGATGATATATTTTTAATTTATTTTATTGGATTTTTTCATGATTTTTAATTTAGAAAATAATTAAATTTTCGTTTGATGTTTTTACGTCAAACGTCGGTAATTTCAAACTTTACAAAATAAGTTAACATGCCTCTTTTATTATTGTTTTGAAATCATGACGCATTGTTCTACGTGATCGTATTTTTATTTCTATCTTTCGCGGTTCGTACTCGAACGAAATTTTCTATATCAGGGTAGATGAAATCTAATTTTTTTTTAAAAACAACTTTTCTATAAAAAAATATGCAAGTCATGTACAACACCATACGCCTTTGCCATATTTCTTGCAGATGCGCAGATCTCTTTCTCTTGACTTTCATTGTTTTACATTTAATTCTTTTGTCTAGGAATACTTAGCCGTGAAGTAAAAATTCGTTTATATTAACATGGATGCAGTTTTATTAAATATTTTTTTCTTTTCTTCTTTTCAAATATACAGCAAGCATGGAGGCAAATAGGAACACATTTTAATATTTGATGTTACTTTCGGCACACAAACAATTCACATTTCACATTCCTTTCTTTTTCTTTTCTGTAAGTGATAATTCTAAATGTAAGGAAAGTATCACAATATAGATGAACATGTTTTCATTTTCATTTTTCTTCTATGTAAAATGAGACACAAAACACATTCATTTGAACACATTTTTTCTCTCTCAGCCAAATAAAGACAGTTTCTCAGCCAAACGAGCAAAGACATTTTCTCATGGGGTCTGTTGTTTTCTTTTTTCCATGCAAACATGAAAGCTTTGAACACAAAAATGACACTCAACAAAATATGAAAAGGAGGCACGAAAATTTATACATTTCTTTTTTATTTTTTCTACAAATTAAACTTGCAGCAAGTTTATTGTGTTTGGCAAGTATGTGTGTGCAGGCGCGGAGGCACATTAAAGCTGGGGTGGACACGTGACCCCAGGATTTACTAACATTCTGCGCAGTTTTGCAACAAAGTTCACATTTTGCATCAGCAATATTCAAACCATTGATTTCAAACCCAACTACATCTCCATAAAACAAAAACGCAGTCCGTAACCCTTCTCTTTGTTGAACCATACCAATTAGATCTTGAAAATATATGAATCACTCATATGTCTATTCAACATTAAATTTAATAGCAGCTCTTATTTGGATAATTGGAAAAAAAAAGAAAATTAATGGCAATATTCTCACTTTGTGACCACCTCAGTTTTATTTTCTGGCTACGCCACTGTTGTGTGGTTGCATGTTCACCGATTATCGTGCATGTGATGAGCTATGTTCATGCATACATACCTGATGTGTGTTTGGCATGAATGAAGTGAGAATGGAAGGTAGAGGAGGAAAGGTGCATGGGAACGTGCATAAATGGGTGTAGTTGGAGAAGAAGGTGGTGCAAGTGCTTGTGAGTGGAGCAGGCAAGTGTAGCATTTGTGTGTGTATGGCATGTTTATGTGTGTGTGGAGTATGTATACGTGATTGTGACTGCATGAGGTGGTGAAGTGAAGGTAGCATCACTACTAGAAAATGGTCAAAAACCGACCGGGTAGGACGACGACTCCCAACGGCTTATTTCTGATGGCTTTCGACGGGCCGTCGGCAGCCTTCGGAAGCCGTCGGAAAATCGCGATTTACAGCATCCGACCGAGCCATCTTCTTCCTCATTCTGCGTACGAAAATCTTAGCCTAAAATCCCCAAATCTTCTCCAACCTTCCAATCATCAATTTCGAGCTTTCAGATCCTCCCCGGCTGCGCAATCAACGTCTATTGCTCTCTAACACATGTATAATCTCTTATTTTCGTCAAAAATTCAGTTTTTACCCTAATTCTAGATTTGCATAAGTTGATAAATTAGGGCTAATTGTTGATTGAATTTGTTTCCAATAGTGTTATAATAGTTTCTAGCATTCCATGATATTCCTATTTCATTTTTTATCGTGAAATTGCGAAAAACATGTATAATTTGTGGTTGTTCGTGTATATGTGGATCGTTGTGTATGCCTTGATTATACGATTGTATATATGTGTAGCGCTACTACCATTGTATTGTGTTAGTTGGAATAAGATAAAATGAATCTACGAGCTAGGAATATTATATTGTGCACGTATTGACTTATGCAACAAAAAAAAGTCGAACGAGCATTAAGTTGATGTAATACGTCGAATAAATGTGTTAAATTAAAATATATTTTTGTAAATGTGAACAGTTAGTACACCTGTATTTTTTCGTAAAATGCGCACATGTAATTGACAAATGTCCCTTAGAGAGTTTTTAGTCTCGTCCGACGAGTGTTGTACATGATCGTTGTATAATTAGTCGTTTTTTTCGAAAAACGACCATTTATATTCATCTGGTACAATGTTTGTTGAAGTTGTCTATGTATTGGACAAGTTATGAACATAGTAAGCATTTACATTTTGTATACTACTTCGTCTCAAACGGTTCATAAAATTTCGGCCTAACTTTTCTTTTTTGTTTCGTGCGTACACGCATTTGTGTACAATGCGGGGAACAAAAGAGAAATGCTGCCGAAATTTTGTTGAATCGTTTGAGACGAAGTAATATATGAAATGTAAATGCTTACTGTGCTTGTAATGGGAAGTAGGATGCCTGACCATGGAAAAAAAATTATACAATTTTTTATATCGATATGTTCAAAAATAAAATGTGCCATATTTGAAAATATTGTTAAATATGTGAAGTTGTTCTTTAAATTCAAATATTATACGACCATGAAAATAATATTTTTCGAATTTGTATTCTTGAAAATAAATATTAAATTTTGAACTTCTCATTTTGTCAAATAGGAAAAATGATTGATTATTTTGTTGATCGGATGAGATGGATGTACCAAAGAAAAGGACTGAGGGGCTCAATAAAAGAAGATTTTTATAATTGTGTAAACGTGTTTGTTGAATTCGCTTTAAGTAATAACGGAAACGATCCAGAAATTCATTGTCCGTGTAGTAGATGTAGACATTTGAAGTATTTGTTATCAGATATTGTGAAACTTCATTTGTGCCAAAACGGTTTCGTACCCGAGTATTATGTTTAGGATCGACATTGTAACGACCCGAAATTTTTATCAATTAAAATTTGAATATTTAATTAATTTTAAATATTAATAAGTGAAATCTATAAGTCGAATAAATTTTATTTCGAATAATTGGATTTAATTGGATAATTAAATCGATAATTTAATAGTGAAAATATAGAAATAATTGAAAATTGGGTTAAATATGATTGAAAATGATTTGTAAAATTTTATTTTATCATGTTGGAGTTAGAACGATGTTTTAGAACTTTTAAAATTGAATTAAAAGTTTATTTGTGAAAATTGAATATTTTAATATTTAATCGACTAGTGAAATTAGCCATTTTTCGAACAGTCTCAGAATTGGTCGAAACTAGTTCTATTGGATCCGTAATAGTTAGTTATTACCGGATTTCAAATTTCGTAGCAATTGGAGTTATCGTTTGATCGTAGCAGCTCGAAACGCATCGAAATTGTTTTAATATTAAATTGGCGAGTTAAAATAGTCATTTTTCAAACTGTCTCGGATTTCAACGAAAACAGTTTCATCGGATCCGTAATGTGATATTATTGTATGGTTTCAAATTTCATGTCAATCGGATTTACCGTTTGTCCGGTGCAAGTTAAAACGCCTAGAAAATCGTTTAATCGGTTTAATTTTAAATTGAACGTTTATTGCCATAACTCGCACAGATGACCGAATTAGCTCCCGAAACACGTTTCATTATGTTCAGAATGCGGGGTAAACCTTAGAAACGCTAACCGGCACGCTTCGTTTGAAGTTCGGAAAATCCGGGATGAATAGTGTCGCGCGAATTTTCTATAAAAGCCCTCCTATTTTCATTATTTTCACAAAATTAAACCCTAGGGTTACATGCCGCCTCCATTATCATGTATGGCCAGAAAAATCCCATCTTCTCCTTCATTTATTTTCAAATCCATCAATCTATTCAACAAACCTTCAACTACAAAATTTTAGAGCATAGTGAGTTCTATAAATCCAACGGTCAAGATCAAGTTTCAAGCTACGCATTGATGGCAATTGGAGCTCGAATGGCCGTGGTTCACGCGCGAATTCCCAGACCATAGTGAGGCCGAGTTCATTATGGCTTGGGCCGAGTGTTGAGGTGGTGATGAGCGTTCGTTTGGCTGCGGTGTGATGGAGTTTAGTCGAGTGTGGTGGCCGAACTAATAAACCCTAGTTTGCTTTGTTTGGGTTCGTGCGCGCGTATATGTGCCTGGAGACGTGCGTGAGTGATGAGGGAGAAGAAGCATATGGACGGGCCTGACGTGGAGATGCAGGAATCAAGGGCTATGATTTCGTGTAGGTTAAAAATTTAAAATAAAGGTTGTAAATTTGTTTATATAAAATCGTGTAAACTTTGAAAAATCATATCTTTTTCATACGAGGTCGAAAACGCGCGAAACCAGTTGCGTTGGAATCGTATGGACGAGCACTACGCTATGGAATTGGATTGGAGTCGTTTGGAGTTAGTGAGAATTTCGGGTAAAATTAAACGCGCGTTTAATTTTATTCGAAATAAGTCACTAAAACGAAATTGAAATTAAGGTGAGAACTTCTCACTCAATCGAATCAGTTTCGATTTTTATTTTAAATAGTTAGATTTAAAATTCTTGAATGTATGTTTGAATGATGATTGTTATCTATTGATTGTTAAAATAGACATTATGCGCCGTTAGTAAGCGGATGTTATTTATTAAAAACATATACCGCTAATATTTCATAAACAGTGAAATTGGTATTATATATAATAGCAATATATATATATTGGCATATGTATATATTGCAGTTGTTGATTTCCCGCAGTATATAGCGGATGAGACCCTATTGCGCCGTCTATTAAGCGGATAATATTTTAAATCCCATATACCGCGATAATTTCGTACTGGAACGGAATTGGTATTGTGCTAACATCTTTGGATGCAGGAAAACATGTTGGAGGGATCCAACTGGATTCCTCAACAGTTTTTATTTGATTTCAGATATTTTGATATTTGATGGATTATCATATCGATATATGATGTCATTGTTGTCGTGATTGACTATTTGGTGTGTAGCATCATTGGACCAAATTTTGGAATTTTAAAATGATTTTTAAAGTGATTTTTGAAAGTATACATTTATAAAATGTTTTTGGAAATTGATCCATTTTAAATAAATAACGATATAATTTTTAATGTTATAAAAATTATGATTTTTGAGAAATACGGTTAAAAGTTGATTTTTGAGAAATATGGGGTTAATGATGTTATAAAATAGTTTAAATGGGGATTTTTGAATTTATTATAAAAAGTTTAATATATAGGATTTATAAAATTTGATTATTTTATATATCAAAATGGTGGAATTATAAACGACTTTAAAGACGTTTTGAAATAATAGTATAAATTGATTTATATAAGAGATTTATAGATGGATATTTATAAATTAAAATATTTGAATTATAAAACGAGTTTTTATAAGTGTTGGAATGAATTGTGAATGAATTTCATAAATGAATGAAATTTATAGAATTTTAAACGGTGAAATTATAAATGGAATTTTATAAGAAGTAGGTTTATAAAATTTATAAAGTTGTTAAAAGAATGGTTTTGGATAATAATGAATCTTATAAGTTATAAGATTTATAATTTGGTAAGTTTAAAAGAACGATTTTTATAAACAAATAAATTATAAGTATTTGACTTATAATATGAATTTTTAGTATATCATTGAGACATGAATTGAGATAGGTTAATAAAGGAATTTATAAAAGGAAGTTGTTATAAAATAAATAGAAATGGAATTTATAAACGTTGTTTTATAAATCCGCAAACAGCTTATTTTGATAAGTAAATTGTTGTAACTTATTTATGGAATTATACTCACGTTTTAGACAGTGAATAATCCTTTAAAGTAAAATGAATAGAAATGATGAAATTGGTTAACGAAGTATATTTACGTTTTTGAATAGTGAATAATATGTTAAAGAAAATGTTTTGGATTAGGTGTTTTAAATAGAATTAAAACGATCTAACGATGTATTTAAAATATGTTGAGATTCGAAACCATAGATTTCAACATTCATTGTTGAAATAGACGTTTTCGAGAAATAGAAGGAAATGGTGGACTATAACACTGTTGTTATAGTAAATGATTTCCGAAAGGAAATGTTTTATTTAGTATTGGGATTTATATATCTATCTTAAATTCGAATTCCTATACTAGTGATTTTGGGACGTTGTAACGATGTTTTACGTAACATTCGTTTTGGCCCAAATAAATATGTTTAAGAGAATGATTTCCTTAAAGAATGAACTATATACTTAATTTCGATTGGAGTATATTGAATATTTTCCAAAGGTTGAAAATAAAAAGACTTGTGAATTACTTATAAATAAATAAGTATGGAAATGTTTTTCCAATGTGAAATAAAACGTTTGGAGAATTTATCTTTTTGAAGATAAATTGAAAATGAATAATTGAAACCGTGTATTCATAGATATTTTGAAATATAAATTCACTATTGAATTTATAAAAGAAAGGGGAATCTGTTTAAAAATAAACGTTGATTTATTTTTGAAGTATTGAAATTTATACCTTGTAAAGATATTTTTGGGAAATAAATAATTTGGAAAATTATTTGGAATCTGGTGATGTTGTGCATATCCATTGATAGTTCAATAACCGACTATCAATATTTACCTTTGAATAGGTATTTGTTGTGATTTGCTGAATTTGAATGCCACGCTTATTTTTAAATTATTGCGCTCGTTATTCGGATTACCCATTCCGAATAGTGATACGACGTAATGGATAGCATTGATGACCGGCGTTGAAGACCGGATATTTTTGAAAGCGAAAGGACAACTCGTCGAATGTCTTTGCATCGAATGGTCCCCGGTATAGAGACTCCATATGTGATGGGAAGTCCGGTCGTGATTAGTGAATATTCGGATTGCAAGGACTTCTTTGTAAGTGCCTTCGGTTCTGTTCGATCCCGGAACAGACTTGTATGGATAGTATGTCTGACATTACAAATTGAGATATAAAGTCGATTTCTTTCAAATATATTTCTGTTGGTGGCGGAGAATTTATTCTCTTAGCTTAACACCCTTCTCTGAGACGTACGAGCTCAGAGGTTATGTAGTTGAAGGTTATCAGCGATATATTCCCAATTTGGTAATGTGACATGCTGAGTGTTGCTGTGAAATGATCATTGTGTTGATCATTTGTGATAGGATCATTTTTTCTCGTTTATCTTTGTGATCATTTCTATGATCATTTGTTGACCCAAAGCACAGCTTTTGTATAAAGCGTGGCTTTGTGGATGAGACTTCGTGGAGCCTCACACCCCGAAATGGTCAAAACAGGAAAGATGCGGCAAGGTTATGAGGGGTAGCTCCCTTTAGGGTATGTGCATTTCCTTCTGGAAAAGGGTGGTATCATGGTATGGAGCCCAGATACTTACTCATGTTGAAACACTTTATTTATGATTGTGTGATGTTGGTGACGAGCGCTCGGTTAAAGGTCCCAAAGGACCGGGGGATGGCATACTCGTGTCAGTAGTTACCCAGTTAGGGGTAACCCGGCCTTATGTTGGCAAAGATCCGGTTTGGTTCTCGGGGACGTCCTTCCAGAGGCGTTCTCATGTGGCAATGGGAAGTTCCTTGGCCTGACCATTTGTTGGAAATCCAAAGAAACAATACGATCCTTGTACGGTTTTAGTTGTATAACCTGCCATGGAATGTGGCGGTAACCTGCTATTGAACATGGTAGCTATAGTAGGCATAAGTGCGAAATGTCTATGCTAGCTAAGATTTATATTCTACTTTCGAAATATTTTTCCTACACTATGCACTAGTAATAATATCAAATGTTTCTTTTTAATGCGTATCAAGCATCTTTGACTATCATAAGGAAAAATCTCCTCTGATTCTGCGTTTGCATTGTGTGTGTGTGCGGGAGGTCTTATGGTAGTCTCATTTTTAAAAGCATTGCGAATTGACTTTAAAAATATTCCTCTATTTTGATTTTAAAGATAAATAAACTGTTTTGAGTTCTCACACCAGTCACATGACTGACTAGGAGTTTATTGTTTTCCTTCCTAAACTCTGGGTGCCCACCAATTTCCACACGGGCAGTCAAGAGTTAAGGTTTATCAGGATATTCAGGAGTTGCTGGAGGCAAGCTGGATGACATGGCGTATTACTAGTATATAGTATTTCTTTTCCGCTGTTTGTTGTTGTATGTTGTTGTACACTCTGATGTGATGAAATGAAATGTAATGTAATGTAATAACTGATATAGTTCTCTGTTTAAAGATTATTCATTTATTTATTATATGTTGTTCCGCTGCGATTGTGAGATTCTGATGTTGTTCTGTTGTTTTCTTTCTATTTTCTTTTCTCTCTATTTCCTATCTTTTTCTCTTCTTCTTCCTTTTTCTTTTTCTTAAAACCCTAACTATTCGGTTTTTCGGCAACGAAAAATCGTGATCGTTACAGACATGGAGAAGTTGTAGCAAATACTTCTGTAGAGTCTGAAAGTGTCATTAATGAAATAGTTATGACGACCCGTATAGAAAATATGGTCGAAGATGCAGCGCGATCAATGTTTCCTATGGTTGAAGTTGACGACGATGATGGAAATGTTGAAGAACCAAATATTGAAGCAAAAAAATTTATGATTTACTAGACGCTGCTAAGAAACCTATTTGGGATGGTTGTAAAAGCGGCACTCAGCTGTCAGTAATCGCAGACTACATCGCGATGAAGTCAAAATACAACATCACTGAAGCTGGTTTTACGGCTGTTGTACAAGCTACAAAAAGACATATGCTGTCCAATAATCTAATGTGTGAAAATCACTATGAAGTTAAAAAACTTATGTCGGTTTTTGGCATGTTTAAAAGGATGCATGTTGTTTTGAAAGAAGACGCAAACCTTAGAAATGTTAAAATTTGTAACCGGAGAGATACAAACCAAGAAAAAAGAAGGGGAAGGAAGTTCCGTACAAGCGTATCTACCCATAACTCCAAGACTTCAAAGATTATATGTATCTTCTGTAACTGCATCTAATATGAGATGGCATAGTGTGAGAACGGAGGAAGAGGGTACGTTGACACATCCGGCCGATGGAGAAGCGTGGAAGAATTTCGATAAAACGTATCCAAATTTTGCAGCGGAGATTCGAAATGTTAGATTAGGATTATGTACGGACGATTTTTCTCCATTTTCTCAATTTGGTTCTAAATATTCATCCTGGCCCATTATCGTCACACCGTATAATTTACCTCCATGGATGTGTATGAAAACGCAATATATGTTTCTTATTGTTGTCGTTCCTGGCCCCGACGATCCGACACAAGGAATCGATGTATATTTACAACCGTTGATTGAGGGGTTAAAAATACCGTGGAACGAAGGAGTAGAAATATACGATGTGTCCAAGAAGAATTTTTTTTGTATGTTTGCTTCTTTGCTGTGGATTATAAGTGATTTTCCTGCCTATGCAATGCTTTCAGGATGGAGTACTGCCGGTCGTCTAGCATGTCCATATTGCATGGATGAAACACGAGCGTTTTCTTTACCGCATGGTAAGAAAATTTCATGGTTTGACTGTCATCGATATTTTCTCGATGTAAATCATCTCTTCATGTAAATCATCTCTTCAGAGGAGACAAGAAAAACTTTTTAGCTAATAGAGTAGAAACCAGACAACCACCAACGATATGGTCAAGCGAAGACATATATGAACTTGTTAGGGACTATCCAAAGATATATGAAACTGGAGAGCAAACAGAAATTGAAGGCAAATCAGTTGTTCATAACTGGTGCAAACAAACTATTTTTTGGGAGTTGCTGTATTGGAAACATCTTCTGCTTCGTCATAATATAGATGTGATGCACAATGAGAAAAATGTATTTGATAATGTTTTTAACACAATTTTGAATGTGAAAGGAAAGACGAAGGATTATTTGAAATCAAGACGTGATATAGAGGAATTATGCAAACGTCCTGAGCTTCATATGAAACCAAATGACAGTAAAAAACCCAAAGCATGTTACGAATTAGATAATACTCAACTTAAAACTGTTTTAAAATGGGTAGAAGGGTTACGATTTCCTGATGGGATATCATTAAATCTTCGTAGATGTGTTGACTTTAAAAATGGTAGATTGAGCGGAATGAAAAGTCACGACTGTCACATAACGATGGAAAATTTATTTCCCGTTATGTTCAAAGAACTACTGCCGTTAAAAGTTTGGGAGGTAACGGAGCTTAGCATGTTTTACAAAGAGCTTTGTTCGACTACTTTAAAAGTGCAACGTCTACATAAACTTGAAGTGGACATTCCTATATTGCTTTGCAAATTAGAGGAAATATTTCCGTCAGGTTTTTTTTAATGTAATGGAACATTTACCTGTTCATCTCCCATCTGAAGCACGACTTCGAGGTCCTGTTCAATATGGATGGATGTATCCATTTGAGAGGTATGTAATATGTTATCACGTAATTTAATTGCATTTGAAAGATGAAGTTAATATAAATTAATTTCGCATAGATATTTGAATCATCTAAAGAAAAAAGTGAGGCAAAAAGCACGAGTTGAAGGTTCGATATGTAAATCTTACATCGAAAAAGAAGCTTCGTTCTTTTTCTCTCACTATTACAGCGACCATGTGAATATTTCATTTGGAAGTGTTCCTCGTAATGACGAAGGCGACGAACAAGAGTCCTCTCAAGCAATGTTATCTATTTTTAGACAACATGGTCGGCCTTCTGGAAAATGTGTAGAAATATGGCTAGAGGATAGAGATCTTCATGTAGCACACACTTATATTTTTCTAAATTGTGCCGAGGTTGCACCGTTTGTTAGGTAATCGGAAAGAATAATTTGAGTTTTATTCTTTTCTATAATGCATGCGCGTGTATAACCTAATGTAATAATTTGTTTATATAAACAGTGTTTATGAATGTGAACATCCGAACGGAGATCTCAGTAAAGAATTTTCCGATTGGTTTTCAAATTACATTTATGAGCCGAGTAATTGTGTTGTTGACGAAGGGTTGAAACACCTTGCGATGGGACCAAAAAGAGTGGTCAAGACATATCCAATATATTTCGTCAATGGATATAAATTTAACACCAAAGAATACGGTGCAGAAAAATTAACAAATAATACTGGTGTATTTGTTAAAGGTAGTGACGATCCAGAAAATCACTTAAATGATTTTTTATGGTGTTCTAACACAAATTTTGCAACTGACATATTTCTCACGACCCGCGGAGGAGGTGTTTTTATTTAGATGCAATTGGTTTAGCAATGTTCCAGGTTCTGGAATTAATGTGCACAAAGATTATAATCTTATCGAAATAAAGCATACATCGCACTATCACAAGTATGATCCTTTTGTACTAGCCAAACAAGCATTGCAAGTTTATTACACTCCTTATCCGTGTCTAAAAAGAGATAAAGCAGATTGGTCTGCGGTTTTTAAAACAAAGGCCGGATTCACATTCGATGGGGAGAATATTCCGGACGAACAAGCTTATCACGCAGATCTTGAGCAAAATAACGAAATAATAATTACAGACGATCATATAGATTTTGGTCCTTTGATCGATGAATCAAATGTTTCGGTATAAGCGTTTGACAGTGCAAAGGAAAATATCGTAGAAAACGAGACCGAATCTGAATCATAAGACGATGATGACTGATATAAATCTGAATCTATTTTTTTGCAATTGATGTAGCTATGTTGAATTTTTGATGTATTATGAAATTGATGTGACTATGAAACCAAATCTGTTTACCATTGTTTGCATGTTTTATGTCATTTCCAATTTTCATTTATTTAGCAATTTTTATTAAAAATGCAATGAAATCTGCTTATCGTCGGAACAGTACACCCATTATGAATCAGGTATAACACACTTCCATTTCTATTTCCATTTCAGTCATTAATTAAGCAATTTATACCGTTAATTTCATTTACATATGAAATATATTTCATTATCATGTTATTATTCTCTTATATAATGATGTGTATATATGTCACAGGTTTATCATAATGTCATATAGAGGTGGGAGCTCTTCCCGATCATCAGAAGTGTAACGACCCGTAAATTTTCAATAATTAAAATTGTTAATTTATTGAGAGTTTTGAAATTTAATATTGAAGAAAATAAAAATTAGTGAATTATTAATAAAAGTTGTGATAATGTAATGAAAATTAACTTAGAGGAAACGTAACAAGGTTAATTAAAGTTAATAATTAACAACTTGAATGAAATTCCAATTAAATAAAATAATTTAAATGTTATGACTTGATTATAGATGGAATATGAGAAAACAAATGAAATTATTGGATTAAAGTATGAAATAGTGTAATAGATGGAAATCATTTGTGAAGAATAAACATGCATGTATTATAAAGGAAAAATGGTGACAAATGGTGGTCGTTACCCGTGGTTTACCAATTTAAAATAAAAGTTACTTTAATGATAATCAATATAATAACGGAAGTGTGAATGTGAATTGAATAGATACGGAAATTTATTTATAAGGCAGTAATTGATGTAATAAAAAGCATGAAACCAAGTGAATAAATTTACTTAGAATATTTAATCGTAATTAATGTATAGAATTGGCAAAGATATAATAAATGGAAATAGGATGGTTAATAACAAAGGAGTTAGAAATTTGAATATATTAATGTAGCATTTATGCAAATGTAAGATGTAATAGGCGTAGATTAGTGTAATAGATAAGTACCCATGTTGACATCACCTTTAAGATGGTAAGTTTATAATTGATTCATAATAAGGAAAAATTCACATGAATGGATTTATTTAGGATGGCAATTGACAATTAATGAATTTATTTAAATTAATAAGTTATAATTGATGGAAATTAGTAAATTGGGGAGTGAATTCAAAGATTATTAAATAAGGAAGTAATACGTAATAAATTGAATAAAATCAATATTATATAAGATTTGTAACATTTGTTTGTGAATAGTGGATTCATATGTGTAATTAAAAGTTATGATAACGGTTGTTTTAAGCTAACCATTTATCTAGTCTATTAAATTAAAACGGGTAACCAGTTGAAATAAATCTGAATTTAATGTTACGTTAATGTAAATTAGGGAAATAATTGGGAATAACGTAAATTTTATTCAGTGTTATGATGATTAGTTGAATATAACATAAACTTATGTGTAAATTTAAGGTTATGATAACAATTATTATTAATTACCTAATTAATTGGTCTATGAATTTATTGGAATCAAGTTCATTTAAGTGTCAAGCAAATGAAGGGTAATAATAGTTACTATGTATAGTGTGATAATGGACTTAGTATAAAGATTGAAACTAATCAAATCAAAGTTATTTGGAATTTATTATAATTAATTGAAACTCAAATTTTAATAAATGAATTTAATCTAAATGAAATTTTATTTATTACGCTAATTGAAATAAAGATGGAATGTGATAATATTAACGTAAAAGATTTTGAATCCAATATTTATTTCATCCGTTGACAATAATGAATTGAATAGTAGAATGAAAAATAAATTTAATAGAATTTTTGGAAATTAGATTTATAATTTCTGAATTTAATGAAATTGAGGTTAATATCGGAATTTATAAATTAATCATCTCTAAAGTTGACAATTAAATTTGTTAAAACCATTGTAAATGATTGAGAAATCAAAAAGGACGAAATTTGTCAATTAAAGAATTGAAAATTGAAATTTGATATTATTAGCTAATTTATTTATTTGTTTATTTAGTATAAAAATAGCCATTTTGGCCACTGATTCGGATTTCGATGAAACCCATTTCATCAGATCCGTAACGGTGAATTATTGTAGGATTTCAAGTTTCATAGCGATCGGGCTTGTCGTTTGATTGTACGGACTCGAAACGCCTTGAAATAAATGAAATTGAAATCAATTTGAAATAATTTGATTTTTACATAACTTCTTCATACGATGGAATTTGGACGTGAAATTTTTTCCATCGCGTTTAAAATATTTTAAAACATCTATTTTGATATACGGGTTGACCCAATTTCGTTCTGGAGTCAGAACGGGCTTTTTGGGTCACTTTGTCGTTAGCGCGTATATCTATGTTATCCATCTATTTTAATTTCAACTTTGTCTATAAATACCTGGTTATAAACCCTAGCCCTCTATTTCTCATTTTTCTGTACGTACATCTTCTTCTTTCTCCTCCTCAATAACAAACAAACAAATTCTAGATCCAAATACAATTCCAAACCATATCAAAAGCTAAAATTTTAAACTCTACAATATATAGCAAATTTTATATGGATTCGAAGCTCTCGAACAGCGCATCTCAAAACTAAAATTCATTTCCCAATTCAATGCATCGTTTGACCAGAATTTCAGAATGAATTTCGACCATTCATATGGTGGTTTCGATTTTAACGGTGGATTCGCGTCGTGGGGTCGATCGGAGAGGATAGGCGCGTAGAGGAGGCTGAAGCTTGACGATCCAGTGGGTTAGTTCATGTCGAAGGGGTCGAAAATCGCCGTGGCAGGGGGTTGAACGTGGCAAATCAGCGTCCGCCTGGGGGCTCGATGGGGTTGCGCGACGCTAAGGGAGGCTCGGCCTCGAACGGCGAGCGCAGTCGCGGGATTCGATCGGAATATGGATGAACGAGGGGCGCGACGTATTGCTGGAGGCAGTGGCGGCTTTCTTCCAGATAGCGAACAAGCATTCTAGGGTTGCGGTAGCCGATGATGGGTATGGGTATGACGTGCACGTATGCTTTGTTTATTTGTTTATTTTAATTTTAATTTTTAGTGAACTCGTTCTAATTGCATAACTTTTGCATACAATATCTGTTTTACGCGCGGTTTCTTTTGCTAGGATCGTATCTGAATTCCGGACACTTTAAATTAGGTTTGGACGAATTTGAAGATTGTGCAATTTTTGGGTATAAATTGGATTTAAATCCAATTTAAATTCAAAAGGTGAGTGTTTTAACCCACTCACAACTTCTAAAATTTCTTATGTTTGTTAAATTAAATTTTGTTGTGATTATGCATTTATTTATTTCTTTTTCGTATATTTTTAATCATCATCTCGGTTATTGCATTATTTAAATTAAATCTTTATTTAATTTATTATTGAATATAACTGCCAGTTAAATATCTGTTATATATATTATTAGTTATCTATTGGTATTGATTGATTGTTTTGGATGATGATTGTGATGGATGTGCGATTTGTTGTTGGTTGAATGGATGTGTATTAAATATTATTTTAAACTGCAAGTTGTTATGCATTTTATTTCGTTCGGGATTGTGGTTTGAAATGATATATAACCGTAATTTTATTTTAAATTACAGATTGAAATGATAAATATCTGTATCACTTGACCATAGGATAGAAAATTATATACAGACACCGCGGACTATATATAAAGATATTTTTAAGTGATTTTCTATGGTTTGGAAAGAAATATACGGTTTAATAAATATTAATTTTTGATATTATATAAATATTAATTAATTATATATATATATAGAGTTAAATTCTTGAATTTAAGCTATGTATAAGTTTGTTTAATAAAAATAAGTTTAATAATGGAATTTGATTGTTTTATATCATATGGTTAAGTACTTGTTTAAGATATGGTATATATAGAGTTTTTAATGACTTAAATAAAAATTAAGTTGGAAAATAAATATGGAATTTGTTTGAATTGAATTATTTAAGAATTATACTCGAAAAATTTGATTTGAAATTTAAAATAAATTAAGATTTTAAAGGGTATGATTCTTATAACTTGATTTGGTTTAGAGGGATTTAAATGAATATAAAGTTGATTTAAATGAATATTATCAAGTTACTGTAATTGAAAGAATATCCAGTTATTTGAAGTCTAAAGGTTTTACTAAAATGATATTTGATTTATTAAGTAAACATTTCAAATCTAAATAATAGTAGTTGAAACTGATATATATGAAATTATCAGAGAATAAGTTTTGAAATGGTGGAATAATTAAAGCTTTGAGATATATGGAAATTATAATGGTTTATTTGGGAATAAAAAAATCCATATTGGAATTGATTTGTGAAGGTGAAGAAGCTATTTTACTATATAAAGTAATTAAATATTTAAGCCATTTAAGTGGTGTAGTATGTTTCAAAGTTATGAAATTCAAAGTTTTATGTTTTGAAAAGCTATCTTTCAGGTTTTGGTTTCGAAATATTATTGCTTTGAAATGTTATAGTTTTGGAAAAGGATATATTTGAAAATGATATCAAATTTAATTTGGGTTTTCTAAAGAGGATATGATATCATATTTATGTGGATTTGAAATGGATATTATATTCTAGTTTTGAAAGTATAATTATTTAAATGACCGCGGTGCTATAATAACGTTTGGTTGTTAAAGAGATCGGAATCGGAAGTTGTCGTACTCTCTGCCAACTCCGAAAACCACTTAAACAACCGTGTACGTGGTGGAGATTACAGAATGAAGTAGGATGGTGGCGACGTTTCCTTTGAGGTAAATACGTGGACCCAACTCTCGTGAGTTGGCATAAGGTGGCTAAAACAGGAGCGATCGACGAGTTAATGAGGTAGCACCTTTGATCGGATACATCCCTTCGATATTATACTTTGGCTTTTTGATTGATTCGGCGGCTGCTTTTGATTTTTTTTATTTGGTGGTGTGACTCGAGGTGGGCGGTAGCTGCGCGCTACGCGTTACCACCGACCCGGAAGCGTAATTGGTATATCTACCCTGGCATTGCCTAGTTGTGCTATGTCATCTATCATAGTGCGCTTTGTACGTGTTTGGTTTTCTCCCGTTGCCCGTGTGGTATCCTCTGGTGGCTTCCCGATCAGGAGGGACTATGATATTGGATGGACTACTGGGACTATTATTGTTTTAAGGGGGAGATTGGGTAACTCCTTAACGTTATTTAAAAGTAAGTTTATTTTACTATAGAAATTATTATTATAGAGAAATATTACTACATAGTAAATAGTTTACGGATCCTTAGGAGATGCGAATCCCGAGCATCTCTTGAGTTACTGCACTCACGTTAGACACTAGATAGGAGATGTCAAATCCTGTAAACATCTCTGACGCCGTTCCACTCATATTATTTACTGTTGATTTAACTTACAAAAGATCTTTGAGTTCTGAGTCGAGTGTTTTGTCTTTTCAATTCGCTCGGGTTAGTCCGAGCATTTCAGGATTTGAAGATTTTATTCTGGAGGACGAAGACGAAGATTATTATTACTATTTGTTATATATTCCACTACACCTTTTTATTCCACTGCATTTTTTTAATAGTCTCTGATATTATAGTATGAAAATAATCAAATATTTTATAAAATAGCTTCATGAACTGTATATTTGATTATTATATTTTATCGTTCCGCTGCAAGATTCTGTTTGTTTTTTTTCTTTCTCTGCTTTTTCTTATTTACCGCATAACAATATGCCCTTCTGTTTGTTTTAAGTCTGACATGTGTGGTTTATCATCGATTTAAAGCGTACAAAAAGGCGGGACGTTACAAGGAGGCGATGGCAGTGGCCCATCGCAAGAGTCAAGCGTCCAGTAGTTTCGTTAGTCCCTAGAGAAGAGGGGTAAGAATTAAATTTTATTTTGCATCTTATTTTTTTTATGATATACGTACGTACTTATCTGTATCGTATATAAAAATATTGGATTCGACCTACTTCCCTCAAAGGTTGTGCTGGATGTCTCTAGAGCTTCTTATCGCAGTAGGATGAATGCTTGCTGGCCGAAGTGGGATAACATCCCTCCTCACATCATAGAGTGTATATGGCAGGATGTCCCAGTATGTATATTTTTCCTTTTTTCATTTTTAATTCGTTTTTGTCATTTTTCTACTATTTATCGTTTAAAGTGTAATTTTTTTTTACTTTTTATCGTGAAACAAAGGATGAGATAGACATCCAGACAAACGATATGCTGCTGGCACGATGATACTGGATGAAGAAGATGCGCAAGAACTATAGGGACACGATATCTGAATTAAGAAATCTGGTAAGAAACCATGGTGGATGGGGGAGAGTGTATGGCAAGCATGGTTGGGATACTGGGAAACGGACGAGGCGAAGGCAAGTATACTAATTTTTTTTGAATTATTAATTTGACGTGATCGAAAAATAATGTATCAAATTTTGAATGTACAGGCAGAGTCAGATAGAAATTCTACAAACAGAAATAAGAATCCCGTCACTCATCGCGGAGGGTCGAAGTCGTTTCAACAGTATTGGCAGGAGTTGGTAAATTTACTGAATAATAATTGTAAATAGTTTATACTATATAATTTTAAATGTATAATAATTGTATGTAAAAATCAACTTCAGAAAGCTGAGGCACATGGTCACGTGGGCTATATGGACGTGTTCAGTTGTACGCATGCTGTCGAGCATGTAAATCCGGACGGGACTATTTCGTATACATGGCAGGACGAAAAATCCAGCAAAAGCCATGTAAGCATATTTTATTTTATGCAGTATTAGTAATTGTTCTGCTTGTTAAACAATAATGAAATAAGATACGATGTTATTAATTTGTTAATGCAGGAGAAGTTTATGGAGCAGCGGTAGAAACTCCTTGCTGATACGGGTCGAGATCAGCTGACGACTGATGAGGAGGATGCTATTTTTGAGTCCGTTATGGATCCAGCAGAGCATGGCAGACGATACGGATTTGGCAATCAAGTGGTAAATAATTTATTTTACTGCTAATTTGATACTTAAGTCATAATTCTATGTTGGAATATATAATTTTATCTTAAAATACTTCAAATATGATATTTTGACCTTTTCAAAACTTTTCAAAACAATAAACTAAAATTTTATTCATTTTTCCATTATTGCAGGCCAGCAGTCAGAGACGGGGATGACGGAATAGAGCTCCGAGCGATCTAGCAGATATAGAAGAATTGAGGACTAGAGTGTCCTAGCTGGAGGAGCAGAACCGCCAACAGGACATACAGACCACATAGTTGCTAGAGTACATGCAGCAGTTTGGTGGCCGCTTCCCTTCCTCGGCTGGCTATGGATCTGGAGGAGATTGATTCATTGCTTGCTTGCTTGTTCAGGTATGTTTTTTTAGTTTTGTATGATTTGGTAGACGGTGGAGGTAATTGTTGATTTTTGTATAATTATGTTTGATACACTTGGTTGTGTGGTTGTATGATGATGTGGATGTGGATGTTGATGATTTTGTGTATTTATAACATGGTAGAACACTTATTGTTAGGGTTATTGTAAATGTTGGAATGGTTATGTATATTATGTATTTTATTTTGATGTAATTTGATTTATTTGTGTGTTTGATGAATTTTGTGTAATTTGGGTTTTGATATTTGGTTGGAATATTGTATACTGGATTGTGCAGTATTGGTGTAATAGTGTTTGGAAGAGAAATGTGGATGGAAGGCTATCTTTGCAGCAACAATAAAAAACAGCAAATTTCCGACGGCTTCCGACGGCTTACAGGTAAACAATTTCCGACGGCTTCCGACATCCTGTAGGATATTTTTTCCGACGGCTTCCGACGGATCCCGACAAGTGTCGGGATCCGTCGGAAGCCGTCGGAAATGCGTACGACATCCTGTGTCGGAAGCCGTCGGAAATACTGCTTCCTGACGCTGTATATTCCGACCATTGTTTCCGACGGCCGCCGACGGTTTTCAGCCGTCGGAAATCACTGTTCTCCTATTAGTGAGTGGGAGGCTTGGCAAATGGAGATGTGTGCATAGCTGGTGTTGCATGGATGTTTAGGATGTGTACAAGGTTGGTGGGCTAGTGCATGAAAGGAGGAGAAGAGGATAGCACGCATGAAAGAAAGAAGGGAGAAGGCGGTTTACATAGGTCATGCATGAGTAGGTAGTGAACGTGAAGGAGGGAGTGCATAGCTGCATACCGGTTTGTGATTGGGTGATGGAGTTAGTGGGCTTGGCCCATTTGAATTTTGGTGAGAACTTATTGAATTAATTGATTTACATATATATATTAAGGTTAGCAAACTTTAAAAATTCATATCTCAGCCGTTTTAACTCCGTTTAACACAATAATTTTTGTGTTGGGATCGTAGCGACGAACATTACGCTTTGGAATTGGTCTGTTGAAGATTGGAGCTAGTAGAAATTTCTTGGTAAATTGAATGTCGTTCGATTTAGACAAAAACCGATTGCCTCATTGATGACTGGAATTTCGGTGAGTTAATCTCATCTTTTTGATTAACTAGTAATATTATATAGTTGATAAAAAATCATTGATTGAAAGTCTGAATGATTTACTATTTTTATCAGTTGGTTTGGATTTATTCCCCCTCCCTCTGGAGCGGATGACCTATATATGTATACTCGCCTAATAGCAGAAGACACATATTATATGATTCTATACTGTTGGTAATGCAGGGAGATAGGTTAGAGGGATCCAACAAGATTCTTCACCACTGTTGATTTTATTTCCATATATGTGTTGATATATATATAAGTTGTGATGCAAGAGAAAATGGGTTGGAAGGATCCTACAGAATTCCTCGCCATTGTTAATTTTAATTTCAAAAATATTCATATTATACGATTACTAAATATGAAACCTGATTGTGGACACTATGGTTTATGACATTATTATATGATCAAATTCAGACCCTATAGGGGTAGGAAATCAATATCGATATTGGTTAAACGTTGGGTGCTATTGGTCTTAAATTAGTATTTTAAAAAATACCATAAATTTTCATTTGAATTAGAATTGGTTTTTGAGATAGGAAATGATTTTTATATCCGAAATCGGGTTTTGGAAATATTTTGTTTTGAAGGATTTAAATTCTACTTTATTCCCACCTTTTTATCTATCTTTCTCTAAGTTATTTTATTATGTTTAATATTGTTTTAAAATGTTATTTATATTTAATATTGTTTTAAAAAGCTATTTATTTACATTTAATATTCTTTTGAAGTTATTTATTTGTAATTAATATTGTTTTTAAGGTTATTTATCAATATATTAATATTTTGAAGATTGATTATTTAAATAATTAACATGGGTTGAAATTAATAATAATGATTTATTTATACTATTTTAGAAATTAATTATTATAAATTTGTAATAAGATTGAAAATTTATTATTAGTTTTTATTAATAATGCCTTCAAAATTGTTAATTATTATTTTAAGATGTTTTAACGTTAACAATTATTCTTTATAATGTTCAGTATTAATAACCATTATTATATAATGGTTTTGAAGTAAATGATTATTATTTATTTATAAATGTTCGAAATTATAATTAGAGTTTTATAAACCGTTTTGGGTTTTAGAAGAGGAGTTTTATAGGATAATTTGGAGACTTAAAGAAAGATTATTTACAAGGTAAAAAGAGTTTTATAAATAATTTTATATATTTATAAAATAATTTTAGAAATGGGCTTATAAATTTAAAAGAAGAGTTTTCTAAATAGTTTTATGGATTTATGAAGAGTTTGTAAATGTTTTGAAAATTTATAAAAGAGTTTATACTTGGAATGAAGGTTGGATTTTTAAAGAGGTTTCTATAAAGAGTTTTATAAACAGTTAAATGGTTTTTGATATTCATAAAAGAGTTTATAAATGGTTTTACAATTATGTAAAAGGAAAATCTTCCTTCGTTCTGTAAATATACTTATACCATTGAGATAAGTATATAGGTAATTTCTAAGTATTGAAAATCTAGGGATTTCTGAATATATCTTTGTAAAAGTATTTTTTGTGCTAGTATTATAAAGTGATTTTCATTAATGAAAAGATAAATTTAAAGAAGGCTAGCGGTTGCTTATGTGCTTAACCAATGTTGGTTTTCCCTTTTGAAACGAACCCCCGATTTGGATGTGTGTTGTTTGATAAATAAATAACCGACTATCAAATATGGACTCGAAACATAACTTTGGAAGTATCTACGAGAAACACGTGAGTTATGTGGCACTGTCATCTCCGATGATGTTATACTGTGTGTATAAGCCTCATTTTGTTCTCCTAGGTCAATCCATCCACTAACAGTTAGGAGGTGATCTTCGCTCTTATCTTTAACTATTTATTTCCTAAAGAACTGAGTTAAATTTATCGAAAGGTGTCGAATGTTGTTTCGAGGAGACCGGTATTGGATATGTTATATCCGTAAGCCACTTTAATCCAACTTAAGCGTTCAAAGTAAAGACATCTTGATGAAATTGAAGATGGAGCTCTCAAGCGTTTCGTTCAGTCCCAGAATGAACTTGTATGGATGAATTTTGGTATTTCATTGTAGCCTAGAGGGCAGTATTGGCATTCCAAGTAGGAAGTTCTATGTAAAAGGTAAAACGTCGCCTCAAGCCTCATCAACCGAGAATGACAAAAACAGAGAAGATGTAGCAGGGCTTAGTGGGTCGCTCTGAAGTAGGGTATGATCATTCCTCTCTAGAGTCGATATTATCTCTCATTTGATTGCTTCGGGACCCATTAACGGAGGGGTGATCATATTCTGTACTACTAGTCAAGTGGTAGGCCGGTTCTGTGTTGGCAGGGGATCCTGGCGAGGTCCTTGGTGTTATTTTATCAAGAGATGCACCGTGATGGATGCCACCCCAGTAGCCTAGTCATTGTATGGAATCCATCTTCAATAAGCGCCATATAGACTTAGTTGTGTCCAACTACGCTGAAATGTGAGATGCAAGCATATCCGATATATTAATATTTTACTTTGACCCCTAGATAATATTATAATATAAATGGATTTCTGAAGAAAATGTTTTCATTATCGTAAGGTAAAAACCCATCGTGTTTATGTGTCACGTGGTCATACGAGATACTTTTGATTTCAAATACTTTTTATAACTTTAAAATTCAATTGGGTGTGTTTTCTCACGTTGGTTTTCCAGATTGACTCGGGTGTTATTTCATTATAATGCTCGGGTCAAACGGAGCATATTACAGATTAGTTTGGATGCTTTGGAGCTTCAAGAGATGAGCTGGAGGCCAGAGATGTATTCGCGTATATGGTTATTTTTTCACGGCATTCATTGTTGTATTTATTAGCAATTGTGAGGACAGGTTGTTATAATTGTCCAGGTTGAAATAGGTTAGTATACTCTGATTGAAGTTTATATATATATATATATATATATATATATATATATATATATTACAGTTTTGTTTTTATGTAAAGATGTGTTGTATATTATAAGTTATTTGTTCCACTAAAGATGTGGTTGATTGTCCACTTAAACAATTCGAAAAAGTGGGTTATTACACTCATAAATGTCACTTTGTCTGTATTAAATGATTGTTATCTTAAAGGGCGTTTCCTAAATACACTTATTTGCATATTCAATGTTACATATTTAACTTCTTCGTTATCTTCACATAATTACTTTAACGGTCTCATTAATTTATTTAATTTCTTGCAACTCCTCACTTATTGAACATTCATTACCTATGCAATTTTTGGAGTTACAACCTTTCCTTCTATGATTCTTATCCCTTTTATTTAATATGCTTACAGGGTCCACAATGATAAAGAAGTCTAGGTCCAACAAAGAAGTATAAATTCAACTCTATTTATTTTTTTCCAACACATAGTTGCAACGTCCACCCTTTCGAAATATGGTAGGAACTACTTTTATAGTTAGAGTTTATAGAGTCACGTGTAAATTCGAAATAAGTGTGTATATATAGTAGGATTTTTGAAAAATATTTTCAAAAATAATAAATACGCCACTCATATGTATACTTTTCCCCATTGATCGGGTGACATAAGTTATGATACCAAATGTAACAACCCTCTCCAGAACAAGCCTAAATTCCAACTCAGAAAAGGCCCACCGAAACTTAGACTCATTCTAAAGCTGGATGTTGGTTGGTAAAAATAACAAAAAACAGCTATCTATCTATTCGTTCGAAACTCACTGTGAAAGGAATAAAATAAAATAATAGTATTAGTACCCATTTATTTTAAATCATTTCAAATATCACAAAACAATACATAATGTCAACCGTTGCAACATTTCGTTCAAATATACATTTCATGGGTACAATAGAAAATAACATGAAAAGATAGATAATAACTATCACAAGATTCACTCTCTCATCTTCAAGCATCATCAACTCCTTGTCTAACCTGTGTTGTAATAAAGAGGGAGTCAGAATAACAAGTGCTTGGTGAATAGAAATCTTGAGCCTTACTATTTCTGCTCTTGGGCAATATAATTCAAATAAGAACATGTCTTACATTTTTAAACTATTTGATATTTCATACAAGGAAAGGAGGTGGGTCTTCGAATAACCACTTAATACCTTTCATTCCTGAAGCAAGTTTCTAATCGCATAATACATAAAGGACGTCATAAATGCCGAACAATGTGAGTGATAGTACTCAAGCTACATAACACCTAAATAGGCAGACTCTAACTATTTAAAACCTTAATAGAGGCAGACCCCATCATTTAATGCTTATTCCTAAGGCAGACTACTCAATAGTGACTATCTAGTTGACATTACATGGAATCTCTTGAGCCACTTAATACTTCTTTATGGAAAGGAGGACCCTCAATCAGTCATTTAATACCTTATCCCAAAGTGGACCCCTATCGAGATACCACCTAACTTGCCTAATAACTAGCTCCTTGGCCATTTAATACTTCATTTAAGGAAAAGAGCAAGGCCCTCAAACAACCACTTAATACCTTAAAACCCCAAAGTAAGCTCTTCGTATTATGACCCACACTCATAATGATGTCTCACATTGGTCCGACTATTCATAGGAACTGTTAGCCAGATTAACTAGGAAAATTTAGTTTATAGAATCAGGGACTAACCTCACGTAATCATAAATACTTGTCATAGGATATGTCCAACATCAGCCCTGTAAACCCTTATAGAATTTAATAATAAACTAATAATTAAAATAAGACTAAAAATGGAATTTCTATAAATTTCAGAATTTGGTTATAGAAGTTGCACTATTACGTCCATGGCGATTTTCTGATGAATTTTCTTATATAATATGTTGAAAACGAGGTCCGAACGGAAAAGTTACGAACGTTTGATGTTTTCAGATTTAAAATAATTTAAAATGAAATTTAAATTTAAATTTTAAATTTTGAGAGAATTTTAATTTTTTTGAAATGGTCATTTAAATTTAAAGTTAATGGTCATTTAATTGAAATTAAAGACAGGTAATAAATCAACGAAATGATCAAACAATCAAAAGTCGCTGGCTGAAACATGGTCGATCGACTACTAGTAGTCGACTGCTCCTATAGTAGCGATCGACCGGTCATGCCATTTTAGGGCATTTTTTCTCTGGCGGAACAACCCTGATTTGTTTGGTTTCGATCTAATGGTCTTCGTTTCATCCTACCTCTATAAATAGACCCCTAGACCTCCACTGTTCCTTCATAAAATTTTGGAAACGCTAGCGAAGCTCAATCAGAACCATTCCCCATAGGATTTTAGAAATGGTAAACTTATTTATAAGCGATTCTAGTTTCTAATCTCTAATTTAAATTAATCCTTCTTCTCCCCATCTTTAGATTTCTAAAATCTAACTAATAAATACAATCCATTTGTTGTATATTCTAAAACGGAAAGATCTAAAGAGAATTAGGAGCGGTATAAAGCAAATCTCCTCCTCCACCTCTTTATCTTCTTTGGGTTTCATAATCAATTAGGATTTTCAGGTAAAAGAGTTAGATGTTTAATTCTTTTGATTTCTAATTCTATGCCTCTCTAGTTTCTGGTTCTAAATCTAATTTCTATATACAATTCACTTTGTTGATTTGTTCTTTAAAACAGAAAAGGGATTCTAGTGTATTAATACGGAACATGTGTAAATATTCCATGTTTGTAAAAATCTATTTTATTTGGCATTGGTAGTAGCAGTTATTGTTGAAATTATATATTTGAATGAGATTGATATTTCAAAATACCTTACAAGAGTTATTATCGAATTAATTGTAACATAATGATTAGACCTTAAATTCCATGTGTAAATAGAACTACATACATACATACATACACACATACATACATAGATATATAACGTATTGATCATATTGTATTGAATGTGATAATTAGTATTATTAGAATAGTTAAGTAATATTAATATGTGGGAAGAGTTAGAGAAAATTAGGGAATTTATTCTTAATTAGGCGTGTAATAAGGAAATACCTTATATGGCCTCAATTATTATTCTTATAGGGTAACGTATGTATATAGTGGATATACTTATAAGTTGTGACTAAGTTATAAGGATGTGAGGTTAGTCAAAAGCTATATGGAAGTCTGCCTAGTTTAATCTGACTACAGCAGTGTGGCTTCGCGGACTAATATAAGATATCACCTATAATAAATAAATGTAATGGATGCAAGGTTAGTCTCAATCCTGTAGAGTAAACCTGCCTAGTTAATCTACTGCCAATACCTACGAATAATCGAATTAACATGAGACGTCATAAGTGGGTTGTGCGTCATAAATTTCATTTTGGATACAGTAGGTGAAATCCCGAGGAGGGGTCCGCTTCGGGTTTAAGTGTCCATGGTAAGGCCAGCCTCTTTCTTAAGTGAAGTATTAAGTGACCTATAAGGATTTCTTACGATTTTAATGAGGAACCATGTAGGGACCCCGCTTTGGGTTAGGTCTTAAATGATGAGGATCTGCCTACTTTATAGGTTTTAAACGATCAGAGTCTGCCTAAGCCCCATGTGACGCCCACCTCTATACCCACGCTAGACAAGAACACTACTGTGAATGCTGTCGACTAGCATGGAGAATAAGGCTGGTGAGGAGCGACCATCCGTATAATTGCTTTGTGCGAGTACCGATATGCTAGATAAAAATATAACTTTTCATCTCAAGAGGAAATCCGACATACCGACACAAACTCAAAGCTACTACACAGTGGCTATAAAGGACTTCGGAAACAAATATAGAAATAAACATAACACTAATCAGTCACAGACAATTCATATCACAAAGGCGGAAATAGATATGAATATTACACAAGGAAGTGTACATCAGAGTAGTGGTCTAAAAAGATCCACAATATCACAAAAGAATAGTTACATGAACTACACAAAAGAATAAGTATACATTATGGAGTCTATATCTCAAATGTATACGACAAAAACTACTAATCTAAGTAGTTAACCAAAAGTCAGAGAAATCAATCCCAAGAGAGAAGTCAAGCAGAAGCACCTGTAACATCTCGGTCTGACCCGAGTATTATTTAATAAGAAAATAATAAACGGATCAGTCTAACTATAAATATCAGATGAAACGATATAGAGTAAGAGATATGACTAAACACATAATAATCACAATGTCAAGCTGTGATATATATATAAGTAATTGAAAATCAACAAGAGATTAATCAATATCACCAATCTACACAAGAATCAAAGGAAATGTCATACTCCTTATTTCGTTCACCAAACCATAAATATTGACGATTATATCAATGTCAATCACAAAAGTCAATGACACACAAATTCACCAATGCACAAATATTGATAAAACTTATCAATGGAAATCACGAAAATTGGTGAAGCACAAATTCTAGAAATCATCTCAAGAAATCCAGTAAATGACACACAAATTCACCTATGCACAAAAATTGATAAATCATATCAATAGAAATCACAAAAATAGGTGAAGAAGAAAATTCCAGAATTCGACACACGAAATCCAGAAATCACACAAAATAAGGGGGGGAGGCTTATCACACGAACGGGAGCATGAAAACTCACCAACAGCTGTAACACATGAACGAGAAGCTATCTCATGGTAGCTAGCCATTAATTTGACACACGAATGGTCTGAAGACCTGACACACGAATGGTCTGAAGACCGTGGGTTGCTACCCCACCAATTTGAGTCGAAACTCCACAAAACGGGGTTTAGTCTCCCTTGCAGACAAAGAGACATCGCACATTGCTAGTCTAAATCACAAAAATGATCGTCATGATCATCGAGAAGTGTCAATTACACTAAGCTAGTAAGTATAAAAGTTTGGCTTCATGTCCCATAACCACTTGCTTAACTTAAATATTTACGAACAAACTATAAATCTTCACTAGAAAATTGTCACAAGAGATTCAATCGAACAAGTCCAAAAATTAACCGACGAAGTAAACGCAAGCGTTTCATACCACTCGTTTTACTAAGTCGTTTAATTAAATTTCTCATACGAGTGAGGTAAAGGTTTGTATATACTAATAGATTGGAAAACGGTTTAAGAAACGAGCTTTGTACTAAAATAGTGTTGAAATCATTTGAAGAAAGAGTTTTGATATTTACTACTAGTATTCAAAACCTTTATATTTTTAAAGTGACAAATCACAAAGAAGATTGTAAGAACAATCAATCACTAAAATTCACACATGAAGATGTGAATAAAAAAAATCCAACGAAACCGATAAAGAATCCATCGAAATGGATATTCAAAAATCCCTAAAAAGGAGTCATCAAAGTCATAATAATTGATAACAATAAATAGGTAACAACACGAATTGATTAAAGTTGGAAATTCAAGCAATTAGGCTAAGTAGGCAAAAATCATCAGGTCGGTCGGCCGGCATACAGAGCTCGGTCGACCGAACCTTGTTTTGAAAAACTTCTCGGGCATCAGGTCGGTCGACCGAACCAGGGGGGTCGGTCTGCCGAACCAGAAACAGAGAAGTGCACTGCACTTTTATTAGCAGGTCGGTCGACCGGACCAGGGGGTCGGTCGGCCGAACCTGATGCTCTACAAATTTATGCCCATAAATTGATATGCAACCTCCACCAATTCGCAACCGAACGAGCACGGACGCAAGGGAATTATGCCTAACGGCTATCCGGCCCTATTGGCTCCTCGATGCATCACCAAAAACACATTTGATCCTCAAAGCTATGATTTTTAAGGATTTGGCTTTCAAACACTAAAATTGGATTATTCTCAAAAGCAATCCAAATCCAAAGCAATTACACAAGAATAAGTGTTAGGAATTCATGCCTAACAATCGAAGATAATTCATAGACTTAGATGTGAGATTAAAAATCTCACCTTTTCACAAAATCAAACAAGAAGAAGCTTGAAAGCAAATGGAGAATCAACCTCTCTTCAACACAATTCAATTGAGCTTGAATCTAAGCTAAAAAACAAGAACATTCCCAAAATTAGGTTTAGGAATTTCTGAAATTGGTAAGAGAATAAGTTGGAGAAGAAGAAGAGAATGCTTACCAATGGGTTCTCTTGAATTTAGAGCTAGGAATTGGATTTGCAAGAGGAACTAGGGTTTTGGAGTTTTAATTTTCAATCTCTCCCACCATTAATACTTTAAAAACTGAAAAGAGAAGAGAATGAGGGTGAATGGGGAAGAGTGGCTCAGATTTGAGCATAAGTTAAACCTAGGGCTGAGCCCAAAACCAAACCCAAAGTGAAAAGTAGCAAAAATCAACTTTCTCCAAACATATCGAAGCTTATACTCAAAAAGGTCGCAAACGGCATTTTAAACTCAATGGGAGTGGTCCCGAGTCCTAATTCGACTGTATGCAAAAGGTAGCTTTTCGGACTAAAATCCGACTAACGATAAAATATTTAAATAAAATATTTAAATATAAAATCGATAAATATGCGGGTTGTTACAGACTCCCCTCCTTAAAGAAATTGTGTCCTCACAATATTTAAGAAGAGAACATAAAATAACAACCATAAAAGCATATTCAACACAAAAGAAATTTGAAATAAAAAGTTCACCTCAAAGAGCATGAGAAAGTAAGTCCGGATGTGTTCGCTCGATGTACTCTCTAGATTCCCAAGAACAATCCTTAGGATTTGAAGACCATTGAACTTTAACAAGCGGAACATATTTATTTCGAAGTCGTTTGACCTCCGAAGCAATGATACGAATAGGATGTTGCTCATAAGTTAAATTAGGCGAAACTTCAATCTCTTCCACAACACCGGGCTCAATAACAGAATCGGAATCTCGAAGGCACTTCCGTAATTGAGAAACGTGAAACACGTCATGAATAGCAGTAAATTGATCCGGTAATAAAAGGCGATAAGCCATGGAACCAATATGTTCGGTGATAGGAAATGGCCCAATATATTGAGGCGCTAGTTTTCCCGATCGACTGAATCGCACAACACCCTTCATAGGCGAAACACGAACAAACACGAGATCTCCCACAGAAAATTCTAATTTCCTTCTCCGGTTATCAGCATAGGATTTTTGTCTACACTAGGCTTCTTTCATCCTATGACGAATAAGGTCAATCTTTTCTGTGGAATCACGAATAAAATCTTGACCTAAGACCAGCTTCTCACCGGTCTCAAGCCAACAAGAAGGAGATCGGCATGGCCTTCCGTAGAGTGCCTCAAAAGGTGCCATACCAATACTAGATTGGAAGCTATTATTATAGGAAAATTCAACAAGTGAAATATGATCTTCCCAACTTCCACCAAAATCAAGAACACAAGCACGAAGAAGATCTTCAAGAGTTTGATTCACACGCTCGGTTTGTCCATCGGACTGGGGGTGATAAGCGGTGCTAAAATTAAGCTTCGTTCCTAAAGCTTTTTGAAGACTCTTCCAAAATCCACTAGTAAACAATGGATCACGATCACTAACAATAGGAGTAGGAACTCCATGAAATTTAACAATCTCTTTGATAAAGAGTTTGGCCAAAAGAGAAACGGTTCGGTTAGACCGAACGGGAATAAAATGGGCGGATTTAGTAAGTCTATCAACGATCACCCATAAGCTATCATGATCCGAACGCGAACGGGGAAGGCCGTCTATAAAATCCATGGAAATTTGGTCCCACTTCCAAATTGGAATTTCTAAAGGTTGCAATAACCCACCGGGCCTTTGATGTTCGGCCTTAACGAGTTGGCAAGTCATGCAACGCTTAACAAAGTTAGCAATATCGAATTTCATTCCCTCCCAATAATATAGTCGCTTCATATCCGCGTACATTTTACTACTACCGGGATGAATGGTAAATTTAGAACGATGAGAATCTTCTAAAATATCCTTACGAAGATCAATAATATTTGGTACGACAAGTCTACCAAATTTTCGAATGCCGCCACGAGAATCGATATCAAAGTCTTTCAAACCTTCAATATCAATTTTATCCTTAATATTTTGGCCAAGACAATTCGGGATCTAGCCATTGGGCTTCAAGAATGTGGTCTAAAGGAGAAAGATGAGCCTCAAGGCTACATAAAACAAATGATGAGCATAAATCGGATACGTGGTCTCGAATCTCACAAGTGGATAAGATCTCGAGATCGTTCCATTCGGATATCATCATAGAAACAACAGCTTGTTGTTTACGGCTAAGAGCATCGGCGACACGATTACCCTTACCGGGTGTATAAAGAATATCAAGATCATAAGAAGCAAGGAACTCGAGCCAACGTTGTTGATGCAAATTAAGTTCCTTTTGAGAAAATAAATATTTCAAAGACTTATGATCGGTATAAAGAACAAATTTCTCTCCTAAAAGATAATGACGCCAAATACGAAGGGCGAAAACGATAGCCGCGAGCTCTAAGTCATGAGTGGCATATCTAGTCTCAGCTGGCTTCAATTGCCTAGAAGCATAAGCAATAACACGTTCTTTTTGCATAAGAACGGCACCCAAACCAACGCGACTAGCATCAGTATAAACAACAAAATCTTGATTCCCTTCGGGAATAACAAGAATAGGAGCATCAGAAAGGAGTTCTTTTAATTTCTGAAAAGAAGCTTCACATTTGTCCGACCAAATGTATTTAACACCTTTCTTAGTCAAGCTAGTGAGAGGCACGGCAATCTTAGAAAAGTCTTTGATAAAACGACGGTAATAGCCGCCAATCCGAGAAAACTACGAATCTCTGTCACACTCTCCGGTCTCTTCCAATCTTGAATCGCTTCAATCTTTGAAGGATCCACGGAAATTCCAGATTCGGAAATAATATGACCGAGAAACTTCACACGAGATTGCCAAAAGTGGCATTTAGAAAATTTTGCCCTTAATTGATTACTCCTAAGAGTTTCCAACACAATCCGAAGATGTTTTTCATGCTCCTCCTCGGTTTTAGAATACACAAGAATATCATCGATAAAGATAAGAACAAACCGGTCGAGGAAGTCTTTGAAAACTCTATTCATAAGGTCAACGAAATACGTCGGAGCATTCGTCAAACCAAATGACATGACAAGCCATTCATAAGATCCATAACGAGTACGGAACGAGGTCAATGGAATACTATCCTCTGCAATACGAAGCTAATGAAATCCAGTAGCTAAGTCTAATTGTGAAAAGACCTTAGCACCACTAAGCTGATCGAATAGATCATCAATCCGAGGTAAAAGATATTTATTTTTGATAGTAAGATCATTAAGCTTGCGGTAGTCAACGCAAAGCCTAAGTGTACCATCGGATTTCTTCACAAAAATAGCCGAAGCTCCCCAAGGCAAGGAACTAGAGCGAATAAATTGCTTTGTCTCCAATTCAGATAATTGTTTACGCATCTCCTCGTTTTCTTTATTGCACATACGATACGGAGGGCGAGTGATAGGTTGAGCTCCAGGAATAAGATTAATTCTGAACTCAATTGCTCGCTTAGGTGGTAATCCTAAAACGGGCTCGAATAAGTCGGAAAATTCACGAACGACATGAATAAGAGAAATAATATCACCCTCATCGTCATCACGAGGATTTAAAGAATATAAAGATGCAATCAAGCTGGAATCTGAATCTTTAAGATTAATAGAAATCTTCTTAACAGATTGAGGATGTCGAAGATGAATTGTTCGCTCAGGACATAGGATATGGGCTTTATAACGGTTAAGCCAATCCATTCCCAAAATCATTCCAAAGCCTAAATAACGCATGACATGCAAATCGGCCAGGAAAGGAAAATCACACAAAATAATCTCGACATCTTTACACAATAAACTGATTGTTGCGGATCCACCAACCGGATTCGTAATTCTCAAAGAAGTCATTAAACACAAAACATCCAAAGAAAAAGTATCAACAAGTTCTTTTGATATAAAAGAATGGGACGCACCCGTATCAAAAAGAACTCGAATAGGATGATCACGTAATAAAATAATTCCATCCAGAATAGAATGAGAAATACCTTGGCCACGAGATGTGTTGCCAGGAGCTTGAGCAACATTAAGCTTTCCCTCCTTCCTATTTTGAAGTTTGGGACATGCATGCATAAAATGGTCCGGGCTCTTGCAATAGCGACAAGTACGAGGCTTTGAACACTTATTTGCAAAATGGTCTCTCGAACCACAATTATAGCATTTCCCTTGAGTAGAGGAAAAGGTCTTTTCAGCAGGAGTTGCTTGCCTCTCTTTCTTATTGGGATAAGGGCCTTTGAATTTGTTTGTCCTCTTCTTGTTGTTGAAGTTTGGTTTAGAACCCACCACTTCAACATCATTCTCCCTATCCGCCTCTTCAAGACGAAGAGCAATATCAACGAGTTGGTCGAAAGAAACTTCTAATTTTAGAAGTAATGGCTTCTTGAGATTTTTGTTTAAGCCATAGACGAACCTCTGGTTCTTCTTTAAAGGGTTGTTGATGTATTCAACCCCGTTTTTAGAAAGCGACTCGAAGGAGGCAACGTAATCAGTCACGGAGGACTCACCTTGAACAAGGTCTATAAATCGTCGAGCCAATGTCACTTTCTCAGCTTCTGGTACAAATTTCAACTCGAAGCGTTCTCGAAATTTCTCCCAGGTGAGATCCGCTTCATTAATCTCAGAAATAAGAAGCTCATACCAGTCCAATGCTCTTTCTCGGAGCATACTAGAGGTCACCTGAACTCGGTGAAGGTCAATAAGATTCATGCGAGAAAAGATTCGATCGCATGACCTTAGCCAAGCCTGTACTTCAATAACAGTTTCGGAACCTTTGAATGGCTCCCCACCCAAATTAGTGTAATCACTACACAAGCGTGCAAATCCCGACTTTGGGTGAGTAGGTTCCGGGTTAGCTCCAGCTGCTTGAGCATTTGTCACTAAATCAAGAAGATGTTGAGCAGTCATAAAAACTCCATCTTAGGGTGGAGTGATAGATGGCACGGCTCTGGGGCGGCCTGGTCTAGACATTTCTCTTCCTTAGAAAGAAAGAAGAAGAAGAAAAAGGTTATTCACCAAATTGGATATTAAGCAATCTTGATAGACAAAACAAGGAATCATAAAAGAAAATAGGATAGGACGGTACGTAGACCCGAATAAAATCCTAAAGCACGACTCCTAATATGGACTTAGGACAATGATCCTTGTTATAATATTCCACATTGTTCCGAAGTTTGGCTCTGATACCAAGCTGTGACGCCCCACCTCTATACCCACGCTAGACAAGAACACTACTGTGAATGCTGTCGACTAGCATGGAGAATAAGGCTGGTGAGGAGCGACCATCCGTATAATTGCTTTGTGCGAGTACCGATATGCCAGATAAAAATATAACTTTTCATCTCAAGAGGAAATCCGACATACCGACACAAACTCAAAGCTACTACACAGTGGCTATAAAGGACTTCGGAAACAAATATAGAAATAAACATAACACTAATCAGTCACAGACAATTCATATCACAAAGGCGGAAATAGATATGAATATTACACAAGGAAGTATACATCAGAGTAGTGGTCTAAAAAGATCCACAATATCAAAAAAGAATAGTTACATGAACTACACAAAAGAATAAGTATACATTATGGAGTCTATATCTCAAATGTATACAACAAAAACTGCTAATCTAAGTAGTTAACCAAAAGTCAGAGAAATCAATCCCAAGAGAGAAGTCAAGCAGAAGCACCTGTAACATCTCGGTCTGACCCGAGTATTATTTAATAAGAAAATAATAAACGGATCAGTCTAACTATAAATATCAGATGAAACGATATAGAGTAAGAGATATGACTAAACACATAATAATCACAATGTCAAGCTGTGATATATATATATATAAGTAATTGAAAATCAACAAGAGATTAATCAATATCACCAATCTACACAAGAATCAAAGGAAATGTCATACTCCTTATTTCGTTCACCAAACCATAAATATTGACGATTATATCAATGTCAATCACAAAAGTCAATGACACACAAATTCACCAATGCACAAATATTGATAAAACTTATCAATGGAAATCACGAAAATTGGTGAAGCACAAATTCTAGAAATCATCTCAAGAAATCCAGTAAATGACACACAAATTCACCTATGCACAAAAATTGATAAATCATATCAATAGAAATCACAAAAATAGATGAAGAAGAAAATTCCAAAATTCGACACACGAAATCCAGAAATCACACAAAATAAGGGGGGAGGCCTATCATACGAACGGGAGCATGAAAACACACCAACAGCTGTAACACATGAACGAGAAGCTATCTCATGGTAGCTAGCCATTAATTTGACACACGAATGGTCTGAAGACCTGACACACGAATGGTCTGAAGACCGTGGGTTGCTACCCCACCAATTTGAGTCGAAACTCCACAAAACGGGGTTTAGTCTCCCTTGCAGACAAAGAGACATCGCACATTGCTAGTCTAAATCACAAAAATGATCGTCATGATCATCGAGAAGTGTCAATTACACTAAGCTAGTAAGTATAAAAGTTTGGCTTCATGTCCCATAACCACTTGCTTAACTTAAATATTTATGAACAAGCTGTAAATCTTCATTAGAAAATTGTCACAAGAGATTCAATCGAACAAGTCCAAAAATTAACCGATGAAGTAAACGCAAGTGTTTCATACCACTCGTTTTACTAAGTCGTTTAATTAAATTTCTCATACGAGTGAGGTAAAGGTTTGTATATACTAATAGACTGGAAAACGGTTTAAGAAACGAGCTTTGTACTAAAATAGTGTTGAAATCATTTGAAGAAAGAGTTTTGATATTTACTACTAGTATTCAAAACCTTTATATTTTTAAAGTGACAAATCACAAAGAAGATTGTAAGAACAATCAATCACTAAAATTCACACACGAAGATGTGAATAAAAAAAATCCAACGAAACCGATAAAGAATCCATCGAAATGGATATTCAAAAATCCCTAAAAAGGAGTCATCAAAGTCATAGCAATTCATAACAATAAATAGGAAACAACACGAATCGATTAAAGTTGGAAATCCAAGCAATTAGGCTAAGTAGGCAAAAATCATCAGGTCGGTCGGCCGGCATACAGAGCTCGGTCGACCGAACCTTGTTTTGAAAAACTTCTCGGGCATCAGGTCGGTCGACCGAACCAAGGGGGTCGGTCGGCCGAACCAGAAACAGAGAAGTGCACTGCACTTTTATTAGCAGGTCGGTCGACCGAACTAGGGGGTCGGTCGGCCGAACCTGATGCTCTGCAAATTTATGCCCATAAATTGATATGCAACCTCCACCAATTCGCAACCGAATGAGCACGGACGCAATGGAATTATGCCTAACGGCTACCCGGTCCTATTGGCTCCTCGATGCATCACCAAAAACACATTCGATCCTCAAAGCTATGATTTTTAAGGATTTGGCTTTCAAACACTAAAATTGGATTATTCTCAAAAGCAATCCAAATCCAAAGCTATTACACAAGAATAAGTGTTAGGAATTCATGCCTAACAATCGAAGATAATTCATAGACTTAGATGTGAGATTAAAAATCTCACCCTTTCACAAAATCAAACAAGAAGAAGCTTAAAAGCAAATGGAGAATCAACCTCTCTTCAACACAACCCAATTGAGCTTGAATCTAAGCTCAAAAACAAGAACATTCCCAAAATTAGGTTTAGAAATTTCTGAAATTGGTAAGAGAATAAGTTGGAGAAGAAGAAGAGAATGCTTACCAATGGGTTCTCTTGAATTTGGAGCTAGGAATTGGATTTGCAAGAGGAACTAGGGTTTTGGAGTTTTAATTTCCAATCTCTCCCACCATTAATACTTTAAAAACTGAAAAGAGAAGAGAATGAGGGTGAATGGGGAAGAGTGGCTCAGATTTGAGCATAAGTTAAACCTAGGGCTGAGCCCAAACCAAACCCAAAGTGAAAAGTAGCAAAAATCAACTTTCTCCAAACATATCTATGTTTATACTCAAAAAGGTCGCAAACGGCATTTTAAACTCAATGGGAGTGGTCCCGAGTCCTAATTCGACGGTATGCAAAAAGTAGCTTTTCGGACTAAAATCCGACTAACGATAAAATATTTAAATAAAATATTTAAATATAAAATCGATAAATATGCGGGTTGTTACACCTCATTAAAAATGTTGTAAGTGGTTTGGGTATTTCATCTTACATTGTATATGCTAGTTACATAGAGTTGTGTAGTTAGACTGGAAGAGCCTTCGGACTTATAGTTGACTTTTGTGCAGTCGGGTTAGAAGGGCCTTCGGGCCTACAGTTGACTTTATACGAATGTGATAAAGTTGGACTCGAGGAGACTTCGAACTTATAGTTGACCTTATATGTATGTTATGATTTTGTGCATAAGATATATTTCTTAGTCTAATAATACTGCCCCAAGTTCAATTATGATAAAGCTTGAGATTTTCATTTCACAAACATTTGTTGTTCTGACTCACTCCTCATTACAACACAGGTTAGAGAGAGTAATGCTAATTTGGCAGATGAAGGTAGAGATGAAGACTTGTGGAATTTACCTATCTATTTATGCTTTTAGGCATTTTATTGTTCCCAGTTCAAACAGTTATGTTATTGTACTTTAGAGGCTTTATGCAAATACGTTGTAATGGTTAACATGTTGTGTTTCTAAAATAGTTTTCTTCATGAAATGAGTACTTGTTTCAAATATTATTTTTAACCATTCCGCTGTGAGATTCTAAAAGTATAGTAGATATCTCTGTGTACTGTGTAACGTTTTAATTGTATTACCCTAACAACTCGCCTTTAGATGGGCCTAAGGTTCGATGGGCTTTTAATGGGTCGAAACTAGGTCCATTTTGGGGGTGGGTTGTTGCATTTGGTATTAGAACTTAGGTTACCCGATCAATGAGGATAGGTATATGTATGCGCGGGGAAATTATTATTTTTTGAAAATATTTTTATAAAATGTAATACACATGCACACGTATAATTTACTCTATAATTTTCGACCATAGAAGTAGTTGCTACCATATGCCAAAAGGATGGGCGAATCGACTGTGGGTTGGGAAAATGAATAGAATAAGGAATGGGAGACGAAGGGTGTATTATAAGGAATGTAAATGGAAAAGATTATAAATCTAAAATTTATAGGGCAATAAATTTAAAATAAATAAGAGGTAATAATAATTTAATTAGGATATGAATGGACTAATCATGAAGGTCGTTAAGGTAATTATAGGATTATAAGAGTGGAAAGGTTGTAACTCCAAAATTTTAATATATAATAAATGAGCAATAAGAGAAGGGTTACAAGAAATTAAATAGATTAATGAGACTATTAAGGTAAAAACTGATAAGTAAATAAGTATCTTTAAGAAACATCCACTAATGTAATAAACATTTAATATGGACCAAGTGAAATTTATGGAAATTATAAATAAAAATGTTAAGTACTGATTAAATATTATAAGGTAGGATAGTTGTAAACATCCAAAAGTAAAGGGCGAGAGAAGAACAAAATGTAGTAGAGAAGGCAATTATTAGGAATCTCTTCTGAAAAATATTTCTAAAATTTAATTCCACGTGAAGGATTTGATAAAAAATTCTCTGGAAACATCCATGAAATGTTTTGAAAAGTATTTCAAAGGGAGGAGCTGTTGTTTTGAAACAAAATGGAATTTTGAAAATTTATAAATTAGAAATTTTGTTAAGGCAGTGAATAAAAAGAAGTTTTGAAGTCAAAATTTTGGATTAAAAGGTTTTTGGTAAAAAGATTTTCCATTTTTGAGCTCTTAGTTTAAAATTCTATCGGTTTAAAAAGATTCTAGTTTAAAGATTTTTCGATAAAGAGATTTTTTTCTTTTCAAAATAAATGGAACATAAAGTGTAGGTCGGACTCGATGATTTTCAATTTCTTAAATTTGGAAGTCCTTTAAATTCTTTTTTTTAAATAGAACTGAAATTTGATTAAAAATGTTGATGAAGCCAATTAAGTAGAAAATTTTTAAACAAAAGCAGTAATGGAGGATTTGCACAAGAATTGCGCTAGGAACTTATAAAATAGGATTAGTGATCTAGTTAGAGATAATGTAGGAGAGAAATAATGCGAATGGGATAGGAAAATGTTGGGATAGGTGTGACAACCCGGAATTTCTAACTATGTAAATTGGGATAGTTAATTGATTTTAAAATATTTAAAAGTTAATTTTAACTTGAATTCAAGATATCAATATTTACTTGATAATTAAATTATTGAATTGTATAGTTTAAATATTGAATTTAATAATTGAAATTGGGTGAATTGTTGAATCTGAGATTCTAAGCCTGTTTAAAATAATTTGAAGGCTTATAAAATCTATAATGATGATACTGAAGGTAATAGAATGGTTGAAATTTAATTTAAAGGTAATTTGTTCAATTTTAATAATATATCGTCTAAATTGGAATTTAAAAATAGCTTTCCGAGGCACAGTCTCGGAATTTGACAAAACCAGTTCCATTGGATCCGTAATAGTTAGTTATTATCGGATTTCAATTTCGAAGCAATCAGAGTTGTCGTTTGACCCTGGCAGCTTGAAACGCTTGGATTTATTTTAATCGATTTAATTTAATACCGATCGTTTAATTCCGTAATTCGCACATACGATCAAATTAACTTCCGAAACAAGTTCCATTGAGTTAGCAATTAACGGGACGGTTTGGAAGTTTTGTAATATTATAAATTTAAAGTAACATATGTCAGAGATATTTTGTCCAAGGCGTACTCGGAAAGCTTTCTCAAATCGATAATTATCAACGTCCTTCTCTTTAATCTTCTAACAGAAGCCGATGCCTTAAAAAAAATCAAAACGAAAGAAAAATGGTCGCTTATTCATGTTCAAATCAAAGCCGAGCCTTCGTTTTTCCTTCTCCCCCTCTAATTCAACCTTTAATTCGATCCAAAGTCCCCCCTTTTCTCCTTCAATTTCAATTGAAACCCAGTTTATAAAACAAAAAGAGAAATCGCGCTTGGCTCGCGATCAGGAAGTGCTTGAAGGCACTGTCTCGTTCGATTAAGATTTGGGATCGCGACATCTACGTGATCGCTGCGGCGACGTGTGAGGGGATGGTCACGTGACGATGGCAGAGGCGAGCATCGGTGGGGCTAGGGCTCGCGATCATTTGTAGTGGCCGCGACGTCATTGGAGTGGGCGCGCGGTTTTGGAGGGCGATGGGTTGTCAGATTTGGGGGCGGCGTCGTTGAAGCCGGGGATAGGGTTCTCTCACAATCATCTTCTGTGAGTAAATTGATTTTCTTTATTTTTATTTATTTCAGCTTTGTTGTTTTAAATCCTAGGCTAAATAAAAAAAAGTAATAAAGGAAAATGGAATTGTTAATCATTTATAAATCCTTTAAATTAAGTACTTTTCAAACTTAAATCAAGACAGTTGATTGATTGTTAAACTAAGTATGTTAAATACATAAAAGATATTTAAGACTTAATTAGTTTACAAATAACGTTAAATGTTTTGTGATTTAGTATTTAACAAAAAGATGTTTACCTTAAGTATAATTTAGATTTGGTAATTTATGAAATAAGTTGAAGATTTATTTAAGTAATTGATTTGCAATTATTGATTGAGTAATCTGAAATTAGTGATTTACAAATGTGAATTAGGTTTTAGAAATTAACAATGAAGGTTAATAATTAATAGCTACGGAGTAATGAATTAAAATCTCTTAGGAAAGTAATAAATTTATAATTCACTGAATGTAATTAATTGAATGAAGAGGATTTCCAATTGTGAAGCAAAGGTGAGTAAATCTCACTCTGTATGATTTTTTTAATT
The DNA here is from genome assembly GCA_030765085.1 of Allium cepa. Taxonomy (NCBI): domain Eukaryota; kingdom Viridiplantae; phylum Streptophyta; class Magnoliopsida; order Asparagales; family Amaryllidaceae; genus Allium; species Allium cepa. The sequence goes on from CM060929.1 coordinate 300,380,541, forward strand.
TAAATTTAAATTTAAATGGTTTAATTTAAATAATCAGTTGATTGATTGAGTTGATTGAATGTGTGCTAATGATATAGTGACTTTTGTTTTGGTTGGTACTCGAGTTAATTGTTGTTTGGCTCGAAGTATATGGATTTTAAATAGTTTGAACTTAAATTATAAATAAGAAAATGTTTCCATTGTTAATAAGGGCTTAATGATCTGCGATTCATCAAATTAGAAGGGTAAATAAAATGGATAATTAATTAATTAAATCAATTTATGATTTGGATTAATAAAATTAGTAAGTAAGAGTTTGAATTAATTAAGTGAGGACTAAGTTAATTAAGTTTAATTAATTTAGAAAATCAATGGATGGTCTGAAGGGCAGTTACTCAATGTAATTAATAAAATATAATTACCTTGTAAAATTAATCAAGAGGTAATTTAAGATAATTAATTAAGGAGTAATTAATTTATTAATGAAGTAAATAAAAGGGTAGATCATTTCAGGTGGAGATAAATCAAGTATGATTAATAATGTGGTTTAATTAATATAAGTAATTTAGATTTATATAAATTGAAATATAAATGGGAAGCAATAACTTATAAAATTAATGAAGTAATTAAAGATTTAATTAATTAAGATTAATTAATCCATAATAAGTAACTTATGAGAAATTAATTAATTAAGGATTAATGTAATTAATATAGTTAATTAATTTATGAAGTACTTAAGATTACTTACTGATTTTGGGTTAAGAATAATTGAACTTGTGAAATTAATTGAAATTAACTTCTTTAATGTAATTGAAGATAATTAGTCCAGTGTGACTAATTAAGATCAATAATGGAGGATTGATTTATTAATTGATTTGAAATTAATTAATATTTAATGAAGGAATCTAAGTGATTGAGGTTTGAAATTCAATTTAAATGAATTGAATTGATTTGTGTGATTAAGCTATACTATGGATGATTGAATGGTATTGGATGTTTTGAATATGTTGATATCTCTGATATGAAATGTTGTGTATTTCATTTGGATAATTTGGGATTAGGATGACATGTGATCCGAGGAGACCGGGATCGGGTATTAGGAAAACACCCGAAACCACTTCGGATTAAAAATAAATTGATGTGTAAATCAATAGACTGGAATGAAATGATTTAAGTGAATTGGAATATTTTATCTAAGTTTGGTACTTAGAAATTAACGAGTGGGATAAGTGTTGTCTATAGTAAATTGTGAATGTGTTAAATTGATATATGTTACCCCGGGTTTAAATAAGTTGACTGTTTTGGTATTCCATGTTAGTTGGGTTTACTCACGCTGGTTTCCAGCCTGACCCAGGTGTTACTTTGGTGTAATGCTCGGGTTAGACCGAGTATTACAGATTTTCAGGTTAGGGCGTTCTAGAGCTTAGGAGGCGAGCTGGATGGCAATATCGTATAGAGTATTCCGCTGTATTTATATTATTATTAATCTGAGACTTGATAATTGTAAATATTCAGTGACTGTATATAATGTGAAACTCTGAAGTATATTAAATGTAATCGATAGATATAGTATTCGTTTTTAAACTGTTATTATTTATTATATTTTATCCGCTGCGAATGTGAGATGTTTGGTGTTTCTGTTCTTCTTCTTCTATCTCTTTCTTCTTTTTCATAACTATCTGGAAGTTTCGGGATCGAAAATTTCGGGTCGTTACATTTGGTATCAGAGCAGAAAGGTTAAGCGAGAACCTCGGCTCTGGTGGGAGTTACTCATTAAATAGAGTCTGTAGTACTCTAGAATAAATTGAGAATATATGTATATATATATATATATATATATATATATATATATGAGAGCGTACTTGTTATTTTCTGATATAAAGATTTTAAATTATTTTATATAAAAATATATTTTGGTGTATAAAACAATATTTCCTTCAATTAAAGTGAGTGGTTGTTAAATCATTGGAATTAAATTAAGAAGTAATATAAAATACAACCAAACTGAAATCTTAAATTATAATTAAATTGAGTGGTAATAGAAATACAACCTAATTACAATTAAATAGAGGTAAGTTGAAATGGGATTTAACTAAAATTCAATTTTGAATTTATGGAAATAAGAATAATATAAAAAGGAAATGGGTATCTAGATATGATAACCTTGGGTATTATCATAGTTGTTGTATTTAATAATGAGATATTTGTTATTAAGTAAGTCAAATGAAGTACATTTATAAGAAGAGTACAACTTTTAAATTCAAAAGTAATGAAAAATAATAAATAAGTATTATTTAAATAACTGGGACTTGTTGCAAACGATGGGTTGTTGGAAATTTGATTTGAATTTAAAACCAAGGGCGGTTTAAAATTTTAAAACATGGCAGGGAGGGCCAAGAAATAAATATGTATATATATGTATGGATATACATGATATCAAAGATAATTTGAAATAAACTCTAATGTGTTGATTTTTGATTTTCCCTGAAGTGAGGTGTAAAAACCCAACATGATATAAGTTTTGAACTTATAAGAGGGAAAGAATTTTGAAGTTTGAAGCGGGAATTCAAATTTAGTAAGGTGGATTGGATTAAGTAAATTGGAAAGTTAAATGGTTGATTGGAAATGGGAATTTGTGTGATCTCAAAAGGGTTTGAGATCTAAAAATTTAAAATGGTTGGACGTTTTAAAATAAATTAGATGATATCATCCTATTGTTAATAGAAATCTTTAAATTGAGAATGGTACTGTATAAATAAAATAAATTTGAATAATTAAATTATAAATTAAACTTGTTTAAGAACTGGCTTCAAACTGGAAGATAAATTTGAATAATAAATTAAAATTTTAAATAAAATTGTATTGAACCATGAAATACATAAGTTAAGATAATTTAAAATGGAATTTTGAGAATTGAACTCAGAAATTAAATTGATTAAAAACTTAAAATAAAAGTTAATTTGGTTTAAAGAGATAAACCAATCTTTGAGAATTTAACTCGAATTTATATAATTCGAGGCAGTTTAAATTCAAGATTGAAATTGAATTAGTTCAAAATTCAATTTGGTTTGAATTAATTGAATTGGTGATTGAAGATGTATAAGTTTAAGAATTTAAATGGGAAATTGAATTGGATTATGTTGAAATAATTTGAGTTGAAATGGGTTAAATTGATAATAATTCAAATTGATTGGAATAATTTGAAATTATAATTAAAGTTGAACAGGATTAAAATTAAATGGAATTTGATTTAAATTGGGAAGAGAGTCATGATTGATTCAACTTGAATTGGGTTCAAATAAATTTTAATAGAAATTGAAGTTATTCAAGTTAGAATTGAGTCAATTAAATGAAAATTAGTTGGGGAAGTGAACAGTTTGGCTCTTGACTATTTTCAATATAAATTGTTTTAATATAAACTTATTTTTCTAGGCTATTTAATATATACAACTTCTCTTTCTTAAAGCCAAATTATTTTATACTTGTTTTACAATTATTTTTGGGGCTATTAACTATTTTTCAACTGTTTTCTAAACTAATTACTATTTTTCAACTATATTACAAATTAATTACTACTTTACAACAATTTTGCAATTATCTAAAAGTTCTCAAATCATTTAACTATTTTCCAACTATTTTACAATTAGTTAACTATTTTATAGCTATTTTGTAAACTAATAATTATTTTTCAACTACTTATCTATTTTTCAATTTTCAAGCTATTTTCTAAAAAAAATAAACTGGTCGGAGTTCAAACTGTTATGGATTTAATACCCAACTGAGATAGGAATTGAAGTGATAATCCTAATGGGGATTAATGTAAAGGTGGATAAGTGAATGGGAAAGAAATTGATATTGAAAAGAGTAGTCAAATTGGAATATTTGATTTTGAATAAACAAAGTTATATATCTTTGTTTTATTTAAGATGAAACCCCTTTGTTGAATCTATTGCTGGAAGGAAAAGGATTTTTGAATATGTTTGAAGTATAGAAGGAATTTTATACAAGTTTGAAATGATCCAAAGTTTTAAATTTTATATATATCTGTGTATATATATATATATATATATATATATATATATATATAAAGGATCTTATGAGTATTTTGGAAAGAGGATTTGAGAACCTTTGGATTTGGAAAGGCTTTTGATTTTGGGTAAAATCAATATGAGAATTTGGAAAGCCTAGTTTGAGAATTATCGATTTTGGAATAATCGATTGTGTGTAAAGGAGCCTTGTATGAGATCATACTAGGTGTATGATTTGAAGATACTATATGTGTATAGTATAAAATGTTTTGATGATGGCTCTGGGGAAAAAGGCGCTCCCTTGAAATGAACTTCTTAGGAGTGCCACCGAGTGGTGCTTCCTTGAGCCCCAAGGGGGGGGGGTTCTAAAGTTGATCCTGTGAGGAGTCCGGACAAAACTAGTTCCTGAGGATTATTGGGTAGCGGAAGTCGAGGGCGCTGATGCTTACAGAGGCATTTGGGTTATGCTGTTACGACAATGTAACTCGATGTCGCTGCGATCTACTGTGGGGACCATAGCGAAAATCGTGTGGAGGATGAGCGTCAACAGTCTACACTTGATTTTTCCGGGAAGGCAACGCAACATCGGTAGACTGCGATCTATAGTCAAGTGGAGTGGAGAAGTTTCATTTTGGCAGCGAAATTCGATGGCGCTGATGCCTACGGTTATATGGGTTTTTGCTGTGATAGCTACGTAACCCTAGTTGTAGCTGCGATCTGTCGTGGGTTCCATGGTGTAATTGAGGGGCACGGAGGCCTACAGTTATCTATGGATTTTGTCGGGATGGCAACGTAACCATCGGGTTAACTGCGACCATGGATGGGGGTGATGATTTCCAGAACATCCTCACCAAAGATATTTCCTCTATTTTCAAAAACTGTTTTCTATATTTTCAATAAAATTATTTTCCAAGTATTTTCACTGGGTGTTGAAAACGGGTTTACCAAGTACTTATAGATTTTTAAGTCCTACGCCTGATCAACGTATGACTGAATTTCTGTGAGAACAAGGATGGACTGGTTGAGACATCGAGCTATAAAAAGTATTTTTATAAAGAGCTATTTTATTAGTGTGATGTGAATTTAAAAGCATTTCTAAAATTTGTAAATAAAGGTGTTGGAATTTTGAAAGATGAAAGAAAATCCAAACTGGAATTTCAATAAAGTGATTTTATAATTAAAATCAAATATTGATTTAGAAGTTGAAAGTAAGCTAATTGGCTAAATAATTATTTGGTTGAGTATATTAATAAAAATTAACTTGGGTAAATAAATTGGATTGTAGGTTGATAATGGGATTGGGAATGAATTCGAATTTTAAATAAAATTCAACTTAGATTTAATAATGAATTAAATAAAAAGAGATGTTGCAAAATAAAAATAAAATGGAGTTGGATTGGAAGATGGGATGGTTTGAATTACAAATAAAATTTCAAAGGTGATTTGAGTAATATTTAATGAAATTTGCAAGTAAATTGGATATAAGAGAAGTGATTATAATAGAAATGGTTTGAGTTGCAAAATAAAACCCAAGTGAATAGAAATAAATTGAGGATGACCTTATGTTAATAAAATAAATTCAATAACGAATTAAGTAAGAAAATTAAAAACTTTAAATTGGGTTGATTGAGTTAAATAATAAATGGATGAAGTCTGATTGAATAAAAACTAAATCAAAGTTGTGATTGGAATTGGATTATTAGACTAAATTTAATGGAATTTGATTAAATGAGAATCAAATAGAAGTAAACTTAAGTTTGGTGTTGGAATAAACTAAAGTAAATTCACTTAAGTTTAAAATTTATGGAAGTTTGGCTTCGAATAAGAGTGGAAGCCCATTAAATAAAAGCTTGGATTAAATTAATTTGAAAATGGTTATTAATTTATAAGTTTGAATGTGCCAAGCTTAATAAATTATTTTGAATGAATCCAATGTAGGGATGAGATAAAATGCAATGTACGGTTGGTAAATAAATTAGAAATGAAATGAAATGAAATTCAGAATGAGTTGAAATTAATTTGAAGTAGTTATAAACTGAAATAGATACTCTATTAAGTGAATATTGTCAAATTTGCGTAAAATAAATTGTCGTTTGGCGTAAACAAAGTAATTAAATTTCTGTGAGTTGATAGAGATTAAAATAAAATGGTTTTAGAATTAATTGAAGTGAATATGAGTTTATTTGGATTAAAAACCAATTGGATGTAAGAAATTGAGTTGCAAACCATTGAAACTGAATGAAATGGCTTATGAATTGGTTGAAAGGAATTGAATTAGCTTTAAATTATATAAATAGCTTATGGAAAGCGTTTTGGTGCTTGTTGCTTATGATATATATGTGTTTAGCTATTGAATATAAGTGAAATGCTTGTGTTTAGCTATTAAAAGTAAGTGAGATGCAAATAGATTTTCTTATATGACACTTACATATTTAAATTGAGTAAGTACAGGTATTTGAAGGCCGTTTGGTTGGATTTGGATTACACTAATTGCTAAAATAAATAAGCTGCTTGCTTAAAATGCTAAATAAGGTACGCCTACGCAATAAAAAAAATAGGAATTATGAACTGTTTTTGCTTTTTTCGACCAGGTGGGTCGATGTATATATATTTATATCTCTTGTCAAATTGCAAAAGCTCTTCTGTACAAAGGAGATTCTGCCAAAATTTTCCGGAAATTTTGGGAGTTAGAAAATTTTTGAAAATTTTGTTAAGCAATTAAACGATTTTAAATATAAAACTGAAATAGATTAGTAGATGGACTGATAAGACTCAGTTGTAAATGGAAAATAAACAAATTTAATATTCAAAATGGAAATAAGTTGAATTCATATTAAAACGGGAAAAACGAATTTGAGTAGAAGTAAATATGAAAATCTATATAAGAGAATGTGTAAAATGATTTGTTAAGTTACGACTGAATATTGTTGCCAAACAAGATATGCAGGTATTAGAGGAAAAAGGGATTGGATTTGATTCCAAAAGATAAATTTGTATTGCCCGACAAAAGGGTATGTATTTTAATTTCTGTATGAATTGGATTGGGTTTTTGATGTAGCCACTTGGCTTTTGTTTTCTTTTGGATTTGGGAGCCCGTAGAGGCCTTTTGTAGTAGTACCAAGCTAGCCGCGCAAAGGAGACGCTGGAAAATTTTTCAGGAATTTAGAGAGTTAAAAAAAATTTGAGAAAATTTTGATAATTCAAAATTGGTTTTAAATTGAAACCTAAATGATTGAGCGGAAGGGTAGTGTTTGAAAACGATAGCAGGTCTTTAATTAAAAATAGTTGGTAGGATGTTGAATTGTGAGTTTTGGGAAAGGTAAACGGGTATTGGTCCATTCTTCCTAAATAGTAATTTCGGAGACGAAATTCTTTTAAGGGGGAAGGAATGTGACGACCCGGAATTTCTAACTATGTAAATTGGAATAGTTAATTGATTTTAAAATATTTAAAAGTTAATTTTAACTTGAATTCAAGATATCAATATTTACTTGATAATTAAATTATTGAATTGTATAGTTTAAATATTGAATTTAATAATTGAAATTGGGTGAATTGTTGAATCTGAGATTCTAAGCCTGTTTAAAATAATTTGAAGGCATATAAAATCTATAATGATGATACTGAAGGTAATAGAATGGTTGAAATTTAATTTAAAGGTAATTTGTTCAATTTTAATAATATATCGTTTAAATTAGAATTTAAAAATAGCTTTCCGAGGCATAGTCTTGGAATTTGACAAAACCAGTTCCATTGGATCCGTAATAGTTAGTTATTATCGGATTTCAATTTCGGAGCAATCAGAGTTGTCGTTTGACCCTGGCAGCTCGAAACGCTTGGATTTATTTTAATCGATTTAATTTAAAACCGATCGTTTAATTCTGTAATTCGCACATACGATCAAATTAACTTCCGAAACAAATTCCATTGAGTTCGGAACGTGGGTAAAACCCTAAAATCGTCTAGCGGCATTCCTTAGGAGGAGTTCGAAAATTTAATAGCAATTAACGGGAAGTAACATATGTCAGAGATATTTTGTCCAAGGCGTACTCGGGAAGCTTTCTCAAATCGATAATTATCAACGTCCTTCTCTTTAATCTTCTAACAGAAGCCGATGCCTTAAAAAAGTTCAAAACGAAAGAAAAATGGTCGCTTATTCATGTTCAAATCAAAGCCGAGCCTTCGTTTTTCCTTCTCCCCCTCTAATTCAACCTTTAGTTCGATCCGAAGTCCCCCCTTTTCTTCTTCAATTTCAATTGAAACCCAGTTTATTATATAAAAAAAGAGAAATTGCGCTTGGCTCGCGATCAGGAAGTGCTTGAAGGCACTGTCCCGTTCGATTAAGATTTGGGATCGCGACATCTACGTGATCGCTGCGGCGACGTGTGAGGGGATGGTCGCGTGACGATGGTAGAGGCGAGCATCGGTGGGGCTAGGGCTCGCGATCATTTGTAGTGGCTGTGACGTCGTTGGAGGGGGTGCGCGGTTTTGGAGGGCGATGGATTGTCAGATTTGGGGGCGGCGTCGTTGAAGCCGTGGATAGGGTTCTCTCACAATCATCTTCAGTGAGTAAATTGATTTTCTGTATTTTTATTTATTTCAGCTTTGTTGTTTTAAAACCTAGGCTAAATAAAAAAAGTAATAAAGGAAAATGGAATTGTTAATCATTTATAAATCCTTTAAATTAAGTACTTTTCAAACTTAAATCAAGACAGTTGATTGATTGTTAAACTAAGTATGTTAAATACATAAAAGATATTTAAGACTTAATTAGTTTACAAATAATGTTAAATGTTTTGTGATTTAGTATTTAACAAAAAGATGTTTACCTTAAGTATAATTCAGATTTGATAATTTATGAAATAAGTTGAAGATTTATTTAAGTAATTGATTTGCAATTATTGATTGAGTAATTTGAAATTAGTGATTTACAAATGTGAATTAGGTTTTAGAAATTAACAATGAAGGTTAATAATTAATAGCTAGGGAGTAATGAATTAAAATATCTTAAGAAATTAATAAATTTATAATTCACTGAATGTAATTAATTGAATGAAGAGGATTTCCAATTGTGAAGCAAAGGTGAGTAAATCTCACTCTGTATGATTTTTTTATTTAAATTTAAATGGTTTAATTTAAATAATCAGTTGATTGATTGAGTTGATTGAATATGTGCTAATGATCTAGTGACTTTTGTTTTGGTTGGTACTCGAGTTAATTGTTGTTTGACTCGAAGTATATGGATTTTAAATAGTTTGAACTTAAATCATAAATAAGAAAATGTTTTCATTGTTAATAAGGGCTTAATGATCTGCGATTCATCAAATTAGAAGGGTAATCTAAATGGATAATTAATTAATTAAATCAATTTATGATTTGGATTAATTAATTTAGCAAGTAAGAGTTTGAATTAATTAAGTGAGGACTAAGTTAATTAAGTTTAATTAATTTAGAAAATCAATGGATGGTCTGAAGGGCAGTTACTCAATGTAATTAATAAAATATAATTACCTTGTAAAATTAATCAAGAGGTAATTTAAGATAATTAATTAAGGAGTAATTAATTTATTAATGAAGTAAATAAAAGGGTAGATCATTTCAGGTGGAGATAAATCAAGTATGATTAATAATGTGGTTTAATTAATATAAGTAATTTAGATTTAGATAAATTGAAACATAAATGGGAAGCAATAACTTATAAAATTAATGAAGTAATTAAAGATTTAATTAATTAAGATTAATTAATCCATAATAAGTAACTTATGAGAAATTAATTAATTAAGGATTAATGTAATTAATATAGTTAATTAATTTATGAAGTAATTAAGATTACTTACTGATTTTGGGTTAAGAATAATTGAACTTGTGAAATTAATTGAAATTAACTTCTTTAGTGTAATTGAAGATAATTAGTCCAGTGTGACTAATTAAGATGAATAATGGAGGATTGATTTATTAATTGATTTGAAATTAATTAATATTTAATGAAGGAATCTAAGTGATTGAGGTTTGAAATTCAATTTAAATGAATTGAATTGATTTGTGTGATTAAGCTATACTATGGATGATTGAATGGTATTGGATGTTTTGAATATGTTGATATAATTGATATGAAATGTTGTGTATTTCATTTGGATAATTTGGGATTAGGATGACATGTGATCCGAGGAGTCCGGGATCGGGTATTAGGAAAACACCCAAAACCACTTCGGATTAAAAATAAATTGATGTGTAAATCAATAGACTGGAATGAAATGATTTAAGTGAATTGTAATATTTTATCTAAGTTTGGTACTTAGAAATTAACGAGTGGGATAAGTGTTGTCTATAGTAAATTGTGAATGTGTTAAATTGACATATGTAACCCCGGGTTTAAATAAGTTGACTGTTTTGGTATTCCATGTTAGTTGGATTTACTCACGCTGGTTTCCAGCCTGACCCAGGTGTTACTTTGGTGTAATGCTCGGGTCAGACCGAGTATTACAGATTTTCAGGTTAGGACGTTCTGGAGCTCAGGAGGCGAGCTGGATGGCAATATCGTATAGAGTATTCCGCTGTATTTATATTATTATTAATCTGAGACTTGATAATTGTAAATATTCAGTGACTGTATATAATGTGAAACGCTGATGTATATTAAATGTAATCGATAGATATAGTATTCTTTTGTAAACTGTTATTATTTATTATATTTTATCCGCTGCGAATGTGAGATGTTTGGTGTTTCTGTTCTTCTTCTATCTCTTTCTTCTTTTTCATAACTATCTGGAAGTTTCGGGATCGAAAATTTCGGGTCGTTACAATAGGAGTTTACTGTGTCTACTCTACTTTTCATTGTCTAAAATTATGGAAGATGTGTTTGAATATTTTGAACTAAAGACTAAATTTCAAAGGAATAAATCAATGATGAAGAAACCTTTTGCGAAAAGGAAATTACTTCGCTTCTTCTTAGAATTAAGCTATCCTTTTTGAAATTTTGATAGTTTTGTTTAATAATTGAGTTTTTGAATGTTTTGGATTAAAAACCTTACTTTTAAAGAAGTTAGTCTTTAAGGTAAAATAATTTGGGAAGAAAAATTATTTTACTAAGCAATTTTAGAACATTTAAATTGGGGTTAAGAATATAGTAGTAAATGTTTTTAAAAAGTATGAAAAGTTGGGTCCAAATATTTTTGGAAAGATTTGTCCAAATTTTTAGTAAAAATGGAATCGATATAGGGAATAAGATAAAATGTGAGGTTTATATGTTTTAAGAATTCAATTCCCCCAAACTGTTTTTGGAAAGTTGAAAATTCTTTTGAAAAGTATGCTTAAAATTCTCTCTTGAGATGTGAAAATTCTTTTGTAAGTTTGAATCTCAAGTGTCGCATATTAACGTATTGTGGATTTTAAGCTTATATTTTATGGAGTAGATAGAGACCACCACTATCTAAGTAAGAAGGGTTAAAGGTTTCAAGATATGAATGAAATAGTAATAGTATATACAACATGATTTGGAAATTTTAAAATAGTCCCAAGCACTTATTTGTAAAACATTGGTAAAGTTCTTAAGGTATACCAAATCTAAAATTGGGTTGTAAGTTAGGTTTCCCTTGAAATGTGAATTTCAATATTTTATTTATTAGGGGTAGTTTCATTGTAATTTCCATAAATTATCTAATTCTTTAAATGTATGAAAGAGTGGCGTTTAAATTTTAAAGAGTTATGCCAAGAAAAAAGATGTGTAAGACATGGATATCTTTTTATGCTGTTTACATTGTCTATTTCAATAAAAGAAATAGAGTTAATCCCTTATAATTTCAAACAAAACAAAAATATCACTTATGGTTAATTTATGAAAGATTATAATGGTAATCCTTTTCGTAAGGATAATTCTAATAAAATAAAATATGAAAAGGAATGCTATAGTTTAGAAACTAATAATTAGAAATAAGAAACATATAAATAGCGTAATTTATAACGGTATTTGTATTAATTATAAACAACATGGTAAGTATAGCACTAGGATTGATGGATATTAACTATAAATTTAATGGGTGATAAATTTGTAATTAATAAAGGATAAAAGAAACTAGATAAGGGGCTTATTATGGAAATTTGATATGGTATTTATGAAGGAATTGAATACTCATAATAGCTAGATTTTAAAACTAGTAAATGGATTTAAAGATATTAAATAAGGATTGATTAGAGATTGTAAATTTTGACATTAATCACCAGTTATTATGAGTAATGTATAATTATTAGATTTAAGAAGGAAAATTTAGAAAGGTGGTAAATGGTGGAATGACTTTTTAAGATTAACGTACATCTTAAATTAGTAAGAAGCATTAGCACCCCCAACATCATTAACACCAATTAATGATTAAGGGTAGCTTCCAACAAAAGTTTTGTTTTAAAGCTTTTGGATTGAAATTGCTAGTTATTTCCTTTAGGGAAAAGTATTTGATTATAAGGCATGTTCCTATTTTTTCACTATATTGATTTTAGGAATGGGATTATACCACTAAATTGAAATATATCAAGGAACATCATAAATAAGGAAATTTTATAAGCATAATTAACTAGCAAAGAACAAAAACACAAGTCTGGAAGTTAGTAAGGAAATTATATTAGAATGCTTCACACCCAAAGCTTGTTGAGTGTCACCATTCACCCTGAATGTGATAAGTTGTACAGGGATATGAAGAAAATTTTCTAATTGGTCAAGGATGAATAAAGATCCATTGGACGAGTTTCTAGATGTTTGATGTACCAAAGAATTAAAGTTAAGGCTAGGCAAGCCTGGAGGATTGTCATTACCATTAGAGGTTCTGACTTGAAATTGAGAGCATGTGCCGGTGGACTTTTTAGATGGTTTGCCTAGAAGTAATGAAGTCATATAGGTCATAGTAGATTGGCTCATTTTACTTCCATTAGAAGTAATAGGATTGCAGCATCCCTATCATAGATTGTGTTAAGAGGGTGGTGCAACTACATGGAGTTCCAGTTAGCATTTTCATTTATAAAGGGCCTTTGTTCATTAGGGAATTTTTGAGAATTTGTCATCTGCTTTGGGAACGACTTTGGATCTTAGCACCACTTTCCACCTATAGACCGATGGTTATACGGAACAGGAAATTATTGTCAAGGACAAAATTTCACAGCTTTTTAGCCTCAATGACAGACCTTCAATATTTTATCCTGAAGGACAACTTTCTGTAGGTATCAGTTTTTAGTTATTGATAGCAGTTTTTAGGTATCAGTTTGTAGTTATCGATAGCAGTTTTCAGGTATCAGTTTTAGCTCGGTAGCAGTTTTGTTGTCCTTATGAATAATTTTGGAAAATGTTTGTCCTTATGAATAATTTTTAGAAGAATGTTTGTCCTTGTGGTAAAAATACTGAGGTCGTGTCCTTGAAGCAAAAAATATACAAATCTTTGTCCTTTAAATTAATTCCCCCTATACGGAAAGGGTGAACAAGAATTTTAAGGATTTGTGGAAGGTTTACATCATGGAATTTTGAAGGCCTTGGTGAAGGTAGAGGTGCTAAGGTGGTGAATGAGGACCGCACTTGGACTGTTAGGGGTCCTATGCTGATAGGCAAAGATAGGAATTGGAATTTTTAGTTAGGGACATGTTATTCATTAAGGTTTCGCTTTTTAGAAAGGTTATGAGGTTTGGTGCTTCTAGGATGTTAGCGCCTAGGTTCGTGGGGCCTTTCTCGATTTTAAAGTAGGTAAGGGAAACGTGCTTTTTAGGTGAAGCTTCCAGACTAGTTAGCGGGAGTCCATGATGTCTTTTATATTCCGCAATCAAGGAAATGTCTACATGACATTGCCTCTGTAATAGAGCCTGATCAGTTAATTGATGTTGAAATGGAGCTTATCGCCCTCCCGTACTCCCGCCTACATAGAGGAGCACGGTATTGAGAGGATTCATAATGAGAAATTATGTTGATTTGAGTAGAAAGGGAGATAACCCAGTGGAAAGCACATGAGAAACCGAAGGAAGGGTGAAGATTCTCATCATAAGCTTTTCTTTGGTAAACTTTTTTCTCCTAAAATATAGGTTTTTGGTTGCATCGCGGTTGCTAGATTGGATAGTAGGAGATTGATGCCACACTTTTTGTTGTTATTTTTGCACTTGTATAGAATTTTATGTACATTTAGGATGCTCGCATACATGCCTATATGTCATAAACTTGCATTCACATTAGTATTGAGCTCGCCCATAATATGTCTTCATACATTACATTTTTGGTTGAGTAGAAGTTATATATATTATTGTAAATAAATTGGTTGAATAACATGGGTGCAGAGCGCACGTTACACTATCTTTAATTGGTTATTTCGAAGGCGAAACCTTTTCTAAGGAGGGGGAGAGCATAACACCCCATAAATTTTAATTCGAAACTAATAATTGAAATAAGGCTAAAAATAGAATTTTGTACATTGGAATTTGGTCACAGAGTTGCACCATTGCGTCCACGATGATTTTTTAATGAATTTTCATGTACAATATGCTATAAACGGAGTCCGTATGGAGAAGTCACAGAAATTTGAAGTTTTCAAATTTAAAATGAAATTAGAATTCAAAATATGATTTTTGAGGAGAATTTAAAAAGTATGAAATTTGATTTGCAACATTTACTTAAGCTGGAACTAATCTTAAGGAGAAATTAAAGTTAATGATGATTTAATCGGAATTAAAAATGGGTAATAAATCGATGAAACAGACAAATAATCAAAAGTTGCTACTGAAACGAAGCCGGTAAACCGCCCCTATAATAGCAGTCAATCGGTCATGCCCAGAGCATATTTGCCCTGGTCGAAAGGCCTGGATTCATTTGGTTTCGGTACAATGGTCCACGTTTCTTCCTAACTCTATAAATAGACCTTAGACCCCTACATTTCCATCATAAAATTTTAGGAACATTAGTGAAGCTCTTTCAAAATCTTTCCCCTTAGGGTTTCAGAAATAGTTAACTTTTATAGTAAGTAATTCTAGTCTCCAATCTCTAATTTAAGTTAATCCTTCTTCTCCATATCTTCTGACTTCTGAAATCTAATTTATAAATACAATCTATTTACTGTATATTCAATAAGGGGAAGATCCAACAAGCGATTAGGAGTGGTACAAATCAGATATCTTCTTCTTCTTTGGGTTTCAAAATCAGTTAGGATTTTCAGGTAAGATGGTTAAATGTTTGATTCTTTTGATTTATAATAATATTCCTTCCAGTTTCTGATTCTAAATCTAATTTCAATACACAATTCACTTTGTTGATATTCCAAAAGAGGGAGACCTGGAAGAAAATTAGGCATAGTGGAATCAAATCCAGTTAGGAAGCAAACAAATCTCTATGGGTGAAAATATCAAGTATTTCGTATTTTTAAAATTGAACATTATTTATTGGGATTTGATGTACGCCTTGGAAAATTTTGGAAATGAAAACATAACATCTAAAACCCCACAAAATTTCCCTAAGCAAATATTAATCTTTGTATATATTGGAATTATAATTGTTTTTGGTATTGGCATATTAGAATCTAGTTAACTGTTAGATTAGAAAATCTGTGGTCAATTTAAAATATTTTCCTTTTGAATTGAAGCATTAAAGGGTTCAAAATAAAATAATTTAAAAATGGTGTATAAAGTTTAAATTGAATTGTTTGTAGTTTGCACTGCCTATTTCTACCACTCAAATTAATAACGAATTCCTTTCTCCCTTTAAAATGTTGTATATAAAGATTGAATTGAATATAGACGATCTAATTTGTGTTGATTTGTTCTTCAAAACAAAAAAGGGATCCTAGTGTATTAATATGGAACAAGTGTAGATGTTCCATGCTTGTAAAAATCTATTTTATATTTGATAATAATTTGCTTATAAGGTATTTTAAAATATCAATCTCATATGAATCTATTTTATTTGGCTCTGGTAGTAGCAGTTATTGTTGGAATTATATATTTGTATGAGATTAATATTTCAAAATAACTTATAAGCGAATTATTATCGAATTATTATAACGTAATGATTAGACTTTAAATTCCACATGCGCACATGTGTGTGTGTATAATATAACATATTGATTATAACGTTTGAACGTGATAATTAGTATTATTAGAATAGTTAAGTAATATTAATATGTAGGAAGAGAGATATAATAAATTAGGGAATTAGTCCTTAATTAAGGGTGTAATAAGGGGATACCTTATATGACCTCTATTATTATTCGTGTAGAGTAATATATGTATACAGTGGATATACATATAAGCTATAACTAAGTTATAGGAATGCATAATTAGTCCATAATTACATGGAAGTCTGACTAGTTAAATCTGGCCACCAACGGTGTGGCTTTGCAGACTAATGTTGGGATTCGCCTATAATAAATAACTCAAGTGGATGAAAAGTTAGTCCTAATTCCATAGGGTAAACTTAACTAATTAATCTGGCTACTAGTACCTACAAGTAGTCGGATTATGCGAGACGACACAAGTAGGTTATGGGTCATAAATTGTGTTTCAGATACGGTAGGTGGAATCCCTAGGAGGGGTTCGGTTCGGGTTTGAGGTATTAAGTTGCCATGGTAGGGCCTGCCTCTTTCTTAAGTGAAGTATTAAGTGACCTATTAGGATTTCTTACGACGTTAGCGAGGAGGAACCATGTAGGGATCGTCCTTTGGGTTAATTCATAAATGATAAGGATCTGCCTATTTTATAGGTCTTAAATTATCAGAGCGTGCCTAAGGCCTATTAAAAAAGTAATAAATAATTTGGGTATTTCCTCTTACACCATATATGCTAGTTACATAGAGTTGTGCAGTCAGACCGGAAGATCCTTCGGGCTTACAGTTGTCTTTTTTGCAGTTGGGCTGGAAGGACCTTTGGGCCTATAGTTGACTTTATACGAAAGTTATATAATTGCACTAGAAGAGCCTTCGAACTTATAGTTGACTTTATATGTATGTTTTGATTTTATATGTAAGACATATTTCTTATTTAAATAATACTACCCAAGTACAATTATGGTAAAGCTTGAGATGTTCATTTCACCGGACATTTGTTGCTCTAACCAACTTCTCATTACAACAAATGTTAGAGAGAGTAATGTTGATTTAGGAGACGAAGGTGAAGACTTGTGGCAGTTATCTATCTATTTATGCTTTTTAAGTATTTTATTATACCCAGTTAAGATAGTTATGTTATTGTGCTTTGGAGGCTTTATGTAAATATGTTGTATTGTTTAACATGTTATGTTTCTGAAATAGTTTTCTTTATGAAATGGGTACTTGCTTCAAATATTATATTTTATCCATCCCGCTGTTAAATTCTAAAAGTATAGATAGATAGCTCTGAGTACCGTGTAATATTTTAATTTTATCAACTTAACACCTTGCCTGAAAATGGGCTTTTATTGGGGCAAAATTAGGTCGGGGCGGGTTGTTACAAGCCGAAAGTCACATTGTTAGTAGCCAAATTAGCTGGGCAGACTTTTATGTGCCTCTTGATTGACCTCGCATCCCTATAACTTAGCCTAATTTAAATACTCTCTATGTACATTACCCATCTCACCATTCCATAATTAAGGCCTTATAAAGAATCTTCCTTTTTACGCCTTAAAACATCAATTATTTTCCTAAGGGGGATTAATGATAATTATTACCAAATTAACTACATAATTATTCTCTATAATTATACGTTTATTACGCTAATTAATATAAATGCACACTTGTTTTTCTACGTGTGCGGAGATTACCTCATAATTAACTTAAATGCCAATGCCTAACCATAATGATAAAGTCTTACCTTTTCTTCCATTTTACCAAAAAAGTCCAAATTCCAATATCCATAACAAGGATTCAATAGTAATGTACAAAATTGTAATAAATAGACTTGTATTAAGAATCCAAATTCAACTTATCTCATATTAAAATAGTGGAATAGAAAAAATGAAAACTTACAATTTAAGCAATTCTACGCACTATTCAACTTCTTTTAGACAAGGGAAATTCTATATAATTTTATAGAAATAGGCGATGTAAAATATGAATAAAGATTCATCTTTTACACACCATTTTTTAATTAAATCTCTTAATCAGATCTAAAGAAGAAGAATAAGAAGTGGAATAGAAGGTAGAATACATAAATTGCAAAATCCACAAAACTCTATTATTTTAACACAAAACAATGAAGATTTTATTCCTAATAATTGACATGCCGCTTTGGGGAAATTTCGGGGATTTTTACTATGATGTTTCCGCAATCCAGAACTCCCCAAAGTATATATCAAATCCAAACTATACTATTCAACTACTAAAATAGAAAAAACTAAGATTTCCACACATAGTTGATCCTTAGCTTTGCTTCTCTTCGGATTGGTTGTGCCCATTATAATCTCCTTCAAATCTCTTCTTTTTGATATACACAACAAGGGATTTGTATAGATATTAATTTAGAAAAATTGGAGGAGAAGCGGTCACCGTAACCATATGATAAAAATAAGTTGAAAACTAATAAATCTAGAGCGTACAAAATAACTAAAACCCTACTCGCCACATAGGAAGTGGTCGAATTCTTCATTCCAAGCGGTCGACCTCTAGGGGTCAACCTCTTCCACTACTTTTGGAAGGATATTTAGTTTTTGAGTCGTTGTTAATTTAATTCTCTAATTACTCTTAACGTTAATTATTAACTTTAACGTTTACTTAACCCCCTAAGTCTAATCGCGATTAAATTCAAATTTCATATTCGAGAATTAATTATTTTATTTGAATTCTACATAAATTATTTTAAATCTGAAAACTTCAAATGCCTATAACTTCTTCATTTGAGCTCCTTTTCTAGCATATTGTATATGGAAATTGATCAAAATTTCACCACAAACGCAATGGAATTGCTTTTGTGGTTAGATTTCAACTATTATAACATTTTTTTTATCCCTAACCTAATTAATTGAATTTATCTTAATTTAGTTATTTAATTAAGGTTGATTTTACGGGGTGTTACAATTACGTTCCCATATTTATCTGACCAATCGACTGCCTATCTTGGGACGGTTGCCCGCTAGAGGTTGACCGCCTAGGTAGGAGCGGTCGACCGGTGCGTGTTGTGACGGCTAGGTTTATTTCCACCATGAATGGCCTAGATTTTTATTATTTTAAACCAACTTAAATCTGATGATTCTGGTTACTTCTAACCACTATAAATAAAAGCTAAGCCCCCTCACTTTTCTTCATAAATTATCTAGTAACGGAGCACAACACTATCAGTTTCTTCCTTCTTCACGATTCAGAAATTTCCTATGACTTTCAGGTAAGGGATTTTAGATATTTATATTAAATTTCTAATTCTATTCTCCTCAAATCCCTGAAATATTAGATCTAATTAATATGCAATCCAATTATTGTATATTTCTAAAGGAAGAGATCTAGAAAGAGATTAAATAGAAAGCTATGAATTATCTACGGGTGGAAATCATAGTTTTTCTTGTTTTAGTAATTTTAAAGTATAAGTTGGATTTGATATGTGCCTTAAGGAATTTTGGTTCATGAAAACTTCAAATCTAAACCTCAAAAATTCCCCAAAGTGAAATGTCAATTCTTATGTTATTGGAATCTCATTTATTCTATATTAAAATAGTAAAATTTGTGTAGTTATCGCAATTTTAATATTTTACATTCTATTATACTTCTCATTTTTCTCTTTTGATATGATTAAAGGTTCTAAATGTTAAGAAATAGTGTGTAAAATACGAATTCTCTTATTCGTAGTTTGCACCGCCTATTTTCGCAATTAAATATGTATCTCTTTTCCTTTTTATACGTGGAAGTTGAATATAGTATAAAAGGATTGGATTATAAATTGTATTAATGTTAATTCTATTATTTTAATATAAAGTAAGTTTGGTAATTGGTTCTATTTTCTTATACAAGTCTATTGTTAGGATAACGATATTAGCTAATTTTTATGTTATGGTATGAAATTAAACTTGTATAAATTGAAAGTTTTGACATTTAACGATTAGTATAGGGCGTAGTCTTTGCATGCCTAGGAATATTTTAGTTACATATGTATAAATATATATTAGCATATAAATAACATATAAATAATAACTTAATAAATATGTTAGTTAGCATATGAATAACATATGAATAATAACTCGATAAATATGTTAGTTATTAGCATTAAAACCTCTGAGGATGAAAGTTAAGAATGAATATGATTAGTGGCGGAATAAAGAATCTTTCTTTACAGCCTTAGTGGAACGCGGTGAGGTATATGGTAGTATATTTAGGAGAGTGTAAATTATGACTAAATTATAGGGATGTGGGGTCAGTCAAAAGCACATGAAAGTTTTTCTAGCTAATCTGGCTACGAGGAGCATGATTTTGGGCTGATGTGAGACATCGCCTATAATAAGTACCCATGGAGGACGTAAGATTAGTCTCAATTCTATAGGCTAAGTCTAACCAGTTAATTTGGCAACCTTTTGTAACATTCCCAATCTTAAGTCCCAAAGCTAAACACTACAGATGCTGGATCATTCATAGTATTAACTTTTGGTAACAAATATGGTAATGTTAACGGTATCCATAATATCAGAAGCACATGAATATGAAATAAAATCAACACAGATTAAAACAACTTTTCTGATTACAGTTCAAATCAATATTTCATATTCAGATACATAATCCCAAAACGATTTCCAAGTTTCTATCAAGTATAATTATTACAAAATACTCGAAGAGCGACATATGAAGATGCCCCCTTGGATGATCAGAGTACTAAATATACATGCTAGTCTTAATACATAACAGCGGAAATAAAACTAAATATCTCCTACATAGCTAGCTTTGCCTCCTATACGTCTTCGAAAGCTTTATTCGTCCAACCTACTAAACCTGAAAAGACCCCAACTCTCAATCTACTCAAATTAATTTTGAGCATCCGAGAGCTTAAGGTGGAAAACACAAACTTCGAGCCAAATGTTTGCACAAAAAATGGACAAACACCTCCAAGTCGTATTATTTTAGTTGAGTATGTGTGATTTTCAATGATTTTAGATGAGTATGTAAATATGAGAAAAGTAAGGGCTGAAATGTAAAAGACACGCAGATTTATAGTGGTTCGGCCAGAATGTGCCTACGTCCACTTTATATGTTATTATCTTTCTTCTTCCAGATTACAAGTACAATGCGTTGTATACGAGTGTATGAAAGTAGTTTGAAAGTTCCTTCCTTGCTTGAGCTCTCAAACTTGTCTGCCATTGTTGTACCCCTGCCCCTCTATTTATAGAGTGAGGTAGAGGGCAGGGGTCTTGGATGTATATAGCTGCTGGTGGGCCCGGGCTGAAGCAATCTGGCCTGGTAGCGTTCTGGTTCGGCGAAGCCTTGGTTCGGCCGTGTTGAGGTCTCTGAGATGGTTGATTCGGTAGTGAGCTTGGAGGTTGGTTCGGTTGTACGTGGTCCGGTCATGGTGGTCCGGTGATGAAGAGGTTGGTTCGGCATTGATGTGGAGATTGGTCCGGTTTGGTTGTGTGGTATTGGACCGGTGGTGATTGGTTCGGTACCAACCTCGTTCGGTAGTGGGATTGTGAGGGGGAGTCTGGTTGCCGGACTAGGTTGGGAATGCCGAATGAACCCATGCCGAATGAACCACCATGCTTGACTTGCCGAATGGATTTTATGCTAGCATTGAGCCTTGTGTCTGCCGAATGGATTGGAGGTTACGAACCCGGGTGTAACTGACGCTTCTCGGTCTCGAGATCTTCTGGGTGAAAATTCGCCCAACATTTGCCCCCCAAAGTGGGGCACGTGCTTGCATGTGTCGCGCTTTGTTTCCCTGTGGTAGAAAGGCTTGTTTCGTAACGCCATGGGCTGGATATTCGTATCCTGCTGCTGTCCTGCAAAGGAATTTAATTTATAGTTTTAGTGTGGTTTTAGATAACGATCGTTCGGGATCGAGATATTTGAAATGAAGCTAATCGTGTCGTTCGAGGCGAGCAAGTGTGCCCCGAGGGGGCTTAGCATTCTTGGATCGCTTGTCAAGACGGTTTATCGCAAGCTCAGAGCATGCCTAGGGATCGTTCGCGACCCCATACATGTGTAAGTAGCTTAGCCATTTCATAATTATCAAATATCCGTTTTACCTATGAGTTTAAAAAGGCGTGTCAAAGTGCAAATTCTCATGACGATAGGGTTAATAGCCATTCAGAGCGTGCCTATGGACCGTTCGTGGTCGCGTGCACGTGTAAATGATTAATCCATGTTAGTGAGAGATTCACGACTTATCCATTGTTATCATATTTTTTATTTTATTAGTAAGCTCTTAGAGTTCGGCACTTATCTGAGTGAAGCGCCCTGCGTGCCCCCTGTTTCTGGTTTCTGCTGGTAGAGACAGTTTTATTCGGTTGTTGGTTGGACCGGTACGCTGGTCCGGTATGTTGGTCCGGTAGGCCGAACCAGCTGGTTCGGCAATCCTGAGTTTGCCTATATATAGAGGCTACCCCCCTTAGTTTTCCCTTACCGAACCAAAGAGAGCCGAATCAATTTTTAGCCGAACCAAACTTCTGCCGAACCAAGCTTATACCGAATTAGGTATATATTCTTTTGCCGAATGGTTTTTTATCACCGAATGAATATGATTGCCGAATGCACACGAAGGGTTTTGTTTTACCGAATGATATGTATACCGGATGTGTTTTTTAGTGCCGAATGGACTTATGACCCCATTGCCGAATGAACTTAAGTCCCTAGTGCCGAATGAGCATAAGACCCTAGTGCCGAATGAACTTTGTATTCGGTCTTTGGGTGGAACTCTGGACTTATGTATGCTTGCTTGTATTCTTGTTCTAACATCATGTTTTTCACTTTTGTGTATGCAGATAAATGTCTCGCAAGGCGGAAACACGATCAGACAGACGGAAATCCAAGGATGGAGGAGAGTCTTCTTCTGTGCCCCCAGCCCAACCAGGATCCGGGCAACATCGACCTGTTCCGAGGTCGTTGGTGGACGGACATGGTCCACAGGAACTTCTGGTCTCCCCTCCCGACTGCTTTCCTAGCTCCCTAAAGGAGGAGCAACTTGACGTTATATCCCGTTCCTTTGGGATAGACAGGGCTCTTATGCTGTTACCGGGGGAGGGGGTCATGCCATATGATCCCCCTGAGGGGTACTTCGCTTACAGCCGTTACCATTGTATGTGCGGGGCTATTCCTCCAGTCAACGCCTGGATATTAAGCTTCGTCACTTATCTGAAGGTGGCTCCATTCCAGCTCCAGCCCAACTCTTATGCCATTCTGGTTTGCTTGTATGCTATCTTCCAGAAGAGATACGGGCGTGCCCCCTCCAACCGGGAAATACGATATCTGTACAATCTGAGGGGGTACAGGAAGGGGTCCCCATATATTAGCTTGGAGTCAGCCGTTTCCTTCAAGCCGGTTTTGGATTTATACTCGAAGTATAGCATGTTCAAGAAGGAATGGTTCTTTGTTAGGGATGACTCCGTCTCTATTCGCCGATTTACCTCCGGATGTAAGTCAAAACTCTACTCATAATTTCTGTCTTGGCTGTAATTCTCTCTCTTATGCGCTTTTATTTCTTGCTAGCGACAGGTGGTTTTGCGGTTGTGGAAGATGATCGCCTGGTTCAGATGGCAGCTGAAATTGAAGCTATTTCCGGGAGAGACAGATCGGCTGCTTATTTGATTAGGAATGCCAGGCTCTTGATGTATAATTTGATCCTCCCACATCAGTCCGTAGTCAAACAGAGGGACACGGCAGAAGAGAAGGCTGCCCAGCCCAAAGGTGGGGTGACAGCGAAGGGTGGCAAGAGGAAGCCCTTTGCACAACGTCCAGTCGTAGGAGGCAAGAAGCTCAAGGAGTCCGATGGCCCTTCTCCAAGTACTTGCCCGGATGTCCCGGAGGAGGAAGGCGTAGAAGAGGAGGAAGGAGGTGAAGTTGGAGAAGGGTCGGAGGGTGGAGGAGACGACGATGGTCAGGGTGGTAGCGGTGTTGCTGCTCTAACCTCTGAGCAGGACCTCGAACTGGATGAGGCTCTCCGTCGGGCCTTCGGGGAGTCAGAGGGGGAGTCGGAAACAGAGAAGGAAACGGAGAAGGCAGAGGAAACCGGCAAAGCTGTGGTTAGCACTGACCCATCCTCTAAGGGTTCCTCAGCTAGGGTGACCCCGGCGATGCAAGGTGAACTTTTGTCTTCTGCCGATTCCATTTTCGATAGGGACTTAGAAATTTTTTACGGTTCACTTCCGTCCTGGAATGAGATCCAGGACTTATTGCAGTATCCCACTCCTCCGCCGGGTTTGTATAACAGATGTGTCTCCTCACTTTTCTTTCTTTTTAACTTAGCACATTTTTTGAATTGCGGATTATTGTATGTTCGTAACATTTGTTCTTTATTCCAGGGGCAGGCCAGGCGGGTAAAACGTCGGATGTTCGACACCGCCTTGAACAATTTAAGTCGAGGAGAGCTTCCGCGAAACCTTCTACTGATCGCACTGGGGACGTAGTCAAGTACCGCCCTCTTCTTGGGGTCATCGAAGAGGGCATTCAGAAGAGGAAGCGGAGCCGTTCCTTATTTGAGTCTTCTTCTGCTTCGCAGCTTCCTACTCTGTCTCCCCCTACTCAGCCTCCTTGTGATACTACGGAGGAGAGCACGGAGCCCTGCCCCCCTCCTCCTCCTTCCAAGAGATCTACTGTCATTCATATAAGGCGTCCCGATGTGCCTCGCCCCGTGCCTCGTGACCCTTTTGCCGGTCATCCTGATTTAGACCCAAGTTTTCGGGATATTTCATTTGATGAGACCACGGGCGAGCACCTACTTCCCCGCAACCCCATGGTACGTGTGCTGGATGAGGCCAAGTCCCTAGATCTTGATCTGCTTACTACTCGGGTAGTTACTATGGGGGACGAGGCCAAGGCTAATATTGACCGGGTGGCCGAAGAGACTAAGAAGTTAATGGAGCATCATGCTCGATTGGTCAAGGCCGGGGAGGAGATTGGGAGTGCTAATATTCGGTTAAGGCTAAAGGTTGCCGATCAGGCCAAGCAGCTTGCCGACCAAGCCATCCAGATCTCCCAGCATGAGGAAGCCTCCCAGCGTCTGAAAGAGACCATGGAGAAGGCCAGTAGGGCGGAGTTACGGAAGATGGAGGTTACCTGCAGGGAGCGGATTAACATGGCCATTACAACGGTGGATGAGGTTCGAAATGCGGATCTCGAGCGGGTAGAGGAGTTGTCGGGGAGACTCGAGGCTGCGGAGATGGCTCAGGCTGAGTTGAAGGAGGAGATGGAGGAGATGAGGAGGTCCCTTAGGTTGAAGGAGGAGGAAATGAGGAGGTCACTCCAGGCTGACTGCTTGAGATACCAATCAGAGAGGGACGTCGCCGTCGCTAAGTTGCAAGCTTCCGAGGCTCGGGTGAGGGAGTTTGAGGAAAATGAGGGGATGATGGATGAGATGCTTCAGGATATGTACTTCCATACTTGGAAAGAGGGCGGCTTGTCTTGGATGGACGATTACCCTCGGGTCATGGCCAAGGTGTATCTCCAGGCTTTAGAGGAGGCCAGGGTGAATGCGGGTAAGGAAGGCGGAGAGGCTTTCAACTTGAGCGCGGTTACTGCTCAGTTCTCAAAGGAGGAGCAAGCGGCGGTGAAGGAGGGGATGCGGCTACTCGCTGCAGAGGAAGCGGGCGTGCAGTTGGATGATGAGGATCAAGCGGCGGATGCTGGTGAGTTATTCTTTTCCCTTTCTTTTCTTTTCGTGTTTTCATAACTTGATCGTTCGTTTAATGAATTCCTCTTCTGATCTGGACAGGTGGGACTTCAGATCCACATGCTGGGGGCTCCGATCCTGCGGCTAAGTAGGCTGGGGGAGTTGGTGATGGAGTGTGGATGCATCTGCCATCTTTTTGTTTCTTTTTTATCACTGTTCATGTTAGTCTTTGATATGCAACTGTAATAAAATTATTTGCAAAGAATAACTTCGTGTGATCTTATAATATAAGCTGATTTTGTCATGTTTAAATGTTGTTGCTATCTTTATGCGCTGTGTGAGAAGTATAATTATGTATATGCCTGTGATTCCACTTGTGTTTGATGTTAAGTTTTTGCTTGAAATATAATTTCACGTTTTGCAATGTCAGTGTATGAATAAGTTATAGTTACGCATTTATGTACAAGAGAAGAGAGTACCGCCCTTTATGTTTTATTCGCAGGCGGTAGCTTTGAGTGTCTTGTGTAACTGTTCACGGGTATAGCAGAGCGCCCTGCTACCCAGCACGCAGGCTTAGAGCCTCATGAGTGAATGCTTCCTATTTGGTTTCCTGTACTTTAGAGTTTATTATACAGGATAGGAGAAAAATATTTAAATGAAATGGAAATATAGTAAAAGTAAAACTTCCAGTCACGGAAGGCCGTCGATGTGCTTAAGTTCGTGGCAAACGGGTTTTGTAGTCACTTTCCCTAGCTGTGGGTCTTGGAGACATTTGTCACCCATCTTACGCCTCCGCGGGGAGTTTTCTTTTTTACCACAGCCGCACTTAAGACACATCGGAGCCGAGATCGCGCACGGTAACTACCCGAACCGTTATGGTCCGTAATCGTGGGTATTATTCGATTTACCGTGGCCGGCTAGCGTGGGTGCCGTTGGCCGTGAACTACCCCTGGCTGGCCACACCTTATGTTGGGGCTTAAAGTAGGTTCACGGTTACCGACGAGCCGAACGCCGTAATGAGCTGCCATCGGCTATAGTCGGCCTTTATGATGACTTATAATCGGCTCATTACAGTTGGCTTTGAGGGCAGGCGCGCAATGAGTTAACCCGCAGCAGAGGGATGCTGGAGCAAAAGAGTCTCATTGGCGAGTGCATAGAATCGTGGCGTACCTGTTAGGCCTAGTCTAGATGAGGCCGCGGTGCGTCTTGAGTGGAGATGCCATAGGATTTTGTTCAACAGAAAGGGATAAAACTTAACAAGTAGCCAAGACATAAAGGAACAAGTTAAAAAGAGACAAGATTTTTTAAAGTGGTTCGGCACGAAAATGCCTACGTCCACTGGTTCTCTTTGTTAATTCACTTCATATGGGCAGTACAAGTTAAGAAAAGTATCGACGGAGGTGTCGGATGTTCCATGCCCTCTGGAACACCTCTCCGTCCACTGTTGACAAAATGTAAGCTCCGTTGTGGAGATCTTTGTGAATTACATATGGTCCGTCCCAGATGGGGTCCAGTGCCCCGGGGCGCGGAAAGATTCGCCTGAGGACAAGATCTCCTTCCTGTAAGCTGCGATGCTTGACTTTGGAATTGTATAGTGCTGCCACTTTTTGTTTGTGAGCTGCTGCTTTGAGTGCTGCATCGTTTCTCCTTTCCTCAATCAGTTCCAAAGACATGAGGAGGAGTTCTTCGTTTTCTTCTGGGTTGTAGTGGATCCTACGGTGGGAAGGCACAATAGTCTCAACTGGGAGCATTGCCTCCGATCCATATGCCATAGAGAAAGGAGTATGTCCCGTTGATGTTCTGAAAGATGTGCGGTATGCCCATAGTGCCGTAGGAAGTTCGTCCACCCAAGCGCCTTTTGACTTTTCAAGTTTCTTCTTGATTAGGGTTTTGAGAATTTTGTTGACAGCTTCAACTTGTCCGTTTGCCTGAGGGTAAGCTACTGATGAGAAGCTTTTATGAATTCCATGCTCTTGGCACCAGTCGGCAAATTCTTCGCTGTCAAATTGGAGTCCGTTGTCTGATACGATCTTGAGGGGGACTCCATACCTGCACAGAATGTTTTTGATCAAGAAGTTAATAATTTTTGCTGAAGATATTTTATTTAAAGGTTCTGCTTCCACCCATTTGGTGAAATAATCGACTGCCACTATAGCATATTTGGCTCCGCCTCGGCCCGTTGGCAGTTCGCCAATTAAGTCAATTCCCCATACAGCAAAGGGCCAAGGGCTGGTCATTTGAGTAATTTCGTTTGTGGGCAGTCGAGGGATCTTGGCGAACTTCTGACATCTGTCGCATTTCTTAACGAAGTCTAGGGTATCTTTGTTTAGTGTGGGCCAGTAATATCCATATCGGAGTATCTTTCTTGCCAAAGTCTGTCCTCCAGTGTGATCTCCGCATCCTCCCTGATGGATGTTTGTTAATATCTCCTTGGCTTCCCTTCCGGCGACGCATCTTAATAAGGGGCTAGAGAAGCCACGCCGGTAGAGGATGCCTTCTTGTATTGTGTAGTGGGGAACTTTTCTCAAGATCTTCTTGGCTTCGTCACGCCTGTCGGGTAGTATGCCATCTTGCAAATATTTCCGGATAGGAGTCATCCAGGTTCCTTCTTCGATTGCAGTTATCAGATTTACTTGTTCGAAACTTGGGGCTAGCTGCCTTGAGATTACTAGTGCTCCGGGAATGGTGCTGTCCTTCATACTAGCTTGCTTTGCAAGTTCATCTGCCTCTTGGTTTTCTTCTCGAGGAATGTGTTTGATTAGATAATGGTCCAATCGATCGAGCAGCAGTCTGGTTTTCTTTAGGTATGCTGTGAGCCGTTCTCCTCGAGTCTGGAATTCTCCTAGTACCTGATTTACGATAAGCTGAGAATCACTATGAATACATAAGGAATTGATCCCAATTTCTAGGGCCAGTTCCAATCCCGCTATTACTGCTTCATATTCAGCATCGTTGTTAGTGGCCGTGAACTCCAATCTTAATGCATAGTACAACTTTCTTCCCCTGGGGGTGACGATCACAATACCTGCCCCCGAGCCTTGTTCGTTCGATGCTCCGTCTACAAAGAGGTTCCACTTGATGTTTTTTGCTACTTCGGATTGTTCCTTGCCTTCGTTGGTAGTGAATTCGGCAATGAAATCAGCCATGGCTTGTCCTTTGATAGCGGTGCGGGGATGGTAGGTGATATCATACTGACTTAGTTCGATGCACCATTTGAGGAGTCGCCCAGAAGTGTCAGGACGATGGAGCACTTGTCTTAGTGGTTGATCGGTTAGAACCCTGATGGAGTGAGACTGGAAGTAGTGTCGCAGTTTCCGTGACGCGATCAATAAACAATATGCTAACTTCTCAAGTTTAGGATATCTGGCTTCTGCCCCCGTAAATCTCTTGCTTACAAAGTAAACCGGACGTTGTGTGCGGTCTTCTTCTCTTACCAAGGCGGCGCTTAGAGCATGAGATGATACAGCGAGGTATAGGTATAACACTTCACCTTCATTTGGAGTTGAGAGTACTGGTGGTCTCTGAAGGTGTTCGATTAGGTTGAGGAAGGCTTTTAAGCATTCGTCGGTCCACTCGAACCTCCCTTTGTCTTTCTTGAGTGCTTCGAAGAAAGGGACACACTTGTCAGTTGCCTTGGAAATGAATCTGCTTAGGGCGGCCACCTTTCCGTTTAGGCTCTGCATTTCTTTTCGAGTGGAAGGTATCCTTATTTCTTTTAAAGCTCGGATTTGTTCAGGGTTTGCTTCGATTCCTCTGGCGTGGACGATGAATCCTAAGAATTTTCCCGATGATACTCCGAAGGAGCACTTTAGAGGATTCAGCTTCATTCCATATCGGCGAAGTACCCGAAACATATCGTCCAGATGGCTTACATGGTCGTTGGCTTTCCTAGACTTCACCAACATGTCATCCACATATACTTCCATAGTACGTCCTATCAGTTCTGCGAACATTTTGTTGACGAGGCGTTGATAGGTAGCTCCAGCATTTTTGAGTCCAAAAGGCATGACTTTGTAACAATATAATCCGCGGTCGGTGATGAAGCTAGTGTGGTCCTGATCGGGAGCGTGCATGGGGATCTGGTTATATCCGGAGTATGCATCCATAAAAGATAGGAGTTCGTGCCCAGCTGTGCTGTCCACGAGTTGGTCAATTCGGGGAAGTGGGAAGCAGTCTTTCGGGCAAGCGTCATTCAGATTGGAGAAGTCAATACATGTTCGCCACTTTCCATTGGCCTTTTTTACTAGCACTGGGTTAGCGATCCATTCTGGGTAGATGGCTTCCCGTATGAAGTCATTAGCAAGTAGATTTTTTACTTCCTCATCAAGGGCTGCTGATCGCTCTGCCCCCATGCTCCTCTTTTTCTGCTTTACTGGTACCTTGGTGGGATCGATGTTCAACATGTGGCATGCTACGTCTGGGGAGATTCCTGTCATATCGGCATGGGTCCACGCAAATACATCTAAGTTGTGGCGGAGAAAGTCAATGAGTCGATCCTTCAATTCCGTTTTCAGCTGAGATCCGATTTTTAAGAGTCTACTTGAATCATGCTTATCTACAGATACGAATTCCATAGCCTCTGCAGGCTCGGCGGTAGCCTCCTCCTCTTTATCCCGGGGGTCTAGTTCATTGAAGGGATCGCTTGTGTATCGAAGAGGAGGGGCTTTCTTTAGTTGCTATGCCTCCCAGCTCTTCATGCAGAGAGTAGTCTCTGCATCTTTTCCTTTATTCTTTCTGCGGTTGTTGCGAAGCTCAGTTACATAGCAGTCTCGGGCAGCGTCTTGATCTCCTTCTACTTCTCCTATTCCGTTGTCTGTCGGGAATTTCATCTTCAGGCACCAGGGGGCTAGGACAATTTGGAAGTCAGACAAGGCTGGTCTCCCCAAGAAGGCGTTGTAAGCCGAGTGGTTCTCTATTAGCACGAACGTTTGTTTTCGCACCACGGAGCGGGGATGACTTCCTATTTCGACGAAGAGGTCAAGTTGCCCGAGGGGCATTTTTGCATCTCCAGTGAAACCGTGCAGTGGTTTGTCGCAGGGAGACACATCCTTCATTGATAACTTCATTTTGTCGAAAGCATGTTTGAACAAGATGTTTACGGAGCTTCCCGTGTCTATTAGAATCCGAAAAACTTTAGCAGGGCCGAACCAGGCAGAGATGACCATAGGATCCATATGTGGGTACTGTCTTCCTTCCAAATCGCGTCTACTGAATATGATGTCGTCGCTCTCTTTTCGTTTCGGTTGGCGTTCTTCTGTGACGGAGTTAACGTATCCTTCGGTATTTCTAAGCGACTTGCCGTACCTTTCCATCTCTGCCCAACTTCTGTCGGCAATGTGTGGTCCTCCTGAGATGGTAAGGACTACTATCTTCTCTTGACTAGAGCCACTGGTGTTGTGATTGTTGCGACTCCCTCCGCCTACTTCTGGGAGGGGTTGCTTTGAGTTCTCATTGGCAGGAGTTGGAGTCCTGTTCTGACTTTTCACATAACGTTCCAGTCTTCTTCTTCTAATGTGTTCTTCGATCAAGTCCCGAAGATGGTGGCATTCATTGGTGTCATGTCCGTGGGATTCGTGGAAGCGACAGAACTTTCCGGACTTGAGTGCGTTATTTGATTCTTTCTTGTGCGGGGGGCGCTTGTATCCGAGTTCGCCCTGAGTGGCTAGGTAGATGTTTTCGATTGTTTCATTCAAAGGAGTGTAGGAGTCAAATCTTGGCCCTGGTCGATATTGGCGCTTCTCACCCTTTCTGCCCCCAGCATTGTCTCTAGATTCATTTCTTCGAGCGTCCTTAGCTGCAGTGGGAACCTTGTCCTGAATTATCTTGCCTTGTTGCCCTGGCTGCCTCTCCGTAGCAGCGTCTTCAAGTCTCATATACTTTCCAGCTTCATGGAAGAAATCAGGCAAGGTAACTGGTTTTTCCTTAGTTAATCTTCTGGCAAACTTGGTGTCTGGATGCACACCACTACAGAGGGCCATTAGAGTGAGTTTTTCATCGGCATCTTGAACTGCTGCCGCTGCGGCGTTGAACCGTGTTAGATATTGTTGTAGCGTCTCTCCGGTTTTCTGTTTGACATTGGATAGAGAATAAGCATCCCTGGGTTGTTCCACATGGATGCGGAACTGGCTAATAAACCTTTCTTTTAACATCTCCCATGAGTTGATGGATCCTTGGGGTAGATGGCAGAACCAGGAGGTAGCTAGATCTGATAGGAATAGCGGAAAGCATTT
This sequence comes from Allium cepa, assembly GCA_030765085.1. Classification (NCBI taxonomy): domain Eukaryota; kingdom Viridiplantae; phylum Streptophyta; class Magnoliopsida; order Asparagales; family Amaryllidaceae; genus Allium; species Allium cepa. The sequence goes on from CM060929.1 coordinate 300,412,492, forward strand.
ACATAATACTCCTTCTGTTGCTCCACTCATGAGCATATGCTGGGTGTATCTCTGCAGGTGTACGATGGGGTCGGAAGTTCCTTTGTAAGGTTCCATGGTTGGCATTTTCCATTCCCGGGGAGTGATGGCAGTTTCGATATTTCGGGTAAAGGGACTGGTGACCCTAGCGCCTATTCCCCGGTCCCTTTGCTCCCGTTGGACACATTCTCTGAATAATCGTGCCATCCGCTCGTCAGAACTTGGAGCGGACAAAAATGAGCTCGGTTCTTCCCTGCGGGATCTATCTCGTCCAGATGACCTGTAGGGATGGTACAGTCTATCACCTCTAGCATTATCCAGTGGTTGTCTTTGGCTGCTTGGATGCACGCTAGGACCAGCTACAGTTGCCCCCTGCCTTGATCTTCCCCTGTGGGGTTCTGTTTCGAGCACATCCATGGGGTCAACTTCGGGCTGAGTTCTAGCTCGGCTCCGTTCAGCGGGGTTTCTATGATTAGGTGGCATGACTGGCTCAGCTACCTCCGACCCTCGCCTGGTGCCTCCCCCGCTAGGTTCGGTTCCAAGGGCTTCCTCGAGTCGGAATTCGGGCTGAGTCCGGGCGCGGCCCCTATCATTGTTTTTCCTGTTGATAGCTTGTTCGAAGAGTGAAGACCTTTGTTGCCTCCGGGATCCTCCGGATTGGGATTCACCCCATGATTCAGTGTTGCGGTTGGACTCTTCAGCGTCCCTTAAGCGTGTCATGAGTTGGTCCACCAAAGTTTCTTGTTGGGATGTGAAGCGGTTAGTTACTTCAGCCACAACCCTGTCCAGATCTGCCCTAGTGATTGGTTGTTCCGTTGCGGGACCAGTTGGATTTTCCTGATTTTCATCTGGTACTGCTGTTGAAGTGGGCTGATCTGTGATTGCTGGATCTGGAAGGCTGCTAGTTGCGATGTTCTTTCCTTTGTTAACATCCCTTCTCTGTTTGGAAGGCATGATTTCTAAGCAACGAGTGATGTCGTTAGGAAAAAGGTTGAGTGGGAGAAGATGAAGCTTGAGTTCAGTTCTCAGTGAAAGCACCAAAAATGTTTGCACAAAAAATGGACAAACACCTCCAAGTCGTATTATTTTAGTTGAGTATGTGTGATTTTCAATGATTTTAGATGAGTATGTAAATATGAGAAAAGTAAGGGCTGAAATGTAAAAGACACGCAGATTTATAGTGGTTCGGCCAGAATGTGCCTACGTCCACTTTATATGTTATTATCTTTCTTCTTCCAGATTACAAGTACAATGCGTTGTATACGAGTGTATGAAAGTAGTTTGAAAGTTCCTTCCTTGCTTGAGCTCTCAAACTTGTCTGCCATTGTTGTACCCCTGCCCCTCTATTTATAGAGTGAGGTAGAGGGCAGGGGTCTTGGATGTATATAGCTGCTGGTGGGCCCGGGCTGAAGCAATCTGGCCTGGTAGCGTTCTGGTTCGGCGAAGCCTTGGTTCGGCCGTGTTGAGGTCTCTGAGATGGTTGATTCGGTAGTGAGCTTGGAGGTTGGTTCGGTTGTACGTGGTCCGGTCATGGTGGTCCGGTGATGAAGAGGTTGGTTCGGCATTGATGTGGAGATTGGTCCGGTTTGGTTGTGTGGTATTGGACCGGTGGTGATTGGTTCGGTACCAACCTCGTTCGGTAGTGGGATTGTGAGGGGGAGTCTGGTTGCCGGACTAGGTTGGGAATGCCGAATGAACCCATGCCGAATGAACCACCATGCTTGACTTGCCGAATGGATTTTATGCTAGCATTGAGCCTTGTGTCTGCCGAATGGATTGGAGGTTACGAACCCGGGTGTAACTGACGCTTCTCGGTCTCGAGATCTTCTGGGTGAAAATTCGCCCAACATTTCAAAAAGCCTGGTGTGAATAATACTATTACATCTTGGTTTACGGATATTAAGTGAGTCCACGCCATTTAATGGAACGGGTTTCCCCTCAATAATATCCTTTTATAACGTATCTTTTTCCAAATCAGAATCCTGTAATCAAACTGATTAAAATAATAATAGCAATATCATATATGCTCATAAATCAGGTAATAAGTGAACTATCTGTCCAAAAAAATATAGTTTTCTTTGGCCAACTACTAACTATTGGCTGACTCGGGCCTACCAGATAAAATAATAAACTAACATCTTTTAGACACACTACTAGACGGTATGTCCTTAACTTACATCTCTCAGGGTCACCTGATCCTAGTGGTTTTGCGGGCTCACCAATAACTTGTTCTCCTTCTCTGTATATTCCTTTCTATGTGTAACATCATTTAAGTCTTACCTGTGACTAAGCCCTACACGTTGGAATTTTGGACTAAATTAGCTAGGGGCTATAGCTAATGTGTTAGGCGCAGAACTATACCAGTCCCATCTAGTATACAAATATCCGAGTCATTTACTTTGGATTAACTACCCATCAAATTTTCCTTAGAAATCTTTTCAAATTGATTTAACCCTTTAAATTATACTTAAACAAGGAAACATACTATTTTCTTTACTCAAATCTCTCTGCCATAATATATGCTTTACTCAAACTATTATTGATGAAAACGCTCGAAACCTTTGTTTAAAAGCTTTAAGCAACCACTTTCGAAATCTTTGAAAGTACCCCTTTCGAAACTGTTGAAAGTACCTCTTTCAAAACATGTTAACTACTTTAACTTGAAACCTTAGGCTGTAAGGCCAAAACATTACTTTCAAAACCATTTATATTAGACCTTTCAAAAACATTAAAAGTATCCCTTTCGAAAGCTTTATAAAACGTTAGATACCCTCTTTTCAAAACTTTGCAAACTAGCATTTCGAAAATGTTGGAAACCTTCCATTCAAACACTAAAGTTAAACCTTTCGAAGACATTGACGAATCACCCCTTCGAAACCTTTATCATATACCTTTCGAAAGCACTAAGTCCCTTACATAAACCAAATATTTCAAAAGCATCGGGTTCAAGTAAAAGTATGTGGAACATAGTTATGAAACCTTTAAAACCATTCCTTTCGAAACCTTTGGGGGCATAGCTTTCAAAATATTAAAAAAATAAAAAGGGTCTTAAAATAACTGGGACGAAAGCAACTCTTTTGAAAGCATTTTCCTGAATAAGAGAAGTGGATGGTGCCAAAACCAACCCCTTCAAAAACATTAGAGAAGCGGCTCAGGGTTTAAAGAGAAAGAACCCTTTCGAAGGCATTGCTTCAAAAGGTAACATGCGACAGTGGGGTTTCGACCCCTTTGAAAACATATACATAAAACAAAGGCGGCAACCCCTTTCAAAAGCTCGTTTCTTTAAAACACTTGACCAAGTCGAAAGCTATCTTATTCGAAAGAAAAGCAAGCGCATTTCCTTTAAAAGAAAAACAAGGTCTCTATCCCTTCAAATGTACATTTTGACTCTATAACTTTTGCCTATCTCTAATCCACTACGTACCAAGTCTTTGATACTATATGTATTGATTTTGACTAGGATAGAGGCGGAAATATTGTGTCGAAAGGTAGCTGTCGAAAGTGGAAAAACAGAAAAACCTTGTAAATTTGATTTTTAAATTTATTAAGTAATTTGTTTTTAACTAACTTGCTTCATTTGCCAACATATTATTGGTTTTCAATACTATTCTGAAATCTTTTCTAAAAAAGCTGACAAATTTCAAAGATTAACAATTTAAAACATTTATAAATTTTTCCCTTCTCCTTTGATATACATATAAAACATTTAATTCCCACACCTTAAATAATTTTATATACTTCTTAAAACCTCCAAAAATTCTCATAAACCACTTTTAGTATGTTTTTCTAACATATATAAATTTCTGACCCAAAGCTAACATATAATAGCTGTAATTAATTTAAACCCAATTTAATCATTTTCTTCGCTAGAAAATTCGTAATAAATCCACATTGATTCACAAAATTATGAAACTTTACACCCATCTCTAAAATATCATTTCTGACCTTATATCAAAATCGCAAGTCATTTGGATGTCATTTGATAGGATTTTCAATCATAACTTATCATAAAAATCTATATGAACAAGAAAATTCATCAACAAGCATATATATCTATTTATCATTCAAAACATGGCATAATACTTTGCAAAACATATTCGAATCTAATCTAGAACCAAAAATAAGATAATATGAGATGTGACCTATTATTCACCTTAGCTTGTGATTAAGGAGTTTGAGATTTTCTCTTAAATGAATTTATTAAGCTTCTTCCTCTTGATTTTAGCTTATCTTCCTTTTGCTTTCTCTTAATGATGGTCGACCCCCCTTGGATTTAGTTTTATTTGTGAACGTGTGCATGAGGGTTTATGGTATATGAATATAACCTATTCCTATTTTTCCTTATCTATTACCCTTACTTATTTCATTTTAATTCCCTTTATGTTCGTTAGTTTATTAGGCATGAGTGCTCTCTAATTAGAAAAATATCAATTCCCTTAACCATTTACAATATTTCATATAATTTATCTAATTAAATGTCCTAAATAATGTTAATCAAAATTAGGGTCATACAGACTCCTCTCCTTAAAGAATTTGGTCCTTAAAATTACGATAAAGTACTCATGCAAATCAATCATAAAGGTAAAACATACCATGAAACAAGTCAGGATAAGCGTCTCTAATCTTGCTCTCAGTTTCCCAAGTACAGTCTCTCTCGTCGTCACTCCACTGGACTTTAACTAATCTACTGTCTTGTTCCTTAACATCTTCTCATCTTTCGCAACTATACGAACCGGCTTTCTATATATAGTCAAATTTGGCTCTACTACTATGTCATCTAACACAGTCGGTGCTATAGTAGTCTCTGGATTTCGAATACACTTCCTTAGATGAGAAATATGAAAAATATTATGGACCCCTATCAAACTACTTGGTAATTCCACACTATATGCGAGTTTCCCAATCCTTTCTATGATAGGAAATGGTCCAACGAAGATCGGTGCCAATTTCCCTAATTTCCCAAATCCAATTACACCTTTCATCGGTGATATCTTGACGAAAATAGGATCTCCAACTGAGAACTCTATGTCTTTTCGTCTTTTATTTGCATAACTCTACTACCTAGACTGAGCTTCCTTCATTCGAGCTCGAATTAACTCAATCTTTTCTGCAGCTTCTCTAACTAAATCTGGACAAAGAACTAACCTATCCCCGGTCTCTAACCAACAAACGGGAGATTTGCATGGCCTTCCATGCAATGCTTCGAATGGTTCCATCCCTATACTAGCATGATAATTTTTCTTATATGAAAACTCGACTAAGTATAGATGGTCTTCTCATGATCTCCCAAAGTCTAGTACACTAGCTCTTAACAAATCTTCTAATATTTTGTTAACCCTTTCTGTTTGCCCATCTATCTATGAATGGTAAGCGGTACTCATCTTGAGCTTGGTACATATGGTCTCCTGTAGACTCTTCCAAAACTCGCTAGGGAAAAAGGAATCTCTATCATTTATTATGCTACAAGGAATTCCATTAAGTCTAACTATATTCTTCATGAATAACTTAGCCAAAACAAGTGCCGTCCTGGTTGACTTTACAGGAATGAAATGGGCACTCATGGTCAACCTGTCCATTATGATCCGTATATTTTCATTTTCCCTATTTGACCTTTGCAACCCGTCTATAAAATCCATTGAGATAGAATCCCATTTCCATATAGGAACATCTAGAGGCTGAAGTAACCCACTTAGCTTCTGATGTTCGGCTTTTACCTGTAGACAGTTCAAACACCGTTTCACCCAAAAGCCCACATCTCTCTTTATACCTTCCCAAAAGAAACTTCTCTTCATATTGTGATACATCTTAGTTCCTATCTAATGAACAGTGAACATCGAACGATGGCATTCTTCTAGCACTTCCTTCCTAAGCTTTCCCACATTTGGAACACATAGTTTTCCTCTCTTCCTCAACCACCCATTCTAGTGAAGACTTAAATCTTGAAGTCATTGCTGTCTGTTCCGTCCTTTAACTTTCTGATCCATTCAACTAATAATTGATCTTCTCCTTGATTAGAAGCAACCCTTTCGATCATCACTGGTTGAACTCCTAAACATGACAACATAGCAGTTTCTATACTATAACTACTCTTAGATCTCTAATATATCCTGCATGTAGTCAATGCTTCTAAATCTTTCCACTCAACTATCATTCCAACACTGCATTCGGATGCTTTCTGCTAAGTGCATCCGTAACCCTGTTCCCTTTTCCTGGTGTGTAATCAATACCAAAGTCATAAGCGGCTAAAAACTCTAAAAACCTCTGTTGTCTCATATTCAACTCTTTCTGAGAGAATATATACCTCAGAGACTTATAATCCGTATACAACTCGAATCTTTCTCCCAACAGGGTAATGTCTCCACACCTTTAATAAAAAATAACTATAGCTAATTCCAAATCATGAGTTGAGTTTCTAACCTCATGTGGTCTAGGCTGTCGAGATGCATTGGCAATCACTTTACCACTTTGCATTAATATAGCTCCTAATCATGTTCCATATGCATCCGTGTACACCACTAAGTCCTCGTTCCCTTTTGGAACAACTAACACATGTGCATTAGTCAATAAGTGTTTCAGCTTTTGGAATGTCTCCTCACACTTATCAGTCCAAACAAACTTCACATCTTTCCACGTTAGCTTGGTCATCGGTGCAGCTATCCGCAAAAAATCAATCTTCGATAGTAACTAGCTAATCCAAGAAAATTCTTACCTCAGTCACTATCTCGTACCTTTTCCACTTATTCACTGCCTCGATCTTAAATGGATCTACAAACAACCCTTTTTCTGAGACTACATGACCAAGAAACTTCACTTCCTTCTTCTAGAAATGACACTTTGAAAATTTCGCCTTCAGTTGATGTTTTCTTAACGTCTCAAGCACCACTCTAAAATGAACTTTATGCTCTCTTTCATCCTTAAAGTATATCAAAATGTCATCTATGAATACCAACACGAACCTATCCAAGCGCTCTCGGAAAATTCGACTCATCAAATCTACAAATAATGTTGGCCCATTAATAAGTCTTAACGGCATCACTGACCATTCGCACGATCCATATCTGGTTTTAAACACCGTCAGAGGAATACCATCCACTGCCACTCTAAGTTGATGGAACCCTGTTGCTAAATCCAACTAGGAAAACACTTTGGCTCCACTCAACTGGTCGAACAACTTGTCAATTCTAGGGTAACAGATATCGATTCTTGATTGTCTTCTCATTCAACTTGGATAATTGATGCATAATCTTAATAATCCGCCGACTTTTTTGCAAACACTATGGCTGCTCCTCAAGGTGAACTACTTGGTCTGATAAAATGCTTACCTTTCAAATCCACCAACTGCACCTTTAGCTCCCTCATCTTGGTAGGTGTCATTCTTCTTGGCGATCTACTCACTAGTTCTATTCCTGGTACTCGATCTATCGAAAAATCAATGGCCCATTTCGGTGCAATCCTACTACGGATTTAAAGACATCTACGAATTCTCTTACAACGAAAACTCGATTCAACTCGTCTTCTACCTTCACAACACCCAATAAAGCATTAACCTCAAAACTAGGTTTTTCTATAGTGTATATAATCCGATCAATATAGTCAGGGTGTCTAAATGATATTTTCCTATCATGGCAAAATATCTAGCATCGTATTTACTTAACTAATCCATACCCAAAATAATTCTGAACCCTATGAAATCAAATACATGCAAACTGTATGCATATATATGACCTAACAATTCAAACTCTAAATGGTCACATCTCATCCTAAGAGTCGCATAACCTTCTACCAGATTTGCAACCCTCAAGGAAGTAACTAGGTATGAGGGTTCTAGGATAAGCTTATCCACCAAACAATCAGATATAAAAGAATGTGATGCACCAGTACCAAATAGAACTCTATTTGATACACCATGAATCAAAAACGTACCTCCCAACATAGCTTTTCCACTTTCCTCTATTATTGGTCCCGAGATAGCTGGCTCCAATGCAAACACTTTTCCTTTTCCATATTTGGCTGGCTCCTTGCATTGGTTCTTATAGTGTCCAACCTGATCACAATTGAAACACTTTACTCATTACTGCTCAGAAGCTTTCTTCCCTTTGCTTGTTTGGCACTCATGAGCATAATGTCCTTTCTTATCACACTTATAATAGATAACCTCTCCCTTTCTTAGCAGCTCCACCCTTCTGAGCTCCTTTCTTAAGGAAAAACTTCATCTTCTGACTCTACCCTCCTTGGGCATCCTTTGTTTTATTTCCTTCAAGATAAGCAAGCATCTCTTATTGCCTCAAAGCCATATCAACAATAACATCACATGGATATCTAATATGTGATAACGTGGCCTTAGAAAGCTTAGGCTTCAACCCATGAATGAACTTCTCATTCCTTTTGATGAAAATATCAACTATAACGTATCTGTACCTTCCTAGATCCTCAAATCTGGTAGCATACTCAAGCACTGTCATATCTCCCTGCTCTAGTTTAGCAAACTTTCTAAGCAAAGTGGACATAGAAATCTCCAACATAAATCTTTCTTCGAACCTCCTCCTAAACTCAACCCAAGTCATAGTCTCCTTAGTGATGCCAATAGTAACAATGTTCCAACAACACAATGCTGCCCCTTGTAGCTATTTAGAAGTGAGTCTCCTTTTCTGTTCATATTGGAGCCTAAATCAACAAAAATTCTCTCGCAATGAAGTAACCAATTCTCCACTTCGATTGCGCCCTCAGTACTAATAAATGACTTTCCTCCCAGCCTTGCATAATCTCTACTCAAAACAGCATAATCGTTAACCACTGGAGCTTCTTGATTTTTCCTTCAGCATTTCCTCCAGCTAACCCCGCAGCAACTCCTGCTTGCATCAGGTTAACGAAACTGATACATTGCTCCCATATCGACTTGTAGGACTCCAACACCCATAATTGTAGCTTGTGACTAACATGGGTTCCACCTGGTATTTGGACTTGCATTTCCATTAGTTACGTTGCTTCCTCTACCCTGGTTAACTCTTCCACTTCTAGCATCAATATCTTACGTCCGTACAATCTGCATTTGAGCCTTTGTAAGATATAGAAGAATAGCCTAAGAGAGATGGGAGAATAAAGCGAATATTTATATATAGAAAATACTAGTACGTTACTACAACGTTATCCCATACCCTAATCTTTTCTCTAATTCCTTAGAATTATGTTTTCATAATTATTTAAATTTGAAATTTCTTTTAAGTTCTTTATAAACCTATGCTCTGATAACAAGTTTTAACATTCAATATCTTAAGGCCCGAAGCTAAGCACTACAGATGCTGCAGCCATCCATAGTATTAACTTCGTATGACAAAATACGGTAATGTTAATGATACCATAATATCATAAGCACATGAATATGAAATAAAATCAACACAGATTAAAACAACTTTTCTGATTACATTCAAATCAATATTTCATATTCATATACATAATCCCAAAATGATTCCTAAGTTTTGATCAAGTATAATTATTACAAAATACGCCTAGAGCGACATATGAGGATGCCTCCTTGCATGATCAAAGTACTAAATAGACATATTAGTCTTAATACATAATAATGGAAATAAAACTAAATATCTCCAACATAACTAGCTTTGCCTCCTATACATCTTCGGAAGCTTTGTTCGTCCAACCTACTAAAACCTGAAAAGATCCTAACTCTCAATCTACTCAAATTAAAAATTTGAGCACCCGGGAGTTTACGGGGAAAAACATAAATTTCAAGCCAGACATAAAGCCTGGTGTGAATTATACTACTACATCTCGGTAAACAGATATCAAGTGTGACCACACCACTTAGTGGAACGAGTTTCGTCACACTAATATCCCTTTGTAAAATATATTTTTGCAAATTAGAATCCTGCAATCAAACAAATTGAAACAATAATAGAAATATCATATATGCTCATAAATTAGGTAATAAATGGACTATCTGTCCGAACAATATAGTTTTGTTTAGCTAACTACTAACCATTAGCTGACTCGGGCCTACCGGACAAAATAAATAAATTAACATTTGTTAGACAACTTCTGGACAGTCTATCCTTAACTTACTTCCCTCAAGTTCACCTGATCCTAATGGTTTTGCGGGCTCACCAATAACATGTTCTTCTTCTCTGTATATTCTTTTCTGTGTGTAACATCATTTAAGTCTTACCTGTGACTAATCCCTATGCACTAGAATTATGGACTAAATTAGCTAGGGGATATAGCTAATGTATAGGGTGCGACCCTATACCAGTTCCATCTGATATACAAATATCCGAGTCATTTACTTAGAGTTAAGTGCCCATCAAATTTTCCTTGAAAACCTTTTCAAATTGATTTAACCCTATAAATCATACTTCAACAAGGAAAACATACTATTTCCTTTACTCAAATCTCTTTGCCATGATATTTGCTTTTCTCAAAATATTGTTGATGAAAACATTCCAAATCTTTGTTTAAAAGCTTTAAACAACCTCTTTCGAAACCTTTGAAAGTACCCCTTCCGAAGCCATTTAAAATACCTCTTTCAAAACATGTTAACTACTTTACTTTGAAACCTTAGGTCGTAAGGCCAAAACATGCCTTTCCAAACCAATTACATTAGACCTTTCAAAAACATTGAAAGTATCCCTTTCGAAAGCTTTATAAAACCTTAGACATCCTTTTTTTAAAGCATTTCAAACTTTCCTTTCGAAAACATTCGAAACCTTCCATTCAAATACCGAAGGTAAACGTTTCAAAAACATTGGGGAATCACCCTTTCGAAATCTTTATCATATAACTTTTGAATGCATTAAGTCCCTTACATAAATCAAACCTTTGAAAGCATTGGGTTGAAGCAAAATTACGTGGAACATAGTTTGAAACCTTTAAAACCATTCCTTTCGAAACCTTTGGATATAGCTTTCAAATTATAAAAAGGGTCTTAAAACAACTAGGACGAAAGCAAATATTTCGAAAGAATTTTCTTAAATAAGGGCAGTGGATGGTGTCAAAACCAACCTCTACGAAAATATCGGAGAAGCGGCTCGTGGTTTAAAGCGAAAGAACCCTTTTGAAGACATTGCTTTGAAAGGCAACATGCGACAGTGGGTTTCGACCCCTACTAAAGCATATTCATAAAACAAAGGTGGTAACTCCTTTCAAAAACTCTTTTCCTTAATACACTTGACCAAGTCGAAAGCTATCTTATTCGAAAACAAAGCAAGCGCATTTCCTTTAAAAGCTAAACAAGGTCTCGACCCCTTCAAAAGAACGTTTCGACTCTATACTTTTTGCCTAATTCTAATCCACTGTGTACCAAGTCTTTGATACCATGTGTATTGATTTTTGACTAGGATGGAGGTGGAAGTATGGTGTTGAAAGGTAGCTGCCGAAAGTGGCGAAACATCAAAACCTTGTAAATTTGATTGTTAACTTTATAAAGTGGTTTTTTGCTAATTAACTTGCTTTATTTTTCAACATATTATTCGTTGCAATACTTTTCCAAAATATTTTCTAAAAATGCTGTCGAAATTCAGAGATTAACAATTTAAAACATTTATAAATTTCCCCTTCTCCTTTTATAAACATATAAAACATTTAAGCCTCACAACTTAAATAATTTTATACACTTATTAAAACACTTAGGAGAATTCTCCAAAAATTCCCATAAATCACTTTAATATATTTTCTAACATATATAAATTTCTGACCCAAAGCTAACATATATAGCCATAATTAATTTAAACCCAATTAACCATTTCTTCACTAGAAAATTCATAATAAATCCACATTGATTCAGAAAATTATGAAACTTGAAACCCTTCTTTAAAATATTATTTCTGACCTTATATAAAAATCGCAAAGCATTTGGATGTCATTTGATAGAATTTTCAATCATAAGTTCTCATAAAAATCTATATGAACAAGCAAAATTCATCAACAAGCATATATATCTATTTATCATCAAAATATGGCATATACTTTACAAAACATATTCGAACCTAATTTAGAACTGAAAATAAGAAAATATGAGATGTAACCTATTATTGACCTTAGCTTATGATTAAATAGCTTGAGATTTTCTCTTGAATGAATTGATTAAGCTTCTTCCTCTTGATTTTACCTTACCTTCCTCTTACTTTCTCCTAATGGTGGTCGGCTCTCTTGGATATGGTTTGTTTGTGAACATATAAGATGAGAGTGCATGAGGGTTTAGGGTATAAGAATATAACGTATTCCTATTTTGCCCTTATCTATTACCCATACTTATTTCATTTTAATTCCCTTTATATTCATTAGTTTATTTGGCACGACTATCCTCTAATTAGAAAAATCTCAATTCCCTTAACCATTTACATTATTTTATTTAATTTATCTAATTAAATGTCCTAAATAATGTTAATCAAAATTAGGATCATTGCACATATGCCTACGAATGGTCGGACTAATGTGTGACATCAGACTTGGGTTACAGATCATAATACGTAGGACTTGCTTGGGGATCGAGGGTAGTAAGTGGCTGTTGCAGGGTCTGCCTCCTCCCTAATTAGGAAGTATTAAATGTTCAGGGATAGCGTTTAAATATGGTAGAGGGAAATCTCATGAAGGGTCTGCTTTGGGTTTGAGATATTAAGTGGCTATTGTAGGGTCATTCTCTTCCAAAAAGAAGTATAAAAGAGCCTAGTGAGATTCTGTATGATGCCAACAAGATTATCCCAGAAAGGGTCCACCTTAGGTTAGGTATAAAATGGTGGGGACCAACCTATGACATAGGTATTAAATGGTCAAAGTCTACCTAATTTCCACTGAAAATTTATTAAGTGGCCCGAGTACTTTATCTCACATTGTTAGAACATGATTGACGGTAGATGCATGGGACTGGGAATGGCCTTGGGCCTACAATAGAGAGTAAGTTATAGGGATTGGTAAGAAAAGTATAAGTTATAGGATTAGATTGGGAAAGCCTTCAGGCCTACGGTTGAAGGTATTTATATGAAATATAGTCAGGATATATAAGATGTATTCTTATCTAAATTATACTGCCCAAGTACTATTATGGAGAGACTCGACTCCCTCCTTATTACGACATAGGTTAGGGAAGACGATGCTGAACTAAGAGATGAAAACAGAGGTTGAATCTTGCAGCGGTTATCAATCTACTTACGTTTTTATATATACTTTGATGTACCCATTTCAAACATGATATTATTGTATTAAGAGATATTGAACTATGGATACTGTGATGTTATATTTTGTTATGTAACTTGAGTTTTTATTGGTACTATTTTTGATATATATTTTATCCTTTTCGCTGTGAGATTCTAATAGCATTAATAGATAGATTTGTGTATTGTTTTTACCAGACAATGACCGGCTTTGGAATGGCTCTAATGTTCAATAGGCCTTTTCTGGGTCGAAAATTAGGCCCATTTTGAGGCGGGTTGTTGCAGTACCATAGAAAATTTAAGGCTAGATAGGTCACCAATGGATTTACTCAAAAAGAAGTAAAAGATTATTATGATACATTTGCCCCTATAGATAAAGTTTCAATAATTAGGACATTAATTTCATTAACATCCATTTATAAAACTAAAATTCATCACAAGGATGCCAAGATTGCATTCTTAAATGGAGAACTTAATGGGGAAATATATATGTCATAACAAAAGGATTTTGTGATGTTTGGACAAGAACATAAATACACGAGCTTATTAAATCACTTTATGGACTAAACAAGCATCAAAAAGTTGGCATGTAAATTTTTATAAAACCATAGTGCAAATGGTTTTAGGATTGTTGAATATGACAAATGTGTCAAAACAAAATTTCATGTTGGTAAAGGAGTAAGAATATGCCTTTTGTTGACGGCATGTTAATATTTGGGATCAATACTTTAAATAATGAAGTAATGAAAAGATTTACATCTTCGTGATTTGACATAAAGTTTATGGAGGAAGCTAATGTGATTCAAGGAATAAAAATTATATAAACAGTAGAAGGATTGATCATTACTCTGTCTCATTATATTGAAAAGATCCTTAAAAAGTCCAGTCGATTTGATTGCAAACCCATAGCTACCCTATTTGGACCAAATATACATTATTTTATAATATCGGTAGATCAACTATAATATGCTAAAGTTATTGAGAGTGTAGTGTATGAGCCCTGCGAAATCCTCGCTGCAGCGCGTAGCGCTCTTTGACTACTACGCTTTTTCAATATAGTGCTATTAAATAGTAGATCTACTTTAAGCCCTATTATTTTCCACTACATCCACTGAATCATGGTTTTTTTAGCACCCGCTATAGCAACATTAATATATCAAGGTTGATTTACTAGTTCTCTATTAGATCAAATCAACAAAGTTAGGGAAAAGACCTAATTTTAAGGCATAAGTGCCTAATATAAGTTAGATATTTTTTGTAGTCACCAAATCTAGATGGCATAAATCATGATATTCTTCGATGCTGTTATATGAGATTAAACAATAGTTTGTTTTTCAACACAAATGATATAAGAATGTGTATAAGTTAACTTTAAATATTTGGTTTATACATAGTGAACCTTTTACACCTTCGTTATTTTCCTCTATATCCCAGCTTTATCACCGTTATAACTTTTTGCACCTCCACTGCTATGGAATTACTAAGCGCTTTAACCATGCCAATGCTATGAAATGAATTAGAGAAAATATTGCTGACGTAGATATACCATCAATTTTAATCATATTCATTGGCCAGTTGTACAAAACATCTAAAAAATAAAAGCGAACAATAAACTATGGTATTTTGTACAATGAGTATCCAAGTGTATTAGAGGGACACACGTACGCTAATTGAAACATTAGAAGAGAGGACAATAATAAATCAACTAGGCGATTGATATGCACTCTTGTTGGGAGAGCGATATCATGTGCCTTAAAGAAATAAGTATGTATTGCTGATTCTACCATGGCTGCTAAATTTATGGAATTGGCTTCTTGTAGTAAAGTAGTTGAATGGTTAAGGAATTTACTATTAGAAATTCTCATATAGTCAAAACTAATGCCTTTGATATTTGTGCATTATGATAGCCAAGCAACATTATCATGAGCTTATAACTAGACATATAATTGAAAATCTAGGCATATTGGCCTAAGGCATGCGATGTAATTACCATAAATTTCATGAGATCTAGCCAAAACTTGGCAGATTCATTTACAAATGGACTTAGAAGGGACACAATATTTAAAATACTAAGAAGAATGAGTTAAAGAAAATATAAAACAATCATCTATGATTGAAACTCGGTACAACATAATTAAATTCATTATCTTGTGTTTAATGAGCAAAAGTAGATCATATGATGCAACTGAAAACACTATTGTAGTAGTCTGAACAACTAATATTGTATTACATTCTAATAAATGTGCTTAGTACCTACAATGTTTTGGTGGAGGTTGTATTATTTAGTACTTAATAGGTTTACCTCATAAACATTGTTTAAGTGTTTAATTATATAGAACTTTTGATAAACCTACCTATATGAATGCATGAAGGTGGTGCTACCTTCTACGAGACCGTGGCTTAGTCATTAAGGGCATTTCATGAAACTAAGATCCAGGCACAAGTCCAATCCATATGTCAGTACCTAGACTATCTAAAGGAAAGAAAATGAGTGTGTAAACCACATCTAGTATGTCATGTAGGCTTGATGGTTCAATGCTTAGTCAACCACTCCATTCGATGTTCTTTGATAGGTTATCACTGTGTATAGATTTAAGTCCACAAGGCATCTAAACTTATGTACACGTTTTCCTACAATATGTAACGAGAGAAATTTGTTAAAATTTGGTAAAGAATTGTTAGTATAAATTTTAACAAAGTTTGTGAGAGCGATTTTATTATGAAGAAGAAAGAGAAGAAGAATGTGAATAGTCTCCTATTATGGAAAATTAGACATAATATCAAATTAGGCTCTACAAGAGAATGTTTAGGGCATTTAGGCATCCAAATGTTTTCTCTTGTATCGGAAAGGAAGTACATCCATGTTAACACACATGCGCGCGCATCTCCGCCATCCATCCGACCAACTGTGACGAGTTGGGTTCGTGTTTGAATCTAGAAATATTTTTAGATTATATTTTTATTTTAAATGGGTCATTTTAAGCTCATTTAAAGCCTAAAAGGCTTTGAATTATAAATAGTAAAAAAAGGTAAGAAAGAACGGTCAGAAAATGACCGTTGGGCCAAATAGATGTTTTTTTCACAGATGGTACTTCCTTTGGATAACAAACACTTCTCTTTACGCTTATATAAAACTAGTTCTTCTTCCTGAATTTCATTCATAGAAGTTTCGAAATTCTTCTTTATTCCCTCTCCCCCCCTATTTGGCTCTGATTTTCATTTTCAAAAATAATATATCAGGTTTATGATACCGTAGATTACAAACTCAAAAATCTGATCACACAGTCGTCGGTACAATAGTCTGAATCAATTTTTAATATGCAATCACAATCGATTATAGAGAAGAATTCTCGACTCCATTGGAAATCTACTGCAACACTAAGAACCCATTTGTTTACTTAAATGAGTGGAGAGGGTAAACAACATCTTAAGGAAAGCATCATCGACGTGCTTTGGAACGTTGTATATAGATTCGATTACTACTACTATTGTGCCACTTCACCAGGATCCAAATTTTCCACCAAAAAAGGCTACCATAGGGTTTTGGTTGATGATAGTTCTATATCAATCCTGCATACCAAAAGTGATGTATAGTTATTAGTGTGATGAAACAAACAGATAATAAAATAGATAGCTTTTAGCAATCGTCATATCCACTGAGATCACAACTCATCCAAATACAGAGAACAAAAGGAAAACAAATTGGCAATGAACTTCTTTATAGTGATTTTGTTGTCAATATGATGACGTATGTTCATTTTAGTTATGTAGATTTTACTATGATAATTTATGATATGGATTTTTAAGATATTATTATATAAATGATGTTAATAATTCATATGTTGATAAATAACTTAAGTAGAGAGCTAAAATCTCCATAGCTCCTTTTTTATAGAAAAATGGATAGACCCAAAGGAAAAAAGCATCACATAAAGATTATGTGCTAAAAAACCTATGGGTGCCACCGTTCTGTTATTTAAATTAATTTGATATTTAATCAGTAGAATAAACTCTCATTCTGCTATCTTATAGATTTGGACATCTTATTATATATTGTTAATTGATATCCCATTTGAATAAGCAATATGTTAAGCAGTAATGGTTTATTGTTTACATAGGTATTGATTATTTAAATGTGAGTAATTAACTTGGAAAGTTAAATTGAATAATATGGTAGCTTGTTTAAGTACCATTATAATTGTTAAGCCTCATTCTGAATTTACGAAGCTATGGATTTAAATCAACTTTAATACAAAACAATAATTAAGGTTTTATATAACTATTATTTTAGTAAAGTGTTTTATATAATAATTATATTATTAACAATGTTTAAAGTTAACTTACTTATATTATAAATATTATTTAAAAAATTAATTTATATTATAAATATAAAGTTATTTTATACTTTAAAATATTATTTAAAGTTATTTATAATAATTTGTTTTAAAGTTAATTATTTTAAAAATTAATTAATATATTAAACTTAAATTATTATTTAAATTTAATTATTTTATACTTTAAAGTTGATTGTTTTATTTCAAGGTTATTTGTTATGGTATTAATATTTTAAAAGTTGATTTATTATTATAATATTGTTGTTTAAAAGTATATTACTATAATAATATTGATTTAAAGTTTATTTATCTTTATTATTTTTGTATTAATATTGTTTAAAAGTTAATTTATTAATATACTAATATTATTGTTAAGTTATTAAATTATATTTTAAATAATTGTGTTTTATTATTGTTATATACTATTAAGTGTTCTAAGATAACTATTATAATACTATTTACTTTAAAATTTTATTATTAATGATTGATCAAAGTAATTATCTTACTAACATTGGTTTAAGGAGAATAAATTATTTGTTTAAAGGTATTCTTAAATAATAAATTGTTTATGTAACATTCATGTTTTAAAGCTAAGTTTAGTTTGGTAATTAATTTAGTTTTTGAAATTAAATTGTGAATTTATTGGTGAATTAATATGAAAATTTCCAGAATAAATAAAAATATGTATTTTAAATAGAATTTTGATTTGGAAATTCTAGAATAAATATCTTCAAAACAAAGATTTAAAAACTCTATATTTAAAACTAATAAGAGTTTTTTCTAATTTTAACATTTATGTATATTTATATTTGGAAGTTATGATTTGAGATTGACATAATAATTTTCAAAAGGCTATTTTAAGTTAAATTCTTATGTATATAAAATAAATGTGATTACTTATTAATGTATAATTAGATTTTAAATCAGTTTCTTTTAGAAAGATATATAAGTATAAATTTATAAAACAAGAATGAATTAAGATTTAATATATATATCCTTTGAAATAAATATGGTTTGTATGTTTGTATGTATATATAGAATTAATAAAAAGGTTTAAAACACTTTACTTATATACTTGAAATAAATTTGGTTTTGTATATATACAAATATATATATAACATAATACTTAAAATAAAAACATAAGAAAATGATATAATATAAGCTTTTGACATTTGTAAAAGTATTATAACATGAAGATCTATAAGTGTTAAGTAAATTAGCATGTAATTGAACAAGTGTAAACTAAGTAATATGCAAACGTAAACAAGTGTCAAAAATGTTTTTCCTTTTAATTTGAATTTTACAAAAATGTATTTGAGAAATAAATCAGGTTATTCTCAGTTTAAACTTCTCGAACCTGGAAATACAAAACAAAGAAAAAAAATCAAAACAAAAATCAAAGCCTGGAAACCCAAAGCACAAAAAAAAGAAATGAAAATCAAAAGGCAAACAAAGCTTCAAGCAATAAAGAATTAGAATCAAACCCAGTAACAAGTAAATGCAACATCAAGATCAGATTCAACTTCAACAGCAATCAAGTGCAGATCATTTTCCAATTTCCAGATTTAAGGAAAAACAAAAAACTTGTTCCCTGTCTTCCAATTCAGGTGAGCAAACTTTAATTTTTAGAACCAGATCCTTTTGATTTCTTATGCCTGTGATGATGATAATTTAGGAATAGTTTGTATGGATGAAAAACGTGGTGGTATACATGAATATATGTTGATTTTGTGAATGCTTGTCTGTATACAGGTATATGTATATACCTTTGTTCACAACCAACAAGTTTTAAACAATTTCAAAATTAAATTTCTCTTCTTCCAATCCCATTTAGGATTTGTTTTCTAAATGAAAAGTGTTAGTATCAACCAGAATTTATTTTTAAAAATAATTTCAAACAATTATGTTAAGCAATTAATTCGAAAATAAGTAATAATAGTAAAGATCATATATATGCCAAAAAATCTATTATATTAATTTCAATTTTGGATTACACAACTAGATTCATATTGCAAATTCATGATTTTTGTTAGTCGCTACAAGAGCATGTACTTGGCAAGAATTCTGGAGTTGAATAGAAAAAACTTTTTCATCAAATGTCGATGATCGGCGAGGCAATCTTGGTCGGGCTTGATTGTGGAGGTAGCTAGAGGTCCGGTGTTCACAGGAAAAATGATCGAAATATTTTTCGATCATCAGAATGGCGGCACGACGTCGAACCAGGGTTCGATTCATAGTTTTGGTTGGCTGAGCTTTTGTGATTGCTACATCACCGATGGTGGATTAAAGGTGATTGCACCGGGGGGATCGATGTATTAGCGAGTGGTGCTTCTCTGGTCAGGGTTTCATGGTCGCTAGTCGCTTGACGCGGCGGCGCGTGACGATTTTCTGGTGATTGGTTGGGTTCCAGGTTGAGGTTTGATAGTTCGATTTTGATTTCTGGTGAGTTTTGATGATCGGGGTGATTGGGTTGGTCGACCGTGATGTCGATGACATGTCAAAGGTCGGGGCAGTGATCGTAGATGATCGGAATGCTTGTGCACGTGCACGCGTGGGTGTAGGTATTTTGAAAAGTTGTTGATTGGGAGAAGAAAGTTTGGCTCGAGTTCGAGCACGGGGAATTGAAGGCTTGACTCGAAGAGAAATGATGTTCGTGAAACTCGGGGTTTTGCTCGAGAAAAAAATAAAATGGCTCGGGCTTTTGCTTTGTATAAATTAACCAGGTTTTTAAAGCAAACTAAAAAATGAATATAGTGAACAAAGTTCTGTTTAAATAAGTAAATTAAATTTGGTTAATCAAGTTTTAATAATTTTCTTAAACAAATTCTTTTGCGTGATATATATTTATTTTTAGGGATTAATTAAAGGTTTTTAATAATTATTTTAATTAATTAAGTTTTAATAGATATCCTTTATTCTAATAAATTCTTAAGTTTATTTTAAATAAAATTAAATAGCTTAATTAAGAAGATAAGGATGCTTTTAATTAACTAAAGGTCTAAGTTAAATTTATGGTTAATGATGAATTTATTCCAAAGGTTTATTTAATGAGATTTTAAATGATGTAATTAAATAAAGGATTAATTACTTAATGTATTAAAGGATGATTTCTTAATGTAATTAATAAAAGATTATTACTTAATATAATTAAGGGATAATTACTTAGTGTAATTAATTAAAGGATAACTAATTAAGGTTAATTAATGTAAGTAATTAAGGTTAATTAATTACTTAAAGATAACTACTTAATAAAAGTAATTAAGGATAATTAATTAATGATTAAAGGTTGATTGATCAAGTGATTAAAGAATAATTATTTAAAGGATAATTGATTAAGATGGATAATTAAGGTTGATTAGCTAATTTCATTAATTAATATCAAATGGTTTGTAATTAATTAATGTTAATAAAGCAGAGTTAGGTAATTAATTCATAGATAATTAACCTATTTTGAGATTAATTTAAAATTAATTATAAATTATGTGATTGATTAGTCTTGCATATGGATGTATTGAATGCTTGAATTGATTGTTATCTCTGATCTGTAATATTCTGTGATGTAAATTGTTTTGATTTGAGCTGTGATGAATGTAAATTATTTATCTATGTTGAATTTACATATTTATCTGTGAATCTGTGAATGAAGGTAAGCGTTATATACTGCTTATCGATATTGTTGTGTTGTGATTGTGATAATTAATGATATTGCACTGTTGTGTAAACCCCTGGACTACACCACACACACAAATATGGATTTCACGGGAAATCGGTTATGCCATGGGTTTTTGAATTTAAAATGATTTAAAAGTTGAATTTTTAACCCAAAATGGTTTGGGTTAAACTTTTGAAAAGGGAATTTTGGAATTAAAATTATTTTAGATATAATATGGTTTGTTAAAGTAATTTGAATTTGATTTCAAGATTTTAAAGTGTGTGTGTGTGTGTTTATTTGAAAACTATGATTTAAAGGGATTATACAAGTTAAATGGATTTTAAACCATTTTAAAGGAATTATTTTGGGAATTTAAATTTAACCCAAGTTTATACTTTAAAGGCTATAGCTTGTGCTTATTTGTTCGGATGTTTTCGAAACAAAACGCATTTGTTTTCAAATGATAATGGCTTTCATAAAATGAAAGGATTTCTAGTTTTTGTTGAAAAGATTTCAAGTTGTGTGTAAATAAAGTTTGAAATGGAATTTTTTTTGAAAGCTATGAATGAATCTTTGTTAAAGATTGGTGAACCTTGTTTTAAAGTTAAAGAGAATCTTTAAGGGTGAATCTTTTATTTAAAAGATTGAAGCGGAAATTTGTTTAAACCATTTGAAAGAAAGTTTTTGGGTAATAAGTTGTGACTTAACTAAGATCCCAATATATCCATACGTTTTCAAAATTTGCGCTCATTATTCGGTTTAGCCGGAAGAGGACTTTATGTCACAAAACCCATTCCGAGTAGTGATACGACGTAATGGATAACATTTGAAGATGGTGGTGAAGACCAGGTATTTTTGAAAGTGAAAGAATTACATGTCGAATGTCTCTGAACCGAATGGCCACGATATAGAGATTTGATCTCCCTATGTGATGTGGAGTCCGGATGTGATTAGGGATTATCCGGATTTGCAAGGGCTTCTTTTGAAGTGCCTTCGGTTCCGTTCGAACCCGGAACGGACTTTTATGGATGTATGTCTGATGTTACACTTTGAGATGTAAAACTGGTTTCTATCAAATACATTTCTGTTTGGTGGTGGAGAATTTATTCTCTTAGCTTAACACCCTTCTTTGAGACGTACAAGCTCAGAGGTTATGTAGTTGATATTTTATAACGACCCAGAATTTCTATCATTTGAAATCCGTATATCTTATTGATTTTAAATATCAACAAGTAAAATTTATAAGTCGAATAATTTATTTTTCAAATATTTGGTTTAATTGGATAATTAAACCGACAATTTAATATTTGAAATTACAGAAAAATTTGGAATTTGGGTTTAATGTGATTAAAAATGATTTATAAAGTTATAATAAATCATATGGAGTTAGGATGATGTTATAGAACTTTTAAAATTTAATTAAAAGTTAATTTGCAGAAAATTGAATATTTTAATATTTAAATGACGAGTTAAAATAGTCATTTTTCAAACAGTCTCGGATTTGGACGAAACTAGTTTCATCCGATCCGTAATGTTATATTATTATAAGATTTCAAATTTCGTGTCAATCGGATTTACGGTTTGTCCGGGGAAAGCCAAAACGCATAGAAATTAGTTGAATCGATTTAATTTAAATTTGATCGTTTATTTTCGTAACTCGCACATATGATCAAATTAGCTTCCGAAACACGTTCCATTGTGTCCGGAACGCGGAGTAAACCCAAGAAACGTCAGCAGGCACGCTTCGTTTGGAGTTTGGAAAATTTTGGATGAATAGCGTTTCGCCAATTTTCTATAAAAGGACTTGTTATTTCCATTTTGCAAAACAAAACTAGGGTTTCCTCTCAAATGCTTCAGCTGCCACTAACAGAAACAAAGGCCATAAATTCATCTCCTTCCTCCTCTATTTTCTTCCAATCCACAAACAATTAGCTGAATCTCTCAACTACAACATTGTAGAGCACGACGAGTTCTATAAAATCAACGGTTGTGATCGGAAACGAAGCTACCAATCGCTAGCAATTCGCGTTCAAAGTTGTGCGTTCGTCCTCATTTTGCGTGCAGCAGTGAGGGCCGAGCTTCAAGCCCTTAGGGTCGTGGGTAGGGCGTGGCGTGGCGCACGAGTTGAGCTCGTCTGATCGTTGCCTGGTGGTCGGAGCATGGAGCGACATCAAGTGGAAGAGGCGCGTGTTTGGGTTTCATCGTGCACGTGATTTTTCACGTAGAGGAAGAAGAAAAAAGGGTGCGGCCTGATGTTGAGGCCAAGTAATCAATGACCGAGATTGAGTTTAGGTTTTAAATTAAAATAAAATTTGTAATTTGATTATATTATAATTCGTCAAACTTTAAAATGCGATATCTTTTTCATACGAGGTCGAAAACGCACGAAACGAATTGCATCAGGTTCATATTGACGAGCACTACGCGATGGAGCTGGATTGGAGTTGATTGGAGATAGTGAAAATTTTGGGTAAAATTAAACGCACGTTTAATTTTATTCGAAATAAAACGCTGAAACCGCTATTGGAATCTGGTGAGAACTTCTCACTCAATCGAAATTATTTCGATTTAAATTTTAAATAGTTAGATTTAAAATTGCTTGATTGTGTGATTGGATGATAAATTGTTATCTGTTGTATTGAAATAGACCCTATACGCCGTATATTAAGCGAATGTTATTTATTAAACACATATACCGCGATAATTCCAACTTGTATGGAATTGGTATTATATATGTACTTGGAGTTGATTTCCCGCATTATATAGCGGATGAGAACCTATTGCACCGCATAATAGTGGATAGTATTTTATAAATCCCATATACCGCGATATTCCGTCTCGAAGCGGAATTGGTATTGTGCTAACATCTTTGGATGCAGGGAAACAGGTTGGAGGGATCCAACTGGATTCCTTAAATGATTGAATTGGTTTCAATGTTGTGTGTTGATCTACTTATGATCTGCGTGATTATCTTTGTGATTGAAATCGTTAAAGGCTAAAATTTAGCCGAGTATATTTTTGGTATTGTTAGATGCCAAAATAAAATAAAATTTGATTTTTGAAAATTTAATTTGAGAATTCATAATAAAATTTAATTTTGGAATTGATTCATTTCAAATAAATAAACGTCGAAATTTTTAGGTTATAAAAATTATGATTTTTGTGAAATATAACCGAAATGTGATTTTTTTTAATAAGTAGTTGATTAATTTATAAAATGGTTTAAATTGGGATTTTTGAATTATTATAAATGATATATATAAAAGATTTATAAAATTGATATTTATAAATTAAAATGTTGGAATTATAAAACGAGTTTTTATAAGTTGTGAAAATAAAAGATTTATAAGTAATTAACTTATAAATTGGATTTTGGCGTGTAAATGGGATATGGATAGAATTTGTTAATAAAATGATTTTATAAGTTGGAGTTGTTATAAAGTATAAATGGAATTTATAAACGTTGTTTTATAAATCCGAAATTGACTCATTTTGATAAGTTTAATTATTATAGCTTATTAAAGGAGATATATCCACGATTTTGGGACAATGGATAATCCTTTAAATAAAATGTATAGAAATTGAATTTGGTTAACGAAGTATATTCACGATTTTGGACGGTGAATATTATATTAAAGAAATATTTTGGGAAAGTGATATTTTAAATAGAATTAAAACGATTCAAAAAAATATGTTTTAAAATGTATTAAGTATCGAAACCATAGATTTCAACATTCATTGTTGAAATAGACTTTTTCGAGAAATAGAAGGAAACGGCGGATTATACCACTGTTGTTATAGTAAATGATTTCCGAAAGGAAAAGTTTTGTATAGTATTGGGGTTTATATATCTATCTTAAATTTCGAATCCCTATACTAGTGATTTTGGGTTGTCGTAACGATGTTTTACGCAACATTCGTTTTGACTCAAATAAATGTGTTTAAGAGAATGTTTTTCTTAAAGAATAAAATATATACTTAATTTGGATTTAAGTATATTGAATATTTTCCAATGTTGAAAATAAATGGATTTGTGAATTACTTATTGTTGAATAAGTATGGAAATATTTCCAATATGAAGTTAATGTTTTGAGATTATATCTTTTAAAGATAAATAGAAAGTGAATAATTGAAATCGATTTGAAAATCGTATATCAATGGATATCTGAAAATTTAAATTCACTATGGGATATATAAAGGAAAGGGAGATTTGTTTAAAAATAAACATTGATTTATTTTTGAAGTGTGGAAATAAATTTACGAATTTGGGACGTAAATTTAAAGTAAATCGGTAAGGATTTATTTAATTGGTTTAAATGAACTATTTTGAAATGAAAGTTGTAAAGGTGAAAATTGATTTGAAATTTGTTTTCAAATGGTTGAAGTGTGGAAAATATATCTTATAAAGATATTTTGAAAATAAATAATTTGGCGAGATTATTTGAAATCGGGTGAGGTTGTGAATACTGATCGATAGTTAAATAACCGACTATCAATATTGACCCCGAAATGGCTATTTGTTGTGAATTGGTTGAAATTGAATGCTACACTTATTTTAAATTATTGCGCTCGTTATTCAGATTACCCATTCCGAATAGTGATACGACGTAATGGATAGCATTGAAGACCGGTGTTGAAGACCAGGTATTTGTGAAAACGATAGGATGACCTATCGATTGTCTCTGCACCGTTAGCTACGGTATAGAGATTTCCTTTGTGATGGGAAATTCGATTGGAATTGTGAATACCCGGATTGCAAGGGCTTCTTTGGAAGTGCCTTCGGTTCTATTCGAACCCGGAACAGACTTGTATGGTTACGTGTCTGACATTACATTTTGAGATATAAAGCAGATTCCTTTCAAATACATTTCTGTTGGTGGCGGAGAATTTATTCTCTTAGTTAACACCCTTCTTTGAGACGTACGAGCTCAGAGGTTTTGTAGTTGAAGGTTATCAGCGATATACTCCCAATTTGGTAATGTGGCATGCTGAGTGTTGCTATGTGATGATTATTTATTGATCATTTGTTGATCAAAGCATGGCTTTGTGCCTAGCTTTGTGGATGAGACTTCGTCAGACCTCACACCCCAGAAATGGTCGAAACAGGAATCGTGGCAGCAAGGTTATTTGGGGATAGTTTCCCCTGAGGGTATGTCCATTTTCTTCTGGATTATGAGTGGTATCATGGTATGGAGCCAAGATACTTACTTTGTGGTTGCTGCAAACTTATTACTTTGTGGTTGTTGGTTGAGAAGCGCTTCGGATAAAGGTTGGTAACGACCGGGAAGTGGCATACTCGTGTCAGTTGTTACCTAGTCACAGAGGTAACCCGGCCTTTTGTAGTAGAGATCCAGTTAGGATCCGGGGACGTCCTTTGTAACGACCCGTCAATTTGCGTTAGTTAAATTTGTCATTTTTAATAAGATTAGATAATTTAATTTAGAAAGAAGTAACTTTCAATTATACCTATAAAAAATGTCTATTTACTGAATAGAAAGATTTTTAAATCAATAAACGAATTTATTGAGGTTCCAATTTATAATTTATAACATTTAATGTAGACTTAATTTCAATTAATTAACTTAAATTGTGCAGATAGCGTAGATTTGTTTGTAATTAAAGTAGTTAATTCTATAAGATGAAGTTAATGATAATTCTATTTATAATTGGACCATTTGTTGATATAGACTTTAGAAAGCAAGATTTATAAATTTAATTAAAGTATCAAAATTCAACAATGGTATTTATTGCAATTAAAGTGGAATTAAACGTTTAAATATTACGTTATTGAAATTAAAATGGAATGTGTGGATAAAAGGTGAGAATATAAATGTTGAAATCAAATAAATGTGTTTTTTGGAGAATTTAATATATAATTTCTAAATATAAGGAAGTGGAGAAATTAACACTGCAATTGATAGACTTATCAACTTTTGATTCACATCTAAACTTGTTAAATTATTTAAATTGATTATGAAATATATAAGCGATAAAATTTGGTCAATTTTAGAATTTTATTATAAAATTGGATTTTTATAATTTATTTTAATTTATTTAATTAATATAAAAATAGCCATTTTGGCCACGGACTCGGATTTCGACGAAACCAGTTTCATCGGATCCGTATCGGTGAATTATTGTAGGGTTTTAAGTTTCGTATAGATCGGACCTGTCGTTTGATCGTACGGATGCGAGACGCCTTGAAATCGATTTAATTAAAATCAATTTAAAATCAATTTGGAAATATTGTTTTCAGCATAACTTCTGCATACGATCGAATTTGGACGTGAAACTTTTTCCATCACGTTCAGAATATTTTAAAATACCTATTTGGATATATGGGTTTAATAAATTTCGTCCCGGGGTCAGAACGGGCTTTTTGGGCCAACTACCGTTTAGCACGTTCGTAATTCGTTCCCCTAGCCTTCTTCTATTTGTCTATAAATATGCTGTGATAAACCCTAGCCTCCTTTCTATTGTCATTTGGCTGTACGTTCATTTTCTTCATCTCTTTCTCTTCCTCAATGGTTGCAAAACCTAGATCTATCTACAGTTCAAAATTTCAATGAAAATTCAAACTCTCCAGAAAAATTCCACAAAAATATATGTCATAGTTCTCAGTGTTTGTAATCTGCTGGTGTGATTTGTTTTTCGATTGGAGCTATCGTTCGTCCAGTAAAATTCAAATCATTCTCGGCCTTTCATCATCGCCGTAACAAAGTTCGTCGGATCGGGAAACGGGTTCTGGGTTTTGACGAGGGAACGAAGGGGAGTTCATCGGCATATGTGATTCGCTGTTTCAACGGCTAGATCGTGTTGTATTATCGATTAGGGTTATTTGAATATGGCGGCGGCTGAAGGCTTTCACCATCGTTCGTGACGTGGCGTTCACATGGGGGTGATGCGATCGGTGCAGGAGCCTTAGCGGCCGCGATGGCCTGGCGTAGCGGTGAAGTGGCGCAGCGATGATGGGGAAGGCAGTTCGAACGTGGCCGTCGGATTTCCTGGAGATGCGTGTTTCATTCTGTGTACGAGGAGAGGAACGTGATGTCTCACATGCTGACGTGGATCAGAGAGATGGGTGAGTTTGCTTTTGTTTTTAATAAAAATTTTCCTGATTTCGACTGATTTAGTTGAATATCTTTTTCATACGATCTCCGTTTCACGCGAAATTTCTTTTGTTAGGATCGTAATTAAATTCCAGATCTGATGACGCTGGTTTGGACAGATTTGGAGACTGTCGAATTTTTGGGTTTAAATCGAATTTAAATTCGATTTAAATTCAAAAGGTGAGTGTTTTAACCCACTCACAACTTCTAAAATTTTCTATGTTGTTAAATTGAATTTAAATATGAGTAGAAATTTGTTTATGACTGTTTGGCGTGTTTTATTCGTTATCTCAGTTAAGTCGTATTTATTTAATTTAACTGTTACCTAATTTTATCTATTGCATATAATTTGACAGTTAAAATTTATTTATTTGCATATTAACTGCCTGTCATAGTTATGTTTATTTTTATATCATATTAACTGCCAGTTTAATTTACATTTATTTTGCATATAAACTGCTAGTTTAACAGTTATTAGATTTATTATTGAATATAAACTGTTAGTTCATACATGTTATTTATTACCTGTATAATTTATATGCTCAATATCGATGATTGTTTAAATTGGATGATGTTTGTGATGAATGCTCAATTGGTGAATTTGATGAATGAATGTTTATTTTATATATAAATATAAACTGCAAGTTCGTTATGTATTATTTTTATTAATTCGGGATTGCGGTTTGAAATGATATACAACCGCATTTTATTTTTAAATTGTGGATTGAAAAGATAAATATCCGTACCACTTGACCCTAGGGTAGAAAATTATATACGGACACCGGATTGGTTAAATTAAATGATTTTTTTAAGCTTAAATTTTGAATCTGGATTTAAATGATAATTTGACAAATATATGATTTCTATGGATTGAATTATTATCGGAATTTGAGTTTATGATAAAATTTGTATTGGGTTTTAAGGTATTGTAAAAAGGAAATTTATATGTAATTTCAAAGTTGAATTTTTGAATAAAAGTGAAATTTGTCAAAATTGAGAAATTTGAGTTGTTGAAATATAACTTTGAAGTGTATTAAGAATGGAAATAATGTAATTTAATATTTCGAACATGAATTGAAATCGATGTAAACGCAATGTTTTATTTAGAGAATGTGAATGGAGTTTTGAAAGTGGATTTTGTTGATAAAAAAAAATTTTGAAATGGTTTTTTTGTGGAAATGAAATGAATAGTAAATTGATAGTATTTTAAAATTCATATTTTAATATAAACTATTTTAAATATATTACCATAAAGACTGTAATTATTAAGATTTTTAAACTATTAAACTATTTTACCTATCTCAACTATATATCAAATCATTTTAACCTATATTTTAAAACCATTTAATTTATATTAAACTAGTTGACCCTTTTAAGTTATTTTAAAAAAAAAATTTAATCTATTTTAAAGCTAATAAATCTATTTTAATTATGTTTAATCCACTATAAATTTACTTAACCGTCTTAGATCAATTAAACAATATTTTAATCTATAGTTAAACTATTCTAGAGTAATTTAACTATTTATAACTACTATACTTATTTAAACTATTTCTAAATTTCCAGTCTAAGTAAAGAGGAAATGTTAATAAAATACTTGGTTTTAAAAGAGAATAAATTGAATTGATGATTTGAAGTAAGAATGTAACCTGTTTGGAAATATGAAATTGGGAAGAAATTATGGTTTTGGAAATTGGAAATGATTCCAAAGTGAATAGGGTTTGAAAGCGAATATGATTTGAAAATGACCATGATTTGAAAGTGATATGTTTTGAAATCGAATATGATATTTTAATATAAATTGTAAATCGACCTTTGAAATATAAAAGAACCATCCGGTGTGAAAAATATAACGATTGGTTGTTAAAGAGACCGGGATCGGATATTGTCTTATAACCGGCCAATACCGAAACCACTTTAACAACTGTGTACGCGGTGGAGATTCCAGAATGAAGTAGGATGGTGGCGACGTTCTCGAGGTATATTACGTGGACCCAACTCCCGTGAGTTGGCATAAATGACTAAAACAGGAGCTATACCGGGCTACACAAAGGGTCGCACCCTTTCATCGAGCATGCTCCATCGGAAACCATTCTATTACTTTTGTGATTCGATATGTGGCGCCACTTTGATTCGGGGGTATTGTCCGAGGTGGGCGGAAGCTGCTGGCTTGCCGTCACCACCGGTCCGGGAGTGCAAACGGTGTATCCACCCTGGCACTGCCTCGCGTGCCGTGTCATCTCCTTATATCGAGCCCATTACGATTTTGGTTTTAAAGATCCGACCGCGTTAAGGTTCACCATCCCCTTAACGCTATTTTCTATATGATTATACTTTATTGATTAGACACTACTGTATATAGCGATATATACTACATAGTAAATAGTTTAACGGATCCTTAAGAGATGTAAATCCCGAGCATCTTTTGAGTTACTGCACTCATATTTATTTCTGTTGATTTAACTTACATAAGATCCTTTAGCTCTGACTCGAGTGTTTTGTCTTTTCAATTCGCTCGGGTCAGTCCGAGCGTTTCAGGATTGGAAGATATTATTTCTGGAGGAAGAAGACGAAGATTTTATTATTATTACAATAGATTATATGGTTCCACTACACTCATATTGTTCCGCTGCATTGTTATATGGTATGTGTACTCTGATATGTATTATATAGATAAAAATCAAAGGTTTTGTAAAACAGCTTCATGAACTGTATATTTTGATTTTTATATTTTATCCTTCCGCTGTGAGATTCTGTTTAGTTTTCTTTCTTCTCTATTTTTCTTATTTATCCCATAACAATCAACCCTTACGTATGGTTTGAATTGGCACGTGTGTCTGTTTAAATCGTGCGAAAAGGAGGGATGTTACATCTGGTATCAGAGCTTTGGTTTTGCGATAAGCCTTAGCTTTGTGGGGTTTGACTCTTATTTAATAGGGTAGTAATACCCTATGGGAGTCGCTGAGTGTATATATATGAGAGAGCGTATTTGTTAGTGTTATAAAAAGGTTTTAATATTGTGTTAATCTGTCCCGTTTTGTATTTATAAATTCTGGTTGATGCATGGGACGCTATGTCATCAATAGGGATTTCTAAACACTTAATAGGACAGACCGACATAATATTTGTTTTTAATATAGGTGAATGAAATAATTTTGCCTATTATATTTTCTATATATAAAGTAAAAAATTTAAATGATATTATATATATATATATATATTTTGGTTGCAATAGATTGGTTGTTAGGAATAAAATTTTAAATAATAGGTAAAATAAGATTAAAAAAATTAAAATCAATGAAATTTGGAAATTTTAGGACTTAAGTCCGGGATTTTGAAAATTTGCTTTCAAAGGATTTTGAAGTATAATAATACTGTTATAAATATTTTCCGATATAAATATTTAGTATAATTTGGAAGAATTGTTTTAAAGAAGATTTGGAGAAAATAAATTTTGTACTTTCCTCTCTGTCGCTGGAAAATAATTTCGGTGATGGCGGCCGCATCATCGACTTTCATTTTCGAGTTTCGAAGGGGAAAGGCCACTGTGGTACAATCTACTGCAGATTTATTTTGAAATTATCTAAAATTTTAATTGTTTTAAATATAATTAGGGATATATAAGTTGTAAGAAATTATTTATCTATTATTTTAAAAAAATTTGAAATTTGAGCCGGTATTTAATTCTTAAATTTCCATTAATTAATGGTTTAAATTATTTTAGTGAAATTAAAGGTAAGTATTATTAATAGGTGATTTTAAATTTAAGTAAATAAAATGAAATTCTTTAATAAATAAAGATTGATGTGTAGGGTTATAAACTTAAGTATGATATAAATGCTACTAGTTTAATATAATAGGAAGTAGGTAATAAAAATAATTTGCTGTAAACCATAGTTAAAGAGTTAATAAAATCCTTTATTTATAAGAATGAAGGTTACAAGGTTAATAATTTAGGTGTAACTAAAATGGTTACTGTAATTAAATATAATAGAATGCAAGCATTTAATAAATGAATGAATTTGAGAAGTGTAATAAATGTAATACAATAGAAGAAACTTACATGACCTAAATTAATGGAAATGGATAATTGGAGGTAATAAGTGAAAATAAATGAAACAAACATTTAATGAGAAATAAAAGGTAAAGGTTGTTAGAAATAAATGTAAATTATAAAAGGACAATTTATGTGGTATGAATAAAAAGAAAAAAAAATTGTAAACTTAAGAAAAGGGTTGAAGTTATTCTAAATAAAATTTAAAGTAGATAAATGAAAATAAAAGATAAACTGTTGTATGAATGAAAAGATCAAACAGCTAATGTATGAAATAAAAATTTATAATGAGTTAATTGATTAGTTGGTTGAATTGTTATTGTTTGATTTAGGGTTGGTTGGGTAAGGAAATTTGAAGTTGTTGGGTGAATAAATAATCTATTTTAGCCATCTAAGACTGTTGAGTAAAGGATGCACTGGATAGTTATTGTTCATTCCGTACCATTTCAAGTTTTGAACCCGAACAACTATTTGTTTGTTTTATTGAATGATTGTTTGTTTTGTTGTGTGTGCTGTTTGTTCAAATTGATGGTTATTGTATTGATGTGTTGTTAATGATTGAAACCACTTAAATATGTTACTTTAATATAAATAGTTAACCTTTTTGGATGATATAAGTAAAGTGCAGGTATGGAAGCAATTGCTACTGCTTTTGGTTCCATAATAATAAGCGTATATTGCCCGACAAATAGGTAAGTTTTCAGATTACGTTTTGTAGCGCTATTTTATATAATTTTCCCGTGGTAGGATATTTTATTTTGGATAATATATGTAATATATTTGTTATATTTTGATATTATATTTTTCTCCCAAACCTCTCCGTACAAAGGAGACTCTGCCAAAATCTTCCGTAAATTTTGGACTTAGGATTATGTTGAAAATGTTTTCCAAACTTTAATTATTTAAGTATAAAAGGATAAATGATTATAAAACGGGTATATTTATATAAGGTAATGAATTTAGTAAATTATTGTTTATAAGTTAATATTTGAAATAAGATGTACTGTTTATTAAATTCTTCCTTCTCTTTTCTTTTCCTTTACGGGGACGAAAAGTTTTGAGTGGGGGAGAGTGTAACGACCCGTCAATTTGCGTCAGTTAAATTTGTCATTTTTAATAAGATTAGATAATTTAATTTAGAAAGAAGTAACTTTCAATTATACCTACAAAAAATGTCTATTTACTGAATAGAAAGATTTTTAAATCAATAAACGAATTTATTGAGGTTCCAATTTATAATTTATAACATTTAATGTAGACTTAATTTCAATTAATTAACTTAAATCGTGCAGTTAGCGTAGATTTGTTTGTAATTAAAGTAGTTAATTCTATAAGATGAAGTTAATGATAATTCTATTTATAATTGGACCATTTGTTGATATAGACTTTAGAAAGCAAGATTTATAAATTTAATTAAAGTATCAAAATTCAACAATGGTATTTATTGCAAATAAAGTGGAATTAAACGTTTAAATATTACGTTATTGAAATTAAAATGGAATGTGTGGATAAAAGGTGAGAATATAAATGTTGGAATCAAATAAATGTGTTTTTTGGAGAATTTAATTTATAATTTCTAAAGATAAGGAAGTGGAGAAATTAACACTGCAATTGATAGACTTATCAACTTTTGATTCACATCTAAACTTGTTAAATTATTTAAATTGATTATGAAATATATAAGCGATAAAATTTGGTCAATTTTAGAATTTTATTATAAAATTGGATTTTTATAATTTATTTTAATTTATTTAATTAATATAAAAATAGCCATTTTGGCCACGGACTCGGATTTCGACGAAACCAGTTTCATCGGATCCGTATCGGTGAAATATTGTAGGGTTTTAAGTTTCGTATCGATCGGACCTGTCGTTTGATCGTACGGATGCGAAACGCCTTGAAATCGATTTAATTAAAATCAATTTGAAATCAATTTGGAAATATTGTTTTCAGCATAACTTCTGCATACGATCGAATTTGGACGTGAAACTTTTTCCATCACGTTCATAATATTTTAAAATACCTATTTGGATATATGGGTTTAATAAATTTCGTCCCGGGGTCAGAACGGGCTTTTTGGGCCAACTACCGTTTAGCACGTTCGTAATTCGTGCCCTAGCCTTCTTCTATTTGTCTATAAATATGATGTGATAAACCCTAGCCTCCTTTCTATTGTCATTTGGCTGTATGTTCATTTTCTTCATCTCTTTCTCTTCCTCAATGGTTGCAAAACCTAGATCTATCTACAGTTCAAAATTTCAATGAAAATTCAAACTCTCCAGAAAAATTCCACAAAAATATATGTCATATTTCTCAGTGTTTGTAATCTGCTGGTGTGATTTGTTTTTCGATTGGAGCTATCGTTCGTCCAGTAAAATTCAAATCATTCTCAGCTTTTCATCATCGTCGTAACAAAGTTCGTCGGATCGGGAAACGGGTTCTGGGTTTTGACGAGGGAACGAAGGGGAGTTCATTGGCATATGTGATTCTCTGTTCCAACGGCTAGATCGTGTTGTATTATCGATTAGGGTTATTTGAATATGGTGGCGGCTGAAGGCTTTCACCATCGTTCGTGACGTGGCGTTCGCATGGGGGTGATGCGATCGGTGCAGGAGCCTTAGCGGCCGCGATGGCCTGGCGTAGCGGTGAAGTGGCGCAGCGATGAGGGGGAAGGCAGTTCGAACGTGGCCGTGGGATTTCCTGGAGATGCGTGTTTCATTCTGTGTACAAGGAGAGGAACGTGATGTCTCACGTGCTGACGTGGCTCAGAGAGATGGGTGAGTTTGCTTTTGTTTTTAACAAATTTTTTCTTGATTTCGACTCGATTTAGTTGAATATCTTTTTCATACGATCTCCGTTTCACGCGAAATTTCTTTTGTTAGGATCGTAATTAAATTCCAGATCTGCTGAAGCTGGTTTGGACAGATTTGGAGACTGTCGAATTTTTGGGTTTAAATCGAATTTAAATTCGATTTAAATTCAAAAGGTGAGTGTTTTAACCCACTCACAACTTCTAAAATTTCCTATGTTGTTAAATTGAATTTAAATATGAGTAGAAATTTGTTTATGACTGTTTGGCGTGT
The DNA here is from genome assembly GCA_030765085.1 of Allium cepa. Classification (NCBI taxonomy): domain Eukaryota; kingdom Viridiplantae; phylum Streptophyta; class Magnoliopsida; order Asparagales; family Amaryllidaceae; genus Allium; species Allium cepa. Next base: position 300,447,902 of record CM060929.1, read on the forward strand.
TTTATTCGTTATCTCAGTTAAGTCGTATTTATTTAGTTTAACTGTTACCTAATTTTATCTATTGCATATAATTTGACAGTTAAAATTTATTTATTTGCATATTAACTGCCTGTCATAGTTATGTTTATTTTTATATCATATTAACTGCCAGTTTAATTTACATTTATTTTGCATATAAACTGCTAGTTTAACAGTTATTAGATTTATTATTGAATATAAACTGTTAGTTAATACATGTTATTTATTACCTGTATAATTTATATGCTCAATATCGATGATTGTTTAAATTGGATGATGTTTGTGATGAATGCTCAATTGGTGAATTTGATAAATGAATGTTTATTTTATATATAAATATAAACTGCAAGTTCGTTATGTATTATTTTTATTAATTCGGGATTGCGGTTTGAAATGATATACAGCCGCATTTTATTTTTAAATTGTGGATTGAAAAGATAAATATCCGTACCACTTGACCCTAGGGTAGAAAATTATATACGGACACCGGATTGGTTAAATTAAATGATTTTTTTAAGCTTAAAATTTGAATTTGGATCTAAATGATAATTTGAGAAATATATGATTTCTACGGATTGAATTATTATCGGAATTTGAGTTTATGATAAAATTTGTATTGGGTTTTAAGGTATTGTAAAAAGGGAATTTATATGTAATTTCAAAGTTGAATTTTTGAATAAAAGTGAAATTTGTCAAAATTGAGAAATTTGAGTTGTTGAAATATAACTTTGAAGTGTATTAAGAATGAAAATAATGTAAGTTAATATTTCAAACATGAATTGAAATCGATGTAAGCTCAATGTTTTATTTATAGAATGTGAATGGAGTTTTGAAAGTGGATTTTGTTGATAAAAAAAATTTGAAATGGTTTTTGTGTGGAAATGAAATGAATAGTAAATTGATAGTATTTTAAAATTCATATTTTAATATAAACTATTTTAAATATATTTCCATAAAGACTGTAATTATTAAGATTTTTAAACTATTAAACTATTTTACCTATCTCAACTATATATCAAATCATTTTAACCTATATTTTAAAACCATTTAATTTATATTAAACTAGTTGACCCTTTTAAGTTATTTTAAAAAAAAATTAATCTATTTTAAAGCTAATAAATCTATTTTAATTATGTTTAATCCACTATAAATTTACTTAACCGTCTTAGATCAATTAAACAATATTTTAATCTATAGTTAAACTATTCTAGAGTAATTTAACTATTTATGACTACTATACTTATTTAAACTATTTCTAAATTTCCAGTCTAAGTAAAGAGGAAATGTTAATAAAATACTTGGTTTTAAAAGAGAATAAATTGAATTGATGATTTGAAGTAAGAATGTAACCTGTTTGGAAATATGAAATTGGGAAGAAATTATGGTTTTGGAAATTGGAAATGATTCCAAAGTGAATAGGGTTTGAAAGCGAATATGATTTGAAAATGACCATGATTTGAAAGTGATATGTTTTGAAATCGAATATGATATTTTAATATAAATTGTAAATTGACCTTTGAAATATAAAAGAACCATCCGGTGTGAAAAATATAACGATTGGTTGTTAAAGAGACCGGGATCGGATATTGTCTTATAACCGGCCAATACCGAAACCACTTTAACAACTGTGTACGCGGTGGAGATTCCAGAATGAAGTAGGATGGTGGCGACGTTCTCGAGGTAATTACGTGGACCCAACTCCCGTGAGTTGGCATAAATGACTAAAACAGGAGCTATACCGGGCTACACAAAGGGTCGCATCCTTTCATCGAGCATGCTCCATCGGAAACCATTCTATTACTTTTGTGATTCGATATGTGGCGCCACTTTGATTCGGGGGTATTGTTCGAGGTGGGCGGAAGCTGCTGGCTTGCCGTCACCACCGGTCCGGGAGTGCAAACGGTGTATCCACCCTGGCATTGCCTCGCGTGCCGTGTCATCTCCTTATATCGAGCCCACTACGATTTTGGTTTTAAAGATCCGACCGCGTTAAGGTTCACCATCCCCTTAACGCTATTTTCTATATGATTATACTTTAATGATTAGACACTACTGTATATAGCGAAATATACTACATAGTAAATAGTTTAACGGATCCTTAAGAGATGTAAATCCCGAGCATCTTTTGAGTTACTGCACTCATATTTATTTCTGTTGATTTAACTTACATAAGATCCTTTAGCTCTGACTCGAGTGTTTTGTCTTTTCAATTCGCTCGGGTCAGTCCGAGCGTTTCAGGATTGAAAGATTTTATTTCTGGAGGAAGAAGACGAAGATTTTATTATTATTACTATAGATTATATGGTTCCACTACACTCATATTGTTCCGCTGCATTGTTATATGGTATGTGTACTCTGATATGTATTGTATAGATAAAAATCAAAGGTTTTGTAAAACAGCTTCATGAACTGTATATTTTGATTTTTATATTTTATCCTTCCGCTGTGAGATTCTGTTTAGTTTTCTTTCTTCTCTGTTTTTCTTATTTATCCCATAACAATCAGCCCTTACGTATGGTTTGAATTGGCACGTGTGTCTGTTTAAATCGTGCGAAAAGGCGGGATGTTACATCCTTCCAGAGGCATTCCATTGTATTTGGGAAGTTCCTTTGCCCGACCATTTGTTGGAAATTCAAATAAAACAATACGAGCCCTGTATGGTTTTAGTTGTATAACCTGCCATGCAGCGTGGCGGTAACCTGCCACAAAACATGGTAGCTATAGTAGGCATAGTTCGGAATGTCTATGCTGGCTAAGATTTATATTCTATTTCGAAATGCTTTCATCACTATGCACTAATAATAATATTAAAAAATGATTTGTTTTGCGTTGTAAGCATTTTTGACTATCATAAGGAGAAATCTCCTCCAATTCTGCGTTTGCATTGTGTGTGTGCGGGGAGGCCTTATGGTAGTTTCATTTTCCAAAAGCATTGCGGATATTTTTCGCTTCCATTGTTATTGTTGTTTTAAAAGATAAATAACTGTTTTGAGTTCTCACACCAGTCCCATGACTGACCTGGATTTTATTGTTCTCTTCCTAAACTCTGGGTGCCCATAATTTTCCACACGGGCAGTCTAGAGTCAGGTTATCAGGACATTCTGAATTCAGAAGTGCTATGGAGCTCAGGAGGCGAGCTGGATGGCGAGACGTACCACTTGTATACGATATTATCTTTCCGTTGTAAATTCACTTGTAAGGACATGTTTGTATAACTGTCCATTGTTTTGTTGTGTTGTATATTGTTGTTGTACACTCTGATGATGATGTAATGTAATAACTGAGATAGTTCTTTGTTTTTAAAGATATTCATTTATCTATTATATGTTGTTCCGCTGCGATTGTGAGATTCTGATATTGTTTCTGTTCTGTTTTTCTTACTTCTTCTATCTTTTTCCTCTACCTCTTTTTTTCAACCCTCATGGTTCGGTTTTTGGGCATTCGATTGTTCGACAGTTAATACAGTGGATGTATTGATGTCGACTTTCGAAAGTCAAAGAATCGGGTCCTGACATATTTACTAGTGATATATTCCCAATTTGGTAATGTGGCATGCTAAGTATTGTTGATCACTTGTTGATCGAAGCATGGCTTTTTTGAAAAGCGTAGCTTTATGGGACGAGACTTCATCAGAACCTCACACCCTGGAAATGGTCGAAACAGGAAGGATGCAGCAAGGTTATCAGGGATCGCTCCCCTTAGGGTATGTCTATTTCCTTCTGGATAAAAAGTGATATCATGGTATGGAGCCCAGATATTTAACTTACGAGATTGTTGATATATTGTTAATGAATCTCGAGATAAAGGTCGGTGACGACCGGGGGATGGCATACTCGTGTCGGTAGTTACCTACTAATAGAGATAACCCGGCCCTGTGTTGGCAGAGATCCGGTTAGGTTCTCGGGACGTCCCTCTAGAGGCGTACCCATGTGGTGTAGGAAGTTCCTTTGCCTGACCGTTTTTTGAAAATCCAATCAAACAATACAAGCCCTTTACGATTGTCGTTGTATAACCTGCCACCTCATGTGGTAGCTATAGCGAGCATTATATAATGGTACCTATGTTGGCTAAGATTAATATTATACTTTCGAAATATTTTCTGCACTTTGCACTAATAATATCAAAAGGATTTTTTCCTATCCATCGTTTTTCACTATCATAAGGAGAAATCTCCCCCAAGTGTGCGATTGCATTGTGTGTGTGCCGGAAGGCCTTATGGTAGTTTCATTTTCCAAAAAGCATTGATGATTTTTATTTCTCTTTGTTTTCTTTTTGTTCTAAGATAAACTATTTTTGTTTTCTCACACCAGTCCCATGACTGACCTGAAGTTTATTATTCCCTTTCTAAATTCAGGGTGCCCATAATTTTCCACACTGGAGGCCTAGAGTTAGATTTTCAAATAATCAGCTAGTAGATATAGATTCGGTATCCTTCAGCCTTCTGTTTGGAAATATTTGAAGTCTTTGGTCTTCGAAGCCATTTGGATTTTGGCGATCGCATTGTGTTTCACTTCAACTGGAGTTTCTTAAGTTCAGCATGATGGTAGTTCGAGCGTATGGTTTTGAGCTTTGGCATTGGAGATGCAGTTGTTGGATTCTTTCGAAAAACTATTTGGTGCCATCTTTCCGCTGTTGTTCTTTCCACTGTTGTATATCTTTTGGCTCTGATATTGATAGTATTGATATCTCATTTGTATCATTGTTGCATCGAATATTGTGTATCAATAAAATTATTCTTTCTGTTTCCGCTGTGTTGTATTTACTTAATGTGTTATAAGCTCCGACAAATTGGATTTCAACGTTTGAATCTGCGGCATTTGATTACAGGTGAAGTATGGATATCGATTTTTGAGCGCTGAAATCCAGGTCGTCACAGTTTGCAAAAGATGTATAGAAATGATAAATTGTTCATTTAAAAATAAATTATTTTTTAAAGGAAAAGGTTTATATAAAGGGTTTTATTTAATAAAAGAATTTACTAAAGAAATTATAAATGTGGGAATGGATTTTGGAATTGGGAAAGTGTTGGTATTTTATGGTTTTGAGATCGAAAAAAGGAGTTTGGTTCTTAAAAGATTTTCGAAAGGAGATTTATGAATAGTGTTTAGGTTATTTATATCTCCGTTTTAGTGACATTTGGGTTGATCATTTTAATATGATTTTGAAATAGAAAATCTCTCTAAATGTTGGGGAATATACCTACACTATTTTATAAGTATGTGGAATTTTTTTTCCAAGTTTTGAAAGGAATGGTTTGTGAATATACTTAGTCCGATGAGATAAGTACATGAATATTTTAATAAATATTAGAAATGTGATTTTAAATTAATGAAAGATTAATTTTAGAGGCTTGGTGGTTTCAATGGGAAATGTAATCTCAGTTTGGAATGTTTGTATATTTGATAGTTAAATAATCGACTTTCATATCTTGGCCAAAATATGTAATCCTTCTTAATTTGGTGGTATGGAAATATTCTCTACTTAACATCGAACCAAGAGAAACACGGGGTGTATATGGTACAATTACCAACGATGGTGCTATATTGTACGTATAAACTCGTTTTATTCTTCTAGGACAAATGATAAGGAGATCCGTACACTTAAATGGTTAGGGGGTGATCCTTGCTCTTATGTATTGTTTGATTATTTTCTAAAGAATCCGTATTAAGCATTCCGAGAATCGACAATTAGTTTTAGAGCGCCTGGAAAACGGGTCGTGTACTCGTAAGAGATGACTCGTACCATAACCACTTCAAAAACCATATATGGTTCTATGGGGGAATTTTGTGATATATTAAGATGATTGAATCCATATGTGATTCTGAGACCCGTTGGGGTATGGGAATCCATGTGTGATTCCGAGATTTGTTTGAATATTGAAGTCCATGTATGATTTCGATATTTGTTTGAATATTGGAATCCATGCGTGATTCCAAAACCCATGGGGGTATTGGTATCTATATGGGATTCCATAATCTGTTTTGATGGAGTGCGTGAGCTAAAATGGCAGACGTAGCCTCACCAGTGGTAATGACTAAAATCAAAGATAGGAGGCATGACCAATAGGATTGGCAAACCCATAGTGTATAGTCGTCTCCACCTACATGTTACCTATAGTTGTTTTACATGCATTGCGAGATGCATTCGGTCTTAGCGAGACCAATTATGTTTTTCTTATGGTACATCACTAGGGATGTATGCTGCTTTGGAAGTAACTCTGATTCTTGTGCAGGAGGACCGTTCTCGGAGTACTGAAGGCACCTCCATGGAATCCTATACAATTAGCAAACATACCTTATCGATTTTGATTATATATGTTGTATTGTTGTGATGAACACTCACAAGCATCACAGCTACTTAATTATTATTATTTTCACCATTAGCCTTTATTATAATATCACTGGATTTTCTGATATAAATGTTTTGGTTATCGTAAGGTAAAAATCCATTTGCGTTTATATGTGGCATGGTCTTACGAAATGACTTTGATTTTAAAGGATTTTACAAGTTTTAATAAATAAAATTCCTTGTGGTTTGAGTTTCTCACGCTGGTTTTGCTAAACTGACTCGGATGTTGTTTTCCTATAATGCTCGAGTCTGCCCGAGCGTATTTTCCTGATTTAGCTGGATACTTTGGTGCTTTCAAGAGACGAGATGGATTCTCCAAGACGTATTCATGTATCTTATATTTTTCTGCTGTTTTGTTCTTGATTTATGTATATATTTATCGACAATATTAAGGACGGGTTGTTATGACTGTCCAGACTGAATAAGTTAGTGTGCTTTGATTTGTGGTATGTATGTATAATAAAGACGATTTATTTTTGTAAAGACCTTGTATATATTATAGATCTTCTCATAATGATGTGAGATTCTATTCTGTCTTTTATTTCTCTCACCTCAATAATCTGTCTTTTCGGCACTTGAATTTTCATCATGTGGATACTGTGAATCTATTAGTGTCGATTTCTAAGAGTCAAAAAACAGGTCTTTATAACGTGGTATTGGTGCTTAGGTTGGTGAACATCTAGGCCTCGGTGGGGTAAACTCATTAGAGATAAGGTTAGTAACACCCTAGAATGAGTAACACATTAAATATAGGATTAGTAATATCCTAGAATGAGTTTGAAAGTATATATAAGAATGCGTATTTGTTATTTTACAAAAATATTTTATATTGTGTTGTTTGATCAGTTGAGTGGTTTATGAGTTATTGCCGATGCGTTTGGCCAATGTTATCGATAGGAATTTCTAAACACTTAAACAAGGCCAACCGATACAATATTGCCTTAAAATTGGTAATTGAAATAATTTTACCTAGGAATATATTTTATATCTATAAAAGAATAATCTTTCAAAAATTTAATATAGTTATTCTTCATTGTGATTGGTTGTTAGGAAATGATAATATTTTATCATTATCATCTAGACTTTGATTAGTCATGCTCACCAGTTCTGCGCAACTACTATTGTTTGTTGATCTATCTGGAATCTTCCTTTTTGAAACTTGGTTTGGGTAGATAGGAAATTTGAGAATATTGAAAAAGAATACCTTGTGAATTAAGTTTCACAATTTGACCATAAGGCGTTCTTTGACAATGCTAGGTTAAAATTTATCTTCAATATAAGTTGTTTATTTTAAGCAAATTTAATTATTTTAAACTAAATATTTAGAAATGATTTTATATAAAGTTGATTTTACAAAAAAAATTAGGTTTTAATAAATATTGTTTTCATTAAAAAGGAAGCTAGAATATTTTCAAAATAAATAGTGGAGAAATGGTTTCCTTTAAAAGGAGTAATTTTATTTATAAAAATGTGTATTATAAATAAAAGGAATTTGAGAACTTCAATCCTCATGTTATTGGGAAATGGTTTTCAAAGTTTTAAGAAGGCAATAATAATATTATTTGAAGATATTTTACGAATATAGGTATTTTAAAAATGAATTTTATTATAGATTTTTTTGGGCAAACCAAATTTTGATTAAATTCCAAAAGCATGATTTGGTATACAAAAGGAAATATGAATATAATTATTTCAAATGATTTATGGAAGAAGAAGTATTAACTTTACTTGAAAGGGTTTAAAGCATAAATATTTTAGGAAATAGTGGCAATGGTTTACTTAAAAATATTTTCAAGTATAAATGCTTTTGAAAAAGAATATTTTAAAGAAAAGACATATTTTCTTTGGATTGGTTCGGGGAACGAGTCCCGATTTTTTTGGTGGTGAATGGAATAATCTTCTAAGTGACAATCGGATGTTCTCTTAGAAGAATGGTATTATGCACTTAGTAAATTATTCTCTTTGTAATTGTATGGTTGGAACAAGTTCGAAACCTAACAAATCCAAAGAAAAAATTGAAATTAGATATTTCGTTGAAAATATTTAGCTAGAAATATATATATGATATTTTTTCAAATGGGGGTTTGAAAAGAAGAAACATGTTTTTAAATTAACTAGTTCGAGTGGCTCGAAAATAACAAAATGGGCGGGAGATATGTTCGGATGGTAGACACTTCTCTTAAGTATACTCTTCTTAGTAAGGGAATATATAATACTATTTAGTAGTGCCCAGTTCCTTGGTTTTGTTTTAGGGTTACTCGAGCTATATATATTGGTTATGGATAAAAATATATACAATATCACTTAAAGAAAATCAAAATAAATATCCATGCAGTTGATTCTTAAATTTCTTAAATATAAAGATATCTTGATCGAAAATGGGTTAATTAATGAAGTTTTAAATGCGCAATTTATTGAGAAGGTTTAATAAAATTTGGTTTATTAAACTATGTGTTTTGATTTTAACAACTAGGAAGTTATAAATTATTTAATGTAATTGGGTAAGCTAATAAACATTTTTACCTTTGAGTGTCTAAAGAAAAGTAGATTCTAGGATGGAGTTTGGATACAGCATCATACTCTTCTTAGCTACTTACCAGACTAAACGAGTGAGAAGTTGTATTGGTCGACTCTGTTTTAAGACCCAAATTTATTTTGGACCTACTTTTGAATAGCTAATAGTGAATAGAACTAAAAATTAGATGTTTCGTATATACTCTAAGGATATAGGTGAATATTATACAAATTAATAAAGTAAAATAACTTTATGAAAGGTTTCATAAGCAAAGCTGTATTATCTAAAATATTTGAACCTAAGTTGGAATTTTTATAAAAAGATTTCAAAAATAATTTTAGCAGAAATAGAATTGGTATTGGTAAGGACCAATGATATAAGTATGTAGGTTATACGTAGATCATTTTCCTTCTCATATAGTTCTCGATCCAAGATTCGCGTGCATAACTTGAGATGTTTCCCACCATTACGAATAAGGATTTATCATTCGACTTTTGACAGAGAACATTTGGTGAGGGTTCTTAATAGAGAACCAAAAAGTTTCCTATCATAGTTTATGGCAACGTAAGGAAATTAAAGATTTCTAGTTAAGAAGCCTGATCAGAATCCGCATTAGTAAATCGAGTGAGCGATACTAATTTGAAAGGGAAGTTATGTGTTCGAGTAGTGATTGAATCGGATTTTATATATGAATGATCTATGAACATAATGCGAACTTATGAATAGTACTAGGTATTCATTCGATGAAATTTCGGGGATGAAATTCTTCTAATGGAGGAGAGTATAACTAACCGAAATTTTATTAGTTCGATTTTTAGAATATTTAATTAGTTTTAAATATTCAATTTGGGTTTTTATTATAAAATTTGTGTTTCAAATAAATGTTTGATTTTTAATGATGTATCTTTAATTTGATTTATTGAATTTTTCCATGATTTTTAATTTGAAAAATAATTGAATTTCCATTTGACGTATTTTACGTCGAACATTGGCATTTTTGGAATTTAACAAAAATTGTTAGCCAGTGTGTTTTATTATTATTTTGTGATCACGTCACATTTATGTACATAATCGTATTTTATTTTTGTCATTCGCGGCTCGTATGCTTATGCGATATTGTAGGGCAGTGTACTGAAATATATTCAAAATCAACACATATACAATTTTACATAGTGCAGCCTTTTCTTCCACCTAGCAGCCACTTTGTTCCCCTTGTTTCACCTTCCACCCTACCATATGACATTGCCTCCTTGTCCCCTTTTGATTTTTAACATGAGAATGGATGCTGGGTTGGGAGCATTCACCATTGAGTTGCCTTTATATACTTGATTCTTCATAGGGTTTCATCTTCTTCCTCATTCTTATTTATTTTGCCAATGAATGAAAACAACTCATTTTCCCTCTTTTAAAATCAATTACCGTCAATCCGTTGAGGTTTAGTTTGAGTGTCCAAAACAAAACTTGTTCGTATGGACCCGTAGTATTTTTAAAAATTGATCGCACTCGATTTCTTCGCAAAACATTTAAGTTATCGTCAAATTACAGAAAGGGGAGATAACGTTCAAAATCTTCAAAAATTATTATCTCGCGATCCGCTTTGAATTGGATGTTGGCGTTTCCGTCATTAGATTTCTAGTGAGTGTCACTACTTTTTATGGGAGTTCGGCAACATTTAGAGATAGTCAATGGTGATTTAAATGAACTTCAATTTCAAAGCAATCATAAAGGTATTATATAATTATTATTATAGTAAAGCATTTTATATAATAATTATTTTATTAAAGATATTTTATAGTTAACTTGTTTATATTATAAATATTGTTTAAAAAAATTAATTCTAAACATGGTTTAAAGTTATTTTAAATTTAAAATATTATATAAAGTTATTTATAATGATTTGTTTTAAAGTTAATTATTATTTAAAAATTAATTGTTATATTAATAAATTGTTATTCAAAATTTATTATTTTATATTTTAAAGTTGATTATTTTACTACAGAGTTATTTGTTATGTTATTAATATTTTAAAAGTTTATTTCTTATTATTATAATATCGATTAAAAGTTAACCACTATAATAATATTGCTTTAAAGTTTATATATCTTTATTATTATTGTATTAATATTGTTTAAAAGTTAATTTATTAATATACTAATATATTTTTTAAGTTATTAAATTATATTTTAAATAATTATGTTTCAATATTGTTATACGATATTAAGTGTTCTAAGATTGTTATTATAATATTATTTGCTTTAAAAATTTATTGTTAATGATTGTTCAAAGTTATTATCTTACTAATGTTATTTTAAGGAGAATTAGTTGTTTGTTTAAAGGTATTCTTAAATAATAAATTGTGTACAAAAGATGTTTAGAAATTATAAACTATTCACTTAAAAAGAAATTATTTTTTAAAGGAAAACGTTTAAAGGTTTTATATTTAATAAAATAATTCATTAAAGGAATTTATCCATGCGGAATGAATTTTGGAAGTGGGAAAGAAGTCAGTTTTTATGGTTTTAGGACCGAAAAAAGGAGTTATGTTTTTAAATGACTTTGGAAAGGAGATTTAGAACAGTGTTTGGGTTATTTATATCTTCATTTTAATTACATATGGTGGATCATTTTAATATGATTTTGAAATAGAAAATCTCTCTAAATGTTGATGAATATACCTATACTATTTTTATAAGTATGTGGTAATGGTTTTCCAAGTTTTGAAAGAAATGGTTTGTGACTATACTTATTCCAATGAGATAAATTTATAAATATTTTAACAAATATTTGAAATGTGATTTTAAATTAGTGAAAGATTACTCTAAGAGGCCTGGTGGTTCCGTGGGAAATGTAATCTCTATTTGAAATGTTTGTTTATTTGATAGTTAAATAATCGACTGTCAAATCTTGACCTAAATATGTAGTCCTTCTTAATTTTGGTAGTACGGAAACATTCCCTACTTAACACCAAATTATTTTCACTCTCGAAATAACTAGGAGAAACACAAGGATTGTATGGTAAATTACCATCATTGGTGTTATACAATACATACTGTGACGACCTAGTATTTCGAACCATTCACATCCGCACGTGTAGGACTTGAATTGCTCAAAACAACAGATTGTTAATTTATATTTGGCAAAACTCAACATATACAGTAAATAAAATCAATCACGGAATCACGGACACAGAGTAATATAACAATAAGTAGCGAAAAAGATAAATAGTAGTTCATGAAGCTACTATATAAACAACAGAATTTGAAATAAAATACAATTGAATATCTCAAATACAATGTAGTCTCGAATACAAACAGATGACAAGTCCGAACAAAACAACTGGATAGCTGAAAGCTAAATAGATATAGATGAATTTCCAAATGAAACTACAACTCCAAAGGTTGGTCTTAAATGTTGTGACACTCAGTCTGACCCAAGCATAAAGAAAAATACAAAACACTTGAGTCAGGATTAACATTCTTATATAGTAAATTCAACTCAAGTGAAATGTCAACTGAAATATAAGTAACTTAAAGGATGTTTGGGATTTCCATCCTCTAAGGATCCATGGAACTATCTACTAAGTAGTACAATACGCTATTATAATATGTCTATAGTAAAGTAAACTATTAAAATAGCGTTAAGGCGTTACCCATATCCCCCTTAACACATTTTTATATATTCCCATTGTCTATACAGTACTGTAACTCCTATGTAAATTGGAGGGCTGTCAGAGGGTACTCCATAGGTATGGTATAAACCAAACTCGTAGAAGGCGCGATAGGGCGTGTGACAAGGCACGCGAGGCAATGCTAGGGTAGATTATCCATTTGCACTCTCGGACTGGAAGTAACGCATAGCAGCTACCACCGTCCACCTCGTGACACACTCCCAAATCAAAGGTGCACCCAATCAAATCACAAAAGCTGTAGAATGGTATCGAAGAAATATGTCTTATCAGAGGAATGACCCCATTTGGCCAAGTATAGCTCTTGTTTTAGCCACATCAAGCTGACTCACGGGAGTCAAGGCTACGTAAATACCATGTAGAATCGTCGCCAAACCATCCTACTTCATTCTGGAATCTCCACCACATACACAGTTGTTAAAGTGGTTTTCGGTATTGGCAGAGAGTATGACAATATCCGATCCTGGTCTCATTAACAACCAAACGCTTATTTCACACAGTGGTCATTTCATTTCAAATAGTTTATTCTTCATATCAAAATATCATACTCATTTCAAAACCATATTAGTTCGATATCATTGTTCACTTGAAAAAATTCACTTCTAGAATCGTAACATTTTCAAAATTATAACACTTTCGAAATCAAAACACTTTTGAAATCATAACACTTTAGAAATCATAACACTTTCGACTTAAACAGTTTAGATATTGAAAATAGTATATATAATAAATAGTTATAAATTAAAATAGTTTATATCTTAAAATAATTTATATATTAAAATAGCTCATATATTAAAAATAATTTATATAATAAAAATAGTTTCCTTCAATTTTCACACATCGATTCAAATCAGCTTTAATTCCAAAATTTCAATTTAAATAAATCCCTGTTCAACACTTTTAATCTTAAAAGGTTAAAGGTTCAATTCAAACACTCAATAAACCTTCAATTTTAATTGATTTCAAATCCAGGTTTGAACTATCATTTCAATTCCAATGAGATTCAAGGTTTAAATATTCAAACAATTTCAATATAAGTTGCATTTATATTTCAACATTTAACTTTAATTTTATTCAAATTGAAAAATATTCGCTTAATCATTTTAATAACAATTAAATAAAATCTCAATTTATAACTTTAAATCAATATTAAATATTCAGTCTCAATTTTATTTAAAGTTGAAAATATTCATTTAATCATTTTTTTTCAAATCCATTTATAAAATAATTTTAATAACAATTAAATAAAATCTCAATTTATAAATTTAAATCAATATTAAATATTTAGTCTCAATTTTATTTAAAGTTGAAAATATTCATTTAATCATTTTTTATTCAAATCGATTTATAAAATAACATCTTTCAAAATCTCAAAATCAATAATTTCATATCAATTTTTATTTAAATTCAATTATTATCTAACTTAAATTTCACAGTCGACATTAATTTGTCTTCCCAACCTCTATTATTAAAGTTAATAAAATCTATTTTTAAATATAATTTTAAATAAATACCCGAACATATTATATACTACTTAAATTAAATCTTATTATTAAATTTATTTTGTATTAAATCTATTTTATATATTTTAAACTAGTAAGATTATAAGTAAAATCTTAAAAATTATATTTTCAAAACTAACATATCAATTTTAAATTTGCAAAACATATAATTTTAAAAATCTAAAATTTAGACATATAGAAAAATAACATTTATATATATTATATTTTAAAAATCACTATTTATTAAAAACCATATATTCCCTTTCAAAACTTTGGAAATCATTTTCAAAATATAGACCAATGGTGTCCGTATATAATTTTATATCATATGGTCAAGTGATACGGATATTTATCATTTCAATCCGCAATTCAAATATCTACGGGTATATATCATTTCAACCCGCAATCCCAAAAATCCAAAATCAATTTAAATCGCTTGGGTTTATCGTTTCAACCCATAATGATTTTCTCTTATTCTAAACATCGTTCGGGTATGTATCATTTCAACCCATAGGGAATTCTAAATTAACGGGAACTTGCAGAGTGATAACCATTATGATAAAAATATAACATATCAACAACAGCATATATCATGAGTAACAAATTAAATAGAATATACACAACAGGATATGGTGTCATATATCACGGATAAACAATTGCCGAGAATGGCATATCATATTTAAAAATTAAATAACTAGCAATTCAAATTTAACAGCATATTTCAATCGTCGTTTCAGTGAAATCAAATTTAATAACTATAAGAATGTTAATTGTGAGTGATTGCTCACCTTTAGAGGCTGGAGAAGAATAGGACAAGCACACATATAAGAGACAAATCGAGGCAACTAACTGCTGTGATCAAGTCTGGACAGCGGTGAAATCAAAAGCAAGGCACGATGGAGCTGGATTTGTTGAAGATCAATTATATAAGTGGACTTGTATATATAAACTTTATATATACACATCAAAATAATATTTTAAATTTAAACACCTATTAGCATTTAATATAAACCCACAAGTTATACTTGAAAATCGCTCATGTATGCTTATATATATAGACTAATATATGGACTTATATGCATATTATATTTAAAATCAATATTATAAAACCAATATAAACTTACATTATTATAATACATATGTAGACTCAAACAGATTCTATATAAACTTACGTAAACTAATATATACAAACAACCAAGTTATACATAATTTGTATAAACTTATATATATAAACAACTTATATCAACTTATATTTAAATCTATATTCCTTTCAAAATTAAAATACCCATATATATATTATATTTCTAAAAAAGTACTTAAACCACAAATTAAACTTTGAAACGTATACATTACTTTAAATGTAGAATATAAACACCTAAACATATGAGCGAGCAGGCATTTCAAAAATTTCAACACATATATATTCGAACAGTATATATATATAATAATCTTATAACTGTATATATATATAACAATAGAGTAGCTAACTGTATATAACAGCTAATAGGACAACAGACTAAGCTTTAAAATAAAATATATCCATATATATATATATATATATATACTACTTTCATAATATAATACACTGTGCTTTATACTAATAGCACATATAGACTAAATAGAATATGGTTTTGAAAAACTTTTATACACGTAACAAGAGCTAACATGGCTTATAAAACCTATTTATAATAAAATATAACTCCTATAACATATATACACAGAACTTATATATATGTATATGTATGTATATGTATATATATCTTTTAAATATACTACACACAATATATACGTATACATGTTATATAAATGTATACCTTTGTGTCATCAACATCGGAGATACCCATCAACTATTCAAGACCCAAAGGCAAGGGATGAAGGGGGAAGATATCAGCAGTTTAAGGCAAAAGAGAGAAGGAAAAGTATGGGAGAGGCTTGTGGGTAACCGGGCTCGAGTGGTGAAGGGGTGGCAAGCGGTGGGGCTGATGCAAGGTGGTGGAGTGGAGAGGTGCTTGAAGGCCAGAGGCAGACATGGGGCGGAGGGAATGGTCGGTTGTGCTTGGTTCGGGGTAGTAGTGCTATGGCGTTGGTGAGGAAACTACAGTAGGGGAGATGAGGCCAAGGTATGGTCGGCTGCTGCGTTCTCGAGGTCAGCGGTGGAGGGGACATCGATGGCAGAGGCATTTGGAGTTCTGATCATGGCTAGAGTGAGAAGAGCGGAAGGACGAGGGGTAGAGAGGGAGAGCAAGGGGTTGTAGAGAGAGAGAGGGTGGCTAAGGTCATGGAGGCTTGCTGGTAAGGGAACGTGTGTGCTCGGGGAACAGTGGTCGTAGGTTGCTGCTATGTATATGAGGCTGGAGTGAAGTGCTTGGATTTGTGGAGAGGTTCTATACACGTTTAAGGCCGACGGTCTGGTTTAGGTTGGTTAATAGAGCAAGGAGGCGGAGGGTTAGGGGAGAGGCGGTGTGGAGAGGCTAAACGACAGATGGTTGCAGGGTGAAACAAAGGAGGGATAAGGCCGGTTCTATTGTGGAGTTATGGTAGTAGTGGGTTGGCAACCAGAGGAGAAGGTGGAGGAAAAATATAGGATAGGGCTGGGAAGAATGAAGACGAGCATAGGGAAAAACATTTTGTGAAGAAGAACGGAATAGGTTTATCAATAAGAAAAATGAAAGCAACCTTCAATATTATATATATATATATATATATATATTATTTAGAGCAGTGGACTGAATAAAGCAAAGAGGAGAGATGGTACGCACCATAATATATTAATTATTGGGAATTGAGAAAGCCAACTGCGTGAATACCAAGAAAAAATAAAAGCTGTTACCACTGGTTTCTAAACGGTGGAAAATAAATGGTCACAAGAAAACAAAAGGACGGACCGTTACGGTTAAACGTTTCGGGTGTTCCACTACGAACCGGACACCAAAGCACACAATTAAACATACTGCAGAGATCAGCGTGAGAAGACGAATGGAATGGTACACAAATAGCAGTGATACGACTATTCTATCAAAAGTCAATATTCGCTGTCGAAAAAGCTACTAATTCATCGAAAATAAGAAAAATGAGGCTATAGAAGTCCAAATTTGGAAAAATGAAATATGATGTCTCACTCAGCAAATAGTTTACATTTTTATTATATAAAAATATTCAGATTTCAAAAGTATTTTATTTACATCAAATTTAACTGATTTAAATTGAAATTGAAAAATACACAACAGAATTAACTTTCATATTTTCCAATGAAAATTTTCCATTTGCTTTGTCTAAATAAACGTATTCCAAATATCGAATTTTCATTGCAAATTTTTATAGTTTTAAATTTCACAAAAATTCAGTTAATTACGTTATAAAAATCGTTAAAATTTACCAGTCGTTGCACATATAAAATCATTTTTTTCTTCTAAGACAAATGATAAGGAGATCTGTCCACTTAAATGGCTAGGGGGTGATCCCCGATTGGTTTTTAAAGCGCTCGGTAAGCGGGGGAGTGTACTCATAAGAGATGACTTGGACCGTAACCACTCCAAAACCCATATACGGTTCTATGAAGGAGTTTTGTGATGTATTAAGATGTTTGAATCCATGTGTGATTCTGAGACCCGTTGGGGTATGGGAATCCATGTGTGATTTCATGATCTGTTTGAATGTTGGAGTCTATGTGTGATTCCGAGATTTGTTTGAATATTGGAATCCATGTGTGATTTTGAAACCCTCTAGGGTATTGTAATCTATGTGGGATTTCATAATCTATTTTAATGGCAGTGCATGAGCTAGAATGAAGGACGTAGCTTCACAGCGGTAATGACTAAAACCAAAGATAGAAGGCTTGGCTAGTAGGGTAGGCAAACCCATAGGGTGCAGTCGTCTCCACCTAGACGTTACCCATACTTGTTATGCATGCATGGAGAGATGCACTCGGCCTTAGCGAGACCAGCTATGTTTTTCCTATGGTACATCACTTGGGACGTAAGCTACTTCGGAAGGATATTGCTGATCCCTGCGCAGGAGGACCACTCTCTAAGTATTGAGGGCAACTCTATGGAATCCTATGCAATTAGCGAATACATCTTATCGATTTTTAATTATATACCTAGTATTGTTGTGATGTACACTCACAAGCATCACAGCTACTTGATTATTATTATTTTCACGCTTAGACATTATTATAATATATCACTAGATTTTCTGATATAAATGTTTTGGTTATCGTAAGGTAAAAACTCATCTATGTTTATATGCAACATGGTCTTACAAAATGCCTTTGAATTTAAAGGATTTTACAAGTTACAATAAATAAAACTCCTTATGATTTGGATTTCTCATGCTAGTTTTACCAAACTAAACCGGGCGTTGTTTTCCTACAATGCTCGTGTCAGCCCGAGCATATTTTCCATAGTTAGATGGATACTTTGGAGGTTTCAAGAGACCAGCCGGATTCTCCAAGACGTATTCACGTATCTTATATTTTTCCATTGTTTCATTGTTCTTGAATTCTGTATGTATTTATCAGCAATTGTAAGGATAGGTTACTATACATGTCCAAGCAGAATAGGTTAGCGTGCTCTGATTTATGTGTATACATAATAAAGATGATTTCTTTTTTAAAAGATCTTTTATATATTATAGATCTTCTTATCAGGATGTGAGATTATGTTCTGTCTTTTATTTCTTTCAGCCCAACAATCTATCTTTCCGACACTTAGATATTCGGCATGTGAATACCGTGGATGCATTAGTGTCGATTTCTAAGGGTTGAAAATGTAGGTCGTTACCAGTGGTATGCCCAATCACCTCATCTATTAAATACCAAGTAGGACAACTTGAATGTGGATGGTGTCTCCACCTATGGTACTTCCTACTTAGCTCTTCGCTGTATCTCCATTCCCCTAAGGATATCCAAACTTGATGATTTCTTAAATTGATGAAAATAGCAAAACTTCTTTTCCAATTCTATTCAACCTTAAGAATAAAAGCCCCAAAATTAATTGAAGTCATAACTTAGAATCACTCTAGCATTAGTGCTAATCACCTAAGTGATACTTTCTTCATGTGCAATTGCTAAGCACACTACTTTGTATTATAAGTTAGTCTTCCACGAATTTCCTTAAGTAAGTAGTCCTTTTTTCATCTGAAGGATAATGAAAAGGAGAATCCTTTTATCCCTTACTTCAAAATCTTAACAAAATTTCCTGATCTTATTTTTTATGAAAATTGCCATCGCATTTTCAATGCATACAAATTCAATATCTTTTTCTTGACAAAAACCAAAATCCTTGAACTAACCATCCCCTACACAATCTTGACTAAAATTTTATCTAAGATACTTTTTGTGTTTTGAAATTTCAAAACTTTACCATCTCTTAATGTCTTTCTATAAATGAGCCTTTTTTTACCAAACATAAACTCTTATCACTTTATTCCAATTATTCCATGGTTAGAACAATTCACTATGGAATGATGCCTTGTCATTTTAATCCAATAACATGATTACCAATACGTTGGTTTATACTTAGGGATTTATGTATTTTAATGTGTTGGAATTACTTCTTTCCCAAAGGAATGTTTGACAATGGAAATTACTATGTCTTATCTAAAAGAAGAATTTGTGTTACGTTTGGAATTACAAGGAAATTTATTTTTCATGGTTATTGAAATATACTGTAAAAAATACGATAAATATACATATTTATACATCTCTTTCTTTTTGGGCGTATTCCTTGTTATTTCAAATGATGCACTTTTATTTATGAATTTGAACATCATAATCCATAGGAAGTACATTGTACTCTCTACATTCCAATGAATTAAAATATTACCTAAATCTCATTACCATTTTAAAATGGCTTCCAATTTGTGTTTACTAATCCATACCAATTACCCAATAATCTACTGTTATAATTAAATTTATATTTTTATTTGCATCAGTCATTTAAATCAACAAATCTGGAACAATCACATAATTTATAAGTTTCAGGGACTACTACCCAACATTTTTTAGATTCCAATATGCACAAATTTCTAACCTAACAATTCCAAGATTTACATAAGTATATGCGGAACACATCTATAATGGTAGAATCCAACAAGGAAACATCGCCCGTAGACTACCAAGGAAACCAGTTTCCAATAATATCACCGCATAATGCTACTATAAGAGTACTCTCCCACTAGTATGACTACCCACTCACGTCCACCGACCCGTCTGTAGCTTACAGGTATCCTATTCTCACATATATGGTACTGACCTTACTGCTATAGCGTCGAATTACCATTTCTATTTAGATTACTTAATGGAATCAAGGAATTGCCACCTTTTGTCACTTAACTCAATATATAAGAATTGAGGTAGGCCCTACTTGGAATTTTTTACACTTCAAACCACACTTGGGTAAAAATATATAAAGTGGTACTCACCCTTCATTACTACAAGAAATTTGACTTAGTACTCTATCCTTTCAATTCAACCACTGATTAAAAATATCACTAAATTCCGATATTTTCTTTTTATCTCTATCGCAACCATTTCAAGGCTTCCAAATTCCCTAGTTAATTATGTCCTAATGGGCTATTTAATCCTATCTGTCTAACTCCAATCTATTTCTTTCCTTTTTAAGTTTAAGTGATAGTCATCATATTTTCACTTTGCTCTTTTAAATCAAATCCTTTTGTTTTAACTT
Source organism: Allium cepa (assembly GCA_030765085.1). Classification (NCBI taxonomy): domain Eukaryota; kingdom Viridiplantae; phylum Streptophyta; class Magnoliopsida; order Asparagales; family Amaryllidaceae; genus Allium; species Allium cepa. The sequence continues at coordinate 300,468,656 of CM060929.1, forward strand.
TATTTCCATAAAACCGGTGAGATTTAGAACTGTAAACTCTCTTATCATTTTAACAAGCATTTTCTTTTTACTAAGATTAAGATATTTTTCTTTAATTAAATTACCAAAACAGTTGAGCTTAACTTAGCAAAATGTACATAAAACAATCACTTTAAAAAAATTCAAAATAATAAATTTTCACAAAAACGTATTTTTTGACTTATTACTATTTTTATTTTAGAGTTTAACAAAAACATCAATAAAAGATACTTTCAGGTGGTAACCATTTCTTATTTATAAAAAAGTTCAAAACTTACATACTTCCCAATTTTTATTTTATTTTAGAAAGTTTTATTATTAAAAGAAAAGTGCACATTGAGGGCAAGCATAACAATATGCCTAAAGGACAAATAAAAGCTTTAAAACAATTACTAAAAAATTGATTTTTATCAAATTCTCTACTTTTACTATTTAAAATTTTTCCATAAAGTTTGTCTTATTAGTTTATATAATATCATAAACCAACTTTCTCTTTCTTTTTAAAATATCAGACATCTATAGTTTCTGACTTTTAGAAAACATTTTCATTGGTTTATCACTTAAATCAGAGTAAACAATAGCAACCTAATTATTTAAGCCCACTTGTACCTAACCATGCTTAAGTGCATAGGGTCTCCGTCCTTCTGTCCAAAGGTGGTTAACTCGAGTTTATTTTCCAATACAGTGTTCAACTCCAATATGGAAATGCTCTAGCCATACCTTCAAATAAATAGGAGTCATTGCGACTACTACCAATATGAGAATAGCGTTTCTACTTTAATTGGTAAATATTTCTTTAATTTGTAAAGTCCTTCATGCCGTCAATATCATATTCCTATTGCATGGGTCTTGTGGTACTAGTATTCTTTACTCACCCTTATGTCCATGATTTACTTTCTAGTGCTAGTTGATATATAAAACCTCGGTTAGCCTTTCTTTATAGGGTAAATTCCAAATAACGTGAAAAAAAAAATCTTACCTTAATTGTTATAACTTAACACTAATTCTGACTTATAACTGTCTGCTTCTATAAGGGATAAATCAATAATTACTTTATGAGTCAAAATATATAGGTTTTTGTGTACTAACACACATGTTAGAAAATTATAATTACACTCCCTTAGTCGGGTTAGGCTCATCTCATCTCCTCGCTTTAGACATTGACAAAACCATATAGGAATGTTCATGCTTGGAATCTTAGCTGCTTTTCAAGAGCTATTCCTCTAAGACTTGTATCCATTCTCACAATCAGTGACTAGGAATTATTTTCATTTTACCCAAAGATACTACTTGGCAAAAGTACTTAATATCATTCTTTCTTATTATACTTGCATATATATATACATACATACATATATATATATATATATGTTGAACCTTTGATATCATTTATTTATACATATACATACACACATGTACATATGTACAAACCTTCCAAAAGTTCATTTTAAAGAAAACTTTTAGGAAAACCTTCTTTTTCTTTCAAAACTTTTCAAGTACATTATCCCAATACACATTAAATCCTATGGAATCTTAAAACTAGGCTTCAATACCAAATGTAACAACCCGCACCTCCAAACATGCCGATCCAAAGCCTATGTGACTTTCGAACTTGAACCATGCCAAGAAATACGAGCTGTTGGGTTACCAAAACATTACATAACATATTATAATGGTAAATTCTAAGGCATTCTACACTTCCAGATTGTAACGACTCATTTTCGGCCATCGAAAGTCAACACCAAATACATCTACGTTATTCAAATGTTGAATATCCAATCGTTGAAAATGCAAATTGTTAAGGTAAAATAAAAAGAAGAACCGAGAACAGGGAAATCAGAATCTCATAATGGAATCGACAACATATAATATAACAAAGACGGTTAAAAATGTCACACCAAAATACAGAGTACATCAATGTAAAAAATTAACCTTATCAGCTAGGCAGTTATAAAATGCTGACCCTACAATTGCTGATAGGTATACAATATAATATAGCAGAAGATAAAACACTACGATAGGTGAACATCCAGTTCTTTTCCATTATCTCTATGTCGCCAAAGCTAACTTAGGAAAAACTCGGTCTGACCCGAGCATTATGATAAAATAACACTTGTGTCAGTCGGAAAAACCAATGTGAGCAAACTCAAATAATAAGATAAACAATAAAAAATTCTGTGAGACCACGCCGCTAACGCAGAATGGGTCTTTACCTCACAGGAACTACATCCACAGATGAAGAAATGGGAAACAAAACAGAACATCAATCCAATCAAGAAAGGGAAATAAATAACAGAAAAAATCGAAATAAAAAGGGCAGGTAATAGTAAGAAAAAAATCCCATAATTAATTAATGGGCATAAATAATATCAAACTCCAAACTTGAAAGGACAGATACAAATAATTAAGCATAGAGAAGAGCACACGATAGTTATTAATGCAATTAAGGAAATAATTCAAAGATTTGAATTAACAACAATGGAAAAGAGAATTTTTTCCGATAATGATTAGGATGATTATTGAGAACTCTGATAGCTTTCAGACACATCCAAGCCAGACCCTACAGACGGTTACCGAGAATCCGAGTATTTCACATCTAAATGCACAACAACCGAATCCAATCTAGAGTGGATATGAAAAACCCCTAATAGGAGCAACCCCACATAGCTTGACTACTACTTTCTCTTCGGGTTTAGCCTTTTTTAACAAAGGATAAAAAAGATCAAATGAGAAACACATCATCTTAGAGTGATAAAATATAAAGAAGAAAGCAGACTCAAAGTCGATAGCCGAAAAATCAACTACAAGGAATGATAAAACGGTTGTTCACACTTGCGCTTGATTTTCACATCACTATACTTTTAAAGATACTTTAAAAACACTCTTTAAAATATTCCTTTAAAGGGGGAAATTATATTTTCTTAGTGTATTAGATCCGAAGTCAAACAAATGTCAAAAAATTGTTTGTTATAAACCCCAAACAATTTACACTTAGCTTTATTTAAAACAATTCTTTTAAAAGATCTTCTTGTTTATAAACTATTATTTCAAAATTTTAAAACAATGTTTATTATTTCAAAAGACAGTAAGTCAATTAAATTAATTTTATAAATTTTTAAATAAAGGCTAACCATCCCGAAGGATAATTTATGACATCCTCTTATACTTTTTGGAATCACATAAATTTTCCCAAAGTTAATAAATCAAATTCCAAACTCTTTTTATAAATTTAAACCAACATTAATCATCCTAAAAGATAAGTATCAAATTTATAATCTTTCATCAATTTAAAACAATATTAATTATCCTGAAAGATAATTAATTAAATTTATAATCTTTTTAACAAATCAATCAACTATCTTTATTTAAACAGTTATTATTTCTAAAACACTTTTATTTGATTGATAAATTAACTTTAAAACCTTATTAAATCAGTTAATTACTTTAATACACTAAATTATTTAATCAAATTTAAAACACTATTATTAAATTAATTAATTTACTTTTAACTCTTTAAGTAAATCAATTAATTAATTTGAAAACACCATTAACTAAAAATATTACCTAAATTCAACTATCATTAACTAAAATGATAAATTATATTAAAATCATCATTAGTTAAAATGATTTACTAACTAAAACATTATTAATTAAAATGATTAACTAAATTCAAATACCATTAATTAAAACGATTAATTAATTTTAAACACGTTGATTAACTTTTTTACTAAATTCAAATAATAATTAATTAAAGTGATTAGTTAATTAAAATATCATTAATTAAAATGATTAATGAATTTTTAACATCAATTTTGTGAAAATACAAGCTTAAGTTCAACATACACGAATGGTCTAGGAGACGTTCAATAATTGACGATATAGGGAAAATTACTATAACGACACTTAAACAATTTAAATAGAATATCACGATTATTTACAACTAAACATTAATATACACAACATAAGGAAATAAATAAAAATTATTAGTGAGAAACCTCTTAGGGTCTCTCTATAAATATTCCATGCAAAACAATGGTTACGGACAATATATATATAATCATATGGGTTCACGGCAAATTAAGTTAATATGTCATCCGTTTTCCAAAACTAGAACTTCGACCAAAAAACAAGCAAACGGCAATAATATCTAAACTATCAACAAGCATTAACAATAAATTTATAGCATCACAGATATAATATAGGGAATTTAAAGGTGAGTAAACTCACAAAAATTCCAGTTACTGCCAAAGTGTTTCGGTTTGAACTAAAATCGAACAGGTTTTAGCACAAAATTCTACAAGTTCCAAACTTCACCAATCCAATTCCGGAGTATAGATATCATCATCACAAATCTAACGTGACTAAGCAAGTTTGATTTGGACCTTGTATGAGCAAGATACCATTTTTATAATATTTCAAATTAATCAAATTTATTAATAACATAATTTATTTCTTTATTATCCTTAATACCCAATTTAAAACATCTTCTCCCACCCCAATATCAAAATGTGCATAATATCACCGTGCTTCCTCATGGACATGCACGCTCAAACATGGATGTTACTTGTCGAAACTTCAATCTGACATCGCTGACATCTTTCCTTTTGCGATCTTCCCAGACCCCCCACCATGAAGTCGAGCACAACTGCTCCTAATGTATCACGACCTGGAAGTCGCATGTAGCCCTAATGTGACAAATGTATGTCACAAACCTCCGTGAACACCCGCGACTTCCTAAACTCCAACTCCTAGCTTGCCTTCGCCAAAAAACACCTTTCCACACTCTTATCCACCCAAAACTGCCTCTAGCATCCATAAGACTAAACCCTAGTTCACCAATCACGATGTCGACTACCCCCAAATCATTACTGCAACCACCATTATGCATATGGACTTGAGGCACTCGCCTCAACGAGTTTGAAAAACCTTATTTTGGAACTTATAGTTGAGTAAATCATTACATAATGATTTTTGAAGATGTAACATGCTTTTACTTTTACTGGAACTGATAAACAAACAGTAAGAAGATGGAAAAAGAAATAAGAGAATGAGGCTAAGTTTTGACTTCATTTTATAAACCAAATTAATAAAAAACACAATGATGATGTTTTGCTTTCTTGATTTACTAAAATGTAGACATGATAGACAACAAACAAAAAGGAAAGGGAGAACATGGGGATGTTGGACTTGCTGAGAGTTGCATATTTATTTGTGATTGCTGACATTTCGCAGCACACATTTTTGTATTCACGTATGAACTCTGAATGATAAAAAAAATAAGGTCATGCTAAGAAATGCGACTAGATCTCAAATCGATAACATAATACACTAATTTTTAAGTTCTATGAAATCTCAAAAATATCATCGTTTATTGAAATATCGTCAAATGAAATTTTAAATATTTTCCAAATTAAAAATTATGGAAAATCCAATAAATTAAATTAAAAGTATGTCATCAAAAATCAAGTTGTTTTATTACAATTGGACTTCTTGCTATTTATTCAAACCATTTGTTATTGTAAATAAATTTGAAGAATGATTTCACAACTATTATTAGTTAACTAATAGGAGTTAAATAAGGTTATTCAACCCATTTACCCAATATGTAATTTCACACTTCAAATATTTAAATAACCCCTATATTTAAATTCAAGTTATTTAATCTTTAAAATCTAATTATTTAAATATTTAAAATTAATCAAATATTCAAAACCAATATGATCAAATTTTCTTAGATGCTACATTCTTCCCCCCCCCCCAATAGAATTTCATCCTCAAAATTCCCAAAGAAGAATGTCACCAGACCCCTAAGATTTAAAAACTTATTAATTAAAATGGGTTATTAAACTTATTACTTAATTAATTTCTAGAATTATGGAAAATTTTGGCAGCACCTCCTTTGCACGGCTCAGTCAGAAAAACTACAATCGCCACTATAGGCGCCAGACCAATCAAAAAAAAAAAGGCCAAGTGGCCTTCCATATCTGGGGAAAAAATAATCAACCAAAGAGAATACCAAACTTATAAATCTACTACGTACCTTTTTGCATTTGATTTATAATTTTGCAAGCAACTCATTGTCTCGATACTAATGCAGGCATGCAAGAAATCAAGTAGAAATCTCTTGCTTACTTGTACTTACACAATCCAAAAGAGGGTTAGGCTGGCAAAAAGCAATAGACTAACTACCTCTATGCAAGATCAAACAACATAAACAATGTAAAAGTCATCTGCAACAAGGCAATAAGATGCAACTGATAATAATGGGGCAACCTTATGTGTAAAAACTAGCATGATATATATCTATATGTAATTCTAATGAATAAAGCCACATGCAACCAAAAGCAACATATCAACCATATGCAACAAAATACAGCAAATACTTCATAAAAGAATAATACGTATCTGATTTTTTCAAAAAAATAAATTTACAACTAAACGCCTGGGTTTTATATTCAAAAATATATTTTAAACTTCCCTCGAAAAGAAATATATCAACACTAAATCCAAGATGACTAACAACCAGATTTAGAATTTTTCTTAAGTTCAAAACTTTTCTTGTGTCACACGCTAAGTATATAATTACATGTAAGTCCATGTGATATACATGAATCATTCGTATGCTATATTTGATCTGATCACCTACTCGGATACATAGACTTCTACTTTTGAACTAGTATCTCTCACTCGACCTCCCTTAGAGCGGACTCCAATTAGATTCCTCAATTAGAAACTTTTGTTCTCCTTACATAACCATAAACTTTGATGGATAACTTTAGTATCATATTGAGAATCCGAACCAAGTGAGAAATCCTTTTTTGAACTAGTGCAAATCACCCGAAGCTATGTATTCAAACCCTAGATCAAGAACCGTGCAAATAAAATGATCTACGTATAACTTACGTACTCTCGATTGGTTTCATACTAAACCAATCGCTTTCTAAACCCCTTGTATTTTCTATTTAGTATTTCATTTACCATAAATTATTGTATGAATTTCTTCATAGAATTTCACCCAAGTTTAAATATTTTATAAAGACAATTCTTTATAAAACAACAAATAAAATCTTACTCTATTATATATACTTGTACAATACCCTTTTAGATCCTAAGAGTATATCAAAAGAACAATTTTTATTTTATCCAGCTGTTATTTATTTATTTGTTAGTCTTATTTTTAAAATTTTAAGTGGAGGCCCAAACAAAATACGGGTCTTTAAAAACCAAGTCAACCCTTCGACCTCTTTCCACTAAATTATTTATGCTACTTGTATAATTAACAAAAACTATGGTTTTAATTAAATAAATTTACCAAAACCTTTTTATCCGATTTAACCCATTCAAAACTTGAGCTATATTATTTCTTTTCTATCCAAGAGTTTTAAATTTTCCATTTTTCAAATTACCATTCAAAATAACTTTTATTTTGAAATAGATTCCCTTTAAGGGAACTTAGAAATTAAATACCCAGTTTTTATTTCAAAATTCCTTCTTTGAAAACACACTACTTATATTTCTTTATGAAATAACTTCAAATAGTTGATTACTAAAACTCACTTTAGGTTCATCCAGATTTGAACTCATTTCGATTGCATAATGATAAATAGAATAATTTGCTAAGTACTCCACAACATTTTCCTAAGCAACATCCGATCATTACTTAGAAGATTATTCATATTACCACAAAACTAATGAAAATGGTTTCCCTTAAGTTATCCTAAAGAAAACGCATTCCACTTTCTCTTTTAAAATATTTATATTTTAGAAATACTTCCAAATACTACTACTATATATTATTATTGTTGTTCAAAAACCTTTCCAAATTATTTCAGATAACCTCAGGATTTAAATTCAAAAATCCTTTTTAAAACATATTTTATAAATCAAATTTATATAAAATTACCTTTATATAAAATCATTTCATATTATAGTAATTCTCATTTATTATAATAAAATTTTCTCAAATGTTTATATCTCTGAATATCTTATCCTACCGTTTAGATTAGTTTAAACAACTTTTAGTAAAAGGTTAACTTAATATTTACTCCAAACAACTTATAGTCAAATCGTGAAACTTAATTCACGAAGGGTTCATTTTAATGTACTTACAATTATCAGACAATATATGCTCCTAAACTAGTTGAGCAAAGATTAACAGACAACAAACAATAGTCAAAATTCAATATCATGTCTGTTTATCTTGTTCAAGCGTCTAGAAATTCTTTTGACGATGTGGCATTCCACATTCTCGACCTGAATCATAAACAATTCAATAAAGCAATTAACATAATAAGTTTTTTATAGCAAATAACAAATACACTCTCGTAATAATGCATAATACTCTCAAACTCATTCTAGGGTGTCATTTACCTTATCTCTAATGAGTTACTCACTCTAGGATATTACTAAGCCTATCTCTAGTGAGCCATACCCTATCAAAGCCAAGGTTCTTGCTTAACCTTTACCTCTGATACCAAGTTGTAACGACCTACCTTTTTGACCATCGAAATTTGATACCGAATACATCCACGGTATTCAAATGTCAAACATCCAATCGTTGGAAAGGTAGATAGTTAGGGTAAAATAAAAAGAAAAAAACAGAGAATAGGGAAATCAGAATCTCACAATGAAATTAACAATATATAATATAACAAAGACAGTAAAAACTGTCATTCCAAAATGCAAAGTACATCGAAGTTTAAAATAAACCTTATCAACTGGATAGTTATAAAATTCTGACCCTATAATTTCTGATAGGTATTCAACAAATGAAGTGAAAGATAAAACACTATGATATGTGAACATCCAGCTCTTCTCCAATATCTCCATATCAACAAAGTCAACCTAGGACAAACTCGGTCTGACCCAGCATTATAATAAAATAACACCCGGGTCAGTCTGGAAATCCAATAAGAGAAAACTCAAGTAATGAGATGAGCATATAAAAAAATTATGAGACCATGCCGCTAACACGGAACAGGTTTTTATCTCACAAGAACAATATCCATAAATGAAGAAATGAGAAACAAATCATAACAACTATCCAATCAAGAAAAACTAGAAATAAACAACAGAAATAATCCAAATAAAAAGGGCGGGTAGTAGTAAGAAAAAACTCCATAATTAATGAATGGGATTAAAGGGACGCTTGATTTTCACATCATAATACTTTAAAAGATACTTTAAAAGCACTCCTTAAAATATTCTCTTAAAGGGGCAAATTATATTTTCTAAGTGTATTTAAACCAAGGTCAAATAAATGTCAAAACATTGCTTCTTATAAGCCCCAAACAATTTATAGTTAGCTTTATTTAAAAAAAAAATCTTTTTAAAAGATTTTCTCATTTATAAACTTTTATTTCTAAATTTTAAAATAATGTTTATCATCCTAAAAGATAATAAATTAATTAAATTACTTCTATAAATTCTTACATCAAAGGTTAAGCATCCCGGAGGATAATATATAACATCCTTTTATAATCTTTGGAATCCCATTAATTTTCCCAAAGAAAATAAATCAAATTCAAAATATTTTTATAAATTTAAACCAACATTAATTATCTTGAAAGATAAATAATCATATTTATAATCTTTTAAAGATTTAAAATGATATTAATTATCCCAAATGATAGTTAATCAAATTTGCAGTCTCTTTTACAAATCAATCAATAATCTTTACTTTACAAGTTAATTATATCTAAAACACTTTTATTTAACCAGTAAATTAACTTCAAAACCTTATTAAATCAGTTCATTACTTTAATATACTAAATCAGTTAATTAACTTTAAAACACTTTTATTAACTCTATTAGTATACTTTTAACTCTATAAGTAGATAAATTAATTAACTTTTATAACATCATTAATTAAAATATTAAGTAAATTCAAATATCATTAATTAAAATGATAAATTAGATTCAAACATCATCAGTTAAATGATTTATTAACTTAAAACATCATTATTTAAAATAATTAACTAAATTCAAATATATTGATTAAAATGATTAATTAATTTTAAACATTGCTAATTAAAACAATTTATTAAATTCAAATAATCATTAATTAAAGTGATTAATTAAATTAAAATATCATTAATTAAAATGATTAATGAATTTTTAGCATCTAATTTTGTGACAATACAAGCTCAAATTCAACATGCGTGAAGGATTTATGAGATAATGTTCAATAATTGACGATATAGTGAAAATTGCTATAATGACACTTAAACAATTTAAATAGAATATCATAATTAATTACAACTGAACATTAATATAAGCAGCATAAGGAAATAAATAACAATTATTAGTGAGAAACCCCTTAGTGTCTCTCTACAAATATCCCCGCAAAACAATGGTTATGGGCAATATGTATAATCATATGGGTGCACGACAATTAAGTTAATATGTTATCATTTTTATGAAATGGGATTTTTAACCAAACTAATAATCAAACAACGACAATATCTAAATTATCAACTAAGCATTTAACAATAAATTTACAGCATCATACATATTATATAGCTAATTTATAGGTGAGTAAACTCATAGAAATTCTAGTTATCGCCGAAACTTTGCAGTTTGAATTAAATCGAATAGACATTCTATTTTAGCACAAAATTCAACAAGATCCAAACTTCACTAGTCCAATCCCAAAGTGTAGATATTGTTGTCACGAATCTAATAGGACTGGCTGCGTTTGATTTGGACCTTGTATGAGCAAGATACAATTTTTATAAGATTTCAAATTAATTAATAACTTAATTAGTATCTTAATTACCCTTAATACCCAATTTAAACCATCTTCTTCCTCCTCAATATCAGAACGTGCACAATATCACCATGCTTTCTCATGAACATGCACGCTCAAACATGGCCGTCACTCGTCGAAATTTCAATCTGACATCACCATCGTCTTCCCTTTCGTGATCTCCCACATCCCCCATCACAAAGTCGAGCACGACTACTCCCATTGCAACAGGACCGAGAGGTCGCCTATGGCCCTAGTGCAACAAACTATATGTCATAAATCTGCTGAACAACCACGACTTCCCAAACTCTACCTCTTAGCTTGCCTTCGCTAGAGAAACGCCTTGCCATAATCTGATCCGCCTAAAACTACCTCTAGCATCCATAAGACTAAACCCTAGTTTGCCAATCATGATGCCAGCTACCCCGAATCACTGTCGCAACCACCAATATGCATATAGACTAGAAGCACTCACCTCTACAAGTTCAAAACGCTTTGTTTTGCAATTTATAGTTGAGTAAATCATTATATTATGATTTTTGAAGATGTAACCTACTTTTGCTTTTACTGGAATTGATAAACGAATAGTGAGAAGATGAAGAAAGAAATAAGAGAATGAGGCTATGTTGACTTCATTTTATACACAAAATTAATAAAAACAAAATGATAATGTTTTTCTATTTTTGGTTTATTGAAACGTAGACATGAAAGACGGTAAACAAAAAGGGAAAGGAGAACGTAGGGATGTTGGACTTGCTAAGAGTTGACATACTTATTTGTGATTGCTGGCATTTTGCCGCATGAATTTTTTTTATTTGCGTATGAACTCCGAACGATAAAAAAAATAAAGTCATGCTCAAAAATGTAACACGATCTCAAATTGATAATAAAATACACAAGTTATTACGTTCTATGATGTCTCAAAAATATCATCGTTTGCCGAAATATCATACAACAAAAATTTAAATATTTTTCAAAATAAAATTTATGGAAAAATCCAATAAATTAAACTGAAAATACATCATCAAAAATCAAGTTATTTTATTTCTTGTTATTTATTCAAACCATTTATTATTGTAAATAAATTTGCAAAATGATTTCAGAATTATTATTACTTAATTAAAAGGAGTTAAATAAGGTTATTAAACCTAGTTAATTAATATTTAATTTAACGATTCAAATATATAAATATCCCTATAGGGAAATTCAAGTTATTCAATCTTTAAAATCCAATTATTTCAATCTTTAAAATTAATTAAATATAAAAAATCAATAAGATCAAATTTTCTGGGATGTTACACAGATCCCACGGTGGAAAATTTAAAATATAAGTACTGAAAAATAGACATTGCATAAAAATAGTCTCCAAAGCACTTTATTTGTCGTACACAATGTTTCAAAGTACAATATATGTTTTACAGACTTTTAATATAGTAAGTAACTACATGATGAATGATAAAGAATATGAGAACTCCAACGTGAAGCTCCTTTCTCCATAAGCTATGCCCAATCAAATGTTAACCAGCCATCCTGTAGTGGAAGAAAAATAAAGAGAAGGGGGTGGGTCCGACAAAAGTCTAGTGGATGAGTATAAGTTTAACATGTGATGATCATGTGCAGTTACTTTATGCTACTTAAGATGACATAGGGTGTGATACATCCGTGAATTTCTAAAATTAATTACCTAAGGGTTCTTGTCTGATACATATCTACACTACAATTTGCGTAGGGTATGACATCGATCGAACTACGGATTGAACCTCACAACTAATGATTGGTCACTGCTCTAAGAGCTACTCAACATGAAAAACACCATCCTTTTGGATACTAACTATGGAAACACCGCTCCTAGCTAATGTGGGGATACATTTCCACTACTATCATCGCCACCAAGCTACCGAGTAACCAACTTTCCCCTAACTACGACCACCATTTCTCACTATGCTTGAAGAGAAAGAACTCAAAATGTTGGCCCGTTGATGTGTCGCATCATCAGCACCCGCTACCACGTCTTGATGTATTATTGGTCTCTTATTGCAGCGCCGGGATCCACATCTTTACTGTATCAAATTGCTTAGAAATCATGCGTACTATGATTCCCGTTATGTCGGGCCCATTCCATTAGACATCCTCATTAGTGTTGCACGTCCACCATGAAACCTCCTGTGAGTGCCATTTGCGGAAATACATCGTCCCCAATTGATTACTTGATCCCAAATTGGGAAAGAACATTTAACCAACACCGTAATGACCTAGCGTCCTCTCACACGGAAATAGCTTCCCTACTACTCCTCATATTCATCCAAATGCCTTTAAATTGGCCCATAAACAATTATCCTTTATATTGATTTTTATTTTTAAATTGGGCCTTAGGCCGAGGTTTAGATTGTGCAATTTACACTCTTAGCAATCGATCGCTAACCTTAACGGATCAACAACTACCGATCGACCGCCGGGGATCAAGGGTCAATCGATCGTAGGCTAAAATTTAGGGTTCACTGGTTTTCCTAATGTCGATTTTACTTCGGTTAATTTCGTTTTCGATTGTAGTTTATAGTCAACCCTAATCATTAACTTAACCAGTCTATATTTTTCAATTTCAATTATCAAATCTAGCATTTTACTAGTTTTATGGTTTGTAGTTAAATAACTAAGGGATGTACTAGATTTACATATTTTATAATTTACAGTAAAATATCAAAAGGGGATATGCTAGCATCATATTTGTCAATTCACGGTGATTTCAATTTTAGCCAAGATTTTAGATTTCAAATTAGGGTTTTATAGTTTAAATTTAAAATTACTAACATGCTAAATTAATTATAATACATTAAACCTAACTGTAATAATCATCTAATCAAAATTGTTCCCACTTACCTCAAGCCTAAGCTCTTCCTATTTGTTTTGCTTGAGAATCGCTCCTTGGTAAATTTGCACTACTTGCACCTCTTAGATCCAATTGCTTGTGTTCTTATAGGTTGATTTCATTTTGATTTTTGAATAATTTTAGGGTTAGAGGAAAGGTTAGAATTGGGCAAAGTTTCATTATAGTAAACTGTTATGTTGATTTTAGGGTTATGTTAGGTTCCAATTTATGGAGGTTAGGGACAGATTTGGAGCATTAGATTTAGCCTAGGAAATCTTTGTTTTATATCGACCGCACATCAAAAACTTGGCCACAAAGAAAGATATTTTATTCGATCACAACCGGATCGCTAGCACCATTTTGTCGATTTTGTACTTGAATGGTCGACCATTCAACTTTAAGGGTCGACCACTCGTGGCCACAGATTGAGCTGTAGAGGTCGACCATTCAAATCCATGGGTCGACTGTTCATTTTCTAGTGTCAATCTATACTTTGTTAATTTTTCCCTTTTATTTTATTTTTAGATCTTCAAATGTCTGTAACTTCTTCATACTAACTTTGATTTCGAAGTGTTTCATATGAAATTTGTCCAAAAAACTGCTATGAACGTAATGATGAAGGTCTTGTACCCAAATTCGGACGTTTGCGAATATTTTCTTTTCAGTCCTTGTTTTATTTAATTTAATTAAATTTCCTAATTAAATTTCTATTAAATTTTCATAGGGTCTAACAATAGATGACTGTTTGATTAGTTGAGTGAAGCAAGAGTATTTTCACTGATATATTGGTAATGAGATTCCACCAGCTGAGGGTAGCGTAAGAAGTGTTCCATTAATCGCGTTCAGAACATGGCACATCTGGAAAGAACACAAAATATATCATTCCAATCTAAAGCATTATACGGAGAAATTAGACTAAAAATCATCATTATAGACCACAAACAATTACAGGTGCAATCTACATTTTATGAGAAAGAATTGAGCGCAATAAATCTTACCTTATATGATTTCAGTAATCTACTTGCAATAAGGATGACATAAACCCCAATCGTGATGACTTTTAGGCAGCCCTGAAATCGAACAAAGATCCAGCAGCTAGAAAAGGAGAACTTTGCTAGCAAAGCTGTCGTTGGATCTTTGATTCTCTCCAAGATCTAGGGTTCTCTCTCCGCTACCGCTACGTTAATTTTGTTACTAATGATCCAAATATATCTAGGCATTTAATGTTGTTATGTTTTAATTGAACTGGAGTTTGATGCCTTTTTCGATATGTCATGAATACCTATTATACCCCCTATAAGTACTAAGTTTTTTTTATTCAGTAGTTTTGTTTTGTAGTATACTTATGTATTGATCCACCTTTACGATCTTCAAAAGCAGAGACTAATTCGTCCACTGTATTCGTGTGTCAAGCATCCAAATATCGGAAAGATAGATTGTTTGGGTGAAAGAAAATAAAAGGCAAAGCAGAATCTCACAACGTGACATATAATATATAATGTAAAATGATCTTTACAAAAAAAGATTTTTATACATACAACAACTAGAGTAATACTACCATATTAACTTGGATAGTTATAGTAGCTTGTCCTCAAAAATACCGATGAATACAACACAACAACTACAACGAAAATTGTAGAAACCCACCCCAAACATGCCTAAATTTCGACCTAGAAAAGGTTCATCGAAACTTAGATCCATTCTAAGGTAAGCTATTGGTAGTAAAAAGAAATAATATTGTAGAGCCATAACTATACTTTTAAAACTCACAACGAATGGAAAAAAAATATAATAGTAAAGTGTACCCATTTATTTCAAAACTATAAAAATGACATAATACAAAATCCCATAAAAACCATAATATAATATCCATTACAACAATTATTTAAATCCATGGATACACATGAAAGCAAATAATAATAAATACCGCCACTTGCCGAGCTTCTTCACCTTTAAGCATCATCGCCGCCATCACTCCGTCCTTAACCTGTGTTGTAATAAGGAGGGAGTCAGAACAACTAGTGTCTGATGAATGAAAACCTCGAGTCTTACCTTTCCAGTACTTGGATAGTATATTTCAAAATAAGAATATGTCTACAAACATAAAATCATTCAATACTTCTTTATAAGGAAAGGAGGCGGGTTCAACCACTTAATACCTTACATTCCAGAAGTATAACCCATATTCCAATCATACATCATAAATAGCTAATAATGTAAGAGACGATACCCAAGCCACTTAATACTTCCTAATGGAAAAGAGGCAGCCCCATCATTTAAGGCCTGATTCCAAAGGCGTGCTCCTCAATAGTACTATCTAGCAGACATCTTTTGGAATCTCATAGGCCATTTAATACTTCCAAGTGGAAAATAGGTAGACCCCATCATTTAAGGCCTAATTCCAGAAGTAGACCCTTGTAGAGATACCACCTAGCGTAACCCCTTAGCCATTTAATACTTCATCTGGGGAAATAGGTGGGTCTAGCCACTTAATACTTCAAACCTCGAAGCAGGCCCTTTGTTTTATGGCACATACTTATTGACGTCTCACAGTAATCCATTATTCTTAGGAACTGGCAGCCAGATTAGGTGGGCAGATTTTCCGGATTTGTAAATAACCTCGCGTCATTACAAATATTTATCATAAGGATATATCACATCAACAAAATTATACACAACAGCTAGTAGCCTCAAAGCGAAGGGCAGACATCTATCATACAACTCTATTAACCTCGCATCCCTATGACTTAGCCATAAATAAATTACTTTACACACACACACATCTCACCATTTCATAAATAAGGCCTTATAAGAAATCTCCCTTATTACGCCTTAAAATAGTAATCAGGCTATATAAATGTTTCCTCTTATTTTTGCCTCAAAACCAATTACCTTCTTAATGGAGGAAAATCTATATAAATAAATGCCTAATTAACTATGCCATATACGCAATAGTTATATGTTAATTCCATAGATAGAAATAATTAAATATCCGCGTTTAATAATTTCTAATCACATGGATTTTACGCTCTAATCTAGTGTTTAATTTCAATTCCCAAACCAATTATTATTACAAGTTTATTTATTCAATTTTCTAAGATTTCATGGAACTCAAATGTTTAAAATGGGGAATTAATAAATGTTCATAATCAAAACTGCAATAATAAACTTGTAAATAAAATAGAAACTCAAGGTATTAAACCAATTCAATGGAATTTCTTAAAAAATAAGAATTGCAATCTAAACCCCATATTCTATTCAATTCCTCTTTTCCAAAGAAAAGGATAAGAATAAGTGGTGTAAACTACGAATATAATTCATAATCTAAACCTCTTATTATGTTGAAAAATCATAATTTAACCCAAAGAAGAAGGAGAAGTGGAATAGACAATGGAATTATCATAAATTGCATAACGAAACAAATTCCATCAAATTAATGTAAATGATAGGGAATCTCAGCATAAAATTGACATATCGAATTATAAAGGAATTTTGGGGAGTTTTATCTATCATATTTTCAAAATTCCAAAATCTCTAAGACATATTCAAATCCAAAAGAAATACACCAAACAATTGCTAAAAAGAAATACTAAAGTATTTACTCACTGATTAGTCTTAGCTTTACTCAAATGGATTTGCAGCCTTCCAATCTCTTCTAGAATCTCTCTATTTTGATACACTCACACAATAGGGAAGATGTGCATATATTCAATAGATTCAGAACAATTGGAGAAGAATAGATTGGGGGAATAAGTTAAGTCCTTACCTGAATTTTCTATTGAGTTTTTGAAGCTTATTAGAGAGATAGCAGCGGTAAAGTTTCATCGTATTCCCCAAATAAATATGAATAAAAGTGGAGAGAATATGGTCTTATTTATAAGAGTTGAAACGCACCAGAATCGTAGAATGGAAGTAGGCAGTAAATGGGTAAATCTGGAACGCATAGCTGAATAGAACATAGCATAGAGCCCAAGCCACCACTAGCAACTTTCATTGCCAAGTGGTCGATCACCCTTAGGCGACCGATTGACCGCTATGGTCGACCGATTGACCTATTCAGGTCGACCGCTATCTTATTTAGGGGCGTTTGTTTTTCTTTCTGTTGCTGAATTATTTTATTCCCTAATTAACTTTTAACGTTAAGCTTTAATTAATCATATACTTAGCCCCCAAGTTAATTTTTTGAAATTTAAATCCTAAATTTTATTTCTTATTCAAATTTGAATTCAAACTAAATTAATTTAAATCTGAGAACTTCAAATGCTAACTTCTTTGTTTCAGCTTCTTTTTCAGCATATTATATATGAAAAGAGATCAGAATTTCACCGTGAACGCAACAGAATAACTTTTGTGGACAAATTCCAACCTTTGTAAAATTTCCATATCCAACCCTTATCATATTTAATTTAATTTACTTTATTTATTTATGGTTCATTTTATGGGGTGTTACAAAAATAAAGATACGTAAATACATTTTAGGGGCATCTAGCACGTCTCTTGAAGCTCCAAAGCATCATAATTAAATCAAGAAATATGCTTGGGCTGACCCAAACATTATAAGAAAATAACGCTCGGATCAATCTGGTAAACTAGCTTGAGAAACACAATCAATAGGATTTTTAATATTTAAAAAACTTTCAATAATGAAGGCATCTCGTAAAACCACATCGCACATAAACACGGATAGGTTTTCACCGTACGGCAACTAAACCATTTTATAGAAAACTTATAATATTATAATAATGTATAAGTTTTGATAATAAATATACAAAATATCTGAAATGGTTACCCATACATACATTCAACAATACAAGTTCTATAACTAAAACCATAAAGCACGTATTGGAGAATGGATCCAACATGACAAGGTAAGGTGCTACCTTCCATACAATACACCTCTAGGTAAAATGTGTACGAGGGCCACATGGATCCCCTGAGAACACAGAGTTGGTTTCTCTATTGACATGACATACCAGATTACTTCATCCATCAGGTACCGAGGCTGCAATATGTGAGAAATGCGGAATACAGATCTTAAGGCTATGATTAACGCTAGAGGGGGGTGAATAGTGTTTAAAGAAATTACTAAATATTTTTGAGTTTTTGTTAATTTAAAAACAAATGGATGTAATATTCAGATACAGATATGATCACAGAATCAAACACAGATGCAGAAATAAAGTAAAGGCAATAAAGGAAAGAATACACTGGATTTTATACTGGTTTGAAGTTACCCTTCATCCAGTCCCGCACACAAGTAGGGATTTCCTTTCAAAAGCAATTATACAATTACACCCTCAATATCAAGGCCACGAGGTACACCACTCCAGATTCACAATCCTTTGGGTAGAGATACTTGATTTCAAGGGCAACAAGTTCACCCAATTGAATTCCTAGGCTACAATCACACTTTTTCTAACTTGATTGATTTCCAAGGCCACAATCACACCTTTTCTTGCTTGATTGATTTCCAAGGCTAAATCACACCTTTTTTCACTTAATTGATTACAAAGAAGTCTATAACTCTGAATAGCACTGAGATCTTGTTGAGATAGTGACAGAGAATCAAACCAGAAATGATCTTGTTAGATTCAATGTTGATTTCGGCAAAGTAATGGTAAGAATATGTATAAAGAAATATGGAGGAAGAAGAAGAGGAATGAAAACCAGAAAAATATGATTGTAAATTCGTTCTAAACCACCCCTATTTATAGTAGAACAACAGCCATGTCCATTCATGAAGGGATATGAAAAATAGACACTTCTTTTGAAATTCAAATTTTGAAATCAACTGCTACCATGTCGACATGGGATACTTGAGTATGTCGACATGCCAAAGGAAATTTTGATGATCTGTTTTTCTTTGAAAATAACTTCTATCTTATATTAAAACTATTTTAAAATTTATAGATACACTTAACTATAGTTAAAATACATAAGTAAATATAGAGAATAATATTTTGGTATATATAAAATTTTACTATAACTTTATATTTAAATCTAAGTATAAATATTAAAAATTAAATATATTATTATTAAAAGATAATTTAAGACCAAGGATAATTTGATTTTGAAAATAAAGATTATTTTGAGGCTAAAAGTATTCAAACCAGGATAGATGTTTTTGATTCTTTTAAAAGGAAGATTTTGAAAACATTTTGAAAATAAGATATAATTTTGTAAAACATTTTGAATAAAAGTTAGCGAATACAAAACAACGTTCCGCTAGATTTTTCATAGGTTCTATCCTACTTAGGGTCCATCCCTTTCATGGGCTCGAAGTGGATTCCTTTCTACGAATAAATTGAATTTTAAGATGCCGGTGCTTTCCTATGAGTTTTAACAAAATTCCATATTATTGAAATCTTGAACTCTTGATACTCATGAGTCTTCAATCTTGATATCTTGAATCACTATATTGTACAGTCTTCATTCTTGGTACTGGCATGGTTATTTCCTGCATGTACATATATATATATATATATATATATAAACTATAATTTTAGTATTTATATTTTATAATCTTATTCTAAGATTGTTGTCATCAAAACCATCATCTCAAGGACTAACAATCTCCCCCTTTTTTATGATGACAACCCTTTTTATAAAATATTACTTCTATCCTATTAACTCCCTCTAAAACTAATAGCTCCCCCTTAATATATGCCTAACTATCCTATTTTATATTTCTCCCCCTTTGTCATCAATAAAAACCATCCTAAAACCATAAAACTATACAACTCCCCCTTAAACTAATACTAGAGCAAAGTATAGTAAACGGAATGTAAAAGACATTAACATAATTATATTATAATTATTCAATACATAAATATGTATAAGTATATCTAAGAAAATCCAATCAACACACACATCAAATCTAATCATGTCAAAAAAATCAAACAAATCAAAGGTCAAACAAATCAATCAATTCAAACAAGTCAAACAAGTCAATCAAGTCAAACAAGACAATTAAGTCAATCAAAATATACTAAACAAATCAAAAACTAATAATCCTAAACTATAAGACAATACTACAAACTCCTCCTAAATAAAATATACTGGTTATGTATACATGTATGCAATATGTAGTTTGTAATGCAGTATGAAATGTATGACATATGTAATATAACATGAGATGATATGCAGAATAAAGTGCAACTTGTGATGCAAATGATTATGATATTTCATGCATTGTAATTTATGATGTAATATGCAATGAAATGTGATATGAAACAGGATGCACAATGATATGATGATATATACTATGGTAAGAGATATTCAGATTATAAGATAAACATGAATGATAAGAAATATCTAACTGACAAGCATATGTATGTATGTATGCATATGTCAAACTATTTATTATAAATAACTTCAACCAAACAAGGGTAATACACACCAATTACTAGACTTAGGTTGAGGAAACTTATAAATGGGATTGAAAGAGAAGTAAAGACAAGAGTTTAAAGGTAATAAATGGTATTAAAACTATAACATATTCATTAAAGGTAGTAATCAAACTTAATATCAAAATCAAATGCTAAGAAATATGGACTTAAACTATATATGATCAAATATGGTTCCTTATTTAATTCTTTTAAAAATAATTTTTTTAACTTAATTGTTTATTTTAAGAATCCAGACTTTCATGCTTATAAAATACTTAGCTATTTAATTAAAACCTATATATTAAATTATTATTGATTAAAATATTTAGAAACATGTTTAAACATCTTTTAAATTTAAAAAATATCATAATGAAATATTAAATAAAATAATAAAGATTGAAAAACTGAAATAAATATGCATTATATTAAGGCCTCTTACTTTTAAAAAAAATTAATTAATCATCAAAAAACATTTAAACATGAAATTAATTTTACAATATTCTAATATAAGTTAGAAACTAACTCCAAAAAGAATAAAGAAAAATACTAAATTTAAATATCATTTTTACATAGTTTAAAGTTTCATAAGAAAAACAACATTCAAAGAACAGTATAAAAAGTTTTTATAGTTAAATATTTTTGAAACTTTATAAAACTGAAACTGTAGCTTTTACCAACTGCTGTGTAAAGTTTCTGAAACTCCACAGCGTTTCAAAGCACAGAAATCCTATAAAAGCGAATTTGCAGTAATTATAAGACATTACAGAAGAAAAGAAGCATTTTAGAAATGCTATCTAAAATTTCGGGCTTGTTTTTAACATGATTTTGCACTAATTTTACGACTAGATATTAACATGTAAATAATTGATTTTTTTAATCTAATTTTTTATAGTATTTAATTAACATATCAAAAAAATAATGAGAAAACATGTGTAAAGGCACTTGACATTATGCATGTAAAAATGCTTTTCTACCTAATATAGTTGTAATAAATTAGTAGTAAGATTTTATCTGAAAGAAAACACATTTTAAAAGACTTTAAAAAAAAAATAGACTGGTATATCGATATTTATACTATGATGTGTCGATATATGGCCAAAATATCAAAACTTATAAAAGAGATAAATTTCTATACCTAACTAAATGTATAAATATATATCCCTAAATGCAACAGTAAATATGAAACAATAGTAAAGCGTACCAATTTTTGCACTCCATCTTTCTAACTTTGGTGTTCTTGCATTGTTGTGAACCACACATTTATATCTTTCAAAATTTGACGACGAGATCTGTTCTATTGCGACGGGCTTGTTTTTCTGAACATCGTAGCATATTCATTTGCTGAATTTG
Source organism: Allium cepa (assembly GCA_030765085.1). Classification (NCBI taxonomy): domain Eukaryota; kingdom Viridiplantae; phylum Streptophyta; class Magnoliopsida; order Asparagales; family Amaryllidaceae; genus Allium; species Allium cepa. The sequence continues at coordinate 300,491,025 of CM060929.1, forward strand.
AAGACTGTATGAGAATGAAACAGATGATTTAGTATGACCAACTTGGCGCCAAAACTTTGAATTTGATTTTTGAATGAATAGACACTTAAACCACTATAAATAGGCCCAACAGTCATCACTTTTCATAAAATTCCTCTTCTTCTTCCTGTTTTCCTATATACTATCAAACTTCTAGAAGACATATCTCCTTCGTTTCTTAACGGAATTGGACGAAACTAGCGGCAAATCGAAGAGGAAGGCAAGGGAAACAATCTAGTAATAGTTTGGTGATGAATTTGGATGGTATTGTGGTACAACCGGCCAAACAGTAAGAGAAATGTAGAAAATCCCGTACACAGTTTTTCAGTTTTGGATAGCCAACTTCAAACTGTCATATCTCACTCAATTTTGATCGGAATTTGATTATCCACCCATCAAAACGACCATGAGAACAAGAAATACAATCCGAAAAAGGAGTGGGAACAAAATACTCAAAATTTTGGATGAAATTTGAAGAATACCATTGACAGTTCTTCTTTCTTTCTCTCTTTGTTCACCAAAACTTTATTTGACCATAACTTGGTCATTTCTTGATGTATTCGCACGAAACCAGTGACATTGCGAAGTAGATGGAGAGAAGTACAGTACCATATCAAGTTGTAGATGAGAATCAAAAGCTTTGTATTGATCTGGTACCCATTTCATTATCGAGTGTCGTTATATATCCATTTGTACTTCTTGATTAATGATAGATTTACATGTATCTTTCAACCAACGGTCATTAGACATAACTCTTCTCCTGCAAAACAATATAACCTTTTAAAGAATCAAGTGACTTTTCAAAATAACTAAATATAGTTTTAAACAACAATATCATGATGATTCTGTGACATATTCATAAGAAAATAATGTTAATAATTTTACAAAAAAATTGCCATTTTAAAAAATTTTCAAAATTCAGATTATGAAAACTTTGAAAATCTTGCTTTGATACCAATTGTGAGAAATGCGGAATACGGATCTCAAGGCTAGGATTAACACTAGGAGGGTGAATATTGTTTAAAGAAATGACTAAATCTTTTTGAGTTTTTGTTAATTTGAACACAAACGTATGCAAAATTCAAACACAGATATGATCACAGAATCAAACACAGATACAGAAATAAAGTAAAAGCAAAAAAGGAAAGAACACATCGAATTTTATACTAGTTTGGAGTTACCCTACATCCAATCCTGCATACAAGTACTGATTTCCTTTCAAAAGCAATTGTACAATTACACCCTCGATTTCAAGGCCATGAGGTACACCACTCCAGATTCACAATCCTCTGGGTAGAGATACTTGATTTCAGAGGCAACAAGTTCATCCAATTGATTTCCTAGGCTACAATCACACCTTTTCTAATTTTATTGATTTCCAAGGCCACAATCACACCTTTTCTCTCTTGATTGATTTCCAAGGCTATAATCACACCTTTTCTTGCTTAATTGATTACAAAGAAGTTTATAACTCTGAATAGCACAAAGATCTTGTTGAGATAGTGATAGAGAATCAAACCAAAAATGATCTGGTTAGATTCAATGTTGATTTCGGCAGAGTAATGGTAACAATATGTACAAAGAAATGTGGAAGAAGAAGAGGAGTGAAAACCAAAAAAATTGTAAATTCGTTCAAAACCACATTTATTTATAGTAGAACAACAGCCATGTCCATTCGTGAACGGATATGACGAATAGATACTTCTTTTGAAATTCAAATTTTGAAATCAACTGCTTCCATGTCGACATGGGGTACTTGAGTATGTCGACATGCCAAAGGAAATTTTGGTGATTTTTTTTCTTTGAAATTAACTTCTATCTTATATTAAAACTATTTTAAACTTTATAAATATACTTAACTATAGTTAAAATACATAAGTAAATATAGATAATAATATTTTGGTATATATAAAATTTCACTATAACTTTATATTTAAATCTAAGTATAAATATTAAAAATTAAATATATTATTATTAAAAGATAGTTTAAAACCAAGGATAATTTGATTTTGAAAATAAAGATTATTTGGAGGCTAAAAGTATTAAAACCAGGATAGATGTTTTTGATTCTTTTAAAAGGAAGATTTTGAAAACATTTTGAAAACAAGATATAATTTTGTAAAACATTTTGAATAAAAGTTAGCGGATACAAAACAATGTTTCACTAGATTTTTCGTAGGTTCCATCCTACTTAGGGTTCCATCCCTTTCATGGGCTCGAAGTGGATTCCATTCATTACTTACATTAAGTGATCAACCATTCATTACTTACATTAAGTGATTAACCTTTAATTAATTTCATTAATTAATTATCCCTAATTAATCACAATCTTAATTAATTTAAAGATAAATTATTTATCTTAATTAAATACTTAATTACATTATTAAACTTCATTTTTAAAAAACATTTAGGAATTTAATTACAAAATTAACCTAATATATAGTTACTTTAAAACAAAACAATTTTGAACATTAAATTTTAAAATTAAATCTTTTGGAAACTTGTTTGAAACTTGATCGATACCTTGCTTTGAAATCTTTGTTTAAAATTTACTTTGCTGGAAAACTATACATCTTCTTCTTTGCTAAATTTTAAAAACTTTAAACTTGATAAACACTTACTTTTGAAAACTCGTTTACTTTTATTTGGCTTTGAAAACCTTATTTAACATTTGCTTTCAAGCTTGCATTTCTTGTTTGCTTTTGAAACTATGTTAATAATTTTGAAAACTTCATTAACTAAATTTATTTTTGCTTTTAAATCTGGTTTTCTTTTTCATTTTAAAACCTGGCAATAAACAAAATAAAATGACCCAAGCCAAACTACAGAAACCCCGAGTCACCCAAACAAAAACCCCGAGCAACACACAAGCCACTCACCTCTCCTCTTTCCTTCGATACAAACCCGCAACATTCTCGAGCCAAACCCAAGCATAAAGCTTCTTCCCTAAATCTTCAAACTAACCCAGACACGAATGTGCTCACGTGCACGTGTAAAGTCAAATGATGTTTCTTCGACCAACCCTGCCGCCTTCGTCAAGTCGACGACGACCTCCACTAACATCCCGATCACCCAGATTCGTCTATAGCGACGGAAATCAAAATCGAACACTTCAACACAAACTGGAACTCAAACCTGATCGACATATCCCCTCGCCGACTATGACGTCGTCCACCGAAGCCTACGTCCCTCCGACCAGAGAAGCATCATAGACCTATGCGACGTTTCCCCCATATGCGATAACCTCCTGTGATCCAACGACGACGTACGAGCTTCAACAACCTCGTCGTCCAAAACAGCACCAAAAACCCTAGTTCATCGTCACCTGACCACCACAGCCTCCTAAAAATACGGCGAACATTTTTCCAGTGACCATCAGGCTACCCGCTACCTCCACCTCCAGGCCCGATACATCTCCATTGCCGATCGCCAAGAAATCGACGAATAACCTAAATCCGATCAACTTAAGATATCTCATCATATACGAGCTTAAAAATCTTGAAATATTTATCAAAAATCATAATTTTCCAATATGAATCAGCTCCAATAATCTAAACTTGATATAGAGATGATTAATTTCTAACCCATTTTAGATTATCACTGTAATTTATATATTTTGAAATAATTACTAAATATAAATTCCTGAAACCATTTTTAAAAAAAAATTACACTATCACAGTCCTTTTCTCTTCAGAGACCAAGGCTTGAATTTGTTTAGATAAGGAGTTATGAATTTTTCTAAGTTGTTCTTAGTCTTTTTATACAACAGAGGCTTATATATACAAAATCACAGGCATTTCATTATATATATACATGCATTCACATCCATACATTCATGCGACGTTATATATTATATTACTACAAAGATTCACCACATGCATCACATATAACCATAGAATAAAATAGTTTTTTTAATAAAAGTTTACTCACTAGAAAATTTTAAACAGAGGACAAGTTCTGTTCTTTTCCTTTAATCTGGAATTGTTTTGATCTGAAGCTGATCTTGATGTTGATTTGCTTGTTTAAGTTGAATTGCTCAGGTTGAAGTTGAATTTGAAAATGCTACTTGCTTTACTCAGGTTGAAAAGAATCTGTGGTTGATTGGTTTTCTTTTGGTTTCTGGTTTTAGTTTTCTTTTAATTTTAGTTTGAAGATGAAAGAAGCTGAGAAGTTTTTGAATAGAAAAAAATCAAATAGCCTGGTCATTCTCTAAAACACCGATTTACATAATTAAAATTGAAGAGAGACAATATTTCCATTTGTTATTTTTGCATGTTACTAATGCTTACACATATTATATAATCTTACAAATGTCAAAAATAAGTATTATATAATTTCTTATGTATTTATTAATTTATGTTTTATGTTTTTTTAAGGGTTTATATATACAAATTGTACTTAGTTCATGAGATATATAGAAAGAATATTTTAAACCTTTATATATATATATATTTATAAACCATTTTAGTTTAAGTAATTTTTAAAAGACAGCATAATAAACCCTTTTTTATTAAATATTTTTCTTATGTTTTACATGTTTTAAATGTTTGTGAATTATGTTTTAAACTGTTATATACGTTTACAAATCATATTTAGATCAAAAAAAATTTAAAAAAAAAGTAAAACAAACCTTTAATTAATCTTATTTAAATTTTAAACTTAAGCTAAAATATTTTTAAATAAATAAACATTTATATATATTATCTTTGTTGCTAATAAATATAAAGTTTAACTTTAAATAGCCTTTGAAAAGTATTATATTGAATTATATTGAATTCAAAACATAACTTCCAAATCACAATATATATATATACAATTATATTATAATTTAAAAACATATCTTTTTATCAAATTCAAACCAAAGCTTTCTACCCACAATGTATATACATATACATACATTATAAGTAGAATTTTTTTTTATTAGTTTTGAAAAGATAAATTTTGCTGCATTAAATATTATTAGCTTTGAAAAGAATAAAATTTTCCAAATTAAATGATTATAAAAGAAAATTATTAAGCCAATATTTCCAGTTAAATAATAATTTTAGGAGATTATCAAATTGTTATTGCCCGAAATTCTGAGTCATCACATTTATACTTCATCAAAATTATCAACTATGCATATCACAGTGTTGTACTCATCAATACGAGTCTAACATAAAAATCCACAGGTTAAACGAATTTAAAATGAACAAGTTATGGCTTTTTAAACTTAACTGGCTTAATTTATATAAATAAAACAAATAAATACATTTTTTGTCTCACCCCATACCAAGGTATGGCCCATATCTCCTAACCTGACCCAAAATCTACAATTGCCTTCCTCCCTAATTCAAAAATCGTGGCTTCCTGTACCTAAACTCGAGAAGGGTCGCACCTTCAACCCCCAATCACCGTCGCTACAACCCCGCATGGCCCATGCCACCACAATCATCGGTGTGACGACCTGGATTTTTGGATTTGTCAAAATCATTGAAAACCCGTATGATTTAAACTACAAATAAAAACTAGCGATTTAATACCTAATATCGTTTGATGAATATTTGACACTGCTAAATGTATTGGATACAAATTTAGTTTATACAACTTATCAGAGGAATTATACATGGTGTGTTTAATACATACCAAATACCAATATCTACAAATTTATTGCAGTGCATTATGATGAGAGAGGCAGCAATATGCTTACATATGAACTCAATAAACATGCCAATGCGGAATAAAATGATAAGCAGGAAAGATACATGAACATCGGACGAATAACAACCCATAACAGATAAACAGTAAAGGTTCATATTATTTTTGGGGCTGCATCACTACTGCTTGTGACTGCTTATGTATCACGTCCTAATTGGTTACCCAATTAGATTTAATATCAAGCCAACATAGTTCTTCTACCACAAATAGGACTCATGGAGCCTACGATGCAACAAACAAATATGCAATTCTCTAATTACATACTTAGGCTTAATCTTTATGTTTAGATTCTTCAAATCTAATTTACTTCATTTTATTCAAAAGCTCTTTGAAAAGAAAAGTATCTCATAAGACCATGATGCACATAAATACAGACGGGTTGTTACCTTACGATAACTTAAAACACTTTATATGTAAAATCATTTAATATTATTTTTAATGACATTCTTTGAAAACAATTGCAGATAAACTTATAAATATTAGCTAAAATGCTTGCATCTCACGTTTCAGTATTTGCACAACTAAATCAGTACGACACTTATTGGATTATTGGATTTCTAACCAAATAGCGAAATGAAGGACTACCTCCAATATTATGCATTTCAAGAGGAATGCACCTGAGTCCCCTATGTTCGTCCTCATGCGAATTAAAACTGGCCTATTCGAAAATATGATATATGAATAGCACCGAGTATTACATCATCCAACCATTACCGACCTTTCCATGATCCCAAGCATACACTGCATAATTTAAACCTGACGTTGCAATGGGCATAAATTTTTATATTTATAAAGGTGATTTCATACCCTAATGGTTGAGAGTCATTTAGCCTTAAAGCATCCCCTTTTTTACTATTCCCACGTGTGAGGCTTTAAGGTAATGATTACCTTTCGTATAGCACATATTCCACTTGGAATGTAACTTTTCCGTTCCCCAATCACACAACTGATTTCTACAAACATATAATTCCCGAGCTCTTATGTATCAGGAAAGGGTGTTAAACAATGAGAATTTATCTTCTCTACCATCAAAAAGTTGATACGTTCATGGAGATCAATCAATATGATCTAGAAATGCAACATCAGACATTCATCCACACAAGTTGTCCAATAATAGGATAAACTGAAGGCAGTTTCCTAGCACATCCTATCGGCATTACCCTTAGGATTAGTAGCGAGTTAGTCCTTGCATACGAAGATTTCAGAACGAATGGGACGACTACTATATATTTATTTTGGAGGGTAATTCCAAAAATTATCAACTAGCAGCCCTTGCGTTTATGAAGATCCTTGCCTTCAAAATCAAGGTCATCAATATATCTTCTTTACATTCGAATACGTAAATTGGTTCGAAGTGGTTTTCGGATAGGAATTACCCAAATCCGACCCCGGTTTACTCAAACCAATTATCGATAAAAAGATGTTTTATAAGTAGTTGATTATCATTTGATTTATTTATTTGTTTTTGTCAAAAAATATCTTCATGATATATATATGTATGTATGTATGTATATGTATGTATATATCTTTAAAACATTCTTTTTGGTATATACGGAATCATTAAGTCCCTCTTTATTGAATTCTTTAGTCTAATTAAACCTTTTTTAAGCTTGGAATAATTCCAAAACATTTTACTTAGGAAAATATTTCCAAATAATTTATTTAAATCGTCACAAAGATTTCTTATTTTCAAAACTTTACTTTTAAATAAGTTGAAAACATGTTATCTAAGATGGTAAATCCAAATTGTTTTAAATTTGAAAAATGTAATCTTTTATACTTAACTCGTTTTCGACATTTCGACCCTATCTATCCCTCGTTTGGGGGAGGCCAGGTGAGCTAAGGCAATGGTTGCTCCTGAACATCTCCTTGGTTTAAACATCTCACCCAAATCTCATGAATAGAAAAATCAAGTGTACTCGTCGCTTATTAGAGCCAAGATTAAAACATTTACTTCGAACAGCTTTTCTATAATTCATTTATTTAAATTCTTTTAAATAAATTATAAAATATTTAAATCATCTTTAATACACTTAATTATTTATTTGAATATATTTATAAAATATTTGGGAAATAATTGTTAAGTTTAAAATTTGTTATTGAAAACTGCTGCAAATAGAGCTTTTACAGTTATATTGATCAAAATGACTTTTCTATTATTTGAAAATTTATTTATATAACTCATATCTCTTTTGAAATATTTTAAATGATTTATAAAGATTTTTTCCATATTTTTAAAACATTTAAAAATATTAAATTTAAAGAAATCTCTTTTTGGATTTCGAACTGCAAAACCATGATTATTTCGAAAACTTGTTTTACTTATATTTTAAAATCTACAAGACGAAATCTTGATTCTCTTCCTTTGCATGAAAACTATGGATACAATAGTTTAGATAATTCTTATTATAAAGAATTTCGAGCTATATTCCACCTTATATACTCATATAACTTTTGCTGTGCGAAATCGCAAACTACCGTTACGCAACGCGCCTAGTTTTGACTCGTTTTTTATTTCTTATTCAAACTTCACCAAATTTGTTTTTAGTGCTTATAAAACATGTGTAAATCATTTTTAAACCATTTCAAAGAGTTTTAATGATTTCATACTACTTTTATAATTTGATTCAGAAAGTGATTTCCTTATGTAATATCGACGTATATCCAACATGACTTATTTATATATCCAAAGAACAATTTTTCCACAACATACAAACATGATAAACAATCATTATAAACAACCATAGCCAAACATATATATCATCCATTATACAGTACACATAAATAGAATTCTTTCCTTCATTGGATATCTATTGACTATATTTCGCTATAGCTTTGTTATGGCTTCGCTAACTGGAACTAAAACTCTATGAACTCGAACCTAGAAGCCTTATAGTGCTCAACCTTGGGGCTTTTGCTCACGGTTAAGCAAGGAGAGAGGTGGTGGGTGATTGACGATGGTGGCCTTGGTTTTTGAGGGGAAAATGAAGTGATTTTGAGGTGCATATACTATTATATATATATATATATATATATAATTTCTTTTCGCAAATATTTTATTCATTATTTTATTAAGTGCAGAAGCCATTAAAATGCTTGAAATATGGAGAAGAAAATGAAGAAAAGATGTAGGAAATATGTTAAATGAAGTGGGGTATAGGAAAATTTTGAAAATAAAATATCTTAATGGTAAATGACCTTTTTGCCCCCACCCATCCTATCCTCCCCCCTAGGCATACGGCAGCCACCCCTTCCTTAGCCATGTGGTGGTGAGGTATAGGTGATGGTGGTGGTGATGGTGTGGTGTAAGGTTGATTTAATGTTTGCTTTTTAAAAGTAATAATTACTTTAGAATTATATTCCTTTGCCTTATGTAAATATATACTTAGTATTATCATGTGTCCATGTATATGATAATGTGTGTGTGCAAGTCATAAAGGTATACAAGTCGTTTGAACAACATCGTATAACTTATGTAAATTAAACCGTTACGAATTCAAATTTCGATCTTCTATCATATTTTCGTTTATTAATTAACGTATATATATTTGTAAATAAAGTTTAGGATTAATTTCTTCTTATTATTGGATAATTAAAATGATTGCATTCAATTATAAAACCATTTAAATCAATATCAAACAACTATTTTCCAAAGGCCTTTTTTTATCGATAAACCGATATCGATTTCCCTTATATTTTCAAATCAATTATTTATCTTTATAAAACCATTATAAATGATTTATTATCGCTTTAAAACTAATTAAAATGAATCATTATCATTTTAAACTATTATTTGAATAATTATTATTATTTATTATCACTTAAATAAATATTATTTGTATTATTAACCTTTTATTTGAATATTTAAAAAATAAATATAATTTATCAAAGTGATAAACTTACGCGTCATTATAGACTCCCCTCCTTAAAAGAATTTCATCCCCGAAATTACACCAGAACAAAAACTCGAAGGTTTAACCAATATATTTATTTCTAAACATATACACGTACGATGTATATAGATCGTCCATATGCTATATTTGATTCGATCTACTATTCGAATTTATAACTTCTACTTCTGAATTAGTATCGATCCCCCTGATTCTCTAATGCGAACTCTGATTAGGCTCTTCGATTAGAAAACTTCATTTTCCTTACATAGCTCTCAAATATGATAGAAAACATAGGTACCCAACCATAAACCCACATCAATATTGGTCGTCAAGAATCAAGTGATAAATCCTTTTTTGGATCGGTGTAAACCCCTCAAAGTTCCATACTCGAATCTTAGATTAAAATTGTATGACGAAATGATCTTCGTAGAACATACGTACTTATTAACTTCCCAAAATCTTCATGAAAACTTTTTATTTATTAAGTTTCACTCAAAAGTCTATTCCGTTATAAAATTTCCTTCATAGCACTTATTACTTTATTTGTAAAATGCCATTTATAAATATATCTCTTTATTTATAAAATTTTGTTTATAAATTTATCACTTTGAAATATTTATTTACAAAACATTTCTTTCTCTTTTCTAAAAGAAACCATTTAAATTTAAAAGGCAATTTATCTTTTATTTTCCTATTTTACGATAAACTTCTCTTATTATAATATATTCATTTTTAGCTAACCTTTATATCCAAAATTCACCCATCAATTATAAATTCAAAATTATCGTTTTAACTTTAGAAAATTTTGTGGATTGAGTAACTCCAAAATAATATTAAGGAACTTGGTACTGCCAATGGTATCACATATTCCCTTAACAGAATGATAATACTAAGGAGAAGCATTTGCCATCCGAAGACAACTCCTACTCATTTTTAGTTACTTTCGAGCCACTCAAACTAGTTAATCTTTAGATTCTTTTCAAAAATACCAAGGTTTAGATTTTCAAAAATTCCCTTATAAAACACATTTTATAAATCTAATTTTTATTTAATTACTTATATGAAAAATATTCATAAACTTATTTATCTTAAATAAATTCCTTAAACCAACATTATTTATCAAAAACCACATAGTCAAATTGTGAAACTAAATTCACAAGGTGTTCATGCTTAATTAGATTGAAGTGAATTAATATTATTATTAAAAATCTTTTAGTACAATCATAAATTAAATCCTAAAGTGTTTAGCCTATAATTGCTTTCTACCCAACCCATGCTAAAGGAAATTAATTGCTCAAGAACTAGCCAAGCAAAAATCAAACTACCTAACAATCAACAAATGCTAAAAATAATTATGTCACCCATAACCCCGGTCGACGGTACGGTGCCTTATCCCATTCATTTTATCTATCAAATTAAGAGAGTTTCATTTTAAAATTTCTTGGTTGATTTATTAACCTAGACAAATTTTACATAGACACCTAACCTATGCTTTGATACCAAATGTGACGACCGGGCACTCGGCCCTTAATGGCTGTGGGTACAACCAACATGACACACATTGGTGTCGCACGATTTTCTTTCATGGCCAACCTCTCAACTGGACCAACCTATTCTAACTGGGACATGTAGGAGTAAGTGTGACGACCAACATTTCAGAAGGTTTAAATTGACAATAATCCGCACATGTCCAGTTTAAACAATCTGGAACATAGATAATCAATGAGGTTAATTAAGAAAATAAAAGAAAAGAATGAAAACAAAACACAGAAACTTACAGCGGAATGATATAGAAATAAAATAAACAGTTCCTGAAGCTGTGTTACAATATACATTTGATTACACAATTTTTACAACATAATCAGAGTACGACAACAACATATCAATAATGATTTAGCGGAATAATACGAATAATGTAATATAACAAACATCATTTTCATCCCCCAGAAATAATGGTCTTCAATATACTAAAAAGCTCGGACTGACCCAAGCATAATGAAAAGACAAAATACTCAGATCGGAACTAAAATATTCTTATGTAACTCAAATCAATATCACATGGAAAATGAGTGTAATGGCATCAGAGATGCTATGGGATTTGTATCTCCTATCCAGCGTATAACGTGAGTACAATTACTTAAGAGATGTCATGAGATTTCTCCATCTCTTAAGGATCCGTCAAACTATCAATATGTAGTAGTATATGCTATATAAGTAGTGTCTATCACTAAAGTATAATATTGAAAATAGAGCTAAGGTGTTGCCCATATACCCCATAACACATTTTATATAAGCATCGTAGTCTATATAGTACTATAAATTCCACCATAAACTGGTGGGCTATCAGGAGCACTCCATAGGTACGACACAAATCAAAATCGTAGTGGGCTCGATAAGGCATATGACAAGGCATGCAAGACAATGCTCAGGGTAGGATTCTATCGTTTTGCACTCCCGGACTGTGGTAACGCATAGCAGCTACTACCGCCCACCTCGAGGCACACTATGACAACCCATAATTTTTGATATTTGAATTTGGAATATTTAATTGATTTTAAATAATTAAAAGTTTTTTCAACTTGAATTTCAAATATCATTGTTTATTGGGCAATTAAATTATTGAATTTAATAACTAGAAATGGGATAAAATAGTGAATCTTTTTTTTAAATGGTTAAAATATTTCAAAGGCTTGGAAAATTTAAATTAATAATACTGAAGGAAATGAAAGCTTTAAAATTTAAATTTGAAGTGTTTGTTCAGTTTTAAAATTTTGTTATTTAAATCGATATTTAAAAATAGCCTTCCGGGGCATAGTCTCGGAATCCGTTGGATCCATAATAGTGTATTATTATCGGGTTTCAATTTTCGTAATGTTTGAAGTGATCGTTAGACCGTACGGTAGATAAACGCTCTGAAAACTGTATCGAAAATTTAATATAATTACTGGTCTAAAAACTATCTTCTCCATACGGTCGAATTTAGACTCAAAACCTTTTCCATTAAGTTCGGAATAGGCGTATAACATTATAAACGCTAAGCGGCATGCCTCGATAGGAAGTCAAAAATTTTAGTGGAGATATCGAGACAATTCAAATTCAAATTAAAATAATATAATATATATGTTTTCTTCCTTCAATTTTTTGCACACCTCATCCCAACACTTGTCCTTCATTTTAAAAACGTGTCACCTTTAATACACGTTTTTTAAAAAAAAAAAGGAAACAAAAGAAATAAACGATGGCCCCGCTTATTATTTTCAGATCGAATCAACAGGATCCTCACTCTCTTTATCGTCCCAGTTAGATTCGTAGCCATGGCCGCGTTCTTTTCCTAAATTCGAAATCGAAAAAAAAGTCTTCTAAGAAAATCGTGTGTGTCTCCCTCCTTTTTAATCCATGGCCTTGATTCAGTCATAAGTGGAAATCGACGATAATCGAATTCGTTTCGTATTAAAGAAAAGAGAAGAATTCAATTTCGATGAGAGAGAGCAGGTATCGCGTGTCATTCTCGCACCACCACGGTGTCGAGGCGTGAGTCGAGAGCGCGAATAAGTCAAGACGAGGATGCAATGGCTGGAGCTCTAGGTGTAGCGGCGCGATAGCATATGGGCATGACGGCGTCGTCGATTTTTGCATTAAGTCGCGATGTGGTGGAGTGACGAGAATGGCAGAAATGATGGTTTTAGGTGAAATCTGCTGCAACAATGAGAGGCCGGTCGAAGAAAGCTACAGTGGTCTCCGATGCCACGTGGAGGAGCAGCTCATCGATTTGCTATGAGGTATTGAGTAGTTTTATTTTAATTCAATTTTTTAAATATATGTATGTATAAACAGGAAAAAAAATATAGTTTTAAAACAAAAGTTCTATTAGCTAGAGAATTTATACATGCAGAAAAGTTTTGAAAAAAATATATGTATATATGTAAACATCAAGGTATATTATTTTACAGTAAGGAAGACGTATAAAAATATACATACATACCTATTTTTGTTAAAAGTACTTACTATAAGGTATAAATTAATCCTGTTTCTTTTAAAGACATGTATATAGATAAAACAGGAAAAAAAATTATACATAGAAAAGACTTTGAAAAATATATAGGGATTTTTAAAATGTTTGAAGAATTTGTAAAAGTTAGATTTTTGAAATCTATTTTTAAGTGTATATATAATTTCAAAAGGAAAATTTCTAGTTTAAAATTAAATCATTAATTAATTAAATTTATTAAATAGTAATTTATTGTTAGACTATTTCAAATGCTAATAAACTATATAATTATTATACAAGGTCAAAAATTGTGAAAACAAGCTGGAATGGAAATGGATTGCAAAACAAAAGCAAATGTGAGATCTTCTCAATCATTTGGTTTGCCTAGTTAATTTAAATAAATAAATTTAAATATTGGATGTGCTTTGTTGAATTTAATAATTTATCTGTTGGGTGATATTATATATAGTAGTGTGCGTGTGTGTGTGTGCGTGTGCGTGTGCGTGTGTGTGTGTGCGCGCGCGTGTGTGTGTGTATTGGAGTGATTGATTTCCCGCATTATATAGCGGATGAGACCCTATGTCCCCCGCATAATAGCGGATGAACCCATATACCGCGATATTCCACCTCAAAGTGGAATTGGTATTTTATTTTGTGTTAACATCTATGGATGCAGGGAAACAGGTTGGAGGGATCTACTAGATTCCTCAAATGTTGATTTTATTTCATTTTTTGTGATATAATTTTTTATGATCTGTGATTGATTATATTGGCAATTGAAATTATTGAAGGCTATGGCTTGGCCGAATATATTTTTTGGTATTTTAAGATACCAAAAATATAAAAATTGGATTTTTGGAAGGAAATTAAAGTAGAGAATTGGATAAGTTAAAAGAAGGAATATGAAAGGGTAAAGGTTGATTTTTGAGATCGTATTGAATAAATTCCAAGTATGGGGAAAAAGATTTTTTTTTTAATAAATGAAAATAAATGGATTTTAAAAACTTAAGTAGTATTGTTTAAAATTTGAAGAATTTATTTAAAATTTGGATTTTAAATGGTTTGGGAGAAATAAAGGGTTAATTCTGAATAAAGAATGAATGGATATTTTCAGTTTAAAACAAGATGTTGAATCATAAATAAAGAAGTGAGTTTGGAATTAATAGATTTTGAAATGAATTTGGATAAGTAAAGAAGTAATTTTTAAATGCAGTAAATTTTGGAATTCGATTTGGAAATTGATTTAGCGTCGAAATTGTGTTTTTTAAAGGGAGAATGAGACAATGGAATTTATAAACAGGGTTTATAAAGTGAAATAAGATATCAGTGGATATTTGGAAGTATAATTCACAGTAGGAATTTATAAAGTAATGGGTAATTTGTTTTAAAAATAAATAGTGGTTTATTTTTAAAAGTGTGAAAGAAAAGCTTATTTCCCTGAAAAGCCAAGTACATTTACAAAGTAGATTTTTAAGTGTAAGTTGGATGTTTTAAAGTTGTTTTAAAAGAATGTTTTTGAGAAATTAATTATTTAAGTTGTTTAGAATTTTAAAGTTAAATATTTATTAAATTAGTTATAGTAGTAATTATTTTAAAAGGCTAATTGGTAATATGATTTAAAAAGATAATTATTAATATTTATATTTTGTAAAGTAATTTTTATTTTAAAGATAGTTTTGCTAAAACTTTTATTTGAAAAAAACTTGTAAAGAATTTCATAACTTTTATTTTAAGATTGTTTTGGCTTAAGTATTACATGGGAAATTACTATAAAATTTTATAACTAGAATTTTAAATAAAGTGTTTAAAATAGTTTTTATTTTAAGTGTTTTAAAGTTTATTTTTGGATTGAGTAATTTAAATTATTTTAAAATCTAAAATATTTAGACTTGGTGATTTCCAGTGGAAATAAACGATCAGGTGGAAACTTATTCTGTGAGAGAAAAGGGTGATTTGAAACCAGTTCAAAGAGTTGAAGGGTAAAAAAATAGTTTGTAAAGATTTTTTGAAACAAATAATTTGAGAAATTGTTTAAATTTGATGGTTGTTTATGTATGTTATTTGATAGTTAAATAACCGACTATCAATATTGGCCTTTAAGACGGCGTTTGAATTTCGGTGAGACCGAGATCGGATTCCAAATGGTTATCCAAAAACCACATCGAATCTTAAAGGTGGATCTTTTGTTTAAAAGATTAAAAATGGAAATTTGTGAAAACCATTCCAAAGGAAAGGTTTTGGAAATAAGTTGTGATTTAACTAAGATCCGAATGTATCGACATGTTTTAAAATAAGCGCTCATTATTCAGAAAGGCCGGGGGAGGACATTAAGTCATAAAACCCATTTCGAATCATGATATGATGAAATGGAATTGCATTTGAAGACGATGGTTGATGACCGAGTACTTTCGAGAAACAAAAGGATTGTTTGTTGATTCTCTCTGCACCGAGTTGTTCCGGTGCAGAGATTACCCTATGTGATGGGGAGTCCGGTCGAGATTGGGGATATCCGGATTTGCAAGGACTTCTTTCCTTAATTAGACGAAGTGCCTTCGGTTCCATTCAGACCTAGGATGTACTTGTATGGATGTATGTCTGACATTACACTTTGAGATATAAAGCTGGTTTCTATCAATTACATTTATGTTGGTGGCGGAGAATTTATTCTCTTAGCTTAACATCCTTCTCTAAGACGTACGAGCTCAGAGGTTATGTAGTTAATGGTTATTAGTGATATATTTCCAATTTGGTAATGTGGCATGCTAAGGGTTGAGCATTAGTTGATCGAAGCATGGCTTTTTTGTAAAGCGTAGCTTTGTGGGACGAGACTTCATCGAACCTCACACCCTGGGAAATGGTCGAAATAGGAAAGGATGCAGCAAGGTTATGGGGTTCGCGACCCTCAGGGTATGTGCATTTCCTTCTGGATAAAAAGTGATATTCTGTTATGGAGCCTAGATATTTTACTTATGTGGTTGTTGGTTGTTGAGGAGCCTTGGTAAAGGTCGGTTACGACAGGGGGATAACATACTCGTGATAGTTAGTTACCTAGTTACAGAGCTATCCCGGCCTTGTGTTGGCCGAGATCCGGTTAGATTCTCGGAACGTCCTTCTAGAGGCGTACCCATTCGGATAAAGGTTGTTCCTTAGCCTTGACCATTTGTAGGAAATTCAAACAAAACAATACGAGCCCATTACGGTTTTAGTCGTAGAACCTGTCATTTAACATGGTAGCTATAATAGGCATACTATAATGGTACGTATGCTGGCTAAGATTAATATTATACTTGCAAATGTTTTTTTCCAAACTATGCACTAATAATAATATCAAAAGGATTTTCATGTATCAAGCATGTTTGACTACTATAAGGAGAAACCTCCCACATGTGTGCGATTGTATTTGAGTGTGTGCCGAGAGACCTTATGGTAGTTTCATTTTCCAAAAGCATGAACGGATTTCCTTTTGTACAAATAACTGTTTTTAGATCTCACACCAGTCCCATGACTGACTCGGAGCTTGTTGTTTCCTTTTCTAAACTTTGGGTGCCCCTAATTTTCCACATGGGCAGCCTCGAGTCAGGTTATCAATAGGATCTGGAGCTAAGTCAGGAAGTAGATGTGGATTTGGAAGTCTTTGTTTTGGAAGCTTTTGGTTTTGAGCTTTTTGGTTTGGACTTTGGAGCTTTGGAAATGAAGATGCGGTATGTTGAACTCTCTTGGAAGACCACGTTGATGTTATTTTTCTGCTGTTATGTTGTATTCCACGGTTGTGTCATATATATGAC
Organism: Allium cepa; assembly: GCA_030765085.1. Lineage (NCBI taxonomy): Eukaryota > Viridiplantae > Streptophyta > Magnoliopsida > Asparagales > Amaryllidaceae > Allium > Allium cepa. The sequence continues at coordinate 300,508,406 of CM060929.1, forward strand.
TCTGACGATGTAATGTATAAACATATATAGTTCTTTTGTTTTAAAGATTAGTCATTTATCTATTATATATTGTTCCACTGCGATTGTGAGATTCTGATACTGTTTTCTATTTCTTCTTCTACCTCCTTCTTCTTTAACCCTAACGGTTCGGTTTTTCGGCATTCGATTATTTGGCATTAGATATAGTGGACGTATTGATGTCGATTTTCGGACGTTGAAAAATCGGGTCGTTACAATTTGGTATCACAACTGAAGGTTAAGCGAGAACCTTGGCTCTGGTGGGGATTACTCATTAGGATAGAGTCAATAGTACTCTAGAATGAGTTTGATATACTAATAGATATGAGCGCATAGTTGTTAGTGAAAATAAAAATTGTTTTTATATTGTGTTGACTTATCGGTTGAGTGTTTATGAATTCTGAACGATATGTGGGACGCCATTTTATCGATAGGGGTGTCTAACTTTTAAACAAGATAAACCGACACAGTATAGTTTTTAAAAGTGGGTAAATGAAATAATTTTACCCAAATTATTTTTGTATATAAAAGAAATAATTTTTCGTAAATTATTATAATATGTATATGGTTGCTTGATTGTTAAGAAGTGATAATATTAAATTATTATCATTATTGTGTGGAAATTGAACTAGAAATTAAAATTATAACCAAAGGTTAAGGAATAAATTTATATAACAAAATGGGATTTGTAAATATAAATTGTAAATGTGGTTTATAATTTGAAATAGAATTCTAGAGAAATATTTGAAAATAAATTAAGAGGATTTGAGGTTTGAAAATTTGGGAAATTTAATTCCTTTTGAGTTTGAAAATGATTTTCAAATATTTTGGAGGAATAATAAGGATATTATTCAGAAATAATTTTGAATTGGATTTGAAATCTGTTAAGATTTGGAATTTAAAAATATTTGAAAAGGGTTTTTAAAGAGATAAAAGAACTAAACTCTTTCGGTCGCTGGAAAATAACTTCGGTGATAACTGCAGCATCATCGATATTCATTTTCGAGTTTCCAAGAGAGGAATTGCTACCAAATCGTTCAAATTGGAATTGTTTGCAAAACTGGGTTGGTTTTAAAATTCAAAAAGTAATTTGATACATAATTAAATTATGTATGTAATTAGTTTCAAAAATGATTTTGAAATGTTGAAGTTTTGGTTTGGTAAAACCGTTTTGATTTTTGAAATACAAAGGAATATTGAATATATTAAATGATTTTGGGATACACTTGATTTCAAAAATAATTTTAAAATACTTAAGTGATTGTTAAAGACCCATGAGTTTAATTAAAAATGTTTATAGGATATAAATGGGTTTGATAATTTATAAAAATTTGAAAAAAATTGGGATAAAATTTAATTTGAAGAAGAGTTAAATTAAAATAAGTGTGAAATGTAAATAAGTTGGGAAATTTATAGAAATTTAAAATTTGAATTTAATTGGAAGATAATTGAATTAAGTTAAATAAAGTAAATCTTAAGGAAATGAATCTAAGTATGCTAAATGGAATGGACATTGAAATAAAAATTTATTAAGTAGGAAATAAATTTGTGAATGAACAAATGAATTTACATTTGTAAATAAATGAATTGAAATTGAAAAATTGGAATGGTATTAAATTTAAATTGTAAGTAAACAGAACTTGAACTGCATACTCAAATTCAATTTAAATTGGGTTAAGTAAAGTAAAGTTGAAGAATTAGTTCGAAGTGGACTAAAGATAATAAAGGTTTGAAAATAAAAATGGTTTGAGATAAAATAAATTGGAATTTGAAATAATTAATCAATGGAACTAATTAAACAATGATATGAATCAGTTGTGAATGGAAGATAGTTGATAAAAAAATTCAATATTCAAAGTTTAAAGAAAAATTGAATTCACATGAAATTGGAACTCAATTTGAATAAAAGAGGATATAAAGGCTAAAGAAATGAAAGCTTAAGTAGTGAAGTGGAAATAGTTATAAGAAGTTATATGAAATATTAATTGAACTTAAGAAATGAATGGTGAAATTCTTAAGCAAAATTGGTATTGGGAAAATATTCTAAGTTAATAAATGAAATGGAAGGTTAATAAAAAGTGGTGATATGATAAGTGTGGATAAGGGAATAGAAATCAAAGCAAATGTGAATAAAAAGAGAACTAATATAGTTAATGATCAACTGGAAATTTATACGTAGGATGTACGTATATTATTTTATTCGCATAACGATTTGATCCAGATTCGAGCATAGAATTTCGAGATAATTATATCGATCCGAATTGGGATCTTTCACTCGATTTTCAACAGCGAACCCTGGATATGGATTTTTGATTGATTCTGAAAATTCTCTATCATAGTTTGTGGCTATGCAAGGAGAATAACGGTTTCTGATCAAGAAACCAGATTTAAATCCGCACTAGGAAGTCGGGTGGACGATACTAGTTCGGAAGTGAAATTGTATGATCGAGTGAGCGATCGGATTTTGTATTGCGCACGAATGGTATGTGTACGTCGTACGGACTCGAATGAAATAGATACTGAAAATTTTGTAAAAAGAAATGTATATAATGATTTTGAATGATGTAATTGGACATTATTGCTAAGTAGGAAATACAGGTATCTAAAGGCAAAGGATAAATGGTCGTTTGATTTCTGAAGATAAATTTGAATTGTCCAACAAAGAGGTATGTGTTTAAATTTCGGTATGAAATTTGATGATTTTCTGGTCTAGTCACTTGTCCTTTTGTTATCTTTTGAAATTTGGGAGCCCATAGAGGCATTTTGTAGTTGTACGGAGCTAGCCGCGCAAAGGGAGACGCTGGCGAAATTTTTCGAACATTTAGAGAGTTAGAAAATTTTTAAGAAATTTAGATAATTTAAAATTTGGTTTTAAATTTAAATTTGAATGGTTGAGTAAATAATATTGTTTGGAATTTATGAATGAGTTTAGGAAGTTAGTAAGGGTGATCATGTCTTTAATAAAAAGACTTGTTTTGGGGAAGTTGTTGGAAACTGTTTGATTTTGGGAAAAATATAATGGGTTGTGGACCATTCTTCTTAACTAGAAATTTGGGGATGAAATTCCTTTAAGGGGGGAAGAATGCGACGACCCGGAATTTTTGATGTTTGAATTTGGAATATTTAATTGATTTTGATTATTTAAAGGTTATTTTCAACTTGAATTTTAAATACCACTATTTATTAGGCAATTAAATTATTGAATTTAATAACTAAAAATTGGATAAAATAGTGAATCTTGTTTTTTTAAGCTGGTTAAAATATTTCGAAGGCTTGGAAAATTTATATTAATAATATTGAAGAAAATTAAAGCTTTAAAATTGAAATTTGAAGTGTTTGTTCAGTTTTAAAAATATATTGTTTAAATCGATATTTAAAAATAGCCTTTCGGGGCACGGTCTCGAAATTCAACGAAACAGTTCCATTGGATCCATAATAGTGTATTATTATTGGATTTTAATTTTCGTAATGTTTGGAGCGATCGTTTGACCATATGGTAGATAAACGCGCTGAAATCTATATCGAAAATTTAATATAATTAATGGTCCAAAAAGCTATCTTCTCCCTACGATCGAATTTGGACTCAAACCCTTTTCCATTATGTTTGGAATAGTCGTATAACAATATAAGCGTCTAGTGGCACACCTCGATAGGAATTCAAAATTTTGATTCAAATTTAAATTTAAATAATACATACATACATGTATATGTATATGTATATGTATATGTATATGTTTTCTTTCTTCAATTTTCTGCAGACCTCATCCCAACACTTGTCCTTCATTTTACAACACGTGTCACCTTTTATACACGCGTTCGTTTTTGTAAAAAAATAATAGAAGGAAACAAAAGAAATAAACGATGGCCGTGCTTATTATTTTCAGATCAAATCAACAGCCTCCTCACTCTCTTTCTCGTCCTAGTTAGATTCGTAGCTATGGCCGCGTTCTTTTCCTAAATTTGAAATCAAAAAAAAAATAAAGGTCTTCTAAGAAAATCGTGCGTCTCTCCCTCCTTTTTAATCCATGGCCACGATTCAGTCATAAGTGGCGATCGAGCTTAATCAGATTCGTTTCATATAAAAGAAAAGAGGGGAAATCAATTTCGATGAGAGAGAGCATGTATCGTGAGTCGTTCTCGTGCCACCATTTGTCGAGGCATGAGTCGAGAGCGTGAATAAGTCAAGACGAGGCTGCGACGGCTGGAGCTCCAAGCATAGCGGCGCGATAGCATGTGGGAACCATGGCGTCGTCGATTTTTTCATTGAGTCACGACGTGGTGGAGTGATGAGAATGGCAGAAACGATGCTTTTAGGTGAAAGCTGTTGCAGCGATGAGAGGCCGGTCGAGGGAAGCTCAGTGGTCTCTGACGCCATGTGGAGGAGTAGCTCGTCAAATTGATGTGAGGTATTGAGTAGTTTTATTTTAATTCAATTTTTAAATATATGTATATATAAACAGGAAATATATATATATATATATGTAGTTTTAAAACAGAAGTTCTATAACCAGGGAATTTATACATGTAGAAAAGTTTTGAAAAAAAATATATGTATATATGTAAACAACAAGGTATATTATTTTACAGTAAGGAAGATGTATAATTATATACATACATGCCTATTTTTGTTAAAAGTATTTACTGTAAGGTATAAATTAATCTTGTTGCTTTTAAAGGTATGTACATAGATAAAACAGGAAAAAAATTATATATAGAAAAGACTTTGAAAAATATATAGGGATTTTTAAAATGTTTGAAGAATTTATAAAAGTTAGATTTTTGAAATCTATTTTTATAAGTGTATATATAATTTCAAAAGGAAAATTTCTAGTTTAAAATTAAATCACTAGTTAATTAAATTTATTAAATAGTAATTTATTGTTAGACTATTTCAAATGTTAATAAACTATATAATTTTATACAAGGTCAAAAATTGTGAAAACAAGCTGGAATGGAAATGGATTGCAAAACAAAAGCAAAAGTGAGATCTTCTCACTCATTTGGTTTACCTAGTTAATTTAAATGAATAAATTTAAATTATTGGATGTGCTTGGATGAATTTAATAATTTATCTGTTGGGTGATATTATATATATAGTAGTGTCTGTGTGTGTGTGTGTGTGTGTGTGTGTATTGGAGTGATTGATTTCCCGTATTATATAGCGGACGAGACCCTATGTGCCCTGCATAATAGCGGATGTCCCCATATACCGTGATATTCCACCTCGAAGTAGAATTGGTATTTTATATTGTGCGAACATTTGTGGATGCAGGGAAACAGGTTGGAGGGATCCAACTGGATTCCTCCAATGTTGATTTTATTTCATTTTCTGTGATATAATTTGTTTATAATCTGTGATTGATTATATTGGTAATTGAAATTATTGAAGGCTATGGTTTGGCCGAATATATTTTGGTATTTTAAGATACTAGAAACATAAAAATTGGATTTTTGGAAGGAAATTAAAGTAGAGAATTTTAAGTAAAATAATTTTAGAGAATTGGATAAATTAAAAGAAGGAATATGGAAAGGATAAAGGTTGATTTTTGAAATCCTATTGAATAGATTCCAAGTATGGGGAAAAAGATTTTTTTTAATAAATGGAAACAAATAGATTTTGAGAACTTAAGTAATATTGTTTAAAAGTTGAAGAATTTATTTAAAATTCGGATTTTAAATGGTTTCGGAGAAATAAAGGGAGAATTTTGAATAAAGAATGAAATGGATATTTTCGGTTTAAAATAAGATGTTGAATCATAAATAAAGAAGTGAATTTGGAATTAATATATTTTGAAATAAATTTGGATAAGTAAAGGAGTAATTTTTAAATGGAGTAAATTTTGGAAATCGATTTAGTGTTGAAACTGTGTTTTTTAAAAGGAGAATGAGAATATGGAATTTATAAACTGAGTTTATAAAGTTAAATAAGATATTAGTGGATAATTGGAAGCATAATTCATGGCGAAAATTTACAAAGTAATGGGTAATTTGTTTTAAAAATAAATTGTGGTTTATTTTTAAAGGTGTGAAAGAAAAGCGTATTTCTCTGAAAAGCCAAGTACGTTTTCAAAGAAGATTTTTAAGTGTAAGTTGGAAGTTTTAAAGTCGTTTTAAAAGAATATTTTTGACAAATTATTTTTTTAAGTTGTTTAGAATTTTAAAGTTAAATATTCATTAAATTAGTTATAGTAGTAATTATTTTAAAAGGCTAATTAGTATTATGATTTTAAAAAGACAATTATTAATATTTATATTTTGTAAAGTAATTTTTATTTTAAAGATAGTTTTGCTAAAACTTTTAGTTGAAAAAACTTATAAAGAATTACATAACTTTTATTTTAAGATTGTTTTGGCTTAAGTATAACATGGGAAATTACTATAAAATTTAATAACTAGTATTTTAAATAAAGTGTTTAAAATAGTTTTTATTTTGAGTGTTTTAAAGTATATTTTTGGATTAAGTAATCTAAATTATTTTAAAATCTAAAATATTTAGACTTAGTGATTTCCACTGGAAATAAACAATCGGGTGGAAACTTATTCTGCGAGAGAAAATTGAGATTTGAAAACTGTTTCAAAGAGTTGTACGGTAGAAAAATAGTTTGCAAAGATTTTTTGAAATAAATAATTTGCGAAATTATTTAAATCTGATGGTTTTTTATGGATGTTATTTGATAGTTAAATAACCGACTATCAATATTGGCCTTTAAGACGGCGTTTGAATTTCGATGAGATCGAGATCGGATTCCAAATGGTTATCTAAAAAACACATCGGATCTTAAAGGTGGATCTTTTATTTAAAAGATTAAAAATGGAAATTTTTGAAAACCATTCCAAAGGAAAGGTTTTGGAAATAAGTTGTGATTTAACTAAGATCTGAATGTATCCACATGTTTTAAAATAAGCGCTCATTATTCGAAAATGCCGGTGTAGGACATTAAGCCATAAAACCCATTCCGAATAATGATACGACGAAATGGAATTGCATTTGAAGATGGTGGTGAAGACCGGGTATTTTGAGAAACGAAAGGATTGCCTGTGGATTGTCTCTGCACCGAGTTGTTCCGGTATAGAGATTACCCTATGTGATGGGGATTTCGATCGAGATTGGGGATATTCGGATTTGCAAGGACTTCTTTCCTTAATTGGACGAATGCCTTCGGTTCCATTCAGGCCCAGGATGGACTTGTATGGATGTATGTCTGACATTACACTTTGAGATATAAAGCTGGTTTTTATCAAATGCATTTATGTTAGTGGCGGATAATTTATTCTCTTAGCTTAACACCCTACTCTGAGACGTACGAGCTTATAGGTTATGTAGTTGATGGTTAATAGTGATATATTCCCAATTTGGTAATGTGGCATGCTAAGTGTTGAGCATCGGTTGATTGAAGCATGGCTTTGGTGTAAAGCGTAGTTTTGTGGGACGAGACCTCGTCGAACTTCACACCCTTGGAAATGGTCAAAACAGGAAAGGATTCAGCAAGGTTATGGGGTTCGTGACCCTTAGGGTATGTGCATTTCCTTCTGGATAAAAAGTGGTATTCTAGTATGGAGCCCAAATATTTTACTTATATGGTTGTTGGTTGTTGAGGCGCCTTGGTAAAGGTCAGTTACGACCGGGGGATGGCATACTCGTGACAGTTAGTTACCTAGTTACGGAGGTAACCCGGCCTTGTGTTGGCTGAGATTCGGTTAGGTTCTCGAGACGTCCTTCCAGAGGCGCAGCCATTCGGATAAAGGAAGTTCCTTAGCCTTGACCATTTGTTGGAAATCCAAACAAAACAATACGAGCCATTTACGGTTTTAGTTGTAGAACTTGTCATTTAACATGGTAGTTATTGTAGGCATACTATAATGGTACGTATGCTCGCTAAGATAAATATTATACTTGGAAATGTTTTTTCCACACTAAGCATTAATAATTATATCAAAAGGGTTTTCACGTATCAAGTATATTTGACTACTATAAGGAGAAATCTCCCTCATGTGCGCGATTGCATTTGAGCATGTGCGCGATTGCATTTGTGCGTGTGTCGGGAGACCTTATGCTAGTTTCATTTTTCAAAAGCATGAACGGATTTCTATTTGTAAAAATAACTATTTTTAGATCTCACGCCAGTCACATGACTAGCTCGGAGTTTATTGTTCCCTTTTCTAAACTCTAGGTGCCCCTAATTTTCCACATGGGCAGCCTAGAGTCTGGTTATCAGTGGGATCTGGAGCTATGTCAGGAAGTAGATGTGGATTTGGAAGTCTTTGTTTTGGAAGCTTTTGGTTTTAAGTTTTTTGTTTTGGAATTTGGGGCTTTGGAAATGAAGATGCAGCATGTTGAACTCTCTTGGAAGACCACGTTGACGTTATTTTTCAGCTGTTATGTTGTATATCGCTGTTGCGCATATATATGACTTTGATGATGTAATGTATAAACGGATATAGTTCTTTTATTTTAAAGATTAGTCATTTATCTATTATATATTGTTCCGCTGCGATTGCGAGATTCTGATATTGTTTTCTATTTCTTCTTCTACCTCCTTCTTCTTTAACCCTAATGGTTCGATTTTCCGGCATTCGATTATTCGGCATTAAATACAGTTGAAGTATTGATGTCGATTTTCGGACGTCGAAAAATCGGGTCATTACACACACTCCTATAATCAAATTGAGGGTGGCCACCAATCAATCACAAAGTAACAGAAATGGTTTCAAAGAAGCACGTACGATAGGAGAAGCGACCTCGCTTGGCCTGGTATAGCTCCTTTTTAGTCATATCAAGTTGTCCCCAAGGTCAGGGTTGCGTTTCTTATCTTATTTCACTAGCATTCGCCAAACCATCCTACTTCGTTCTGGATTCTCCACCACATGCACAGCTATTAAAGTAGTTTCGGGATTGGCAAAGAGTATGACAATATCCGACCCGGTCTCTTTCAAAACCAACCGTTTATTTCACACTGTGGTCATAAAAAAATCCATAAAATAGTTTATACCTTCATGTCAAGATATCCATATACTTATTTCAAAAGTATAAATATATTCATAAATACCGAGGAAGATTTTCTTTCAATCAACATCTAAAATAATTTATAAATCCCTCTTAAACAAAAATTATTTATATGTTATAGAACCGGTTATGAAGCTATTTATAAATTCCAAAACAGTTTACAACTCTTACCCTTTTCATAAACTTCTACGCAAATTCCTTTAAAATGCTTCCAAAGCTCTTTATTCAAGTTCTTTTGTAAAACCCTTTATAAAACCCTTTAAAATCCTTATAAACTCCTTTATAAAACAAATTTTAAAAAATCCTTTATAAAATACCTTACAAATTTTTATAAATTCCATACAAAACCTTTACAAAATTCAAAAATCTTTTATCTATTAAAGTTATTATAAAAGTCTATATTTATTATTTTAAATAAAATTTTAAAATTATATTAAATATTTTATTAAATTAAAATTTTAAAGTATTTTTATTATATTACATTATTTAAATTATATATTTTAAACGAAATAAAATTATAAGTTAAAATCTTAAAATTTAGATTTTTAAAACTAATATTAACTAAAATATAAATTTTAAATAAAATCTTTAAAGTAAATTTTAAAATCAAATTCATTAATTCAAAACATACTTTAACATTTTAGAAAATAATTTAAAATCGACCAACAGTGTCCGTACATAATTTTCTATCCTATTGCCAAGTGATTAGTTAATTTTAATTTTAATTTCCGGGATGGATATATATCATTTCAATCCAAATCAGGTGTCATGGGTATGTATAATATCAACCTATATCTTAATTTATTTAATTTCAGATTTATTTGATGTCCGTAACATCCACGGTGAATAACGAGAATAAATCGGCATAAAATATCTAGGGTGAATAACATGAATAGATCAGCATAAACAAACATCCAAACATCTAACATATCAATCATTAGGCTTCCATCACAATCAACATCCAAAACAGTAACATATCAAAACCAATTACTAGTTATAAATTTTCATGTTTAACTAGCAAATTAAATTCCAATTTCAATTTAAACGTCAATTTCAATTTCAATTTAACTATCAAATTAAATTACACTATCGATGCAATTCAATACAAAAGTCAATTTTAAACCATCGAACAACAATCAATAGATTTAAATTACTTCAAGAATTTAATTTAACGAACATCAAAATATACTAGTATTTCGTGAGTGATTTGAACACTCACCTTTGATTTTTAGTCGAATTAAAATCTACAAGAACGCCCGAATTCCAACTATCTGCAAATGTAGCCAAACTAGTTCTATATCGTTTGGAAATCCGATACAAATCCAATGGAAGAAACCGTGCGTCAATCTAAGTTCGTATGTAAAAGTTATGAACGTTAGAAGATCTGAAATTTGAGTTAAAATAAACAGAGGGCAATATGGTAAATTACCATCCCTAAACCCTAGCACACGCGCTTCAGCACGCTTGAAACCCAACAGGCTACTGACCTTCATCACCAAAGTGCCACGCCCATGCGCCTCCAACACCAGATCCGACCACGCCAAAATGAATTCCAGGCCGAGCCGCGCCTCCCATGACGTCGCGGCCATCTCCGGCCTCCCTGCTTTGCTTCGCCATCGCCAACCTTTTTCCCCATTTCTGGCAAATCCGACACAACTGAGATGATTTGAGACCATAGAAGCTGTAATAATCCGATATTTTCAATCATTCACATTCGCACATGTCGGCCTTGAATTGCTCAAAATATTAGATTGTTAATTTAAAATGGCAAAACTCAGCATATACAGTAAATAAATAAGTCACAGAATCACAGATACAGACTAATATAAATAAATGCAGCGGAATAGATAAATAGTAGTTTATGAAGCTACTATATAAACATCAGAGTTAGAAATAAAATACAAAAGAATATCTCAAATACAGTGAAGTCTCCAGTACGAGTAGATGAGTTCTCTAAACCAATCAACTGGAAAAGCTGAAAGCTGAATCGATAATTCTCCAAACGAAGCTCCAAACTCCAAAGGTGGGTCTCAAATGCTGTGTCACTCAGTTTGACCAGAGCTTAAAGAAAAACACAAAACACTCGAGTCAGGATTAACATTCTTATATCAATAAATCCAACTCAAGTGAAATATTAACTGAAATATAATTAACTTAAAGGATGTTTGGGATAACCATCCTCTAAGGATCCATGGAACTATCTACAATGTAGAAATATACACTATAACACCATGGTCATTTCAAATTAATTCATACTTCAAAACCAAAAATATCATTTCCATTTCAAATAGATCTATTTCCCAAAATGGTATGTATATATTAAATAATTTATAAAGTAAGGTATTTGCAATTTCCTCAAAAATCAACTCGACTTTCCCACTCAAATTAATTCAATCTCAATTTATCAATTTCCATTCAATTCAGTTTTCTAAATAACAAATTCAAATTATATTGATTTCGAATACAGATCTGAATCACAATTTTACCATTTAATTTCCAGTATATTTCAAAGCTTTAATATTCAGCATTTCGAAGTTAAATTTAACAGTTTTCTGCAGATCTCGATTTAACCTCATATTTTTTTAGTCTTGAAATATTCACTTAATAAACTCAGTATTATTAAATAACCTTAATTTACCCTTAGATTAAATATTCCTTCCGATTTGTTTAAACTTGAAATATTATTTAATCACTTTAAATCAAAAAATCAACTTATAAAATCAAATCTTAAACTTCAAATTCAATAGTTCAAATCGATTTAATTAAGTAGAATTCTTAATTAGATACAATTTTACTTAATTCAACTTTATCTTCCTTAACTTATACAAATCCTTGAAATCTGTTCAAAGATATAATACTTAGACATATTATATTAATTAAATAAAACTTTATTAGATTAAAGTTTATCATTTCAATCTGTAATTTAAATATATACGGGTAGATATCATTTCCACCTACAATCCCAACTTTAATTCAAATGAAAATCGCTTGGGTCCATCATTTCAATCCATAACGAAATTCTCCTACTCTAAAATCCGTTCGGGTATGTATCATTTCGACCCACGGTGAATTATATACTAACAGAGAACTTGCAGAGTGATAACAGATATGACAATAATAATAACAGGCATATATCATCGGTGACAATATAATATAAACAACGGGATATGTTGTCATATCCCATAGGTGAACAATTACATATAAATGCATATCATATATATAACAATTTAAACAATTAACACTTAAGTTTTAGCAACATATTTCATTTGTTGTTCCAATTGGAATCAAATTTAATAAATAAAAGAACGTTGATCGTGAGTAATTGTTCACCTTTTGATGCTAGAGAGAATAGACAATGAAGTTGAGTTACGAATTCCAAAGCAACGCTAGATAGACACGATTCGATGAAGAAAACAGGCACGACGAACAAGCCGATAAATGGGAAAATCGGTGATAACTAATCAGAAACAATCTTGATAGAGACAGAAACGAAATGTACGTTGCATTATTATTATTAATTTCACATATTAAATTACATATGTGTGTGTGTGTGTGTGTGTGTGTATTTTAAAATCATTGCTTTTAAATAAAAACATATATAAAACAACATATATTTACATAGTAAAATTTGAAATAAATGAATATATATACTCATAAAGATAAACAACATATTACATGTGTATATATATAACATATACAAAATCTTATATAAACTACATAATATATATATATATTTATATACACATTCTATTTTAAAACGATACTCATATGTATAAACTGATAGGCAGCTATATATAACTAACTTACATATCAAATTATTCGGTGTTAAACATGTATGTTACCAGAACTAATACATTGTATGTTATACGAACAAATACACTATATTATACGCTTTAAACATGTAAGTTATTAAAATATCTATATTAACATATTTCATTATATTGTAAACAGCATACCAATACAGTAACACAAAATTTACTTCACCTATATTATCACATACAGTTAACAAAACTTTCATTATTAAATTTTATATACTATACAACATATAAGTATCAGTTTATATAAAATAATATATATAACTATTGTATAACATAACCATTAAAAAAACAGAGACTAGTATAATATAATCTTTAAAACAAACAAACTAGTATGTAAACAACTTAAAAAAATTATAAACTTTAAAACTATACAATAGAGGACACATATATATACTCAACTTATGAAATTAAACTATAAATATAACTATAGCTAGTATACCCAGTATAATATAAACTAACATAATAATATAAAAATACATATTAGTAACCAAAATAACTTGTATTGCCTGCTTTATAAGAATACACACATATAAAAATCAGAACATAACTGGTATAATATAATGTGTATTAACATACCATTAATAACCGAAATCAGCAAAACAAAATATAAAAAATTTAAACAATTAAAGTAAAAGATATATATATATATATATAAATTAAAATTAGTATTTAAAACACATTTTAAAATCAAAATCTCTAGATATTAAAATCAGTATTCATTAAACATGTGTGTTGGGACCAATATATTTGTAAATTATATATAAAAAAAGGAATCAAAGACTAAAACCCGATGTATATATATAGCATGCGACTCAGAAATTGTAAAACAGCTAATATATAACTATGTACTTTATATAAAAAAATGTAATAAAAGAGCTGTAGGAAAAGTAAACCATATGAAGTAATTTTGAAAGCTGTGAGAAAATTTGTACTTAAACAGTAATATATATATTTTACTATCAACGGTCTTTAAACTTTAAAAAAAGAACAAGAAAATACAAAGAAAAACAAAAAAACAAAAAATATGTGCGGCCATTACCTTTAGGAAGAAGCACGTGCGAGAAGATGAAGGCAATATGAGATGCGGATGAAATTATGTACGTGGGTTTTTGTGTTTAACATAGACTTGCGTTGATTTGGTGTATGAAAGGCAAGAAATAAATGGTTTGAAACGGAAGAGGAATTATGGATTTCATTCCTATTAATTACAAATAAGCAAAAGACAAGTGTAAAAGAGATGAAATAATTTACACGTGAAGTGTAAGGCAAGATTTTTCATTCCTTTTAAAATGCACTGCTGATGATTTTAACAGCTAAGGTAAGAAATCAAAATTGTGTGCATTAGAGAGGCAATAATTAAATCGATACGTACGCCCAAAATTTATAACAAAGTAACGTATTTTGAATTTATTCATTTCGTATTTGTTTAGTAAAATATATGCTAAAGTATATTTCAAAAGATAACGTATCATTTATATAACGCGAAATAATTTAAACAAGAATGGATATAAAACGTACCGAATAAAACGTATAATTAAATAGCTATTTACACATTATTTATTTCTTAATTTAAAATTTGATTTGTTACATCCATTTGATTTGTTTATTACTTTACTAAGAAAATGGATGTATATACGTATAAAAGAAACGTATAAATTTATTTCTTTTTACACATTATTTATTACTTAATTTAAAAGTATATAACCAATTTAAAAGAAACAAAATTTGGAACAAATGTTGTACAAATATATACAGTTTAAATAAAAGATTTGGAAGTTAAAGTTTAAATTTAAAATTTCAATTAAAGTTAAACTTTAACCCAAAATCAAAATTACAGAAATTGTTTATATTTATTACAATTTGGGTAAATATTTATAATCAATTCAAGAAATTTCTAAAATTCAAATTTTTAGGTAATCAAACACCAAAGTTTTAAATAAGATGAATAAAAATACAAAAATTCAATTAAATACGTAAATAAAACCATTCAAAATTATTAAAATTTTACGGGTCGAAATTATTAAAAATTTACGGGTCATTACACTCTCCCCCACTCAAAAAATTTCGTCCTCGAAAAGGAAGGAGGTAGGTGAATAGAACAACCAGAAATAAAAGTAGATTGAAAGTTAAGATTAAACAATTAATTTAATCATATAAATTTTACTTGAAATGTCCATATGAAAACTTCATTTGCAAACCAATTATCTTTTATCCTTTAATTCCTTTCAAAACCAATTTGTAAAACTTCTTGCTTCCGTTATAAATACCACTTATATGTTTAAATAACACCTTTATAAATATATGAAAACTATTTGAAAACAATTATTTACATCATTAGTTATATTTACAAAGAAGCTATTTGAAAACATTAAATCCATAATTCATAAAGTTATTAATTTATATCAAGATACCTTTCAATTATTATTAATAAATCAATAATCATTTTCTTTAAATATGTTTTATTTAATTAACAACTTCTAAAATATTTATAACACTAAAAAAATTCTATTAAACCATGAAGTATATAAATAAACAATATTTTAACAGGAAATGTAATATATAAATAAACAGGAAATATATTAATAATGTAGTATATAAAAACAATATTTAAAAAGGATATAGTCGACAAGGAAAAGAAGGTAGATTCGGAAAAATAGAATATAGGTAAATAAATAAACTAAGCAGATAAGGTAGATTCAAAAGAATAGTATCAGGCATGAATAGTTAATTCAATACAAAATTTCTTTGTTGGAAATACCTTTATAATAAAATAACTTTATGTCGAAACAAATTTTCCTTTCGAAAATACTTCTATAACTTGATGTTTCAACAAGTTTATCCTCGTTCTTGCAGACTCTGGCCATGTGTTGATCAGGCGCAAAACAAGAATTCTTCAAGTACTTAGTAGACCTATTTCAGCACCCAGTGAAAATACTTGAAAAACCTTCAAAACCGATATGGAAAATACAATCCAAATAAATCACCTGGATCGCAGGATACATAACAATGGTTACGCCTGGATCCCCCAGGAAACATCCATATCCTTTAAGTAATCGCTGCCTTGTGAATTTTGCCATGATTACCAGAACTGTGGACCGTAGGATACATAATAATGGTTACGCCTGGATCCCCCAGGAAACATCCATACCCTTTAAGCAATCTCTGCCTTGCGGATTTTGCCACCACAACAAACTGTAGACCGCAGGATACATAACAATGGTTACGTCTGGATCCCCCAGGAAACATCCATACCCTTTAAGCAATCTCTGCCTTACGGATTACGCTACCCGAAAAAAAAAAGACCATGGGTTTCGACATGGTAGGACACTCGATTATCACATCCGGAAAACCAAAATCAGAGAGAATAATACCGACAGAATGAATCCACAATGTGGCCACAAAGCGGATATCAAGCGGAAGGCACTTTTCATATCTTTACTTCGAAAATATATATCATATAGTACCCTTCAAATCCATTTCAAATATCATATGTATATAAGGTCCATTATATAAGATTTCATTTTCAAATGAAATACTTTCCAAAATTAAGGGGATATCAAATCATACTTATATATACTTCGACTGTATAAGATTACACCTTTCAAATTGAGTACCTTTCCAAATCAATAGTTTTCAAATCAACTTCATACTTATACAAATCAATTTTTATATAAGTTCGATAACTCTCAAATCAAGTATTTAGTCAAATAGGTCCTCAATTTCAATTTATTTCAATATCAGTT
Organism: Allium cepa; assembly: GCA_030765085.1. Classification (NCBI taxonomy): domain Eukaryota; kingdom Viridiplantae; phylum Streptophyta; class Magnoliopsida; order Asparagales; family Amaryllidaceae; genus Allium; species Allium cepa. The sequence goes on from CM060929.1 coordinate 300,524,989, forward strand.
CAGTTTCGAAATCATATACGCTTTCACCAAATTTCTTCCAATTTAAATGTCTTCAGTTTCAAAGTTTCCAAGTTAATAGGTTTAAAACGTCATCCTCGTTTCCAAATCAACTTAATTTAGTCCAATAAATTCTCTTTCAAAATCATCATATAAATACTGGGTTTGAATTCCAATCTATTTTCGAAACCAATAATTTTCTCAAAATCAATTATACTCAAAATGATTACCAGTTTAAAACACTCCCTTTTTAAACCTTTAAACTATTTATTTCTATTCAAAAGATCAATTTACGTTTCAAACTATTTAAAACTAAATTTTATTCAAAACAATCCAAACTAAATTCCATATCAGTATAATTCAAAATAGTCTTATTCATTTACTTAACAAAACAGTTTCAACTCATTTACCTAATCGAATGATTTATATTTTTCTTGAATTACTTAGCTTTGAAAATTAAACCTTGATTTGGAAGTGCTTGAACCTTTAAAATTAGTCGAAGAAACCAAATTTTCAAATCCAAGAGTTGGAAACCAGCAACAAATCAATAAATCAATTCCAATAGATAAGGTTATAGCAAAACAATCTGAAACTCGAGGACTGAACACCGTCTTACTTTAAATTATTTCAAATATATATATATATATATACGTATATCTTTCGAATATCAAACCATACTTCAAAATCTGAACCAAAATTTATTTCACAAAATCGCTCACTTAGCAAAGCTACTAGAGTGGCCTCTCCCCCACTTTGAAACTCGAAAATCAATGTCGATGATGCGTGCACTCATCACCGAAATTATTTTCCAGCGACACAAGTGAGTTCTGGACTTCTATTTTCTTGAAAACTTGTTTGAAATTTCTTTGAAATCATTGAAACTCGTTTGAGTCATTTGAAACACTTCTTATTTAGAAAATACTTTCAAATCGTATTATTATATATTTTCAAAAATCTTAAAACCAATTTCAAAACACCGGAATTCAATCTCTCAAATTTCAAATTAAAACCCTTCAGTTATAAATCATTTTTATATAAATCAAATTTCTTATAAAATTTTCAAAATCCAAATCCTTTCGAAAACCCAAATTCTCATTTTTAAAAGGTACATAATCCTTATCGAAAACATTTTCACTTTTATATATGGGATAAAATCATACTTATCAAAATAATAATTTCGATATATAAAACGATTTCAAAAAATACAACATACCCGCTTTTTCAAAGGGTGATTCAAGGATGGATTTCAAAACCAAGATAGAGATTCAAATTAGAGGAACTCTAATCAAATAGAATTCTGATTCGAAGATAGGCTCGATCGAAGATGAGGTAATTAAAAATTTTAAAATAGAAGATGGGTATACTTATATAAATCGCGTGCGACCTTAACCAGGTCAACCGTGACTTCAGGAATATGATCGATGCAGAATCCTAAGGCAAATCGACATTCGATCGCCAGAGATAGAATTCGGCATAACAAGAGATAGCAGCATCTAAACCGAGGGTAAGAAATCTCCGGTGAATTAATGCCAATTGTAAAGGAGTTTCACCCCCTTTACAAATCATTCAGCGGGGTTATGGGATACACCAGGAGTAAAAGAATATAAATAGGGAGAGACAAGAATGAATTTTGGAACCATAGGGAACGTTCCAAAGTTCAAAGGAAATTGAGTCAAAAGGAAGAGATTAGACTCGAACGAAAGTGATTCTGTAAATAAGTTTACCATATATGCTAAGTTTGCCTAGAGCCAAAGCTCTGATACCAACTGTAACGACCCGATATTTTCAACCATTCGCATCTGCACATGTCGAACTTGAATTGCTCAAAATATCAGATTGTTAATTTAAATTTGGCAAAACTCATCATATACAGTAAATTAATAAGTCAAAGAATTACATATACAGAGTAATATAAATAAATGCAGCGGAATAGATAAATAATAGTTCATAAAGCTACTATATAAACATCAGAGTTAGAAATAAAATACAACAGAATATCTCAAATACAGTGAAGTCTCCAGTATGAGCAGATGACTTCTCTGAACCAATCAACTGGAAAAGCTGAAAGCTGAATCGATAGTTGGATCTCTACACGAAGCTCCAAACTCCAAAGGTGAGTCTTAAATGTTGTGTCACTCAGTTTGACCCGAGCGTAACGCAAAACACAAAACACTCGAGTCAGGATTAACATTCTTATATCAATAAATCCAACTCAAGTGAAATATCAACTGAAATATAATTAACTTAAAGGATGTTTGGGATAACCATCCTCTAAGGATCCATGGAACTATCTACAATGTAGAAATGTACACTATAACACCGTGGTCATTTCAAATTAATTCATACTTTAAAACCAAAAATATCATTTCCATTTCAAATAGATCTATTTCCCAAAATGGTATGTATATATTAAATAATTTATAAAGTAAGGTATTTGCAATTTCCTCAAAAATCAACTCGACTTTCCCACTCAAATTAATTCAATCTCAATTTATCAATTTCCATTCAATTCAGTTTTCTAAATAACAAAATCAAATTATATTGATTTCGAATACAGACCTGAATCACAATATTACCATTTAATTTCCAGTATATTTCAAAGCTTTAATATTCAGCATTTTGAAGTTAAATTTAATAGTTTTCTACAGATCTCGATTTAACCTCATATTTTTTTAGTCTTGAAATATTCACTTAATAAACTCAGTATTATTAAATAACCTTAATTTACCATTAGATTAAATATTCCTTTTGATTTGTTTAAACTTGAAATATCATTTAATCACTTTAAATCAAAAAATCAACTTATAAAATCAAATCTTAAACTTCAAATTCAATAGTTCAAATCGATTTAATTAAGTAGAATTTTTAATTAGATACAATTTTACTTAATTCAACTTTATCTTCCTTAACTTAAACAAATCCTTGAAAATATGTTCAAAGATATAATACTTAGACATATTATATTAACTAAATCAAACTTTATTAGATTAAAGATTATTATTAAATCTACTTTATATGAAAACTTAAAGATATTTCCAATATTAAATAAAAATGTAACGTTTCGCGATTTTTCGTTGCCGAAAAACCGAAATGTTATGGGTTTAAGAAAGAAGAAAGGAAGAAGAAGAGAGAAAGAAAGAATAGAAAATTAGAAAATAGAAGGAAAAGAGAATAGAGAAGAGATAGAAAAGATAGAACGGAACAGAAAGAAGAAAGAAAGGAAACAACAGAACAATAACAGAATCTCACAATTCGCAGCGGAACAACATATAATAATAAATGAATAATCTTTAAACAAAGAACTATATCAGTTATTACATCACATTATATTACATTACATCAAATCATCAGAGTGTACAACAACAAACAATTTTAAAACAGCGGAAAAGAAATACTAAGTACTAGTAATACGCCATGTCATCCATCTTGCCTCCAGCAACTCCAGAATATCCAGAATATCCTGATAAACCTAACTCTTAACTGCCCGTGTGAAAATTGGTGGGCACCCAGAGTTTAGGAAGGAAAACAATAAACTCCAAGTCAGTCATGTGACTGGTGCGAGAACTAAAAACAGTTTAATTTTTTCTTTAAAATTAAAATGGAGGAATATTTTTAAAAATCAATTCGCAATGCTTTTAAAAATGAGACTACCATAAGGCCTCCCGCACACACACACATGCAAACGCAGAATCGGAGGAGATTTCTCCTTATGATAGTCAAAGATGCTTGATACGCATTTAAAAGAACATTTGATATTATTACTAGTGCATAGTGTAGAGAAAAATTTATTTCGAAAGTAGAATATAAATCTTAGCCAACATACGACCATTATCGTATGCCTACTATAGCTACTATCCAAACAGTGGTGACCACCATAAGTGAATAGCAGGTTCTACAACTAATACCGTACAAGTTTCGTATTGGGAATTGGATTTCCAACAAATGGTCAGGCCAAGGAACTTCCCATTGCCACATGAGAATGCCTCTGGAAAGACATCCCCGAGAACCAAACCGGAACTCTGCCAACACATGGCCGGGTTACCCCTAACTGGGTAACTACTGACACGAGCACGCCATTCCCCGATCGTAAACGACCTTTCTCACGGGATCCCGAAAACCAACAACCACAAAGTAATAAATTCGTAGTAACCACATAGGTTAAATATCTGGGCTCCATACCATGATACCACCTCTATCCAGAAGGAAATGTACATACCCTAAAGGGAGCTACCCCTCATAACCTTGCCGCATCTTTCCTGTTTTGACCATTTCCGGGGTGTGAGGTTCGACGAAGTCACGTCCACAAAAACATACTTTATACAAAAGCCATGCTTTGGGTCAACAAATGATCAACACAATGATCACCAAGATAGACGATCAAATAAATGATCCTATCACAATAATCAACACAATGATCATTTCAGCATCACTCAGCATATCACATTACCAAATTGGGAATATATCGCTGATAACTTCAACTATATAACCTCTGAGCTCGTACGTCTCAGAGAAGGGTGTTAAGCTAAGAGAATAAATTCTCCGCCACCACAGAAATATATTTGAAAGAAATCGGCTTTACATCTCAACTTGTAATGTCAGACACACAATCCATACAAGTCTGTTCCGGGCTCGAACAGAACCGAAGGCACTTACAAAGAAGTCCTTGCAATCCGAATAATCTCTAATCACGTTCGGATTTCCCATCACATATGGAGATCTCAATACCAGGGATCAGCCAGTGCAGAGACAATCAACAAGAAACCCTTTCGTTTTCGAAAATATCCGGTCTTCAACACCGATCTTCGAATGCAATTCATAACGACGTATCACATATTCGAAATGGGTTATACGACCCCAAGGTCCTTTCCCGGTTAACCCGAATAGTGAGCGCTTATTTTAAAAAAATAAGTGTGGCATTCAATTTCAAACAAATCACAACAAATACCTATTTAAAGGTAAATATTGATAGTCGGTTATTGAACTATCAATAGATATGCCAACATCACCAGATTCCAAATAATTTTCCAAATTATTTATTTCACAAAAATATCTTTATAAGATATATAGTTTCCACACTTCAAAAATAAATCAACATTTATTTTCAAACAAATCCCCTTTTCATTTATAAATTCCATAAGGAATTTACATTCCCAAAATATTTATGAATATACGATTTCCATTTAATTTTTAATATTCATTTTCAATTTATCTTCAAAAAGATAAATTCCAAATATTCACTTAATATTGGAAAAGCATTTCTATACTTATTGAAAATAAGTAATTCACAGATCTTTTTATTTTCTATACTGAGAAAATATTTAATATACCCTAATCGAAATTAAGTATATATTTCATTCTTTTAAGGAAATCATTCACTTAATCATAATTATTTGGGTCAAAACGAATGTCGCGTAAAACATCGTTACGACAACCCAAAATCACTAGTATAGGGATTCGAAATTAAAATAGATACATAAATCCCAATACTATACAAAAACATTTCCTTTCGGAAATCATCTAATATAACAACAGTGTTATAGTCCATCATTTCCTTTTATTTCTCGAAAGCATCTATTTCAACAATAAATGTTGAAATCTATGGTTTCGAATCTCAATACAGTTTAAAACATCTTTAGATCGTTTTAATTCTATTTAAAACATCACATCTAAAATAATTTCTTTAACATAATATTCACTATTCAAAAACGTGAATACACTTGTTAATAAATTTCATCACTTCTATTCATTTTATTTTAAAGAATTATTCACTATCTAAAACATGAATATAATTCCATAAATAAATTACAACAATTCCTTATCAAAATAAGTCGTTGCGGATTTATAAAACAACGTTTATAAATTCTATTTCTATTTATTTTATAACAACTTTCTTTTATAAATTTCCTTTATAAATCTATTCAATTTCATGTCTCAATGATATACTAAAATTTCATATTATAAGTCAAATACTTATAATTTATTTATTTACAAAATCATTCCTTCAAACTTTCCAAATTTATAAATCTTATAACTTATAAGATTCATTTATTTATCCACATCTATTTCCTAAATAACTTTATAAATTTTATTTATAAAATTCTATTTAGAACTTCACCGTTATAATTCTATAAGTTTCATTCATTAGTGAAATTCATTCACAATTCTTTCTAATACTTATAAAAGCTCGTTTTATAATTCCAATATTTTTAATTTATAAATATCAATTTATAAATCTTTTAATATAAAACAATTTATATTACTATTTTAAAACGTCTTTCAACTCCTTTATAATTTATCATTTTGATTTATAAAATAATCAAATTTGATAAATTCTATAGATTTCATTCCTTTATGAAATCTATTTACAAATCATCTTATCATTTATAAAAGCTCGTTTTATAATTTAAGATATTCTAAATTTATAAATATCAATTTATAAATCTTTTAATATAAATCAATTTATATTATTACTTTAAACATTTTTAAACTCTTTTATAATTTTCATCATTCTGATTTATAAAATAAAAATTTTATAAATCCTATTTTTAAACTCCTTATAATAAATTCAGAAATCCCAGTTCAAACTATTTTATAAAATCACTAATCTCATATTTTTCAAAAATCAACTTTTAACTGTATTTCTCAAAAATCATAATTTTTATAATATTAAAATTATAACGTTTATTTATTTAAGATGAATCAATTCCAAAAATATTTCATAAACGTATATTTCCAAAAATCACTTTAGAAATTAAAATCGTTGTTTTAACTTCAAAAATTGGATCCGATGATGCAACACATCAATATTCAATCACAACTTTCAAACATCATATATCATCCATGATAACAATCAAATATCACAATATATGAAATCAAATAAATATTTGTGAGGAATCCAGTTGGATCCCTCCAACCTGTTTCCCTGCATCCACAGACATTAGCACAATACCAATTCCGTTTCAAGACGGAATATCGCGGTACATGGGATTTTATAAATATATATCTGCTTACTAACGGCGTATAGGGTCTCATCCGCTAAAAGAAAATGCGGGAAATCAAATCAACTGCAATATATACATATGCCAATATATATATATATTGCTATATATAATATAATACCAATTCCACTTCAAGGTGGAATATCGCGGTATATGTGTGTAATAAATAACCTCCGCTTACTAACGGCGTATAGGGTCTATTCACATCCAATAACTATATATAACAATCATCATTCAATCATTCAATCAACACAGTCAAGCAAATTTTTAAATCTAACTATTTAAAATTTAAATAAACAATAAATTTCCTTTTGAGTGAGAAGTTCTCACCTTTGCTTTTATTAGCAATCCATTTCCCTTCTTGACTCGATTTTCTTGATTTATACCTTGTATAAATATTTACACAATTTATTAATATTCGAATAAATCGAATAAATTAAATTTCATTTGATTTAACTAGTTTATAATTTAATTTGGGCTTAATCACTCATTCCAAACAAATTCCCTTTTAATTTTAAACAGATTACTCTTAACAAATTTATCTAATAAAATTTAAATTTCAACTAAATTTACTTAAATAAATTTATTTAACTACAATTTAATTTTAAAACTAAATTTTTCTTCTTTTAATAATTTATTTCACTTACCCTTAAATTAAATTTATCCAACTAATTATTTCAATCTCAAGTTAATGATTTTTATTTTAAACTAAAAATTAAAAATTCAAACTGATTTTAATTAAATTCGTTTAACAAAAGGTTACAAATTTTAAAACTAAATCCCTTTTCCAATAATAAATAATATTATATTTTGATAAATCATTTTATCTAATAAATTAAATTTCTAACCAAATTTCTTCTTAAATAAATTTATTTTAACTAATTTTCCTTTAAAAATAATTCTAACTAGAAATTTCCAATTAAACTAAATTCTCTTTATTAACAACTATTAAATCTTAGAAATAAATTCCTATTTAATAAATTTAATTAACCAAAAATTATATTTTAGACTAATATCCTTTTACCATTTCTAAAATAATTAATTTAAACAAGTTTCGCATATATTTAAATTTAAATTAAAACAACTGTTAAATCAATTTTTTTTTCACTGTTTACTTATATATATATCTACAGATTTCTAAATAAATTCAAAAATTTAAATTGTTTTAAACTTGCAGTATATATATATTTTTCAATATATATGTATATATAAATGTTTATTAATTAAATTAAATCGAATACCTCGTTGTTGCCCAATCGCCAATCCCACTGCAGCCATCTGAACGCGCCGCCGCTACTCCGAAGCTCCCCAGGTCGAGCGCGACCCTCGCCTCCCCCACGCGCAAGCACGCGCGCGCCACTGTCGCACTGTCGCGACCACGCCCCACCATCGCACGAACCCTAACTCCATCGCCTCGAAGTCGCGCGGCACCCCCATCATCTCGCGCGCCACCGTGAACCCACGACGTCACCGCCTCATGCCTCCACTGCCGCGCGCACTCAAATCGGGTCGCCGCCCCTAACTTCAATCGCCGCTCCACCTACGCGCGCGTGCGCCCATTTTTCTTTTTCTTTTTTTTTTTATTTTTCTCGGCTGCGGCCATGAACATTGATTTGGGGGGAAACTCGATTTGGGATTGAAGTAGGCTTCGGTGATTTGTTTTTGATGAGGGTAAGGGCTTCGGCCATTTATTTTTATCTCGTTTAAATTTTGAAACTGAAGAGGAAGAGAAGTATCGGCCCTTATAGAATAAGAACGAAGTGTAAGTTTGTACGAAGGCATGTTTATCACGATCTTGTTCCATGATCTTCTGCGTGATTTCAGGCGTAGTTGAAGGAGATAACGTGGTGTTTGATTATAAATTTAAATTTAAATTGAATCCAATTTAAATTTGCAACGCGTTTACTCAACGTACGCTCACATATCAACTCCGAAAAATACGAAATTTGAAATCCGAGAATAATTCAATATTACGGACCCAATGGAACTGGTTTCGTCGAATTCCGAGACTGTGCCTCGGACGGCTATTTTTAAATATCGATTCAAACGATTTAATTCAAAACTGAACAAATCACTTTCAAATTCGATTCTGAAGCTTCTATAATCTTTAATATTATCAATATGAATTTTACAAGCCTTTGAAATATTTTTCTTCAGCTTAAAATTGAAGATTCAAATTTTTATTCAACTCTCAATAGATTAAATTCTAAAATTTAATCGCTAAATTCAAAGTTATATTGAAAATTCAATCCAAACCATCATTCAAATATAAAAAAAATTAATTAAATATTTTCAAATTAAATTGTTTAAAATTCTGGGTCGTTACAATCTTTCCCCCTTAAAAGAATTTCGTCCCGAAATTACAAGTTAAGAAGAATGCCCCTATCCCGTCTATCATTTTTTCACAATCCGAATAGTTTTATCAACTTACTAGCCTAAATCTTTTTACTAGAGATTCACTATCATTTCAACTAGCTTTCCAACTTCAATTATAGGTTTCAAACAACATTGTTTTCCTAACAATTCAAGTTTAAATTCAAATTCAAATTTCAAACTTTCAAAATTTTCTCAAATTTTTTCTAACACCCTAAATTTTCGAAAAATTTCGCCAGCGTCTCCTTTGCGCGGCTAGCTCGGTACGACTACAAAATGGCACCACGGCCCCTTAGGATCAAAAAGAAAAGAGAAAAGCCAAGTGGCTAGAGAAGAAAGTCATCAAATCTCATACTGAAATTCAAATACGTACCTTTTTGTCGAGCCATTTAATTTTATCTTTGAAATCAAAATCTCAATTCCATTTCTTTTTATATACCTGTATAATCTGCTAGTAGCAGTAGCATACAAATCCAAATACAATATTCAAACCAATTTGCCAATTCTATTGCAAAATTTCGATATATGTTTCTTATATATTTTAACTTCACTATTGAAGTTATATATTCATTTCATTCAATTTTACTCTTCAATTCAATTTATTAAATTTCATTTGAATTCAATTCAATTTTATTTAATTCCACGTACTAATGATAATAATTAATATTATTACTTCTTAACAATCCATGCAACCATATACTATAATAATCCATAGAGAATCATTTCTTTTCTATACAAAAATAGTTTTGGGCAAAATTACTTTATTTACCCGATTCAAAAACAATTTTATACTCACTAACAAATACGCGCTCATATCTATTATTACACTTAAACTCATTCTAGAGTACTGCTGACTCTATCTCTAACGAGTAATACCCAACAGAACCATGGTTGTCGCTTAACCATAAGCTCTGATACCAAATGTAACGTTTCGCGATTTTTCGTTGCCGAAAAACCGAAATGTTATGGGTTTAAGAAAGAAGAAAGGAAGAAGAAGAGAGAAAGAAAGAATAGAAAATTAGAAAATAGAAGGAAAAGAGAATAGAGAAGAGATAGAAAAGATAGAACGGAACAGAAAGAAGAAAGAAAGGAAACAACAGAACAATAACAGAATCTCACAATTCGCAGCGGAACAACATATAATAATAAATGAATAATCTTTAAACAAAGAACTATATCAGTTATTACATCACATTATATTACATTACATCAAATCATCAGAGTGTACAACAACAAACAATTTTAAAACAGCGGAAAAGAAATACTAAGTACTAGTAATACGCCATGTCATCCATCTTGCCTCCAGCAACTCCAGAATATCCAGAATATCCTGATAAACCTAACTCTTAACTGCCCGTGTGAAAATTGGTGGGCACCCAGAGTTTAGGAAGGAAAACAATAAACTCCAAGTCAGTCATGTGACTGGTGCGAGAACTAAAAACAGTTTAATTTTTTCTTTAAAATTAAAATGGAGGAATATTTTTAAAAATCAATTCGCAATGCTTTTAAAAATGAGACTACCATAAGGCCTCCCGCACACACACACATGCAAACGCAGAATCGGAGGAGATTTCTCCTTATGATAGTCAAAGATGCTTGATACGCATTTAAAAGAACATTTGATATTATTACTAGTGCATAGTGTAGAGAAAAATTTATTTCGAAAGTAGAATATAAATCTTAGCCAACATACGACCATTATCGTATGCCTACTATAGCTACTATCCAAACAGTGGTGACCACCATAAGTGAATAGCAGGTTCTACAACTAATACCGTACAAGTTTCGTATTGGGAATTGGATTTCCAACAAATGGTCAGGCCAAGGAACTTCCCATTGCCACATGAGAATGCCTCTGGAAAGACATCCCCGAGAACCAAACCGGAACTCTGCCAACACAAGGCCGGGTTACCCCTAACTGGGTAACTACTGACACGAGCACGCCATTCCCGATCGTAAACGACCTTTCTCACGGGATCCCGAAAACCAACAACCACAAAGTAATAAATTCGTAGTAACCACATAGGTTAAATATCTGGGCTCCATACCATGATACCACCTCTATCCAGAAGGAAATGTACATACCCTAAAGGGAGCTACCCCTCATAACCTTGCCGCATCTTTCCTGTTTTGACCATTTCCGGGGTGTGAGGTTCGACGAAGTCACGTCCACAAAAACATACTTTATACAAAAGCCATGCTTTGGGTCAACAAATGATCAACACAATGATCACCAAGATAGACGATCAAATAAATGATCCTATCACAATAATCAACACAATGATCATTTCAGCATCACTCAGCATATCACATTACCAAATTGGGAATATATCGCTGATAACTTCAACTATATAACCTCTGAGCTCGTACGTCTCAGAGAAGGGTGTTAAGCTAAGAGAATAAATTCTCCGCCACCACAGAAATATATTTGAAAGAAATCGGCTTTACATCTCAACTTGTAATGTCAGACACACAATCCATACAAGTCTGTTCCGGGCTCGAACAGAACCGAAGGCACTTACAAAGAAGTCCTTGCAATCCGAATAATCTCTAATCACGTTCGGATTTCCCATCACATATGGAGATCTCAATACCAGGGATCAGCCAGTGCAGAGACAATCAACAAGAAACCCTTTCGTTTTCGAAAATATCCGGTCTTCAACACCGATCTTCGAATGCAATTCATAACGACGTATCACATATTCGGAATGGGTTATACGACCCCAAGGTCCTTTCCCGGTTAACCCGAATAGTGAGCGCTTATTTTAAAAAAATAAGTGTGACATTCAATTTCAAACAAATCACAACAAATACCTATTTAAAGGTAAATATTGATAGTCGGTTATTGAACTATCAATAGATATGCAAACATCACCAGATTCCAAATAATTTTCCAAATTATTTATTTCACAAAAATATCTTTATAAGATATATAGTTTTCACACTTCAAAAATAAATCAACATTTATTTTCAAACAAATCCCCTTTTCATTTATAAATTCCACAAGGAATTTACATTCCCAAAATATTTATGAATATACGATTTCCATTTAATTTTTAATATTCATTTTCAATTTATCTTCAAAAGGATAAATTCCAAATATTCACTTAATATTGGAAAAGCATTTCTATACTTATTGAAAATAAGTAATTCACAGATCTTTTTATTTTCTATACTGAGAAAATATTTAATATACCCTAATCGAAATTAAGTATATATTTCATTCTTTTAAGGAAATCATTCACTTAATCATAATTATTTGGGTCAAAACGAATGTCGCGTAAAACATCGTTACGACAACCCAAAATCACTAGTATAGGGATTCGAAATTAAAATAGATACATAAATCCCAATACTATACAAAAACATTTCCTTTCGGAAATCATCTAATATAACAACAGTGTTATAGTCCACCATTTCCTTTTATTTCTCGAAAGCATCTATTTCAACAATAAATGTTGAAATCTATGGTTTCGAATCTCAATACAGTTTAAAACATCTTTAGATCGTTTTAATTCTATTTAAAACGTCACATCTAAAATAATTTCTTTAACATAATATTCACTATTCAAAAACGTGAATACACTTGTTAATAAATTTCATCACTTCTATTCATTTTATTTTAAAGAATTATTCACTATCTAAAACATGAATATAATTCCATAAATAAATTACAACAATTCCTTATCAAAATAAGTCGTTGCGGATTTATAAAACAACGTTTATAAATTCTATTTCTATTTATTTTATAACAACTTTCTTTTATAAATTTCCTTTATAAATCTATTCAATTTCATATCTCAATGATATACTAAAATTTCATATTATAAGTCAAATACTTATAATTTATTTATTTACAAAATCATTCCTTCAAACTTTCCAAATTTATAAATCTTATAACTTATAAGATTCATTTATTTATCCACATCTATTTCCTAAATAACTTTATAAATTTTATTTATAAAATTCTATTTAGAACTTCACCGTTATAATTCTATAAGTTTCATTCATTAGTGAAATTCATTCACAATTCTTTCTAATACTTATAAAAGCTCGTTTTATAATTCCAATATTTTTAATTTATAAATATCAATTTATAAATCTTTTAATATAAAACAATTTATATTACTATTTTAAAACGTCTTTCAACTCCTTTATAATTTATCATTTTGATTTATAAAATAATCAAATTTGATAAATTCTATAGATTTCATTCCTTTATGAAATCTATTTACAAATCATCTTATCATTTATAAAAGCTCGTTTTATAATTTAAGATATTCTAAATTTATAAATATCAATTTATAAATCTTTTAATATAAATCAATTTATATTATTACTTTAAACATTTTTAAACTCTTTTATAATTTTCATCATTCTGATTTATAAAATAAAAATTTTATAAATCCTATTTTTAAACTCCTTATAATAAATTCAGAAATCCCAGTTCAAACTATTTTATAAAATCACTAATCTCATATTTTTCAAAAATCAACTTTTAACTGTATTTCTCAAAAATCATAATTTTTATAATATTAAAATTATAACGTTTATTTATTTAAGATGAATCAATTCCAAAAATATTTCATAAACGTATATTTCCAAAAATCACTTTAGAAATTAAAATCGTTGTTTTAACTTCAAAAATTGGATCCGATGATGCAACACATCAATATTCAATCACAACTTTCAAACATCATATATCATCCATGATAACAATCAAATATCACAATATATGAAATCAAATAAATATTTGTGAGGAATCCAGTTGGATCCCTCCAACCTGTTTCCCTGCATCCACAGACATTAGCACAATACCAATTCCGTTTCAAGACGGAATATCGCGGTACATGGGATTTTATAAATATATATCTGCTTACTAACGGCGTATAGGGTCTCATCCGCTAAAAGAAAATGCGGGAAATCAAATCAACTGCAATATATACATATGCCAATATATATATATATTGCTATATATAATATAATACCAATTCCACTTCAAGGTGGAATATCGCGGTATATGTGTGTAATAAATAACCTCCGCTTACTAACGGCGTATAGGGTCTATTCACATCCAATAACTATATATAACAATCATCATTCAATCATTCAATCAACACAGTCAAGCAAATTTTTAAATCTAACTATTTAAAATTTAAATAAACAATAAATTTCCTTTTGAGTGAGAAGTTCTCACCTTTGCTTTTATTAGCAATCCATTTCCCTTCTTGACTCGATTTTCTTGATTTATACCTTGTATAAATATTTACACAATTTATTAATATTCGAATAAATCGAATAAATTAAATTTCATTTGATTTAACTAGTTTATAATTTAATTTGGGCTTAATCACTCATTCCAAACAAATTCCCTTTTAATTTTAAACAGATTACTCTTAACAAATTTATCTAATAAAATTTAAATTTCAACTAAATTTACTTAAATAAATTTATTTAACTACAATTTAATTTTAAAACTAAATTTTTCTTCTTTTAATAATTTATTTCACTTACCCTTAAATTAAATTTATCCAACTAATTATTTCAATCTCAAGTTAATGATTTTTATTTTAAACTAAAAATTAAAAATTCAAACTGATTTTAATTAAATTCGTTTAACAAAAGGTTACAAATTTTAAAACTAAATCCCTTTTCCAATAATAAATAATATTATATTTTGATAAATCATTTTATCTAATAAATTAAATTTCTAACCAAATTTCTTCTTAAATAAATTTATTTTAACTAATTTTCCTTTAAAAATAATTCTAACTAGAAATTTCCAATTAAACTAAATTCTCTTTATTAGCAACTATTAAATCTTAGAAATAAATTCCTATTTAATAAATTTAATTAACCAAAAATTATATTTTAGACTAATATCCTTTTACCATTTCTAAAATAATTAATTTAAACAAGTTTCGCATATATTTAAATTTAAATTAAAACAACTGTTAAATCAAATTTTTTTTTCACTGTTTACTTATATATATATATCTACAGATTTCTAAATAAATTCAAAAATTTAAATTGTTTTAAACTTGCAGTATATATATATTTTTCAATATATATGTATATATAAATGTTTATTAATTAAATTAAATCGAATACCTCGCTGTTGCCCAATCGCCAATCCCACTGCAGCCATCTGAACGCGCCGCCGCTACTCCGAAGCTCCCCAGGTCGAGCGCGACCCTCGCCTCCCCCACGCGCAAGCACGCGCGCGCCACTGTCGCACTGTCGCGACCACGCCCCACCATCGCACGAACCCTAACTCCATCGCCTCGAAGTCGCGCGGCACCCCCATCATCTCGCGCGCCACCGTGAACCCACGACGTCACCGCCTCATGCCTCCACTGCCGCGCGCACTCAAATCGGGTCGCCGCCCCTAACTTCAATCGCCGCTCCACCTACGCGCGCGTGCGCCCATTTTTCTTTTTCTTTTTTTTTATTTTTCTCGGCTGCGGCCATGAACATTGATTTGGGGGGAAACTCGATTTGGGATTGAAGTAGGCTTCGGTGATTTGTTTTTGATGAGGGTAAGGGCTTCGGCCATTTATTTTTATCTCGTTTAAATTTTGAAACTGAAGAGGAAGAGAAGTATCGGCCCTTATAGAATAAGAACGAAGTGTAAGTTTGTACGAAGGCATGTTTATCACGATCTTGTTCCATGATCTTCTGCGTGATTTCAGGCGTAGTTGAAGGAGATAACGTGGTGTTTGATTATAAATTTAAATTTAAATTGAATCCAATTTAAATTTGCAACGCGTTTACTCAACGTACGCTCACATATCAACTCCGAAAAATATGAAATTTGAAATCCGAGAATAATTCAATATTACGGACCCAATGGAACTGGTTTCGTCGAATTCCGAGACTGTGCCTCGGACGGCTATTTTTAAATATCGATTCAAACGATTTAATTCAAAACTGAACAAATCACTTTCAAATTCGATTCTGAAGCTTCTATAATCTTTAATATTATCAATATGAATTTTACAAGCCTTTGAAATAGTTTTCTTCAGCTTAAAATTGAAGATTCAAATTTTTATTCAACTCTCAATAGATTAAATTCTAAAATTTAATCGCTAAATTCAAAGTTATATTGAAAATTCAATCCAAACCATCATTCAAATATAAAAAAATTAATTAAATATTTTCAAATTAAATTGTTTAAAATTCTGGGTCGTTACAAAAACCATATATATATTTCCTTTCAAAATCATAGAAATCATTTTTAAAATATTTATATATAGACCAACGGTGTTTGTATATAATTTACTATCATATGGTCAAGTGACACGGATATTTATCATTTCAATCCGTAATTTAAATATATACGGGTAGATGTCATTTCCCCCCGCAATCCCAAATTCAATTCAAATGAAAATCGCTTGGGTCCATCATTTCAACCCATAACGAAATTCTCCTATTCTAAAGTCCGTTCGGGTATGTATAATTTCAACCCATGGTGAATTATATACTAACAGGGAACTTGCAGAGTGAAAACAGATATGACAATAATAATAATAGGCATATATCATCAATGACAATATAATATAAACAACAGGATATGGTGTCATATCCCATAGGTGAACAATTACATATAAATGCATATCATATATATAACAATTTAAACAATTAACACTTAAGTTTTAGCAACATATTTCGATTGTCGTTCCAATTGAAATCAAATTTAATAAATAAAAGAACGTTGATCATGAGTGATTTCTCACCTTTCGATGCTAGAGAGAATAGACAATGAAGTTGAGTTACGAATTCCAAAGCAACGCTAGATAGACACGATTCGCTGAAGAAAACAGGCACGACGAACAAGCTGATAAATGGGAAAATCGGTGAGAACTAATCAGAATCAATCTTGATAGAGACAGAAATGAAATGTACGTTGCATTATTATTATTAATTTCACATATTAAATTACATATATATGTATTTTAAAATCATTGCTTTTAAATAAAAACACACATAAAACAACATATCTTTACATAGTAAAATTTGAAATAAATGAATATATATACTCATAAAGATAAACAACATATTATATGTATATATATAACATACACAAACTCTTATATAAACTACATATACACACACACACATACACACACACACATTCTATTTTAAAACGATACTCATATATATAAACTGATAGGCATCTATATATAACTAACTTGCATATCAAATTATTCGATATTAAACATGTATGTTACCAGAACTAATACATTGTATGTTATACGAACAAATACACTATATTATATGCTTCAAAAATGTAAGTTATTAAAATATCTATATTAACATATTTCATTATATTGTAAACAGCATACCAATACAGTAACACAAAATTTACTTCACCTACATTATCACATACAGTTAACAAAACTTTCATTATTAAATTTTATATACTATACAACATATAAGTATTAGTTTATATAAAATAATATATATAACTATTGTATAACATAACCTTTAAAAAACTGAGACTAGTATAATATAATCTTTAAAACAAATAAACTAGTATATAAACAACTTAAAAAATTTTATAAACTTTAAAACTGTACAATATAGGACACATATATATACTTAACTTATGAAATTAAACTATAAATATAACTATAGCTAGTAATACCCAGTATAATATAAACTAACATAATAATATAAAAATACATATTAGTAACCAAAATAACTTGTATTGCCTGCTTTATAAGAATACACACATATAAACATTAGAATATAACTGGTATAATACAATGTATATTAACGTACAATTAATAACCGAAATCAGCAAAACAAAATATAAAAATTTTAAACAATTAAAGTAAAAGATATATATATATATATATGTATGTATGTATAAAAATTAAAATTAGTATTTAAAACCCATTTTAAAATCAAAATTTCTAGATATTAAAATCAGTATTCGTTAAACATGTGTATTGAGGCCAATATATTTGTAAGTTATATAAAAAAAGGGATCAAAGACTAAAACCCAATGTGTATATATAACACGCGGCCCAGAAAATTTAAAATAGCTAATATATAATTGTATACTTTATATATAAAAATGAAATAAAAGAGCTGTAGGAAAGGTAAGCTATATGAAGTAATTCCGAAAGCTGTGGGAAAATTTGTACCTAAACAGTAATATATATATTTTACTATCAACGGTCTTTAAACTTAAAAAAACAAGAAAGAAGAATAAGAAAATACAAAGAAAAAAAATATGTGCGGCCATTACCTTCAGGAAGAAGCACGTGCGAGAAGATGAAGGCAATATGAGATGCGGATGAAATTGTGTGTGTGGGTTTTTGTATTTAACATAGGCTTGTGTTATTTGGTGTATGAAAGGCAAGAAATAAATGATTTGAAACGCTAGAGGAATTATAGGATTTCATTCCTATTAAATACAAATAAGCAAAAGACAAGTGTAAAAGAGATGAAATAATTTGCACGTGAAGTGTAAGGCAAGATTTTTCATTCCTTTTAAAATGCACGGCTGATGATTTTAATAGCTAAGGTAAGAAATCAAAAGTGCGCATTAGAGAGGCAATAATTAAATCGAAACGTACGCCCAAAATTTATAACAAAGTAACGTACTTTGAATTTATTTGTTTCGTATTTATTTAGTAAAATATATGCTAAAGTATATTTCAGAAGATAACGTATCATTTATATAACGCCAAATAATTTAAACAAGAATGGATATAAAACGTACCAAATAAAACGTATAATTAAATAGCTATTTACACATTATTTATTTCTTAATTTAAAATTTGATTTGTTACATTCATTTGATTTGTTTATTACTTTACTAAGAAAACGGATGTATATACGTATAAAAGAAACGTATAAATTCATTTCTTTTTACACATTATTTATTACTTAATTTAAAAGTATATAACCAATTTAAAAGAAACAAAATTGGAACATATATTGTACAAATATATACAGCTTAAATAAAAGATTTGGAAGTTAAAATTTAAATTTAAAATTTCAATTAAAGTTAAACTTTAACCCAAAATCAAAATTATAGAAATTGTTTATATTTATTACAATTTGGGCAAATGATTTATAATCAATTCAAGAAATTTCTAGAATTCAAATTTTTAAGTAATCAAACACCAAAGCTTTAAATAAGATGAATAATATTTGCACCAAAAATGGTCACAAACCCTAAGTATCGTGAAAGCACCAAACAGCGAATACAAATCAGCAATATTCGAGCACAAGTCTCAGATCTAAGCAAGCAACAAACAGCAATCCAGAAATAACAGTCAGAAACGCAAGATTTATAGTGGTTCGGCTATCTCCGACCTACGTCCACTTCAGAGATATGATCGATTCAATCTCGTGTTTTCCGTAGCCTGCTGTCTTCGAACCCATGCCTTTGCATCCATCTGCTTCATCTCGATCAAGGCACGCGCCTATCTGCTGACGTGGCGCTACTTCCCAGGCCAGATCCTAAATTCATGCTGAGTTGAAGGTTTCTTCCTTCGAACCATGCATGTCCTTCGCCGCTTTGAACGCTTCTTCCCTTGATTCGCGCTCACATCCATACTTTGCGTTCGTTCATGCCGATAATTTTGCTTTGCATCTGTATCCAACTGCTTGCATTGTACCGCTCTTTGTATCGATTTCAGGAGTGTGTTTCGTATCGATCTATCCGATCTATACGAAATAATGTTATGCGAGGCATTATTGATCGATACGAAAAACGCACGAAGGGCCAATCATATGGATACGAAGCTAGACACTAATGGATACGAAGGAAGCCTTTCCTGATGGATACGAGTGAGGCCTTACCTGATGGACACGAACTACGATAGCTTCCTATGGGTACGAAAGTGCCAAATCCCTCTATCACCGATACGAAACGATCGAGTCGAGCCGATCGATATGAACGATACCGACTCGAAACCTTGCTTGACGATCGATACAAAATGTATCGACTCGAACCACCTTCTACTGATCGATACAAGGCGCATGTCCTGATGATGGATACGAACTTCATCGGTGTGAGCCGAGGTTCCTTGATGGATTCGAACCCATTCGTTGCGAAGTTGATGGATACGAAACAAGACGTGATGATGGATGCAGATTCTATTGATACGAAGTTAATAATGCCTGATGGATACGAAGGTGATGGATACGAAAATGGGGTTATCACCTTCAATTTGCATCGATCATAACTTGAGCATACAAACTCGGATTGACTTGAAATTTGGAATGCGGGCTTTTACGGCTTTGCTTGTCATGTCTTATCAATCGCAGCCCGATCCGGACTTGGACAAAATTCATCGATATCCATGGTTATCCTGCAATGCATAGTTGATATTCATGGCTTGTCATTATTGATTTTCAGTTAATTTTTGGGTATCTCAGCTTTGCCAAAAAGTGGGATAACAAATAAAAATACAAAAATTCAATTAAATACGTAAATAAAACCATTCAAAATTATTAAAATTTTATGGGTCGAAATTATTAAAATTTTACGGGTCATTACAGAAGCACTCTGCTTCATCCCCTCTACAAGCTGCAACTTCTCGATCATCGATTGGATAAAGATCCATCGTTGATCGCGAAACCCTAATTTAAACAGCCGAGAATGATTCGCAAATTTTGGACAAACGGAGCATTCAATCGAAAAACGGATTGAATGAGTAGAATACGTTCGTCAAGAGCTTCACTGTATAATTCGATACGATTAGAGGAGTTTGAATTTTGGAGTTAGATTTGGAATTGGAGATTTAGGGTTTTAATGTCTGACATTAAGAAGAAGGGAAGGAGGAGATGGGAATAAGAAGTACATACAGAAATTGGAATAGACTGCTAGGGTTTCAGGAAAAATCTATTTATATAGAAAGAAATAGAATAGAGATGGATGGAACAGATCAAATGAGCCAAAATGGGCCAAAGTGTAGCCAAGGTCCGAAAAGCCTGTTTCGTTCCCGAAACGAAAATAGGTCATCCAATATATCAAAATATAGATTTCGATACTTTTAAATTGAATGAAACTAGTCTCAAACCCTAATTTCATTGTATATAGAAGTTAGAATTTAAAATCAAATTTTATTCATTTAAATTCCTTTAATTGACTTATATGCATTTGGAGCTCGCACGATCAAACGATAAGTCCGATCGCTACGAAATTTGAAATCCTATAATGATTCACTATTACGGATCCGATGAAACTGGTTTTCGTTGAAATCGGAGGTAGTGCCCAAAAAGCCTATTTTTCACGTTAATTAAACGAATTATTAATTCAAAATCAATTTAACCACTTTTAAATTCAAACTTAAAAGTTAATAGTTTTCATCATTAATTAAATAAGAATTAATAACCTTTTATAGTACCTTTTTCCATGTTAAATCCAATAATTAAATATTACATTAATTTCAGCGTTCAACTACAACTGTAATAAAACCCCGGTTTATTATAATTTAAATTCCAACAATTTCTTTTATTTCGATTCACGTTCTTATTATTTAATCATCAAATACCTTAAGAATTTAATTAACATAAGTATCCATCTTATTTCACTCAAACTCCACTGTGAACTTCTTTCTTACACTAACTGCAATATTTAATTACATTAAATTTCATTGATTTTCAAATTAATTTCAAATAGGTTAAATAATAAGGTGGCAATTAAAACAATTGTTATACATTAATAATTCATATCTATTAACTCATTGTTTACAACCAAGGGTTATAACTTACTTACCCAAAACTGATTTCCTATTCTATAATAAACGATTTCAGTTATATACATATTATTTCTATCTTTAGTACAACATTTAATCTATTTCTTATTAACCTACTATTTAAATCCAAATTAACCTCTGAAGTTATATTTCAACTAGGAATAACATTCATTATTAACCTTTATTATTACCATTAATTGAAATTACATTAAAATGGTTGTCATAACATTCAAACAACATTATTAACTTACATTGTAATAAAAAAATTGCATTTAAAAATCATAAATTTTGATTTTTTACAATATTAAATTCCAAAATCTTATTAAATATAATATTTTTAATAATAAAAAATACGGGTCATTACAATCTCCCCCCACCCAAAACTTTTCGTCCTCGAAAAGGAACAAGAATGAATTAAGAAATCTGATATAATTTATTCAAAATATTCAATTTATAACACTTTAAATTTACATCATTAAGTTTTAACATAACATTGGAAATAACCACGTTTGCACAAAAAAAAATTAAGTCCTAAATTTACGAAAAAAATTCGACGGAATCTCCTTTGCGCTGCTAGGTCCGGAATAATAATAATATCCATAATTACAATATATATATATATATATATCATATTTCAATAATAAAACATCCCAAACCATAGGAAAACAATAAAATATCATTCCAAAACCATAATCCTAAAACGTACTTATTTGTCGGGCAAATAACTTATTTATGAAACAAAAACAACTGATATTGCTTCCATAAACCTGTATTTCACTTATATAATTCAAAAGAGTTGAAATTATGTAAAATAATATATATTAGTTGTTTCAATTAATAGTACAAGAAACCTACAGTATATAATAATCATATGCAAACAAAAAGAAGTACAACCATTATATATGCAATAAAGGAAACTATTAAACATCCATAGCAACCAAACTCATGGTTTGTTCACTTAGATACTTTTCATCGTATAAGGGTGATAAATAAACTACCATGTGCACCTTACACTCAACAGCCTAAGAGAATTACTTAATAGATTATTTATACAACCTCAAGCAAATAGAATCATCCTTTCCTAAACTTTTCACAAGCCAAAACAACAAAGAATTTAACATTATTATTTAAGTTTATGATATTGGTTTCTTTTCATATTACTTACTTTTTGTTTGTTTCATCCACATAATATCATCTTTTTTCCTTTTCATTCATTTTCTTAAATTATTTTCCATTCAATGTTTGAAATCATCAATAAATCAATTCTCAAAGTATTACATAAATTTCCTGTAGTCTAATCCACATTTATCATTTTGTGGCTTTGACTTCCATTTAATATCAATATTCATTAGTGAATCATTTCATACTTAAGTTTCTTTACTATTTAATTCACACTTACTTAACAAATTGATTAATAGTCATTAAAAAATCACTATTCAAGTTCATCTAAATTTAATTCAGATTTATTCCTTCAAATATAGTATTATTGAATATTAAATCTATTTCTAGATCATTTCAGCATTTTCTGAAGTTACAATCATTTACTTTATATAGTATTCATTTTTACTATTCATTTAACTATAAATAACTTTAAAAAATTAACTTAGTTTATAATATTCTTGTAATATCTTAATTCTTTTATTTATAAACATATGTTCATTTTTGAAGAATTTTTGTCATTAAGCTCTTACTTGTATAATATTCTATTACATATTCATATTAACATTTCAACTTTTTAAACATTTCTGGTAAGTTATACATATGTTTTTAGAATATAACTGAGTGTTATACAAATTTATCTTATTCATTTTAGTTAACAAAAATGTTCAATAGTTTACATCTTCTTAATTTTTCATTATCCTTAAATTTGCAAGTGACAGATCTCCAATATCTTTACAGTTTCATTAAACACTTAGGTTCTAATTTCCTATTTCTCATTTTACAAGTTTCCAACTATTAATATAGTCAAGATTCCATTTCATTACAATAATTAAAAGTCATTGATTAAAAGAAATTTAAAAACTAAATACTAGGTTTCATTTCAAATCATCTTGAAATAACATATAATTATATCCTTTAATATATCAGTTTAAAATGAAATTTGGTTTATCAAAACAAATGTGTAGTAAAACTATTATAGTGGTCTTTCCACTTTGTAACTCGAAAATGAATGTCGATGATGTTGCATAGTCATCACCGAAATTATTTTCCAGCAACAGAAGAGGGGAGTACAAAACTTACTTCCTTCTTAAAATTCTTAAAAATATTTCTTTCAAATCCCATTGAAAATATTTCTATCCAAAAATACTTCCAAATAATACTAATATTATATTCCAAAATCTTTAAAAACCAATGTCAAAACTCCAGAATTTAAGTTCTCAAATTTCCAATTCATATTCACTTTATTTGTAAATCCTATTTTGTAACTAATATTTATAAAATTTCACTTCCTAACAAACAAACATATCACATACAACTACATCCATTTATAAAAATTATTCTTTTATATACAAAATATAATACTAGGTAAAATTATTTCATTTACCTATTTTTAAACAATATTGTGTCGGTCTGCCCTATTAAGTGCTTAGAAATCCCTCTCGATGCCATTGCGTCCTATGTACTGACCAAAATTTATAAATACTAAACAGAATAAATTAACACAATATGAAAACATCTTTATAGCACTAACAAATATTTTTATAGCACTAACATTTTTATATCTCTAATGAGTTAACCCCAAACAGGCTAAGGTATCTATAAACCAAAGCGTCTGATACTAATTGTGATGACCCACATTTTGGAAGGTTTAAATTGATAATAATTCACACATGTCCAACTTAAACAATACAGAACATAGATAATCAATGAGGTTAATTAAAAAAATAAAAGGAAAGAACGAAAACAAAACACAGAATCTCACAGCGAAATGACAAAATATAATAATCAAATAAACAGTTCATGAAGCTGTTTTATAACATACATTTGATTACATAATTTTAAAACATAATTAGAGTACGACAACAACATACTAATAATGATGCAGCGGAATAATACGAATAATATAACATAACAAACTCCATCTTCGTACTCCAGAAATAATGGTCTTCAATACATTGAAAATCTCAGACCGACCCGAGCATAATGAAAAGACAAAACACTCGGATCAGAACTAAAATATTCTCATGTAAGTCAAATCAATATCACGTGGAAAATGAGTGTAATGGCGTTAGAGATATTAGGGATTTTCATCTCCAATCCTGTGTATAACTTGAGCACAATAACTTAAGAGATGTTACAAGATTTTTCTCCATCTCTTAAGGATCCCTCAAACTATCTATATGTAGTAGTATACGCTATATATGTAGTGTATATCAGTAAAGTATAATATTGAAAATAGCGTTTTGGCGTTATCCATATCCCCATTAACACATTTTATGTAAACATCGTAGTCTATACAATACTATAAATTCCACCGTAAACTAGTAGGCTATCAGGGAGCACTCCATAGGTACAACACAAACCAAAATCGTAGTGGGCTCGATAAGGTATATAACAAGGCATGCAAGGAAATGCCCAGGGTATGATTCTACCGTTTTGCACTCCCGGACTGGTGGTAACGCATAGCAGATACTACCGCCTACCTCCAGACACACTTCCATAATAAAATCGAGAGTGGCCACCAATCAACCACAAAGTAACAGATATGGTATCGAAGAAGCGTGTCCGATAGGAGTAGCGACCTCACTTGGCCCGATATAGCTCTTGTTTTAGTCATATCAAGCTGACCCGAAGGTCAGGGCTGTGTTTCTTACCTCATTCCAGTAGCATTCGCCAAAACCATCCTACTTCATTCTGAATTCTCTACTACGTGCATAGTTGTTAAAGTGGTTTTGGAATTAGCAGAGAGTATGACAATATCCGACCTCGGTCTCTTTAACAACCAACTTCTTATTTCACACCGTGGTCATAAAAAATCCATAAAACAATTTATACCTTCATATCAAGATATCCATATACTTATTCCAAAAGTATAAATATATTCATAAATACCGAGGAAGATTTTCTTTCAATCAATTTCGAAAATAATTTATAAATCCCTCTTAAACCATTTATAAACTATTTATATGCTTTAGAACCATTTATAAAGCTATTTATAAATTCCAAAACAGTTTACGACACTTCCCCTTTACAAAAACCTCTACGCAAATTCCTTTAGAACGCTTCCAAATCCCTTTATACAAGTTCTTTTATAAAATCCTTTAAAACCCTTATAAACTCCTTTATAAAACCATTATAAAAATCCTTTATAAAAATATTTTATAAAATCGCTTGCAAAATTTTTATGAATTCCGCATAAAACCTCTACAGAATTCTAAAATCTTTTACAAAAATCTTTGATCTATTAAAGTTATTATAAAAGTCTATATTTATTATCTTAAATTAAATTTTAAATTAATCTTTAAAACTATATTAAATATTTTATTAAATTAAATTATTAAAGTGTTTTTATTACATTACATTATTTAAATTATATTTTTTAAATTAAATTAAATTATAAGTCAAAATCTTAAAATCTATATTTTTATAACTTATATTAACTAAAATATGATTTAAATAAAATCTTTAAACTAAATTTTAAAATCAAATTTATTAAATTAAAACATACTTTACAACTTTAGAAAATAATTTAAAATTGTCCAACGGTGTCCATATATAATTTTCTATCCTATGGCCAAGTGATCGATTAATTTTAATTTTAATTTCAAGGATGGATATATATCATTTTAATCCAAATCAGATGTTATAGGTATATATCATTTCAAACAATTTCTTAATTTATTTAATTTTAGATTTATTTGATGCCAGTAACATCTAGGGTGAATAACTTGTATAAATCAGCATAAAACATCTAAGGTGAATAACATGAATAGATCAGCATAAACAAACATCCAAACACCTAATATACCAATCATTAGGCATCCATCGCAGTCAACATCCAAAACAATCATATATCATAATGGATTACTAGTTATTTATTCTCGGATGTTTAACTAAAAAATTAAACTCCAATTTCAATTTATATATCAATTTCAGTTTAACTGTCAAATTAAATTACACTATCAACGCAATTCAATATAAATGTCGATTTTAAACCATCAAATAACAATCAATAAATTTAAATCACTTCATGATTTCAATTTAACGAACATCAAAATATTTTAGTATTTCGAACATCAAAATATTTCAGTATTTCGAACATCAAAATATTTTAGTATTTCGTGAGTGGTTTGAATATTCACCTTTGATTTTTAGTCGAATTAAAATCCAAATAAGCCCAAATTCCAATAGTCTCCAAATGCATCCGAACTAGTTCTATCCAAAGGGAGAAACAACGCATCAATTCGAGTTCATATGTAAAAGTTATGCACGTTAGAAGATCAAAAATTTAAATATAAATTAGAACCAATAGAGGACAATATGGTAAATTACCATCCGTAAACCCTGGCATACGTGCTTCAGCAAACTCAAAACCCAACAGGTCGCCGACCTTCATCGCTAAAATGCCTCGCCTACGAGCCCCTAACACCAAATTCGACCATGCCAACATGAAGCCAAGGCCAAGTCGCGCCTCCCCTGATGTAGCAGCCATCTCTGGCCTCCCTGCTTTGCTCCACTGCCGATGACCTTTTTTCCCCATTTCTGGCAAATCCGAGCGCAACTGAGATGATCTGAGACCGTAGATGCACTCTGCTTCGTCCCCTATACAAGCTACAACTTCCCGATCGTCAATTGGATAAAAATCCACCATTGATCGCGAAACCCTAACTTGAACGGACAAGAATGATTTGCAAATTCTAGAAAAACAGAGCCTCCAATCGAAAAACGAATTGCATGAGTAGATTACATTGAGAGCTTCATGAAAATACATAATTAAATAGGGTTAGAGGTGTTTGCATTTTGGAGTTTGATTTGGAATTGGGGATTTAGGGTTTCGATGTCTGACACTGGGAAGAAGCGAAGGAGTAGATGGGAATAAGAAGTACTTACAGAAATTGGAATAGACTGCTAGGGTTTCAGAAAAAATCTATTTATATAGACAGAAATGAAATAGAGATGGATGGAACAAATCAAATGGGCCAAAGCGATAACCAAGGCCCGAAAGCCCGTTTCGTTCCCGAAACAAAAATAGGTCATCGAATATATCTAAATATAGGTTTTCGATATTTTTAAATACAATGAAACTAGTCTCAAACCCTAATTTCATTGTATATAGAAGTTAGCATTTAAAATCAAATTATATTCATTTAGATTCCTTTAATCGGTTTCTATGCGTTTGGAGCTCGCACGATCAAACGATAAGTCTGATCGCTACGAAACTTGAAATCCTATAATAATTCACTATTACGGATCCGATGAAATTGGTTTTCGTTGAAATCCGAGAGAGTGCCTAAAAATACTAATTTTTCACGTTAATTAAATGAATTATTAATTTAAAATCAATTTAACCACTTTTAAATTCAAACTTAAAAGTTAATAGCTTTCATCATTAATTAGACAAGAACTAATAACCTTTTATAGTACCTTTTTCCATGTTAAATCCAATAATTAAATATTACATTAATTTCAGCGTTCAACTACAACTCTAATAAAAACCCCAGTTTATTATAATTTAAATTCCAACAATTTCTTTTATTTTGATTCACATTCTTATTATTTAACTATCAAATACCTTAAGAATTTAATTAACATAAGTATCCATCTTATTTCACTCAAACTCTACAGTGAATTTCTTTCTTACACTACCTGCAATATTTAATTACATTAAATTTCATTGATTATCAAATTAATTTAAAATGGGTTAAATAATAAGGTGATAATTAAAACAATTATCATACATTAATAATTCATATCTATTAACTCATTGTTTACAACCAATGGTTATAACTTACTTACCCAAAACTGATTTCCTATTCTATAATAACCAATATAAACATATTATTTCTATCTTTAATATGACATTTAATCTATTTCTTATTAACCTACCATTTAAATACAAATCAACTTCTACAATTATCTTTCAATTAGGAATGACATTCATTATTAACCTTTATTATTACCATTAATTGAGATTACATTAAAATGGTTGCTAATAACATTCAAACAACATTATTAAATTATATTGTAATCAATTTTTTTCCATTTAAAAGTCATAAATTTTTATTTCTTGCAATATTAAATTCTAAAATCTTATTAAATTTAATATTTGTAATTATAAAAAATACGGGTCATTACAGTAAGAGTTATCTACTCGCCACCAAACACAAACGAGAACCCGCTATAATGGATCACACAACAAGCAAATCTGGTTCCCTGGTTACACAACCGATTTCAATAAATGTATTACTTCTGAGCTCGTACGTCTCAGGAAAGGGTGTTAGGCTAAGAGAAGTTGCCTTCTCCGCCACCAAACAGATGATACGTTTCTAGAAATGCAACGTCAGACATTCGTCCATACAAGTTGCCTAGGAACAGGTCAAACTAATGGCACTCTTCTACCACATCCTATCGGGCACTACCCCTAGGATTAGTGGCGAGTTAGTTCTTGTATATGAAGATTTCAGAATGAAAGGAATGTTGCTATTAATTTATTTATTTATTTCGGGGGACCATTCCAAAATTATCAATAAGCAGTCCTTCCCTTATGAAGATCCTTGC
Source organism: Allium cepa (assembly GCA_030765085.1). Classification (NCBI taxonomy): domain Eukaryota; kingdom Viridiplantae; phylum Streptophyta; class Magnoliopsida; order Asparagales; family Amaryllidaceae; genus Allium; species Allium cepa. The sequence goes on from CM060929.1 coordinate 300,554,798, forward strand.
CTTCAAAATCAAGGTCTTCAATATATCTTCTTTACTTTCGAATACATAAATTGGTTCGAAGTAGTTTTCGGATAGGAATTACCCAAATCCGACCGGGTTCGTTCAAATCAATTATCGATAAAAAGATGTTTTATAAGTAGGTGATTATCATTTGATTTGTTCATTTTTTTTATCGAAAAATGTCTTCAATATATATATATATATATATATATATATATATAACATTCGTGTTGGTATATACAGAATCATTAAACTTCTCTTTATTAAATTCTTTGTCTAATTAAACCTTTTTAAAACTGGAATGATTCCTAAACATTTTATTTAGGAAAATATTTCCAAATCATTTATTTAAACCTTAACAAAGGTTTCTTATTTTCAAAATGTAACTTTTAAATAAGTTGAAAGCATGTTATCTAAGATGGTAAATCCAAATTTTTTTAAATTTGGAAAATTTAATCTTTTATACTTAACTCGTTTTTGACATTTCAACCTTTATATATCTCTCACTCGAGGGAGGACAGGTGAGCTAGGACACCGGTTGCTCTTGAATATCTCCTTGGTTTAATATCTTGTCCAGATCTCACGAAAAACCAGATGTACTCGTTCGCTTATTAGAGCCAAGATTAAAACATTTGCATATAGCAGCTTTTCTTTAATTCATTTATTTAAATTATTTCAAATAAATTATAAAATCTTCAAATCATCTTTAAAACACTTAATTATTTACTTAAAAACATTTACAAAAGATTTGAAAAAGAATTGTTAAGTTTAAAACCATATTTTAATTGTTATTGAAAACCATTGCGAATAGTGCAGCGAATAGTGTTTTTAAAGTTATACAGATCAAAACAACTTTTCTATTATTTGAAAATTAATTTATATAACTCAAATATCTTTTAAAATATTTTAAAAGATTTATAAATATTTTTTCATATTTTGAAAACATTTAGAAATATTAAATTTAAAGAAATCTTTTTTTGGATTACGAAATGCAAAACTGCAATTATTTCGAAAACTTGTTTTACTTATATTTTAAAATCTACAAGATTAAATCTTGATTTTCTTCCTTTTTTGAAAACTATGGATTTGGAAAATTCTTATTACAAAAAATTCCAAGCTATATTCCACCTTATATACTCATTCAAATTTTGCGGCGCGAAATCACGAACTACCATTACGCGACGCGCCTAATTTTGACTCGTTTTTCATTTCTTATTCAGATTTAACCAAATTTGTTTTTAATGTTAATAAAACATATTTAAATCATTTTAAAACCATTTCAAAGAGTTTTAATGATTCCATACTTCTTTTATAATTTGGTTCGGAAAGTGATTTCCTTGTGTAATATCGGCATGTATCTAACGTGACTTGTTTATATATCCAAATAATAATATTTTCACAAAACATGATAAACAATCCTCATAAAAAACCATAGCCAAACATATATATCATCGATTATATAGCATATATAAATAGAGTTCTCACCTTCATTGGATATCGTATTGACTAGATTTCGCTATAGCTTTGCTAACTCGAACTAAAACTCTATGAACTTGAACTTAGAAGCCCTTAGAGTGCTCGGCCTTCGTCCTTGTACCCACGGCCAAACAAGAAGAGGGGTGGTGGCTTGGCTAGTGGTGGTAGATGATGGCGGCCATGGGTTTTGAGGAGAAAAAGAAGCGATTTTAAAGTGGTTTTGAGGTGTATATACTATTGTATATATTATACAAATTTAATTTCTTTTCACAAATATTTTCTTTATTATTTTATTAAGTGGAGAATCAATTGAAAAGCTTTGAAATGTGGAGAAGAAGATGAAGAAAAGTTGGAGGAAAATTTTGAAATGTGGTGGGTATTTATAGGCAAATTTAGAAAATAAAATATCTTAAGGTATATGACCTTTTTGCCCTCATCCATCCCATCGTCCCCCCAAGGCGCTCGGCAGCTGCTCGCTCCCCCTCCTTAGCCATGCGATGGTGAGGTGTAGGTAATGGTGGTGATAATGGTGTAGGGTGGTGATGTGATGTGGTGTAAGCTTGATCTGATGTTTTCTTTTTATAAGTAATAATTACTTTAGATTTTTATTCCTTTACCTTAGGTAAATATATACTTACAATTATCATGTGTATATGTATATGATAATGTGTATGCGTGCATGTCACAAAGATGTACAAGTCATTTGAACAACGTCGTACAACTTATATACATTAAATGGTTACGAATTCGGATTCCGATCTACGGTCATATTTTCATTTATTAATTAACGTATATATATTTATAAAAAAAATAAAAGCTAATTTCTTATTATTATCAATTAATTAAAAAGATCCCATTTGAATTATAAAACCATATAAATCAATATTGAACAATTGTTTTTCAAAAAACGTTTTTATATTGGTAAACCGATATCAGTTTTTCTTATATTTTCAAATCAATGATATATCTTTATAAAACCATTATAAATGATTCATTATCCATTTAAATCTAATTAAAATGAATCATTATCATTTTAACTATTGTCTAAATAATTATTATTTATTATGACTCAAAACAATATTATTTATATTATCAACTTTTTATTTGAACATTTTAAAAATAAATATAATTTATCAAAGTGATAAATTTATGGGTCATTACAATCAAGATCGCAACTTGCTGCCTCATCTTTCAGTTCAACGTAGATCGACTCGGCACCTCTAAAAGTCGCCATCCAATCAACAAGTTGAACCCAAAATAAATCTCAACTGTAGCCCTAGAATCAGCTCGTCCCTTCGTCATGGTCCACCGGACCACCTCCGTTCGATCGCAAACAACTCACGTTGCCTCGACCTTCCTCCCAACAGCTCCTCTCCTCCTCTAGACCATCATGATGTTGGAAAACTCAAGTTGATCGGGAAAAATTTAACTATCAACTACGACCAACTCCGGACTCCTAAAATCGTGAAATCAACTCCAAAAATCTCGGCTCGGCCATATGAACCCATCCATACCCTCCATTCTCCAATTCATGTTAATCGAAAAATGACTAATATTCCACTAGTACTGTTCTTGGCCAATGCACGCCAACCCGCTTGACGAGATGACTGGCAACTATTTTTAGAAAATACTAAAGGCTATAACGAACAACTATGATGTTGGAAGATTTGGCTAATTTTATTGGTTACGGAGACATGGATATTTCAAAGGAGGAGGGTAGAGTGTTTTCTTTTAACGGGAAGTGGAAAAAAAGGAGAAAAAAAACGACTGAAAAGTGTGAAACGAATAAAGTGAGTTCATACAAATAGTTAAACCAAAGTCATTTACTTGTATAAGTAAACCAAAATTTCCAAGCTATCCATCAAATCATATTGAGGTTTAACTGACATCATGTTTTTAGACTTGAATTTTAATTTTTTTTGAAAATTAAGATTTGTGGTACCATGCTAAACAATATCCTATTCGCATATGGACTACGAATGACAGAATGAAAAATACGATCGTGCACAACCATGCGACACGATTCCAAAAAAAAATAAAGACAATGGATATCGAATTATGTAAAGTTTCAAAATACTGACGTGTGCCATAAATACATCAAAAGAAAATTTAACTATTTTCCAAATTAAAAATTATGAAAAATCCTATAAACTAAATTAAAAATATGTTATTAAAATCAAGACATTTAATTAAAAATTTGATTTTCTTATTATTTATTATATTCAAATTAAATTTGAATGTTTAAATAAATTAAATATTCTCACTCAAAACGTTTAAAAATTTGTGGTTGTTACATTCTTTCCTCGGTAAAAGAATTTTCTCCTCAAAATTTCATCACTATTAACCCAGAAAGAAATAAGCCCATATAAATACTTAACAATTTCGTTGGCCCGTAAGATGTATATAGACCATCAATGCACAATACATGATTCGATCACTTACTCGAATACATAAACTTCTTTTTTGAACTAGCATGGCTCACCCAACTTCTCTAGCGCTGACTTCGATCAGGCTCCTTGATTAGAACCTCCGTTCTTCTTACATAGCCATATACAATGATGGGAAACATTGGTAATATACCAAGAACCCTCACCAACTATTCGCCATTAAGCATCGAGTGATAAATCTTATTCGGGTTGGTGTAAATCACCTTAAAGTCATGTACTCGAATCTTGGATCAAAAACCATGCAAAGAAATGATTTACGTACAACTTACATACTTATGCTTATTGGTTCTAACTTATACCAATTTTTTAACTTTAAAAATCATTTACGAAATATTTGATAACACTTAACTCAATTTTAAAGCTTGTATAATACCCTAGTATATCCTGAGAGTATATATATACATTATCAAACTTAACCAGATGTTCAATAAATTTAAAATTTGTTTAGCTTACTACCTTCTCAAATTTATAAATTACAAAAACATCCTCTCTTATAATCTCATCAAAACATTTAGCTTAAATTTCTCAATTAACTCAGAAGTTTTTGACTGTCCAAAATAAATAAAAATTCCATTCCATTTTAATAAACGAATACCAAACAACTTATTATAACTTTTGAATATGCTAGTATATGATTTTTGTTTGATGATAATAAATGAATATATATATATATATATATATATATATTCATTTAAATGTACTTGTTATTATACTATTTTATTTTTCACATAATTAAATAAGTATTTGATGAATAAAATAAATAACACAGAATTCATATTCAAACAAATATTTTATTCAAACAAATATTTTATTACAAATTCAAATAGTAAAAATTTGAGCTCTCACTACATATATACATTTTTCAATTACATTACAATTCCGATTACATCACAGATTTCAATTTACAATTTTGACTTCACTACATATATTCACTCACGCTCGTATTTTATCTTCCACTTTGTTCAAGCTTGATCCAGCATCTGAATTATCTGCAAAATAAACACTGACATGGTAAAATTGAAAAAGAAATATTTTGTAGTATACAATAAAAGTGTGTTTCTGAAAATATCATTTGCCTCGGTTACATATGTATACTAACACGATGAACAAGTCAGATTAGAAAGGAATTGAACAAGTCAAAGTCAAGTTTATCTCAAAATTCACGATGCCAATGTCATAGCAGAAAACTATGGAACCAAAAATTCAAATACATCAGAGAAAATAACCGACTCAAGTATTTCAAATCCACCAACTATTGAACAAGTCAGTACAATGACCATCGTTCAAGAAATTATCTAATGGCCAAGCAAATCATGAAATATTCAAACCCAGAAATATACGAACATATTATAGGGTTTTCATCCCTATATAAATTACCCAAATCATCATTGGCTATTCATTCGAGTTCAAGCAAATCAACAAGTAAAACAAAAGCGTAAATCACATACCAATTTCATGTCATTCGAACTCGAATCAAATTGAAGCTACCAAGAGCAACTCAAGCAAATCGATTGACGAAGCAACCAAAAGCTGAAGCATACTTCAATCGATCACAAAATCAAGGCGGCGGCTTCAATACAAAACCCCAATTGCTTGAAGAATGATAAACGAAGTCGGCCGAAGTTTTACATGAGAAAAATAAAAAGGGAAATATGCCTTTTAGTTTTTATGGGTCGGCTTTATATACTTTTTATTGGGCTTCAAATATCATATAGGGTTTTGTTTAGTTACTGTTTTAGTTTTGTTTTATTTTGTAATTTTCCTTTTAAAATTGTGTAATTTTCTAGTCGTGTGACTAGGTACAAACAACGGGCATAGTTTGAGAATTCGCAACTAGTGGCTGAGTTGTGGTAGAGTTTTGAGTGTAGAGTTAGGTTAGTCATAAGCGGGTGTCGTAAGTTTATGTGTGTAAGCGATTGACTACTTAATTTCTAGTAGAAACCTTGGGGGCAGCACGTAGGCAGGGTTTTGCCAAAGCTAAGTAAATTTGTATGTGATCAGTTCTGCGTTTTCTTTATGTTTTATTATCTGTAATTGCTTTTATTTCCGCATTAATTTTTATTATTATTAGTATCAGTCTATTCACCCCCTTCTATGGTGAAATTGATCCTACAAGTGGTATCAGAGATGGGAACAAAAACCATTTTTTGTTTTAAAAAAAATGATGTTTTTCAAAAACCAATCTTTGTTTTAAAAATTTGATTTTATAAATGGCTTCTTTTAATAATGCTTTTACTGAGGATCGGTCCATAGTTAGACCACCCATGTTCAATGGTGAATATGCTTACTGGAAAAATAAAATGAAAATTTTCTAAAAACCATAGATGCATGGAATATTGTTGAGACGGGATATAGGACACCAACTATAGTGGTGGATAATCAAGAAAATTGAAAAACTGATGGATCAATGGACAGATCTTGAAAATAAACTACATAATGCTAAAGCTAAAGCTATGAATTCTACTATTTGTTCATTAGATCAAATTGAATTTAATCGTGTCTCGCATTGTCTAACTGTGCAGGAAATTTTGGCACACACTTGAAGTGGATCACAAAGGAACCTCCCAAGTCAAAGAATTTCGCCTTACCATGCTTAGTTGCGAATAGGAGAACTTCACAATGGCCAAGGATGAAAATGTCAAAGAGATGTATGGACGACTTTCTAATCTCGTATACAAATCAAAAGCTCTCAGAAAACCATACACAAAATTGGAAATAGTCTGAAAAATCCTCAGAGTCCCTTCCATGAAATTTTGAAGCAAAATTTACTGCCATTCAAGAATCAAAGGATTTGAAACAAGTTAAAGTTGAAGAACTCATCGGAAATCTCACCACTTATGAGCTAGAAATCAAATTCAAGGAAGAACATGAAGGAGGTGATACGCAAAAGAAACCAATAATCTCAAAGGAACAAAGGAAAGTGATGACGACGATGACGATGATGGAGTAGCTGAACTGGCGCTGTTAATAAAGAGATTCAAAAGGTGGAACTAAAAATATAGAAATCCAGCTCTAAATCAATAACTAAAAAGCAGAATAGTCAAAGTACTACATAACTCAGAAGAGCAGGTGATCATTTGTCACAAGTGCGATAAATCTGGTTACATCAAGCCCAATTGTCCTTAGAATCGACTCAACCAAGGAAAAAATCAAAAAGGAGAAGTTTTGCAGCTACTTGGGATGAAACCGACGAAGCTGATGAAAGCACAAGCAGTGACAGTGAAAAAGAAAATTTGTGTACTCAAGGAGAAACAACTGACAATGATGATGACGAACCAAGCAAGGTATCAAAACTTACTCATTCAGAATTACTTATACATTTTTATGATGTAAATGGCTGTTTTGAAAGACTTAGGGAGAAGTATGCTAGAACTGAATCACAAAGAGATAGTTTGATAGAATTAACTAAACAGCTTGATCAGTTGGTTAAAAACTATCAAAATAAGAGCCCTAAGTGTGATAATTGTCACCATTTTAAGCAAAAATAAAAAAATCAGAAACTAATATTAAATCACCTGAAAATGAAATTTTGATTTTGAAAGAAAGTGAAAATACTATGAGAGAAAATTCTATTAAAAAGTGCACTTTGTTATTGAATGAAAATGAATCTCTCAAAACACAAGTCCAACAATTGTCTATAACTTTAGGAAAATCTTCAAAAGGAGAAAGATCGTTAAAATGAAACAAACTATTAATACTGTTAGACAAGGACTTGGGTAAACTTAATATGAAAGAGTTAGAAGTAAAATTAATCGTGTCAAATCCGAGCGCACAATCTATAGAAAATTTGGACACAGTCACAACAATTGCTGGTATAGACTCAAACACGTGAAAACCATTCCAATTTTGGTTCCCAAAGGCATGAATGTAAAATTCATCAAAGTCGAAAAAATCTGGACGCCGAAAGGAACAAACATACATTGTCTTGGGTCTATGCAAACTTGTTTTTCAAAATCTTTTGTCACTAACTACCATGGACCTATAAAAACAAATAGATCACAAAAATCTTTTCTCGTGTAGGTGTGGTTGTAGGCTAAGGAACAATAATAGTGTTACATGGATTCTGGCTATTCCAGGCATACGACATGCGACAAATCAAAGTTCCTTATCCTAGTACAAAGGTAGCAGAGTCACAATGGGTAACAATGAAAAATTATCGGTAAAGGTAAAATAGGCAACGATACATTTATCTTGAACGATATATTATATGTTCAAAAATTTCCACCATAATCTACTTTAAATCAGCCAGTTATGTGATAAGAAAATGAATGTTGATTTTGATTCCGACTTATGCAAAATTGTTGGCTAATTATCTTTTTATGCCGAGAACACTATAAGTACCTCTAGAGTCTCTGAACTAGTTCGTATAGATTCGTTTGGACTAACAATATTGAAAGATTAGGTGGTAAGAGATGGTGTCTTGTGTTGGTTGATGATTACTCTAGGTAGACATGGATATATTTGTTTATCTTACTGCTTCTAGATCCGATACTATGTTCACTAGTTTTTTATGTACACATTTTCAATCAAATCCTTAAGGAATCACATTTTAAAAGCTGTAAAATGATTATAAGGTAATTGTTGCAACTTCACAGTCTGGTCTATGATATCCAATTTATGATAACTGTGATTTAAAGGGGTATTAAGATGCAGATCCTGCTGGTAGTGTAGTTGATAGAAAAATTACCGGTGGAATGTGTTTTATGTAGGGACATTCATAAGTTGCATCACATTTACAAATAAAATATCTACATATTTTTTATTTCAACTGATTTTCAATTAGCAATTTTTTTTTTATAAAATCCCTTTTAGAAAATAGTTTTTGTTAACTTCGTTTCAGATGAAGCATTTTAGAAAATTTGATGTTATAATTATTTTTGGGTTTAATCTTAAATGACTACATTAACTAATCCGACTCCCTACTGATTATCAAAAAGATAAATAGTGATTGAAAAAGTGATGAGTGTTGATATTAGTCATATATTATGACTTGAGATAGTATATTTATTTCTTTAAAGATTTGAACAAGATTTATAATAGCTTTTGTTGGTAAAAATTACATGATCATCTCTATTTCTATCATATTTCTAACGACCATCACTCATCGAAATCCAATATAGTATATCAAATTGTGGTATTTTAAAAAGGGAAATTATTCGTTTTTTTTTAAATTTAATTATCGATAAAAGCATCCAAAGTATTCACTCTCATTTAAAAGTCATCACGGTTATGTATATGTGAATTACTTGGAATATTTGATTACGTGCTTCCATGCTCTTTTAAAAGCCCTTACGGTTATGCATGTATGGAACACAATCAAAATTGATTATTAAATAGACAAGTTGATTCTAATCCCATTTAAAAGTCCTCACGGTTATGGTGGTTAGAGGATGATTGAAATTCATTTTTCTAAAATTGAAAGAATATACTAATGTCATTTAAAAGTCCTAACGGTTATGCATGGTTAGTAAGTATTCAAATTCCTGTTATGAATATACCACGAATAGACACAAGTATATTGTTGTATATACCAACATCATCCCTATCATTCTAAAATGGAATGTGCACCTAACAGAGTATTTATGATTTTTGTTTGATTTTTTATTGAAATTTAATATATATATATATATATATATATATATATATATATATATACTCGATTAGGTATTAACGTTGTATTAATGTCTATCACTTTATCTCTAACATTATTACTCTTTTGTTGATAACAAAAGGGGAAGAGAATAGTTAAGATTTTGGCAAATAAAGTTCAAATATTTTATTTTTTATTTGCATACACTTTATTTGCATATACTTTATTTGCATATTCCTATCTATGTTTATTTGCATATTTTTATTTATTTTCATGCATATATGAAGGGGGAGCCTTGTTGTAGGGGGAGCATTCAAGTGGGGGAGTTAATGGAATTCATCAAAACCAAATACATTTAATAGAGTCAAAATCTTAATATATGTTTGTTATCATCAAAAGGGGGAGATTGTTGAATATGCTAGTATATGATTTTTGTTTGATGATAATAAACATATATATTCATTTAAATGTATTTGTTAATGTACTATTTTATTTTTCACATAATTAAATAAATATTTGATGAATAAAATAAATAACACATAATTCATATTCAAACAAATATTTTATTACAAATTCAAATAGTACGAATTTGAGCTCTCACTACATATATACATTTTTCAATTAGATTACAATTTTGATTACATCACAAAATTTAATTTACAATTTTAAACTCGCTACATATATCCACTCATACTCGTATTTTATCTTTGACTTTGTTCCAGCCTATATCTTGCATCTGAATTATTTGCAAAATAAACACCGACGCAGTGAAATTGAAAAAGAAATATTTTACAGTGAACAATAAAAGTGTGTGTTTGAAAATATCATCTGCCTTAGTTATTTGGGTTGTTCGTCATCATTTATTTTGAATTCATCTTACACGAACGGCTTGTAACATGCACAATGTATCACCGTCATGTTACAAGGCCATGCACGCCAATATACATTTGATAAAACTATAGGGACATGTGAGCACAAGGTCAAACTCGAGCCAAGGCTGGATTCAACTCAAGTGCAACATGTGAAACCAAAAGTATATAAACCAACATAAAACAAGCCTTGACCAAAAATTCAATGTGTACACATGAGAACAGACTCGACAGTGAAGTCATGAAGCAATACAAAGAAACCAGTTCAAGGAAATGGTTACTGCACTCATATCAAACCATACTTTGAACACAATCTCAATATGCAGACTAGATCGGAGAAAGTAGCAATCACTCAAGTTCAACTTGCTCACACAAAAAAGTGGTAAACCAAACATTAATGGATTTAAGGCATGAAGCCAAAACAAAATGTACACATGATGAACATCAAACTGAATGAAATAGTTTCAAGATTAACTTGAAGCAACTCAATAATGATTATACACATGAATGCATACATGTGACAACATACATACAGTTCAAGCCTCAATCATTCAAACTCAAGGCAAGTGCAACAGATTATACATGAAAACATGCACAATGGATATGCTATCACATGTACAAAGGTCAGAGCATGACCAGTCAACTTGAACAAAATACAAAGGCACACAAAAGAACTCAAAACATGAACACATACAACACTCAGATGAACCAGACCATAAGTTCAATATGAATGCAAATCCAACAACATGAATACATATACAAGTGCATCTAACTAGACCAGGTAGCATACAAGTGGAACCGCACTGCAGTCTCAACTGACCAGAATTAAGGCACACAATGGTATAAGATAGAAGGACAAAAACTTCAAAATGCTCAAGAACCAGGCTCAGAATTTTAACAGCAACATATAGTGCACATGTGTAAAGTGATGTACAAAGAAGCAGGAACTCTACATGATATATGACTCAAGAAGAAGAAGTGCAACAAGCATACTAGATTCCAAGTCCAAACCAAACCAAAGATTCAGGCATGTGCACCAAAATGGTGACAATGAACCAGTGCGCATGAACCAAATCAAGGTGGACAGAGTAATATATATATAAATATATATATATATATATATATATATATATATATATATATATGCAGCCTAGACCAACTGAACACAACAATAAGTTTATGTGAAACCTAGTGGATAAGCAGAACAATTATACACATATATACATACATGTATGTATGTATATACATGTTTATATGTGCAGAGTTATTAACAGTAGCAGTGCGAATGAGAACTAGGGAGGAGAGCGCAAAGCAAATCAAGTTGCAACAGTAAAAAGACATTTCAAATTCGTATGTATACTAACATGATGAACAAGTCAGATCAGAAAGGAATTGAACAATTCGAAGTCAAGTTTATCTCAAAATTCACGATGCCAATGTCATAGCAGAAAACTACAGAACCAAAAATTCAAATACATTAGAGAAAATAATGGAACTGACTCAAGTATTTCAAATCCACCAACTATTGAACAAGTCAGTACAATCACCATCGTTCAAGCAATTATCTAATGGCCAAGCAAAATCACGAAATATTCAAACCCAGAAATATATGAACATATTATTGGGTTTTCGTCCCTATATAAATTACCCAAATCTTCATTGGCTATTCATTTGAGTTCAAGCAAATCTACAAGTAAAACAAAAGAGTAAATCACATACTAATTTCTTGTCATTCGAACTTGAATCAAATTGAAGATACCGAGAGAAACTGACGCAGCGGATTATTACGGATGACAACGAAATGAAGATTTCATGCCAAACTAATCGATGAAACGATTAGATGAAACAAGATAAATCGATGGATTGAAAATACCGAACGCCCAAATTCGTTGATCTCGAGAGATACCGAATTCTAGCTATCTCCAACACGTTGATCGCGCATGATACCGTGTTAAAAGATCTACGATTCTTCTACGTTGATCTCGCGCACGAGATTCCGTGAATCGGCTTCAAATCCGTTGATTCGAGCGCACTCGAATAACCGAAAATGGAGAAAGGAGACAACGCTCAACTTCCAATTTCAAAGAGGCACAAAGCACTCAAACAAAGTTTTATTCAAAATCAACCATTTTTACAAATGACACAACCCCCATATTTATAGGCAGTTTACAACTCAACACTTACAGTTCCACCGACCTAACAGGGCCGCGACCTACGACCTAACATAGGTCGTTAACGACCTAATCAACATGCGACATAACATATACAACACAACAGCATACAACACGAGTTAAGAAAATTACAACACAGCACGAGTTAACCAATATGCGACCCAACAGATGACAACATAACGACCTAAGAATACAACACACTACGCGACCTAAAACCCATTCAACACAACGACTTAAGGATAAAAGCTTCCACGACATAAGAGCTTCAGTATCCAGTAGCAATCTAATGGAACTCGGCAGCGACCTAACTTCACAGCGGCTTAAGGTCGAGCGAGTTAACTCGCTAGGTCGGTTATTCCTGTAGGTCGTAGCTTGGTAGGGTTAGGTCGGAGCGACCTATAGGAATACGCGCTGGTTTGTTTATCTCACTAGCTCGCTTGAATGCCTTGGTGCTTAACGTGTTACCTCACGAGCGACCTTCACTAGGTCGTGAGCGACCTAAGGCCCTTGAATGACTCAAATCCATTAAGTTGGTAGATTGCGCTGCATCATCGCGACCTTCACTAGGTCGTGAGCGACCTAAGGCCCTTGAACGACTCAAATCCACTGAGTTGGTAGATTGCGCTGCATCATCCTCCCCCAGTTGACAAGAATTCGACCTCGAATTTCCACCTTCCTCTTCCTCGACAGGCTCATTCCCATGAAACGCAATCAAGTATTTGACGTTAAAAACGTCTGTAGTGTGAATATGATCCGGCAACCTCAACTGATATGCATTATCATTGATCTTCTTCAAGATTTCCACTGAACCAATTTTTCGAGCTTTCAACTTGTTGTAAGTTCCAACTGGAAAACGTTCTTTCGTCCAAACGGCGTAAACCAAATCACCTTCTTTGAAGTTCAACTCCTTCGCTTCTTATCCGCCAGTTGTTTATACTTCTCATTTGATGCAAGCAATCATTCATGATCAGTTCTGTGACACTCCTGCAACTCATTCATGAAATACAAGCTCGCTTAACAACTCCCTTCTGATATGGCACTGTCGTCAAATTCAACGGTCCCTTCGGAATTGCTGAATATACAACTTGAAATGGATTGAATCCAATACTTCGATTAACAGCGTGATTATGTGCAAATTCTGCCTGACATAACTTCATATCCCAGCTCTTCAAATTATCTTTCGCAAGACATCTCAACAAGTTTCCCAATGATCTATTCACCACTTCTGTTTGCCCATCTGTTTGTGGATGATAGGCGCTACTAAAATTCAGCTTCGTCCCAACCATCTTCCACAGACTCAACCAAAAATGACTTAGAAAACGAGTATCCCGGTCAGAAACAATGGTTTCAGGTAGCCCATGTAGTCGATAGACCTCTTTAAAGAATAATTGAGCAACACGGACTGCATCAGTGGTCTTTTTACAAGCTATGAAATGTGCCATCTTTGAAAATCTATCCACCATAACATATATAGAATCATTCCCTCGCTGAGTTCTTGGCAAACCCAACACAAAGTCCATGCTAATATCAACCCATGGTCTAGTAGGTACAGGCAATGGCATATACAGTCCTACATTCGTAGCTGTCCCTTTGGAAACTTGACACATGTGACATCTCTCCACAAATCTCTCAACTTCTTTCCTCATGGAAGGCCAAAAATATGACTGAGAAATCAATTGCAAAGTGCGATCTCTTCCCACATGTCCTTCTTCATGCAATTCTTTCACAATCTTCATTCGCAGACTGCACTCTGGTATACACAATTGATTTCCTTTGAAAAGAAAACCATCCACCAACACATGCTCATCTGTCTTCCCTTTCTTGATTTCATCTACAATCTTAGCAAAGTAAGGATCTTCAACAAACAATTCTGGCAAAACATATCACCCCGTCACTTCAACTCTCATTGTAGTCAACAAATGATTTCTTCTACTCAATGCATCTGCCACACGGTTTGTAACTCCCAACTTATGCTTTACCACAAATGTAAACTGTTGCAAGTATGCGATCCATGAAGCATGCCTAGCTGCAACCTTATCCTGTCCTTGCAAATGCTTCAACGCTTCATGATCAGTATACAACACAAACTCCTTATGAAACAAATAGTGTCTCTAATACTTCACAGCTTGCACAATAGCATAAAATTCCACGTGATAAGTATTATATCTCATCTTTGCTCCAGAAAGCTTTTCACTGAAATAAGCAATCGGACATCCCCTCTGACTCAACACTCCTCCAATTCCGACTTTAGATGCATCAGTATGTAATTCAAATAGCAACTGGAAATCCAGCAAAACTAGAATTGGTGCTGTCGTCAAAAGTTCCTTGATTCGCTCAAAAGCAAATTCTGCTTCCTTTGACCATGAAAACTGCTTGCCCTTCATACAATCAGTAACAGGTGCCATCACGCTACTGAAATGTGGAATAAACCTTCGGTAGAATAATTCTAAACCATGAAAACTTCTAACTTCAGTTATAGTCCTGGGCTGTGGCCAATTTCTGATTGCTTCAACTTTACTTTGATCCACCTGGATACCTTCCTTGGACAATACATACCCCAAAAGCAAAACACTATGCGTCATGAACATGCATTTCTTTGTAGCAGCATAAAATTGCTCCTGACGAAGTACCATCAACACTTCTCGTAAATGTAGTAGATGTTCTTCGGTGCTCCCACTGTATATCAATATATCATCAAAGTATACCACCACGAACTTTCCAATGAACGGTCGAAAGATCTGATTCATCGCTTGCATATAAGTACTAGGTGCATTCGAAAGACCAAATGGCATGACCAGCCACTCATACAACCCTTCCCGTGTCTTGAAAGTTGTCTTCCATTCGTCCCCTGGTCGAATTCGAATCTGATGATATCCACTCTTTAGATCAATCTTTGAAAAGATAGCAGCTCCATTCAACTGATCTAACAAAACATCCAATCTCGGCATCGGAAATCTGTACCTCACTGTAATCTTATTTAGTGCTCGACTATCTGTACACATTCTCCAAGTTCCATCCTTCTTCGGCACTAACAAAGCTGGTACTGCACAAGGACTTAAACTTTCTTGTACGCGCCCTTGTTCAAGCAACTCTTCCACCTGCCTTCTCAACTCTTCGTGTTCCTTTGGACTCATTCTATAATGTGGTCTATGTGGTAACACTGCTCCCGGTACAAGATCAATCCGATGTTGTATGTCTCTTAACGGTGGTAATTCTTTTGGCAGCTCTTCTGGGAATACAACTTCAAATTCCTCCAGCACTGGTTTAACTTTCTCTGTAATTTCAACCTCCTCGCTACTTTCATGTCCGATCAAAAAAACACTTCAGGTTCCTCTTCTACTTCTTTGACAAACTTCTTCAAAGATAGCATAGTCTTTAGTTCTTCAATCTCCTCCAACTTGCTCTCACCTTTTTGTCGCTGTTTATGAACTAAAGTGATTTTGGTGCCCTCGAACATGAAACTATAGCAGTTAGTCCTCCCATCATGTTGCACAGCTCCGTCGTATTGCCACGGTCTCCCCAACAAGAAATGACATACATCCATATCCACAACATCACACCAAATTTCATCTTTATACTTCTTTCCAATGGAAAAAGTTACACAAGCTCTTCGACCAACCTTTACTTCCCCACCTTTCCTCAACCAAGCTAACTTGTAGGGTTTAGGATGCTTCTCTGTCTTTAACGCCAACTTCTTTACAGCTTCTGTAGAATTGATGTTATCACAGCTTCCCGCATCGATGACAAACTTGCAAACCCTTCCCAAGATAGTGCACGCTGACTGGAAAATATTACTCCTCAACCAACTAGTCTCCTCTTCCTACTTTGGCGTCAAGCAAGATCTCCTTATCATTAAATTACAACCCTCATCTCCTGACAATAATTCTTATTCATCCTCAACTTGTGGTAAATTTGAACATTCTACTTCTGCATCCTCATCCTCAACCATTACTCGCTTCTTAGGCTTCGGGCATTCATTGCTTTTGTGACCAAACTTCTGACAGTTATAACACTTGAAATTGTTGTTAACCTTGGTCTTAGCAACTTCATTGACAACCAATTTACTAACAGCCTTGGAAACATTAGTATTGCTGCTAGCCCCTTTCACTTGATTGTTGGAATTTGTAAACACACCACCTCCTCTTCTACCTTGCCACTCCCAAGCTAGAGCCTTCTGGTGTGCTTCAGCAACAGATCTTGGATCAAACATATTCACCATAACCTGAATTTGCATTCTCAACCCTCCAACAAATCTAGTTGTTAATTGTTCCTCTGTCTCCATGATATCATTTCTGGCAATCAGTTAATAAAACTCATCTGCATAATCATTTACCGACTTTGTTTCCTGTCTCAAATTTTGCAATCGCTGATACATAAGAGACTGATAATTATATGGAAAGAAAGTAGCTTTCATCAACTTCTTCATCTTCTCCCATGAAACAATTTTCGACTTTCCCATCCTTTCCCGTGTAAGTTTAGTTTGTTGCCACCATGCTATAGCTCTTCCCCTCAATCGTGTAGCAACCAACTTAACTCTACGATGCTCGGGTACTTCTTTAAAGTCAAAAATTTCTTCAACATTTGATAACCAATCCAGAAACTCTTCAGCAATCATTCCTTCTTTGAATTCTGGAATCTCTGTCTTCATCCCCGACTCCCATTTACGATCATCTTCTACATCCCTATATAGATTTCGAACTTGGTCTCGATCTCGATAATGAACACTACATCTATCACCATCTTCATCATAATCAAATGTACTTCGATATCGATCTCGACCATCAACATTTCCACGATCACGTATATCTCTTCTACTATGTCTTTCAGCATCATGATATGGGTCATCTCCAAACTCACGTGGAGTTCTTCTCTCTTCATTTCTGTACTCATGATATTCTCGTCTCATTGAAACTGATGATTCTCTTCGATCTCTACAAGATTATGGTGACACCCTCCTCGCTTCCGCAACCGATGGCGAAACTCTGTTTCCTCCATGGTTCGAGATTGGTGACCTTCTCCTTTGACTTTGATTCATATCATTCATCAATTTCTCTAACTTCCCAATACCTTCATCAAACTTTTCATTGATAAGTTGTTCCATTGCTCAGCTTCTTCTACGGTACGCATCTTCAACATTTTGAAATCGATTAGCACGTCTCGGAGGCATTGTCAAATCCTAACACTTTAATTCTCGGCTTGACTTCAAAGTGATGCACACCTTCAACTTATAGCTCTTGGCCTTAATCAAATCTGAACTTAACTTCACTCGGCTCAAACTTCAACACTTAACAACAACAATCTCCAATACTTCAATACTTCAAATCTTCTCCCAATAGGCTCGGCTTAGCTATGATTGGCTAAGTCTAGCTTTGATACCAAACTGACGCAGCAGATTATTACGGATGACAACGAAATGAAGATTTCGTGTCAAACTAATCGATGAAACGATTAGATGAAACAAGATAAATCGATGGATTGAAAATACCGAACGCCCAAATTCGTTGATCTCGGGAGATACCGAATTCTAGCTATCTCCAACACGTTGATCGCGCACGATACCGTGTTAAAAGATCTATGATTCTTCTACGTTGATCTCGCGCACGAGATTCCGTGAATCGGCTTCAAATCCGTTGATTCGAGCACACTCGAATAACCGAAAATGGAGAAAGGAGACAACGCTCAACTTCCAATTTCAAAGAGGCACAAAGCACTCAAACAAAGTTTTATTCAAAATCAACCATTTTTACAAATGACACAACCCCCATATTTATAGGCAGTTTACAACTCAACACTTACAGTTCCACCGACCTAACAGGGCCGCGACCTACGACCCAACATAGGTCGTTAATGACCTAATCAACATGCGACATAACATATACAACACAACAGCATACAACACATGTTAAGAAAATTACAACACAACACGAGTTAACCAATATGCGACCCAACAGATGACAACATAACGACCTAAGAATACAACACACTACGCGACCTAAAACACCATTCAACACAACGACTTAAGGATAAAAGCTTCCACGACATAAGAGCTTCAGCATCTAGTGGCAATCTAATGGAACTCGGCAGCGACCTAACTTCACAGCGGCTTAAGGTCGAGCGAGTTAACTCGCTAGGTCGGTTATTCCTGTAGGTCATAGCTTGGTAGGGTTAGGTCGGAGCGACCTATAGGAATACGCGCTGGTTTGTTTATCTCACTAGGTCGCTTGAATACCTTGGTGCTTAACGTGTTACCCCGCGAGCGACCTTCACTAGGTCGTGAGCGACCTAAGGCCCTTGAACGACTCAAATCCATTGAGTTGGTAGATTGCGCTGCATCATCGCAACCTTCACTAGGTCGTGAGCGACCTAAGGCCCTTGAACGACTCAAATCCATTGAGTTGGTAGATTGCGCTACATCATCGCGACCTTCATTAGGTCGTGAGCGACCTAAGGCCCTTGAACGACTCAAATCCATTGAGTTGGTAGATTGCGTTGCATCAGAAACTCATGCAAATTGTTTGACGAACCAACCAGAAGCATACTTCAATCGATCGTAACATCAAGGCGGTGGCTTCGACAGGAAACCCTAATTGGTTGAAGAATGATAAACGAAGTCGGCCGAAGTTTTACACGAGAAAAATAAAAAGGGAAACATGTCTTTTAGTTTTTATGGGTCAACTTTAATTACTTTTTATTGGGCTTCAAATATCATATAGGGTTTTGTTTACTTATTTTTTTAGTTTTGTTTTATTCTGTAATTTTTTTAAAATTGTGTAATTTTCTAGTCGTGTGACTAGGTACAAACTACGGGGCGTAGTTTGAGAATTCGCAACTCAATTGCTGAGTTGTGGCAGAGTTTTGAGTATAGAGTTAGGTTAGTCGTTAGCGGGTGTCGCAAGTTGACGTGTATAAGCGTCTAACTACTTAATTTCTAGTAGAAACCTTGAGGCAGCATGCAAGCAGGGTTTTGCCAAAGCTGTGTAAATTTATGTGTGATCGCTTCTGCATTTTGCTTCTGTTTTATTATATGTGATTGCTTTTATTTCCGCATTAATTTTTATTATTATTAGTATCACCCTATTCACTCCACCCTCTAGGGTGAAATCTATCATACAATAATAAGCTGTACAACCAACCCACCCAAATGCATATGATACATGAGTCTATATAATAACTTAACCAAAAACTTAAGAACTAAACTCACTGTGTTTATTTCAAATCAGTTTGAAATAATATATATATATATATATAGATGTATGTATGTATATATATTTATAACTTTGGTATATCAAATCATATTTTCGATGTTTTAAACCAAAATTTATAGTAGCGAAACAACTCTATACCAATTTACTATAATAGCATTCCCCTACTTAGAAACTCGAAAATGAATGCCGATGATGCTGCAGTCATCACTAAAATTATTTTCCAGCAATAGAAGTGAGTTTGGTGCTTTCTATTATTTTTATAATCCTTTTAAAAATATTTCTATTCACAAATAATTTTAAATAATACTGTTATTCTTTTCCTCAAAATTTTGATTTTTTTTTTCAAAATACCCTGACTTACTTTCTCAATATAAAAATCCCTTTTATTTATAAACCATACATATATAATTTCACTTTACAAATGTATATCTATGTTTGGATTAAACTAAACAACTTTCATTAAAGTTAGATTAAACTAAATTTTAACCCATCATTATCTTCAAATTCCTTGTACTCAAACTATGAAACTTAATTCATAAGATGTTCGTTTCAATGTTCCCATAATTATTATCTACCCTACCTATGCAGTGAAAAGATAAAACTTCTCATAAACTGGATGAGCATAACCAGCCACACAATAAATGATAACAATCGAATATTATCATTTCCTACTAAACAAACCTATCACAAGGCTATATAAATTATTAGGAATTATTCCTTTACATATAACATATAATTCTAGGTAAAATTATTTCATCTGCCAATTTCAAAATAGTACCGTGTCAATTTGTTTTGTTCAAGTGTTTAGAAACCCCTGTCGATAACGTTGATCAAGCGCCTCGACCAGAATTCATAAGCCACTCGACAGACCAATTAACACAATATAAAACATTTTTATAGCATTAACAAATACACACTCATATAGATATATACACACACTCAAACTCATTATAAGGTGTCACTTACCCTATCTCTAATGATTTTACCCTACCAAAGCCTAGGTGTTCGCTAAACCTAAGTTCTGATACCATGTGTAACGACCTGCCTTTTCGACTCTCAAAAGTCAAATCTAATACATCCACGGTATTCACATGTGGAGCATCCAAGTGTCCAAAAAACAGATTGTTAGGTGAAAAGAATAAATGACAGAATAAAATCTCACAGCGTAATGAGTAATATATTATATAAAATGATCTTTTATAAAAAAGGATCTTAATACATATAACAATCAGAGTAATACTACCCTACCATCAGCCTAGACAGTTATAACAGTATATCTTCACAAATGTTGATAAATATAACACAACAACTACAACGGAAATAAAGATACGTAAATACGTCTTAAAGGCATCCAACTCGTCTTCTAAAGATCCAAAGCATCCATAAATAAATCTGAAAATATGCTCGCGCTGACCCGTGCATTATAAGAAAATAACATCCAGATCAATTTGATAAATCAGCATAAGAAAAATAATCAAATAGATTTTTAATATATAAAAAACTTTCAATAATAAAGGCATATCGCAAAGACCATGTCATATATAAACACAGACAAATTTTTACCTTACAATAACCAAACCATTTTATAGGTTTAATGTCTAAGGTTTGATAATAAATATATAAAATATCTAGAATGGTCACCCATTTTTACATTCAATGGTAATAGTTCTATAACTAGACCGTAAAGCACATATTAGAGAATGGATTCCAACATGACAAGGTAAGGGACTACATTCTGTATAGTATGCCTCTAGATAAAATGTACACGAGGACCATGCATAGACCCCTATAAACATAGAGTCGGCTGTCCCATTAACATAACATACCTGATACATCATCCCTCGGCATCGAGGCTGCAAACATTGCCCCACGGTAGCCCCTCATGCACACCAAAATACAAAATCCCCGATCAAGATCGAGGAATGCTGCTCCTAATGGTAGCTCACCACATAGCTCTGCGAGCATCCCCTATTTTAGTCATTACCGTGTTGTGAGGCTTTTGAAGTTACGTTTTACCTTTTTCTCCTAGCAATCCCCATTTGGAATGCTAACACCGCTCTCTAGGCAATAATCCAATGCTAGCATTTATCCATGCAAGTTGTTAATGATATGAACAAATCGAAGATACTACTTCTACTACATTCATTTCGGAATCACCCTCAGGATTAGTAGAAATTTGCCTTTGCACTTCCAAGAACTCCATCTTCGATTCCATTACCTTGAACCAGTCTTGAACCTCTTCCAAAGCATAGAACGCGCATATGGTTTTGGAGTGGTTACGGTTTCGGGTCATCTCATATAAGTACACTCCCCCACTTACTGGTTGCTGCAAAACCAAATCAATAGTTCCAGTAAACCCAACCTCGGTTCTTTTGGAAATAATCAAACAATATATAAAAGTGAAGATCACCTTCTAACCGCTTAAACAGATGGATTTTCTTATCATTTGTCCTAGAAGAATAAAATAAGATTCTACACACAACATAACATGATCGAAGATAACTATGCTATATAACCCTCATGTTTCTCCTAGATATTTGCAGAGTTATATTTTGACCAAGATTTTGATAGTTGGTTATTTAACTATCAAATAAACAAATAATCAAATATAAATTTAATTCCATATGAAACCAAGCATGGCTAAGCATATAAGCAACTACTAAATCTCCTTAATTAATCTTTTTATTAATTAAAAATCACTTTAAAAATATTTGGAAAATATTCATATACTTATCTCCACAATCTAAGTATATTCACCAACCATTTCACATCCAATACTTAGAAAACATTTTCCATTTTCCAAAAAATCATATTTAACCGGGCCAAAACAAATGTCATTTAAAACATTATTACTATAAATCCAAACTACTTTTCCTTCCATATTAAGTATGTAAAGAATGCTTCCATACTATCATAAGGATTAATTATCAAAATCAAATCTCACTCCTTTTAAAATTCCCTTCTTATAAACCCATTCCATATTTAAAAGTCCTTTTATAAATCTCCAATTTAATTTATATAACTTCCTTTATATATCTCTAAATATAATTATAAACTTCTTTATAAAAATCCTTTTATAAGTCCTTTTAAGAAAAAATCCTTTTACACAATCTTCTTTATTTTAAAATAGCACTTAAAAATCCATTCTTTCACTTATAAATTACCATTTATAAATCTCCCTTACAAAATATCATTTATAAATCTTCTTTACAAGATATGATTTATTAAATAAAATTCCTATTGAATAATTCATTATTTATAAACACCTTTATTAAATTAATTAATTGCCTTTAAACATCTTAAATAAATAATTAATTATATTTAAAACATTACTAATAGAATAATTATTTTACTTTAAAACATCATTAATAAAATAATTAATTAACTTTAAAACATCATTACTAAAATATTTATTTAAATTTAAAACCTTAGTAATGAAATAAATAATTAACTTCAAAACATCATTAACAAAATAAATAATACCATTAAGAAAATAATTAATTAATTTTAAAATATCACTAATAAAATAAAATAATTAACTTCAAAATATCACTAATAAAATAATTAATTAACTTTAAAATATCGTTAATAAAATAATTAATTAACTTCAAAATTTCATTAATAAAATAATTAATTAACCTTCGAATACCATTAATAAAATATACGAAATACTTTAATTTAATTTGAATTTAGTTAATATCCATAACTTTTCAAACCCAAAAAGTGGCTTAGCGACCACAACGGTACTTAAACAAATAACCATTTAATTCAATTTAACTTTCTAAGTCATATGACTGGTATTTACATAAGCCAACATATATGTAAATAAAATCAACAATTAACAATCACTAGCTAATCCATTAGTTCCAATATTAATTAATCCACATATTAATTAACTTCACAATCATCATTTTACTTTACAAGCTTATAATGAGGATTTATTCTGCTTAATAAATGTCCAAGATATCTATTCAATTTAATTTTGTTATCCCGCCTTTTGGCAAGGCCGAGATATCAAGGAACTGGTTACAAACTTAGGATCAATCGTCCTGGGTATTGAGCATGCACATGTTCCTATGGATGTCGATGAATTTTGTCCGAATCCGAATCAGGCTACAATTGACGAGACATGACAAACTAAGCCATGGAAGCCCGCATTCTAAATTTCAAGTCAATCCGAGTTCATATGCTCAAGTTATGATCGACGCAAATTGAAGGTGATAACCCCATTTTCGTATCCATCACCGAGCTCCGGTTCGAATCCATCACCTTCATATCCATCAGAGCGACAACATCTTCGTATCCATCAGAGGTACCCCGGGTCATATCGATCTCATTCGCATCCATCGTTATGCCATACTTCGAATCGATCGGTAAGTAGTATGCTTCGTATTGAGCAGCTAGTGTCTAGTTCATAACCATCGGTCTTCATCTGTTCATATCGATCAATGATTGCTGCTGTTCGAATCCATCGAGTTATGACTACTTCGTATCCATCAGCTGCGACAAGTCGTTGTTTCGTATCCATGAGGTAATTGCCCCTTTCGTATCCATCCACCTTTGTTAGTTCGTTTCCATCACAAAGCAAGGATTCGTATCCATCAGATACCGGTATTCGTATCCATCAGAGGGTTACGTTGTGCACTTGGAGACTCATATTCGAATCCATGGGTGATGGCTTGTTCGTATCCATCGTTTCGAACCGATCTGGGATGACATGTTAATTATGGATACGGACGGGGCAAAATACTTGGGGTGACTCGGTCAAACCGGAGTGAAAAGCGAATCAACACGAAGAGCGCGTGCCACGTCAACTTGTTCACACGCGTTATCATCGAGTCGAAGCGATCGATTCGAATTAATGGATTCGAACCAAACAGCCACCAAGCAGCCCAATTTCGTATCGATTATATCT
Organism: Allium cepa; assembly: GCA_030765085.1. Lineage (NCBI taxonomy): Eukaryota > Viridiplantae > Streptophyta > Magnoliopsida > Asparagales > Amaryllidaceae > Allium > Allium cepa. The sequence continues at coordinate 300,579,471 of CM060929.1, forward strand.
CAAAATCCACTGATCCAAATACCATGAAATTTTCACAGAAGATTACGCACAAGCCAAGGAACATTCCTACCAAATTTCAGCTCCATCGGACATGATCTTGATTGATACGAAATGATTTTGTATCGTTCACAGATCGAGTCGAAACTTTCTGGAATTGGTAGTGTGGGCCCCCTCACGTGCCACAGTGAGTCTCCCGAAGTTTGAGCCAAGTCTCAGCCTCCTACGCCTATAAATAGAGCCCCAGAGCCTACAGAAGAAGGATCTTTTGATTCTCAAGCGTCCAGACTCTGCCGGATCAAGACTTACATCATACTCTTGCTGTTGAATTCGAATTTCAAGTTATATCTTGCTGTTGTTCGCTGTAATCACTTGTAATCGCTGAAAGAGAATCAATAAAGTTACAAAAACTTCATAGTGGACGTAGGCAACACGCCGAACCACTCTAAATCGCTTGTTTGTGCATTTACTTTCTTGTTGTTTGGAGTTTTTGTTAGATAATCCTCATTTTAAATTTATATTCTTCACTATTATCTCTTCAAAAACTTCCGAAGAGTGTTGTGCCCAATTTTGGTACAAACACTTTGGTGCTTTCATTGAGAAAACCCAGATTTTCTCCTGCTCGTTGGATCTGTCGTCGATACCGGATTGCATAAATCTAAGAGAGAGATCCAGATCACTAATTCGAGTTCCTTCCCTTCTATTCAGATTTGTGTAAAGTCTAGGAAAGGAGTTCAACCCCCAAGATGGTTAGCACAAGGACCACATCCAACGCTGTCAATCAAGAAGACCAGGATAGACAAAATCCCGCGCCACTACCTCCCTCTAACCAAGACGCTACCGGACACTCGGAACCATCAGGTCCGGTTACCCGACAAGAGTTCCAACTGCTGCTTCAAGAGCTGACCCAAAGTCAGCAACAACTAACAGAGCAACTACGCACTAACGCCGAGCTGACCAGCCAGCTGATTCACCAAAAGTGGAGGAGATCTAGGAGAGATCATGCTTCTCGCTCCTCCAGCGAAAGTTCTTCCTCTTCTGATTACCATCACCAATCTCCACGACCCCGACTGGATGAGAGTCATATACAAACTGCTGGGCATCAACCGGCAATGACCGTTGGACAGCTGAGAGTTGGTCCATCGGCCAGTTTCCAGATCGGACCCTCCTCCCGAGGGGGTACCGCTCCTCACTACACCGCAGACTACCGCGCCATGACCGTCGCGGTTGAACCAAGGGTCGATGCCCAAAATCAGTCGAACCTGGATCGTCGTCAGCATGGGCACACTCCTGAACCACACGTCCCAGAGGACTATGAGCCAAGAAGGCGAGACGTGGACCGTCGACAGCATCCGGTCCAACCTCATAATATGGAACATAATCACACTCTGGCACGAGCTGCACAGAACGTACAAATGCCGGATCTTCCGACCATGATACGTCAGATGATCCGTGAGATCCAGGATCTCACGAATGATGACTGGGGAATCTCCCGAAGTCACACTCCTTTTACGGATGATATTCTTACTGTTGAACCCCCTCGGCGATTCAGGATGCCGACTCTACCCATGTACGAGGGAAACTCCGACCCCGACCAACATATTCTGAAATATGTATGGTCGATGAGTGCTGCTAGAGCTGACGATGCAGTGAATTATCGTAGTTTTCCCATTTCCTTAGGGGGCATCGCTACCATGCGGTTTACCCGACTCCCGCCACGATCCATTTCCTCCTTTGACCAGTTGGCCACAAAATTTGTTGAGCAATTCCGCATGCACGTCGCAAGGCCAAAAGATGTCAACACTCTATCTAGCATCGCCCAAGCTCCTGGAGAGATGCTCAGACGCTACTTAGAGAGATTCCATGCTGCATGTGCGGAAATCAGCAATCCGAATGATAACTCCATCCTTATGGCATCGACTAAGGGGATTGACCCTGATTCTGAGTTTGGCAACTGGTTGGCTGGAAAACCACATGCATCATTGGACCGTTTCTACGCCAAGGCGGCTCAATTCCTGAGAAGGGAAGATGCGAAACAGTCTAGGAAGCAAGATGATGCATGGCCATGTGTGGAAGGGATCCAAAGCAATGTTGCGATCAAACAGTTCGGTGAGAGTTTCGGAAATGAGCCCGATCGACCGAGACAGGAGGACTCTACCCGTCCCGGCGGGAGATTAGTGATAAACGCCGTCAGTGGCGGACCCACTTTGTCAGGAGCTTGGAATGACAAGGATCTTCGTCACTGTTACACATGACAGGCTTATTTAGTCTATGAATACTTTGTAGTTTGTCTTTGCATTCTGAAGTTTGAATTTGTAATAAGGCACTGACTTTGCCATGTTTTCTCGTTCCAGCAATAAATTACCATTTCTTCAAGCTAGAGCTGTGATTCACCGAATGCGGCATTCAACAATCACGACGCACGAAGAGCTAAGTTCTATCATACGATGGAATTTATTCAAATAGCGAGTGACTGTGATACGACCGACCACTCACTAAGTGAAACCTCAGCTCGGGGGCAAGCCGTCACAATAAAGGCTAAACTGGACCGACACACGACAGTTCTATAACCAACTCCAAATTCCCAGAGTGTGACTTGGAGTATAAACATCAACTCTAGGTTCCCGGAGTGTGAACCGGAGTATAAACACTAACTCTAAATTCCCAGAGTGCGAATTGGAGTATAAACATCAACTCTAGGTTCCCAGAGTGCGAACCGGAGTATAAACACCAACTCCAAATTCTCAGAGTGCAAAGTGGAGTATAAACATCAACTCTAGGTTCTCGGAGTGCGAACCGGAGTATAAACACTAAGTCCAAATTCCTAGAGTGCGAATTGGAGTATAAACATCAACTCTAGGTTCCCAAAGTGCGAACCAGAGTATAAACCCTAACTCCAAATTCCCAGAGTGCGAATTGGAGTATAAACATCAACTCTGGGTTCCTAGAGTGCGAACCGGAGTATAAACACTAACTCCAAATTCCCAGAGTGCGAATTGGAGTATAAACATCAACTTTAGGTTCCCAGAGTGCGAACCGGAGTATAAACGCTAACTCCAAACTCCCAGAGTGCGAGTTGGAGTACAAAACTTATAAATACGGCTTCGAAGAGGGTGGACTCGTCCGCCTAACGACTTCGACCGTATCCTAAACAAGTTCGAGGAGGATGGACCCATTCATCTAACGACCTCGCTTGGTAGCTCGGGGTGGATGTGATCCGACCATCCATAATCCCGGCAAAATCCATCGTTTCCAAAGTGTGAACGAATTCCTAAAAAGCCTAAACATGTGTGACTGCCATATGTCGGCCAACTCCAAGTTCCCAAAGCGTGAATCGGAGTATGAACATCAATTCTAGGTTCCCGGAGTGCGAACCGAGATATAAATGCTAACTCCAAATTCCTAGAGTGTGAATTGGAGTATAAATACTAAGTCAAAGTTCCCGGAGTGCAAACTGTGTTATAGACGTCGATAGTTCTTGGATTTGCAGAGTGCGAACCAGATTATCGATCATAGATTATCCTAAGTCCCCGGAGTGTGGACATGTGCTCAAGATTTGCAATAGGTGCGATTGACCATTGAAATACAAGTGCTGGTCCTCGGAACTTGGGGCAAAGCTTAAGTGTTAATCACTAACCGAAGTGATACAATGTCCAAAATTCAACTCATTCATCAATTACGACTCGTGATCACGATTTTCAAACTTGGAAAATAAAACAAACTCAACTTGAAGGTAAAAACACCACAAGTGCACTGGACTGAAATTCAAATACCGCAAATACTTAAGCATAAAAGAAATAAAAATTGAAGAAGAAAAACAAAATTTTATTTCAACCAACTGTATGTGAAGATTCATGTACAAGTTATTCTTAAAATTTCTACTAGAAGGGGGGCGAGCCTGCATCTATACACGACCTATAAAAAGAAAGACAAAAGTACACTCTTAACTACCAAAAATGCGCTAAAGGGGGCTTATCGACTTTTTCTTCTTCAGCCTTCTCTTCGAGGCGGAACCGCCGGAACCACTAGCAGTTTTTCGCTTCGAACCTTTACCCTTTGACGAATCATCCCCTAAAGAAGGCATGATATCAACGTCTCCCTCCGAACTCGAGTCTACGGGGATGCTCTCTTCAAGAGGAGTCGGGGGAATTGGATCTGCAACCGAGGGTGGAGTGGATACTTTAGTATCAACCAGTGTCCCCTCGGGTGATATCATCACAAGTGGAGTCAGACCTGGCGCTGTCACTCCACCCTCAGAATCATCGCCGCGAGCCGCCGCCTCCATCTCAGCGTTAATTTCGACCAAAATCTCTGCTTCACGAGCGGCACGGGCTTCACGGTAGGTAGTGGTGGACTATGACGAAGCAATGGAAGCAGGCGGGAACGTGCCAAGAACGAATGGCATGTCCGCAAAAGGATCGCTGTTTCGACGTAGGAGCTCGTTCATCATCTGCTCATCCAAAGACAGTGAGCTCCCCTGTGTCATCTCCGTCGGCGCGACCGCAGTCATGGTAATCGCCTCAGTAATAGTGGCCTCCTGCACTTGATGTGATTCTTGGATTGCAGGAGGCGTTGTCAATGTAACTTCGCTCAGTGGACAAAGAAGAAAAGAGGTTGTTAGAACACACTTCGAAAACAAGCCCTTCACTTTAAATACACATGGAATTTGTTCAAAGTACCTTCCTCAGTTTGGCTTGTGGTTGGCGGAACAACTTCGGATGAATGCTCCCTAATAGGAGATAGGCGTGGCTGTTCAGGGTCATAGGTCGGGATGGGCTGGGGCTCGGTCACTGGAGTAGGCTCGGGATGGGGCGGAGTAGTAATCTGTGAGCTTGTAACATGATGCATAACTCTGGAGCCTTCCTTGACTTCTTGGTGCTGGATGCCGAGTCATTCTCTTGCATGAGAAATCATAAAATCATGAAGAACCTTCTTCTCATCATCATTTAGTACGCGGTTCTCCAATTCAAACTCGTCAAAGGAGCCGCCCGACTGCCCAGTTTTCACCTCCTCGACCAGCAAATTCCAGGCGTTAGATAGATGTGTTGGGTATTCATCAAGGCAGGCTAAGTCCCTATGCCTCAACACTGGCATTGTAAGTAATGAGAAGCTCCTCTATGTCAGCCTCTAACCTGATTTCTGCCTGTCGAACCTTCTCATCAACTCCGGCCTCCACCTCGCGGACCATTTCCATGGCCGCATCTCTTTCCCTCAGAAGCACCACCGCCTGATCGCACGCTTCCTATGCGGCAACGTTCGCAGCATCCTTTTCCTTTATGATTTCAGAAATTTTGGATTTAAGCTCGTTAAGCTCTTTAAGGGCTGCATCCCGCTCAGCGGTCAAGATGGTGTTCCGGTGGCCCATATCTTCTACTGTAGCATAGTGCTCCCGCTTAATCCTTTCTATCGCCGCCTGGGCCTCATCGGCTTTCTTAAGAGCCTCGATCTCAGATTTGCGAGAAGACTCGGCTTCACTGTTGAGCACTTGAATAATTCGATCTTTTTGACGGAGTTCTTTCTCTAGCTTTTCAATCATGACTGCTCGATCAAAGGTCACTTTCGATGCTTTCTTCGCGGTCTTCGACCACTCCTGATACTGGAAAAATATATCTGCAATATAATCATGCATCGTGGTTTCGACCGACGTCGGTACCCTTTTTAAATGCGGGGGGAAGACAAACCCATCAAAACAGATGTCGGGGAAATCCTTTATCAGTTGAGCGAGCCTTATAGCTCCTTCCCTAGTGGGCTTGACAAGGGCCTGTGTGGTGGTTGAAGGGTCTACTACCTTAGTTTGGCGATGAGAGTCGGACCGTGAAGAGTGGGAAGACTGCATGTGCCGTGAAGTCTCTTGGGGCCTCGAAACATGAACCGGAGGCGGTGCAGGAGCTCTGGGAGGGGGAGTGCGTGATCGGGAACGGTGTACATATTCCCTGTCCCTATCAGTCCGTTCCTGGCTGGAATGCCCTTGATCATAATCCCGGTCTCCTTCCCTCCTACGCGATTCATAGTACGATGAAGATCGACGTTTGTTGCGCAGGCTGCCAAGCATCGAGCCTTGATCGGACATGGTGTCTACAAAGTAAAAATGGAAACGAAATTAATAATCTTCAGAAAAAGGCAGCTTGCGGACAAAAAAAATCATGTAGTGTCGTGACATGTGTATGTATGTGCAACCCCTCGACCAATCAGATGTGTCGGCCACGTTAGTGGGCAGAGACTCGCTTAAAACTAAAGCTTGCTGGAGCTCATCCAATCCGGCATCATGCTGTAGGGACACATCATCTGGAATTGGAAGATCGGCGAGTCCTTCATAAAGATTCTCTGTTTTTGGGGGAGACGTCTCCGAAATTCTAATTCCGGAGGCGGGCCGGGATGTGACAACAGATTTCCATCTCCCCTTTCTAGATGGCTGAAAAACGGCTGCCTTGCCTTTTCTCTGCTCTTCGATATCCTGGGCTACATCCGCAGGTTCGCCCAACGGTTCCTCCTAGGTGTAAGTTTTCTCGGAGTCAGCCTCCTCGATTATAACAACTCTAGGCTTTTTTCGTTTAACTCGTTCCTTCGAGGCAGTTCTTAGTGCACCGTCGAGCATTATACTTTGTCTTCGCTCGATCAGCCCAAGAGTTCTGAGATTCCTATCCGTCAGGACCGAGTCAATATTCCTGTCTGCGCCTGGGACCTCTTAAAGAACCCGAACTATCTCCTTGTAATAACTGCCTTCGGGTCGTTGAATTATCACTGTAAAGAAAAAGAGAGTGTGAGTTGGGTTTCATTTGCAACTGTCTTGCCGACTACTCGAAAAGATAGCAGTACTCGCGTCTAAATAGCCATCGTCGGGCAAATCCTGGGGGCATCTAACATAGAACCACTCCGTCTTGAAGTAGCTCAGCCTGGTCCATGATCCCGTAATTACTTGACAATTTCTCACGGCCTCCAGAAATGTGAAAGATGGACTGTTTGTCCGACTCTTGAAATTGAACAGGTATCTTATATCAGTCAGTCGGGGTGGACGATAGAGGTGCTCCATAAATGCAATGAACAAGCTATTGAGTGAAGCGTATCCATTTGGGTGTAGCTGAGATGGGGCGATCCCTATAAAGGACATCACTTCTCTTATATACCGATTGAATGGGGGGAGCGTCTTAGCTGCACACGCTTGTCGGTTGAAAGCAGTATACCCCTTCAGTGGGTTGTGTGGTCTGTCGCTTGGTCCTGGCAATAATACATCGTCCATCGACAGACCATGCCTTAAGCATATTCTCCCTAGCATATCTTCAGAAATATGAGACGAGACAGAGTCTGATGGATTGTTGATGAAGGATGCGTCGGGTAATTCGTCCGGGGCCGGACCAATGACTTCGGCCTCGATGTCCGGTATTTCAAGTCTGGGAGGAGTCAAACTCCGAGTTTCTTGTGGTTTCGAGCTTGGAGTTTCCATAGCTAACTAACTCACGAGAAATCATCATTAGACGACAAAGAGCCCGTGTGTTCCCCTCGTGTAAAGTGTGTGTTGTGCAGTGTTGTGCATTACTTGGATAAATTAAGAATAATTGGCAAACAACGGAGATAATCGGATTCCAGTTGGGATGACCGTCATTGCTGACCATCATCACCAAATCATCTAAATGTGAGCAATCAATCCGGATTAAAGTTGTTATGGTTCCATCGACGAGCTTCGAAGGGTAGTCAAGTATGCCGTCTAACTGTCAAGTCTAGATATGCGAGAATGAAGCTCGTCGGAATTGTGCGAAGGAGTGTTCAAAATTTCGTATCCATTATGGGATGGGTTCGAATCGATCACATGAAGCTTGTTCGAATCCATCAGGATACGCGTTCGTATCGATCCTTGGGGCATGCTTCGAATCGATCGCCAAGGCTCGAGTTCACATCGATCAAAAAAGGATTACATCGAATCGATCCTCGATTCCCAGGTTCGTATCGATCAGGAAAGTCACAACTAAACATCGATCATGTTCGAATCGATATTTTTCATATCGAACATGAGAGTAAAATTCGTATCGATCTAAAGTTGAGAACTTCGAAACGACCGTTTACTTGATTTTCGTATCGGTCATTTCATATCGATACGACCTACCACCATCACCATCGATACGAGATACAACGTCACCATTAGGATATTCCAGGGATCGATGTGAAATCCAAGGAAAAACATCATTGACTTCATCGACTCGAACACAGGTCCCCAGATCGACACGAAGCACAGATCAATTTATTTTTTTCCATCCTTTCTTCTTCAATCAGCAGAGACATCGCCATGGCCATTTTCGACCAAGCTTTGACCCAGATCCAATCTTGAAGGTTGCCAGAATGGATAATTGATGAAGATGGAGTGGATCTGAGATAACCTCGTCGTTTGGATTTAGTTACAACCGATTCATTACCTAAATTGAAGTTAAAACTCGAGAGATTCTGATCGATTCGAAAGCACTGTGCAGTTCCTTTTCTTTCTCCAAGAGAGTGGATCGATGTAAAGGTAAAAAATAGGGAGTGCAGTAGTAAAAAGTAAAAAAGTGAAAATGGCCGAAGCCTCGAGTATTTATACGAAGCTTGGGGAAGAACCGGGTCGATTCGCCTCCCAGTCCACGTGACCGGTCGCAACCGGTCAACCCACGAGTTGATTCGAACGCTTCGTTCGTACCCATATGACCAGGGTTTTTATCAAGGCGAAATGGTCAGCAAACCCATCGATACGAAGCACACAGCAAAGACGGCTGAAGACAATGAATCCCATCGATTTGAAGCCCTTGTTCATATCGATGAATTCAAAACTCCATCCACTACACATCAATACGAACAGCGATTTCGTATCCACCATGATTTATACATTAGCGTCGATACGAATTATGGATCGCCTATCCATGACAAACAACAGGGTTCATCGATACGAAGATGATGATTCGTATCCATCAATGCCGAATACATCGATGCGAACTAAACCTTCCACACTTCTATATCGATCCAGGAGAGGATCGATACAAAGGAACGTCCAAAAGCAACCATCAAGCGTTGTTGCAACTCGAGTTTCACCTCGATTCAGGAGAGGATCAATGCGAAATTCAGTACAAGAAAACTGACAACGACTCGTGGACTTGCAACGTTAACGAGAGTCAGATTAACATATGTGCATATGTCAAACTAATATTCAATTCTCAGCATTAACATGAATTGGATATTCACTCAACAACGATTACGACAACAAACAACTATGGGCTATCAAACAGCAATCAGTTATAGCAACGCAAGCTTACAACCTTCGACAAAAGAGCAGTGACTGTTCAGAGTGAAGACTGCATGTTTTCAAAGTACGTCATGTTTCCATAAGACGTACTTTAGGGGGCAAATGTTATCCCGCCTTTTGGCAAGGCCGAGATATCAAGGAACTGGTTACAAACTTAGGATCAATCGTCCTGGGTATCGAGCATGCACAGGTTCGCTATGAATGTCGATGAATTTTGTCCAAATCCGAATCAGGCTACAATTGACGAGACATGACAAACTAAGCCATGGAAGCCCGCATTTCAAATTTCAAGTCAATCCGAGTTCGTATGCTTAAGTTATGATCGACGCAAATTGAAGGTGATAACCCCATTTTCGTATCCATCACCGAGCTCCAGTTTGAATCCATCACCTTCGTATCCATCAGAGCGGCAGCATCTTCGTATCCATCAGAGGAACCCCGGGTCGTATCGATCTCATTCACATCCATCGTTATGCCATACTTTGAATCGATCGGTTTCGTATCGATCGGTAAGTAGTATGCTTTGTATTGAGCAACTAGTGTCTAATTCGCAACCATCGGTCTTCATCTGTTCGTATCGATCAATGATTGCTACTGTTTGAATCCATCGAGCTATGACTACTTCGCATCCATCAGCTGCGACAAGTTGTTGTCTCGTATCCATGAGGTAAGTGCCCCTTTCGTATCCATCCACCTTTGTTAGTTTGTTTCTATCACAAAGTAAGGATTCATATCCATCAGAGAGTTACGTTGTGCACTTGGAGACTCATATTCGAATCCATGGGTGATGGCTTGTTCGTATCCATCGGTTCGAACCGATCTGGGATGACACGTTAATTATGGATACGGACGCGGCGAAATACTTGGGGTGACTCGATCAAACCGGAGTGAAAAGCGGATCAACACGAAGAGCGCGCGCCACGTCAACTTGTTCACACGCGTTATCATCAGTCGAAGTGATCGATTCGAATCAATGGATTCGAACCAAACAGTCACCGAGCAGCCCAATTTCGTATCGATTATATCTCAAAATCCACTAATACAAATGCCATGAAATTTTCACAGAAGATTACATACAAGCCAAGGAACGTTCCCACCAAATTTCAGCTCCATCGGACATGATCTTGATCGATACGAAATGATTTCGTATCGATCACAGATCGAGTCGAAACTTTCTGGAATTGGTCGTGTGGGCCCCCTCACGTGCCAGAGCGAGTCCCCCGAAGTTTGAGCCATGTCTCAGCCTCCTACGCCTATACATAGAGCCCCAGAGCCTACAGAAGAAGGATCTTTTGATTCTCAAGCGTCCAGACTCTGCCGGATCAAGACTTACATCATACTCTTGCTGTTGAATTCGAATTTCAAGTTGTATCTTGCTATTGTTCGCTGTAATCACTTGTAATCGCTGAAAGAGAATCAATAAAGTTACAAAAACTTCATAGTGAACGTAGGCAACACGCCGAACCACTCTAAATCGCTTGTTTGTGCATTTACTTTCCTATTGTTTGGAGTTTTTGTTAGATAATCCTCATTTTAAATTTATATTCTTCACTATTATCTCTTCAAAAACTTCTGAAGAGTGTTGTGCCCAATTTTGGTACAAACAAATTTAATAGAACTGTGTTTTATTTGACCAAACAGGCATCACTAATGAAGTATAATTAATTTAACCACGTTATTATATAAATTAATGTAATTATATTCAATCACTATTATTTTTTCATAAATTTACACTTCATCAAAACTATCAACTATTTATATCACAATGTTATACTTGTCAATACGAGTCTAACGCAAAATCCGTGGGTTGAACGAATTTAAAATGAGCAAGTTATGGTATTTTTAAACTTAACTAACTTAGTTTATATAAGTAAAACAAATAAATAATTTTTTTATCTTACCTTACACCAAGGGCCAGCCCACATCTCCTAACCGAACCCAAAAGCTACAGTAGCCTTCCACCCTAATTCAAAAATCATGCCTTCCTGTACCCAAATTCGAGTATGGCCATGTCGATCAACCCCCAACCACCGCCGCTACAACCCCTCCAGGCCCATGCCACCACCACCATAAGGACCACAACTCGCCGCCCCACCTTCGAGTCCAACATCGGCCATCTCGGCTCCTCCAAACGTCGACATCCAATCAATAAGTCGAACTCAAAATAAAACTCAACTGAAACCCTGGAATCAGCTCGTCCGGTTGGCGTGGTCCACAAGACCACGTCCGACCAATCCTAAACAACTCGCCTTGCCTCGACCTTCCTCCCAACAGCTCCGCTCCTCCCCTAGACCACCATGACGTCGGAAAACTCGAGTTGATCGGGAAAAGTTCAACTGCCAATTACGACCAACTTCGGCCCTCTAAAATCGCGAAATCAACTCCAAAAATCTTGGCTCCGGCCATACGAACCCATCCATACCCTCCCTTCTCCGATTCATGTTCATCGAAAAATGACTAGTATTCCACTACTACTATTCTCGGCCAATACCCGTCCCCCCGCTCGATAAGACGACGATCAACTATTTTTAGAAAATACTAGAGGCTATAATGAACAACTTTGATGTTGGGAGATTTGACTGTTTTGATTGGTTGTGGAGATATGGATTTTGAAAGGAGGAGGGTGGAGCGTTTTCATTTAACAATAAGAGGGAAAAAAAAATAAAAGAAGGAGAAAATGAAAACAAGCGATAAGAGTGAAATGACGACAGAAATAAAAATACGATCGCGTACAACCATAAGACACGATTCCAAAACTATAATAAAACACTCTAGTTATCAAACTCTGTAAAGTTTGAAAATACCAACGTTTGCCTTAAAATACGTTAAACGAAAATTTAATTATTTTTCAAATTAAAAATTATGAAAATATCATAAATTAAACTAAAAATATGTTATCAAAATCAAGTCGTTATTATTTATTATATTCGAATCAAATTTGAATATTAAATAAATTAAATATCTAATTCGTAACGTTTAAAAATTCTAAGTCGTTACAGTTTATTTGGAGTGGTTTAAACTACCATGTATTCAAACTTTTATTTTTATTGTTAAACTACAAATTTTCCGAAAAAAGGCTTGAGTATTGGATTTCATTCAGTTTATACGCTGTTTGATTATGCATAACATGTGTGTTTACTTCAAAAACTCTTTTAATTTTAGATTGGTCGATGTAAGGTGTGTGATTTAATTTGGTTAAAGTTTTAACGGGTAACGTTTAGTTTTGCAATTTTTTATTTTGTTTTGTTTGGTTCCTCTTGAGTTGCGCTTCTGAACTGTCTTCGAAAATGTATTATGGAACTTTCCAATTAAAAACCTTGTATTCCTAAATAATCCCAATTTTTTTGTAAGTTTTGGTCTCTCGCTCTCTCGTATTGACGTTCCGTTTCATTTCTATTTTGAATCTGATCGATTGGATTATATTCAGCTTTTTGTACGATCAAATTCTGCTAAGGTATGAACTCTCTTATCCCTGATGGTTTTGTTGATTTTTGACGTTCGTTTATGTCAGTGCTTCAGCTGAATTAAATTATTTGCACGAAAACCCTAGTCTTCCAGATTCTAGTTCAATTTGTAGCGCAAACGATATCTTTGGTTAGTAAACGATTCTCCCCTATAACACTTATTTTTGTCTCAGTATTTTTTATATAAATATTTTTAATCAATAATTTGAACATTGTATTTTGCTCTACACAAAGCATGAGTTACGACCTTTTTCTTAGCAATCAATGTTAAAGTTGATCAGTGTGTTGCAATTCATTGTCAAAGAACAAAATCTTTAGTAGCACAGTGTACAGATTTTCAATGGTCCTGTCATTTCAGAAACGGTCCATTTCAGTTCAAATAAATGTCTATGCTGATTTGCAATTTAGTTGATCAGTTGAACTATTATGGAATGGTTGAAACGATGGAAGAATAATATTCAGTGAATCTAATTGTTTGGATAATGACTAGGACGACCACAAATGTTATGTAATATGTAAAGAATAAGATATAGTTTTAAAGTAATACATATATCGGTTGTGCACTTTACATTTTGTCATATGATGATGCAAATAGTTTGAAACTGTTTTAAGAAATTTCTCAGTGTTGATAAATATATAAGAAAAAGAATTGGTGTGAATGTATCTGAGTGCAAATTGAAAAACTCTGAAGTTGATTATTATGGAATTCGAAGATCATAATAACATAATAACCGAACCAATGAGTTGCTTACTTGCTTCATCTTTAATGGTTCGAAGGCCCTGAATTGTATTATATTTTTCAAGTTTGCACTTTATTAAATCGTTTGTGTTAGATATATCCATAGCAGCTTAAGCTCTCTATCAAAATAATTTTAATATGCAATCTGAGCTGAAGTTTCCTGACCGGCATCACCAATCTAGTTTTTTATATCAGATTTTTGACAAAATCCCTAAGCAAATTGGGTTATTAGACTTAATCCTCGGTATTCATTTTATTAGACTTACATCTGCGTTAGACAACTAAAATGAAAATTTTCAAATACTCAAATAGGTTTTGATAGATTTTGTTGGAATAATCAAGATGCGTTGCTTGTAATCAACTTGTTTGAGAATAATGTCTTAGTTGTAATCAAGACGCATCGCTTGTTAGGCTAATAAAATACTCCAAGGGGCAATGACAATGTGTTGTGACGGGAGGGTTATGTCACAAAAAATCCCTATAATGTGAATATTGATCTTTTAGTATTTATGTAGATTCCATTACATTAATTTAACGATGTGGAATTATACTCAACATACCTTGCACGTGTGGTGTATTTTGAGCCAAAACACATGGATATTTATGTTGGCTGATACGGAGCAAGTGCAGCGGTTAGGCACACATGAATAGTGCCTAGCTTTGATACCATATTAGAAAATCATTTGTTATCACATACCAATTGGTATTGTGAAGAATGATCTCTTAGTATTTATGTAGGCCCAATTGTATTAATTCCACGAAGCTAGATTATTCTCAACATTTCTTAGTTATGTTCAAACTTTGGCATACAAGTTACCATATACATGTATTATAACATCACCAGTCTAGTGCATTGAAAGATCAGATATTGAATAAATTAAAGTTGAAGTACTTTGATTTTTTTTCTCCAGAGCACGGTGTTGGACCAATGGGATATGAAGAAGATTATAAATACTACCTCACTTTCCAGCGCAGAGAGCTTCAAGCACTGTGTAGAAACAACCGTCTTCCTGCTAACAGAAGTCATACTGAATTAGCCAACTTATTGGCTTTGTTCTATGAGGTATCAGTTTTCTTTGCATAGGAAGGGCTAAAAAATTTGCCATGGTTGACTTAGTTATTCAATAGTACACCATTAAGCTTCTGACTAATTTGTGTAATACTTATACAGAAAAGAAACCATGCCTTAAGTCTCTCAAGGGAAAGAACAATCAACGGTTCTCACAAGAAGCCTAAAGATGCAGAGCAATTGTTAGAACATTATACAGGTTTGTCTGTATATTGAACTACGTGATATGAATCTTATGTAGTATCTCACATCTTGTTAGTGAGGGAAAAATGCATTGCATGAAACAACTCTTATAATTATCGCATATAATTGAAGATTCTGTTGGAGTACATGGGAAAGCACTACCGGAATCTATGAGCAAGGAAAGTGACGATAGTCAACGAATTTCTACTAGGATGCCTATGAAAATTGGTTGTGATGCAGAATTTCAAGCTTCAGCAAATGTATGCTTATTTATATGACTTCGCTTGATTTTACTAAATAACATATTTTACTGAATAAATGGTTGGTTGCCCTAAGTCCTTCACCCCATGATTAAGCAATTAAACTTATTGCCGTGATCACGCAGATATTTGCATTGGAACAGTCTAATGGCTCTACTTCACTAACTGAAAACTGTGATGTTGTCAACGAGTTAAAAAAATATTCAAACTTAAGAAAGAAACGCAGGGCTGCTACCCTGAACCATGCTGCGTTGAAGATTGACAATACAGTTCCAAGAAGTAAGTCAAGAGCTGCTGGGAGTTCAAAACACAATAATTTTGGTAAAGATACTCCGTCATTTGATTTCTTTGTAGAGTCGGAAAGTGGTCTTGAGCTTCATGTAGATCTGAATTCAAACCCATTAGAATGGATTAACAGTTTGAAGGATGAAGTGCGTAACAATCTAAATAACGAGGATTTAAAACCTAGTCGTCGCCGAATTCATCTTGGAAGTTCCTCGGTAGAAGTTAGCACTCAACTGAAAATATCACAAGTTGAGAATATTGAAACCAATCCCAGTGCTAACAGAGCTGGTATAAAGGCCGACCGCACCACTTCTACATTAAGCTCACAAAATGAGAACAACAAATATATAATGGTCAATGCTGATGCTACTGACACATCTGTACTATCATCAAGTGTAGCTCTTTCAATTTCTCCAATTGATCAGAAGTGCGTTGCATCAGTGGTTGACGGTTTTGCAGTGCCCATAAGTGATTTGTGTATGTCAAGCAGCAAAGAAATGACCGATCGACCACAGATTCAGTCTAGTATCCCAAAGGAAAACCATCCTCTGAAACCTTCTGGAACTGAGGTGGTTGAATTGACATCTATTTTGAGCAACCTGGAAGAAACTGATGATATTGGTAAAATATCTTGCCAACAAGACCTTGTCGCAAAGCCACAAGAAGTTGTAACTGAGCAGAATGGACCATCAAACTTTTGTGAAGTACATTTGACCTCAACTGATTGCCTTGTAAACAGTCAAGAACTGGTATGTTCTTCTCTAACTTGGTGGCATTTATAGCACATTGGGATTATCTGGCTATTTATTAAGTGTATTTTTTTTTCCGATCATGATACTTCCTGTATTATATCTTTATTAATAGTTGGTTTGGAAGCCCAAACTTTTGGTCCGACCGCGAATTTCCAAAATTGCTCTTATATGTATTTTTTATATTAAAGTTATCACACTCTTTTGATGTCAGCATGAAATACCAAAAATATCTCTCCACGGATATTATCAAGATTTAGTCTAACTCAAAAATAGGATTTGACAAATAAGTTTCCTTTACATATTCAAATTTTACTCTATAAAAAATTTACTAAGTCTTCGTATTACTTAATAATAGGATCTAACAAATAAACTACGCTACAAATTTGTTTTTTTCTAAATTAATAATATAAATAAAATTTTAAACGAACAAAAAATTATATATTGCAACTTAGAAATAAAAATTCAAATTAACTACTTACGATTCAACACAAATAAATATTTGTCGAAACATTTTCTTTTAAACGTATTAAATAAATACAATTTGTACAAAAATAATTCAGGCGCCTTTATCACACGCGGAGCGCGTGCCGTAATGTTCGTTATATATATATATATATATATATATATATATATATAAAATAAGTGTTAATGGTTTGTCGAGTAATGTATAATTATATTAAATATAACAATCATAATTATATCTAATAACTTGGTAACATTCACTTATTTGCAATAACAAATAGAAAATGGCTGACTGTTTTAGCATTGACGCTTAAACACCTAACTCATACATCATATCATCTGACTCCTCTCCCCCCTCCCCCCCTTCCTCCTCTTTCTCCATCTGTTTTACTTATTTTGGTTTTTTCATTGTGAGTACTTGTTTATTTTTTCATTAAGCGTATCTCTGCATACCATATTCAGTCTTCACTAATCTTGTAACTACGTCATTGTCTTTAACATAAATTATTTTGTGTTCCTTCTGAAACCATCAATATAAATTATTTCATCATGGTTAATTTTATGTTAAATGCTGAAAATATCAAAGCAACCATTCATCTTTTCTCTTGCCTCATTTTTTCTTGTTTTTTCATTAGATCATTTTCACATATTTCTTTTTTTTGGCTAAAAATCAAGTATTAATATTTTTTCCTTCATTCCTATTCAAACATTCTCTATCATATTACGTTGTTGACTAACATCCTCCTTTTCCTGTTACATTAATGATGATTTTGACATACCCTGCTATTTAAAAATGTATAAAACCTTTTGGCCAGTCAAGGTTTTGTTTACAATATTTGTGTTTCCGTATTCCCAATCCCAGCCAATATTAAATATCGTCATTCAGTATAAATGTTGTAAGTATTCTCAAATTTGCTCTCATTATTATTTTTCTTCGGTTATCCAACCAAACATCATTATGGATCCTTTAGGTTCTCAGTGGGATTTAGACTCCTGATTTTAGTAAATCTTGATTCCTTAATATCATCTGAATTATGAAGCAAGCTTTGCTTTTATCAAGATATACCTTCAACATTGACACTCGTAAAGAATTTCGCAAAAATAAATATGGTATGTGGTATATGATGCTAAATTTTATGCCTTGTTACTCATTTTGGTTTGTTTTGGCTTTTTGGCCTCAATTTCAGAAGCTAGGATTTCAACTTCTTAAAAATGTTCTAGCTCAATTTTTTTTTGGCCAAAGCTACAAAATACAAAAAACATTTGGCCAAAGACCCTCTTAGTGAGATGATTTGGACCGAATGGTGAAAGCTTGGAGCATCAGCTATTCAGACGGTTGAATTGGTCTGAAATGCACTTCTTTGGACACTGCATTGTGCTATACTTCAGGGGCAAATTTGAATTTTTTAATATTGTGGGAATTCTCCATGTGAAGATAGATTTAAGATATATTTTAAGAGAGTTATTTTGGAAATAAAACTGGTTCTCTTTCATTTAACTCATTTTTCTAATCCGCGCATAAATCAGATTCTAATGAGAATTTACTAATTGAGTGATCAATTATAATCAATCTCCTGTGCTCTTTCATTGGTGTTAAAAAAAATTCTCTCCCCTCAAAATGATTTACAGTAACAAGGCATGAGTAGAGCAACTATAAATCTCATGTGTAATTTATTTTCATTATTGCTATATATATTCCTTTGTTATTATGGTTGGTTTTGAACTTGGATTAGTTAAGATTGAATTGAGATATTGATGGGTTGTTTTTGCACATTTTATAATGATCATAAGTCTTATGCTATGTTGTTTTGGTTGTGTCGGTGTTTTGGTTATCAAGTCCAAATTTTCATGACATTTGGTATCAAAGTTCACAGGTGCTTATAAGATATGAAAATGTCGGAGTCAGATAATGTCTCGAAAAACCCCTTTATGGTTAGTCCAAGTAGTGTAGCACCATATGTACATGGAGCTTATGTGATTTTGAGATCACAATTGGTTATATAGAAGTGAAATGATGATAGTGACTTTGAGAAATGACAATGGAAGATGAAAGCCGTTTTATGGTGGAATCAGGTGCATCACGATTCATTGTCGATGAATATCTTGAATGTTGAGAGGGTGAGAGAGGAGATGGAAGAGTGGACATTCATTAAACTTCAACTTGGCATGAGTGAGAATGTAATCTTCAAAATTAGTGGTGAGAAAACGCTAAGGTTACTTGGGATAAGTTGAAAGAGTTGTACATGAAAAAGTCACTGCTGATCATTTGATATTGCTAGAAACATTCTTCACCTATAAGATAAATGAAAAGACTTAGTTAAAGGTATTCATAGTCATTTTTATAGGTTGGGAAATCCACAATCAAATGGAGATCACAATTGGTTATATAGAAGTGAAATGATGATAGTGACTTTGAGAAATGACAATGGAAGATGAAAGCTGTTTTATGGTGGAATCAGGTGCATCACGATTCATTGTCGATGAATATCTTGAATGTTGAGAGGGTGAGAGAGGAGATAGAAGAGTGGACATTCATTAAACTTCAACTTGGTATGAGTGAGAATGTAATCTTCAAAATTAGTGGTGAGAAAACGCTAAGGTTACTTGGGATAAGTTGAAAGAGTTGTACATGAAAAAGTCACTTGCTGATCATTTGATATTGCTAGAAACATTCTTCACCAATAAGATACAGGAAAAGACTTAGTTAAATGTATTCATAGTCATTTTTATAGGTTGGGAAATCCACAATCAAATGGAGATCACAATTGGTTATATAGAAGTGAAATGATGATAGTGACTTTGAGAAATGACAATGGAAGATGAAAGCTGTTTTATGGTGGAATCAGGTGCATCACGATTCATTGTCGATGAATATCTTGGAGAGGGTGAGAGAGGAGATGGAAGAGTGAACATTCATTAAACTTCAACTTGGTATGAGTGAGAATGTAATCTTCAAAATTAGTGGTGAGAAAACGCTAAGGTTACTTGGGATAAGTTGAAAGAGTTGTACATGAAAAAGTCACTTGCCGATCATTTGATATTGCTAGAAACATTCTTCACCTATAAGATAAAGGTAAAGACTTAGTTAAAGGTATTCGTAGTCATTTTTATAGGTTGGGAAATCCACAATCAAATGGAGTTGCAGAGAGGATGAACACTGGGTTGTCAAAGGGATTTTGAGTCGAAGCTTTGTCAACTGCGGTACATGTTATGAATTCCGTGCTCGAGCTATTATTAATAGAATTTTGGAAGAAGTGTGGAAAGGAAAGTGCATTGATTTGAGTTATCTTCGTGTATTTGATAGTCCTGTTTATGTGCATGATCCGGATAATTATAATCTTAAGCCAAGAGCTTTCAAGGACTTTTTGCTTGATTATATGGATGGAGTGAAAATGTAACATATTTGAAATTTGAAATAGATAGTCCTGTTTATGTGCATGATTCAGATAATGATAAGCTTAAGCCAAGAGCTTTCAAGGACTTTTTGCTTGATTATACGAATGGAGTGAAAATGTATCATATTTGAAATTCGAAAACGATGAAGATTTTTAGCTCACGTCATGTGATTTTTGATGCATTGGCTCTGTTCAAGATGAATGAAAGCTCATCGGATACTTCGAATTTGATTGGCGACGAATCAGAGGAGATGGAAGCTATTTTTATTCTTCGACCTAATAGTAGAGTAGGTTATTTTAGTGGTAAAGCGGTTGGCATAACATCATATGAACGTCCGCATGGTTCCTTTAGTAGTGTTGGTGATGTCTATAATTGAGATGATTTGGTTCAAGGCAGAGTCGAAGAGGGTTTAAGTGATGGTATCACTAAACACGAGTCGTTGTACTATAAGAACACCTGAGAGGTATGGGTTCGGAAATATCTTAACTTTAGCGACCATTTGGACTATACTCTTCATGTAGTTCAAGATGAACTAATGGACATTGATGATGTCATGAATTCGAGTGATGGTTCAAAATGGATTTGCGCCATGGTGGAAAAGATGCAATCTTTGTCTAAAATTCGAACTAGGGATTTGGTTCCGCTTCCTAAAGTAAACCGAGCAATTGGGTACAAGTGGATTTATAAGATGAAAGACAATGGAAGATACTAAGCTAGATTAGCGGTTAAGGGGTTTGAATAAAAGAATGAAAATGAGAGATGATATTTTTTTCACCGGTTGGACGACATACTTTAATTTCGATCTTATAGGCTATAGTTGGTATTCATGACTTGGAGTTAGAACAACTTGATGTGAAAATCACTTTCTTGCATAGTGACTTAGATGAAGACATCTTCATGGAGCAATTGAATGAGTTTGTTGTAGATGGTAAATCAAACTTGATTTGCAATTCAAAGAAGTCGCTATGTGGTTTAAAGCAGTTGCCTAGACAATGATACAAGAGGTTTGATCATGAATGCTTGATATTGGTTTTGATAGAAGCATCATGCTTGTGTGTGTTTCAGGGGTTATAAAACGATTGATTGTGCACTTTCTCTTGTACGTGGATGATATGCTCATTGTTTCTAAAAGGAAGTTTGAAATCAGCAAATTGAAATTGTGCTTGAAATTGAAATTTGATATGAAGGATCTTGGAGAAGTAAAAAATATTTGAACATGGAAATTATTTGGAATCAAAAGCGCTTTGAGTTGAAATTGACTCAAAGAGTGTACATTGGGAAAGTGCGTGCTCGGCTTAGCATAGTTAATGCAAATGCATCTAGTACGCCATTATCTTTCGATGTGAACCTTTCAATTAAAGGTTCATCAATTTTGGAGAAAGACAAAGCTTATATATATAGTTTCAAATCTCTTCATTTTGCTAGAGATCCCATCCGAGATTCATTTTTGCACTTGGATGAGACGAGATTTCAAACATGATTTTTAATTGTTTGACACCTATCTCAAATGAGATTTTAATCTCAACCCGAGATATAAACTAAGATATTAATCCGAGATTTAGATACAAGTGTAGTTGGTAGTTTGATGCACGTCATGGTTTGTACAACATTTGATGTTACAAATGCCGTCGGGAAGGCTAGTCGGTATATGGCTAATTCAGGAAAATCACATTGGGAAGCTATGAAAGTTATTTTGAGATAATTTAGAGGTACTTCACGACATGATCTTGTTTTCGACAGTGGTGATAGAATGAATTACAGGTTAGTTGGTTATTGTGATTAATGAGAAGGATCTAAAGGAAATCAACTTTCAGATATGTTTTGACTCTTGGTGGTATGATCGTTAGTTGGAGATCTAGATTGCAAATCATAGTTATTTTATCCACTTCAGACGCAAAGTTGATTGTCGGGATGCAGCAAAGGAGGCACTTAAAGGTGATTATTGTGGGACTTGAGTTTTGAACATAATGGTATTGATGTTCAATGTAATAACCAAAGTGCTATACATTTGACGGAGAGCTTGAGATTTAGCTCTTAGACCAAACATATTGAAGAGAGTCGTTCTTGGTTGCTATGGATGAGGATAAACTAGTTCATCTTCGGAAGGTGCACACAAAGGATAACGCAGTTGATATGTTTATGAAAGAATTGTAGGTTGAGAATTTCGAGCACTGCTTAAACTTGATTTGTTTGTTAAAAAGCTGGGTGCCACCGTGCATGGTTTGAGGTTCTGGTTGGAACCTCGAGATTCCGGCCACCTCGGTCTTATTCCGGACGGTAGCGGGACATAATTAGGTTAAAATCTGTCCCGCTAACTTGTAGTTCAAAAAATCAAAATGGAAAAAAATGAAATCGGTAAATTACCAATCGAAATTCGAGATGCAAATTCAAACGAGCATCGTTGTCGTCGATTTCATAACAGCCGTCATCGTCAATTTCAAAGCATCAATTGTTGTCGCGGTCAATTTAGGATTAAAGGGAAAGACGTCGATTTAGGGCTAAAGGGTAAACGTCGGTTTAGGGTTGAAGGGAGGGGAAGACATTTGAGAGCTTAAGGTGAAGACGTGAATTGAGACGATCTAGCAAGTTAGGATTGTAGGGAAATAAGGCTGAAAAAATATGGCCGATTGAAATCGAGGTAGGGCTTAGGCTTTGAAATGAACAAACTAAATATCAGTTATTTTATTTAATTGGGGATGAATGTGATGAGAAAAATTGGGTGGGCTATTTTATTTCATTTAATTTAGTTTAGAGTAATTTAATTTAGTGTAATTCTAATTTTAATCTAAATTTATTTGATTTAGTACAAATATATTGTGTTAGACTATATTTTTATACTTTATTTACGATGATCATTATTACATTTTCGTTAACAAACCATTGAATACTAAAATAGGAACTGAAACAAAAAAATGAAACTTCCAAAATTTTCAAAATCGTTCGAAACGAAGAAAATTTCAGATGAACAAAATCGAGACCGAAACTGAGTTCTCGAATCTTGCCACATATTGACACGGTCGGGGAATTGTTGTGGTTGTTACTCTTGGTGAAGCGTATCAGTGAGATATTGTGATTTTGGTTATAGAGTACTTGTTGACATTCACAAGTGTTTTATATTGATTTTGGGTATTTTTAACGCTTCATTAGCGGGTGATGATCTTGTTGGAGTTCGTTAGTGAAGTATAATGGATGATGAGTTTGCCAGAGCTCATTGAAAAAGCATACAAGTGGTACTGGTCATGGTTATGAAAGGCGCGCCAAGGTGCGGTTCGACGTTTGCGCCTCTCTTTCTTGTGGAGGGGCACACATGAAGAGGCGCAACGAATGATGCACGATGCAAAATGATGCGTTTTTTATTATATTATAATTTTTTATTTTTATAATCCAAACTGTATATCATCGTATCATGGAGCATTAAAAAGAAGATACAATACAACATTTGTGACACCATTGATCAACATTCTTGAAGGATATTGATGATTGTAATGAATGATTAACAAAAAATATGGATGATGCATCTGATGCTGAAGATGAGCTTGTATTTAATGATGATAACGATGACTTGACTTGGGTGTTGTTGCTAGAGCAGCAAGAGTGGAGGAAGCTAGATATTCGAGTAGAATTACATCTTCATCGAGAGGTTTTTTAGCATCCGCTTCAGCTTCTTTACATCATCACAAAGAAAAGACAAATCTAAATGAGATGGATGATGAAGATGCTAAAGCTTACGAATCTGATGATGCATACATTGATTTGGAAAATATAATTGCCGAGTCATATTCAGATTTCTATTTTATTGGTAGTATGTATAATTATATTGGATTTTCGCTTTAGAAAATTATTATGCATGAAATTCTATGTTTATAATATTGTATTTGATGTTTTTATTTTTTGTAAAATACTTAATTTTTTTTTGTTGCATATATTTAGCAAAAACGTTGAACTTTTTAAATTTATTGTTATATATGTTAAATTTATAGATAAAAATTTAAAACGTGCACAGTAAATGAAAAAGACGCACGTCATTTGTCGCACCGTACGCCAAAGTTCTTGAGAGGCTTTGCGTCTTTTTGCGTCCTGCACTATTAATAACTATGATATCGGTTGAAGGCAGAGTTTGATATTATTTCTTGGTTGTCATTGGGTGTATTGAGTGGTGTTGGAGATTGATACAATATTGAGGTAGAGTGTTGTATTTTGACGACACTATATCTCGGATTGAAGAAAATTGAGTTAATTTCACATTAGAGATGTTGGTATGTGATTTACAATAACAGAACTCATGCTATCACATGTTGTAGTAGTGTATACACGTGATTTGGACCAAATGGTGAAAGCTTGGAGCATCAGCTATTTAAACGTCTAAATTAAAATCCAGATGTTTGAATTGGTCAGACGTTTGAAAAAGGTCAGATATCTAAATTTGACCGAGTTTAAGGGTTTTGCTTCCCATATGTATTTAGTTCATTTTGGGATGGTTTTTAAACGTTTGAATTAACATTCTGACGTTTGAATTTGGATTAAGATGTTTAAATTTAAATTCAAACGTCTGAATTGGTCTGAAATGCACTTCATTGGACTGTTGCATTGTGCTATACATCGCTGTACTTCAGGGGTAAATTTGAAATTTGTCTATTATGATATTTCTTCGTATGAAGATAGATTTGAGATCTATCTTAAGAGAGTTATTTTGAAAATAACAAAGTTTCTCCTCCATTAATTTTCTTCAATTATCTAATCTCCGCACAAATCAAATTCTAGTGAGAATTTGTTAATTAAGCGATTAATTGTAATTAATCTCTTGTACCGTTTCATTGTTGATTAATAATCTCTCGCTTAAAGTGAATGTATACTCACAAGGCGTCAGTGGAACCACTTTAAATCTCGTGTGCAATTTATTTTCATTATTGCTATGGTTTGTTTTGTGCTTGGATTATGATATTGGTTGGTTGTTTTTGCACATCGTATAACCATCCCGAGTCTCCCGCTTTGTTGCTTTGATTGTGTGTTTGCATTTGATTGTCAAGTCCAATTTTCTATTACACATAGTTACTCTGTAACGACCCACCTTTCTAACCCTTAGGAACGACACTCAACACATTCTCGGTGTTCATGTGTCGTTGTCCAAGTATCGAAAAGATGAATCATCATGGCGTAAAATAAAGAACAGAACAAGGCAGAGTAGAAAAATCTCACAACGAAATGGTTACATATAATACAAAATGATATAGTACAAAAGGTTACTTCTTAAATGGAGTTATCGGAGTTATAAAAAAAAACCACACCTAACAAATTGGCAGTTATACATTCTGACTTTACTTTTTCAGATACCAAATATACCAACTTAATCATGCATCGTAAATAAATAACTATATAACTAAGGAGCCGCTTGCTCGATTACCGTCTTCAATGAGCTCCAAAGAGAAACCTGCTATTCTTGGACTAATCAAATATAATTGAGTATCCGAAAGTTTAGGGAAAATAAACAACTCGGGTCAGACAATGTGTCTGATATGAGTAAAACTTTAAAACAAAAGGGAGTGTATTTAATAAGAATATGTGTGACCACGCCGCTAACGCGGAACGTGTTTTCTCCCATATAAATAACAACCAAACATAAGAATGAAAAAGAACAATATGAAACAAATCCAAACATAGATGTTGAATGAAAATAGTATAAAAATCTAGACTTGAAAGAATAGAAATATTCTGAACAAAATCCAAACTGAACAGAATGGATAAAACAAGATAACAATCCAAACTTGATAGAACGGACAAAACCTATAATGAAACATCATTAAGAGTTCCCGTTGCAATTACAGAAAAACAATTCGAATGTTCGAATCAAATAAGAAAATGAAATTTTCCAACAATGACTAAGAGGGTGCACCCCTTTAAAGCATATCTCTGGTAATATACTTTGAGAAGGTCATATAGTTTGTTACTCTTCTCGGACACGTCCAAGCCAGACCGCGCCAATCCTTACCGAGTATCCGAATATTTTCACATCTAAGTGCACAACCAAATTCAAACTAGATGAGATGCGAAAATATCCTTTTAATGGGAGCAACCCCACATAGCTTGGCTTTCTCTCGCGCTTTGAGATTAGTTATTTTCGACAAAGGATAACAAAGCCCAACAGAGCAACAAATCGTCTTAAGATGACGATAATAAAGATGTCGAGATAACCGATAGTTGGGAAACCAACTATCGATGATATAAAACGATCGTACATGGAAATCATATCTTGTATACTTATCACCACTCATCGAATTCAAACTTGTACTATTTCTTGGTTAACAATAATACCAGACAAATCAAGGTAGTGTTATCTCAAAGTCATGTCTCACGACTATTCTTAACTTTCGAAATAGAAGCAAGTCTACTTCTTCGACGTTTAGTGCTAAGTATACAAATAAATCGTTTCCATATAAGTGATCGCTTTATGGGAATTAATTCATTTACACAAACGCATCGAACTTTTACTTTTAAAACCGAACTTGTGCTTGAGCTTCACAATACAAGTATTAGTTTTAAAACGCTTTGTTAAAGGAGTTCACTAGTTTTAAATCATTATAAAAAGGATTTAATAACTTAAACACATCCTTATTATACTGATTAATTAACTGTAAAAGTTCATTAATTTAGTTGATGAATATACTTCAATAGCCTTTAATCCAAAAAAAGTTAATCACTTTTAAACACCATTGATTTAATTAAAAATTAATTATAATTAATTAAATTAAACAAATAAATCATGTATTATCATTAATTAAAATGAATAACTAAGTCAAAACATCCTTGTTACTTTGATAAATTCACTTTGAAAACTCAATTAATTAAGTTGATAAATTAACTTCAATCCCTTAATTAAAAAGGGTAGATCACTTTTAAAACATCATTAATTCAATTAATTAATAAATTTTAGATATAATTAATTAAATTAATTAATAAATAATTAAATTTCATATTTTAAAATGATGTATTAATTATAAACATTATTAAAGGAAAGGTTAATTAAAGTTAAATAGATTTATTAACTTCTAAAGGTCATTAATTAAAATGATTAATAAATTTAAAAACATCATTAGTAAATTGATTAATTAAATTTAATCCATCATTATTAAAAGATTAATTAACTGTAAACGTCATTAAATAAAATTATTTCGATAAAATGATTTTCCGTAAGTGCCGATATAGTTATTATCGCTATGCGGACAGTTCGGAAATCAAGTATATGTCATTGCAATACATCAAACATCACATAGCAAGGATATGAACATGTATACATGGTGAGTTACAATAATACTACATATATTAAACATTTTGCGATATGAACCAAACCAACCACCAAACCATCACTACACATATACAACATGCATTCATAGATCAATAACACGAGCATTAAAATAGTTTAAAACTTTGGTTATACCAGTATAGTTTTACTCACAGAAACACTTACCAACTTTAACGAATTTGCACTAACTTTTTGAACAACACTACAAGTAAGCTTTGCTATGCAAATGAATTGACTTAGTGGGCCTTGAAGGTGCTTTAGGGTTCGGCCTAGAGGCTATAAGACACGACCATGATGAAAAATGTAGAGTTATAGGTGTTGTTTTGAATGTAAAGTGAAGTGGAATGGTTTATAACTTGGTTTTAGGAATGTAGAAACTAGTTTTAAGGTGGATGGGCTCAAGGTTTTCAAAATGGGATTTAAATTGTAAATCGCAATGTTTAAATTTTAAATCGAAATGAAATTTATCTTGTAAATCGTAGATTTAAAATATCCACATTTTAATGTTTGTATGCACTTTGATGTTGATTTTGATGTATGAGCGTCTATAATTAAACTTAATAATGAATTTTCTCTCTAATTCCATTTTTATTTTGTTTAAAAACATAGGAATTGTGGATCTAAATACGTATATTAAATATGTTAATATGAGTTGGATGTGTTTTTTTACTGTGCTTTTAATTAAGTTTGAATCGGAATGTAAATTGAACCGTAAAGAGAGGGATCCGATCTGAATCGGGATTTAAATCGTAAGATTTTAAGATTTTTGACAACAATGAATGAGCTAACTTTTTGACTTTGGAGTTTCTCCAGAAGCCATGAATGTTCATATATGAAGAGATGAAGGATTTTAGAAAATGAGAATGGTATCTTAAAGTAGGAAAATGTGGAGAGTGGATGAGTATATATAGGCATGAAATATATAAAATGACTAAACTAGCCTTGCCTATTCTCCACCACTCACAAGATGCCACATGTCCCCCTCTATTATACATGTTACCAAGGGCCCACACCCATGCTTGAACCTCCTTGCTCCATAAAGTGCACTAAGGTATGGTTTTGTGGTATGGTGATACATGAAATTTATTTTATATTTATTGTTTCTTTTTCTTTTAAACATAATGAGCCACATCATGTTATTTAAAGTAAGCATGGTTTATTGCTACTAATAACTTAATTAACTTACCATATGACATATATATGTATGCATGTTGATACCAATGTGCACGACGTTTCCAAAGACTTTCCGATTCTTAAAAGTCGAAATTTCAGAAAACTTTTTTCTACCACATTTCCTATTTTTATTTCTTCTAACTATTATAGTAAACATACTTTGAAAATGATTTAACATCATTATTATTATTTAAAAGATGTTTATTTGGTTATTAAAATTCAGTATTTAAATATTAAAAATGATTTCGATATTCAAATACTATGTGATAAATTTACGGGTCGTTGCACTTCTCCCCTTAAAAAACTTGTCCTCGAAATTATTATATAGTGGAAGAAGTAATAACCAACTTAAGAAAAATTAATTTACTTGGTTTTCAGTAAATCCGATTAATTATATTTTTCCTACCATAAAATATGCAATATAAACACTATAACTAACATATGCAATCAGGTAACTTGATGCAACCAAAAGTAACGTAACAAACATATGCAACAAAATAAAGAGAATATTCTATGATAAATGCTATGCATCCAACATTTTTTAAAATACTTTCAAAATTTAAAACTAAATGCCCGGGTTTTATATTCAAAATTTATTTTCGAATTCCTCGAAAAGAGAAGTAAATCAAAAACCAAAATAAAAAATGTCAAGGAGGGGGTCCTCCTAACACAACATGTTAAACTCTAGAATCAAAATAATATAGAGTTTCCAGTGACATTCTGGTTTCTCCTAAAACAACAACTAGAGCAAACAATCTACTTCTCAAACTTTACCAAAAACCACTTTTTAAAATCATCGGGATTCAGGTCCTAATAATATCAATTCAAAAACCTTGGTTTTTAAATTTAACTTTATAAACTATGGTATATAAGATCACACAATCAATCAATCAAATTTCATAAGAAAATCTAACACGTAACATTATTTTAAAATGTCAAATGATTAACAAAGAAATCTTAGCTAGGTTCAAAACTTTCTTGATTGCTTAAGAATATAAATAATTTTCTAAGTGTATCATTTTGCTCATCATTCTTTGGTTATTGCTTAGAGGATTACCTATGCTCATTTAGACAAAATTGAAAGCCACTCTCTATAATTATTGGTTTCTCAACTATACCAATATTTCTAAATCACTTAAATTTGCATTTAGTATTTATATTCAATACTAAAATCATTTATGAATTATCTCATAAATTTTCATCCAAGTTTAAAAATATTTTATAAAGTCATTTCTTTATAAAACATCAAATAATAACTTATTCCACTTTATTTACTTATATAATACTCTTTTACATCATAAGAGTACACACAAATACAAATTTTAGTTTTCTTTCACAATTTAGGTGAAGATCTAATCAAAATTCGGGTCTTGTAAAACCGGGTCAACCTATCGACCTCTTTAACTTAGAGTGTTAAAATGGACGATGTTTATGGGTTGATCCAAAATAACAAATAGTTTACACCACTTATATATTTTAAACAAAAGCTATGGTTTTAATAAAAAATGTCTATTAGAACCTTCCTGTCCTTTTTATCCTAAGGTGTTATAATGGATGATGTTTATGGAATGGCTTAATAACACTAATTAGTCTACACTACTTGGAGGTTTTAAATAAAATCTATGGTTTTGATTAAACAATGTTATCAAAACCTTCTTATCCAATTTAACCCATTGAAATTAGTGTTAATTTATACCTTATCTTCTCCAAGGGTAAAAATTCATTTATCCAAAACAATCTTTTATTAAAAATAATAGTTATTTGGAAATTAATTCCCTTTAAGGGAACTTAAAAACTAATTAAACATACTACATATATTACTTTTATGAAATAACTTTAAACAATTTTATTTACTAAAACTCGCTTTAGGTTCGTTCGGATTTGGGCTCATTTCAATCGTACAATGATAAAATGAATAATTTATCAAGTACTCCACAACGTTCGCCTAAGCAAACATCTGATCGTCACTTAGAAGATTATTCAGGCTATCGTAAAACCAATTGAAATTTTCTCTCTCGAATTATTCCAAAGAAAATGCATTCCCTTTAAAATTTCTTTTCTAAAATATTTATATTTTAGAAATATTTCCAAATAATACCACTATTTTTTTTCTCAAATTTTTTTTTGCAACCATTTCGAATAATTCTGGATTTTAAATTTCTACTAAAATCCTAAAACAATTTACAATTAGCTTTATTTGCAAACAATTCTATTTAAAAGTTCTCATTTTAAAAATTATCATTTATTATTTATTATCTCAAAGGATAATAAAACAATTTAAATACAGTTTATAAATTTAATACAATATTAATTTTCTCGAAAGATAATTAATCACATTTATAATCTCTTTTAAATAAACAAATCCATGTTCTTAAATAAAACAGTTAATTATTTTCAAACACTTTTATATCATCTGTAAATTAACTTTAAAACATTTACTAAGTCAGTTAATTAACTTTAAAACACTTTCATTATATTAGTTAATTAACTTTAATCACTTTTATTAAATCAATCAATTAACTTTAAATATCATTAGTTTAAAAGATTTATTAAATTCAAATAATCATCAAATAAAATGAATAATTAATCTCAAATTAGTTAAAATGATTAAATAATTTTAAATGCCATTAATTAAAAAAAGTTAATTAAGTTCAGATAATCATAAATTAACCGGGTTAATTGAATTCAAACATCATTAGTTAAAATGAATAATTTAAAACATTTAAAACGATTAATTATAAAACATCATTAATTTAAAATGATTAAATAAATTTCAAATGTCATTAATTAAAATAATTAATTAAATTTAAAACAATCATTAATTAGAATGATTAATTAAAGTTTAAAATCATTAATCAAAATGACTTAATTAATATTCAAATCGCTTTAATCAAATAGATTAATAAATTTCAAACATCATTAATTAAAATGATTAATTACTTTTAAATATCATTAATTAAAATGATTATTAATTTATCAAATATCGTTAATTAAAATAATCAATTAAATTCAAATATCATTACTTAAAATTGATCTAATTACATTCAAATCTCATTGAATCAAAAGATTAACCAATTTCAAATATTAGTAATTAAATTAGTTAATTAATTTCAAAATCATTAGTTAAAGTGATTAATTAATTTAAATATCATTAATCATAATGATTGATGAATTTTAAACATCCACTTTTATGGAAACACAAGCTCAAGTTCAAACACATATACACGGTTTAGGGGATGAATTGAAAATCCATTTTTCAAACGGAAATTCAACCAAACAATCAGCCAAACAATTTAACTAACATCCAATCAATCAACAATAGTTTATGGCATTACATATATGATATAGTAAAATGTGAATGTGAGTTAAATTCATATTTAAATAATTCTCTTTTATTATAACTAAACCTTCTCATATATTTATCCTCTAAATGTATTATCCTACCATTCAGATTATATTAAACAATATTTTATTAAAAGTTTACTTTCATCTTAACACTGTTAAAAGATAAATTTTAACTTAACCCTTTCACCGAACACCTTATAGTCAAACCGTGAAACTGAATTCACAAGGGGTTCGTTTTCAAGGTTCCATAATTTCTATTTACCTAATCTATACCTTACTAAGGAAAATCTCTTATGAACTAATTCAATAATAGTTAATGCTCAAACTGGATGAGCATAACTAAACAAATCCTAAATGATAATAATAAAATATTATCATCTCCTAATAATCAACTCATCAATACACTATATTAATTTTCGAAAAATCATTCTTGTATATATAAAATATATTCCTAGGTAAAATTATTTCATTTACCATTTTAAAACAATAGTATATCAGGTAAGTCTGTTCAAGTGTTTAGGAATCCCTATCAGTATTGCTGATCAGACATATTGACCATAATTCATATACCACTCAACGAATCAAACAACACAATATATAATTTTTTTTATAACACTAACAAATACGCACTCAATATATATATTTATACTCTCAAACTTATCCTAGGACATTACTAATCCTATCCTTAGAGAGTTTACCCCACCAGGGCTTAGGGGTTCGTTAAACCTAAGCTTTGATACAACTATAACGACCCATCTTTCTGACCCCTAAGAACGACAATTAACACGTCCTGTGTGTTTATGTGTCGTTGTCCAAGCATCAGAAAGATAAATCGTAGTGACGTAAAATAAAGAACAGAACAAGGTAGACTAGAAAAACCTCACAACAGAATGGTTACATATGATACAAGAATGATATAGTGCAGAAGGTTACTCCTTACATGAAGTTATCAGAGTTATACAAAAGTACTATATCTGATATATTGACAGTTATACATTCTGACTTTACTTTTTCAGATATCAAATATACAAAAATATTTAATCACTAGATATCAAACCTCACAACGGAATGATTACATATAATACAAAATGATATAGTATAGAAGGTTACTCCTTACACGAAGTTATCAGAGTTATACAAAAGTACTATATCTAATAGATTAGCAGTTATACATTCTGACTTTACCTTTTCAGATATCAAATATACAGAAGTACTTAATCATACATCAGAAATAAATAACTAGATAACTAAGAAGCCTCCTGCTTAATCATTGTCTTCAAAGCACTCCAAAGAGAAACCCACTATTCTCGGACTACTAAAATATAATTGAGTACACAAGAGTTTAAGAAAAATAAATAACTCGGGTCAGACATAAAAGGGAGTGTATTTAACAATAACATGTGGGACTACGCCGCTAATGCGGAATGAGTTTTCTTCCACATAAACAACCAAACATAAGAATGGAGAAGAAAAATAGGAAACAAATCCAAACATAGATGATGGGTAAAAATAGTATAAAGATCCAGATTTGAAAGAATGGAAATAGTCTGAACAAAATTCAAGCTGAACAGAATGGATAAAACAAGATAACCGTGCAAACTTGACAGAATGGACAAAACCTATAATCAAACATCGTGAAGAGTGGTTGACTCTTCCGGTTGCAATTACAAAAAAACAATTCGAAAGTTCAAATCAAACGGGAAAAGGAAATTTTCCAGTAATGACTAGTAGGGTGCACCCTTTAAAGTGTATATATAGTAATATACTTTGAAAAGGTCATATGCTCTATGACACTTCTCAGACATGTCCAAGCCGGACCCCGTCAATCCTTATTGAGTACTTGAATATCACAACATCTAACTGCACAACCGAATACAAACTAGATGAGATGTGAAAATACCCTTTTAATAGGAGCAACCCCACGTAGCTTGGATTTCTCTCGCGCTTTGGGTTTAATCATTTTCGAAAAAGGATAACAAAGCTCAACGGAGCAACAAATCGTCTTAGAATGACGATAATAAAGAAGCTGAGGTAACCGATAGCTGGAAAACCAACTATCGAGGATACAAAATGATCGTATATGGAAATTAAATCTTGTATATTTATCACCACTCATCAAATTCAAACTTGTACTATTTATTGGTTAATAATAATACCAGACAAGTCAAAATAACATTACCTCAAAGTCATATCTCACGATTATTCTTAACTTTCGAAATAGAAGCAAGTCCACTTCTTCGATGTTTAGTGCTAAGTATACAAATAAATCGTTTCCATATAAGTGATATCGCTTTATGAGAATTAATTCATTTCCATACATGAATCAAACTTTTACTTTTAAAACCGAATTCGTGCTTTGGCTTCACAATACAATTATTAGCTTTAAAACACTTTATTAAAGGAGTTCACTAGCTTTAAACATCATTATAAAAATATATAATAACTTAAATGCATTCTTGTTATATTGATTAATTAACTTTAAAAGTTTATTAATTCAGTCGATGAATTTACTTCAATAGCCTTTAATCTAAAAGAAGTTAATCACTTTTAAACACCATTAATTTAATTAAAAATTAATTAAATTAAATAAATAAATAATTTATCATCATTAACTAAAATGAATAACAAAAGTCAAAACATTCTTGTTTCTTTAATAATTCACTTTGAAACTTTATTAATTAAGTTGATAAATTAACTTCAAATGCCCTTAATTAAAAAGGATGGATCACTTTTAAAACTTCATTAATTCAATTAATTAGTAAATTTTAAATATTATTAATTAATTTAATTAATTAATAATTAAATTTCATATTTTAAAAATGATTTATTAATTATAAACATGATTAAAGGAAAGGTCAGTAAAAGTTAAACAGATTTATTAACGTCTAAAAGTCATTATTTAAAAAGATTAATAAATATTAAAACATTAGTAAATTGATTAACGTGAAAATAAGGGACACATCCCTAATATCAAACTTAGCACACAAAACATCCTCCTCATAAAAAAGATATAAATTACTTTTATTCTCCATTGCAGCAATGTTGATTTCTGCATATATGGATGTTAGTCTCACATCTATAATTAAAATTTACACCCCATTAATTATCATTCTTTAAAACGCAATAACTTCTTGTAGAAACGACAGATTAACAAACCGTTTTCACCATTAAATCACAATTTTTATTATCTTTCTAACGAATGACATTGTGCATATGTAAAAATAACGGCGTGACAAACTATTTTTTTTAAATTGATGTTTTTCAAATTTCTGCAATTATATGGTATGATTGCAGACATTTCTGCAACTATATGCAATAATTGCAGATATGTCTGCAACTATACCATGCAATGCAATAGTTGCAGACATTTCTACAACTATATGCAATAAACCATATAATTGCATACTTGTCTGCAATTATATGCAATAGTTACAGACATTTCTGCAATTATATGCAATATTTGCAGACATGCAATTATACCATATAATTGCAAAAATGTCTGCAATTATATGCAATAGTTGTAGATCTGAAGAAAAATCGAAAATATTCAAAATTTGCAGAATTGTCTGCAAATATATGGAATAATTACACATTTACTGCAAATATGATTTTTTTATCAACAATGGATCTTATTTTAAAGATCATAATTTTTTTGATTTTTAGGTAAAAACGGCATGCTGATCCAATATTTCTACAGAAAGTTATACGCATTTGAAATGTTAAAAACGTAAAGGGTATTTATGTCTTTGTGCACGCGTGAATTTGAACACAGGGACGGGAAACTTATTAAAAAAACGAGGGGATGTTTTGTGTATTTTCAAACCTTACCAGGGATGTGTACCAAACGCACCCTTGATTAATTAACTTTAATATATCATCATTATTAAAAGATTAATTAGCCCTAAGCATCATTAAATAAAACGATTAATTAAATTTAAAACATTATTAACTAATTAATTAGTTAACATCATTAATTAGTTAACCGTAATTCTTATTAATTAAATGATTAATTATTAATAATCATTATTAAAATAATTAATTATTTTTGAGAACATCATTAATCAAAACTTGCTTAACTTATAAAATAATTCCAAGCACGATAGCGAAATCAAATAGTTTCAATAAAGTGAACTTTTCTGTAAGTGCCGATATAGCGACTATCCTTATAGGTGCAGTTTGGAAATCAAGTATATGTCATTGCAATACATCCAAACATCACATAGCAATGGTATGAGCATATATACATGGTAATTTACAATAATACAACATATATCACATATTTGCTAACAATATAATTAAATTTAGCCATAAACTTTTCGTATCGCTTACTACATGCAAACTAACTTCTAAATGTGACAACTTTTTGCAACATGAACCAACTCAACCATCAAACCATCACTACACTTATACAACAAGCATTCATAGGTCAATAATATGAACATTAAAATGTTTAAAAACTTCGGTTGTAATGGAGGAGTTTTACTCACCGAAACACTTTCCAACTTCCCCGAATTTGCACTAACTTCTCGAACAACACTAGAGCTAGGCTTTGCTATGCAAATGACTTGACTTAGTGGGCCTTGGAGGTGCTCTAGGGCTCGGTCTAGAGGCTATAGGGCATACCCATGATAAAAAATGGGGAGTTATGGGTGTTGTTTTGAATGTAAAGTGAAGATGAATGGTTTTAACTTGGTTTTAGGAATATAGAAACTAGTTTAAAAGTGGATGGACTAACCTTTTGACTTGGGAATTTTCCTAAGAAACCTTAAATGTTCATATATGAAGAGATGAAGGATTTTAGAAAATGAGAATGATATCTTCAAGTATGAAAATGTGGATAGTAGATGGGTATATATGGGCATGAAACACATAAAATGACTAAACTAGCCTTGCCTATTCTCCACCACTCACAAGATGCCACGTGCCCCCCTCTCCCTCTCTTCTACACGTTACTTAGGGCCCACACCCATGCTTAAACACGCATTGCTCCATAATGTGCACTAAGGTATAGTGATACATGAAAGAGTATTTTATATTTTATTGTTTCCTTTTCTTTTAAACATAATGTGTCACATCATGTTTATATTTAAAGTAAGCATGGTTTGCTCCTACTAATACCTTAATTAACTTACCATATGACATGTATACGTGTGTGCATGTTGATACAAATATGCACAACGTTTCCAACGACTTTTCGATACCAAAAGATTGAAATTTCGAAAAACGTTTTTTGTCACATTTTCTATTTTTATTTGAACTAACTACTTTTGTAAACATACATTGAAAATGATTTTAACATCATTAATTATTATTTAAAAGATGTTTATTTGGTTATTAAAATCTGTTATTTAAATATAAATATTTAAAATGATTTAAATATTCAAATACTATGTGATTAATTTACGGGTCGTTACATACTTTTAGTCAAAGAACTCCTATATGTCAACTGCATGTTTTCAGATCGATTGCATTTCACTTATTAGTGATTTTTACATTTCTCAGCAGCAATCACACCAATTGAGAATTTCTATGCATTCTCAGTGCCTAGAAGGATTGATCGGTGATCACTGCATATTCTATATCTAGGATATGCGATGAAATAAATACAAAGACATCCATTTTTGAGAGGAACACCTCAAAGATTCAAGCTGTCGACGATTACATCTTGGATAATATATTTGAAGATGATAAAACCTCAATAGGTCTATTTCACTTGTCTAGCTTCTTACCAAGTCCTAATGGCATGCCCACAACATGTTTTTCCACGTGCAAAACAAAATATTTAGCACAAAGCACACATGTCCACTCATAATTCTAAGTAATTTAACAACAATGTAAGATTAACATTTGAAATAAACTAAAATTATAAATCCTTGTTCATAAATTAAAAGGAATAAGTCTCACCAAAGATTTGATGAGATTTGTGTTTTAGACTATTTTTTGGCATAGCATTTGTGTTTTAGACTTTTTTTTGGGCATAGCATTTGTGTTTTAGACTTTTGAAAAGCAAAAGAAATAGGA
Organism: Allium cepa; assembly: GCA_030765085.1. Taxonomy (NCBI): domain Eukaryota; kingdom Viridiplantae; phylum Streptophyta; class Magnoliopsida; order Asparagales; family Amaryllidaceae; genus Allium; species Allium cepa. The sequence goes on from CM060929.1 coordinate 300,617,176, forward strand.
TGAAAAAAAGGTTTGTTTATGAAATTATTTTATGATAACAAACACATGAAAAATAATTTCATTTATATGGAATTGTACTGAAGCTCTTGAAAAATCTTATTTACTTATTATATTGTTTCTTCCGTTGATTTACTCTTTTTATTTCTGAACCGAGATAAATTTGAATATTTAGGATACTTAGCTAATCTTGTTTATTGTTATTTTATTTTGACACATTGTTTCTAACTTTAAATTGAGGTATTTTAAATATTTATTTATTACATTTTACTAATTCTTTGTTAGTTGTTTTACTGATTCTGTATAACTCTCATTAAAAGAAAATGAATATGGTATCTAGAGAAACTTATTTACCTAGTATATTTTTACCTCCTTTTATTTTTTTCTATTTTTAGTTTGAGACATTTTTGAATGCTTCTTAGCGTACATTACCAACTCTTTTCTTCTTTTGACTCACTGTTTTTAACTTTAAGTTGAGTTATTTTTAGTATTTCTTAAGTATATTGTACTAATTCTTGGTCAGTTGTTTTACTAGTATTTCTGTATAACTGATTAATTCTATTGGGTAACAATTTAATATTTGACTTTATAAAAAAATTAAATGGAAGATCTAGAAAATTCTTATTTACCTATTATATTGGTTTGTTTTTTTAACCTGATCTTTTTAGTTTTGAATTGAGCTATTTTTTAATTACACTTTACCAATTCTCATTTATTATTTGCAATCAGACAAAAAAATCGTTATTCTATTCCAGCTATTAATAAAGATTTTGACTGAAAAGAGATAACTAGCTTCCAACACTCAAACGAGGGACTTAAATGTAGCCAGTATACTAGTAAATTCTGCATAAGCTTACAAGTACCAACTATGTAGGAAATTAAATACAGTATGCATAGTTTCACCATTTATATGTTTAATCTATTTTGCTTTGTAAATGCAGGGAAAAAGCACCGCAGCTGAAGAGGGAAAAAATTCGGAGTATGCTATCAAAACCAATCTAAGACTATTATGAGTTCAGATATTCAATAATCTCTTCATTAACCTTTTTGAGGTATTTACAGGTGCATTCAATATCAAAATTCCTCTGAAAATTATTCCAAAAGCTCCCTCACTCTTGAAGCTCATGATAATATCCAAATTAAAAGGCGTCTTTCTAATGCTGTAGAAAAGAGCGAGATAATGGTGAATTTGAGAAGTGCTAGAACATCAGCAGAAGAAAACATTGTCCATCCAAGGCGATCAAGTCGTCTGCTTGAAGGTTTGTTCTACGTCGCAAATTTTTGCTTTAAATGCATATTCTCAGAAAAAGCAATTTTTTATGTGTGTTAGATTAGTTGATTGCTTATATTATACTCAATTTGCTTATTCCAAAATTAATGTTGCTTTAGACACTGTCATTGTAAGTTACAGAAGTGATGAGAAAAAAAGGCCTTAACCCTGTCTTTTGCCATAATGTCGAATTTTCTGTTCATGCAATGCAAAACTTTTGTACTCAACATAAGTATGTTAAACACCCCCCCCCCCCCCCCCCCTTCTCCTCCCTCCTGGATATCTATTTAATCTTGCTGTGCTGATTTTTGAGTATATCAAAAGTGAGATCTTATGTGTTTACTTAATCAAAGCACAACCAAATATGTATTAATCACACCCATATCATCTTGATATCTTGATTTATTTTCCTCATACTTTACACTGGAAATTCGAAGCACATCTTTATTTTTGTGTCCTTCTCATTTCGTTACTATTATCAAAATCTTAGTTTTTTTAATCAAACTTGTCACTTTTTGATTTTTCTTCTGCCTTGGTTCCATAATTTCTTCTGCTTCTGCCTATGCCATCCTCTGCCTTTGCCTCCTATTGCGCTAGTAGCGGCGACAAATAATCTGAGTAAAACAAAATGAGGAAAGGATAAGGTTTCTAGATCTGATGCATTTGGGAAAATGTTAAGTTTCCTGGATTTTGACGCGTTGGAGTAAAAAGAAGAGGCAGAAGTTGATGTATCTTCTGATACTATGTTTGTTTGTTTCAGTTATTTTGTGCTGTTGCACAATAAATATTTGCAGTGCATAAAATTTGCACTACGGTATGGAAGCATGAGTAGCAGTTCACTGTTCGAAATTTTGTCGTAGTTAGTATTTCTGAAATATTGCTCTAATATTTGTGATTTTAAAAGAGACACGTTTAAATATTTACTCTACTTTGTTGTTGTACAACAAATATTTGCACAACAAACGTCTGCACTATAAATATCCATTGATGGCATTTTTTGTTTGTTTGAAATTATGAGTAGTAACTTTGAATACATTACATAAATATTCATTGATGGCATTTTTTGTTTGTTTGAAATTATGAGTAGCAAATTTGAGTACATTAGACTCGACATTCGACATCCGTGAAACACTTTTAAAATATAGATTCGATAACGATTGGAAAAAGGATTATGAGTATTAACTTCATTTTCAACAATTTTACAAATATAAACATAGATGCGATTTATATATATATTTGATGAGACAAATACAAGCTTAATTTGGTTAACATGGATGTAAGCCAAAACATCCATATTATATATAGTTGAATACATGATCCGCCCTTATTTTCAAACTTAATACACGAAAAACCCTTCTCAAAAACAAGTTTTAAATTACCCCCTAAAATTATTTACGACAATATTTTTTTTCTCCAAAAATCAAGCCTACACTTGATCTAAGATTAATATGATCAATTTAAAAAAAAAACTATTTTGCTAAAAAGCAAACATTTGCGGTTTGCACTAGTGTAAATATTTGCAGTTCAAGAAACTACAATATTTGCAGTTTGACTAAAATAAAAAATAAGGGTATTTTTTGAAACATGCTTTTGAAAATTGCGGCTGTGTTTGAAATTTAAAAAGGTGTTTTACAAAACTTACACACACTTTATCAACAGTATTTTATGTTATACTAGAAACTAGGAGTGGGCGCGGGTCGGTTTGGTGTGGTTTGGAGTCCAAACTGCTTCCGCACCGCATCAAACAGTTAATCAAAAATACAAACCATTATACCAATCCTTTAAACGGTTCGGTTTCGGTCCGGTTTGAATGTAATACGGTTCGGTTTCGGTCCGGTCTGGTTTGAACCCATATTAAATATGAAATAAAAGAATTACTTCCATCAACAATCAATTTACAAAGACAACCGAGTGAAACTTTTACATTTAAAGGTTAAAACACACAATGTTATACTGAAATGGAAGATTAGTTCTTAATTGTATGAATATTTCAATTTTACATTTACCTACAAGTGAGATTTTTTTGGTAGATTAACCAAACATCAACATTAATCAATACATAATCATTAAGAAAAATGTCTAGAATAAGATTATAATTAGCATTTATTCACAAAAAATGAGATGAAAAATATTATACCAAAACTATAACTTCTTCCTTTGTATCAGTGATTATTGTTAATATAACAAAAACATACGCTAAAAATAGAATGTACATCATTAGAATCTATAATAAGATAGGAGTTTCTTATATTTTTATCATAAGTTTACTAATATAAATTTTCGGTTCGGTCCGGTTTAATATGGTTGGTTCAATCGTTCAAACCGCAACCGAACCGTATCGATGCATGTCGGTCCGGTTTGGCGTATCAGCTTTGGTTAGGATTCGGTGCGGGTTTCCGCACCGCTTTTGCGGTCCGATGCGGGCGGTTTCCGTATGGCGGTACGGTTTATGCCCACCCCTACTAGAAACCATTGTCAACGTCTTTATAAACCTGTAAATGGATACTTCTTGATGCGGATAGTGCCATATTCGTATCCGCGTCCGAAATCAATTTCAGATATCAGATGCCTACGTCTGCAAATATGGACAGATATCAAATAATTATCATATCCGCTAACAATAGATAAATTAAGAAATATAAATAAGAAATTATGGTCTAACGGAATTAATTTTCAATCCCATTAATTACAAAAGTATGCAAAATCAACAAATATGATGATAATAAATACTTTTGAGCTGGTAGTATGCATTTTAATGCATATAAAATAAGCTATTAACTTAATAAAACAATAAATACATATCTTTCATTGTACTGAAATACACATATTATCTTAACAGAAACCGGGTGGAAAATTTTCAGATGCGGATGTCTTCGTATTCGCATCCGCTTTTCTGGATATCGGATATTTTTCCGTTTTTCGGATACGGTGCGGACAGATTTCAGATTTTTTGGGTATTCATTGACGACCTCATGGCATTAAAATATATAGCTTGCTACTTATGATATGTAGGCTTCCTAAAGGAGCATATGCTTCTATTTTTGTGAAATATAAATTCTCGTTATCAATCATACAAAGTTGCTATAATAGGTAAAGTCAAACTCATATTGAACTTAACATGTCATCATAGTGGTCAGTGCAATTCACTGAATATAGTTGGGTCTTTTTGAATTTTAACTTGCTAATGCCTATATAAGGCATGTATCAGCTTGTATTATGTTCTCATATCAATAAGCCTCTATTTCACTTGCATCCCATCCCTTCATAAGCTTGCCAATACTGAAATCATTAGGCTTAATATTAGTCATGGCGTTCCACTTAGTTTGTAAATATATAATATATTGCACATGCTTTTGATACTTTCTTCCTTTTATTTTTATTTTTTCTCCCCATAACCAAATATAGACTTCACTTCATTGGAGTAATCCACATTCGTCATTGTATACCTTCAGATCCATAACTTCACATTTAGCTGCAAAAACATATTTCTCGTCTTTCTTCAGATCCATAACTTCACATTTAGCTGCAAAAACATCTCTCGCCTATGGGTTGTCATACTGAGATAATGTTTCTTAAGGCTTTTGTAATATGCCTGAAAATTTTAGGACTTTATCTTTTTTTTTCATTAAACATCTTCAGCTTAGCAGAGCCAATACCTTTCACCTCAAATATCTTGTCCATCAATCGCTTTGACCTTATTTGGTTTCTCTCATAGCACACAAGGTTTTAATTGTTTCCATTAACATGGAATACGCTTCTGATGGTCACTTTACTTCCAATTGATGGGATCCCACTTTAATCATTTTGTTCGTCAATGGATAATATATCAGTATTTTAGGTATGCTTGTCATTATCATCACCATTGCTTTGCCACTTTCCATTTTTTTGACGTGCTTGATTTGAGTTGCTTTCAAAAGCATTGTATTTGTCCCACCTTTCGAGGATAATGATCTCAGTCCTTTTTAGCCCTTGATAATTTACAATCAGTCTTTAGCTGCGGAATACTGCTCCTTTGGTTTGTTCTTTTGTACTTTGGGCTTTTCTATTTTGAAAATGCACTACTCATATACTCTTTACCTCCCCACATGATCCTTTGCACTTATTTCTCTCTTTTATTAATTAGGATAACATCATATGGCATCTAAATACCACAATAAGTTTATTAACAAACTATATAACTTTTAAACTATGAAATATCTTTAGCTGCGGAATACTTGGGTTGCTCCTTTGGTTTGTTCTTTTGTACTTTGGGCTTTTCTATTTTGAAAATGCACTACTCATATACTCTTTACCTCCCCACATGATCCTTTGCACTTATTTCTCTCTTTTATTAATTAGGATAACATCATATGGCATCTAAATACCACAATAAGTTTATTAACAAACTATATAACTTTTAAACTATGAAAAAAAAACACAGTAAAAATATTAATATTATTAAAGGTGTTAAGCAAAAGTACATTGCTAGTTAAATATAGGGAGGTTTTGTTTAACAGACTTATATTTAAAATTGATTAAAAATCCATCTTAACTACACAATAAAAACTAGATCCATAATCTTGAAACTAATATAACAAAGCATGTTATATACACACCATCATTTTTACACTGTTTATTAGATGTTTTTCCATAGAGTAGTCCACTTTGAAATTTTGTTTTCACCAAACAAAACATAATTTTTTTGCTCTTTCGAGTAATCTATATATCATATACGAAAAATTGGCAAAATAGGCTTTTAATTTATGTTAGTGCAAACATTTGTATATGCAATATTGATTAAAATGCAAATTATTGCAAATGTTTGCATTTGCACTTTTTGAATAAATGGTGTAAACTATAGTTTTTGCTGTATATATTTGTCATTAAATAAAGAGAGTACAAGAGTATGGATATCGATTAAATATTAGATTGATGTTGTGAATAATTGATGAGAAAATTAGGTTTTGATTTTCGTAAAAACGCAAAATGAATTAGAAACTAGAAAGGTTTTTTCCCCTGATTAAATTTTTTGTTTTTTGTTTATATATATAAACTATATCTCGTTGTTGGTCAATTGTTTTTAGTTGCGTTTACATTGAAGTGCATATATTTTGCACCCTTATGGTGAAGTGCAAATATTTTCGTTTAAGGTTAACATATTATAATAACTAAAGAATGCAACCATCTACACCACCATCATCGTCTTCCTTGTCTTTCTTCTGATTGGGGTTGACCATATGAATTTTCGTTTTCCATAATTTCCATGTTGAGTTTATCATTATTTAAATCTTGTTTTTTATATCATTTTAAAATACTTTTCATGTTAATTTAGGTCTCACTTTTTTTTGTCTTTTTCCATCTACGATGATAATCTTGTGTCCTCAACGATGCATCATTTGTCTTCTTTATACTTGTCTATACCATCTATCATCTATATATTTTCATTTTACTTTCCAATGCTTAACACACTTTTATATGTATCTATCATTGGTCTAATGCTTTATTTAATCCTTCATCTTTTCAATCGCTTCTTCAGCTTTCCTACTTTCTATTTTGTAGACTCACCCCCATATTATTATCAAACTTTTAAATGTGAAAGTGTACACAAGGCCTTTTTGTGCTCCTGAGACGGCACATAAAGGCCTGTTAGGGGGTAAGTTTTCCATGTAAACATTAAAGGGAAAATTAATATTGCTTAATATTAATAATAATTTATGATTAATAAATAAAAATTAACAATTAATAGTATAAAAATAAATATAAATAATACTATAAATAATACTATAAACAGTTAACAATGTAAAAGCATGAAGAATTTACTCTAGTTCATTCATGACTGTTCGCTGCTTATATAGAAGTATAAATAAAATAAACTATAAACAAATAAATGTATAATAAGATATAAATGACATAATCCTTATTACTCAAATCTTAAGTATTCACCTTCGTTTTCAAGCACCACAACAACCAGGTAAGCAATTTTATCTTAATTCTTTCTTCTCTCTCTCAATTATTTTTCTTTAAAAAACAATTCAAAGTCGGTTCCATAATGGAATTGATCTCCATAATTGATTCCACCGGAATCAAATATGAAGTCGATTCAATTTTTGGAATCGATGTCGATGCTATACATAAATTCCATTGCTGCCCATTCCATATATCGATTTCAATTTTGTTGAGAGTAAAAGTGATACTTCATTCAAGCAAAGCATTCATTTGATGTTTTGAGGGTTCAAAACCATTACTTCTAGAACTCTTAGTCTAAAGTGTCATACCACTTACTACTTGAGCAAGTGGTCCTTGACACATCGATTCCATTTTTGATTGTGGGAAACTAGGGTTTGACTTTCGTAAAACGTGCACTCGTACACCTCATGCATGCGAGGCTTGTGTTTCAGAGGTAAACCGCCTTGAGGACTTCTTGGTTGTACCTCGCCTTGAGGCCCCTCAAGCGCGTTTTTTAATACATTGGTTATTATGTATTTATTTTACTTTCTCTTTAGGATTTTCTTCATTTAACAATTGTTCAATCACCTATTTAGTACGTCTACCTCTTTTATGAATGTTTATTATTTATATTTTTAATGCATTTTATTTGTTAAAAATCATGAATTAATTTATCTTTGTTTTTTTGCTAATTTATAAATATATTTTTTCTTCTTTTACCTGGTTTGTTGTAGATGTTTATGTTTTTGTAAGTATTTTGTTTAGCTATATTACTTTTTTTTTACTGTCTTTTACCATTATAGAATTATCTAAATCCTTTTTTGTGTTACTATTTGGTTGTGTTTTTATCTTTATGTGTTAAACTTGTCAAACTTCTTCTCCCCATCACCATGTTTGTTTCTTTACAACTTTTTTAGTTTCTTCTAGAACTTCTTTACTTTTTTCATTTTTTCTAGTTGTGGTGCACAAATTTTTCATTTGATTTGAATTTAAATTGAATGGACTTTTTACTTTAACTTCTATTTAATTATTATCCCGTTTGAAGAGTTTCTTTGTTTTTTTTAAAATTATATAGTAAATAAGGTTTGATTATCATGGAAATGTTACATGTTTTTTTGTCTTTTTCTTTTATTTTTAAGTTGTCTCAAATAACTTATTGTTTATTGCTAAAAGCCAAAAGTTCATGCAAGAAAGTTGTTTTTAGTTTGACATTTTTAATATTTATTTAGATTGCAACAGGAATGCTATCTTTTGTACAAGTTTTGATTAAATCATGCTTTTTATGGAAATAAAATAAAATAATACTTAATGTAAAGTTCGACTTTGATTATTTCAGTTCAACGCATAATTTTTTTTCCAAGGATATCATGTGCGCTGCATCGCTTATGCCAAAGTACTAGTGTTTTTGAAGTAGGAGTAATTTGCACTCACTAATTAGCTGTAAATATTTGTGTTTGTAGCATGAACAAACATTAATTGATTTTTCCCATTCAATTCCACATATATCTTGCCATCTTTTTTAAACGTGCATACATATAGACAAATATCCACACACACATATGCGTGTACATACATATATACATAATATAACACACACACATGTATGTATACATACACACCTAATACGCACACACATGCATAGTACATATATACCACATATATTTGCTGCAGATACATATACAATTTTTTTGAATACATACATACATATACATATAAACATACGCACACATAAAACTTTTTTGGATACCCATACATATACATATGCATATACACATGCTTATGACATGCATGGTGTGCACATAAATGCATTTAGTTTGAGGATGTTCAATCTATGCCCTATGAATATCATATTCACATCAAATGTGAAAGTCTATATGGACCGTATACTATGTATATGACAAGTAATTTTTATATACGTGATAAATTAAGATAATGAGATAACGGTAAAATGAAAAAGATCACACCAGAAATTTTATACTGGTTCGGACCTCCCGTCCTACGTCCAGTCCCGAAGTTCCTCTTTGAAATTTCACTAATCAATAACCCTTGCTTCGTCCGGAGGAATAGGCTTGTTACAATAGAAATTTTTCGTCAAGAATGGCTCTGATTAACACTGATATTGACAATACGTACAAGTCTTCTTATGATCTCCACTGGATATGCATAAATATGAATATGTGTCTTCGAAAATATGGAAGAAAACTGAACCAAAGTTAATGATCTTTGGTTGAAATATTGATAGCAAATACGAGTAACTTGAATTTGAGTGCAAAGTAGATATAGGGAATAGAAATCAGAAATTAGTTACTTTAATCGTAGAATTACTGATGTATTTGTAGTTATGAAAAGTTTGATTTGAAGTGTTGCTACCATTTCTTTTTATTTCTAGAGTTGCTTCTGTTTGGGATAGAATCGATTTGAAGAAGAGATGCAGAAGCAACCTTTTAGATTTTGGCAGTTGAATATTTTAGAAAATTTCCAGAGCCAAATCCAGACGTTTGGATTGTGATGACCAGACGTCTGGTCTTGTATTGTCTGAAAAATTTCCAGAGGCTGGGATCAGACGTCTGGGGTACAATATTTATCTCTTTACTGCTGTGATACATACTCCATGCTTCGATTTGTATCCTTGAGTCTCTACAAGAATAAGATACGAGATATATATGTACAATTATCATTATATGGTTTGTCGTCATCAAAACTTGTAGATATGAGTTTCTAACATTCTCTCCCTTTTTGATGATGACAAACTATGTAACATAAAATATATTTTACTCCCCCTGTATATATATATGTATATCATATGTTATCCTCCTCCTGTGTGTATGCATATTTCTCCCCCTTTTGGCATTATAATAAAGAATAGAGAAAATAGAAAATATTATCTAAAACATAGAACTTGTAGTACATGATAACTGAAACATTAGTACATAGAATGAAAAATGCATAAAAGGAATATACAGTGGAAGAAACTAGAAACTACTTGTAATAGTGAGACGAGTCAGAAAAACTTCTATATTTATCATAATAACCCCAAAAGCTGAAGGAACAGAGGTGTACTCAGGCCAATGACGTTGATCATTATATTCTTCATCCTCTTGAATAGACAGCCTTTGAAAAGCCATGTACCCTTGCTGATGGGATGAAGCATCTTGCATATTAAAGTCCTCATTTTTCTCTTCATCTGTTTCCTTTGATGGTTCTTCTTCCATGACTTCTTTTCCTCGTGAATAAATAATGGAGGTTGTTCTACATAAACATTTTCTTTGATAAACTCATTTAAGAAAGCACTTTTAACATCCATTTGAAATAATTTAAAGTTGTGATGAGATGCAAAAACAAGTAGAGTACGAATCGCTTCAAGACGAGCTACATGAGCAAATGTTTCTTCGTAATCAGTTCCCTCTTCTTGGTTATAGTCTTGAGCTACTAATCTTGCTTTGTTACGAATAATATTTCCATTTTCATCTGCTTTGTTTTTGAAAACCCATGTTGTTCCTATTACAAATTGATCAGATGATTTAGGAACGAGTTTCCATACATTATTACGTTCAAATTGATTTAATTCTTCTTGTATTGCTAAGATCCTAGAATCATCTTTTGAAGCTTCTTTATAATTATTAAGTTTTGTATTTGAGATAAATGCAACGTGACTCATTTGATTTAATTGATTTCTAGTGACTCGAGAATTTAAATCTCCAATTATATTATCCAAAGGATGATTTTTAATACACGTGAAGGAGATCTTAAAGTATTTTCGTTATTATCGGATGATGAATCATTTATATTATTTGTTATTGTAGTTTGATTTTTAGTCAAGATGTTATCTTCATCTTCTTTAATACTTTATTGAAAATTTTCATCGAATGACACATGTAAGCTTTCTTCTATTGTATTTGTTTGTTTATTATAAATTTTATAAGCTTTGCTTCGATCCGAATAACCAATGAAAATTCCTTCATCACCTTTAGGATTGTATTTTTCAAGATTATCCTTAGTATTTAAAATAAAACATTTTGAACCAAAAGTTCTAAATTACGAAACTTTGGGTTTCTTTCCGTACAACATTTCATAACATGTATTCTTAGTCATAGGTCGACGTGTCACACGATTCAATACATAGCGGGCAGTGGCAATAGCTTCAGCCCAAAAATGTTTAGTTAGACCACTACTGTTTAGTAATGTTCGTGCACACTCTTGTAAAGTTCTGTTTTTACGTTCAACTACACCATTTTGTTGTGGTGTTCATGGAAACGAAAAATTATAACTAATTCCTTTTTTGTTACAAAAATCAACGAAAAGTTCATTTTTGAATTCTCCTCCATGACCACTGCGTATATTTTTAATTTTTAAATCCATTAAGTTAATAATTCGTTTTGCAAAGATTTTTAACATACCAAAGGTGTCATTTTTATGTTTTAAAAACAATGTCCAAGTATATCATGAAAAATCGTCTACAATTACAAACATATATTTGTTATGATTTATTGACCGTACTTGGGTTGATCCAAATAAATCTAAATGAAGCAATTATAGTGGTTGTTTGGTGGATATTTTATTTTTAGATTTGAAAGAACTTTTCTTTAATTTGCCCATTTGACATGCGTCATATAAATTTTTAATTTTATACGTTAATTTTAGTAAGACCTCTAACTAGATCATGTTTTGCTAGTTTGTTAATACATTTAAAATTTATATGGCAAAAACGTTTATGCCAAATCCAAAGATCAACATGATTTGCGGCTAGACATAAATCTGAATTGTTTTTAATATTCACATTCATGATATATATATATATATATATATATATATATATATTACGATTTCTAAATCCTTCAAAGAATAGATTTTTCCTTTGATTAAGAATTTTACATTTATCTTTTTCAAATTTTATTTCAAACCCTTTATCACACAACTGACTTATACTAAGAAATGTTTTAGGTTTTCTACTAATAAAACATTTGAAATAATAAGAGAACTAGAGATACCGATATTGATGACTTCTCCAATGCCAATGATGAATCCTTTTAAGTTATCGCCAAATGTTACAGTACCACCATCAATGTATTTTATATATTTGACAGTATGTGAGCATATCCCGTCATGTGCTTGGAGCATCCACTATCTAATATATCCATTTCCCATCATATGCTTTAATCATTTTTGAATTCGAGATCAATTTCTCATTTTTGGGAGAAGGTTTTTTGATCTTAGTATAAATCTTACTATATTTTATAGGTTTTGTCTTATCCTTAAATCCTAGTTCATTTCAATTTTTGAATGGCTTGGAAATTTTAGTTAAATTCTCCAAGTCTTGCTTTCCTTTGTTAAATTTTGTAACATTATTAGTGATTTTATCTAACTTATTTGAGAGTTCACTGATTTCTTTATTTTTGTGTTTTACTTGATTTAGTAAATTAATTTTCTCCTTTTCACGTTTTTCTTTATCATTTTTCAAATTTTCTAGTTCTTGTAAAAGAAGACTATATTTAGCTAACAACTCTTTATTATCTTTTTGTACAAATCTAATTCTTCTGAAATAGTCTTTTCATATTTTAATAATCTAATTTCTATTCTGATCTATTTAATTTTCCTAAGTATTCTTTATTTAATTTTTTTGATTCTCTGTACTTATCATCTAATTCGACGCTAATTTCCATTAATTCATCATATGATAGTTCAGAAAGTACCTCATCGGTATTTGCCGTGAAACATACATTTGCTCGCTCTGTATCACTTTCATTGTCACTATCAGATGAAGAGGAAGAATCAGAGTCATCCCATGTGACTTGGAATGCCTTTCTCTTTTTCTTAAATTTCTCAAATTTTTCTTTTTCTCGTTGTTGAGTTTTGGGCAATCCTTCTTCATGTATCCAAACTGATCACATTCGAAGCACTTGATCGAAGTTTGATTTGATGAGTTTGATTTCTGCCATTTTGGAATCTCGTCATTTTCTTGAATTTTTTAAATTTGTTGTTTTTGGCCATGAATACAATTTCGTCTTCATCTAATTCAGAATCTTCATTGCTTGCTTGAAATGTTATGTTTTTTTCCATTGTTTTGTTCCTTTCTGGCCTGCAAGTTAGTTTCATATGACATTAGATTTTCAATCAACTCTTCAACTTTGAGTTGAGAAAGGTCATTAGCTTTTTCAATAGCTAATACTTTTCTTTCCCATTCGATTGTTAAAGAGTTGAGAATTCGAGATACTAAATCAAAATCAGTAAATTTGACTCCGAATGACATGAGGTCGTGTTGTATAGTTTGAAATCTAACATACATGTCAATGATTGACTCATTTTGTTTCATTTTGAAAGATGAGAATTGATTTTGTAAAATCTATATTTTTGTTTATTTGACCTTAGTTGTACCTTCATGTGCAATTTGTACGCCATAATGTGTAATTTGTACGCCATATGTCATAAGCAGTGGCACATAACATTACACGTGAAAATTCATTTTTATCAAGGGTGCAAAAAAGTACATCCATAGCTTTAACATTATTTGAAATAGTGGTTTTTTGTGCATCTGTCCATGTGCTAATATTTGTTTCAGGTGCTTCATAATTATTTTGAGTTGCTGACCTTATTTCTAGGCCATTTGCCTCCATATGCATAGTTAGATCCGTTAAATAGAGGAGGACGTGCAGTTGACCGACCTTATTGAAAAATACTTTCCATATTAACAGGATTCAAATATGCATTACTGTGATTTGAACTAATCTTGTTCTGATACCAAATGAAAGTCTATATGGATCGTATGCTGTGTATATGACAAGTAATTATTATATACACGATAAATTAAGATAATGAGATAACAGTAAAATGAAAAAGATCACACCAGAAATTTTATACTGGTTCGGACCTCCCGTCCTACGTTCAGTCACGGAGCTCTTCTTCAGAATTTCACTAATCAATAACTTTCGCTTCGTCCCGAGGAATATGCTTGTTACAATAGAAATCTTTCATCAAGAATGTACTATGATTAACACTGATATTGACAATACGTATAGGTCTTCCTATAATCTCCACTGGACATGTATAGATATGAATATATGTGTGCTTTGAAAGTATGGAAGAAAACTGAACCAAAGTTTGTGATCTTTGGTTGAAATATTGATAGCAAATATGAGTAACTTGAATTTGAGTGCAAAGTAGATATGGAGAATAGAAATTATAAATTAGTTACTTTAATCGTAGAACCACTGATGTATTTATAGTTGTGAAAAGATTGATGTGAAATGTTGCTACCATTTCTTTTTATATCTAGAGTTGCTTCTGTTTGGGAGAACCGATTTGAAGAAGAGATGCAGAAGCAACCTTCATATTTTGACAGTTGAATATTTTAAAAAATTACCGGAGCCAAATCCAGACGTATGGATTGTGATGACCGAACATCTGGTCATGTATTATCTGAAATTTTTTCAAAGGCTAGGACCAGACGTCTGGGGGCACAGTACCAGATTGAGATCATTTTGAAACTTTTAACATGTTCAAAATGTTAACAGGCACTATTAATGCTTAATTTTTTTAGATCTAGAAAACCAGATGCTTGTAAACTTTGAGGAAGTATGAATCATGCTCTTGACACACACTTGGATATTGTAGGCAGTGTTATCGAACTCTTGCTCTCGCTGATGGAAGCTAGCTTCTTAACCAACCGCGTTACCCCATGAGGGGCACCGTTAAAAAAATTATTTTAGGCGTAGATTTAAAATATTATTTTGAATATGTTGGATTATTCCGATTAACCAAAATTTTATAGAGATGATCTTGAGGCATGTAATGATATATATTCAATTTTTCATTCGGTTTCAAATTGTATGGTTCGAAAAATCGTACGGGTGTAAATTGGGTATGACGGAGAGGGGTGTAGCGGAATCCTTCTCAATACATACACACACTAGCATATAACATGCATAATGGGCATATAAATGCACATGATATATAGAATATAGATGCATTAAAATATGATAAGTCGAAATGGAATTTTATGTAATTTTGACGATTGTGAAACAGTGACACTAGTGAATCCTATAGAATCAATTCCCTTTGTTAGTAGTATACATGTGCGCTATACACACATAAACATAAAAAAATAGTATATATAATGTGTTAAATGAACATCTTGATATCTATGACAATATTTTATTTAAATTATCAGTTATTTGAGACAATCAATATTGTGTCACTCGTTGCATATGATTAAATTTAAAACAAATTTTCAAAGTAGGCTACTTTTCGAAACAATTTCGCGATTGATGTTGGTTTTGAAACTTATTACCAAACATGGTTAGTTTCGGTCCAGTCAGCAGCCCAGCCAGCATAATCGTAACTGCCAGGTAAATGCGCAACTATGAGTTGCTCATATCATGTTTATTTTTTTTAACTGTCTTGTAATATGCGCAACTGTTAGTTGCTTATATTTTATCCTT
Source organism: Allium cepa (assembly GCA_030765085.1). Taxonomy (NCBI): domain Eukaryota; kingdom Viridiplantae; phylum Streptophyta; class Magnoliopsida; order Asparagales; family Amaryllidaceae; genus Allium; species Allium cepa. The sequence goes on from CM060929.1 coordinate 300,632,803, forward strand.
GTGCGTAACTAACAGTTGCGCATATTCTAATATGCTAAGCAGGCGCAACTATGAGTTGTGCCTGCACAGGTTGCTGCTCCTGTACCATAGGTTGCTGCTCCTATTATCCTCATTACTCTTCAAAATTAGTGTGGTGATTATTCTACAAATAAAGCACACTACCATCGATGGGTCCGTCTTCCCGTTCATCAAAGTTCATAACCAAAAAATCAAATTTTACAAATCGTTTAAAATCAATTAGTGATCCAACCCTACAAATTGGATTACTAACATGTACAACAAGCTAATTGACAATGTTTCTAGCAAATATAACCAAATAATACGTAAATTAGAAATTAATAAAAAAACTAGGGTTTAGAAATTACCAAAATCTATTTGTGTTGAAAAGGATCCGCTTTCATTGTTGTTGCTTTGTTTAATCAAAGAATGAAGGAATTTGTCAAATTTGTGATAATTTGATGGAAATTGGCTAAAAATAGGGTTTGGGGATCTTGGGTTCAGCCATGAAGAAGATGAAGGAGGTTGAGAAATGTTTTTGGGATTTGAAGATAAATGTTGCTGCTGCCTCTGTGAGCAGCAGCTTGTGCAGACGAAACTCATAGTTGCGCCTGCACCATAATAAAGCAGGCGCAACTCATAGTTGTGCCTACTTAACATATTAGAAAATGCGCAACTGTTAGTTGCGTGCAAGGATAAAATATAAGTGCGCAACTAACAGTTGCGCATATTACAAGACAATTTAAGAAAAACATAATATGAGCAACTCATAGTTGCGCATTTACCTGGCAGTTACGATTATGCTAACTGGGCTGAAACTAGCCCCGTTTGGTAATAAGTTTCAAAACCAATACCAATCGCGAAATTGTTTCGAAAAGTAGCGTACTTTGAAAATTTGTCCTTAAATTTAATATCTAAGACGGCTAAAACAAATGTGATATTTTGCTACTGCTTATGTGATTAAATTAAAATGGCAAACCCACAAGTTGCCTATAATATTAGATTTTAAAAGAGATCATAAGCCAATCTTTGCTTTCAAAAGTAAACACTTTAAAAACTAATTCTTGAAATTTAATTTGTGACCATAGGGCCAACAAAAAGATAGATGAACCGGGGACTGAAAACTGAACCCCATAACTAAACAGTGTGAAGAAGCATATTAATATATGAGCTACAGCAGTAATTGTACAACTATGAAAACTAATTTTTCTTCTTCAAAATTTATATTCACGTAGCGGGACTTTTGAAATATAAGCGTTGTACGATCATAGTATCCTACTTGTGATTGATGAATATGTATTTCTACGATTATATAAGCACACATGTATGCGTCAATTTTGAGGATTTTCTACATTATGCCGCCATAATAATAATGCACTATATAAAATTTATATGCTTCCATATGTTTTTATGGGACTGCAAAAAAATTTCTCCCAACTTATTCTCTCTCTCTCTCTCATACATGTGTGTGTGTGTGTATGTATGTATGTACACGTGTGTTTATACATACATACATACATACATATACACACACACACACACACACACATATATATATAGACACAATCTGACTTTGCTGCTACTCCCAATCTGCTAATTTCTTACTTCTACTCACAATTTGACTTTGCTGCAGACTCTGCAGAGTTAGTTCTCATAATTCTTTTTGGTGTCTAAAGCGTACTTTCCAGAACTTTCTTTTTATACTTGCCATTGTTCACGAGAAGGGAACTGTATCAATTACTAGTGTATGGAAAAGTTAGCTAACTGTCTACAGTATACTTTCTATATTATCCGTACCAAGCTATCAATATGAAGATATTGTGTCTAAAATAAAGCCTACTTTCCATATTATGTGACTTAACCATCAAGCAGCTAGCTATCCTCAGACATAGAAAGGGATTAAAATTGACACTTTGATTTTGGTTAGAGGTTCTATATACTTGTCTAATTATGATCTATATGGTGACTGGTTAAAATAAATTCTTTCTTTAGTCAAGAACAATTACATTTTTTGTATCCACATTCTACCACATTCAAAGACCAATTACATTTATATGGTTGAACCTAGTTAGTAAGATCACGAATTATACAATAAAAATACATGAATTGAGCAAATAATTATTGATCATTCAAATTTATGAATATTTCAATGGTTTGGAATTTTCAAATTGTATAGAGAAGCTGAATTATTCATATTTTGTTTGTGAATTTGACCCGAACTTTTGAATAATACGTTTCTCTCGGAAATTGCGAATTTCCACGCTCTCAAAAGAGGAAAATATAGAGTAACAAAGAATGAGAAATGACGTATAATCTGTTAATGTTAAATTTGACTAATAAGCTCGTTAGTGGTACTGAAACAAACGGCACATGACGACCATTGTTATCCCATTTTTTGGTCAAAACTGGAATATCGACAAATTGACAAGGAATTATGAATATCAGGATTGGAGATCGGTTGGAATCAAGGCTACGATCGATATCGTCAAAATTTTGTTGAACTCCGATCGGGACGAAATTGGTTGGAGACAATGATAAGGACTAGAAAAGGCTATGTTTCAAATTTCAGGTTAATCGGAGTTCGTATGAAGGAAATATGATGGATTCAAGGTGGGAGAGGTATGCTGTTCGAATCCTTCAGGATGGAGTGCTCGGTTCGAATCCATTAGGATGGATTCGAACCCACCAAGCTCGCATCGATGGTACTTCGAATCGATGGGGACTCGATGGATACAAAGAAGATGGATTCGAAGGTCATGAAGTCGAAAGATTGGAGATGGATTCGAAGGTCATGGAGTCGAAGGGTTTGGATTCGAAGATGATGGACTCGAAGAGGATGGACTCGGAGGATATGGACTCGAAGGAGATGGGCTCGAAAGTCATGAACTCGAAGGAGGCGGCTTCAAAGAGCATGGATTCGAAGAGTATGGATTCGAAGGAGTTGGCCTTATGGATTCGAAGGAGTAAGTGGATGGAGCATGGATTCGAAGAGTATGGATTCGAAGGAGTCGGCCTTATGGATACGAAGGGGATGGTTTCGAAATGGATGGTTTCGAAGCATGGGTTCGAACCAGGCAGAACGCACGGAGCTTTGATCTTGAATCGATCATATCTTTCAAACCGTTGATCCAAATGCAATGAAATTTTTACAGGAGCTTACATGCATGTTGAAGAATGTTCTCACCAAATTTCAGCTCAATTGGATGATTTCTTGATCGATTCGAACCTTACTTCGAATCGATCCCAAGGTGGGCCCGGACCTCCAGATTTCGGGCATGTGGGCCCCCTCACGTGCATGAAGTGGTCTTCCCGGATTTTAGGAGAAATATCAGCCTCCTACGCTTATAAATAGAGCCCCTGGTCATTCAGAAAAGGGGTCGGAGAATTTGGAGAGAGAAAGCACGTCCGGACGCTGCCAGAATCATTCCTTAACATCATTACTGCCATTTATTTCAAGTTTTGGACTTTGTAACTGCTGTAATCATCTGTAATCATCAAGGATAATCAATAAAAGGATAAAAACTTTGGAGTGGACGTAGGCCGGAGATAGCCGAACCACTATAAAACTTGTGTCTCTGTTCTTTATTTTGGGATTACTGTTTAATATTTGCTGAGATCTGAGATTTGTGTTTGAATATTATTGATTTATATTCATACACTGGTGCTTTCACGGTATCTGGGGTTTGTGACCAATTTTGGCACAAACACTTTGGTGCTTTCACTGAGAATCGACTAGCACCCGCTACATCGGATTTGAAAGTTGGATTTAAAGATTTTAAAAGAGTTTAGATTCAAGGACAATGGCTAGACAAAATAGTAGAAGGCAAAGGGCTGAGAGAAGCCAACAGGAAGGAAGTCAACAAGCATCCTCCGGAGCCGGGGAAGGACAAGCTTCAATCTACATAACCCGGGATGAAATGGAGGCTATGGCAAACTCTTTGCAGGAGAGATTGTTAAAAAACCAACAGGAAATGATGCAGACTTTCTTTGAGCAAATGAGAGCTGCAGGGATGCAGAACCTAGGGACAGCAACGGCCGCTGTGGATGCAGGACAAGGGACTAGGGTCGTGGAACCCAATGGAGGACGAGATATGGAGCCACAAAGCAATCAACAAGGGCTTGGGGGCAGACCCACAGGATCCAACACAGGAGGACCTCTGGAAGGAGTTCAACAGGCTAGAACCAACGTCGCTACTAACGAGCCACATGAAGAGTATGTGCCGGAGTTCCCTCGGGGGCAAACCCCCGACAGACAACGCTGGATTGGTAGAGATGATTAGGAAAACTGTGCGAGGTGGTTTGGCCAAAGGAGACTTGGAAGGAGTGAACATGAGTCCGTTTGCTCGGGAAATAAGGATGGCTCAGAACCCACCTAAGTTTAAGTTGCCTAGCGTGGAGATATATGATGGCAAGACAGATCCAACAGATCACTTGATGAGGTACACCAGACACATGGAGGTGCTGGGGGCATCGGAGGAAGTGATGGCCCGATGCTTCCCTTTGTATTTGACGGACATAGCTGCGATGTGGTTTAGGCAGCTGGAAGAAGGATCTATTAGGACTTGGAGGGAATTAGTGGAAAGGTTTTTGGGGCAGTTTCGGGTTCATGTCAAGAGACCGAAGAACGTGATGACATTAACATCGGTGAAGCAAAGAATGGATGAATCGCTTAGAGCTTTTCTAACTCGATTCAGTGCGGCAGTCGCTTCGGTGGATCGGCCTGATCCATCGATGGTTTTAATGGCAGCAGTATCAGGAGTCAGGGAGGACTCTGATTTCAAGGTATCTCTGATACGAGATCCCCCACAAGATCTCGACGAATTCTTTCACGAGGCAGAAAGGTTCCTTCGGCAAGAAGATGCAAGTACAGATTTAAAGGTGAAAAAGGTTAGTGCAATCGAGGTTGGAGCAGTATCCGGCGGTGGTTCGGACAAAGACAAAGGAAAAAAGAAATTGGATAATGATCCTGGAAACGCTAGGAAGCGATGGAAGGATCCAAAGTTTTCCACATACACAGGATTGAACGAGACGCTGGAACGGATATACATGGATACTCGGAATCGCCTTCCCTACCGGAGGCCAGCCAGGAGAGAGCCTTCTGAGCGAGAGAGGGCGTCAGGGAGGCATTGTCTCTTCCATGACTTAGACGGACATGACACCAACAGCTGCAGGCACTTGAAGGATATAATCGAGGAGCATGTAAGGAATGGACAGTTACAGCAGTATGTCGGAGTTCGGAATGCAACGGTGGAGCAGGAGCAACCACCGACAACCTCTCGCCGTGATGATGAGAGACCCAGGGATGGTGGTCGATTGATCATTCACTAATCGGGATAATATGGAATAAGTAACAAACTATTAGCAAGCAACCAAGTCATTTACACATGTACGGGGACGGAGATAGCCCCTAGGCATGCTCTAAATGATGATAAACTGCAAAGCTACGGCTTGTGAAATCTGTTTTTCTGTTTTGGATTGGACACTTGGTTTTCTGGTTTGGTTTTGGAGTTCGGATTGGACTCCTGGTTTTTGTTTGCTTTCTTGTTTGGATTTTTCCTTCGGATGATTGATTTTGTTTTGGTTGCTGGTTGGGTTTTCTGATTTTATGGTTTTGATTTGGATTTTCGGATTTGGATTTTGGATTGGATTTTGGTTGGATTTTTATCTGATTTTTGATAAACGGTCGTCGGGTATGGATTATGCCTGGCAAGGGGTGAGTCACTTTGCCCGAACGTGGTAAATTGGCTCATTCAGGTCGTTGAGTATGGACTTTGCTCAACAAGGGTCCGGAGTGACCAGGATTCGGCCTAGGACTTAGGCCCTCTATTATCAATTGTTATTTTCAGGTCGTTGAGTATGGACTATGCTCAACAAGGGTCCGGAGAGATCGGGATTCGGCTTAGGACTTAAGCCATGGCATTGTTTAGCACCCAGGGACACTGGGCCAAGGTCGTCAAGTGTGGATCACGCTTGGCAAGAACCCGGAGAGGTTAGCTCAACGTCCAGGGACACTGGACCAAGGACATCAAATGTGGATTACGCTTGGCAAAGACCCGGAGAGATTATGGATTTGGATATAGACCCGGAGAGGTCCCGGATTCGGTTATTGGCTATTGGATAAGGATGGATTGGAACTCAGTTGTCGAGTTCTAATGGATACGGGATTGGCGAAGGCTTTGGCTATTGGATCTGGAATTGGATGTCGACTCGGAGCAGTCAAGGATGATATACTCTGGCAATATGGCTATGGACTTTGGATACTGGACTCGGAACTATTCAAAACACGCCTTGCTATCACAAGGCATGTTTTGGGGGGCAAAGTGTTATCCCATTTTTTGGTCAAAACTGGAATATCGACAAATTGGCAAGGAATTATGAATATCAGGATTGGAGATCGGTTGGAATCAAGGCTACGATCGATATCGTCAAAATTTTGTTGAACTCCGATCGGGACGAAATTGGTTGGAGACAATGATAAGGACTAGAAAAGGCTATGTTTCAAATTTCAGGTTAATCGGAGTTCGTATGAAGGAAATATGATGGATTCAAGGTGGGAGAGGTATGCTGTTCGAATCCTTCAGGATGGAGTGCTCGGTTCGAATCCATCAGGATGGATTCGAACCCACCAAGCTCGCATCGATGGTACTTCGAATCGATGGGGACTCGATGGATACAAAGAAGATGGATTCGAAGGTCATGGAGTCGAAAGATTGGAGATGGATTCGAAGGTCATGGAGTCGAAGGGTTTGGATTCGAAGATGATGGATTCGAAGAGGATGGACTCGAAGAGGATGGACTCGGAGGATATGGACTCGAAGGAGATGGGCTCGAAAGTCATGAACTCGAAGGAGGCGGCTTCAAAGAGCATGGATTCGAAGAGTATGGATTCGAAGGAGTTGGCCTTATGGATTCGAAGGAGTAAGTGGATGGAGCATGGATTCGAAGAGTATGGATTCGAAGGAGTCGGCCTTATGGATACGAAGGGGATGGTTTCGAAATGGATGGTTTCGAAGCATGGGTTCGAACCAGGCAGAACGCACGGAGCTTTGATCTTGAATCGATCATATCTTCCAAATCGTTGATCCAAATGCAATGAAATTTTTACAGAAGCTTACATGCATGTTGAAGAATGTTCTCACCAAATTTCAGCTCAATTGGATGATTTCTTGATCGATTCGAACCTTACTTCGAATCGATCCCAAGGTGGGCCCGGACCTCCAGATTTCGGGCATGTGGGCCCCCTCACGTGCCTAAAGTGGTCTTCCCGGATTTTAGGAGAAATATCAGCCTCCTACGCTTATAAATAGAGCCCCTGGTCATTCAGAAAAGGGGTCGGAGAATTTGGAGAGAGAAAGCACGCCCGGACGCTGCCAGAATCATTCCTTAACATCATTACTGCCATTTATTTCAAGTTTTGGACTTTGTAACTGCTGTAATCATCTGTAATCATCAAGGATAATCAATAAAAGGATAAAAACTTTGGAGTGGACGTAGGCCGGAGATAGCCGAACCACTATAAAACTTGTGTCTCTGTTCTTTATTTTGGGATTACTGTTTAATATTTGCTGAGATCTGAGATTTGTGTTTGAATATTATTGATTTATATTCATACACTGGTGCTTTCACGGTATCTGGGGTTTGTGACCAATTTTGGCACAAACAACCATTAATATTGATTATTCGATTTCTTATCACTTAATCATTTTCATGTGTTTTTGCATATTATTGCATTGTTAAATGATTATGCTTTCAGTTGAAAACCTGAGTTAAGATACAAAATTTTCAAAAGACTAAAAAAGGGAATTCTGGGATAGGAATGGGAATTATTGTACTAATTTGAATTGAACGAATTATTCCTGTAGTGCGTAGAATGCTATTTTTACATTTTTACTGAATTATCGACGTAATTTCTTCTTGCACAAATTTGAATCGTTCCTGAAAGTCGTGTGAACTTAATTTATATTTTCAATACCTGATCGCTAACCATATGCCTGAAGTTAACAGAACTCATTAAAAGTAGTAATTGATTTTATTTTTTTAAGTTTATTTGTTTTCTCATACGCGCTACGATAGGCTTCTAGCTAGTTTATCAGACACATCAGATTTGATTCTGAATAAGACTTCAGAAAGTCTCATGTGCACATTGGTTTCTAGCTAGTCTCTTATGGAAAGTATACTTTAGATGCTAGAAGGGAACCATTAAACGCAAGTGGTCAATTTTAATCCTTTTCTGGTGTCTTGTTTCTAATGGCATAATGAGCAACTAAAGTTTTGCCTTGAATCACTCTTTAAAATTTATTAAACTTTTAATCCGTCGAGCATAGTTTGGTACATGCAGATAATGAACTTAAGCTGTATTTTGTAATCACAGATTCAACTAAAATACCAAAATTTCTCACTTGTAACTCAAAATTTAATGTGAGAACTTTTTTCTTCTAGATATTCGATGTAGAGAAAGTAAAAATGGCCTATGTAAGTTTCGACTTTTATGATAATTTTTGGTCAAAAAATATTATAATTAAAGAATCGTCCCCAAATACCAAAATTTCCACTATCTGAAAATTTGATTGTTAGCTATTTTCCTCTGAACCCAGATCTCTTTTCTTATCCAAATTGGTAGTGCTATTAGTTATTTACTAAAAATGGCCTAGTAAATTAAATACATACTGTTAGTGAATATCAATCAAGTATTAAAATATTTGAGTGTGAGATCAAAGTCTTGTTCAAGTTCCCAACACATATTATTAGAAAATGAATAAATCCACATGCTTTTCCATATATGTGCCATTACTTGCTTATGCAGTTTCCATGTTTTCAGTAAGTATTCTGTTGTACATCAAACATATAACGTGAATATTCCCCAGTTCTGTCAACATAACTCTATCGGTGATATGCACAGATCAGTAACACATGGTTTTGGCTTTAGGTACTTAATGATTAAGCACAGTTGAAGACGAACCTACAATTTTTCACATATTATGTTATTTTTTTCCATGACACGAAGTTATCAGAACTAGCTCTTTATTTCTCACTAGTAATATTTATTGTTTCTACACTGCATCTTTCTATTTAATGCATCATAACATTAAATACTTTCTTTTCCATAATTACATCACTTGATTATTCTTTGAGGCATTAATTCGAAATAATAAATTATCAGTTGAGGTGTCCCTTGCTCTGTTAGTTCAAAGAATAAGGATTACAGGTGAAATTTTCGTGATATAACTATCTTCTACCTTTTCGAGTATCTATTTACTTTAAAAGCAAGGTGCTGTTCAGATAGGTAAAATTTAAAATTATCGTTGTTGAGATATTCCATTAGGAGCAATAATATTTTGGAGACAAACTCAAATATACCCATACTCATCACTTGCTTTATATTAACAGAGGGTTAATGCCTAGGCAGTAAATTTATGCTAATTTGTGTTTGACAGCCTGCTCTAAGTCATTGTTACAATGTAAATTATATATACTTGATATCGATAAATGTTATCTGTTATTCGATCGTTGGTTTTTTTATTGGTTGGTTTGTTTCAATTCTTTTACAATGCAATGTTCATATTCACTTTTTTTTTAAGAATTCTTTGCTAATCAACTCTTATTTTGTGCAGTTAAATCGAAGTGATGACTGGCCTATAATTGTAGAGACCCTGAACCAGATACAAATATACTTGAAGATTGCATTTTTTCTCATTCTTTACAGTTGTTTTCTGCATTTTTAAATGTACAAACTCAGAAGGAAGTAAATTTGTTCATTGTTTTGGGAGGAGAATTTTGATATAAACTGGTTACATTCATTTCGAATTTTACCTGGTTATAAGGGGGGAAAAACATAAATGGGGACACAGCATTGTCATTTTCTTTTAATGGTATTTGCTTGAACGTCAGGCGGAATGTCCTAAATTGGTCATTTATTGCCCATTTTGCTACGAGGACACATTTGTTGAATATATGTATAAGGTGGAATACAATTTTATGTACAATGTATGAGATAAATTTGATGTATGATGTACTAACGTATGATGCATAAAGTAGAATACAATTTTGTTTATCCCCTTAACATAACGACTATACCAGTGATTGGAGTTTGAATATGGGGCTCATCCACCCTTTTTAACTCCATTAATATATGATATATAAACAGAGTTGCAATTGATGTTTTTCTTGAAGATGCTTGGCTGTGTATTATGAAAGTATGCTAGATATTAGAAGTTTGTTAGGAGTTGTTAGCACCAAAATTGGTCACTAACACCCTTGAGTAGCGTTATGTAGTGGGATTAATGAAGAGAGTAAATTAGAACGGAAGAATAGTGTAATTCAATGCAAAATGAACAACAAAAACGAGAACACCAGATTTATAGTGGTTCGGCGTGATTGGCTACGTTCACTTTGAGTTTAATCTTTATTGCTTTCTCAATTACTTGAATACAGATACAATCCGTAAAGCAATCACTTGAACATCGGTTTTAATTAAAAAGAGGAGGGTATAAAAAATGGCAGAGTCTCTCCAGTGTTTCCGGGAAGGTCCCTTTTCAGTGTGCCCCTGCCCTTCTATTTATAGACGAAGATGGGTTGGACTTCCTTCACGGGCTCAAGGCCAAAGTGACTTGGCCCATATAGGGCGATCTCAAGCTAGTTGGTCTATTCTTGCCGAACCGTACCTAAATGCCAAAACATGTCGACTGCATCAAACCCGTATATCCTCAGGTTTTTCTTGGTCAAAATCTTGTCTAGTGCTAACGATAATTTCTTCAACTGTCGTTTTGTAGCCAGACCAAGGTGCCGGTTAACAGGAGTTAATTTTTGCACATATGTTTTACCGTTCCAGTTAACTAATAATAAAGTTACAACTTACGATCAGGACATTTTCCATGTTTGTCTCGCTATATGAAGAAAATTCTCCTGCGTCTTGAGTCCGGCAGTTTTCTCCTTCATTCTCCTTCATTTACAAAGGGAAAATGCATGTTTCAAGGCACATTCTAAATCCAAAATAAAGTGAAATTGTCTGCTACACAACTCCGCTTGACAATGTTTCTTTTGATTTGGCTTTGGTGCGAAATGTCACAAATTCGAAACTTGCGTAGCGTGATATGTTGTCACAGTGATTTGTTGTATATAAAGCATCATTTAAAAAAAAAAATCTTTTGAGCGAGACCTTTAAATAGTTGTTTTTATTAAACAATAGATCTGGATGTTCCGCTACATGTCATAGCATTTGCTTTTTTCCCCCCTCTTCTTCTTGATATTTTTTTTTGGGACAATTGTGTTGAAGATGTTTTGAGTTTCAATTTTTATGTTTTCCTTTCTGTGGTGACAATTTTACGTACTTCTGTTTCTTTACTCATGCTTGATCTTTCTCAAATGTCAAACAAAAACCTCCAGATGTACGCATTGGTTGCCCTTAGTTTTAGTATATGCAGTAAATTCACATCCATGTTGGACCAGATGTACGCAGCAGGGTTAAAAAAGTTAATTTCATTTCTTTGTTCTTTTATCACGGTGCACAAGATCTTTGCTGTTGTTATAAATAAATATTTTACTCCTCTATCATATCATTTTTAATATTTTTAGGATTTGTTTTACAAAGTTGAAATAATATTTTATTATTTTATATGAATATCAATTTTATTTGGTAATAGTAGGAGTACCAATCTATACTATAATATTATTATTGAATTAGATTTCAAGAGCACACAGGCTTTCTTCGTATTTTGGAAATGAACAGTCA